>JAQQWK010000012.1:0-2816656 GCA_038363885.1 Apiospora rasikravindrae
AACCCCTAACCCTAACCCTAACCCTAACCCTAACCCTAACCCTAACCCTAACCCTAACCCAGAATCTCATTAGGGTGTCTCAAAAAGCAGCTATTTGCAGTCATGCTACTACTGCCCATACGGGCGCTCCGCCTTCTCGGCATCGGTTATTCTCTGCCGTTTCTGTCGTTCCTCCTCCTTCTTGCGTTCCTTCCACTGTCTCCGTATCTCCTTAAACTCTATCGGCACTTTGATTAGTTTCAAGTTCTCTATTGCCAAAATTTACCTGGGACCGAACTCTAGCCTGCTTGATACATCGGACGATGACAGTAGAAGTTCAGCCCGTAGGGCGGGCAAGCAAACCAAACACCAATGTGACAAGGGGCGATGGGCCTTACCTTCTGGCTTCCGTTTGTCTCCGTGCCCTTGCATGGTGACATGGGCGTTGAGATGGTTCAGTGTGCCGTAGCCCTTCGTGCAGCCCTCCCACCCGCATTGGTAGATTCGCTCGATCTGCTCGGGCCGTCGTCGGCGCCGCTTGGACTCCTGTGCCTGAGCGAAGCTTGGCTCGTACGGCGGAGGATGGTAGCCATGTCTCACTTAGCGAACGAATACCCGTTAGTCGCTGTCGCCAAAAGAGGAAATAGGACGCTTCCAGGGGTGCCGCATAGACCTCAGACAGGGGATTTTCGTTGGTCATGTATGGCATCCTTACCTCGGAGTAGCTTAAAGGACGACTGGGAGGCACTTACCTACCTGATATGGTCGAACTGGTAGCCCTAAGTTCCCTGGGTTAGCAGTATCACCCACGCAGCCTGGGAACTGGGGCGCCGTGTGCTGACCGGTAAGGTCTTGCCCCCTCCATAGTAATGGCCGGGAGGTGGCGGTCGATGATACTGCAACGCAACTCTTGCTGGGTTATTATACCCCTGATGAAGCGTGTAACCACCCCCTGGTAGCACTGTTGGCGTAGGCTGCGACTGCTGTCCTCCGTAGTAGGAGTACGACGCAGGCCAAGCGTTCCCGTACCCCTGGTTGGCACTCTCTGTAGGTACTCTCCCGCTGTCAAAGTTGGTATTGGTTTCTTGTGGTTGGTAACGATGTTCGTGATGGACTTGCTGCTGTTGCTGCTGCTGTAGCTGCTGCTGCTGCTGTAGCTGTAGCTGTAGCTGTTGAGGATGATTGCTTTCGCCTGACTCATATTGCCGGGCGGACGAGCTCTCCTGCCTTCGCTGCGGTGCCATTGCTCTCTGCAAGATACTGTTACTGTATATAACATTTGAAGTAATCGGAGATATGCAGCACACTCCGGAGAAAGAAGGCTGAGGACCTTAATAATATCGTAGGCGGATGGTGGAGGAAGAAAAAAGATATTGAAGCTTGTTTTGGTGAAAGATACAATAAAAGGACGAAAACATGCGCAGGAAAAATGACTCATCATGGTTCTCGACGAAGCTAGAACTTATCATAACCGTACAGAATCAAGAAATAATTATATTGAACATCTAGGGTATACATATAGAATTTGTGGGTGGGTGGCGCTATTGGGCTATGGTGCTTGAACTTTCTCATACTGAGACAATTCTTAGATCAGGGGCAATTGGCGTTGAAAAGAGGCCAGTGACCATGGATCAAGTAACTGCGGATAGACCACGCGGTAGAGCCAATACCTGTTGTTCAACTTAGAAGTCCGGAGTGACGCCCCGGCTAACCGAATTACGCCACACCAATCTGTGCATAGTTTAGGGTTTCATCACAACCGCCACCATCGACGAGGGTGGGCCATCGGATCGCCAGATCTACCACGGGCAGTTTCCCCGTCCGGACCCATGGAGAAGTTAGCGGTGGGTCTGAAGCGAGCAGACCGGTGCACGGCTCGGGCTGTCTTCAACGGCAAGTACAGCCTCGCGTCGGCGCCGCCCAGATGCCTCCGGCTTCCCAGAGGCCTCCGGCTGTCACGTACCCCACACATCTGAGCGTGGACGACACAGCAACACTTGCGCGGAATCAACTGGCAGCCAGTCTTTTCTGTCGTACAAAAGGACTACGTGATGGTATCTCACACTGTATCGTCACTGTCAGTCCCTTGCTCCACCCAACCTCTGCGGTGCATCTTCTAGTAGACCCAGAGTCGCCTGATGGTCAAAATCGCCTCTGTCAGAAAGTTGACCCTGCACCGCCAGCACATGCTCGAAGAGGGCGACAGCCTTGTGTAGCTGGCTGTTCTCTACGTAGGCTCTCGCAAGCCAGTATTCGGACGTTAGTCTATATCGATCCGTCTCTTCCATCGAGACCCCTTCTATTTTGGTAACATATTCCAAAAGGTGAACGGCCTTCTGAATCTGGCTGTCCTTCAGGTAAGTTCTACCCAGCCAATGTTCTGTCGATTGTCATTATGGCAATCTCTACCACGTGCTCCAATATCTTGATGGCTTCTTTCGTCTTATGGGTTTCCAGATATGCCTTTGCAAGATAGTATTCCGGTGAGAGGAGCGAGATATCCCACTCGTGAAAGACCGCCTTGTTCACCGCTATCGTTTTTACGAATATCTCGATGGCTTCTCGGGTCCGTCCACCGACAAGATACGCTCTTCCGAGTTCGCCTTCTGAGGATATGCGATGTTGGTTGTTTTCGTCGAGTGTTCGTCTTTTGATGTGGACTACGCGCTCTTGCATCCGTTGCACGTGGTAGTATGCGCTTCCCAGCCAGTGACCTACGGCAAGCCTTCTGTCGTCTTTATCTTCGAGGTGCTGCGATACCCACCTCGAAACCGGTTCAAGATACAGCACTGTAATTTTGGACCGCCTCTCAGTGTGAAGGCACGTCCCAACTTGAAAGCACAGGTCGTATCGCTCGTTCAACTCAGAGGTTTCGCTTCTGTCGAGCAGCCTAAATACGTGCGGGTAGTATGTTCGCCACACTTGGTAATCTCCTCCATGCCAATCTGGAAATATTGCCCCGAGACGACGGATCGCGTCGGCATCGGCCAAGACCGCACGCCCATGCTTCCTCAGCCACACCCTGGTAGCCACATGCACCAGTCTGTGCATATCATACATGCCGCTGGCCTCCTGGTATGCGAGGAAAGAGTAGCCGCACAACGTGCCAATTGCATGATCTAGCTTCTCGTCGGAGTCGAATGAGGGCAGGATGGACCGTGGGATGTCCTTTGGCTCGATGCAGGATATGAAAGTCAACAAGGAGGCGGCTTCGGGGTCCATGTCCTGAATTTGGTCGAAGGACACGATCCAAGTCGCCGCGATCGCGTTTTGGGAGCCCCGATATCGTGTAATGTCCGCAAACTCCCTACTTAGCAAGCTGGTCATATCTTGCTCAGTACCACGCAGAAGTTCTAGGTACCTCGTCAAAGACACATGCCGGTTTCGGTTCAGATATGCAGCCGCTTGCGTGATAGCTAATGGTAAGCATGTCAGCTCGCGCAGGAGTCGGGTAGTGGTTTCTGGATCTTGACTGGGATGTGTGCGGCTGCCGAGGTGCTTCTCCAGAAGATCTGTCGCCTCTTCTGTGCCCATCTCTTCCAGGTACTCAGCTTCATCCGCCACGGACAAGGCTACATCTGGCGACCGCGTCGTCAAGATAACCAGGCCGGTTTCGCTCTCCGGCAAGTAGGCACGAAGCCCGCGGGACGACAGGAGTGCGAACCCTGTGTTGTCTGCATTGTCGACAATGAACAGCCATTTCCCGGCAGCTTCCGAGCCCAGATAGATGCATACAGTGGACATGGGGTCTTTGGCGTCGGGCTTGATCGAGATGCTCATCTTCTTCGCGATTCCAGGTAGGTCTGCTCAAAACTGTCCTCGCTGTACGCCGGAACCCAAAGGATGGAACTATCTGGCCGGTTCTCTTTAACCCAATACGCGAATTGGAGAACGAACTGGGTCTTGCCAACGCCCCCGAGTCCGGCGATGGCGAGTGTCCGACAAACTTTGTCATGAAATAGCTTTTTCAGAAGAGCTTCCAGGGCATCCTTCCGTCCCGTCTACTTCAAGTTTTGGAAAAAGGCAGTATAAGAACGCATGCTTCATGCCGCAACATTGGCGTTAGAAATCTCCTATATCCAACTAAGGGAAGTCTGGTGACATACGCGATGGTTGGGTAATGTGCCCCATGGTTGGACGTGGCTCTAACCAAATCAGCATCAAGGAACCTCTTGTACTGCAGCACGCGAGCATCACGTACCTGGGAGCGACAATTGCGAAGGCGCCCATGAGTCCAGAAATGCCTTCATGTACGCTGCCGCCGTGGCCGCAGCGTACTTCTGCCATGCCTTCATCTTGTGGCTATCCGCGTAGTCGCAGGCACCCTTAATCACCACGCATGGGAAGATGTCCCAGACGCCAGCGCTCTCCATCTCAAAAGCTATCACGCCTTCTTGTTGGGCAGTGGCGTCGCGATCCTCAGCTGACTTGAGAACCGTGTCGCTCGACGCGACCAATCCGAAATGAACAACAGGCGACGGCGGATTGGCACCATTGAAGCGGCTCCGCGGTACGAGTATTCCATTGCAGCCACATTCATTGCAGAGCTTCCCGTCAGTGACGTGACGATACGTAGCGTGGAATACCCTATCGTTCTCAACCCCTGGATGCTGAGCAGCGAGGCCAGGCTCCTGTTGGACCACCGCCAAGTAGCGGGCCGCCTTTTCCTGGAGCGTCTTGCGGCCACGAAACCCTTTAAGCTTTGTCAGGAGGCTTCGAATCTCCATGTTGGGCCGGCCGAGCGAATCCAGAAGTGTGCGCCGCCCGAGATCATACTGGACCACACCATCGCTAATAATGACATCGCCGAGGATTATTTCTTGCCCTTCCCGATTAATGGGAACAACTCCGCAAACGCCAACGACCAGGGCGAGCCGGATGTTGGGGAAGCTTGCCCGACAATTGGCCGCCACAGCTGCCGCGCTCGCTTTACCCATGGCCGGCATCCACGCCAGGACGACATTATGTCGCCCGATAGCGCCGATTGAGTATGCGTTCGGGTCGCCAGTGGCTTTATCGTAAGGCGGGCAGTCATCGTCCCAATAATGATCGAAGAGAGCCTCGACCGCATCGGCTTCGTGGACGAGGGCACACATGATCGCAATCTCAAAGTCCCGACGGGAGGCAGGTCGCTGAGGATCTGATGGGGGCTGGAGTTTGTTCATCGTGATTGCGGTCAGAGTTGATCGATATTCGCCGCTGACTACAAGCTAAGGAAGCCACATACTGGGCAATCTGCCTCTGTCGAGATGTTGGTAATTAGAAGTTGCTGGGATTGTCATCAGCCTGGTGCGTCTGACATCTCACTGTCATGCCAAGGGCAACCCCGCACCACGAGACGAACCAATCGGCATCATGAGTTGGCATATTATCTGGCATTCAGAATTGTGACTTTGTGACTACCCTGGGCGGATACCGGTTTACGCCCGACATGCACGAGAAAGTATCAAGGAGATATCAGTATATGGAGGGAGACGTGGAACCTCGTAATGGTGGTTTGGCATCTGCTAGGAGTTGAGAGGGAGTTGGTACTACCCTTGCCCAAGTTCACCTTGGCAGATGTTACAGACTCTGTAGCCTACGGCGCTTTTATATAAAACAGACCGCCTGCCAACTGTGACTTTGCGAATTCATTGGCCTGTACCGAGATAAAGAGACTCCTCTTGGTCAGTGTAGAAGCATGGCACCCGGAGGATGTACCAATTGCCCGGTGCTGTCAGACTTCTTTTCATGCTGTATACATGAGGCCCTGAAAACAGGCTTTTGCAGTTGGCCATCCACCTGCCGACGTAGTTGACCTTCAAACGGGCCTCGCCTCGTTGCTCAGCTCTTGCGCAAGTCGAGGAAGACAGCAATGTTAAAAAAAAAAAAAAAAAAAAAAAAAAACTAAGAAAAAGAAAAAAAAAGAAAAAGAAAGAAAAAAAAAGAAAAAAACTATGAAGGTTTAAACATGAAAGCACGAGCAATACCACTGAGGTCAAGTCCAATTCAATTCGCATATCTTCTTTCCAGCTTCACAACCTCAAATTCCTTACCACACGATCTGAGGTGGATGTGCTACCATGTCTCAATCATGTGTCTGCAGCGAAAACATCGCATAGCTACTGCAGTACTTGGGTAAATACCAATTCCAATACCTCCGCAACCTCATGTGATCTGTCCACGATCGGAACTCTCCAGACCATGCATCAGAAGTGATCCTTTGAAACGCCCACCTGAAGATTCCCGTTCGCAATAGCTTGCATAATACCAAAGCTGATACCAATCGCCAAATCCTTCCAATGACCAACCTGATGGATCCGAGATAGGTCAGTATCTAAAAATCCACCAGAAAGGATCACAGCCGTCCTGACGGGTCGCAGGCTTGGTTGGTCGACGGGTGTCGTCGCGGGGATTGAGCACAGGAGGTCGCCAGTTCAAGCTATTCCAGCCAAGGCCGCTTCGTAGGTAATGGTGGTCACGGCGGCTGAGCGTGAGCGGTCCGGCCTGGCACTTGATGCTGACATGGAAGCTGACCTGGTTGCCATCGAGAACCTGGCCGAGATCCAGGCGCAAGGGTACCTGAATGGGCATGTTGAGGCCGCCAGTGGTGGCAGTGTCGACACTCGCGGCGACGGCGGCTGCAGCTCCCTCCAAATAGTGGACGGATTGCGTGGGCGCGGCGGTTGTATTGTGGGATACACCGATGTTGTAGTAGGCCGAAACGTCCACCGAGAGCTGCTTGTAGGGGCCGGCGCAGGCGGGGGGGCTGCGGGACATTGAGGATGACGTTGCTCAGCGTATGGCCGACGATAAGGGCGAAGGCGAGGCTAACGGCCAGACTGGTATAAATAAGTGCACGGAGGAAGTCGGGTGCTCGAAGCCGGTCAGAGACTTGGGCGAGGAGAGTCAATACACGAGTTCGGGATCGGGCGAAGACTTCGTAAAGCGAGCGGAACCAAGACAGGCGAGACTATATGCATGAAAGAACAAGTTAGCCAAAGGTCAAGACAAGCCACATAAACAAGGCAGAGAGACAATGGAAGGGCGACTACATACCATGTTGACGATTCGCTGCTGGGAAACCAGGTTCAGAAGCATGTTGCCGATGGCTCCGAGGTGGGCGATGGCAGCAGTGACCTTGCGGGCGACGGCTCGGAGCCAGACCAAGGGTTTATGGCAAGCGACCAGGATATAGAAGAGGATCTCGATGCCGAGAAACAGAAGGAGGTTGATGAAGAAGAAGAACCAGTGGCGGATCGAGTACTAGACGATCTGGAGTCGGCTCAATTGCTTCTGTTGCTTCTTTGACGAAGTCTTCTTGTGGGTGGTCTTTCGCCGCATGGTGGGAGTGGGAGTCACAGGCGACTTGGGCGGCTTGGGTGTTGTTGCAACCGAGGCAGAAGCACCAGAGCCACGATTCAGGATCAGCCAGCCGTCGTCGTTGTCGGCGACAGACGATCGAGTGAAGACCATGATTACGAGGGATCGACTGGCGCAAGGTCGGTTGGTTGATGGATTGATTGATTCGGCGCGGGAAAAGGGAAGCGGGCGTGGAAAGAGGCGACGAAGGGTATGGTGGAGGTTGCGCAGTGGAGGATCAATAGTGATGGAAGTTGAAAGATGGATGGTGAATGTCAACCTGTTGAAGTGCTCAAGTGTGTCGAGGCTGGAACTGAACTGGTTTGATTGACAGAAGGTCGAGGAGGGGCAGTGATGAAGCTGTAGATAGCTGTTGGCGGGGTCCCGTCTCTTTTCGTGGGGGTACCCTTCAGTGCCCCGCCAACGCGCCAACTGAGTCTGTCAGTCTGGCCTTTGGGAATTGACACGAATTAATGACCGCTGCAAATATCAAGCCGCCGGCTCTTGCTTAGATAGAACAATTAATGGTGGCCCTGAAGGGTTTATGTTATTTCACTTGGTCAGTCTGCAACACGTCGGGCTGATTCTAGATACGCATCCAGCCATGGGAGATGCTTGACAAACAAGCAGCAGTTCCTCCTAGAAGCCCTTATGCTCGACCATTGATAAACGCCCCCAGTCTCGAGTGCTACGAAACGCGTGATCCCAACGACCCGTAGACGGCATCAGGACTGCTGCTGCTCAATAGTCGCAGATGCGAGTCAAGGAACATGTTTAGCTGTGCTACAACGATGCGATACCGGTCTAGTCAAGATTCAACTACACGCTGCAAGACAATCTCGGCATTCAATCTGGCATGTCTTACAGAGACCTGCCAATGCCTGTCCAATCAGAGTGCCGTCTTCAATCTCGACCTGCCTGATGGGGAAGTAGGCATGGAACCAACGTCTGGCCCTAGGATGCCCAAGGTTGATCAAAAGTGGGCTTGAGGTCCAAGGCATTCAAGCGACAGCAGGCACTGATGGAAGATCTCGAGATCCCGTACCGCCGCTGTTGACCTGTAGTCGCAAGAAGCTGCCGTGTCTAACGAATGCTAATGGCCATGCCGCTGCAGAACCGACTTCTCATTGTGACAGGAAATGGCAAGTTGGAGCTTGGTGTCTCGCATCATGAAACCTCCGGAGACGAAAGCGGCAGAGCTACTGGCAATGGTTGCTGTAATCATGACGAACATCTAACTCAACTCACCCCCTCACTGATGGTCAACCCGGACTCGTGACGGCAGGGCTAATCTAGCATATCACAGAGTAATTCGCAGTCGCATCTTCAATTCCTCCAACATCATTCATCCAACACCAACAGCAGCAGTGCACCCACGGCCACGAGAACGAGCAGCACCCATGTCAACACCAGGAGAATGCGCTCCGCTGGATTTCGTGATTACGAACCAAGAGAAAATCAATGTACGGCTTGGATTCCAAGTCGGCCGGCCGTCACGAAACCACAGCGCATGAAGCGCTAAGTCTGGAGACAGGTGCCTAAATGGAAACCATAGAGCGTGAGTGATCAAATCGTATTCCGCGATTGAGCAATCTAGGTGCAAGGCTTGGTTGGCGGCTGCTGCGAGGACGAAAGTGGACTCCAAGCACCGGCGCAACGATCCGAGTGACGCACGTGGTGGGCGACGAGGTTGGTGATCTGTGCCACAGCGATATTAGGGCCGATAAAAACAGGTTATGTCATCCAATTAGGACCACAAGCTTGTGTAGTGTAGTGGCTATCACTCCAGATTCTGATTAACCATCAATATTCTGGCAACCCCTGTTCGATCCAGGGCACGAGCTGTTTCTTTTGCCCTGTCCTCCTTCTTCCGCCACCATTCTTTTTGGGAGGTTTTCTAGGGATCTTGCCATTAACTGAGCTCGCCACGATCGACTCCTTCTATGTTTTTGTTCCTTGATCTAGTTATTTCCCGCAACGCGAGTCAAGGAGTGCGTGCAAGCAGGGTGTCAAATGCGAGACAAGAGAAAGACAAGACGGCCCATTGGCGAGCCAGCAGGCTTTGATTCTGCCATCGTGCCCATGAAACCACAACATCCGTTTGGATACTAGATAATACACGAACCGGCAATTAAAACGTTGATCTATATTGGATGAGGCTGCAAAAAGTGCTGCGCTGCCCAACTGCTGTGCGGAATGCGCTTGGCTCCCCTGTACAGCTCTGCTCAGAGGCGTTGCTTTAATAACTTTGGATTTTATTGGGAACGAAGGCCAAACATGGGACACGAGGGTATGTGTAGACCAATCTCTTGAACTCGTTCGCATCCGGCATCAGCAGTATCATGCATTCAATCACATTCACGAGTTCCTGCGTCTTAGAGCACCATCTCCCTACGAGCATCGGGGCATAGACGACAATCATGAGGAATAGTACCCGGAAGGTCTTGCCATTCTGACCTTTTGAAGCACAGCGTGGCCGTCAATCTGCCCAGCAGTCGAAACAGTCCGAGAACGCGGTCGCGGCATCGTGCAATGACAGGGCACAGAATCGTGAAGCCCGTCATTCTAAACGAGGAGGCGCAGTTTGCCTCTTCGGAGATTGCCAGCCCGACACACCTCAACCTTGGGCCAATCTGGCCGTCCACCTCGTGACACACGGACTATGGCATCAAGGCAGAGAGAGCAGAGCGCAGGTTTTGTCACTTACTGATGGATTGCATCTCCAGTGCGCAGGAGGAGCAGGCTGCTTTGGAGGTTTCGGAGAACCTATCTCCCCCTGTGTCTGTCTGGGCCAAGGGTCGACCCGAATGCTGCTTGCGAAAGCTGCAGGTGTGGCCGGCAGAGTCTAGGCGGGTGGACTCTCTCATGGAGTGTCCTGCATCTGCGGCTCTTCGGACGTCGCTAATCAGAAACCCAACAGAGGTCTTTCCGTGAGTAAGTATCTGGGATCATGATCAGATCATGGGTGGGGTCGATCGGGAGAGTTCCCGCTGGCCATGTCGGGACCAGCCAGCCAGCAATCAGAGTGACTGAACGACCTGCCTAGCGTGCCGGAAGATCCGGTCAGGCGGTCAGCCGGTGGGCCGGTAGGCTGTGCTGCCCCCCCCTGAAGCGGAGACGACGGAGAGCTGGCGGGCTGCCCTTCTCAGTGACCTTCTCCACCCTTCTGAGCTGACAGCCTTCTGAACAGCTGTCACTCTGCTCGGGCGGCTCGGTTGTCGCTCCTGTCGCCGGGGTCGTTTAGGCACCAGCGACGGCGCGGGTCTCATTGGATCGGTTAAGGCCAGACCCCATCTCAGCTCGCCGGGGTTGTCTCCGTACCTGACCTGTCATCTCGCTCCCCAGTCAATACGAGAAGGCGAGAGCGACGGCCCCTGAGCCGGTGCTTGGCTGCTGGTCTCTGGTCCTAGCCGGAGCAAGTGCTTCGTACTAATAGGAGCTGCGATCACGACAAAGCTTCTCACACTTCTCTCGCCACGCCGCTGTACCAAACCAGTTCTGTCCTTGACTCTTCGACAACCCGACCATCCACTCGTTCATTCGCTCACTCCAACTTCAAGATGCAATTCTCCGCCGCCCTCCTGCTCGCCGGCGTCTGCGCCGTTGTGCAGGCCGAAACCTTTGTCGGGTGCTCCTCGACAATGGTGTCGTCGGCGAGCTTCACGAGCCAGTTCATGTCCTGGGGCGCATGCGAAGACAAGTGCAAGAAAGAGGCATGCGGCTCCCCGACGGCCATGGGCATCTCGGGCGAGGTGTGCCACTGCGGCAAGCTGCCGGACCAGAAGGACCTGGTCGATGAGGCGCTGTGCGACACGCCGTGCCCCGGCTTCGGCAGCCTCAAATGTACGTTGCCTGCTCTTGTTTTGTAGTAGTGATACTTATTTGCTGACCTCTCTTCTCTCTACAGGTGGTGGTGAAAACACCTTCTCCATCTTCACAATCTAGATTGGCAGGACACGCACGTCACGTCGGAGTGGTGGGAGGTGAGAGGCACGGATCCGGGCAGTGTGTCTCGGGGTGATATTCAGTACTGGTGAACAATCTGAGCTGTTGTCCGCCAAATAATCCTACATGTATCCCTAATATTCAGCTCCAATGGAAACATTTGCCAATATCCGAGAATGATTGATTGTTCTGCACTAGTGCAAGGGAATGACTGCCACGGTTGACGGACTCGTGCTTAACGTAAAATCCCAGCCGCGGCGACGTCATAGCGCCGGCTCCGACGGTACCTGCATACCTAGAGATAAGCCCTGCTGAATCGGGAGCCCAGCGCAAACTGATCGACTCGAGCTACAAACCCAATTGACCAACTACCCCACCAACAAAGCACACCAGTCGATCGACCGTCAACGCGCAGCGTCAGACTTGAGACTGCAGCAATCAACTGCTCGCAGCAGCAACGACGATACCATCAACAGGAGGACAGCACCTCCAAGATGGAATCCATCGCATGTCAGCCACAGCCGAACGGATGGCACAGTAATGGCTGCCCGTCACCTGTAGCTGCCGCGCCCATCAACCTATCCATCCTGGCGTAGTCACACGTCTTCATCTCCGCATTGTCATCGGCATCTCTCTTCAGCCCCCGCCTTCGCCCTCCGAGAGGCCAACACTCTCGCAGCCCATTCCAATCGCCCTCCCAGAGCTGCTGAAGAAGCACTGGGGAGTTACTGGTCAGCAATCCCGGTCGCGACTGCGAACCAAGAGAACGACGCCGACACACTCCCTCCCCTCTCACCAGTGTCGCGAGGACCTCAGGCCCATCACACTTCAGCTTCGCAATCGCACGAGACTGCATGCAGTCGACGACATTCTCCGATCGATACAACGCAGCCATGTCCAGCCCGAACGTCACCCCAGCGGCACCGATGCCTCCCAGCCAACACCCGCCACATTCGAAGCACAGGCCGACCTCGCAACGCAGCAGCTGAGAAGAGGAAGCTGGCCTCTCTGGTGGCTAGGGCGTGCGACCGCAGCAAAGATGCCTCGCATATCAAGATGTGGCTGAGCGACATGGGTGTCGCGCTGGACAGGTTGGTTCACATCAAGGAGTCCGACATGGAGAAGCGGCGTGCCATACTTGAGAAGGACATCCGGCTGGCGAAAATAATAGCCAACAGCTGGCAGCGTACGTACGGCAGCGTTTACGTGGGACTTCAAAAGCGCAAGACGATTCGGCCAAGGCGCAGTTCATGCTGAAATCCACCTGGATCCGTGCCTGAGGCGAGATCCGAGTCATCATCATGACCCCGATATGGCGGCGGCGGCGGCGGCACATCGGGAGTTAGATGGCCTCTGCGACGCATTGCTGCTGGGTACGACATTGTTCTTCGCCCTGTTACGCAAGTATCCCGACTTGAGCAAGTTTCTGTTGCTGCTGCGATAAACTTGACCAACTCCGGTCTGACCTTCGTCGGGTGTGCATGGCTTGACATATTCGTAAGAATACATACCATCCGGCAACCAGGCCATGGTCATATCTATCTGATCCATTGTCAATCGGATTCTGGGACTTTGGTGTATTATGCCATCTAACAATGACCATTATTAGAGGAGCAGGAAACAAAGCATGCCTCGTGCGTTCAACAATGCATACTGGCAGGCGAGAAAACAACCCTTGGTCGTGTATCGTATTCATTGTTATTCCCCTCGGTTCTACAGTCACGGCACAATCAACTTTGTTCTGCAACAATAGGATAGTTGAGAAAGACCACCATTGTCATCGGAAGCCACAGTTGACATGTTTTCCCAAGGCCATCGACAGTATACGGGTATATATGCGATCGGATCGCTTGGCTTTCCTTCATCATCCATCTCATCATCCATCACCTCCCAACTCCCAACTCCACCGACCTCAACTGCTCTTGTCTCTGAGTTCTCTTTCGTCAAACTGCAATTCACCAATGGCTTTCTTCTCTAGAGTTCTTCAGTCTTACCAGAGCATTGCCCCTCCTGGCGGCCCTGTTTCCTATCTTGGATCGAAACCCGATTCGACGACTACCAGCAGCATGACGAGCCTTCTCTCGACTGTTACAGCGGCTCCGACGACTGTAACGATGACTGCAGCTCCGACGACTGTAACGGTGACAACATCAATGGCTCCGACGTCGACCCCTTGGTTGCCCGAGGCATTGTCCAACACCGCTCGTGCTGCCGAGGGTGGTTTCCATTCCACCCGGGCCTTCCTCGACCTTCTCTGGGGGTATGTGATGAGCATCTGGTTCAACGGCCCAACGCGGGCCGGGCTCTCTCGCCTGTTCTCGATGATCTATTATGTCATCGACAAGGTATTTATCCAGTCCAGTCTCTTCATGTACTTCCTCCTTCCTGTCCTCGGTCTCTGGCTCCTGTACCGCGTCTACCGCTTCCTCAGTGACGGTTACGAGGCCTACCTCGACCTCGGCCGCGGCGGCACCCCATCCACCTTCAAGGGCTGGACCCGCACTGTGTTCCTCAAGTGGTGCGCCTGCCTCGACGTCCTGCAGCCGCCGCGCGTCCCGCCCTTCCTGGACCCCTACCGCGGCCGCCTTTTCAACCTGCCCGAGCGCACCGGCACACGTCCTACTATGAAGGGCGTCGCCCCGCAGCGACAGTCTGATCAGAAGGCCTCGCCCTCGACCTTCTACCGCCTCAGCAACATGCTGGCCGCGGAGGCACAGACCCACCCGGATCGTCTGAACATCAACACTTCTTTCCTCGAGGGACACCTACACGCGCTGCGCAGGGTGATCCCCGAAGGCCAGCCCCTGGGCCGCGAGGACAAGAACGGCACTTGGGAGTTTGGCGGAGAGATCGCGCATCCCCATCGCCTTGACGGGTCCATGCACGTCGTCCTCCACCCCGAGGACGTCCGGACCGTCATCGAGGCGGGCTGGGGCGAGCGCCACCCCCTGGCCATTGCGACGCCCGCCTGGAAGTTCCTGCACCACTATTTGGAGGACAACCGCCGGCCCGTGCCCGAGTACCTGGTCATCCTCTATGCGCCCCGGACGGCCCGGGAATATGATGTCTACCAGGAGATCGTCCGGGCCGCGGTGTGGTTCGCCACGGGTGGAGAGATCTACCCCGTGGACGAGCACACCTATCCCATGGAGGAGTAAGAGGCTTCTCCTCTCCCCTTCTCCTTCCTGCTCCCCCAATGAGGTAAGTCTGACCTCTTCTGTTTCTGCCAAGTATTCTCCAGCCCGAAGCCCTTGAGGCAAGTGGTGTTTAGAGTAATGCTTTTGTTTTTGCGAAGTGGTGTCTCTTGGCCCACGCACTTGTTTATTTGTTTCCCCCAGGTAAGCGTAAGTTATGCACGGTAAGTAGAGCGAGTCTCGTGATGAGACCAGTAAGTCTAGAAAAATAGAAGAAAAAGAGTTTTCTACCCAGAACTTGCATAATCTCTAACTCGTGACCACCCAATTAATTCCTCCTTAGTGGATGATACTAACTCCTTGCCCATAAGACGCTTTTCATCCAAAATCTCTTGACTGAAGGCAATCACCAACTGTGACTTCCAGAAATTTTTCTGTGGAGAGCTGATTATGTGCATGTCCCTGTGTACAACATGTCACGAAAGCAATTTGGTCCCCGTCAAGATGAAGTATGCAGGCTGGGCTTGGCTCATGTGTGAAGACAATGATCTATCTTGCCAGTCAATGACGGTTGATACATTTGTCTATGATCAGTCGAATTCTAAGAAATGTTCCCAGGGATCAAAAGTTCAAGCCTAACAAATCCCTAGGAATGTCCTGTGTACGCTGCGCGTCGGCCAACACCCCCGACCGCTTCTTCTCGCTTCTGGCCTTGAAGATCACCTCGGGGTGGATGGGCTCCGTCACCGTCCCGTAGTTAAAACCCATCTCCACGCTGACGTTGAAGCGCCCTCCAGACGGGATCAGGATGTCGTAGGCCCAGACTACCTTGGAGGCAGCCAGCAGAACCGAAGTGAAGGCGAACTGCTCGCCGGGACACTGCCGGCGGCCGGACCCGAACGCGTAGAGGGCCCGGCGACCGCTGTTTTCCAGGTTTTTGTCCGCGGCCGCAACAGAAGGACGTAGGCCGAAGGGGTTGTCTAGGAAGCCCTCGGGGATGAAGTGGTAGGGCTGGTCGTACTCCTCCTCGTTGCGACGGATGGTCCAGGCGTTGGCGATAAACATGGTGCTCTTGGGGAAGAAGTATTCTCCGAGGTGCTCGTCGCGGGTCAGCACGTGCGGTAAGGCCTGAGGGGTGGTCGGACGCCATCGGAGGACCTAGAGATTTGATCAGTCATGTTTGAATAACGGAGCGAGCTGTTTGGGGTTTCGTTAACTCACTTCAGATATACACGCCTTGAGATATACCAGTTTGCCGATTCTTTCGCCGCTAAGAGGTTCGCCACCGGCCACCCTGTCTACGTCTTCTTGGGCCTTGACAAGCTTCTCCGTGAAAGCCGCAAAGGCAACCATGAGGTTCTTGAACGTGGCCAGAGTCGTGTCGACAGCGGCCTCGACCGCGGCCTGGCCCACGTAAACAAGCTCCGTCTCGGTGAACTTGTCCTTGTCCAGCCCGGCAGCCTGTTCCTTCATGATCTTGGGGAGCCGGCTGTCGAATCCGACGGACGCGGGGTTCTTTTCTATCTGGGCATAGGGTTTCTTGGCGCCGACCAGATAGTTTTTGGCACCGTCGCACAGCAGCTTCCGGACGTAGCGCGCCTTGGTTTTCCAACCGGCCAGGATTTCGGGAACGTGTTTCAAAACAGGAAAAATGTCGACCGGTGGCGCGGCGCCGGGCAGGAGAACTGACAGCAGCTCCTCCTGGGAGTGGCAGAGCTTGTCGGCGTAGCCGGCCGGCATGTCGCTCAACCGCTCTCCAGTGGTGGCAATGAGGGGCACAGCCAACGCCCAGTGCCGCAAGTTCTGCTCATAATCACTGCTGCTGCCGCCGCCGCCGCCATCGATGAACTTGCGACACAGAGATGCAGCTTCCGACTCGAGGAGCGGCAGGGGCCTCTTTATTCCGGCAGGGCCCAGGATGAACTGGACTTGCGCCATCGCCGGTAGTACTCGTCGTACTGCAGAATGGCAACACTTTTCTCCTCGGGGCCCGAGAAGACATGCTTGATGAGGATGTGAGTGACGGGGCGGTTGGAGAAAATGGCGCCTCGCTTGTCGAACAACACGTGTACCAGTGCAGGGGTGTCGATGAAGACCAGGTTGCCGATTCCAGCATTGAGACCGACAATGTCGCCGTACTGTTTCGCCCACTGGTGGAATTTCAAGTACGGCTTTTGAACGGGCATCTGGTGCAGGTTGCCGAGGCCGGGAATGATGGGCGGCCCGGGAGGGAACCTCTTGGGCCGGAGCGTGCCCAGCACCCATCGGACTAGCAGAAACGCCACAAGGACTCTGGCGCCCAACAGGCTGGTCGCCAGAACTCGCAACGGCAACGATTGCGAGCACTTGTGCTTCCATCCAACCGGACACTTGCAAAAAGCAAGTGAGGGAGACGACGGAAAGTGGAAACCAAAAGCAACTTTTTCGAAAGGTGCTGCTGCACTGAAGCGGACTATGTGCGGGATGGTGTCAGGTCACCGTAGAGGTAGCCGCTCCCCAGCCAATTATCGGTGGTCCGGAACCGCCGCCGTTCCCTGCATTTGCATGATAGGTGGTAGTGCTTTCGCCTACCAGTGGAGATAGCGGGACAACTTCCTCAAACAGCCAGATCAGCCTGCTGTGCTGCACAGCACTTTGTGACTCGGGGCAGGTGGCTTTCCTTCCTCGGAGATTCTGGGGGTCCTATGCTTAAGCGATCATGGCTTCTACGGAGGGTCTTTAGAGCCTTTCTTTTTGAGAACGATTAGCATGCAACCTGCGATGCCCCTTGCCCATTGGCGCTTGGGGATCAAGGTCCTGTACCAGTCGATAACATGGGAAAGCCTCATTGGAGAATGGAGAGCTTTCTACATTGTAGAAACATTGATTGCTGGTTGATAGCCGTGCGTCTGAGAAGTTATCACGGTGCACTAGACGACCAGGAGTTCGACTTTGGTAGCCTAGCAGACGTACCGGGTCTACGGGGTCTGGTCTGCTCTGAATTTCATCCCCCTCTACGTCAAGCTATGCGTGAAACGAAGACTCGATGCCGAAAAAGGTGAGTTCACTCACTATGCTCAGCACTATTCACAGAAGTACTGACCAGCCCTGTTTGATTCATCCAGCCTGTCATGCCGTTCAAGCTTGGCTGCCTGGAGATGCAACAGAAATACAAAGAGTGATGATGCAGCAAAAGCAAGCATGCTGACGTCGTTTCTACATAGCTCGTCGGCTAGAAAGCTCGCTGATTGGTTAAATAAGCCGGACAAGCATACTTGTCCGACCGCCGGATTTAGTGATTATCTCCATTGCGACTATGCCCGCAGAGGCAATGCTTATCCCTAGATGAGGTAACAAATAATGTGTTTCCCCGGCGTACAAGTATCAAGGGACTTTATATGCCAAGAAAGATCTTTACATGCTTGGCATTCTTCGCAAACCGGTCACATTCCACATTCAACTCCGACAACCTCTTTCTATTCAAAATGGGCTTCCTCTACAGCCAACTGGTCGAAACCCGGGCCTTGCCCTACCCCAAAGGCAGCCAGGCCGGCAAGACCGTGGTCATTACCGGCAGCAACACCGGTCTGGGCAAAGAAGCAGCACGGCACTTCGCCCGTCTGGGCGCCAGTCGGCTCATCCTCGCCGTCCGGAATGTAGAGGGCGGCGAAGCTGCCAAGAGGGACATCCTCGAGAGCACCCAGGCCAAGACCGACATCCAAGTCTGGCAGCTGGACATGGCCAGCTACGCCAACGTCAAAGCATTTGCGGCACGCGTTGCGGCCGAGCTAGACCGCATTGATATCTTTATTGAGAACGCCGGCCTCGCCAAGATGGCATGGTCCACGGCCGAGGACAACGAGACCCAGATCACCGTCAACGTTGTATCGACTATGCTGCTGGCGGCGCTCGTCCTGCCCAAGCTGAAGAAGGTCGCCACGGCGTTGGGGATTCGTCCCACGTTGACGCTGACCAGTTCTGGAGCCCATGCACACACGCAACTCCCGCATGCCGCACAAGCCGGAACCGGCGTATTTGCCACACTGAACGACAAGGCGTTCACCGAGGCGCACTGGGCCGAGCAGTACCCGGCCTCGAAGCTGCTGCCCATCTTCCACGTCCGCAGCATCGCCGAGCGTACGCAAACCGCCGCCGACTACCCCGTCACCATTAACCTGGCCAACCCAGGCCTTTGCGAGTCCGGTCTCGCCCGGGAGGCCGCGGGAATGCAGGCCGTCATGTTCTTCGTCATGAAGGGGGTACTGGCCCGCACCACCGAGCAGGGCAGCCGGACCATCTTCCACGCCGCGACGCAGGGTGCCGAGACGCATGGGCAGTACATGAGCGACTGCAGGATCGACGAGCCATCGGAGACGGTGACCAAGGGGAAGGAGCTGCAGGACCGGTTGTGGGAGGAGTTGGTCGCGAAGCTGGAGAAGATCGAGCCCGGAGTTACGAAGAACTTCGTTTAGGTCGAGGCAATCTTTCCGTTTTCATTTGGGTTTGTCTGATAAGGATCCCCTGGTTGGCGTCTTGGAATTCCCACGGGCTTTTGTGAACTAGGCAACATGGCGTAATCTCTTACTTTCTTATATTAAAGTAGCCATCTTTCAAGTCCAAGATGCCAACTGACCACTGCATTTCTCTATCGTGAGAAGAAGCCACTCATTTGCAGTCTCATTCATTGTTGCACCGCCATCACGACGGATTTCGAAGAAAGGGGGCGCCGGCCTTGACCATATCACCCCAAGAGATGGTGCTAGAGCAATCTAATACCGCCCAGTAAGACACGAGTGCCGCTCGTACGTGATCTCCAAACTCGGATGAGAAGCCCGCATATGCAGCAATATCCCGAAGCCACCTCGCGCGTTCCGTGCCTTTCAATTCGAGGCAAGCGACCAGCAGTGGCAGGTCGGTGCATCGGACGTGCTGCTGCGTGGCGACGAAGGTCATTTCCAGCTGCGTCAAAATGCCTGTTGCCAACACGCGGGATACACCGCCGTCACTAGAGCCAAACGGGTGCCGTATACGATGGATTACCAGGAGCATCGCCGACCGCATGACCTGCGCCTGGCAGAGCATATGCGCGATATCCGTGCCGCAAAAGGAAGTGCTGAACTGATCCGGCGTCGTGGGCTGCCAACAACTCACAGAGCACTCCAAGCCATCAAGCTCTTGTCGTAAAACATCCGCCTCCGCCTCCGTGGCAGTTTGACAGGACATTTTGTTGCTGAGCTCGCAGACATCGTGAAGCAGAGGCAGCAGAGTGGCGCAAAGGCCAACATGGCGATCAGCGTACGCCTCAACCGGGGGTCGAAAACGCAGCATCGGCACTCCGCAACTGAATAAGCAGGCGCGCAACTCCCACATGACCATGCAGCTCAGGAACACTCCTGGCATGGAATGCATCGGATTTGCCTGGTCATTGTTGTCGCTGCTGCCCCCAGTGACGTACATGGGCTCGATGAGACCCAAGGTCCGGCTGCAGATGGCCAGCACGTCGTTCGGCCGCAGCCGCATGGCAAAGGTGGAGAGCATGGCCCCGAGGATGAGACAGTCGGTCATGGTGGGCAGGTCGGTGACCTCGAGGGATGCCAAGGTGGCCAGCGCCGTGGAGGCATAGCGGAAACAGGTGCTGAGACAGCTTCCTCCTGTGTACGCGTCGGTATCGTCTACCCACGAGATGGCGCAGACCAGGAAGCCGTCCAGCAAGGTCTCTCTGGACAGGAAAAGACGCGGGATGACTTGCTGGCGCACCTCGTGGCTGAAGCTGGAACCGACCGAGAAGGTGTCGAGGAGGTGGTTCTGTGTGAAGAAACGCTCCAGCAATTGCCGATCGGTTATCGAGACAGCCTCCCCAAAAGTCGAGATGGAGCCTGAAACCACCGATAGCCCAGCAGTACAGCGGTGTTGTCGGGTTTTGTCGGCGGCGCGCTTGTGGTTCTTCACCCCCGGCCTCCGACCTGGCCTGCGCTCTTGTCTGGCCGTCCTGCAGCAGTGCCCCAAGCGAAGGCAGCGATCGCATTGAGTTCCATCATTGCGACTCCAATCACACCGCTCCTTGATGGCATGGCATCGGTCGCATGCTCGCGGTAGTTGGCCAGCGACGACGGAACTAGCTGACATTGATGTTTGAAGACTTGGGCTGATACATGGTGGCCGGCGCAGGATCTTGCCATGATGAATCTTTTGATGGGTCATCGTCGGAATGACCAATCCTGGGAGTAACTATCCCCCGTCCAATTTAACTAGCAAAAGACGGGACCGGCCGGTTTCTGATTCGCCCACCGGGATATTGCCGGCTGCGAGTCTGTGCCGTTGGCTCTCGGCGCTGATTGGTCCAAACAGCATGTAAGACTCCTGGACGTTCGCCCTGGCTGATGCAATCACCAACAAGAGCGACAGCCTCTCTACATATATAAAGACTGTTGATGGATCTGCCAGTAGATCCGATGGCTACAGGTTTCATCGAACGAGCTCTACCTCGGTCCTCACTCCGACCACCATGTTCTCACAGCACTCTGCCTCTTCCAAACACGAGAGTTGGCAAGACATAGTGGCCAAGAAGCGCTTGTCTTGCCAGCAGAGCATCCCGACTACTTGGGCACTTCCCGGGTCGGTCTTGGACTCTCTCCCAGCACTGTCTGACTTCCCGTCCACACGGCTCAATCTCATTGCCAAGGACATCCCACGGCTTTCCGGCATCTTGACAGACAGAGAACTCGAAATAACCGAATGTCACACCGTGGCCAGTCTTCTTGAGGGTCTTGCGTCTGGGACATTCACGTCTGTTGAGGTAACGTTGGCTTTCTCGAAACGGGCGGCGATTGCACAACAGCTGGAAGGACATGAAGGAGGCTTGATTCGAACCAGTACATACGCTAACGGAGCGCACCAGACAAACTGCCTAACGGAAACATTCTTCGAGCAGGCCGAAAAGAGGGCACGATACCTAGATGACCTGCGCAGCAAGGGCGGGTCTCTCGGTCCCCTGCACGGGCTGCCGGTGAGTCTCAAAGACACGTACCAGGTTGAGGGAACCCACGCCTGCATTGGCGCCGTCGCCTTTCTGGACCGAACCTCGACGGAGAACTCGGCGCTGGTGGATCTCCTGCTCGATCTCGGGGCGGTCCTGTACGTCAAGACAAATGTGTCCCAGGTTCTGATGGTAGGTGTCTACTTACTCATGGGCATCGTTGGCTGCCCTTGTACCGGACAAGCTAACAGCGTTCTAGTCCATAGAGTCTGACAACAACGTGTTTGGTCGAGTACTAAACCCCTGGAATACTAGTCTCACGGCCGGCGGGTCCAGCGGCGGAGAAGTCGCCCTGGTGGCCTTTCGAGGCTCGCCGCTTGGTGTGGGCACCGATCTCGCAGGTAACTTGGTGGATTGGTCAAACTTGAAATCACGGGACACGCATGCTGACGACGGCCCCCAGGATCTGTACGGATACCATCTCTCTGTTGCGGGACTTACGGGTTCAAACCTTCATCCAGGAGACTCCCCTACGGACGACAGGTCATGCCCCTTAATGTAGGCATTGGCGCCATCGTGCCATCCGCTGGTGCGCTCGCCAACGACATGACGACCTTGCAGATCTTCATGCAAGCTGTCGTCGATGCCAACCCGTTCGCTCATAACGCGACGGCCATTGACGTGCCCTGGCGCAGGGTCACTGGACCACCTCGACCCAAGCTCCGATTGGGTCTTTTGCCCGAAGACCCCCTTTTCCCCCTCCACCCTCCTGTTCAAGAAGCCATCAGTAATGCAGTGCGAATCCTGGAGTCGAACGGTCATGAGGTCGTGCAACTCGGTGCAGCGAATGCCAAGTCGCTGCGGCCAATCAGATTGGCGGTCGACTGCTCGCACTGGACTCAACTCCAGCAAGCATCGTCGCGTCCGGGGGCGAGCCAGCCGTGCCCTCAATGAGCATGTTTGCAGAGTACGCTTCCCGCATCGGCTGGGACTTTATTCCGCCCGAAGTAGATGCCACGGACGGACTCGGGCAGTTCGGGGCCTTGCAGAACCAGAGGGCGGACATCGCCGAGTCCTGGCGAAAGATCTGGGCCAAGCACGACCTCGACGCGGCCATCGCGCCATCGGCCCAGAGTACGGCGATGGAGCACGACCAGCAGGGTTGGCCGGCGTACTCGATGTTTCTGAACATGCTCGATGTGAGTAGCTGCGTACAATGGGTGGCATTGTGTCTGTATTTCGTGCACAATCATGGCTAACCAATTAGTACCCTGCATGCATCATCCCATTCGGCAAGGCGACAGGAAGCGAGGGCCTCGCCGCGGACCTTTTCCAGGGCAGTCCTGCGTGTAAGTTCGATGATCCATCCCTAGAAATAGTTGTTCGCAAATTGACAAGAGTCGGATTCAGATAGGCCAGAAGCCGCGGAGGGGGCGCCTTGTTCGATCCAGGTGTTTACCAATGGGATGCGCGATGAGGAATGTCTGGCCGTGGCAGCAGTCATCGACACTTGCCTTAAGGATGCTTCTCGTTGAATTGCAGTAGAATTGGAAAAAAATAGAAAATGGACGTTTTAAATGCAATATTTGTGCTGGATATCCAGACTGCACAGCTGAAGGAATCAAGGGTTTCACCACCAAAGCCTTTTTCCTAGCTCAGACCCGGTTCCATGTTCGTTTCCCCTCTCCTCTGACAAAGTGTCCCGGAAACAAAGATCCGGGAATTCATTGGCGCCATGGCCCCCGATTTACTTGGTTGGGGGGCCAGGACTTGACTCGTGTTGTACCAACTTTGGGACGCCTCTACCACCTGACTGCAACTTTAAAGTTCGAGATCATTACAACTGTCACCCACAATTCCTTTGGGACTTGGTTGCGAAGGAAGTAGGTGGCAACCGGTGCGATTTATTCTCTCTTTTCCATTACATTTCTACTTTCGCTGGCCTGTCTGCTTCCGACCTTGTCCAGCCGAATCCGCCATGACGATTCCTTCTGAGGGGGGATTCAGGCTTGTGCCCTTTACAATAAAAGAAAGTTGTAAACGACAAACACACATGAAAGAGAGGTATCCCTCGATCCCTTGACTACGCCCACGTGTCAGCCACGAACCTTGTTTGACCCAGCCGCATGATGGGCTCGTGGCCTCTGCTGCCCCGGATCGGGCTCGGAAACATCTTGCCTTTCCACGCCCGAAACCGGTATCCCAAGACGAGGTTCAACAACATCGCCGTCCTAATGGCTTGCACAGTCTTCACGGCCGCAGTAAGCCTGGCCTGGGCCAATCCTGTGATGGAGGCATTTCCCAGTTGAGTTAACTCACACTCCTTGAAAAACAGACCCAAGGCTACGATGGCACTTTAATGGGCGGCCTGAACATACTGCCCCAGTACCACGAGTATTTCCGGCTCACCAACTCGCTCCGATCGTTGAACATTGCCATCAACTACATCGGCGGATCTCTTGCGGTAGGTCTGGATCGTGATTGATGCGACCTTCCCAGAGCAAAGAAAGTCCTCGTTTCCCCTGCAGTTGGACGGACATGTTCATATTGAGGTTTTTCGGACTGATCGTGATGTTTGTCTACAGTGTCTCTGCTGGACCTGGGTCACTGACACCTATGGCCGACGGGTCGGTCTCTTCTGGGCCGCCGCCATCACCATCGTCGCGGCCGTCCTCCAGGCGGCCTCGGTCCACATCGCCATGTTTTGCTTCTCGCGCGTACTGATCGGCTTCGGCAACGTGGCCTCTGTCATCACGGGCGCCGCGTACCTGGCCGAAACCTTGCCCTGGGAACAGCGGGCCTGGGGCCTTGCTCTCTTCGATGACTTCTTCTATGTCGGCGCTCTCGTCGCCGCCGCCGTGACTCTGGCCACGTTCCGCCTTCCGAGTTCCTGGGCGTGGCGCATCCCGGCCCTTCTGCAGTGCATCTGGGGCGGCCTGTGCATCGCGCTGCTGCCCTGGATGCCCGAAAGCCCGCGCTGGCTGATCGACCAAGGCCGCGGCCGCGAGGCCCTCGTGGTGCTGGCGCGCATCAACGCGCCCGACGGCGATGTGCACGACGACCTGGTGCGCCTGCAGTTCCGCCAGATCTTCCAGACCATCGAGTACGAACGCAACCCGATGAAGTACCGCGAGATGCTGGCCAACCGCGGGGCGCGGAAACGGCTCATCATCACGGCGACGTGCGCCTTGTTCTCCATGCTGACCGGCAACGTGATTGTCATGTACTACATCGGCGATGTGCTCGACCACGCGGGGATCCACGACCAGGAACTCCAGCTTGTCATGGTGAGCCCTTTCGCATTCACTGAGACCTCGACGGAACTGGCTGACAAGACGACATCGTTCTAGAACCTCGGTATAAACGCCACCTCCCTGGTCATCTCCATTGTCGGGACCTTCTACGTCGACAAGCGCGGCGTCAAGTCGGCGACGCTGCTCAGCACCGGCGGCTGCGCCATCGCCCTGTTCGCCCTGGGCGTCCTGTCCAAGCTGAACGACCATACCGACACCACCTCGGACGACTACGCGGCCGTCTTTTGCACGTTCCTGTTCGCCGCCTGCTACGCGTTCGGCTGGGTGCCGGTACTGTTCCTCCTGCCCGCCGAGATGCTGTACTTCCGCATCCGGGCCCTAGGTATGAGCATGTTCAGTTTGGTCGTGTGCGTGACGGGCATCTGGGCCAACTTCGTCATGCCCCTCGCCCTGCAGCGTCTGGGCTGGCGCTTGTGGATCATGAACGGCGCGTGGAACCTCTTCTTCCTCGCCTTCGTCTGGTGGTACTGGATCGAGATCCGCGGCAAGACGCTCGAGGAGATCGATGCCTTGTTTGACGGCGGCAAGCGGTCATCGGCGCCGGAAGTGGCCGAGGTCCTCGCCGGCAGGGCCGACGCGAACTGGAAGGAAAAGTTGAGTACGTGGATGAGCCATCGGTTCGGGAGGTCGGAGGGTCCGGCGTCCAGCCAGGATGGTAGAATTGTTACTGGGTATTCCCATTAGTTAAGATATGTTCTAGTTACTATCTTTAACATGCAACATGATGCTACATTGCGCTGGCCTGGATAGCATTGCGGGGAATGTCAGCTGCATAGTGACTGTGCCACCCAACCCCCCCGGGTTCTTGGCTTCGCCTATACTCACCGCTAACAGAGGTAATGACAAGTACCCCAGAATTGATGTTTCAGACCAGCACCTTCATGGAGCTGGTCGCACTATTCATGTCTTACTTGTCCCTGCCTATTGAAATCTTTGATGAAATTCCTCTTGCCGTGGTCCATGTGCTCGGTTAGCCCAAAGCAGCATTGCGTCCACGGAAGGTGAGTTGGACATGGGCACCGCAATGCTCGGGGCAATCGATGCATCCGGCATCATTGGTCGTGAAGACATGTTATATCTGTCGCCGCAGTACATAGCCTACAAGGCATCTGGGCCCGAGCCACAGCAGGGATGGCTTCAACCACTGCTCCTGCTGCGGCGGACTGGCGAGCGCGTCGTTGCCTTTCGGGGAGGCTGTGGCCACGGTATCCTGAGATGTTGTGTCAGCAAAGTATGCGCCAATACGAGGATATCGACCCCCTTTTGTCCTTGGTGTATACGGAACCGCCTTGGTGGACCGATCCACGAGGACAACCGGCAGCTACTGCAAACTCTCCTAGCGATTTCGGCGTATACAGACGACGTGGCGCTCGGTCGGCATCTCCTCTCTAATATGCAGTACCCTTTGCCCTTGATTGCCACACAGGCCACTGAGAAGCCTCGGTAAGCCAAACCCGGCTGCAGCTAGTTTGCCGCGTTGTTATTGACCAAACGTCCAGGGCACTCTTAGACGAGCCTCTTGTGGCCGCTGCCTTCACCGGCCACGACGAGGTGCTCCGGCTCTTTTTGAACTACAAACTGCAGGATCCAGACCGTTGGAACGTATGGCTCGCCAAGAACATGGTTATCAAAGGCGCCGTCGAGGGAAACCACGTCCACCGTCAAGCTGGCCCTGTCGCTCGAGTCTGACGTCCGAGACCCGTACGGCGAGAAGCTGACGGCCGTCTTCGGGTGCCTCGAGTACGTCAACGACGTCAAGATCTTCGATTTGCTATACACGCGCGCCCGTCACTTCCTCCATCGGGGGGTGGTTCCCTACCATGTTGACAGTCCCCGCTTCTGGACTGAAAACTGTCTCCCGGGGCCCATGTGCAAGGCTGCCAAGAGGGGCAACGTTCCGCTTATGCGCTACCTGATGGAGCTGGGCGCGGCCCCCGAGCCCGGGATCACCCCGGAGTGCCCTGTTCCCCTGTGTAAAAACCAGCTCGAGGGCTGCGTATGGTGCGCGGCGGACACGGTCATGTGGAGCCCGTGGTCTACCTTTGGGATGAAGGTTTCCCGCCGGGAGAAGCCTGGAAAGCGGCAGTGAAGCAGTATCTCTAGGACTACAATTCATCCCATTGTAGGCTAGGGACGGGAATATTGGATGTTGACCGGAGGTGCACTTCTCCATCATCTGGCAAACGGGAAATGACCCAGCTAAGGAGCTCTTGGTGGGCACCAACATGATTGTGTATGATCAGCAGCCTAGCAGCCTACATTGGGCACAATACGCAGTGTGTTGTGCATAGCGTGTAAATTGGGCACTCACATCCTGGAAGCCGCCAAACATAGTTCCTTACAACCGCGCGTTGAAACGGCAAACATCACTGTCATCAGAGACCATTTTGTCATACTTATCGAAGCAGCTGGACATCTTAAGAGTCCACCACAAGTAAAAGCAACTATTAAAGTCTATTAATAAAGATTTACTCTTCCCCTATTTTTGTACATGGTGATGTTACATTTATTTCTAGAAGTGAACTGGTTACAAAATAAACCCCTTCCCATTTCGCTCTAGTGATGGGATGGCAAAAGAAGCATAAGATCCAAAAGAAGAAAAAAAACGTTCATAACTTCCTTCACCAATCGGACTTGTCTTTCCAGACCTTGCCGCTCACTTGCGAGTGTGAGCTCGAGACATCCACCTGCGTCTCAACGGTAATACCGCCGTCAGAGTGCACCATGTCGTCGTCCATTTTCCCGCTCGGCGAATAGGACGAGGCCCGCATTCGTTGGTTTCCCGTCAGCTCGATCTCATCGTCATCGATCTTGTCCCACTCCTGCTGTCCCCGCTCGGCCGCGCAGACATCGCCTCGCCGGGTGGCCTTGGTGCCTCCGTCGGCGCTGCGGTAGTAGTTGTTGCTGCTGCCGCCGGTCGCCGGCTTGTTCTTGCGGAACAACGGCGCCAGGGTGGGCAGGCAGGCCGTGATGATGGCGGTGGACGGCTCGATGCAGGACCAACCCATGCCGGGGCCGAACCACCAGGTCACGTCGATGGAGCTGGCGAGCCTGGAGAGGTAGAAGATGCGGATCAAGCTCGACACGCAACTGAAGGCTCCCAGCAGCATGATGCCCATAATCGAGAGTTTCTTCCTCCAATCCATGTGCAGCTTGGCGATGGTGGGTATCGGCAGGGCCAGGATTACGACGTCGTTGATCAAGTTAAGGACGCCGAAGGCGAGGTAAAAGTTCAACACATCGATGCAGGTGCCCTCCCCCTGGCCGAGATACTGCGTCCAGTAGTATGACAAGGGTCGACAGGCGACGGCCATGACGATGTACATGACGAAGGGGTAGGCGGCGGTCAAACCGACGGCGAACCGCGTCTGCCAGATGTATATCGTGTTGCTTGTCGTGTTGGTGTCGAAGAGGCGGTGGTAGAGCAGCAGGATGCTCGCCCGCGTGACCGTGACCGCTGTGGCGTAGATCCACGGCTCGGCATAGACCATCTGCTCGTCGAGCCATGATGCATGAGTTAGTTACCGTGGCGCTGAACGGATACTATAGACGAGGGGACGGCGTAGAACCGGACAAAAGGACCTACCTTGAGAACTATGATGAATTCTGTCGGATCGACCGCCCATATATGCCGACCCGATCCGAAATTCGCCGCGTATATCGTCATGAACAGAGTTGCACCGGCGGTGAACTGTATTGGTTGTAAACCAGGTTAGAGATTTCCCATCTATGGAGACACACAAGGGCGAGCAGAGTAGTATCTGTCCAGGGGGAGCCCGACTTACAATGGCACCGACAATGGTGTAGTCATCCATGGCGAGACGGGCACCTCGAGTCATGCGAACATAGACTCGGAGGACGACGGAGATAACGGCGAGGACGAAGAAGACGATGGCGACGATGTTGTAGATGAAGTAGTTATCGGCGTCAAGGTCCAAATCGGGGGGAGGCTGGCCATAAACCGCCGCAATTATCGGGTCTATCTGTATTTCCGCCATGGTGAAGACGTTCGTTGGATGGTGCTTTGTCGTCGTCGTTGTCGTCCTGGCCTATCTTGCCCTGTCCTGGACGTTGTCGTCGACCAATTAATTGCCCGAGTAAGTAGGTAGAGAACTCGATGGCCAGAACCAGATGGGGTTGGCTGTACTTGAAGGATGTTCCTATATTACTACATGACCTACTTTACGTGACCGACTAAGTTGCACCCATGTTACCAGTGGCAAGGCACTGGGAATTGCATGAAGCCCCTGGCAATCCCCCATGCCGCTTGCATGATGAAAGTGTGGTACCACGCCCATGGGCTCGCTTAATGACGAACGGCGCGCGGCAAGCCAGCTCGGCACGGCGTGTATGCTAAGTACCTTGGCTCCTGCTGCCAAACATACTCCGATGAAGCTCGATGAACCAGATTTGCCGGTTCGGAAACTACAGGGTGAGCAATCCTGCCGGACGCTGCCAACCAAGGCGTATATTATCATCATCAGTCATCATTTTGTTTCCGCCGGTGATTGTGCCTCTTGCTATGCACACCAAAGGCAACAAAGGAAACGAAGGGAGAGGATGGCCTGATGAGTGGGAACGCGAGGCCTAGTGGATCGAAGCTTGGGACATTTGTCAACTCGAGTAATTATCAAAACTCCCGTCCCTTGGTAAGTGCAGAGTGTAAAGTACCATTACTCCAAGTAAGCGCGTTGCCCGCTGAAAACGGTAACCCCATCCGAGCGAGAGGACAGAAAAGCATCCCCGGCCTTTTTAGTGCGGCGCGGGGGTGGGTGTCGCTCAGGTCTGACAGGGAGACAGGCCTCAACGGTCCGACTGCGTGGAGCCTGGGAGGGGCGCTAGGAGGGACTGCCAGGGCCCTCCCAGGGATTGTCAGGGTCTCTCAGTGGGGCCGGACTGATGGACCGAGAGGCCGCGGCCAAACCAATGTGCTGGAAAACCCGCATCCCTGGTTCGAGCGTGGGTTTTCCTGCCGGTGATGGCCTGTGATGGTCATTTTTTTGCCCGCCCAAGACCAAGCCCAAGGGCCGTCCCGCAACTGTTGGATCGCGATGTGGTTGTTTTAGCTCTTTCTCTCTACGGCAGAATCAGCCTTGTAGTTATTAAGTAGGTAGCACCGTGTCTATCCGTGGGAGATGGCAGAAGACAAGCCCGATAATTGTAGTACCTAATAGTCACGCCCCAGAAGAACATGGCAGTTGCTGGATTCGTACAAGCTAAAGGACCCCACTGGGACTAATATTGTGCACATTTCCCCTGCGTGCTACTCCATTGGGCGTCCCTCGGTCTGCGTGCGGCGCAGCCAACAGCCATTGCTTTGTTTGGTTGTCGACTCTGGTAGTCATGTGGGTGGGCCAACCAATAGAACGGTACCGGGCAGACAGAGCTGCTGGTTGTGGTTGTGGTTTGGTTTAACAGGAGGGGCCAACTACCTGCAAGGCGAATTGCGAATTGCGAGCTGGGCCCTGCCTGGGCGCATCTCACTATCAGAATCCATCTACTGAGCATCTTATCCTTGGCATCAGTATCCATCATACGACGGATTGGAACTCAGGAGGTGATTTCTTCGTCTTTTTATAACCCCAAGCCACGTGCGTCTCATGCATGATTCCTTTTGCGCTTCATTCCCAACTCAAACCAAACCGCTCTTGAACGACACTGCATACACCTCCTCACCTTCTTTTGCAAAAAAACATCTCACTCCTTACACTCACTGCACCGCAACTCCATTCTTTACCTACATTAGCGAGACCAGGATGTCGTCACCCGACGTGTACTCCCACACCGACCTGCTCGGCACTGAGCACATGGGCCCCAAGGGCTGGATTCGACAGTTCTACTGCTTTGAGCTCCCTGAGAACTACGATGTGTATGTTGAGCACTTTCCCCCTCACTTTCCGCCGTGGGCAGCTACTAACAGCAGACCGCAGCGAAGAGGTGACGTCCCTTCTCAAGAAGGCCTACTCGGCCATGAAGGCCCGCTGCCCCCTGCCGGCTACAAGATGGTCCCCGTCATGGACGGCAGCGCCCAGCCTGGCCGGTTTGAGTGGCGACGCTTCCCGGAGGACGAGGTCGAGGACTTCAAAGTCAAGGACATGCGCGAAGACTTCATGACGTTTGCCGACTTCAAGGCCAAGGAGTATCCCATGGCACCCCTGGCCCCCGAGAAGTTCTGCCCGCGCGGACTCTGGGTCGACGAGAACGACCTGGAGCTCTGGTTCCACACGACCTGGATGCAGGCCAACTTCGTCAAGGGCGGTTTGATCTTGTGCATGGGCATCTTCCACGCGTCCGCCGACCAGACGGCCGCGTACATCATGACCCGGGTCTTTGCCGAGGAGATGACCAAGGCCCAGGGCCTACCCGTCGCGGACCCCGTCGACATTGCCGTTCTGCTCAAGGACCGCGAGAAGCTGCACAAGTCGCAGCGGGCCCACATTGCGCAGGCGGCCGTGGCCCAGCAGGGCATCTGCGAGGAGCACCCGGAGTACATCATCCTGCCCTTCACCCCCGACGCCCCGCCGCCCAAGCTGCTGGCCCCGATCTCCCAGTCGCACATCTTCCACTTCTCGCCCCAGGCGCTCGAGCAGCTGAAGAAGGACTGCCAGCCCACGCCGGAGCAGCTGCAGACGCTCAAGGGCGACAAGGACCTGCCGGCCTTCGTCTCGACCAACGACGCCCTCAACGCGCTGCTCTGGAAGGTCATCATGGAGGTGCAACACCCGGACCTGGACGCCGCCATCAAGGAGGACCCCGAGCGCCCCTCCCACATGATCATCGCCCTCGACGAGCGGCGGCGTGCAGGCCTACACAAGCACACGCTCGGCAACCTGCTGGCGTGGGCGCCCGTGTTCTGCGACCTCAAGAGCGTCGTGCGCGACTCCTCGATGGCCGACTTGGCCGTCTTGTGCCGGCGATCAGTGGCGCAGCGCACCGACGACCCGGACGTCGTGCACAAGCTCGAGGCCATGCTGGAGGGCGTCGAGAACCTCGACCGCCTCGCGCCCCAGGTCTTCCTGGACATGCCCGGTCGCAACATGATCACGTCCAACTGGCGCGACAACAGCTACTACGGCCTCGACTTCGGCGCCGCCGTGGGTGGGAAGATGAAGGCGATGCGGGCTCCCTCGGTGGGCGTCTGCCACGGCTTCCATATCGTGCTGCCCGATCGCCCCGACAAGCCGGGTATCGAGGTGATTGTCAGCGTGGAGAACTCGGCCATCGGTGCGCTGCTGAAGCACCCAGTGTGGACAAAGTATGCCGAGCAGCCCAAGCTTCTCTAAAGATCTCTCGGTCTCTCTTGCTCCAAATGTACATCAGATAGACTATATAATTAGTAGTGGTGAACAAAAAGTAATACTAATTAGTGAATTTATTTGAACGTGGCATTTTTAATGAACAGACATGATGCAACTACATTGTGATTTGCCGAGTGACAGCTCTTACAACTTGCTTGTTGACATCTGCTTGATTTCTCATCTCCATCGATTTGGGGATTCGCAATATATGGTTGACGCTCACCGCATTCATGAGATACATGGGGGACAGGTGAGTCATCACACGTCACGCATTCGCTTAGGCACGCTGATTCCGTGAAATGCGACTCCAGACTCCAGATAAGTCAGGGTCAGCACCCAATCGTCGGGTCATGCCATGCAGGGTCGAATGGTAGCCAAGGAATCCTGGTAGCATCGGTGGCCTCGTTTATCGTGTCACATGGTTCGATGGTAGACCTTACTTGATGGCGCAACAGCTCGGCATTCGCGCGCTCCCAAGTCTACTTTCCTTACATAGCTACGGCAGAAGGGTGACTAATGGGCTCAATTCGTGGGCAACGACTGCCCACGAGCCACACCCACAGCATCGCCGACTACATCCAAAATGCATCTAAACCTTCGTCGCTGGAGTCGACCCCGGAACAGGAAACTGGCTACACTGTAGAACGACCTCCTTGATCATTGTCAGTTGGTCATCGCCAATCATTGACCACGGGAGGTTTCCGGTGAACCGGCCCCAGCCAGCCGGTGGTGCCAGGGCCAGCCCATCCAGAAGATGCGATAGCCCGGCTCGTTCTCGAATTGGGTCCATGATCCGTGCCAATAGCCCACTATATTATGCTGTCCGCATGTGGTAGAAGATCGCCTTGGGACCCCTGTCGCGACCCGAACCATCGGGACAACTTGTTCAATTTCGGAAGAACCACCCTGTGCACCCTGTTTGTCTGTCTGTGGGAAAGCAGGTGGCCGATGGTCATCCCATCCTTGTACATTATCTCGCCGAAGGAAAGGGCTAGACCAGTTCAAGGAACCAGGCTACTCCATTGAGCGAATACCCCCGGATCCCGTATTGATTGTTAAGTGAATTACCATGGGTAGTTGTCCCGACTTCTGGAGTATCCATCTAAGCGCTCTTTTCATTTTGTCTGTTCCAAGGTCGGCTTGACTGGACGAGACTGCGCCCCATGCTTTTCCTCCCTGGAGGGACTTTTCTTGACGATGTGACGGTGGAGCTTCACGATGTGACATGGCGCTCGCCTTGTTTTTCTCGGCACTCAATCCTTTCGGGCAGAACCAGCACCACCACTCTTGGGACCAAGTGCTCAACTGCCCGTCTCGTACAAGTGCGCGCGGATCTTCTTCCTGTCTTGTCCTGTGCCCACCCTGCACGGTCTATCACTTCTTTACTGGGGACTGTCAGTACTGTCAGCAAGCGCCAAGCCGTCAGCTCTGCATATGCAGGTAACGACATTCACACCCGACCCGCTTTCCATATGCAGAACGTACTTTTCGCATGCCTGTTTCCCGCTCAGCACATGCCAGAATGTTTGTTATGCTGACTGTTGTACAGTAAGACGGATGCTGATTGCAAGCAGCTGAAGGTAGTGGCTAGTGAAGGCACTTTTCAGGTAGGTTCTTGGCCCGTCGGTATCCGGAACGCCGGGTGGGAAAATTTGAGTAGCCCCTTAGAAACTCCTGCATTAGGGACATTCCAAGTGAGTAATGGGTTACCAAAGGCCTGGTTCGAGAAGCCAAGGCCATGCCATTACATCATGCGACACCTGGTTCAACGGCGACAACATATAACAAGATTAGTACGTGTTGCGTTGACTCCCTCTTCGGGTCGTGTCCAAGCATGTGTCGTGATACCGACGGCACTATTGCATCTTCCAGGCTTTCTCCTTTTCCATGTTCCGTCCTTGGCAGGAGGTATGATCTTCTAGCCAAGAGGCTAATGCATCGCAAATCCTCGGTCAACGTGAAACTTAAAAACCGTTATATCGAGGGGAAAGTGGGTGCTAAAGGGGTGCATACTATAGCTTACGCGTGTAGCATCGTATGATGGCCAGGCCCCTTTCTGGCGACCAAAGACAAATTGAAGTGCGAGTCATGGCAAGGTTCGTGCTGTTCCTGGCTCGATTTCGAGGGCAGCAAAAGTGATGCAAGGTCCGGAATGACTTCAACGTAAAAGTACGACAGATCTCGTAGCGAGATGAAAAGAGCGGAAATATCGACCAGCAAAACTCCGCCCGCCCTCATTCCCATTTCCATGCAAGTAAGGGATCAAGATAATATCCCAATCCAAATCTCTCGAGGATGTGGACAAAAGCCCGTCCGGGGCGATGTTGTGCACGCCAAGGTAAAAGGTTTCAGGGGGCTGGGAACCCCATTCTCGTTATGTTTTACAGCCTCCTTTTTGTCTTTTCTGGTCTGCCCTACCAGCTCGGATGAGAGGCCGGACGCCGAGCCAAGTCCAGGAGTCCTCCGGGCCTGCACAGACCGCAAACCCAACCGCAGCACGAGCGCCGAGCGCGAGCGCGATCCACCCACTACATCGGAGGATAACGGAGCCATCGCGTAGATGATATCAAAGATACTGTCGGCTCCGAAGGCTCCCGACGATTTGCTGCTCATCCGGTTCCAAGCTACGGTCCTCGAGTCGAGCTGCACCATGGCTGACCGTCTCGGCATGCATTGGCAACAGTAAAGAGGTGTTACAGCTTGAGCATGGAAACACCCAAAGCGACTGGTGTGGTTGACTTTAGGGTAAAGGGATTGCGCGCTGCTAAGTATCCCAACAGCAGGGTTCAAGACAGAGCGAAAACCGCATGCAGATGCTGGAAATGACGACGCACTGAGATGCCCGTTTGGCCAGATACAGCTGGTTCACCGAATTGCTGAGCGTTGTGTCCCACTTGCACTCCTTGAGCTTCGTCACCACTCTGCGAACCGGCCCGTCGTGGTAAGCGTAGTTGAGCCTGGTGCGCTTGTCCAAGTGGATGGGCTCGCCCTGGTTTCACTGGTCCTTGACGAAAATGTAATGTCCTCCAAAGTGCGGTCCAGCCTCTTAGGCGCCGTATCGCACCGCTTGACGCTCTCGTAGCTATTCTTGAGGCCCTGGTTGCTGAGGCGCACGGCGGAGTAGCCCGCTCGAGGATCCGGCCGGAGGGTGTCGCCCAGTTGGTCCAGGATGCGACCGAGGCGGCGAACACACCTGGCGGATATGGCGCCCAAAATGTCGGTCATGTTGGAATAATCTCGGAGATGCAGTCAATGATCGAGATTCTATTTATCTTCATGCCATAAGAGACGGTAAAAAGTTGAAGTGTTGTAACCTGATGGCGGGGTCGGCAGTCAAGTATGTCACCAGCTGACATCTTAGCCGCAGTGTCGGAAGCACAAGCTGGACTTCTCGTACACCTAAGCGCTGCCTTGATCAAGTCAGTGCTGCAAGTCTTGCGTACCACTCACGGCACAGCATGAAAGCCTCTTGGATCTGCATCTTACTCCTGGGGCTGTGCAAGGCAGCTTTTGTTCAGGATCAGAGACAGTGAGGTGAGGTAGTTCCAGGCAAGAGGTCCGTCTCGGGTAGTTGCATGACAGAACATGCTGCTGGCTAAAGCTTCGACCAGAATCAGCACCATCTGCAGGACCAGTTGACAGCGTAGAACAGGGGCGAGTTGCATCGATCCAGCGACGTCAATCCCGCGAGTCCCAGACTCGGATGTCGACTTGTGACTTGGGAAGAAATACTGTCACATCGGACGCTCGTAGTCCAACCTCTGCCACTTCGCGATCTTTTTATTCTCGTGAGGCCGTCATTGACCACGGTGCAAAGTGGTCAGGCGCTGTGGGTCATGGCTTAGTCGATGATTTCCCCGACACCCCTAAAATAACAATGCCGTCACAACCAAGACGACATTCAGCACGCAACAGCACCAGTAGTGTTCTGAATAGTTCCTTCACATCTCGATCTATCTCTTTCTCGCAAATTGTTAGCGAGCATCTATACTAGATTTGTGGCTCCTGAAGGATAACTACAGTATAGACATTACTCTCGTATTGCGACGAGCTCGCTAAGTAAGTCCTCAACCAACCACTCTGGCTCAATGGGAGACGACTGCATTCTCGCTCAAAGAGGCAATACTCGGAACGGGATCATGACATCTACCCCGGGCCGCACATACTGGGATGTGGGCTCCATCCACAGCGGCGTCGAGATGATCAGGAACGCGATAACCCAGACGTAACCGATAACCCGTCTGACCGTGGGACACTGGACCAAGGCAAATCGCCTGTTGGCGGTGGTGATGCAATCTTCCAGGAGGACACCAAGGGCATGGGAGAGAAAGAACGGCATCGCGCCGCTTTCAGCCCATGGAACCCTCAGAATGCAATCGGCCATCCAGTGCAAGGTACCCGACATGGCGAACTCCACCACCTTGGTGGCGTAGCGGCCGACGAACCCATCGGGGGATACACCCGAGTACTTGAGAAGCCGCCTTGCATAAGAACCAAAGGTTTTCCGCAATGTCTGGTGCCACAGGATTCTACATGCAATCATCAGCAATCTGTATCACAGCTTTCTGTCTTGAATGCACCAAGACAACCCATGATGAGTGAACTACTTACCCCCAGAAACGTCGGATCGACCAGGCTTCTCTGACTGCGCCATACAGCGGTGGCCAATCGACCGGCTCGCTCATGAAGAGAAGTACTTGACTGGTAGCAAGGATGTTGTAGATCAACGAAAGATACAGCGACACCACGAGCCAGAAGCCGGCAACCCCCGCCACTCTGGCTGTGGCGTTTCCCAAGAGGGTGTTTGGTACCTGAATGCAGTCTGCTGCGGCTGGGACTATGGCTGTGATAGCTTCCAGCACTAAGTACGAGACCATGATTACCGAGCCAGACCGCAAGAAGAACCTCGGCCGTTGAGGGCCGCAGCCCGGCTTCGGAACTTTGCTGTCCTCAGGCAAATGCGAAATCTGCCGGTAAGTCCCCACCTCGCGCATGTTCCAGAGGGTGTTGAAGGCGTCGATGATATCCGACGGCGAGTCTGGGCGTGGGTCCAGAAGCAGTATGTCGACCGCCCGGAGTAGCTGGACGCACAAGCATGAGAACACCACGGAGTTGGTGACACCGTTTCCGGTTAAGGAGAAGATGGTTTCGTTGACGAAGCTTCTGTACAGCAGGATGGCGACCGCGATGAGGACCGACATCCGGACTGTCGTCGTCGTAGCATGCTTGTTGTGGGAGAAGAGCATCGCCATCGAAAGCATGGCTTGGATCACGCACGCCACGGCCAAGAACTCGTTCTGCAGCACGCTGGCAGTCAGGCCGGGGCCCCACGCAAGGATGAAGCCCCATAACGGAATTCCGCAGGCGTATGTGGCGCGGTTGATATTGAGCAGGTAGGTCCGTTCATTCCGCCGGGGAAATGGTCCCTTGAAGACTGGCCGACCCAGAAACTCGCATAGCGGTCCCCATCCTGACCCAACCGGTATTTCAAGAAGGTTCTCCGGAGGGGTGATTGCGCGAATATGGGCCGCGTGCCTCTCATACACGTCCACCGAGGGCACCTGGACGCCCGGGAACCGCTCCTCATAGACCCGGTTCCAGGCCAGAAACACCCGCGCGGCGTTGTAGACCCCGGGCGCCCAGAAATTGATCGCGCGGTAGGGGATCGCCGTCATAGGCCCAAAGATGGATACGTACGAGTCCAGCCACGACTGTGCGGTTTTGCGGGTCGTCAGGATGACTTTGGCGTCGGGATACAGCGCCAGGAGGTCATCCACGCACGCCGAGCCCGGGACGTCCAGCGAGACTTGGTAGCCTTCCAAGAGGCTCTGGAGCGCCTGCTGGCGCTTGAAGCCGCTCGGCATTTCCAGGATGGCGGCGCTCTTCCGCAGCCGGGTGATCGGACACGCCGGTTCCATGAGATGGTGACAAGGCCCGTAGCCCAACTGTTCCAGGGCAGTCTTCATGCTCACGGTGCCGGTCCGTGGCAGGCCGGCCTGTTCATGGTTAATCCTCAACGTCAGCAACGGTACGAACTTGCACAATGCTAAGGCGGGAGAGGTAAGACGTGCACACTCACCACTATGACTTTCAAGCCGGTCTCTGCCGGGTGACCCGTAGGGTCAAACATTATAGCTTCTTTGCGGGAGCCCTGGTTGATGGGTGCTGGTGAGAATTAAACTCGTTGATGTTGGTGGACATGGTGAGTGAATGTGCTGGTGGAAGGAAGTGGTTTGGCTAGAGGACTCTGCTTAGGTAAAGGGATCGAGAGCAGGCTTTTTGAGTTACGAAAAAGGGCGGAGAGAAATCTTTATATTATTTGCGCATTCTCCGGTATACTTATCAAGATTTCGCGGACCCATAGATTGCGTGAATAGGAATATTTTCAACAGGTTCGAGGGTGTTAAGTAAAATACCTTTTTTCAAGTCCACGTGTTCATCGGATTTTGCTCTATTTTGAGTCACTTGCTGCTGACATACCGATATAAGTCAAACAACTTTAAGAAATAAAATGTAGATAAAGGATGCTTATACAGCTTCGGATACGATATCAATGAAAGGCGCGCAAGTCGTATCGAATGTTGGGAACTAGCGTTTCTCGGCAATGACATGGTACACATGTCTGGATGTAGAAGCCCAGAAGCGTCCCTACTCGCGTCGTGCGATACCTCCGAGTGTCAACCTCGTACGGCCTCGAGCCTGGACATTGATGGGACTCCTAGCGTGCGGCCTTTTATTCCAAAGTTTCCATCGCTGCTTACTAGGCGACGACTAGACCGTTTCGATAAACGAGCATCTTCTCGCCAACTTTGCCCGCCTGAGTCCATTTGAAACGCCTTTTCTTCAAGAGTCTTGGCGTCTTTGTCGACTGTTTGCGCCTCAGGCTTGCCACGTTTGTTATGCCCAAAGCCATAGGACCTGACTCGTTGAAGAAAACGGCATGTTGGCTATTACAATCAAGTTGCTCGCGTATATTGCTTAAATATCCTAGATGTCAGGTTCCGTGTCGAATCGTGTCAGGCTGGACAAATTTGGCAAACCTGATGCTGGACAGGGCGCTGTTCACTCTCGTTGTAACCACATGGGAAACCCCAGCAAACCACCGCAAACAGGGTCGTAATACCAATTAAGGTTCTGCCCGATCTCTGAGATGGCCATGCGGGTATAGATAGCCATGTTCCCAGCTGAGGGGGTTCTCTGGGGTCCCCTTGTTTGTTTCAATGTGATGCGGGGATTGTTGGTGGACCAGAGGGCCATTGGGCCATCCAGGTGGTAGCCCGCATGTGTACATACTTGGCCAGGTAGCATGGCGTGCGAGTACATTAGCTACGGAACCACCTTGATGGGTGTCTTTGCTGGTGTTTCGACTTTTACCCAGTTCCCTCCAGTGTCCATACTCTTCCTCGGATCTCGATACTGCGTGCCGCGTCGGTCGTTTTTTTTGGAGATACCAAAGTTGCTGCAATGTTTGCCCGCCATGACCTCGCACATGCTATTGCCACACAGCCCAAGTTGGCCGCTGTCGTCCTTCTCTCAGCTTTACTAGCCGTATGGGTAATTGCACGCTCGTGTGAGAAATCACATCGACACCTCAGGCAGTATCCCTGGGTGGGAGTAGACAAGACACGCTGGTTCGGCCTGCTCCGTGGCGCAGTGCAGAGCTTCCGACATGGGGCGCAGTTTGGCCTCGAAGGGTACTCCAAGGTGAGAGAGACAGCCAAGTTTAACAACTGCGAAGATCTTTGGTCCATGGATAGCTAATATTATTTGTCTCTCTGTACAGTTCAGCAAACAGAACCGGCTATGGGTATGCGTAGATCACACCGGCTCCCCCGAGGTCATGATGTCCCCCATGCATCTCGAGGAGGCCCTTAGGATCGATTCCGTCTTGCTGGACGCGCACAAACACATCTCCGATCTGTTAGCAGCGAAGTACACCTTTGGTGGCTATGGGGTGCCGCTCTCGCTCGCTGCCCACGAGAGCGTTCTCATGCGTGGCGTGTCGAAGAACTTGAACGCCATGACCCCGGCCGTCTGCGACGAAACATCTCATGCCCTGAAGACGTACTGGGGAGAGGACGGAGAGTGGCACGAGAAGCGCATCATGGCTGCGTGCGTAGACGTGGTTGGCCAAATCACGAATCGCATGCTGGTTGGGCTGCCGCTGTCCAGAGACGCCACGTTCTTGGGACGGGCCAAACGGTGGTCGAGTGTCCTGTTACAGACGGCGTGGTTCATCTACATGCTCCCCGACTTCGTCCAGCCTCTCCTTGGACCTCTCCTGGCGATCCCCAGCATCTGGTGCCACCACAGAGCTCTACGGATGGTGATCCCAGTGGCCCAACGACGTCTGGATCAACGCCAGCGACGGGCTGCAGACGCGTCAACCAGCGAGTGGGACGAGCCACTGGACTACATGAAGTTCCTCCTGGAGGAGGGCTCGGATGCCTTCAACCATGTCTTTGACCGCGATGCCACGACACTGGCTCGGGCCACGCTCATGGTCAACGCCGCCGCCTTCCACGCGACCGGCCTCACGCTCGCCAACCTGTTGCTCGACGTCTTCTCCGCACCCACCAGCACCGCGGACGCGCTGCGATCGGAAGCGCTCGCTATCCAGCGAGAGCACGGCCTGGACAGTAAACTGGGACTGTCCAAGATGACCAAGATGGACAGCGCCATCCGCGAGAGCATGCGGTTGCACGTGCTGGGCTTCAAGGCCATGCACCGCTACGTCAAGCCAAAGGATGGCTTTACTTTTAATAATGGCGATCATGTTCCCTACGGGACCCATCTCAGTCTGCCGGTCTTGGGCCGTCACCTGGATGAGACCCTCTATCCCAACGCTACTCAATACGACGCGTTCCGCTTCTCACGCGAGCGTGAAGAGAATGGAGCGTTCTATCCGGTCTCCGAGAAAACGAAGAGCACCCGGGTCAAGGCGGCCGTGAACGCAAGCCCAAACCACTTGTCGTGGGGCATCGGCAAGTCGCAATGTCCCGGCCGGTTCTTCGCGGTCGACGAGTTGAAGCTTATCATGGCCCATGTGTTGATCTACTACGAGGTTGAGCATATCCCGGTTCGACCGGAGAACGTGACCATTAGTTCTACGTCCATCCCCTCTTTGACGGCTACCATTAGATTCAGATCTAGGTCTACTCAGTAGTTGTGAGACTTCACTGCTGCATTTGTTATTGTTCAGTTGGTCTTTGCAGCAAATAACTCTATAGTCAACATAGCATATGCATAAACAAATATCCAACGGGATTGAACAGTATGCGTCCGATAGAAGGTATCCAGTAGAATTTGCAGGTCTCACTGTATTTCTCTCAACGCATCTGCATATTTCCCCGTGGTGGAATTAAAATCAGGAAAAAACTACTTTTGCCGCCAAATGCCCAGTAAAGATGACCCGACGCGGAGGACAGAACACGTGGGCCTTTGTCGATCTTGCTTACCTCCATGCATCCACACACAGGCTGGGGAAGTGTCCGTGTCGGTTCGACAACATCTCACAGAGAAGATTCCATGAAGGCGTGGGTTATCCACATTACCTTGTCACCTTACTCGTCTCGTGCATTCATCAGCTAATAACAACGGTTCCACCGAAACTCGACGAGGCGTGGAGGCATACCTAGGATGATGTTACCCCGGCTTCCTTCGGGGTTTCGCCATCATTCGGTTTCATTTTCATCAGTAGTGAAGAGTCAGCACAGAAATCGTTGAGCCCTCCCACCCGGAGTCTACAGGGGGAAGAGTAAGCATTTGCTGGTGTAGGGCCCAACCGTCGGTCAAACATAAGAGACCATCGTACAATGTCAAACAAGTACTCACCCACCTTTCAAACTACGTTTCTCAAAACATGTTGTACTCGTGACCCCCTGGCTTGGTCGGGCTGTGCTCACCGTTGTACTGGCCCCGCTGGTCACATTTGGCCATACATCTGTCCGCTTTTATCTGCAGAGTCGACGAGGAGAAGGATCTAGCCAAGCACCACCAACGCTTCCTTATGCGGTTCCCTGGATAGGAAGCGCTTTTGATATGATATTGAATGCACATAAGTTCCTAGTACACATTAAGTAAGTCACGAAGACATTGCTATGCCTCTGGTTATTGAGGCATCACTAAATTACAATCAAGGCAGAAGAATTGAGCGACATACCATCCAGAGCGGGCCATACAATAGCCTAGACTACCGAAAAACTCGAATCCCGAACCTCGTCCTTGGTACATGTAGAACATACTTTCACGAGCCGATCCAGTTGCCGCCAGGAGTCCATGGGGAGACCTGGGAACCAAAGTGACGTGTCGCTGTGCAACATCTCACCTGGCCTCTACCCGGCAGTTAACTAACCCACTCGATCTTGTCGATATGTGTTCATATACTAGACGTGGCTGTCAGCAAGGAAGTGTATCGGCTTTTCATACCACACATCCAACCTCTCGTTGCGTATACAGAATGAATTTGACGCTGGAGCTGGCCACGGCTGCCACTGTGGTCGCGTCATGGCTATTCTCTTACCTGATATACAGTCAGTCGAAACGGGGTTTTCCTTTTCCCACGGTAGGGCTGCGCAACGAGTTGTCTGCGCATGTCCGAACCACGCTGAGGAACCTACGCGAGGCAGAGGGCCTCAAGAACGCCATCCACCAAGGATACTCCAGGGTACGCATACTTCTTCTCAAAGTACCGCCTCACATTGCTTTCAGCTAGCTGGACCAACCTGTCTGAAAGAAATAAGCTGACACGGTCTTCAGTTCACCAAGCATAGTCGGCTGTTTGTGTTGCCCTGCTACCTCAATGGCGATATGGTCATTGTGCCCAGGGAGCATGCCAGCGCCATCGCCAACGCTCCTGACTCGGAGCTCGACCCGTACCCCGTGGCGGATGAGTATATGCAAAAAGACTATACGATGACCATCAGACCTAACGAGGCCATTATAATCGAGACCATTCGCAAGCACCTCACGGGCAAGAGCCTGGAGTCTATGTTGCCTACCATTGAGGAAGAGGTATGTGGAAACGCAGTTGGGACAATTACGTCGCTTTGCCCCCTGTAGGCAAGAGTCCTTGCTGACTCTAGCATGCGTGTTTCAGATTGAAGCCAGCTTTGATGACACTTGGGGCACGAACTATGATGATTGGACCGAGATCCATCCCTGGTCGGCCACTATCCAGATCGCTAGTCGCACCCTCAACCGCGTCTTGTCGGGTCCTACGATCTGTAAGTTCACCGCTGACCTGCTCAAACGAGTTCTTCTGGAAACACTGAGTAAACCGCTCACACACATCATCAACCACTCCAGGCCGTAACCCCTTGTACATAGCCAGTCTGATAAGCTACATGCGCGATGTTCTCTTGGATGCTGTGATTATCAGGGCATTCCCACGCATTCCAAGACCGTAAGTTATTCTTTTCGTCAAACAGTTATGTTGCACCCCTTTGCCTACCAGCATCAGACGTACTTGCATGGATACTAACGAGATACCCATGGCACGAAAACAGTGTCGCGGCGGCATTCGTGACCCGCCGCTTGCGCCGCAACTTGAAAACATTCACCAAGCTCATGCTCCCACACGTCGAAGAGCGCGTGCGGCAGATGAGGCGGAAGCAGGAGGACCCCGACCTCGACTGGGAGGCCCCCAACGATTTCATCACCTGGCACGTCGAGGCCTCGTACCGGGCCAAGAGCGCCTACGAGCGGGACCCTTACATCATCTGTGAACGGTTGAACGTCATGAACCTCGTCGCCGGACACACCAGCCCGTTGGCTCTGTCGAACTTTCTCATCGATTTCTTCAGTTTGGATTCCAGCAGCAACACCGCCCTCGAGGAACGCCTGGCCGCCCTGACGGAAGAGGTCGAGCGCGTCTACGCCGAGGAGTGTCCCAACGGCCAGTGGACTCAGACCGCACTGAACAAGCTAGTGCGCGTCGATTCGGCCCTTAAGGAGTCCTTCCGCCTCCACCCGCTGAGCCTCAAGTCAGTCGAGCGCAAGGTCATGGGTGACACCGGCTTCCTCATCGCCGACTCGGGAACGGTGCCCAAGGGGTCCGTTGTTGGTTTGCCCATCTGGGAGATCCACCAGGACCCGGACAACTACGGGCCCAACGCGGCCAGCTACGACCCGTTCCGCTACTCGCGCGCGATCGAGACGGGAGCGGCGTCGGCGGCCCCCAAGGCGTATGCTGCTACAACGCCTAGCTCAGACTTCCTGCACTTCGGACTGGGGCGCCACGCGTGTCCGGGGCGCTTTATTGCCGTGCAAATGCTCAAGATGGATATTGCCTACTTGCTAAGGAATTACGAGGTCCAGCCCATTGCGAAGAAGCCGCCGATCCTGTTTCAGAACTTGGCGTTGCTGCCGCAGAAGAACTTTGTTTTGAAGGTACGCCGCAAGCAGAGGGATGGGTGTTTGAAATGAGGATATATTTCGCAACAATGTATTGGATGCGGTGTCAAGGGTGTACAATTGGTTTAAGGCATGTCTGATTAAGATGTATAATGATTAGGGGGTTTCGACTTTAATTCAGGAACACTCATTTTGGAATCATTTTAGTGTTCTTGTTGCGGACCAGCTATTCACCAAGATGCAGGCTAAATATAATCTCAACAATACATCAAGGTATGTTCATCTTAAATGTTGAGATGGATACGATCCTGGTAGAAACGCAGGGTATAAATCGGTATAAATCATGGGTTAATTATCTTCTAGCTACTCTGGTCGATGGAGTAGGGCTATCTGAACCGTAATGCCCTTACCAAACTCACTAGTCTCCGTGTATTGGAATTGGTTATCTCTTTCCATCAACAACTGCATTGCCCCTTTGGTCTCGGAAGACGGCTGTGGGCTTTTAACCTCCGTAGATTGCATGGGCCTCTGCGGTATCAGGAGCTCGTGGGATTCTTGTGAGCTCGCCCTCAACTCTCGGACTGCCTGCTTGATAAACACTACCACATCATCCTCAAACCAGGCTTTGGGCTTCCAGGTTCCATCGTTGAAATCATATCCTTCACCTAGAACCCAGGCCTTGGGACTTATGCGTCCCTCGAGTTCCATACAGCAAAACTCTGCCCCGCGCCCAATTGTGCCTTCTCTTGCGCAAAAGAGGATTGGCGTACATTCTCGGGTGTTTGATTTGCTAAGCCCCTTTATTGGGAAATGAAGACCCATAACGCCATATGAACAATTGAGTTCGTCATCCACTCGAGATTGAGAAGACTTCGTTCATAGTGAAAGTGGCAATGCCAAATCATGCCATCGTTCGAAGACCAGTAAGTTAGCCAGAATTTAGCACCTGGATTGAAGTCGCGAATCTCACGAGAAGCCCATTCTGGAGTCCACTCGGTGTCTGCTAAAAACGGACGCAACGACGGCTCGTTCCAGCTCATTAGCACCGCATGCCTCTGATCCCTCGAGGCACCAAGTTCAAATGGATATTCTGTTTTGTGTCCAATGTAGAAATGCTGTGTCTGTCTGTTATGGTCGGGGACGGGCACGGGAAAATGCGGAAACGGATAACGCGCAAAGGTGTTTTGTCCTGGTGAGATTTTGATAGGAATAGCCAATCGAGCGGAGGAACTGCCCGTTGCCTTTAGTGTAGCAAGTTGATACCAGAATGTCGGTATGGTCGGTAAGCGGATGGAAAGTCCAGCGTTTGTCATGGAGTAGTTCGATATCTCCTCTTTGGCCTGCGCGGGTGTCTTCTCTATGTGCCCGGACTCTTGGAAAACCTCCGGGGATGGTGCCAGTAGCTATGAATTATATAGTGTCAGTAACAGTTGCTCGAATCCCCGACTGGTACCAAAGCTTACACTCGCCCAATCCAGAGGTACAACACCGGGGGTCCATTTCCAACAGAAAATGGTATGGTCGTTTGAAACTTTGATGATCTCCTGCTGAAGCCTCACAAAGGCCTTGGCACCTTCGCCATAGAGAAGCGGCATAATTATATCAAATATACCAAGCATACAATATGCCATATCCTCGATTCGTGTAGTGGTCCTTCTCGACAACCAAGACATGCGCTGGGCTGCGCTCGCTTCCGAGATTGGGCGCCCACGTAGGTATTCTCCCTCTATGCCTGTGATTATCGAGATGAAATGCGCCAGTTCGGTATCCGAAGGCCGAGAAACTGGCCCATCGGAATCATAGACATATTCTGGGTATGTCAAATTACCCAGAGAGTGCCAGTGGGTATTGAAGAACTGGACATTGGTCGGGGCGAGGAGCTCTTGCAACGTCCAGCCACGGGAAAACCATCGGCTGGAGGGCATTTCTCTTGCAACAGTGTAGACATCGTCCAGGTACGCATAGCAGATCGTGGAGCCCTTATACCAAGAGAACATGGAGTTGATTGCTTCGCTCAACTCGCTCGAGCTGACCTTGTCGATGCAGCATGTATCGCACCAGAGATACTGGAGCGCGTCCCGTTTCGTCTGCTGGCATGCATTCCAGATCTTTTGGAACCCACGCTTCCCACGGCAGCTGTCGACGTTTTTCCAATCTTCAAAGGTGGCCTCCTCCGGTCCCCAGGTGTGTGATAGTATTGCGTATGTGGGAATCTGGTCCCTAACGAACTCTTCCAGCAACCCGGTATGGGCATTGATAAGCCGCATAGCCGGGAGCACACGCGAGAGTCAAGCTCCCCCGGAGAGATGGGATCGGTTGAGGATATGTTCGTGCTAGGTTGCCAGACGGATAGAACCCTGGTGACGATCGATTTGGACCAGGCGAGAGGGGCGGGGAGTATGGCAGTCAGCACTAGGCAAACCCCGCACTGTTTAATATCACGTGCTGATAATTTCTTTTCCCCTTATTGGATACCCGATCTATTAATAGCACTTGTGCAAGTCTCTGCATGTATATATGTGTGTACATTGCCGAAGTATCAAAAACGCCGCAGCGCTTGATACTCAACTCTACAGAGGGGCCACCAGGGGCATACAAGAGAAAGGAAACATCCACTCTTACTTGCTCAATGGCTTAGCCCCTTGGCTCTAGCATAATCAACATCCCGATAATACCTTGCCGCTGTCACCTCCCGCAATCTGCGTCCGTATCTGGTCATGACGAACAAGCTCGCATTCCACACCAGCCCGATCCCGCCCACAATACAATACACCCGCAGATACCCGCTGGCCTCGAGCCAAGGCGTGATGCCGTAGTTGATGGCGAACGACAGCGTGTTGCGGATCAGCACGCACGTCGTCACCATCTGGCCTGACAGCTCCGGGTAGCTGGCCATGGCGTAGCCGAGCGCGGCCGAGACGCAGAGCGTCCCGTTGGCCGCGATGGCCGTCTGGGTCACGACCAGGGCGAACCAATGCAGGTGGTAGGTCACGGCCAGCCCGTACAGGGTCAGGGCGAAGGGGACCAGGAACAGGCTCGCGCAGAAGACGTAGAGGACGTGTTCGGGCTCGGAGATGCCGCCGTTGCGGCGCGCAAGACGGACGGTCAGGATGCGGCCGACTTTTCCGCAGTAGTATCCTCTGGAGGGCGAGAGAAAGGGGAGTAGTTAGATTGGATAATAGCGTTCTTGATGTATTTGATTCGAACGTACCCCATGATGGACCCCAGAACACCGCCAGAGTAGGCGGCGGCGACGGTGGCCGTGTTAAACCCGTATTGCGTAGTGTAGACGGTACCAATGGTCGCATTTTGCACCCCCTGCCATACCAGGCTGTTTGCGCCATACATGAGACTGCGTGATATCAGGCAAACATGTCAGTTTTCAGAGGCCCGAACGACGTGGTGTATCAACTCAGCGAACTTACCCGGCATATACTACAGCAGGGTAAGTAAAACCCTTGAACGGGGCCATGGCAATATTGAGCAGGCGGTTCGGCCGCTTCTTGTCCTTGATCCCGAGCTTGTCCAGGTAAGATTTCCTCGGCCACACGATCTCGCCCAACTCGCGGTCTTCAGGCGCGGCCGGGGGCGGGCGTCTTGGACTCGCCATCCCGAGGCCGCGCACGTGTTGTTTCCGACACGGCAGGGCTGCTCGCCTCGTGCGGTGGGGTCGGGGGCTGTTCGCCGCTGCTGTGCTTCCGGTCATAGTTGGTCTCCTCCATCAGGAAGAAGCAGTAGACGAAAGCGATGGCGATGAAGATGGCCCACAACCAGAGTGTCCACTGCCAGTTCATGCCGTAGTTGATGAAGCCGGCCAGCATGGGAGCCAGTTTGCCGGTCAGGGCCAGGGACCAGCCGTACCAGGCCAGGTACTTGGGCCGCTCGTGGGCGAACCAGACGTCGACGACGGAGATTTCGCACAGGGACTCGACGGGGCTCCCGAAGAAGCCCAGGATGATGCGGTTGGCCGTGTAGGTTCCTGATGTGATGCAGAGGGGCGCCGTGGCCAGGATGATGATGTTGGCCAAGCAGGAAAAGAGATAGACGGGCCGCTTGCCGTACTGCAGCGCGATGGCTTGCCAGAAAATGCAGCCCCAGCCGTAGAACAGGAACTGATTGATAGGAACGGTCAGGTTTTTGAGGAGATATACAGATTTCAAGAAGATAGATCGACATACCATGATGCCTGTTCCATTGTTGATGTCAGTCAACGTTAACGACGTATCCTCGCGAATCGGGGTGACGATGGAGTAAACGGCGCTGGCCGGAATGGCAACCATGATGGTGTAGACCACCACGCAGCTAGTCGACAGGATCTTTCGTCTGTAGGTCCAGTTCAGAGGATCTTCGGGGTCCTCGCTCGGACGGGGGACGAGAAGGATGTCGGTCTGCCCCTTGCCCTCGGCGTGCTTGGAGACGACATGGCCATCGATGTCGATGAGACGGACTGTCCCGGGTGGGAGGCGCTCGCTAGTGTCCATCATCTCGTGATTGGCGGTCTTGTCCGACATGATGAGACAGGAGGATAAAATCGTGCGGTGTTGGCCGAGGGGTAAAGTTCAAAAAAGCAAAGAGATTGTCTTAAGAACACATGATATTTGCCGGAATTTTAGGTCAGAATTTGTTTGTTTGAAGGTGACCGCCCTTGCCTCCTACCGGGGTTGCCGTTGGTCAGTACAGCGTGCCTGGTAGACTTTGAAGCACCCGAGGACAAGTGTGGCCCAGAGGACTGTCCGGTATCTCCTTGGCTCCCCGTATCAACGGGGTATCGGGATCCCTTTACCTCTTACTCCTGACGCCAAGTGAATCAATCTCTTGAGCGCCTGCTCTCAATCGCTATGATTGCGATAGAGGGCGATATGTTATCTCGAGGTGATTAGTTCCCCACCAGCCGAAGATGTGGGTTGACACTTTCTCCAGATCGGACGGAAATGGAACCTTGGAGCGGGGAAGCCCGACACGAGCAAGATAAGGGGCCCGACCATAAGCGGCACCCCCGCCAGCCACCCGCTTGTGACTTGTCCCATGGTTCCACCAGCGAACCGTTGCTCTGGTAAGAGGTGGCGGCATATCCGGTCTCGAGCGCTGCAAGAGCTGGAGATTTGCCAATGACGTCCAGTAGTAAGTATTCGACACAATTACAGTAGAGGCCAAAGGGTGAGAAGACGATTTGGGCCGACTTGCAACCTCTGGATGGCACGTCCCAAACGACAGACGATCCAAGGTCTCTTCCTGGTCGACCATGCCCTTTTTGCTTTTTCGTAACATGACCCCCCGCCAATGCTATTCATACGACATCTGTTATCCCCTTGAAGAATGAGTCGTAACAACGAAGAGACTTTTGCTAGAGGCTTTATTTTACAGCCATTCGATTGATTGCTTCATCTTGTTTAGTATAATTCTCATAGCCGTCCCATGCTGGCTTTCTATGCTCGTCCCATCGCCCGTTCAATCTCGACCAACGCCGCCAGAACCTTCTCGTCCTCCTGTCTCCTGCCGACAACCTGCAAGCTCACCGGCGCATTACTGAACCTCTCCGGGCTATACATATCGTAGACAAACTTATCCTGACTATTCTTGGGGGTGTAACTCGGATCCTTGACATCCAGGGCAGGATCGACCTTGGTGACAGGAAATACCGCCGCGGGATAGTCCAAGAGATTCCAGTGCGCGGTGTATCCCCAGTAGCGCGATTGTCCGTGAGGGGTGGCAGCACCGAAAGATGGTGGACAGAGAATGACATCAACCTCGCGATGGTCACCGTCTGCAGTCCTGGACCATGCTTGGGCGTACCGGGCGCGGTATTCGTCCCTCTCAACGCATAGCTAGGATGAATTAGCAAAGACTGCTATGCAGCTTCAAGAGGGAGTTAGTGCACTTACCTGCCAAAGCTCATGTTGCGTCAGCTCCTTGACGGTCGGCTGTTCGTGGATGATGAACTTGGTGAGCGGCAGAATAGGCTCGCCACTTTCTTTGATCAAGCCCAGGACTTCCTTCCCACCATCAGGCCAATACAGAGCTGACAAAATATCCCAACCCTTTTGGTGATCTAGAGCCTCACAGTCCCAGTCAACCACTTCCATCCCTGCCTCGCGACAGGCGTCGGCCACCTCCCTCAGCGCGCGTGTCATGGGCGGGTGAGGCCGAACCACGCCATCCCACCACTGGACGGCAATCTTGGGTGGTCTTGTGAACTTGTATGGCGTCCACTCCTTGACGGTGAGAGCCGGATCCACACGCCAGGGCTTGGCCGACAGTGCTACCTTCATGAAGAGCTCCAGTCCGTCGCGTTCCACCGTCATGGGCCCCGGGCATCCCGAGATGGTCTCTTTCCCGGCTCCCGCGTTCCGAAAGCCGGTAGTACTAACGCGTTTCATACTTGGTCTGCGATTAGAAGAATCTGATGTCAGCTGATTGTAACAGAACATAGCAGGAACCCGATGCGATCTCACTGACTTGAAACCGTATATACCCACGTGTGCAGCTGGGCAGCGAATACTTCCTCCTATATCACCTCCAACGCCCTGATCAGGGGTAAGCAATGTGTATCTCAAATTTAAAAGACAAGAAGGCATTATACTCACCAAGATGCTGCCGCGCATCCCTATCAGTGCAGACTCGCCCCCACTACTGCCGCCCGAAGTGAGCTCGCGGTTGTAGGGGTTGACGGTCCTCCCGTAGATGTTGCTTTCCGTCTCCAAGTGCATGATCGTCTGTGGCTGCGTCGTCCGGGCGAAGAAGACACAGCCTTCGTTCCAAAAGGTGCCGTAAAGCAAGCTGGAGCCGTGCTTCTTGCCGATCCAGGCGACGAATGATGCCGACGTGGTCACATTCTCGCCCACCATGCCATGGTGCTCCTTGGTGGAGATGGGCAGACCGAACAGCGCTCCACGTGGCTCTGGGAAAGCGTCGAGATGTTGGGCCCGTTCGATGGCCTCGTCCCAGAGAAGCTCGGTGAGGCAGTTTGTCTAGGATCGGATCAGCCGCGATGCTTTGCTACTTTGACAGTCATGAGGGATAAGTACAGCAGCCTGCGCCAACGCCGCTCTCCGTAAGAAGGCGCGAGTCACTTCTTCCACCTTGAGCTTCCTCTCGCGGAGGAGTTTCAACAGCTTCGTGATGGTGTACTGTTCCGTGATCTCGATTTCTCGAGGCGTCAAGAAGGCCTGGGGTAGATCCTGAGAGCCTAGGGTCAAGTTGGCTGCATCCGGAACGCCATCGAGCTTCGGCTCGACTTTGGCAATGGATGCATCTCGCTGTGCCCTTGCCCATGCGGCCTTTTCTTCCCAGGTCTGTGAGTATACTAGACTGCCCATGTTGGTTCGGCGTAGAGATTCGGTGGGGGAGAGCAAGGGGTTTCTGACTTGATCAAAACCGTTGGGCCGAATTCATCTTCTAACTTTCTCACTTGCGTCTAGATATGCGACAAAAGGGCGCACAACAGGGCGTGTCACTTGGCCTCGGACCCCTGTCATGGCGTTTGTTGCCAAGCCCGTCAAAGCCGGGGGGGTGCGAAAACCAACAAATGATAAGCTGGCCGACTTCCCGGGAGTGTGATACGCGCTAAACCATTCCGACGCTTTTATCTCCGATCCGCATGTCCCTTATCCTTTCTAAGTGGTCGCTTCTTCGCGGTCGTGGTACCCTGTGATGCATCCGACTTGCTATCACTTATCTTCCCTCCTTATCGCTTCCTCTCCTGTCTTTCCCCATCTCTGCTGACGCGTTGACTATTCCGAGGTCACAATAGAGTATGATGGTGGCGGCGCTAGTGAACTTATGGGGAAGTACCGAGCGACATGCATCAAAGATCTGTGAATCTGACTCTGTGGAGAGGGCTGATATGGCAAATGAGGGGTTTTTGATTCTGTCTTTTCCCTGAATATCCCACCTTGACTCCATGCCGACAGACAATGACTTATCGAGTCTGACTATGCCAAACCATTCCAACCATACTCCATCTAGCGCCGCCGTTCGGAGCCGCCGGGGGCCTGTAGACGTAGTGGGGGGCTGACGGATGTTATCGCGCTGCATGGCACTGGGGCCCGATCGGACAGACAATATTATCCGGATTTGGCAGTTCTCAGAGGCGGTTTACCTCCTGTACCCCATCATCCCCACTTCAACCCCTCGACATGCTTCACTGGGCCGGCAGCGGCGCTCGTTGGCCGCATATCTGAGCTCATTGTATCAGTCTGCTGTCTTCATTTATATCGGGGTTTATGCTTGGGATCAGATGGTCTATTCGAAGGCTGGTTGTCGGCTAATACTCCATGCCTACTTCGTCAACATCCTATCATCCGGGGCTCGGGTCTCTCTAGTTCCAGATCTATGGCAATGGCGACCCGAATCAAAAGCCTTGATCTAGCCAACACATCCACGGCGTACTACGCTCCAGCCACCATCGTCCAGGGCAACGCCCGCCTGATCCACGTCGCTGGCCAGGTCGGCACTGCCAAGGATGGCTCTGTACCCGCTGACTACGAGTCCCAAATCCACCTTGCTTTGCTGCACCTGCGCAAGATCATCATCGCTGCTGGCGCGGCCGTCCAAGACATCGCCAAGCTAACCCTTTACATTGTCGACTACAATCCATCCCAGAGAAAGCATGCGCGGCCCATCCAGCGCTTCCTCAAGGGCCACCGTCCAGCCATTACGTTAGTGCCAGTCACTCAGCTGGCTATACCCGGTTTGCTCTTCGAGGTGGACGCCGTCATCGCGTGTCCAGAAGTGCCTGCATCCTTGCCAGCTCCTACCAGCCAAGTGACTTCCGAAGTCTTCGATGTAGCCATCATTGGTGCAGGTCTCGCAGGTCTGACTGCGGCCCATGAAGTCCTTCGCGCCGGGTTGACCTGCGTCATTCTAGAGGCCCGCGACCGGGTGGGCGGGAAGACCTGGAGTCAACCCCTTTCGGGCGGCCAAGGAGGCGTGGCCGAGATGGGAGCGGCGTGGATCAATGATGTCAACCAGACCAAGATGATTGCCCTGGCTCGGCGGTACAACCTCGAACTCATAGAGCAGAACACCACCGGCAACTGCGTGCTCCAAAGCTTCGATGGGAAAGCGTCGACGTTCCCATATGGCAAACTTCCTCAAGTAAGTCAGCTCGAAACTTGCAGAACCATGCCTGGTAAAACTGACCAAAAGTCCTCCATCTAGTTCGACCAGGTCACTTTGGAAGATGTCGCTCGCATCAGAGACATGTGCGAAGCAGACTGCCAAGCCCTGGACCCTTTCACCCCCAAGAGCACGGCGCTCGACGCCATGACGTTTGAGGCGTACCTGCGAACGCGTGACGCCAGCGAGACCAGCCTGGCCACCGCGGCCGTCTGGACCCGCGCCATGCTGGGCGTGGAGCCATCTGACATGTCTGCGCTGTTCTTCCTCAACTACTGCAAGTCCGGCGGCGGCCTGCTGCAGATGCGCTCCGACCGCAAGGGCGGTGGCCAGCACCTGCGCATCCGCCAAGGCACTCAGTCTATCGCCGGAGCCCTTGCGAAGGACCTTCCTGCCGGCATAGTAAGGCTCAACAAACCGGTCGAGCGCGTCGTCCAAGACGGACCAAGTTACGTTGAAGCCGTCGACACCGACGGTGCTACGTACAGGGTCCGCAAGGTCATCACCACGGTGCCCAGCCCGGCTCTCCGCCACATCAATTTCACACCCCGACTGCACCCAGCCAAAGAGGCCTGGTCTCAGTCCGCCGGTTACGGCTTCTATACCAAAGCCATTGTCGTCTTCAAAACGCCATTCTGGATCGCCAAGGGCTTCTGCGGCCTGGCGCAGTCCTTCGTCGGGCCCGCAAGTGTGGTGCGAGACACGAGCAGTCCGGCCGACGACAAGCACGCCCTGACCTGCTTCATGAGTGGAATACCCGGCCAAGCGTGGGCTGCCCTGCCCGAGGCCGAGCGCAACGAACAGCTCCTCAAGCAGCTCGGCGTTTTGTACTCTGACCAGGCGGCCGTCGATCGCAACTTCGTCGAGGTGCTCAAGTATGACTGGGTGGGTGACCAATGGGCGGGCTACGGCTGTCCCTGCGCGAGCTTGCCACCGGGGGTGTTGGATACGCTCGGGTCGGCATCCCTGCGAGAGCCGTTGGGAAACTTGCATTTCGCTGGGACCGAGACGGCGGGGGACTGGAAAGGCTACATGGAGGGGGCTGTGCGGAGTGGTGAGCGGGCGGCAAAGGAGGTGATCAGTGGGCTTTCGAGTACCATGCTACCCCATTTATGAGAAACGTGATGTTCTTGCTTCTTTGGTCAATGATGATGACGTGGAGTACCATCCTATCATTCACCTTGCAGCCAGGCGTTCTCACTGGTACATGCAGTTACATACGTTGGTGTTTGTTCATTCGACGATATCGGCATTAGGCATTGACTCAAAAGAAATAGCTTGCGGCAGAAGGCATCATCGTCACGGATCATGTAATCCAATCTTCAACACTGGAACCATTGTGATCTTCACCCGATGTCATTGAATGAAAACTGCGCTGTGAAGGGCCTACTCCTCAGAAAGTTCATCGTGTCCTCCCGTATCCGCTCATCCCGCTCGCTGACCACATCGGCCACCGACTCCGCGACAGCCTCGCTGATGGCATCATGGAGAAGACCCCGGCCCTCATCTTCCTGGAAGTACTCGTTCACAAGCTCCGGCAAGTCCCCGACTTTCTCGTTCACCGCTTCGTCCACCGTGTCCTTGACGTAGTCATGCGTCTTGTCCTCACTGGCCACGATCCGAGAGTCCAGCTCGTCCCAGAGCGGCTCTAGCAGAGGCTCCATGCATGCCTGAACGTCATCAGCCAGGTCCCTTGACTCGAGAGCCTCGAGTCGCCCTTCCATTCTTTCCACCCGTTCGAGAATCTTGGCGAGCATCATGTTTTGCATGTCCAGTGAACGTTGAATACCCTCCAGAACCGTTTCTTGCGGACGCTCGGGCCGGGAAGCAGGTGGCTGTTTTTCTGGGGTAGCCTCGATATCGGAACTGCTCGGTGCGCGACGTCGCTTTCGCGAGGGTGACGCGTCTCGTCCTGTAGATAAGGGTCAGAATCATGGTGGGGTTGGGGAAAACGCGGGGTGACTCACTAGGAGAGAGAGCGAGTGGTGGCTCGACTCTAGAAATGCTGCTTGTGCTTTGCTCTGTGTAGGCCGGAGGCGCATCGGCAACTTCTTGGGCAGTGTTGACAATCAAACCACCCCGACCGCCGTAGAGACTGCCCAGATCGTCGCGGGGTGATGACAGTTGAGGAACCTTCTCGCAGAAATGTAAAAGACGCTCCCGGGGTATCGCTTCCGCCGAGAAGTAGATGGCAAAGCGCGTCGTGTTCCTTGCAAACTCGTTCCATTCGGTCCAAATCTCTTGTGAACTGCGTCGCAAACTCTGGAAGGGATGTTCGATCGGCGCGATGAGAGCGGGTGGGCTGTCGAGCTCGAAATGGAGGGATTGCACGCGGCGGCAACGTAGGTCTTCGGAGGCGTCGCGGCCATGGGCCTGTGCTTCTTCAGGGCAGTCCTTGTCGTCATCGCAAGTTATTGTCCGTATCTGGCTGGGCTTGATTGACAAGAAAATGCGGGAAGTGGCGGCGGATCGCTTCATCTTGATGGCAGCTTGGAGCTTGAGGCAGGCAGAGCCTTTCGCGACGTCGTAATCGATGACAAGTCCTAACGGTGTCGCGATTGGAGAGGCCAACCGCTTGCTTGCGCCATTGCTATCGCGCCATCTCACGATCGCAGGCGCATTCTCCACCTTGATGTCTCGATCGGGAATCACAGCGGGTTCGGGAGAAGGAGTGTCAGAGGCCTCGGAGGCCGTGGACAGGTCCATAGCAGGTGCCTAAAACAACTTGGTAGCAGGTTAGTAGTACAACTCGCAATTGCCAGACCACACAAGCTGCATGCGTCGCGCCTTATCCTTAATCAATCGGTGGACCGGGTCGCATTGATCGCTTGGGTGCCGACGAGGAGAGAAGGGGAAAAGAAAAGAGAGAAAAACAGCGGCCATGTTGCATCCCCCTCCCTAGCCAAGCCACCGCGGACGCGCCGTTGCCAGTAGATAGTTCCCGCTGCCCGGCATCTCGTCGTTCGCCAGCCGCTTTCGCGTGCCGACGATGCCAACCGCTTTCGCGTGTTGACGGTGACGAGAGCCTCCCAGGACCCCGGTTCTTCCAACGAGCGCACTCGCTGGGTAGAAGGCGGCATTTAAACGGCCCTGGTTGCGGAAGACCAAACTACATGGACAAGCGTCGCGCCGCGATGGTCGAGCAGGTACGGCGGAAGTCCACTTTCGCGTGACGTTCCATTAGGACTGACCCTGTGTTGTGTTGTTTGTGGTGGTGGGAGGAAGTTGATTGCGACTCCGAGGTTTGATTGATGAAATGGAGGTTGTGATGATGTGATGAAGGAAGGTTTGGTGGAGGTTGCTTGGTTGAACGAATGCGAAAGGGAAAAGAGGGCCTGAGGCAGAAAGAAAGGCAGACAATTGGGAGGCTGGTTGGTTGGGGGGATGAGTGGAGTACTTGAGTAGGTAAGCAGAGTGGGGCAGCAACAGTTGAGTAGGTGGTCTGTGCTTGCTTGATTGTCTGATTGTTCAAACCCGGACCCACCATTGGAGCTGCAAAGTGCCCCACCACTGAATCTGGGGAAGACCTCCAGATATCGAGTCAGTACAGCAACGCGACAACCAAGCAAAAGAATAAACCATCTGGCTCTTCGGGGCAACGAGCCCGACCTGAATGCAGATTTTTTTTTATTGTCATTTACCTTGTCATTGGCTTTGGCCCAAGCCTTGTGTCTGTCTTAATGGATTGCTGGAACATAGAGGTGCTGGTCGTTGTCGGCGAGCAACGCAGACTGCCTCGTTGATCATGCTGAGTGACGAACTGCGTCAGTGAGATGCAAAAAGTCGCAATAAATATGATTTTGGAAAGAATACTGCATACCAATTAGTCCATTGTGGAACGACGAGGCGGATGCTGTTATTGCCAGTGATGCTTCATTGCCTTTAATGCTGGCAACGTAGGTTCTGTCATGGTGGTTGGTGAGCCGGAAACGTGGGGTGTGTAACGAGGGAAGCAAAAGAAGAGGGAGAAGGAGAGTTGGCCTGGGGGAAGGCAGATATTTAAACTGATGGAAGGACCGGCTGATCTGAAGGTGAATGAGGCTGATCTAGAAAAGATCAGATCCGACCTTTCCTATTTGGGAGCGACAGGAAGGTTGGCGATGTGATTGTTTGCCAAAAGGGGAATGGTGCTGATTTAGATAAGATCTGACCTTTCCTGTTTGGGAACGGCAGGTAAGTTGTGGATGTGATTGTTCGCCAGAAGCAGAAAAAGTGTGAAAGTGATTGTAGGGACGAAATCACGGGGGCTCTGCCCGTAAGCTTGGGTGGAATTGCTAGCTTCCCTTGATAAGGCATCTGCCATGTGAGATAAGGAAGAGTCGCAAGATAGGAAGTTAGTTACCAAGGAATAAATGCGAGATCCTTTGTTCCCTCAGCAGTATGACCCTTCCTTTCTTAGGTGCAATTCCTCAGGAAGGGCTATTCGGTGTGTGAAAGACTGGGCTTGATCGGGTCTTGGGACCTGGGGCTTGAACGAATTAGTGTACCAAGGCAATACACATCATTGGAATGGTATCCTTCGATGAAGCGAAACACCCACTGGAAAGAGATCATCGGCCGGTGCTGGTGTCTGATCGCAAAATGTCAGTCGCCGCTCCCCTCTATGCGATATGGGCCACCGTCCAGCTGGCGTATCTTGTCAATGCGGCAAGAATGCAGAAGCCAGGCATCTCACCAATGCCTGACCCACGCCTGGCTCCATGGTCGCGACTCTGTAATGCCTGTCTAGCCTTGGGAACCCGACATTCTCATCAGTTGTTGATCAGTACTCGGCTTGTGAATTACCCAAGGAAACCGACAAGTTGCCAGCATTGGCAGAACATGCTGCCTGCTCTGCCGCAGAACTTTCCGGTGGCAAAGATTCTGCGTATTTGACTTGCCTATGGCGGGAGGACATGCTGGCAGGCTTGTGTTGGGAGCTCGATTGGCATCTGGCTCCAAGGACGTGGCCAGTCTTACCGCGCCCCATCCTGGTCGTGGGCCTCTGTCGACAGCAGAATACACGTTTGGGGCTATGATTCCACTGGCCATAGGTTGGCCAGGATAGAAGATGCACATACGGGTCTCGCCTCGCTTGGCAGCCCGTTTGGCGAGGTTCGAGCGGGCTGGATACGCCTTTGGGCGATACTACTACGACCACACTCTAAATACGAACCAACACGTGTGTCTAACTGTACCTTCTTTGGGTTCTGCGAGGAAAAGAGTGACTTTTATGTGAAGGCTATCTGGGATGCAGAACCCTACCACGAGGCTGGAGATATAACCGAAGGCAAGACGGATCTCCAATTCGATCCAATGGACTGCGTAGATACAAAGAAATCACGAGCCTTTGATCATTTTGTGTCTTGTCTTATGGTTAAGGAAACAGAACATACTGCAACTCAACATTCGGATCTCAAGAGCTTCGAAAGGGTTAGTGCTGGTGTAGCCCGGACAACTCATCCTGATGGGATTGACGTTCTCATAAAGCTGGCTGCAGGTAGATGGACGGGGATGATAGTCGAAGATCAGCTAGAGGAAATCATTCTGATCTGGATTAGTTTGAGACTCTCAAGGGTGTATGAAGGTGCCGAGTTGTCTAACTCCAAAAAAATGAATTAGAATCCTCACTACTTCTCTGGTCTCCTTTTCCCTTTTCAATGGAGCAGCACTAACGAACACGATGATATATTTTGAGGGCAACTTTGCGTACCCGTTATCTTTACTTTATAACTCTTTACTTAGGTATCTTATTTCGGGGCTCTATATATGTTTCCATATCCGTCCTACTCTCGAACGAAAGAAAAAGAAAATAAGAAAAAAGAAGAAAAAAAAAAACTTGGGTTATAATAATAAAATCATACATATTTCAGTATAAGGGACTCTATACTCTATTATAGGATAGCCTAGTAAACTGCTCTAAGATGTTCCTGGCGACACACGTTCACATACATAGCTGTCGATAACGTTCGTGGCCATGGGGTGCGTTTCCTCCGGCACAAATAAGTCGTCAAACCCATATTCTCTTCCATGTCGCACCGCCGCACCACTCTGCATGACAAAATTCGTAGTCGGGTGTTTCCCAAACTGGTGCACTTCGTAAAGCAGTTGCAGCACGTTGCCAAAAGCGTGGAAGGTGAGAGTGATAAATTATCAATTAGGCTCAGATATAGTTCATAAGTCAATAGGCATCATTTCCACATTTTATCATATTCCTTCTCCTCCTCCTCCTCTAACGCTCACAAACCACAACCATTTGCCCTTTCCCCTCTCTCCTCTACAGGCGCTTCAGGTCGAAGTCGGGGGTGCCGATGTACTTCTGGACGATGGAGGTGACCTCGTCCTGCATCTTGAGGTTGGAGTTGACGAGCAGGTAGGCTCCGGTGGTGTTGCTGTGGGGGCTGACGCCGGTGGAGATGGAGAAGATGATGCCGGAGCCGAAGCGGAGCATGTCCCAGGTGCGTCCCGAGTTCTCGCACTTGCCGTCGCGGACCTCGGGCAGGGTGCCGTCGGGGTTGCCCAGGACGTCGGCGGAGCAGTGGGCACCGGGGGCCGTCTCCATGGTGCCGGGGGTGTAGACGTCGAAGGAGTAACTATGTTTGTTAGACACATGGGTCTTTATTGGACCGATGGGATGCTGGCAGACACTTACTGGCACATGACGCTGTGGGGAGTGCACTCAGCCGAGAAGCTGGACACGCGGAAGTCGGTGACCTGGTCGCGCTTGACCGCGGCGCCGGAGACGGCGGCAGCGGCGGCGAGGGCAGTGGCGAAGAACTTCATGTTGACGGATTGGGTGGGAGACAAGTATGTTTTGATTTGGATGGACCGTTAGGTGATTGGACTGAAGTCTTGTATGATGCGTTGATGGACTGATGGGTGAGTGAGTAGAGAGCAGTTCTATCCTTCCATAATGGCGCTCCTCAGGCGCCTTATATACCTACTCTGCTGCCTGTTACTTGCTACTTAGTTTTCTGTGACAACCACATGACAACGGCCTCGGCATATCGAGCCGCTGTGTTTTCTGGTGAAAATACCACCATGGTGGGGTCAATGACGGCGTAGAAGCGGAGACAGGTGCTGGCAAATCTCGTATTCGATGGCCGATGGAACGTCTTGGCCTCACGTGACAGGAAAACGTCGCTCAAATGGCCGGCCTGTATCCCGTGTATGCACAGAACGGACGAGACGGCTTGCCAGCAGCAAGCATCGGTCGTGCATGCATGAGCAGACAGACACGAACCATCCACGAGTTGGGTGTTTGTTCGTACCTGGCGATGCCTCAAAAGTTGAACTGATTGAGCTTTGCCCCTGTCCAAGCCCCTGGCCCTGTCCCAACAGCCGGCGGGGCTGGATCACTGTCCTTGGCTCATCGCACAAATAGGATCACACGTATCCTTGGAGAAATGGGGTAACCCCATACTACTATTGATAGATGCCCCAAAAGAAAGATTAGTCGAGATCGTTTCTAGATCATGCGATAACGTTCTCTCCTTGTGGACGTGGACTATATCCTGGCGGGATCAAGCCGCGGACTCCTTCACCTCACCACTTTTACCCGCCACGGCGGATACTGCGGCATCCATGAGTGACATGGCCCATGCAATGCACAGACACGACGACATCCCCCACGACAGGACGGTGACTGCACCGAAACCTGGCATGTCATGGTGCAGTCGCCCTCTACTAAATCCCAAGGTCTCCTCCCTCACGATGCGCATCCATAAGCTCGGGGGTCAACCAAACGACTGGCTTGGTTTATGCAGGCTGAACATGAACGGTCGTCCTCCCGACTGGGTTTTTAGCCCGAACAACTACGGACGGGTCCGAAGTGCTGGAGCGCTGCGTATAACGTCGCTCATAGTCCGGGCGCCGATGGAAGGCGGCGGCCTTCGTCGCGGTTGTGCATCTTTTGGCTGCTGTGCTTGCGTGAAAGGAAACCACGTTTAAGCAGCAAGGGTCTCCGGGCTGAACAGTCCCTACCTGTGGCGATAGATCTCATGCTCTGGTTGTTCACAATTGGTGTAGACGTGGCTTTCGAGGAAGCCTAGTGCGAGATACGAGCCCCATCCAACGACGATGGAAGTGCCACCCTCGACATGATTCTCCAGCGACGGCGGTCTTTTCCCATGACGAAAGATTTGCGGTCATCCCCCAGTCCCCCGGATGACTTGACACGCTGCGCCGTGAACTGTTACTTGCCTCGGTAGAGGCACATACCACTGCCTCCTGGGCATGCTATCATCAGTCAGGCGGTCTGGAAGTTGGCAGTATTCGACATATCCGCCGCCGGTGCTGATGAAGCCATTCTTCTCCTGCCCTTCTTCCTGGCATATAGCTGGACGAGAGGCGTTGAAGACTCGCGGATCACATGACCAGTCGACTCCCAATCACCCTCATCAGTCTCCCTTTCGTTAATAAGTAACCAGCCTTGTAACTTGATGCGTACCAGTTGAGCCTATGAGGTACGATACTGTGGTATCATATTATAATATCAGAGTCCCGGCTTCCGACGTTAGTGATAGATATATGTCACAAGTAAGCCTCTGCCCCCCTCTCGACCTCGGCTTATCTTTCCTCATACCAGGAGTTCCGGCTCGAGTAGCCTACGAGGCGACCGGAAAAACCTGTCGTTGTTCAACTTCTAGAGCAATAGGTCCCTGATGCGCCGTTTCAGGATTTCTCCAAAACCCAAGTTGCGTCTCGGGATGGGCCGGATTCTCACCCGATGCGGGCCAGCACCCTGGTTCAGGTAGTAGACACAGCGACCTTGCCGTTGAGAAGCCGTCGCGTGCCCCATTGTTTGCCGTACCTCTGCTCTTTGGTTTCTGATTCACGAGACTTCACGGAGGCAGCCCATGGGGTTTGGTGACCGATCGTGGGGAGGACCTCAGACCGGCAGCGACCAAGGACTCTAATGCTGCCGGACGCTTAGCTTGGCTTGGCTTCCGGGATATCCCTGGCTTATCTCTTATCTCCGAAGTCAAGGCGCTATTGTCCAAGACGTGTTGAAAAATAGAAAGAAGTAGGGACGAGTGATTAGAGGGATAGGTAGATTGGGTAAAAAGGTAAACACTTCATTTAGATAAGCATCGAACCGTTTAACCTTAACGCTCGCCCTTCGTCTGAACTTCCAAGGCTAGCAGTGCTTGTTGAAGTACTACGTCGTAGGTAGAAATCCGAACAGGTACGCTGCAGGCTCCGCCAGCCAATCAGTGGTTGTATCGCGCCCATGTGACATCACCAGGCCGAGCTTGGACTGTCCCGCACTTCTTCCCTACCTGTTGCCTGCCTACTCTACCTAGGTAGTTGTGCATGTCTAGGTAGGGCTAAGGCACGGCTGCTGCAGATGCAATGCAATGCAGTGAAACTCTTGACCGGCTTCTCCATCCACGAGGACGAGTCAAGTGCCGTCTGCGTGTGGAAACGGCATCCCACGATGCAAGATGCATTTCTTTCAGTCTTCGCCTGCAGCGGTCGGGTAGAAGGAGGAAACAAATGACAGCACGGGAAGCGAGAACGTGCCTCCTTGCGTGCGTGGCTTTAGCGTCAAACCGCGGGCGGGCGCCACATGGCTGATGTTTTGTTTTCCAGTTGCTTCCCGGTTTCTTGTCGTGTCGTCAAACGTCAGCCCTGGAATTCGATGGATGCCGAGTCCGATTTCTATTTCTCGCTTCCCTCGATGACATTCCTCCAATCCTCCCCCCTTCTCTCCATCTTGCTTCTTCCCGCTTGAGTTGAGCATCGTTTGTTGTGGTTATTCCGTCATGCGCATCTCTCACCTTGCTGCTGTCTTGGCAGCGACGGCCGCTAATGCGAGCGCGATCCAGCAAGTCATGAAGGCCAGGCCCGATGCAACCCTGGCGGCCGCCCGCCCCAAGGAGACCGGGGTCGGCCACTTCAGCGAATGGTCCCGCGAGAACAAGCGCCAGTTCCTCATCGACTGGCAGAACGAGCGCTCGTCCGAATGGATTCTGGTCATGGGCAACGAGGGCGGCGACCTCGACTCCATGACGTCGGCCCTCACCTGGGCCTACCACCTGCAGCACTCCACCCAGAATGACACCCACCCCGTCAAGGCCATCGCCCTGCTCCAGACGCCCACCGACGCCCTGGACCTGCGCCCGGAGAACAAGCTGGCCCTCGACAACTCCAAGATGAGCTCCGGGCACTCGGACCTCCTCACCCTCGACGAGCTGCCCGAGGACCCCGACACCCTGGCCGAGGCCATCAAGGGCATCGTCCTCGTCGACCACCCTATCCCGCTGCGCAAGTGGCGCAAGGCGCCCATCCTCAGCATTTTCGACCACCACAAGGACAGCGGCGCCGGCCAGGACGCCAAGCCCCGTGTCTTTGAGAAGGTGGCCAGCTGCACGTCCTTGGTGGCCCGGCAGATGCTGGACGAGCTGGAGAAGCTACCCGAGGAGTACCACATGCCCCACGAGCTGCTCGAGCTCATCCTGTCGGCCATCGCCATCGACTCGGGCGGCCTCGAGAGCGCCACCAAGGAAGACCGCAAGATAGCCCAGCGGGTCCTGACGCGAAGCAACTGGCGCGAGTCGGACCTGTCCGACAAGATGGAGGCCCTGGCCAAGAAGCTCAAGGATGCCAAGAAGGATCTGGACCACCTCGGCCTGCGGGACCTGCTGCGGCGCGACTGGAAGGGCGACCTGGTGGACACGCCGAGCCCGCGCACGCCCACGGTCAGCCTCGGCTTCTCGTCGATCCCCTACTCGATGGACGAGCAGATCAAGAACAAGACCGAGTTCGGCGAGCTGTTCGACTGGTTCGCCATCGAGGCCGCCTGGACGGCGCAGGTGGGCGCCGACATCAGCGTCGCGCTGAACAAGTACAAGACGCGCGACGACAAGGGCAAAAAGCAAAAGATCCGCGAGATCGTTCTCTGCGTGCGGACGGATGTGCGCATCAACGCGAACCAGGCCGACTCGCTCTTTGAGACCGTCTCCGAGGCCATCGAGGCCGACGAATTCCTCAAGGTCAAGCGTTGGCACCGGGCCGGCGAGCTGGGGACTCGGCAGATGGTCTGGACACACGAGCAGGAGGAGGCGGGGCGCAAGGTCATCCGGCCCATTGTTGAAGCCGCGGTCGAGGCTTGGGACATGGAAGTACCTACCTAAGCTCTTTCGGAGAGGTATGATAGATTGTTAGCTATTTTCGATATCCCTGTATGCAAGATTTATAGAACATTGCGTTATGAACTAAAGCTCTCAGTCATTGTTGTGATAATGCGACGAAAGACTAGGCTGGACAAGCGATAAGCGTATAATGCATCTTGTCTAACGAGACTGACGCTTGCGATCACTGGGGACAGGACCACGGGGGAGGGAGGTCGGAAGAGACATCCGCAGCCCCGCATTCACCATGCCTGTCCAACTTTCTATTCCAGGTCCTTCGGGAACCTGCATGACAAGCATGGCGCCCTTCCTTCGAATCGCCGTTAGCCCGTTACCAGGACTAGGTAGCATCTAATTAGTTGCAGCCTAGTCGCAGCTCAATTCGCTGCCGCCGCAATGCAATCGCATCCCCGACGTCTCCAGCCATTCGGAATCGCCAATAGCCAGTTTGACTTGCTCCTCACGGCCACCTATCAATTCTAAAGCCAAACACTCTTTCGCATAAACAGTTGTTGTTTAGCGGGCTGGGTTTCCTTCCGACTACGGAAATCAGCCTTTTTCAAATGGCTTCGCCATGGCTTCAGCTACATTTGCAGACCTCAATGCCGACGTGCTTCATATGGTAGTCGACGAGCTACTCAAATTGTATCGCCGAAGCTGGCCCCCCAACACGGACATCATAATACAAAAGCGCCTTCTGGAACTTGTCTGCCTTAACAGAAATACGTTCAGCGCGTTGCGAAATCGGCTGTATCGAGACATCCATGTCTCCACGACCCGGTCCCTCGCTCTACTGGTACGGGCGCTGCTGGAACGGAGGGATTTGCGAGCGCTACCTCGTTCGTTTACCTCGGTGCCCAAGAAATGGAACAAGAAGGTTTCGGGCATGGATGAGGCTCTCTGGACTGAGATAAGGCACCCCTTCACGGGCGATTCTGCTGGCTGTCGTCATGATGGTCCTAGTCAAGTACTGGAAGTCATCGCCAGCAGTCCATATACCGACGAGCAAGGCCGGGCGTCCATCTCGAGTCTGTACATGGCAGTCCTTCATCTTTTGACAAACCTACAGTCGATCGTTATCAGTCAGCCTCTTGCGGAGGGCATATGGACACGCGAGCAGTACAAATGGCTGTCCGACTTGGCGGCGTCGACCCGACAACTAAGTCATGACGATGGCCCCGGTGACGGCTACCAACAGCCGCGTCGGTCCCTGCGGCGCTTCGACCTCTCCATGAAGAAGCTGGGAATGCCCCTCTCGTTCAAGACCCTCATGGTCGACAACATGACCGCGACGCTCGAGGATCTGTCCATCGACTTTGGCAAAAACGACAACTTTTACGCCCTCGAGCTCCCGCCCTTCCCCGCGTTCCCGAACGTGACCCGTCTCAAGCTGACGATGGTGGACCACCGGTCCCGCACCATCTCGGACCGGATCCCCGAGTTCTGCAGGGCTTGTCCCGAACTGAAGGAGCTGTGGCTTCGCCAGGCGACCAATCCTCGGACCGTAGAGGAGGCCCTGCAGGCCTGCGTCAGCCAGGGAACGCTCGAGCGGCTCCGGCTCGACATCGTGGGGCGCAGCTACTCGTTTCCCTTGCCCTCCTGCCTGCCGCAGCTCTCAAGGCTCGAGCACCTCAGCACCGACGTCGGCGTGCTGTGGCCTGAGCTCCTGACGGGACGGGTCGCCCCGGAGCCCGACGTGCCGCTCGAGGACGTCTTGCCGAGATCCCTCAAGAGCCTCTACCTCGCGTACGGGTGGCGGTGGACGGACCGCATGTGCGCCGAGGGGCGGATCCTGCCGCAGATATCGGCCGATCTCGTGAGGTTCTTGGAGGATATTAATGCCGTCGTCGATCCGCGTCAACGTCGTCTTTTCCCGCACCTGGAGGAGTTGGGGTGGAGGGAGAAAGAACGCTGGAACGAGTGGAGATGGTGCAGCTGCGGTGGGCATGATAAGGCGCTCACGAGTCTGGCTCCGGCTTGCAAGCAGAATGGGATACAGTTCACCATTATTAGCTAAATGGATATTCACCTAGACGATCTCAACCTCCATCACGAGTCGGCCAAATTCATCCCCCGCTTCTGCTGCAGGGTCTGTTTTAACAGTATCGTATGAGAGGGGGAGGGCCAGGGGAACTGGATCGTACAGGCATATGCCCAGGTTGCTGTGTTGGTGTTGGTTGTTGCTACAGCGAATGCTACCCTTTAATGCAAGGGATGATGCCAAGCTAATCCACATGCCCAGATACATACCTACTCGGGAAACTAAATGATACCCTAGCAGACATGAAGTGAAGTAATGTAGCCCGAAGAGACCAACTTCTCACTTGCATACACTCTTGGCGATCGACATAGATGCATGTATGGTATGTTTGTGCCTGCCCTCCGAAGTAGGAAAATGATCCAACTCCCAACAGCGCGGCCCTGCAGCGGGGTTCTAAGCCTCTTGGTATTCGGTCCTCTGCAAGATAAATACATGGCAGCAACTCTTTCTTCCAAATCCTTTCTAATCACAACCGTAGAGCTCCCGGATAGACAGTTGTGTCCTCTTACCTGACCAAGTTTCCTTGTACTTCTTGCGGCACTTGCCTCATACCACAACCAGGCCATTTTTTGACTTGATATTATTCACCTTCCGAGTGAACACTAGAAGCAAGCTACAATATGGACGAGCAGCAACGCCAAAACATGACCATTTACCTGGCCGAGAGACCAGAGTGCGGCATAGTCCCCGGCAAGACCTTCGCAAGCAAGACGGAGCGCGCGCCTACGGTGGATGATCTGAAGGATGGCCAAGTTCTCGTGGAGACCCTTTACCTCTCCCTCGATCCGTCCATGCGAGGGCTCTTGAATGGAAAGTCGTCTTCTTTAACCCTTTTCCCTGCGTTGCCCAGCATATCCTCTCCGGCTCCTTGATGAAAACAATAAATGAATTACCTTCTGAAACTAATTCTATTATTGTTGTAGATCGAAAGTCATACATGCCTCCCGTAGCCATTGGCCAGAAAAGTACGGACATCCAACCCTGAATGTCTTAGGCCCAACGATCTCCCAAACTGACCCTTCTTTCTACCAGTGGTGGGTGGCGCAGTCTCCCGTGTCTTGGGAAGCAAGTCGGCCAAAGCCAAGCCAGGCGACATTGTCCACTCGTTCTCGGGATGGACGGAAGTGGCCATCGTTCCCGATGCGGCTGTCGACGTCATTCAGCTGCCCCAAGGAGGCAAGATTACGGATATCTTGATGGCTGCCCTCAGTAAGTTGTTCTCGCAAGCCCCGATGGCCCGCTTACTATTCTGATACGTGCGATGTGTTAGATGGGCCTGGACCAACCGCGTACATGTAAGCTAGACTTTCATTGCTCCCATTTTGGCTTTTGTCTGGCACGTGGATCCTGCAAACTCTATTGGTTGTCTCGCTAACGGTAAATCTTGCAGTGGCATGAAGAACATTGCCAACGTCAAGCCTGGCGAGACGGTCGTGGTTTCGGCCGCCGCCGGCGCCAACGGCACCCTAGTCGGCCAGATGGCCAAGATGGCCGGCGCCGCGCGCGTGATCGGCATCACCGGCTCCGACCAAAAGTGCGACTGGCTCCTGAACGAGGTCGGCGGCTTCGACGTGGCCCTCAACTACAAGGCCCCCGCCTTTCTCCAAGAACTAGAGGCCGCCACGCCGGACGAGGTGGACGTCTACTGGAACAACGTCGGGGGCCGGCTCCTCGACACTCTTTTGTTGCGGGCCGCCAAGAACAGCCGGTTCGTCATCGTCGGCGGCATCAGCGAATACAACACGCCCCCGGAGGAGCGCTGGGGCGTGAAGAACATCATCGAAGTCGGGAAGAAGCGGGTCCGTATGGAGGGCTTCGTCGTGCTGGATCATGCGCGGGAGATGCCGCAGGTGCGGAGCGAGCTGTTCGATTGGGTCGGGCAGGGGAAGCTCAAGGTGTTCAACACGGTCCTCAAGGGAGGGATCGGGGAGGCGGAGAATGCCTTGGTCAAGATGTTTGCGGGCGAGAATTACGGGAAGCTCTCGCTGGAAGTCAAGGCTATCTGAGTATTTTGGTGGTCTAGTTTAAAGGCTGCATTGGTTGGAAGACCTCGACATGTCAGTATCAGTACCGGTTTTGAACCTTGGTGATTGGAGTATCCGTTGATGTACTCTTTCGCATCTCCTGCTGAGAGAACGTACATACAATCAAGCATACTTGGCGATATTGACGCTGGACTACACGGTTTCCCAGCTCTTCGACCCAGTCCGTCATGGACCTCATCCACCGAGATGCCTGGCCCATACATGATGCTTTGAGATATGCTGCCTGTCTGATTGCGACCTTCGAGATTGAGCAATTTATTCAACCCGTGTTTGCGGCGCTCATGACGATCCATGAGAGATTTTCTTCCTCGTTGTCGCCGATTTTTGCATCACTTTTCAACAAACCTGTGTGCTAGGGTCCAGGAAATAACCCAAGAGCGTAAAAAATGTTCGTGGATATCCAGGTGGGGGACAAAAGCCAGACCAAATAGCCTCAATAAAACCCTCCGAATGGCTCTGGGCCCTTCTCACCCGAGGTTAAATACTCTCATGGTTCGCGAGCAGCTGTGCCATGACAGATGCGCCCAGAACGAACCGAACGTCTCTCGCATTGCCATGCGGCCGGACGTTACTGATAGGCCATTTCCGAGTCAAAGACGTGCATAGATTCGATGCAAAGAAGGATGGGAACCTCGAGCTCGGCCGAGAACTACGTCATAACCTAGACAAGCGACACCCACATCGAGACAAGACTCCCCGTAGGTAGCCAGAGGCCATAGATAAGAAAAGTTTCGATGGATTGGTAGAGCCTGGACCTTTGTGGTGCGGTGGCAGCGGGCCTCGCAAACCTGTCATTTTCCTCATATGGGTTCAAAGCGTAATTAAGGCTTACAGCTTCACCTGACACGTTTTTGCCCACTCCCCTTCGTACAAGAAGGTGCTGCTTTGATTACAAGATTTTGGGGAAACCCGATCGACGGGGCCGTGTGAGACGGTACTCGGGCAATTTGGCTAATCAGGTTAAGACTACCGACTGCCGAGATATTACTCCCAGATCTAGATCTAGTAACTACTGCATGCAGGTCTCAGTCCCTGCTAGCTGCCGGAGCCACCGTTATACAAAACCTGGGGAGATTGGTTGATCTAGCCCATCAGCTTATCTAATTCAACGACTGTGAAGCTTTGAGACTATAACCGTGCCAAGTGATAAGCTTCACGACACAAGAAGCGCGCGAGTGAATTGCATATTCATCAAGTAGATAGAGCAGTCGGTTTCCCTCCCAAGGTCTTCTTATTCCAATCTCTCCATCGGCATCACTTCCAACACGGTTCGATCACATTCATTCATATTCCACCAAGTTCATTCCTATAATTAAACCTCACTCACCCCTTTGCCTACTCGCCAAAATGAAGCAGACTAGTGTTGCCATCCTGTCGGGCTTCGCCGCGGTTGCGGCGGCCTATTGCGGCAAGAACAACCATTGCTTGCGAGGTACGCTTGGCCATACAATTACGGACAAGAGACAGATTAGAAAGCTGACCTTTATGACCAGAGATGGCGTCCATCGGCGCTGAGGAGTTTTGCTCGTCGACAGTCGTCGCCACCGTCACCGTTACTCCTGATGCCGAGTGAGTGACTAAACTGTTTCCTTTTTTTTCTTTTCTTTTTTTTTCTTTTTTTTTTTCTTCTCTCCCTCTTTTTGTCACTGGCATCGTCGCTGCCATCCGTTCAAAGATCATACCAAACTGACAAAACCAACCACGCAGGACGTCGTACACGACCACCACCAGGACCGTTGTAGATATCACCACGGATCTCGAGACTACGACCGTGACCTCGACCGCGACCTCGACCGAGGCCACCGAGGTCGACACCACCACCGTGACCGTCTCCCCCACGGTGACCGCAAGCGAGCTGACCACAACCACGACGGTCACCACCTCCACCGAGACGGACACTTTGTTTACCACCACCACCTTCACCCTTTACATAAACGGCCTTGTCGACCGCAGTATGAAACGGCGTGGCTGGCACAAGGCTGCCGCCACCGGTGCCTGCACGGATTCGAACCAGTGGGCCAGTGCGTGCTCCTGCGCCGGCGTGTCGGCCTCCACCACCACCACCACGGCCGCGACGCCCTCCACCACGATCACCCGGACCTCGACGACCACCACCGAGGGCGAGATCGAGTCCACCACCACCACTACCGTCACCACCACCACGCCCGTCACCGCCACGTCGACCTCTACCGCGACCGACTTCGACCCGACCACCACCACGCAGACTTCTACCATCACTTCGACCTCCACTGAGCAGACTACCACCTCCACCACCTCCACCATTATCACCACTTTTACTACCACTCTAATGTAGACAATCAATCAAGAAAGACTTCTATTCTATTCTGGGTAGAAGTCAGGAACAGCACATCCATTTTGTTGACTGCTGGGGTAATTTGGTATTTACTCAAAAGGGAGACGAAAAGAAAGAAAAGGGACGAAAAGAAAGAAAAGGGAAGAGGGAAAAGGGGCAAGGAAACACAAAAGTCTATTTCGTTAAGCTAATTCTGTATCTTGGGATCAGGTTGCCCTTGTAGTTTATGCATACACGTTCGATCAGCTGATGGAGACACCGATGAGTCCCAGTGTTGTCTACTCCTTCTTCTAGGCTTCCCGATACATGAAGGGCCCAGCTAGGAGGGCCAACACGTTCGTTGCCTTGCCACCCCCTTTTTTGATATCGTCTCCGACGAAATTACTATGCTCATCATGAAAGTCTCACGTTTCCCTTTTCATAAGTTTTCTCACAGCTGTGCATGTAATGTTGTGTTATGTTGCTCCCTAATCCAACAACGTAAAGCACCCCGGCAGGCTCTCTGCCGACATTCTAGATGAACGGGCACCTAGTGCCGCTGGGTCCCGAGCCTAAGCTTATCCCATGATTTACTCTGAATAGACCTGCGTTCCAGTTCTCAATCGCGTACTCGTAAGTACTTCGAGGCAAGTGCATATGCGGGCATCTTATCGGATGTCAATGTGAGCTTTATATGTACATCTACTTGACCCATGATATAAGAAACCTTCAGACCGTGTTGTGTTGTTTGTGCACTGGCACCATGGACAATTAGCCATGATATGTAGAAAACCCAACGGATTAGTAGACTCTAGACCTTTGCCGTATAGTGACTGTGGGCTAGAAGGAGTTGGGTAATGCACGTATACAGACACCCAAGTGACCGAACGAACCTGAGGATTTGCCGATCGTCACAATCCCTAGCTAGCTACAACAAGCATTGCAATTGGGAGTTTACCTTCCTTTCCCTAATCAAGATTTCGAGTCGTACGGCTCATCAGTTTCAGCTGACACTTTCCGCGCTACAGTACTAGTATGGCGTCCAGACCCAATAGTCCGGATGCCGGGTCCTGCACTACCCAGGCGCTAGGTATATACCCGCGGATCGGCTTCCAGAACGGGGTCAAGAGGAGAGAACGTTGCCGAATGAAGCAACTCTGGGGTTCTCAGCCCAGCAGCGAGAATGCTTGTCATCTACCTAGGCTTAGGACAGTTGATCTAGCCCATCAGTTCGGCAACGACTACGGACCTCACTAAGCTATAGTCGTGCCAAGTAATCTTAACATAACAGCAAGCAACACGCAAGCGTGCTGCGAAGTCTTGCGTTAAAGAGAAGATGTTCCCCCCAAAGTTCTCTTGCTTTTCCGTTCAGAAAAGCTCTACTCTCTTTTCCACGCTGCTCTTCTCACAGTCCACCACACTCGTTTATCTGTAACCCCAGTCGCTCTTTTACCCATCTATCACTATGAAGCAGAACATTGCCTTTCTGTCGGGCTTCGCCGGGCTTGCGGCGGCAGCGTGTTGCAGAAGCAACCAGTGCTTGCGAGGTGAGACTGAAAATCAACATGCAGGGAGGTGTCATCATACGGGACAACATAAAACTAACACTCTCCGCGACAGAAATCGTGGCCGACACTTTCCCCGACCGAAACGGTGTGCAAGACTGCTCGGCCTATCTCGCCGTCACCGTCACGCCAAGTGTATCGTGAGTGGCTGGCTTGGCCCTGCTGCACGTCGATCATCACCAGTAGAGCTAGCTAACCGACAAACCATGATGCAGCACCGTGTACGAGACGGTCAGCACGACGGTGCAGGAAGACACGACGCAGGTCGAGTCCCAGTTCCTGACCGTGGGCGAGACCACGACGGCCGCGACCGAGACCGTCTACACTACCGAGACGGTCCCGACGACGGCGACCGAGACCAGCCTGGCCACGGCCTTCGCGACCGTCGTGGCCGCCACCGCGACGGCGACTACGATCACTTACCCCCGCACCACCATCTTCCTCCAGAAGCGCGGCGAAACCGTCGTCCCCGCCATCCCGGACTATGCGACGGCTGCCTGCACCGTCTTGAACCAGTACGCCGCCGCCTGCCTCTGCGCCGGCGTGACGCCAATTACCACCACCGCGTCGGCGCCCGCGACCACCGTGACCGTGACCGTGTCCACCGAGGTCGCGTCGACGGTCCTTGCCACCGCCGCCGTGACCGAGACGACCGAGGTGCCCGTCACCGCGACCGAGTACGGGACCACGACCGAGTTCGACGTGTCCACGGCCACCGAGGTCGCCACTACGACCGCCTTCACCTCCGTTACGACTACCACAACTACCGTCCAGGCCCGCACTCTGACTGTAATTGCATTTTAATGAAGTAATTAGATATTCGATTTCAAGACACATTGTAGTTAATACTATAATAATTTCAGGGGTCGCACTCTTTAAATGCTTCATGCTGAAATACTCGACTCCATTGCCATCAACGGGAGTCTGGCTTTGGACAGATAATCTGGCTCGTTATCTTTCCCTGAATTGTATGTTCATCGCCGTGTGCTGTGGTTTTTTAGGCAATCCTCGCATGCATCACGAGGTGAAAGGTTTCAGCGAAGGGAACGCCCAGAAAAACGCCAAGCTTGGCTCTGTTCCGTATGAGGAAGGAGTCTTACCTTCGGCAGGGCCAGTCTCTCCAGCTGTAGCCGGTGGGACGTCCGTCTGGCAAGACACACGTCGTTACAGGCTCCGAGGCGGTCTTAGGCTCCGCTCCGCCAGGCGATGAAATGTTGGTGGCACACATCGGCGCAATCCCGCGAACCCGGCCTGGTCTTGCTTGTAAGTCCGCTTTTGTCCGATGTCAGAGACAAGGACGTCATCGCAAGTCTCTTTCTCTTCGTCTGATGGTTCCAGGGTGGCCGTGGCGGGATGATGCTTGCGGGGCAACTCTTGGTGAAGCTACGGCGCCCCTCGGACGGCATCCGAAAATAGCGACGTGGGGTTTCAATTGTGTGGCATACCTATGTCAAGTGATGATGTATAGGCACTTGGCCTGCATTTGATTAAAAGCCATCTTGGCCCGAAAGCTGAGTTGCTCTGTTATCCATCCGTATATGCATGCATTTTTCACCGACTGTCGTGATTTCATAGATAGCTTCCCTTCCTGCAGGCTCTCTCCGGCTTAGAACCCAACCCCTCCCTCCTCAAAAAGGCGGTGATCCCTCCTCGACTGATATCCAGCGCGTGCCGGGGGTAGTGCAGCCCGAGTAAATAACTCGCTCGCGTGTGTTGGAGCAGTCATTGGATGCAGAGCCCAACATTTGTTACCAGTGCAGCTAGCCATTGTTCGCAATTGAGAGTGCAACCTGCAGATTGGTCCAAGTCCCCCGCGACGATCGACATAATACGCGCAGGACGACGAATCCCCGCAGGTCCGTTTCAAATTGGCGTCACGTATTGCGTTGCGACACTGCAGCGGATCTCGTCTTGGGTCTTTGGAAATTCGACTTGCTGAGCCCAATTTCATCTCTGACACCTCCCTTATTCTAGACTTATTGCAGCATGTTGGTGACGGACAACAGCAGCTATACGTTGCGCAAGGCCGGCCAACCATTCACCGCCGACCACCGGATCTGGTTCGAGCGCGACGGCCAGCCCATCTCGCCGTTCCACGACATACCCCTCCGCGTGCACGATGGCGAAGGGTCGCTGAACATGGTCGTCGAGGTCCCGCGATGGACCAACGCGAAATTCGAGGTGAGCAGCCCCCGGCCCCGCCACGCGAGGAACCAACCACCTGCGCAAGTGACAAAACGCTCACCGCCTCCAACATTAGATCACGCGGGATGAGCGCATCAACCCCATCGGCCAAAACGTCAAGGGCGGCCAGCTCCGGTTCACCAACAACTGCTTCCCCTACCGGGGCTACCTGTGGAACTACGGCGCCTTCCCGCAGACCTGGGAGGACCCGCACCACGTCCACCCGGACACGGGCCTGCCGGGCGACAACGACCCGCTCGACGTGCTGGACATTGGCCGCGCCATCGGCTTCACGGGCCAGGTCAAGCGCGTCAAAGTGCTCGGCATCTTGGGTTTGCTGGACGGCGGCGAGACGGACTGGAAGGTCATCGCCATCGACGTGCGGGACGCCCTCGCGGAGGTGGTGAATGACATCGGCGACGTCGAGACGTACTTCCCGGGGCTGCTGGACGCGACGCGCGATTGGTTCCGCATTTACAAGATCCCCGACGGCGAGGAGCCCAACGAGTTCGCGCTCGATGGCAAGTTCATGAACAAGAGGTAAGGTCCGACGCCCTATACCTAATGAGCCGACTACTCACACTGGCACCCGAAGGTATGCGCTCAGCGTCATTGCCAACTGTCGAATGTCCTGGAAGCGGTTGATCACCGGGACGGCGAACCGTGGAGATATTTCCATGTAAGTACTTGAGCATCTCATCTTGGTTATTCGCGCAAACCCTCTGACCAGCGATGAAGTGAGAACACGACCCTGACCGGCACGCCGGGCAAGATCGACCCGGATGAGCTGGACCTGCCGCCCAATGAGGACCTGCCGCCGGCCGACGTCACGCCCAGCGAGGACTGGCATTTCATTTCGCGCGAGGAGCTGGATCTGTCCACGGGATGGGTGGCGATTGAGGACGAGGATGGGACAGGGAGGCTTGTTAGCTAAAGCAGCTACGGCGGAAGACGAAGACGAACCCCCACTCCTAAAGAGGTCAATCGTGGATAAGATTCGGCAACTTCTCCAACGGATGACGGAGCATTCAGTAGTCCAAAGCCGTCTTTCAACCATCAAACAGATCAGAATCGTGGGGCATGATGAGCACCCGTCAGCCTAAACTAGAGACAACATCGAACAGAAGGATATCAAGAGACAGGCGTGACAAATTCAGAGGCAAGCTCACGATCATGCTCGTGGAGGCCACCATGCCGTGTCACGCCCGGAGAGGGGTTGCCGAGACGCGAGATGAGAGATGATACATGAGCTATAAAGAGAATTACATCAATCGAGTATGGATAAACTACCTACACATATCATCACCATTTACCAGCCTATGTTGCTGGACTGCCTCTCTTACGTGAACTGCGAGTTCGTGGACAAGAGTCGTCATCTAACATGACGTGATGACTTACACAAGGCACTGAAGCTAGCAACTCGATAGAACAAGGGCTTGGAGTGAGGGTTGTGTCGTCTCCTCACCTCATTGGCTGTGTAGGTATGCTAGAGATGGCATATCCTCGTCGCATGCGAGCAAGCCCCGAGATCTAGGTCGCGAACGACTGTGACAGCCGTTCAAGCTTCAATGAAGCATCTGTCATCGACAAGCCTCAAAGCTTCGCTCTGGAGGCGTCTTGCCGTTGAACCGGACTGCTTGCACCTAGAGGAAAGGTAGACAGGTCACGGCTACGGCTACGGCTCTTCGTGGGCAGGCGCAGTAGCTAGGGCAGTCAGCTCACCAAAACCAGTATGTATATAGATTGGGAATACACATCATGTTGGCTCACTTCGTCCGAGACGGCGCGTCCAAAAGAGCATGTGTAGGTAGGCACGACCAACAGTATCAGACCTTCACCCCTCGAGGGCGTCTACCATTGAAGCATCTGTTCGCGCCGTCGCACCTAGGGCTGGGCAAGCCATCCGCGGCGACTAGAGTTGACAGATGCCACAGCCGAACTCGATTGACACTCGGTTACAGCCAAGGCGGAAGCTTGTCAACCAAAGGATCGGTCTTAATTCCTTTAGTTGGGTGTAGGTTCGCCCAAGGGTCTCATGGATTCCACATAGGCTGGTAGGGTCGAAAACCCCCCAACCCAGTAGCGGTGCACAGTAAGCAGTAATGGTCTAGTCATCTTTTATCAAGTATCAACCCCCCTTTTAACGGGATATGTCCGGCCCCCCTAGGTTAGCTTCCCGGGAAAGAGGGAAACTAACTAAAAAAAATCCGACAAGCCACCACTGCAAGCTCGCGACGGGGCGTTTCCCCCTTACGTTAGCGGATTTAGAGCAAGTTGACAGCGACCCTTAAAAAAAAGCGAAAGCTGAAAAATGACATGTCGAAAACGGTTGTCCGCCAAAGAAGAGAGAGAAAAACTACATGTATCCGGAGAGGCAGGAAAACGTGCGGTGTGCAAGAGCGCAAGCCGTCACAGTGACCAGTCAGATGGCGTTGCTTGCTACCTTCTACCTACTCCCATAGTGCGACGTACGTCACGCTGCATTCCTCCCGCCGGCGGTTGCATACCGAGGAAAAAAAGAATGAATAGACTCGGACGGTGGTTTTTGAGGTCTCTTTCTCGCGCGCTCCTTCTCATGGGTCGGCCGCTGGATGTTTTGTTTTGCGCCCGTAAATAGCTGATGGCCGATGATGCTGACAAGTCTTGGTAAAGCATGTGTGTGACGGCATGCGATGGGTGATCCTCATTGGCCGCTCATGAGGATCTGCAGAGCGCGTCCAAATTTAGACAGGTAGGCCTTTCTGGGCCTCTCTCCGGTAGCCAGTAGGCTGTAGCTCATTCCGACCAGAAGCTCCGACAGCTCTGGCGGCCTCTCTCTCCCTGGACAACGGCGCGCGCGTAAATAGAAGCAGGTCGTAATGCCACTGGCAGAGAGGACGGACTCCTCGATTGATGCAACACATAAGCGCGCGTTGAGAGGTCGGGAAAAAAAACGACAAGCAGGCGGTTTAATTTTTTGAACTCTTCTTCTTCACCTAGTGCACCGCGGGAGATGAGCGTACGACAGGGTCGATCCGGCCTTGGCATTCCAACCGGCCGATCATCTGCTCATCACTCGCCTCGACTTGTCTGGACCTGCGGCTCAAATAGATCGCTGAAGGCTCTTTCCTGTTCCTACGTGCAAGTACATCATTGCTGCCGATCGCATACAGACATTGTTCGGTTGTGGTTGTCAGCCTACAGTAGCTTAGGTTAGCCAGTAGCTGTCTCGACCCGAGTCCATTAACGTGCAGCTAGCAGAAGTTACCGAGAGGGCGGGCGGACGGGCCTTTGCCTCCCCGCCAGAGTTGAGAGCGAGTGAGAGAGAGAGAGAGCTCTGCACTATCGAACTCTCCCATCAATCAACACACACTACAGCTACCTTTGAGACCCGTCCGTTATCTCGACATCAACGACGAGAATGATCACGTAGAGGGCTGCGATATACTGCACTCGCTCGCCGGACCAGGTCCATCTCTGCTGATTGATTGATTACAGAGATCCAAGGGGGGGCCGAGATCTCGTCATCTCGCGCTCTCTGCAGAAGAGCAATCTGAGCCGAAGGTAATTTTCGTGGGAGGAACCAATCAGGGCTTCCAAGTCGGTTTTCTTTAGGGGGAGGTCAGCCAGTCTGCCCCTGGCTCTGCTGTCCGGCGTTCGGGAGGATCCACGCCTACTACTTTAGCCAGCCCCCAGTTTAGTTTGTTTCACATGCAGGGGGAGGGCCAAATCGGCGAGTCGGTTCTCCCAAATCTATCCGCCAAATGGACGGTGTGCTTGTCCGTCCGTCTGTCTGTCAGCTGTTTTTCTCCTCGTCAAATCCTCGGATGAGCCAATGGAGTGCAGCTCTTTGTATTGTCGTCTCTTGGTTGGTGAAAAGCGTGGGATCGGATGTTGAAGCGGTGCAGGTTCTGGGCAGGGGGGGTTCGGGCCTGGAAGATGGAAACAAATAAACATTGGACGAAATTAGGGTAGGTGAGCCTAAAATACTTCGCCTCGTTCGCGTGTGTTCGCCTGCGTAGTTAGTAGCTAGTTGACAAGCAACGGTGATGATGATGATGATCACGATAACATGGAAGTCGTCGGGGAATGGATTGACCTTCCAAATCGAGACGTTGCCATTCGACAACCAGAGCAGAGAGGTTCCTTGTTTTTTTGTTGTTGTTTTTGGTGTGCCTCGCGCACAGTCAAGTCAGTCAGTCAGTCACCTGGTCGCCTTTGCATTTCTTCGCATTGAGTCAATCACCCAACCAATCTCTCTCGCGGGTTGTTGAACGGCTTGAGCGCCCTCCCGTAATCTCGGGGATACGAGTGCACACCCACAGTCCCATTCCACGATTCCACCTACAATTCCACCTCACGGCCTTCCTGCCAACCTGCTACGGCAACTCGCAATCACCTTGGATACTGGGCAAAGGGCGGTGCAGAAGCGTCAGGAGCGGTGTCTTGTTGTTTTGCCCAGTACTGCCCGACGACAGCGCATAGTTCGTGTCATTTCCCAGTCCAGGTCCAACCCCCCCCCCCAATTGCCAATCCTCAGGCCGGGATCTCCAAGCAAGAATCGGAGAAAATTGCAAGCGGCTTTCGTCAGCACAGGGCTAAGAATACACACCACCCCTTCCTAGGTCTTAGGTTACGTGCTGCATCCACTTGTGTGCATCTCGCTGCAGACACTCGAAAAGACAGTCTGACTAGTCACCCAAAAACCTGCCTGTAAGATTCTGGGCATATGCAAGCCGCCAACGCGAAATGCCACCTTTGACAGCCACACGCACAGGACACGACACCAAAGCGCTCAGAAGACGAAAAATGCTTTGCTTTTTTCTTCAGCGCAGCCACTTACCTCCCAGCAGCGCTGCCCCGACCTGGGAAGAGGATAGGCAGATAGGGCATCCTGCCATTTCCCTTCAACGTCTCAAGTCACGCCACAGAAGTACCGTAGTCGGACCCTGCAAAGACTGGCGGTTCCCTATTGCCTAGCGAAATGTCCAGTGAAGTGTCCAGCTCCAGCGACGAGCCTACACCGGTGACCGGTTTCTGTTCCGGCACCAAGGAAAATAGGAAGTCAGTTAGTTGGGGGTAGCACCCAGAGAGGACCCATTGCAAGGCTTGCTGCGCTCCCTTTCTTGGGGTGGGCACTCGCTCAAGATTCTTGGGCCGTCTAGAATCCCTTTTCCGACTCTCAGAGAGGGCCGGAGAGGGCCTCGTCTCCCTTTTTTACCCTCCTGAGCGTGCGTGCTTGGCCTCGAAAAGCTTGACCGAGATAAATATGTAGTATGCGATCGATCTATCTATCTGTACCGCGATGGAAACAGAGTGCGTGCAATCTCCATTAAACGGCACCTGTCAATTTCGTTTTCGCGGGTGCTTCTGTGCTTCTCTGCAGCGAACAGCGGGGTGGTCTGGTTCTGGGTTGCTTCCACGCTTCGTTGCCAAGTTTTTGCTGCTGCGGCTGTTCAGATGTCAAGCCTCTTGGCCCTTTTCCACCTGCCAGGCAAAAGGCGTGGGAATGGGCCCCCAGGCCAGGGTGACAGGAGAGCTGACGACTCCCACCCCTGGGCTAGCGTGCTGGATGGAGAATGGGTACGAGGGTTCGGAAGCCTAGGTTTATTTTGGTCCCAGTGATGCTGTCTCTGCTTGATTCTCATAGGGTGGTTGACCCCTGTTGACCTCTCCGCCCGTACCTGGCCCTTAGCCTGTTTTTTTTCCTTTACCCTGTCCTCTTTTTCTTTCGGACGACCACAGAAAAAGAGAGGCCAAGCCTTTCAGCCCGACCCTCCGAGCGCAATGCCCCTGCACCCACACAATCTGCTGGCCGATGCGATGGGAAGGGGTGTGGTGTGGTAGTGTGGGTGGGTGGAATTGGCGCTGTGCCTGCATCGTTTAAGCGTGTGCCCCTTTGGATTGCGCGCCCATATTCATGTTCATCGAACGCCCGCTCCTTAGCGTCAGTGGCGCGTACCTGGCAGAGTGCCCATGCCCTGATTGGGTTGATGCACACCCACACCACCGGCCTGGGAGCTAATGTAAGCCCCCCTCCACTCGGCGTGTTCGAGTGGGTGGGATGGGGACTGGGACTGGGCTGCCTAGGTTAGAGAGACTAGAGGCAGACAGAACAGAGAGACAGAGACGGAGAGAGAGAGGGTGTTGGCCAGGACCAGGGTAGGTTTGTATAATAGCCCAGCGCCCTCGCCGTCCGCCCTCCTTTTCTCCCTCTCCCTGGTCTCTTGCCTCATCGATCTACATATCTCCTTGTGGTTCGCCCAGCTGTTTGTTTGTGTTGTTTCCCGTCCACGCTCTTTGTCTTAGCAACTGCAATCGCTGTGTCGGCTGAGCCCGTACTCTCGTTCAAATCAAAAGTGAATACTCTTTGTGTGTTGTCTTCCATTCATTCGGGACATCACCTACGAGTTTCCACCCACTCAAAGCAACAATACCTGTTTGTCACTTGACTCGATTCTCAGTCAACAATCGAAATCGTTTCTCTCTTTAAGGTGCTCAGGTAACACCTCGCGACACATCCCACACTCTCTTTCAGAAGCAAACACACACAACTCTACGTATACACACATACCACCACAAATCCATCAATATGAGATTTTCCAGAATCGCCTCGGCGGCCTCCATGGCGGCCGTCGCCGCCGCCGCCCCCAACGAGCGCACCTTCGCCGTCCTCCGCTTCAACGGCGACGGCTTCATGACCGAGGGCCGCATCGACCCCATCGTCAACCCCGGCGAGCTGTCCGCTCACCACCACGGTGTCATGGGAGGTAGCAACTTCGGCAAGACGGTCAACAAGGAGGACCTCCTCGACTCCAAGTGCACAACCGCCAAGATTGCCAACGACAAGTCCAACTACTGGGTCCCGACCCTGTGGTTCCAGTCTCCCACCAACGGCACTCTGTACAAGGTTCCCCTCTGGTACATGAACGTCTACTACTTGTAAGTTTCTATCCTTCGCTTCTTCGTCTCGGGCATACGCCATAAATAAGAACACGCTCACTGACACAATTCCCAGCTTCGAGCCCACTGACGACAAGGTCGTGGCCTTCCCCCTGGCCTGAAGATGCTGGTCGGTGACCCGGCCACCAGAGATCCCCCCCAAGTTCGGCGGCGGCACCAACCTGATCAAGAACGACAAGCCCATCCAGCCCATCCAGTTCACCTGCCCGCGCAAGGACAACAACGCGCCCATGTACCCGGCCAACTCCGACGGCAAGTCGGCCGGCATGGCTGACCCCAACAACAAGGGCGTCGGCGCCGGTTTCCCCATGGTCGAGTGCGACGGCTTCGCCTCCCCTCTGCGCCAGGACATCCACTTCCCCTCGTGCTACAACCCCGAGGCCGGCCTCGACGACTACAAGAACAACATGGCCTGGCCCACGGAGGAGAACTGGAAGCAGAACTGCCCCAAGGGCTGGGTCCACGTCCCCCACATCTTCTTCGAGGTCTACTGGAACACCCCCCTGTTCGTCAACGAGTGGTCCCACGACGGCACCAGCCAGCCCTTCGTCTTCTCCAACGGCGACGCCACCGGCTACTCCTCGCACGGTGATTTCTTGGCCGGCTGGGACGTCGACACGCTCCAGACCATCATCGACACCTGCAACGCCGGCGACATCGGCATGGACAAGTGCCCCAACATCCCCGGCGGCCTGAACACCGACAACGACTGCCACATCACCATGGACGACGACTCCGGCCTCGCCAACTCCCGCGTCGCCAAGGACGGCTTCCAGAAGCTGCCCGGCAACAACAAGGTCACCGGCTGGGGCAAGGGCGGCGTCAGCGGCGGCAGCGTCGCTCCCCCCGCTGACGAGTCTCCCGTCAACCCCGCCAACCCCGCTCCCAGCAAGGCTTCTTCCGGCGGTGCCGCTGCCGCCGTTCCCTTCAAGGCCGCCGTCGCCAAGGAGCCCAAGGCCTCTTCCGCTTCGCCCGCCGCCCCCGAGGCTCCCAAGACCACCGAGGCCCCCGCTAGCCCGGCCGAGGGTGCCGCCGACGGCGACATGAAGACGGTCTGGGACGTCGTCACCGTCACCGAGCTCACCACCGAGTTCGCCCCCGAGGCCACCGCCCCGGCCAAGCGTGACGTGCACGACCACATGGCCCGCCACATCAACCGTCGCAACCGCCGCTCTTCTTAGAAGAAGAGTGTAATGGGAGGGCAACTTTTCTTGTATCACAATCTTAGGGAAAGGGGGCGCATCTTAAAACTAGACCGGTTTTTATACTCTTTTTCCCCAACCCCCCTCAAGGGCCTTTCAAGCGGGTCACAGGTTGGAATGGTTGATTCTTGATTATATATATCTTATTTTTTTTTTTTGCAAAACACACGCTGCTTGTTTTTGGGTATGCTACGACGTCTTACGATTAAAAACCAAGCTTTTGGGTAGATGGATTCCCCCTCGCGACAGGATGGGATATCTTGCTCATCACATTCTTAACTCGCTTCTGTACTGTATAGTCTTTAGTATCTTTTTTCTTCTCTTCTGCCTTGGGGCTGTCTATATACATCTCGACATGCTCCTGGCTTCCAATTTCGCTGCCATTTTCATCATTCATTTGAGGGAAAGCAGCTTTTGGAGGAACGTCTTCTTTCGCCCTTGATTCAAGGGAATAGATTGATGCGACTCTCAACCAAATCAATAAGCAATTCAAACTACCACTATCATCTCTTCATGTGAACTCTTCCCGTATGATTCATAAATGCCATTCTGGCAATCCGTCAATCCACTATTACATCTACTACTGACTTAACCAATACGTCGGAATAAAGTTTCGATGTTTGTAACACCTGTCGCCAAGATTCTCGGCTTATGCAACCCCTACCCGATGAACCTTGACTTGGGTATGTGTGACAGATCCCTACTGCATCTTCAAGGTTTCTTTCTTCAGAGCAAACCTTTGGTGTAGCAAACTGTGTTGGCCATTGCGGTAGTCGTTGGGAGATCTTGTAGCACCTGGGGTGCGGTGACAAGTGCTTACTGTAGAGACTTATGCAAGGGGGGACGGGAGTCAGCCTGACATCCCTGCACTCCTAAGATCTGTGTACCTGACGATCGTTTCGTCTTGATGAGCAACGATTGTTTCCCATTACGGGTAGTCCATCAACCCTGCAGATGTCAATGGGATGGCCTCGTGCAATGTCAGACAGACGACAAGCCGTGCCCATGAGTCTGAGATGCTCGGAAGAAGGGTACGGAACTAGCTCGTTCGCTCAATTTTCCCAACATTCCTCCTGCGAATTGAGATCGACAAGGGGTCCGTCATTGGATGTTTTCCCCCAGCAACCAGGAGCCTTTCCGTTCCTGCGCCAAACGAGAATCCAACCCTGTCGGGCTTTCCCGCCCGCATTCAGGCATCGATCCGATGCTTCTTTGGGTCCCCCTCGCGATCCGCCTGCCGCCCACACCGTGCACTCGCCCACCCCGACGGACCTCTTTGCGCCAAGATCGGGGTGTCGGCCGCAGCTCTACGGCAGTCCGGTTCCGGGATTCTGGGGATCTCATCTAGAAATCCCTGCCACATAAAGAAATATTCGGGCTGATTAACGGCAATGCCATCCAACTGATCGGCTTCATGGCGTCCATAGCGCTATATGGCCATGGTGTATGCAAAGCTATCAATCTTATGGCATCTGTCGTTCACTTCTATGAACTGACTAGAGTATACTTCTCATAGTGGCAGTATCCACTTCGTGATGACCTCCGACCTCGCCTCTCCTGTCTTGATTTGTCGTGCCCGACCATTAGGTATACCTGCCCGCACCAAGCCACAAAGCCGTGTTTTGCAGGAGCGATATATATACCACCGCAAGAGGGAATTCCGTCACCAACAAATTCATCCCAGCGGATTTAGCTCAGTTGGGAGAGCGCCAGACTGAAGATCCAAACTTCATCAGAATATCTGGAGGTCATGTGGTAAGCAACCCATTGCTTACAACCGGAACAAACCATCCGAGTCAGTTATCACTAACAAGACTCCATAGTTCGATCCACATAAGCCGCATACAACTCATTCTTTTTGCCATTTCTCCTATATAGGTTTAAGTGCAGTCTGGGCCATTCTCTTTTTGATTCGTTGGAAAACATGCTGTAAAGAAGGGGGAAATACCTACACAAGTACGAATGCTCAAACCCGCGGTATATTGCATTATATACTATTATAGGCAATTAAAACAAGAGAAAACTACAGTTGTATAACCAAAACTAGCATCGAGGAGATGAAAGGAGAAGAAGATAAAAAAAATGTATGACAGCGGGTAGAGCTCAACGTACAGCGCCTGGCGATTCCAGATGGAATTCTTGGTGATTTACTATCACGTAATGTCGACCAGAGCTTATTTGATAAAGTCCAACGGTGGACCTCATTGAAACATGGCAAACCCCTGGGGAATCCTTGGAGTTGGACACTGGGATGTTCGACGGCTTGTTCGATTTGGAGTTGCTCGGCCGCTCTTTCGAACTCTACCTCCAAGAGGCTGATGAACAATAGTCAATTTTTCCGGAGGGGGCATGCGGCTTGCGCTTGAACGCTCGCTCGTCTGCCTCATCCTCGCTGGGCTGTAGATGGTACACTGCATCGAGGGGATCTCTTGGGACAACGGGTCGGAGGGCCGAGAGGCTTCCGTGTCTTGCATCTCAACTTCGCAAGTCCTTACTGCTTCTACGTTTTCTTGCCTTATCGGCTCTACTGTTGCCTCCTCTGTTCTGTCTTTTCTGAAGTACTTCTCAAGCAAGCTCTCTGCTGAAAGCCTCTCGTCGGGTTCGAGCTTGCCCATGTCTTGGAGAAGTGGACGGGGCCGGATCTTGCTTTTTACGAGGTCCCGGATATCCTGATGATTAGGGGTTCCTTTGAGCGAACAGAAGGTTTGCAACCCTTTGAGAGCAGCTAAAATGGTTACGCCAAGTGAGTAAATGTCACTCTTGTGGCTGTGGCGGACCACGTCTTTGGAGGCTCCGAGATGAAACTCCGGAGCCTGGTAGTAGTCGATGGTTCCGCACCTTGTTGGTGCAATATTGGTTTCATGAGTATAGGTGGCCTGGCCAAAGTTGGCGAGCTGAAATTGGAAACCACCGCGGTGGTCGCCGCCCGGTACGTTGGGTTGCTCTTCTAGGTGATACAAAATGTTGTCGGGTTTTACATCCATATGAACGATGCTCATTCCGAAAAGGTAGGCGAGTGCATCCAGCATGTGTTCTGCAACTCTAAAGCAGATAGTTTTCCAAACGCTGGAGTCAATCATGCCGGATTTGAAGCAGTTTCCTGTCAGTGTCGTCAAAGAGTGCCGCTGCGGCATGATTATCTGGAGCACCTCGTTTCCGTCTTGGCAGACCAGTATTTCTATTTCGATGATATGTTTCTGCTTGTTTTGTCAGTAATCAGGCATGATCGGACTGGATGGAAATAAATCGATAAGAACGACTAACGTGGTTCAAATTTCTCATCATCTTGGCCTCGTTTTGTATGAGAGCTCGGGATCCTGCTGTGTCAACAGCAGAAGCCAACCCTTTGACCGCTGCGCAAGCTTCCCCTCCTTTTGGGTTTAGGATCCTGACTAGACGGACCTGGCCGGATTTATCTTGCCCAAGGAGCTTGGACTCTCCAGGAATACCGGTGACATCAAAGCCAAGGCTACTTCCCGGATACTTCTGGATATTCTTGGGCTCGATTTGATCCAAAGGTTGATTAAGGAACAATTGCAGCCTGGCCTCTAGCAGCGACTCTTCTTTGGCCATCCGTCTTGCCTGGACCCAGCCAGTTATATACCAGACTAATTCGAAAGCACATGACCCTATTATCAGCCTATAGCTTTCGCTATATCGAATGTGTCCCTCTTCCGCAGTCACCTCCTGGGCAGAGATGGGCTCGCACATGACAGAGGACACCTGACTGGAGCGGTTACGTAGAAAAATGCGATAAGAGCTAGGACAGAGCTCGAAAACGGCGTGGACGGGAGACAGCGTATCGTCGGGCAGCACAATATCAGCATTGCGACCAAGCTGGACAATGTCATGATTCTGAGCGGCCTTGGGAACGTGATAGCCGATTTCAAGACCCATTCTAGAGCGTCCGGTGCTTTCCTTCAGCCTGCTTCTTGACAGAAGACGGTAGTTCCGGAAAAGGGCGTCATAGCCAGGTTCGTTGGTAGGGACCAGGTGGAACAGTGTCCTCGGCTCGGGTGAGTCGAATGAGTTAGACTTGTTGGGTTGTTCAGATTGAGATGACATGATGCGTTTTAAGGGAGAGATATTGAAGAAAGAGGTCTATAAAGGAACAGTTCTCGGAAGATCCCATGGAATGTAAGTGATATATAGGAGTTGGATAGGGGAGGGGAGGGGAGGCCTGGGGCCGGGCTCAGAGATACCATCTAGGATAATATACCACATGATGGCGAAGAGCAAACATTAACAGGCAACCGGTGCTAGCCCAAACATCAGTTTGTTGCATTTTGGGAAGCAATCTTGTGCAGGGTCTTCTGAGAACAGAATGGGCTGCTGGTTATCTTGCTGCCACCTGACGCATCTCCAATGCCAAGGGCCTAATGAGCCCCTACCCTCCCTCCATGCAACTGGCCTAGGCTGTGTCTTCTTACTAGAAATGGGCTGACCTAGCGACAAGGTCTATGGCGCGAACTCAGCTCAAGTGTATCTAGCATCTGGGGATGGAATGGACTGGATAAAGAATGTTGCAGTAGGCGTTGGTTTCATGCAGCTTTCCAACACGGAGGTGGTGTGATTGGCGCATGTCCACTTGACCTGCAGTGCAGCAGGGCAGTTTGTTTGCTTGCCTGTTGGGTTGGGCCTGGCCAGTGCGGGATGAGGGAAAACGCGCTGTCGAATGTACCTGAAAGTTCAAAGAAAGAAAGCCGGGGGATACTTTCAATTACTTACATGCCACTTTACTTTTACGGGCTACTTCTCCGAGTCTGAGACGCGCCTCTCATTCCAGCCCCGGCCATTCGCGTTCTGTTCCCGTCATTAATGTCTTTGATTGGTTTTTCCCCATCCTCTTTCTAGATGATACTAAAGTAAGGCAGTGGATAGCCTTCTACGATAAGCTTCATTTTGTATTCAAGATGCCGCCTTTCTTTTTTAATGCTGACGATGAAGGCGACGAGCCTGAGCCGGGTCTGCCAGAGGATGCCGTCCCGGCCCTCGAAGCCTTAGCCGCCAATAACGGGTTGCGCGATGAGTCGCTCCGCCGCTTCGAGGCCGATGCGCCTCCATCCTACAAATCCTCGGAGCCCGAGGATTACAACTATGAAGAGTTTCTGGAGCCACCGCAACCTATCACCCACAATGATAGCCATCATGATTCCGGGGACGACTTACCGGATGATGTCCTGCAGACTCTCGAGCGCCCCTTGAACGAGGCCGAACTCGAGAGCATAGCGACAGCCGCCCATATCCTGCTGAGCCCTGCCGAAGTCTTCTATGCCGACGCTTTGCGCGAGGATGAGCGCATGCCCTTTTCCAACTCGTTCAGAGAGGTGGTGGGCACGCGCCGCCAAGGCCTGGTGGTCCGCCACGTCCTCAAGAACCGCTGGCGCAAGCTCGGCGTCTGGAACCCCGCCTGGGGCTTCGCCGGCCGCAACGTCACCCCGGCGGACCGCTACAGGGACTGGCGGTGGCCCTGGGAGCCGCAGGGCGGCGAGGCTGACCGCGAAACCGTCGAGGAGAACCGGAAGCGGCTCGTCCTGCGCGCCTTGCGTAGTCGCCAGAACTTGCGCCGCGGTGAACACGTCCCCGGCCCGCCGCAGGCCCATCTGGAACCCGACTCGTCGAAGGAGGAGGCCGAGTCTTTCCTCATCTCCCGGCCCTGGTTCACCTTCCGCCTCGAACGGTTCGAGGACACGATGCGGTGCAACCGCTTGGACCGCGCCACCCGCATCCAGTACAAGGGGCCGCCTGGGCCCGTCCGTCAAGGAGCGCTGGCAGGAGCGCGGCGAGTGGCGGCGCGAGTTCAACTTCGCGGCCGGGTTAGAGGTCGAGCGCGTCGCGTCCTGGAAGTGGCGGCACGAGTCGCCCTCGCCGGAACCAGAAGACCTGAGCTGCATCACGAAGCCGCTGCAGAGCGTCGGGCTGCGCCACTACCACGACGACCTCCACTTCACCCCGTCCGAGTTCGACGAGATCGAGGTGCTGGAGCGGCGACTCGACGAACGGCCCGAGAACTCTTGGATCGTCGGGCTTGCGGATTTCGATCAGCCGCCTATCCCGGGACAAGTCCACCGCGACGTCGAGGATCGGGATCTGAGCCTGCACTTTTCGAAGACGAAGTCCGTAGCTGCTGATGGACTGAAAGACACCCAAACCATCTTTGGGTTGTTCGGAACCAGATCCACCGCCTCGGGATCTGGACTATTCGGTAGGGCTCTAAACAAAGAGTCCCCAAGTCCGCAAGAGTCGACGGATGAGCCAGGGAAGCCAGCAGACCCGGAGGAGCTAATGGAGCTCGAAGAACCGCAAAAGCAAAGCGCCGGTGACGCTGAATCGCCAGCGCCTAGACAGAGCGCCAGGGCAGCGGCCTCAAGGAAACGCGAAGCCGAAGCGCCGCTTCCGGAACCATCGCCGCCCAAGAAGACACGACGTACCAAGGCAGCTGCAGAGGGTAAAGTAGTCTTGAATATTGGACGCAAGCGGGGGCGACCAGCAGGACGGCCCCGATCGCTCCTGGACCAGAAAGCCAACGCTTTGCTTGAACAAAAGAAAGCCGAAGCCGCCATCGACAAGAAGGCACCGGAGACGGCCACCGCCCGCCGCGGGCGTCCTCCCAAGGAAGACACCCAAGCGGCAGCGGCCGTGTCCATAGCCAAGGGATGTAAGACACCCGCGCCCGCACCCGCGCTCGAGCCGGCTGCTGTTGCTGCTCGGCGCGGACGCCCTCCCAAGATCGTTAAAGCAGCGAAACCCTCAGTCGCAGTCACCAAAGCGAAGCAGCGGGCCGCGGCTGCTAAGAAGGTACCTGGGAAACGTGGACGGCCTGCGAGGAGCCAAGCCCCGGCTGAGGAACCTGCTTCGGCGGCGAAAGTGAGCACGCCGAGTGCTGCGGCGCCTCAGGAAACCCCGCGGCGCGGACGACCGCCCAAAGCTCAGCCGCAGAGCCAGCCGGAGGAGAAAGCCCCTACAAGTACTGCCAAGGCGGCGAGGAGGAAGAGCGAACCAGCTGCGCCAGAAGATACTGCCGTTACGCCTCGCACCCGTGGCCGTCCGGCGAAAGCTCCTAGTACAACGGCGTCGGCAGCAAAGAACAGGAAGGAGACCGCACCCGAAGAAGAGGTTATTCCCATTCCCCGCAGTCGTGGACGGCCGGCGAGAGCTTCGACTGCGGCGGTAGTCGCGGCCGCGCCGGAAGAGGTTAATCCTACCCCTCAACGACGCGGCCGACCGGCGAAGGCTGCTACCACCACATCGGCGGCAACAGTTGAGAAGAGCGAGGCGGCTACTCCCGAGGAAGATGCCACCCCTCGTCGCGGGCGGCCTTCCAAAGCTCAGGCCCAGGAGGAGAAAACCGCGAATGCGGCGGCGGCGGCATTGAAGAAGAGCAAACAGGCAGCAACTGAAGAGAGCACTACTGTCACACCTCGGCGCGGACGGCCCAGCAAAGCTGCATCCGCCGCGCCGGTAGCTGAAAATACCACGACGCCGATATCTACAGAAACCACGACGCCGCGCTCACGCGGGCGGCCAAGCAAAGCGGCAACGGCGACGCCAGCTGTAAATAGCAAACCGGCTGTATCTGAAGAGTCCGTGACGCCGCGCTCGCGAGGGCGGTCAGGGAAACCCGCTACCGCTGCGGTGGCGGAGGAAAGCAAGAAACACACTGCGCCCGAAGAAAGCGCTGTCGACACCCCCAAACGGCGCGGCCGCCCTGCTCGGAAAACGCCCCAGAAGGAACCAAAAGAAGACTCTGCCCCGGCTGCCGCGGCCAACGGGACTGCTTCTGCCAAGAAGAAGGCTGCTACGCCTAGCAAGAAGGCCGCCGCCGCCGCGACTCCGCAGCGGGCGTCGACGGGACGGGTGACGAAGAGGACGGCTGTTACGAATAGTAGTAGCAAGGCCAAGACCCCCACGACAGCCTCGCCGGCGCCTCGTGGGAGAGGGCGGCCGAAGAAGGCGTGATCGGGATGGACGGCATGTGTTATCAATGGAGAATTTTGCCGGGCGTGTATTGTTTGATGTATCAGGTGTTTAAGGGTATATTTCAGTCGGCGGTGGCCTTGTTCTATTCCCAAGTTTTGGATGTTTTCGCCAGTGTAATAGTAAGTAGTGTACCATACTATTGCCCATCATCTGGAGCAGGCATTAGAGAGTTACATGAGTTGACGGATGTTGCACAAGTCGGAACGATCGATCAAACATTATTTGAGATATAATTAGCGAGACAACAAAAAAGTCTGTTATGTTGCACATACCCGCCTAGCTCGCAATCGCGTCCTCTCTTCTTGTCAACTCATGACACGGATTTGAGACACCATTGATCTGCTGAGAAATGCAAGTAAAAGCTGAAAATTTCTTTGAGTATCTCTCTATCTTGCTACTATGACATCCATCTAAAGGCACATTTATGGGTAGGTAGCATCGAAAGCGCGCAATGAACCAACCTCCCTGAACGCCGCCTACTCTTTTGCCTATTCACATTGGAGTGTATATAAGTTTATATACCTTGCTCTAATACTACTGTCATTAAGGTGACATACAGGTTATCTCCTATACACTCTGATTCCGCCTCACCGACTTGGAGTACTCCGCAAACATGCGCCGGAAAATGACGCGACCGCTGGCGTCCATGGACTCGTTGAGGATGCGCCGCCCGCCGTCGGGCGTGACGCTCAGCACCGAGAACATGCCGGGCTCGAGGGCGGCGCGCACGTCGCGGGGCACGTCACCACGCTCGAGCTGTAGCTTGATGTATAACAAGACGACGCGGAAGACGTGCTGGCCGACCTCGCGCTTGGCCGTGTCTTTGGCCGAGTCCAGGGCGCTCTTGTGTTTCTTGGTGGAGCTTGACGCCAGGGCCGCGTTGCTGGGCTCACACAGCAGGGTTAGGAGGCGGGTGAGCTTGGCGGCGTGGTGGGCGCGCAGCGGCTCATCGAGCCAGGGCGGGTAGAGGAAGGAAGTAGTGGTAGGATGTTTGGAGGATGACCTCAGGGCCGGATCGGCGAGAAGTACGCGGAGGAGCGCTTGGAGGATCGTGACGAGGAGGTGGTGGTGGCCTCGTAACCGGGTCCGGTGTCGGCGAATGATGGCGGCGACGAGGTCGTAGAGTTGCGTGAAAACTTCACCCGTGACGCGGGGTCCCTTCTCCAATTGAGGCCCTTCCGGCGAGCAGATCCTGGCGATGCTGGATAACGTAAAATCGATATTGGATTGACTCATCGCCGCGGCGTGCTTTTCAAGCAGATCCACCATCGTCCTGGAGATGTCCTCAAACTGCTTCGGCGATTTCGTCTTGGCCAGGAGAAGCGCCAGTGAGTTGTATACTGTCGCGAGATCGACAGAAGAGTCGGATCCAGAAGTTGACGACTTTGCTGAAGCTAGATGCAGATTGTTAGGGCGATGCCGCAAGAAGAAGTTCAAGGGAGGGTGCTTACATGGTATCGTGTTTACGATTCTGTGCACAATGAGGCACACCGCGCTAGAATCATTCCACAATTCGTGGTTGCCGGTAAGATGCTGAAGAAGTTCCAGCTTCTTCGCCGTATCGAAGCCGTTGGTAGCAGCGTCGACAAAAGTAGAGATGGCCTCTTCGTCGTCGCCGAGTCCCGCAGCAGCAGCACTTTGCTCCTTGACGAATTCCTCGAGATCTTCAGCAGCATTGTGGTTCCAGGTGAGAAACGTTCTCAGTTTCCAGCCAGTGCTGTTGCCATCTGCGCATAGCTTCAGGCTCGCTTCACTAAGCCTCTTGAGGGTCTTGGAGGGCAGTTCGATAGGCTGGGCAGCGATCTCTTCCTTGATCATTTCCGAAGCATCAAGTGCCAGGTCGAGTCCGGCGAGCTTGCCTTGGTCCGTCTTGTCTTCCTTCTTCTTCCAATCCGAAGCGAATCGGGTCAGGCTCTGCTCGATGATAGTGCGTTGCTTCTGTACCAAGGCGTCGGCGTTGAACGCTTTGGTCGATTTGCCCTGGTTTCTACGCTTGAGAGCAAGCATAGCGCTTTGCAGCAATACCAAGTGCACTCTCGTATCCTCAGTTTCGGAGACGTTAAGATCCTGGGCGTACGTAGAGATGCCTGCAACGTAAGGAGCTGCTGCCGGGCCTGCAGTATCGACCATGTGACTAAGTTCGGTTAGCGGTGCATCACACGGCACGTGTGGGTGGTGAGATTGACTTACCCAACAGTGAGTTCGGTTAGTTTTCCGAGGCCAGCAAGGATATTGGCGGATTTCGAGGATAACCTCAGGCCGAAGTCTGCAATATCACTAAATTTCATATCCTATATGACAATCAGACATGCATCACGTTGGTATCGACGAACCAAGACTTACATTGTAAAACGTTGGCTGTATTGAAACACGAACTAGGACGCTCATCACGAGTTCTGCATACTCGACGGACGACGATAGGTGATCTGAAATCTGGTCTTTCCACTTGAACCACGACGACATGACCCGTTTCCGGCATTCCTTGGACAGATACTCGATGGGAAACATGAGTAGTAAAGTAAGGTCAGTCTTGGATTCATCCTTGGTCCACGGGCAGACATCGCAGGCATCATCCAAGTCGCGTAGAATCTCGGTAAGGAAGAGGTGGCTGGCGGAGTCGTGTGCGTCACTCACAAAGTCGTCCTTCAAGAAGTTCCGGATAATAGAGATTATGCGAGGAGTCTCCTCAACCCCAGCTCGGAGGAACCCTCTAAGCGCCTTCAACAAAAGAAGGATATTGGAGTTGAGGCCGTTGGTCTTATTGTCAGAGGATTGTAAGAGTAGAGCATACTCTCCCAACACAACCTTGACGTAATCAAGGAAGTACGGAAGTGTGGCCAGATCACTGTGGTCTTCTATCTCGGCATTTAGCCTTGGCAACGATAGGCATCCGATCTTCGTCACTTCAGCGTTGTCGGGACCATCAGGATATGTGGCCAAGCAGAATTCGCCGATACACTTGAAAGCCTCGTAGGTGTCCGCTCCAGCGAGGGGGCCCTTCTTGAGGATTTTTTTGATCTCGGAATTAATATCTGCCCAAATTTGTTGAACTTCCTTGGATGATAACCAAGTGATGGTCTTACCGACTACTCGGAACTTGAGACCCCGGATGTCTGCAGAGAACTTTTTGTCAACCGGCTCCTTGGAGACCATGTCGACCAGTTTCGACCCAACCGCCTTGGTGAAATCCTCTTGGGTTATGGATTCGGCCAGAGCATCGCATATAATAAGCAACGCCCCGGGGCCAGCATCCTGGGAGGATAGCCAGTCGATCAAGTTGAGCACCTGCGTTGTGGACAACGAATTCTGCATAATCTGAGCAAACTCGTTCCTGAGCCTGGAATCCGCCCAGGTGGACTTGTCTAAAGCTGCTTTTGATTCGTTCTCCACCTGAGTCAACTGCGCATGCCATATGTGGACAAACCCGGGCAAGTCTCGCAGCCGAGAGAAAGCTTGCATCAACGGAACAAGAGTTTCGGTCACGACCACATCGCTGACAGGCCCGTCCGAACGCGATACAGTCTGGACCTGAGCCAAGAGGATCGCACGGAGCTCGCTGTCCATAACAAACAAATCCGGTTCGCACTGGACCGTCTTGGCTACCAGGGGCCAGTCGGTGCCGTCTTTCAGGGCGTACTCTGTACATATCCGGCGTGTAGTGGCGCTCTCGATGGAAGAGTTTGTGAATATGGCGATGTTCAGCATGCGTGAAATGATGGCCTTATCGGCCGCCTCAGCTTCTTCGAGAGATTGCAGCAGGAAGGCGAAGACGCCTTGGGTCCACAGCGCGAAATCCTTCTTGGCTAAAGGATCGTCCGAGTGCCGGGTTTCAGCCGCACGTTGCCAGAGCACTTCGACGCAGATAGCGATGTTCCGGCCTGCACTGGCAAGCGCAATAGTCGGGATGGCGAGACTGCCATTGTCTGAGTTGGAGAAGGCGGCCTTGGCAGGGCTGACGAGGTTCTTCATGACGAGCTGCGATGCTTCCCAGAGCCATTTGTGGGCCACGGGATCGATGGGCTGTCTCTGCGCATCTAAGGCCAGACCATCCAGCTTGTTCATAAGAGTGCAGCAGGTAGAAAACAAAGAGCTGGCAAAATCGGTGGCGTCCTCCTTGCGAGCAGCACGCAATTCCCACACAGCTGCCGAAACCTGGATCCAGTTCAGATACTCGGAAGGAATACTACCCCCAAGGCGTCTGGAACCCGTCGGCAGATGGCAAGCAAGGGGGCGACGAGCTCTTTCGACTCGCTTGCCGGGACTCGGAAAAGCGACTTGACATGCTCGGCGCCAATGGTGACTTCTTCGGCGAGTTGGCTGGGCGCGGCGTCGAGGAGGGAGAGCAGTTTGGCCAGTGCCCCGAAGAGTTCAGCAGCCGACTTGACGCATAGGTCGGGGGTGCGCAGCTTCTCGAGGTCGAAAGTAGCCGCAGCAACACTCTCCCTCTTTCTCTTCTTGGACTTCTTTGCTGCCTTGTTGTCCCCGTCGACCATTACGACATCGGAATCGGGTTGCGGCTTATGCGGCGCAGCCAGGTCCTTGGCGGCTTGCTGGAGGACCGAGAGGAAGCGCCTCTCGATGAAGATGCGCGACAGGGAGAAGAGGGGGATTCGGTCGAAGAGGTAGCCGAGGATGGTCCAGGTAAAAGGGTATCGGCGGACTTGTTCGGCGGCGTCGGTGGAGCCGTCCATCTGCTTGAGAAGCCATCGCATGCCAATCTCCTCGGCGGCATGGAAGGAGCCGGCTTTGGCGGCGGATATGAGGTGCCATAGGTTGTCGATCTTGTCGTTCAGAGGCTGGGTTGTGTCCTGGTCGAGCGACCTGGCGCATTTGATGAGGGCCAGATACCTCTCCTACAGGAAGTTGAAGTTGCACGGGTCAGTTTGGGGGGTGTTTGCAGAGAATTGATGGCAAGGAGTTACTTACATTTTGATCTTCTCCCTTGGCCATGGCGATTGATTGTTGGACTGCCTATGATAGGCATGCGGCTTTTTGAATCATCAACCGGGGCCTCGTTACAAGTCTCGTCACTTTTTCTGTCCCAGTCTGCTATCAACGCCCTAAAGCTCCCCGCGATAAGAAGTCGACCTTCAATCGCAACTTTTTTTAGGGATTCTGCCGGCTCAATCGCAGGCGGGAAGGCTAAACTTAATCCATGCTGCTAGCTCTTCACCGCCTTTGACCCAGCTTTTGCCCAGCTTGCCCAGCTCTCACAGGCACAGACACAGGCACAGGCACAATCCAGCAGCCGGGCTCGCTTAAAGGCATAAGGCCCAATTGAAGGTCCCCAGTGCCCCGTCCCCGGCCAGCCGAGCTTTGAACTGGGAGGGCGAGAGATTGAACTGACTGAAGAGCTTCAATCAATTTGTATCGCATGACATAACGGCGTCAACACAAGAATCCTCTTTTTCTTGCCCCTCTTGTCACCACACCACTCCTCACGCCCACACCACCCAGGTAGGTCAGTCCCTACGAATATTCTCTCTCGAGCAGCAATTGATATTAATGCCGTCGCCTACAGTGCATCCAACCCACCATGTCTGACACCTCGGTTCCCCGGCCTTCGAGCGCCGTCTCGCGCCCCGTCAGCGAGGCACTTTTGAACGAGAAGGTAACGCTCACCCTGCATCACTGCAAACTACCTCCCTGTCACTCGAGGGAAGGTGGTGGTTCTGTTCCCAGCCAGCCTGTTGCTAACCAAATGTCGTGTCTCCGATAGTGGGATCGCTGCCTCTCCAACATGCTCATCAAGTCCACCCTCGGCCTCGGCTTCGGCGTCGTCTTCTCCGTCCTCCTCTTCAAGCGCCGCGCGTGGCCCGCCTTCGTCGGTGTCGGTTTCGGTGCCGGCCGCGCCTACGAGGAGTGCAACTGGAGCCTCAAGCAGGCTTCGCGCGACCTCAAGCGCACACCCGCATAGACGACGAGTGGCCTGCAAAACAACGGGAGGAAGGGAAACAGCTGGACGCAGAGGTAGAAGCAGAGGGCTGGATGAGGGATTGCAGAGTTCATGGACTAGCATCGCTTACCAAATGCTGCCCAATGTTCAAAGCCGAGGAGCGAAGGAACCAATGATGATGGATGGATGGACGGACTGGGAGAAGCTGCCTCAAGGGCTGGCTATCTCTATACGGGACCATCGCCATCAACCACCTGTCAATTTGTACATACCTGCACCGCTAGACCGAACAAGACGAGACAGAGAGAGAGTGGGCGTGGAACGGAAATGGGGCAACTCGGGCCAAAGATGGCCTGGGGCTGTATTTCTAACATAATAGACGGTTTTTTCTTTGTTGACGCAAACTCGGGATAATCCCAGATAACTAAATTCATGTGCTAGTCCTAGCGAAACCCGAGAAAGGTAAACGCTGCAAATGCTGCTATTCTGAAGATACGCTTGGTGGTTCCTCAAAGGGAAACGTCCCTGTACTCCTCCAATCAAGTATACCTAACCTCTCAGAATCATGACGATTAACCATAAACGATAGCAGGAACAAATAGAACAACCTCCTTTCCTTCCCCCGACGCTGGTATGCACAAGTCCAGGCAAACAACCAGAAACAACAGACAAGAATCTCGCTCGCTCCTCAAAAGAGCCAAAGTACATCCTTTGGAGGTTACAAAATCCAGCCTCCGACGAACACACAGATACAGACACCAATAACCTCATGACCTCATCTCCTGGTGAAACGTACTCAGCCCAGATCCGGCCTCCAAGTCGAGCGGCTGCTCGGGGTCCTGCTGCGGATGGCCAGCCGAGCTCCCTTGGCCCAGTGTGCCCTCGGCCGTCTCTGTTTGAGGCTGCAGAGTGCCCGTTGTGTTGTGGTGCTCGGGGGACGAGGAAGCGCCGCCGTTGTTGGTGGTGGCCTGATTTTGACCGGCGTTGGCGCCCATTGGCTGCAGCTTATACTGCTCCTGCGATTGTGGCTTGACGTACGCCATGATTTTTTTGAAGATGACGCTTGGGTAGCTGACAAGTTTGTTTTTGAGACTGACGCCGACAGGTTGCGAGGCCTGCGATTGTGGGTTTGGTGCTTTGTTTTGCCGGTACTTCGCCCACAAGCAGACGGCAACAAATACGCAAAAGGCGACGACAGCAACGACGGGTACGGCGATCCATCCTTTGTCACGGTAGCTTTCGCCCACCTGGGGCTGGAGCCGAAGCTGCAGCTGGCTTGGCACGAACGTATTGTCCATGACTGGCTCTGTCGTTGTCGTGATTGGATGTGTATGTGAATGCTGTTGTTGGGAAGTGTGGTGAGTGCTTGGTACGAGCAAATGGTCCATGGCTGGCTCTGTTGTTGCAATGAACGAATGTGGATGTGAATGTTGTTGTGGGGGGGTATGAGTATCTGGTAGTGATGATGGTTTGGGGTATAAGAGATCGAGAAGACGTCTGCGTTCCTGATGCACTCTAAGATGTTCTCGAAGTGGGCGGTAAGTTGGACGGTTGTGGGAATACAGACGTGGTTTGAGACGACGGACGTGAAGGGTATTAGTAGTTGCTGGGGGAGAGAGGGTGGCACGACGTCCCAGGTCGGGGACGTCGTCAGGCGCAGGGAGGCCAAACGTCCTTGCCGTTCGCTTGTCGGGTTTTGGGTAAGTGGTGGTGGTGGTGGTGCTCATGGCGACTGGGTGGGAAGGCATGTAGCAGACAGGCTTGTTGACGTCGTTTGTTTGGTAAGTATTCGGTGTAAGTAGGTAGGGTAGGTACGCCGGAGACCTGAGAAGAAGTTGTGTGTTTTATACAAATGCGTAGGAAGGAGCGAACCAAATACTCAGTGTCAACGTTCAACTATTGCAAGTGTGGATGATGATGTCCATGAGAGATCTTTCCATCAATGTATTGACTGTTCATGGTCTGGGTGATCACATGCCAACAACCCAATTCTGGTAACCAGGAAAGAGTTATTAGGTATGGCTCCCTCTTTCTATAGGTAAAGCCCGGGCTGGTGTTCTCGAGAAGGAGACATCAACAAAAGTCTCCTTGCTCGGCTGACCCAGCTCGGCGACTGTCAACAGATCAAGATCACTCCGACTTGGGATTAGCAATTGCACCTTCGCCTTCCTACACCTCCTCCTCCTCCTTCTTTATCCTCTTGACGTGACGGTCCATGGGTCCCTCCTTTTTCACCTGGACTTTCCTCTTGTGCGACGCATGTTCCGCATCGTCGGCATGTTCTGGATCGGCGTCGCTGAAGTCATGATCCTCCTCCTGCATCTCCCCCTGCCCGGCTGCCTCGAACAGCTCTCTCCATGTACCCTTCTTGACTCTTTCGTCATCTCCATTGATGCCCACCTGGTACGCCGTCTTCATGGCATCCAGGCACACCTTCCTACGCTCGTTGAAATCGAACATGGGCTTGGGATAGGTCCCTTCCTCCCGCTTGCCCTTGCCACTGTCAAACCCGCCATCGCCCTCGATGCGGACACCAGCCTTGTCGAGTGCCGACAGGGGCGCCTTCCAGGGCTCGTAGATGTACTTGGCGTCGAGGTCTTTCAGCTCCGGGACCCAGCGCCGCACGAAGTGGCCCTCCTTGTCCCACTTCTGACCGAAGGCGATGGGGCTGTAGCACCGGAAGTACTGCGAGAAGAAGGCGGTGCAGCTAAGCCACTGCCAATTGCCCGCATTGCAAGCCGGCTCGTGGTCAATCAGCCACTCCTCGAAGACGTCGGCCCCCCTTTCCCAGTGGACATAACACCCACCCCGAGTCAGAAAACAGGCGACCGAGTGCCGGCCCAAGTGGTGGATCCAGCCGTCATGTTGAAGTTGGCGCATCAGGGCGTCGATCCAGGGGAAGCCCGTCACCCCATGCTTCCAGCGCTGGAACCAGCGCTCCGCCTGCGGGGAGTCGACGTGGTACTCGCCGCTGATGGCGTTGGTGCCGGTCTCGGTGCCCTGCTCGACCTTGGAAGGGAGGTGCCAGGGTATGAAGCGGCAATAGGGGTTGTTGTAGGTCTGCGTAAAGGGCGAGCCGATGGCGGCCTGGGCGGCGAAGTACATATCGCGGAATAGCAGTTGGCCGGTAAGGCTCTCGGGTGGTGCGGAGGCGCCCTTATAGCGGGAGACCAGGTCCTGGACACGCCAGTAGAAGAGCCGAGGGGACAGGGAGCCGAAGTGGTGGTGCGGGGAGAGGAGAGTGGTCGACTGCGGCTCGGACGCGGCCGGGCTCGTCTTGGGCTTTTGGAACTTGGCCGCGTACTCCTCGTCGGCGATGATGTGATCCAGCATCTTGAGAGCGCGCGTCTCGCCGCCGCGGTGGGGCGTCGTCGCGGGCGGGAAGCCGAGTTCTTCGAGGATCTCGGGGCGAAAATCACCATGGGGCCCTGCGATACCCGTCTTGAAGGGCTTGAACTCGCCTTCCCTCACTGGTGCATTCAGATCCGGGTTTTCGTCTGGCAGCTCTTGGTCGAAATCAAGAGAGGTCTCACCCGGATCCGGCAGCGACGTCGGCGCTGGGATCGGCCGCGGGATGGCGCCGACTTTCTTGCCCGCGGCCTGGAGTTGCGTGATGGACATGGTGGGCTTGCCCCCGTGCTGAGCCACGACGGCGTCGCTGTCCCAGAGGGTGCGGCCGTACCGGGTCACGGTCTCGACGCCGGCATCCCGGGCCAGGTCCGAGACGGCTCGGTCCCGTTCGCGGGCGTACGAGTCCGTGTCACGCTCGAAGACGAGGTGGGTGATGCGCCACGCCTTGAAGAGCTTGGGCAGCAGCGTCTGCGGGCCCTCGCGCAGGACGAAGAGCTTGGACTTGGGGTTGAGCTTGGTGATGGACTCGGAGAGGTCATTTTGGCAGTCTAGTCTAGAATCATGTTAGTTTGGGAAGTTTGGGAAGCCACCCCAGAAGGGAATATGAATTAAAATTTCACGCGAGAGCCTGCTCCTAGGAGGTTGTTTCAAGCTATCGCCAGTGAGGAGGCCTAGAAACAGGACTACGTTCCGTCCGTATTCTTGCTTACAGGAACTGCCATCGATTGCCGCTGCCCTTGGAATGGTAGACGTAGTGAGGATCGAAGGTGAAGATGGGGTATAAGACGGCGGGCTTGAGATCCAGGGCGGCCTGGAGCGCAGGGGAGTCGTGGAGGCGTAGGTCGGTGCGGAACCAGTACAGTACTCGTGCTTCTTTCATGATTCAAGGAAATCGTATATACCATGTATTCATGGAATTCAAGATTAAGGATGCGACTCTGGCGTCGCTGGAATACGAGGGGCCAATGCATGGATTCATTGCTGCGATATGCCGGACTACTAGCATATTTACTTTCTCGGCCGAGTCCATGATGTCAGCAGTCCAGCCACGCCAGCTTGGGTCTACCGGTATGCAGTAGTATATAGTAGTGCCATGCACCTTTGAAAATCGAATGGCCTCCCGATTGCGAAGTCAATCCTCGAGGGTCAGCAACGCTCAATCACTCTATACGCAGCAAGCAATGGGAAACATTATTTGTCCATCGAAATCCGAAGGCAATTCAAGGAAATTTCTATTGCGCCTGAACCCTTGATGGTAGAAGTGCTTGGCTGAACCTCATGATACATACGTACATATAACTAGACAAGTCGGTGGCTTTGAGTATGGCTGCAGCAGTGGCTTGCCAAGCTCGTGTATCATCTGGCCCTGAAACGACAACTCTGAAGAAGGCCAAGGAAGTCTTGAATGTTTTTTTTCTCTTTCAGTTTGCTCATCTCCTGCCGAACACAGCCGACCCCTCCAATGGGAGAAGACGAGAAGAAGTTCTAGATTTACGCTTGCGCAGGAACGGCATACGGGCAGCAGCTGCACTCAATCTCTGGGGTTGCCCCTGGTTCCGTGCGGTGGACGGAGGTGACACATAAAAGTGTAATCTCCCTCCCAGTCGCCCACGGATCCTAGGTCGAGCAAAACAATATCTCACGTATTGGAATGGTGGCAGATGATCACAGCAACGACCCCGCGTGAAGGCATTGCATGACAATTTGCAAGTTACGACGAACCCAACCAAGTCTTGTTCACTCAGCTAGCGGAGGGAATGTTGTTGTTTTTACTTAAGCATAATGCATAATGGTCACGAAGATGCGACGATTTGAAGCAGATGAACCCCCTCAATCCAAATCCGCCGCTAATAAGCAGACTACTGGCAAAAATGCCGGAGATGGAGAGAGATCTGATGTAGATTGGGGTGGCACCCTCCGAGCCTCTCCACTCCTCGTCCACGCCGAGTGCCGCGATTGAGAATTTTGTTAATCCGACACAGAAGCTCGTGACCTTTTCTCATGCGCATATACGAGAGAATTCCCATATACGATGCCTACTCCTGTAGTTTGGGTTAGATGGTAAGAGTTGGTGAGCATCGAGCCCGACGAACAGCACGACGACGCGAGTCGCTGCTGGCAAGATCAACAGGGGGAGGGGGGTACATATAATTAGAACTGTAATTATATATTCCCTTCAAGTAAGCCAAGGTCCCAATCGGGGTATACAGAGTGGGTTGGGGAGATGCAAGTCATGCGCCGGCCTTGGTGATCATGACCGAACCAATGGGGTCCCATGTGGAAGGGGAAAAGAGAGGAGATGACACTTTTTCCGAGAAGAACTTTTTTGAGGCCAGAAGTGGCCTAGAAAGAAACCAGCCAGACACCCACGACATGACACGACACGACACCGAACATACATGCATGTATTTATAGTTCAGGGGGAGGGGAAGAAGGTCTCTTTGTTTCTTTTATTTTTATTCTGTCTTTCCTCACCTGAGCGGGCAACATGAAGTCACTTCTTCTGGCTTGGACCTGGATCCTCATCACACATGTCAAATCAGGTTGGCGGACGAAAAAGGTCTAGCCTGTAATCTTCTTCTAGGATGCTCGAGAAATGATGATCAGAAATAACAGATGTTTCCTCGGCCAATTGAAGGCGCAGATCTTCAATTTCTTGGTAACTCATCATTTTCGTATCAATGTCTTTTTACGGGCAGAAGATTCCCTCTTTCTGCACGGGCCCTGTTTTTCCAGCCGGCCGCCCTAGGATCTGTGCCGGGGGCCAATTAGGGGTGCTTCTTGGGGGGGTAGTCAATTGATGAACCCCACCATGGCGCTCTCCACCCAGCCAGCCAGCCAGCAAGTAGCGTAGCGTTGCAGGCCAACTGCAGTGCTGCCCTTCTGACTGGCTGTGACTGGTGTGTGTCTCTTTGTTTCAGAAACAGCAGCAAGGCGAGCTGGAAACCTTGGTCGGGAGCAAAGCCGGGATGAAACCCCACCCATGCGATCATCAACGAAGCCAAGCTGCAGGGTGAGCACATTACGGCATTGTAGCAATGTGTCGCAACCTGCAACCTGTGACCACTCAAGCCGGGCTACGTATGGATTTGGAGGTGCTGCATGTAGGTTATGTCGGAACAGCAAGCACGTCAGTAGTAGAGAAGCAGTGATTGAATGACGGTGGGTGGAAGGCGAACACAGACAGCCCCAAAAACCAAAAACCAAAAAACCATCATGCTGACGTCCTTTTGCGTGATCCCTGGCATTCAATCTTAGAGGGCAAAAAGTGCAGTGGGGATTGATTGCAGGCCCAGAGCCCAGAGTCTAGAGTCCATGGACTGGAGAGTAGGGGACTGGCTGGGCCTTGCTGGCTAGGGACTGGCTAAAGTAGGGACTGGCTGGTGCATGGGTCGGGACGGGACACGCTGAGATCCTAACCCCAGGCCGGCTCAATCTAAAGCGACATGCAGTGACCAGTAACCAGTGACCAGTGGCCAATGACCAAATGACCCCATCGGCTTGCTTGACGACCAGACCACCTCGCGCAGTGTCTGGCCTGCATGCGCAAGCTGCGCTGCATTATTGCGTCGCTCGCCAGAAATTGTGCAGCATTTCATACAACGAACAACCTCACATCAATACATCCATCTCTTGCGCTCTCCTACCATTCACCTCCTCCTCCATGATGGCACCTTTGTAAAATACACTGTACCTAACTAAGCCCAGCCATCCTGTACCATTATCGACTGATTTTGACTCGGGTTTTCTTTCTTTTTTTCCCTTCTTCTCGTTTCTGATTCGATTCATCTCCCTGCCATTACGACAGACAGACCGACAGCACTAGGCAAGGCAAGGCAATCAAGGGAAAGCATTGAAGCACAGCTCTACGGTAGTCGTCTGGTCTCGCCTTCTTGCCTGGCTAAACAGCTCTAACCTTAGCTTGATCCCAAGTCCAAATTCCTGGACTAGCCTCCCGCGGACTGAAGACCTGACCCGTCCCGAACCCAAGCAAGCCACCCCCAATCCAATCCCCCTTGCGACTAACCAGACCGGTTATTGTACCGTACCGACTGTTACACCCAAACAAAAAAAAAAAAGTTACGACTCAATTCCCGACGAAACAACTGCAGGCCATTCACTCACTCATTCCCACTACTGTACTGTACTGCCGGTCCCTATTGCCTGTCGTCCTCTTCTCTCTGCATGTTGGATTCGCTCTATCCCAAACAATCGGTCCGCCGTCCCTCCTCTCCGGCCCCCAGTGACCGTCACCGCTGCTGCCAACCACTGCCAGCGCGACTCGCTCGATCCGCCCTCGTCCAACCTCTGGCTCTGGGTCGTCCCTCATTTCCGCCTCGACCTGCTCTTCCTCTACGGCACCATCCCGACCGCCCAACATGACGAGGCCATCTATCGTCCGTGCCGGTGAGTACTACTGCCCTGACTCGGCTTCCCACTTCGGCACTGCCTCTTTTTTATCTCGCCTGGGGAATCCAGCCTTCTCGCTATTCCCTATACTCTACTGCATCTCTCGCGCGTCCCTTGCCAAGGCCACACAGCCACAGCCTGGGAAGGGGATCGACCAAGGGACCAGAGCCCAACCTTGCCATTTATTTTCCCAATAACATTCGCACCCAACTGACCAACTTGCCGTGCTTTCGCATAAAAACAGACTCGATCGACCTCCAAGACCCCAACGCTCCCTCTGCCAAAGACCACCAGAATGCGACGGCCAACGGCCAACAGCAAGTAGCTCCTCACCAAGCAGAAACGTTGCGCGAGGTCGCTGCCGAGACGAAAGAGGAGCGGAGGATTTCATGGGCCAATGGAGACATTGACTTGCAACAATACGCCGAGGAAATGGAAGCAGCCGACATGGACGCAGACGACGACGCCAAAGCCCAACAGCGGGACGCCTTGGCCATTGCCCAGAATGGAGGAAGCGGCGCTTCCGACGACGGCGATATGGATACCGACGGAGATGGCGATCTCGACGACGACATGATGGACAAGATCTCGAGCTCGCCCTCGATCGAAGATGGTGGGTGCCCCCAAGAGCTGCCACCTTGCTGGCCGGCGCGCGTCGATTCTCTGCGAAGTCGCTTCTCGCACTCCCCCACGTGCTTCCGAGCTCCCCCGTCCTCAGCGAGGCCAGGTCGTCGTCACCATACCTCGAGCATCCTGACTACTTGCCGCTGTACAAACAAACCCCCCAAGAGAGGCAGTCAAGCAAGGCTTCTGCCCGCGGTACCGTCGAATCGCATCATCATCATCATTATCATCACTTAGGCGAGTATGCCGGACCGGAAAGGACTCACTCCCAGGACAATGCGGCCGACCGTGACAAATGCGATTCCGAAGATCACTCCATGGAAAGTCAAGCTCAGCATTGCGAACCAGTGTAGGACGCGGTTCCAGTGGACGAGCAAGATGACGGCCTGGACTGGGAAGACATGGAAGAAGAACACCCAGCGGGACCGACTACCAACAAGCTAGCGACTTCCGATATCGTCTCGCCGATTCTCGATTGCGCAGATGCCGATACGTGCGCTATTTTGGGGGTGGGAGAGGATGACAGTATCATCTCTCCGTACGACTTTCTGGTTCCGTACCACAGCTCCGAGGATGATGATGACGACGACGATGACTTTTCTTTGCCTGATGATTCCAGATTTGTCGATTCGGGTTGGGGTGGCGAGTGCTTACAAGATACAGAGGACATTGATTTCGAATTCGTTTACGCCCTTCACACCTTCGTCGCCACCGTGGAAGGACAGGCCAATGCCACTAAAGGTGACACCATGGTCTTGCTCGACGACAGCAACAGCTACTGGTGGCTTGTCAGAGTTGTCAAGGATAGCAGCATAGGTAAGATGCCCCCTCGGCCCTGGCGTGGACGCGTCCTGTACTAACCGAAATCAGGATACTTGCCCGCAGAACATATCGAGACACCGACGGAGAGACTGGCGCGTTTAAACAAGCACAGGAACATCGATGTACGTACTCGCGGCTCTCATTGCACACAGATCATATGGCGCCTTTTTGTTTACTGACGGCATTTCCAGCTTGCGGCTACGATGCTGGGTGACCAAGTGGACAAGAGCAAGAGCTCCCTGAAATCGGCAATGCGGAAACGGAAAGCCAAGAACGTGACTTTCACGGCACCCACGTATGTCGACTACTCGGACTTTGACTACTCAACAGAGGAAGAGGATGCCGATGGGGATGTGCCTGGTCAACAGGCCAAGCAGCAGGGCCAACAAGGCTCAGCAGCCGCTGGTGGAATGGACGATGATGAGAGTGCTCGAGTAGCACCGCTCAAGCCCCGATCTCAGCAAGCCAATGCCGAAGACGGAGACGACCTTGGGGCGGACGAAGATGAGGGCAGGGGCAGCGACGAGATCTTTGATAACAAGTCGGCCACGCGAACCACCAAGAATGGCACGGTCAGGAACACGGATTCCTTCTTCAAGGACGAGACGGTGGAAACTAAGAAGATCACACTGACTCCGAACTTGCTGCGGGATGACGGTACTCCGGCACGAGGATCATCCGATTCACTTACGAAGGAGCTGCGGCAGAGACCCAGTTTCGAGAAGGAGCTCGTGGCCGACAAGAAGGAGGACAAGAAGAAGAAGGACAAGAAAGACAAGGAGAAGAAGCCGAGCGCGATTCGCAGTTTCTTTTCGCGGAAGGATAAGAAGAAGTCCACAGAAGACGACGACGAATCGTTTGGCAAGAGGTCGATGGACGTTAACAGCGTCGAGACGGTCGAAGAAGACAACTCGCGTGCGGCTGAGGTGGAGTCCCCCGACAAGAACAACCCACAACGGAGCATGAGCAAGCTGCAAAAGCAGCAGGCCAGGACGGAGCCCTCGCCCACCAGGAAGCCGGCATCCACGACGATGGAGCTGGCGCAGTTCATCAACTCCGAGAGCAGGCCACCTAACAATGTGGCCAATGTACCACCTACGGGGTTGAGGATGGTCGATGCGGACCCTTCGGAGAGCGAGAAGGCGGCGCAGACGACAAGCTACGGCCAGCCGCAGAAGCTCAACCGGGTCAAGGGTCGCCTCGATTTGGATGATTTCGACACATCCGAGGAGGAAGAAGACGACGATGACTTTGGCGAGCCAGGACCTACCAAGTCTACGCCTGCACCGGCATCGGAACTTGCGCCATCGGCACTTGCGCGTACTCCGGAGCATCAAAAGCAACCGCCCCCGCAGCAGCAACAGCAGCAGCAGCAACAACAACCGCAACAACAACAGGAGCAGCGAGCTGAAGAGAAGCAAACACGGCCTACTCTCCCGGGATCCTACCCAGATAGTTACCTCAGCACGCAAACGACGGGTTCGCAGCAGACAGTACAGACTGCCAATACATCACAGCCCATGGAGCGACTGTCCGAGTCTCCTGTGCACGTGTCGCCTATCGCGTCGAACAACCCGCCTGCGCTCATGGGAGATAACTCGAGCCAGGAAGACCGATCGTCGCCCATCTCGTCTCCGTCACCAGACGTGGCGGATGTTGACAGCCGCGGCCACCACCCCCAGGACTCCATGACATCCAGCTCCGGCACGGCCCCGACATGGAACGACGACAGCCTTCGGGCCTTCTTTGACTCCGGGACGGACATCCGAGATCTGCTGGTTGTTGTCTATGACGACAAGACCGATATCCCGCCGGAGCCAGATCACCCGATTGCGGGAGGCCTCTTCCGTGAGCAGAATGCCAAATTGGCAGAAATCACCACAGTAAGTGTTCCATTCCCTCCACCAACCCCACATGGGAACGGTTCTAACCTCGACATCAGCAACTGGACAACATGCTGGGCGACTGGCTGGCCAGAAAACAGCGACTCAGGGGCGCCGTATGATCTACGCCTACTCTCACCTATCTACCATGACTGACCGACCGATTTCCTACTTTGATTCTTCCCCTGCGCCGGATCTGTAAATTACGATTCAGCCATGCCACGTCGAAGACGCCGCGACCCGACGATGGGTTACTTTGATGATGGAACCCAAGCAACATCAAAGTAGCGACGGGGAGGGCCCAAGCAATTTGTTTGGTTGGAGCCCTCCGCAGGGCGGGCGTGCATGGACCATCTTGAGCGACGGTGACGTCGGCCACCCCCTTTTCTTTTTCTTTTCTTCTTCACAATTCTGTTTCGCAACCAACACCTGGCGTCTGGGGATTTACGGACACACACTGGCTGGAGTTCGGCAGGGGACCGCACAGGTCATTCCCGGGATATGAAACACAGCAACTATACCACGGATTTAAAGCCTCAGCAGCCTGGCTTTTTACCATATTTTTCTTTGTTTAGAACGAAATTCCATGATTGCAACCTCAACCCACCCACCGGAGGTTTGAAAGGTAGTTTGGGCCTGCGAGAAAGAGAGGCAGCAGAAGCAGCAGCAGACCGTCTCTTTGGGAAAGAAGTGGGAGGGACCCTTTTAGAAAGGGAAGAAGAGAAGGACGAAACGGAGACTCGGGCTATAAGTTATGCCATGCATGCAGCAAGCATGATGGATGGGCATGGACGGGCTGCAGCAGAAAGGAGCCGAGCCACCTTCCACCGGCTTCTGTGGCCCCCCTGTGCATCAATAGCCGTTTCTTCATGTAGGGGACTACTACGACGACGACCCAAGACAACAACACCACCACTTGTACAGGTTGTTGTTTGGGCATTTGTCGTAATCTATGATACACCTTCTTCTACCTCCTGCCCATATATGCCCGAGTGAAAATCGATTTGTGATCTACTTGTTTGTACCTCGCAGACCAAGTGAGATGGAATCTGCCGCTAGACATATCATATCTACTTGTGTTGTGGGTTTGTCCGTGATTATCTCATTAGTGGCCTCGGGCCGTTTCGACTTGGCTTGCTGGCGTGCTGGCTTGGCGTCCTGCTGCTGCTTGCTTATGAGAGAGCTTAGAAATCAGTGTGCAAGTCCAGACAGATCCAGTCTTGCGGCGACTGATTGATAAGAAAAGTGACAAGATTAAGCAAAGCCTGGTTGGCATGGATGGGTGGCTTCTGATACCGGACGGCGGACGGGGGAGCCACTTTTATGGAGCCAGGCCGGGCCGATTCGAAAGATTTCAGAGCGTTGGGACTCTTGGGACTGGTTGGTTTCGTTCTTTTTCTGGACTCAGGCCAGAGGGAGATGCTAGCTTATGCTTTATTAGATCTGGGCCTTTGCTTCTTCGAGGAGGAATGTTGCAGGTGTGAAATGAACTGCTCCTCGATGGCCCCTCCCTTCGGGCCCCTCTCCTGGCGTTTCGAGTAGCATTTGTGATACAATACAGGTCAACTACTACATTGATAGTTCTTCCGTCATATTAAATACTACTCTTGGCTATAATTACCACATAATTTTCCGTGGATGAGCGATGACGACGATGGCGGCAGGAACGGAGATGGGGCCTCAATTGAGTGATATAGAAAACTTTATTGTTGTGATGTGTTGCATTATGGAAAAAAAATGTGTAACTTGGAAGAGGCGAGAGGCGAGAGAGGCAGGAATGATCTTCCCTCTCCTTGTCATGCATCATCGTTATCAGATGGTACTCGGCAAGGCAAACCGCGCGCGAGTCATGCGAGAAGACAGCTTAAGCTTTGTTTCCGGCGCCTGCCGTGCGTTCGTCTTGGCTGCCTTGTCGGCTGCCCATGTCAGTGTCCGGATGTGGTGATGCTTGCAGCTTGGTGATGCTTGTTTTTTTTTGTTTTTGTTTTTGCATATGCCTGTCGGTCTAGCAGATGGTCGTCCCCCCCCCCTGTCTTGACGGTGTGCGCAAATCCGGCTCCAGTTGCCAGAAGTCCGGGTTGTCGAGCATGTTCCATGTCGAAAAGTCTGTGTGTCTTGTGTGTGTGTGTTGACAGCACGACAAGTGACAATGTCACAGCGACCACCAATGACAGGCAGATAGCCGAGCTTAGAAGGTGTTGGCTTTTTGCCGAAGAACATGTCGAAGCGTCTTGTCGTGTCGTGGTGGATCAATACTACCGACCAGAAGCCCAAACTTCCAGGCATTTCCCAAACAATTGGATGGATCAATCCAATCCTACTCTCTCCGTCTCTCTCTCGCAGCTACCGAGCTTCTATGGGGCTTCTTCTCTTTCTTTTTGCCCTACGTAGGCCAGCCAGAGCAGGAAAAGATTACCAACGGTGACCAACCAGACTAGGCCGCCCGTCCAAATCCTAACGGGCACCGGCGTTTCCGCCTTGCCCAGGGAATGGGTTCCCAAACACGGTCTACCCCTGCAGGCGTTCGCCGGTACTGGACCCGTACTTTTCATGACCGGAAGAGGAATCCCAGATCCTGGTTCGGATGCCACCTTCTGTTTTTCTTTTTTGATGCCTGCCCTGCCACTTGCAAAGCGCCCCTCCGAACAAACCGGTCTGTTTCCAGGCTGGCAGGCCCTGTCGCACATCCACGCCTCGCCATACCGCCCTACGTGCCAAGTGCTTGTCCAGCTATCAGATCCAATGCCAAGGAGAGCATCCCAAAACCCAAGCGGGTTCGGCATAGATTAGATGATGGATGCCAATGGACTGCCATGCCCCCGTCGGCCGAGATGGCTCTTGGCACAGAGTCCACCTCTGTCGAACGCCTTCGCTTACCAGAACGCTTACCAAACAATCACAAGCTCCACCACCCTCCGTTGGGATCTCACCAGTGTCAATGTGTGTGTGTACGGGGTTCCCTCTATATGTCAGTCACATCTTGGGTCGTACTGACTAACGATTTGAAGAGATTGCAGGCGGGCAAAGAAACGTTAGAAGATGCTTGCCTACCCAGCTACTTGCTTACCCGGGTACCTACCTATGTACTGTGTGTACCGGCCCGCCCTATGATAGACTGGGCAACCATTGCCGGCCGTGGTCTTTGATGGGGATCTCCTCCAAGGATGAGGGAGGGATATGTGTGTGTGACTGACCGGGGGGTATGAGGCATTGAGGCTTGTACGCCCCCCTGGGAAAGAGTTTTAGTCTCACCCGTCATGGATCCTCTCGGTATCTGATCTCCAAACCCATCGTTGTTTGGGATGTGAGCCGGGTTCATGTCGTTGCTGAGGAGGAACTTGGCTGGCTGCCCGAGCAAGTGAGACTGTGTGAGTGCGTGAGTGAAGACATATAAGAGCCTGGCTCAGTCACCTTCCAGAGACTCTCTCGGTTGTTCTTTCCCAAGGCCCAACCATCTAGTCCCTCTTTAACTCTATACAAACCTTTTTATAAGGTCTTTTTTTCCCAAATAACTATACATTCTTTCGTTCTCACCGAGCTCCAGCTAGCTCCGTACCAACCACAAAGATGCGTGCATCTTGGACTCTCGCTTTCATCTCCCTTGCCGCGGCCGGCTGCGTCAAGCGCAACCCCGCTGGCGGCCTGGTCGACGGCACCGACGGCACCTACGACTACATCGTCGTGGGAGGCGGCACCTCGGGTCTCGTCGTGGCCAAGCGCCTCAGCGAGGACCCCAAGGTCAAGGTCCTCGTCCTCGAGGCCGGCGGCTCCCTCGAGAACAACGCCAACGTGACCAACCCCCTGGGATACGGCCTTGCCTTCGGCACCGAGATCGACTACGCCTACCAGACCGTCGAGCAGAAGTACGCCGGCGGCAAGCCCCAGACGCTGCGCGCCGGTAAGGGTCTTGGCGGTACCTCCACCATCAATGGTAAGTTTTTTTTAGTCATGGACAAACAATGATACCAAGGAAACATGGTGCTAACACACCGCAGGACTGGCCTACACCCGTGCCGAGTCCAACCAGATCGACCTCTGGGAGAAGATGGGCAACGAGGGCTGGAACTGGAACAACCTGCTCCCCTACTACGTCAAGTCGGAGCGCCTCGACGTGCCCAACCAGGAGCGCCTCGAGGGCGGCAAGATGACCTTTGACGCCGCCGTGCACGGCAAGGAGGGCCCCCTCAAGACCGGCTGGCTGTACGGCACCACCAACAGCACCCTCGGCGCCACCCTCAACACCACCTTTGCCGCCATGGGCGTGCCCTGGAACGCCGACGCCAACGACGGCAAGATGGCCGGCTACACCGTCTACCCCTCCACCGTCGACCAGGACCTCAACATCCGCGAGGACGCCGCCCGCGCCTACTACTACCCCATCCGCGAGAGCGCCAAGAACCTCAAGGTCATGCTCAACACCGAGGCCCGCCGCCTCACCTGGAAGACCGCCGCCGCCAACGGTACTGCCGCCGCCGCCGGTACCCAGACCGCCGAGGGCGTCGAGATCATGACCCAGGACGGCAAGACCATGGTCGTGAAGGCCAAGAAGGAAGTCATCCTGTCGGCCGGCGCCCTCGTCTCCCCGCTGCTGCTCGAGAAGTCGGGCGTCGGCAACAAGGAGATCCTGGCCGCGGCCGGCATCAAGTCGGTCGTCGACCTGCCCACCGTCGGCGAGAACCTGCAGGACCAGGCCAACAACGGCCTCAAGTTCGGCATCGCCAACAACTTCACCGAGACGGACAAGAACGCCTATGTCGCCTACCCGACCGCCGAGCAGGTGTTCGGCAAGGACAACCTCGCCGCCGTCGCCGCCAAGGTCAAGGCCGCCCTGCCCGGCTACGCCCAGCAGGTCGCCTCCGTCAACGGCAACGTGACCAAGGCCGCCGACCTCGAAAAGTTCTTCAACATGCAGTACGACCTCATCTTCGACGCCGAGCAGCCCAACCCCATCGCCGAGGTCCTCCTCTACCAGCAGGGCGGCGTCTGGGACAGCGAGTACTGGGGCCTCCTCCCCTTCTCGCGCGGCAACCTGCACGTCACCGCGGCCAACACCTCGACCACGTCCGCCACCGGCGCCAAGATCAACCCCAACTTCTTCATGCTGGACTGGGACGTCACCCAGCAGGTCGGCGCCGCCAACTTCATCCGCCGCATGTACGGCACCGCGCCCTTCAAGGACGTCGTCGGTCCCGAGGACAGCCCCTCGGTCAAGACGGTCCCCGCCGACGCCGAGGAGAAGGTCATGGGCGACTGGCTCAAGCAGAACTACCGCTCCAACTTCCACCCCGTCGGCACCGCCGCCATGATGCCCCGCGAGGTCGGCGGCGTCGTGGATTCGCAGCTCAAGGTCTACGGCACCTCCAACGTCCGCGTCGTCGATGCTTCGATCCTGCCCTTCCAGGTCTGCGGTCACTTGGTCTCGACCCTCTACGCCGTCTCGGAGCGCGCGTCGGATCTGATCAAGGCTTCTGCCAAGGCTTAGAAGAAGAAAAAAGAGACATTCCATGATTCCGTCCGTGGATTTAGGGAATGCAATCAATGTGCGATGAGCGATGAAATGGATTTGGTTGTTTTAGCTGGGCTGTACAAAACATACTTTCGTGTATTATTTTTTAAAACAAAGACCATATAGACATTTGTGATACCACCATAGACCATTACAATTATTTCAAAAGAAGAATCTTCCAAGAGATAAGAGTTACGGCAAACTGCTTTGCTTGCCTGCTTTCCTTGATATCGTGATAGCTTTCTTGACATTTACATACAGCTCAACACTGTCGTCCTTTTTATGAGTTGGAAAGAGAAAATGAAACTTGGCTTGACTGTGCAGCTGTGTCTTCCATATCCAGCCAGACCTTTCTATAATGCATGTACGCAGCATATTGATTTCTTCCTGCCCATAAAGGGAAGGCCAATCCTAGGAAACAACATCGATCTGGTTCTGTCTAAGGAAGCCCTCAACTATGAAAGCACTTGTCTTCACCATTTCATGTGTCTGCCATCCCTTAGTCATCCAGCTATCTTCTTAATTGACTCATCTCGCTACCTCCAACTATCTGGCGTCAAATCTGGTATCGACTTGAGATCTATCTTTCGGCTTTCTCTGCATACTAGATGCTTATATGCCAATTCCCCCATCACTACGCGCGTGTTATGCCACATCCATTCGCTGATAAGCCTAACCACAAGTTCTGCATCAGACAGTTGGTATCGATTGAAACTACACTACACACGGATATGGCTCCTGGGTGGGCTGTTGACCTTCTTTTATATTGACTGAAGCCTCTAGTAATCATCTAGCTGTTCGTTCACCTGCGACTACTACCCGCAGGCCGGTGGCTATGTGACTGCTGCTCCCGCTGCCTCGCCTCCTCCTTCCACCGCCCCACGAACTCATCCATCTCGACATGTACGCGCAAGCCCTTCTCGTACAACGTACTATAAACGGACCTTAACTCCGCCGAATCGAGGTCCCGAACCAACGTCCCAAACGCCTCCATGAACACGTCCTTGGACCAGGGGCACCGCTGAATGGCCCTATAAAAGACCTCCTTGGCCTTCGGCCTCAGCTCCTTCGTCTCGCGGCAGTACCGTATATACGATACCCACAACCCTACGTTGTGCTTGCACCCAGGACTGTCTTCCAGGGCGTGCTCGAACGCGGCCCGCGTCGAGTGCGCGTTCCCGGACCGCATCTCGTGCCGGATCGCGAAGACGCGGCTCGTGGCGCGGTCGTGCGGCTTGGTCAGCACGACGCCGTTTAGCAGGGCGCGGACCCGGTCGTCTATGCTGAGCCTGGTCTCCTTCCAGGCGAAGAGGGTTAAGAACATGGTGTTGTCCGGGAAGAAACTCAGGAAGACCGCGGTCTGTTCGCGCAGGAAGGCGGGGCGGTATGGTCTAGATAGACTCAGTGTTAGCACGCAAGATGCGTACAGCTTGTTCGAAACAAAACATTTCAAAACACGAATTAGAGGCAGTGGCTTGCTTACCCATGACTGATGTGCACATATAATAGCTGCGCTGCGAACTGTAGCAGTCGCTCGTGCCCGGCATCGCCCGCAAGTCCCCGAGACTTGAACTCGTCGGAGCATTTCGCAACGACGGCCAGGGCCGCCTCGATATCGCCCTGGCCCTCCCCACGCGGCTCTTTGCCGCTCTGCTGGGTCAAGTATTGTAATAGAACCAAAGCCTTGGCGTAGACGGAGGCGACGGTAGCATTCCCTTGAGATGTCGAGTATTCGCAGTTCGAGGTTAGGGTCTGCCGGGTCTTGAGAACCAGTGCCGGTGAAGCCTGCTCCGTTACAGCGGATAAGCTCTCTTGGCCAACGAGGCACAGTCTAGACAGACTCGTAGTCAGATCTCCTTGCTCAAGTGCCATCCAGGTCCAAGCAAGAGATAGCTGCTGCTTCTCTTCATACGTCAGACTTGGCAATTGGAGCGCGGCAGTGATGACATTGCAGGCAACGGTCTCGTTGCCTGCACAGAACTCATAGTTGGCATACCCAATGTACAGCTCGATGTTGGTTGGGTATTTCTTCAGCAAGGCCTTGGCCGCCTTCTTCCCGTCCGTCTTGGCACTACATATGTCAAAGGCCAGATGATACACCGCCAATTCACCACGGCCATGGGAGCGGGCGAGTTGTTTTAGGGCGTTGGAAACCAGCTGGAGCTGGCCGTCGTTGGTGAGGGCGCGGACAGCTGGATCCATGTAGTTGAACCACGCCGCCGTTAGAGGAAAGAGCACTTCGGTACTTGGGCTGATCCGTTGGTGGCTTTGGGGGCGTTCAAGGGGTTTGTTTGAGGTGCCTTCAGTTTCAAGTGTCTCGCTTAAATCTTGCTTTTTGCCTCCAAAGTGAAAAAGCCCGTTTGCGTCGAGTAGCCCATCTCGGACAAGTAGGTCGCTTAGACCGCCGGAGTTTGGTGCAAGCGGGAGTTGATGGAAGATCAAAAAGGCGGAGATCAACTGTTCCTGGACGAACTGTAATGCGCCGTCTGGCGCAAAGAAGAGGAAGTCCTCTATGTCGGTGTACATGACAACTCGGTACGGGTCGTCCTCGGTGCCTTCATCCATAGTCCGGGCCGGGACTCTGGCATGAGAGCTCCGATGCCGCTCTACCGTCGCCCAGGCCTTGTACGGGTCTCGGGTGTTAAGTGTAGTACCGTTGTCAAAGGCTATTGGTTCCGGGGGTTCCTCCGTACCACCGTTCGAGTCGAAAGCTGCCCAACCTTTGGCGGAGTCCTCCCCTATCCGCGGTACTTCACTCTCCCAGAAGCGTTGGAAGCTTGAGGGCACTGCCATGGCGTTGTTATCGCCTTCAGCTATGCTTGCCGGGCGGCAGCAGTGCAACTCGAGAATCGCCTGCCACGATGCAGCTGCAAGCTCGCAGTAGCCGCTCTCGGCGGCGAAGCGAGTCAATCTGGTAAAGACAATGACGAGCTGAGCATACAAGTCTTGATCGATATGCTCCGGTCCCTGCGCATGTAGCGCAGTTTTTATCTGTTGCATCTTGTTGATGTACAACAATTTGATGTCTTCATACCGCAAAGCAGACAGGCTCGTCTGCCTGAAGTCCACGTAGGCTTTCCAGATAGCAAAGCTGGAGCTGTGGTCGCGAACGACATCCTCCCAGCGTTTCGCCAGGGCTTTGGCATCCCATATCTTGGCCCCTTCCGTCATGGTACGCAGGAGCAAGATCTCTCGCTTTTCAGGCGATGTGCAATGCGACAGGGCCTTCTCCAGCATAGAGAGCTTGATATCGGCAAAGCTCCGGATCTCGGCCGGCGTTGGTCTCTGGCCGTCTCGATCTTTGATGTGAAGCAGAGTGTCCTGGTGGTCTACCAATGCCAGCCAGGCGTCGATGTCTTCCGGATGTTGCCTCGTATGTTGTGACAGCTGCACTGTTCTTGCTTTGATGGGGTCATCGAGATCCCTCGCCCGGGATTCACCATCGGCATCGCTGCCGTACTCCTCGTCGCTGTCGGAGAACTCGTGCGGTTTGGACTTCCCGTGGATGGATCGGTATGACGGTCCCTCCTCCTCATCGGAAGATGCACCACTAGCATCCGACTCGGGTCTCCTCCTCTTCTTGGAGGAGGAAGATCCCAACGGCAGGAAATCCTCGACTCCAGTGTACGTCGCGGCCTTCTCAGCCCGTACTCTGACCACTTCTGAGTTGGTGCGACGAGAACCTGCCAGCGGATGCTTGCGACCATTGTTGAGGGCGGAACCGCCGCCTTCGTAGAAGCCCCGGATGGTGAATTGATCCCGACTGCCCAGCTGTTCGACGCGGATGAACCCGTCGGCGCCCAGGATGCGGCCGCGCCCGCACCGCCGGTACGCCGGGACGTCGTAGCGATTGTTGCCTCCGTATCTCCTGATCAGGGGATCTCCGCGTTTGTCGACCACGAAGTTGTCCCTTGAAGAAAATTCAGAGGGAGCAGCGGCCGACCTCCGCGGGAGATCCAAGCTTTCCTTGGATGGCGGCGACCTCTCATCCTCATGATGGCGTGACCGCTTCTTGTCGGATCTGCCGCCATGCTCATCATGCTGCCGATGACCTGAGTATCGAGAATTATGGTGATGATGACCTCGCGACCTTGCTTCTTTGAGTTGGTGGCTCTCCTTTTTCTCTTGCTCCTTGGTGCTGTCTGAGCGGCCTTGATCATTGGCGGGTACCACTGCCGCCGTTGCCTCAGTCTTTGGTTTAAAAGACGAGAAGGTAGGAACACGCGACGACTTCTGCCCCGGTTTGGACGACGACATTGTTGGTGATGCAACGTCCCATCATATCAAAGCTTTGCATTCCAAGATTGGATAAAAGCCTCGCAGATGCGCGAATTGGAGAGAAGAGTGCAGTATTCTTTTGTGTTGTTACCAGTCTTATGGTGCTTGCTTGCCCATATTGAACATTGGCTGTAGAAACATCAATTGGAATTGAAGGTCCAAGCTTCTACTGTACAAACACCGTGTACCATACTGTACCTGAACAGCTGACTCCCCCTCTAGGACCCGTGAGACGGGCTTCACTTCACGACTTTTGAAGCAATTGACTGGCTCAAGCATTGCTTGTTGTTTGCTCCAAAACCTGTTTTAACATGGTGCTCAATATATCCAATCATTGATATCGGCATAGAGAGTTACCCAGTGCTTACCTACTCGTTACCCCTTTTGATGTGAAATACCTGGCTTTGTACAATGACACCTTCATATGCATATTTTATATGTGGTGGTCATTAACATACACGAATTAAACTTGTACGAAAGAACGAGCGAATCATAATCCTACAATCGCATGTTGTATGAGTGGGGGGTATCTTCCAATCGCAAACTTTCCACATCCATCCACTACCATCATATCATCTTTACTTGGTCCAGAACCACCCGGATGAAGACTTCTTCTTCCCTTCATCGCCATCTGCGCTCTCATCATCCTCTGACCCTGACCCCGACGACCATTTAAACTCCTTGCTGGCCGCGTGCTGACTCTGGGTCATACTTTGGACCACGACGCCCTCGGCGTTGTAGCGCGTGGTCTTGACCGTCTCGTGGGTCATCCAGGGACCGACCTTGCGGGTGACAGACTTGACCGTCTTGCCTCCGTCCGGCTCGGGGAACTCCTCGGTCCACTCCGCATTTTCTGGCTTGGACTTGGTGTTAGCGTTGTTGCCGGACTCTACTCCTGTCTGCGTCGTTGTGACATCACGGGTAGTTGCTGCCGCGGCACCGTCCATAGGCGGCGGCAGACCCAAAGAGCCGTTTCTGGGTCTCCTGCTGTTGCGCGCGTAATCCGATTCGACGTTGCGGTACAAGTCCTCGTCCGTGTCGGCATCCCGGCCGCGGCGTTTAGCGTCCTCCTCCCACTCCCTGGCCCTGCCGAAAGCCGAGCCGAGAACTTCTTTGGCACCCGACACGAGGGATCGCGCCAATAAATCGGAAAAACTGTCATCGTCATCCAGAAACTCGCCGAAGGACGGAAAGGGAGACGATGACGACAAGGGACCACCAAGGCCGTGGAGCTCACTAAATAGTCCCTGCAGGGTGGGCGACCCCAGGAACATCTGGACCCGCTTCCATGCCCTCTCCTCCTCACAGGCGGCGGCGTCGCCAATGTACTTGCGAATGTAGCCCTCGGCCTGGCCCGCCGTGTGCTCGTGCCGGAACAGGTCGCTGGTGGCGATGGTGGCGATGCGCCGGGCCGCGGGCCGGAAGGACTCGGGCGGGAAGTAGGCGTCCCACAGGCGGCCGCGGCGGTCCAGGCTGGCGGCCCAGTCGTCCCAGGGCAGCAACCGGCCGGAGGACAACAACTTGTCGAGGGGCGGCTGTGTGAAGAACTCGCTGTTCGGGCCCGTGCGCAGGTCCTCGCGGGTGGCGGGTAACATCTGCTTGGGCTCCTCGGTCCGGGACGCGAGCTCGGCGCGGTCGGCGAGCGGTTGCCCCGAGCTCACGGCCAGGAGATCCTCGAAGGCGTCCCGGAAGGTGAACTGGCCTACTCGGTGGTAGCCGCCGGAGGAGAGGACATCCTTTGGGAGAGGTGCTGGGAGGGTGTGATGGAGATGGAGCGGGGAGTAGGCCGAGTATTGGACCCACGACTTGACCGTCTCGTCGCGGAGGCTGTGGGAGATGGCCGACTCGAGCGTCGCCATTTCTTGCGAGTTGGGGTCGCCGGTATTGATGCTCTTGTCAGCGTTGGTCAATGCATTGCTGGTGTTGCCATCGCTCGAGTTGGACGTCGTCGGCCATGCATCATGCAAAGCGTGGCTTCCTACTCCAACTTGGGCCGCCTGGTTCGATGAGGAGGACGGCGAGGACCAGATGCTCTTGACACACTGGGAGATCTGGTCGTCTACGCGGTGCTTGAAGCGCACGAAGGGGTTGGTGGAATCCGGATCACTCGGCATGGCGGTGGTTGGTGGCCCGCAAGCAAGAAGGATTTGGCAGGTTCAAGATTCCAAGGTGGGCTGTTACATGTGGTCACGAGTATCTGGGGATTCAGAAGATTCAGAAGATCCAGTGGATGTGATGAATTGAACGGCGAATTGTCAAACGCAAAGATACAATTGAAGTGGTGACTTCAAGTGATTGCTAGCTCAGATGTACAGGAGGTAAAAATTGATGAATTGGGCTACGTATGAGGATAGAACGATCACGAGGTCGATGGAAAGCTCTGGCAACATGGAAGTTGGAAGATCCGGGAGAGGGAGGCAACAAACAGCTGAGAGGTGGGGTCAAGAGCTAAAGGGCCTCTCTTCCCATGTCGCATCTCCGAGCTCACATCAATGGCTGGTTACATGCACCTTGTCTTTCCTTGGTTCCAGCTCGAAAGCAAACTCGTGGGAAGAGGGCGAGAGCTTCCATCTTGCGAAAAGCTGCCCGTTCTCCACCAGGATATGCCGTAGCACTTCACTTGGATCCTTTGCGGCGGCAGGCTCTAACCTTACTCCATCCCGCTTGTGCACATACGGCTCCATGACCATCCAAGCATGTCGAATCCACTGCTCGGCCCTGCCCTCGTCAATCCTCCCCGCCCCCACCATCCGCCGCTTCAGCTCCCCCATCTGTTTTTCTGTCTCCGTATCCGTCTCCGACTCCAACGTCGCATGCATCACCGCTAGGAGTATGTGCGATCGCATGCTATAGTCCAGATTGACGCGCTCGTGGATGCCGTCCGTCTCTTTCGCCGCAACCGCGGCCAGGAACGCAATCTCCTCCTCACTCCCGACCTCGGGCTCCCACCCTCTCTGCCACGCCTGCACCCCCCACCCCGGCGCCGTCCGGCCACCCGCACCAGTAGACCTCGCTTGGGCGCGTGCCGTCCAAGTCCGGCTCGAGACGCGGCGCGTCTATTGAGTCCTCCCATCGTTCTCGTGTGTAGTACGCTTCCCACGCCCAGATATCGAAGGCTCCTTGTGCGATGCCACTGCCGAACCCGTTGGGGTTCCATGCCTCCCTGTTCCTGCTGCTGCTGTTGTTACTGGAATGAAGTCTGTCGTTGGGCGAATCCATCCCCATGCACTTGAGCCAGAAGCGGGCTTGCGTCTCCGAGTAAGGCTGCACGCTTGTTGGGTGGTCCTCCTTCCGTAGACGTGCGATGGTCTGTCGGAGGGTGGAGAGGGCTATCTGCGTCATGGCGGCGACGGGGAGCGTGGGCTGTCTCCGGCGCGTTCGTACGACATTGTTTGCCCAGCGGGGGAGTTTGGTGAAGTGACTGCCGGCTTCTCCTTTCTCCTTATGTGTTCGTGGCTGCCCGAGCGGGCCGCTCGAGTCTGGTAGGTCTTGCAGGTCGGGGAGGCGGTAGAAGCGAGCCGAGGTGGCCTGCGCCAGGAGCACCGGCGAGTAGTACTGCCGCCATGCGTCCTGGCTGAGCAGCGGGCGGTGCTGGGCGTAGAAGGTGTCGAAGTCGTCGGCCGAGGGGAAGTCGCCCTCGGTCTGGTCCGAGGAACGGTAGATGCCGGCTGCTATCTGGGCCAGGTAGAATATGTCCAATGTGCTGTTTGATGATGTTTGTTAGCGTCCCCTTTTCCCTTCCGCCAAAGTATGAGAAGTATGTAGGTAAGTACTTGTGGCTTCTTTTATTGCACTCGGAAGCCGTACCGGTTGAATTTCCACTCTCCCTGGCCAAATGACCACCCGCGCGCGTGGAGTTGATCGACGACATCGAAGACGCCGTTGCCATCCCACAGCCCTTCGTCGGAATAGATGAATGCTATTCGCAGAACCCGGTCGTGGCTGTCGAGCGGCACCTCTCCGCTTTCGACCTTTGCGCGGAATTCTTCAGAATTCATGGCTTACGATACTGATCATCAATGTCTATTACACTCTGTACATGCCTAATGTTTTAGACGTATATGGCTACAGAGTCGCTTTAGGTATACATACTTGTGTATCAATCTGCACCCAATCCTCAAAACGATGTAGAATCAGCAGCTGTCTTACGACAAATCATGTCCGGATGTCCTCCACCAAGTAACATTGAAACGAGTATGATTTAAATATGGAGGTGTGGATGCAGGGCAGGTAACACTACAGGCTACACCTACAGGGCTGGCACCGGCAATTGGGAATTGGGGGGCTTTCAGCTGAACCCCACTACGGACATGCCACGCTGCAGCTCAGCCTTAGGAAACTTTACTGGATTGACGAACCCCCTTTCTCCCCTAGAAAGCTGATCTGGTACCACCTTGCGGGCCACATCCGAATGACGAAACTGACGGCCCGGATCTGATCGCCAATATCACCGCTCCCTTACCGATTCCCGCATCGCATCTAGCGCATCCAAGATCCCTCCTCGATTGTGCACTCTGTACAGCTTGTGCAATATCGCGCCACGTTGTTCACCCTCTCTCTCTCTCTCTCGCTCCACACCCGTTGCGCCAGCCCGAAACACTGCCCACCTTGTATGCGATGGAGCCTTGATCGCGACAGAATCAGACCACGACCGAACCCGCCAAAGAGAAGATGCGCCGCAGCCAGTATGGCTTCTACCTGTCGACTGCGCTTCTAGTCGCGGCGAACCTGCTCATCCCAGTCGCCATCTACATCTTCGCAAAGGGTTTCTTCCCCCTACAAGCCTCTTCTGCCCGGTCTCGCCCAGTATGAAGCTCTGGAGAATACACCACAGCCGGCGCCACCCTTTGACCGCCTGGTCTTCATGGTTGTCGACGCCCTGAGGAGGTAGGCGAACCCCGGCTCCGTACGCGCCGCTGCTTTCGCGCTGACATATAGACGTACAGCGACTTTGTCTACACGGACGGAACAGGCTTTCAGTTTACTCAAAGGTGAGCTACGCGCAATGCGCCATGCCTTATACTTGTCCGATCGCCTTCTGACCTTCTGCTCTAGCTTGATCAAAGATGGCGCCGCCATGCCCTTCACCGCCCATGCGACCTCCCCGACCGTTACCATGCCCCGGCTGAAGGCCATCACCACCGGTTCTATTCCGTCCTTTCTCGACGTCATACTCAACCTCGACGAGGCCGACACCAGCTCCACCCTCTCGACCCAAGACTCCTGGCTCGCCCAGATGAAGGCCAAGAAGACCGGGAAGCTGCTTCTCTACGGTGACGATACTTGGCTCAAGCTCTTCCCCGACACCTTTGATCGGGCCGACGGGACTTCGAGTTTCTTCGTTTCGGTAGGATGACATACCGCAAAGCAAGCATGTGCTGGCGAAAAACGACGACAGGCTGACCAGGAATTATATCAGGACTTCACGGAAGTGGACAACAACGTGACGAGGCACATCACGTCGGAGCTCCGCCAGGATGATTGGAACACCATGGTGCTGCATTACCTCGGTTTGGACCACATCGGCCACAAATCCGGGCCGCGCAGTGTGAACATGGTTCCGAAGCAGCGCGAGATGGACGGCATTGTCCGAGAAATTTATGAAGCTCTGGAGACCCAAACCCACCTTGAGTCGACGCTTCTGGTGCTTTGTGGAGATCACGGGATGAACGACGCTGGCAACCATGGCGCCTCGTCGACGGGAGAGACGTCCCCGGCGCTGGTCTTCATGTCGCCCAAGTTGAAGAGCATTGCCAAGCCGGCAACCGTGCCGGCTCCTTTCGACGAGGAATTCCAGTATTACACCAAGGTCGACCAGTCGGACCTGGCGCCGACTCTGGGTGCGCTGCTTGGCTTTCCGGTGCCCAAGAACAATCTCGGGGCTTTCATACTGGATTTCTTGCCGTTTTGGTCGAATCGTAAGAGCCGCAGAAGTTATCTTTATCTGGGTACAGATTCCTGACATTGGATATAGGACGTGATCAAATGCACCTGCTACTTAGCAACTCCAAGCAGATCTTTGACATTATTGCTGCTGCATCAGGCGTATCGCTGACGACTGCATATTCAAGCTCGGCATGCGGAGACCTACCCACAGTGGCAGAGGAACTCGCATGCGAGTTGCAGAAGATCAGTCACTTGGCCAATACTCAAACAAGCGATGATGATCTAAAGGAACGGATATCTACGGTTCGTCAAAAGCCCCGGTCAATTTATAGCTGTTGGGATATATGCGCTAACTCGCTGAAAGTGGTTGCAAAGGGCACAGGAACTCATGAGCAGCATGGCCAGCAACTATGACATGTCGAAGCTGGTCCAAGGAGGCATAAGCGCCGTTGTGGCTCTTGCTCTGGCAATGGCATCGCTGATCCTGGTTGGCGATATCCGGTGGAACTTGATCCCCTTCGCCGGCATCACCATACTGTACGGCATCATGATGTTTGCCAGCAGCTACGTCGAAGAGGAACACCACTTCTGGTATTGGTCCGCTTCTGCTTGGCTGTTTTATGTGACACTTTCAAGGTAAGGATTATGCATCATAGTAAAACTGAAGGAAAAGATCTTAGCCCGGCTGACAATGAAGCAGAGCCAGCAGAACGAAGCGCACACCGGCCGTCATTGCCATTGTGGCGTTGATAGTCATGCGTCTGATCCGAGGCTGGAACCAGACCGGCCAGAAGTTTGCCGGCGAGCCCGACATCGTCAAGCTCTTCATGAAAAGCAACCCGCAGCTGCTCTGGTCCTTGTCATTCCTGACATATCTGACCACCGCCTTCAAACTACGCCATAGACTCGGACTCGGGGGACTGCCGAGAGCTGTTTCGGTCCCGTTCGTCACGGTGCTGATCACGCTGGCTTTGTCCTTCAAGGTAGCCTTCTGCAGCGAAGACTCTCCGGAGCTGATTGTGGGTTTCATGGAGACGGTGCTGGGGTTCCTGGGCGAGGCGTCGCTCGTCGGCCGGGCTCAAGCCGTGTTTGCTGGGATCGCGATTGGCATGGTTTATCCCCTGTACTGCCTGCTCGCTCAGCCCTATGGAAGGTCTCGATTAAATTGTAAGTACGCCCACTCACTCATCACTGTATATGCAGATTGCAGTTATGTGTGTGCCCTTTATCACTTACCGTTTACTTACACACACAAACAGATATGAAGACGCTGCATCACCTGTACACGGTCCTGGCCCTGACGCAATCCCGAGTGACGAACCTCCCACTGTTCCTGTTGTTCCAGATCTTGCAGTTATTCCTGGAGCGACTGGACGACCCGAAGCTGGAGACGGCCGAGATCAGCACGACGTCGCTCGTCCTGGAGCTGGCGTCGTTCTTCGCCATGGGCGGGACCAACGCCATCTCGTCGGTCGATCTGTCGAACGCGTACAACGGCATCAGCGGGTACAGCGTGGTGGCCGTGGGGATCCTGACGTTTGTGGGCAACTTTGCCGGGCCGATCTGGTGGGCTTCGGCGGCGAATGTGCTGTTGTTGCGGCGCAGGCTTGGATCGGCACCAGCAACATCACCAGCAGTATCAGGCACGGGTAGCAGAGAGAAAAAACAAGGGCGCGACAGCAGCGACGACGGCGGCATTTACTATCATCAGCACATTGCGCTGTGGACGGTGTTCATCACGGCCAGCTTGGGGTTCGTCATGGCGGCGTGCACGGCGCTGCGGACGCACCTGTTCATCTGGACGGTGTTTTCGCCCAAGTACTTGTATAGCATGGGGTGGAGTTTGGGACAGCATTTGTTGGTGAACGTTGGGATGGGGGGATTGTTGTATTGGCTTGGGACGAGGTGATGTTTCTCGACGTATATATATACATACATTTTGTATTACTTGAACTATGATAGTCTTGCTTTTAACGCCAGGTACAGAGCGTACACCAAGCTAAATAGATGATATATTCCAGGCATAGAATCCCGATCAAAGAAAAGCACTGTACGGGGTTCCTATATCGAGTGTGGTCTTCTGCCATCTGCCACAAACTGTCACTGCCCACGGGCCATGAATGCAATCATGCATAAGAAAAACACTGCCTACAAGTGCAATATACCTGTAGTTGTTCCCACTGTTGCTTGAAAGCCTGGGTTGCGCGCATGACTTTAGCCTATCTGTGTGTAAGGCCGATTTGACATGGGATGATTATGTAATATCAAAGAATTGCGAACAGGAGATTATCTTGCGATTGCCGTTGCGCCATCTTAGCAGCATGGAGTGATGACCTTGGAAAAAAGGCGCACAAGGGGATGGAATCATTTCCATTTCCAGCTTTGAAAGTCAGGGGTTCAAGCTGTTGGCAGTTGGAGAGCAGAGCTGGGAGCTGGCTGGAGCTGTTGGCAGCTTTCTAGAAGGGACTCTAGCGTCGTTCTTTGCTTTAATATACTGGAGCCTCCCAGGGCCTCCCAGCAGGGATGGGCCGGGTTGGTAGATTGGGACGATGCGAAAAAGAGGGCAAACATTGATGAACCGACTTTTGCCAAGACTGTGTTTGTCCCGACACTAGAATCCACGGGGGGCCCAGGTAGGGAATCTAGCTCGAGGGCGGGCGGGAACGCATCCGGCTGTTGGACCGACGCCAAATGACTGAATGCTTTTACTACTTACTAGTTTAGTATCTATCTTCTTCGCTCTACTGACCAATTCCAGCGTGTGGCCATTGGACACGTTTTCGAACAAAGTCACTTGATTTGGGACGGAGAGGCGAGATGGGCATGTGGTTGTGGGATGGTGGTGGTGTCATTCGCGCATTATTCTTCATTTATCCTAGATCCTTAGAAAGCAAATGGTTTCTGTCCATAATGTTGCTTTTCTATTGGCAGATCAACAGATCACCCCATTGGGGTTTGCTTCGTTGCGACTTCGAGGCTCGAGGGGGGATGGAAGGGGACACATTCACGCCTTCTTCGGGCCAAACACTTTTTTTTTTAAATTACAAAAATAATGGTGACGGGTTGGGAGGTCCAGTCTTCCAATGCGTGTCAGCTCTACTATAACCACATAAACCTATATGTGGTGCACTGCATAGGAGATTGAAAGGGGGAGGGAGTGAGAGGGAAAAGGGAAAGGGACAAGAAAAAGGACACTAACCTTAGAGGTAAGCTTAGAGAGACATTCCGCCCGCTAATCAACGGCCGGCGAATATTGCATACAATGTTGTTGGTCGACGGAAATGCGACCTGGGATCGCCCATGAACCAAAAAGCCAAGCTCGCTCAAGCTGCCGTGTTCGTCCAACCCGTCATTTGATCCAACCAACAAGTAAAGACAGCGCTCATCATAATCAGCATCAGCATTAGCATCATCATCGGCTGCCCTCCTTGTTCTTGTATTATTGTTATTGCACTTCTGGCCAGCCTGCTTTGTTGTGTTATGTTCTTAGATCTTTTGTTTCCCACCCCTCTCCTCTACTTATCCTGGAGCCCTTGGACCCTCCTTGCCGCATACTGACCCCATCTTGTCGCAAATCAACGACTAATACCACCTTTGATTAATATTCCATTAATAGCAAGCATACTGGCCCAATCCCATTATACCTACCTACGATCGCCCTCCCCCCTACATCTGAGACCACCGAGACACTCTCTTATCTCCCGGTTTGTTGAAGGAAGCTGTACGACGTCGCTGTCCGCCTATCTTACCCCAACGAACGTAACTTTCCAACAATGCGACATTCCGTGCCCGCGTCATAGCGACCAAACCGCTTCCGCAACATTCCTGAAAAGCTACCTTCCGCCACCACCGTCACCCCCCGAATTCCGAACTGCGAACGAATTTCCTTCCCATTCGTCGGCCACGACGGAAACAGAAAGTGAGAAATATTTAAGAAGCCACGGACAACCTACGCGACTCACTGCGCCGAATCTACCTACAGCTTTGGATGTCCTGGCCTCGCTGGCAACCCGCGCCCCCACTACCCGAACCTGGGAAAACCACAATCGCGACTTGAAACAAGAAAACAACAAAAATAACCGAGATAGAAAAAAAAAAAAAAAGAGAATACGGGAAATACAGAGAACAAAACAACATGTGGAGGAGAGCCTATCTACTGCTGGTGCTGGTGCGCCTCTGGTTCGCCCTGTCGCCCAGCTACCTGCACCCGGACGAGAACTTCCAGGGCCCCGAGGTGATCGCCGGCCAGATCTTCAGCTACCCCGTCCGGCGCACCTGGGAGTTCACGAGCGAGTGGCCGATCCGCAGCGTGTTCCCCCTCTGGCCCGTCTATGGATTGCCGATGCTGCTGCTGCGTTGGCTGTGGTCTGGGTTTAGCAATGGCGGCGAGGGCAAGGAAGGAGGGCACGGAGAGATCCCGCCCATTGCCGTCTTCTGGACCCTGCGCCTGCTCATGTTCGTCATCAGCTTCGTGCTCGAGGACTGGGCCATCCACGAGCTCGTCCAGTCGCCCCGCCACCGCCGCGTCGCGGTCCTGCTCGTCGCTTCGTCTTACGTCACTTGGACTTTCCAGACGCATACGTTTTCCAACTCGGTCGAGACGCTTGTTGTCGCGTGGAGCTTGGTGCTGATTGAGCGCATTTTGGACACTACGGTAAGAATTGAGAGAAGCTCATATAACCTGGGCGCAAATACGTTTGCTAACTTTTCGGCTCTTCTTCTAGTCGCAACAATCTTCGTCGCTTTTGTCGCCTGCCGTACTGGGCGTGGTGGCTGTATTCGGCGTCTTCAACCGGATCACGTTCCCTGCTTTCTTGCTGATCCCGGGGCTTCGACTGATCCCCCATTTCTGGAACAGGTAAGTTCTCTCTATGCGGTGCAATACTTCTCTTTTATGCATGCGGGTGGTCGCTAATGCATGATATTATTACTACAGACCCATGATGCTTGCGACCTTGGTAGGCTCGGCGCTGTTCACCGTCGCGATCGCCATCTCGCTCGACACCTCGTTCTACACGCCCCACTCGATCGGCTGGTCGGACCTGCTGCGGCACCCCGTCATCACGCCTTGGAACAACCTGCGCTACAACCTCTCGCCGAGCAACCTGGCGGAGCACGGCCTGCACCCGTGGTACCAGCACCTGCTGGTCAACATCCCGCTGCTGGTGGGGCCCGCGGCGGCCTTGCTGTTCGTGCAGCCGCACCTGTCGCTGCGCCTGTACTCGGCCATCTCGGGGATCTTTGTGCTGTCCATCTTCCAGCACCAGGAGGCGCGCTTCTTACAGCCGGTGATCCCGCTGATCCTGTCCTCGGTGCAGCTGCCCAAGAACCCGACGCTCATGAAGGTCTGGGTGGGGCTTTGGATCGCGTTCAACGTGGTGCTGGGCTTACTGATGGGGACGTATCACCAAGGCGGTATTGTCCCCGGCCAGGTTTTCCTCAGTACGCAGCCGGACGCGACGCACGCCATCTGGTGGAAGACGTACATGCCGCCAATCTGGCTGCTGAACGGCAAGAACGAGGTTCTGAAGACGCGGGACGTGATGAACATTGAGGGATCGAGCCTGCTAGAAGAGCTCGGAAAGCTCGCGACGTGCGACACACCCGCGGACCGGCGCAACAACGAGTACCTCAAGGAGCGCAACGGGACGTATTTGGTGGCGCCGCTGTCGGCGACGTGGCTGGACCCGTATCTGCCCAATAAGGGGCTGGAGGGGCTGCGGTTCCGGGAGGTCTGGCGGTATAGGCAGCATTTCAACTTGGACGATTTGGATTGGGCCGAGGATGGGTTCTTGCCTACGATCCAGAGGGTCGTGGGGAGGAGGGGCTTGGCGGCTTGGAGGGTTACGAGGAGTTGCTAGTTGGGCCTGCCTTGTGTTCACTTCTCTGTTTCAGGGTTTGAAAAGGGTTTCTAGGGAAGGGAAGGAAAAAGGGATGAAGAAAGGCCAGGCGTTGTGGGAGTGCAATGAAAGTGAAAGAAAGCGTTTGTTATGTGTGTAATGTTATGTATGTAGATCGAGATACCCCTGGATAATTCGGTTCGGTGAATTCCATTATTCAATTCTTCCAACTCTTGTTTATATGACCATCTTTTGATGCAAATTAACGTTCCTCGGATATCTGATGATAATGACAACCAATGTAAGTACATAATGTATGCGGACTGTATGACGTTTGAGCGTGCAGCAGTATCCTATCAACTGTGACGTTCTCCTTGGCAAGCTGCAGCTTGGGTCTGACAGGAGCTTGACCAACTCGGAGCATTTGAAGCTCTCTTCCCCGGGAGCGCGGCCGCGGGGACTGGGCTAGCGCGTGAGGGACCCGCTAACTGGGAGGCCGAGAGTGGGAAAACTTTCGATGGGATTCCCGATGCCTAGGTTACATGTATCTAGTAATTAATCATTACCTACCACCACGACTACCACACTCTACGACTCGGTCAATTCCAACATTCGTCGGTTGGTGTAGTAATTGATTGCGCCCTACGGAAACTGCTGCGATACTCTCAACCAATTGACGAGGCCACCAGCTGTTGTGCGCCTGTGATCGAAATCCTTGGAAGAAAGAACAGCCAGCGCTTTTGCTGCCCCTCCAACCCAGAAAACCATCGCCACCATGGGCGGTCTCAACCTCGAGGTCTTCAAGGTGCGTTGACGCTGCCACGGCACGCCCCTCCTACCTACCCACCTACCATATATCTTCCACCCGTTTACAGACAATCATTCCTATTCTGTTTGTTCACTGACAAGCGATTGATGCGACTTCTTTGCAGTTCGGCATGTACGTCATGTTCCCGATCGGCATCATGTACTACTTCGGCACGAACCTGGACGAGCGCTTCGTCGTGCCCGACTTCTGGCCCAAGCCCGAGAACGCCAACACGGTGCCGCTCGACCGCGACGAGATCCAGGCCGAGCTGGCGCGCCTGCGGGCCCGGCGGCTGTATCTGCGCGACCGCCGGCTCGAGGAGGAGGCGAGGCGCCCGCCGCCGCCCCCGACGGCGCAGCAGGACGGGAACAACAATGGGCAGGAGAAATAGGGTGTGTGTGCAGGGGAGACCAACAAATGAAGAGGAGAGGAGGCACCCTTGCAAGCTACCCCAAGAGATGAGATCGCTCTGGAGAGAGGAACAAACTGTTAACATACCGTTTTATTTGCTCCCGGAAGTCGGAAGGCGAGATGATGAAGAGAAGAAACCAAAAAGCACCATTGGAGTTTAGGGGTATTTGATGTCGAGGTCCTGGTCCATTTTTGGCCTGGATGGATGATATTGTGTGTATGTCTTGATTTTTGAGTCTTGGGAGGGCTACATACCTATGTTACAATACTGTACAGTACCACTGTAGTGTTATATCGAATCGCGCCTCTATGTCTACATCTATATATATGTGCCTGTCCCCAATACCAATGCATATATATGCTGATGTCCAGCTTTTCTCTTATATACACTGGGAATTGCAAGTAAGAAATTCACCCAAGTGCTTAATCAAGGTTCTCCTCAATGGCATCCCAAACCTCCTGGACGACGTCACCCTGCTCCACGTTGGCATAGACACCCTGCACGTCGTTATAGTCGCGGATGGCATCCAAGAAATCGGAAAAGGCCTGTGCCGACTCCGCGTCGGGCAGCTTGACCTTTTCTTGCGAGGGGGTCCAGACAATGTCCGACTCCACGATCTGCGCCTTGAGTTCGCCCAAGTTGAGCGCCTGCGCCGCCTTGTGCGTCAAGGTCGGCGGCGTCCACACGACGAACATGCCGTCCCCGATATCTTCGACGTCGTCGGCGCCGGCCTCGATCGCCTGCATCATGACGTCGTCAAAGTCGTTGTTTTCGCCAGCGGCCACTTCCTTGTCACCCCCGACCTTCAGCACGGTGCGCCCCGCCCGCTCGAACAAAAAGGTCGTCGGCGTCAGGATGGCGTTGTGCTTCTTGATGATGCCGCGGACGTCGTGCAGGGCGCGGTTGCGGTTGTCCGTCAAGATTTCAATGACCAGGGACACCGCCCCGTCGCCGCCGCCCGTCATGGTCTCGAGGGTGACGGTCTCGAGGCTCTCGCCGGTCGAGGAGCGGCCCTGCCCGCGCGCGATGGCGGCGTCGATGTTGGCCTTGGGGACGCCGGCCTTGCGGGCGACGGCGACGGCGTTGACGAGGGCGCCGTTGAATTTCGGGTCCGGGCCGTAGAGGCGCGTGGCCAGGGCGATGTCTTTGGTCAGGAGGCCGCGCTGGGCCGACTTTTTGGCGTCGGCGCGGCCTTTGTCGTGCTTGATCTTGGACCATTTGTTGTGGCCCGAGAGGTGGGCGGCGGTGGTGCTGAAGGGTCTTGGGGACGGCGGGGCATTACTGCTCGAGGTGGCCCCTCGGTGCTGTCGGCGGCGGAGGCATTGCGCGCATATCGTTGTTGAGATTGCCGAGGTGGATGTGATCGGGGAGCACCGAACCAGGGTTCGTAGGGCCGGTCGGGCGCGGAGGAGGTGTTCCATGGCGGCGGGTGCGGGTTTGCGGTGGCTCAGGAATCGGGGACTGGGACTGGAGCTGGAGTTGAGGAATTGCCCATCCTCTCTCTTTCTGGAATACGTAAAGTAGAAACCAGAAGATGCCGCGACGCGCTTGTGTTGCGCAGATTGAGCTGGGCTGACGAAGAACAAAAAAGTACCGTAAGTAACCGCAGCCTTACTTCATGAACTTTTTCAACTGTTGTCCGAGAAATCAGCCAAACGGCTTTGTTTTCTGGCACCGGCCGGCACCAATTGAGTTGGCTGACGGGAGCTCCAGGTTGCTTGATTTGACGGGACGGTTAGCGACACATGCATGTGGAGAAACCCTGCAAGTCATTGAGAGGAGGGACGACAGACAGACAGACTGCCTGCCTGCCTGCCACACACGACACCCGCTCTAAAGCCCAAGTAGTCGTAGTCCGTCCATGCCCATACCGACCGACCACATCGTAGCTCAAGATCAACACTACATATAACTAAACAAGTTCACTTCGCACCACCACCACCACCACCACCACCACTACAGGGCCCCCCATTCTGCCCACTACGAACACCTACTTCTTTACTTACTGCTGAACTTGATCTCCCTACACGATCAACTGTTCTCTACCCTTCCCAATGCCTTCTTGATTGAAACACCGACTACGTCCTCCCCCCACTACAAGAGCTCTCTCTCTCTCTCGTCCCAAATGTCGTCGTCGCCCGATGCCGCTGCTCTAGGCGACCCCAGCGGCGGCTCTGCCCTGCAACAGCCCGCCGCCACGCCGCGGACGAGCGCCGTCCACAACCCGACGCACACCCCCGAGCTCGACCTGCCGAAACTGCAGTCCCTGCCCGCCGAGCAGCAGGACCTCTTCCTCCTGACCTTTGTCTCCACCCTGCGCGCCCACGTCCTGGCCCTGCCCCCCGACGACTGCACCGCCCAGCAGTTCTACCTCAAGAAGGAGGTCTTCCAGATCCTCAACCTCACCACCCCGCCCCCGAGCCGCGTCGTCCGCAACAACGTCGGGCCCATCCTCGCCCACATCTTCGAGCACGGCGACCGCAAGCTCCTCTTCGAGACCGTCAACGACCTCGTCAACATCATCAGCAACTCCAAGACCAAGACCGACGCCGAGCACCGCACGCGCCATGCCGCCGTCACCTGCCTGGGCGACGTCTACGCTGCCGCCGGCGACAGCGTCATCGGCCTCCACCCCCTGGCCTGCTCCGCCCTCCTGAAGCTGCTCAAGAACACCTCCAGCAACGCCGGCCTGCGCGGCGCCGTCCTCACCTCCCTCTCCAAGATTGTCGGCATGGTCGGCCCGAGCATGGACGAAACGATCGCGCGCGACATATGGAAGCAGGGCCGCAACGTCGCCGCCAACGATAAGGGCCACCTCGCCGTCGTGGCCGCCTGCCGCTGCCTGCGGGCCCTGTCCAAGAATACCCCCTATTTCGAGACCTCGGGCGAGTTCGACAAGATCACGGCCGCCTTGTTCAAGGCCATGGACTCGAGCTCCACCAGCGTGCGCCATGCGGCCGCCGAGTGCCTCGCCGAGGCCATGGTGAAGAGCCATTCCGAGCTGGGCGCGGCGGAGCTTGCGGCCGCAAAAAACAAGAAGGGCAAGGCGAAACAGAACAAGCGGGCTTCCATGGCTCCCGGCGCGGGTCTCGCCGAGGAGGACGACTTGCCCACCTCGCGCCCGGGCAGTCCAGCCCCCGGCGGCGGCAAGAAGTCCCAAGCCCTCGTCATGTCCCTCGTCGACATGCTCAACATCCTGTCGACGCATTACGTGCGCATGTCCACCACGAACAAAACCAGGGCGGCCCTGGCCGTCTGCTACGGACGGGTCCTCCGGAAGCTGGGCGAGAAGATTGTCGAGGCCCAGTACTTGAGGATAGTGGAGAACCTCACGCTCGATCTGCTGGGCAACTCCAGCATCGCAAACAACCGGTACCGACTCCTGATCTCTCGGCGCATCGTCGACACCATCCTCCAAGACGTCGTCGGGCGCAAGATCCTTGGCGAGTCCGGCCAGATGAGCGCCGCCAAGGCCGTCATCAACGACATTTTTAAGAACTACCCCCAGGCGCTGAAGGAGCGGCCCGAGCCCTCCAAGCAGATGCTCATTGCCGCTCTGGGCGCGGTTGCCTCCCTGGTCGAATCGCTCGGCTCGGCCGCCAACAACTTCGCCGAGCCCTGCCGGGACGGCTTGCTGCAGGTCCTGCAGCACCCGAGTTATAGTGTCCAGGTCTACGCCTCGCGATGCCTCAAGAGCTTTGTGCTGGCGTGCCCGCAGCAGCTTCTGCCCTGCCTGTCCGTGTGTATGAACAGTCTCAGCCGAGAGCTCTCGCTGCTTACGAGTGGGCGGAACTCGCCGCGGAGGTGTGTCGGGTTTGCGCATGGATTGGCGGCAACGCTCAGCGCCAGTCCGTCCCGGCCGCTTTACGGATCTGTCGATATCAACAGTCGCGTTCTGTCCATGGCGACGAACCTGCTCAAGTCGAGCGGGAAGTCGGAGTTGCGCGTCTCGAGCACGCAGATTCAAGTGGCGTGGATCCTTATTGGGGGTCTCATGTCGCTAGGTCCCAATTTTGTCAAGATTCACCTGTCGCAACTTCTCCTCCTGTGGAAGAACGCCCTTCCGAAGCCCCTGGCCAAGGATAACACGTCCAGCCGCAGTCTGTTGGAAGCTTCGTTCCTCACCCATGTTAGGGAGTGTGCACTGGGTTCCATCTTGGCGTTCCTCCAGTTCAACAGTCGGTTGCTCACGGTAGATGTTTCGAAGCGCATTGCCACCATGCTGCAAAGTACCACGGCGTTCCTGAGAACGTTACCGCCGAAGAAGGTCAGCGACGATATCTCCCAACGATTGACACCGGCCCTTCAGCTACACGACTTGGAGTTGATGGTCCAGCGCCGCGTTCTCCAGTGCTACATCAAGCTTGTGAACCAGAGTCCGGCCGGCGGAAGCGAGGCGTTGCTGCAGTCCAACCTGCTCACCTTGGCCATTTCCCTCTTTGCCGACCCCGAGAATTACGGCACCAACTCTCTCGGTGCATCTATCGCCAACGTGCAGGGCGCTTTGGAAGCTGTGTGGGAAGTGGGCGACAACTCCGGTTTTGGTATCACGGGCCTCATCAACGGATTCAAGCTGAAGAAGCTTCCGGGTCAGCAACAGGAATCCTCCGACGAGGAGCTCACCAAGGCCGAGTCGGATGCTTATAGCAGCATTGATGACCTCCTCAAGTCGCCCATCTGCCCCTCCTTGGAACATGACGCTGCTGTGCTGTATGTTGGATCGTCAGACCAGGAAAGCCTCCCTGATCCACCAGCTACCGAGGTGGTCAACATGGCCATACAGCTATTTGCATTTTGTTTCCCCTTGGCACCTGCCAAGGTGCAAGAAAGCATTCTCGAGCAAGTAGTTACCTTCCTGTCCGCTGGTGCGCTCCAACGAGACCCGGGTCGCAAGGCCGCCATCAACGTCAATGTCGCGGCTGCCCTGCTTTCTACACTCCGAGTTGCTGTCAAGGAGACTTCCTCGGCGCCTGGTGATGTGACGAACCTCGCTGTGGAGAAGCTCCTTCAAGAAATAGTCAGGAGCTTCGTCATTGATCCCGATCAGTATGTCCGCAATATGGGATATGCCGCGCTTGCTAGGTTGTGCAACACCTGTGGAAACGCGTTCACGAACCACGAGATCAAGCACCTGGTGGACACGATCGTTGGCAACAGAGAGCCCAGCGCCCGAGCTGGATGCGCCATGGCTCTCGGAAGCATCCAGGCCAAGGTGGGTGGTATGGCCGCCGGTTATCATCTCAAGACCATCCTGGGCATCCTTATGTCTCTCTGCAACGATCCCCACCCGACAGTGCACTTTTGGGCTTTGGAGGCGCTGTCTCTTGCTGCAGATGCTGCAGGTTTAGGTTTCTCTTCGTTCGTGCCCAGTACGTTGGGAATGCTGGCGCAACTTTATCTTTCTGATACCCACCACTTGGAGTTGTCATCTGCTATCACCATGAATCTGGAGATGGAGCTCTCCACACCCGCCGCCATAGCTCGCTGTGTCGACTCCTTGGTCAACGTTCTGGGTCCCGATCTGCAGGAGTCGACCAAGTCGCGGGAGCTGATTCTTACTTTGGTAGGCCAACTCCAAGAAGAGGAAGATATACTTGTTCAGCGTGCCAGCTTGGGGTGTTCGGAACACTTATCGCTCTATGCGCCGGGCAACATGATGTTTGCAGACTACGTGAAGCTACTGCAGAAATACTTCAACGGCGACGTGGGCATTCTCCGGGATGCCGCCGTGGACGGCTTGTATAACCTGATGAAGCGGAATTCCCGCGATGTTTTCGAGGCGGCCGAACCGGGACTCGAGGACCAGCTTTGGCTCGTGCTGGACAACGTACCGAGCCATGATGGCATCCGCAACATCATCCGCAACTGGATGCGTCAGACCTCGCTGGAAGACACGGCCAACTGGCTCATCCGCCTCCAGGATGTCCTCCGGATGACGAGGCCCAAGGCCGTGGACAGTTCGGAGAACACGTCCAAGAAGCAAAGTGCCCCTGTGGATCTCCGCGACGAGGAAGTCGCCGGCTTCGCGGCCGCCGGCGGCGTCAGCGACGATAAGGAAGCCCCCGCGGGCTCCGAGGTCGAGCCGCTCCGGTGGCAGGTTCGGACGTTTGCCATTGGCTGCCTGAGCGATATTTTTGCTCTGATCAATAAGGATATCGCGACCAACGGCGAGTCGCCGGCGCAAGCGGCGCTGCAGTCCAAGATTGCCGAGGTGGTGCGGATGGCCTTCTCCGCCTCTACTTCCAGCGTGCTGGAGCTGCGGATCTGGGGTCTTAAGATTATCGGGGCTGTGCTCCGCATGTTCGGCAAGTCGCCTGATCCCGATTTCGAGGAGGCCATGCTACTGGAACAGTATCAAGCCCAGATCAGCTCGGCCCTGACGCCGGCTTTTGCGGCCGACTCGTCGCCTGAACTCGCATCGGAAGCTGTTAATGTGTGTGCGGCTTTCATTGCTACCGGTATCGTGACGGATGTCGATCGTATGGGACGAATCCTCAAGACACTTGTCTCGGCACTAGAGAACTTCTCTAGCGAGGCCGAGCACGCTGGCATCGGCGATCTGCAAGGTCTCAGTTCCAACGCCCAGGTCATGGTCAAGATGTCTGTTTTCTCTGCCTGGGCCGACTTGCAAGTAGCGAGCACTGATCAAAAGTACTTGCACGATGTACTTAAGCCGCATATTGGCAAACTCACCCCTCTGTGGCTTTCGTCTCTGCGGGAGTTTGCTCGTTTGCGATTCGAGCCCGATATTTCCATGACGTTGGGACCCCCCTCCCTTTCGGGTAGCTTGGATACCATCTACGCCGCCCTGAACCGCGAGACGCTGTTGAGGTTCTACCAAGAGTCGTGGCTCAAGCTTGTCGACGCCATTGCCAGTCTCATCGAGCAGGACAGCGAGTTTGTGTTTGACGCCCTCGACGGCAAAGAGACCGATGGCGAAGGGACGACGACGAACGGAAAATCCAAGGGACCCGAGATCAACTACCGTGACGAACCGGTAGCCTTCTTCTTTGTCCTTTTCGGTGTCGCATTCGAGGCGCTGGCGACCCGGCCGGGCCAGGCAGACTCGCTGGCCACTCAGGAGCAGACGCTAGAGATCTTGCAGGCTCTTAAGAAGATCGTGCATCCCAGCGTATCCGGCCACGCCATCTACCGCGACGCCATCTTCTCCGAGACCATGGACCTGCTGGACCGCCTCGTCCTGACCGAGGGGCTCGACGTCCAGGCCGTCATTGTGGAGATTGCGCGGGCCCTGTGCGTGGCACACCCGTCTGCCCGCAAAAAGGAGCAGCCCGACAACGGTGGCGACCTGACGGAGGATATCGAACAGCTCTTCGAATTGACGCGCATTATTGTTTTGGTGCTGTCGGGCATGCTGCCCAACCTCGTCGAGGCCGGGCAACCGGTCCGCCACCAGCTGACCGAGGAGGCCGTCCTGCTGATCCGGACGGGCCTGAGCGCCATCGTGGACGCGGCCGAGGTGTTCCCCGATATCATCAAGACGGACCTGCACGCCTGCATCATCCACATCTTCGCGACGATCCTGGCGACGCCGACGTGCCAGGACATTATCGTGCCGCAAGCCCTTCCCATGCTGAAGCGGTTCATCGCGAGCATGTGCGGCGCCGAGAGCGGCAGCAACGCGGCGCCGGACTACAAGTCCCTCACCCACATCCAGCTGCAGGGGTGCCTGCGCCGGTTCCTGTCCATCTACCTGAACGCGCAGAAGCGGGAGCTGCCGTCTAGCCTGCAGTGCGTCAAGAATTGCCTGCTGGGCATCACGATCCTGTTTACGGGGGGCAGAACCAGTTGGCGGCGAACGATGGGCTGGTGTCGCGGTTCTTGGATGAGGTGATTGATTGTTTGACGGATCGGATGGTAAGTTATTCTGCTTTTGATTTATTGTTTTGTGGTCTTGATGTCACATCTCCCTCAATCTATATATATATATATGTATGCTAACATGAACACAACAGACTGCCAAGATCGCCGCCAACTGCGTCCGGTCACTGCTGCTGCAGGCCTCGCCCACACCCGCCGACCAGTCCATCGCGCGGTACCTGCTGCCGCGCCTCGTCTCGTTCGTGACCAACACGGACCCCGAAGACCCCGAAGGCGCGCGCAAGCTCGTGGCGCTGAGCCTGGCGCAGTACGTCTCGCACGTGGGACCGGACCACGCGCAGATCGTCATGGCCATCGTGGCGCCCACTCTGCTGTCGAGGGCGGCGAGCGAGGGCCAGGGGGTCTACGCCGAGACGAGCGCGCGCCTGCTCGAGATGGCGGCGTCGGGCCCGGAGTACCAGGCGGCGTTCCGGGGCATCGTGGCGGCCATGAGCGAGGGGCAGAAGGCGTTCATGGAGGAGGTGATCCGGTCCGGGAGGTCGCAGCGGGACGAGGGGGCGGCGGATAAGAATGGGGGTGCGAGCGGGAGCGGACAGCCGACGATTGCTCTGAAGATGGATTTTGGGGTGTGAAGTGAAGTGAGGGAAGAGAAGGAGAAGGGGAAATGATATGAAGACTATTAAGGAAGTAATGCTATATACCTATACTTGAATGAATAATGCCCTGTGTCGAAGCAGAGTTTACTTGAATGGGATCGTATTATGGGTTGGAGGTTGGAGAAGTGAGGTGTGTTTACGTATAACCGAACTGCATAAGTACTCAAAGCGTTCATTCTCGGGAGGGAATCAATAGATGGATGAGTTGCTGTTCCGGGATCTTTTGAGATGTCACATTTTTACGGCTCGATATTGTGTCAGTGAGTGACACATATACCCGCCAGTCGCCGAGAACAGAGATGCCAGGAATCAATATATCCATGGCGTGAAAGGATTCGTGACTAGGCAGGTTTTGTAACGAGCAGTAACAAGTCACAATACGATCTACATAGCGAGACCACAAGCAGATCTGCCTAGGCACATGTTCTCAGCAGATCTAAACATGCCATTTCGTGGCTTTCTCATGGGATGAAGTCCACACATGAATTGAAACCATCTGCTATATATTTATTTTCTGGAAAGATAAAAAGCTGGGTATATGCATATTAAAAACGACGTAGCTGGTACATGGAAACGTGACGGGCAAACCCATCTATCAAAACCGTGTGTAGGTTATCCCATCAAGATAGCCGTCACCACGATGGAACCAAGCACAAGCCCAATGTTCCCGGCATAAGATGCAACCGCGCCAGCCGTGACCGGCACATGTCCTTCAGGGGAAGAAGACGTAGTGGAGTTCTGGACGGTGGATTTGTGGCCAAACGAAGACAAGGGGGAATTCTCATCAACAGGTCGGTTGGACCCATCGGCGGCTGCCACCACTGGGTAGTCAAATCGGTCGGACTCCACTGATGCTGATGAAGGACTCGTCAAGGGGGAATCCCCATCAACGGGTTTGTTGGAAGCACCGACGGCGGCAGCCACAACAGGGTGGTCACGATGGTCATTGGAACCTGCTGATGCTGAAGAGGAAGGAGTTGCCAAGGTAGCGTTACCATGAGACTTTGCGTTGTCGACTCCGTAATCTGCCATGAACGCAGCATACGCGGCAGCAGCTGCAGGACGCGGAGCAGCCACACCGGATCCTGATCCGGGTCCTGATGATACAGCCACCGCGGCCACAGCTACGGCTTGCTTGGTAGGCGCTGGCACCGGTGGCGGCACGAAGGTCTCTGGCTTCGGCGACGGCACCTTGGTCAAAGCAACAACCTGGGTGACAACGACACGTTGAGACGTGGTGGATGCAGAAGCCGCAGCAGAAGGCGACCCGGCCTCGCCGCTTACCTCCGCCGCCGCCGGCCAAGTAACTTGGGCACCAGCGGGGCAGATGGTGGTGAAGGAGTCAACGGTCTTGGTGACAGTCACCTCCTTCTGGTAGGCGGCAGGGCAGTTGGGCACTCCGGCCGCGCACATGGTGATGGTGTAGGCTGCGGTCGAGTACAGCGTGGTGGTGACAAGGTTGGTTCCATTGACAGCAGTAAGAGCCGACGCGTTCAACGACGGGTATCTGCCGGTCCCGTTCAAGGATGGTGGTGACGATGCCAGTGAAGGTGCAGCGGTAGAGAGAGGCGGCGAGAAAGTTGCGGAGAATCCTGAGGATTTCGCGGTAATGTTGGCTGCCGACGGCCGGGACGAAGTAGATAGGGTGGAAGCAGCAGCGAGCGAAAGAGATGTCGAGAGGCTCGACAAGGAGACAGAAGAGGGAGAGGCTGCCTGAGAGCCAGATACGATCACCTGGCTACTATGCACGATTGGATACCTTCCGGTGCCGTTTAGGGGTAGTGCTGGCGCCAGCGATGGTACAGCGGAGGAAAGGGGTGACAGGACCGTGGCCGAGGCCGCGTACTTTGCAGTGATGCTGTCCGAAGATGACAGGGACGACAGGGACGACAGGGACGACAGGGCGGCTGGCGAGACAGTAGAAGTCGGGATATTTGCCGAAGAGGAGGATGCTGTATGAGATGACCTAGAGACAGCCACCTGGCTACTGTGGTTTGCCGGCAATGAGGAAGAGATGAATGGCAGCGCGGGAATCGTCGCCGACAGGGCGGGAGATGACATGGTCAATCCCGGGCCGCCGATGCCGGATGCTTTGTTCGGGATCCAGCACTGGGTGAGCGTCGGGGCCGAGAGCAGCGTCGTCGACACGGTGGGTACGAGGCCCAGGGTCTTGTAGTCGACGACGACGTCGAGCTTGGCATAGGCGCCGGCGTTGAGGTCGAACCACTCTCTGGTCTCGAGCACGCAAGTGGGCGTCTTCTCAATCTCGGCCACGAACTCGACGAGGTTGGCGTAGATGCCCATGGCGGCCCCGGCACCGATCCCGAAGGTGTCGATGGCCGCCTCAGCACCGACCTGGACGCGCAGCCGGAGGTCGGCCTTGAAGGTAGCTCCAGACCCTGTCTCCACGGTAATGGGAAGGGATTTGCTGCTTGCGCCGTCGCTGTGATGGTGTATTAGCATAAGAGATGTCCGAAGTCGTCACAACAAGATATTACGAGTACTGTACTTACAAGAAGTAATCGCTCACATCCCCGCCAAAGATGTCGGCCTGCAAGAAAGCGTCATCGGCAATCTTGATGTAGAAGCCACCACTCATGTCAATGGTGGCACTGAGACTGAAGACCAGATCGACAAAGAAGACGACCCCGACGCTCAGGCCGGGGTAGTGGAGGCCGATAGGGGAGTTGGAAGCGAAGAGGTTGACGGAGACGGTGGCGGAGGCACTGGCGTTGAGGCCGAGGAGGACGTAAGCCTCGACTCCGTTGAACTGCAGCCGGAGCGAGGGGTGCAGCAGGTCCTCCCACAGCTTGGCCGTGATGCTGCCCTTGGTCTCGCAGTCAATGCAGGTGATGTTCAAGCCGACCGCCTCCGTGCTATCGGCGCCTTCGTCCTGGCTCCAGGCAAAGTCACTTCCACCCGATTCCTGTTAGCCTTCGCCCAAGCATACAAGTATTTAGATGATGTGATGCAGAACGGCGTGTGTGCACGTACCCGTGAAAGAGAACCTGGTGGTCCCAGGAATGGGCCATGGAGAAATCGGCCTTGAGCCGCCTCTCGAGCTGCGAGGTATGGGCGAGATCGACACCCTTTGGACCAGGGCATCGGTCTGATCCGAGCGCAGCACGCTCACTTCGAGGGGGGCGTTGGGCTGGCAAGGCATCCCGTGGCCACGAGCAGTGCCGCGGCGAAGGGGCGTTGGAACAACATGGTAATGAGTGGACGTCTTCAGACGAGAGAAGACCAGGTAGCCAAATGAGCGTAGACAAGTTTGTTGGATTGTCGGCCAAAAGAATGTGGTGTTGCACCCTTGGTGAAGAATATAGAATTCTCCGTGAGAGGAAGGGATGGACAACGGGCATCGTGAGACTGGCCATGGTGTATTATATACGGCATCGTTTTTGCGGGATTGCAATGTCGCTTCCTGTCGCTGCGCACCAACAGCAGCCGGACTTACAGCAACGGTGGCATTGGCCAATTAAACCAGCGAAGGCGCCCCAGCTGTGGTATTACCTCAATGCCAGCACTCGAATCAGAGTCGATTCATGCGGTGATGCTGGAGGTGGGGGGCAGAGCCAAGACGTCGCATTGGCTCGGTGGAGAGGGCCATTCGCTGCGGGTTCCGATGCGATTTCCCAATCACCATGTCAGCCTGGGAAAGCTGACAGAGGGCCGAGAAATCAGCAGGACCCCTTTTAGTCGACCTAGTCTCGGCACACTCGGCCGAGTCTGTAGAGAAGCCGGGATATGATAGATCGGGGGTATATTGTAAGTCGGCCGGGATGGGAAAACGACGAACAAGCATCGCTGGGTGATCTGGAACATCAAACACAACATGGTCCGGGATTCTTAGATTCCGGGTTCATCGCGAAGAGGAATCCCCCACCTTTTTGATCATCCGAATCGAGATTCCCAAGATGAGAAGTGATTGCCCCGCGAGTGAGGCGGCGACGAGATGATTCAAGATGTGTCAGTAGCCATGGAAGATGATGAGCAGACTTGCACACAAGTCGAACTGTTCTCTTTCCATTTATTGCCCAAACCCCCAGGCGCAGCAGGCGCGCCTTCTACTTGTGGGCGTCTGTGGAAGGTGCTGGCTGCTCCTTCCCCAGACTCGATCAGCAATGTCCCGTCCCATTCAACCCATGCAAATTGGTCGAGTCATTCATTCTCATTGCGAACTTGGGTCTCAGTCCTCCTCCGTCCTCACGCTGCCTACATCCTCAGCGTCATCGATTGATGCCCAAAACATATCGCCGGGTCTGGAACTACGGCAACCATCTACACTGACGTCGAGGAGCGCATGACCAGCAACCCCCCGAGAGAGAAATACGCACCTTCCTCGCGCACAGCCCGAGCCTCACCCAAAAGTCCCAAAACAAGCATCTCCCTCTCTTATCTGGCCCGTCTCCTTGAACACCCACAGGACAAACGACCATGTGTTCCACCGTCCACTTCACCTACCGCTGCGGCTGCGCCGACAAGGTCGTCTTCAAGTGCCTGCTTCCTCATCTCCACCACCTCCACCACGACGTCCACCAAGATCAAGATCACCCAGAACAAGACGACCAAATGGAGATTGCCGACGACGACAACCAGGCGCAGCAGAACCGGGTACTGGACGAACCACCCCCGGAAACTCCACTCCCTGTCCCCTCCATCACCATCACCATGGCCACCAGCCTGGACGAGGAGTGCCAGGATTGCATCGCCAACCGCCAGAGCGCCACCGCCACAGCAAAGCTCGATGACTCGGGCGATAATAGCAGCAGCAGCAATAGTAACACCCTCGACAGTCCCCAAGCCTCCCCTCCCTTGTCTGTCCGCGAGGAAGGAGAGATGGTATTCACCGCTGCTGCTGCCACTGAAGAACCCATGCTACCCCCTCCCCTCGTGCTCCAGTGCGGCAAACGAGGCAGATGCCGCGACGGCCTAGCTTCCAGCGTAGGGGGGATGGAGCGCCACGGGCTCCGGGAGATACCTCTGAACATGGTATGAACTGGCTGTGTGGGCTAAGCCAGGAATGAGAAAGAGGAGGCACCGGTGTTTCCAACGGTAAGATGGAAACGATGATCGAGTAGTAGCCGAGGCTGGGGAGGAGACGCTATTTACCGCATGTGATGCTCGCTTGCTGCTTTACCTGGGGGTTGGGTTGGGTGCACCTAGAATGGAGCACAGGAGGTTCTATTTTTCCCACGAATGAAATGGAGAGGATGGCGAATAAGGGGGGAATTCAAAGAGGACCACCCTCCCAAATGCCTTGACGCTTCTAAACGAAGCGAGGTGTTTAGGGGTGCCGCAATCAACTAGCTTTACATGATCAGGCATCTCATTCAGTTTTGTCATGTTCAAAGACATGTCATTGTATTGCTCTCGTGTATATCAGCGAACAAGTGATTGATATGACCTTGATTTTGACCTTAACCTTCGCCGCCTTGTTCATTGAATCATAGGCAGCCAGCCAGCCCCATGCCGAACTCCTGTTAAAAGTAATGTTGGACGAGAATCCGTCCTGTCTAAACTCCAGTCCATACATAGCACCGCCGCCCGCTCTAGACCTTTCCGAAATGCAGATGCAGATGCAAATGGGAGAGCTTTGAGAATAAAAAAAAGATGCCTGAACACCCCCCACATCCATCCCTATTTTGTCCCAAACCTAGCGAACCCCTTTTCCATTCTTTGGTACAGAGAGATTGATCGATAGGAAAAAGTACTCCAACACAAAATCGCATCACCCACTACTACTGCGACGACCGCCCTCCGCAGCCTCCTCTATCCGCCGCGAGGCATCAAGCGCCGCCGACGCGGCCAGGCGCTGCAAAGCTTCCCGGTCCGGCGTCGACGCCGTCGCCGCCGCGCCGTAACGAGGCCGCGACTGTTGCGGCGTCGAAGATTCCTGCGAAGCGGACGGCGTATAGTCGCCGTTGTTGCTGTGGGCCTTTTGCTTCTGTTGCTGGATAGGGGTTTGTAAAGTGGACCGCCCCGAGGGCAAGGCCTTTCTCGGCGTGGTCCGCTCGTTGCCGCTGCTGTCTTCTCTCGACAAGCGCCTCTGCGCCGCCGGGACTGGCGGCTGTTGCTGAGACTGCGACTGCGACTGGTACTGTTTCGTTGTCGATATCGGCGAGGAGAAAGAAGATGGAGCAGACTGTTGCTGGCGCTGCTGTGGTTGTGGTTGAGCCGGCGATGACTGGGCAGTAGTGGGGGCCGATCCCGGCACCGGGCGCCGCTGCAACCGCTCCAGCGGGACGTCGGTCTGGCCCGTCCGGACCTTGTAGCGGGCCAGGCCGAGCCGCAGCCGCAGGATCTCGGCCTTCTGCCGGGCCTGTTCGCGCGTCAGGGACGACAGAGCACGCGGCCGCGTCAGGGGCGGTTGTGACTGCGAAGGCGATGCGTGCTGTGAAGAAGCTCTTGCTGCTGCGACGACGGGGCCTGTTTCTTCTTGTGATTGCGGTTGCTGCTGCTGTTGCGGTGATGGTGATGGGTGGTCTGGCTCCGTGACGGTGGTGAGTTGCGAGTTATCTAGTTGCGAGTTGTCGAAGACTGGTGATGCCTCTTCGGGAGAGTGCGAACTTTGCCTTTCCTGTTCCGGCGTCGCTGTCGCGGCCTTTTCTTCTTGCTGTTTTCTTGGTGTTGTTGTGGCTGCGCTGGGAGAATCGGCCACTGTCTTTATCGTTGACGTTGCTGTCACTGCCGGCGCCGCTCTCCTTGGCGACGGGGATGACGGGGCAGTAGACGGGGCAGTAGAGGTCGCTGCGGAAATGCAGGCCCTCTTGGCGGGCGGTGCGCCAGCATGCTGGAGCGGGTGGGAGTTCTCATCGCCTTCCTCTGCAATGACGAGGGCACGTTTGGAGGGAGGAGAAGGAGATCCTCCTGCGGCCGGCTTCTTGTATGTGTTGAGCTGGCTCGAGGCCTTGGCGGCGTTCAAGCGCGACGTTTTGTTCAGGCCGGGCGAGGCGGGGGAGTTTGCGTTGACGTCCAGCGTGGCCAACGCACGTCTTTTGGTGGGAGAGGCGTCCATGGTTGCTTATTCTGCTGCTGCTTGCTGCTTGCTGCTGTGATGTCGCGAGACGTCTCCCTCTCTACCTGGACCGTAGGACGCAGTTTGAAATTATTGAGCGGCAGCAAGTAGTCTGTCGGATACAGACTACCGTGAAGTAGTAAATGGTTGGTCGAATAGTTAGTTGGAAATAGTTGGAGCACCCTGATTATATCACAACAAATACGGCCCAATCGCGGGCAGCGCGGGGTGAATGCGACGGATGATTGGATGTAAGAGAGGGAGGGAGGGAGAGAACAGAGAGAATGCGAACGAGTCAATGAACGAATCAACGTGAAAAGATAGACAGACAGACTCTTTTTACACCATGAGAGTTGAAAAGACAGTCAAGTTCGACTTCTTACCAAGTAATCGAGCCGAAGAATGGTGATGTTGACATGGACTCGAGGTGGGAGGAAGGGCGAGCGAGGCGCAACAGGTAAATTACTTGTACTCGACGGATCGCGTTTCCCTCGTGGCGCGTCGCAGGAGCTTTGGTGCAGTGGGAAATGGGGACCTCTCTCCAGCCGACCGGGGGCAGCATGTTCGCGATGGGCTTTTTTTATGCATCTATTTATTTATTGCCTAATTGGACCTGTAGATGCTGTTTTGTCGTGGCTTACAGGGCGCGTCTCCAGCGCTAGAAGTCTTTTATGACCGCTAAAAGACCCTGCCAGCCCTGCTATTCAGCGCCCTGGAGGTTTTATGCAACTTCAGGGTTCTACAGTAGCACCCCAACCCCGCCACGCGCCGCGCCGTGCCTGCCCTAGCTTTTTAGAGAGGTCTACCAGCCCCTAGCTATTTTATATAAAATATCTCCTGTAGGATCGCGTATCAGTGCTGACAAACTCAACTGGCTAATACGCGGTTGGCTGTCCTGCAGGAACCATGTAGGCAGGTTAAAATTGGTCTACCAGCTGGTCTCCCGGCAGCTGTACGGAGAAGATGATTGCTATCATTCTCGGCTCTTCACTACGCATAAGTTAAGCATTGAATCACACATCAGCGCTTATATCTCTAGCAGTTGACATGATCAACTGGTGGCCAGCTACTCTAGGTAATGATGCGTCCAAACCATGACCATGGGCATTTCTACCTTCATGACCACTTCCGTTCTTCATGTCGCATAGCATATCAGTCACACATGTATCCGTCTGGGTATCTGCTAAGATCAACCTCCTAATACGCTACTGACATACCTGCGTCGAGTTGAGAAACATCCCATGGCTTTTCTAACGGCTGAAATGGAAACTTCGGACAAGACAAGATTCACTGGATGTGGGAGTATGCAACACGCTTGCATCCACACGGATTGACCGGCCCACATGGAACTACATTGTAAAGACCATTAAGGACGTCAGCAGTCCTTCTTCCTGTCACACATCACATAGCAACATATCACACATATCTTCATCATCAACCCCTAAAGCAGTAGTAGTAACAATAGTAATCATCGTATCAATAAATCTCCCCACGAGGCACTCCTGGCCCATATAAATTTCATCCCCTATCGTCATCTTCTCTCTCTCTCTCTCTCTCTCTCGCCTTTACTTTCTTTTAAAGTACGGGTATCGCTGGTCGTCCCCTGTATCCTTCTTCATCCTTATACGTGTGTGCCGCATCATGATATGGACATAGATTCCAAAATCAGAGAGAAAAAGAAACATAAAAAGAACAAGAACAACAAATAATCGACAAAAGTTCCGCCGTCCCCCAATTTGTGTGCCGCCTTGGGCTGCCCCAACTGAACTCCAATGCTACCAGATCAGATCCCCGTCGAAGAAACCCGAACAATCACCATTGACACCAGAATGACATGAAAATATAGCCCAGCCATCATCAGTGTGTGAGAGGCTTTCCCTTTTTCGCAAAAAAAACGCCACCGAATGAATGGTTGTTGCTGCCCTCCGCTTTCCCATTTCCCCCTCCAGGACGATTCGAGCCCCCATCCATCCTGCTTGCTCCACGCTTTTGGCCTCGTTTCTTTCCAGACATATACACTCTTTCTGTTGCCAAAGCCTAGAGTGAAGTCTATAGTAATTGTAGTTGTGGTTGTTGTAAGTAACCTGGTTATTATGGTACATTCGAAATCGTAGAATGCCAACAAAACGCCCGTACATCATCCGTCTTGTTGTTCATCGTTTACACTGCTGGGTTTGTTTGGTCGTTCGATACTCTCGCTCAGCTAGACGTGTCTAGAGAATACAGTGACGTGTCGAGGGTGAATGGCTTGGTGAAGTCCGGGTTGACCTCGTCCCATGAGGTGAAGCCGGCAAGAGCAGTGTTGTCCATGCCCATCGGCTGGGCTCCGTCGAACATGCTCATTTCCATATCCATGGCGCCCGTATTGACAAAGGTCTCGCCGTCAAACGGTTGCCAGGTGTCGAGACCCAGGTCCAAGCGGACATCCAGCGCGACTCCTTCCGACACGTCGCTGTTCGGCTCAGACGAGGCGCTGTCCTTGCTGGATTCGGGCGTGTCGTTGGGTGTGATCGACCGGTAAACACCCATGTCCATGATGGCACCACCACCTCCGGACTCGAGTCCGAACTGGAACAGCTCCTGCGGGTCAATCGTGTTCATGCCAAAGCCGAAGTCCATGTTGTTCGACTGCGCAGGTGTCTGGCCCTCCGTCTTGATCATAGTCACATCTGCGTTTTGCTGCTCAGCCGGCTTGCCGGGGACACCCTTCGCTACACCGGGCTTAGCACCGTTTGAGCTCTCGGACCGCTTCATGGACGCCTCACGAGCCATCGAGGCGGCACCTGCTGGAGAAGCGCCTTGCTCTAGCCCACCGGCTGGTGCCATGGCGGTGGATTTGCCATTGGCATCCAGGCCGAGTGCGAACGCGAGATTCTCCGACGCGAATCGTGCAGGGTCCTCGAAGGGCTTGACGTGCTCCTCCTCGTAGTGAGCACGGCTGGCTTCTTCTGTCGCGAAGCCAATGCTGTTCGCCTCGCAATCCGGCATGGCGCACTGGAACTGGGCCTTGGGCACCGCCTTCATCTCGGCCGACTGCGCTTGCTTCTGCATCTGCGGCGACGCCTGCTTGCTGACTTGCGGCGACACGCTGGCACTGGCAGTCGTCTTGGGCTTCTTGCGCGAAGTGGGCAGATGCAAGTTGTCTGCCGTGACAGCGGGCGCTTTGCCGTAAGCAGGCAGCCCGTGCGGGGAAGGCGCACCCAGAGGGAAGGGCGGCTGCGACGTGGTGGGAGCAGCAGGGGGCACGCTCTTTTGTCTCTGATTCATCTTGTTCAGCGCCTGGGTGTTCTTCTCCAGGTTGGCCGCATTCAGAGGAAGCGGTTGTGCGGGTTGAGCGTTGGCTGTCTGTCCGGGCGTTGTTTGTTGTTGGGCCGCGCCATCGGCCGCGTTCTGCTGACTGGCAGTCTTGCGAACTGCTTGCGGGAACGAGGCGGCGAGGTCCTTGGCGATACTTTCCATCATGGCCCTCACTTGCTCCAAGTCCTTAGGTTTGACCGAAAAGACTTCCTTGGGTGTCGTCATCTTTTCCCCGTCCTTGAACTGCCGCACGAGACGCATACGCTTGGGGAATGGTTAGCTATGCTTCTAATTTCATATGTTCAAGAGAGAATATATCTTACCATCCTGAAGAACATCCTAGCACGGTTGTCGTCGCGTGTCAGCGAGTACCAACGGCCCAGAGCTCTGCCGAGCTTGCTCATCTCGAACACCATGCGCTGAATCTTGGTCGTCATATCGGCATGCTGCTCCGGGTTCATTAAGACGTCTTGTAGTTGTTCGTTGTTAGACGCTCGTTGCTCCTCGGCGCCGATTTGCCTCAATCGCTCGATATCTTCTTGGGTTGAAGGTGTCGGTTGCTGTTGCTGTGCAGCAGCCCGATGGTTCCTCATCAACTGTTCGTACTTGGCCCTCTGGTCGGGAGGCAGGCTTGCAAGCTGGGCTTGGTTGAGGATAGGAGGCTTGGTAGGGGGCGGAGCCTGCTGAGAAGGCGGGCGCTGCATGGGAGTAGCCGATGCAGCAGTAGGTACATCAGCCGCATCATCCGTACTAGGACGCTTCAGATTGTTCTTGGGCGGCACAGCAGGCGAGGCATTCTGCTGCTGAGGTGTTGGGCGATTGCTGGGGGGCTGTCCTTGTGTGCTATTCCTGGCAGGAGCGGCCGAAGGAGGAGCCTCATTGCCTGCGTTTGGTCCACGTGCCATCGGACCTGGGCCTGCCGGGGGCGGCTGTGTCGGAGGTGCTGCCGCTCCAGCGGGTTGTGGTGCAAATTGAGGAGCCTGTCCGGGCATCTGCATGCCGAACTTTTGACGGATCTGGTGCTGCTTCATTTGCACCAGGTAGCTTCTGATTTTCGCCTCATCCCATGTCTTGAACCTGTCGTGCCTCCTTGCGGTCTCGATCTCATGCGCCGTGACTTGGATGTTTGCGAAGGCGGCGGCCAGTTGAGGAGGAATCGCAACTTGCGGAGGAGGTCCTGTGGCACCGGGGGGCTCCCACACCCTGCGGAGGCTGCTGTGCAGCTGGCCCTGGCCCTGGCTGTGGCATCTGGATTCCAATCGCCTGTGCAAGTTGGGGTTTGTTGACCAGCATGGCGCGGAACTGCTGGAGCTGGAAGGCGAGAAGTTGCTCCCCCACATTTTGAGGCAGCGGCTGCGTCGGGATCCATTGCTTCAGCTGACCCCATTTCTTGATCTCTGGTGGTATATTCTGTAGCTGAGACAGCACACGCTGTGGAACATCCATGCTGTTCATGAAGTTCATGGCCTGCGGGTTGTTCGGCAACTGGGGTTGGCCTTGCGTGTTTCGCATCCGGTTGAGCTGCTGTTGGACCATCATGGGGTTCTGACCGTTCGCTCCGGCGGCTCCATTTGGCTGGGGCATGCCAGGGTTGTTACCTTGGGTGAACTGAGCCATGTCATTATTGCCTTGTCCGAATTGCCCTGGCTGGGCTTGCTGGCGGCCAGGAATCTGACCTCCTCGGCTGGCGCTCCACTTTGCTATCATGTCGTTCATTCTCTCTGCCGGCTGGGCCTGGAAGTTTGCTCGCATATTTGCTGGCATTTGCTGCAGCATGGCGTTGATCATCTGTTGACGGACATTTGGGTTCATCTGGGGTCGTTGGTTGCCTTGGTTGAAGCGCGGATCAAGGCCCTGCCCAAACGCTGGGTTTCCTTGATTCATGGGCGCTTGCTGGCTGTTTGGCCTCATGCCCGCCACTGGGGGTTGGGTCCGACGGGGGCGTTGAGCGTAGTCATGGCCGGGCTCTGGGAAACCCCCCCAGGACCGCTGAGCCCACCGGGTTGGCCTGTCATTTGCGCCTTTGCCTGAGCCTGGGCTCGGATCTGCGCTTGCGATTGGGCCGCGGCCTGGTCCATCTTCATCTGCTGTGCCTGCTGGAGGTTGAACTGCTGTTGCATGTGAGGGGGCCGCCCATTCTGGTTCGGGGGCTGCTGGTTGTTCCCCTGGTTCTGGCCCTGAGCACCTCCCATCGGTTGGGGGGTAGCATTACGACCAGGACCGATGCTTGCAGGTACGACCATCTGGCCTGCCTCCTGGGCCAGCATGCCCGCCTTTTGCTGGTTGATAATCTCGTTGGAAAAGGGGCCAAGGTCGCTGCCATGCTGTTGGCCTGCTTGGTTCATGTTGCGTTGCTGCTGGGCTTGCATCTGCATCGCTGGGTTCATGCCAGCGTTGGGGTGCATGTTGGGCTGCCCTTGTTTACCAGCCGCTTGCATCAGCATCTGGTTCTGGAAGAAGACGAGCAATGGATCCTGGCCCTCCTGTTGAAGGCGCTGCAGGTGATGCGGGGACATCTTGCTCTGGACCATTGCACGTAGTTGTCGCTTTTGTTCCTCGGGTGTGGTCTGAAGCTTGGCTAGAGCAAGTTGATGGGCCTTGGCCCTGGCTTGCGGGGGTATGCTGCTGACGTTCATTTGCGGCGCTCCTTGTGGGTGCATAGGTGAAGCACCCATCTGCATCGCGTGCATGTTGGGATTCATGGGGTTGCCTCCCATGTTTGGCATGCCCATGCCCGGCTGCTGTGGTTGTTGCGGGATGGGTGACGCTTGCATGGGTTGTTGCAGGTGCTGAAAGCCCTGCGGCGATGGCTGGACCATTCCCCTCGACATTTGGTGCATCGCATTCTGGTTCATGAACATCTGAGCCTGGGCCTGCGCGTGCGCTTGAGCAGCCGCTTGCTGGTTGAGCGAGTTCTGCAAATGTTGTTCGTTCGCTTGACGTTTGCGAAATAATTCCTGTATCCTTTGGGAAACTTTGGATTCGTAGGTAGGCTGTCGCAAGTTAGAGATGAAGGGACCCGGAGAGTACCCATGAATTGATGATGGTGCTTACCTTGTCGGGAGAAGTCTGGAATGCTTCTCTCTCGAAGTTGATGCCAGTGTGAACCAGCTGTTCTGTTTCCAGTTGCGGTAAAGCCAGGAAGGAGTTGGAAATGCTGTTGTGAGACATGTTAGCCGCAAACGAAACGAGTCATGCAGACAACGGGGGCCGACAGGTGAATACATACAGATTCATGGCATTGCCCACTCGGATATTCAAGTGCACCGAATTCTGCCAGCCTTGTGTCTGGATGGGATTTTGTACCATTGTCCGGTACACAGCTGCGGATAATTGATGGGTGGCCGGGCGACTTCTCACGGCGCCTCCACCGCCCATCTGTGGCATGTTGGCGGCCATGGCCGCAGTCGAATTAGATTTGTACAATATACAGTTGCAACGAGGTCCTTTTCAAACAGATGCAAACAAGGTGCAGAAACAAGGTTCCGGATGGTAGGGTGGTCAGAGATCGGCGCTGCCTAAAGTAATACGCAGTCGTCCTTTGCTCTCATTGGTCCCGACAGGAGAGTCCAAGTCGCGGCTGTGTTGTAGGACTCGCAAAGAAGCGAGAGAGAAAAAAGGTCGAGAGGTGTAGCTAGGCAGGACTCCCAAATTTCACGATTGAGAGAGTTGCAGACCGGCTATCCAAGAGAGTTTTGCCAGCTTCAAACATGTATACATCCAGCAGAGCAAGGTTGTGTCGAGAAATTCCTGTGACGTAGGAGGATGCGACCAACCAGTCGTACCAATGGGTGATTGCAACGACTATTTCCTCGAGGGCTCGTATGGCGCGAGCTTGTAGTCCGGTCAGACGAAGCTGGTCGGGGTGTTCGATTGGACAGGCGTGCAGATTCCGACGAGCGATAGAAACAGCAACCGGTTGAGGACGTAGCTGTACCGTCTATACGAGGATCGGGTGAGGATTGCAGGTGCACAAAAGCTGAGCGGTAGCTGGCTGGTGGTTTTCGACAGGCTGCTTGATGCACACTAGACCAGACTGTAGATGGAGGGGTGGGAGCAAGTCGCTAAAACGAGAGAGGACGGAAGACGATCCTGGCCAAGGGCATGTTAGCGCATGATTCTTTTGAAAGTCTGCCAGCACATTACAAGCAAAACAACGAAAGCAGATAGATGGATGCTCTCGCCGAGTCTTGCAGCTCTGGCAGAAGAAACAGGTTCACGTCAAAGGGTCCGTACCAACACTGAGCGACTCCGGTTGCTGGTGACGCGAAGCAGGAAGCGCGCAATGGCGACGATCGGCAGAAAACAGGGTACCGGTTTCGTGCCGCCGCTAAACCGCCGAGTTTTGAAGGGCGATGAAAATCGGTCGTAACGGCGTGTAGTTCCGAATAATGGATTGCAGTAGTAGTTCGTAGTGTTGGATGAGCGTTTTTTCCTTCTTAAATTTCCTTCCTTTCTTTTCTCTGGCCAGGGCGGGTTTGCCGAATGGGAGTGTGTGGAAGCGAGAGGAACAGACAGGCGGGCAGACTCGCTAGGACTCTCGAGCAACGGTTCTCTTGCCAGCAGTCCAGGTCGCAGGACAGCACACGATGTTGGCACTTCAAAAGGACTAGATGCAGGACCGACGACTACTGCTGCTGCTGCTGCTGTTGTTGTTTTTCGAGAGGGAGGGGGTGGGAGGAGAGAAAGGACAGGGCCAGAGCAGACCGAGCAGAGCAGAGTGGTTAGAGTAAGTATGTATGCAGGTAGGTAGACAGAGTGAGTGCCCGTCGGGAGCCCTGTGCTTGGCTGGTGCTGGTGCTGGGGGGGAGTTTAGAGTGCAGAAAGAGAGCGAGTAGAACCATGAATCAAATATTGGCAAAAGTGGGCACCTGGGGATCTCCCACTGCCAGCGTCTTGAGTCCAGGACTTGACTGCAAGCCTGATTGCTGAATGGCCAGCGCTAGCCAGGGCCCCCGGCACCCAACTGCCCTAAGGCCTCTAAGGCGCCAAGTACCCAGGGCCCCTCCAGCTGTGTACCTGCCACCGCGTTTCACGTACCGACCGTACAGTGATCAATGGCTATACACACAGTAACACTTTTACTCTACTGACAGCTGGAGTACTTACTTTGTGTACTTTGAGGGTATCAATCAATTTATTCACGCTCAATTACAGCAGCAATTCACATGCTTACAGATAGCAGAGGAGGAAAAGAAAAGAACAAAATAACGATACAAGATCTATACTAATACCATCACCACTTTGACATCGGAGAGTTGGCAAAGAGAGTTTGGGTGGCTGGGCCGGTTCCGTTGAAGATGAGAAGTTTGTCGGCGCGGCGGTCAGAGAGAGAGAGACTGGAGAGAGCAGCACTCACTGGCAGACTGGTGAGGAAATGGAGCCCGCCAACTACAACATCAACATGCGCAAGAAGAAAAAAAACAAAAAAGGAAAGAAAAAAGGTACCTCCCTCCTCCTCTACTGACGAGACTTCCAATACCTTTGCGCAGTGGTGCAGTGCGACATTGATATCAGCATTACGAAAAAGTCTACCGCCCTACCTAGGGCCCAATCTGAATCAACCTATCTCGACTGACCATGCCTCTTCCGTGCGATTCGTCCCGTCCTGATGCGGTTCCTGAGTCGCTTTTCTGCCATGGCAACTCAAGTCATGTGAGAGAGAGAGAGAGAGAGAGAGAGCAAGAGCGCGATAGAGCGATAATGAGAGAGTGTGTGTGTGAGATGTCGTTGTTGATGATGGTGGGAGATACCTACCAACTTGGGACCCGCACATCATGCCTAGCTTCAGTCATATGTACCCAAGTTGGTAGTAGGAGAGAGACATACGGAGTAGTATGCATGGATGCTATGTACACATGTAGGCAGGTAGTTGGCAAAAGCAACTATCCTATTGACAATATCACCTACCTACACAATTGCAAAGTACGACCGTCGACGACGACGAACGACCAGTAGAACGACGAACCATGGCCGGTACGTAAGAAGTAGGCCATGTAAGTACCTCGATGGCTGGCTGTCACGGACGGAGAGAGGCACAAGCAAGAAGGGGTCCAGAAACAGGGGTGGGTGCTCGTGCTGGAACAAATCAAACGCGCGTTATCCTTGAGCCCCCAAACGGAGCCGGGAACGTTGCAACAGGGAAAATAAAAAGAGCAGAGCAGAGAGGCAGTGGCAGAGGCACAGAGAGAGAGAGAGAGCAGAGAAAAGAAGAATCAAATAAAAGATCAGATGGAGCTAGAACGAAGCTACGAAATTACCGTCCTTCTACACTGCACCAAATCACATATTTCCAAGATGTTGGCCACTCATCAATTAAACCAGGAAGCCGGGTTCTCTCGACCATGGATTACCAGAGCAGGCACGCACGTTCGTATATTTGTATAACATATATACAGGCGTACAAATAAGAGAGAAGAGAAAAATATCCTCTCCCATGACGATACTTGTCGGAAGTTGGAAACACAATGATACCTCAGAACATGAATTGGCGATGAAGAAAACCGGGCAATGAGCAATTGACAAGAGTAGAGAGCGATGGAATCAAGATTGGCGTCGGCCACTAACCATCTAGTTGCTTTTTTTCTTCTTCCTTCTTGGGGCGGGAGGCACTGGCTGGCGCGAGAAGTGGGCGCAGAAAAACGGTGGAATCTCAGGGCAGAAGCAGAAGCAGAAGCAGAAGCAGAAAAGAGAGAGAGGACCGCCAACATTCTAAGACAAGGTACTGGAAGCTATCGATGTCTGTCCCAATCTCACCTGTGTATCCCTTGGGCGGACTGATGAAACCGAGCATAGAGATTGCAGGTGTCGGCACATCATGAGTTCGAGCCATTGATATCTTCAACGCAGAAGGAAAGCCTGGTGATGCCTGGATGGGATTGTCACGCGGCCGATCTCTTGCTATGTAGGTATTTTGATGTGCCCCCCCCATCAATCCACTAGACGGGCCACATCACCTGCACACGGCTATGTACATGTAGTACGTATCCACTCCGCACCCAGATCAATGTATCCCTCAAATACCGACAATCCAGTCTTGACTCGATGCGCACACAACGACCAAGTCTCGGAGCTCTGCAAGTATATCAACTACATCCGTAGGAGGCTGCTGCTTCTATGTAGCCCCCTATTATGTGATAAACCCCTCCGAAATGACTTTCTACCAGGGGGTCGTTCGCTGTATGTTGTTATGGGGGGAACAGACAGCTACCAGAAAGAAAGAAAGAAAGTGTGGAGTTGCGCGTGTTCCAACGACCTCCCGCCAAGGATGATGCCTTCGCCGATGACTCTGCTCTCCGACTCTTATTCTTCTAAATACGTTTGCCCCCAACAGCTGTGTTCCTCTCTCTCTCTCCTCTCACTTGCTGATCGAGATGATGGGAATAACATAGATTGACTAATTGCCTCGGGGCGGTGTCTATCTTCTCTGGTTTCTTTCTAAGCCGTAAGAAGAGAGGTTGCAGATCGGTGGTGCCTGCTGGTACAGAGACGTTGATACCTAATACGTACCCTACTTTACGAAGGCATCCGTCGAACGAGCGCGCCAAGCAAAGCATTGAGGCCTTTCTGAGAAGAGCCGTCTTTCCTCGACACGCACTTGGCAATGCATAACGAAGCGAGGCGAGGCGAATCAAGGTGGAAAGAGGGCAATTACTATTCTTATTCGCGTAAACAGTATACGTACATAAAGACAGACAAATCCGTCGTCGACAATCGTAAATCCCAAATATGCCAGATTGGCTGCGTGCTGCGTTGCTGTGCTGCTTGCTGCTTATCACAGAAGGGGAACAAAAAAGCAAAGCAAGGCTCAGATCGAATCTCCAGCTCGGCACCGGATAGGCGTGCGTTCTGCCCATGTGTCTCTCTATATAGCTTGCATGAAGTGTGTGTGCTGTGTGTGTGTGTGTGTGTGTGTGTGAAGGTCTGATGAGGCAAGCAGCAGACGGACAGACAGGTGAGAGACGAAAGATACAGTGCGGGCGTTGGCTCGAGGGGACGAGCAGAGGTACTTGGGGGTGGACTTGGGGACCGATCTGCCCAGCATGCAGCATGTACCGAAGTAGTGTGAGCACGACAGGGATCCCAGCCTGCCTTAGCGTCAATGTCAAGCAGGCGCCTCGTCAAGGTCCAAGTCACCTGGGTGTACATGCACTTCTGCTGCTGCTTCGTCTTTGGCCACACACACACACACACACACACACATTGGCTGTGAATGGGGGACCTGTTGCTGCTGTAAGGTGTGTGAGGCGAGTAGTAGTGAGGGAGTAAATGTGATGAGAGGTGTAGTCGATTGGAACAGACAAGCGAAGGCGAGGGCGTACGAAACTCTTTCTCTCTCTCTCTCTCTCTCTCTCTCTCTCTCTCTCTCTTTTTTTTCTTCCTCTCTTTCGTATGGATGGTGTTTCCTGAATAGGCAGCGGTGTGGTTACCCAGATGCTGGACTTGAAGACCAAAGTCGAAGACCGGATTTCCAACTGAGTATACAGAGTACCTCCCTCCCACCTCCCCCTTCCCTGCCTTTCTTCTTCCCCTGGTCAAGTGCTCAGTCTGTCTGCCCAGAATCCGCCCTGGCACATCTGGCCGATAGGGGACTTTGATAAATAAAGGTGGGCTCCTGTTCAGATGGGCGAGATGCATTTAATTTAGCGGTCGTCACTTTTCCGCCCTCGAATTCAAATCATCATCAGTCGATAGGAAGCCCAGATAGATGGAAGGGTGCTTCTGTCGTCCCCAACTAAGAAGCGAAGATGCATGTACATGTACATCACGTAACCATCGCATACACACCTTAAGTAGGTTCATGTTGCCAGCCCACCCGCCTCAAAGCTGCGTCTGCGTTAGAGAGGAGGCGGAAGGCAGAGGTCGAATTGATACTGTGCCGCGCTCTCTCGCTCTGGTACATTGTATTGTTCTCCAGTTCGTATGTTGGGGAAAGTAAAGTTTCCTTTGGCGAATACAAGACTCGCTCGCTCGATCTACTCTTCCCCAAGTTATCTTACCGCGCACCCCTTCGAGGCCGTTCAGTCTTCAACCAACTGTAAGTGGTATGGCACATCTCTCTTCTCCTCATCATACTTGTGAATTGGTGGTCGAACGAACGAACGTTCAGTCGTTTCGTCCCTAGGCAGGGAGAGTGTGGACTGGATGTTCCTAGTCGCGGACCCACGAGAGAGAGAGAGCGCGCGACACCATCCATCCCCATCTCCACAAGCAACAAAACCGTTCAACGCCATGGGTAGCTAAGACCTCCTTCTATCGACAATGACCTGCATATATACCAGCTTGTCGCATGGGCAACCAAGTTACCTTGACACCGGACAACTGGATGATGAGATCAGTATTGACAATTATATTTCTCTCTCTTTTCTGCTCTTCTTCCAGTAGTAGACTTAGACATAAGGGGAAGAGGGGAGGGACATCAATGGATTGACAGTTGATGTGGTGTGTGTGCGTGCTAGTATATCAATGTACCTTAACCGCCACGTACCTGGATTAAAGTATGTCGGCCGGCAATGGGCGAGACTATCCCATCCCAGCCAAACCCAGCCTAGAAAGCCAGCCTCATCGCCCATGCCCATGCCACTACTGCCTCTTACAGACAGACAGACAGACAGGCCCTCCATCCAACCATCCATCATCCATTCTCTTCGCAACCCGTCAAACCCCACCAACACCACCACGTTTCTGTGCTGGCTGCCTGCCTGTCCTCGTTACAAGGCCCTCCCCCCCTCTCTCTCTCGCTCGCTCGCTCTCTTCTAGGTAATCCTGCCTGTATGTGACTTACACAATGGGAAACAATGTCGCATTGTCCGAATGCAAGTTGGCCTCATTACCAACAACAACAACAAGAACCACACACAACGAGCAATGCCATGATTCTGACATGTACCGACCTTGCCTACGGACAGAAGAAACCTGAGGAGTAGCACTGCCATGGCCGTTGCTATAAAATTAGAATTTCATCGGAAACAAGTCTAAACCGCCCAAGTTTTTTACTAAGTGGTAGGGCATACTGTATTACTTACTGTATGTAGTCTGTCTGTCGTTGTATGCTGCATGTATTCCAGAATATATACATAGCTATGCTACAACCTAGGTTACTGCAACTAGAGGCCATGTCTGCAGCTCTGTGCAGTTGTAGTAATGGGCGTCGCCGTCCACCCACACCACCCACACCTGGATTGGGATTCACCAGCCGGCCGGCCTTGTTGGGTTGTGTGGTGTCTCTCTGTGTGCCGCCCGCCGTGTGGTGGATGCCCCTGCGCGGATCTTGCATCCTTCCCAGTTATCCACATCCGGTTTAGTCTAGAGTCTTGACATTTTCCAAAGACCCAGCTTTCCCTCTCTCTCTCTCTCTCCCCAGCAGCCTAGGTGCCAGGCAAGCAAGTGTGGTGCGTGCTGCCCAAAACAAGCGTGAATCGCCCAGGAGAGACCACATGCGCCTGTGAGTTATTTCGCAGCAAGAGCTGTCGTAATAAAAGGTGTGTGGTATGGCCAATACTATCGGAAGTGCCTCTTCTTCGTCCCATTGTACGTTACAGTACATCTGCTGTCAAAATCCCAATATGACAGATACATAAGAGGTATATTTGGCTTCGTAGGAAAAGGGTTCAACGTTGCTCTCAAGGTAACGGGTCCTCTTCTGCCCCACCGCCGCGTATCTCCCAATTCATTCCCAGGTTCCCTTTTTTTTCTCTTCCTTTTTTAAAGATGGTATTTGGCCTACCCTGGTTTCACCATGCTGGACTTGACGGACGGTATTTGTTTCGTCGGTTTACCCTCCATGTCGCCCTCGATCTCGAGTTTGTTTCAGACAAAATAGGCATTGACATTGCTGAAAGAGAAGCTCTAGGTTGGATGTACAGACAGACAAGACAGACTGTCAAGCAATATTGGCATTGCCTAATGTATGCGACAACCCAGGAGGAGGATGAAGTATCGGTGAGGTCAAGGTCAATTAAGCAGGGTCCAGATTGCTACCCTGCCATGATCCATCATCGTCCTTCTAGTGCGATACCAGAGCTTGGTATCGCGACGGGGATAATATAAACTCATTAGTCGCACACGGCCCAAGCTCCTCCTCCTTCTTTTCTGTTTTCCAAGTACGATCGCCATGCAAGGGACAATCTCGACCAATGTGTAGACGATATATGAGCAGACATCAGTTATGCGATTTCCCCTTATCTGTGGTTCGGCACCTTGTGGTATATATCACGAAACAGTTCTGTTGCATTGCCAACACTACTTATTATAAACAACACACACTTCAGTAAGGTGTTCTCGATGAAGAAGACCTCACCCTAGTTTCAACAAACCGGAAAGCCAGAACCGCTACCCCGCTTGATCTAGAGAGCCCTGGGCTCCTGCTAGACCTGGGCTCCTGCTAGACCTGCCTGCAGGCTGGCCTGGCCTGGCCTCGCTTTCGAAGCTAACACTTTCTTTCGTTAGAAGAACTCTTTAGCCTGTTCACTCTTTCGTTTCATGAAGCCTATTTGACCTGTACTGCGTAACTGCATCTCTAGAACGGCGATAGGGTCCCATACGCCAAGCCAGTTATTTTTTCCCAAAGACATGGTGGATGTCAACTCCTTGTCCGTGCAATTGCTTGATCGCCATTGCCACCTGCTAGAGTGAAGAGTCCTGACTCGAAGCCGTGCTGCTGCGAGATCCATCTTGCACTGAATTGCTTCTTTTTCTTCTTTTTCCTCATCCTAGAGAAACACCTGGAGACACTCCTCCTTTCGGGTTGGTTCTTTGGCCATGCCGTTTCCTTTTTCGCCGTTCGTAAGGTCAAGGGTTATGGTCACGTCTTCCCATCCACCCCATTGGCCATCTGGGAACAACAACGTCCCCCCGAACTAACATGCCCATCCAGCCTAGCCCTATCGGACTATTGGGCGGCTGACTCTTACTAGAACGAACGAAGTTGCGCGGCAGACAAGATCCCTCTCATATTCCTAGTGGTAGATGTGACTATGATGCGGTGCAAAGTTGTACGATGGTGGTCTGGCAAACGTGCTATGTATGATATCTCGAACATTCGTAGCCGGTATGCGCAATCCCCCAAACGCAGGTGGTGGTTGGTGGTCTGTGGTCATCACCCTGAATTTTGGATCCCCACCAAACCTGCACCCGGCACCCCTTGAACTGCGTGCTGGGATGGTGATGGACGAATGCGTGTGCCGGGCCCAGGCTGGTCTGATTGGCTTTCTATCTCCCGGAAAAGAGGGCGCGGGGTGTGAAATGTGGGTGTTGTGCCTCTGTGGGAGATGAGGCTACGCAGGGTGCCTTTCTCTCTCTCTCTCTCTCATGACAATTTCAGTCTGCCACGCGTTGGGGGAAGGTTGCAGGAGGGGAGAGGTATCACCCACTACGGCATCTTTCTTCAAGTTCGTTGGCTGGCTGACATGCCCAAGATCATACGGATTGGATGGATGGGATGAAAGAAGTAAGTAGCAGACGGGGGGGGTTTTTTTCAGAGAGAGCCGAGACTGCCGACCAAGCCGATAAAGAAAGGCGAAAAAAGACAGGCAAGGCTGCTTGCTGGTACTTCAAAAAGGTCAGCAGCAATCAATCCGAATGAAGCTTCCCAACTCCGTCGCGGTCAGAGCCAAGCAAGCAGGCCAGTAAACCCAGTCGCCGTTATGGATCTTTTCCCAGATCGCTGTCCAGTACCTACATAGTAGTAGGCAAGCAGGTATCTACATGTACCGCATACAGAGTACCGATGCATGCATGTTGCTGATCAGTAGGCGCAACGTATTACAGAGCCTCCCTCTCTCTCTCTCTGCCATTTCTAAAACAAGCAGCAAATTTCTCCAGGAGGGAAAAGACGGAAAATCTTGTGTTGTGTGTTGGTGCGGAGAGTATAGAGAGAGGTGCGGAAATCACCAAATCTCCAGTCACTATGCCTCCGCCACATAACACGCAAACATTCATCTAGATGATGGGCTGGCTTTGCCTCACTGCAAGACTGCCAGCGGGTCACGGTCATGGGAGATGCCCCCTTCAACCAATCTTGGAGGGGACGGCTACCTGGGTACGTTGGCGGGCGAGAAAGGAAAGAGAAAAGAGAGAATGGGCAAAAAAGTCATCCCAAGAATCCGGACCCTGCGTAATCTGCCATCAGCCTTGCACAGCCCAAAGCAGCGACTTTTTTTAAAAAGCAACATCCTCGCTGCTGATCCTGCTGTGCCTCTTTGGTTAAACCCAGCCGATCGGCGCACTATTTCATCATCCAGCGGCAGCCATGTCGGATTCGATCGCCATGCCCATACTCCGTACAGTCTACATACTTATTCTGGTCGAGGGGGTGAAAGCACCAGCTTACCATTCAGGACAACTGATAGTCCCCACGAATACCTCGTTTCTTTGATTGAAATTTGAATGCCGTGCCATTGCCGTTCATCTCTGAGATGGTTAGTCGGTACGGATGCGGATGCGGATGCGCTGGCTGTTTCTTTTCGATGCCCAACTCCACCAAAGGTGGGCATACAGACGGCCACCCCGCAGGTCGCATGCTCGTGTTGGTCGAGTGCCCTCTGCTCTGGATACGTAGCCAACCGAGAGGATGGACCTGCATGTCGCAGTTACTTGGAGGGAAGTATGGGCCTAGTGATGGCTGAATTGGCAGTCTGCTAGGAATTAGGTACTATGCTCATGTGTCAAGCCAAACAGCATATCCGTAGATATTCTCTCGCTGAGCGGAGCTGAGCTGGTGCATCGAGCCGTATTGTATGCCGAACCGGAAGGACGAGGGCCGTTGCGGGATCGAATGATGTGTATAGCTCCGGGTGTCGAGTGACAAGATGGAAAGCCTGCGTATGTAGGTCAATGACAGTGGCTGCAGATCGAGTCTGCATATCAACTTCGAGGCATTTTCTTTTCGTATGCACGTATTGGTCGATGGCTTGTCCGTGGCGTGACAGCCCCAATGATGTCGGGCAAGTAGGAATCAAGCAGCTTGACTTGCATCTGCAAGGCTCTGGGTCGTTGCTCGTGGTTGTAGTACGAGTGCTTCACTTCCATACTCCGTTACTGACATGTCCCTCTCTACCTGATCGCGCATCCATACCCATACCAGTTTCGAGATGTTTCGCTCACGTCCAGCAACGGCATTCCACATGCCACTGCCATGCCCCATAGTGCCGACGTGAGCTAAAATCGGGAGGGTCATGGAAAGCTTACCACCCAGTTAGCCCTGTCCGGCCGTCCACCCGCCCCGGACCGCCTGCCGTTGACCGTGCCGGTGTCCGACAGAAGTAAAGCAGACTGTACTGATTGAGTGCCAATCAACAATGCATCAACAGCAGACCTACATACTACACAGGGGAGTGACATATGCCTACGGAGTAAGCAACGATAAGATAACATCCGATGGAAACTGAATCGGGAGCTCAGATGGAGATCCATGCAAGTGGATCGACATCTGAGAGCCTCCCCCTCCGCTGTCGATCACACGGCGCCATATTACCTAACCAAACCGCCCGGCTTTCCCCTCCAACCCTCTAGACCACGACTAGCCGACAACGAACGATCGACACTACCCCACGGTTACCTTACCTCACTTCCCAAGACAACCTCCATCCAAGCAGCATCCGAGAGAGCAACTTGCTAAATGAGCTTTGGGAACCGCCGCCTACTGGTTCTGACGTCGTTCACCACTGCACTTCGAGCAACTCTGCAGCCATTGGCTTCATCTCGATCGATTCGAGCCACCAGTTCTAGTGCTATTTTCTCCGTGAGGTTCAGCAGCAGCACATCCACCACCGCCAACATGTCGCCCCCCAAGTCGGCCCTGGACTTCCTTGACTTCGTCAACGCCTCGCCCACCCGTGAGTCTTGCCATTGCCTATTTAGTTGTGCTACATCTTGGACGGTGAAAAGCATTCTTCTCTACCTAAGTAGTCAGACCGATCAACTAACCTGCTTCTTCCTCGCAACCAGCCTACCATGCCGTCCAGTCCTCCATCGCCCGCCTCGAAAAGGCCGGCTTCGCCAACGTCAAGGAGCGCGACAACTGGTCCTCGACCCTCAAGCCCGGCGGCAAGTACTACATGACGCGCAACGGCTCCACCATCGTCGCCTTCGCCATCGGCAACCAGTGGAAGCCCGGCAACCCCATCGCCATGGTCGGCGCCCACACCGACTCCCCCACCCTGCGCCTCAAGCCCGTCTCCCGCAAGGCCGGCGCCGGCTTCATGCAGATCGGCGTCGAGACCTACGGCGGCGGCATCTGGCACAGCTGGTTCGACCGCGACCTCAGCATCGCCGGCCGCGTCCTGGTCCGGGACGGCAAGACGGGCAACTTTGTCCAGCGCCTCATCAAGGTCGACCGGCCCCTCGTCCGCATCCCCACCCTCGCCATCCACCTCGACCGCTCCTCCAGCTTCGACCCCAACAAGGAGACGGAACTGTTCCCCATCTGCGGCATGGTCGCCGCCGAGCTCAACCGCACCGGTGCCAAGGTCGAAGACAACAAGAAGGACGAAGGCGAGAAGATGGACACGGACGGTGACTTCCAGCCCCTGAGGGCCATGACCGAACGCCACCACCCCCGCGTCCTCGAGATCATCGCCGAGCACGCCGAGGCGGCCGTGGAGGACGTGGTCGACTTCGAGCTCGTGCTCTACGACGTGCAGAAGTCGTGCCTCGGCGGCCTCAACGAGGAGCTCATCTTCTCGCCCCGCCTCGACAACCTGAACATGACGTACTGCAGCGTCATGGGCCTGATCGAGTCGGTCAACTCGACGAGCCTGGATAAGGAAACGAGCATTCGTTTGATTACCTGCTTCGATCACGAGGAGATCGGCTCGACCTCGGCCCAGGGCGCCAACTCCGACCTGCTGCCCTCGGTCGTGCGCCGCTTGTCCGTTGTCGCGGGAGGCCGTCACGGCGATTCGGCCTCGGACAAGTCCTGGGAGCACGTGGCCTCGGACCCGGACGTGGACCTGAGCACGGCCTTTGAGCAGACGACGGCGGCCTCGTTCCTGGTGTCGGCCGACATGGCGCACTCGGTGCACCCCAACTACGTGCAAAAGTACGAGGCGAACCACCAGCCCGAGATGAACAAGGGCACGGTCGTCAAGATCAACGCGAACCAGCGGTACGCGACCAACTCGCCCGGGCTGGTCCTCCTGCAAGAAACGGCCAGGCGCGCGGGCGTGCCGCTGCAGCTGTTCGTGGTGCGCAACGACTCGCCCTGCGGCTCGACCATCGGGCCCATGCTGTCGGCCAAGATGGGCGTGCGCACGCTGGACCTGGGCAACCCCCAGCTCAGCATGCACTCGATCCGCGAGACGGGCGGGACGTACGATGTGGATCATGCGATTAAGCTGTTTGAGTCGTTCTTGTCGCATTATTCGGAGCTGGAGCCGAAGATCTTGATTGACTAAACGAAGCCACTGCTACTACTTTCTGCTATATGCATATGATGGGGGACACATACTTACTCCCTGCTTCCTCTACTGGTATAATGATATCTTGGGTGAGTATCCATGCCTGTCACGAGGTCCTACAGCTGTGGGGTAGAGCAGTCTGGTGGCTATCCCGACTCCCGATGTTTGAATATAACCAAGCAAGGCATCGGATACGTTGTTGGCGTAGGCGTTATGCGGTCGAGAGATATAGGTCCCTGTCTGTCTGTCTTCCTGTAAGAACTAGATTGCAAGCAACTGTTGATCACGAGAATAAAACTCAAATAAGAATTCAAGTATAAAGTATTATGTCATGAACATGGTGATCGGGAAAACACTGTCTTTGTTTATTGGGCTGCATATGATGATGTGCTTGCTTCATTTGAATGGCATTTGCATAGGGCTTTCCTCCCTCTCATGTACTGCTTGGTGTTGCTCACATGCCACACAATTTCCTCGTGGTTTTGCAGTCCTGCTAGCTTTCTCGGAAGACATTCTAGCTCCTGAACGTACGTGCACGTATTCCTCCTTAGGAGCAAAGCATGGCGGACCTTTTACGGAGAGGATAGATATATATATATACATGGACAGTCAACGGCAAACGCGAAGCACAGCCCGGGGCTGCTATTCTCATCGAAGCACCGGCAAGGAGCTCGGACGAGTCGTTCGAAACACCAGCCTGTCCATAGGATCTGTTTACTGCCAGCTGTTGAGCCATTCGGGTTCTACCAACCTTCAACTTCCATTGCTCGTGATTCTGATACCAAGACTTCTACCCCCCTCACGGATATATTTGATTAGTCACCGTCTCTCTCTCTCTCTTTCTTTCTCCCTATTCGGATCTGATATACTCAGGTAGAAATGATCTGGAAGTCGGATCACTAATTACCACGAGAAAGCCACAGCCTGTCGCCGCCGAAAAGGCTGCAAGTTTGGAGCTACGGTAGACATTACTTGATTGACTCTTGTCGATATCTCCCTCTTGAATGGTAGATATTGGGTGGCGTTCCGTGTCGTTATGGTTGGCAATCCGATGTAATCAAAGCCATGAGATCTTTTCCACTTGAATGGAGTCAACATTTTGAGGAGGTAAACCACGTCATATGCACCGCACTCATAATTCAATTCAGTCGGTTGATTCGAGAGCTGTGAACAAAAGCCCATTTGATGGGATCCCTAATATTTTTAAACGCCCCCTTTTCTCAAGTGGCTACCTATTGGATAGTGGTACGACAGCAACAGATTAGATGTGTAGGTTTTCTGATACACGTAGAGATAGAAACATCCATCAGCGGCTATTGCGCGCCATCGCCTTCTTCTTCCGCATGTTTCGTTTCCTAGCAATGATCTTCTGGTCCAGAGCTTGCCTAGCATCACCACCGCTCTTCTTTCCTTCACCACCGTCCGCAGCAGCACCTCCCCTGGGAGCAGCACCATCCGAGCGGCCAGGTCTCTTACCATCGAAGCCACCGGGTTTCCTGTCTCCGAAACCAGGCTTCTTGTCGTCCCGAGAAGGCCGCTTGCCATCCCAGCCAGGCCTCCTGGTACCAGGCTTGCCCGCGTTGCGGAAAGCGTTCCTCCTCTCGGCAAAGGGAGCATTCTTGGGGATCTCCGCCTCCTGCGGCGGGTTGCGCGGGCCCTGTGTCGACCGCAGCAGGATGTCCTTGCGCCGGGCCACGACCTGCGCGTTCTCGATGGCGAACTCGGCGATTAGGCGCTGGCTCTTACTCGTCGGGCTGTCGACGGCATGACCGTTGAGCCATCGCAGACCCATGAGAGCCCAGCGGTGCGACGAGTATTCGACGAAACCATAACCACGGCTCTTGCCGGCGCCGTCCTTGACGTCCACCTTGGATCCCTGCGCGTTCTCGTACACGATCTTGGCCTGACTAACGATACCCTTCTTCTTCTCCTTGCGGCGGTGCTCCGCCTCCTTGTCTTCGGCGCCACCCCGGTTGAGCTCCTCCTTGGACAGGGGCTCGCGGAGACCAGCCTTGACGTCCTTCGAAAAGCCCACCACGGCCTCACGGGCGAGGGCCTTGAGCTCCTTGGGGGTCATGTTGCGGGGTATGTTGCGGAGGGCGAGACGGGTCAGACTGAGATGCAAACTGGGGTTGCCTTGGATCTGCTTCTTCCTCTGGGCCGCACTGTCGTCGCGCATCTGGATTTCGGAAGCGGAAAGCATCGAGTGCAGGGGCGAACCGGCGGGGATGGAACCCTCGGCGAGCAGATACAGGCGTCGCTTGTCTCGGTCCTTGGTATCGCGCGCCGCAATGCCGGTCTCGGTTAAGCGTTGGGCCTCGCTCTTGTTGACGGCCTGGGTCACCTGCAAGACTCTGCCGTCCAGGGTGTACAGACCCGCCAGATCAGCCATCTCGTTTTGCAAGATCGAGCGCTTGCCGGGGTTGTCGGGAAGCTGTTGGCGAGGAGCACCCCTCACGCAAGCGGTAGAATCGTCCTGGCTATAGAAGCATACGAAACCAGTACCGGCCGGTCGGTCCGTAGCACGATCCATGACACACCGGGCATACCTGACGGGGCCGAACTGCTCAAAATGTGTCTTCAGCGCCTCGTCATCAACGGAGAAAGGCAGGTTTCGTATGAAGACGGTCGAGTCGTTATTTGTGGTTAGCCTCTTAGCTGGCTGCTCCTCCTCGTCCTCATCAGCGCCGCCATCAAAGTCGGCGTCATCTCCCTCTTCGTCGTCGTCTTCGTCGTCGTCCTCATCTTCCATGTTCTCCATTTGGTTCTTCATGAAATTTCGAAGGTCTTCATCCTCCTCTTCCTCCTCGGAATCCTCTTTATCTTCCATGGGGGTATCCTCATCCGCCTCTGCCTTTTTCGATTCTTTCTTGGCAGGGGTGGTCTCTTCAGGGGCGTCGCCCTTTTGCTGCTTTGTCCACTCATTCTTGTCGGCGGCCCAGTCGACAGCGATGGGGCGACCGTCAACCATCTTTCCATTCTCTCCCTCCATGGCCAACTCGGCGTGCTTGTGGCGGCGGAAAGTAACAAAGCCAAAACCGGCAAGCTTGCCCTTGGACTGAGGAACGTCGGCGTACTTGACTTTTCCGTGCTTCTGGAACAGGGCAGACAGCTGCTCGGGCGTCTTGATGCTCCAAGGCAAGTTTCGGACAATCAGCTTGGCGTTCTGGGGCTTTCGGGCCTCCTCCATATCAGCGACTCTTTTCTCTTTGCGGGAGGCGGTCTCGGTGGCAATTCCGGACGGCTCAGCGGTAGCCTTGGGTTTTCTTTGGCGGGCTTCGGCGACATCCAGGGTGATCTTCCTTCCATCGAGAGCCTGGTGGTTCAACCTGCTCTTGGCCGCGAGCGCATCCTCGGCGTCGGTGAAAGTGACCTGAGGCGAAAGACATGGTTAGCCTGTGTTGAGGGGGGATGCACCAGGTAGCACGCTGAGACTCACGAATCCATATCCTCTGGAGGCCTTGGTGGCGCGATCCTTGACGACGGTAGCATGCTTGACGGGGAAGTAGTTGGAGAAGAACTCGGTAAGGCTTTCGTCGGTTGCCGAGGGCGGAAGCGAGCGAACAAACAGAGTTCGGTTCTCTTCGACTCGGGGGCGCTTGGTGGCCCTCTCGGTCGCCTCACCCGCGGGTGCTGCCTCTCCTGCACCCTCCTCAGCAGCGGCCGTCTGAGGCTGCTCCGAAGGAACAGAGGCTGGTTTGGCGGCAGAGTCGGTTTGGTCGCGAGACCGCTTGAGCTTCCCAGGACCTGCCATTTTGTGCAGGCCACCTAAAACAAATAGGTATTGGGGATGGGGCGAATTAGAAGAATGGCGACGTCCTGTTCAATGTTGAAAAGGTTTGACGTCGGTAATGCAATGCCCAAACCAAACCTCGACGTCTAGAGCCTGCAGCCAGCCTCAATTGCGACCGACCCAGCTACAAGAAAATTAATTGCTTATCAGCTAATCGATAGGCGCAGGTGTGGGGGGTCTGTCCAGTAGTTCAATGTTGGATCTGAGGTCCAATCGAGACTTGAGGGACCTTCTTTTCCCAAAGCCCATCAGCTCTTCCAAAAAGAGCGTTGCCCCGTAACCCCCACTTTGCCAGCACACTCCCTCCCTCCCTCCCTCCCTCTCTTGTGTACTTTCTTCCAGGCTTGCCAGGGTGGGATAACAAATAAAGACGATTCAACGCGGCACGCGTGCTTGGATCAGATTAATGGATTGAGTGCATAGCCAAGTGTTTGCATACCTACATTACACAATCCCACTAGATTTTGGGACGTCAGGTCTAGACTGAGACCGTCCTTCTCTCTCCAGTATTTTGTTTGATCCTACCTGCATGTCAATCCTGCCAATTGCATCCCGCTCGAACCCGGCCCCTCTCGGACGCTCTAGCGTCTAAAACAGCAGTAGAGTAGTCTTTCTAATCAACAAACCCATAAACATCACCAAAAAAGTAACACCTCCAACCGCATCTCGATATCTCTACACACACAATGCCCCCCCAGGGCTTCCACAAGGTCGGGGCGTGCCGTCTCCAACAAATCCTCCTCGGCCGCTACCACCACCCGCACAACTCGCAACTCCGCCCCCGCCTTCGTCATCCCCGAAGAAGCCCCCGACAGCGCCCTGCGCACCCAGATATGCGCCGTCTTCAAGGACGCCCAACGCACTACTGCCACCCACCGCAAGCTCGTCGTCAACCTGCGCAAGATTCATGAGTCTTGCTGCTATGAGCCGCCGTCGCGCCCTGCCGGCAAGGGCTCCAACAAGTCCCAGGCCCCCGAGAGCGACGACTTCGAGGAGGAGGATTTCAACACCGAGTTCACCCGCTGCGTCCTGCGCGTCATGCCCGTCAAGAAGAGCGAGAGCGTCGGCGAGAAGACCATCCGCTTCGTCGGCCTCTTCCTGCGCCACGCCAACGACAAGGACAACGAGCTGCTCGGCGAGGAGGACGTCGATGCTAGTACCATGCCCGAAACGCCCACCACTCGCCTGACCACCCTCGTCATGGAGACGGTACTCCCCCTGCTCACTGCCAAGGACAAGTTCGTCCGCTACCGATCAACACAGCTCATCTCACATATCATCAACTCGCTCGATGCTATCGACGATGACCTCTTCCAGTCTTTGCGCCACGGTCTTCTTAAGCGCATCCGTGACAAGGAGGCCATGGTACGCGCTCAGGCCGTGCTGGGTCTTGGACGTCTAGCCGGTAACCAGGTCGAGGCAATGGCCAACTCGGACGACAGCGACGACAACGCCGAGACTGGCTTATTGGAGAAGCTGCTCGAGGTGCTGCAGAACGACCCTAGCGCCGACGTTCGACGCTCCCTCTTGGTCAACTTGCCCATCCTTCCCAACACACTACCCTACCTCTTGGAGCGAGCTCGCGACCAAGATCCGCAGACTCGCCGGGCCGTTTATTCTAGGTTACTACCGGCCCTCGGCGATTTCCGCCACTTGTCCCTATCCATGAGAGAGAAGCTGCTGCGCTGGGGTCTGAGAGATCGCGACGAGACGGTACGCAAGGCCGCCGGTCGCCTTTTCCGCGAACGCTGGATCGAAGACTGCGCCGGAGTCCCTCCCCCGGCCGAAGGCGAAAAGGCTGCCGAGCCTGCCGAGCCCAGTTTCGACGGCCTCCTCGAACTCCTGGAGCGAATCGATGTGGTGAACTCGGGGGTGGAGAACGGAGTCGCGCTCGAGGCCATGAAGGGTTTCTGGGAGGGAAGGCCGGATTACCGCAATGCCGTCAACTTTGACGACAATTTCTGGCAAACGCTGAGTGCCGAGGCCGTCTTCATGGCCCGCAGTTTCAACGACTTCTGTCGCGCCGATGGTAACCGCAAGTACGAGTCCCTGGTCGAGGAGAAGCTGCCCGAAGTCACCAAGGTGGCTTTTTACCTGGAGCGGTACCTGAATGTCTTGATTGAAGCCATCCGGAGGGTCAATAGCCAAGAGGAGGTGGATGATGACGAGGACGAGGAGGACACCGTCGAACAAGAGTTCATTGTCGAGCAGTTGCTGCACATTATCCTGACTTTGGATTATTCAGACGAAGTCGGTCGCCGGAAGATGTTCGCCCTTTTGAGACAGAGCTTGTCAATTCCCGAGTTGCCCGATGAGGTCACAAAGCTGGCCATTGATGTTCTTCGTGACATCTGTGCCCCTGATACCGCCGGCGAGAAGGAGTTTTGTAGTGTCGTCCTCGAGGCTGTTGCCGATGTCCACGATACGATCGTCGATGAGCCTGCCACCGATAACGACGATAATGAAAGCTTCCATTCGGCGCGATCCGAGGTCGACAGCGACGGCACACCCGCCCCCGACGGGAAGGGTAAGAACGAGCCGGAGCTGACCGAGGAGGAGGCCCGGGCCAAGGCCATCAAGGAGATCATGATCAACATGAAGTGTCTGCACATCGTCCAGTGTATGCTCTCCAACGTCGAGGGTACGCTACAGGAGAATGACCATCTGGTCTCGATGCTGAACAACCTGGTGGTTCCCGCCGTCCGCAGCCACGAGGCGCCAGTCCGTGAGCGAGGTTTGGTTTGTCTCGGGTTGTGCTCGCTGTTGGATCGTCCCCTGGCCGAGGAGAATCTGTCGCTCTTCATGCACTTCTTCAGCAAAGGCCACTCGGCCCTTCAGATTACTGCTCTGCAGATTCTGACAGATATCCTGAATGTACACGGATCGCAGCTTCTGTCCAACAACCCCACTCTTCTCAAGGTATACATCAAGGCGCTGCGCTCCGGTTCCAGGAACCCGGAGGTCCAAGGCGCGGCCACCGTCGCCGTCTCCAAACTGCTGCTTGGAAGAGTGGTCACCGACCAGGAAGCCTCTGCCGAGCTGCTCCGGACATTGGTCATCGCCTACTTCGACCCTTCGAGTTCCGGCAACCAGGGCGTGCGCCAGGCGCTCAACTACTTCCTGCCCGTCTTCTGCTACTCGCGATCCGATAACCAGCACTTGCTCCGTTCTGTTGCGCTGGATGCGCTGCACTCGCTGTACCTCGTGCGCGAGAGTCTGGACGACGAGGATGCCGAGGTCGACGACCAGATGGCCACGCTCAATGCCATCGGTTCCTGCTTGGTGGACTGGACGGACCCTCGCAAGTGCTACCAGCCGGGCTATGCCATGGATGCGGAGAAGAAGAACGTCAATGGTGATGTTCACCTTGACTTTGCCAGCGACATTCTCGAGAAGCTCAACAGCAATTTCAGCAGTAAGTTTTCTTGGTATTTCTAACGCTTGCGATCACGATTCAGATTACTAATCTATATACTCGTAACAACAGAGGAAGAAAAGAAGACCATTGCACCCTTGCTCGGCAAACTCTTCATCTCGCCAACCTCAACTGAAGAAAAGATCCGCGAGCTGTACGAGGAAGTCGCCTCGGCGGTCGAGGATAATCTGCTCAACGACGCGACGGGCCGGAACGCGCTTTACAAGATCCATGTCAGTTTGGGCAAGATTGTGAACCAGCTCAACGAGCAGCAGGAGAGGAGACAGTTTGGCCGGACCTCGATGAGCCGGAGCGTGACGGGCTCGGCGGCCGACCGGTCCTCAGTGGCTGGCTCGGTGGCGGGCGACGACGAGAAGTCTACAGTGGAGCGGATGATGGACGAGAAGTCGGTCATTGCGGAAGAGGACGAGGAGGAAGAGTTGCAGAAGGATGCTTCTGTGTTATCGGCGGCGCCCCGGAGAAGAGGAAAGGAGCCCAAGACGAAGATTAAGAAGGAAGAGGTCTCCGATGATGACGGCATTGGCATGGACGAAGATGATGACGGGGACGGCGATGAGAGTGACGCTACGGTACGGGGGAAGCAGCAGCAGCAGCAGGACGGCGATGGGGAGTCCCTGGTCGAGGACCTGCTGTCGGATGAGGATTCTGTGATGACTGATGCATGATTTGATCTGCCTGGTTCAGCTGAAGTAAACTGATGATGTCCGTTACGATCATGTATGGCTGCGTACTTGGTTTGTAATGAAGAAAGAATTGATGATGAATGGGAAAGAGGAAGGAGAGGGTTTTCCTGGGCCGTTGAGCGTCGTCACGTTTGATACCTCCTTTGAATTGAAATTTTGTTTTTATTTTGCTTGTTAAAGTACCTCTATCTGGTCATGGCCACCGAGACCTGTCGATCCAGTGCGTGATGTCAGTTCCAGTTCTTACAATGAGGTGTAGGTAACTAGAGTAGCAGTCCAGGTTTGCCGGAATGGCCTCCCCTTACTACCTCGAGGTTGGGAACAAAGAACAACTACAGATTCTTGGTGTCTATCTCTGGCTCTGTTGGTTCCAGCTACGTGGTGATGCTGATGAGTCTTTATTCGCCAATTTGCTGGACCAATCAACCTATGTAAGAAGTTCCAACCTCCTTCCCGAAATGGACGATATGCAGTAATTTGGTTGACTCACGTATCCCTAGCAGGGGTAAATCAGGAGGTCTGCGGCTCTCGTATGTGTCTGTCTGTCTGTCTGTCTGCTCCGCCTTCGGATCCCGGGTGTTGGTTGTTGTTGCTGGGCTGCGTGTGGGGGGCGGGGGGACTAGCTGCATGCCAATAGCTCTACGGAGGAACTCCCCGGGATGTACATGTGTAGTAGTGTTGGAAGAAGAGTCATTGAATGTAAGCTGGGGAGGGGGGGTTATGGTGACTCACGGTTGGGGATGCGCTTCTACGACGTTACTGAAGTCAATATCCTCGGCGACATACAGGTAGCTAACTGGGCATGAGAAGATGATAACGAGCATATTGAATAGAAAAAGAAGTCAATATAAATAACCTCCCGAACACCAACATACAATCTCAGAGTTCCGGCCAACTCACCTTCTACTACATCGCATCAGCAACCACCTACACATCAGCCCGGGAGAACTTTTGATATCTCGTGGAATATCCTCCATAGACGAGCAAATTCACACACAAGACGGACTTTACGTCAAAGTCTCTTTTCTTGTATCAATATGGCCGGCCAATCTCTACCCAACAAGTTGTCGATATCCGACGCTCCGCGGATCGCCTCCTACTCCCTGCAAGACCCCGCCCACCCGGAAGTCGAAATCGCCCAGGCCGAGCACCGCATCGACCTGGTCAACCGTTGGAACATCGCCCCCCGGCAGCCGCGTCCTCGAGATCGGGTGCGGGCAGGGCAACGCGACGGCCGTGCTGGCCGAAGCGGTCGGGGAGGGCGGGTCCGTGTAAGTCTTCCGGTTTCTATGACCAGTACATGTAGTTCACCTCCATGCTAATGAAAAAAACCCCGACTCTAGCGACGCCGTCGACCCAGCACCCCCGACTACGGCGCCCCCTTCACCCTAGCCCAAGCCCAAGCCCACCTCTCCGCCAGCCCCGTCGGCAGCCGCATCACCTGGCACCGCGCCTCGCCCGAGGACTTTCTCCTCCAGACGGCGCAGCAGCAGCAGCAGCAGACCTGGGACGTCGCGGTGCTCGCGCACTGCATCTGGTACTTCGCCTCGCCGCAGGTCCTCGCCTCCATTCTAGGGGCCCTGAGGCAGCAGGCCCGCGTCGCGCGCGTCTGCGTCGCCGAGTACGCCCTGCAGGCGACGGAGCGGGCCGCGGCGCCGCACGTGCTCGCGGCCCTGGCGACGGGGATGCTCGAGAGCCACCAGGCGCCCGGGGAGAGCGAAGCGAATATCCGGTCGCTGCTGGGGCCGGCCGCGATCGCGGAGGCGGCGAGGGAGGCCGGGTGGACCCGAGAGGGGGAGGAGGAGGAGACTACTGCTGCTGGGACTGGCGGCGGCGGCATCGTGGTCCCCCGGGCCGGACTGTCGGACGGTTCGTGGGAGGTCGGCACCGTCGTCGGGAAGGGGTTCGCCGGGGAGATCGAGGAGCATATTGCCGATGAGCGGGTGAGGCTCGTGTTGCGGTCGGCTCGGGAGGCTACCGTCGCGGCGGTCCGGGGGCTTGGGGAGGGGGAGAAGGTGAGGACGATGGATGTTTGGGTTGCGGCTTTCGTTTGATGGGACATACATCCTGGGCCCGCACTCAAGTTGACCCAATGGGAAGTGAAGATCCGCTGGGATGCTGGTGTGGTTTAAGGGGGAAGAGTGATCAAATCATTCAGGGGTTTCAGACAATTCCAGGACTTCGCGGCTAACTAGTCAAAGATCAGTGACAGACATAATATCAAGTCACACGATAGTTAGGTGGAATACCTCATATCTACATGGAGAGACTACGAGCAAACCTGGTCCCCACACCTCACATACCTCGTCAGTATTCACTGTTCCTTTAGCCAAGATACTTTGTTGTGAAGACTTAGCAAGGTAGGCCGGCATTGAAAGGATTGCCAGATACATGAGTTTTTTTGGCCATGACAACCACGTATTTCCTATTGGGTGGCCGGATGTATGTTCATATCAAGCCCAGCTGCTCTTATTGCTTTAACTCGGGTTGGTTTAAGACATGAGTAGAAACAATACTTGTGTTCTCCGAGGCTGTCAAATCTATATGTCACTTACGAGCCGCTGACTATTTCTCAAGCTGTCAAGATGTGACATCTCGAACGAAGCCCAAGACTAGCAACTCGTTCACTCACTCGTTTCCCTGAGAATGAACACAACATGTACTTATACGCTATCTCAATACCAAAAACATATTACAGCTCTCTATTCGGCAATACCACGGCGACATAAGCACGATTCATTTCATATATAAGTAATGCTCGGCAGGGATTTTTTATCCCATGGGGACTACGGTCGGGAAATGCCAGTGGCATTTCCAATAGCATGGAATTCAAGACCCTGCAGACGACATCATAGAAGCCCGTTACCACTCGCTGGTATCAACTCGCTTGGATGCTATTGGGAACTATATCCCGGAACCGTAGTCGAAGGCGTCTGCTTCTGCGGCCAAGAGCCACGCAGATCCCAAGTTCGACGCCCCAGCTTCTGGGACACCGTCCTCAAGCTGGAGTTGAACAAGTCCAAGGTAAATCCGGACCGCAGGCTCCTGATGTTGTTGTTGGGCGGCTACTCATAAACGTCCCGTCAACGGAACAGCCAGCATCCCGGAAGCACTGTAAGCGACCCGCGCCCGTCTCCGCTGGGGAGGATAATCATTATGTAGGATTATGTACGGGAACGAACGACTTTTTCTTTCCTCTGCTGGCGAACTTGAACGAAGACCCCGCCGAAGGGGCCCGAACGAAAGAGCAAACAGAAATCGCAAACGAAAGCCAAGGCTTCGTTCGTCCAACGAAATGCTGGCCACGCTAGATTCATGGCTCTCTGTGTGTAGCGCGCGCGCGGTGAGTCGAACAAAGGAAGCTATGGACGGTACAGCAAGTTGATCCAGACACTTTGGGTTATTCGTATGTTATCCCGGAGGCGTCGCCGTCGGACTACCGAGAGAGAGAGAGATACTTCTCACTATCTGCGCGGACCGGAAACGACGGATCCGAACGAGGGAGTCGAGCCGTCGATGGGTTAGTTTCCTCTAGTTGCGTCTGCCAAACAATAGTCGGACGAGCGATCTGTCTACTTATTGATGGACGTGCGGGGGTGGGTTGGTCAACCCACAACACCATCGTCAAGATGAGCAGACGAGCGAGCGAGCGAGCGACACAGTACGGTCTGGGCGACGACTTGATGATGGATTCGACCATGCATTACATGCAGGGAAACAAGTGCATCGGATCTATCTGTTCCGTCCGTCTCGTCCCCGACGAACAAGACTCGACTCCTCAGGAATGGGAAGCGACGCCTGCCCCAGAACACACTCGAGAGCTAGGCGAGCCGGAAGGTATCCGGAACAGTCAAGACGGTCGAGAAATCCGGCGTTAGTCTTGCCGAAGGCTAGATGACGCGGGGCGGCGCCCCGACTATGGGATGCGCCCCACGAGTTGGCGTGATCGTATGACACGGGGGCCAGAGATGGCGGTATGGCACCTTGCTTGGCATACTGACCGGGGAGCCGCTCATGCTGTCGGTACCATGGATGGTGTCCACGACGCGATGAGAATGAAAACTGTGCTCGTGCCTGTCTGAGAAGGGGAAGTAGCTGCTTCTATCTTGGATGTAGAACATAACCTCAACCAACATGCAACGCAGATTTAGCCCCCTAAGCGGCTGAGAGGCACCCCTTAGTATGAGTAAGACACCATCGTAAGCAAGCGTAAGACAACCCCCCATCTGTCAGTCTGTCAGTCAAGCGCAGTGGACAGAGAATGATGCGTCGGGTCCTGGAACAAAACGGCTATCGGAAGGTGTGTGTTTTGTTGTGAGCTTGTTGGTTGCCAGTTTAAGCTTAGCTGCTGCTGCTGCTGCTTCGCATTGGCATGCAGCTTTGGACATTGACTCAACGGCGGAATCCATCCGATGCCCATAGCCTTACTACATCGTCACTCTATTGGTACATGGTGCGTATTACAAGTTAGGCGAGATGAAATGAAGTTGGCCGACTTATCTCGGAGCCTCGGAGAACAAGGCGCTAACATGTAAGCCGGATAGGACGTCCAGGCTAACTGGCATAGTTGCTGTCCGGTACCTGACGATGACGTAGACAGTCTTCTTTCTTTGATTCTTTCTGGCAGCTTTGTTGTCTTTGTTTTCTTTTTTGGGCTTTGGCTTATTGTAGTGGTGGTAGCCGCCCCCACATGGAAGGATTCGTCGTTTTGTTCCACCTCGACAAAAAGCATGCAAGCCTCACCCCCCCTGGCGCTTACTGGGTAAGACAGGAAGGACCCTTGAATGAATCCTATGCATTGTATGCGTTATGCAGCTTACAAGCCTGTGCCTGTCACTCGCTCGCTCGGAGGACACCAATCTAAATATCGGGAGGGGAGAAATTGCACAGCCTGTCTAACATGTCAGCAGACTGTCTATTTGCGGACGAATCGAAACCAACCAAACAGGGATCACCACTCACAGACTCATCTGCGCAGAGCTGTTGGCAGGTTAGCGCCGTCCCGAACAGGGATTAGCCCGCGCGAACGGCGCGTTTCATTTACAGGGGCTGGAAATTGGGACGAACCAGGGTCGTTGCAAGCGCACACACGCCGATCAGGAACACAACGGACGACAGCCGAATACTACCATGCAGTCATTTTTTCACATTGAATAAGCCAAGGGTCATGATTGTTTTTAATGGATGAAGATGGTATCATTTTGAAATTCATATCTCAACTGACTCGGATATATACATTCGAAAGTAAGAAACAAACAATCTGGAAGACACAGGGTGGATTTATTTTGTCAAGTGGCATCCAGGGCCCAATAGATACAATTAGAAGCAATTAAGTAGTACAAAATGTGCTCATGCCGTGGGGATGAACCATTTCCAGAGCCTGGCTCGGAGGTTGTTTGTTGGAAGATAGTCTGGTGCCTAGACACCAACCGAACCCGTTTTCATTCTAAACATCAGAAGATGCTTAGAGGAGAGCGGCAGCGACGAGGCCGGCAGCAGCGGCGAAGACGGAGGCACCGACGGCACCAGCGCCAGCGGTGACCGGGTAGGTCGAGCTGGGGCTAGGGGGCGAGGGGAGACCGGCAGAGGGCTGCTGGGGCTTGTTGGGGAAGCCGCCGGAGGGGGCGGGGACGGAGGGGTAGCCGCCGTTGTTGCCGCCGGCGGGGCCGGTAGGGACACCCTGGCCGATGGTGACGGTAGAGTAGATGACGGTGGGCATGCAGGTCGAGATGGTCTGGACCGAGGTGACCGGGTTGCCGCCAGCGGGCTGGGTAGGCTTGGCGGGGCTGTTGGAGGTGACCTCACCGACGGGCTTGGTGGGCTGATGGGGGCTGTTAGCTGTGTGGTTCTCGCCATGGTTCTTGGAGAGTGATTCATAAACTTACGTAGGGAGCAGGGGCGGTGTCGTAGGGGCCGGTCTGCTTGCCGCCGGTAGGGACGACGGGGGAGTTGACAGCGGGGGTCTCGGCGGGCTTGACGGGAGACTCGGCGGGCTTGGAGGGGACGACCGAGGAGACGGCGTAGCCACCGGCGGGGGTGGTGACGGCCATGACGGTGCTGGAGGTCACGGTGGAGCGGGCGGGGCAGTCGGTGACCTCGGGGGCGCACGAGGTGATGGTGTGGTACTGGGTCTCGTAGACCATGTTACCGGCCACGGCGGTGGCGAACAGAGCGGCGGTGGCGGCGAACTGCATTTTGGCTGATTTTGTATGGGTACGTTTAAAAACGGCTAAAAGTATAGATTGGGTTGGTTGGTAAAGTTTGGCTGAAGAGCGAAAATTAAGCAATAAGGCTTTTGATAGTGGGTGAAAGAATGGACGACCGAGGTCAGTGTTGAGTCAGATATTGAGATTGGCTGGATGGCTGAGGAGAAGGGGAAAAAGGTGAACCAAGGACGGGAGGACGATCGAATATTAATACCCGGTTCTGGTTCCATGGGCGTGGTGGTGGCCAAAGGCCGACAAAGAGCTCGAAAGGGAAATAGGAGAGGCCAATCCACCTCGTGGGAAATTAAAGTCGTGTAGGCCATGACTAGCGGGACCAGCATCCCGGCGAGGACAGGGCAGCCAGGGGCCCGCGAGGGTCGACGAGGGTCGACCAGGGCTCCACACGACATGGGAGGATGGGCAGGTACTTACTGACATCGTGCAAGTGCGTGCTGGCGCGAGGAGTCCCATGATGCAAAGGCGATTGGGTCATTTGGTCTGGACGAAGGGCGGACGTCGACGGCGCAGACGGAGAGGCGCTTCTGGGTCCAACCCAATCCCGTAATTTGATGGGCTATTTCCCACACTACTGCAATAAACTAGATGGGAGATGGGCAAGACATCGCCGCAGCCAATGAGATGCAGCATTATCGAACTGCATCTGACGATTCGCTATTGCCGCTTGCTTCCCTTTCGCTTCCGTAGACGGTGAGCAATGGGAGCAATGGTGGCTAAAAGTCAGTGTAGCATCGTATATTCTGGCACCCCTCTCCTCTCTATCCATCATGGGGTCTTTCTCCGCTACGGATGCTGCGCACCTGGGCGATCTGCCACTGGATGACAGCCCGTCCTGCCGTCTTCAGCGGTAAGCGGTCTTCGGCGGCTTCTTTCGAGGGGTCTGCGTGGATTGGGGACAGGCTGGGCAGAGCAGGGCCTACGGGGGGGAGGATGCAACGCTACGGTCCCCTCGTTGGCCATCCCTAATTCACTTAGCGAGAGTACACCGACCCGAGCAGCGCCCCTCTTTGGTTGTTTTTCCCGGTGGTGTTATGTCAGCAAACAATGAGGTATTGTGGTGTTTTCATCGTGAGATCCTTTGATTTGATCCTTTGATTACTGTTATTTCATCGCGATTTGGTCCATTTCGTTCCTGTTCTAAGAATAGGTCGGAGGGAGCCAGAGATTCGAATCGAAGAGATGAGAGACAAGGGCAAAAGGGCAAAAGGGGGTCTCTTCGTGGGCTCTTTGGCGCACACAATCGAAGACAACAACGGTTTGTTGTGGGCTTTGAGACATTGTTTTTTTTGCCAGTGCCTGATCCAGTTGTCGGTGAACCACCGATGGGCTGAGCAGGCATTGTACAGTAGGCTGGAACACGAGGAACGTGGAGGCCATGGCTGCAGGGCTTTTTTTTGTCCACCCTAGAAACTAACCTAGGGTAATACTCAATTGTCGACTGTGATGTAAGTAAGGAGTCAAAGCCTTCTTCTCGCTCTCTTTTTTTTTTCTTTCGCTGCGGCCGGATGGATCCCCGGGCGGCCCACGAATTGCTTGTGTGAGATGAATATGTACAATGAATACCAATAGCGCTGATAGGAATCGAACCTATCTCATCATACATTGGCTTCCATTCGCTGTGTGCAGAGATGATCTTGATTTCGGCGGCATAAAAAACAAACACTGCTAAACTTCGCACGAAAGGGTACTTCTGCCTGTTGCGTGTCGCTGCATCGCCTTTCGCAAAGGGCCGGATGGGATCAAAATGCGGGGGGAGCTGGCTAAGGTGGTATTTCCGAGGGCCACTGGTAGGCCAGCATCAGTGGAAGAGACGGAATGGTCGGGGAGGCTTCAATAGGACGTGGCGCTAATGCAGGTACAGGCGCCCTCCCTTTTTTTTACTCCTACCTTACATACTTACTGTACAGTAGCACCGAGAATTAGTTGCTTCTCTACTGCCTCCTACAGGGTGATAGATCATTCAAGCATGACCTTTCTTTTGCCACACTGGATATCTGCTAAGGGCTCGAAGGGGGGCCATGGGGCCATCGCCATCTGGATGGAGCACTCGCCATCCCAGTAATCTCCCTCTTGTGGCAGGACAGCCAGTGAGGGGGGTCTTTGCAAGGCTTGAGGGCTGGCGACGATCCACGAGCTTCGCAAGCTTTGGTCGCTCCATGACATATTCTTGATATGCTGTAACGCGAACCAAGCCCTACGTACATGTACTCTACCAGTTCTGTTCCCAGGGCGCCCCGAGAAGGCGTGGTTTGCGTTTGCCTTCGTGTTTGTGGCCGTTTAAGCATTCGGTCCGCCCTTGTTTCACTCTGACAACGTCCACTGATCGTCCGCCCGCCCTCCCCCAGGCTTTGCTTCTTCTTCCAAGGCCGCTTTCTCCGACCCAGAAGCCGCCTCGTGCGTGCTTGGGGGCTTCTAGTCTCAATCTGTATGTTAGTTCTGGTTTGGAGATGGAAAGAGAGCTAAGAGATGGACGCCGATGCTGGCTAGATTGGGAAGCTTTTTGCTTTGAAGGAGCCCTTCCGCATCTCCCTGCGCCAAGTCTGGTAATCTCTCGCCCTTGCATTCGGCTAGGCTAGTACTGCAGTAGTAGCTGATTAGATCATAAGGCTCTCTGTTGTTTATGATTGATCGCCAATCTCGTCGCCCAACAACCAATTTGGGCATCCTGGAAAGTGGTACGCCCCGAGAATGGTTCCGTACAGTCGTGCGACAACGAGGCCAACAGTGACGAAATCGACGATACATGTAGATTGAAGGGAAGATGAACAACGTGAACGCCCTCCCCCCTTGCACGTTCACTCATCGGCAAGCTGTCAGCCTGCCGCCCAGTCCGCTTCGAGCCGACCTCTCAATTTCATTCGCTCAATGCGGGCGGATCTGGTTGTTTGCAACACACTCCCTCCTCCACGAAATGGGTTGCATGCATGAACAAGAGTGGTTCTACGCGTCCGGCTCGACAGCTACCCAGCACACGGACATCCAGACTCTGGGTGGTCGGAGATTATTTCCTGTCTCTCTGCCCTAGGAGCAATTCCTTCTTCGCTCGGCTAACCGATCGAAGAAACTCCCAAATGACACACACACACCTCTGCCCAGCAGGACCAATCTGCAATTACACTTGAGGTAATCAAATACGCACATACTCGAGGACCGTGGATCCTGAAGCTGGGCATCGCTAATTGCGAATATTGGCCCTTAGAGCCTAGGTAGGATCGGCCCAGACGGCCGGGTGCTCCAATAAAGGGAGGGTCGTGCTCGTGCTTTGCAATAGATCCTGGTGGGATCATCTCTTATCACTCGCGTCTTGTTTCTATTATTACGGACCATGGCTCTTTGCATCTGATCCGCCAAGGCAATCTTTCTGTTCGTCTCAACCCGTCCCCTTCTCATCTCTCCTCTCCGTTCATCTACAATGCCTGTCCGTAGGCACTCGAGCATAGGAAGTTCGCCGATTACGTGGGTGACTGTTCTGGCCATGGCACTTGCGTGTCAGCCCGCATCTTGCTTGATCTGAGGATGAATCAACTCCCGTTCTTTTGTTGTCAGGAGCTGCTTCGCGTTGCAGTAACAACAACACCATTGACATTCGCTTTCGAAAACACGCTGCCACGCCTGATGATGGCATGAGCTCCTCGATGTCACCAAATGCGCGGGACCGACCGATTCCCATCACAGGTTGTATCCGACCTCTGGCATTGCTTGGTTCTCTGGCCCGGGCACTGGCACCGCACCTGACACCGATTCCACCATGGTAGACAACTACCGGATGCCCGCGGTGGTGCGATATCCCAAACACATGGCCGCGAACCAACGATGAACGGTGGCTCTCGTTGCAAGTGTGCTTCTTGCCAGCCCCAGGTCAACGCTGGTTCAAAGCAATGTGTTTTGAGCTGAAACCAAATGGGTTGAAAATTGAAACCACCCAGCTTAAGAATGCCACATGTGCCACACGGGGAACGGATGGCCAAGCGACGCCGTGAAAGCGGAACGCTGGACCAATCTGACCACTTACAGAACAACAGCGAATGGCCGGATGCCGGTGAAAGTCAGTGTTCAATCAGTGTTCAACAGGACACCGGCCCATCTAGCAAGCGACAGCCGTTGGGGCCGGGAAGCCAGTATCCAGCTCTCCGTACTCAGTGCTTCTACTCCGGCTCTGCGATATGTCTATTCCATGGAAATCCAGCCTGCCTACCAGCGGAGCGCGCGAGCCCAACTATTCCCTACCTATGCCGGATGCGATGACCTCCAGAGGCAAGAAGCCTACGAGACCTACTATCACGTCAACGTAACCGACCTAATGGTGACAGCGCTACTCCTGCCATATTATGCTGTATTGTGCGGATAGGGGATTCTCTGTGTTATTGGCATAGGGTTCATCCCTCTGTTAGCCAAGTTGAGGCAAGAGACGGTAACTACGACGTATTCATTCAGCTGGTAGTAATCTGTGGACAGTCACAGCACCATCCAAGAAGGCTTCCTAGTCTACTGTTATTCCACGAGGAAAGCCTTGACGGAGATGTCAGGGGACATCTACGTTGAGCAACAAAGGATGCATGCGGTCTTCTGATCCAAACCTTCGTCTGCCTCGAAATTTCAAAGATGGCTGTAGCAATAGTAAGTACATGCTGGCAGGGCTTGCTGAACTGGCTCCTGGGTTTACTATCTATCTGTGACTTTGACATCGTGCGAGAAGGATTTCTTCATCTGCGACATATTGCCGCTTAGATGCTAGAGCAGGTTTATCTCGTACCGCGTCGTGAAGCACGTGCTGTACCTGCTCTTATCAATGCCATGTTGACGTATATCCAATTGATATGCCCCTCCCTCTGTGCACTCGGCACATGCAAAGCAAGTCCCGTACAAGCTGACAGGCTGGAGAGCTGTAGGTGGGGTCAAGAAAAAAAAAGGCCAGGGCAGAAAGTCAGGGCCGACGCTTGGGATTTAACCCCGCTGCTGTCATGATTTGTTTTTTTGTCGGATTGCTCAATTGGCATGCAGTGAGTGAGTGAATAAGGGACTGGAGGGAGGGGAGTGCCTGCCTAGCTGCCTAGGGACGACCTTAGGCTACCAGTGTTCACCGCCCTTGGCAGTAAAGAAGGTGAGAGGAGGAGTCCAGCCCGACGCCCACCGCCCAGCACCACCACCACACACAACTGCAGCCCAAAGGTGGGGTGATTGTGCACAATCACAATCTGGTGTCTGCTCTGGCGTAAGTAGTATCAGCATCTGAGGTCCAGCACATGCACAAGCAGACAAAGACGGTAGAAGAAGCCATCCAGACATCTTCCGGTCTTTTGGACGTTTTTCCATCTTCTTTTCTTGGCCTTTGCTAGGCGACGTCCCTCAAATCTGCCTACCTTTTTTTTTTTTTTCGCTGCGTTTGCCAGTCAAATCTTTTCGTGTCAACTTCTCTCGCCGATTCAACATCCCACATCCCACATCCCACATCCCACCATCCCGCCTCCGACCGATTTTCTCAGCGATACCGACGGCCGCCCGCCACTTCGATCAAACCACCTCACCTCTCCCACCCCCACCGACTCCTTCCACCGCCCTGGCAGCTCCCAAGTTTCTCGGCAAGCACACCACCGAGGGTCTCCGAGATTCCCCAGCCCTTGTTTGCTGAAGCATGCTGCATGCACCCCACCGTGGGCTGCCCGAATCATAGCAGCTTCCAGCTGTAAAGATGGACTCTCAAATCGAGAATGCCATAGAAATCGTCTGGAATCCCTCCGGGGGCGACCCCAACCTCAAGCAGCAGGCCTTCGAATTCCTCGACCGCGTCCGCACCGACCCCCAAGCCTGGCAGGTCTGCGTCGCCATCTTCACAAAGACCCCCAAGGTCTCCGAGATCGTCCGCCATGTCTGCCTCGAGATCATCAACAGCGGCGTCCACACCGGCGTCCTCGGCCCCCAGGAGCTCGTGTACCTGCGCGATGCTCTGATGGGCTACGTCAGAGACAACTACGGCACCGCCCAGTCGGAGCAGGTCGACTCCCCCAACATGCAGAACAAGCTCACCCAGACCTTGACCTACCTGTTCGTCACCCTCTACGCCCAGGGCTGGGAGACCTTCTTCGACGACTTCATTGCCATCGCCAACCCCCAGGGAGGCCAGAGCTGGGACAACGTCCAGGGCGTCAATATGTACCTGCGCATCCTGGGCAGTGTCCACGACGAAATCGCCGATGTCATGGTTATGCGCCAGGGCAACGAAGTAAAGAGCCACACAGATCTCAAGGACCTGGTTCGAGCCCGCCACGTCCAGGTGATTGCCCAGTCGTGGCAGGGAATACTGGCTCAGTACGCAAACCAGAACGATAGTATTGCAGAGATGACCCTCAAGGTTATTGGCAAATGGGTCAGCTGGATCGACATCTCCCTCATCATTGGTGACGGCATGCTCAACCACATCTTCCCCTTGATTGGCCGCACCAGCCCCTCCGGCTCCGAAGACAAGGTGCGAGATGCCGCCGTGGACGCATTCACCGAGATAGTGGGCAAGAAGATGCGACCAGCCGACAAGACTGAAATGATCTCTTTCCTCAACCTGCGTGACATCATAACCCAGCTTATTGCCAGCCCGCCTCTGTGTGAATATAAGGGAACGCCGCGCTATGATACCGATCTGGCCGAGGCCGTGGCCAAACTCGTCAACACTGTTATCGCCGACCTTGTCCGTGTGCTTGAAGATCGTGGTACGGATGACGCCACCCGTTCCAAGGCCAGCCAGCTCCTGCAACACTTCTTGCCACTACTCCTGCGCTTCTTCTCGGACGAATATGATGAAGTGTGCTCCACCGTCATTCCCTCGCTTACTGATGTTCTCACCTACCTGCGCAAACTGAACGATCTCGAGTCCGGATTCGCGGAGATGCTGCCCCCTATTCTGAACGCCATCATCATGAAGATGCGGTATGATGAGACGTCGTCCTGGGGTAACGAGGACGAACAGACGGATGAGGCCGAGTTCCAGGATTTGCGAAAGAGGCTGCAGGTTCTGCAGAAGAGCGTCGCCGCCGTCAAGCAAGATCTCTACATTGATGTGCTGAGCAACTTGGTTGCCAACACATTCCAGCGCTTAGACGAGCAGGGAACCCAGCTTGACTGGAGGGATCTGGACCTGGCTCTTTACGAGATGTATCTGTTTGGGGAACTGGCTATGCCCGGTCAGGGGTCGAGCTCCAAGAACCAGCAGTCTGCTCTGGCATCGGATCGTCTGATGGCGATGATGGCCAAGATGATCGAGTCAGGTGAGTCATGAGCAACCCCATGGAGACCGCGTGGGAAGAATGTCCAACTAACTAACCCATGATCTAGGTATTGCGAACTTCCCTCATCCGGCGATCCTTTTCCAGTACATGGAAATCTGTGTGCGATACTGCGCCGTTTTTGAGAACGAACGCATGAACCCGTTCACTGGCCAAGTCCTGGAGACGTTTGTGCGCTTAGTCCATCACGATCACCCTCGCATCCGAAGTCGCTCTTGGTACCTGTTCCACCGCTTCGTGAAGCATTTGCGGTCACAGGTCGGCAATGTCGCCGAGACGGTCATCCAATCCATCGCGGATCTCCTTCCGATCAAGGCTGAAGTACCTGGAGACGATGCCGACGACGACATGTCGTCCGACGAGCTGGACAACTCGGCCGACGCTGTGTTCACCAGCCAGTTGTACCTGTATGAGGCCATTGGCTGCATCTCATCCACGACAGCTACGCCAACCGAGAAGCAGGGTATGTATGCGAGGTCTGTCATGGATCCGCTGTTCGCAGATATGGAGCAGCATTTGCCTCGCGCAAAGGCGGGAGACGCTCAGGCTCTCCTCCAGATCCATCACATCATAATGGCATTGGGCACACTGGCCCATGGCTTTTCCGACTGGACCCCGGGCACGACCTCGGCAAATCAGCGCCCACCGCCCGCTAAAGAGCTCTCGACTGAGTTCTCCCGGGCTGCCGAGGCCATCCTGCTCGCTCTGAGCCAGCTGAATGCGTCTTCGGAAATCCGCACCGCCTGCCGATCCGCATTCTCCCGACTGCTTGGTGTGCTGGGAGTCGCTGTTCTTCCTCAGTTGCCGCAATGGATCGAGGGCCTTCTGTCCCAGAGCTCCTCGAAGGACGAGATGGCCATGTTCCTTCGACTCCTGGATCAGGTCGTGTACGGCTTCAAGACGGAGATCTACGAAGTTCTTAATATGCTACTTACCCCACTGCTCCAACGAGTATTTGGCGGTCTGAGAGAACCCATCAACGGCACCGATGACGAGATTCAACTTGGCGAGTTGCGTCGCGAATACCTCGGATTCCTCTTGGCCATCCTGAACAACGACCTTGGCAGCGTCCTCGTCTCCGAAACCAACCAAGGATTCTTCGAGTCTCTCATCACATCCATCCTTGGTCTTGCCCGGGATGTCGACCCAGCATCTGGCAATCTTCCAGTGAGCCGCATAGCGTTCGCCTTGCTCGGAAAGATGACGAGCGTCTGGGGCGGCCCCGACGTTGCCAACATCTCCGCGAACCCCACGGCTCCGAGCGGCTCCCCGACTCCCTCGATCCCCGGGTTCGATCAGTTCTTCATCGACCGGTTCCACACGGTGTGCTGGGAGGTTCTGCGCGACCCCAACTTCAAGCCGTCCAACGACGCCCAGACGCGGCAAGTCCTGACCGAGATCGCCGGCCTCGAGCAGGCCATCTACCTCAAGACGGGTGACGCGTTCATACAGCATCTGCAGTCGTCCGTGTTCCCCGCCGTGGGCATCGACGGGACCGACTTCCTCCGGGCCATGACGACGTCGACCGATCGCAAGTCGTTCACCAAGTACCTCCAGGAGTTGCAGAGATCCATGAGGTGAGGCTCGTTGCAGAGGTTGGATAGATGAGAGCTAGGCAAAGGGAAAAAAAGAGAAGAAAGATAGGAGGGAGGTTTTAGTTTGGGTCAGAAAACGTAATACCAAGTCGAGTGTGGTTTATGTATGGGAGGCACGGATGTTCATTGCACAGCTGGCTTTCTAGCATTTGCATATATTGGAGTTACGATAGGGCATTATACCAAATATACGCCTGTTTTGGGAGGGGTCAAGAAATGATTCATTTCCCGAGAGGCATGTTCCTGCTGTTTTGCTTGTCTCTGAACGAGATCCCTTTTTACTTCGGTTTGTGAGAATGGTGTGTCGCGTATGCGAGGTTGATCTCTTATGGGCAATTTCAGCGCCATTTATAAGCTTATACTGTCGTTTATTAAAAGACGGGTTTTCATCGCCATGTGCACCACCACTGAAGACTCGGTGGACGTCTTGGCTTGCCAGGCTGTCAAGTGCCAGTGTGGCAATTTGCTGATTTTGTTACATTCACCGGCACGTTGTCATGATCCTATTATTACCTGATTACTACAATTCGTACCGTGGGAAAAGGGGGTGAGAATCAGGGGTAGCTACTCGGCTTCTTGTCTTTTAGCCAACTGAATCATCGACATATACGCACAATCGTGGCCTCCGAGGGTTATCTCATATTTCCGAGATTATACAAGTAGCAGACTCGCCCAGCTATGCCATCACCAGTCGGTTGTCCCATGCTAAACAACAATTCCACTATGCTCTTAAGCAGTTATCGGAGTCACCAACCAGCTAACCATCCCTGTACGGTTTCCCGCCGCCCGCCCTTTCATCCCGACTTCTTGTTCCCGAGCTCGATGAGACACCTTGCCAGAACAAACCTCCCCTGTCCCATCCGACTCTGGCAACAGGTGACCAACTCACCACAACAGGGCCACGACCAACGAGCCAATCCCTCCAGCCCAGATCATCGAAGGAACGACGGTGCCATGGCCGGCGTTCTCCTTGTCCCCGTCTTCTTCCTTGGGGATCGGCTTCGCATCGGTCGCGTTGGCCTTGCGGAGGCCCGTCTCCGAGATGCACGGGTGCTGGCAGATGGCGTTGTCGCGCCAGTTGAACTTGAGCCGGCCGAGGGCCGACGCGTCCCGGGAGCGGTAGTTGGTCGTGATCTGGCCGCACAGGTTGCAGTCCGGGGCGTTGACGAGCTCCTCGGCCAGCTCGCGGACCTGGGCCAGGGTCAGGCCTCCGTTGGAGACCTCGTAGGGGTAGGCGCACAATGCTGGTTTTGCTTCCTGTTAGGATCATTTCTCTTCTTCTTCTTCCCATTGCTGCGCGCGAGGTAGGGTAGGTGCGGATGCTGGCTTCCATTTACTTACTGCCGTCCGCTTCGCTGTTGGTCTCGCCCTTGACCCCGACCTCGAACGTGGCCGGGCCCGCCTTGGCGCCCGCGTCGGCGCTGACCCCCGTGATGTCCAGCACGAACTTGGTGTCGCGGAACAGGCAGGCGATGTTGCGGTCGTTTGGGTAGAAGGTGTCGTTGGGCAGGGTGGACTGGCTGATGATGTCGTACAGCAGCCCACTGGCCGGGTGGCCCTGCAGGCCTGTGAAGCCGGCCGTGGTGCACTTGATATTGAGGTTGTTCCCGAACAAGTGGCATCCGATATCGGGTTTCTCGGTCTTCGCGGCGGAGGCGGTACTACCCACCAGTGCCAGCAGAGAGAAGCATAGTGGCATGAGTTTGCCGGAAATAAATGTCTTTGAGTACAGCATAGTTGCGAGTAAAGAAAAAGGGGCTGTTATGCAGATGAGTCTAGATGACTACGATAAGTGATGATAATGAATTTGTATAACGAAGGTATTGTCTGAACGGTAGGAGATGGTTGTGTATGTAATGGAGGTGTGCTTGAAATCTTGCTGGCCTGGCAAATTCGAGATCAAGAGAAGAGGATTTAGCTGTATTTATATTCGCTTGCCTAGCAATCTCCTTCGTGGGCTTTCAATAAAGGCTCTCATCCCATTGCCCCGTCGCCCACATGAGGCTGTCTCCAAAGAGGAATATTCGCACGTACTGGCCTCAAGGCTGCGCAGGGAGCCTCGAGGCTTAGGTAGAACCTGTCCGGAATTGATACTCTATGAATAGAACCGCAAAATGCAGTTTTTCTGCACTTTTCCCGGAGCGAGCTTCCAAATACGGTCCAGCTGAAATCGTTTCGCTTACTTATGTGACTTTTTCTACTAGTATTAGGGAACCCTGAGTCCATTAGCCCCCCACCCCCCATGTTTTTCAGGGTATTGGGCAACGTATATATAACACCCATGTTATACAATACCGCAGCCCCCCGAATTGCTTCAGCTACCAATCCTCCATAGCCGGGTAAACCGAGATTGCATCCTGCAGAGCAAAAGAATGCCCAGTACAAGGTCAAGACTCACCTAGTAAAGTGAGGAAAGGAGGGATACCAAGTCAATAAAACGGTTCCAGACCTGGCTGGTGATCTCTACGAAGGACAAAGGATGCCACACCACCAGAGGTGTCATAGCCGTTTACTCAACCACTCACTCTCGGCAGTCAGGATTATACAGCTGCCACTAGTGAGGACAACGAAGCTGAAATCCTCTTGATTGAACATCAGAGCAGATTTTCCAAGTGGTTACTTCAGCCGGCTTGGAAATAGAAAAAAAAACCCACCCCCTTTTACCGGCGGCATGGATGATTCCAATCGGCCAGTCCAGCGACGACAACGTAAACATATAATTACAAAAAAATTGTATCGTGAAACCCCCAAACAAACTCGCTCCGATTGCTAATCACTCAGACTCTCGGATTGGGGGAACCGAGCAGTTCTGCTATGCCAAGCTTGCGAAGCAAGCGACGGGGGATATTTCGGCCGTAGTCCCCTTTTGGACTACGCCGCTATGCTTAGCAATCCGACGACATTTGTCCACGACCCTCTGAATAGAATCCTTTGAGAATCCAACATCGTCGTTAGCTCTCTAGAAGCGAAAAAAGGAGGCTGGGAGGCGCCTCGCTACGTCCGCCGCGTAAGCAGTTCGCGCCGCACCGGCAGCATGATGGATCGGTGCCGTCGGAGTATATAAGCGGGCAGTCCGCCGCCACCAGAGGCTAGATCTATTCTGTGTAAGCTTCGTCAACAACTCGGATATCCAGTAGTCTCTAACGATATCTGAATTATTTACCTTCTTCCCCCTGATCCTCTGGACCAGCTGCCACCATATATCATCATCAACCATGTCGGCACCGCACCACGACCTCCCCGCGCCCCGCCGCATCGTGGCCTCGAACCTGCCAATCCCCGCCGACAACGCGGGCGACGAGGGAGCCGAGCCCGGCGTCGAGGTTCAGGTCGACACCCTCGAGGCCCAGCCGATCCTTGGCGGCACGTTGGTGAGGTACATTGTGGGGACGAACAAGCAGGTCCCGACGAGCAACGATGGGCAGTGAGTTGTTCGCCAGCCACCGACCTAATCGTATTAAAAAAGCCCCCAAAGCTGACACTTTCCCTCAAGTGGAACCCTTCCGATTGCTGATGTCCCCGGCATGGGTATCGTGTTGCCCAACGGCACGCACATGTGAGTAGTCAGATGCGAACAACAACAGATGGGCCTCGTTGGCCGAGAAAGCCATTTAGATGACTGACCCCTGTTGTAAGCACTACATCGATGTTGCGCCCAATACCGAGGGCGTGATGGTAAGACCCCCCTTTTCCGATCTAGCAGCGAAATCTACTAACAAGATCAATAAAAGCGCCGAACGACCTCCGCCGACTACCTAGTCGTGCTCCAGGGAACTCTAAGCCTAATGACCCCGGGCGAAGCGCCCTACGCCATCCAAGACGGCAAGCCTAGCTACGGAGAGCCTGTGCGGACCGAGTGCCACCCGGGCGAGGTCGTGTTCCAGCGCGGCATGATGCATGCGGAAGACCCCCAATATCCTCCCCCTTTCCCTTTTCCTTACTGGGAATACCTTCTATAAACCAGCGAAACCAGCTAACGCTCGACATCTTTGTTGTTTACAGTCTTTCCAACTATACGAGCAGCTGGGTTCGCCTGCTCGGCATCGTCCTGGACGCGAAGCCTAACCGCGTACCCATTGTTGACGCCGGTGTAGCGGAAGGCCAGTTCTCGTCGTGCAAGGTGCTTGAGGACCAGTGGTTGGCATAAACGGCTGTTGGGTCCGGCATGTTGGAAGGTTACCATTTGGTTGTATCACGGTCCCGGTGATGGAATAGCTGGTAAGTGGTATAGTGGGATACTTGGTTCTAGTTAACTATGAGATAGCTGATTGGTAGTCGCATAGCTGGTGGGTAAAAGAGGTAACTGGCAGGTTTGTGACTCGTGTTATCATCGGTAATCTGGGATAACCACAGTAGTACATGGGATAACCAGCACTGTTATACGAGGAAGATATCCTCTGTCTTCAACCGAAGCCGCTCCCGGAGGTCCACAGAGTCGAATGCCTCCATATCCATGAACCCGTGCACATAAGCCGGCCCAATAACCTCGAACCGAGGCAGTTCCTCTCCCGTCGTCGAAGGCTCTTCTACTGCATATTTCTGCCGCAAGACCAGCGGAACCTTGGCCCCCTCCAGACAGGCAATGACGTCGCCTTGCTGTGCGCGCCCCCTGAGGAGCATTGCGTACAACCCCTTTTCCGTAACGTTGAAACCCCAGTGGGTGTAAGTAAAAGACCACACAGGGTCGCAGATTGTGTCTACAAGGAGATAACTCTCTTCCTCTTGCGAAGAATCCTCACCCGAGTCTTCACCACCGTCCTTTGGAAGGTTGGGCTCTGTCGAACCCGTGTCGTTCGATGGGGACGTCACATTTTTGTTGTGCCTCCTCATGCTCTTCTCCATCCTTTCTCTCAAATTCCTGTCGAGCGTCTCGATCTCGTCCGCTTGCAGTCTCTTCATTGGAAAGCCGGTCCGGTCCGTCGCCAGCGTACGCCAGTACGCCGTAAACGCCGGCTCGCCCGATACATAACAGGCCGGACCGCCGGATTCATCGTCGAGCAAGTTCTTGCCCAAGCACGAGCGCATCGCAACATAAGGCGTCTCGTCCGAGTCGGAGCGATAGTGCCTCATGCGGTCCTGTTCCGGGATGATCTTCCCCACGGTGTCAAGCACCACGCCCCGCGCCCGAAGCGCGCCGTCGCCGTCATCATCGGCGATGAGGCAGGGGACTTGGCAAGTCGGCGGGCCCGCGCGGAAAATGCCTCGTTGCGCGAACAGGAGGGTGGGTCTTTTGTCGGCGGCGGCCCGGGTCCGGAGGGACACGGTAAAGCTCGGGACCCAGGACGGGAGTTGTTGGGCGAGTTGTTGCTCCTGGGTCTCGTCGTTTTCTGCCGGGATACCCCTTTTCTTGTCAGGCTTCGTCTTATCATGCGGCCATGGATTTTGGGCAATGATGTCCAGGTTCGCCGAGTGGTTGATGATAGCCCGTGCTGCGTCGAGATGGACCTGTGGCAGGATTCGTGAGTAGTCGACTGGGAACCGTAATCCCTGTGGAGCGAGCCCAAGTACTTTGCGTAGGAAAACACAGCTGTTAGCCCTACTACTGTTTTCATGTGCCATGCGTTCTGCAGTGCGTATGCTTTGACAGTATAACGAGATGATAATGTGAGATTTGCTTACCCGCGTATATCCTGTCCCTCGGATCCGTCGAGGCCGACTCACTCCAACGTGCCAGCACATCAAGAAGCCCCTGCCGTTCCCCCTTTTGGGTCAACGTGCGCTGGTCGTTGATCCGCTTCAGCTTGGCCAACAACATGCCGACTTCCCTCTGCAATCGACTCCCGTGGCTCCCGACATAACGGTGGAAGGCGTCCGAGGGCGGCAGCGGCGCCAGGAACCGCGCGACCACGTCCCACTCGAGCCGGCCCTCCCTCCCCGCCATGAGCACGACCCGGGGTGCGCACGCGAGCTCCTGGACCACCCAGATGCGGTTCCAGATATCCGGGCGGAAAATGGCATGGCCCAGGACGGACTGGTCCTCGTACGTCATCTCCCAGCTCCGGCGGTGCTGGACGGCGGCAGCGGCTCGCCAAGACGCCGGTGCCTTCCCCGTAGTCGAGTCCAGGTCCGTGGGGAAGCGGAAATCCAGGCCCTGCAGGGTCCGTATGTCGTTGGTGGCGCATATGGTCCCCAGGAGCCGCAGTCCGGCCTCCATGGCTTCCTCGGCACCTTCGTCGTGCGCGGCGTCGTCGTCGGACGTGGGGCCGAGCCAGACGAGGTCCGCGCGGCACCGCTCGTAGATCTGCCGCATCTTGGCCACCTGGTGGTTGCGCTCGGCCAGGTCTTGTTGGTTGATGCAGATGGCATCGATCCACAGTAAACCCACGCCACCTTCGTCCTGATCCCGAGAAGACCTCAGGTTGCGCAGTAGTTTGTGCAGGTTCGGAGTGACTCGCAAGGTTTGGCCATCGACTTCTATCTGCTCGCCGGTGAGGCCAGGGTCGCCCCATACGTAGGAAACGGTGTTGTAAACTGGCTTGCGGGCGAGCGAATGGTAGTGTAAGCGCCCTTGTACCAGAACGTCATTGTCATCTGCAGGCAAGAGCTCGAAGAGACGAATCTCCTCCTTGCCCCTGTCGAGCGTGCGATAGATTGGGGAGGCCATCGCGGGATAGAAAGACCTGTACGTTCCTTGCGAAGGTTTGTTGCTTCATTGTTTTGAGGGCAGAAGTATGCGACTGCCCATGCGGGGTGGATACAGTAAGCCAAAATAGCATCATCTCCACAGCATGTGGACTTTCTCAACCTCGATGGCTTGAAATGTACTGGCCGAGCGACCGATAGCTGGCCAATAAAAGGAAACACCATTTCATCTGGATTGGGAATATGAGGAAAGACGCGGTTGGGTCAGACAGGCAACAAGGCCAAAAAGGTCAAAAACATACAACACCGAGGATTCCCAGGTCGTCACCGACCCTAGTACTAATTCAGCTCTCTGCTGCTTATATATGGGAGAGCGGACGGGATCCCTAGTATTCAGCAGGATATGGTCGTATGTGAAGAAGATCTTTGTTACAATAGTATATACACCTGTAACCAATTAATCGCCATCTGGCTGCCCTGTATTCACTTATGTGGAGAATTTGTGGATGGGAAGAAAAGAAGGGGGCGTGTTGCATAATAGGTGCCGTACCAAACCCCGGGAGCAGACAATTCCAGGCTGGTCTAATGACTATTGCACCAGCTCTTCATATTACCACCTTCCATGTATATTCCTTCGAGCTCTGCTGGACACAGTCCGTGTATGTAGCTTTGGATCACCCCGCGCCAATGCCCTTTGTCGCATGTAGTTGGTACCTAACGGGATAAGCTGGTTGGTGATGGGATAACTGCCCACCGTATAATGGGGTAGCCAGCGTTTTGTGACTGGTGTTATCTGGGCGCCTAATCTGGGATAATCATTGATGGTTGATGAGCACCCACCTGCAGCTGCCTGTTTTTCGTCATGGACCACATCATTTCATTTCTTCCACATACCTCTCTCTGCACTTGAACAATACCGAATCTAGCAGCGCAACCTGTACCGTCGCCCTGTCGATTCGCCTGACGCTTGCCATGGCGGATCTGGGTAATGCCCTGCAGCCATGCCCCCAAAGGATCCCGCAACTGTTGCTCGCGCCTGGTGTGATGGCCTACCAACTGCCTAGTTTAGCACAACCGCTTCGTTGAAAAACGACAATACTATCGTCTATACGCGGTTGGTTGCTACCTGCGTGCCCACAATGGTATGTTTTATTTCCGTTCTTCTCAATTTGAAATGAGGTTTGACGAAGCTGAAATTAATTCTTCTAGGGGCGGAATTCATTTCCCCGACCAACAAAGACTGGCTAAAGGACGTTTCCGGCCTCGCCATCTTTTTCTGAGTCTGTCGCTTTTCGGAACCATCGCCGCGTTCCTCGTCTGGCGGCCGTATATGCGGTGGTCCCTGTTTCTCCTGGTACCACTTGTTGGCGGCTTTTGCCTATATACGCCCGGCGACGATTAGTACACGTCCGCTCGGAGCCTCGCGGCACCGCCAAATAACGATGTGGAAGCAGGCGCTTCGGTGGTTCTTCCTGGCAACTTGAACGGGCTACCTTGGTCTGGTCTCCCGAAATTGTACTGGGCTTCGGAACCCTGTGGCCTAGCCCACCCTAAGGTTACCTTTGTCTGTTTACATGTCTGGTTGGTGTATAGCTGTCAGGGCTTGGGAACCCTGGGTTTGCTTGTCTGGCAAATCCTAAAGTTGCCCCGGATGGGCTTGGGAACCCGAAGTTAGCCGGTGTGGTGTGGTGTATGGGCTTGGGATCCCTAAGTACCCCCATCCGGGACCCTGACGAAGGACTACACGTCACGCGTCATCTTTGATGACGCCGGTGTCAGGCTTTAATACGGATATCAACGGCAGCTTCGTCTCGACTCATCCGAACAAGTTGCCCGACTGTTCGAGGCCGAAGGCGTCTCTGGAAGCCAAGATAGTCCATCGTGTATCTAGCGTTCTTATTCTATAGAGTGTATAGTGAAAAACCCCGTCTATAATAATGTGTGTTATAAGTGTTAAGAAATATTTGCATTCATTCTGTGGCCAAGGTAAATTGTCCCCCATGGATGGGGGAAGAAGCTTTTTGGTCATAGATCATGATAGTTAACGTTAAGTCATTAACTGGGAAGGTTTCTTGTTAAAGCAAAACCTGAAAATGGTGAGTTGCGAACCTTGAAGCACCGCGCTCTCAGAATATTTTGAGTCATTATTCCAGCTGTCTAGGAACTTTCTCCGAAAGCCTCCCTTATCCATAGGTGCCAGCTATTTGAATAGAGCTAGACAGACTTCACTCTACTCCAATCTTCATTCTGTTCACTCTTTTTACTCTACACGCCAAAATACCATCCAACAACAGTCACACTTGAAGCCTGAATCTCTCGGCTTCTCTCACAGTCCTCACCAACATCATTGTCCAAGTCACCCACAATGCCGGTCATCCCTGTCAATTTCCCGAGTCCTGCTCAGGGTATCACAATACCAATTGAAGCGTTCTCAACACGCAGCTTGAGTGGTGCAATCCAGCCCACGGAAACCACCCTAGCTGTAGACACCGTGGTTGCTGGGCTCTCTGCCATCGGACTCACCAAAGGCTGGGTGATCTTTTTACAGATAAGCTTCGTCGCTACCTTTGTATTTTTCGCAATCTTCTTGGTTGGTTCATATGCTATATGTTGGTCGAAGGAATCAGCATGGAATTGGGAGAGGAGCAAGTTAGAAGAATTGTCGGAGAAGGCCAAGGAGGTCAAGAGTCTGATGTCCAGCATTCGGGATTTTCCAGACTTGGAGAAGGGATGGGACAAGACCATGGGAGAGGCCATGGGAGAGGCTAGATACAAGACCGTTGACCAACAATCCGATACGGCTTCCTCCAAAACGTACGTGGAGTAGACTGGTCTCGATCGATGGGGAACATCGAGGCAGTGCGACGCTGAATTCGCTACTTTCGGCGGCGTGTGGGTGACACCAATTGAGTTGCAAAGCAACGAACCTATCACGTTTGGCACGGATACTCTGAATTCAAATTGCAGCTGGAGGAGGGCTGGCTAAGGGTCTACATTCAGCATGCATCTTGGCTGGAATGGCAATTGAGGATCGTGTTCAGTGCCACATGCGGGTGGGCATCAGCAGCCGCTTTTGCAAGCATATCTCGTAGATTACTTAACGTACCTACATCAATATCAACCGCAACTGGTATTGTTACCTAAAGTACTTGAAACTTGCTTACGAAATTTGCAAGTTGGCGTATTGATGTCCCAGTCCCATTTGATTGAGTGTGATGGGGTATGTACCTCTTGGAAGGATGCACCGAAGTTGCGTGGCGTAATTACTCGAACGTGCCTACCTTCAAGTCTTACAGTGTTCGCCGTCAGGTGGGCACAAATGGGTAAGTACCTGCCATCTGTTAGTGCCAATGAAGTTCCTATCACTTTCCTTCAAGCAAGTTGCACTCGTATGGCCTTCCGTCCGTCCCAGCTACGGGGAGCAAAGGATGTTTCCAGCCCACCTCAATCCTTCAACCAGTCATAGACCTCTTCGGAGCCCAGCCCGTGCTTCTACGCATGATAGGACGCTGTCAGACTGCCTTCTCTGGAGCACACAGCCCCACAGCCCTTCTCGGTCCCATTTCTCCCATCAGTCATCAGTCATCAGTCCCGTGGTACGAACACAGGTCAAGCATCCAACCACTCGACACGGGCAACAACCTACAAGACCCCAACATCACAATGGATCGCAAACAAGACACAAGTCGTTCATATAACCACACATCTTCCAGTGAATTACACGATTATAATTACCCCTAAAACAACCACACATGTCTGTCCTCAAGGTAACACACGGCATCCAGACAGCGATAGATCGTGGACGCAACCACACAGTCCGCAAAATTGTACAGCAGGACGACTATACTACGGGATTATTACACTTGAAGACTATTAAAATATGAAAGAATCACACTCCGAGAGAGCTACATTTCGAGATGAGAGTATTAGACTACAGACACAGTTCATCTGACGCCAGACAAATAGGCAAGAACCTACCTTTTCCCCACTGTGAAGCACATAACAGATACAGATGAGCAGATCAGCAACCGGTAAGCAGACCAATTGGCAAACCAGCATTGACGAGTCAAGAACGCAGCGAGACATTTCTTTCTTCTTTTCTTCTCTACTTCTCGAGAGCTCTCTTCTACCTACCTCCCACGCAGACCAGTACTCTGAACACTGACTTGCAACCTTCACAAGCCGTGGAACTGATTCACCAGTGGATAGATAACGTTTGGAAGCCAGCCAGCTGATCTGTTGTCAAAGTATCTTTGCCAGAGGCGTGGCACTGATCAATAATTGGCTTCCCTATGCACAACCCAGTCAGCTGAGCCCGAGTTCCATACCTATCTGAACGTGGCACCAACACAACCTTGATGCACCTTGTATTAACCTACCACCTGGTCCAACAGCCATATATAAAAGTTGGTTTACTGAGTTGATCTGCACCCCTTATCGATTAAGAGTCGGAATAATAAACATTTTCTCTCATGATCACTAGACCACACAGCAACATAACCGGGATACCTGTCCATAGATCTCTAGACTGATAAGCGACGATTATTACTAATACTTCCTTGCCGGCCAGGTATCCCATTCGCATCCAGTTATCCAACTACTGGCTATACCGCCACTGATTATCCTACCTCTGATCAAATATCTGAGAAAGGCAAGGTGAATGGATATCTGTTAAGCTTACTCCACTGGTACAACATAGGAATTTATCTACTGGTTATCTATATGTTCTCTTGTTCTATTTGCATCTACTCGAAGGAGGTTAAGTCGTTCTACGTGTTACGGGAACGAAGCCCCCGATGCACATATATACTCAACAACGAATCGTACGATAGTCGGACGAACCAACTAACACAACGACCAAATATACCACAATCTGGTAGCATCTTGTTGTTCGTCCAGGGCGCCAGTTCCGTCTTCGATGGGATGAGCAAACGAGCTTAGTTCTTCGAGCAACAGACGCGCCTGCATGATAATAAGTCGTTTAATGCCAGGACCGTCTTTCATCAAAACCTTCGTTGGTCTTCTTTCACCACGTCCATTGCCTAGAATCTGTTGAACTTGCCACACCGAAAACACTCTATGCACGGTGGTGCTTTTTTATTTTTTCTATTATTAGTCTTTTATTTTCTTTTATTTTTTCTTCCTTCTTTCTTGGCATCGTATGGAAGTCATGGCAAATGTAACCCTAGTTGAGAATCCACCGCTGCCGGAACCAGTCCTAGCAGCCTCTTGCGGCCGTCGAAGCCGAAGACAACACCGGATATTCCTGTTCATGCTGGCGTCCATGGCCCGAGAGACATGTGGTTTGAAGTTGGAAGTAGGCGTTCTCAATGCACCGAAGTCGACATTGGGCTTCATGCTCCGATATCGACCATACCCATTCTGGCGATGCGCCGAGCCGTATCTGCAAGCAGCATCCACAATCTGCTGGGATCGACCCCGCTCCCCGGCATTGGGGAGCTCGTGTTGGCGATAGGGTAGCATTCTCCGGACTGAATCGGCCAAAGGTTGCTTTTGGTATCAATATAGATAAACATCGGCAGGCGCGCCTACAACATGCCTCGTTGGACTTTGCTTTGCCCAGCTCATCGTGATTATCAAGCAAGACCGGTAAGATGAGGATCTCAGGCGTCTTCTGCGCGTTGTTTGCCGTCGTGCGCGTCACTGCAAAGACCGCTGCCAATGCATCTGCACCGGCCGCTTCGGCCAATTTGGTCCATGGCTCGTACATCGTCGAGCTCGAGGCCAACGAGAGCCTCGTCGACTTCTACAATGCCCTCTCGAGCGAGCACGGCATCAAGACGGAGGAGCGCATGAGCATGGGCCGCAGCTCCAAGATCTTCAACGGCGCCTCCTTCAAGGTCCTGGACTCCGCGGGCCATGACTCCCCCAAACTCATGGACCTGATCGCTGCCAAACCTGCGGTCAAATCCATCTGGCCAGTGCGGACTGTGACGCTCGATGCAGGCAAGACAGAAGAACCCAAGACCAAAAGCCCCTCTCCAGGTTCGCAGAAACGGCAGGAATCCCGCACCGACGACAATGATGACTCGTCGCCCGACACATTCATGCCGCATCTCATGACGCAAATCGACCGGCTGCACGCCCTGAACATCACCGGCAAGGGTTTCCGCATCGCCATGATGGACTCGGGCGTCGACTACACGCACCCGGCCCTGGGCGGTTGTTTCGGCCCCGGCTGCCTGGTCGAGCACGGCTGGGACTTTGTGGGCGACGCCCCGCGCGGCGGCGAGCCCGAGCCCGACGCCGACCCGTACGACGGCTGCTTCGGCCACGGCACCCACGTCGCCGGCAGCATCGCCGCGCAGGCCTCGAGCAACAAATACGGCTTCTCGGGCGCCGCCCCCGGGGCCAAGCTCTGGTCGTACCGCTGCTGGAACTGCGCGGGCGTCGGGTCCAACGAGATCCTCGTGGCGTCCTTCCTCCGCGCCTTCGAGGACGGCGCCGACATCATCCAGTGCTCCAACGGCATCGAAGACTTTGCCGGCTGGGCCGACGAGCCCTGGGCCCTAGTCGCGTCGCGCATCGCGCAGACGGGCGTGCCCGTTATTGTGAGTGGCGGCAACTCGGGCGGCCGCGGCATGTTCAGCCCGTCTACCCCCGCCAGCGGCCTGGGCGTCGTGTCCGTCGCCGCGGTGCAGAATCAGAACGACCCCATCTTCGTCTCGGGCGGTTCCTACACGACCAACGAAGTCGACCAGAACAACGACAACAAGTCCGCGGAGAATGCCTACACCTTCTTTGCTGGAACCCCTTACCCCGCGATGGCTTTGACGCTTCCGCTTTGGTCCGTCGGCAACGACACCGAGTCCGTCTCGGATGCGTGCAGCCCGCTTCCGGACGATACGCCGGATCTTTCAGATAAGCTCGTGTTGTTGCGCGCCGTGCCTGATGCGCGCGCCAGCAACTGCTACCCGCCCGATCAGGGTCGCAATATCCAGGCCAAGGGAGGCAAGTATATGGCATACTATGCCTATTCCAACACGTAAGTTGAGCTTATCCATGCACTTTGTAAAAAGGTTGCTAAGCTTTGTACTAGATCTTGGGATGAGCAATTCATCTACGCCGACGGCATCGAAGGTGTAATCTCCGTCGCGCCGCACCAGGGCGCCGCCTGGCTCGAGATGCTCGGCCGCGGCGTCCAGGTCAACGTTTCGATCCCCGACAAGAACTCGACCAAGGAAGTCCTGGTGGAGCTGGAGGACCACGAGACCGGAGGCTTCGCCGCCGACTTCACCTCGTGGGGGCCCAACTGGGAACTGGAACCCAAGCCGCAGGTCGCGTCGCCGGGCGGGAGGATTCTCTCCACGTATCTCACGGCTATGGGCAGCTATCGCGTCATGAGCGGGACGTCGATGGGTAAGTTACAGTCCTCCGCAATTCTCTCCTTCCGACAAGACGAAAGTGCTGATGTGGTTCAAAAAATAGCAAGCCCCTTAGTGGCCGGCTTGATCGCCCTGATGGGCGAGGCGCGAGGAGGAAAGCTCGATTCCAAACTCTTCAGAAGGATCCTGTCCACCACCTCGAAACCCCTACCGTGGTTCGACGGCAAGACCAAGACCAAGGCTGACATCCTGGCGCCGGTCCAGCAAGTCGGCTCGGGCCTGGTGCAGGCCTACGATGCCGTCTTCGCCCAGACCCTGTTCGATGTCGACAGTCTCCGCCTCAACGATACGGACCACTTCGTGGCGAACCACACCTTCACCATCGAGAACGCGGGCGCGGAGGAGGCGACCTACGAGATCGGGCACATGAAGGCGCTGTCCATGTACGCCAAGGTCTCCACGCTCAGCGGTGACGTACTGGCTGGGTATCCCAATCCCACGGTGGATTCCTGGGCGGAACTCACCTTTAGTCCCGAGTAAGTCAAAAAATGTCCTTGAACAGGCTTTTCTCTGGGAGATCAGAAACCTAACGTGCATTGCCTATACAGTTCCATCACCGTCCCCGCCGGCGGTTCCGCCCAAATCGCCGTGACCGTCGTCCCGCCCCAAGGCGTCAACGCGACCCGCCTCCCCCGTCTACAGCGGCTACGTCAGCATCAACAGCACGCGCGCGGAGCATCTCGTGCTCCCTTACCTCGGTGTCGTGGGCAGCATGCGCTCCGCGCCCATCCTGACGCCCGTGACCGCCTTCCTGGCCAACTACGGCTCGCCCGTCGACGCTAACACGAGCTACACCCTGCCGAGATCAGTCCAGGACCCGGCCTTTGAGCCCAATACGGATGATGACGGACGGCTGCCCAACATGCTGTTGAGCCCCATCATGGGCACGCGGCTACTGCATGTCCACGTCGTGGCCTTGGACGAAACAAGCAAGAACGACATGAAGACGCCGACGGGCGTCCCGTGCCTGGGGGCGTTGGGCGGCTGGCCGAAGCGGTACTTTGCCGCGGTGAGCCAGCGGGCGTATTTCCTGGGCTTGTTGGCGGACGGCACGGTGCTGCCGCCGGGCTCGTACAAGATGGTTGCCAGCGCGCTGCGGATTTTTGGGGACGAGTCGGTGGCGGAGGATTGGGATGTCATCGAGACGGTGCCGTTTTCAGTTCAGTACTCTAATGGGACAGCGCCGAGTAGATAGTTTGGAGGGTTGATCCTACAAGGGGAACACGGTGATGCAAGTTCAGGGGTACAAGTGAAGGCAGCTGCGTCGTATGATCAGCACGGTGATTCCGGCCCCCTACCCGTAAGTTGGGACATCTGGTGGGATAGCTGTTATTCAAATGCTCCGGAGATGCGCAATTACTTGTACCGTTCATCCCATTATAGTAGTTCTTAATTTCACTCCCATTTGCGTGATACGTCTTTTATTAAGTGCGCAACTGGACGCAACGTTAATTTCTTTAAAATAACTACACTATGTGATAATTATAAACGAAAAGGGGCTGAGGCTTTTTAGAATGGAATAAAAATGATGACCCTGAAGATCAACAACATGAAAGAACGTGGTGCCGAAATATCTGAATGCCCAAGCACAGATGATCTGGATATCTACAGTGCTAGTATAGCCGACCTTTGGACGGGTACGTACTCAACCAGACGGATGGCAGAGTGTTGCACTAACTCGGGGGAGGGGGTGTGTGGTAAGCTAATATGGCATCATCGTAGCCTGCCGCACCTGACCAACCTCGGGACAGGAGCCCATGACCAAACACTCCCTGCTGGCGCCGACAACGCAGCGGTCGCCGTGGAGGGAGGTGTCCGGGGGACACTGCGGCGCTTCGGTCGAGACACAGTCGGTCCCGCTGGCGCGGTAGCCGGGGGGACAATCGGGCCCCAGCTCCAAGATACAGTGGCCGTCCTGCATGCGGAAGCCGCGGTTGCAGGTCGGGGGCGTCAGCGAGACACAGTACGGGCCGTGGGGCACGAGGCCGGGGCCGCAGGCGATCTGCGTGACGCACTGGCCCTTGGCGTCGAGGTGGCCGTGGGTGCACGAGGGGGTGGCCTCGCGCGAGACGCACTCGCCCGTGGCCTCGTCGAGCTCGGTCCCGGGGTTCGCGCACTGGGGCCGCTGGGCGTGCACGCACCGGTCGCCCTCGAGCGTGTAGTCGCCCGTGCAGTCGGCGGGCGCGACGCAGAGCGCGCCCTGCGGCGCCGTGCCGGTGGGACACTGCGGCTGCGTGTCGTCGGCGAAGCACTGGCCGTCGCGCAGCTGGTAGGGCGGGCTGCAGCTGGGCCCCACGACGTGCACGCAGGCGCCGGCGCTGGCCGAGTACGTGAAGCCCGGCAGGTGGCACCGCGGGTTCGTCAGCGAGACGCAGTGGCGGCCCTTGGGCAGCGTGCCGTCCGGGCACGTCGCCGCGACCGGCTGCACGCAGTCGTCGCCGAACAGCGTCGTCCCCGGCTGGCAGCCGGGCTTGTCCGTGGGGTGCACGCAGTACTCGCCGGTGTGGATGGTGCCGGCCGGGCAGGCGGTCGAGTCTTCGCGCTGGCTCACGCACATGCCGTCGATGGGCTGGAGGCCGCCCGGGCAGCTGGGCGTGTGCTGGCTCGACACGCAGTCCGGCCCGACGGGCACGGTGGCGGGGCTGTGGCACTTGGGGCCGTCGATCATGATGCACTCGGTGCCCGAGGGGGACAGCTTCGCGTCGGGCCCGCAGTACGGCAGGTACGGGTGCACGCACTTGCCGTTGAGGGGTCGGAGGGGCGACGGGCAGGTCGCGGGCACTCTCGTGATGCATTGCCCGTCGATGACGGCACCGTGTCCGCTGTCGCACGCCGGCTGCTTCCCCGGCTCCGATACGCACAGGCCCTCGCGCGGCGTCGAGTTGGGCGGGCAAGTCGACCCGCTGGGGTTCTTCTTGTTGCAGGTGACGCCGTCGTACTCGTCAAATTCATCCGGGCAGCAGGCCACCTTGTCCGTCCCCCGGTGCCATCGGAAGACCATGCCCATGTCGCAGGACGCCTCCTTTTGCTGCTGGCAGAAACCCGAGGCCGCATTGAACTGGAAATCACTGCTGCACTGAGGCACCTCGGAGTCGACACACAGCCCATTGATGAGCTGGCCGCCGATGCAGGAGGGCGTCACCCTGGAGACGCAGATGCCCCGCTCGAGGGCCGAACCTGCCGGGCAAACGGGGCCACCGGGGTGAATGCACCGGTTACCGCTGGGTACCAAGCCAGAAGGGCAGTGTGGTGGCTGCGTCGAGACACAGCGACCCTTTCCGTCCAGGCTGGTGTCCTTGGGACATTCCGCCCCCTGCTTATGCACACATTTATCCCCGAGGATCTTCAGCCAGTCGTGTTGGCAAGTCGGGCCGTCGACCGAGACGCAGAGCTGATCCTTTGCGTAGAACCCCTTGTCTGGGCAGGCAGGCAGCTCCTTGATGGCACAGTGCTTGTCTTCGAGCGTCTGGCCGTGGGGGGCAGGTCGGGGGCTGGTTGAGCACACACTGTCCATTCTTCATGGTCGTGGTCGGGGGCATTGGGGCGGGACGCGCGAGACGCAGCCTTCCTTGGTGGGGATCAGGCTGGGGTCGGCGCAGGTCGGGCCCGAGATGAGGACACAGACGCCGTTTTGGAACTCCATGTCGCGGGGGCAGACCGACGAGGGCGGGTAGACACACTGGGTGCCATTGTACTGCGTGCCTCTGGGACAACACTTCTGGTTGCCCTTGTCGTCAAACGAGGGAATGATGTCGTCGATGCTGATTCTCTTGCCTGCCATCTGGCACGGCGACCCGGTCAGGCACGAGCTGAGCATACCGGCCCTGGCCATGCCGCCGGGAAGCATGGGCGACAAGTCAACGGCATGCTGGCTTTGGAGGGGTTCCTGTGCCCTACCATTGGAGGCAAGCAGGAGGAGAGCGAACGGAATCTGTTTCAAGAGCGCCATTGTGATCAAAGGCACAATGCAGACGATGGTAAGACAAGCCTAACTAGGCAAGCATAGAACAAGATATGAGTTGCTCTTAATCTTTCCTGTGTGTTTATTCAGGGAAATGAAGCCGATATATATGTAGTCCGTAGCGGATTTGACTCCGCCCATTCCCGTATCCCATCATCGCTGCGTATTGCCATAGGCCCCTGCAAGAAAAGAAGGGCTCGAGTTTACATTTGAGACAGCATGAGCCCGAACTGGGCTTCGTTGGCCATGTCGCCGTATGGTTCGGTGGTTGCGTAAAACTTTATGTAGCCTAGAAGCTTCAGGATTAGGATTTCGAAGTTTGCTGCTCCTATAGGGCTGAAGCCGTTGTATAGCTGGGCAGTATAGGCAGCTGACCTGCCTGGCTCTTCTACGAAATCTCCGCCTACTGTGTTGCTAAAACCCATGGCCCTCTATCTGAATAGATTTAACAGATAGATTTGATAACTTGGCCGGTAAAGGAGGTTGAGTGAAAGGATTGGGAGGGAGAAGCATGTTTTCAGAATTACATATGTTCATTTCTGGTTACAAGGGTTTTCCCACGCTTGCACAGAAGTTGATTGCGTGGTTCAGTGTTCCAATCAGGGCCAGCCGACGCCGAGCGCTTCGTTCCGAGGCGGGCATCGGGCGGATCGAGCGGAGATCTGCAAGCGCAGATTAGGTTTTGCCAAAGGAGCGACGACGCTGCCGATGCTGATGCTGGCCCTCACACGAAGATCGCTATCCGAGACAAACCATAACTCAGTGCAGGGGTTGACGTGTTGAATATGCCCCGACCAACCTAAATTCCACGGCCAAACGCGCAGACACGGCGCGGCGCGGCACGCACAGCGGAAAGTAAATATCCCCATACATAGGGTTCTAGAAATTTTAATTCTCCATGTACGCAGGAAGCGTTACTCTTTCCCATACGCGGAGAAATGACTTCATTCACGTCAGGGCTTAGGATTTGATATTTAGAAGCACTTCCTCCTCAGCCCATTGACTCACATCCGAAAGCAAATCACCATTCAACAGACTCCTTTTTTCTGATCAATACTCACCGAATACCCAAGCCTGTCGGTCACCCATCACCTGGACTCGCTTACAAAAGGAAGCCTTCGGTAGCATGGGCCCTCGTGGCCGCCCTCGGCGCCCTGCCCGCCGCCGCAATGGAAATTGACGACTGCCCCGACGGCCAGCGCATCACTCTCCGCCCGGGCTACACGGTCGAGTACCGGCGCGGCCGCTACCGGGAGGGCGATGTGCACAACGGGGTCAACTCGCGCGAGGAGTGCATCCAGCTTTGCCAAGTAGATCCGACCCGCCCCGTCTGCAGCTTCCACGAGCCCACCAAGAAGTGCATCGTCGGCAATAGGTGCGGCAGGGACATCGTGCGAGAGGGCGTCTGCTATATGATCCGAGTGGATGAGATCCATGGCGAGGAGGATCCTTTCTACGTGCCTCCTCCCACCGGCAGCGGTGGCAAGCCGGACGACCCCATCAAAGAGGAAGAGATGCATGCGTGCCAGACTGAGAAGGCGGCCTGCACCGAACGCGAGGGGGCCCTGCAGGCGGAACACGCGGCATGCCAGGCGCAGAAGGGCACTCTGCAAGCCGAGAGTTCGGGTTGCCTCGCGCGCGAGACCGTGCTTCAAGGCAGCAACGCGGCTTGCGAGGCCCAAAAGGCGACGCTGCAGGCCAAGAGCACGACGTGCAAGGCGCAGCGGGCCACGGCGCAAAACGCCAACGCGGCGTGCCAAACGTCGCTGCAGCAGTGCAACGACCGAGCGGGCGCGTCGGCCACGTCGATGCACGCCAGCCGGACCCCGCCCGCTCACTGCGGCCGCAAGGGCTGGGCCAAGGGCTGGTACAATGTGGTGAACGGCATGAAGATGGGCGAGTGCCGACAGCGCTGCCAGTCCGAGGCTCGCTGCGTCGCGTACAGCGACGACATGTTTGCTGACTGGGGCAACTGCTACCTCTATGAGAAGCAGCTCCCCACCTTGGAGATGGGCCCTTACCCCTACTGGGGCACTTACGCCAAGGACTGCGCTTAGAATGGTGTGACAGGGGAGAGAGACCGTTATGCAGCCCCTATATTGAGAGAAAGGGGAGAGATGGATAACGAAGAGGTCTATGGATTTTGTATTGCTCTGTTCTGCGTCATTTGCTTCTGCTGGCCATTCAGTAGGAGTGGAAAGAAGATTAAAAAAAAAAGAGAAGGGGAAAAAAGAATAAAAAGGGAAAAGAGAAAGAAGAAAAGGGGGGAAGTTGTAATGGTATCCGAGACGGCGCCAGTGCTGTTCAAGTGCTCGGGTTTGCTTGGTCACTTTTACCACCGACCTCATAGTAATTAATGACGTTGCTCCCGCCAGTTTGAAGCCGTCTTTTGTTGGATGTGCAACTGGATGCAGCGTTGACTTGGTTGTTGTATATGACTATCCCCTTAATAACAAAAGCGCTGCTCCCTTTTTATCATGCTGTACTATACATTTCAAGCTAACCTTATGCCATCGACATAGCATTCGATACTGCTTGTTCCACTGGATAGACTGTCTGACCGGGTGTACAGGCTGGCTTGGCGGCTAGTCATGAACGATATTATACGTGAACAGCTTCGACTAGGAAGGAGGTAGCATGATGGCGTAATGGGGATGTAACATCGGGCAACCAATATCCTCCGTAGGCATAGCTGTTAGGCTGACCTGCATATGCAATTACACAGCCCGACTGCGCCCCCGAACCGGCACACTGCAGAGCCTTGCCGTTACATGTCCTTGCATGATCCAAAGTCGGCTAAATGTAGACCCCGTTCCTCAAGAGCATGTCAGCATCAGCACAACTTCCGGAGTCCCACCTTCTCTCACAAATAGTCAGTCTGGACCCGCCCGCCCTTGTATAGTCCCCCCTCAAGCAGCATAGCTGTCTGCTTCACCACCCACTATCGTGTGGACGATGTTGGACCTCCCATCTCTTTGACCTCAGCCATTCCTCTCACTCACTGTTGACGAAGCATGGCCGAGGCTTTAGGCCTAGCTGCCTCGGTCGCCGGTCTCGTATCGCTAGGCCTTCAGGTCACCAGCGGCATCGCCACCTATCTCGACGCCGTCGAGAGCCGCCAAGACGAGCTAGCATCGGTGAAGCGGCAAAACGATGCGCTCGCGGCCAGTCTCAACATCATCAAGATGGCGGCGGCCTCTTCGCGTTCCGCCCAGAACCATCATGGCCAGGAAATCACAACGAACATCCAGTCCTGCGAGGCAGATCTTCGGGAAGTCGAGGTCCTGCTAGCGGCTCTGGCTAATTGCGACACCACTGATACATGGCGACAGCGACTGCGCAGCAAGAAGAAAAAGCTCAGCTATGTGTTCGACCGACCAAAAGTGCAGCAGGTCGTCCAGCGCTTGCACACTGCCAACCAGATCCTGCAGCTCACTCTGAGCGGGATAACCATGCAAGTTACTTCTAATACGTGATACCAACCAAAATGAATACGGTACTAACGAACAATATCGCAGGGAAATGGCAGGTTCTGGCATCGAAAAGCTGATCACGATCGAGTCAAGCTCTCGCGCCATCATCCCACTCGCCGACATTCGCGACCGAGTCGTCACCATAGATCAATTGCAAGAAAGCGACCGAGCTACAAAGGGAGTGGTTGAGCGCTCGCACGACTCGCTGCAACTGACACTTACGTTACAATCAGAGAGGATTAGGTTGCAGTCGGAGCAAATGGAAAGAATCGAGAAGCTTCTGAGGAATGTCCAGCCACCAGGCGTACTCACCAACCGATCAGTCGAAACCCTGGCACACAGGGTAGCGGGAAAGCCGGATGCGCTCAGGGAACTGTGTGACAATATTTATGCACCAGAGGAAGCACCCTACCAGCAGGCAGCTTACAAGCGTGCTCCACCGGGCCTTTCCCCTTACCACCTACCGGACAGTGCTTCTTTACCCGTCCATGGGCGCCGGTTCACTTCGGCCACAGAACAGATATGCATATGTCCCCGCTCCCACCGATCGATAACCCACAAGATGATGCAGTTGGGCCACCTTCTCCTCGCCGAAGAGCAGGAAAGTGCGGGCCATTGGCCGGCTTGCCCGCTCTCAAGGATACAGTCTACCAGGAAAAAGCATCGAACCGTGGGCTTCAAGTACACCGGTCTTGCTCGACTCCTGTCCTCGGTTGTTGGCGCCTCGTTCACAATGACATCTGGAGCCGGCGGTTTCAGCATCGGTGCGAATCTCACCTACTATCCAACTGTTGACGTCAAATCGGACCCTTCTTTCCGTATCATGAGGCTTATTCAAGATTTTCCATCCTACTACACTAAGGAGACCGGAGCGCTTTTCATGGTCGCTTGCATTCAAAAGCTTGAAAGACTTTTTAATGCAAAGAAAGCATATCCAACTGCAGTCAGCAGTGAAGATGAAAGCTTAATGCATTTTTCTACCAAGAGCGTACGCTACTATGCATTTATGTGGTAGGGTGATTAACTAAATCTCGCTAGGTCTGGTTGTGGAACGAATATGGTGACAGTCCTTTTGGACGTCTTTTTCCTCAACTCATCACAACCCTCCTCCAGTATGGTGTACCAGCCATCTCTTATAACAAGCAAGGCCAGTGTCCCATTGTAACCGCAGAACAAAAACTAACCACCGAACACAGGCGCATCACCATTGCTCCAGTTCTACACGAAAGAGGGGCCAGCTGAGCTAACTAAAGAGGTTATCAATGTGTTAATCCTGGCAAACTCGGAAGGCGATTCGGCTGCTTCGAAACCCTCCGCAGTGCATTACGCTGCAAATAGTCCGTGGAATAGCAACACGACATTGCTGTATAATGTATGCTACGGTTTTGCTGAAGGTATGCCATATTTCAAAGTCACCCCGTCCTATTATGTCTCCAAAACTAATAGCAAGGAGCTTGCGATTGCGGCCCTTTGAGTATGGCAGTAATCCGTGACGACGCTAATGAGGTGGCTCGTATCTTGAGGCATTTTCCTGCTTCTCTCCTCGAAATTGATATTTACAAGCAAACTCCACTCCATTTGGCAGCAGAAAAACCTGGAATCCTCTCTCTCTTGGTAAAAGTTGCAGACTTTGGTACATTGAGCCGAGTCGATAAAGCTGGCATCAGCGCTCTCGAGGTTGCCATGATACGCAGCGGTGATAGATGTATTCATGGTACCAGCAACAAACGATGTCGACGCTGTGGCTGCACCGCCTGCGTTGAAATCCTCCTTGAAGCCGGCTGTACCGTGAGGATGTACGCATTGGGCCCTAACGATATCGGACTCAGCTTGGAGGATATATTAGAGCCAGCATCTGAGCTCGCAAGACGACGCTACGTCTTTGAGATGCAAGAAGCGCGGAGATTCTATCCTCACATGGACCATTCTGAGTCTGATTCGGAGAACTCAACCATCGATGGGATAGCGTACTCCTGCGACAACGACAGCATCCATGGAAACAATCATGAAGCTGAACAGTGGGGCTGGGTATATGGAGAAATCTACGACATACAAAAGGCCGACCTATTCTATCGCTATGGATTCCGACCAGACCCGTCGATTTTTTTCAACTTGGGACTCAGGTTAGATGAGTTTAGTCCTTACTATAGTGTAAGCACGGCCTACATTTGCTGGCTAGTGAAACATGGGGCGGACTTGTTTTCAAGGCGATCAACCGGACCTCCCCCTTGCGACAATGACTCGGAGCGTGGGCTTTTGGGCGCGCACTATGCCTTTTTCATCGCGGGTGAACGCAGATTTAACTTGGCTCTAGCAGTCGATGAAGAAGACTTAGACGCCCTGGTCACTTCCAACGAACTTGAAGAAGACTTAGACGGCCTGGTCACTTTTAACGAACTTAGCACAACTGTGATGCGTCGCAACCTCACAGACGGTTGCATATGCCACTGTTCAGCTGGAGGATGCAGCCCATTCCTATGGATGATGAAGGCGTTGGTACCGCAATCATGGGATTGGACAAAGGAGTGTTCTCTCAGTGACATCAAAAAGTACATGGAGCTTTATTACAGCAGACGTGGTACGGATCTCACGCTACGAACATACGAAGCCGCGATCAGATACGCCACGTTTCAGGCTTTAGGCCTTACTCACACCTGCTGCAACTCAAAGACCCTGGTGGACGGTGTACCTCGTCCAAGGGTGGCAGCAGATGACGTAGCCATGGTCAATGAGGAACAGGCCTCTCTCCTGGAGCTGCACGAGGAGTTGGTGACAGAGTTCACGGAGAAGGCACACGAGTACCTGGAGGATGAATCCTTCCCAAAGTTCTGGGGCCAAAGGTGGTTAGGAAGGATTGAGAAAGAGTTAGACGAACTTAAAGGGTGCAATTTGAGTGATTCTGAGAGAAGAGGTGCCGAAGAAATTGGAGTCCGGTGGTGCGAGCCCCCAACTACTAACGAAACAGAGAACGAAAACCCATACGAGTGGTATTCATTGGAGTGGTTTTGCTTTGAGCTGGATCTTATTTGTCCTGAGTAGCGGGAACCCATGCCCGAGCTACGACAACACTTTCTCGACTACCGGATAATGAAAAGATTCGATGTTAATCGGCTAATATAAAGCCAGCTATTCCCAATATATCTGTTATGTTACCATCAACAGTTATTAACGGTTATCCCACCGTCACCAGCTACCGCTGCATCCATTAGTATTCTATATTACTTCAGTATAACAACTGATCACAAGTTTAATTAACTGCAGTATAAGAAACTTAAGAAGCAAGGCATCAACACTGATAGCTACGCAGATGTCTAATACTACGCCCCGCCCCTTATCACATCACATATTATCCCAATAGGACAACTAGGAAGCAACAGCGCGGCACAAACGCTTATCAACCTCCTCGACCCAAGCGTCACTACCCACTCCATGGAGGACGTATAGCACCGATTCGGGGTCGTACTTCCGCTTCACCGCAAGCAACCGCTCATAATTGGCTCCGTACATGGCAGTCTTCCAATCGGGCAACAAATAGCTGACCTCGTTCATATAGACCCCACCTCCCGGCCCCGTCGCGGCATCCAGCACAGCCTGAACCTCGCTCACGGCCTCGGCCTGGCGCCGCGCCATGTCCGACGGTGCCGCGCGCGGGTCCCAGGCGCCCTTGGGCAGACAGAGCAGCTCCGCGTCGCGCCACGCCGGCAGGACCGCGTTGGCCGGTTGCGGCTGCTCCCCGTCCGCGCGGCCGCTGGCACGGAGGGACTGGCACGCGATCGAGTAGTCGGGCAGCCGGCTGATGTTGCGCAGCGCCGCCGTCACGCGCGCGTTGGCCGCGGGGTCGGCCAGGACGGCGCGCGGGATCATCCGGCTGGCCATGAAGCCCGAGTTCTCGATGATGCCTTCGGGGAGTGGGCCAAGGGCGCGGTCGAAGTGCTCGAGGAAGTTGGGCGAGCTGTGGGGGCGGTATTCGTAGTCGATGTCGCGCCGGGAGAGGTCGTCGAGGAAGGGCTCCATCAGGGCCGCGGCCGATTCAGCGTCGGCGCCCGGCATGGTGACGGTCCAGGCGTTGAAGGAGCTCGAGGTCAGCCCGTAGACGAATGAGTTGCCGCCGGCATCGGAGAAGTCCGGGAGCAGCTCCTGGAACGCTCCGACGGCGTCCCAGAACGCGTCGTTGCCGACGCGGGAGTCGTTGAAGGCCAACGTGCCGCCGCCGATGATACCGTCGCGGTGGACCCGAGCCGTCATGGACAAGACGATGGCGTAGTTTCCGGGCCCGCCACCGCTAAGGGCCCAGTACAGGTCCGCGTGCTCATTGTCGGGCGTCGCGACGAGGTGCCGGCCGTCAACGGTCACGACCTCCCACTCGAGCACGTTATCCGAGCCCAGGCCGTGGCAGCTCGAGAGGATCGAGTGGCCGCCGCCCTGGGAGTAACCCCCGGCGATCCCCACGGTGGGGCAGGATCCGCTGACGATGCGGTGACCCGTGGCGTTAGCGGCGGCGTAGGCCTCGAAACCCTGGACGCCGGCTCCGAGTTTCATGGCGGGGCCGGTGTAGTGGGACGACGCGTATGCTGGGATGAACTCGGTCAACTTGAGGTGGTGAGTCCACAGGGAGAGCGCGCCGGTCCCGGTCGACCGGCCCAGGTAGTCGTGGCCGGTGTTCTTGACGACGAGCCGGATGTTGTGGTTGCCGACAAAGGCCAGTGCCGCCTTGACGTCCTCGGCATCCCGGACTTCGATCACGTAGCTGGCATGGTTGCCGAGGCCGCAGGGCTCCGAGCGCGGCGCGAAGGGATCGCACGAGTAGTTCTTGAAACTCATGTCCATGAACTCGCCTGGAACGTCCATGCTGTAGTACCCCGATGTAAGCCACCTCAATAGAACATTAAAGCCGTGATTGTGAAGCTTTTCACTTACCGTGCCAAGGTGGGGAAGTCGAAGGTTTTCTGCAACTCGGCACACGCAACGGCATCGTAATGGCTGTACGGGGCATCATGGCAAACACTCTCACGCGGGACGGTTTCGGTCAAGCGTCCGCCAACTGTTTTGTTCAAGTCCTGCCAGTCTTGCGGCGTGGGCCAGTTGGTATCTCCAGGGAGAACTCGGCAGGATGAGGTTGCGCCAGGAGGAGTGTCGCCGGTGGCAACCTCTGTCGCCAAGGCAGCCAGACCTAGAGCCAGGAACTTGCAGTGTTTACCAAGAACCATATTTTCAAACATGCGAGTAGTACCGAAACAAAAGCAAATGTGGTATTCGATGCAATGGAAACGCTGTACTGAGATGCCGGTGTCCCCAACTGACCCCGGCCTGTGTGGTGAGACACCGCCCGGGGCTTTATATAGTGAGGTCAACACCGTATCGCTAATACGACACGCCTTGTCACGATCTTGCATTGAGATAACGAGAAACCCCTCTCTTACTTACCATTTAAGCTCGGCATTGCAAGCTTGACCGCAGTTGCAAGCTGTAGCTAGGGTTTTTAGTATGCGCCAAGCAATGCAGACTTCGTTTAAGCCACCCCTGCACATGCAGGGGTTACCGTTTTGAGGAATACACCGAGCTCGCCATGTCTTGATTTACCCCATAAAGCGGGCAAGTCTTATTCCGGAGGGTCGACGTATAGGAATCTTAATTACGCGGGTGGGCCTCGTATAATGGTAGCTGGTAGCTCTCGGGATAACAAGAACAACTAGCTGAATGATGTTGAATCCATAGGTGCACGATCCTGGTTAATACATTAGACACCTGGTTTTCTATGCACTGTCTATGTAGAAGATCGACCCTACGTGTTCTTCCGTTTCGCAATCTAGAACCAGCCGGTGACTCGTCTCCTATTTCGTTAGTGATACTACTCCGAGCGCCAGTAGTCTTTAATTTCACAGGTGACTTCTCCCGAATAGATTTTGGTATCATCTTTTTCCACGCTCCTGTTCCTTGACATTCCATGGAGCTTTCATCTGGTCGGATATTTGCTGTACTTCTTGGTAAAGTTGATTTGCCACGTCAGGGGTAAGCACCCGGTTGATCAGCGTCTCCGCCTTGACGAGCCCAGAAGTATGCGGGACAGCGACGTACGCGTTCAGATCGGCACCATGAAGCAGCAGCACGCGCACGAGCTCGCGCGACTTCTCCTTGTCGGGGATGATGTCCATATGCGTATGGGGAATCCACTCGTTCTTCAGACTGATGTGCAAGGTGAACAAGAAGTCGGCCCAGACGGTGCGGTCCCCGCCGAAGACCTCGTTCGGGTCGGCTCCGGCCTCGAGCAAGTGCGCGACTGTCCTCGTGGACACGTGATGAGTGTACAGTGCAGGCCGCAGAGCGTAGTACAGAGCTGGCCAAGACTGCGCCAGTCCGGGGTCGCACCGGGATTTTCGCAGCATATTGGGATTAGCCGTCAGCTTCTTGTGGACATACGAAAAGAAGTCTATGCGTGCTGCGTGACCAATGAACAGAAACGCCTCGTATTGTTCATCTATCGAAGATGTGGTGGATCTGTAGGAGGCTTCTGCGGCGTCCAGGATGGGCCCAAGGACCTTCTCCGACACGGGGTTCACCGCTAAAGATTTGGAAGCGAAGAAGAAGAGGGTTTGAATGAGATGTAACAATTGGTCTATGTCGGTCGCGTGGTGGAAAGGGGCAGTCTTCACCACAGCCAGTATGGCATGGCAGGTCGTAAGTGAAAACCTCTCGGAACCGAGGTTGTGCTGTAGAAGGGACTGTACATCTGCCGACTGGTGGAGGAAGTCGCGGACAGTTCGGTGTATGAAGTCTACTTGATATGTAAAGAACTCCCCAGGGGCTCGGCTTGACACAAGGTTGTCACATTGGACAAGTTCAAGGAGGCCTCGCGAGCGGTCGTCCAATCTGCGCCGTAGTTGGTCGTGTCTCAAGCTCTTCTGCTCAGAACTGATCTTAGACTGTGCAAGAAGGAGGGCAAAGGTCGGGTTCTCGTCAATATCGTCGAGGTACGAATACACCATCGCCAATAATGGCCTCTCGGCAAGGGTCGCTATTTCGAAGTACCGTGCCATCTGCTCACGGTATATCGGCGCAACCGAGTCTATGAGATGTTGAAAGAAGGGTTCCAAATCTGGCGGGAACACCAAGAGCCGTCTATAAAGAGTTGACACCGAGTCATGATAAATCAGACCCTCCAGCAAGGTTCGAACCACGAAGAGGACCCAAAGAAACACGCCCTGGGCACGTTCAACCACGGCATCTACCACCTGAGAGTACTCCGTGTTTATGTGTGTGAGGGTCTTAAACTGTGGGTGCTCGTTGATTTTGTCCGAGACATAATGCCGGATATCGTCTCGGGTCAAATCTTCAAGCTTGAGTGTCCACTCCGGGTTGGACCCAAACTCGTCAACAAAAACAGTCCAGGGTCGGCTCGAGATGCACAGCTTGATGTCAGAAGATAACTCGAGCTGTCTCAGGATCTTAATCAAGTCCGAGTGACCGCGACCCTTTTCTTGAAATTCATCCAACCCATCGATAAAGAAGCAGAATTTAACAGGGATCTCTTGAGTGACGATTCTCTGATATAGAAGCAATAGGTTCTTGGTGTATTGTAGAACATCCGGCTGATCCCAGTCGGGAAGCTCACTTATTGCGCTCCTCACAGCTGGCATGAGCTCAGGGCATTGGCGGAGAATCTCGAAGAGCAAGGAACGATGGAGTCCCTCTTGGGATTTTTGCAATGGGGAACCTGCAATCCAGAAGAAGAACTTGGCAACGATAGGCTTCTTATCACCAGCCCATCTCTGGAGGCAGGGCGGGGTGCTTCTGTTGCCGCACAGGAACTTCATGAATGTCGACTTGCCGCTTCCCGGTTTGCCGTACACCCAGAAGACCCCGTCACGGCTTTCGAGCCATTCCTTAAGCCGGTGCCCTGCGTCCGTCTGTTCGAATGCCCACTGGAAGGTCCTGGAATGGGCATCCTCGATCTTTCGGTGGCGGGTTTGAATGTTGCTGTAATATAACCGATTAAGGATATGTTGGTCTGCACGGACAGTTTCTGCCGATTCACTGATCGCTCTTGTCGCAGCCTCGAGCTTCCTGAAGTCGGCAAGATTGGTTAGAACTTCAGCGCGGCTGCTCCCTTTCACCGACAAGACCGTTTATGGTAGTGGCAACGTCTCGGCCACTTCTGGTTCCCTCCTCGATAGCTTGGACCAGACTGCGTTGGAGTTCTTGGAAATCCTCCCTTCTCTTAAACTCGAGCCTGATATTCGTAGATTCAATATCGGCTATGGCTCGCGATATCGCCGTCACTCCTCTCGTGACCTCTTTGCTGATACCATGTCAGTTGGATTTCCTAGGCGGCGTCGAAGGTGCGACATACTGTGTGGCCATCTGAACATGCCTTGTCACCTGGGCTTGGAGGCTACCAAGCCTGCTCGTTAGATCCTTCACCTGGTCTTTCCCCCAAGTGTGTTTCAAAGCCGACTGAAAGCTGCTCCATTTGGACCGTCCCCCTCGGCTTTTCTGTGCCTGTAAAGCATTCTGTAGCAAGGCGGTGATTTTCTTACTCTCGGCCAGGAGGGTATGCAGTTCTTCATTGGCTTCAACTAGCGCTGGCAGACCTGCGTCCAGGACGGCGACATCTCGGATAAGGCAGTCCACAAACTCGGCCTCGCCGCTCAACCCGGAAGAGGAGTTGTGAATACTCCGTGCTTCTGTCAGCAGAGTCCAGGCGAAATCGATCGCGGCCAAGATGTTGCTTGCCACACCCAGCGCTGAAAGAGGATCCATTAGTACTGTGGTAATTGGGGATAGTATCGCGGTGATACGAGACTGGAATGACAATTGAGCTGTCGAGCGGGGGATACCTGGACCTATCACTGCAGAGTCGCACTGCGACTGCGCCACCGATGATCATTGGCCGGAGAGGCTGCCTCTCGAACGAGTCTGCCTGGGCCGCCCGCGCAGCAGATGCAACCGTGGATATTTTCTATTCTAAGTCTATTGATGCAGCCGGTCTACAGATGTCATGGCCCCAAGACAGCATGGCGGATAGAAGATGGTCGTCCGTTGTTTCGGGGAAGCCAGGAGTATATCCCATTCGCTAGGCCGTGGTTCAAATTCTACAGTGTCCGAATTAAACTTCTTTAGACCCAGCCATGGCGTGTGACAATCACGTGCTCGCGCCATCGACCAAGTCCAATCTGAGGTCGTTAATGAATTTGATGAAAACAAATTTGGGGCAGTGCTGATGAGCCCCTCATCTGACACCATATGGGCATTCCTCGTCTTACACAGCCTAGCAGACCACGTTCACCTCAACACCACATCTGACATATGATGTAATCGCCTCCATTACCGATTCCACCATTTCGTGAAGAGAAAAAACTAACCGCCATTACATACGGCGCGCATCAGAAAGCAATTTGCATCATACAAAGCAGCGCGTACATTGGTTGCTTAGGTGAGTTTGTTTATTTGTTTACAATTCAGGATCAAAGTTAGAGAGCTCCGAAGCTGACTCCAAACCAGGCTCGCATCCATGGCTGGAAAACCCACCAACGTCGATGTCAACCAAGAGGCGACGAGCCTCCTCGGCTATGATACCGAGTCAGGAACGACGCTGCGGGATCAAGATTCGTCAAATGCGGCGAGACATTTCACAGGTCCCGTTCTTGCCTTGTCCTCCGTCGTCCTCGCTGCTTTGGTGATATTCCTGGTCCGGGATCTCCACCAGGGAGCCGTGCCCGTCTTCAAGATGGCCGCCATCGCCTTCATCATGATAGCGCTGGCGATCATGTCGCGGTTGCGATGACATAACTGAGACGGGAATGAATTAGCGGTCACTCTTTACCAGTCCGAATTATCGCAACTTTCCTTTGAAGCAACAGGGTCATTAGGGTTAAGCATATCTTGGGGTAAACGGAATATAGAAATAGAAGCATCGGTTACGGACAAATCCTTTTACCCGAGTTTTGGGGATGGCCTGGCCCCGGAGGATATCAATGCCTTAATATTACACATACAAGGCTAGGGCGAAACATCTCTTTAATAGCGAATACGTTTCTCTCATTAAATGACTAGATTACGCCTCACTATACGGACCAGGGATGATTTAGTTCTATTGAAGTAGCGTCTGTGAACGTCCATTCCACTGGATATATCGTGTTTCATTTGGATAAACGGTGTCGATTATCAAAGGGAAGTGATATAACAAAAGCAGGGCTCTCGCCACCAGGGTCATATACCAATACCAGAAGCAGGCAAGAAAGCACTGTCCTAGGCAAGAATGCGGTGGAACTGCCCCTAGGTGCTTTGGACACACTCCCCTTTTACCGACTCCCGTTCCTTCAAAGCTTTGTTCGGCTATATCATAAGAACTCAATAGATGACAATCCAACCGGGTGTTGCTCCATGGTATTGGAGACTTTACAAACCCGCGTCCCGATGTTCGGCATTCATCCATGGGCGGAGTTTTTACCCGCCCTTCCCCGCAACGGCCATGCGCTTAGAGAGGACAGGAGGTAGTACAGCACGCATCTTTCAAGTGATTGGCCTTTCTGAGTGATAGACCAATGTTAAGAATTGCGAGCCTTGCATTATAGTAGTTGCATACATTTTGTGGCAGTTGATATGCACGTCTCTGAGTAATCGATGGGCACATACCCCGGCATATAATTGTGGACTGTCCCATAGTAATGTATAGTAATGATCTCATAAGAACGTCACGACAGCAGGAGTTCAGATACAGGATTCCATGCATTATCCTCAGTATCAAAATATCCCGACTCACAAATTGGAGTGTTCGCTCGATTGTTCTTAGCTTATTTGCCCATCTACTTCTGAGTTGAAAGAATATGCCTTCACCAAACACCACCACGATGCGCGCCATCGGCGTCTCGCAATACGGCCCTCCCGATAACCTGCAGTCTAAGGAGATCCCGAGACCTCCGGCGCCGACGGGCCGCCAGATGCGCGTCGAGATCAAGGCCGTCTCGGTCAACCCGATCGACATCAAGGTGCGCGCCGGCACCTACGACGACCCGCCCGACTACTACGACCGCGTGCGGGGCCTGACCGAGGGAGCCAACGAGGCCCAAAAGCTGCACGTCATGGGCTACGACGGCGCTGGTGTGGTGCGCGAGCTCGGCCCCGACGTGCGCCACTTCAAGACCGGCGACGAGATCTACTTCCTCGGCAGCCCCGTGCTGCAGGGCACTTACGCCGAGGAGCTGCTGGTCGACGAGCGGCACGCCGGCCACAAACCGGGCTCGCTCGACTTCGTCCAGGCCGCCGCCATGCCGCTGACCTACGCCACCGCGTACGAGTCGCTCGTGGACCGGCTCGGGATCCGGCCGAACGAGAAGGCGGGCATCTTAGTCATCAACGGCGGCGGCGGCATGGGTTCCGTCGCGTCGCAGATCGCGCGACGCGTCCTGAACTTGCCTGTCGTCATCACGACGGCGTCGCGGCCCGAGACGGAGGCCTTTTCGCGCGACGTCGGTGGTGCCACGCACGTCGTCAACCACCGCGAAGACATCGTGCGGCAGATCCGCGACCTCGACTTGCCGGCCGACGTGCCCCTCAAGTACGCGTACATCACGTCGCGCACGGAGCAGTACATCGCGCCCATCGCGGATGTGCTGGCGCCCTTCGGCCGGGTCTGCAGCATCGTGCAGGCCAAGTTCGACATGTACGGCACGCAGTTCATGAGCAAGTCGCTGTCCTTCGCGTGGTGCTGGCTCGCCACGGGGGCTTACCACGGCTACGTCAACGACCACGAGGAGAAGCACCACGAGTGGTACGAGGAGCTGGCGTCGCTCCTCGACGACGGGACCATCAAGTGCCACCTCACTCAACGCAAGAGGCTGACGCTCGAGAATATCCGTGAGGCGCACAAGGCTACCGAGGCCGGGAAGGGTGTTGGGAAGACGGCGCTAGGGGTCGATGAGCCTGGGGAGCAGCCGGCTTTCTGTTGAAGTCACTCTTACTGAGATAGGTTGGACAATGGCATCCACCAATTTGCTAGTTCCGATCATTGATGGTTTAATCTGTAATGTGTGGCGATGCAGAGCAGTAATCGTTGTCAATCTTTCACCTCCCGCCACGGTTCCATCTCGTCCCACAACCTGGTGTTCCTAGGTCGCGTGTTTTGCTCCTGACTGAGGGCTGGCTCTATTGTGTGACTTAAGTTTGTTGTGAACACTTGTTCAGCTTTGGTACAAATAACATCCCGTATTACCACCCTATTTTTCTCCAGTAGTATCCTTCGCTTAGCTCCCTGCTATGCTGTCTTGTGGCAATCGAAATAGCACCAGATCGCCCCCTTGAGCCGTCAGTCACAGCCCACAGGCGTTCCGCGGCAGATGGAATAGACATGTCCGTGGCTGAATAGTTGGCCGAGACACCGGGTGCTCAGTGGCCATCACCACCACACCCCTATTATGCGAAACTTGGCCTGTACTTAGAAGTGTGCCACGGCATCATCTTCCCCCAACCCAATCGCTCCATTAGAACAAACACCGAATCTCAGGTTGAGCTTGTCGATTTTGCGGTGTGTGTCTGGGTCACCGTACTCAGCTCCGACCTTCTTTCGTATATATTCTGTCTGGGCACTCTTGATGAGCTCGCCCACCGTGGCTAAGCGCATGTATGGGATACGATGGCGACTGTGCGCGGTGGTGTTGAAAACTATCAAGATGATGCCCGCGATAGTGATGGTGACGATAGGCACTAGCAGAATATAAGTGCGCGTTGAGTCGAGATGCGCGTCGTAATACTCCGAGTCGAGAGTCAGGAAAGCGTCGTAGCGCTGGCCCGACTGAGAGACCGGCGCAAACTTGCCGGCCATGGCGGTGTTGATGGCGCCCCCCGCTGACGGCGATGAAATCATCGAGCTCCTTGCGCGTGAAGTTTGTACTCTTACTATCCTCCATAGTCGTCCAGGTTTGCGGTAGTCCAATGTCGCCCTTTCGGAACGTCGGTTGTGTACCTTGCACACTCAATCCCATGAGTGTAGGAGCAACGCTGATCCACGTCACCAACTCGTCGAGGTTGTCGTCGGGAGACTTGATAGAATCCAGACTGGAAAGCATTCGAGTCGGGGTCTTTGCATGTCCAATGTTGACATGGGCATCCCGGAGCGCGGTGTCTATAGTGCAAGCTAGTCCCGAGACTCCGCTCCAGTCCGGCTGCGAATCTAACATCGCGTTTTCGCCACCTTCAATGCGGCCATTCAGGTTCGCAAACACCAAAGTCGATGTGACCCAGGTGGGACTATGTCTAGTAATGTCTTCGACCCATGCGTTGAAGGCTGGCACCGCGCGGATGGAGACAGATTTGTCTGGTGGAAGCGAGGTATTGACTCGATAGTATCCCAAGCCACTGTCGACCAGGTCCAGGCGGCGTGGAACACAAGTAGTAAGCCTTTCTGCTTTGATTACAAAAACTGATATATTTCCGACTGGCGCCAGCATGTCTCGATCCATGATGTAGTCCCGTTGATCCGGCAATGGTTCCACAGCCAGGCTCTTCGCCCACGCCGTGTAGAGGGCAATAGCGTCCGAGATTGCTCCTGGCAGTCGTGCAGGTGCCAGTTGTTCCTGCTCGAATCTCAGGCCCATGCCGCCACCAACAGTCTGATTGCTTTGGTAGATGGTGGTCTGGTTGGTTCGGGCCAAGGCGAAACCAACGAAGGTAGGCCCCGCCGGCTGGAGAGCTGCGGAAACGAGGACGCAGATGACAACCATGATAGCCTGGGGGCTGCGGGCGCTGATGAGGGCCTTTGTAAGGGAGATGAGCGATCCTCGGCTAGCAGCCAGGTACGTATCAATCTGCTTTAGCCTGTATGCCCTTCGATGCCACAAGGGCCATAGAGCCGCTTCGCCCAGATTGCAGATGGAGAAGCTCATGGCCGCTAATCCGATGCTGTATCCCGTAGTGAGGGTTCCCTGTACAAGGGAGTTGTTCGACAGGAGAAACTTGACCGGGCCCGTCAGCGCACAGTTCACAGTCCAAGAGGGACATGAGAAAGTTTGGTTGCTAAGCGCATTGATGTAACCAAACACAGCCAAAAAAACAGAGAGGCCAAACATGAAAGCGCCTGCAACGACCCAATGGTCTCGTAAGAACCACACAAAGCCACCGGAGTGACTAGAGCGGCCGTGTTCGGCTCGTTGTTGCTTAGGCGGGAGCCCGATACCAATCGTATGGGATTTCGGAGGCATCGTTGTCACTAGCTCAAGTCCCATCTACAGCCTTTGCGTATCAAGACTGTGGTTAAATTGCGAAATCACCACTGCAGGGAGACACAACTATGTTCTTGGTCCTATGAAAGGAAACAGGAGCACTACGGATGAGCGACAATAAAAACACACAAGATACGTTCAGTTATGTTATATCAAATGAATACATAGGCAAAAGCAAGTCATGGGTGGGTTCGAAATAGACCGGGATCAAAATGCGATGTTCTACACGATGCTCCATTCCGTGCCCCGGCGTTCCCGATACTGGCTATGCACATGCAACCATACCGCGTTACGTGACATTATTGTTTCTTTTTCTCTGTCTTGGCAGGCTCCTTGAACCACCCTCTACACACCCAGCCTTTTACAATGGTGGCCTATTGGAATCAAAAACCCCTACTCAATAGTACGGCTGTAACGAGGGATTGTTGGGCTCTGCAGGGTATAGTGTTTGGCATTAATGAAAGTCGGGGGCTGTGCCAAGGTGTATGCGAGGCTGCCCAATTGCAGCGGAGCGTATGCGTAGTGGATGCCCAGGATGGAGAGCAGGGAAATGATGATAAGGCCATGTATCAGCAAAGCTAGCCAATCAGAACTAAGTGTAATAAATTCAAGAATTATGATATTACCCAAATGCTACACTCCAAGCACCTTCTGCTGTCTTCGTGTATCATCAAAGGCACCGGTTATAACCGGGCACTCCGATGCCGATAAATGCATCAAAAGCCAAATGAGGTTGTCTCGATTCTGCATCTTACCCGAGTCACTTTAGCACGAAGTCGGAGGCGTGTAAAAAGCCTCGGACACCCAAACTGATCATAAGGGCTATTCCGCTTATAGTTCCCCCTTCATCTTCAAACACTCATTTCAAATTACCAGATAGCTATCCTAAAATATACCAAAGTTCGACATCCTACGCAGGCTTTTTAATCTTGGTGACGACTACACTTACGTCGCTATCTATGTGACGAATTTCGATCTTCGGGGCTGCTGCCTCCCGGATTTCCATCCATTTAAGCTGGCGGCCGCGGTAGTTCTTTGACAAAGTTTGATTCATGGTTTTCCGTCGTTGAGAACTCCGTCGTACGTAGGATTGCCCCATCGTCAGGAGACAAAGGGGGTCTGGGCTGCTCTTCTGAATCGGCCTGCTTCAACCTGACCATCGGTATATTCTCGCTGTGAGCGTTTATCTGCTGATACATCCTAGGTCTCGAATGTGACTTGTGACCACTGCCGTGATGGATTTGCGACTGCGAGCTGTTCTGGGTATTAGGCACGGATCCTATCCAAGATCGCAGAGATGCTAATGCCCCTGAATTTCGGATCTGCTCGAACACTTTGGGTATCGAGGGCACACGCAGAATCAGCATCCCCAACGTGTACTCGGCGAGGGCCCAGAAACCCTCGACGGAGTAGTCGAAGGCCACCACGGTGGGCAGCCGGACGGCCGCGGCCACGCAGCTGAACAGCCCGAGACAGAAGATGGTGGAGACACCGGCTTTCTTCCGCGTGGAGAGATGCAGCCGCCAGATGACGCGGTGAGGCAGAACAAGGATGGCCAGCTCGGTGATGAGGGCCATGGCGGCGGCGGCGTTGTCGAGCCGGCTTTTTCCGAAGCATTGGCCGCGGACGGTGAGGTCCCAGATCGCTTGATGGCGTATGCAGGAGAGATTGATAGCTACGATCATGATAACCGTCCACAGTATTTTGATCCACATGATGATGTGGCAGGCCCAAAACAACGAGCCCCGAGTGCCGGCAGGGACGAAGATGTGCATCCAGTTCAAGAGGATGGTCACCTTGAGTCATCCCACCGACACGATTTGGAGGTTGTTGCATATGAAGTAGTTCTGTTCCAGGCTCAGTATCATCCTGGGCCTGTAAGATTCCCCTCTATATAGACTTACTTGGAGGAGCATGATCATATCACGGAAGCGGACATCCCACTGGTGAACAAAGAAGCCGACAGTTTCCAGTTGGAAATAACCGCGGCTAAGGAACGCCACGAAGACAGCCTGCAGGAGTTAGTAAGACCGATCGCCAGAACAGTTGTTCATGGGCATGTCCTTGCAACCCACATATGATGCGATGAGTATGACTAAGTGGAGTGAGTGCATGATCTTATGGATGTGTTGTTACTGAGAGCATGTAGAATAAGATGTGATTCTTGCAGTCTTCGGGGTGAGATGGTGCCGTTCGGTGGTGCTAGCGCCGGTCCCTCGAGAACCACGACTAGTCCGTCCGGACTCAGTCCCGATAGGTCAGCCATTGTAGACGTCAGTTGTGGAATGGGTGTGAGTATGTGAATGTAGTCCGGGTGAGGGTGGGACAGGATGAGCCTTTTGAATTATTGTCTGTTGCGGTGACATGGTAGCAAGTCGGTGCCGTTGTGTTGGTCGGTGAAGTGGCTGCGTGCACGTCATGTGTTGATAGTAGATCTTCAACGGTCGAGTGTTAGATGCCAGTTTAGTCAGGCGGCATGAACGCGTGGTGCGGCACGGTAGCGTGCAGTAGCCCTATGCACGTTGGTGCGTTAGGGGTTGCATTCATGTAACGTAAGGCGCTCATACTGCCACCAACAAACAGCCAACTGCATATGCATGGCCTCAATCAAAACCCGTATCGAGAACAAATTTCCAGCCGATGGCAATAGACCACAATTTTTGTCGGAATATCTTGAGACTCACGAATGAACCAACTCCATACGGTGCGGCATTTCATCGTCACCTGTAGACGATGCATCCTGATGGGTGCAGAGGTTGCCGCTGCTTTAAGGCGTCATCCCTTACTTGGCATACCGCAGCGTGATCCTTCAAAACCATCTTAGGAACGAATGGCGCTATGAAATCACTTCCTACCTTCTTCTACTTACTTCCCTATAGTCAAGTGTTAGTCTTGTCGTTTCATTCCATCCCAGACTTCACCTTGCTTGCTCTTCTTCTTCCTTGAAGATGGATATCACAGGAAATGCGGTAGTTTTTGGTGGAGGTACGTCTACTACCTATGTGTTACCATCCGTCGAACTTGGGTACTGACTCGTCTTATAGGAGGCGGTATCGGCAGAAGCACCGCGTTGCTGTTTTCACAATCCGGTGCATCCGCTGTTGTCATCGCCGACCTGAACCTCGAGGCCGCAGAAAGTGCCGCTGCCGAGGCCAAGAGGGTGGCAACAAACCCAAACTGCCGTGTTGAGGCCCTTCGGGTCGACGTGGCTGTTCAAGACTCGGTGGACTCGGTGTTTCAACATGTAACGACGTCCATTGGCCGTATCGATTACTGCATTAACTGTGCTGGCGTAAGTTGGCAGCCCATTTATCCCATACCGAGTCAACTGCCCGGTATCAGGCCAGCCTTTGTATACACTTTTGTTTGGCTAACTTCTCACATGACTACGTAGTTCCCCGTCAAAACTGCTCGCCCAACTGCGGATGCCGATGTTGACGAATTCTTTCGCGTCCAAGACATCAATTTGAGGGGCACCTTTTTCGTCGTCCGCGCTGCCTGTGCCATTATGCGATCCCAGAAGCTCATCCCGAATTTGGCCGCGTTCCCAGAGAGGGGCAGCACCCGTGGCGCTATCGTCACTCTCGGCTCTGTCCTTTCGTTTGGCGCATCCCCCTACCTGGTGCAGTATACCACTTCTAAGCACGCGGTGCTCGGCCTCACCAAAACTGCTGGTAAGCAACGCCTGCCGTAGAGGCCAGAAGGACACTTTGAACGAGCCTGATTACTGATTATATCTGCAGCGCTTGATCATGTGAAAGATGGTATCCGCGTCAACTGTGTTTGTTCGACATGGGTAGACACAAACATGACCAAGCAGGTGTGCGAGGATGTACCTGGCCTGGAAGCGATCCTTGTCCCGAGTGTGCCGATGGGCCGCATAGCGAAGGCAGAAGAGATAGCCGATGCCATTGTCTTCCTCAGCAGCCCACGAGCAAGCTTTGTAACCGGATGTCCTTTCATCATCGACGGAGGAACGAGTCTTTCGAGCAACAGGTAGAGAAAGTTACTCCATATTGTGTATTCGAAGTTCGGCCAGCGTATGCCAACATCCATTAGCTCTTATTCACGCCGTTGGTTAAGAATGCAGTTTCTAAGCCTTTTATCCCAGTAGAATAGTAATATAGTTATTACTCGTATTGCCACCTCTTACTGTAGATAGCCCCTTGTAGCTCTATTCACTGAGGTGCGTAATACCACATCGACCCCTTATACTCTCCCCGCGCCAGACTTGGCCAAAATATCGACCAATGTTTTATTTCCCTCACCTATGGCTTTGTCCATTGGTGTTATTCCCCCTCTCGTTCGCAATATTGACGTCGGCGCCGTGCTTGACGAGTAGCTTGACCAGATTTGTTCGACGCTCCCATGTTTCTATGGCAATGTGTAACGGCGTTTGTCCGAACCCATCTACTACATTCACATTGGCTCCTTTTTCGATGAGGTATTCAGCCGCCTTCTCCCCACCGTCATGCTGGCTTCCAACGGCAGCATGTAGTAGCGACTTCTCCATGACTCTGGAGTTGATATCAGCGCCCTGTTCAACCAAGAAATCGCAAGTTTCCCAAAAGGATCCGATCGCGGCGTGAAACAATGATTCTCTCATCGTTTCAGGATCAAACTTGGTGGGGCTGTTGGTCTCGATCAGGTATCGAACCACTTCCAGATAACCGCGGCTCGACGCTTCGCAAAGCGCCATTTCTTGAGAATCAAGGTCGGCGCCCTTCTCAACCAGGACCCGGACCGCCGCTAGGCAATTGATGGCAGCGGCTAATCCCAAAGCCGTGGTATCCTCCGTATCTCTGACGTTAACGTCATATACAGAAAGCAGTTCGCGCACCGTCTTCTCTAGACCGAACCCTGCCGCCATGTGCAGTCCCGTGCTATGGAAGCCACCCAGGGCCCCGAGGGCTGCAAGTGATCGTGCTTGCATTGCTGTTTCAACCTCGTTCTTCTTCCGTAAAAACTGCAACACGGTACTGCAGGTTTGATATCCACTGGCATGGTGCCCCCAGTGCGTGGCGGCATAATCGTAGAACGGGTGCTTCTTTAAACGCTGGCTGAGTTCGTCATGATCGTGACAGGGTCTGGTTGCAAACTCCTCGAATGAAAGATAGGAGATACAGGTTGCGAGTATCGTTCCCTGGAATCCTGGGAACCAATGCTCCTTGGTTGAAACGAAATATTCCTGGGCGGTGTAGTGTACCAGCCGAATGATCCCGCTCTCCTCGTCGGTAGTCACCAGCCCTGCACAGACGGACACCAGATGGCTGGTCTCGGGAAGGCGTTCTGGGTCCATTCTACGTCGACCAAGCTCGACGCCAAGTGCATGTTGCAGCTCGAGTTTGGTCAATGGTCTCTCGGCGTGAATGATCCATCCCAAGACCTGCGTTGCACGCTGCGCATGGTTCGCGAGTTGACCCGTGATACGTGTCATTGTGTCCCCATAAGCACGATCATAGGCTGATTCGGCGGAATGAGATGAGGCTGATATTTCCTCGAGTGCTTGACGAACGGCTGCTACCGTATCTTTGTCCCTGAGTGACTCCACATGAAGCTGGGCCAGAAGGAACCTGGTTGTTATAGTTAGCTCATCTAAAGTTCGCGAGCGATATACAAAATGCCACTACTAACATTCCTTTCACAGACCTCGCAATTTTCCCGGCAATGAGGTCCTTCAGAGCGTCTCTTTTGGCCATGAAGCTGTCAAGCTGCGAAATTTGACTGTTTATGTACGTGCGGATGTCGTCCTCGCTGGCACGGACTTCTATATGCGGACTGCCCTTGTTTTTGAAGTGATCCCAGATATCAGGAATCTCTCTCGCTGTCGTTAAAAGGTTCATGCGGGTTTTATCCTGTAAGTCTGATAGCATCGACAGGAATTGGCCTCGAGCTCCGGCCGTTGTCTGATATTCATCGATAGCATCGATGACCAAGAAGACACCCGAATACTCACCCATAATGCAATGAAGGGTGTCGTCTATCTCACTCGGCATCGGCCTTGTATGCCTTTCGGTGTGTTTGCGGTGAAGACGTCTCACTGCATCTGGTAGCGAAGGTCTGGCCTGAGCAAGTTGCTTCAAAAGACTCAACTTCAAGCTTTCGACGCTTTGTTCGTCTTTTCGTTTGAAGTTTAAATAGACGTAGATGACTGTAGCTGAGGCGTCATCACGCAGTCTATGTTCGAGATTGTCGATAATGATGGCGGAGAGAATCGTCTTCCCCGCTCCGGGCATCCCATGGCAGAATAATGTCTGGCCGGGCCTTGATAACCACCTACCGACTTCTGGTGTCAGTATTGCTCTTTTTGGAATTAACAGAATGTTCCGGAAGGGAATAGAAGCCAGTTTAAAAATAAACAGTGAATTCATCCACCCCTAAAGTTACCTACTGTTGGTATTCTTCGGATTCAAGAAACCACTGCCCTGTTCCAGGCTGTCGCCGTCGGAGGTAGTCGGAATGCTGAGGACCATAATTTGTCGGAGTGAGCCAGTCGAGCACATCGAGGTCAGCCTTGCTGCTGAGCATGGTGCGTGTGTAGGCCGTGTCGTCTTTGATAGCCGATATACCATTGCAAACTGACTTCTATCTTAGCGCAACCATAGTCACGGAATACAAGGTGACTAACCTGTGTGAAGTGTCTCTTGTACCGTTCTTTCATGTTCCACCTCGCTCGCTTGGATGTGCCCTAGGAGCTCCTTCGCAAAGGCTGCGGCCACGGCTGCTGCATGCTCCTGCCACGCATCATTCTTGTGCGAGTCCGCGTAGTCACATATACCTCTGACGACGATGCACGGAAAGCTGTCCATCAGACCTGCCGCCTCCATTTCGACGCAGAGGATGTTTCCGCCGAGGTCCTTGGAAAGTTGGTCCCGAACTTGGGCGTTCTTGATAACACGGTTGCCGGATGCAATAGCACCATAGTGTACCATCATCTCCCGTGGCTTCCTCTTGACTGTCTGGTCCAGGTCACAATGTCGACAGTGATCTTGCTCATCCTCATCTTCCACCTCGTCCTCCTCAGTTTCATGTGGCTCGCTGGTATGGGTGTAGGAGGCTTTGAACAATTTGTCGACCAGGTGGCTCTTTTCGTATTTCGATTTAAGCCGCGAATTCCTATCCCCCACCGCCTTGAGCAGCTTTGGTACTTTGGAGCCATCCATGTCATTTTCAGTGCCCAGTTTGGTCAAAGCAGTGAGCAGCACAGTTGGTGGATTGTTCAGTGATCCGGTTCGCTCAAACCGGTCTCCAGCTTTTCCCATGTCCCACTGCACCACTCCTGGATGCGTTCCAGACGGGGTACTGACAACCACATCGCCCAGGCGGACCTTGCGTGAGACAGCACCACCGATACCAACCATCAAGCCGAATCGAATGCCCGGGAATGTATTGACCATATTCGTTGCGACCGTGGCCGCAGAAACCGTACCAAACCTGCCTTTAGGCAGGCAGGCAATGACGATATTGTGGCCTCCAATCGAACCCAACGTATAAGTATTGGTGTCATTTGGCTGTTTTCGGAGATGCTGCTCCCGGTCCATGTGCCTCTCGTCCAGCATGGCGGTTGCCGCGGTCTGCTCCTTCGGAAGTGCGCACACCCAGCCAACCGTGTAGTCCTTGTGTTGTAGGGGACCCACGGCGCCGGGCTTGTGGCTCTCCATGAGTCATACGCTGTGGGAAAGCCTTGTGGGTGGTCGGCTTTCCTGATGGGGAGGATTCGGGGAGGCAAATGAAGTGGGAGGAGGAGGGAGAGCACTGGTATGGACGATGCGCGGGCCTTGTCTGCCCCCGGTAGACGCGTCGGGAAACATGGGTCTATGCGGGCAGTGTTCCCGTACGAATCAAAGGGCAGGAGGGGCAAAACGGGACAATCACTAATGGCCAAGGATCAGCAGCGCCCCGGCTAGTGATGACGGCTGCGCCGCCGGGACAACGCATGACCGTGGGTGTATATGCTTCATTGGATAGACAGAGGTAATGTAACAATGGCTGAGTGGCGCCGCTGTTGAGGCGCAGGATGCGGTGCATCAGGGCGGCGCAGTGTGTTTGCTAAGCCGGAATTTCCAGTTGGTGATGCGGGGAACGTCGACTGGCATGCAGCAACAACGTTGGCGATTGTAGACCAGTAAATTCCTGCCGTCCTCACCACTCCAGGCACCGGAACAACCACCTCGATTGCATTTCGACTTCACAGGCGGTCTCTCACTAGCGGATCTACCTTTTCTTAACCCAAGATCTAGCCAAAAGAAAAAAAAAAAAAAAAATGCCGAGGACATACAGAAATCAACGGCAATGCCACGGCTTCTCCCAAATCGCAGTACAGCAATGGAACAACGGTGACCAGTCCACCGCTGGGAACCAAGGCCAAGATGATCAAGCCCACGATTATCATCTGCCCGAAGCCCCTGAGAGCTGGCGGACGCACAAACTCAACTCGGCGCACATTCATGCCGATGCACAGGCCCTGAGCCAGATCTGCGCCCAGTCACATCTCAGTATTGTGTCCGTCGGGACTCACCTGCTCCAGGGACCTCGACTAACGTCGACCAGAGTTGCCAGTGCCAACCAGGCCCGAACCTGCCCGACATGTCGCGAGGTCTTCACGGCCACGTTCGGAATACCAGGGGAGTGGTGGTCCGATCACTACCGGAATGCCAATGGGTACTTTGGTTGCGTAGAACAAGATCTGGGCGGCGCCCCTACCTTCGGTGGGTTTCCGGGAGCACAGTTCGGTCGCCTTTTGCTGACACAGCGCTAGATACATGGGGACGCTTCCAGGCGAAAATGGTGCGCGGTGCCTCGGATTTCGAGTGGGAAAAGATCCATCTCTTTACGCGATGGTCTCCGTCCCTCAACCGGACCATGGTCGTCTTATTCGACATGTCGCCGCCCGTGGTCAGTCGGCTCTCTGAGTCGCTGGCGAAGGTCGACAAGCACCAACACATCGACCCGTTCTGGGTCTACACTAGAATCGCCGAGGAGTTAGCCTCTCTGCACGATGAGTCGGTATGGGCGATCCGCACCCACGTCCGGGACATCGAGAAAGGAGACAAGCCGCAGGGACAGCAGCAACCCGACTTTCGCCGCCTCCACGACCTCGCTCGCCACGCCATCCACGTCACCGAGACGCTCGACGTGTCGATGCAGACCCTGGCCGCGGTCCTGGCCCAACACAAGGATATTCGACTCGAGGCCGGAAGCAACGAAGAGGGGGCGCACGTCTGGAAGAACGTGCGCCAGCGCCTCCTGGCGCACAAGCAGATCATTGACAACCTGCGCTGCCGCTCGCAGTCGAACCAGGACCGGCTGCAGAACGAGATCCAACTGGCCTTCAACCTCGTGGCCCTGGAGGACTCCAAGACCTCGATCGGGATCTCGCGGGCGGCCAAGACGGACAGCACCGCCATGAAGACCATCTCGTTCCTGACGCTTATTTTCTTACCACCTACCTTCATATGCGCCATCTTCAGCATGTCCTTTTTCAACTACGACGCCGAGGGCGGCTGGACCGTGTCGCCCAAGTTTTGGATCTATTGGGCCTTTGCTGTGCCTCTGACCGTCGTCTGTTCGGTTATGTACTACCTCTGGCAGGCGTCTCTTTCGTCCTCCAAGCCATATGTACGGTCTTTTAAGCAGTTTACTAGGTTATGAAACTGTATCACCCATGCCTAGAAGGAGTTCCAATACAAGCTTACTACAACTGAGGTATCCCAGTTCTAAATCTGCCATGGAATCATCTCCTCCTAGCCTGGTTACTCGATGGTGCTCGAGGCCGGTATCGATTAAATCCAGACGGACGGCGCGGCACTAGAATCATCCAGTGGCTAAGGGCCCCGTTCTTGTGTGGCTGTGTAACTAGCTAGCCAGCCATCCCAGCCGCTGCTGATCGAGTTCGTTGAGTCCATGCGTGCACCGCCGCATACATGGCTGCGGCACGGCACAGAAGGGCGCGTGCATGTTCGAGTTGTGTTGATTCTTTTTCAGTCGACTGAACTGCGGGAAACGCATATCAGATGATCCATCACTCAGTATCTATACAATATCACGAGTTCTTCAATATTCATCGGATGCAGTCGACATGGCGGAAGCAAAGACTTACCTGAATAACCGTCTCAAGGGTGTATGTGTTGCAACCTCCCACCATCTGCTCATATAGCTAATATGTCATCTTCGTTCTACTCTAGGAACATGCCGATGCCTACGCAGCTGGTGGATTCCATCCCGTGTATCTTGGAGATGTCCTCGGTGGGCGTTACCAGGTCTTTCGCAAACTCGGCAAGGGCTCCCAGTGCACTGTATGGCTAGCAAGAGACAAGAAGTAAAGTCCCAATCTTTGCCCTCTTTTGAATCGGTAGTCCCTGACCAGATTTGCCCTTGTGTTTCTTCTGCAGAGTACCAACAAGACGTTATCAAGCCCTCAAAGTTTACAGTGCGAGATCGAGTGAGGACATGCAAAAGGTCGTGAACTCCCTGGAGCGACGTTCCTCTCACCCGGGCGAGGGACACGTCGAACTCCCTTTCGACTCGTTCACTATCCAGGGGCCCAGAGGCAACCATCTCTGCGCCGTGGTGGAGCCCCTCGGGTGCCCCATAGTCCAGCTTGAAGAGGCGGCTTATGAAAAACGGGTTGAGAATGGGGGAGGGCAGGGGGCGGTTCCAGGTGACCCCTGGTCAGTAGTATTTGCCAAGAGAGCCTGCCGGCAGGCGCTGGTGGCTCTAGACTATCTACACCAGCGCTGCATCGCGCACAGGGACATCGCGGGCCGCAATATCTGTTTCGCGTTGCAATACGACCTCTCGGCTTCCGACGAAAACGAGATAATGACATCGGTTTGGCCCGAGGAGAAGAGGCCCGAGGAAGAGGCAAGAAGTGACCAGGTTGGGCTTTCTGCTACTACGGAAGCCAAGAGTGAGCAACTCTCGGACTTGGACTCGGAATCGGAATCAAGTTCAGAAAGCGATGATGATGAACCACCGCCGCAATGGAGATTGGACTTGGACGAATGCGAGAAGCGCATTGCGGAACAATGGGCTGCATACGAGCCGGGGGACGCGGCAGCCAAACCGCTTTCGGATGCGTGGAACAAGGCCAACTTCTGGAACTCTCGAGAAGATATCGAATTGCTGCAACGAAAAGACGGCAACCCTTTGGGCCCGGATGAGATCCGTTACACCGTGGCACCCGCAGGGCTGAGCACGGGATTCAATCTAGGGACCGTCGCCGACCCGGAGCGAGCCGAGAACTTCAGACTTGTCATGACCGACCTCGGTTTCTCCTGCCCCTTCGAGGAATGTGGAAAGCGCCCTATTCCGACCGTCGTAGACTACATGGCCCCCGAGTCCCTGCTCGGCCTGCCCGACGTCCCTGCAAAAAGCGACATCTTCTCCCTGGGTCTCTGGTTCTGGGAGGTCGTCATGCTCCGCGGCCTCGTCGTCGACGCCGGGTTCCAGCAGCCCCGGGGCCGCGTCCTGCAGTACCTGGCCCGACGCCTCGGTCCCGTCCCCGCGTCCCTGCGGGCGCACTGGGGTCCCGACGCGGACCAGTTCGTCGACGCCGGCAGCGGCCGCCCGCTCGACACGCCCGACGAGGATGAGGAGGAGTACGGGGACGACGACTTCCCGCGTGGGGATATCTGGTTTCACGCGCGGAAGCGCAGACCCTTGGATATGTCGGACGAGGACATGGGGGCGTTTGTGCACTTGATTCAACGGATGCTACAGTGGGAGCCGGAGAGGCGGCCACCCACGGAAGAGTTGCTGCAGGATGAGTGGTTCAGGAGAATGAGTGGACTGACATGAACATTTTCATCCCTTCGGATAAGGATGATCTTGATCGACCACAAATCAGGGGCTGGGAGGTTGAGATGCGGCCTCTCTAGCATGTGTCGTTAGAAATACGATAACCTTGATGAACCCGCTGCATGGATAACCCCTGTGCAGCGTCCTGGTTCTATCTTATCCAGTCCAATAGGCGTTGTCCGTCAACCTGGTGAAGAATGATTAGCCACATTGGGCTGCATTAGCGGTGACCCCTGCACTGGCATGCGACTAATGTTTGTTTGTGTTAGTCGCCGGGCGGGGTGGTGGACAGGGCCAGCATTAATCCCACGACAAATATCTCTCCCTGACATAAGCCCCCTCCAAGTAAGCACTGCAGTTGCCCCCGGATAGCACAGTTAAATTCACTCGATATGACAGTAGAGGAAGGCGGAAGCTCCAATGCCGCCATGGCAGCGTCCCAACTCCCCAGCATTGAGGATCAACTCGTCACACCCGACAACCCGCCGCGGCACGTACTCCCGATGCCCCGCTCTTCTTCTTTGTGGAAGGTATGCCGGGCCCGGACGACGGCGACTTCAACGGCCTCTTTGACAACGAGACGGCCGACAATGAGGACGAGCCCGAGGACTCCATCGTGCGCCTGTACATGTCCCACATGGATGCCTGCGACGGCAAGTCAGGCGGCGGCATGCTTTACCACCAGCGCCGCCACCTCGCCTCCTTCTTTGTGCACCCGGACGATACCGAGTGTGCCTTTTCAGTGGATGAGCACCCGCAGAGCTGGCACCCCTTGGAGACCATCCTCTAACTGGATAACCCTGATCCGCCTCGGCAAGGTTGCCGTCTCTCCTGCCCATGAACAGGCTCTGTACGGCGGCGTCAAGATCGGGAACTGGGAGTGGCGGCCGTATGGCGACGGCCAGGTAGCGGGGTGCGTAGCGGCATGGAATCGGCTCTGTGACGCCATCGAGGTGCGTCGTCGGCAGAGCAGTGGGGCCACAGTCGACCATGATGACGACCCTCCTCCCAGCGAGCCTTTGCTTACACCTGCGGCCATGGATGCCGCTGAAATCCCTGATCCCTCTTTCGCGCGCGCATTCCTGGGCCTTGCGGGCCGTCCCCGGCACATCCGCCAGATCGCGCCAGGGCTCTCCCTCCCGCCCGCGGACGCGTCTTCCTTCGCCGCCGCCCAGCCCTTCACCCCCTGCCCCGGCGCGTCCCCCAATGGGACGGCACGGTGCGGGAAGGGATTGTGCCGTCCGTGTACATCTTCTTCAGCGAGGCGGGGGCTCCGCAAGTCGACATTTCCGGTTGGAGGTCCTCGTTCCGCTACTACTGGGATAACGGGCACCGCACAGTGCCCGACGGCATCGCATTCCCGGCTCGCGTGCCGCCGGGCGTCTACAGCGAGTGCGTCGTCCGGTCCGAGCCCGAGGCGACCGAGGAGGCGTTTCGGCTGCTGCTGCCGTTCAGCCTGTACGGCGCCCGCTTCAGCAGCGGGGACGAGATCCAGGATAGGGCGGCGGACGAGCTGTTCCAACATGGCTTCAAGCCTTTTGGGGGCAACCCGAACCGACCCCAGCGCCTGGAGCGGCTGCTGGACCACTGGGCAGACCTGGTTGAGCGGAGAGTCTGGTCGGTTGGGCCGCACGGGATCCAGGGCTCCATCGAGATGTTTAAGGATGCTACGGTGGACTGGGCGAGTTATGCGATCCCGTCGAGCTGGTGACCATGGTTATGGATTCAAGGCAACTTCCATGGTTCCTCGGGACAGCCGGATCTATGCCACTGCCATTGGAAAGGTATCCCATTACCAGCTAGGGTTTCCTGAATAAAGGCGGTAACATTACACCACAGTCAATTCACTCTTTGAACAAACACACGGGCGACATCCAAACACTGTGGTGCACCCCCGGACAGACCAAGGGGAAGTGTCGGTGGAAGGGGTTGAGGCGTCAGCTTCAACTGCTCGCTTGTATGCTCGAACCGCAACGTGACACTGGTCGAGCGCAACTACCAAGCGAACTAGGAAGGCGAGGTCCGGGACCTGACGTGCATCGGCGGGATCTCCTGTGGTAGTGTGCGCAGTCCCAACGAGGGTACGTTGACGACCATCAACGAGCGCAGCGCATACTAGCAGACCGCTCCTTGGCTTTGGCGGCGGTGGCAGTACTAGCAGCGGCAGCTGCGTTGTTACGTACAGTTACCGCCATGGCCTAGGCTGGGATTAAGTGTGTAATAATCACCACTAAGCCGTTAAAAGTATAAATTAATTATATTAAATAATAAACCACTATTTTATACTTTAAATATTAAAACTATTAAATTTATAATATAAGAAGTGAAGTAATTATTAAGCTTAAATTAATTATTTTAATAATTGTTTTTATTTAAAGTTATTATTTAAATATATTAAATAATAATAATATTAATAATAAGTACTAGGTTTTTTTTACTTATAAACTATATATTATTTATAAAGTTATTAATTATAATATAAAAAATAATCTAGTACGAGGTTTTTAATTTATTAAATTATTTTTATAATAAATAATATATATTATTAAATAATAAATTATAATAAATTATAATAAAAAGGTTACTAATAAAAATAAAGTAAAGCTTAATTAATATAATAAAGTTTTGATTTAAAATAAATTAAAAATATAAAACTTAAAAAATAAAGCTTAATTCGTTATTTAATTTATTATTAATCTTAATGACTTTTTTAAAAAACGCTTCTTTATTTAAATTAATTAATTTAAAAAAACTTTAAATATTAATATAATTAATTACGCGTTAAGCTAACTTTTTAACGTTTTTAAGTTTTAATTTTAAACGTTAAAATAGCATTAAATAATATTTATATTTTTATATATTATAATTATTATTATAACTTTCTTATTTTAAAAAACTAATAGTATTTACTTCTTTTTAATTTATAATTAAAAACAATTTAAAATTAGTATATATTTTTAAATGTATTATAGAATTGTTTATTAAATAGTTTAAATAGTAAAAGATTTTAATTTTATAAACTTTATTTATTTAATAAAACTAATATATAATTAATATTCAAGACTAAATATTTTAAATTTATAAATAACTTTTTTAATTTTATATAAATTAATGTATTATTATTAAAGCATTTTTTAAAATTATTTAAAAATATAATCTTTATAAAATAATATAAATATTAAAAAAGTAAATTATATATAAAAGCCCTCTTTTTTTAAAATATCGAGCTATTTATTAAGTTTATTAATTACTTTATAAATTTCCTTTTTTATAAATATTAATATTAATATAATATTAAATTTATTTTTCTAAAATATTTATATAAAGCTATGGTTTACACATACCACAATTATAGCTTATAGCGTAGTTATTAATTTAGTAGTTAAAACCGGCTAATTAGCTTTTAAAGCTAATTAAAAGAATATATTTTTCTTTTATTTTATAATTATAACCCTTAGGGTTTCTAATTTATACTTAATTATTTTTAATATATATATTAAAAATACGTGGATATTTTAATAAAAACGTATTAAATTAAATTTAATATTATATTAAATAAATACTTTTTTATTTTTTATAAAAAAGAAGTGTTTTTTTAATTTATTTAAAAATTATAATTTAATAATATTTATATAAGAGTTTTATATTTTTATTATTTTGTTTATAAACTTTAAGGTTTTAATATAAGTTTTAATATATAATATAAAAATAAATTATATTAATTATTATTATATATATAATTTAATATTTTGAAATATTCTCTTTATTTATTATAATTTATTATATAAATCAGTATTTTCTTTTTTTTAATAAATTTAAAAAGGTTTTTTTATTAAAGGTTAAAATAAATTAGAATTTAATAAAAAGTAATATAAAATTAATATATTTAATTAATTAAATAAATAATAAGTTTATATAAAACTATTTATTATTTATAATAATAATAATAAATAAAAGTAAAATAAAATATTTAAATATTTTAATATTTAAATAATAATATAAAATTATAGTTTATATATATTATAATTATAGTTTATAGTATAATTATAAATTTAATAATTAAAACCGGTTAATTAGCCCTTAAAATTAATTAAAAGAATATATATATTTTGTTTTATAATTATAACTTTTAAATTTTTTAAATAAATATAAATTAAATATTTCTTTAAAAATATTAAGCTTTTATTATAATCGTGGAACGTTATAATTATAGCTTATAGTTAAATTATAACCGTAATAAATAGCTTTTATATAGATAGCCTATTAGGGCTATTCTTAATTTAATTATACTTTTTACTACTATAATTCTATACCCATTGTGCCTTTTAAAAATTAATAGGGGTTTTAAAAATTAAATATATAAAATAATATAAAATAAAATATTAATATAAAAATATAAAATTTAAAAAATAAAGTATATTTAATAAATATAAAATAAAAATAAGAATACTTTATTATTATATAATATTATATAAAATAATATAGCGAATAATATAACGTTTTATTAAAATAAAATATATAAACTATTTAATAATTATATTTATTATATTATATATATTATTAAAGTAATAATATTAAATATTTTATAAAATTAAAACTATTTAAAAAAACTATTTATTAGTTTTTTTAAAATATTAATTAAAATTAATATTAAAATTAATACCCTTTTTATAAATATAATACTTTAATAAATATTATTTATTTTTATATAAAGAAAACTAAAAAGATTTATTAATTATTTAATTAATTAATTTAACACGTTAAATTTAATTTATTTTATATTTATTTCATTTTGAAAATTCACATTAATTCTTATTTGTATTTAATAAAATATTAATTAAAGCGAATTTAAATTAGTATTTTTAATAAATTTTAATTGAATATTATTATATAAAACTAAGCGTATATTTAATTCCTTTTTATTTTGCTATATATTTATAAAATATAAAATGAATTAAAAGTATAGAAAAATAAGGTTTAATAAAAAAACTTGTCTTTATAAAACATTTATATTTATTAAAAAAAATTATATTTTAATAATTTAAATTAACCTATTAAACATATTAGTTTAATTTCGCCCGTTAGTAATAAAATAATAAAGTTAAATAAAATTCTTTATTTTAATTAAATAATATTACTATAAAAATAAATAAATATTACATTTTAAATATAAGTTTAAATTTATAATTTAAAATAATATATTATAAAATTAATAAGTTATTATATTTTTATAATATTATATAATTTTTATATTATAATTTTAATTGATTAAATCACTAATTTATAATAATAAAGTAAATATTAAAAAGGAATATAATTTAAATAATAAGTTATAATAAACAAATATAATACTTTATAATAAAAAAATATATTAATTATTTTTATAAAGTTTTTATATTATATTAAATAAATTAATTTATTTTATATTTATAAATTTTATAAAATTAATTAATTAATATATTATTTTAAACTTTGAAATTAATCCTTTAAATTATTAATCTTTAAATAAAATTTAATTCCTTAATTTATTTATTATAACTAAAAAATATTTAAATATTATAATTATTATAAAATTTATTAAACGTTTTTCTTTTCTTAATTTTAATAATATTATTAATAAAACAAGAAATATATTAAACTTTAAAATAGTTAAATAAATTATATTATAAAAGAGTTATAATTAATTAATTTAAATAAATTAATCGATTAAAATAATAAAAAGAAATAAAAAAGTAAAAATTTAATTTTTAAATAATTATAATAATAATATATTAATGAACTAATAAAACCTTTATTATCTTTTGATTTTATTTTAAATATAATAAACTTTAAGTCTTAACAATTACATTTTTAAAAGTATTAATTAAATGGATTTAATTAAAAATAAATGTTTTTATTATTATAAAAACTAAAACGTTTGAATTATATGTTTAAAAATTAAAAGTTTTAAAAATATAAATTTTATTAATAAAATAATTTAAATAAAAAAAGCTTTTATTAATTTTAATTATAAAAAAGTATTATTTATTTAATGAAAATAAACTATAAGTTTGTTTATATTAATTAAACCGAACTTAAAAATATTAAATATGAATATTATTTTTGAACTTAATATAATTAATTTAGTTTTTATAATTTAACAATAATATTATAAACAGTATTAATAGAAAAGTATTTATTAAAATTCTATACTATTTTTATTATAAAAGATAAAGTTATCTGATTCGATTTTAACTTTTTTTTAAAAAATATAGTTCTTATTAATAAATTAGTTTATTTTAAAGATTTTTAAAATTATTAATTATAAATAAATAGTTTTATTTAAAAGTAAAATAAAGATGTTTTAAATTAATCATTTTAAAAGAGCTTATTAATAATAATTATTAAAATTATATTAAGAGAAAATAAATAAATTAAACTTTGATTTTTTTAATAATATTAAATAAAAATAAATACGGTATATTTTATAATATTAAAATAAAACAGTAATATATAAAAAATGAAATAAAATAATAAAATTAAAAAGGATTTTATTTATTAATTAATTCTTAAATTTATATAATTAAAATTACTTTTTTATTTATATTTATTAAATAAAAAAACAATAATTAAAAAATACAAGCTTATAATAAATACTAATATTAAATTTAATATATTAAATATAAATTATTAAAACGAAAATAAATAATAATTAAATATTAATTATAATATAATAAATATATAATAGAAAATAATTTTAAGAAAAACTATAATGTTTTATTAAATTAAATTTAAATTATTAAAAAAGTTAATAAAAATAAACTTAAATATTATTTAATAATTATATATATATTTTATAGGTTAAATTATTTATTTAAAAAGTAAAATTATTTTAATATAATAATAAATTAAAATTTAATCTTATATAAATAATTTAAAGTTATAAAAATCCTATTAATAACTAATTTATAGATATTTTAAATTAATTAAAATAATAATATAATTTAAATCATTTTTTAAAAAAAACTATTTTTATTAATACATTTTATTATATATTAAAGTGTAATAAAAAAGGTTATGAATAAAAATAAAGTAAAGTTTAATTAAAATAATAATAGTTTAATTTTTAATATAATACTGTTTTATTTAAAATAGGTTTGAAAATAATTAATTTTAAGTTATAAATAATATAAATTCAAATTTAATTATTTATAAAGTAAACGAAATAGAATAAATATTTTTTAAACTTATTAAGTAGCGTTATTATAAAAAAAAGATTTATATCTAAAGTATAGTTTTAAATTTATAATTTTAAACTATATAATTTAAAAAATAATAAATTATTATATTTTTTAAATAATATTAAAAATAATTTTATTAAAGTTTTATATTATAAATTAAATTACTTATAGAATATTTTAAATAAAACCAATATTAATAGATTTAGTAATAATAACATTATAATTAAAAATAAAAGTATTAATAAAAAGTATTAAATTAGATTTAATATATATATTTATTTATAATAATTTAGAAATATTAAAATACTTTAGTTTAAAGTTTATATTTACTTTAAACTTTTTATGTATTAATTACTTTTTACTCTATTTAATTTAATTAGTAATTAATTTAATGGATTTAAAACTAATTTTTTCATTATTAATTTTAAATATTTATATATTTACTATTATATTTTAATATTAATAAAATCCCTTATTTATTTATAAGTAATATTATAAACAAAATTAAAATTTAAATTAAAATATTATTTTTTACTAATATTATTATAACTTTTTTTTTAAATTATTAAAAACATAGTTCTTATAAAATTAATTAAATAATCTTTTTTAATAATTAATATTAAAAAAAAGAAATCAAGATTAATTACGTTATAAATAAAAATTAAATTTCTAAATCCTTTTAAAAATATTATTTTTTATTAATATTAATAAAATCTCTTTTATCAATATTAATAAAAATATAAGTTATATATAATTAATAAAATATTATAAAACAAAATTAAAAAGTTATATTATATATTAAGTTTAAATATATTATAAAATTATAGTTAATAAATATTTTAAGTATTTTTAATCAATAAAAGTATATATATAAAATAATATTTAATTTATAGTTTTTATAATTAATAATACTTGATATTTATTATATAAAATTAAACTATATAGTAAATTTAAAATATAATTAATTGAATTAAAAAAAACTTAAAGTATAATTATTTAATCATTTTTTATATGTTTAAATATATTATTTATTTATTTAATTTAGTTTAAAAAAAATTAAAATTTAATAATTATTATAAATATAATTAAATTATATAAATATCTCTTTTTTAAATAAATAAACTTATTATAATTAAAATAAAAGTTTTTATTTTAAATGTAATTTTATATTATAAATTTCAAACCGTTTAGGTTAATAATAATAATTACATTTAATTTTTAGATCAAGTAAAATAAATTATTTTATTATTCTTTTAAAACTAAATAAATTAAATTAAATAATTTATTAAATGTTAATAATAAAAAGACTAAAATAACTATTAAAAATGATAAAACTGTAAAACCGATTTAAATAATAATTAAAATAATAATATATTATATTTAAAATTAAATATAAAACTATAATAAATAAAGTTTAATTTATTTTATTTTATAATAAAACTTAGAGTTATATATTATAATTATATACTTAATTAATTTAATTTAATTAATTAACTGTTATTCATATTATAATTATAAACTATTAATTTTTTATTTCTTTCCTATTTTATTATTTAAGCCTTTTTAGTTATACTAATTTATTATAATTAAATTTACTAAATTATTAATAATAAAATAAAATTCAATTTTTAAATTTATTTCTATTAAATAATATACTTCAATATTTCTTTTGATATACTATATCAAAACCCGCTTTTTTATATTAAATAATATTATAATTAAAATTAAAAATCGATTAAGTTTAAAAATAATAATATAATTAATTTTATTATAAAAGTTAAATACTAATGAATTTTAAAAATTAAGATAAAATAAAAATAAAGAAAGAATTAAAGAAATTATTCTTTTTTATTAAATTATAATATAATATATTAATTACTTTAAAAAAGTATTAAAAAACTTTTTTTTATAAATAACTTAATATAAAATTAATTTATTTATATTTTAATTTTAAAATGTTTAAAAAATATTAAATAAAAAAATATCGCAATATAATTTTAACGCTTAAAGAAATTAAGAACTATATTTTTAAAAAACGTTCACTGTTAAAAAATAAGTTTTATAATTAAATAAATATAATTTATAAAATATATAAAAGTTAAAATTTTATATTTTTAATTAAAGTATTAAAATAATAATTATTATTCAAAAAAAGGAATTTAATTTTATTTAAAATAATAGAATTAAATCTTTTAACCATTAATATTTTATAAAATAAATTTTTAAAACAAACTATATTTATTATTAATTCAAAAGCACTTTTATAATATTAATATATATAAATATATATAAAAATTAAATATTAAATATAAATTAAATATTTTACTTTTTAAATTATAAAAATAGGATTTTATTATTTAAAAAGCTTTTTTAATTAAACATTCTTTTTTTAATTAAAAAACTAATTTTAATTATTTTAAAAAATAAAATTAATTAAATTAAAACTTAATTATAAATTAAAACTTTTAATTTATTTTTAATTTTATTTTATTTTAAACAGGTTTTATAATAAATTCCTAATAATTTATATTATTATTTAAAATTTTAATTTTAAAAGGTATAATGGGTACAGATTAATAGTAATAGGAAGCATAATTAAATTAACGATAGCCTTAATAGGCTATTTATATAAAAGCTATTTATTAAATTTATAGCTTAATTATAAACTATAATCGTAACGTGCCACGATTATAGTAAAAACCTAAGAAATCTTTATAAAGTTTTATTTAAATAAAAATATAAATATAACTTTTTATATATCTCTTTTAAATATATTATAATTAATATTTTATTAAATTTATTTTTAGAATACATTTTTTTAAAAAAAGTACACTTTAAAAATAAATATATTTTCTATTTTTATATAATTTTATAATATTTAATTTTTTATAATAAAATATATAAAACCGTTTTTATACTTTATATTTTTATTTATTTTATTCTTTTAATATATAAATTGAAAATTTTATTATATTAAAGCTTTTTAAATAAACAATTAAAGCTTTAAAAGTTTTATATAAAGTTAATTTAATATATTGTTTAAAATAAATATAATTAAGAAATTTTAATATTAAATCTTTACTTATATTATAAGCATTAAGTTTATTATATATTTTTAATAATAAATAATTAAAAACTACTTTTTAATATAACTTATAATTTATTTTGATTTTAAAATTAACCTTTATTTTTTTAACCTTTATAAAATACAATTCTTTTATATAATTAATTTATTAAATAATATTATATTTTAAATAAATAATTATTTCTTTACTTTATTTATTTTTTATTTTTTATTCCGATAAAACTTAATTAATATAATAAAATTAACTTTATTAAAAATTAAATATTTTTAATTTATATAAATATTTATTATAAAAATTAATATATATTTTATTATTAATATAAAATATTTTTAGTTTATAAATAAATAAAAAATTAAATATTTTTATTACTTATAATTATTTTTAATTTTAAAACTATATTACTTTATTAATATTTATATTTAAATTTTTACTTTAACTTAGTTATATTCTTTAAAATAAATAAATATTATTATTATTATATTTTAATTAAGGTTTTATTTTTATAGCTTATATTAAAATTCAATATTATACATTTATATATATATACATATATATATATATAAATATATAATATATATAATTTAATATAAGTATTTATTAAGGTTAATTTTAAATATTTTTAAATTATAAGTCTTTAAATCTTATTAACTTTAAAATTAATAATAATTATTTAATAATAAATATTTTAAAATAAAACTATTAATTTTTTATCATAAAATAAAATTTTATTAATTACTATATATTTCTTAATTTCTATTTTGATTGTTTTATAAAAGCCTTTTAATTTCCTGTATATTTTTAAAGTTTATTAAAAAATTAAAATTGTATATTTTAAAACTTTTATTATTAATATTTTATATATTAACAATAAAGGTTTTAAAAAATAAATAATTATAAATTATAAAATTAATTTTACTTTTAAATGTTTAAAAATAATTTAATATATTTTATTTTATTTTTAATTATTCTATTTATTATATCCTTTTTTCCAAATTATATATTAAAAATAATATTACTTTTATTTTATTTATATATAATATAAAAACGTTTTTAAATTAATAATTTTACTTATTATAAATATTAATTAAAATTAAAATAAAATCTTTAAAAATAAGTCTTTTATATTAATTTTTATAAGTTTATAAATGTAATTATTAAATTATTTACTTTCTTATTATACTTTAAATTTATTTTAATTTTAATATTATTTTAATATAATCGTTAATAAATCAAAGTTTATTTTTTAATGTTTTTATAGTTTATTATAATTATTAAAATTTTTAAATAATAATTAAATTTAAATAAAACTATAAAGAATATATTAATATATATTTATAATTTTATAAGAATACTTATTATTTTCTAATATATTATTAAAAACCGGTAATAAAATAATATGCTTTTAAATATATTTTTAAATTATTTGTTACTTTTTTAGATTCTTATTTAAACGTTTTAAAAAAGTTTCTTTTATAAATTTATAGTTTGAATTTAAAAAACTTATTTAAATAAAATTTTTACCATTAAAAAATATTAAATTATATAAATTACGAATTTTATTACAATTATTAAAATTATTATTATTACGGTTTTAAATTAATTATAAAATAATTCGTTATTAAATAATTTATAAAGTAATTTATAAAATAATTTATAAAATAATTATATATAAATAATAATAATTAAAAGAATAAGGTTTTTTTAATTATTAAAGTAATTTGTATTTAAATTTTGATTATAATTGTTATTTATTAAAAATATATTATAAAAATAACCGAAAAGAATTCTTATTAAATTATATAGAGTTTTGAAAAATAATAAAAAAACTATTAAACTTTAATTATAAATTACATTAATTAAAAACTTTAAAACTTATATTAGTTATATTTATAATATTTTTATATATATAATTATTAAACCTTTTATTTTTTTAAAGAACTTAAAAAATATTAAAATAATAAATATGTTTAATACCTTTTTAATAAAAGCCGGTATTTTTAAGATTATATAGTAATATTTGAATTAATAACGTTATAGTTTTTAAACTTCTTTTTTAATTTTTTAAAGCTTTTAAAATAATTTAATAATTATAAATTTTATTATTATTATATTTAATTATTTTAAATTTATAAATTAATTAATTTATATATAATATTCATAATTTAATAAGATTTATACTATTGAATATCATAATAAAAAATACAAAATTAAGAAATACGTTTAATATTAAAAACAAAAGAATTAAAAAGTTATTAAGACTTTAAGAATAAAACTATTTATTAATTTATTATAAAAATACTAGTATTAATATTAATATTAATTATTTTTATTAACCCTATTAATATTATTAAAATATAAAAGCTACCCTTTTTATAAATCCTTATTAATCTTTTTTTATTATTATTAATAAATTTTAAAAGACCGCTATTATTAATTATATTAGTATTAATATTAATTTTTATAATTATTATTACTTTAGAATTTACTTTAAAGCCTACCTAGGAGTTTATTTTAAAGCTTATTTTTTAATTTATTTTAAACTAGGCCGTTTATATATATTTAATTAATAATATTAAATAAATTTATTAAACCCTTGTTTATTTTTATAACCTTTTTAATTTTATATAATGAAATATTAATAATATTAATTTTCAGATTTATAAATAAATTATTATTAATTAAAACTTATTATAAAAAACTTAATTTAAAAATTAGTTTTTATATTATTTTTAATGTTTAATAAAATATAGAATTTTCAAAAGAAAAAATAATATTTTTATTTTTTAAAAATTTAAAAGATTTAAATTAACGTACTATTATTATTTAGGAATTTTAAATTAACCGGTAAAAATAAAATTTTTATAACCCTTAAATTTTAACTTTAATTTTTTAAATATTTAATTTTATTATTATAAAATACATTATTTGAAAATAAAATATTTTATTATTAAACATTTAAATATAAAAAGCTTTAAATAAGTAATTTAAGATTTTAATAAAAAAAAACTCGGGTTATAAAATATTTTGTTTTAAAGGATTTTTAAACATTAAAACTTTAAAAATAATATTATTATTTAAAAAAAGTATTTAAATAAAAAATTAATTAATTTTTATCATTAATTTAAAAATTTATAATATAATAATTATTATTAAACTTTTAAAGTATAAATATATTAATAAGATATATTATAGTTTAAATTAATAATTTATATACATATTATTTTAATTATAATTATTAATAATATTTTTAAACTTTTTTATAAACGGAGTTTTAATTAAATTTAAAAAATTATAATTAATATATTTAGAATTTTTGAATAAACTTAAAATAATATTATAAAAAATTTCATAAAAACATAAAAGAAATAATTAAAACTTAAAATTAAAAGGTATTATTATAAAATATTATACTTATTATTATTAAATAAACTTTTTTTTTAAAATAAATAACTGTTTTTAATAAATCTTTTTTTTATATTTTTAAAAATATTTAACGTTTTTAATTAAAAGGCACAATGGTAATATAAAAAGTAGTAATAGGAAGCATAGTCAGATTAAAAGTGGCCCTAATGGGCCATTTACACAAAAGCTATTCTGGTAGGTTATAGCTTAGCCACAAACCACAATCGTAGCGCGCCACGATTATAGTGTAAGCTTAATATTAATATTAAAAATTTATATTTTTAAATTATAATTATATAAAATCTTTAAACCTTTGAAAAGTTTTAATTATATTTTTTATATTTTATTAAACTTTATTTTATGTTTTTAAAACTTGTTTTAAATTATTACTTTTTTAAAAATAATTATTTTTATAAAGTATTTATTATAACAATGTTTTAAAAATTAACAAAATTTTATAATATAATTAAAACATTTCGATTTATTATTTTTAAAAAAGTAAAAATAAAACTTTAAACTTTTATATTATAAAATAAATTAATTATTATATAAAGTAAGTTTTTTTATTTTTATAAAATTATATTAATATTTAAAAAACTCGGTTTATTAAATATATTATTTATATTTTTTAAAATTGTTTTTATAGAAACTAGAAATTTATTAACTTAAAAAAGTATTTAATATACTTATTATTTATATTAAATATATTAAAAACTTTTAATAATATTAATTATTATAAATTCCTTAATTGTTTAGTTTATCGCGAGTTTTTTTTCATTTTTATTGTTCTTTAAATTAATAATAGATTTAAAAACTACCGTATAAAGTTTAAAATATTGAAAAACAAATTAAATTATTTAAAACTATAATAGTTTTTAAAAATTATTATCATTAACATTATAATCTTTTTATAATATAACCCTTTTTAATAAAATTTAAAAAACAAAATTATTATGCTATATATTATAAATATTAATATACAAAATATTATAAAAAATGTGTTAAAAAAATATATTATTAATATGAAATATTAATATTAATATTAATCCTTGATTAATTTTATAAAATATATTATAAAATATTATAAAACATTATAAAACATTAAAAAATATTATAAAATATTAAAAGATATATATAATAAAATTATAATTTAAAAAACAAAACATAATTATATGTTTATATTAATAAAGCTAAGTATTTATAATAAAAACTTAATTTTTTAGCATATTTAATAAAACTATAATAGTTTTAATAATATTTTATTAATCGAATATATTTAATTTTTTAATTTAAATTTACTAAATCGATTAATAAATGATATTATTTAAAAGTTTAATTTAATTTAAACTTTTTTTAAATACTATTATATTTAAAAAATCTTTTATTAAAATTGAAAACTTTATTTAAATTTTTAAAGTTATTTTTAAAATTGTTTATAAAAATAATGTGTTTTAATTATAATAATTATATAAAATTATAAAAAAAGCTTTATAAAATATTATTTTATAATATTATAAAAATTATAATAAAAAGTTTTATAAATAATTATAAATAGTTTAAAAATTATTATATTATTAATAATAATTATTAAAATATATATTTTATTAATTTAATAATAATTTGTATAAATTAATTATATAATTCATTTTTAATTTTAAATAAACTTTTTAATAATTAATTATAACATTTTTAAAATAAATATAATATATAAAACCTATTAAAAATTTCCTTTAATAAAATTCATTAAATATTGTTAATAATATTATAAAACTTAGTCTTTTTTAAAAACTATTTTTTATAGTTTTATTTTAATATAAATAAACTATAATAATAATAATAAGAATTTTAACTTTTAATTATTAATCTTTTATATTAATAAAAATAATTATTATAATAAAGTTAAAATAATAAGATATTTATTTATATAATTTATTTTTAAGTTTTTATATAAAAAAATAATTTATATAAATTAAAATTTCTTCTAATAATTAAATCATTATTATATTATTAATTTAATTATAATATTAATATTAATATTTATTAAACTTTGATTTATATAAAAATTTTAAATAATAAAAAAATTATTAAATACGTAAAAATAGTTATTAAAGCATCTATTAAAACTATTATAATTATTAAAAATAAAACTTTATATATAATCGTTAATTCTATACTACGTAATCTTTTTTTAACTTTAATCGCATTAATAAAAGCAGTATTAATCATTACTTTAAATTGATTTTAACCGTTATTTTAAACATACTTTCCATTATTACTTTAAACTTACCTTTAATTATTACCTTAAATTTATTTTTAATTATTACTTTAAACCCCTTTTTAATTATTATTTTAAACCGGCCTTTAATTATTATTTTAAAACCTATTTTAAACCTTATTTGAAAAATATTAAAGGCTATTACGGTATTAATTATATTAATAATTATTAAAACTATAAAAGCTTAATTAATATTATAATAACCTTTTAAATTATAGTATATATTTAAAACTAAAGTTAAATATATATTTAAAAATTCAAAATTTAAAATTATTAATTAAACCTTTTTTATTATAATAATTATTTAATATATATTAATTAAAAACATTATTAAATAATATTAAATTAAAAAAATATATTTCATAAAAAAACTATTCTAGTATTAACTCTTTTAATTTTAAAAAAGTACGATTTACAAATATTAAAACTTAAAATATATTATAATAATTATTATATTTAAAAAATAACTTAGCGCTTTATAAAAATATAACAAATTATTAAATAATAAATATTATTAATTATAAAAAAAGTTTGTATTTTTATTAATTTTAAGTAAAAAAGCTTTAAATTTTTTATTAATATAAAAGTGTTTTAAGAATTATAATAAATTAAAACCGCTATTATTTTTATATTTTCCACGGGTTTATTAAAATATTATATTTAAAAAACTATAAAAAATAAACCGCTTTTAAAAAATCTTTTAAAAAGCCCTTTAAAAGCTAATTCTTTATAACTTTATATAATAAATAATAAATCTTTTAAAATTAATTAATTACTATTATTATATAATTATATATATATAATTATAAAATTACTTTATAAACATATAAATATTACTTTATAATTATTAATTATTTTATAATTATTTCATTATTTATCCGGTAATTAGTTTATAATTTATTTAATAACCGTTTTATTATACTTTGTAATTATTTTATAACCTATTTAATAGTTACTTTGTAACTTATTTAATAATTACTTTAGAACCTATTTAATAACTATTTTATTACGCTTAATAATTATTTTATAGCTTACCTAGTAATTATTTTATAACTTATTTAATAAATACCTCATTATATTTAATAAATACCTTATAATTTCCTTAATAATTATAATATAATAATATATATATTTATTTAAATTAGTAAAAAAGTATTAATTAATACTAATATTAATATTATTAAATACTTTTTAATTAAAAAAGAAATATTAAAAAACTTATATTTAATCACTATTAATAATATATTAATAAAGCTTTATTTATTAATATATTATTAAAACTACTTTTGAAATTATAATACCGCTTTTAATACTTATATACCTCTTTCAATACGTTTAATATTAAAATATTATTTATTCAACTAACTTTAATTATTATTATCAAATAATAATAACTTTAAAAAATATTTAATATAACTTATTATTTAAATAAAAGCATTACTATACCGATTGTTATTTACTTTAAAATTACCTTAATAATTACCTTATACTATTATTAAACTGCTTACCTTACCTCCCCTTCCTTTTCTTTTCTTTATTTTAGTAATCCTATAATTAATAATTTAAATAATTATAAAATAATAAATACTAAATAAAATAAAAAACGCGGCTGTATATATAAAACTTATATAGTAATTTTAAGTAATATAAATCAATAAAAAAGTATCAAAGTTTAAAAGAATAAATACTATAACGAATACCGAAATAAACCTATTAAAATACTATATTAAAATACTATCATATTTAATATAGCTTTAAAATTTATATAAAGCTTAAGCTTTAAATTAAATAATAAATAAATTATTCTTCTTATTATTATTATTCGTTTAATATAAATATTTTAATCTTCTTAATATTATGTATTTTAAAATTTATAAATATTTTATAATTAATAATATTTTTTAAATACATTAAATATTAACACCTTTTATAATTTAAATAGAAATATTTTAAATTTAATATTATTATAAATATTATTTTATTATATATAAAATAATGGAATTAGGATTTTTAAAATAAATTAAAAAGCTATATATAATTTATTTTTAAATTTACACTATTTAATTAATTAATTTTTTAATTTATAATTATAAATTTTAAAAAATTTAATTTATTTTAAAAATATATTAATTTCTATTATTATTATAAAAATAGTGAAACTAAATATAATATACCTTTAATATGTTTATAATATAAAAAATAATATTTTAAGTATTTAATTTTTTTTATTTATGAATTATATTTATTATAATATGAAGTTAAAATACTTTATAAACGTTTTAAGTATTTTAAAGCATAGAAATTATATTTAATTAGAAAGAAAAATACTTAATATAATAAACTAATTAAAAAAGTTATATTTTATATTTTATATTAATTACAATATTATATTAGTTTTTATTAATAATTTTCCATTATTCTTAATAAATTAATTTATTTTAATTAATGGGTTAAAATTATTTGAATTTTAAAGGTTTATTTAAAACAGTTTAATTTTTAAAATAGAAAAATAAAATAGTTTATTATTATTTTATATAAATAAAAATATATTTATATTTATATTTATATGTTTAAAGTAATCGTTTTTAAAGTAATTTTAATTAGAAGTAAATAAAAGTTAATTAATAAAATAATAAACGTAATAAACCTTATTATTTAAAAAATATTTTATTTAATTTATATGTTATATATAAAAAAATATGTTTTAATTTTATTATAAATAAAACTAACCTCCTTTGATTTTAATTTATTTAAAACTTAAGACTATATATTATTCAATAATTTCATAATCAATTTTAACGATTAATTTAAAATATTAATAATGAATTATTTTTAATATTTTAAATTTAATAATATTACTTTTTTATTCTTTTTATAGAAATAGAAAAACATTTGTATAATATCATATTATAATTTTCCATTTTATAATATATTTATTTTTATATTAAAAGAAACTTAAGTTTAATTAATCCTTTAATTTCTATTTAATAAAATTCATAGTTATATTTATATTTAACTTAATTACTTAATATTTTGAAAACCCAATTTAAATAAAACTAAAAATTTTAATTAAAAAAAATAGATATATAAAATTATAAATATTAAAAGAATTAAATAAATATATATAATAGTTTTAAAGTTAGCATTTAATATATATTAAAATAAAAACTAAATTAAAGATTTTAAAGAATTAATAAACGTTTTTTATAAAACAATGTACTTATAAATATAAATTTTATTTAAAATATATATTTATATTAATAAATTTTTAAACGGTTTATTTATTAATTTAAATTTTATGAAGGTTAATGTTTATTTTAAGTTTTTAATTTTTAATTTATTTATTTTACTCTTTATAATAAAATTAATAATAAATATTAGTAAAGTTAAAACGGTTATATTTTTAAAAAAAAATTTTATATTAAAAATTTTAAGAAAGCGTTTATATTTAAATTATTTTATAATTTAAAATAACCTTTATAAAGTATTTATTTCTTAAAAATCTCAAAGCTTATAATTTATTATAATATAATAGAATATATTAAGCGTTTTTTAAATAAATAAAATATTACTAATATTATTTAATATAAATTTTACTTTTTTAAGTTTTTTCTTTTCTTTTTATTTAACGTAATAATTTAAATAGGTTGCTTTTTTTAATAGTATAATTTCTTTAAATATTTCGCGTTTAATATAATTTAGTTTTTATTAATTATATTATTTAAAATAAAAAAAGAATATTTTATAAATGTTTTATAAATAAAGAGTTTTAAATATTTTTAAATTATAAAAAGGAATTAAAAAATATATTTTATTTAATACTTAATAATTTAAAGTAGTAATCTAAAAGGATATATTAATTTAATAAAAATATGATAAAAAAATAAAACAGTTTAGTTTTTATACTATTAAATCTTACTTTAAATAAATATTAAATTCTTTTTTACATTTAGTTTTATTCGTTTAATATTAATTAATATTTATATTATATTTCTTCTTAGTATTCTTATTTTTATTATTATTAATGTTTTTATTACTTAATTAATTAAAACCGGTTTTATTTAACTGATTAAATTTAGACTATAAAAGTTTAATAATATTGTTTTTAATATTATTATAAATATTTAAGTATTTATTATTTTAAGAGTATATAAACTTTAATTATACTTTTATTATCAAGTTTATATTTTACTAATCGTATTATTTAATCTATAGAGGATATTCTCTTAATTCCGTTATTTTTAACTATTAAAATTATTATAAACCGTTTTTATAACTTAAAGAAAATTATAATAATAATTTACTTAATTTAATAAAATAAAAAGAAAACTAATATTTAATATAAATAATTATTATATTAAAGTTATTTTATTTAATAAAAATTATTTTAGACTAGTCTTAATTTATTATATATTTTATGAATATATAATAAAATTTAAATAAATATTATTTATGTTTTATATTATAATTAAATTAAAATTTAAAAATATATTTTAATTATATTTTTAATTTTATATAATAATATTTAATTAAACTCTATTAGAAAGAATAATTTAAATTCGTTATTATTAATATTTTAAGATATAAAATTTTAAATAAAATTTAATACTTAAAATTTGAAAAATTATATAATAAAAGAAGTTTTAATTTATTAAATTATTAAATAAAAAGTGTTTATTTTAAAGTTTTCTTGTAAAATTTTAAGTTTAAACGCCGTTTTTAAATAATTAATTTTCATGGTTTACTTTTTAAATTTAAAATAATATATTAATATTATTATAAAATTAAATATATTAAATAAATTATTTATTAATTTATTTTATATTTCGTTTTTTAATTTAATTTTAATTTAAATATTAAAATATATTTTATATTATAAACATTATAATATATATAATAGTGTTATCTAAAGGGGTAATATAGTTAAATAAAATAATAGAAAAGAAAAGAAAAGGCTTTAGTTTAAATAATATATAGAGTTAATAATAAAATAGCTAGTAATAAGGCTAGTGCGGTGCACGGGCTATTAATTAATTAGTTAACAAAGCCCTTTAGTAAGGATTATTAAATAATTAGTTATAAAAAAATTATTAACTTTAGTAAAGCTTTTATTTATTTCTTTTTAATTAAATTTATTTATTTAATATATATAATAAAATTATATGTTTTTAATTAATTTATTATATAATTTTTTAAATATAATAAATTATTTATATTATAATATTTTATTATTATAGTAGCGCGTTATTTTAATACGTTAATATTGTATTATATTTAAAATAATTAAAAGGTATAATGGGTATAGATTAATAGTGGTAAAAAGCATAGTTAAATTAAGGATGGGCTTAATAGGTTATTTATATAAAAGTTATTTATTAAACTTATAGTTTAACTATAAACTATAATCGTAATGTGCCACGATTATAGTAAAGGCTTAATAATAATTTAATAGTTTTTAAAAAGCGGGTACTTATAGGGTTTATTTTGTTTATATTTAAATTAATTAATTACGAGAGGTTTATTAATTAAAAGTAATATAATTAAGTTTTTATAAGAATAATTTATTTTATATTTAATAGGTTATTTAATTCATTAAATTAAAGTAATACTATTTTCGGTATTATTAAGTAATTTACAACTATTATAAATATATTAATAATAAAAACGAAAACTATTTTTATTTAAAGTTTTTAATGATTATATTAAACAAAAATAATATACGATTAAAATAATTATTTTAAACTATTTTAAGTTTATTAATAAAAATAAGTTATTAGTTTTTATATTTTTTATAACGAAATTATTAATATATTTAAAACTTTTAATTTTATTATACTTTATACTTTTTAATAAACTTTTTAAAACTATTAAATATATTTTTATAGTGTTAAATATTTTAATAACAATCGAAAGTGTCTTTTTTAATAAAGCATTTATAATTATTTTTAACTCGGTTATATTTATATTTAATAATAATTTTCATAATATAACGTAAAAGTTTTTATCTTTATCGAGTTTTATAGGTTTTAAAAAAAAAACTTTATTTTAAAAAATAATATTAGTATTAAATATAAAAATAGAATATTTAATTAAAATAACCGATTAAATTTCAATATATTTAAATATTTTAAATAAGCTGAATTAGTATTAAAAATATTTATATAAAAACACATTAAATAAATAATAATTATAATATAATTTTAAATATACTATATGATTTATATTTAATTTAATTACGTAATAGTATAAATTATATTATTATTTCATTAAAACTATTATATGATTTATAATAAATAAAGTATTTTTATAAATATATTCGTATATATAACGTGTTTTTTAAAAAAACGTTTTTTAATAATATCTAATAATTTAAAAAATTTAATACTAAAAATTAATTTATATAATATAAAATCAATAATTTATTAATAAATACTATTTATATTCTTTTCAAATGAAAAAATAAATCGAATTGTAATTAATTGGGGAATTTATAAAAATAATAATAAATATTAATTTCGATTTTTTTTTTTTTTTTTAAAAAAACTATCGGTTTAAAATTAGTATATTATTATAAATAAAAGTATATATTAAATAACTTTTATATACGTTATGAAAAATTGGTAATAAATTTAAAATTTTAATTAAAAATAATATTTCGTAATACTTTTTAATTAAAAAATAAAAGCTAATCTATAAAAACCTTTCTTTAATTTTTAATTATATAATATATACTATTAAAAGAAAATGTGGTACGCTTAAAAGTTTAATATAAAATAATTATTATATAATTATAATAGTCGAAGTATTCCTTTTTTTAATTACTTTAAAATTCCGGCTAATCCGGCACGAAATAAATTTAATATTAAATTAATAATAAGTTTCTATATTAAAAAGTTTATATTTATCAATTTTTAATTAATAATAAATAATATTGAATTTATATTTAAAATAATAAATATATTACTATTTAATTAATCGCTTTTTATTTTGAAATATAAAATTTTTTAAAGTTTTTTATAGTTTTTTAATTTTTTAATAATAATAATTATTATAAATTATTATCATAAACTTATGAATAAATCTATATAATATATAAAGTCGTTATTAATTTAATACGTTAATATTATATAATACTTGATTATATATTTCGAATAAAGAATTAAAATAAAAAAAGTTTATTATAATTTATTTCATTATTGTATTATATTTAAAATTAAAAATACCTATTTTAAAATATAAATCTTCTAGATAATTCTTAATTAAATATTAATAAAATTAATTATTAAATAAAATTATTATTTTAATAAAATAAATATTATATGATATATTTTAAACCTTATTAAATATAATTAATTTATGAAAACGTATTGTAATATTTTTAATAAAAGAAAATAACCTAAAATATTCAAAATAAAATTGATTTCTTTTATAATATAAGAAATTTAAAAACTATATTAAAAAATTAAAACGTTAATAAATTAAGCACTTAAATAATTAATACTAATTATATTTAAACTTATTTTATTATAAATACCTTTAATTATAATATAATCTATGAAAATAATAACTAGGTTATTATTTAATTAAATTAAGATATATGTTTTTTTTATAGTTTAAATAAATAAACTTTTTCGAATTTAAAAATTTTATATTTAGTTTTCAATTAAAATAAAATCCGGTTTAAATAAAAACTTATTAAATTTATTTAAAAACATTTAAAACGTTTAAAGTTTATTTATAGTATATTTTAAAATAAAAAGCTATAATATTAAAGCCGTATTAAATTGATTTATTAAATTAAATAAAATAAAGCCGTTTTTTTATAAATTAGTAATTAAAAAGCGTTAAAAAAGCCTGTTTTTAAAATGTATTAATTCGTATTAAATAAATTTATGATATATTATATATTTAATTAGGTTCCCGTTTATTACTTTTCTTTTAATAAATAAAATAATTTTACGTTTTTAAAAAGTTTAAATAATTTCAACGTAATATAAAATTAGATAACGAAAAATTTTAATTCTATTAATATATTATTTTAAAACATTTAAAATTTAACAAAAGCAATATTTCGAAAAACAATAAAACGGGTTTTAATAATAATTGAATTAAAACTATTAATATAATAGTTAAACAATTTAATAAATAAATATTTTAAAAATAATTTTATTAAAAATATAAGCATACTATGAAATTTAAATAAAGTAAAAATAATTTTCAAGTGTTAAATATACTCGTTTTTAATTTTTATAATAATAATAATACTATTAATAAAAATATAATAAAAATATTTATTTATGATTTATAAAAAATTCATTTATAAACTTTTATATATAAATAAAATTACTTTAAAAACCTGGAAATATAAAAACAAAACACTTAAATTTTGATAATTTAATATAATAAATTGATTTCGAAATGTTTCATAAATAAAGAATTAATAAAAAAACTATAATATTAATAATAGTAATATAAGATTTACTTAATAAATGAAAAATAATATTTTATTATAATAATAAAATGTATTAATTAAAAATAATAATAAAACTAAAAACTTTAAAATTTATAATAACGCGTTTTTTTTTAGAATTTACAGTAAATTTATTATTAAATACTAAATAATAAAAGTTTATTAATTAATTTTATTTTTAATTAATTATATAAAAGCTATGAATTAATATTAATACTTTTTTAAACTTTTTTTAAAAAATTAAATTTATAATCAAATTTATAACTTCATTATTTTTTAATAAACCGAATTTATATTTTTATTTTTTTAAATATATGAATTAATTCATTATTTTTTAAAAAATTAAAAGGCTTTTTAATAATTTAAATACACTTATCGATAAAAACCTTTTTTTCATATAAATAATAACGCCTTTTTTAGTTTTCATTTTGAGAATACTTTTTAGGTTTTTAATATTTTATATTAAGTAGCACCTAAATATTCTAAGCTTATTAAATTCCGCTAATATAATTAATGATATATTTATTCAATAAAGATCGTTTAAATATTAATTAATAAAAATAAAAATAATATTATAAACTTTATTTATAAAAACAATATTTTTTTTAAAAAGAATCGGTAATAATATTTATAGAATTAGTATATAATTTATTCGGGCTAAAAAGTATATTTAAAGTAATAACGGTACTTATTACTATTATAATAGATTTAACTTTTATGTTAATAATAATATTAAAATTAGAAATTATATTAATTCTAATTTTAAAAATATTAATAAACGGTTTAAAAATATCGTTTTTTTAATATTGAAATAATTTTAATTGAAATGGTTATTATAATGTAAATAGTTATTTTAATTTTAAAAGTAATACGAAAAAACTAATATTTTTATTTTTTTTTAATATTACTTAATTTTTTTTGGAAATAAACACGACGATTTTATTTATAAGGTTAATTATTACAATTATGTAAAAGATTTTAATATTAATAATCGCGTTATAAAAATAAAAATCGCGATTAATAAAAAAAGTTTATAATTAATTTTTATATATTTTTATAAATATTAAAAACTCGTTAATAATATTAAAAAAATTCGAAATTAAAAAGCTTTTAATATATAACTTTTATATTTACATAATTTATAATTATTTTATATATGTATAAAATATTGTTATTAAAAAATAAATAAAAAATAAAATTATTTATAATTTAAATTTATTTTATGAGTTTAATAAATTTAATTTTATTTGTAAATATAGTTTTTTTATATAAATAATAAAATGGACGTTATTAATAGTTTTATTTTTAAACTATATATTTTAACTTAAACAAATTATAATCGATTAAATTATAACTTATTTAAAAAATAAAATAAATATAACCCTCGTTTTTATTAAAGTTAATAAAAGTATAAGTTTTAACTTTAAAATAAATATAATTATTAATAAAGGTATTTAAAGTTTTAATTTAAAAGTTCTTTTTTTAATAATATATAAACACTTATTATTATTAATTCTAAAATTCTTTAGAAAAATATATTTATTTAAAACGATATTATAAAGAGTAATAGTAATTTTATTAAATTATATAATGTTTTTTAAAAAACTTAAAATAAACCATTAATATAGTTTATTTATTATTAAAAAAGTAATTTTATTTTTTATTTTAATAAATAATAATTCATTCTTTTAGTAATATTAAAAAAAGGTTATAATTTATTAATTTATTATATTATTAAGGTTATTATTAATAAAGGTTTATATTAAGTTTTTATTATAATCGTAGCACGTTACGATTATAATTTATAGCTAAGTTATAACTTAATAAAATAGCTTTTATATAAATAGCCTATTAGGGCCATTCTTAATCAGACTATGTTTCTTATTACTACTTTTTACACCACTATTATGCCTTTTAGTTTATATATAATTAATAATAGCGTATATGCTAATAAAAATTATATTATAATTATATTATATAATATGAATATTTCTTTTATTTTTATATTTCGGATTAATTATATTTATATTATTATATTTAAATTTAAATATTAATTTTATTTTAAAAGAATCGAGTATAGTTTATTAGGAAAGGAAAACTAATATTATATCTTTAAAATTTAAAAATTAAAAACTAAATAAGTTAAGGTTTATAATTAAATTTTAAAGTTTAAATATGTTTTATTTAAAATCGTTTTCGGGAATAATAGGTATAATAGGTATAAAAATAAAAGGTTCTGAAATTTCTAATAAAGGTATCTAAGTTTAATAAATAAATGGTAATTTAAAATCAAATTATTCGTTATTTAATTCGTTGGTTTTATTTTAAGTTATAAATAACATTATATAGTTATTTATAAATAAATAGTTTAGTTTTTTTATATAAAAAACGAATATAATATAATAAATAAGTAAGTTTTAATATTATTATTTTAAATATTAAATATTTATTAAAGTAATGAATTTAAAAGAATTAATAACTTATTTAAACATTTTCTTTTTGTATTTACGGATTTATTTATAATAATCAATTTAAATATTTAATCTTTATTGAATTAATTATTTAATATTAAGCTTATATAAATATAATTAATCTTTAAAATTAAAAACCTATTAATTATGTTTATATAAAGTAATTAATTTTTATTTAAATAGTTATTTTATTTATAAAATGTTTTCAAGTTTATAAAATAGTATTTTAATATCATAAACTTTATTAAAATATTTAATATTTTCTTAAAAGAAATCCTTAAATAATGGTTAAACAATTTAATATTTACTTAATATATTTAATAATAATAAAAATAATTATTTAACGTTTATTCTTAAAGTTAAAGTTAATTAATTAATATATAAATAATTATAAAAGAAATAATAAATATAATTAAACTAAGTCTATTTTAATAGTAATTTATTTTTAATTTTTTATTATAAATAATATAATTATAATTATTTAAATAATATTATTATAAATTTAATAAACTAAAAAGACTTAGTTTTAATTAAACTTTTTAATTATAAATAATATAAAGATTAATTTTAAATTTTATATTTTTAATTCTTTACAAAAAACTTTATATAGTTTATATATAGTTAATTTATTAATTTTAAATAAGTATATACTTTTTTTATTAAAGTATTAAATTCTTAATTTAGTCTTTTAATTATTATATTAATTTCCTTGTTTTATTAATATTTAATATAAAATTTATAACGATATTAAATTTTCAAAAACATTTATCCTTAATTATTTTTAAATAAAACTATTTCTTTTTTATTAAAAATAAATAAATATTTAAATATAAGTCTTTTAAATATAATTTAAAATTAGAAGACATTATAGATTTTATTTAATTTTAATTTAGAATAGGTTATTTTAATTTAATAAAAAATATATTAATTTATTTTATACTTTATTAAAAATGATTAAATTCTTTAAATAATATATTTATGTATAACGTTCAAAAAAATAAAAAAGCTTAAATGAAGAGCTTATTTAAATCCTTTATTAAAATATATTTATAAAATTTAATTTTATTTAAATGTATGGAAAATAAAATATAAATAAAGAAATTAACCCTTAAAATTATAATTTATTTAAGTTTAAAACTTTTAGTAAAAGAATTAAGTTCATATTATAAAAGAAAATTATTTTTAAAGTAAATAATATATAATTTTAAAACTTAACTTTATATAAAACTTAATTAAATAAATAAATAATATAAAAGGAATTAAATTTTGAATACTTTATTAAAAACAATATAATAATTTTAAAAGTATGATTAACTTTAAAAATTAAAAATAAAATAAAATATATTTTAAAAATTTAAATTGTTTTAACTTAAAAAATACGCATTAAATAAAATAGTAAAGATTATGTTTAATTTACTTTGTAATATATTAATTTTAAATAATAAACCTATTTATTTTTTAACCTTTTATTTAAAGAAATATGTTTTTTAAGAAAAGATTAAACAATTTATTTTAAGAATAAAATAAATTATTTTTATTTTTAAATTAAAGAGTATTAAAAAATATATAATAATTAAAATAAGTAAATAAAGACTTTTAAAATATTATATTATTTTTAAATATTATATAATATAGTTTAAAAAGGTTTATTATTGAATAATTTAATTAATTATTTATAATAGTTTTATATAAATAATAAAATTTAAGAATAGGAAATTTTAAAAATTAAATCAAACTAGATATTATTATTTAATAAATTAAAGTTTATTATTATATTAAAATCAAGTTAATTTTAAAATTAATAAATATAATAATGTTTTATCTTATATTTTAACTTTGAAATTATTATAAAACTATAATAAAACTATAATATTAATATATAAATATTGTTTTAAAAACGTAATTTAAATAATTCAAAACTTACTTTATTACTTTTAATTTTAATAATAATAAATTTAAATATGATTTTAATTATTAAGTTATTTAAATAAAGTTTTTAAGTTTTATTTTTTATTACCATTATAATTAAGTTTTATTTATTTTATTTAATTAATTTATTTTATAAAGTTTTTAAGTTAAATAATATTCTTTTAAATAATTAAAAAACTAATTTAAAATAAAATTATAAATTGCGTTTGTTATTCTATTATTAAAATAAATAATCTATTCTTTTAAAGCTTATATTGTTTTAATATAAATAAATTTAAAAAAAAACATTCTTTATATTTTATTTATAATAATATTATTTGTTTTGAATTAATAATTCTTTTAGTCTTAATTCTCCTTTTTTTTAACTTATCAAAAATTAATTATATAGTAACTAGTTTAAAATAATATAGTCTATTATAATAAACTTCAAATTTAATAATTTATAATTTTATTAATAATATTTCTAATAAATAGTCTTTTAGTAAATGAATTATTTATTTTCTTAAAATTAGTTTTAATATATTTATTTTATAAATAAATATATAAATTTTAAATGCTTTATTAATTAAACTATTCCTTTAATTTATATTATAATTAAAAACGAATTTTTTCAAATATATAATTTTTATAATAATTGGGTTTTATTATAAGTTTATCTAATAAACTTTTTTATTAGATATAAATAATTATTATATTTATATATAATTAACTAAAATTATGTTATTTAAAAACTTTTAATAAAATCATTATAAATATATTTAAAGAATTTTAAAAAAAAATAAATAATCCCTTTTTATAAGTTTTAATTTAAGTTTATTATATATTTTAAGTTAAAGCAATTTTAATTAAATAGATATATTTTTAATAGAATTATAAGAACTTACGTTTTTAATTAATTATAAACTTTCAAACCTTTTTTAAAAAATAATAATAAAAAGAATTAATTCAAAGTTTATCTTCTAATTACAATGTTTTATAAATTACTATAATATATTTTTATTGCGTTTTAAAAAGGCTTTTAATACAGATTTTTTTAAATTTAAAATTACCTATATTACTAATACTTACCGCTTTAAAAAAAGGGTTTAAGCTTTATAATTCTTAGTATATTTAATTAAATCTTTATATTTCTATTTCTTAAAAATAAATAATTATTATATTAAATAAGATATATTTAAAATTAAATAAATAAAGAAGGTTTCATTAAATTTAAATTATTAATGATTAGAAATAAAATTAGTATTTTTAAAAGAAATTATAATAATTAAAAAGATTATATTTAGGTTTTATATAAAACCTTAGGCGATATATAATTATAATTTATAATATAATCATAAATTAAGTTTATTTATAATTAAATAATAAACCATTTAAACTAAGTAGAAAAATATTTTCTTTTTTATATATTTATAAACCTTTAATTTTATGTTTATATAATTAAATAAATAAGAATTAAAGCTAATATTATTAAAATATAAGAAAATTAATAATAATATAATACTAATTAATGTATTTTAATATATATATATATATAACTTGTATATATAAAGCCCTGTAATCCTTTTATATTAATATATATAATTATAACTTTTACTTTATTTTAAAATAAATAGTAATTAAATAATTAATCTTATTATTATATATAAATATAAATTATATATTAATAAAGACTTATTAATATTAACAAGGTTTAATATTTTAAATTTCGAAATTATTAAATGAATTAATTATAATATAAACTTTTATAAATTATTAATTAATTTTATAAGATAAAAGAATTAATGAATAAATTAAAATTAAAAAAGATTAAAAAATTAATTAATTCCTTTTTTATAATATTTAAAATATTAAATTTTTAATATAAATATATTTAAAAAAAACTTTAATATTTTTTAATTATTTCTTAAAAAGTAAAAAGTAATATATAAAATATTATAAATAAATAAAATAAACTATATAATATATTTAATAGTTTATTTAAACGTTATAATTTAATTATTAAACGAAATTCGTATTTATTATTACTTATTAAATCATAATTAAAAATATATTAAAAAACTATAATATAATTAAGTTATTTCTTTTCACTTTATTTAAAAGGTTTAATTAAAATATATAAATTAAACTTTAATAAAGTTTATATAATGAATTCAAAAATATTAAAAATTAATAAAGAATTTAAATTAAATTTATTTAAAGGAATTTAAACTAAATTTATTTTTATTACTATAAATAAAAACATAATTAAATAAAATAAAGATAAATAAAGAATTTATTTTAAACTTGGTTTTATTATTATTAATAAAAGTGTAATTAAATAAATAATTTAAATTATATTTTTTATTTACTTAATAATTATAAGAAATAAAATTAATAAGTTTATTATAAATTACATAGACTAAATTAAAATATATTTATCAATAAAATAAAAGTAAAATAATTTAAACTTATATATTTAAAGAAATTTTAATATATAAAATTAATATATTTTTTACTTTAATCTATAGAACTTTTTATAAATAATTATTTTAATAAGAATAATAAATATTAATTTAATAGAATAAATAAAAAATACTCTATTAAAATATTTATTAGTTTAATAAACGCGGAATTAATAATTAAGATTTTTAATATTTTTATTAATATAATTATAAAAATAATTTAAAACAAATAATATAATCAAGGTATTAATAATTAAATTTTACATAATATTAATTACTTTTAATTAAATTAAAACTTATTTTTAAAAAGTTTAAATAACATAATAATTAAAATAAATATATATTATTATAAGTTTCATAGTTTAATCAATTTAATTAATAATAATATATATAGAAACGATCATTAAATAAATATACTTTTAATAAATGTTTATTAATTATTATAAATTTTTATATTTATATAATATTTAAAAGTTATAAATTTAAATAAACTTATAAAAGCTTTTTAAGAAATTATTAAAACGATTTTAAATTAATTAAATAAATATATAATTTAATTTATAAGAAATTTATTAAAAATATAAATAAAAGTTTAATATTATATTAATTTATATATAAGTATATAAAATAATATATAGTTATTGCATATTTATTATAAAAAAACTTATTTAAATTTAAAACTTATATAAAATATATTATATTTAAATTTATAACTTATAATAATAAAATTAAAAAATAGAATATTATTTAATTTATATACGTTTTATTTAAAGAAATAAAATATAATTTAAATAATTAATAATTAAGTATATCGTTTTAATAAATAGTTTTAAAATTAAATTATATAATTATATTAAAAATATATTTTAAAAAACTTTAGGAGTTTAATTAATTTAATAATATAAAGAATTAATATAATAGTAATAATAATCGATTTATTAATTGGCTTTATTTCAATTAAAATTCTTTTTAAATAAAAATATTATTACTTATCTATTTATTATAATAATCATAAACATAAATGTTTTAAAGTTATTAAAATAATTATGATTATAATTATAATTATAAATGAAATAATTTAAATAATATAAGTTTTTAAATAAATATTAAAATAATTATTAAATTTATTTTAAATTTTAAAAAAGTATATAATAAATATAAATAGAATAAGATATTAATATTAACGATTTAAAATTTAAAATATAAAAAAATAAACTTATTATTGAAAACTATTTTATATTAAAATAAATTAAAAGAAATAATAATGTAAATAAACTTTATAATCATTATTATTTTACAGTTTTCAATAGTATAAATAAATTAAACTTTTTAAAGTATATTAAATATTATAAATATAATAACGTGGTTTATTACCGAATCGATTATATTATTTCGCCGGTTATTTTTTTTATTTTTTAATCTATTTATATAAATTAATTCAATTATAACGTTTAAAATTAATTAAATCCTTTTATTATTCAACTCTTCGTTTAATTTTATATTTGTTTTTATATATTTATGTATTATAGTTTATTTTATTATAGATTTTATAGCGTTTATTATTCGTTACGTGTTTTTTCAAGGAACTTTTATTTTCGTTTTTATTAAGCGTTAAAAGTTTTTTTTTTTTTTTTTTTGCTTTTTTGTTTTATAATTATTAAGATTTTTTAATAATAAGGTTTTTTTTTAAATCACACTCGCAACTTTTTAGTTTTCCGGTATTTAAAAAGTATTAAATTAGCTTATTTTAATATATATATTTTATTATATATAAAGGTTATTTTATAAGTTATTTTAATTACATTATTCGCTATTTAGTTTATTAGATTTAAAATCGGCGTTAAAAAGCTTTTTTAATAAGTAAATACTTTTTTTTAATATAATCAAAATATCTCGTTATTTATTAAGGGTTAAAAAGTGTTCAAGGTTATAATTATTAAATAACTTTAAATATGATAAAATAAATATAAGCGGATAAAAATATATATTTAGTTTATTAATTATTTTGTTTAAATTATAAGGGATTAAATTAATAATATTAAATTTAAACTTAGTGTTATTTTTCATAAAAAAACGAAATATATAGCTTCAAACGTATAAAACGATTCGAGTTTTATAATATAATTTATAAAAGTTTTTATAAATAACTAGATGCTCTTTATATAAATATATTTTAAAAATAAATAAAATATTATCTTAAGTAATTAAAGTACGTAAAACAAATAGGGAGGTATATTAAAAATAATAATATTATTAGTTTAATAATATATTTTAAATTAAGCCGAAATATAGTTTTTATAATTATTAATAATTAAAAGGTAGTAAGGATTTTTTATTCGCGATTTAATATATTTATTAAAATATTTAATTTAGTTTAAATTTATTTTATTATTAATTTAATTGTTTAGAGTAGATTTAATTTTTTAGTTATTTAATAAGTTATGTTTACGGGTTTAATTTATAAAATAATATTAGTTAAACAATTAAAAACGGTAAAATATATTAATTTTATTAATTAATATATTTAATTAGCGTTGTTTATTTTCGATTATTTAATTAAATTAATTTGGTTTCTTTACGCTAATTAATATGTATTATAATAAGTATTGAGCCGATTATATTTATTATAAAAACGATTTTATTAAAATTTTAAATGTTTTTAATAACGATTTTATATGTCATTTTTATATTTATAATTATTATAAATTAGCCGAGAATAATTTTAAAACTTTTATTAAAAGTGTTTTAGTAATTATATTAACAATTTATTTTAATTTTTAAATCCGGGTTATAATTAATAAAACGCTTAATCTAATATTTTTTAATACGCTCGTTATTACGTAATATAATAAAGAAATTAGTTATATTTTTTATATTAATAATATTAAAAGATATTCTTTAAGTATTTAAATTAATTATATAATTTCGAAATACTTTTTTTAATTAATATCAATTTATATTATAAATATCGGATTCCATATTGTAAATTTAGCTATTTAATCGGTTTTTAAAATGATAGTAATAAAAGTTAAAATAAAATGTTTAAAATTAATTCTTTTATACCGACTTTTATAAACTTATAGATTTAATTATTAGGTTATTTAGTTTTTTATTACGCTTCGAGTTTATTTTAAGTTTAGTATAACGCCGGCGTAGCCGTTAATAGTTAAAAGTTCGTTTTTTAACGTTTTTTTATAGTTTATTATAGCTTTTAAAAAGTTTTAATAATAATTAAATTTAAATAAACCAGTAAATAATATATTAATATATACTTATATTTTTATAAAACAGATTGTTATTTTATAATAATCTATTAAAACTCGATAACGAAATAATAATTCTATAAATGTTTTATTAAATTATTCATAGCTTTTTTAGTTTTTATTTAAGCGTTTTTAAAAAGGGCTTTCTATAAATTTAAAAATTAAATTTATAAACTTTTTTTAAACGAACTCGTCGTTATTTAAAAATATTAAGCTAAATAAATTATAAGTTTTATAAAAATTATTAAAATTATTATTATAATAATTTTAAATTAATTATACAATAATTTATAAAGTAAATCAATATAAAATAATTATATATAAACGGTAATAATTTAAAGAGTAAAGCTTTTTTTAATTATTAAAATAGTTCGTATTTAAGTTTTAATTATAAATATTATTTATTAAAAATATATTACGAAAATAATCGAAACAAATTATTATTAAGTTTTATATATGTTTTAAAAATAATAAAAAAACTATTAAATCTTAATTATTAAGTATATTAATTAAAAACTTTAGAACTTTTATTAATTATATTAATAATGTTATTATTTATATAATTATTAAACTTTTTATATTTTTAAGGGATTTAAAAACTTTTAAAATAGTAAATATTTTTAATAGCTTCCCGAAAAAGCCGGTGTTTTTAAAATTATATAGCGGTATTTAAATAAATAACGCCGTATTTTTTTAATTTAAAAATATTTAAGTATATATTATTTTTATAGTTTAAATTAAATTATTAATTAAATATATTAATCAGTAAAATAAATACTTAGAAAATAAAATTAAACTAATTGTTTTAATATACAAGGTAATTATTTATAATATGTTTTTAGCCTTTTTAATTTTTTAAAGCTTTTAAAATAGCTATATAATTATAAATTTTAAATACCGGTATTTTTTTATTAAATAAATGTTTTATATAGATTAATTAACGAGAAAAAAAGTTATTAAATTTATTAGTTTTATTATTATCGAATTTAATTGTTTTAAGTTTACGAATTAATTAATTTATATAGAGTATTTATAGTTTAACGAGATTTATAATATTAAATATTATAAAACAATTTATAAAATCAAATAATATTTTTAATATTAAAATCACAGTTATATTATTATTTAATACGTTATTATTTATATTTTTATAATTTTTATTTAAAGTTTTATAATATAAAAAGATACCTTGCTTATTTTCTTTATAGTATTTCGAAATATATTAATTATTATAATTAGTATGATAATTAATACTTTTAATGTAAATATTAAAAACGGGAATATTAAAAGATTATTAAGGTTTTAAAAAATAAAACCATTTATTAATTTATTATTAAAATATTAATATTAATACCGGTATTAATATTAATATTAGTATTAAAGCTAGTGTTAATATTAATTATTTTTATTATCTTTATTAATATTATTCAAATATGAATACCAATTTTATTATAGGCCCCTGTTAAGCTCTTTTTTATTATTACTAATAGTCTTTAAAAGATTATTATTATTAATTATATTGGCGTTAATACCGGCTTATATAATTATTATTATTTTAAAGTTATTTTTAAAGTTTACCTTAAAGCTTATTTTAAAACCTACCCGGGAATTTATTTTAAAATCTATTTTAAACCCGGTTATTATTTTATATTTAATTAATAATATTAATGCTTTTTAAATAGTTTAATTAATAATATTTATTTTAAATTACTTTTAATATTTTTTAATATAATTATAAAACTAATAATACTAAATAAACTTATAAAAAGCTTTTTTAATTTTTAGAATTCTTTTAAATTTTTAATTAAACGCGAATAGAATTGACTTTCATTTTTATAAATAAATAATAAATAAAAGAAATTCATTAAAAAACGGCGAAAAACAATTAAAGTTAAAATACGGCTACGGGTTAATATAAATTTGAATAACGAGCTTATTATTAAACCTTTTATGATAAATTTTATAAAAAAAAGCCTTTAAAAAAATAAAAACAGATTTAAACTAAACTTTTTGAATATTAATTAAATTTAATAACGATTTTATTATTATACTACTTTTTATGAATTTAAAATTATAATTAATATTATTAAATTTACTTTAATAAAATAGCGTTTTACAAAGTAATATTTGAATTATATAAAACGTAATTTAAAAAATGTTTTTATATTACCTTTAATATTTATTATAATATATAATAAATAATATATCCTTTTTATATATTTTATAATATAATATATAAAGAATTTTAAAAAAAACTCTTATTTTAAAATTTCAAAGTTTTAAAATAAAATATTATTATTATTTAAAAACTTTAAATTAATTATTAAAAATATAATTTTTATAACTTTAAAATTTTTACTTTTATACTTTATTTATTTAATTTTGGGCTTTTATATTTTTAAATAGTTTTTTATATTAATAAATAATTCGATTAGTTTTATATTTCTTTTATTAATTATACTTGAAATATAATTGTAAAAATCATTATTTATAACTTTTTTTTAATATTTAATTTTATTCATTTTATATTTAATAAACTTTTTATTATTATTATTTTTTATATTGATATTATTTATGATATTTTTAAAAGAAATAAGTTTATAATTTATATTTTTTAAAAATTAAAGTTTTAAAAATAGTGTTATTATTTAAAATAATTTTTAAACTATAAATTAATTAATGTTTATTTTAATTTAATAACATATAATATAATAATTACTAGTAAACTTTTAAAATATTAACGTATTAATAAAGTATATTACGATTTTAATTATTAATTTATATATATAATATTTTAATTATAATTATTACTAGTTTTTTAAACTTTTTCGGTAATTTTAAAAAATACTTTTATAAATATATTTTTATTTAAATTAAAAAGGTAGTTTTTTATATTATAAAATAAATTCATTAGTAAAAATAAAATTAATATATTTAAAATTATTAAATAAGTTTTTAATAATATTATAAAAAATATTATATTTATTAAGTTTTATAAAAAAAATATAAAATTAAATATATAAAAACTAAAAGATTATGAAAAATTTAATAATATATTTTAATTTTAAAAAACTCGAAAATATATTTAAAAATATAAAATTAAAAAAGTATAGTAATACGAAAAGGTTTAATAAAAATAATTAAGGCTTAAAATTAAAAGATTATATAAAAAAAATAATATTTTATTATTAATAAATAAACTTTTGTTTATAAAAAATAATAGTTTTTAATATTTTTTTTAATATTATTAAAAATATTTAATACTTTTAACCCGAAATTAATTATTAATATTAAAATTTTCTTTTTTTTTCTTTATTAAAAACGATATATAATAGATTCTTTTTAAATTATAATTACATAAAGCTTTTAAAAATTTTAAAAATTTTAATTATATTCTTTATAATCTATTAAACCTTTTTTAATTTTTATGATTTTTTTTGATTATTGTTTTTAAAAAAATAGTTATTGTTATAAAAAGTTTATTATAATAATTTTTAAAAAGTTTAAAAAAAAACGATTATAATATAATTAAAACGTTTTAATTTATTACTATTTTAAAAAATACTAATAAAACTTTAAAATTATATAATATAAAACGTATTAATTATTATATAAAATAGTTTTATTTATTTTTATAAAATTATATTAATATTTAAAAAACTCGGTTTATTAAATATATTATTTATATTTTTTTAAGATATATTTATAAAGTTTATAAGTTAATTGATATAAAAAAATATTTAATAATTATATTATTTATATTAAACGTTTTAAAAACTTTTAATAATATTTAGTATAATAAACTTATTAATTACTTAATTCGTTATAGCTTTTTCATTTTTTTAAATTAATAATTAATTTAAAAACTATTATATAAAATTTAAATTATTAAAAAATAAATTTAATTAAACTACTTAAAATTATAGTATTTTTTAAAGATTATTGTTATTATTATTATAATTGTTTTATAATATAAATTCTTTTAACGAAATTTTTAAAAAAAAGTATTCTTATAATATATGTGTGGCACAACTATAAGGAACGAGAGGAATGTGTAAAAAGCATGGATTAAGCTCGTTACACGAGCTCGTGCGACTAGCTATGTGTTAGGGCCAGAACCCCATAATATATATTATAAATATAAATACAGTAATTATTACAATGGTTATTTTAAAAATAAATACCTCGTTAATATAAAACGTTAATATTAATAATAATACCGAATTTTAAATAACTTTATAGGGTATATTATAAAATATATTATAAAATAGTTTTAAGGTAATTATTATTATTTAAATTAATAATATAAATATTTTAATTATTAATTATAACGCCGTAAAGAATTATAAAATATTAAAAAAAGTACACAGTAAAATAATAATTTAAACAATAAAATATAGTTACGTTTTTACCCCGTAAAGATATAAACTAATATATTTCCGTATTAAAAAAGTTTAAATTCTTAATACACTTAATAAAAACGTAATATTTATAATGTTACTTATAAAAATTAATATATTTAATTACATGGTTAAAAATTTTAACGGCACCTTATTACCCGAATGTATTTAGTTTCCCGGGTTTTAATTTTTTAAACCGGCTAATAAATCATAGTATTTAAAAGTGTAATTTAATTTAAGCCTTTTTTAATATTATTATATTTAAAAAATCATTATCAAAGTTTAAAAATTTATTTAAATTTTTAAGGTTATTTCTAATACTTATTAAAAAGGCCATATTCTATAATTATAATAATTATAATAAATAATTATAATACCGTAAATTATATATTATATTATAATATAATTTGTTTTATTAAAATTATAAAAAAGAATTTAATAAAATAATATTTTATAACGTTATAAAAGTTATAATAAAAAGCTTTATAAATAATTATTAATAATTTAAAAACTACTATATTATTAATAATAACTGCTAAAATATATATTTTATTAATTAAATAATAGTTTTTTAAAATTAATTATATAACTTATTTTCGGCTTTAAATAAACTTTTTAATAATTAATTATAATATTTTTACTGTAAATATAATATATGAAATTTATTAAGTATTATTAATAATATTATAAAAGTTAATTTCTTTTAAAAAAAAGTTTTTATAATTTTATTTTTAATAAAAACAAATTACGATGATAATAATAAAAAAGGAAAGAAAATATATTATAATCATATTATAAAGGTTATCGGTTTTAAATCGTTAATTTTTTATACTAATAAAAATAGTTATAATAACGGAATTAAAGCGGCAATTTATATATTAATATAATATACTTTTAGGTTTTTATATAAAACCCGGTTTATGAAAATGCTATAATATAATTTATAGTATATTTAATAAAATTAAAAAGTATTTATATATTTTTAAGCTATATTTTAAAGTTACGAAATAAATAATTTATATAAATCGAAATTTTATTAATAATTCAATTATTATTATATTATTAATTTAATTTTAATACTAATTCGGTTAATAATTATTATAATAAATTATAATATGATTTATTATTTTATAATAATAAAGTATTAATATAAATATTTATTAAATTTTAATTCATACAAGGGTTTTATGTAATAAAAAGGTTAACGAGCTTATAAAAATAACCGCTATAATACTTATTAAAACCGCTACGGCCGTTAAAAATAAGGCTTTATATACCGCTATTAAGTTTATATTACATAACCTTTTTATTATTAACCCCGGCCGTATTAATAAAAACAGTGCCGATAATTACTTTAAACTTGCCTTTTGTTATTACTTTAATCCGGCCCTTAACAATTACTTTAAAGCTTATTTAAAAAGTAATAGAGGCCGTTATAATATTAATTATATTAATAATTATTAGGGTTATAATAACCTAGCCGATATTATAATAGTTTTTAAAATATAATATATATTGAAACTTCAAAATTAACATATATTTAGAACTTTAAAATAAGTAATTATTAATTAAGGTGTTTTTATTATAATAATTATTTAATATATATTAATTTAAAAAATTGTTGAATAGTATTAAATTAATAAATAAAAAAATATATTCTATAAAAACCGTTATATTATTAGTTTTTTTAATTTAAAAAGGTTACGTTTTTTAAATATTAAAATTTAAAATATATTATAATAAATATAATTAGTTATATAAAAAAAGTTTAAGTTTCTATTAGTTTTAATTAAAAAGGTTTTAAGTTTTTTTATTAATATAAAAGAAATTTAAAAGTTATAATAAATTAAAACCATTATTGTTTTTATATTATAAACGGACTTATTAAAACGTTTTATTTAAAAAGCTATAAAAAACGAACCGCCCCCGAAAAAGTTTTTAAAAGAGTTTTTTAAAGGTTTAAAAAAAGCTTTAAAAACTATTTTTTTTACGGTTTTATATAGTAAATAATAGACGTTTTAAGCTTAATTGATTATTATTATTATATAATTATATTTATAAAATTAAAAAGTTATTTTATAAACATATAAAAGTTATTTTATAAACATATAAACGTTATTTTATAATTACTAATTACCCGGTAATTTTTTAATAATAAAATATATATTTATTTAAATTAATCAAGGAGCGTTTTAGTGTTAAAACAAGCTATTAATAATAATAAACGTTTTTTAAGGTTAAAATAATTTTATGGTCGAAAACAAACAATATTAAGGGAACGTTATTTAATTATTACTAGTAATATACCGGTAAATATTTATATATTAATATATTATTAAAATTACTTTTAATATTATAATATTATTTTCGGTATTTATATACTTTTTTTAATATATTTAATGCCGGAATACTATTTATTTAGCCGGTTTTAATTACTATTATTAAATAATAATGACTTTAAAAAATATTTAATATAATTTATTATTAAAACCGGAAAATATTATTATATTAATTACTATTTATTTTAAAATTATTTCTGTAATTATTTTATATTATTATAACAAACTTTATTATATTTTTATCCCTTTTTTATTATTAGTATGTGTAAAATAACGTTTTTATAACTTAAATAATTGTAAAGTAATAAATAATAAATATAATGAGGGACGCGGGGGCGCGTATAAGGCCTGTGCTGTAATTTCGGGCGGTGGGAGCCGATAGAAAAGTACTGGGCCTTAAATTAAATAATAAAGTAATTTTTATTATTATTATTATTATTATTATTATTATTAATTATTAATTATTAATTATTAATTATAAAACATTAAAGATTTTTATAATAATAGTTTAATTAATAATATTAAATTAATTAATTATAAAATTATTAAAAAACTTTTTATTATTATAAAGTTTAATAAAGATTATTTTAAGAATTTTAATTTATTCAATTTATTAAAATTAATTAAAAACGGTATAAATTATAATAAAATAGTTTAATATAATAATATTTAAATAATTATTAATAACTTTTTAATATTAAATTGATATAAAATTATAATTTAATTTAAAAATAAATATAATTAAGTATAAATAGAAAGTATTTAAAATATAAATAATATTTTATTTATTTATTATAATAATAAATTAAAAATTATATAAAGATTAATATTAAAATATAGTTTATTAAATAATTTATTAACAAATAAAAAGAAATTTATAAGTTAATAGTTTAAATTAAATTATTTAATTATATTATAAACGTTAATATATGTTAAAAATATAACATTAATGGTTAAAAATAAATAAAGTTTTAAATAATAAAACGTTTAATAATTTTAAATAATTAAAAGGATTATTACTATTATACTTAATAAATATTAAGTTGATATAGTTTAATAAAAATATAATTAAAAGCTTTTGATTAAAATTTTTAAATTAAATTAAATAAAATGCGATTTAAATTTAACGCGTAAAAAATTATTTTATTTATATTAAAAAAATAAAAACAAATAAAATAATGAATTAGTTTATAATTTAAAATTGAAATTTATAAATATTAATCATTTATACATTATAAACGAAGTTAATTAAAAATAAACAATATTAAAATTTATGATAAAATAAAACTTTTAAAGTTATATAGTTTATATTAAATATATAGAATAAAAATAATAATAATTAAGAAATAAAAATGGAACAATTTTAAAATATTTAAATTAAATAGCTTTAATTTTATTATTATAACTATTAAATTTAATTTTATAATGAAAATAAATAAAGCGGTAATTAAAAAAGTAATTAAAATTAAAATTAATAAAGTAATAATTATAAAAGTAATTAAAAGAATATATAATTATAATATTAATCTTAATAAATAATATTAATATAACATTTATTAATTAGAATATAATTTATATTAAATATAATATTTTAATTAAATTTAATAAATACTTAAGTCGCGAAATATCAATTTAATATTAAATTAAGTATACCTTATTTATTAATATTATTATTAATAAAAACCCCGAATTTGAATAAATTTAATCCTTTAAATTTAAAAAAAAACAATAAATAATTTTTAAATACTATATAATTAAAATAAAACTAAGAAAACATATAAAATATATAAATTGAAATTTTATTAAACTATATATATATATATATATATATACGTAATTTGTTTTTTTAAAAAAATATAAAACCTTAAATTATATATAATTATAATTTAAGATTATTTTATAAATTAAATTCATTTATAATTAGATAATTAACCCTTTAAATAAATTACAAAAATATTATTAGTTTTAAAGTAAACTTTATATTTAAAATTAAGGCTTTTAATTTAAAATTAAATTTTTATTTTTAAAACTTTAAAGATATATATATTATTTAATTTCTTTTATTATTTATATTTATATTTATATTTATACTTTATTTCTTTATTTCTTTATTTCTTTATTTTTAGTTTTATAATAAATAAATTACGTTTAAATCTTTTTATTATATACCTTTTTGTTTTATTTATTTTTTAAATAAATAAAATACTTTTTATTATATTTATTTCTATTATAAATAAATATTTCTTTTATAATATAATAAATAATAATATTTCTAATATATATAATAAACATACCGATTTTACTATTAAATTATTAATTAATAAAATATTTAAAAAAGAAATTTAAAACAATATTTTATAAAAACTTAGAATTATATTATTTATAGCGAAAAAGGGCCTATAAAAAAAGAAATAATTTATTGATTATAAAATATATTTATTAATATTTTTATTATTAATTAACGTATTTATTAAGTTAAATCTATTATAAAAAACCTCTTTAATTTATTAAATAAATATTTTAAAAATAATATTATTATTATTTAAAATAACGATATTTCTTATAATAAAATTTTAAATTTTATTATAGAATTCTTTTTTTAATATAATAAATTTTAAATCTTTTAAAAGTTTAATTATATATTTTAAACCGTAAATATTTTAATTGTTTTATTTTAATTAAAAGGCACAATTGGGGTACAGAATAAGTAATAAGAAGCATAGTTCGATTAAAAATGGCCCCAATGGGCTATTTATATAAAAGCTATTCTATTAAGTTATAGCTTAGTTATAAGCTATAATTATAACAGGCCACGATTATGGTATAGGCTTAATATTAATAATATATTATAATATATTTTTATATTAATTAATATTTTAATTTAAACATTATATTATAAATTAAAATAAATATATATTTATAGTTCTTAAACGTGAATTTATTAAAACTCTATTAGTGTTTAATAATAAAATAAAAAAGTATTATATAAATAAAAAATTATTAATACTATTTTAAATATTTAAATTATAAACAATAAAATTTTATTTATAAAAATTAATTTATTATTTATTATTAATAAATTTAAATTAATTTTTAATTTAAGTATTTTTAAATTAATAAATAATTAATCTATTAGAATAAATATTTGATAATTATAATATTAAATCTATTATTATAAATCATTTTATACTATTCTATGAAATAATATAGTAAATAATATAATATTTTTAAATCGATTTAAAGCGTTTTATTATAATAAAACCTATAAATTATTTAATAATTATATTAATTATACTATAAATTTTATTAATAATATAATACGAAATTTTTAATAATATTATATTCTTTTTAAAAAATTGTTAATTAATTTATTTTAATATATTAATTAAAATTTAAATAAAACATAAAAAATAAACGAAATTAATAAAAATCTTTCTTATTATTAATATTCTTATTAAAATATTATTCATATATTTTTTTTTATTTAATAAATTAAATATAAAAAATAATTATTTTAATTTTATAAAGTATTAATATAAAACAATTCCTTAAAACCGGCGTAAAAACTAATACTTTAATAATTAAAATAATCTCTTTTAATACATATTATTTCTTCTTTTTACTAATACTATTAAAAATATTTTTATTTATCTATTTAAATAGTTTAACACGTTAAAATTCGACTAGTTATATAATTTCTATATTTTAAAATTTTAAATTAATCTCAATTTATATATCTTAAAATTTTAATAATAATAAATTTAAATTACTATTCCTAATAAACTTTAACTAAATATTACTATATTAAAAGAAACTCATATTTAAATTGTTTATTAAATTATGCATTATATTATAAAATAAAAAATATATTATATTATTTATTATTTAAAATATACATAATAAACTAAAAGGATTTAAAAATAAGTTTTAACAAAAATAATAACCCCGATATAATATCTATATTTTATAGGATTTCTACTTTTTATTAAATAAAAATAATAGTAATAATTTATTTTAAAAGTTTAAAATAAAATAACCAAATTAAATAAATAATTTTTATATCGATTTAATAATACTATTATTAAAAAATATAAAGCTTATATTTAAATATAAATTTAAATCTATAATTTAAAACTATATATTTTTATAAAAATGTTAATAATACTATTATAAAACATAAAGGGTTTATAATTAAATTAAAGTTATATTAAAGATAATTTCTTTAATTATATAAATTTGTTTTTTTTAATTTTTCGTTATATATTTTATTTTTTTTTATAAATTTTATAATTAATTAATAGTTTTATCAACTTTATTATATCTATTTAAAATAATTTAAAGAAAAAGGTAATATAATATTATAAAATTATTTTTATATTATTATTAATTTATAAAATAATATAGTAAATTAAAAGGTTTACTAAATGATTTTATTTATAAAATAAAATAAAGGGTTAATAATTAGTAGTTTTTTTATATAAACTTAAAATAGTTATTAAATCTCTTTATAATTATTTAATTAAAAAGAAATTTATTAAATATTAATATATTAAATATTAAATTTTATTATATAACTTTAAATCTTTATAATTTCGTTATTAAGATAATAATAGTCTTTTTTATACTTTTAGTTTTATTTATAAGTTTATTTCTAAGTAATATAAGTTTTTTATTTTTTATAATTATATTATTATTAAAAGTAATACCTTTAACGCGTATTTTATTAAAACTATTTATTTTTATATTAATCGGGTTAATATAACTATTAATATAAAATTTGAAATCTTAAGCTTATTTTTATGTTATTATTAAATATATTCGCGGCCTCGATATTTATAATATAATTATATACTTTATTTTTAAATATTAATTTTTAAGAGTCTTAATATAAGTTATATATAAATTTACGCCGATAAAAGCTGTTTTTATTTTTTTTATATTATTATAGTTTTTTCAAAATAGTTAATTTAATATATTTCGAAATTTTTATTATTATTTATTATTTTATTATTATATAAAAAAAGTCGTTTTTTAATTTACTTTTATATTAATTTTTAATAACGGTATTAATTATATTAATATTATAAGATTCATTATTTATTTAAGTTTTTTTAATAAAAATATAAATTATATATTTTTAAAAAGGTGTTTAATAAATTTCGGTTTTATATTTAAATTTAGTTTAACGTTATTATTTATTTTAAATATTTTAAATTTTAAATATATTTTTAAATATATTGTATTCATTAATTTTATTTTTAATAACGATATTATTTAATAATTTTCATATATATTTAAATAAGGTATTATTTATTAATTATAATATTAAGATTATAATTATAATTAATTTTATAATATATTTTAAGATATAATTATTCAATTACTTTTTAATTAGAATATTATATAAAATATGTTTTCAATAAGTTTTGAAGTTATTATAATTTATTATAAGGTTTTTATTTACGGCGGTTATGACCGTTAATTAATTATTTTAAATTTTCGTTTTGAATTTTTAATAAATATTATTAATTTTAATCCGGTATTATTACAATACCGATTATATATTAATTATTATATTAATATTTAATAATTTTACGTTATATGTTTTAAATTGAATAAATTTTAATATTATTTATATATAGTAGTTATAATGTTTTAATAAAGATTTTTAATATAATTTATTAAATTTATAAGTATTAAAAAATCATAATTATATAAAATCTTATTTAGTATTTATTATATTAAATTAAGTTGTTTTATTTTAATATTATTTTTATATTTATTTTTTAATAGTAGTATTATGATTAAATTTAAAGTTAATTAATAAAAAGGCGATATTAATTAAGTATTATTTTAAGAATTCATATTATTATTTAAATTAAGTATAAAAGGGGTTTTAATTAATTTAAAAACATTCGAAATATTATAATTTAAGGATTTAAAAGTAAGTAATTTTATTTGTTTATATAAAATAATTAAAAGGTAATATATATTATTTATAAATTTATTAAAGCTTTTATTTTTTTAAATTACAAAGTGTAGTTTATAAGTTATTATTTAATAAGTTAATTCTATTTTAAATAGTTTAATAAATTTATTTATTAATATAATAAAGAATTCAAATAATAAATAAATAAATATAAAAAGTAATATTAAAAGAATTATTAAGTTATTATATAAGCTCGTTTCTTAAGTAATTTTTATTATTCTTAATAAAGCTTTTTATGTTTTTTCTTTTAGTTCTTTGTTTAAAATAGTTTTAATAAATAAATAAAGGTTTTTAACATATAAAGTTCATTTTTAATTTTAATTAATTATTATTAAGTTTCATATTATTTAATTAATTATATAATGGTTTTTTTGAGTTATTTCATAAATTTTTATTTTAAAAATTTATTAAATATTAACCTTTGAGTTTTCGTAATTTATTTATATATAATTCGTTATTTATAATTTTATATTTAAACTAATTTTATATAAAATATATTTTTTAAATATATTAATAATATTAATTTTATATAGTTTAATAAAAGTACGTTGTATATTTTAAAGTTTAACGATAATTATAAATAATGTAAAAATCATTCATTTTATTTTATAACTTTAAAAAGCTTTATAAAATATGATTTTAATTTTTTATTTATAATAATTATTTTAAAACTAACATATTTTTTATATAATTATAATAAAACTTTATCCTTTGTATTAAAAAATAGAAATATGTATTATTAATTATAACATATTTAATATTTAATGCTTTTATATATATTATGTTATAAATATAAATATTTATTATAATATAGTTTTTAAATATAAATATTTTATTAATTAAAATAATTAAAATTATTAAAAATATAAATTTTATAATAACTTTATTAAATATAATAGTATAATAACTCGGTTAATAGTAATCATTTAATTAATAAAATAAAAAAGATAAAGTAATAAAATGAGGTAAAACTAAATACCTATATATATTATTTATTTTCATACGATTTTTAAAGTATAAAATATTTCCGATTTTTTAATTTTTTAATTAAATTAAATTAACTTATATAATTAATTTTTATTATATATTAATAATTTATTTATAATATTAAAAAAGACTATTATTACTCTTTTAAAAAAGTTTTATTAATGTTTTATAAATTGATTTAGATTAATTAAACTTTATTTAAGAAATTTATTTCGTTAAATTATAAATATTTTAATTTTTTAACCCGATTTAAAGCGTAATATATTTTAACTTAATTTATTTATAATTTATAAATTTATTAAAGTAAAACGATTCTATAACTTTTATTAAATAAATAAATAATTTAACTTTATTAATTAATTTTAATATAATATATTACCCGCCTTTAAAAATAAATAAACCTAAATAATCGAATAAAATAATAAAAAGTTTATTTAATCTACTTATAATTGATAATTTAACTTTAATAATCTTAAAAACTATATTTAAAAATATATTAATATATACTTTTTTTTAATTATAAATTTTTTTATAATAATATTAATATATATATAAACCGATTAATCGTAAAATTTAATAAAAAATTAAAATAATAAAAATTTCTTTTTCGTATTTTTTTTTGAATGAAATGTTAATAATATTTTTTGCTTAATTTAAAAAATTATAAATTCGTACTTCGAAATTATATTTTAAAAATTTAAACTTTAAAAGTTTTAAATATTAGTTTATTATAATATGATTTCCGATTAATATAATAAAGTTTATACTTTTAATAATAAGATAAATGTTATTTATCAATAGTATTAAATTTTAATAAAATAAGTTTAAATTAATTAAAATTTTAAATTTATTTATTTTTAAAGTTTTTAAAGTTTTTAATAAAATATTAATACTATTTAATACAACTTAATAAATTAAATTACGAAACGTAAAATTATAATTAATATTTATAATTAAAAAATAATGTATATTAAAAACAATTTAATAAATTTAATTATAAAAATAAATTATTTATATAATAAATTTATAACTCGCTTTATTTTCCCGCTTAAAAATTATTTTTATAATATAATTTTTAACGCTACTTTTATTATATTAAAAAAAACGCCGCCGTTTAATAAAGGTTTTAAACTTTTAATATTTTATTAATAATTTTAATAATTTAATTTCAATTGTTTTTTATAGCGTTTTAATATATAAACTAAATATAAATATTAATTATTTTTAAATAATATAATAAAATTTAATTATATTATATTTATAATTTATAATATTATTATTAATTAATTAAAACGTTATATTAATTTAAACCGTTTTTAAGAAGCTTTTAAAAAGTTTTATAAATTAAAGTTAATTAATTAACAATTTTACGATTTTTAATTGATTTTATAACATTTAATTAAATAAATTAAAGTTTTTATTTTTTAGTAAAAAATAAACTTTATTATAAATATTATAATAAAAATATTAATTTTAATAATGTAATCAATTATATTATAATTATTATTAATAATTTTAAATTTAAATAAAAAAACAGTTATTTGAAAAAAATAAAGAAAATAATACTTTTAAAAGCTATAAAGCTATTATTAAATTATATAATAATGTAATTAATAAATTAATTATCATTTTAAATTAATAAGTTTCATTATTATTAAATAAAACTAAAAAAGTTTATTAAAAAGATTATTTTAATTATTACGAAATTAAATATACCTTTTAAAATTATATTTAAAAAAAACCCGTTAACTCGTTTTATATATATAATAATAATATTAATATTATTATTATTAAATATAAAAAATATTATAATACCTATATTACTAAATTTAATAACCTTATTTTTGTTAATAAACGATTTTAAAAAAAAAGAATATTTAATATATTAAATATTAATTATATTTTTGTTTTAATTAATAAAAAATATAATAATAAAATAAGGTGAATTATTAATATTATTATTATTTACAATTTATAATTATAAGGACGAAATCTTTTACGAATAATTTTATTAGTAATAAATATAAAATATAATATAATTTTAAAATGTGAATATTTTAATTATTACGACTTATTTTTAACTATATAACGCTATTACTTATTATTTCCGTTCGAATAATTATTAAATTTTAATTAATATTTCGTGAATATAAATAATACCGAGAATTTAATTTTTAACTTTAAAAAATTGGTTAATAAACTTTTTCAACCGGGAAAAAAAATAGTTTTTAAAAATAAAAAAGAATATAATAATTACGAAAAAACACGTATTAAAATTTATAAACATAAAAAATATTAAAAACTTTATACTTAATAATACTTACATATTTATTAAAATCTTTAAAAAGCCCCTTATTTATTTTAAAGAATTATGTTTTTTATACTTTTAAATTTTTCTTTTAACTTATTTATAATATAAAAACGTATTGTCTAATTAAAAAATTAATTAAAAAAAGTTATAAAACTAATAATTGAAAAAACTCTTTATTATAAATAATCGAAAACTATACTTTATTTAAAATAATTATCATTTATAAATTATAATTGGTATAATATAAATAACATTTTAATTTAAAATTAAAACTTTAATGTTTTTATTTGTAATATTAATGAATTAAAACATTAAAATGGTTATAATTTCTATTTTTTAACGTTAAAAATAAGGCTTATATTCTAATATTTAACGAAATTAATCAAATATTAAAAAATATAATATTAAGATTTCTGCTTTAAAAAAAGTAAAATTAATTTTAAAGTTTAAATAAATAATACTTTTCTAGGTTATTATAATAATTATATTAAATTAAATAAAAGGTTAAAATTAAAAAATTTTAATTATATCTTTTTATATAAAATATTAATAAAAAATTAAGGGTTTATTATAAATATATTATTAAATATTTCGATAAAGGTTTTATTAAATTAAATACATTATTTTAAATAATATTATTTTTTTTCATCAAAAAACTAATAGAGCTTTAAAACTTTATATAAATTACTAAAAATTAAAAATTTATATATATAAAACTCGTTATTCTCTATTATTAATCGAAAAATATTAACTCTAATTATTTTTATTAAACTATTTTCTAAATTTATAATTTATTAAATTTATTATTTTATTAAAACAAAATTAAAAAATAAACTTTTAACGATTTTTTAACTTTAATATAATATTTATAAATATGAAATATTATTTTTTAATTTAATTAATAATTTTGTTATTTTTTATAAATATATTTATAATTTGTTTATAAAATGTTTAAATACGTTTTATAATATATATAATAATAAATTAAAATATTAAAAATATATTAAAAATTCAATAAACTATATAAAATAAATTTTATATAAAATAAATAAAATATCTCAAGTTGATTATTAAAATGAATAATATATGTATTAATTTTAATAAAATATTAATTATTAAGGATTAAATTTATTATTAAATAATAAAGGGGGTATAAGTTGTTTTTATACTTTTATAATTTTTACTGTAAATTTGTATAAAAATATAAAAAAATAACTTATTTTTTCAGTTAATTAACGCGAAAGAGTAAAGCTTTTAATTAAATTAAAAAATATAAATATATTTTTTTATTAAAAAATCGTTTTATAAATATATCGATATTGATATAAAAATTAAATAAAGAAATAAAAATTATTAACGTTTTTTTTTAAACTTATATATAAAATAAAATTATAATATTTAATTTATAATAAAGACTTATTTATTATAATTAAGGTTTTATAATATTAAAGGTTAAAATTAATCAATTTATAAAAAATAAAACTATTTTTAATAATTATTAATTATAAAATATAAATATACTTTAAAATAAAAATAGTTTTATTTTTACGTATGTTTTTATTAATTAAAATATTTAATTAATAGTCTAATTTAAATTATAAAAATAATATATATTTAAATATTTTTTAAATTCTTTAAAAATATAAAAAGTTTAATAATTATATAAGTAATAATGTTATTAATATAATTAATAATAACTTTAAAGTTTTTAATTAATATAATTATAATTAAAATTTAATAGTGTTTTTTTATTTTTAAAAAGTTTATATAATTTATTAATAATTTTGTTTTAATTATTTTTATAATATATCTCTAATAAATAGTATTTATAATTAAAATTTAAAAACAGATTATTTTTATAATTAAAAAAAGCTTTCTTTTTTAAATTATTATTATTTATATATAATTATTTTATAATTAATTTAAAATCGGTATAATAACAATTTTAAAGGTTTTATAAAATTCGTAATTTATTTAGTTTAATATCTTTAAATAGCGGCGATTTTATTTCAATAGGTTTTTTAAGTTTAAATGTAAAATTTATAAAAACACTTTTTTAAAAATATTTACATAAAAATATAAAAAAGTGATAAATAATGTTATAATATAATATTGTTTTTTATAAAAAAATAAATATATATTAATATATTATATATAATTTTATTTCAATTTAATTATTATTTAAGTTTTTCAAAGGTTATAATAAACTATAAAAAACGTTAAAAAACAGGTTTTTAATTATTAATAATTATATCGGTATTATATTAAGTTTAAAATAAACTTAAAATCTAATAAAAAATTAAATAGTTTAATAACTAAATTTATAAGCTTATAAAACCCGGTATAAAAAGTTATTTTTAAAAAATTTTATTTTAGTTTTTATTATTACTTTTATTTTTACTTATATATAAATATTTTATACCGGGTTATTTTATAAATTATTATATAGATTATTTTATAATTAATTGAAAATTATTATAATAATAGTTTTAACGGTTATTATAAAATTTACGATTTATTTATTTTAATATTTTTAAATAGTAACGATTTTATTTGAATAAAGTTTTTAATTTTAAATTTTAAATTTATAAAAAAACGTTTTTAAAAACGTTTAAATTAAAATATAAAAACATAATAATATATTTAATAATATATTTAATAATATATTTATAAAGTTGTTATTTTATTACCGGTTTTTAATAATTTCTTATAAAATAATTAATCTTTTTATAAAAATATAAATATATATTAATATACTATTCATAGTTTTATTTAAATTTAATTATTATTATATTTTTTAAAAAGTTATAATAAATTATAAAAAGCATTAAAAAACGAATTTTTAATTATTAACGGTTATATTAATACCGTATTAAATTTAAAATAAACTCGAAACGTAATAAAAAACTAAATCACTTAATATTTGAAATTATAAACTCGTAAAAGTTAAAATAAAAAAGTTATTTTTTTATTTTATTTTAATTTTTATTATTAAATTTTTTTTTAATTGTTTTATTATTATTTTTTATTTAAATAATAAAGAGTTTTTTCTAATTTTATATATTTAATCTTTATAAAGCGGGATTTATTTTTTACTATTTTTATTTTAACATATTTTTAATAAATTATAAATAATTATTAGGATAATAATATAAGTAATTTATTTTATATATTTTAATTTAATAATATTTAAATTAATGTTTTATTATAATAAATGTAGTTTTTTTTTAAGTTTTAAATACTAATATATTAAGATTATTTTTCGTTATAGTTTTAATTTACGTTTATTAAAATTAATTAAATTAAGTTATTTAAACTTTAAGTATAATATAATTAATAAATTATTTTAAAAAATTATAACTAATTAATTAGTTTTGGTTTTAAATTTTATAGAAAATAAATTAAAACTTTAAAATTAAAAACATTTAAAACAGTATAATAATGTTATAATATATTTTAAAACAATTAAAAATATTTTAATTTTAATTTTATTAATTAATTTTTTATTGTATTTTAAAAAATAAAAGTTATATAATTAAATAAGAGTTATTTTAAAAATGGTTTGTTTTATAAATAAAGCTTAATTAATACAGTTTCATTTATAATATTATAAGGTTAATTCTATAAACATTATTAAGTTTTATAGTATAAATTTTATTAATTAGAAATTTATATAAATAATAATAATTTCGTTAAATTAAATAATAAAAAAATTATTATTAAAAATAGAAATATTAACGAGGATTATAATTTAAATAATAAAAGAATTTAATATTTATTTAAATAAAGATTTAATACTATAATAAATAAATAATTTTATTTTATTAAAAATATTATAAATTTTAAATATTAATAATTATATTTATTTTAATATTATTTTAAAAAGTAAATTAATTAAATTAAATTTTAAAAAATAAAATAATTTAAAAATATTATTTTTATTATTATTTTATAATGTTAAATAAAATAAAATGTTATTTTTATTATTTAAAAACTCTTTTAAATTTTATTTTAAAATATTTATATTATTACTTAATATATTAATATTTCTTTTAATCCTTATTTACTTTCTATTTTAATTTTAATCATAATAATTAATTATAAATATAAATTTATAAAATTAAAATTAAAATTTAAACTTATTTAATAATTTAAAATATAAATATAAATATTATTTATATTAATTATATTTATTTATTTTATTAAACTTATTTTAATTTTTTTAAAAGTCTTATAATTATTAGTACTTTAAAATATATTTAAAACATATATTATATTTAAATAATTTACTTTTATATTTAATTATAATCGTGGCACGTTACGATTATAGCTTATAGTTAAGCTATAAGCTTAATAAATAGCTTTTATATAAATAACCTATTAAGGCTATCCTTAATTTAATTATTCCTTTTACTATTATTAATCTATACTTATTATGTTTTTTAATAATATATAAAAGTTTAAAAAATAAGTTTATTGAATTTATTTAATATATATAGTATTTTAAATATAATAATATAATTATTTTAAACCTATTAATTATTTATTTTTAAACTTTAATATTTTAAATTTTTATTATTATTAATATAATTATAAAATAATTTTTAATATTATAATTTTTATAACGTTTTATTATTTATTACTTTATAAATTAATAAATTATTATAAATTATTATAATAAAATGTAGTTTTTAAATAATAAATTTAATTTAATTATTTATAATTATAATTTTATAAGAATATTATTATTATTATTATTATTATTATTATTAACTCGCGGCTTAAGCTTAATCGCCGTTTAAAACAAGTTTAAAGATTATATTAAATAAAGTTACAGCGGACGAGGTATTTTAAATTAATAGTTCATCAGTTTTTAAGCTACTCCAACGTGAGCTATAGCCTCACATTAACGGGATAAAGCTGTAACTCACTCACAATTGGTCTATCTATCCTAATGCAAGTATAACGTTTCCAGCGTGACCCCTGAAATCTCCAGGGCTCTCGGTAGAAGACGAGGATCCGAGTCCATGACTTCTCCCGTCTTGGTGTTCTCGAAGCAATCCCACAGAGACGGCGTCCCCGCTCGTCTTGGGTGGTTCGAATGAACCCAATCTTGAGGCAGTGGGCCCAGCCGAGGATCCTGTCTGGTGGTCGAGTCTGTTTTACAGTTGCGGTAGGAGTATCGGGCATGGCCCGAATCGTCCCTCTTAATTTGCACCGACCAGCCCTCTGGTAGCTGACTTAAAAGCCCGCTGGTGTCGTCAAGGCCGTGAATATAGCATTCCCCCACTACGCGAAATTTCCCACCGTCCTCGGTCTGTCGTAGTAAGATAGATGACTTGCAGCCGAGGAGAGTGCATGCCACGTCGCCTTTTTCTGCCGCTAGCTTCCAACACCTTATCAGATGTGAATGCAGCAATAACGATTCGTTCTACGTACCTTGCCTTGCTCCTGCAGGGGCAACCCCGATGTGGCCTTGCTCTGTTGTGACAAACGATCGCCCCTTCAGTATGCTGGTGACAAAATAGCCGTCACTGTTTTCAACCTCGCTCTTACTTGGTACACCGTTGACGCTGTATAGTCTATCAAGGAAGTATTCCCTCCAGGCAGTCATGGTCGGTAGATGGTGACCGGGCCATCTGTCATCAACATACCCGAGGCGCAAGACCATGAGGAAGGCGTCCAGGAGAGACCCTCCTGTGATATATGACTCTGTTGTCAAATTTCGAGGCTCCATGCCCTGTATATGGCATAGAATTTCCCATGGGTCCGTCGGCGTTGGCCGGCTGACTTTGCTAAGGACTGCTAACCTACGGCCCTTGACCTGCAATACGTCGGGTGCGATGAAGGCAGTACAAGACCGCGATATTCCGCTGGAAAGTACGAATGCGGAAAGTGGTCGGGTAACGCGTGGCACAGACCAGTCAGGAACCCACGAAGGCCGTGGGTCACTTCCGGTAGGCTGCGATTCGATAGGAGAAGAAGGCGAAGGGAGCTCGCAGTCCTGGAGGAGGGTCAGTCGGTTGTCGTAGTTCATGCAAGCCAGTGCGGCATCCATAAACACCTGTCTGTCTTCGGCCTTGTAGTCAGGCTTGATCGACCGGGTGAATTCGGGAGGGGTGATCCCGAGGACCCCGTAGATTCGATCCTTGGCTATGTAGCATTGCTTCTGCCGAGCCAAGTTCATAATGAAGGGTATGGATAGCTGGTCGAATCTCCACGTGAGAGCACGTACAAACTCCAGCGGCCTACGGAGGCTGCACGGCAGGCTGTCTTTCGCAACCAGGCAGACAATGGCCCGGATGAAATGGTACCAGGCTACTTCGTCTCGTCCACACACTACCAGTGTCTTCGAGTTGGCCAGAAGGACCTCCTGCATGATCCACAAGCGCCCGAAGTATGGCCTGGACAGTAAGGCCTGGATGGCCAGCCACGTCTCCTCTGGGTAGGGAAGGGGAGTCACGGCACGGAACCAAGCAGACTCGGTGGCAGTGGGCGAAGCGAACCGCACGGTGCTTTGGCTCAGCTCCAGTTGCTTGCCCAGGTGCTCTAGTGTTGATATGGCTAGTGTGCTCTGCTCGCTTGGGCTCCCGGGACCAAGCCACACGACCACGCGGCTGGCCATTCGGTAGATTGTGGCCATTCGCACGATCTTCTTCGACTTTTCCTCATCGTCTCTCTAGTTGATGCATAAAGCATCGATCCACAAAGTTCGAGGCTTATCACAAGGCCTCAAGTGTCGTAGTGCAGCCTCCAAGTTCTGCCCGACTTCCACTGTTGTCCACGATAGCATTGAGTGGTCTGTTTTGTCAACGAGGCAGTCTGGTGTCAACTGCGCTACTTGCACCGTGCGTGGATTTGCTGGTGATCCCCAGAGGTATGATAAGGCCTCATACCGGGGCTCGAAGCCTGGCAATGGTAACTCGGCAGGGTCGTGCAGATGTTGCTGATACGAGTTGGGGTCTGGGTGTGTCCATGAAGTTCGCTCTGATGGCTCGTGTTCGAAAAGAAATCGACCTTCAAGTGTCACGGTCGCCACCCAATCTTTCGGAAGGCTACGTTGGACATCCAAAAGGGTGCGTTGTCGAGAAGCATCGTTGGATGTCACCACGCCAGGGGGCATGTGAGGGTACATGCCACAATATTAGTCTGATTGGATCACAATCCTGGCCTGGCAAGACGGAAGCCAACCTAATACCCACTCCAGCGTCATGGAGCCGAATGTATTCAAGCTTCATGTTAGAGGCTCGTTTCAGGAAAGATCATGAGAGTGATTATAGGTACGTTGGCTGGTATTATGGATTCGTATTAAAGGAAACTCCAACGCCTGGACACGACCAGAACGAGATAGACCGAGGGAACACACGTCTCCTGCTATGTATGGCAATCGCCTGAGATAAGCCTGCATGCCGTATTGTCTTGTTGTTTGTTCCAGATGCTTCGGCGAGGCTCCAGGGCTCACAAATCGGGCGCTTAGCATATGCACACCCTACCATGTACTTATTGATTATTGGTCCGACATCTCTCTCGGGCGTTCTTGGACTCAGCCACCATGCGTCACCGGAAATGCACTTTCGGTGCCTTGCTATCAAGAAGCGGGAGGCTCGCGAGGCAGTCTCAGAAGTCGGAACTACTAAAACCGACCAGACCGCCTTGCCGTCTCGATTCCCATCCTTCCCACCATTGCTTCATCACTAAGCATACCATCAGTCAAACAAGCCTAATACGCATCAGTGTTGGTCCGGCCCCCTCCTACTAATCCAGTCAACACGACAGCTAACTCATGGGTTTCTGTGTACCACTCGTTAGAACTGTCACTTGCACTACATCATCCGCTCAAAATGTCCGACAGAGCCATGGAAGCACTTTCCGTTGTTCGACGCGAGGAAGAGAACAACGCCCGAAACAAATCCCAAGAGGCCACAGAGCAACAGATGAACACCGAGCTCCCTGGCAACAACGATAGCGCTGATCAGGCGGATGAGCACCAACATAATGCCGACAACTTGGGGGAGGTCGGTGCTAATGCTGGGTATGAATGAGCTTTGAACCACCTAAATGTATGCCAGGTGGATTATGGGAGGGGTTGGAGGTGGTGGTGTGCGGCACTGCCCGTTTGTCAGAGGTCGAGGCCAGCGTCGGATCATGGATGGATGGACGGACCAATCGGGGAAATTTCCAATATTTACTCGGTAGACATAATGGAGCGCTCATTGAACTGCCGGCTGGCTCCAAGTAGTGAAGTGTTCGCCCTGCATGCGCCTTGTTACTGGGCGTAAGGGTACCTACCTACCTATGGTACTTTGATTGTGGTTGGTATGACGGAACACACTGCTGACCTACCAGCTGCTGACAGGGGACTCTGGTTTATGCGAGCCTTTTTCTTTGGGATGGCAGGCCGTGGCTGTGCTCAAGGCCAATCAAATCACATTGCAGATCGGCTGATGCCTAGCACTGCCACGTGAAGAAGTGCATATGCCGGAGCTTCGTCTCGAATGTCGGCTACAGCCTGGAACACAACCACCAGATGGAATATCCCAGAAAGTAATCGTAGTCATACCGCAACGTGGTAGTCACGGTTCCTGAGCTTGATGGCATCGCAACTCCTGGCGCTTACGCCGCTGAACCCGCATCAACAAGCCCCCCCTCGCCATCCCAGCAACCCCGGATCGTGCCTTGGACAATACACGAGCACGCACACCCTATGCTCATTGGTGGGACTCACAGCCTAACGAATCGTAAGTGTTTGGGCATTCTTAACGCCTGATATCTTCACCGCGTATGTGTAGCTCGCCTTCGAGCTGACCATGGAATTTTGGTTGGTGCGGTAGATGGGCGCAACCAGCCGAACATGCCTACCTCATCGCGGTTGAGACGCTCAAGAAGGAACTCAGCCGGGATGAGTTCCGATCCATATGCAATGCACCGGGTCGGAACTCTATGCGCGACGTACAGTCCGCCGTCAAGGCTGCCTTGAAGGACTACGAGACGAAGGCCAAGTCTTCAAAGGTTCGGAAATGGCTGAGCAGCTGTTCTTCTCGTGTCAAGTATTATGAAAGCAAGTTAATCAATCCTTTTGCCTGAATATGCGAGTCGCTCCGCAACATCTCTGACATGCCAATAGCTGTCTTTGATACATTGGCGCAGCATTATCCCGAGTTCACATCCCTGGCATGGGGCACTTTCAAGTTTCTCTTTACAGTATGAACGCTACATCTGTTCGCGAGGGAAGGTTGGATGCTAATGGAGTGGCAGGCTGTATTGAATCATGAAGAACTCCTTACCGAGATCTCCAAGGCCATCTCGCGTATCGGCGACATGCTGCCGCGGACGGAGCTTCACTCAGAGCTTTACCCGACAGAGCGGATGCGCGAGGCCGTGGCCCTCCTATACGTTCAGATTATTGAGTTTTCCCTCATGGCGGTACGGTGGTTCAAAAAGGGCAAGATCATGCACTCGGTCGCCGCTATCGTTCACCCGTTCAAGCTGAGCTTTGGCCCCGTCATCGAAGAGATATCGGAGCTCTCACGACGGGTCGACGAGGAGGCCAATGCCGCATCCAAGGCCGAGATCCGGGATCAACACGCAAAGATCCATGGTTTGGAAAGGCGGATGAGCCAGTTGATGGAACTCATGATCGGTTCGTAGTTGGAGACTTCCTATCCTCAGTGGTCCTGTGACGATACATATGGAGCCGGCTAACATATTGTTGATACAGCCCACCAGTCTTTACAAAACGAGATCATGGTAGACCTGCGCGACCAAAAGCAGTTTTTCCGTAACGCACAGCTCGAAGATGTGCACCAGCTGATGCTCGAGCAAGGCACGCCCGACAACGAATCAAGCTTGGCATTTTGCCGCTCCATGCGTGCGCGCCGGGTCCAGAAGATTGCCACGCAGCTGCCTGCTGCCTCGATTCCTAAGCTGAAGGCCTGGGTCGACGAGTCAACCTCCTCGTTGCTACTCGCCGAGAGCCGTGGGATTCGGACGAGCCCCCTTGACTTCGCTGTCGAGTTCTTAAACGCCGTCCTCGAGCGTGGGTACCCCATCGTCTGGGCTCTTCCATTCCTGGACGGGCCGTTCCAAGGCCACGACAACATGCCCGGTACGGGATCACATTCGATGGCCGGGATCTTGCGGTCACTGGTATTGCAGATCCTACACCTGAGTCCTGCCGCAATGACGGAGAGTCGAAATGCCGTGACAATGCGTCACTTACGCGCCGCTACTACGACTGAGCAATGGTTTCAACTCTTGGAGCGTTGCGTGTCTACACTTCCCGCTCTGTTCGTGGTAGTTGATATCGGTGTTCTAGAGACAGCTGCAGGGAGGGGGTTGGGCGAGGACGATGACGACGAAGAGGAAGCTGGTCCAGGATGCGATAGGGAGCATTATCGTGTCGGAGACTTTATCGACAGGATGTCGGAGATAATTATGAGTCGCCACCGCCAAGGACGTCTCAAGGTCGTAATAGCCGCGGTGAGCTTCCGCGAGGCAGCGTCAATGGATGTGGACGAGGTGTTTGGCGATCTGTGCATTTCCACGGACAGGGGTCGACGGATTGGTCGACTGATGAGGCAGCCCAAGTACCGCAACGTGTTTAAGCAACGCAATAAGAGGATATCCGAGGATATCCGCACGGCAGTAGGCAGGTTTCAGTATGGGGATCGCCATGAAAGTAGCCGATGAAAAGCTGCAGGATACGATAGTACTTGAGTAGAAACCCCCAGAAGTGAGGGGTTTCTTAGTGGCCCCGATGCTTGTTGACAGGCTAGCGGTGGTAGAGCTGAGTATTTATTCCCAAGAAAAAGTGCGTATCTCATTAATGACATAGGAAATGCAAAAGGAGCCAGCACATAGTACGAACGTCCCTTCACTTACGCGTCGTCCAATCCTCGGCAAATACCTTCATCTGATGCCTTCCTCGCGTGCCCACCTATCATCCGTGTGTCCCTTCACAGTCTTTAGATACTTGTTGAAAGCAGCCGATGTCTTTATGACCTGATTCAGGTGTTCCCAGTCCAGCATTTCGTTCCTGTGTTTCGCAAGCTGCCTGGCCGTGAGCAATGCGTTCCGGATTTGCCGCCCGTTCATCTCTTCCGCGGCCAGTTCGTCAAGGCGCCGCTCGAGCTCTGGCATGTTGGCGTCCTCTTCCGACTCCTCGATCATGTCGAAGAAATTACGCCAGATGGCCTTGCGAGACTTCTTGGTCAGGTTGTCGTAGTGTATCGCGACCTGGATACGGGACTTGAAGGCTTCGTCGAAAGTACCCACGCGGTTCGAGGTCAGGATGAGAATACCTTCGTGGTACTCTAGGATACGGAGGAACACTAGGCATGTCAGTTAGCATCTCGGTTTCCAACAAAGGAAAACGTTGAGCTGTGGAAGCGATCAGCGCGCACCGGAGACAAGACTGTTTCGGGCTAGATCAGCCATGGTCCTCTCTTCCAGGAATACGTCTGCTTCATCGAGCAAGAGCACTGCCTTTGGTCAGCAAGCAATGAGCAACTACTACACTACCCTTGAGGCATACCGCAATCCCATATCTTGCCCAAATACAAGACAGTCTGCAAGTACTCTTCAACCCCCTTCGCGTCGGTTCCTATGTCGCCGCAAGTGACGCGATATAGTGGCTTCTCGGCGATTTCCGCCACACTGTCGGATAAGGACAGGTCAGTGTACATGCCACAGCAAACAAGGCTATATAGTATCTTGACTTTACCTCTCGGCTGTTAACGTTTTCCCCGTGCCGGGGCTGCCGTGTAGCAAAAGGATCAGACCGTTTCCCTTGCCCTTGATGATGTCGTCCATGGCCTTGTCCCTTGACTTTTGGACGTCGACCAGTGCGTAAATCATTTCCTTGGTCTTCTCGTCAAGCACGAGCTGCCTAAAGGCGTTCTTGTTCCAATCCACCTGCGGAAGGAAGCCGCTTACGTTCAGTACGACTATGTCTTTTAGCCAGGATTTCTTTTTCTTCTTCTTTTTCTTTTCACATCAACTGGGGTGCTCATAGGGGCATGGTCTTACCCCATTTTTTGGAACCGAGGTGAAATCCTTCGATAAAACTAGGCAGGAGAAGCTCACAATCCTGAGGCAATTCCTTTGTGGCATCGAGTCTCTGTGGCCATTTGTCATAGGTGGATTCGACCTTGTCCGGCCTGTCTGACTTGTTGGAGTACATGACGTTGAACGTTGCCACATCTACCATGAACCTGTCATTGGACTAGATGAGTGAGTTGTCAGTCCCAAAAAAGGCATTGCGGTGAGTGGGAACAAACATAGTATCGGTCATGTCTCTCGTCCCAACCGGTATAACAGCGCAGGCCCTGGCCGCGCATGCTCCAGAATCCGTTGCCAATTTCCCTGAGTTTTCTTACGTCCTCTGGTTTGGCGTACTTGAGAGGATAGATGGGGAGGGCATTTATAGGGAACTCCCCTGCTGGAACGACGCCGGCGTCTTCGATCCAGGCCTTCCTTCTGGCCTCTAGGCCATCATAGCTCCAAGACCAGCCAGCCAGTGTTGTTTTCTTCTTGTCCTCTGCCGCCTTTACCGGGACTTGTCTCAGTACTCCAGCACGCAAAGTCTTATCATTCCTGCGGAAGACGACCACCTCAAAAGGTTTATACAGCTTAGCGGCATGATAAGCCGTAACAAAACCCCGCTGGAAGAGTTCATTGGCCGAACTGTACTCTTCAGCATAGTGGTCCTCAAAAATCGGAGCAGGGGGTCGACTACAGGCAAATAAGAGCTTTTCTGTACCGCCAAGTCCTTGAGCTTCTGGTAGTGGTGGAACAGAAATATATAGGGGGCCTCCATGAGCCCCAGAGGCGCTCTGCTTCCCATCGGACTGGAGCGGTAAGGCTCATATTCGGCGATGGACTTGATCGCTTTATCCAACTCCCCCGACGGAACCAGGATATTCTCCTTTCTTTCGGAAACAGCTTGTGTGTCATCTTTACGAACTTTGATCGGTTGACCACACTCATGCTCTTTGATGACGACAAATGCGATGTCCGGGTGCCGTTGCACGTAGTATCTCAAATCGGGAACCCTGACGGTGGCGCAAAGACCTTTCTCCTCATCGGGGTCGGTGGACTCTTCGAATCTCGGCTCATCTTCGTAAGTGGCGTTGTTGTGCTCGTGCCATGATATCGAGCACACCACTTTATGGAGAACCTGAAAGCGTGGCTCAATCTCCTTTTCGTCAGGTGGCTCTTTCTCACTTTCGCTTCCGCTTTCGGATTCGCTAGGAAGGTCGCGTGCATTCGCGTAGGATAGTTTCGACTCCAGCGAGTGGATCGTGTCCAGCAGGTATCCAACGTATCGTGATACATCCTGCGAGTGGTCTAGAACGTCAAGCTTGAGGTATCTGTCAGAAATCCGACCAAGCGCTGCAGCGAGTCCTGGGTCTGCTGGTGATTCTCCCCAGTTGGCTGAAGAACTCAGAAAACCGCCATCTAAACCGGGTGATTCACCCTTTAGATTAGCTGCCTGGCCCTCTCCTATCATAGCGGCTACATCGTCATTTCCCATCCCGATGCCGGGAGCACCAAGCGGTCGGCCTGTGTGTCCCGATGCAGAAAGGTGTTGCATTGTTGGTGAGCCCGGCTGTTCTTGTACCCCTTCTTTGGTTTTTGAGGCCTCATTGGGCTGGGGCAAGGCATCATTGGCGGAGCCACCACGGCTATTGGCAGCACGGGCAGTGCTCCGATGACGTGCTAGAGAGCGCCTCCAGGGTGAGTTCAGATCAACTTTTTCTTGCATCCATGGTCCCCCAAGAAACGGACGATGAATACCAGGCCTTGATGACGGACCATGAGGCATTTGGCCGGCCATATACGTCGTGGGCGGACCAGGAGGGGGACGATGACCCATGCCAGGACCAATCTGGGGATGGTGAGGAGCCATGGTACCAATATAGGGAGGAGGGGGAGGCTTCCCAGGGGCATAGTTTCGGTGCCGGCTTGGCATCACAAGAGGACGGCTCACGCGACCTGTATCAATGTTCAGTCTGGAATCTGGAAGAGCTTGGGAAGAAGATCTTACCTTTTCTCGCCAATTCCGGACCCTTACCGGCAAGCAGTTGATGTGTGTCAGCGGAGGTTCCGCGTGTATCATCCTGAGCAATTGTGGCATCGAGGAATAGCGAACCGGCTGTGTTGGGTCCAGCCTGGTGAGATCCAGTATCCGACGGCGAAGACCGACCACTACTCGAGGTCGCATCGCTCTCGTCTTGTCGCTCTGATATAGAAGAGGAAGGTGGCGGGAAAGGTATCCAGGGGCGACTTTCCATATCGCCGGTTGAGTTACCATAGCCAGGTACTATTGTGTGATTTGGAAGTGGTTAGATGATAGTCAGCCTGGTGGCAAAATATGAGCATGTTAAACCAAATGCCAAGCTGAAATGAGGGGTCCTAGGGAGTTGTTACACAAGGTAAGACTTGGCACCGCCTCGCTGACTATGCCCCCAGAATGCAACAGACAATGCTTCAAGTTTGGGAGACCTCTTAATCCTCGTTGATCGAAAGTCCGTCCCAGACCCGCAGCTTTATTGTTTGAAACTTGAGTTTAGCATATTTCTACTCGAAAAAGGTGGCCAAAGTAACATTATCGTCCTCCCGACATTGCGCAGCTGAAGGCCCGGGTCTTTGTTTGGACACGCTCGAGGACAAGTCACCGGGCCCCCAAGAGCCATCCATATGCCTCTCCTTGTACTCAAACGAGCTCGCTGCGACTTTCAGGTCTCCGTGCAGGAGCCATCTGGGCTTCTAACACGTTACTTCTTGGACTATGCCACAATCCCGAATCGAACCCCGTGCGATGATGGGCGGACCCCCACGGTCCCACTCTGAGCTGTGCCGCAAGACTCGGAGAGATGTAAGCATACCTTGCATATCTGGATGACAAATTACTCCAGTGTCATTTGTACTTACTCCCCTTCCTCTCGGAGGCACTCAAAGATCAACAAGGCCCCAACAGGTCGAAACCCAGGCGCCCCCATCTATTAGGGGGTAAAATACTTAACCCCTAGTCGTATATGCTTAGTAGGAAGCAGTTTCCAACCTGTATTTTTCACGACAATTATCGCCATGGGAGCCTCACGCGCGGTCGGAGCCCTGCCCTTCCTCCTCCTCCTCGCCTGGTCCTGGTGAGAAATGAACCTCGAGCAGATCGTCGCAACCGCCCGACCCTCCGCCGAGTCCGGTTTCATCGAGTGGGTCGGCGGCGACAACAAAAACCACAAGGTCGCCATTCTCGACGACTTCCACAGCGTCGACTTCCTGGACCGACTCTGGCGCGGCGGCACCGCGACTTTCTCCGTCTCGTCGTTCGGGTACGACAGCATCGCCGCGTGGCAGAACTTCCACTTTCTCGTTGACCTGGGGCCCCTTTACGCCATCTGGCTCATGGAGTCCCACCGCGCGGTCAATGCTTGGTCGCCTGCGTATATGTACGTGTAAATGTAGTCTCATACCCAGCCAACTCCTTATGCTTTGCCGTGAAGAACGAACAACGAATGCCTCTTTTGAACCAACTACTGGTTGCTGATAATGATCCACCATATAGTCCCACGGTCTTTACTTTAATTTCCCAGCTCACAGGCGCAGCGATAACCATGCCCATCTTCTACTTCCTATGCATCGTGTTCAGTCCGTCGGCTTCTGAGCTGGCCAGGACCCCGTCGCTTCACCGGTCCGCCTGGTCCAGGGGCAACCTCCTCCTGATCCCGCTCGTGCTTATGCTGCACACGGCCGAGGTGTTCTCCATGTTCTTGGCCCCGAGTTACGAATCACGCCACTACTAGACCTAGGCCTGGCAGTCGACCCCATTGTTGACCGGCATCGGCAACGTCCTGGCTGGCCAGGCCCTCAAGCTGTTTCCGGGAAGGAGGATCGGGTCGCCATCGCCGTCCATCGCCCACAAAGCCATGCTCGCTGTATTGGCCTTGATATCGACCGTGGTTTGGGTCTATACGGTCCTGTGCTTCCCACATTCAATCGCTTTCTTATTTACTGCTGCACCTGACCCGCAAGATGGGCTTGTATTGCGAAGCCGGAAGGCGTTCCAGGCGGACGAGATTGGACTATTCGCTAGCAGCCTCCTTTGGCTGGTCTATTCCTTTGTTGATCTCTACTTTGCTGGCATGATAAGCCTTTCGGGGCTTTTGTACAACATTGTATGCCTTCCGATTGGCACGTTGGTCCTGGGGCCAGGTAGCACATTCGCCGTGAGCTGGTACATGAGGGAGCTAATGCTCGGCTCGGCTTGACCAAGTGTACACATAGTTCGAGTATGCCTACCAGGATCCATGGTGACCGTCAGTCTCGTTCTGCCTTCACTGCATCGAGCGTTCGGGTCTTGAGCGGATGGGGATGCTGGTCAAGACGCTCAGGGGTTAAATCCGTAAGTCCCTGAAAGGGCCCGGATGGGCTAAAGGGGTTGGGAATCGAACATCAAAATATATGCATGAACCTGAACCGCACTCCCATTTCTTTATTTTCGCATATGTATAACGGCATGTAATCGTTGTATTTTCGTTGTAGATTTTGCTTCTGTTATTCGTAGCTGCTTTGTGCCACACGATCTGCTGTTCCAGTATCTGCGCGACCTGCTGCTCCCTGTCGCACGCAGACATTGGCTGACCCAAAATGAAGCGGTATCCGATGAGCTAGAATGGAAACAGTTCAAGCGCAAGCCAGTTCTGATGACCCCCACCGATGTGTTGCAGGGCCCCATGACGACATGAACGAAACCAATAGACATCCCGATTTGTATATCGGCGCATAGCCCGGTCAATGCTGGTTGGGATGCTGTAGAAATTCGAGCACTTATGCCGCCACAGCCAAGGATCCAATTTGCTTGCGCTGATGCAACGAAGCTTTGCCATATCACCCGGTCCGCCGGATCTCTGGCTCCGCTACCTAAGAGATGGACTTCACCTTGCCGGTCTTGACATCGTACACCCACCCACTCACAATCGTATCCTCGCGAATAGCAGCTGTGTGTTCCTTCAGGAAACTCAAGTCGTCACGAACAGCCTGCTCAACCTCGGGGAACGGCAGGTAATCGAGCGTGGCGAGCTCGACGGCCGCGGCGGGGCTCAGGTTCTCCTTGACCTTGGTGCGGATGTCGTCGTTGGTGAAGGTCAGCATGCCGCAGTCGGTGTGTTTGACCACCAAGATCTCACGCGTGCCCAGCAGCTGCTGCGAGATGACGACGGAGCGCAGGGCGTCGCGGACGCAGCCGCCGGCGTTGCGGACCACGTGCGCGTCGCCGAGGTCGATGCCGAAGGCGGCGGACGGGTCGATGCGGGCGTCCATGCAGGTTACTGGTTGTGGTGGTCAGCTGTCTGCGTGGTGCATGCATCACTGCCTGGGATCTGGGACGTACCGACGAGGTAGTGCTTTCCGGGAGGAAGGGGCAAGTCGCCCTTGCTGAAGTTTGCGCTATATTCGGCATTCTTCTTCTCGAGGTTCTTCTGGATGGGGGACGCCATGATTGTGAGTTATTGCAGTTGAGAGTATGAATGAGTTTTGACGAGTAGAGTTGAGTATGATTGATAGTGGAGTAGCAGGAATTCTAGGATTAATATAACATCGCTCCCGGAGACTGGGAATTGGCGGATTAAGTATGCAGGTATAGTCGCACAAGTCGGAGTGGTGATTGGCTACGTAAACGGTGGAAGAGAGGGGTTTAGAATCTCGCGTCATACCGCACCTGAAATCACGCAAAAAAGCTGGCTGGCAGGGACGCATAAGAGAGAGCTGAATCAAATTCCATGTTGTTCCTTTTTCCGGGCTTGCTATGTGTCTAACCGCATGGGCTAAGCGGTGGCGGAGGAGTCTTTCCTCGGTCGGCTCAACGGGTAGAGAGGCAAAGTGGGTGGTGATGTTTGAGATCTCCGTAGTTTGGCTTGTCCGACCCATTGAGAGAACCTCTCCGCAACGAGCACCTAAGGTTAACGGAGCAGATTCTGCGTCCGCCCAGAGAGTGATGATAGAAATCACGGGTACAGGCTATCCGGCGATGCAGCCGGTCGGGCTACGAGAAGCACAACTGCCCAGGCAGTCAAGAAATCCATCTGAGGACCATCTCATCAATTGCAGCGGCATGGTTCACTCAATTGGCTACGTCATGCCGAATATCGAAGTGCAGGTGGCGTGGAAGACAATGTGTTCTTACCTCCTACTCTCTTTCACCGATGCAAGACGTGACACGACAGACAGCAACTGAAGGAGACAATGTCACCAGGTGTCAGCCCGAAACGAGCGAGAAGAAGGAGTTCTTCTGGAGTATTTGGAGTTGTGATTGTGTTTGAAGAGAGTGTATGGTATGCCATTAGCGCCTCATCCTGGGGAGGAGATCAGACAGACCCTTTTCGAAGCTGAGCTCTGCCCCAAGTGTCCTCGGTCGCATTAACAGCTCCAACCTCTTCGATACATGGCGGGAGTGGAGAGCTTCAGTGGACACTGAGCGCAGCAAGTACCGACAGGGGTACGCGATCTGACGCGGCGACTCCACTAGCCACAGAGTACTTCCACTGCTAGACCTGACATTTGTGCATTGCATCCCTAGACACACCTGAAAAACTGTACAAGATGCATAAGACTCGGCATAAAGCACCCAAACTCTACTGCATTGTACGCACGAAACTGCATCTCCGGTCCTTTGCGCCCGCCGTGCTTAATAGGTTCGACGCGCCGCAACACGTTTCGAACACGCTTTTGCTGAGCGTGCTCACTCAGGCCAGGGGCTTTCATGGATCCATTGATCGAGAACCCTTATTCAGAGGCAGCAGATTTGCACTCCCTGTGGAGAAGTCGGCCGCACTTTGTCCAAGTGCCATCTCACGTTCGAAATACGTCCATGTCCATGGTACGGAGAAGGCGTGCTGACATTCAGCTACATGGAGGTGGGTTCAATATTTGTAGTCTGTCGATGCTTCAGCTACGAAATACCCTCATTATACCCAGTGCACCGGTGTATCCCACATGCAAGGCTCTATTTGATAAATCATTCGAAGAGATGACTGTGATGAGGCCAACATCCGATATGGCATTTGACCTCTACGTCACGCACCTGGAAGCTCTATTCCTTGTTCTCCCTTGCCACATCTTTACATGCAGCAGGTGAATATCAACGCCCAGGAGCTAACTCTCAACTAGGCTGCGGTACCACAAGTCCACTGCGTCTGTCCTACGATGTGGCCGACGGCTTTGAAGCTCCCCCGTCGATATCTCTCGGGGGTACCATTGATCAAATGCTGAGCTGTATCCCTTCCAGTCCACTGGATATTCTACCTAGTCTTGGCCAACCTACCACTTTAGTGACTCTTCGTCTTATGAGCTTTTCGATTTTGAATGATCGCCACTCTACCACCCAGATAGATATTGACAGTGGCTTAACCACCATCAAATGGGGCCAACGCTGTCATTCCTGGTATGAGCATTGTGAATGACATCGACTTTCCACCGAGTAGCGTTGTTATCAGAGGACTGGGACCGTATCCAAGTAGGCAGAGGAATACAACGTTTCAAGTACAGAATGATCTACAAACTTCTACCTTTGGATGGTAACGGCTCTTGGAAGTACAGTGGTATACAGAGTAGCATATTCCTGTTATGTTTTGAGTAAAAAATCCATTTCAAGATGATACGGAGTGAGCAAAAGGCACTTTGGTGTTTGTACAAGTAGTTGGAGTTGATTTCAGCCGCAGTACCTAGAGAGCAAGCATTGGCGAAGTGCGGAAGCAGGCCGCCCACTGTAGTGCAGCCGCCCCACACCTGCAGTGGTTGTTTCTCCAGTGCCTTACCTGCGAAATCTACAAGACCCTTGCACCACTTCAACCTTTTGCCATCCCATTCCCCAACAACCACCACCCAGTCACCATGGAAAAATCCGAGCTGCTCGCCCTCGCCAGGGAATACGCCAAAACCGAAGACCTGTTCGACCTACTCGGCATCGATGCGCTCAAAGCGGAGGACCAGGCCGAAGTGCGCCGCGCCTGGCGCAAGGCCAGTCTGAAGTACCACCCGGACAAGGTCGGCGGTCCCTCGGGCGACGGCTTCAACGACGCCATGAAGGCCAAGTGGGAGCTGCTCGAGCGCGCCCGCGAGATCCTGTCCGACCCGGCCACCCGCGAAGCCTACAACAGCGCCCGCAGCGCCATCCTGGTCCGCGAGCAGCAGCGCGCCGCCATGGACGCCAAGAAGCGCGCCATGATTGAAGACCTAGAAGCCCGCGAGAACGGCACGGCTGTTAAGCGCAAACGTGATGACGGCAAGGTCGCCGAGACCGAGGCGGAGAAGCAGGCGGCCATGGAACGTGGCCGGAAGCGGAGGGAGGAGCGGCAGCGGCTGATGCGAGAGGCCGAGGAGAGGGAACGGCTGCGGAATCCGACAATAGTACAAGAGCAGAAGGCGCCGGCGCCACCACAACCACCACAAGGCGACTCTGGCGAAAGCAAACCTACGTCATCGGAACCCGACGGCCAGTACGACTCGAGGATCGCAGATATCGAGAAGCGCCTTGAAGAAGTGCGCCAGCGCAAAGCAGCCAAGAAGGCCCGCAAGGACAAGAATACCAGCAGTACTGTTGCCGAAGAACCAGCTACCGTTGCTACTGCTGGCGATGATACTGCAACGGCTGCACCGAAACCTGCACCGAAAAAGAGTGCGAAGATGGAGGCATTATTGAAGAGATTGCGGGAAGATAAGCAGAAGCAGGGAGAGTAGCACATGTCATTCTATTTGTTCTACTGGGGCGCAGGCTAACGAACGATTTGATACCAAGCCATGCAGCGTTCGAGGGGGGAATACCAATTCATCATATTTCATACACGAGGTGAGAACCTCGCCCAGAATCGCTAATCTTCTGTCATCAGGGGTGTACTTGTTATCATTATCCATAACCGTGAACATGCACAAACCAAGGGTATCAAGATGCGCGCGAATAGCTTGATCAAGGTACAGTATATACAGGGGGGCACGAAACCAACACTATTTGATCCATCGCCACAGCTCACTCTTCCAGCGCCGAGCCACATGCGTGATGTCGTGATACGCCCTCTTCAGTCGGAACGAGACGCCCGAAGCTTTCTTCGCGGCGGCCGCACCTCCCCTCATGTTCTCCGCCATCCAAGCCGCCCATTCCCATGGCGCCGCCTTGCCGCCAGGCACGCTGTTGAAGTACTCCCAGGCGGCGACCCCGCCAAAGTCCGGGTACTGTGCCGTCAAGTCCCGCAACGTGCTCGCCACGACATCGAGCGGGACGAACCCGCTGCCGTTCTCCTCGCTGGTCAGCATGCCCATGGTGACCTTGTGGGCGGGGAAGCCGGAGTCGACAATGTCCTCGTAGTCGGACGCGGTCTGGGGACTGCCCCAGCCGAAGTAGAACTGGGCGTTGTAGAAGTCGATAGCGTCCCCGCGCTGCGCTTCGAGGTCGAAGTAGCTGAAGCCGCTGAGGTTGCCGCCGCCTTTGCGCAGGGCGGCTCCCACGGGCGCGAGGGAGATGACGAAGGACGGACCAAAGTCGGCGCGCAGCCGGTCGATGAGCCGGACGATACCGCTCAAGGACATCTGCTCCTCGACGTCGAGGTCTACCCCTTGCAGGTTGTACCCCGCGAGGAAGTCGCGCAGGGGCCCGTAGTAGCGCTCGAACTGGGCGTCGTCGCCGTCGAGGCGCTGGAAGGAGCCCTGCGCGGCGCCGCCGATCATGGCGGTCACGGTGACCCCCGCCGCTTGCAGCTGGGCGGCGTCGCTCCAGACGGCGTCGAAGCGGGGGTTGGCGGGCGGGAAGTCGTTGAGGCGGATCCAGCCGTCTTGCTCGTCGACGATGTGGATCGCGGCGATGAGGACGTGTGTCACGGAGATGGGCCGGGAGGGGTCGATGAGCGGGAGCATGGAGATGTGGTCCGTGGCGGAATTGTTCACGTTGGTGGTCTGGTAGTAGACGACGACACGGTGGTCGTCGGCAGCGGCGGCCGCCGCGTTAGTCTCAGCGGCGTAGGCCATGGTAATTATCAGGAAGGTAAGGATCAGCTTGGTGAGCCATCTTGGTGTGACTCTGTCGGGCCACATCTTGGGGCTCAACTTATATATGCCACAGTAAGTACGTTGGTAAGTGAGTATATGCAAAAGGGGGGTCTGCTGGTGATGTCTTAGATGAAGACCCTCGTGTCTTCTGCCCTGTGTCTTGATCTATGTCTTGGCTGTCAAGTAGCCAGCACGAGGACATATGCGACGGTAGGGTAACTTTATATCTGGTGTGTTTGCTTGGGGATGCGAGGGATCGTTACATGCATCCCTCTAATTTCAGTCTTTCTAGTAACCAACATCGCTTCTTTTATTTCTTATTCTTTGCCGATCCTATTGCTACGGTACCCTAACGCATCGCCTTGATTGCGCCGAATGTGCCGCCGTATTGACATGGAGCTTTACGCTACAACTGCGAGTAAGCACTTACACGCGATCATCACAGTAGTTTACCGGGATCCCAATCCATCTCATCTCTTCGGCGCGCCCTGTCTTCGTCACGTCACACTGGCACAGAGAATATATGCATACATGCAAACATGCTCTTGTGATTCGCTTTCCAATCTAGGAGGTGACATGCCCTGACATGCATTGCTTAGGTTGACCGCCGAGTGAGCCTGTGTGGGAGTGACATGGAAAGAGCCGAATGGAGGAATGTTGGCTGCTGTGTGACCTGACACCATGTTGATACCTTCGTTCTGTAAGACCACCGCTATACTGAGAGAGGTAGCTCACCGCGGACTTGGCATCTGTATTACCCGCATGCAAGCAAGACCCCGCAATGGGATGCTTGAAGTTGACTACGTGAAATTTATACCAACGAGCTAGTAACCTCAGCAGCAGAATATTGCATTGCTCCGGTCATCCCACCTCCCGCCGGCAACGGGTAACCAAGGTTGCATTGAATGCTTACTCTACTGACATTACAGGTGCCGGCGGTGAGCTAGATCTGCTGTTGCACGAACATCCAGCTGAAGTGAGGATGGTGGCTGCTGATTGACAAGCCATCTGCTAAATATACATCCACGTCCTTTCGAAGAAGGACATAAGGACAATCAGCACATCTCCCAGTTAAGCTGTTAGGCGAAGTCCTGTCACAAAGCAGCAAGGCCAGGGCAGTATCTCTTATCTTATGCAGGCTCCCGAATCTCGGAAGTCGGACCACTTTCCACATAATTGCGACCAGGCGTGCAGGTCACTTGATCCCAAACTGCGATAACCTCTGACCTTAGTTGCATGTGCACGTAGCCTGCCCGGAGCGTTTATCATCGCCTACCTAGCCGGGGTTAGGACTTGAAGTCTGACATGAGTCGGACCTGATCACCTAGATGATGGTTCGATGTTGTAGAGGTTCTTAGAAGTAACACACTTGAGAATTGAAGGATTCCAGCCAAGCAAATACAAGCTACAAGTACTTATTAATCAACCTTGAGGTTGGGCGATGGTTGTTGGAGGATATATCCGCCTAACGCCGAGAAGGAGCAATTAAGGTTATCGATAGGGCAGGCAGCAGGGCAGGCAGGCGGCGAGAGTGGATTCCAGAAATGGGCATTAGATCGGCAGTCAAGTCCGCAATTGGGTCTTCTGCGTCATTCAATTACGCTCTGTCGCAACAAAGAACTAGGCAGCTTCCCGTCTGCCTAGGGGCCCCGGCGCATTAAGTGCGGTGTCTTGCAATATTCACTTTGCCTCACAAAGAATTCTATGATCCGAGACTTTTTAAGTATGTAGTTATGGAGTGAACATCCATCACCAGCCCCAAAACAAATCCAAACTTTGCCGGCGACGCTTCGACCTACCTGTGCTTTCTCCGTTACTTCCTGTCACCACGAGCACTTCTCGGCTTCCCCAAACTGGACTCCGCTGAACTTGTTCGCAGGCAGCCAGGATGGTCATGACGTCCGACACAGAGGCAAGCGAAGGCCGCCCTGAGCAAGACAGAGAAAACAACGAGGAAGCCGCACGACCAGACGAAGCGACCACCGCCACAGAAAACATGGAAACCTCGGCATCTCCTCCGGGAGACGGAGGCTCCGGGGTTGATACCGACGCATTTGACGAGGCCGCCATCCTGAAGACCCTCACTTCCAACGTCCGCGACCAAGACGACCTCGAGCGCGAGATCTCCTACCAGGGCAATCTGGCACTGATTGCCCGCGACGACAAGGGCGACGAGAAGCGCATCGAGCGCGCCCAGGCCAGCATCCGCAAACTCGAGGCCCAGAAGAAGTCGCAACAGGACAAACTCGCCAAGACGATCGGCAAACCCGACGTCAAGATCAAGATCCGCGAAGAGATTGCGAGACTCGACCAAGAAATCCAGATTTGCCAGGGCGACATTGCCGACTGCACCACCCGTATCCAAGAGCGACACCAGAACAAGGATGCGAACCCCGAGTCGCAGAGCACCAAGAGAAAGCTGCCCGGCGAAAGCCAGCAGGCTTACTTGATCCGAACGGGTAAGATTACCCCGCTCGCAAAGGTCGCAAACCGCCGCACGGAACTGGTCGATGGAGAGCTGGCCAACGTCTTGGTCGAGGCCGAAGAGGAAGCCGCGGCGGAGGAAGAGGAGCAGAAGAACCAGCAAAACAGTCTCGGACCAAGATCGCACAAGTATCTCCCGGCGCCGGGAATCTCCAGTGTTTCGGAAGAGCCGGAGGGGCCGCCGGAGCCAGCGCCGGCGCGTCTGCCTTCGAGGGCAGTCGAGTCAGAATTCTCTTTGCGCCCGCGCAAGAAGCGCAAGGTGGCCGGCACTAGGGACTCATCAGACGAACCCTCGCCTCGCCGCGCCCGTCCGACGTCTGCTGCACCCGAAGATGACTTTATCGACGACGGCGTTGATGATGACGAATCAGACGACTTTGATATGACCGAGCGGCCACGCAAGGTACCCCAGAAGAAGTCCAAGGCATCCAAGGGAGGCGACGAGAAGGTGGACCTGAGCCAAATTGATGACGGCAACGAAGAATCTTACCAGACACGGCTGGAGCAATGGATCGAGGCAAGACGTCGTGAGCGACGCAGAGTCCGGCTTGCGCAGGGAGTGGACCCAGCTACTGAAGATGGAGATGAAGAAGATCCAGACGGCGACAAGGCCGAATGGTTGAAACCTCACCCCAGAGTCCCTGATCTAGTGCTCGATAATGACCTGGCACTGCCTGGCGATATCCACCAGGCTCTGTATGACTACCAGAAAACCGGCATACAATGGCTCTCTGAGCTTTACGCCCGGGGCACTGGAGGCATCTTGGGAGACGAAATGGGTCTTGGTATGCTTACCCCTTTTTGCCGTATTCACTTGATAAAAGACTAATGACTGTTACAGGCAAAACAATTCAGATGGTTTCCTTTGTTGCTGCCCTGCACCACAGCGGGCAGCTCGAACGGCCTGTCATTGTCGTCGCCCCGGCCACTCTCCTGAGGCAGTGGGTCAATGAGTTCCACCGCTGGTGGCCGTCGCTACGAGTCTCGATCTTGCACGCCTCTGGCAGCGGACTGCTCAACGTCCAAAACGAAGACGAGCTCGAGGACGAGGAGTTTTCTTGGCAGGAACGGAGCAAAGTGAAGCGATCCAGCAAGGCCGCGTGCAACATAGTAGATCGCGTCGTCAACCAGGGTCATGTGCTTGTAACCACCTATGCCGGGCTTCAGACGTACGGCGACATACTTATCCCCGTCGAATGGGGCTATGCGGTGTTGGACGAGGGGCACAAGATTCGCAACCCGCATGCAGCTATCACCATCTACTGCAAGGAACTGCGAACGTCGAATCGAGTCATTCTTTCGGGAACGCCGATGCAGAACAACTTAACCGAGTTGTGGTCCCTGTTTGACTTCGTTTTCCCAATGCGCTTGGGCAACCTGGCCGACTTCCGCCGGAATATCGAGTTGCCTATCAGGATGGGTGGGTATGCGAATGCGTCCAACCTGGAAGTCATGACGGCGGAAAGGTGTGCCGGCATCCTGAAGGACACCATCAGTCCATACTTGCTGCAAAGGATGAAAGCCGATGTGGCTGCAGATCTTCCAAAGAAGACTGAGTTGGTTTTGTTCTGCGACTTGACAAAAGAACAGCGAGAGGCATACCAGAGATTCCTTGACTCTGGAGAGATCAATGCTATAATGAGCAAGAAGCTCCAGCCGTTAGTCGGAATCGATATCCTCCGCAAGATCTGCAACCATCCTGATCTGGTAGATCCCAAGTTGAAGTCCAGAGTTTCCCACGACTGGGGCTCTGTACACAAGTCTGGCAAAATGGCAGTACTCAAAGGAGCGCTGCAGTTGTGGAAGAGACAGGGCCACAAAACACTCCTATTCAGCCAGGGAGTGCTGATGCTGGACATCCTGGAAAAGTTCATCCAAAACCTGGGCAACTTCCGCTACCTCCGGATGGACGGCGGGACGCCCGTCAAGAACCGCCAAGCCCTCGTGGACGAGTTCAACAACGACCCGGAGCTCGACGTTTTTCTGTTGACGACCAAGGTCGGCGGGTTGGGCGTCAACCTGACGGGCGCAAACCGCGTCGTTATCTTCGACCCGGACTGGAACCCGTCGACGGACGTGCAGGCGCGCGAGCGGGCGTGGCGCCTGGGCCAGAAGAAGGACGTCACCATCTACCGCCTCATGCTGCGCGGCACCATCGAGGAGAAGATCTACCACCGGCAGATCTTCAAACAGTTTCTGAGCAACAAGGTGCTCAAGGACCCCAAGCAGCGTACGGCGCTGGACCTGCACAACTTGCATGACTTGTTTACGCTGGGAGACGCTGAGGATGAAACGGAAACGGGGAGATTATTCAAAGATTCCAAGGTTCAATTGGACAACAAGAACAAGTCCGACTCAGAACAACTAGGTGGTGCAACAAATCAAGCACCAACTACTACTACTACTACTAATACTGCTACTGCCGACGATCCGCAAGACCTGCTCAGTATCAACGGCGTCGCCAAGCTCGAGGACTACCAGACCGACCCGGCGTCGGAGCCGCCGCCTAATGAGGATGACCGCATCATGCAAGGCATCTTCGCCCGCGCGGGCGTGCACTCGGCCCATCAGCACGATGAGATTATGGGTAACGCCAAGGGAGGCCAGTCGGCGCGGGACAGCCTGCACAAGCGCGAGGTCGACCGTGTCGCCGCCGCGGCTACGGCATCGCTGCGCAGGGCGCACGAGGAAGCTCGGCGTACGCCGGCCGGTACCGTCACCAGTACTGGCGAGTTTGGTACCTCTGCTCCTCCGGCCGCCCCGACATTGAGTGGTCATCACGTCATCCCTCCTCTCCCGTCTTCTTCAACCAGCCAGCGAGGTGGGCGCAGTTCGCGAGGCGGAAGAGGAGGTCCCAGCTCCGGCGCCATCCTGGCAAACCTCGCGAACCGTCAGGGCTTGAACACTCCCACCTCAGGTCCTTCTTCTGGCCGGTCCACACCGGCAGCCATGTCAGGTCCGGAAACTACCGACTCGTTGGCCGAGCAGTTCTCGCGGGACCTCATCGCTTTCATTCGGGCGCACGGCGGCCGTGTGCCGACCAAGGCCATCAAGGACCACTTTGACGCCCGCTGCCGCACGTCGCGCCGGGTCGAGGTGTTCAAAGAGGTGCTTAACCGGGTTGCCAAGATGGATAAGACGGGGAGTACGATGCGGGGGATCTGGACTCTGCGGGGATGAAAAACGCAGCAGCAGGAGACCAGAAGAAGGCCGGTGGTTTCCATATCAGACCAAGCAAGAGCCTTCTTGATATCTGCTTGTGGTTTGTTGGGTATAGATGATTACTTATGAGGTGGGAAATATGTACGTTATTAATCAGGGGCGGCGGCGGAGAGAGAAAGGAGCAAGCGAAGATACCATTGCATTGGGAGGCGTTTCTATCATGATAGCGGTAAAGCTCCAGGCCTCTTACACATACATTGCGATTCATTTACACGCGAGACTTGCGAAAACAGCATAGCGAATGCAGTTTTAACACATCATCACCGTCACTTGCGAACTGGGTTGCCAAGTTGCACGATTTTACAGTCAGGATTCATGCCAAGTTCTTGTCAAGCAGTGTAGAGTGTGCGAGGAGAAGCATCATGTTGACAACGAAATGGCTTATTTGTCAAGCCAGCTTCATTATCTTGATTGGTAGTAGTCTAGTGCTACGGAGACCAGGCAGCGCAAACCGCCGTTCTCCACGTATTGATGCCACCGCACACAGAAGAAGCCCCCAGAGAAGGAGCAGTCAGATGATGCAAAACCTCGCTTTGACGTTTATAGTCGTTCAAAACCCCAGTTTTTTTGTTTAGTTGTCTGTTCGTCCCTCATCTCAGTACCCTAATAGTCGTAAAGTGTCGTAAGATACCCATCCAGCAGCTTTGCAACCATGAAGAGGGGATGAAAGAAGAGCGAAGCACACACTCCGTAACCAGTAAAGATACGAAGTATGGCGCTCAGAGACGACGACCACGGCGACCACCCTTTCTGCGGGTGCTGTCGGAGGGGGGTGGGGGTGACGTCCTCGATGCGGCCGATGCGCATGCCGGAACGGGCCAGGGCGCGCAGGGCGGACTGGGCACCGGGGCCGGGGGTCTTGGTGCCGTTACCACCGGTGGCGCGGATCTTGATGTGCAGGGCGTTGATGCCGAGCTCCTTGCAGCGGATGGCGACGTCCTGGGCAGCCAACATGGCGGCGTAGGGGGAGGACTCGTCACGGTCAGCCTTGACCTTCATGCCACCGGTAACACGGCAGATGGTCTCACGGCCACTGTAGTCATGTTAGTTATGCCTGTTCTCGAGGCTCATGTGTGATTGTGTATCAACCGCGGGGGCGGACGAACCTGAGATCGGTGACGTGGACGAAGGTATCGTTGAAGGAGGCGAAGATACGAGCAACGCCGAAGACGAGCTCACCTGTGGAACAGAGTCATGTTAGCGGCCAATTCTTTGTCGTCATTGATTTGCTTTCCCATCGCCATAAAGTCATTTCTCCCCTCTTCTGGATCATCTCCAGATTTTGGAACAGAAAATCCCATCATGGCGCGAAGAACGAGAAATTGGGAATTCGACGGACTTACCCTCACGGACCTGGGGGCCCAGGGAGATGTTCTCCTTAGGGGCAGCGGGAGCTTTCTTGGGAGGCATGTTGACTGAGTTGACTTCTCTGAAATCTTCGGGTGGTGTGGTTGATGGATGGTTGGACGGACGAAGGAAAAGAAGAGACTTGACCGCAAATCGAGAAATATCACCGACACACACACACAGAGACTGGGGTGGGCAGGGCCTTGGCGCTTGTGGTTGGTTTGCTAGTACTTTTCTTGCACTTTCTGGCGTAAAGTGCACTTCCACAAGTTCGAATTGGGTCGCGGCACAAATTAGGGTTGGATCTGAGATTGAGGCGGTGAACAGTGGCAGTAAAAGCCCTTATCGCTGGAGAGCACTTCCAAATTGGAACCCCACCAACCCCAACTGCCCTCACTGCAGCTCTCCCATTGGCCGCACTGGTGCCAAAAAGTGCCTGTCCAGCAATCCACCGCCCACACAATTCCTCTCTTGCGCGCCCGTCTCCGCTCTCCACCCACTCGCCAATTTTCCGTCGTGAGGAAAAAGTTTCTACTGCCTCGATCTTTTCGATTTCCTTTCGACTTCAGCTCTCCAACCCCGACAACTTACTAACCGACAACCACGAGTCTCCCAGCCTCAATCCAACACCGTCACAATGGCCGGCACCAAGTCAACGTACGCCCATCCCTGATGTCTCTCTGTTTCTCTCTTGTTTCCAAAAGCCTGGTTCTGGATTACTTGCGAGATTGTCCGTGGTCCTCTCAGCCGGTGCCCTGCTTGCCTGTTCGTGGGTCCATCATTGCGATGGATCCCATTCAATCGGCAGCAGCATGTCGGGCTTGATCCCTCTCGAGTTTCTCCCTCTGTTCGTCAGGTTACCACCGAGGTGACTTGGCGGCAGTAGAGATGTTTCTCGGGGTGTTGGAGATGAAGAAGGCTTTCACTAGCGTCTTCTCTCTCAAATCCATTTGCCGCCTGTATATGCCCAGCCCTTGCACAGCACTGAAAATGTCTGTTGCATGGCTAAAGCATGAAGCGTGCACAATCCCTCGGGCTTCGTTGTCCTGAGGTGTTGTCGGATGAGTGTCGTCCCTTGGTTCTAGCTTGGCATTGCCCTCGCGTGGTTTCCCTTGGGCAAGATCTCACCGATTAAATTCATCATCATCGAGTTAGCCACCGCTGAGAATGTCGCAGTCGATCGGCAGTTCTCCAACCGGCGCTCCCCCTTTGTACTCTGAATTCGCGAAAGCGTTCTCAGTACATTGCACTTTGTGGACTACGTACTAACCCGAATCTTGCCACAGCACCGTCCCTACCAAGGACCAGATCAACGTGCCTGAGACTCTTCTCAAGAAGCGCAAGAGCCAGGAGAAGGCTCGCGCTGAGCGCACTGCCGAGATCGAGCAGCGCAAGAAGGTAAGCTTCAAACTTCATCTTGTTTCTTTCTACCATTTTGGTGGTCCTCAACGTGATGCACAACAAACCACTTGCCGACTAGACCTAAGGTCGATGCTGTTGCAAAATACCATCTTTCGGGTCTGATTTATTGAGGATGAAATCACTTTTCACCTGTTCAGTCTGTTCGACAACCAGATTTGCTGACATTTCTGAATTCAGATCAACAAGGAGAAGCGTGGTGTCATCTTCAAGCGTGCCGAGAAGTACGTCAAGGAGTACCGCGATGGCGAGCGCGAGAAGGTCCGCCTGGCCCGTGTCGCCAAGCAGGACGGTGCCTTCCAGGTCCCTGCCGAGGACAAGCTGGTCTTCGTGATCCGCATCAAGGGTATCAACAAGATTGCCCCCAAGCCCCGCAAGATCCTCCAGCTGCTCCGTCTGCTCCAGATCAACAACGGTGTCTTCGTCAAGCTCACCAAGGCCACCCAGGAGATGATCAAGATCGTCGAGCCCTGGGTCGCCTACGGTTACCCCAACCTGAAGAGCATCAAGGAGCTCATCTACAAGCGTGGTTACGGAAAGGTCGACAAGCAGCGTGTTGCCCTGACCGACAACGCCATCATCGAGGAGTCCCTCGGCCAGTACGGCATTGTCTGTATGGAGGATCTCGTCCACGAGATCTACACCGTTGGCCCCAACTTCAAGCAGGCCTGCAACTTCCTGTGGCCCTTCAAGCTCTCCAACCCTAACGGCGGCTTCCACGTCCGCAAGTTCAAGCACTTCATCGAGGGTGGTGACCTGGGCAACCGTGAGGACAAGATCAACGCCCTCATCCGCCAGATGAACTAAAAAGTTTCACGATGATGGGTTTGCGGGGTTCTGCTTTTTTTTTCATGAATTTGGGGTTGGGACAAAATCGGCAAGGTTTATAGGGATTCTAACGGCACTTGTTTCGTTGCATGGCTGATCGGCGTTGAAAAAAGCTGCGGTAGCTTTAGTACCCATGAATTGACATTTTGATGACCACCCCATCATTCCTTGAAGCCAACCTATGATACGTGATGTGTGTATCCCATGTTGTAGTCGTATGTATCGTAATCGCCTCTTATTGGCTGGGTCCAGGTCCCTTTGCCTACTCCCCTTGCCCATCTCACATTGATATACCAAATGTACTTACTCAGTTCCAAGTAAGTTGCCATGAGGCTCAAGTCTTGCTCATGTTCATGTCTTTAAATATTGTGGTGTCTTCATTCTGGTAGTGTACAGTTGTTGACTCGAAACGAACTATTCCTACATTCCTGTGGTCCCGTACGGGCTTCCACATGAATAGAGTACAGGCGAGCTTTCGCAAGTTGCTTCATTCTACTTCTATTCTCCGGGCTCACGTCTTCTCGTCTAGTAGTGCATAGCAACCAACCCTTTCAAATCTTGATATCGAAACTGGTCCCGCATCCGCAGCTGCTCGAGGCCAGTGGGTTGTCCACGATCTTGAACTGGCTCCCGATCAGCTCCATGGTGTAGTCGACCTTACTGCCCTTGAGCAGTTCCAAACTGGGCGCATCCAGCACGATCTTGGGCCCAGCCGCAAGCGCATCCACGTCTGTGGTGTTCGCCGGAAGACTGCCTTCTCCCTCCTTGACAAAGGCAAAGACGGTGTCTTCCTCGCCCACGCCCGGCTCCGAGGCCGTCGTGTCCGTCGTCGTCGAGTTTTCTCCGGCCTCGGCTGTCACTTCCTGGGATGGGGGCATCGCATCCGGGTTCGCCGAGGTACCCGAGTTGAGAGAGGAGGGTAGGGTCGTCAGGGACATGAGGTACTGAAACCCGTGGCAGCCGCCCGACTCGACTTGGATGCGCAGGGCGAGGTAGGGGTTCTTGTCCTTTTCCATGATTTGCGAGAGGCGCTGTTTGTCGTTCAAGGTTAGCATGTATGGGAGAGACTTGTTATTAAGGAAAAGGGGGAAGGAACGAAGAGAAAGAGACATACGTTGGCGGCGCGAGGCGTGATCTCCATCACCATCTCGTTGCCATCGTCGTCTTTTTGCGGGTTGTAGATGGCCTGCGTCATTTGCCGGGCGCTAGTCGAGCTGAAGCTCCTCGCTGTCGTCGCTGTCGAGGTCGAGGCGGCGCATGCTGTTGTTCTCCTCGGTAAGGAGGAGGAGAGTGATGCCGAGCTGCGGGAGGTAATCGGCGCATACGACCTCGCGGCGACATGGAAGGACCGGGCCGAGGCCGGGAGGAGGATGTCGAGGGGCGCGCGCTGCGATGATTGCTGCTGCGCGCAGGACCGGGAGAGCTGCACGAACAGCTTCGCAGCTGACGCTGGGTTCGTGCACCGAGAGCGCATCGTGTGTGTGTGTGTGTGTGTGGAAACGGGGTGTAGAAAAGGGGGCGTCGAATTAATGTCTCGAGGAGAAATGCTCTTTAGGGTATTGTCGGTAATGTCAAGCAGAAATCCCATTAGGGATCGGACTTTGACGGCGACTGGCCGGGCCTGCATATGTCATCAACTTTTTGTTACTGCGATTGCGGAAGGCGGGGTAAACCGGCAGACCCCGAATTAACCCGCCCGCTGCTCACTTACACCCAACATCCAACAGCGACTTATTCTAGGAGGCGCTGATACAATGATCTTGGTCAACTGAAACCTTCTAGATCTTGTTCATATTTCGGAACCATCTTCATTGGTTCTCAGAAATTCCGAATTCTCTCCTGCAAAAGAATCAACCCACGCAACCCCCAGTGTTTGTGTGAACCCGACTTACAACACCACCACCATGGCCTCCGTCATCTCATCCGCCACCAAACGCTTCAAACTCGTCTTCTTCACCCCTCCCTCCGCGGCCGCAGCCTGCAAGCGCGCCATCTTCGCGGCGGGCGCGGGCCGGTACCCGGGCCCCGGCGGCTACACCGAGTGCGCCTGGACGAGCAGCCTGGGGACGGGCCAGTTCCGCCCGGGGGACGCGGCGAACCCCCACATCGGGACCGTCGGCGAACTCGAGGAGGTCGAGGAGGCGCGGGTCGAGACGCTGTGCGTGGGCGAGGAGACGGTCAGGAAGGCGGTTGCGGCGTTGAAGGAGTAAGTTGCTTATTGTTTATGCTTTGCTAACTACCCATTCTACTTTTTCCTTGCTGGTCCACAGTAGGGGCTAGCAGCTTTTACTTGATGAAGAAGTACGTGAGTGATGTAATGGACGATATCTGACTTATCCGATGTCACTGCAGAGCTCACCCGTATGAGGAGCCGGCGTACGAAGTCTACAAGCTGGAAGACTACTGAGCGCGCGTTATGATACCCGGGACATTTCATCTTGCAGTCTGCCTGAGCCGTGAGGTATTGCAGTTTACTGTAATGTAATGTCTTTTCATTGATCCGAGTCCTCGTTGCGCCTGATTGATGAAGTAGCCACTGTGACGAGCTTCGTAAGAATGCCTCTCCTATTTGAAAAGATGCCTGTTTCCCCATGCTCTTTTCCTGATTCCGTAGGTATGCCCATTTGATGTCTTCGTAATATCATAAACATCCATTATTTCTGGCCTCGATATAAAAGCAAGCGAGGCACATAGACACAGAACCCGATGCCCGACACCCACCGCGCCGACCAAATTTGCACGGATTCTCAACCCGGGGCCGCAGACGGAGCCGTTGCCGCTTCTGCGGATGGTGGTCGGTAAAGTCCGAATCGCCATCGGGATCGATGTCATCGTAGACGGGGAGATCGATCCGCTGCTCCCAGCTCGCCAACGACTCCGGGCCTTTCTCCACACGTGGACTCCTCGCTCGCATCCCTTTCAACCAGACCTCGCTGCCGCTGTCCTGTTCTGGACCTGGACTCCTCCCTGCTTCCGCCCCTCTGCACTAGACCTGGCTGTCTTGCTCGGGAGGCCAGGTGGCGACCCAGGCCACGGCGAAGATGGCCACCCACATGATCAGCCACGGGACGATGGGACCAACCTGCGAGCTGGGGATGATGGCGGCCAGCAAGATGCCGATGTGGATAATGCCGACGACCGCGAGGAAGATGTCAAAGTGCCAGCGGCCCTAGTTTGAGTCAGTCGGTCAGTCAGTTTCACGCAGTGAACAGCCAAAGAAAATCCAGCAACTGCGACTTACCACCATGACCCCCAAGACCCGACGCCGGCCCCGGACCTCGCCGATCATGGCCAGACACCAGGCGATGAAGAAGAAGCCCAGGACGGCGAGGATGGAGTAGACGATGACGGAGACGACGTGGGCGGCGAGGGCGTCGCGGACGATGCCGAGGATGGACATGGCGGTGCGCACCAGCAGGATGGCCCACATGCAGATGCGGCGGCACAGCTGGGCCTTGTCGGGGGTTGCCAGGCTGTAGGCCTGCCAGCTGAAGGCCCAGCAGGTGCGCATGTTGGGGCAGTTGCGGTCCTTCCAGCTGCCGGTCGTGGCGCCGGCGCCTGGGCGGGGTGGCAGCTCTTGGGGGAAGCTTGACATGGCGGCCGGTTGGTTGCGAGGTGGCGATGAGGAAGAGGTGCTGTTGTCGAACAGTTGCCAGTTGCTGTGAGGAGTGCTTAGTTGAGGGGAAAGGAAACTCGGAGAAAAGCGAGGTGCAGATTTGCCAAGATGGTCTGATGGTAGTGGCACTGTTTGCTGGTGAGGTGATGTGTGTGTGTGTGTGTGTCACTCTCGGCAATTGGATAATGGGTACACCGGTTTCACTACAAGCGAGGAAGCGTGACGATGGATGGTTTACGCATGTTGAATACAATCAATTAGACGATGTCTCTGATTACTTATGACTTGAAAAAAAAAAGGGTCCGATGCCGTGTGCCGTGATAGCCTGACTTTCTTGGCTGCTGCTGCCTGTTTGTTGGGGAATCTTGGGGGAGGAGGCGGCGCAGGGGGAAAGAGCCGCTGTGACTTATAACCGCAGTAAGCAAGCACTTCTTTCACTTGGCAACCGACCTGCCAACCCTCCCCACGTCGTCGATCCTTGCTTATTCCACCGCCCTGGGTTTCTGCAATTGGAAGTGGAAGCAGGAGCAGGGAAAGCATCAAACGTTCAATGCTGTTTGTCACCTGTCATCCTCATCCAGAAAGGGCAGTTTCTGGGGTCTCGGGAGCTGCCAAGCATCCTTTCGCTGGCTGCCTAATTCAAACCCGGCCGGCTGGTCTTCCCCCTTCGCCACAACCCGCCTGCTGCTATTTACAGAACAGCTCTGGCTTGTACCCGATTGCTGCTTCAGCAAGACCATCAGATCGCCGAGAATTGACCGCCAGGAATTGACCACTGCGAACTGGTCGCAGTGAAGAAACAATGCTGCGCGCAGTTGTGGAAGACGATCTCCAGTACATACGCACTCTTGCACACTCGTCAACGCCCCCTGGTCTCGGCAGATCAGCCGAGTTGGATGTTCACACGGGCCCGTCTCCATATTTTGCCGGACTGCGCAGGCGACCGACTACCTGTAGGTGTAACTCAACACCCCTGCCCTCCGGCAATGACGCGCGACCGACAGCCCGAGAAGAATGTCCCTTCTGTTGGATCACTGCTAGAAGAAACTGGGCGCCGGGGCCAATGCCAGCTTTTGCCGCACGTCGCGCACTTTGTTCGTGAACCGATCCCAGCCATGCAATCCGGGTTCCGTATCATAGTTGTTCCTCCACTGTTCAACCAGCAAAGTATATATAAGTCAGCTCAACCGACACGCGGATTATAGACAGATAGACGGATAGACTGTCTGTTAGTTATGAACTTACCAGCCGGAGGCACCAGCAGGCCACCAGAGCATCCATGGTTTGCCTCGTCACCGCGCTCGTCACAACAAGCTTGTGCTGCCCGTCGGCATCGTCTTCGATCGCGAGCGGCCCTCCGTCCGCCATGGCCCATTCATAGTACCCACTGCCGCCGCCGATACTGTTGCCGCCCAGCTTCTTCTTCTTCTGCCGCCGCCGCTGCTGGAACTCGAACACCTGCCCGGCCTCCATCTCGGCGTGCCGGAACGCGTTGTACCCCTTGGGCAGCCCCGCACCGCCGTCACTGCGTTCCTTCAGCAGAACGACCCGGCTAGTCCCTTCTCCCGTCAGGAAGTACGGCACATGCAGCGCGGCCGCGCCAGACGGCCGACAAAGCCCCAAGTTACCGATGGACTGCTTTGACAGCGCCTGAGCCTGGAAGGGAAAACTGGGCGAGAGCGCGGGCGAGACGTGCTTGAGGTTGTAGACCTTGCGCCGCCGCCGCGTGATGCGCGGGACGTTGCGGCTGGTGATGGCGACGCCGTGCTCGAGGCGCTCGAGCGTGTGGGTCGAGTAGGCGCCCGAGAGCCGGTCGACGTCCTGCGACAGCTCGTACAGCGGGCTGGCGCGGGCCGACTCCGGGTGCACGAAGCGGCCCGCCATGATGAGGATCACGGGCGGGAGCAGGTCGTCCTCCTCGTGCGCGTTGTTGTTGCCGATGATGCTGCGGCCTTCGGCGTCGTAGTAGGCGGGCGGGTGGAGCAGTTCATCGTCGTCGCCGTTGTCACCGCCGCCGTTGCCGAGGTTTCCGGGTTGGCCGGACATGGCGGGGTAGTAATTCAGTCTCCTCGGCCGAATAGCTACGGGCAAGTTTTTTTTGTTTTTTTTTCTTCTTCTTCTTTTTGACAAGGTCGCGCTATACACTGTTCTGTTCCTGATTTCCCGATCCCTGGTTTCCTTATTGGCTATTTATTGCCGCAAATGTGGTGATAATCGCAGATAACAGGGCCCCAAGTCATGATGTCGTTGAACTGAGGGAGTTCACCTAAATATCTAAACTTTCCTGAGTAAGGCGCAGCTGTCCGCATTAGGGATCGATGAGATGGCAAAGGCGGGGGGCGGGCGCGAGCCGCTGTTCTGCTCGGGAACGCCCACCCTCTAGAGCTTAGGCTAACATGAATGATGGATGAATCCGGCAGTGCACATGCCGATAATCAACTGATCCGTCCGCATGTGGTGCTTTTCTGTGCATCCCAGATGGGGAAGTTTGGCCAAAGTACTGCTGCGAGTGGTCAGAAACGTTGCCTACCCACACCCTCAACCACTGGGAGCATGTAAGTGGCAGCCTTGGCATCTGGGAATTGTCGTATCAATCCCGCTGCTGGCCGCCTAGTGACTCGCTAAAAAGGGCATAGCCACCACTAGACATCATGACAACAGACGACAAGGAGGCTCGTGCTGAGCACTTATAAGAATTTACCCCTTTGATTGATATCAGCTCTCGTTATTTGTCATGATGATGATGGATACCAACTAACATCAGCCTCAGTCTACTATTCATCACCCATGCAAGTCCGCAGTCTCGCCGTTACCGTGTTCAGGTGACGACGGTTTTGTCATGTTGACCTATTGACCTTATTCCAGTTCTATTGCAGGATGCTGAAGGCTTGGTGCTTTCTCAAGGAGTTGAGGCTCCCACTGAACACTGTGCATGTGCAAGTGCAAGTTGGTATTTACAGACATCCGAAAGCATGAGTTTGGTTAATGTATCCCCTGTTTCCAAGTCGCTTCATCTAACGAGACAAATCGGACTGATAAGCAGTTTACTCACAAAGGAGTTGCATACTTGGTTTTGCTGATTCACTACCCACAACTCCTAATCAGATACTCCATGATCAAGTTCTATGTCCTCCAGGACTAGCGAGTAACATTGCATCAGCCAGTATCAGCCACAGATAACCACCTTGGGCGACTTGGCATTGGCAACTGGCTCATCGCTTGCATTCTTTTTCTTTCTGTAGATTTAAAAGTGCGGGTGGTTAGCTAGCTAGCCTTCGATATTTTTCAAGAATGATGTCGATATCTACACTACTTGCTTGCTAACTTTCTTGAAATCGTGCAACTCATCATCGAAAGAGAACCCCTACAACGTCCCGGAAATACAATGTGCAATCGCTTCCGCGTCCGCCTCCTCTGCGGCCACCGCGACGTCGGGTACGACTTCTGCTCCCTCGCGGTCACCAACGCACAGGTACTCCCCGGGCCCCGGCGCGCCGCGAGATCGGGGTCCATGCTGCCGTGCCGAAATGTGCACGACGACCTCAGCATGGGGCCCCTCGACGTGACCTACAAGTGCAAGGTCCGGGGTTGCTACTTCGAGGCCGTGGAGCGCAGCTGGCTCTGCTGCAAGTGCTGGTCCCGGCCCAACACCAGGGGCATTTGCGCGGGGCTGCAGGGAAGGTGCAGGCATTGGGTTTGTGCTTCTTGTAGGCATCATACTGGTGCGTGCTCTTCTTTCTTTCTTGGGGTTGCGGGCGTTTCAAGTACTAGACACGTTCGAACGCCCTCTCTGTATGATGAAGAAAAGGAAGTTGAAGGAATTGGTTGAGGTACCCAAACAGTGCTGACGTCCTGCTGCTTCCATTGATAATTAGGGACTGCATGTAAGTATCGATTGCCCCCTAGAAAGAGGGAGCCGGAGGACCTCATTCTTCGGCTTGCGACCTTCATGCCATGGTGTTTTTGGAGTAGTCCGGCCCCTGTCGCCAGATCCCCATCAGGAGATGCGCTTCAACTACACATACATTGTCGCCTATCCATGGGAATCCTTTGGCCCCCCCCCCCCCTGCCCTCCCTTTACCCAACCACCATAAGAGAATGCAGCATCCAGCTAACCTTTTCTTGCCTACCTGTACTTAGTCTGGCCAAGGAACCCACCAGTCGGAGCGTCGTGCCACGCCAGTACGACACGGCCAACCCAACAGAGATCCAACCATCAACGCGCCATAGCTCCTCGTCGTTCGGGCGGCAGTGGCTCGCGCACGACAACGACATCCGCCCGGCAACAGTCCCGGAGCCGCCCCTCCAGGCCTAGGTCGCCATCGTGGACGACGTACTACTATGGAACGGGAGGACCAGGGGGGAGGAGGAGTAGCAGCACTAGTGGTGCCAGCCGTCCGAGACGACGTGCAAGATCTAGGTCTAGCAGTAGGAGCAGCAGCAGCAGCTATACCAGCAGTAGTAGCAGCTATACCACCAGCAGCAGTTCGAGCTGGGAGTACGTGGTGGATCCGTGGGCGAATCCGTACCCTCCCTACGGGCATTTTTGATCGTCGGACTTTTATAGGCCGAGTGGGATGCGGGAGGCGACCTGGTATATTGATAGATACCTAATGTACCTTTAGCTGGGAAGGGGATAGGAGTGATTCATCAACCAGCAACTTGTCATGTTTGTCGAAGCGGATCAACACGTCCAGCTGTCCCGGATGAGAATACCGAATGCAATTGCGTGCGACGTGAACTGAAGTAGGCATTCATCTATCGTAACTTTGAAAACAGAACCATCGGAACCCCAAGCATCAGAATAGGGGGAGCTTCGCATTTGCCCCTGAACGGCCAAGAACACGATCACTACCCGTCACTGGCTATCCCCACCACCATCGTCCCAGTGACAAGTACTCCAGATCATCGGCTCTCTCATTGACACGAGGTTATTTCTCCTCTCATGTGGCGGGCCTTCTGGCTCTGTTTGCCATGAGTTGCCAGACAGACGACAGCATTACGAGCTCGCGGCCACGGTGAAGTCGACGCACGTCTCGTAGGACTGGCGGGCACCAGTGCCGTACCACCACCACTGCAGCACCTGTGATTTGATGTTTTAGTCAGCATAGGTGACAGATAGTGAGGCGCTTCCGTGTTGGAGAGCGAAGGCGACTCCGCATATGTTGATTGGATGATCGGTAGGGCAATCACTTACACAAGCACCAGCAGTAGCGCACTTATCCCCCAAGTCCTCGGGGATCGTAACATTGAAATCCACCTGGTCCTTCGGCGTCTTCTTCGCATAAAAGTCGCGCTCGTCCGCATACCCCTTCTCCCAGCTGACCAGCGGGCTGCCGATGATCGTGTTGGACTTGGTATCCACGACCGAGACATTGGCGTTGCCCGTGTGCGGGATGGTCAGCTTGATCTTGACGTTGACCGACTGGCCCGGCTTATAGCTCTGCACGTTGGCCACGTTGTCGGCGAACTGCAGGCCCTTGCAGAGCCACAGGTTGCACGCGTCGGCGTGGTAGCCCGACCCGGCCTCGGCGGCCAGCTCGGGCAGGCCCTCGACGTGCGACGTGTTGTCCGCCCGGATCGTGTCGACGACGGACTGGCCGCAGGCCGCGATGGAGGCCTCGCCGCCTTGGCGCGCGGCGGGGGAAGAGATGTAGCCGTGGCCTAGGGCCGTGCTGACGAAGGCGGCGAGGGGGAGGGCGCGGGACAGCATCTTGGATGGGTTTGGTTTGGGTTGGGATTTTCTTTTCTTCTTGATTTTTTTCTTCTTCTTGGGTGTGTGGTTGACGCAGTGACCGGCTGATAGGTCCAAACTTCAGACGGGAGTGACTCGGTATGTATATGGATGGCCCCTTAGTAGTAGTACCGGTGGTTTGTGTTGGCGGTGTAGAAAGCATCACCCAGTGACTCGCCGTAGCCCCGACTCTTTATATGACAGGTGACATTATCTTCAGCGGCAGCAGCAGCCGTGGCTTCACCCCCTGGATATCCAATATCCCCCTTCTTCTCTCACATTACTGCGGCTTTTCTCTTGGTGTCCGCACATTCCCGCATCCTGCATCCGCAGTGTTTCCCGCATGTGCGCGGCAGCTGTCTGTTGCATGGCGCAAGAGGCCGTCCGGTATCTACCAGCGACCTGGCTCTGTCCCGTTCATTCGTCCAATTCGGTCACATAACACTTAATCTACAACGGCTGCCAAGAGATGCTTGTCACGTAGAGTGGATACGTCACGGCCAATATCGCCGGGAAAATAGGGATCGAAGGGGGGATCCTGCGGGAACGCAGATCCAGGGAGGGGCATGGCGGCTAAAGCAGAAGCACGTTTCAACTCCACGCGCAAACTGCCATTGATGAAATAGACCATGAAACTAAACTTCTGCAACGTACGAATTTGAACATACCTGGGATGCTCCGGTGTCTCAAAGGGGTAGGTGTGACGTTGAGTGGTTAGGTAAGCACAGCATTCTGTCTCGAGCGACGGAGAAATTATGTGCCCGAGGACGAGCCCCCGGATCGCCTGCCCGCCCGGATTCCTTGTGTCGTGATGGACCTAATCGAGGTACGGCATTACCCCTTTCGGCAATTGGATCGCGGATGGGGCCAATCTATCTCGAGGCACATCATATCTTTATTGTCTTTCAATTCGCTCTCTCCAAGGAGGTAGTATTGCATCTCTCTTCTTCTCGCACTCTGGCCGGGACGATATCGATTTCTACTCCCGCCTGCTTGCGTGGATGTGGTGAATGCGTGCGGTATCTTCAGCGTCAGCCAATGCCCTGGGCAACACATAGAATCTATTATTTACAATCTAGACTGAGAATACTACCGACCTGACCACGGACCCAAGTCTGCTCCTCGCCACGCTATGGGGGTTCCAAAGGCGAGCACCTGCACCTATCTGATATACAACTTGTTAGCAAAGGTGGTAAAGTCATCTTCCGCTCGACTGCTCTTGACTGCCCACCAAAACCATTCCAAGAATCCGCCCATCGTTCAGACCTGAGCTGTCACGTCTGCAACTCCCAAGCCAACGCTCTCCTCCGTAACTGCGATACCATCAACGACCTCCAAAGGTTCCTCGTGGAAACAGCCTTCCTCCAGCTCAGCTTCCATCATGTCAGACGGCATCTTGCACAAGGATGGTTTCTCATGCAAGCATACATCTCCGTTCTGGGCTGAAGGCCGGGGTGGCGTGCTGGAAGCGAACGATGGTTCATCTGTCGAGTCCTCGTTGCTGTGTGCATCCAGATCCAGGTCAACGAAGTCGGGAAGAGTCCTCGGTGCCGTCCAATCATCGCTATGCGCCACCGAGTCTACGTTACGTGTCGGATGGTCAGGACGGTCTGAAGTGAATTCCAAAGTGCTTGCTGCATCGATTTTCGGCGTGGTAGGCATGCTAAGTGCTTCCGGCAGAGCTGTATGGATATCGTCGTCATTGTCAATCATGTCCATGAAACTACTCCATGTGGAGGACGTAGAATCTTCTGTCAGGGCCAAAGCATTGGGCTGAGGTTTATGATTAGCACATGCATGCGCATCGTGTGAATGTGGAACACTTCAATACGTACCCAGGGAACAGCACGATAGCCGATATTCTGGATTAAGCCAGCATCCATGAGCGGCCTCGACCCTTGAAGATGGAAGCCGAAGCCAGCGATGGCTGTAGGGGGGATGTCTCCCTTGGCAATGCCATCGAGGCTCAGACAGGCACGCTGCTCGCAACTTGGGCGGCAGGCGTGGCAACACTTGAACTGGCACTCCTGGGCCTCGCAGGCCACCCAAGGTTTCTCACGGTTGCATTGTTTTTCGTACTTAGGAAAACCAAAGCACTGATAGGGGACTCCACTCCGTCTAGACCCCGAGGAGGGGTAATAATACGAGCGTCTGGTGGTGAGTCGGCGCTGTCGTTCCAGAACCTCATGCAGCTGAGCCCGGTTAGCCACATGGCAACTACGGCCTGGGGGGAGCAAACCAATACTCACATTCTCTCTCTGCTCCAGTATGGTCTTGATTTGCAGTGGAGTGTAGGATTTCAGGTCCTCCACAGTGATCTCCGTCAGGAAGCTAAGCGGGTCTGACCTCAAGGCCGGGCCGCGAGGACTCGGAACTGGTTTCCTGTCCACGAAGGAAGCGCCCAGAAGATCGAAACTGACCTATATGGAGTTGCCTCGTGAGTAAGCCGGGCCCGACACAGTGATGACATAAAGACAGCACGGATGATGGCGACTTACAGGAAGGCCCTTTTCCATCTGGTCCTCGAGCATGAACTCTCTGTCTTGGGTGCACCGATACAGCCATCCCTATTGACCGGGCCGATGACACATGCTGCAGACGAAGTTGGGCTCATAGAGTCGGGTCATGGTCGTATGAGTGCAGGTCGGGCTGAAGATGCTGCTCTGAGGGCGATGATGGACCAGAACGGGGGAGGGCGCAGAGCGGGCCAGCTTGGCGATAGCGGGCCTGGGCGATGCTGGAGAGGAAGTGCCGGGAGCGTCGTCCCCATCTTGTTGGGTAGCGCAGGCCATGACGGGCGATGGCATGTACCTACCTACTCAGTCTGCCCAAGCCTCAAGCGTGATGCACAACACCCAGATGAGAATCGGGCCGGCTGCAAGTGGATGGATGCGGTTTTGATCGACAGCGGAACGTCGGGGTTAAGGAATGATGACGAGCAATCAATTGGCGGTGCTCTCTGCTTCGCACCAACCAGTATGGATATGCCGCCTCGAGAGAGAGAGAAAAAAGGCGACCGACTGGTGCCGGCCTTGGACATTGAATTGAAACCTGGGGAGAGTTGGGGGTTTTCCTGGTTGGTTGGCAGCGGCATCAAGCGGCATCAATTGCGCAATTGGTAGGTACATACTTGGTTACATACATCCAGTCAGTGGTTTGCTTGGGTCACGTAGGGCGACGCTTCCTGTCCGAATTAAGGTTGGGGGAGCTCTAAATTCCATCATCCATCAAATCGATCCCAGCAGCTTAATCGAGTCACCTAATAAACCCCACCTATTTGCATCCATTGATCAACTTGCTTTGAGAAGTGTCGAGACGCAAGTTCGCTTTCTGTCTTTCTTCAAGAGCCCAATCTGCTGCAAATTCTGCACTTAGGTACCATTGATACCTAAGGCGACAAGGTACTGCTGCATCTTCCAGGATCTTCGCCTCTGATTTTGGGCAAAGGTTTCTTCTTTCTGTCTTTTGTGCTTCCAATGATGCAGGGCAGATTGTGAGAAGCAAAGCCACCAACGAGCCAAAGCCACAGAGAAAGAAGCACCGCCGCAATGTCCACATGCTGCCATGTTTACGTGCATGGGAGAGGACTCCCCCGGCTAGCCCAACAAGAACCCTAGAACCCCCCAATTTCGCGATTGCCAAAGCCCAGACCGCGTCCAGATCAGGCCGGGCTACGTGATGATGGAATCGAACTAACCCTCTAACCCCCGTCCGACCTTGGTTGCAACTGCAGATTGGATGGGGCTCAGCTCCCAAAAGCGAAGAAGCGCGTCGGGTCGGGTTTGGGTACCTACATGGCCGACATGACACTACTGTACGTCCGGATTTCTAGAGTCTGGTCGACGTGAGTTGGTTGATGATGTGTTTTTCTGTGCTACTACCTGCCTACAGTACGGTCGGTCCATCTTCTTCTCACGCCCATCCATCCATCCATCAATGCACACCTACCGGAGGATAATGGACGAAGACGCGCACAAATTCAATACTCCATCAAGCATCGTCCAGCTTGCCGTCATCTGATCTCCCTCTGCAATCTCAAAATTTTTCCCGAGCGATAGGGAAAGATTGGAACACACAGACTCCATCCCGATCCAAACCTCAGCCCAAGTGGAGAGGCTGTCGGTAGATAGAGCCGCCCATCTGTGAGTGTTCGTCCCTCTTTCACCGCCCTGCAGCCCCGGTTTCGTCCTTCGCTCGTGTTGTCTCTCCAGAGGTTGGTTGCTGGGGACCGCCCGATTTTAGGGTGGCCAAGGTGGGCGAGTGGGTGTTGCAGGGTTGGGATGCGACCACCAGCCTCGGCTTGATTGGCCTGCTGGTAAACAAACCCAGCCGCCGGCCATGAATTGAATTGGCCCTCGCAGTCTCTCGCAGTCCCTCCCCCCGTCCATCCGTTCCACTCTCTCCAGCTTCAGCTCGAAGCTCCAGCCATCGCCAATCGCTTCACACGCTGCCAGCCCATCTTTATTGCCAGCCAGCATCAGCACCAGCCAGCCCAGCCCGCCCAGCGCAAAGATCCATCCAGAATCTGCTCTGGCCACTCAGTCACTCCGTTTTCATTATTCCTCTATTCAATTGCATCTGGCTTTTTGCACTGGGCGTCTAGATGCTCCGTCGTTAATCTTTCCCCCGGCACAGTAATTCCTATTGCCCGCCCATTCCCTGTGTCCAGCTTCTAGGTCCGCCCGACGACTTGCTTTCCTTGCGTGGCCGAAGCAGCCTCAATCTCAACACACCATGACGATCAAGATTGAGCGAGACACAGTCCGCGACACGGTAGTCAAGGGCACTGACTCCGTGTTCGACGCTGCCCATGCCGCTCGCGAAGCTGCCCACCAGGCCCGCGAAGCCGCCCGCGAGGTCGTCAAGGGTCCTCGCGATGGCCCTCTTCCCGGCACTACGGGCAAGCACCCCATCTCCGAGAGCATCGGCACTGCCATCACCGGCGGTAAGGCCATGGCCGGTACCAAGGGTTACATGATGGTGCGTATATTCTGAATCTCTCAACTGAAGGCCTCAATGTGTGTATGTGTTTGTGTATGGCCGGCTGGCTGACCGTGCTCGTCGCGTCTACTCTCTACAGGCCTACATCAACCAGCTCGAGAAGAACCCGCTTCGCACCAAGATGCTCACGGCTGGTACCTTGGCCAGTCTACAAGAGCTGCTTGCCTCGTTCCTCGCGAAAGACCGCAACAAACATGGCAACTACTTCACCTCCAGGGTGCCCAAGATGGCCGCCTACGGAGCTCTGGTCAGTGCGCCCCTGGGCCACTTCCTGATCTGGTGTCTGCAAAAGACCTTCAAGGGCCGAACGAGCCTGCGCGCCAAAATCCTCCAGATCATTGTCAGCAACCTCGTCATCGCCCCGATCCAGAACTCCATCTACCTCGTGGCCATGGCCCTCATTGCGGGCGCCCGCACCTACCACCAGGTCCGCGCCACCGTCCGCGTCGGCTTCATGAAGGTCATGAAGGTCACCTGGGTCACCTCGCCGCTCTGCCTTGCCTTCGCGCAGCAGTTCTTGCCCGAGTCCACGTGGGTCCCCTTCTTCAACGTCGTCGCCTTCATCATTGGCACGTACATCAACACCATGACCAAGAAGAAGAGGCTCGCTGCCCTGCGCAAGAAGCACTTCGGTGACGACCGTGGCGATCGCCGTGACGATCGTCGTGGCGACGGCCGTGGCTCTAACATGGGCGGACGCCCAGAGGATTACCCGGGTCCTATGGGGCCCAACCCCCCTTACTAAAAACAAAATACGACAAACCGCGAATGACGTTAATGCCCCCCTTGGATGAAGAAATTCTCTTTTGGAGATATAGGAATGAGTTGGTAGTGAGTGAGTGAGTGTGTGTGTGTGTGTGTGAGTGTCCGTTGATGGCGTGATTGAACGTCGGAGTCGATATGTTGTTACCCCCTCTTGGTTTTGTATATCCGGAATCTTCCAGCGTTATATGGGAAATACTATCATGGTTTCGAGGCTTAGCAAAAACGGGATTCACGCGGGTCTTCACGGCGAACTTCTACCGAGGAGATACTATTGTTTCTTGTATAATCTTCTCGGCCTGCTTTCCCGCTTGTGCGAGCTTTGGAATTGATGTGTAGATAGCTTCGGAATGGAATTACTTATTTTTTTTCTCATCTTCAACCTTGAATCAGTGGGTATTGCATCTGGCAACGGGACTACTGCATAGCATCGCTCTGCCATATGTTGGAGCTCATTACGATGTCTCACTACTTGGGTTACTGACTCTGCGAATATATATGGAAAGGATATCGAGAAACCCCTTTCACAGCGCAGTGATGGAATTGACGATGGCCTGTTCAAAACCACGGGTAAGTCGCAAGCCGTCATCAGCCAACGTGGAATACTGTCGCTCTTCGCTAAGTGTTTACAGCCTGTCTTGTGGCGAGATTCGACTTTCCCAACAATAACTTCATCATTGTTGATTTTTTTCTTCTTCTTCAGTATACAAGTACCCACGCAATATATCCCATGGTCAATCCAGCTAGCCAGATGTCGAAAGCCAATCTCGCCCAAGAAGGTGGTGCGGGAAACAAACGGGATAGAGAGGGCTTATAGATACGAACGACCAATCTCGTCGCCTTGGGGTGCATATTTCGCCCCCCGCACGACGGGACTTCTTCCTGCAAGTATATTTCATTGGCTCGACGGAGCCAGGACAATCCCTACCTACAGACAGCGAATTCAACAAACCGGTCTGCGTAGACCACATCATCCCATCCATCTCTGAGACAACGACAGAAAATTGTTGACGTGGACGGTCGCTCGTCCAGTCTGTATATGTAGGAAGTAAGAGCCAGATTTTTATGACTCATTCTTCTTGGTTATGGCGCAGTGCCGTTCTCTCAAAGGCGTATTGGTTTTGCCGCGTCTCGCCCCCTTCTGACATTAGTTTCGACATATATTCCGAGTTTCAAACAGGAAGGGCCGTGGATGGATTGGTTGAGTGGTCGCGCGCTTTGGATTTGCTGAAAGCTCGAAGACGTATTCCCCCGTTGGCTCCGAACGTCTCGTGATCTACGAAAGTGGCGAAAGGAAGTTGTATGTTTCCCCAAAAGCTCCGGGGCTTACCACTATTGTTGGACATATGTCTTTAGGAAAGGAGGATACGCCAAACAAGATCTGATCGCAATGTGTACCTGAATTCTTTTGATTTGTTAATTCAACACGCTTGTTCACTGGTCTGAATATGGTTTCCGGACTACCAGCACAGATGAACGGGATATGTGAATGAATGTCGGATTCATATCTAGAGCGGCATTCCTCTCGCTTGATGTGCTTCCCAGTCGTCCTTCAAATGATGACAACTGCGTCGCGAACTACCACAATCTCCCTGTGGCTGGGTCCACGCATAGCATTGGGCAGATGCGTCGAGACGGAAAGAGCCCCTGAATCATAAGTCACAACCAGTTGGGTACTGAGACAAGATGTGGTTTAGATCAGCTATCCCTTCCCGCGAGCCTTGGAGTTACTACTACGTCGGTCGTCACTGGAAACTGCAGTAGATGTATTGTTCTATCATCACTAGGATACTAATCTAGACGGGGTAACCGCAGTTGTTGCCAACGGTGAACGTGACCTCTGTGTGCCTCTAGATTCCTAAGATATACATGTTTCATCACCCATCAACGACGAGCTGTAGCTGGGTCGGGTGTACTAGATTGTTCTTGTGATGGGATCCAAATGGCTTTGGAGGCCCAGCGTCAGGCAACAATTGACCTCGATTCCAGAGACCAAACGCTTACGTGAGTTCATCGATGGGTACCTACCCTCGGTAGCTTGAACCAGGCTAATACCAACGAACGAACGACTGAGCGAAACCATCCGCGTGAGTTGCGGCTCCATTGACGAGGATATTTATTTGTTACTCGCACTTCCCACGCCTTCAGCTACGGCAACTCTGGTCAGTATCGCTGATCAGGTTCCGGATCCTACCGGTCGGATACCGAGAGGTCGGGCGGCGAACCAGGAGAGGGAGGTAGACGATGGGGAAACCCGGTTGTGCCTGACCCGAACCCTCCCTCTGTCGAAGTTCGACGTAACAACCCAATTCCGAGAGCAAAACACCACATCACAGCCGGCACTCAAGGCTTTTGAGCAGAAGGGGGAAAATGTCGTGAGACAGCCTGGCCTGCTAAAGAAAGGTAAAAGAGACGCAATCAGCAATTGTCCATAGAGAGCAACCAAGCGAACGAAGCTGAAGGGACGAAGCCCATCGAACGAAGGCCGACGAACGAACTACATGGAATTTCCCAGAAATAATCAACTTGAGTCGGCGTCTTGTGTCCGACGAAGATAGACCAGAGACAGAGAGCCACAACGATGCTGGGTAAACTGATTTCCCGCATAATGAAGTCATGGCATTCTGAGATCAGAGAAGCTCTGGATCATAGGGGCTTCGAAAAGCAATGGCCAATATGTCGTCTTAAGAAGATCGTTTGGGATTTCAGGCATGACCTCGAAGCCTACGTCCAATTCGCTATTGATGCGCAAGAGTTCAAGTGTGTGCGTGTAATGCAACGCCGGATCTGTTGAGCTGTGCACCTCAATCCATCAATCCATCCTGCGTCTTCGTACCGGTAGAACTGAACCCCCGGGGCCGTCGGAACTAAAGATACCAGTAGTGTTTCGTGGACTTCGCAAGAGGGGCCGAGAATTGGTAGCCTTGGAAATGATTACATCCTCGCTGTCATGTTAAGCCACAAATCTCTCGATCGCGTGCTGGATCTTCTGCTGATCACGACTACCATGCTGGGAAGCGGCCATCTTTGTGACGATACTTATATGTAGTTCTAGCATTACCTTTGGCGGTAATAGTGACCTAATAGCCATGAGAAGGTGTAGATGTTCCATGAATCAAAGAGTTAGGCTAACGAAGGCTATGCGCATTTACATGCGCATGGTCCTACGGCACGGCCGTTGCGTTGCTTGTTCCCAGGAGTAGAAAGTCTGGGTTTCTTCAAGACCACATGCTGTCCACGAACATAAGAAGGCAGGGCCACCTACGCCAGTACTTACTCAACTGGTAGTTCGTCCGTTGCTCATGTGTATACCAAAACCCGTCAGATCCTGTGCTTCTCAAGATGGGGCGAATGTCAATGGCAAAGAACGGAGATAGTAAGCCGATAGGCTCAATAAAGCATCCAGAATGTGGTAAAACACCTTTTTGTATGTTGTGTAACATCACATAGGATGCTACTGGTAGCTACTGTAGCCTATCCCCTTGTTGTCAGGCATGTCGTACCAGCATCGGGGATCAACTAGCCAGTCTTCGCCACTAGTCCACAGAACGAGTATGGACTGAGGCGTGAGCATTGTGATATTCAAGGTGAGAGGAAGACCAGAGGCCCTTCGAAAACAGAGAGCATAGTTATTTCGTTCCCAACCCGCGTAGTGGTTTCGGACGCACGCGACGTTGCGCAACACCCTCACCACACAGACAGCGAGGTTCATCGGTGAAGGAAGTATGTCGCCATATTTGCCATGTCAGTAACACGTACTTGCGTGAGTGGTTGCGAGGTGATGGTCTGCACATAAGATGTTGGCTGATGAGCCACAGGGCGTACCAGATTCCCCTATCGCCTGGGAGAGGAACGTGGAGGGAGCTCATAGGGGAGCAAGCACGTTTGCCATGTTTCGCTCATGTGGCCTCTTTCCCTACCATCGTCTCTCCTCAGTAGGGTACATGTGACATACTAAATGATGACATTTAGTTGAGGGGACTGGTTGTACTCAATAGAAAATGCTGCCGACTCATCCATAGGCAGGCAAGCTACCAACTTCGTACTGCGTGAATTTCGTTTTGAATCTCCTCAGCTTCGATGATGCTATCGTCGAAACCATATAAAGGAACCGCAGGCCAGTCGTTGCGGCATCCCTCTAGGAAGGTGTCCGCAGCCTATCGGCTCACTCACATGTTGTACGCATCGGATAGCAAGGGGCTGTCATGGGATCAAGAAGCCGCACTGTTTTCCGCAACAGGAATGCATTATTTCTCTCCCCTATTCCCTGAACGAACTCCTTTGATGCTTCGGCATTTCGTCGAGAACCAAAATTCCTTGGTCACTGCTCAAGCGGGTATGCCAATGAGACCGAGATGGTTGAGGCCAATCGAACTTTCTGACCAAGCGGCGATAAGAGAGAATGAGCGTGGAAATGAAAAATAGAACACGCACGCTGCCAACGCGCGGGTTGCCAAAGTCCAAAACGACTCAACCCGGCACGGAGACGTCCCGAGATAGCAATGAGCTATTCTTGACCACCGATGACCGTCAAGTGCCGTTGTAGCAGCAAGTGTGTAGAAACGGTACAGGAACACGAGGTGGGTGTGGTCAATTCCAAAGGAGAACGAACATAGGTGAATTGTCAGACTGCCCAAAACAGTAGCAGTAGCAGTACATTAACTCCTAAACGCCCACGCCCGCCGTTGGAGGTTGGGAGGGAGGGAGGTCTCGCTAAACGATCGCAGATCATTTGTGTTGCGTGATATCAAGATCAAGGAGTATGTGCTAGGATAGGTCACCGAAACGAGCAAAAGAAAGGAAACGGAGAGATACACGGAATGACCACGGAGTAATAGTATATCGCATTGAAACTATCTGAGCGGGACCCGGGGCTGCATTATTTGTCAGTAGATTAACCTACATGCGGTTTGGCAGTGTTCTGAGGTCTATCTCACGACACATCGTACCGCCTATCGATGGATTAGCGAAACGCCCTGCATCTCGGCGTTTAGCATCGGGCAGGTTAGGTAATGCACCTTTCCCCTTCTCTCATGCAACGGGGTAACATGGAGCTGCCATGAAGTTAGACGCTAGGCGAGGCGAGTCGGGTAATACACGGTAATATCACGTCTTGCGACAGGAAGAATCTATGCATGCAGGGAGGAGAGACGAAAAATAAGAAAACAGGCACGTATCCGTCTCCGCATAACGGAGAAAAGTTTGGTTGAGTTCGGAAACATGACACGATTTCGGCACCGGCAGGTGGGTGCTTGGTGACCCGTCATATTGATTTGATATCTGCCTAACGCGCGGGAAGGGGGGCACGGTGGGCGGTCAGGTGCGGACGAAACAAACATCGGCAACAAGCCTGTTTCGCAGATGGGCGGCTTTTTCCGTCGGAGCGAGCATCAAATCTCTGTCTGGGGCGGCCTGTTTTTGATGATGTGACCGCTGAGATCGGGGCCACCCCACAAACGCGATGTCACGGTCGCGATGCCTGCTCTCCCCGTCGTGTATCGTCGAAAGAATCACGGTCAGTATCAGCAAGGACTGTGAGTTCATGCCCAAAGATGAGACGAACGGGATCGGTTCGGTCTCCCTGGAAGTGGATGGCCAGTTAGCATGAGCTTGAAAGGCCACCCGCGAATCTCTCAGCGTTGCTTTGCTTGGACGATCATCCCCTATATGTCGTCTTCGTTAGAAAGACTTGTTCGGGTGTGACCTCCGCATCGCAGTTACCTTTGACATTGCGACGGCGGGAGCATCATGCTTCGTTGCTGAGTGCCATTCGATTCAGTATGATTTGGCCTTATGCCTTCGGACGAACCTGCCACGCACCCTGGGTTCGAGATGGGGATGGAGATGCAGTCTGGCGAGAGCCGTACGGCTCCCGACCCATATGTGAGTCTGCGGGAAAACGACGGGGAGCAATAATTGCTTCACAACCAGGGGTATGCTGGGCAATGTAGTGTAACCGGAAGGCGCCTCTCAGGGAACGCGATGATACCTCGAAAGCTTCTGCATACACAGTGAAGTAGCACTCATAATGTCGAGAGGATCTGAAGTTTATGCTCGATGGACAGGTATATCAACCGACGGCTTATAGCAAGTATAATGACTTTCAAATAAGGTCAATAGTAGCAGTCAGGGCGCTTAGATATGGCTCCCCAGTCGGCCAAACATTACCGTTTGGGAAGAACGATCTGTTGCGAGGCTAACCGCAAGTACCTATGCCCACGACGGTTTTGGCAATACGCTCGCGAGATCGTCTGTTGAACAGCGGTTGTGATATCAATACGACATCATGGCATTAATGCTGCCTGGGTGAGGTTGATGACGATGTACCGATATCATCATGCCTCATCACGTATGTAGTAGGTACATACACCACTTGGGGCTAGACCTTGAAAGCATCGTCGCCAGGGTGGTAGTGGTAGCAGGTACATACCCGCTGATGGAGTCATGTTTCTGGATCGATGGCAAGCCGCAGAAACAAACGATATTCACGCACTGAGATGAAAGGATCGGCATAAAAAAAACATGGCGGTCTTTGCTTCCGAAGACACTGCCAAACCGGGCGATGCCACTGCATGCAACGAGAAAGCAGGCAGGTACAGGCACATCCATTCATCCGGTACATCGGCGACGCTTCTCGAAGGTTGGGGGAGACGCAACAGCAGCCAGAGAGGCAGGCTGACACCCACAGGACGGCGCTTGTCTGTGTGGTTGCATGAGATCGAGAACTCGAAGGCTGTCGCAGCAGGTCGCCTTGAATGTGGAAATTGTTATGCGTAGGTAGGGTTGTGGTGGTATTGGGGAATAACGTAACGAAAGCTGGCATAGCACAGCAGCCAGCAGCACTGCAGTGCTAGAGTAGCATCCTTTCGCGCAGCATCATCCCTTCCTTCAGCCAAGATTAGCCCGAGATTTACCATTGGGGGTGGCATAGGTGGTGGTGTTTTTCGAGGCAATGTAACCCTCCTCGAGAAAATCCCCTATTAGCTGGAGCGAGGGGCAGGGTTGCCAAGTGCTTGCTGCGATCGACCCAGCCGGGTGGTGGTGGAGACGAAAGCCTCCTAGACTTCCCGGACTCCGATCAACCAACGTCCAAGTTCGTGATATCAAATACTTTACCTAGCTGGATGGGGCCTGCTGGATGGGGTGTCTGCACGGCTCCGGCAAGATTGAAGGGAAGGGAAGGGATGGAAATTGGCCCAACGAACACCATCCATGTCCTCGGCGATAACTCACCATATTGTGGCTACTGCGGTGGCGGAGGGGGCCGCACATAGCACCATGTATGCTATGCTGTGGGATATTGTCGGCAAGTCGTGCAAGTGCTGGCATCCCAATGGTTTGCGCACGCACTTGCGTACTCTCGGCCGGGATGCCTGGACTCGAGCGAGCCCGCAACCTGCTCAAGTCTGTCCAGTAGTGTGAGATGCTAGACTCGGCCAGTATGTGTGCGGTCCGACCTGAGGTCCAAGGGCTGGAAAGCATAGACAGAAGCTAATTACTGCTTGCTCTGATGCCTACAGTATACTCTCGCTTCTCCTATTGCAAAACGACTCGGCATTGATGGCACTTCCCCAAATCGGATGCTGTTGGTGGTCAGTAGTAAGATAACCCATGAATCAGCCATCCGGGCTGACCGGCGGGACTGGGCGGAAGGTCCCGAGAACGCTTGACTTGATGCGTGCGTGTGTGCGTGCGTGTGCATGGTAACTTGTAATGATGACATGAAGGAGGGCGCAGACGGCTGATGCAGTAACGGGCATTGCAAATTAGCATCATCCAGCTCGTCGGGACAGCAGCCTAGTTGGGACGAATATTGGCATTTGGCAGTACGTAGTACGTAGTACAGTTGATTGATTGAAGGTTGTTCAGACCCGGTCCTGTGCGTCTGGCGTCGTACGAACGAACGAGTGCGTTCAAGGTGATCTCATCTCTGTGCGTGCTATCAAGATTTCCCAGCATGCGAGCAAAATTCCAGCTTGCCTGCAAGTATTTTTTTTAGTGGTGACGGCCCAACTGTGTGGGGGAGACAGGGAGGCAGAGAGCGCTAAGAGGGAGCTTGGGCCCGCGCCGTTGAGGGAAAAATAGCAGATCAACTGGCGTCGCCGAGAAAGAGTGGGATGCCCTAGCCAGCTTAAGCCAGCTCTAGCCAGCTTAGATCCCATCTGGGAAAAAGTGTAAATTGCTTCACTTTATGCATTCATGCGCCCGTCAGTCACCACCTGCTTGCAGTACGTGCCCGCGCGGGAGCTTCTCTGGATACGGAAAGATTGGCGACACTATTGGATTCCGCCCGCCTGTGTCCGCATCACGCCCTCATTTCTGTGGGGAGGAGATGAGCAAAAGTAGAAAGAACGGACGAAAGAAAGGGAATGCAAGAGAAGGGGGAGAGAGCAAGGAATGGTTTACCGGCCTGCTGGGCTCCTGTCGTGTCGACCAGCAACCGTAATTGTAACTCAAAGGCGGCTGAGGAGGATGGACGATGCACGGCCAACGCGATAGAGAATGGGGTCACTACCACTCACGTCGACTCGGGACGAGCAGATGCCGGACCAGGTTTCGGTTCCGCCCATTCTACCGCAGTCACTCCTCGCTGCCTCAAATCAGGCGCAGGCCAACCACACAAGTCTTGCAAATAAACATCATGGGCAGCGGAGATCGTCACCAGGGGCGCAACCGGGGGCCGCTATTTGGAATCTTCTTTTTTCTTTCCTTTTGGGACTTCCCTGGCCGCCTACTGGTCGGTTTCTAGTCGCAGCCAGCTCCGTAGCCCCCTTCTTGAGACGGTGCCTTGCAGAAACCCATCCGGATGGTATGATGCGCATTATTGAGCAGGGTAGTTCGGGTAGGCAGGCTTCCTGGTCGGCCCTGAGATGGACTTTTTTTTTTTTGTCAAGGGTTCCTCCTGCTGCTGGCTGCTGTGCTGCAAGGTCCAAGGTCCCCATCTGCCAGTCGTTGCCCGTCTTGTCCAGCTAAGACTTGACTGGACCTAAAATGGGGCGCCCTGGAGGTGGCTTGGCCTTGTCAAGGCTCCAGATCTGTGGTCCCACCCTGGCCTTGGCCTTGTCTGTCTTCGTATATGCCGATGGCGTGGTGCACGACAAACTGTGCTCATCGTCTGTCGCGACGCCTTCCTGAAGCATCTTCACGAGGTTACATTTGTACGACCAAGATAGGTTTCGACTTCGTCGCCGAGTCGCCAGCCTTGCATCTTTGAAGCACTGCGGCCAAGCGCCAAGTCTCGGGGCGTGTTGTCCTGCTCCTCCCAAAGGATCGGGTACTTCTTTCTGTAAGTGCTTGCTTGTGCAAGTGGATATGAACATTCATATGGGTGTGTGGGTGTGGGTGTATATGTACGCATGACAGCAGCTTGGAATCATCCGAGCAGCATTGCTTGCAGGTGTGATGGTGTGCAAAGAAAATGCAAGTGGGTATGCGCGCGTGCATCAGAGAGCCCAGAGTTCAAGGGAAGAGATGATATGATGTGATGGCATGGCTCCATTTCAGCCGCCCGTGGTTTGCATGCTTCTTTTTTAGCTCTCAGCGCGGGATGCGGTGCCTGGCAAAACCCGGAAAGTGCAGATCAGACACTTGGGACTCGGTCGAGAACTTGTGGCGGACCAAGTAGAGGCTGGAGAAGCCCATTGGCATTGATCCCAAGTGAAGCCGGAGATCACAATGCGGCCCTCATGATGCCGAGTTCACCAAGAAAGCTAGGCTTCTACCGAAGCACCCGCATTAGAACGTTGGACCCTATGGACGGGCCATCTATAATCTATCATCTGTACTTTCTCATAGCGCTTTACTAACTAATCTTCAATCCATGGAGCTCCTAATGTAGTGCGCGCGGGTAAGTAAGATGCATTGATGGTGTTGGTCACCCGAGCCTGGGTATCCTGGGCGCGGAACAAATGGCAACGTCTACCCCACGAACAGCTACTTTGAATGCAATACAAATCAAGCACGTATGATGGGCGTCCAGGGTCATGGGTGTATCCGTTTCTTACTAAATCGGATAAGACATAACAGCAGCAGAGGCGTGTTCTAGGTATGTATGTATGCATATTGATTCTATGAACGACCAATATGTCGCCAGTATCCCCTCCAGTCTAAAAAGAGGGTTTGACAAGCTGTCAAAGCGGCAGATCGAGCGAAGTAGTTGGGACGAATATAGCAAGCGACTCGTATCAGATCCAATTGATGTAGGCATCCTGCAGGCCTGGCCGGGCCCTTATCCAGATAACCGGATACCGGACAGGCTAAGAGAGGGGTTCCTGCTTCTAGAAGGAAAGAATAAGGCACACCACAGGCACACACAGGCACAAGGAAATGATGATGCTATCCAGCTGCATACAACCCACCTCTCTAATCCTAACCCAGTACTATCCCAATGCATACGGCTTGCTCAGCTGAGACTTGACGGTTCACGGACGGATAGATGCAATGGTGCTGCCCTACCAAGAAGACGGCAACCTGTCCAGCAGGCTGTTGAGGTTGGGACGCCACAAGGCTTTTGATTTTTGACACTGTCGGCCGACTTGATGTGCTTGATGTTGAAAAGAATAGATGGAATACTTGCCAGCTATTTTTAGGCCAGGATTCCCTACCTAACCTTGCGAACTTACGTGCTTGGCAAGCGATGATTGAGCGACCTAAAGTCCAGTTCACCCCTGCTAGATACGAGTTAAGTACCTGCGCATAACCTACCTACTACCTCGAGAGGAAGAGGCCAGCAAGGTCGAGTCGCGCTTGGAAAAGCGACAACCCCCTTTTCCTATTCGGCCTCTTGTTTGCGAGGCTATAGTGAATGTATGGTCATGTGCAAGCATCCTATTGTCTTAGCGACCGATACCGTCCAATGTGAATCTGGGGAAATGTCCATTTTGGGATCGGGCGTTGCTGTTGCTCTCGTACCTGCATTTCTGGCCGGACTTATCCGCTCGCACCTGCTGCCATTGCAGATTGGCCCATCTCCACCTGCGCATCTCTCGCCCGCACCCGTTTTCCTGTCTCTTCCACTCCCTCCCTCCCTACCTCCTGCATACAATGCAATGCCATCATCACCACCACCACTACCACTCTCGTCTTTCAGCCCCGAAAGGGTCCAACCAACCTAACCCTATTTTTGACATTTCAATCCCTACCATGACTCTCGCTCCCTTATGCACGGTCGCCATCCCCGTCTGGCCGTGCATCCATGTCGGCGCTAGAAGCAATCTCTTTCTTTCCAGAAGCTGAGGGCACGCATAACACTGCTTTTAATTACCTGGGTATGTTGAAACGCGTTTCGTTCATGCGTATCCATGGCACTCGAAGGCCCGGGCCCCCTCTCACACCGACTGACACCCCCAAGAAGACACCTCTGCATTTCTGCTCTGCACGCCTCTCTGCCTGCTTTGCCGCCCTTCCAGCTCTCTTCCCTGTGTGTGCATGCATTGATTCCACGATATTGGGATGGGAGATGGGCTCGCGAAGGACAAAAAAAAAAAAGCAAGGACTGGTCGACCGCGCCCGGCCAAAGTCTCCGTTTATTCTGCTCGCACTATCCGCCGTTGCCAACATGCTAACACTTCTACACAGTACTGTACTCTGTACGCACGCCATTGACAATATCCACCTCGTAGCATTTTTCTGCTTCTATTCCTAGGTACATCCGTGCAGTCGCCATGGCCTGGAGACTGTCCATTGGCTGAGATCTTCCGAGCACAACTCCCAAAAAGGCCATGGACACTTACTGCTTCTGGAAACTCCCGACTTCAATTCCTACCCTCACGCCGTCCTTTTCCACCAACATGTGGGGGACCACAGGCACGTCAAGAATTGAGTTGTGGAAAGCAGGTACATTGATTGAAGAAGTCAAAGCCCGTCATCAGCCTCATCTCTCTTATCTCACGTACCATTCGCACCCACACCCACCAGGTACCGGCGCGGTTTCGACCTGCCGCTCCCCAGCCCATCCATTTGCATACATGCGGTACCACCACCACCACCACCACTTTTCTCTGCATCGTCAACTTGTTCGGTTAATATCATGACAAATGAGGTTGGAATCATTCTCTGTCACCACGCGATGTCACCATTCGAGACTGGTGACACTCTGCGCTGGCTTTGCCGTCCGCTCCTTGTTTGAGTCCAGCCTCGCCCCACGCCCGTTTCAACGGCGGCTGTGGAATTGTGGTTCGAGTACCAGACTCGGGGCGTGAGATGTATCCTGACAAGCTGCCAGCGCCAGACAAAGTCGTCAGCCTGTGCTAACTGTGGCTAAGAGCTTCCCCCTTCAGTGGCAAGTGCCCATGTTCTGCTGGTCGGCAATCGGGCAAGGGGGAAGTCACCTGTGGCTGCTCCATTACCAAGCTTAGCAGACCCGCCTCGCCCTATGGCGTGTCAGGATCGCGATTCTTTATTTCCTTGATATAACCCACCCCGGTAGCATTATAGCCCCCCCCTTCCAAGCGGAGCGCGACAAGTTCACCCACTGCTCCATAGCCGTTGTACTTTCTACTTCAGAAGCTTACGACAAGGTCCTGCCCTGGCACCTGACCCCCCGACCCAGCGACCCTCCAAGATTCAACACTGTTCCTCGACTTGGGTGGCCCTGGTCCGAAGGATGGCGCAGGGGTGCCGCTGTGGGAGTGCTGCGAGGCCAGCAGCCGAAGATTCGCTTCTTATGCTCTCTGCCCAACTGCATGGCAGGGCTTGTTTCACTCGTTCTTTCTCCATTCGGCTACCCTCCCATGTATCGCTCTCTGCCCTTTTCTCCCCGAGAGGTACCTTACTTCGGGCTCCAAGTGGGCCAGGGTTGTGCCAGTCGTTGATAGATTTTTACGGTACTGTCTAGTAGTCAGGACCCTGCGGGTTCGAGTCTTGTCCTTGCGGCCTGTGTGGACGTTGAGTCGGTTGGTCCTGGTTGCATCATCACCAACCCCCGGTCAGGGTACCGTTTCTATAAGCAGAAAGCAGCCCTTGAGCATAAGATTTTCAAATTATTCTACCGTCATCTCTGAGCTAGGTGACCATTTCTCCACTCCCGCTCAGGAACGATACTTGTGTGTCCGTCGCACATGGGGAATCATTAAGCTGCTTTAACTATCTGGTTGAAAAGAGAAACCAGTATTAAGGTACCCGCCTGTCACGTCCCAAGCTGGTCCCTGTCCCGGAAGAAGAACGATAAGGAACAACATCAGACGATATAATGCAGACGTCGCCCGCTCTTGCTTATTCTGTGTCCCGACTCACTTTGTCTGTCACCATATATTAGAAGCAGTTAAGAGAGCTCGAAGAAGGAGGACAAACAAGTTTTTTGTTTACCTGGGCAGAAGACGACGACTACTTCTCCTACTACTATTTTTACGGTGGCAACCGGATGTTCAGAGGTGGCAAGAGTTGCTCTGGTCCCAAGACTTATTATTCCCTTGCCCGAACCCTCTATTAATCGACCACACGACGAGTCAGGCTTGCTTGCTTGGTTGCTGGCTTACTTACTTTTACTGGACGCTGACCAACTATCTACTACGACGGCCGAATCCCACATCAGCCTGCATCTCGCAACCGGACACCGACTGGCTGCCGTGGTACCACCAACACATGTACCGGGCTTGTGGGCAAGTAGAAGCCCCGCCGCCAACGCATACCTCCTCGACGACCAGGCAAGACGGGCACCATTTTCTCCTCACGCGACAAAGGTCCTCCCACCCCCCAACTATCTCCCCAGCAGCAGCCCCGAGGGGCTCAAGTCCACCAAATTCTTTCCATTCAGAGCCCGGCGACCGTCCAGAGCGGTTCGCTCTGGCGGAACCCATGTATCGGAGACACGCTGGCGGGCAACTACCGAGTAGGACCGGACTACAATGTCGGTTACTCTCCACAGGAAACACATGCGGGCGAGCAGCAGCAGCAGCAGAGCCAGTCTCAACACGCCTACGACACCCACCACCACCACCGAGGGAATCCGCTTCAGCATTCCGGGCCGTCCAGTCTCCATGAGCAAACCCCGCCGCACACTCACCACACCATGTCTCAACACCATGCCACGACGCCGCATCAGCACCAGATACTGATGGATCCGTCCCATCTCGGCGGCCTTCCCGGCACCAGGCACATGGGTCACCCGGGACCTTCACATTATGGTGCACCCGGCCCGTCCCACGGCCTACCGCTCTACCCCTCCATGACGCCGACGCAACCGCAAAGTGCCGGCTCCAAACGCAGCAGGCCCGATGATCTAGACTTGACCGTGTCCGGACTCACGGACCTGGACCAGAGCGACCTGGACTCGATGCAGCAGACGCCTATGGGCAGCGCGTACACCCACGCACCTCCGCCGCCCGGTGCGCCGCCTACACACCACCACCACCGGCTGCCAGATCAAGGGCCACCCACAAAGATGATGCGACGAGACGGCGGCGACGGGGCCTTGTCGAGCGGCGGGGGAGGCGCCCCTAGTGTGGTGGGCCAGGTGGGCATGCCGGCACCGGCTCCCAGGCCGCGGGGACCCAAGCTCAAGTTCACGCCGGAAGATGACCAGCTCCTGATTGACCTGAAGGAGAACAAGAACCTGACGTGGAAACAAATCGCCGACTTCTTCCCCGGAAGATCCTCCGGAACCCTACAAGTCCGTTATTGCACCAAACTCAAGGCCAAAACAACGCAATGGACGGACGAAACAGTAAGTTTATTTCTTTCTTCTTACAGCCATTGCGCCCTTCAATCAACTACATCCTTTGAGACAATGCAGGATTTGCTAACGTATTCTGCAGGATCAAAAGCTTCGGACCGCTCTAGCAGACTACGAGAGCGAGAAGTGGCGCATCATCGCGAACAAGGTCGGCACGGGGTTCACGCCCGTCGCGTGCCGAGAACGAGTGGAACAGCTCATGGGCGGCGGTGGTGGCAGTCCGGAGGAGGGTGTGGGCGAGGACTTATAGCAATCAGCGTCTCCGCCAGGGGTTTCGGCCCCTGGGTCCGGGGACACCATCTATCCACAACAGCTCCAACAGCAGCATCATCAACATCAGTCCCATGGGATCCAGCTTCCAGGACCCAGCGCCCTTCAGTCGGCACATGGGCTCCGGTGATGATCGATAGCGAGATCACGAGGGACGACAGCTGCAGCAGCAGTGGGCGATTCGATTGCGCCTGTTCTCGACCAACCTCCTCCCGCCAATGACCGAGCGCAGATGTGGCGGACACAACAGTCCAATTTTTCAAACGTTTGTTGGCCAGCAAGCCAATTTGGCGAGGCCGGTTCTTTCCAAATGCTTCTACAATCTTGCTCTCGAGCTGTACGACGACGACGACGTTTTCAGGGGGTTTTCCATTGGGGGCGGGGGATTCTACAAGTTTGTGAGGGCGACGGCGCGCGACTTCATCTTTTTGAATTAGAGATACCAAGAGAACCCTACGGAAAGGGGGTTCTGCAATGTTTTGACACCTTTTTTACTCTGACGACGATAGATTATGTGGGACTTCCGTCCTATTCACGATACCTTCCTTTTTTTTACTCCCTCTCCTGTCGCCGATCAAATTTTGACCGAAACAATACACGCTGTAATATTTATACACACATACCCATGACACGACACCAACCAACTTACCATACCCCCCCTTTACTCATATCACGATCAATGTCCCATAATACCCTCAATATTTATTTATATATACCTCTTTCCCTTACTATTACACAGGACGAGGGTGATGCAGGGACGCATTGGGTGGAGCGGAGGATTTTCCTACTACATTTATACATATTTGCTTGGCATCTACTTGCATCTTGTTCAATGAGGGGCAACTGGGGCAACACATATTCAACTGGGTAGATGGGGAAGAGGCAATTCAAACGGCAGAACTTCAAAGATACCCCAGGAACGATTTAGCGATAAGCGTTTTGTTGTCATTTTTGCAACCAACCGACTGGTCTGCAGAGAGGGGAGGAAATGGAGGAATAGGCGCGGCGCGTCTGTGATTACTGCTACTACTTCTTTACACCAAGAACCGCTCATCAACAACATGAACCAATGCTCAGACCCGTCACAGTCACCATGTATGAAACAAGCCAAGATATTCTGGAAGCGGGTGGGGGAATGGGGGCATCGCAAGTTACGGCTGGTAAGGTGCTTGCCGGGAGGAAAACCAGCAAGGAATTGGGAAGGATGATTGGCCCTCGGCTCATGGCGGGTTAGGGAGAGAGAGGGCATAACTAATCTATCTGCATATACCATAATACATAATGCCAAACCACCTTTCCAGATAATGTGACTCAGTGGTTCTCTTCATCCACGTACCAACCAAAAGGCCGCGCCAAAAGGAACAGGGAGTAGTCGCTGTTCCCCGAATCGATGCCATGCTCGCTTCAACAAGTTTGGGACTGCGTTAATGCCGTGCCGTGCCGTGTGTCAAGCAAGGAAAGGTCTCCAGCAAAAAATAAAATAAAAAATCATGCCATGCTTACCACTCCCCAAACCAGCCAACAAACGGCAGCCACAGTTTCCAGCCCAGCCCAGCCCAGCCCGCCCTCCTGCAGCCCAGCTTACTTGTTTCGTTTCATCTTCTTTCCCCCCTCCCCCCGCTTACGGGCTTACTTGCACGCTTTGCTTGCTTACCGTTGTAAGTCTACGAGTGGTTGCTTACCGAGCCAGCTTGGCAAGCACTGGTGGAACTTGGGAGGGGACAACTACCGACGTTCCTTGAAACAGGGCGTAACGATGTTTTGTGAGCTGTCCCGCCGTCTCCCTTGTATTACTATACCTTATCTATATCTGAACCAAAAACCTGCAGTGGCTGTTTTCCACCCCCTCCCCATGTTCCCATACATTGGTTTTCCAGCCACCATCACTCTATCTGGCGTCATTCAGTTACCTATCGCCGGGGGAGGAAGGTCCTTGTACGCCCCCTCTTTCGACGAAACTGGGGATGAGAAGAGAAATCGCTACATTGGTCGCGCGCCCATCCTTGACGCCAAAGCTTACGGATAGCTTACATTCGCATGGCACTTGGGCATGCATGAGTCGCAACTGTGAGAGAGTGAGAGAGAGAGAGAGCGGGGGAGGTGCTGCAAGACAGCCCCGGCCGGCCCCCACCAAGGAACCGGGAGGATGGTCAGTCACATTATTCAAATAGACATATCTTACACTTAGGTAGGTAGGTAGTCCGGCTTTTAACCATGCGAACGCTACTAGTAGTATCTCATATATGTTATTACACAGATAAGTGTTCTCGAAGCAGCAAGGCTTGAGAAACGCGGGTACCCCTGCCGTATGGGGCCGCAAGCAGGGGAGAGGGCCCGACGTTCTTTCTCCTCCATTTCCATTTCGAGACAACGACATGTGGTATATTTTTCTTCTTTTGATTGCAGCCTCGCAATCTTCGCTTCTCGCTTGGAGAGTGCCGTTTGGGTGGTTTCACTGGGCTCAGCCGGGCCTCCTGTACTGTAGCCCTAGAAATCTCCGAGATCAGGTTTCTTTTCGTCTTGCTACGTCTCCGAGGGCCAGAGATCCCCGGCATGTACAATTCAAGGACGAGAGAAGGTCCCCGGTAGTGCGCGGCGCATATAGGAAGAAGAAACGAAAAAGAAAAAGAAGCAGAAGCAATGATGATCCTACATTTGCAGCAAGCCATCAGTAAGGCTTGTTCGTGGCCAAGTGGCGTAGAATGCGCGCAACCCGATCCGTGACTCCATCCTGTAACGAATGTCGATCAAATCTATATTTAACACATCTTGACGATAGCGATGACAGGCTTAGAAGCCAGAGCCTAGTTCTAAACTTTGCGCCTCCCACGCCTCACAACGACTCTCGGTCAAGTGAAAACGTGGGTGGTTGCTTATGCACCCCATTGTTGTATGGAAACCGGTAGGGCAGGCGACAGGGCAGGTTAGGATCTATGATGATCTAAGTGATGTAGATCCTTTTCTGCGGAGAGCTTGGATCGCTTGTTCGCCACGGGCCCGAACAAGCCCTGCTGCATTTTGCCATTCCTCTGCCGCCGCCCTCTTTATTCAAACGGGGATAAGTCGTCAAATTTGCCCACTGTAAAGTAGCCGGGGCCGGTAGCTGCATCATCCAGCCCCCCCTGTGGCAAAGCTTGGGCAGCAGCTCCATTTCTGTCGCAGCAGGGAGGGTTGCACGATCGTCTAGTAGTAGCATGTCTGGCGGCGGCCGAGTCAATGGCAATGGTGCACACACTGTGACCTTTGGGCAGGCAACTCCACGTATAAGGTGGGATGTGGGATGTGTAGTGTAGTAGATACTTACATGACGGAGACTTCCCGTGCTGGGTGAGAGTGGTAGCCCTAAACAGGGATAAAAAGAAAAGGAAAAGAAAGAGTTGCAGGGTTCTCACCGTTAGTCAATTACCGAGTGTGTAGCATCCCATTTGCCGCGTGACAGCGGACTGGCGCAAGGTCGATACTGGTACGTCGTATGTGTACGGACATTCGTTACCCGTTACGGCACTCAACGTCAGGAGGAAGAGTCGAGGAATGCAGCGTGGCAGCCCGGCCACAAGAGAGCAGCCGAGCGGGTCGCGGGAGGTCCACCTTCGGAAGGCCCCTACCTGGTCACTCACGAGTCAGAGTCAGTCATCAGTCCAGTTACCAGTCCCTTGCTCATCATCAAGGTGAGCAAACTATTCCAGTCGGTGAGATAAGAAGAACATCGTGACATCCATTGGTTTCGGCTCGTATCGTCATTCGTTACCTGCCCAGTCCCGGAAAATTACACTAACTTGGTGTCGTAGCATAGATGTCACCATGGCTGGATGTGCCGGCCGAAGTGGAGGATGTGCTGCTGGGTTCATCAGCAGCAGAAAAAAACAAAAAAGGTAGACCCTCCCGTTTAACCTTGTAATTTCCCCGGTTTGTGGGCGACCGGAAACAGGTTTCTTGTCCGTTCGTGACGACTTCAACATGGCCCCTTCTGCTGCCAGCCACTGGCTTCTCTACTCCGTAGTTTGATAAGAGCATGTGTTACAGGCTGCAGCATTGGTTCTTGCCAAATACACCATAGGGGGATCATCAGAGCCCGCTAGGGAAGGGGGAGACGAAAGGCTGGAAGTCCTCGCGATCCAATGACATGAGTAGAGAGCAAATGTGGTCTTCGCATCTGAAACCGAAACGGGTATTCCGCGGCAAGTCAACTAAGACACGCCGATACAGAAAACGGGCGGCCGGTGGCTTTTGCTGGCTCGCTTTCTGGCATGCGTGCACGCGGCATGTGTTGCTTGCTGCAAAGGTTTGAAAAGAGAAGCGGTCAGGCATGGCTGTCTTTGCTGATAGAGAGAAGGAGCTGGGAGCTGGGAGCTGATGGCATGTACCAGGGACACACAGTCGCTAGCTGGGTGTGCTAAAGAGGACATGCATCGCGTTTCTGGCAATTGGCCTGAGGCGCGCATGCAGTACAGGATACACGGCCATGTTGCCAGTACTTGAGGACCGTCAAGCCACAGATGCGACCCAAGGCTGCAGGCGATGTGGGCTGCCGGCCAACTTGGTCGAGAGATCTCCCAAGGGCCCCGGCCAGGGCCCCGCTGGTACATCTTCGCTTAGAGATTTTGTACCGGGGTGCCATACCCAGCCATGCAAGCGAGGTGTGCAAGGTACGTATGGTATCTTCATCCTGCAACAGCAGCCAATGTCCATCTTCCCGTCTGCAAAATTACAACGATCCATCGTCGTTTTGAAAGAGGGATAGAGAGAAAGACACTGGGCCTAGCAGCTGACGTGTGCTTGTCCAATATTGGAACGTAGAAGAAATGAGAGTGCTGTAAGAAAGTGGCACTGGATGCTCCGTCAAACGGGCCTTCAAGAGATAGTATGATGAAGCAGATGCCTTACTGAGTATGCTCTTCGCAGTAGCACCGGTCGGATCGTCGCCAACTGCCGGCGGTGCTGCGGTGAGGGGTATTGCTGGTAGGTATCTGGCATTTGCTAGACAGGGAAGAACGCCCTTGTTTCGCTGGTAGCGATAGGGGAATTTCTTCCCTAGCCTTGCCTTGCCCTGCACTTGCACCATGTTAGTGCTAAAGGGGGGTTTTTTTTTTCTCCCGCTGGCCTGCACGCAACCGACCTTGTTGCTAGCTACCTGCTAGCGAAGGCCCACCGACCAGACGGAAACCAGGTCAGGTTCAAAAGAAGCCGACAGGGGCAGCTGATTGGGCATCGTCTTAGATGCACTTCCTGGTCAGGCAGCACAGCGCACACGCGGAAGTCTCATGGCCAGCAGCCGCTGCAGGTCACATATGCGCGCAACATCGGACTTTTCGTGGTACAGTCTACCCCGAAGGTGTGTAGGTGGATGTGCATGTAGGTAGGTAGGTACACATGGCGCGATGGCACAGCTTTGCGGTTTGCGGGTAGAAGTGGCTACAGCTGTAGCTGCGGCTGCATCTGGCATTTGTACGCGTTGACTGTCCCAGCTGTCTGCATCTGTATGGAAAAGAAACATATGCACGCGCTTGGACAGGTTGCCTGCCGCTGGCCGATCGACTACTGTAGAAATACCCCGAGTCGTTAGGCGGGGAAGTGGGCCGCTGTTGTGCGAGCCCCCCGGAGATCCAGCCGGCGGTGCGTTGTTCAGCATGTTTGTTTGTTTTTTTGTGTGCATATGTTTCCGGAAATGGAAACCAAAACGTGACTTGGTGGCCGCCGAAAGGGATCGCATGTTGGTATGCAATTCCCCAGTTAAACCGCATCATTCGATCCGAGAGGAACGAGCTTCGGCCGAGGGCTTGGGATGGGACGACCTTTGCTTCCAAACCGGCTCAATATCAGTTATCCTCCCTCTCAAAGCGTGCCTGCTAAGCCCGTTGTCAGGCCCAGGCCCAAGCCCAGCCTCGCTTGTCATTTGCATTTCTGGTGGTAGCACGGTCTGGAGTCGAGCCTGTGTGCGAGTGACTGCCAAGGGTTGCTGCTAATCAGCGCTTGGTTGTAGCACCAGCCCGAATTCAAACTCGGTTCGGCCAATCGGAGGTTTGTTCTCAGGTGTCAAGACGTGCTCAAGGGGTCGTCGGGGGCTTCTTAATGAAACGAAACGACTACTACATATATCATATATTGCACGTATATGAAATACAGACCCTCACAAATTCACACGGAGGCTCTTTCAAAGGTTCGCCATCATCGTCGTGCGGTTGGGGCTTTCGCTGCGTGGCTCGTATTGCTCGCTTACTCCCAAGGTGGCCGGCCGGACGATTCCGGTTTCTTGGACCGCAAATACCACAACACAATTTTGGGTCGAGGACGATCACCATTCGTTTTGTGACTCATCAGCGCCCAATTCTAGACGACAAGAGAGCCCCGGACCCGTCGGAGATGCGGCTCGCAAGTGCCAAAGGAGGGCTCTCGTCCCAATGATTTGTTGAGCTGCTCCCGGAAAATCCTTTGGTTGTTGGCATACATTATCCCGACCGGAAATCATCGGTCACCACGTGCCGTAGGAACTTCCAAGAGGAGAAGGCTTAGGGTTCCAAGGCGGGCCCTGGTGTCTAATACAGACGATTCGATGGTGGAAAAGCCGATGTTCACGTTCAATCTGAATGCGCGTGCTGCGTCCTCGACTGGCGATCTACCCGTTGGGCAGTGTAACAGCGCATTGAGCCCGCATCCGAAATGGGAAGTCTGGGTGTTGCAGCCCGTCGAATGCACCACTTCTCCCCAGCCCGCCATTCGGGGACAGTCGAGGCGGGTGGCACCGATTCGCTTTCGCGTCTGCTGCTTCTCGCGGCTGCGCTGCTGTGGTGGCAGGCAAAGCAGGTGGTAGTGAGACGTGTCCAGAAAAGCTAGGTACTCGCTACGATCCTCGCTCCTCGGTTCCTGTGACTCCTGTCAATAAGATGGCTGTTAATGCCCACCACGACCGCACTCCTTGCAACCCTGACTCCGCTCCGCAACTGCACTTTTCAAGCTTCGCTCGCCAGTCACAAGACACGAGCCTCAGCCCCAGCCGGCGACAAGACGCCCCAAGTGGACTCATCACTGTCGCTCGACCGTTTGGTTCGCGGGCTACTGCAGGTGACGGCAGGTTCTGCGAACGAAGAGGATGTTGCTCAGTGGATCGCGCCTTTCTGATGCGGCGTACCTCCTGCTTCTGGCCAGCCATGCAGATACCGACTTCTGAGTTGTCACGCATCATGTGCATAAATGTCGCAAGCATGGAATCAGATAGATTACCGGCTGTCCGTCTCGCTCTCTGATTGCACAATGGGAGACGAACAGTGAGTCGACAGCTTGTTCGAATGTGTGATGAAACCATTCCCTCGTACCCAATGGCGGCGGGGTGATATGAGAGAAAACCTTGTCTTAACAGAAATTCCGCTGACCGTTAATAACTGTCCTGATATTGGGAAACATTGTCAGACAGCATTGGCCACGCAACAGTCCGTCCCCTCACCCCCTACGCCCGCCCACCCTTCCGATGGAGGTTTCCTCAGTGCACTGTGTTCGGTAGTTAGGCTGTTAGAAGCATCCCACCCTCTAAGCCCCAAAACAAGGGTATTCGTGCTCAATATGGAGGTTCAGTCACCAGTACATACATTCTCGAGTTTATGATGTTGATGCGAGAAGGCGCCCTATCTCATCTTGCTTAAGCGTGATCCCGGCCTCGACCATGGCAATTAGCCTCTCGTGTGTCGGAAGTCGCAAGTTTGGGTCCAGTAAAGCAGCAGTCTCGACCAGCCAGCCATTGAAGGCCCGTATCTCGGTAGTCTTGCCGGCACGAACATCCTGAAGCATGGAACTAGTATTGTCTCGCACCTTGACGCCTGTTCGACCCGCGGCATTAGTAGGGCTCTTCTGAGATGGGGTGTAGGCTAGAAAGAATGAATACAGAAAGTCACTTACCAACATCCAAGACCATCGCGCGAAGACCATCAAAGGAGAAACGCCCGAGGAGACGCCTCATATATTCCTCATCCATAATGCGTTCCTCCAGGATCTCACTGCTGATCTTCCTGTCCGCAACAAGAGCCTGGAATACGCCACTGGCTTCTCGGATGAGCGAGTCAATGACTCTACTCAAGGTATCGTTGGCATGAGGCGCGAAGAGACCGCCGTTCTTGCAGCCCAAGACCGCCGTGAGCGGGTTGATGACGCAGTTGATTATGAGCTTCTCCAGCTGAAGAATCCACAAGTCTCCTCTTGACACAGCCTTGCCATCGAGGTGCGGCGCGCGAGCCAGTTGGTCTATCAGGTAAGCAGCTGGAGCATCACTGCCTGACTGCTGACCGTTCAATAACACCGGCCCGACCGAGCACCAGGCCTGGGAGGCATGTACGCTCTGGAAGGGACCTGATGAGGTGACGCCGTGCGTGGTGATGCAGGCTATCCAGTTCGGCCCATCACCGCGGGGCCAGCGATGAGCGCTGTATTCGGCGCCCTGCGGCGGCCACATAGGACACATGCCGTTTTGCGTGAAAGCGACGGTGGATTTTGGTGTCAGATAAGCTCGCAGCCTGTCGGCCTGGGGTAGAGCATCTTTGGCCTTCGTTGCCACAATGAGGTTGGAGATACCATGACCCGCACCTATCGAATCCCGTTATTAGTAGTTCTCCTTTAGGCAACGGACTACTAGAGATGGGATAGTTGGGAACGAGATGGCTGGTAGTGGGTGATAGCTGCCTGGCAATTCATGCCTCAAGAAGGTCTGCAATAAGTTGCGTCCTGAATGCTCTCAGGATACACTGGAATAGGCAAAAAATGAACGCCAAAAGTCACTTACCAGGCTCACGTGAGGGACCCGAGGCAGGCTTTTCCTCCGTCCACCACTCCACGTCGACATCGACGCAAGACCTCTCAACCCGCCCACCCCGCGTCATCTCAATCCCAGGATTCGCATGCCACCGCTCCAGGAGCTCTCTGCGATGGACGACGAGGGTGATGGGAGGCGGCGTGTTGCCGGGACCATGTTGTAGCTTCGCGAGACTGCTGGCGAAGAGGCGGCCCAAATTGCCGACCCCGAGGATGAAGATGCGTCGTCGTTCGGGATCCGAGCCATCCGGCAATCTGGCGGGGCTGTGGCCGTTTATCGAAGACGCCTTTAACCCTAAGTTGGCCGCGTTCCAGGCGTATACAGGTGCGGGCTTCTCAGCGTTCTTGTCTTCAAGTATAAGCCTGAGCCAATCGGCCTGGGCATCGCGGGACGACATGGAGAGGCAACGCGTCATTCGCGCGGGAACGTGGTGTATCTGGGAACCAAGACTAATCCTCCGCAGTGGCAAGAACCATGAGTTCATGGACATAGTTTCAAGCAGACATTGGGCTCTGGACACAAAGACAAGTCAAGCAAGGCAAGTAGAAGAAAGGACTGGAGTGTATTCCGGTTTATGGAGGGAAGAGGTTAGGTGCGATTGTAGCATGTTGATTGCCCCTCTAAAGAGCCCAGGCCCACCCGCTACAACTAACTGCAGAAGGTGCCTCCCACATGGCTTCGATAGGGAATATCGTTTCGTCACATTTCCAGTTCTTATCAGCCGTTTCGGCGCATGTTAATCAATAAACCATCAAATGTATTAAATCATAAAACCATCTTCGTTCGTGGGTCTGAATAATAAAGCCACTTTGCTGCTCGCGATTACTTTTTCCATCATACAAGCAACGCATGCTTTATTTACAAATTCGAAAATACACGGAAGCTTTCAGTCCCAGAAAACGCCTAGACGATCCATTTCTTGCGATGAACCGACTCTAATACAATGATATATTTCTGCCTCCCCCTTCTTAAGCGAACTGATCATCCCGGTCGACACCGACATCCTCCAACTCCGCAAAGTTCTGGAAGTGCAGCGGCCGGTGCAGATCTGCATAGAAGCCCAGCGGCGTATCGAGCTTGACTTCGACCTTCTTCTTCTCCTGGCTGCTGAACGCGTTGCCCATAAAGCTGTAATTCCACCGGGCGTCCGCGGGGACCAGGAAGAAGCCCTTGTACCGTGGGCTCAGCAGCAGCTTGCGCTTGATGCCCATCGACGTCGAGAAGCCCTGGGGTTGGTCGCTGCCCAGGTCGCGGTTCTCCACACCCCAGCTGAACCCATCCGGCGTCAGGCCCCATGCCGACAGCGACACCGAGCCGGGCGTAAACGACACGTCCACCGTAATCGACGACTTCTCGTCCAATGCCGCGTGCCGGTCGCACAGTCGCGAATGCTCCGTCACATCCGCCGCCGACATGTACGGCAGCTCGTTGCCCGCCACCGTGTGGATGACACCGAGCGCCTCCATCGACTTCAGGTACTCGTGCGAAGGCAGCTGCTCCGGCAGCTGCACATTACGCAAGCCGCCAATCTGAGGAACCAACACGATGCAGCGAATCTCCTTCACCTGATCATTGTCAGGTGCTGACACACCGTAGAGATAGCCAGCGACTTGAACTCGAAGATCCGCAATGGTGATGAACTTCTTCAGGATGTTGTTCGGCATGACGTATGTGATGTCATCCACATCGTTGTCGACGGAAGAAACATAGATGTTGTTGGATCGCGTTCGGAGATTGGATGTTGCTATCGCCCGGGTACGCCACTCAGTCTTGGACGCAAAAGTTTGCTGTTCAAACTGCGAGGTTGTGGTAACGATGATCTCTTCGCCATCCTTGTTCTGCGTCTTGGTGGTGACCGCAGTGAGTTGCGCCTGTTCTTGCTGCTGCTTCTCAATCTCCGCAGCCTGTTGTCTCTGCATAGATGGTGCCGAAATTTCCATGCCCAAAATGATATCACGCACTTCACTGGTCGTCAAACTGGAGACGTTGACGTTGTTCTTTTTCCGTAGTCATGCAGAATCAGATCACGTAACTGCGTTTCCACCTTAATCCAGTCCTCATCAGACAGACTGGGCCAGATGTGATGTTCTTGCGTGATGACCGTCTTGTCGGGACGAAGAATGAGCTTGGTCTTGTCCGGGTTGACGTGCAGAGCACGCAGGATCAGGACCAGACGCGAGAAGGCCGTGTAGGATGAGATGCTCTTGAGCCACTCATCGTACAGGTTGAACAACACCATCTGCGGCTCAGTTGCACGCAGAATCATATCACCAAGCTTCTCCACCTTCATGGCGGCCTGGAACGGGAGTTGCAATTCCGAGGCACGAATGGAGATGTTGGGGAAATCCAGCAAGTGGACTTCGAGGGGATCCAGCAGACCCTTTCGGGTGACGATAAGCTCCTTCGGCTGCTCTTCCACAGGCAAGGATCTGATGAGTGCTGCCACTTCTTCGGCCGTTTTCCATTTGGCCAATTGTCCAAGACGCTTTTGACCAGCCCAGACGCTTGTGTGGATAATCTTCAGGAACAGCTGACCTGTTCGTGGGTTGAAGATGAAGATGGCACCGTTGATGGGCTTGGTTGTCAGGTTGCCTTCGAATGTCTTGTGGATGGTAACTCGGTAGACGTTGGTGTCATCAATGAATAGCTTCGTCTGGTTGCTGAACAGCTCCGAGTAGTTCTGCGAGTTGAGGAACTCCTGGTTACTCTCAGAAGCATAAAGCTGAAGACCCTTTCGGATGCGTTCACGCAAGACATAGAGAGCGGGGTTGGCCTTCATGACCTTGCCCATTGCTTGCTGGACAAGAATCTTCAGACCAGGGAAGTATTGTCCGTAGGCGGAGTATAAGTTGTAGGCAAGATCGATACCAATCATGAGACCCGTCGGCGAAGGATAGATACTCATGCTGTCGTTCGTGTAATCGAGGTACTTCGCGCGAGTGTATCTCTCAATATCGTGGGAGTCGTAATCACCATATCGAAGCTGGATATCGAGCCAGAACTTGTTTGTCGTGGTAGGCTCAATGACATCCTTGGTGTCGTAGAGAAGGGAGGGTCTAGTGACATTCCACTTGTTGCTGGCGAAAAGCAGGATATCGGCGCAGGAACTGTTCATCTTGTACGACTTTCGAGGGTGAATGGTTTCCTTCTGCACCGTCTCAATGCCAAGCGACTCAAGTTCTTGATCGAATACTTGACAGAAATCCATGACGACACTCTCGTGAATCTTCTGCCACAAATGGGCACGGAAGATCTGGATCAAGGAGATCTTGAGCGTCGGAATCTTACCGTGCAAGAAGATACCGGTAAGATCAAGTTGCACCTGGAAACCAACGTACACGTTGGCGCGGTTGATGGTAGGTGACCACCACAGCGTGAAGCGACGGTTGGGAATCTGGTTAAGACCGGATCTTTGGGCATTGGTAAGCTTCTTGAACTTCATGGATTCTTCGAAACCGCTGGCCTTCTCCCAGAAGAGACCTTCCCAAGAGGGGAATCCGGTCGCCTTGAAGAGAGTGTGCTCGAGGATGGTCTCGACACCACCAAGAGCCTGAATAACATCGGTACGGTAGGCGTTCAGGTTCCACAGTTTACCATCGTGCCGTTGGCTAGTCCACCAGAACGGGTTGCTCTTCATGAGCTGGTAGACCTTGAACTCACTCCTGGCACGGAAACCCTTGTCGAAGCTGAGGGTGCTTCTGTCCTTCTGGAAGAGGGTGTTGATACGGGGGAGACCACGATCCCAGCTGTCCTCGAGATCTTCCAGAGTGAGACGTCTGTTCTGCTGGTTCGCTTCCAGGCGCTTTTGGGAGTACTCAGTCCAGACACGCTGAGAATCAATGAACTCGGCTTCCCAAGGAATGATGTATCTGAAGATGTTGGGGATGAGTGTCTCCTCATCGTGGGTCATACCAGCACGGTAGTGGGTGACACCAGTATCAGTCTGCTTGGACCATCGCTTGTCACTAGCAGGAATCAGAATATGCGAACCCGAAATCATACCCAAGCCACCAAGCTCCTTGGGAGTGTAGAAGACGGCAGGAGGGAAACGAGACGGCATCTTGGAGTTAAGACCAATCTTAACTCTTGTCTGGATCTTGGTTTCGCACTTGACGATGGTATCCAACAGATTGATCGTGGACACTGCAGCCTCGCGGTAGTATGTGAACAGAGCAATCAAAGCGGTGTTCCACTTGTTGGCGATCTTGGTGAAGGTCGTTGACCCAGAAGACATCAAAATCTGTCTGATTCTATTGTTGAACTTCTGGATGTCCTCCTCCGTAACTTGCAGGAAGGCATGGGCGGTGCGTTCCTTGGTGGTGTTGTCAACAAGCGACCAGACGCTGTCCTTGATGGGGAACTCGTCATTCTGGTTTCGGATCTTTGGCAAGATACGCACTTCGAAACCACACATCGAGAAGAGCAAGTTGGGGTTGTCTCTACTGTAGACACTTGCAAAGGTGTCGTCCCACTCGATCGTTGTTACGGATCGAGGGAGGCGGTTCTTCAGATCCCAGAACACTGCGCGGCCAAGGTTCACATCGTGTCTCATGAGCCGCATGCGCGAGTCTCTTGGCCAGCACTTCTTGCTCTTGTAGCCAATAACATTCTCGAAGTTGGGATCGGGCTGTTCCGTCAAGAATCTCTGGATCAAGTCTCGGGACTCTTCGGCATTGAACCGCAAGAAGACCCAGATCTTGTCAATGTATCTTGTGTAGAGACGGATCGGATGCTTGGTTTCTGTCTCACGGTCACGGAACTGCAGGAAATCGTTGGGGCTGTTAGGCGGCCCAGCAATCTCGCTGGCTCGGTTCAGACCCAAAAGAAGCAGATCAAGCACGAGACCATAGTATTGGAAGACGAAACCAGAGAACTGGAGGCCGCGAATCATGCCGTAACTGTTGACATGGTTCATGTCCTTGTAGGTCAGCTGAACATTGTTCTTCGCACTGATGTAGTCCGCAAGGTTGTGGTCCATGATCAGGCGCAGAAGACGGTTGAGCAGGGTAAGATCGATCTTCTCGTAGACCTTGGAAAGCTCCGTCTCGATCATGACGTTGCATTCTCCATCAGCGGTCTCCCACACTTGATCCAGGTTGTTGATACCCTGAGCCCACTTGTAAGTCAAGAGGGGCGGCACCTCGGAATCGGAAGGCTTGATCCACGCGGGGAACAGATGGCGCTGATCAGCCTGGTACCACAGGTACTGGTCAAGGTACGCATCGCTGATCTTCTCGATTGGCTCAATGTCATAGACGGGGTTGATTGTGCTGTAGTTGTCGTTCATGTCAATTTGAACCTCCTTGAAAGCACGCTGCGTCAAAAGGAATCGCTTAATACGTTCCAATGTGGTTCCGGGGCTATCGTAAGCCTGCTCGATGAGAGCAAGCTCCTCACGCTGGCTCTGGTTGAGACGACCCTTGACAGAGTATGCCTCTCGTAGCCTTTCGAGGGCGAGAATGAGGATCTTGGTGTCATGCTTGTATGATACACTGGGGAAGGGAATGGGTGTGAATTTGCGGGACTCGAGCCAGTGGACCGTCGTTGTATAGATAGCCACAGCTTCCTCGGAAGAAACATAAGGTCCATCCTTCATGTAGTTGTGTTGTCGTTCTTGCTCGGCCTTCAACCACAGGCGCGTCAGACGACCAACGTTCTTCTTCGCAACGGTCTTGTCCACAGTTGCACCCCTTCGAATACGTTCACGGTTGTAGTGGGCAACCGAGATCCACCAATCCGCCTTGGATTTGACGTATCGAAGAATGATGTTTTCGATAGGTGCAGGTAGACCAGGTACCTTCCATGGGATGTTACTCTTCCAGCATCTCCAGGCCTCTGACAAATGCTGCAGAACCGTGTTCACCTTATTTTGCTTAATACCCTCAGGCATCATATCCATAAGGTCGGCCATGACGGAAGCTCGGAGTTCAAGATCGAAGTGAGACTCCACACGTTGCTTCGTGACGGTCTTGGCGACTCCCTTACTGTGACGACCTTCAAACTGACGAGACAACAAGTTTCCGAGCCATCTCTCTAGAAGAGGAATAATACCTCTCATGAAGAAAAGCCATACCCTCCAAGCAGGTGCCCAGAAACCACATCCAGGCCCCTTGCCGACAGGGGCGCTGTTGAAACGGTAGTAAATTAGATGCTTCAAATCCTTACAAGATCGGATTTGATGCATAAGTTTGTATTTGTATCGGTACATGCCCGTGAGCTGGCCGACGTGATTAAAGGCATAGAGGATACCATCGGCAAGCTGGAAGGCGTCGATGTTTCCTAGTCGATATTGAACTTGAGCATCTACGATGAGCTTGGTTAAGCGCAGAATTTCTCGCATGAGATGGAAGGCATTTCCGAAACGCGACTTCTTTCGCTCCTTGGTAGTCAAAGTCTTGACGGGCTTCAAGTTGAAGTTGTAGTCAAGGTGAAGATAAGTGAGGTTCTTGCGGTGGATTAGGAGGTTAAGCATGTTGAAACCTTGACGACAGACTTGAAGACCTGCTTCGACCCAATCAATGGTGGTCTGTTGGAAGAATTTGGTCTGCTTTAAGCTCTTCAGCAGGTTTTGCTTGTTCAGAGACTTCGGGCGCTTCTTGTGTAGCTCGTTCAAGACAAACGTCTTGAGCAACTTCTGATATGACACGCGAACCTTGACAGGCTGCTTTTCTGGGCAATGCTCGAGATAGAATTGCTTGACGAGTGGCACATCTTGAGCCCGAACCATACGACCTGATCTACGGTCGAATGGGAAGGGAGCCCACCAAAGACCAATCGCTGCCGCAGTGTCCTCGTTATCCAGCTCTTCGTCGGCTAGGAAAGGCTCAACGCCAGCCGGGAGCTCGAACATATCATCTTCAGGCTCCTCGTTGTTGCCCTTGCCGAAAAGTTCGTCCTCGTGGCTGATGGTGATATTCTTCGGGGCAACAGAGCGGGAAGAGATTGGGTTTATGGACGGATCGAAGTGGAAAGCCGGCAAGTTTGGGTTGTCCACCTCACTGTAGACAGTCTGAGGGCGGGAATACCAGATCAGCTGGACACTCCTAGGCAGCGAGTTGTACAGATAGGGATATGCCACACGTGACTCGGTACGGAGGGGGTTGCGGAAGATGATTCTGTCAATGGCATTGAACTCTCCGAAGTCCTCATCATTGGGATCAATATCCTTGTACAGCGGTTCAAATCTGGGACCACCAGGAAGTGCGACGTTGAGAGCCTTGGCTGTCATGAAACTCTTCATGTCGAACAAGTAGAGGTAATTGGGGTCGAATTTCTCACTCATCAGGGGCCGGCTGAGTCGGTGCAACGTTGCCATTTGCTGCAGCGTCAGGTTCCAGGTCTTGTAACTCGGGCCATTCACGTGGGATGAATCGATCAGAGGCCGATGTTCGTAGAACCACTCGAAGACAGCCGCATCTTCGTCTTCGTCGAGCTCCATCTGGATGGGTTCAAGAGGCTCGACGTCTTCGATGTTCTCGGACCACGACAAGGGAGGCTCTTCATCATCGAAAGGCGGGAACCGCATGCGCTTAAATAACCTTCTGTCACTCTTCTCTTTTCGCATCGTAAGCCACATGGTCGCCCACTGCGCATGGAAAATAGGTTCGATGACTCGGGGCGTCTCGTTGACAAGGGTCAGGCAACCATTGACGTGGTACAACACCTTGACCTCTCTCGCTGACTCCCAGGGCATAGGCATGTTCTCGAGCAGCTTCATGACGGCGTGGGGCATGAACTTCAGCGCGCCAAGGTAGCTGCGCTTGTCGCTTGTGTACTTCTTCTGTGATACATCGCCGATGTCCTTGACGATCTTGCGCAAATGCTCAGGCGGCATGTCAGCCTTCTGTGTTTCCACAAAGCCGGCCTTCCGCTTCTCGCCAAAGCGGTTCCTCTGCATGCGAAGCCATTCCTTCTTCTTCTGTGCGAATTTGGCGATATGGGGATCGGTAGGAGGGCGGTAGCCTGGCGGCGGCGGCGGTGCTGCGCCAGGTGGAGGAGGAAGAAAGTCGTCGGATGGAGGCGGCGGCGGCGGAGGAGGTCCCCAGCCGGGAGGTGGAGGGGGTTGAAAGGACGACATGGTTCTGGAAAGACACTCGAAAATTGAGCTGTCTGAACGATGCTATCGCTTTCGCGCCGCGACCCGTCGCGCTTTACGTAGCGTCCGTCTGGCGAGCGCAATCAAGGCTGCAGATTGTAAAAGGACGCGGCAGGATGTTGGGTAGTATTAGCACCGGTGCACCTGTTATGTGCACGCAGATTATACGATCCGACGCGGCAACTGTGGCGTGGATTCGGCGTGATGTTTTTGATGGATGAAGTATGGGTATCGTCAGTCTTCAAGCATGCTTCATCAGTCGCCTCTAGAAAATCTCGGCTGCAATGCTCTGAAGGTTGACGAGCTATGATCAATCAGACTAACCCAGCTTGAGGCTAGCGTGGAAGAGGCAGACGCGAAGGTGGCACCCAGATGCCTTTGTGGCTGGAGCTGTGGCCGAGCGGTCAGTGCTGTGGCTAGAATTGGCGGCTGGAGAGATAGCAAAGTTGCGACCCCACTCGAACCCATCCAGCCCAGGCTGATTGGCTTATCTTAGCGGGTTGCACTGTCCTGAGCCTGCACACACAATTTTCCCAAATTTTCTAGTTGCAAAAAGGTCTTCGTCCCAGGAAAAGTATCCAACGACACGACACGATCGCGAGACCCCCCGTTGAAGACCGACCACCACCACATAACGCTTCGAGACAGCTAGTCCCGCCAACACCGTCAAGATGCCTAACAACCGTGTCACCTACCGCCGTCGCAACCCGTACGTCTTTTTTCCCAGTCGATTGCCGCTCTCCAATATCTACGGGCCTGTTTTTGGCAGCAGAGAGAATTGGAGCAGCGTAATCTTCCGTGATCTGGAATGGCTACTAACGCTTGTATCGCACAGCTACAACACCAGCTCCAACAAGACTCGCATCGTCCGTACCCCCGGTGGTGAGCTCCGCACTCTTCACCTCAAGAAGCGAGGAACCGCCCCCAAGTGCGGTGACTGCAAGGCCAAGCTCCCCGGCGTAAGTTCTCTTCATTACCACAGATTTCGACAACACAGAGATGGGCACCGAAGGGCATCAGGAGGAGAGAGAGGGACCAATTCGTCGGATCAGTGGTAGAATGCGCGACTGTCATGGCGGGAATATTGCATGATGGACAAACCTTTTCACCTCGAATTCGACGAAACCCCACCTTTTGCTCCTGCGCTTCGGACAATCAACTCCTGCTGGCCATGCTGTGCCCATCCGACCAGTCGTCCATCAATCGAGGAACCACCACTGACTTACTTTCTCCTAGATCCCCGCTCTCCGACCCCGCGAGTACTCCCAGATCTCGCACCCCAAGAAGACCGTCCAGCGTGCCTACGGTGGTTCGCGATGCGGTAACTGCGTGCGGGACCGTATCGTCCGTGCCTTCCTGATCGAGGAGCAGAAGATCGTCAAGAAGGTGCTCAAGGAGCAGAACGAGGGTGCCAGCAAGAAGAAATAGACGGTTGTTTTATGAGAAAAGGAAATGACGGTGGAGTGTTTTCGGTCCATCACTTGCTTCGGTGTTCTTGGGGAACAGGGCAACAGCATCGTTTACTGAACGGCTAGGTCATTTGAACAAAATGGCCGTTCACTGTTTCTAGGGCTTCTAGCGTCTAGATGATCGGAATGGAATGAACATCAAGACGCACACGACCACCTTGTCAACGTGGGTCTCGCCCGACTTCTGTCCAGGCTCTTCTCGAGGATTCTGCTGGGAATGTGACTACTGCAATCTTGGTCGAAGAATCGCATGCATGCTGAGAATGGGTTGGCGGTGGCCTTCTCCTGCTAGGCAATCAGCTCAAGGCTTTGGTCACAAGCAACCTTCTATGGGATTCTTGCATACCGCGAAATGTACTCGGGATTAGATTCTGGTACATTGAGTTCTAATCTGCAATATGATCCAGTGCATGCCTCCTGAAGTGGTTTAATCTTAGGTCCCGGTTGTATTCCTTATCGTGAAGAAGATATACCAAGGTTCCGAGTATGATCAAGTAATCAAGTAACACCTGTACCACTAATATGATAACTATTATACACACGGTTACTGAATTGCAGGCCTCTGTTTTGGGGCACTTCGTTAAGAAATTGGTCGGAAGATAGATGCTATAGATACCATGAGAGGGTGCCAAGCAAAAAGTCCCCCTTCAAAGCTCGGTCTCTGTAGCACCGACAAATCAATCGATCCCTCTTTTTAGTGCCAGGTGCCGTGCTCTTTCAATGACGTTCTAGCTACCGAATTTCTGGCCCAGCATATCGAATCTAATCGATCTCTATGACCGTTCGAGCCTGTACCTGAACAAATCAATCCCCAAGGAGTGTTCGACCCCGAAACGATGCTCACTTTATTGCGACGGTAGCTACGGAAAAGTCATCACAATGGCCTGCAGAATACCACTCGGCCGGTCTTCCGGCGCATTCGCCTCCAGCGCACTTCGGCAAGCTGCCGCTGGTAGCTCACGGACGGCGATGTTCACATCCTCCATCTCGAGACCTTGCATCCAGTCGCAACAAAGGGCCGCCGCCGCAACCAGTTCCTGGACAACGTCGAGGACGAGCTCTTTCCACACCTTTACCGCACGAAGCAGAAAAAGCAGCAGCGACAATCAGCAGCCCGGCGATCAGCCCCCGCCGACCGACTTTGGCGCCCTCGACGTCCTGGGCAACACGCCCGTGCCTTCGACCAGCGTCGACATCTGCATGTGGTCGGGCTTCCAACTGAACAACGGGACGCGCGTGACGGACGGGTCGGGAGTTTTGTTGGTGGGCGGCGAGGCCTTCTCATGGCGGCCGTGGGAAGCCAAAACCTCCTCTTCCTCAAATACTACCAACAAAGGCGAAGGAGAGCTCCGCCTACTGAACAGAAAAGGCCAATGGGACGTCGACGCCAGCACGCTGGGCCTACTAGGTGTGATCTGGCCGCGGCCCGACCTGCTGGTCTTGGGCCTGGGCCACGAGATGCGGCCCATCAGCCCGGAGCTGCGCAAGGCCATCAGCGCGCTGGGCATGCGGGTCGAGGTGCTGGACACGCGCAACGCGGCGGCGCAGTTCAACCTGCTGGCGACGGAGCGCGGCGTCGACGAGGTGGCGGCGGCGCTGATACCCATTGGGTGGCGGGAAGGGGTCGGGGCCGGGACGGGGGACGAGCCGGATGTCACGCACGAATAAATCAATAAGAACTCAATACAATTATTACAAGGTCCGGTCTCTACATGCTATTGGGCAATGCAGTGGTAGAAGAAGGGAGGTGGTTACTGTTGCCACAGCCTTTTGGCCGCGATATGGGTACACTTAAGGCCTATGAGAGCACAGCTAGTGGTATACTATCATTGTACCATATACTCTTATGGATTATGAGAAAATGTCGTTAATCGAGTCTCATGCAATAATCAAACAGGCAGCCGACAAGTCGGAATCTGCTCAATATGACACACTGTACGCAGGATAGCAAGCCAAAAGTAATATAGCTCCAGTCGTTCACCGCCTGGTTGATGCAGTCCTATAGACCACGTGCAGGATGGTTGGTGGTGAGGTCGATTTCGGCTGACGCAAATCTTTGTGCTCTTAGCCTCCAGCTCCATCATTGCAGATTGCACGTCAATATTTTTTGCATCTGCCCCCTTCTCCGTCAAGTTTTGGATCGAATCATTGGTCAGGTTGTGTGTGTGATCATCGCATACTTGGTCTTAGGAGATTGCATGCAGGCAGGCTTTGCATATATCGAATCCCCTTGATGGCGAAAGCGCTGCTTTGTTCGTACAATGCCGACTTCCCGTGAATGATCGACCAGCCGGTCCACCCGATAATACCGTTTAGCTAGAGGGACAACTATCTATCCTGTGGAATAAAACGTTCCTAGGCCCGGAGGCTATTACCATTGATGGGACCAAATGATCGCTGGACAAATGTTCCTGCTGAGCATGTGCTTTTGCATAATTCCCGAACCCGTGCAAAACGGAGCAGCCTGAGTCGGGTTGACCCAATCACATCGTTACGTCATATCGGGAATCTCGAGATTGCACCGATTTGTACACTACATTACATGACTTAGGTAAGAACATACATAAAATAAATCGGTGCAAGCAAGCAAGCGCATCATCGCCGGTCACTTCCACGATGCGTCAAAAACCGTCGTAACTGACTGGATTTCGTTAATCAACAGAAGGGTCCCCCGCGGCAGAAGCTTCGACCCAGCCGGGACGGCTCGAGTGAGAAACCGAAACTTTCTGGCCGTTGGGCAGAGAAGCCAAAGCCCATCCTGCACACCAACAACAATACACTAACTGCCGCATCGCAAGACTTGCCCGTCGCCGCCCAAGATACCCATTGCGCAATATTCACTGCACCTGCAACCAAACGTCTCAAACAGGCACACCCAAGGTAAAAGCTCCAGACCTCACAGCTGGGAAGACCGGCCAGAGCCCCCAACTAACTAACCGCTGCCAGTAAGACGCAATGGAGAGTCCCAACCACGCAGATGAGGACCCCAAGCTCCTGCGGGAGCACTCCGAGATGAAGTCGTTCCAAACCAGCCGCTTCACCTACCCGGAGATCCGCGTCTTCTACCGGGCGCACCCCAAGGCCGAGGAGCTGCCGGCGGACCCGGCGCCGCTGCCCCTGCTCGTCTTCCTGCACGGCCTGGGCGGCTCGGTCGCCCAGTTCCAGCCGCTGCTGGCCAGCCTCGTCAACAACGCCTCGTGCCTGGCCGTCGACATGCCCGGCTGCGGCCTCTCGGGGTTCGCGCCCACGTCGTGGGCGGCCTACTCGGTGCCGGCCCTCGCGGAGCTGCTGGAACTCGTCATTGAGCAGTATCGCGACGGCGCGCGTGGCCAGCGGGTCGTCTTGATCGCCCATAGTATGGGCAGCGCGTTGGCCGCGCGGTTGGCCAACACCTACGGCCCGCATCGCAAGATTTCTCCCCACGTGCTCGGTGTTGTGGGCATCTGTCCAATGGCGAATTATCCCAAAGGTGTCAAAGCCCTCCGCAGGCTGCTGTGGGTCCCCACATGGCTTTTCAACCTTTACAGGATGTGGGATCAGCGTGGCGGACTGTACAGTACAAGTGTGACTAGATTTCTCGGGCCCGAAGCCGACCTCCCGTCTCGCGAGCTCCAATACCGCTTTAACAGGCAAAGCCGTACGCCAGTCTTTCGGCGGGTGGCCTGGGGTTTGCTTCCTGCGACTGTCAACGGAGAATTCGTCGGTGGCCTGTTTGGGGAGCCTACTTGGGCTGGGCTCAACATTCCCGTCTTCCTCATCGGGGGCGAGAGCGACCACCAGACACCACCCACAGACGTCGCCAAAATCGTACAGGTCCTGGAAAAAGGCGACGCTTCCACCCCGTTAGCTTCCATTCGTTTCCGCGGTTTTGCCGAGGAACTCCCTTCGCCCACGGCGGCCCTCAGCCAACCATCAGCCCAGCCCCTCCCGAAATCCATTAGCACTATTACTGACAAGGACTTTGAACGACGGCGAGAGCAGCTCGGAGTAGGCGAGGAGACGTACGAAGAGTCCTCGACCCCTCGCGACGATGCCCAAACGGCCATGCCCGCAGTTCCCGAGCAGCCGCTACAGCCAAAGAAGGTGGTGAAGTCGATTATATTGACGAAACCGGCAGGCCATGGCTTGCTTTATACACCGAAGACCGTGCGTACCGTGTCGGGCTTGATCTGTAACTTCTTGTCTGAGAACATTACCGGGCGGTTCGACCTGGGCTGGCAGCTTCAGTACTTATCGCGTGAGGGCAAGTGGGATGTCAAAAACCTGGCCAAGTGGAAGAAAGTCCAGCCCGTCTCGAAACCCATCTGCGGCATCTTCCGCGCCATGAAGACGCTTCGTGAGGTGGACGAGGATCACTCGCCCAGAGTGTTCGTTCCCAAGTATGGCAATCTCATCAAAGACATCATCGATATCAGTCATGACAACCCGGTCTACGACGCACTGGGACTAGAGGTCCATGGAATCAAGTACCACAAGTTCGCGACTGTCTCGAAAATCCCACCCACTGATGAGGAAGTTGCGACGTTTATCGGCCTGGTAAGTATCCTAGGCTATCCAACGTCTGTCAAAGATATGTCGAGCTAATTATTGTCAGGTTGATCGTGTTCGAGAGGACCAGAAGGCCAGGGCCAAGGCCGAAGAATGGAATGAGTACGCCATCGGCGTCCACTGCCACTACGGGTTCAACCGGACTGGCTATTTTATTGTGTGCTATCTGGTCGACCGACTGGGCATGGACATCCAGGAGGCCATCGATACGTTTGCCGAAGCCAGACCTAATGGGATCCGACATTCGCATTTCCTGGACCGCCTGTTTCTCCGGTACTCTGGCGTTAAGAGCTGAGGGTTTCTCTTCTATCTCCTTTCTTGAATGGTTGATGGCGTTCATTGGTTGGTTTGGGTGAGTAATCTGGGCCTCTGGCATTCATTCACGGAGCGGCGCACCAAATACGGGTTTTCTCCGTCTTCTTCTTTTCTTCTTCAGCGTTTTCAGAGGGTATAGATTCAGGTATTCTTCCAGCGGTATTGGATTTGGATTGGCGTAGCGCAACAGGTTCCACGGGGTTCGGAAACTCTATACCCATGAGTGTTCTACTTGTTTGTTTCCCTGCCATGGTCAGCTTCTTTGTCACATAGTTGTATGTGTTTTATCAGCACAATAGCGATTGTTCTTTTATCTTCTTTGCCTACTTAAAGCTTTCTGGAATGCGTGGGAAACGTGAGTGCTGTGTTGGTGACTGGTGACTCAATCGTGGCCCTCCCCTTTTAATGTTGAACAGACCCAAAGTGCTCAGGGAAATTGAATACAGCTTGGGCGCGTACCTGGGTTTATATAAACCTACCTGGGCCCCGTGATGTCTGCCTGCTACCTATCTCCGATGGGTCATACCGTTTGACTAACGTCGTGACTCTTTACCTTTCTCCGTTACTTTGGACAGAGGGTATATATTCCTGCTGCCTTCCTCGCAGCAGTTGAAACAATCTCTTACCACACAACTACACTCACAACAGATCCAATCACTTGCCACACAATCGTCATTCAGTCTCTCAAGCTGAAACATCTTTCAGACTCGTTCACTCACCAACAAACCACGAACATCATGTCTTTCTCTATTCTCCAGTCGGTGCCACGTGTTGGCTCGCGTGCCATTCAGGCAGCTCGTCCGGCCTTCGGTCAACAACGCTCAACCTCCTGGATGGGATTCGAGCAGCCCAACCCTTCGGTCTACAGCCCGCCACCACCACCACCACCACCACAACCACCCCAAGAGGGTGGCGAGAAGGAGGAAGAGGAACTGCTCCGCCAGCAACAAGCATCCGCTGCCGTCTCGCCTACCGGAGAGCCCAACAAGCTTCCTACCAACAACGTCACCAGCATCATCGGCACCTTGGTCAAGCATGACGGCTTCGTTGACTGGATGACCCATTTCCTCAAGAGGAACGAGGCGAAGAAGCAGCAACGGGAGGAAGCCGAGCTGGAAGAAGCCGCCGAGAAGCTCAGGTTCCAGCAGCAGCGACAAAAGGAGGCCCAGGAGCTCGAGGCCAAGGAGACCGAGTACCGCCAGATGGCAGAGCAGCAGGCCGCCGAGGCCGAGGCCATCCGGGCCCAGGTCCGGCAGCGGCCCTACTACGAGCTGCAGACCACCAAGCTCTGCATGCCGGACCACCCGGCCACGTTTGGGTGTAATAAGGCCGAGGCCCGGCGCGATCTCGTGGAGGGGTACGGGTCGGTGCGCAAGTGGAGGTACGACTACCTCACGGAGCGCAAGGTCACTGAGCTGGCCCAGGAGGCGGCGGAGAGGATCCGTCTCGAGGCTAAGAAGCGGGAGCTGAGGAGCCAGTACCGGGAGGCTATCCGGAAGGCAATTCGGGAGGAGCAGACGAAGCCACACGACTGAACGGCCTATGGCTAGGTTCTTTCTTATGATGGCTGCCCTATCGACCTTCTGCCAAATTGGTGACGCATCTCAACGTGTACAAATGGGTTGATGGGGGGTTCAAGTGCACACACATACATGCACACATGGCACATCATGGGTTGGAGTTTAGGGGGGTTATGGAGCAATCGAGATGGGAACTCGGAGGGAGGAAAGATTGCTTTTGAGCTATGGTTTCCATGATACCCGCCTGCCTGTATACACTGCCAAGCAGGTATGCAAACTGGCAAGGACTTTTCAGACTAGTCAACACACACAAGTTGAATGACAAATTTCACTATACTAAAGATCAATAACTGTTTTTTGCAATGTGACTCGCCCTCGTAACTGTCGATAATCATCATATTCTACCGTAGGTAATTCACACTTACAACTTGCCACATGCTCCTTTACGTACCCATCGCCTCGTTGCTTGCATCAATCGATTTACTTTTCCCCTAAATCTTTCCATTACCCTGCGGCAGCGGCGGCGGCACACATCCTACCGTCCTCATCAACGACCCAAGCCTCGCTCCCCACCCCTATGGTAGCGTAGAAGAAGTCGTCTGGGTCGTACTTCTTCCTGATGGCGAGCAGGCGGGGTTAATAAGCGCCCCAGAACGTCTCTTGGAATTTCGGCTGCCTCCAACTGGCCTCGTTCACTAGGTACGGCAAAACAAGAAGCGTTTTAGGTACCCGATGTCAGCGTCAAGCAGCAAGAAAAAGTCTGGGCATCGGACGGGAGGACGGGAGGACTCTCCCACTCTCTCTTCTTGTGTACATGTGTATATGAGAAGCCCGTGAGATTACTTGCCTGTTCTGTACGTACCGTAGGCTCCGCTTGCAGGCATGCCGGCCTCGATAGCCGGCATGATGACATCGGTCATCCTATCCTGCAGCGCGACCATTATCCTGAGGTGCGAAGATAACTCTGTCACTGACACCCGGCTTGCCACACAGATACTCGGTTACAGCTACGCTGTTTCCACCATCATCAATGAGACAGGCCTCATCCCTCGCGTTTACATAAGGAGGAGTTCCATCCTACTGACATGTAGACTGCGCCAAACGCTACTAAGAAACGAAATGGGGTCTTTCGAAGCCATGCCTGAGCAGAACCTGTACCATTATCACCTGATGCAATACATTGGCACCCCTTTGTAAGTAATCGTGTCTATCGTCTCACTACTGGCCCTCTCTCTCCCATTGGATATACCGGCCTAAGCCAGCCAGCCAGCCCCCTTAACTATTACCTAAGCTACATCCTCAGCATCCTTGGCTTCAAACTCAGTCTCCGGATCTCCTACCTCCGAATCATCCCCGGCCGGCGATGGCGGAGCACCATCATCGCCGCGACCGCGGCCTGCACCCTGTACCACACCTCCTTCCTCCTAGCGCAGCTGTTCCTGTGCACGCCCGTGACCAAGCAGGGGGACAAGACCATCACCTCCGGATACTGTGTACCCCCAGTGCCTTTCTATATTACCATGTCCTCTCTCATCATTGCCTTCGACATCATCGTGTATGCTCCCCTTGGTAGCAGAGCAAATCCGACTAAGCTGATACCGAAAAACCACACACCCCATCTTTCTCCCCTTCTCCACCCTCTCCCGCTCCCACATCCAAACCCGCCGCAAGCTCGTCCTCCTCGGCCTGTTCGCGGACCGGCCTCTTCATCACCGTGATCCAGATCCTGCTCCTCCAGACCGTCAAGAACCTGTTCCCATTCTCGTTAGCAGGGAGGTCAGTGTGACTACGGGCGACGGCGGCGACGTGACGGTGGGGAAGAAGAACAACAATGAGAGCCAGGAGTCAATGATCCCGCACCAGGAGCAACAACACCAGGGAATGAAGAAGACGGAGTTCCCATATGGTCCATGAGGTGGCACATGCCATGTAACGGACGATTAAAGGAGGGAACTACAGAGAGCCCATCGTGTGACGGCTCGGAGAACAAGTATCACCCTTCACATAAAGACAAAAGATCCAGTTTAGATCTGAGCTGTGAGAAGGCATCCTCTTGCTTGTAGTTCCATAAGTATTTATTTTTATTTTTTATTTTGTTTGGAAACCAGTTCGTGAAGACGTGGGAAGCTTGAACTAACCCTACCTAACCTAACCCAACCTAACCCAACCCAACCTACCTACAAAATGTTCCCAAGCTCAAGCAATCAGGGCCAGCAATACTTGATAAGCATGTATGCTCTTTAAACCATGTTCCCTCCTTGGCTTTGCTCATTGGTACAAGCCCGAAAAGACATTGAAAAGTCCCATCCCAGTTGCAACCGTTAGAGAAACCCAGTCCCCTTTGAGCCCTAGCATCACGCGCATAAAGTGTTTCTTTCATCAGGATATCGTTATTTGAAATATGGGTTTTTGTATTCGTAAATGTCCACTGTGGACTCGTTTTGTTTTGTTTTTGGTCATTGTTCACATGTATCATGAACTGGCTCGGCAGAGCAGCGGCTCGCCGGTGGTGCTGAAAGGTGCCTGCCAAGGGGTTCCGCCTGTGCACAAGCAAGTATGGCGACCATTCTAGGTCATAAAATTGCATTCCAAGGTCAGACTGGCGGGAGGCAGACTGCCCGTCGTAGCGATTCGGATCTGCGGTCAGCGTGACAAGCGTCGCTGCAAGCTCAGTGATGAGACCTCCCAGCACATCATCCTTCAGGGGTGTTTTCTCTCGTCAACCACGCGAAGATGCAACAATAGCGATGAATGCCTATCGTTTCCGCACGTGAAACTAATACGGGAAGTCCGAGGAGATAGCGAACTCGCCGAAGTCGTTGCATAGCGGAGGCGGAAAGCTCTTAACTCTGGTAATCCAAAAGGTGATAGCGTCCGCAGCAACGTAGCCAGGCTGTTGTGGTTGGCGGGACGCATTTCGAAGACTCGGCCATCTGGTGATCGTACTCGGGTACCGAGAATTCCCAGTTCCTTCAGGCACTTTGTCCTGGGCCACTTCAACAGCGCTGCCAACAACCAGAAGCTCAAAAGCTTGTCGTTTCAATGCAGTCCGTGTGTATGAAGGGAGAGCATGGGGGTGATGATGACGACGTATGATAAGCCTCGCCATGCTAAGCATCCAACGACTACTCGCTGGACAACACTGACTTTTCGGCTCGGGCCCTCATGTGATTCGAGTGGGTTTCAAGGCAACGTGCCATGAGATGGGTGACTTGTTACATGGTTAGTGGGCCGTTCCGGCAATCAAAAGGGGGAACAACTTACTGGGCCACACAGCGGACTTATCAAGCATGTAAGCCGTCAACCTGAGCACCTTGGCCGCATATCCGTTGTGGTCATCCATCTGCACCATGCCACTGCTCACATTGCCACTGACGAGGTCCAAGTTCACTTTCATTTCGGCACTGGCCAGCACCTCCTGAACCTTGGAAAGCAGCTTCATATCTTCGTCCTCTAGGAGCATGATTGCTGGTACCTGGGTTAAGTCGACCTCGTCTTGCCCGATGATGCCGAGATATCGTCCTACGCGATCCTGTAGAGTGGCCACCCATTCGGCCAAGACTTGAGCGCAGTCGAAAGCACACATGGCAGATTGCATGGGCAACTCCTTGCTGGTGAAGTCTGCTAGCGTCACACCAAGTTTGTCCGCCATGGCAAGGGAATCAGCGGCATAGAAAGCGGCCTTGCGAAGGTGCTTCTCACGCTTCGAAATGGCGCGGTTGGAGATTTGAGATTGGCGTCGCTGGGGCGCGGGCATTGGCGGAGGAAACTTAGCGGTTGAGAAATCGGGCGACGATGACTGGGTTGGCGGCGAATCGACGAAGACCGAGCTAGTTGCGGAGGCGTCCGAGGTCGAGTCCCTGTTAGACTCAGGCGAATGTTCGGCATGCTGGACAATCTCATTCCCGCGCGAGAGCTCCTCGGCCAAGCCATCCCAGTCCCGTTGCCAGAACTTCTCCTTCGAGCGCGACAAATTCACAAACAGGCGAACATAAGCAAGATCCAGGAGCGGGATAGCATCAGCTGATAGTGGTCCCATGCCAAAGGGGTTGGGCCGCTCGAGACTGTGGTGGGGGTTGCTCGCCCAAGCTGCCTGCCAGGCCTTCAGGGCGGGTTCAATGTGACGGTGCATTTTTTCGGTTTCTTCATTTGTCCAAACTTTGTTATGATGTCGCTGCCTCGTCTCCCAAATGTAATTGTGCAAAGCATTTATCAGGATCAAGCAGCCAAACGTACTTGGCTTTAATTCGCTTTTAGGGATGTCATCCATATTGACCATGGAACCGAACGGCTGGCCCGTACTGTGCAGCGCAAGCTTTTGCTGCTTTTCATTTGTGCGCAAAAAGCTCACCCAGGGCCTCGTGGAACGTCATGCGGTTGTGGCCGGCTGCCCTAACACCGCCTTTCAATTGGAACGCGGCGGTACTTTCAGCGGCAAAGAACTCCTCGTCGCATGGCAGGTCCTGGAGAATCTCCGAGTTTGTTAAGGCAGGGGCATGGTTGTATCCGGACACTAGGAGACTGGAGAGGATAAAAATCACGTAGAGAGTTCGTTTGCGTTCCTCGACGGTTTTCCACCTCACCCACTCCGCCTGCTCCTCGGACTCGGGCTTAATCCCGCCCCAATTGCCCTCCGCATCACCCATCTGCATGTCGTGGCTCTCGGCCGTCTCGAGCCTCATCTGGCGGAATAAACCGGCCGCTTGGGCGAGACTGACCAGGGCTGCAGAGTGGGTGGACGCAATATCGCTGGCCGTTTTATCACCACTATTGTGCCCATAGATGACATTGAGTAACATAGCCTGCACCAGCCAAACCGGTGTGTGGACCGCATTTTCCGTATTTTGTGAACCATGGTCCGACATTGGGGTCCGGCGGAAATCTGCCTTTCGGACGTCGGCTTTTCGGCGTTCTTCAAGATATAATTGTATCATTTTTTTGCCCATTTCGAATAACTCCCTGGATTGCGTGTGCTCCTTCTCATACAAGGCACCGATCGCCGCCATGGATAAAATCAAGCATCCGCTGCCTCCGACAGTGTTAGTCCTGCCGCTGGAAGGCTGAGATGGTACGTCAAAGGATAAGGTGGGTACATGTAGGAAAGGTAGATGGGGATGGAAAAAGCGGAGGTAGCTCCCGACATATCGTTGCAGCTCATGGGTGCTAGGGAGACTCCGGGCATACTCCGGAACGTTGTCCGTGTTCGCCTGATATTGGGGGGATAGCGGGGTGTTTGGCGTGGTGAAGGAATACTTTCGACCACCGAAGGGTGCGCATTGTGACAGTGCATGCACGATGGCTGCCCTCGTGGTGTCAGTGATGGTACTCACTGGAGATGGGCCTTGATGAGTGCCATTCATCGAGGTTGGTGTTTCTGGGCCGGTGCCAAAGTTCATGGTCTGGTTGAGGTTCTGCGTGTTGAGGCCCGGCACGAGCGACGGACTGAGTGAGCTCATGGAGGGCGGCGGCGTGGAGAAGTATACGTCGTTCATGGTCTTGTGGGGAGGCTGCGGCGATACGGGAGCGCCGGTCATAAGGTCGGGGAAGACGGAGCCGTTCATGTCCATGCTGAAGGGGTTCATGGGAGGTCCCATGCTCACCGCAGGCTGCCAGATGGAGCTTGAAGACGTGGTTACGACCGGGTGGTGGTTGGACCCGTCCAGCATGACGTCGCTTATCCCGCTCTGGCTAGTGGTGCTCATAGCGGACGGTGACGAGCCATCCACGGCGTTGTCATTGGGGTTGCTGAAGGACATGTTTTGCTCAAAGCCCGTAAGCCAATCAAATGTGTCGTCAAGGTGCTGGCTCGTTGGTACATCAGCTAGTCCATTGCCAAATGGCGAGGTTGGGTCCATGGCCATGGAATGGGGAGACTCGCTATAATGAAGGGCGTTGGGGTTGATGGTGGAAGATCCAGGACCCCCGAAAAGGAGGCCTTCGAAGTCGAACTCAGGCTGCCCGAACTGCAAAGGCGGAGCCGTCCTCAGGGCCGTGTTGAAGTCCAGGTTGTTGATACCATGGGTTTCTAGCTTGGGCAGGCCGTGGTGAATGCCGCGATGTCCCATCACGGACGACATGCCGCCAAAGGCCTGGTCAATGCTATGGTGCTGGGGGAATCCCACCAAGCTGGCATGCCGGCTGTGTGTAGGCTGCGCATGGCTTCTGGCCACGTTCGCATTGGCCTGAGCGATCATGGACATGTGGCTGCCATCAACATGGCTTATTGTGTTAGCACGAGGCCGCACATGGGACGAGTTGCCGCCAGCAGCAGTGGTCGCCGTTGTAGCCGTGCTAGCGACACTGTTCTTACGGGCCCGGCTCTGGGTCGTAGTAGCACCGCTGGCGCTCTCGCGACGATTTCTCGGCCGCGACGAAGGTGTGGTTGTTTGATGCAGCTTCTGCTGGTGCCGGAGCAGGAGGTCGCGGCGGGCAAAACATCGTGTGCATTCCGGGCACTCAAAGGGCTTCTCTTTGGTGTGGGAGCGCTCGTGTCGCTTCAAGTGCTCGAGACGGGCGAATGCACGTTGACACGTCTGGCAGGTGTGAGGGCGCGGCTTGTCGGTCTTGGGCGGCGGGAAGTTGTTGGCGGGCGCCTTTGCCGTGTTCACGGTGATTGTCGAAGCTTCACAGTTGGTTTCTAGTCAGTCATCGTTGGCGACGGGAGGGAGCAAATAGTCTAGTCAAGCCAGGGGAGTTTCAATCAAGCTTAAATTGGGATTGGGCGGGAGTGCACTGCTTGCGTCGCGTTGCGGGTTGGCGACATGTTCGTCGTTCCCGGCAACGGTGGCAGCGTGGTGGCAGCGTGGTGGCAGGCAGTGGTGTGGTGGGCTGGGCAGTGGTGGTGGGTGGTGGGATGAAGCTCTAGTGAGGGGCAACTCCCTCGAGCAGGCAGATAAGGGAACAGACGGGAAATGGCTCCATACCCTCGTTGGTGACAGCATTCTCGGCCGGGGCGGCAGGAGGAGAAGGATTGGACATGACGACCGGAAGAGAGGAATCTTGGGTGAAGCTTGTTTTGTTGGGTTGGTGGGTGGGCGGGTGGTTGTCTAAGCTGTATTCCCTAAACTCGACTCTTTTGAGGTCGTTTTGTGACTCGAATCAATCGAGGGGCAGATCGAATAATTGAGCGGAAGAGCTGTGAGTAAGTTGGCAGGTAAGGTTAACTTTGAGCGTTTTGGAAAGTGGGATGAAAGGGCCGAGAGTGGTGGGCTGTGGCGGGGGGTGTATTTGGGCCCCAGTTCTCTCAGACTCTCTCAGACTCTCTCGCTCTCACACACACACACACACACACACCAGACCAGCCAGACGCTGCTCTCTCTCTCGGGCTTCCTGGGCAATCCAATGCACAATGAATGCACTCTGGCTGGGCTTGGATCTGTATCTGGCTCTGGCTCTGGCTTTTGGCTTTGGGGACCCTCTGTCTGAGAGAGTTTTGTATGTAGGTAGGTAGGTACGTGTGGTGCGTCTGCGTCTGCGTGTACGTGTAGTACTAGTAGTAGGTAGGTACTGCGTGTACGTGTGGTGACAACACGGGAACGGAAGAGAGGCTGGACCCTCTTTCTTCTTTTCTTGGATATCTCTCTCGCGCGCGCTCTCTCTCTCTCTCTCCGTCTCTTTTACTTTCGCGCTCTCTCAGCTTCTATTTCCACTCAAAGTGAGACTGTAGCCACAGCCTGGGACAATGCTCGTTACGTGAATGGCCGGGATGGAGGAGCAGGTAGCGGCAGTAGCAGCTTGGGAAAGTAGCTAGGACGGACAGGTAGCAAGCAGTAGTGTCGTAGCTACAAGTTAACTGGAGAGGGTGACGGGCTCGGGCTCGAGTAATTGGGTTGTAATTGGCGCAGTGCCTATCGTCGGTGAACTGGTGGGACACGGCTTATCAATTCGGTTCAATTCGGTTCGCCTCGTTTTGTTTCGCTATGACTCTTGCTTCGATTCCAGCCCGGCGGGAAGGAGCAAAGGCAATGGCTCTCGAAGGGATGGAGGAGAATGAAGCAAAATGTTTGGTTTGGGCGTCGAGGGTGTTGAGAAACCAGAACAGACAGAGAGTATGTAGATAGGTAGACTCCGTCTTTCCGTCACGAGAGCTCGGCTGGAAGAAAGACGAGAGACAGGCACGCACACACACACACGCACACAGTCACTCGCTCACATACATACATTGATACACGTACATACATAACGCACTACTACACTATTGGCACCCCGAAGAAGGGTCTGTCTGGTCTGGTCTGGTGTCTGTCTGGTGTTGGATGACATTCTCATTCGACTAGGCCTAATGCTGCAGCACCACCAGCCTTTTCCATCTGTGCATGGCATCAAACTGGCATGGCATGGCATGGATACATAGGCATGGACATGGGCATGGGCAGGCCAGGCAGTGTCACAGTGCGACGCTTTTCCAACCTACATCCCTATCCTCAATAGAAGAATAGCACCCGAGCAAAACCATAACAGAGCAATATCCCGTCATATCTTCCACTGCTGCTGCTACTATTATTATTATTATTACCACTTGCGACATACACATAGCCGGCTTCTTTCCAGATGTAGGCAAGTGAGCTTTGTGAAGGTACCTACGTTTTGGCAGGCGAACTGGGCCCCCGGCTAAGTAGGCATTGCGATGTACATGTGTGCAGTCGCAGCAGGTGTGCGTGAGTGGTGGGTTGATGGTTGGGTTCCTCTTTTTGGTGCCGGCGAGAGTTACCTTAGTCGTGTCGTACCGGTACTTTCTGCCTCAGGACTGACGTCTCTGGAGGGTAGTCGAGCCAGGGACGCAGCATGGAAAACAGAGTGACCGACAGGGGATTCCGCTCCCAGATTCTCATAGCCGCGTGCCCAAGACGCACGCTGACTGGCTCTCGTCAGGGTTCATCGGAGGCTATCCATAGTGGAGTGGGATTTTTGGTCACAAGGACGCCGCTCGCGCAGGGTAGACTCTACCTGCCCGGCGCGTACATTGGCGGGCTCTCACGTCTGGCCCTAGGCCCAAAGTCAATCCACGAGCGAGACGCATGAGCCGACGAACGAGAGCGCCCGAAAGCTCCCAGGTTTCCAATCTCGTTTTCCATGGGCCATCTGCGCCCTCGAAGGCCAATGCCATGCCATGCCAATGCCCAAGTAGGTACGCAGCTGCATACAGTAGCTTCGACCGACCCTGGCCCTTATTACGTCGCGGCTCCGATGTGCTTTGTAATAAAAACTGCTTTGCAACTCTTTGCTGTCTTTCCCAAGTGCGTTTCACTATTTCGGATTTCCTGATATCCCTCCCCCGCTTATATCATTTGATGGATACATTGGGCGACGGGAAAACACTGAGAAGCTCAGAGGGCTCGAAAAGGCGGTGTCTCGTATGAACCATGATCCCAGATAGATCGAGAAATCGAGAAGCTTATTTGCAACGTGGGATTGGGTCAATTTGCCAGCACCGGCGCTCGCAATGCCCTATCGATACGGTAGTCTACTTACTTACTACTCTTTTACAAGCCAGGAAGCGGCCTGGTGGGCAGGGCAGCATCATGAACAATGGAATTGAGAAAAAAAGCGAGGACCCTTGGAGGGGCAATTCTTGAAGGTGGGATGTGACTGGTCCGCCAAGGCTGCATGGTGAAAAAGGTGTGGTGGGCTTGTCCACCGTCCTCGTCGCATCCTCTCCGGTGTGGTCCTCCTGGACCTGCTGCAAGACCTGCTGCAAGACCTGCTGCAAGACCTGCTTCCTGCTTTCTGCGCCATGCCCGTTTCTACATAGTTGGCAAATGTTCCGTGCAATCTGGGATTCATATCGGGTCGAGCCAGACTCCAGCAGCGGCAAGCAGACCGGCTTTACTACGGATTGTGGCGGATGTCGTCGCATCCATCCATCCATATCTGGACGGTGCCCCACGGGTCTGTCGACTACGAGCTACATGATCACCACGAGTTGCGTGATATCAATATGTCTTGGCAACCGGTGTGTAAGTCCTGTACGGACGTTACTGTCGCTTTCTTTCCCGGCTGCTCTGCTAGTTCGTATTTATGTATCAAGTATTTGGCGAGAGTAGCCAGAGTAGCTAGAGGTAGGTAGGAGGGTGGCATGGTGGCATGGCCGTATGGGCCATGCCACGCAAAGACCGAAAGTCACCCGAAAGAAGGATGGCCCGGCGACATCATATCGAGACCAAATCATACACCCGATGAGACTAGTCTTCAAAGTGCAAAGGTGTGAATCGGTAGTGAATCGGCCACACTTCATTGGGGAGAGTGGTAGGGAGTGGCCGAGGTCCAGTATTGCGGACCAGAAGCTGGCAGAAGGGCGGCTGGCGGGATTTATGAAAGAGTCCAACCCTTTTTTTCCAACTTTGATGTCAAGTGGGCGACGAAGACGATCGGGGCAGATACGCGAACCGTCGGCTTTCTGGTTTGTGCACACTCCGGCGCCGTCTACTTAGGTGGTATACTATCGACAGGTTGTGGTGTGCCGTATCAAGACCATCATCGTCAAAATGGCAGTAACCGTAGCAGGGCAAGACTGGGCAGCAGTCCAATAACACCCTCGGCCTCTCATTGGCTCGGAGTAAGCCACACGGCCACCACGGCAGCCCCTGCAGAAACGGACGGCAGAGGATAGATAAAAGTGCATGTTGTTGCCTCGTTGCCTGCCATTTTCTTTTTGCAATTGTCATACTGAGTGAGATATCAGTCTGACTGGCGTTGACAGCAGGTGTTGACAAAGAGCTGACGTAAATCAGCCTGGTTGCCCTAACTTGTCTCGCACTGGGTTACGAGTGGCATGTCGATCTTTGCACAATCTTGGATTTCCGTTAGCGTCAGCGAGCCAGGGCCAGAGCCAGAGCCAGACCCTGGATGAGCTATTAATACGACAACCAACCACCAATTCTGATTTGCGTTTTGGTGAAGGCAGGCAGGCAGAGACCAGCACGCAGCACGGTGGCATGTACGTACAGAAAGTACCTAGCTAGGTAGGGTACGCTTGGCGCCGACTGTGAATGAATGTCATGATGTACCTTAATGGATCCTCCTGTCTCAAAGGTCCAGGTTGATTCGACGGATTCAGGAAGCTCGGCGTATCGCAGCCTCTGCTGGTCCAGCTGGCCCCACTGCCACAACTTACCACTACATATGATGATGAGCCTCGAACGTGTCGGTGTTGCATGTCGGCAAGCCGGCGGCTTGCGGATCGTCTTCTTCACCGAAGGCATTAGACGTTCCAAGCCTGTGAATTACGATATCTACATGTAGATGTGGATGAGCAATGAGAGTCTCTGGCTGGGATTTTCTTTCGGCACGTGTGCTTAAGCTATTCGGCAACACGCGAGGAAGGGCCAGAGCCTGGCTGAAGCTCTAGACCAACCGCCGTTACATTGATGATGATCAGTGATCTACCTACTTTACAATTCACTCAACTCAGGAAATGCTACATTGCAGGCATTGCGTGGAAAACAGAACCGTGCCGCAGGCGGGATGCAATCTACCAGCTGCAGGCGACCCCGGCACTGCTCCTTCATCTTACTGGCGGAGACGCCCAAGGCAGCAAAGAGTAGCATGACTTACATACTCGTTTCTGTCTCTGGCGAGTCTGGCTTTCTGACGGCTACCCACAAGACGGATCTAGCCTGTGGGCCATCTGCCATTATCAGGATATGTCGGGCTTTCTACTCTGGTCTTTGGCCAAAGCATAGCCTCAATTACTGGAGACTCAACAATTCAGGAACCAAGATGAACAGATAGCGTCTCCGAGATATTTTATCTGGGTATTCGTTGGTTGGCAGCAGGGAAGGCAGGCAAGGCAATTGTAGCAGCTTACTGTAAATGCCCATCGTGACATCGGTTCTCGGGATTTTGCAGCCGAGCATTGTCCCGATCCAACGTTCTACATCATGTAGGTACTTGATATGTGACAGCAAGCACGGGCAGACGGGCACGGGGGGTTACCAACGGCTCAAGGGGTTCTGTTGGCCCTTGGGGGCCGGCTACATGAACTGACTCCACGGGCTTTCATGTACGCCCTCCTGGCGAGCCTCTCAGCCTGCACCACTATTGGATTGATTTGTTTGAAATGCCACCATGCGAATGGCGAACGACTCTATTGCAACCAGACGGGAACAACTCGCATTGGCTCGATGCGACTCAGTCCGATCGCTCACGTCTGAGCTGTTCAGATGAGATGCACGAGCGCGTCATCCCCCCCCATGCTCTAACAGTCTGACTCCTGGTCATTACGGGACCGGTAAACCGAATGAGTGACAGGTTGCATATGTGCAGCTGGGCTTTTTAGTGAATGAGTGAACGGAAACATATTCACCCGCATTGCCTATACGACATTGCAATTAATTTGGCGCAGTTCCACATTCGGGCACACCTGGTGGCGCTCTTTCGTCGAAGCGAGTTGTAGGTTGGTTAGATGCTGTAGCTTGAGAAAGATGGACGAAACACGAGCCAGGAAGGATATTTACAGTCTTGTCGCATTAATAGAGATCATATGTATGCACATTGTAGGTAACATATGCTGATTTCCAGTGCGACTTTCTTCATGGCCCTGGGAGCAATACAGACAGACGGACATGCCCGCCAACATTTCCCGATCCAATCCCGACTTCCCCAACCCCCCAATCCCCAGCGGGCTGCGGGATAACGCACAGCGCACCCATTGAACGGAGCGAGCGAGACAATCTGGGGAAAGGTCGGACAAGAGTTTCGAATGTACAGCCAGGAACCCTACCTAGCTCCGAGCTCTAAAAGCCCATTTCATTTCGCACCACCACGCCATCAGCCGTAGCCATCGTCCTACTTCTGTAGCTAGAGCTGTGTCCCGAGGCTAGTTGGGTTTGATGTTTTGTTTCCGAATTTGGAGTTCAAGACATTGAACCCGTGATGTGCGCATCAAGTTTCAATGCGAAATCGTTCGTCTAGTAAATGCAGCGAACGAACAGGTGACGATCCTAAATCAAAACGAATCAATCAATGGGGTTTTACTGCGACAAGGCAAGTACGGCAAAAACAGGCCCAGTGGGTAGTGGGTTGGCCAGCAAAGAAAACGGGCTTTCGCATTCTTTGCCGGTGCCGGATATGCCATTCTGCCATTGATCAATTTGAAGCTCCCCCAACATTGGAAGCCTCGGATGAGGGAAGCAGCGGCCTTCTCCAAAATTCCCCAACATTTCATTTCGAAAATGGGGATGGATCGTCTCGAACCCCCAAATTACATCACATCCTGTTGACATGGGATATTATCCATACAACATTCAATCCATTCACGTGTACACAACCCAACCTGTCCTATTGCATTCGATGACTTCCCCAATGCTGCAGCTCAGCCCATACCATCTACGGCCACAACGCCGCCCGAAGAGATGACGGCAGCAAGGCCGCATCCAGCATACCATCGCCCAACCTCGTCATCAATGGAACCAAGCTACATCAATCTCAGATCACATACCTACATGTACATGAAAGCTCCCGACGATCTACACACTGTACTGGGTTACTCCTACTACCGTAGCCTCATGTGGGCGTGGCCACTAACAGAACCCGGAAACGAAACCTTTGCCAAACCTCAAATGCCGATACTTGACTTGACTCTCAACATACTAACAAGAATTTGCACTGGTGCGTGCGTGTCCCAGCTCTCTTGGTAGCCAACAGGGCCTGCAGAGAATTCAAGTGCATGGTCATAATAAGTGGCTGTTCATCCCATTGAGCGGCGATGTCTCTGGTGGTCACCTTGCGAGATACATTTCCGGGCAAATTTACCGCATCGGACGAATTGCGATCGTGTGCCAATGCTACTACAAATCTGGCAGGCACGTCGACAAGCCTGAAACTATATATTTCATTTTCTGGCATCCAGGGTCATCAGAGAGCTTCTTCGCCCAAGGGCACATCCCTCAAACCACTGGCACCATGCGCAGCCTCTTTCTGCAGCTTGGGATGAGAGCTCAACGGTGGCGACAACCTCTGCAACTGCCATCAAATAACGCAGCGCCATGTTCCAAACCTTCGGTCTTTGTCATTCGACATGCGCTTCTTCAAAAGACGCCAAACTGCAGACCGACCATGGGGCTTGATTAGGAAAAAACAGCGGCCACTTTGCGCAAGAGACTCCCAGGATGGCCATGCAGGCAAGACATCCCTGTCTTCCCCAGACTCTGCTCCTCCAGGCTAGGCGGCCCACATTGCTGCGTTTTCACTGGCTCAGCTGACGTCCATTTGGGGGATGCCGATCTCATCAAGAAAGGGACTGGCTGGCCAGTGACCAACAAACCCAGAACTTCGAGATCCTGGATGCCAACACCAACCCACACACACCTGCTGTAGGCACACACACACACACACACACAACAATTTGTAAGGAGCACACTCGACTTGGCATCATACTCGTGTACGAGCCCCATGTTTACTGCTACCAGCAGTACTCTAGGGTGGACATTTCGGGAAACTCGAGAAGCGTTTGATTCGTCTTTGAAAGCCGATCGCCCACCGCCGCGCAAGAACATACCTGGCAAGATGGATCACTGTTCATCTTGACCGCAGACTTTCTTTTGCGCACCACCCACCTAGCCAGTATCGGCAGTTCACCCAACAGTTCATCCGAGCTCTTATGTGGGTTACTGTTGGTGCTAAGTAGCCAGGAGCTGGGGCATGTAGTTCAGTCGAACCGAGCCTGCAAGGCCGAACATCCATGATTCGCCAATGGCGGCCCAGGGGGCGGAACGGCATTAGGACTTAGCATGCGGAATATGCGGTGCGGATTCGCTAACTAGCAGCTGCAACCTAGCAGTTCGAAAAGCAGTAGCTTGTGCATTTGGGCATCTTGGCATAGGAAGCACGAACCAAAGCATCGAGCATCACGTTGCGACAATCTGGGTCCCCAAACTCTGTGTGATTTCCGGGGTTTCCCAAGGCAATGCCACTTGGAATAAACCTCGATCAATGTTACACGACAGGTGATTTGACGATCCTCTGGCTACTGCGGCGACAGTAAAAGGCAATGCTATTGGCTGAACCCGAACGCTGCACGTTTGCAGGTAATGAAGAATTCTAGAAAGGCATGATGCTGATCAACGTCCTGATTTTGCCTACCCAAATATACCATTCAACAACTTTCACAAGAGCAGCCCCCAACGCAAGCCGCTTCCCCAACCACCATCAGGATACTCGGTGAAATGGCCATCGTCACGTCGCAAGCTCATTGACAAGTTCGCTGCATCCATCCGTCCGCTTCATGATTCCTGGAGTGAAGTCGGCATCGCGGTGGTTAAGTACGGCCCCTTGCGATTGGCTAATCAGCATGCAGATGAGCAAGCCACACACAATATGAGCGTTGCATCTTGAAACAACCATGTACCCCCGGAAGGTTAAGAAAACGACTTTGGCGGCTTTAGTGCATGCGAGATGCATAGGAGCGTCTTTAAGGTGTGTTACTCGCCACGCTCGGGATACCTTCTCGCCCATGTTAGCGAGCTGACAGGAAACAACTGGCCAACCACGCTGCCCGGCGATAAAGTGGCTCGACACCTTCTTGTGAACTGCTTCACACTTCTGATGACGTTGGCAATCCATCTCCCTGCATAAGTGGCCTGGAGTATTTGCCTCGTTGCGGCCATGGATGGTAACCTACCATGCACTGTAGTATGTTTTCTGGGGGTCAAAGGGCAATACTGATATCGCTGCATACATGGTGAATGGGCGCGGTATTGATTGACCTATATCGCGACGGGAAGCAGTAGGTTGCAGCCACGGCGTGACTCTTGCAAAGTGCAGCACCTAACCTATGCTTGCACAACATATCCTATCCGGAGAGGCCCACCCGTGTCCTATTGCGTCGTATCGGATGCCAGCCCTCAGCTGACTCTGGTTGTACAAACAACAGCCGAAGTCTCGACTCATCAAGTGCCGTCTTCTACCAGTATTCTGATGACTGTCTCTGCAACTAGTACACCGCATCCGACTGGCAACTGCTTTTTCCCGCTTCGTCGACACCCGGCAAAACTTACAACCCTCTCGTCCCAAGTTCGCAGCACTCGTTGGATCGTTTGCTGTTCCGTGCAAGCCGCCGCTGCTAATCTTGCCTACTACGGCGGTCATGCAGCCGGCGCGTGGGTGGGACCACGGCCATAGGGCTCCACCCCTCCACGAACCTTCTGATCTCTAGTCTGCTATGTAGCAGGGCTAGCTTGGCTGTCCGTGGTCGAGGCCAAGCAGGCTAGCACCACTCTGCATCGTGCACTGGCAAGAGCGAGAGAGCGGTACACACCACTACGGTTAAAAATTGAGCCATCACCAGGGACAAGCTGTTCCTACATAATGTAAGTCATTTCAACGGCCTTTCCTCCTTTTCGCTGGCGCTGGCGCCGGTGCTGGATGGGATCTTCTAGGAACGGCGCGGGACCTGAGGTAGCATGCAGCATGTGCACCCAGAACATTGGTAATTCGAAAAAGTCGATAAATAAGCAGGTGGCTCCGGTGTGAAATTGACGACAGCATGACGGCCAGACGTCATATGCGGCAGAACGAGCAATGAAGATCGAAACTGCCAAACGATAGGCAGTGGTAGGCTCTAGACCTTCTGCCAGGCCAGCATCGATCCAACCTTGCACCGCATAGGACGATTTACATGTGCATCATCAGTTTCCAAGCAAGCTGCTTATTTGCTTCTAGCTGCTCAGCCGAACGTTTGAGCGATGCCCTTTTTCTTATTTCCGACTTGGAAGCTTGCAGTTGAGATTAGGCGTACACTGTGTATATGTGACGTGACACTTGCCGAACACATTATTGGTAAGAAACTAATTAATGACCGACTGCCCAACAACAGTGGACAAGGACTACATACGTATGGGTTCCCGATTTCTGGCTGGCCGTCAGTTTCTTTCACTCGCCACTTTCAGTTTAGTTAGCTGATTAGTATTCGGGAAATTTGATATGTTCGGACGGTCTGGATCTATCTAGCAGCAACTCAACTTTCTTGTTGGTGTCGACACTCCTACTCCTAGGGAGCTACTTGTAGCTGCCTTGCAGATTCTAAACGGTGCCAGTCCGTATGGGGCAGTCGATCGGCCCGCGAACGGAATGACGATCGCACGACCAGCAAACGGCTTCCGAGCAAGCACCCTTCTTCTGCCCTGTGTGCCCCTCCATCACACATCGTGGCTAGTCCGCCGTCCCCAACAACGGCGGCACTAGTAGTGGGATGGATGTCGAGGTTATATATTTGGGGCAAGGAGTTGCTGCTCGTCGGCCAGCCAGTGGCGAATGGTATATTATCATGGCAGTTGATTAGGCCGCTTGCTCTCTCACATACATACCACTACTACTGGCTGCTCTTGCTCTTAATTGTTCGGATCGGGGGGCAGGGGAGCGAGCGGCTGCGAAAAAGCTTGGCTTTACTTACTGCTGCTTACCGGGCTTCATGTCGACGTACAGGGGCATGGTCATAGAAACGATACATAGCTGGAGGAAAAAAGAAAAGTGAATGGTGGCTCTAGATCAGATGCAGTCATACCGCAACCGGAGAATAAACACGGCAATTGGGTTGTGCGTCCCGGACTAGGTACATAGATCTGTTGGGGTGATGGCGTCTCTACATATGCTGCTTACTGCTTGCTTGTCTGTCTCACATCCTAAGCCCCGAAACAAAGCAAAGCAAACCAAAACAAACCCCCAAATATGCGCCCCTCGGCTCGGGGTTGGAGGAGGGGCTCTTTTCTCCGCGCGGTCGGGGGTACTTACTGGTCGACTAGCTGGAGTCCGGAGCCCCCTCCGGGGCGGTCTACTTACATAGGTTCCTTTCTGACCGTTGGTCGTCTGTACGGTCCAATCACGGTGCCCTGTTACACCTGCGATTGTCTCACCCGGCAATAGAATAAGGGGCAAGTGAGGGCTCACTGGCGTGTGCATAGGCGTACGTACTTGATGACTGGGCGTGTACGCGCTTATATATGCTGTCATCTTCCCCTATGTGAACCATGTGAAGCTGTATGTACTCGAAGAAGAAGGAACAGAGCAATGATATGTGCTTATGTATATAAGTTTTTATCTAGCAGGAGACGGTAACTCCCTTGCCCCCATAGCATCGATCTACCCAGCTCAATTACACATCCATCGGGGGGTATGTATTTGGAGAGGGGAGATCGATCTCGCTTGCGTTCTCTCTCTCGACCCCCTTTTCTTAATGGAGTACAGTACCTCAGGGGGGCGCGGTGGGCAACGAACGAGTGTGAGGAGGAGGAGCACCACTTTCTCCAACCCAGATCTGCTACTTTATTTCCTTCCCCCTCACGATTGCGGGGGAATAGGAGAGAGAGAGAGAGAGAGAAGTAAGTGTTGGAGGAAAAAGAGGGGGATGAGGAACATCACATATACAGTACTTACTCACTGCTGACGATCAACGGCCCGACCACCTTTAATAGTAAGACCTGCCTGCTACCTGCGTGCGTGGAGAGAGAGAGAGAGAGGAGGGGGAGGGGGGAGGGGGAAGTGGTAAGGCATGAGATCTGTCTTACATTATAGATCGGAGGGGGATCTAATCTATCTATCTATCTGTTTGTTCCCCTCAATCCGTATCACCTACATGTGTGTTTGCTTGGGTTTTTGTTACCTGGTCACCGAGGAGGGGGAGGGTATGCTGTCACACGTAAGTGAACAAAGTCGACACCCACAACCCGGGACATTTACTACTTACGTCAGTAAGGGGTATGAGATGTAGACGAGTGGATTATCGAGCAATGACATGGCTTACCGCCAGACATAAAATATACTTGAGATCGAGAGAAATACCCAGCTGGTGCCGACGCGGGCTATCGAACACCATCTTTCTTGCCTGACCCGCATCGTCAGGAGATGAATGCTTCTGGACAGACATACACTTCTCCGTCGAACTGACCTTCTGCTGGAGACCTTATAAGTAAGTAGTACTAATACATCCTATCGGCAGAAAGTGTCCTCACACGTGGCCTGGCCTTGGTTTTCCCAAAGGGATACACACACTCGGTCACATACGTGATAGCTAGCAACGAGAATATCATCGATGGGTATAATCAATTCACTGCGAAAGGCGCGCCGTACTTGAGGTCATTCTTGACCAATTTGGATACAGTCCCTGAAGATAGTTCCGGGAGACTAATACACGAAGTTTTGATGTTAAATATATATGTATTTTTGACAACCTTGGTTTTTTCCTTAGCTATCATTTTTGGGTATCCCCAATAACACCATGACCCGACAACAACCCAGGTAGCTTCACCTGCACCAAAACAAGCGACAGTCTGTTGAATTAAACGACACATCACCATGTTTCCTTGGTGCAGGATCCTTAATCCCTCTTCCCCTTCCCATCATCCGTCGAATTCCCGCCCCCAAACGTCGACGAACTCCCCTCGACCCGGAAACTAAAGTCCACCACGCCGACCAGCTTGCTCACGTCCCGGACCAGGTCCTCGAGGTCGTCGCAGATCAGGCTGCTGCACACCTGCAGCACGGCGAACTCGGCGTACCCGTTCTCGGCCATGTTCTTGGCGTCCAGCAGACCAAAGGGACCGCCCCCTGGCCGAGGACCGCCGCCGCCGCTGGTACTCCCCGTGGCCGTGGCCGATGTCGACGGTGACGCCTCTGGCTCCTCTTCTCGATCGCTGTCGCTATCGCTCCCGCTCTCGTCGCTGTCACTACTATCCCGGACATCCCGACGATGCCGCCGCGCCGCCAACACCCCCAACCGCCGCGTCAGCGCAAACGGCCTCGGCAGCGGCATATTAGGCGGCAGCGAGTGCCCCGTCTGCAGCGAATGCGACAGCAGCGTCAGCGTACAGACGATGCCGCGCTTGGTGGGGACCACGTCCGCCATGAGCTCGGCAAGGGCCTCGATCCAAGCGCGGTCCGGCTCCTTCTCCTCCGCGGCGCCCTGCTGCCCCGGCGGCGCGTAGCCGACCGTGTGCGCCATCAGCGTCAGGTACGACACGATGCGCGTCGCGCGCTTGATGATGTCCTCGTAGACGTCTCGCGGGAAGGCGCCGCCGACGGTGGGTTCCCAGCGCTGCCAGTCGGCGTGCTGCTTCAGCGAGGGCAAGAGCAAGAGAAGCTTGCCCAGCAGGAGCTGGCGGTGCTTCTTGAGGCGGTTGTGGGGGGACCGCTTGTGGCGTGGGTCGCCGCCCGTGCCGTGCAGCTTCGACTTGAGGGACTCGTCGATGACGCTAAAGTAGTTGGCCAAGAGGTACAGCGTCGCCGAGAGGTCGCGGCGGATCCACGTCCGCTCCGTCAGGGGCGAGGGAAAGATGGTCCAGAAGAAGGCGACGGCGCAACCGGCGGCAACGCAGGCTAGGCGGTACGGCGCAAGTACGTAGATGCTGGTGATATAGTTAGTTGATGGTCAATACAGTAGTTATGCATATGTACCTCAAGTGGATGGGGTTGAACTTACGGATAGTATACTTGACCACTGGCTTCGGAAGCCGGGATGCCCAGTTTCAGCACTTGTAACTCGTACCCAACGATCATGACATGGGTCACCATGCAGATCATAACTGCCGGCGTGAACTGTGGGAACTTGAGCAGGAAATAGTGCTCGAACACCAGGAAAACGAATAGGAACACCAGGATTCCAGGCGTTTTCTGGTCCACGATATACCTGAACCCAGTGTCAGTCAGTCATGCAAGTAATCCATGGGATTGGTTGATAGTATATATGGACTTACCAATTCACCAAAGCGAGAATCATGGACATTACCGTTCCACCGACTCGAAGGAAGAACCCCTGGATGGATTGGCCAGATGCTATATCAAGCGGTCAGCAACGAAACGAGGTCCTACCCGATTTGAAAGACACTGCAACTTACTCTGCGTCATGCCAATGGCAATGATAATCATAGCCCAAACCCCCTCTGCTCCTGAAAGAACTGCTGCGTCGACTCGAGGAAGTTCACAATCCCAATCGTCATGGTCGCGCACGCGACGCGGATCCCAAACGTGCTGGCCTCGGACGAGAAGAAGCGCGAGACGGCCCGGACGCCCTCGCCGACCCGCTCCCACATGTTGACGGGCGGCAGGTGCTCCGGGTCCTTCTTCGCCGCGAAGCTGTCGCCCATGTAGACAATGTTGGCCGTGTCCAGCAGGTCGTTGTTCTCCGTCGTCGACGACTCCCCCTCGTTGGTGCTGAAGATGGACGACACCCACTTCTTGATCCGCCGGTACTTGGGGATGATGAGGCGGTTCTTCGACATGGTCCCGTCGGCCACCTTTTGGTCGGCGAAGGCGACGAAGCCCCGGACGGAGTCGCCGATCTCAGTCATCTATGTCCATCACGATTAGCATATCATTGTTCGAGCTTGAGTTTGTTTGACAGTACTTACAAGTTTTTCGATGTAGAGAAGTAGGAAGAGCTGGAACTGATCACGCTGATGTCTGTTCCCGCTGCTCGGAATCGAGGGCATATTGGCCAAATCCGCTCCGTCGGCCGATTCGTCAAAGGCCAGTCCCCTCTGGCTCGCCCAGGATCTCAAGATATCTACCTTGACAGCCTCGAAGCTCTTGACCTTCTCCTCGAGCGTCCTGGCGAACTCGGGATCCCCCGGCTTCACCATGTCCCCCTTGGCCTCCACGTCGGCGTCGGCAGCGTCCGACTTCTTGGGCTTCTTGGGTCTGGGCAGGATCTCGAGCACCATGCCGGCATGCTCCAGCCCCTGATCTAGCGCCTCCGACAGGGTCTCGAGCGGCTCGTGCAGCTGCTTCATGATCTCGTTCCAGATCCGCTTCTCCGCGTTCTTCTCCTCGACCACGTCGTCCGGGGTGTTGCTGTCCGTGTTCCAGCCGCGCCGCTCGGCGATGCGTTGGAAGATGTCGATGACCGTCGACAGGCCAATGATGGGGATGAGGCAGGACCGCAGGTGGTAGAAGAGCATCTTGACGTCGCAGCCGTCCAGCTTTCCCCACGCGAAATCCCGCTTCGCAAAGGGCAGGTCCGCCTGCATCTTGCCACTAAGCTGACGCAGGCTCGCAATCGTCTGCTTGACCTGCTCCGCCTCGGCGCGGTTATTCTGCTGCAGTTTCGGAGCGGGACCGGGAGGAGCCGGGGAACAGCGCCGCTAGCCTTGCTAGCCCTACTAGCCTTCTTTTCCAGTCTCCTAGACTTGATCCGCTGCAGCAGTCCCGTGCCGACCCTAGCGACGGGCTCCGCGAACATGTCCTCGTTCTCGAGGCTCTGGAGGTAGGCCTTCTCCTGCTTGACGGCGCCGCGCATGAGCCCGATGGCGGCCCTCATCTGGCCGTACGTGACCTTGCGGCTCGGCAACGGGAAAACCAGCAGCGACACGCCCGTGGCGAGCCCCATGGCCGCCAGCATGGCGACCAAGATGCGCCGGATGACGGACTCAAAGGCCGCGTTGCTCGTCATCTGCGGGCTGAAGGTGCAGCTGATGCTGGTCAAGATGGAGTAGAGGATGACGGGAACGTTCAGGGTCGGGTACTTGGCCCGCAGCACGTTGACGAACCAGATGCTGACGAAGAGCCCTGGATTTCGGTTAGCCGATTCTGCTCAGGTTGATATCGACAGAGATATGTCAAAGTCAGAGTGAGCGAATGAAACTTACATACTCCAGACACGGCGGACTGGCTCGAGTTGTACGTCGGGCGTCTCGTGACAGGGTCTATGGCAGGACCGGTTTGCGTGTGCAACCGAGCCTGGAGTGATGACCACAAGATCAACCTATATTATTACAAAGTCAGCCTTGAGGCCCAAAGAAATAAAGGAGTAGGAAAGAAGAATAGCTTAATGCACATGAGTGCATCTCCATAGTTTTCTCATGATGAAGTAGGAACAACAACTTACAGACCCATGGCAGCGCCAGCACAGACGAAGATGAGGTTGAGCACCACATTCTGCAGAAACTTGCCGCGGGGCAGGATGGAGAGGGACAGGATGCTGATGATGCCGACGAGGTAGCCCAGCGTGGTGAAGTAGTTGGCGACGGCGGTGGACTGGTAGATGGCGATGCCGATGGTGGGCGGGACCGCTCCTCTATCATTTTACGCCAAGTCAGCACTTGCATACATACATACAAGTATATACCGATATGATGTATATCTATTTCAAGTAGGATGGTATACACGGCATGGGGAGAATGTAGGTTGGTGGTTATTCACTCACTTCACCATGATCAGGAACGTCGGCAGGTCGATGGGCGTGAATCCCATCTTTGCCATTCTGCCCGGCTTCTTGGGCGGCGCGGCAGTGACCGCCGCCTCCTTCCCCTTGGAGACATTGGTGCCCTGCCTGTCGCCGCGACTCATCGTGGGCTTCACCGTCTTCACCTCTTCCCCTTGAGGATTGTCATTGCTGCGGCTGTCGGGGTCGTTACTCGTCATGCTATGCCGGACATTGATTGACTGATTATGAAGTTGAACCGGATTGATTCTCTTGGAGTGGGTAATGTCAAGTGCATGCAAAGACTACCGGTGAGCCGGATTCCGCGATATACTTTTAGTAGGGACCAATCAGAAACAACGCCACCAGAGTGGATGGGACATGAGATGGAATATAGTAGTAGTAGGATTAGGATTAGGTAGGATTCAAGGTCGCGTGTGTACCAGCAAGCAGGAGATGCAGAAGATTCCCCAGATTCTGTTTTTTCCCGGGTCGTCATAACATTTGGCACTTGGTTCGCGCTACATCTTTAGCTCTACCGGCAGGGGAAAACAAGCTGAAAAGATTCCGCGCGGCGGTCGGCAGTCCCGACGTAATTGAGAGCTAAAAATGGGCGTGTTTAGGTGGGGGGTGGAGGGTGCAAGGTGTGGCTGTCGGCACGGCACTGCACTGCATTTGGCGATTGAATCAAGATCGCCAGTGGGAATGGATGGTTTCCTAGTCATGTTGGTTGGTGCACCGACCAACAACCTGGGATAATACAAAAAAAAGACATCGAGATAAGAGGCTTCAATGCATAATGCACAAGATGGATAGATGGGATAGATTATGCTTGTCCAACTCTGCACGAAAATAGGTTGGCCAGCCACGATAGGGAACACCCAAATAAAATATAGTGGCACAGATTGGCTGGCGGGTGACGAAAAAAACGACCAATGGGGGGGGGAAGAACTCGCACCACCAAAATTATCTAAAGTATCTCTTATTCATTTCATTCCATCCATTCGTCCAGTGAATGGCGTGACGCAGGCCGGTTATGAGATGAGAACCTTGAGGAACAACCTTGATGGAACCCCGAAAAGAGCCGAGGCAGCAAGTATCTATATGGCCTCCCCTTCTCCCCCCTTTGCCTTTCCTGTGCTTCGTTTCTTCAGATGAAACCACAGTCATGTCGGTCATGTCACGACGAGCAAATGAAAGAACCCAATGTGGTTTGAAGTTTTTACTTGATTCAATTAACTAAATAATAAGCTTTGCGTCTCCCTAAAGACAATATCGTTATGGAATTTCTCTTCTTTTCTATACAAGAATCCCAGTTGCCCAGGATATCATAAAACGCCTTCCCGCTGGTATTGTGTTGTTGTTTGTGACACTTTTCCCCTTTTCTCTCCTTCTCCCGATTGAGGAGTTTGATGAGAGACCAAAAAGGGACGAGGTGCTTATCGGCTGGTGTCGACGACCATGCGGCCGGCGATCTTGTTCGCCTTCATGAGGTCGAACACGCTGGCGAGCTCGGTGAGGCCGACGACCTTGTAGGGCGCCTTGATGAGGCCGCGGGCGAAGAAGTCGATGGCCTCGGCCGTGTCCTGGCGGTTGCCGACGTACGAGCCCTGTATCCGGATCATGCGGACGACGGTGTCGAAGACGGGCGCCTTGAGGTAGGCGCCGGCGGGCAGGCCGACGCAGCAGATGGTGCCGCGGCTGCGGACGTACTGGGAGGCCTGCTGGAAGGGGCCCTCGGAGACGGCCAGGACAATCACACCGTGGGGGCCGAAGCCGTCGGGGGTGGCGGCCTTGACGTCGGCCACGACGTCCTTGGACTTGGTGAAGTCGACAAAGGCGGTCGCGCCGAGCTCCATGCACATCTGGCGCTTGTCGTCGCCGCCATCAATACCGATGGCGTGGATGCCCATGGCCTTGCAGTACTGGAGGGCGAGCGAGCCGAGACCGCCACCGGCACCGACAATGGCGACCCACTGACCGGCGCGGGCGCCCGACTCCTTGAGGGCCTTGAAGACGGTGATACCGGCGCACAGGACGGGGGCGACGGCCTCGAGGGAGATGTCCTTGGACAGGCGGGCGACGTGGGCGGCCTTGCCGATGGCGTACTGCTGGAAGGTGCCGTCGACGGTGTAGCCGGACAGCTGGGCGTGGGGGCAGAGGGGCTCCTCGGTCTGGCGGCAGAAGGAGCAGGTCATGCAGGAGCCGTTGAGCCACTTGATGCCGGCGTGGTCGCCGATCTCGATGTCGGTGACGAGCTCGCCCTTGGCGACAACGACACCAGCGCCCTCGTGGCCACCGACCAGCGGCATCTTGACGGGCAGGGGCCAGTCGCCGTTCATGGCGTGCAGATCGGTATGGCAGACGCCCGAGTACTTGATGTTGATGAGGACCTCATCGGGACCGGGCTTGGGCACGGGGATCTCCTTGTATTGAACGGCTGGAGAGAGAGGTCAGCATTGCAAGTCAGGAAAGTCGAAGGAAGTGTGGGTAAGAACAAGGCAAGCCAAGCGACCCGACTGGACTGAATCGAAATTATGGCTGTTGCCGGAGGGGGTAAAGAAGGTGATGTTGTTGTTGGGAAGGGACGGGAAGATGTGATGAAAGAGAGGCAATACTCACGTCCTCCGACGGTCTCGACCACCATGGCCTTCTGAGTCTCGGGAATCGACATGATGGGCGAGGGTTTGTTGTTGTTTCTTGCTGGACTATAGACGGAGAAACTGGTTGATTGCTGGTAGACTCCGAATAGACAGGGAGTCTTGTGTTGTTGGATGGATTGTTGGAAGAGTCTGTTGAGGTGTCTTGGTTTGAGGATGAAGCTGCTGAATGTCCGAGATGCCATGATGGGGGAGAAAGACGAAACCTATTTATACAAATGAACGTTCATCTCAATCGGGGCGTAGTGTCACACAGTACAGGAGGAGCAGGCCAAAGAAAAGACCGTCATCGATCGTGGTCCTCCGAGATCCCGAGTAACAATAACACACAGTATGCAGGTAACAAATTGAATTGTCTCTTCTTGCTTGATCTAGCCATCCCACTCGCCCTTTTGCTCTCTGCTCCGACCTGCGCCGCAGCGAGGCCAATCAGCTGTTTCCCGGAAGACGGCGGCATGGCCTAGCAACTGGGCGGGCGAAAGCAGGAGAGCTGCGGATTGACAGTTCATGACGACGGGTCTAGATCACACGCATATGGCACCACCTTGGTCTGCTTCAGACAAGGTAGGGCCAAGGGACCCCGCCGCGCCAGGGAGGCCAGACAGGCGCGCGGGCGTTGGGCAAGGGAAGCGGGAGGGGGATCCCGAGAGTAACGCCGGGCGCCCGGGACAAGTAGGATGGGTCTGGATTGGGTTGGATAGCGACACTGTTCTGTTACTTACTACTAGGCAGTGGTTAGTGCTGTCAATAGGTTGGTTGCCAGGTATGGATGGTCTGGGCGACACGTTTTCTCCTCCCTCAGCTCCAGCGCGCCAGCTCGGCTGCAATGGATTGTTTTAGGATATTGGGTTGATCTTGGTAATGCTAAGAAACCAGACAGACACGAGGCACGTTTTAGTGGCCCGCACAACTGGAGACTTTGGGGGGCTGCTGCACGCAGCAAACCGCAACTATGGCCTTGCTGACTTGCTGACTTACTACAACTGAGCTATTACTATGACTATTGCGGACAGGCATGATGCAACGACCAGTGTGTTGCAGCACCAGACAGACTACGACAACATAACGTATAAGGTTCAGGCTACCAGAGGGCGGCGTCAGAGCTCCATGATTGGTTCGAGCCACTGTGAACTTCGGGCGAGCGGGCATATTTGGCTGGTCGTCTTTCTCCTCCTCTTCCTTGCATGCAATGTGCCAACAGAGTACGCGGACGACTCGCCGACGAGTCAATCAATTGCTGCATACGGGGATGTTGACTAGGACCCGAGCCAGAGACGGAATTCCAATAGAGGCGTGTCACTGTCGATCCGGTACGGCTTCCCATGGCACTGGGGCCCGGTCTAATGGGAGTGGTGATTTGCTCGATTGCTGTGGTCGTAGGGAGGGAGGGGGAGGGGTCGCCGAGAGAGAACGAGAACCAGGAAGTGGAGGGGTAGGTCGCAGGCCATCTGGCCATTGAACCAGAAAAGCTACGATACGATGCGACGACGATGCATCCTGCAGGGTCTATCATCAATCTTGCCTCTCTTCGCTAGGGAGATTCCCCTCGTCACTCGTCTCTCTCTCTCTCTCTCTCTCTCTCGCCTTCTCCCTCCTCGTAACCTGTAACCTGTCCCCTCCTCCACCGAACCAACCAACCAACCAACCTCTCAGCTCCTCTCCTCAGCTATGCCTACCATTGATTTTAGTTGCATTCAGGGTCCAGACAGAGAGGGCTCGAGATGTCGGGCCAAGTCGGACAGCGCCGGCCCCAGTTAATTGGCCACTGGCCACCACCCTGCCCTTTCAGAAAGTGGCCTGATCCTGCCATCGAATCGCTCCAGATGAGGGAAAATGGACCCCCGAATCGACGCAGTCTCCCAATCCGATGGTGCTGTAATCACGCGTTTTTCTCGAACCGACCGAATGTTCTCTACGTTCATGTCTCCCGCGAAATGGGGCTCTTTACCCGCGATGCGTCTCTAAATCTGTAACAGCACCGATATTTGGCCCGATAGCCTCAGATGTAGTAGGGCCGGACCGGTCGTCCAGAATATCACGATAATAATCATGTTGTTTGTTTGCTTGTTTGAAAAAATTAAAAACCCTCATTTTTTCTGGGACATACTGTATCCCCCGAATGCGTCCACGACCGGTCCAATTCGAGCCACAGTTCGGCCGAACGGGATCCTATTGTAAAACCTGTACTTGCAATGCTGCATTGCCAAAAAGTTTATGCATTCCTGTCTTTCTGTCAGTCACGGGGTCGGCCGTGACTGGGAAGTAAGCAATAGCAAAGGTCAATCTTGACCTTGTTCGGTTTCTCCTAGCTGCAACGCCCCCAATACGTCCGAGTCGATCATTGAGCAAACGTTGGAATCTGGAGTCGAGCCAAGCTGCCAAGCCCAGCAACTGGGAGATCCTTTGCTCATCGTTGGTCCCCCCAATTGAGGAGTGCAGCAAAGATGCGTCGTCCCGGGCCAGGATCAGGACTCAGCTCCTTGGAAGCTTAGCTCATAGACTCCTCCTTACTCAGGGATTCAGGTCATCTGATCTACCAACCTCGTGGGTCTCTCCCGCCGCGAAACAAAGATGCATTTGTCCGAATTCCCTTTGGCCCGAGTTTCAGCACTCATTTCCAATACCAGACATGCGATCAATCTGCAACTCCAACTAACAACTCATCACATCACAACTTCCCCGCAAACGCCACAACGTCGTCCTGCAGTAGTCGTCTGGAGGCGGCCGCTATTGGATCCGTTCAGATGGAACATGCAAGTGCCCAAGAAAATCAAAGCAGAGTCAAGTCAAGCATCAAGCATCAAGCATATTATTAGGATTATTCGTCGAAACTAAACTAAGCCTAGGCGACTAGCAAAGCACATGGCATGGGGATCTAGATACCCCAACGTGCAGCGCCCTGTTTAGCGGTAGATGTGTCCTTTCCGTCGGTTGCGTCCGTCTCAAACTCTGTTCTGTGACTGCTGCTGCTGCTGCATGCATCTACCAGTAGACTAGAACTCGCTAGGTAGTCTAGCCGTCGAGTGTCTGGTGCAGCACGTTGACGCGGTAGCTCTCGCTCTTCTGCATCAGCTCCTCGTGCGTGCCCCGTTCCACGCACCGTCCATCCTCAATCATGAAAATCACGTCGGCCCGGCGGATGGTATGGAGCCTGTGCGCAATGGCCACCACTGTAATACCCCTGGCCGCCTGGTCCAACCCTTCCTGCAACAGTCTTTCTGACTCCGCGTCCAAGGCACTCGTCGACTCGTCCAGCAGCAACATCCGCGGCTTGCGCACCAGAGCTCTCGCGATGGAAAGGCGTTGCTTCTGTCCTCCCGACAGCTGGCTACCGCCCGTGCCGCAGGGCGTTTCGTATCCGTCCGGCAAGCCCATGATGGTGTCGTGGATGTTGGCGAGGCGACAGGCTGCTTCGATCTCGGCCTGCGACGGCTCGTGGTCGGGGCGGGCGCCCAGCGCAATGTTGAATCGGATCGTTCCGTCGAACAGGATGCTGTCCTGCGGGACCAGACCAATTTCGTCGCGGAAGAGCGGCTCGCTCTTGGCTGCAATGTCTACCCCGTCGATCTTGATGCAGCCCGAGTCTGGGCGGTACATTCGTTCCAAGAGGGCAATGATGGTAGACTTTCCAGCACCGCTCGGGCCGACCAGCGCGCAGAACTGACCGGGCCGGACCGTGATGTCGAGACCCTTCAGCACCTGCCTGTTTGGGCGAGCCGGGTAGGAAAACATCAGATTATCAAAACTGATACTCATTCCGCCCTCTTTGGTCGGCGATGCTATCTTCGAGTCGGTAGCAGCCTCCGCGTCGTCTTGGGCCACGTGCTTCTTCTGATCCATACTCTGGTTAGACCCAAGCTCGATCACGTCAAAGATCCGACTCGCCGCCCGGCCGGCGTTGGTCACCTCGGGCGCCAGCGTGAACAGCTGGCCCCAGAGCTGGGCGCTGACCAGCAGGGCGATGAGCACGATGAAGAATTGCGTCTGCGTGTAGTGTCCCTCGATGATCTGCTTGGCGCCCCACCAGTAGGCGAGCGCATAGATCATGTTGGAGATGCTGTTGGTGAGAGCCAGCCACAGGTTGATCCAAATGCTGGAGCGGAACATCTCCTTGCGGGGGGTCTTGAGCGAGCGCCGGTACGTGCCGAGGACTTCTTGCTCGAGCGAGAGTGCCGCCACCGTCTTGATCGAGTTCACGGCTTCGACCGTGATGCTGACCGACTTGGCAAACGCCGTTTCGTGCCGGGCGGCGAATTGTGTCAGGAGGCGGATCTGCATGATGCCGGCGCCCAACATGAGGGGAACGACGGCGAGGCAGACCAGCGCGATCCTCCAAGCGACGATGTGCGACAAGATGACAGCAACAATGAAGTTGACTCCGATAGAAAAGATAGTTCCGATGATGGAACCGGTCAAACCGCCAACGGCGATAGAATCATTGGTAAGAAAAGTCAGTAGCGTCGACGGCGTGCGGTCATCTGACTGGTGCCAATGCAGGTCTTGCTCCAGGAGCGAGCGGAAAGACAATGTTCTTATAGAGTAGAGAACCCTCTCAGCCACGGTGCCAAAGGACGACCAGCTGATGCCGTTGGCGAAGAGCTCGATGATGGCAAGTATGAAGAACATTAACCCGTAGAAGCTGCCGGCCGACCGGATGCTGTCCTCGCCCTCGCAGGGACTTAGAGCCTCGACCGTGTGGCCGAAGATGACCGCTGCACCAGAGTAAGCTCCACCGACGACGAGCGACGAGGTAAAAGCGACCAAGAGTAATAGGAAAAACGGCCGAGTGAACTTGTGCATGGTCTTCATAGTTCCCCAAGTAGTCCTCTTAGTCGTAGGTTTGGATTCCTCGCTTGGCGTTCTCGATGCTGGTTCATTCGTCACAGCTTCTGGTGACTTCTCAGGGTCGTCTGCTACTGTCGGCTCGGTCACCTTCTCAGGGTCCATATCCGTATCTTTGGACACCTTGGACGTAGCGATGCTTGAGTTGTCCGAGCCCATGTTCTGCAGCCGAACCAAAGCAGCATAAGCATCGTTCTTGGCCAGGAGCTCTGCGTGGCTTCCTTGCTCAATGACACGACCATTTCGCATAACAATAATGTTATCAGCCGACTTGACAGTCGCAAGCCTGTGGGCAATCGACACCACCGTCTTTCCTACCGTAACCTCTTCAATGGCCTTCTGAATGCGTAGCTCACTGCCTGAGTCTAGTGAAGATGTGGCCTCGTCGAGGACCAGAATTTGGGGATCCTTTACTAAGGCCCGTGCAAGAGCTACTCGTTGCTTCTGTCCGCCGCTGAGTAAATCGCCATTGGAACCAACCATGGTGCCGTAACCGTATTCAAGGTGATCCAAGAAGGCTGTCGCATCCGCCATGGTCGCCGCCCGCTGTACCATCTGGACAATCTCAACCGCATGCTGTCCATGGGCGGCAGCAGCCGTTTGCAAATCCGTTCCTTTGCGCACCTCTTCAGCGATTTCCGCTAAGCCGTTGCCGAGCAGGAAAGTTTGAAGCTCATGATGAGCTGGCCGCGGAGAGTTGACGAGTCCAAGAGCAATGTTTTCCAGGACAGACCGGTCCAGTAGTAGCGGATCTTGCTGGACCAGGCCGATGTGACTTCGTAGTTGACGGACATTCAGATCGCGTAAGTTTCTTCCATCGACGAAAATGGCTCCTCCGTCAGGATCGTAGAGTCGAGTGAGTAAGCCTGCAATCGTAGACTTGCCTGATCCGGATAATCCCACAACCGCTGTGCGTTTTCCTTTCGGAAAATGCAGAGAGACATCGCGTATCACGGGCACATCTGGCCTGGATGGGTAAGTGAATGAGACATTCTCGAGCTTAAAATCGCCATGAATGAGCTCAGACGAGTCGACACCATTATCAACTGTGCCGTCAATACTAGACAGACGTCCAATGTCCTCTTCTAATCGAGCAAAGGATGCTGCGGCAGATCCAAATATTTGCAGGAAGGGTGCCATCTGACTCAGGACAATAGTTCCTATCAATGCTATCAGTATTCATTCTACCAAGAACCTTGTAGAGAATTTTATTACTTACCATCAACGAGGATGAAGATGATGGTATATGTCGTGCCCACGCTCATTCCGGTGGTATGGCCACCTACCACGTCTGCGATGGCTCGACTACCCTGCCAATAAGCCAGACCGTTGGCGGAGTAGGCCAGGAAGTACAGCATACCCGACTGGATAGCCGTAGCTACAGCCTTCTTGATGCCATCTCGGCGGGCGTCGGTCAGCTTCTCGGTGAACTTCTTCTCGAGGCGGTCGTTCGCTCGGAAGGCCTGCACAATAGTCACGTTCGACAAGCCTTCAAGCGCGATCGAGGACGCGGCCGCAATGTGGCCCGATACGAGGCCGGAGAACTTGCCCACATAGTGACCTCCCAAAATTCCCATGAGCAAGAACGCAGGCAAAAGAGAGACGAGGATGCCCGCGAGCTTCGCGTATTTGATGAAGGCCACGATGTAGGCGGTTACGAACATGGACAGGACACCGAGGACCAAGCCGACTTTCTCGGACGTGCCGGCCTTGATGATGCTGATGTCGCCGCTGAGGCGCGAGGAGACCTCGCCGGCCGGGAGCTTGTCAAAGAAGGAAACTTCTTGCTTCAGGAGGGAACGAAAGTACTTGGCGCGCAGGCGGTGGGCGAGGCGGTCGCCGAACAGGTTCCAGGAGACGATGTAGATGTAGATGAGGACGAACTGGGCGATGGCGAGGTAGAAGACCTTGAGCACCTTGTCGTTGACGCTCGCCTGGTACTGCGCCGCGTCGGTGGCAGCATCCCCGGCCGCGCACGTCGCCGAGTTGAGGTTGTCCAGTAGCTGGCCGAAGATTATACCGATGAGCGGGAAAGGCACGCCAGCCGCGATGGACGACAGCGTGCCCGCTATCAGGAGACATATATCGACGAGGCCTGGCTCAGCGTACCCCAGAAGACGGAAGTACCTGAAAAAGTGTCGGAAGAACTTGAAAGTGTGTAAGTCAGTACAGTATATTCCCCATGATGGCTGCATCTCTCCTAAGAGAGCACTTGTCTTGTGTGACTACTCACCCGGGACAGGTTAGACCGCGGCTTGGATGCAACCTCGACTCCGTTGCCGTCATTGGTTGCAGCATCTGCAGCAGCATCGGCTGGTTTCTGCCCTTGGAGGTCGTCTTTCTCGGCCATCGTGCTATGTTGATTGCCCTTTGACCCGACTTCTTGCAAAGACCAACAAGACGCGATGAAGACTTCTCAACAAGGCTCAAGCAACATCCATCATATGCAAGCAACGCAGAAGAGCCGCAGCCCCGGCGTGCGGAAGCAATTGGCTCCGCATAGCAGCTTGGCGGCGACTGCAGCAGCAGCAGCAAGCCGCAGTATGAAAAACCCCGTTAAGGGCATCAGGCAGATCCGTCAACACCATGATGAGCTGCGGACCCGGACGAGGAGACCATTCCAGGGTGGCAGCCGTGCTGTTTTCGTCAATGTAATGCTAGGGGCGGGTCCAGGATGGAACCTCGAGCAGTACATGGCAGTACTTGGAGCTTGGGAAAAAAGAAAGAGGAAAGCCGATCAGGGTTGGGCTCGGGGTGAACCCCACCTCGCGTCTTCAAGTCATGGCCATCAGTGGAGCTTGGCGTGCAGCATCTGATAACTTAATATCACCATTCCTCACTGTGTCGTGGTGTGTGCAGTCTTGTCGTAATGTGAGGGGGAACCAGGGAGATCAACTCGGCAAACTATTATCAATCTAATCAAATCAGATCCATCGGCATGGTGGTTGCAACCTGCCTGTCTGCTCGGAATTCCTAGACCTTCTTGGTAGCACCCGCCACGGAATGAATGGAGATGGCCAAGTACCCAAGGCCAAAAAAAGCACGAGGCACCTCGAAGTCAACTGACAGGATCCCGGGCGCAAAAGCAAAATCAAAGTTATCAGATGGCACTAAGCAAGTCATGGCTTGGAGCGGTCGGGCCCTCCCTTCGGCTTGCTACTGTTTGACACTTGATTGCATGCACACAGTACGGGAGCGGGAGATGGGCAGCCTTCAGCCTCCAGCCTCCAGCCTCTGTAGACTGTCCCTGCTGCCTGCCCGTCAGCCTGCTGCCACCCGCCTGTAGCCTGTAGGAACCAACCCAACCACTGTGACGCGCAGCCACCCAGGGCAGACTATTACCCTGTGCTGCCTTGTGCTGCCCTGCCACAGCTGCGGGGTTCCCGTTCCTACGTCCAGCTTCTTCCAACTTGATCCTCCTTCCTCCTCATTGATCGCATGACATTCGCTCGCGTGCTAGTTAGCCCCGACTTTTTGTTGTGCTGTGCCGTCAATCAAGGTCAAGCAAAAGCACATGCTGTTAGCTTGGGTAGCAATCTCCAACTTATCGCTCTTGTTTATGCTTCTTTAATGCTACGATCCTAGCTTATGCCCAGGTATGTTTTTTGTTTAATCGCCTTACCCGCGCATGCTGCCTCACTGCGGTGGCGGTGTACTGTTCAACTATCCGGATTGACCCATCAGCTCGGAACCGTCCTGCCATTCTGTCCTGCAGGTTGGGACATCAGGGTTTTTAGGCACACTGCACACTGCACACTGCGCTGCACGGCATGCAGAAACCCTGAAACCTTCTGTGACAACAGCCCTGGCATTTCTCCGACTCCCACGTTGTAAGCGCCTGCTTTTTCGGGGATGGGTTCGTCCAATTGATTGGGTTACCTGCTTGCTCATGCGGTTGATCTCGGCGTCGATCCGTTTTAAATACCTGACACGTCCTCGGCTGCCATGTCCCCTTTCGACATTGCTGTTGTAAATTGATATATCTGAACTGGTCTTCCTACGAAAGGGACTCCCTTTCCTTACTCAAACACCATGCCTAACGAAATGGAAGAACCAAATAGTCGAGTACCGCTCATCTCGGCCGAGGGATCCGTGCCTATCCACGCCTATGGGTCCACGTTGTCACCCAAGGACCAAGCCAACGTCAGCATTTCCGAGACAGACGACAACATTGTCATGGCCGGCCACAACAACGACGATGCTGAAGATGCTGCCCAAGCAGGCGTGCAGCAAGCCGATGCCATCAACTTGGTCTGGACGCGCTCCACGCTGATTGTGGCCTACTTTTTGTACGTGTTGTGTTGTAGTTGTTCACAAAACAACATGTATACTTCTTCAGGCTGGCTAACCTGGTAATTTCCTTAAAAGTATATTTTTGTGCTCCTTTGCCTCCGCTCTGCAATGGCAAATCATCTCGAACCTCACACCATACGTAACCAGCGAGTTTTCCTCGCACTCGTTGATCCCGACCATTGGCATCGTGGCCTCGATTCTCAGTGGTGTGCTGAAACTGCCCATCTCCAAAATCATTGACGCATGGGGTCGGCCCCAGGGCTTAGCGGCCGTCGTGGTGCTAGCCACGATTGGCTTGATCCTAATGGCCGCATGCACCAACATCAGGACTTATGCCGCTGCCCAGGTACATTGCATCCCTTGCAGATTTAGCAGCAATGTCTCTTGCTTGAGTTTACGAGATGTTGCCGTTGTTGTTGATGTTGTTGTTGGATTTCGCTGCTGACCCAAACCGCAGGTGTTTTATCAAGTCGGCCTTAGTGGGTTCAGTTACATTCTCAGCATCATCATTGCGGATACCTCGTCGCTGAAGAACCGAGCACTGGCCTTCGCCTTCTCGACGTCCCCGAGCCTGATCACGACGTTCATCGGGCCCCCAATCGCACAATGGTTCTACAAGAATAGCAGCTGGAGATGGGCCTTTGGATTTCTCTTCCATTTCGTTCTTTTTATTCTCACTGCCAATCTTCGTAGTCCTCATGAAGAACGCCCGAAAAGCCGCCAAACTGGGCGTTCTACCGGAGACCCCCGACGTAAAAGTCGCATCCAAGAGCTTGGCGTATTACCTGGAGGAGTTCGATGGTAAGGCCGACGGTTCTCTCAGATTTGAATGGGAGAAGGTGCTGAAGACTAATCTCTTGCTGCAGTCATCGGCGTTATACTGATGGGATTGGGGCTTTCCATGATTTTCGTCCCTTTCTCCCTCGGCATTAAAACATCGAACCGATCAAGCCTCGTATTGGTCGCCATGGGCTTTGCGACGCTCTTCGCATTCGTCGTTCACGAGAGATACCAGGCAAAAAAGCCCATCATCCCGTTCAACTTGCTGTTCTCTCGAAACACCGGCGGATCCTGCCTTTTGATGATTGTGCTCTTCGTCTCGTACTTCTCGTGGGATTCGTACTACTCGTCTTACCTTCAAGTCGTTCACGGCCTCAACATTGCAGAAGCCGGATACATCGACCATATCTACGGGCTAGGGAGCTGCTTATGGGCGGCTGTGGTTGGTTATCTGATCCGAGTCTCTGACCGCTACAGATGGCTTGCCTGGGCTGCTCTTCCCTTCCATATACTCGGGTAAGGGTTCCCTGTCTAAGCCCCTCTTCCTGATTGTATCCTCGCCCCATCAATACTACCTAAACCAAAAATAAAACTGTGGATTACGAAAGCTGACATCGTGGCTCAAATAGGGGCGTCGCCATGATTTTGTTCCGCCGACCGGATAGCTCCGTCGCCCTCTTGGTACTATGCCAGTGCATGATCACCATTGGCGGCAGCACCTTGGTGGTCGTGGCCCAGATGGCGGTGATGGCCGTCTGCACCCACGCGGAACTTGCCTCGGTCATGGCCATCCTGTCGCTGGCCAGCTACATCGGCTCCGCCGGGGGCAACGCCTTGAGCGGAGCCATTTGGAATTCCACCCTTCCCAACGCCTTGGCCCGCCTCCTGCCGGACTTCTCGGCCGAAGAGCTTGCACTGCTGGGTGCCGACATGAAGAAGCAGCTGAGCTACCCGATGGGCAGCCCCGTCCGCACCGCCATCATCACGGCCTACGACCAGGCGCAGGTCAAGATGTGCCTCACCGGTACGGCTTTCGCCCTGCTGCAGATTGTGGCCGTCATGATGTGGCGGGACGTGCGGTTGAGCCAGAGCCAGCAAGTCAAGGGCAAGGTGGTCTGATCTGAGTCCTCACGGAGGACCACATCACATTTACGAAGTTTCACGATTTGATGAGATACTTGATTTTACGACGACCGTCATTACTACATGGAGCATGCATGCATGGCTGGAGAAGCCGGTATTGGCGTTTGGGGGTAAGTTTAGAATACAGGAGAGATACCACCATACACCAACCTTAGATCTAGACAGAGCATAGATTTAGTACATCAAGTACGCATTTATGGAGACAAGACTATTTCCAAAACCTTAGGTCAATGCGTTTCTGATACCAGGTCGCTTGCCATCCATTCGGGGTGGCCTCCCGTTCTCTCCCAGTCTATTAGCGTTACGTCAGCCATTGTTAAGAGCCTGTCAAGGTACTGGGCCGACCCTCAGAAATAGTTCGTGCCTTGCTCGCAAAGCCCCGTTAGAGTGATACACTGTAGCGTAGAAACAGGGGTAAGCCCGACATCGCAGCCTATTGTGGAACACCCCTGTCTGATTTGCGCTGGTAATCTTATCAGATCATCTGATTAGATCTAATTTTTTCTTCAATCTTTTCACGCTCCCCACCATCAGCCGCCAAGCTATCCCTGAATCCAAGGCCATTCAGTCTTGTCCGTCGGTTTCGTGACGTTCCCACTTACATCATGGTTCTGAGTAGTGGGCTGATATTCATGCTGGGAAGTCCGTTGCCATTGGCTGCGTACGGACGGCCACGGGTTTCCACGCATGCGACGCCAGCTACACACGCACGACCTTGACCGCATTTGACCCTCCGTTCCAGTCCAGCAATGTCGCGGCTCCGTACAGTTGCAGCAGCGAGCTAGGCTTACTTGCTAGAGGTCTCTCTCCGCTCATTCCGTTCCCATTAGGAAGGAAAGTGATATTTTTGTTCCCTGACTTATGATCCCTGGCTTCGAAAGGAAGCGCTCTATTCGAGGTTACATCCTTGGCATCATCATGCCTACGCTCCTCTCGCTTGGTTTGAGCAGCAAGCCAGAAACGAAGGGCCGTAATGTCCCGCAGAGTGTGCTTTTAGCCGGATCCGGTAAGTTTTCTACCTGCAAGATGGATGTACATACGTCGCTCTCCAGGTAGGTTAGGTACCGAGGAAGAACCTGATACCCCCTGGTTCTTACCACACAATGGGGATATGCTACTATCCAGCAAAGGGCATTTCACGAGGAACTGCAACCACAGCAGGCCCTAGTAGGCCATCTGGATCCACCGGGTTTGCCTACTAGGAGCTTCTTCATCACTCAGCTCGTCGATCTCGTCGTTGTGCTTCCAGTTTGGTTGACAATCCCACTGTCTCTAAGCATAATATCGCCGTTCTTTCGTTTCATACAGATGCATATTTCCTCGTGACCTATACCCAACCCTCGTGCGTTCTATAGACATCATGGCTACACAGCCGATAACACCCACGGCCTCGCTGCCCCTCGAAGCCGCCGAGTTCGAGCGGCAGACCCTCTCGGTCCTGCACGGCCCGGTCGACCCGCCCCTGGTCGACCTGACGCTCGGCGAGCTGCTGGACCTGCAGTGCCAGCACCACGGCCACCAGGAGTGCCTGGTGACGCCCTGGACGGGCGCCCGCTGGACGTACAACGAGCTGAACCAGCAGAGCCTGCAGCTCGCGCGGGCGCTCGTGTCGCTCGGCATCGGCACAGGGGACCGGGTCGGCATCATGGCGGGCAACTGCGCCGAGTACGCGGCCGTCTTCTTCGCGGTGGCGCGCATCGGCGCCATCCTGGTGATCCTGAACAACACGTACACGCCGACGGAGGCGCAGTATGCCTTGTCGTTTTCGGACTGCAAGGTCTTCTTCACGACCAAGAAGATCGGGAGGACGGATAATGCGAAATTGCTGGCCGAGCTGAAGGGCAAGAAGGACGGTCCCAATATCGTCATCATCCGGGGCGAGGCGGGCGCTTACTCGACCTATGCCGACTTGATCAAGCAAGGGCAGCGGACGGGCAACAGCAGCCTGTACCGCCTGGGGAGGAAAGTGCTGGCGCACAACGTCTGCAACCTGCAGTTCACGAGCGGGACGACGGGTCTCCCCAAAGCCGCCATGCTCACGCACCACAACATCGTCAACAACGCCCGCTTCATCGGCGACCGCATGCGTCTAACCTCGGACGACGTCCTGTGCTGCCCACCGCCGCTGTTCCACTGCTTCGGCCTGGTCCTGGGCCTGATGGCCGTCATCACGCACGGCGCCAAGATCGTCTTCCCCGAGGAGGTCTTCGACCCGAGCGCGGTGCTCCGGGCCATCTCGGACGAGCGCTGCACGGCGGTGCACGGCGTCCCCGCCATGTTCGACACGCTGTTCAACCTGCCGCTCCCGCCCAACTTCAACTGCGACCGGCTCCGGACCGGCATCGTCGCGGGCGCGCCCGTGCCGCGGTACCTGATGGAGCTCATGGTCGAGCGGTTCGGCATGACCGAGTTCACCAGCAGCTACGGCCTGACGGAGGCGAGCCCGACGTGCTTCAACGCGTTCACGGACGACGCCATCGACCGGCGGCTTACCACCGTGGGGACGCTGATGCCGCACGCGCGCGCCAAGATTGTCGACCACGAGGGCAATATCGTGCCCCTGGGTTGTCGGGGCGAGCTCTGCATCGCGGGGTACCAGCTCCAGGCCGGGTACTGGAATAACTCGGAGAAGACGTCCGAGGTCATGGTGCGTGATGAGGCGGGGACGCTTTGGTTGCATACTGGTGATGAGGCGGTGTTTGATGATCAGGGGTACTGCACCATCACTGGACGGTTTAAGGATATCATTATCCGAGGTAAGTTTTCTTATTCACTCTACGAACTGGCCTGCTAGCTAACACCTCAACCAAAAAAAAGGCGGCGAGAACATCTACCCCCTAGAAATCGAAGAGCGCCTAATGGCCCACCCCACCATCACCAAAGCCATCGTGACGGGCGTCAAGGACGCGCACTACGGCGAGGCGGTCGCCGCGTTCCTCCAAGCGTCCGACGAAGCGTCGACGGCCCCGCCGCCCACGGATACCGAGATGCGCGACTGGGTGCGGCAGAAGCTGGGTAAGCACAAGGCGCCCGCGCACGTCTTCTGGCTGGGCCGGGACGGGGTGCCGGCGGACGTGCCGCTGACGGGCAGCGGCAAGATTCAGAAGTTCAAGATGGCGCGGTTGGGGGAGGAGGTGTTGCGGAAGAGGAGGTTGGAGAAGTTGTAGAGGAAGATATGGTCATTCGATTCTTGTATTTGCATTTTCTGTTAGATCTATATACCATATACTTTCTAAATCTAGATCTTCTTAGGCCTGTATATTTCTCACATCTTTAGCAGTTACTCGTTAGAATGAGCAGGTATGAATGGCAATGAATAGCATCACTTCAGGACACTTAACATACAATCTCTGTACATACTCAATCATCCAAGATGTGCCAGCCATACCAAGAATGAATACGAACTGCTGGTACCTTGGTACTTCCAAAGTCGACATCCAATTGATGAATGGGAGAGACACATATGCATCTACAGAGGCACTAGAGCCTGCAGCCGGTGCCCCTGCAATGTGCGGATCTGATAACAAATGGACTCCACATCAGGCCATCCATTCCTTGGCCAACCACCCCACAGCAATTCCCACGATGTACACCAAGTACACAGAGAAAAGAGGACGAAAGAGAAGAGGAAGAAAAAAAATATGCGAGAAAAGCCCACACCCAACACCCTTCAGGTCTCCGTCGGGCAGAGAGAAGTGAGGGAAAGCGCCGGCTTCTGTATTCGTTTCTTCACTAGCGCGCCCCGGTGCTTTCTTTGTGCCTATGGCCCCCCTCCCCTCTAACCTATGTGGTAATGCCGACTTCCCATCGGATCTGATAAGAGTCATCATCATCATGGGGTCGCCGTTGTATCAGATTCTCGCCAAGATGGAGCCCCGGCCATTGACGGATCTTTTTTTCTCTCTTCCCACCCCCGCCGATTCCGCCCAGTTGGCTGGCTAACAAAGTGAAGAGGGAGGAAACGTTCCTATGGGTGCAGGTTACTTGCCCACTTGAGACCTTTTCCCGCAGATGATGCCGCGTGCCCGTTGGGTAGGCATGCTGCCTGCCCCTCATACTGATCTGAGCTAGTGGTTATCAGATTGAAATCCATGTAAATGGAAGTGGTAGTATGTAGAAACATTGAACCGAGGGCCGAAGTCTTCCTTTTCCCATTCCGACGAAACTCTCGATTCGTTCTGTAGTAGCAAACTGGAGTGAGGTTGCATAGTTACCTCATATCGCTCACTTTATTTCGTTTCCTTGCATCGTCGCCGTCCAGTTGTACCCTCCCGAGTTACACACACGCTCTGTACCTCATCCCATATACTCCCGGCAGTCCTTCATTCTCTCGGCCCGTTCCTTAGCCTACCTTACCCCCAAGATGATGGACTCGCACAACCAGGGTGTTCGGAGCACCGCGAACCCCTTCAAGGTCCTCATCGCCGGCGGGTGCTACGCGGGCCTCGCCGCCGCCATCAACCTGCTCGACAAGTGCGACAGCGCCCTCGACGCCCGGATCCCCGTGTCCATCACCATTGTAGACGAACGCAGCGGTTACTGTACGTGACATAATTAGCCAAACCACACACACACACACACACACACACATGTATCGTCACTATATCATTTATGACAAAAGCGCTGACCGCCGCGGGCAATAACCAACAGTCCACCTGATCGGCTCCCCCTCGCCCTCTCCTCCAAGGACTACGCCGACAAGTGCTGGGTCGACTTCGCCGACGTCAAGATCCTGCAGCGGCCCGACGTCCGCTTCGTCCACGGCCGCGTCCAGCAGGTCGACCCCGCGACCCGGACGGCGACCATCTTGGAGAACAACGCGGCGCAGCCCGTTGAGGAGACGTACGACTACTTCGTCGCGGCCACCGGCCTCCGCCGCGCCTGGCCCGTCGTGCCGCAGTCCCTTACCCGCAAGACGTACCTGCACGAGGCCGGGCGGCATATCGATGCGGTGCGGGGGAGTGCGCATCCGGTTCTGGTGGTGGGTGGAGGTAAGTTATTTTCTCTCTCTCCCTCCCTCTACTCATTTGATACCTTTGAATATCGATGCTGATCAGAGTGTGTACTTGTGCAAACAAACAGGCGCCGTCGGCATCGAAATGGCCGCCGAGCTCAAAATGGTGGCGCCCGACGTCCGCGTGACCCTGGCGCACTCGCGCGCCAAGCTGCTCTCGGCCGAGCCCCTGCCCGACGAGGTCAAGGACCGCGCCCTGGAGCTCGTGCACGAGGCCGGGGTCGAGACGCTCATGGGCCACCGCCTGCTCTCGGCCCTGCCGCTCAAGCCCGAGGGAGAGAGCGGGTACGAGGTCGAGTTCACCAACGGGCACAAGATGACGGCCAGCGTCGTCGTCGAGGCCATCTCGCGCAGCGTGCCGTCGACCGAGTACCTGCCCAAGGCGGCGCTGGCGGAGGGGGGTTGGTCAATATCCGGCCTACCATGCAGATCAAGGCGGGTGCGGAGGAGATTCCCCATGTGGACCGTCATTTCGCGGTCGGGGATTTGATCAACTGGTCCGGCATCAAGCGGTGCGGCGCCGCGATGCACGAGGGCAGGTTCGCGGGACTCAACATCCACCAGCTCATGCTGCAGGAGCTTTCCTCGCTGTCCGAGAAGAAGCACGTTCCGGAGTTCCAGGAGCTGGCCGAGATCGCGCCCATGATTGGGCTCGCGGTCGGGAGGAAGGGACTGTCGTACGGGCCGGATGTGGGCATGGCTTCTGGAGAAGATGTTTTGAAGCTGTTCTTTGAGGATGATTTAGGTTTCCGGAGTAGGTTTCCCCTTCCGCCTGCCTCGTTTCTATACCTCTCTCCCTCTTGCTACTTCCCTCTCTGCCCTCTTCTCTTTTTCGTTATTGCAATTGCTGATTGACTGACTGTGCAACAGTTGTTTGGGATTACCTCCGACTAGGAAAGGACCCTGTCAAGGTCTAGAGCATAACATATTAGAGTTTTGGGGGTTTGGGTTTCCCCCGTAAGCCTGCTTTCCCCGGTCATGGAAAGCAGATGGGCAGCGGAGTTTTTGGCGTTGATCCCCTAAGGGTTTGGTTGGCTAGTGGGCTTGGGGAGGTCTTTTTACCGTTATGATTGGTCGGGTCGGAGGGGGGTGGGTTACATTGAGCATACTTACAGTTTCGAGGTATACAGGCATACATTGATATATCAAAGTTCAAGTTGGGCAGACTTGGTATGCTACACGAGTCGTGAGGTCGGTTCGTTTTTCACTCAATGGTGATCAGTTTGAAAGTGCAGAAAAGCATTTTCAGAAGAAGGGTCGACCATAAGCCGGTCATGTTTTCTTCATCCCTCAAACCCAGACATCACGCTTCGTTTGCAAAGGTAAAACATTGGAAACACTTTTGATATCATTAATTCCTGAAATGTCATTATTTCAACTTGGAAATCCCACTAACTCGTGATCATGGCTGATAACATGAAGAGGAAGTTGGTGCTATGTACATGCTTTTCCCCCATCTCCTCACATCAGAATCCAAAACAAGCCACAAGCTCCATCCGAAGATAACAGAACCGCCGCATCATGATGACACACGATGAATAGGTAAGTACTCGATCAACTACTTGCCCACCTCACAGCTTCGGCAACAACCCCACCAACGTCCCGCCCACGAGCTTCTCGCTACTCCCACTCTCGCTCTCGCCGCTCCCGCCGAGCGGCGACAGCTGGAAGAACCGCTCGCGCGAGCACCTTACGAACGCGGAGCGCTTGTGCGGGAGGTCGACGAACTTCTCGAGCGAGAAGCCGTGCACGAAGTCGTACGCCAGCACCGAGCTGTTGGTGTACTTGGGCTCGCCCACGACGTGCATGGTGCGCGGGTCGTCCAGGAACAGGTAGTGCATCAGGCTCGACCACCAGGCTGAGACGCGGTGCGGGCCCCGGAACCGCACGTCGCCCACGAGCGAGTGCCGGCCGCGGTCGAAGTCGCCGGCGCTGTAGTAGGCGCCCAGTCGGTCTTCCTGTTGTTTCGTGATGGACGCGTTAGTAAGTGGCATCATCTAGAGGAGTAGGAGAAGGGAAGGAGGGGGAGGAGGGGGGAGACTTACCTTGCCCCAGTACACCTCAAAGTAAGCAAAGAAGGTATCGTCGAACTTGGCCAGGATGGTGATCTGGTGCGGGTCCACGTGCTGCCGGCGCAGGTACTCGCGGTGCTGCTCGAGGGTGCCGGTCTCGTTCCAGCCCTGGGAGACGCGGGGGTCGTTCTGCCACTCGTGGAAGAGGCGGAGGTGCTCCGGGTTGGTGTAGTCGAGCGCGACCATGGAGAAGTGCTCGCGCAGGTGCGGGATCCAGCGGCTGTAGATGGTCGAGCCGGGACGCGGCTTGACGGGGCGCCGCGGGTGCCAGGTCAGGGCCGTGCCGGGCTCGTTGGTCATGGTGTGCTGGAGGGGGGCGAGGGGGTAGGTGGACGTGGTGAAGTGGGAGCTGGAGGAAGTGTCTTCGGGCAGCCAGCAGCTGCGCGGGCCGAAGGGCGAGCCCGCGCCCTGCCAGAAGGTGCTCCGGAGCACCACGAGCTCGTCGACGAGGCCCGTCGCGACGGGGTGGTCGACGGCGAGCCCGACGGCCTTGAGCTGATGTGCGAGCTGCTCCTTGCCGACGCCCGCGAGCGCGAGGCGGAACACCTCCATCGACGGACGCAGCGTGAACAGGACGTAGATCAACAGCCAGGCCTGGCCCAGGTTGGGCGGTTCGCCGTCCCAGACGAAGGTCGTCTCGGGGGCGCGACGCGAACGGCCCCAGGGCGTGTTGTTGGACTCGGGCGGGCGCTCGCTCGACTTGAGGTCGGTGAGGTCGGTGAAGTAGAGGGAGGGGTTGTGGAGGGGCTTGGGGAGCGGCTTGCCGCTGCTGCCCTCTGTGTTCCTCGCCTCGAGCTGGGAGAGCTCATCGTTGGTGCTGGACTTCACCACATAGTAGGATGTTAGGTAGGGGTGTGGTAGCCTGAGGACCGGCCCGTCACTGGGGGTGGTGGTAGCTGACGGCATCGTGTGTAAGTGAATACAGATAGGTATGTGTGTATATTTCTGAGTCGACGCTATACTACCGGTGAAGAAGATGTTGCTGACGATACACGACGAAGATGGTATAACGAACAAACAGACACTTGACCGTGGTAAACAACAATGAAGAAGAAGATCATGTCACCTTCGAGAGCTTGGGAAGCTCTGGTGGAGCTGGGCCATCGCACCCAATGCCGACCGACATTTGACCTACCTTGGCTACTTGCGATCGGCTGTCGTCCCATCCATACATATCACAGGTAGTCCCTGTCTTGTGTGTAGTACGTAGTACGCGTAGCAGCCAGCCAGTTGCTATCACGTCAGAGTATCCCTTTTTTTTGCCGGCAGAGCGGTTTCTTCCTAAGCCGCCCTCCCGCCCAGACGAACAGACAATCGCGTCTTCACATCAAGGGTAGTGGTAGTATTAACCCAGCAACTAAGAAATCCTACTTCTCCACCCACTGATTGATTAGGAACGCAAAGTACCCCCAAGTCGCCATGTACCGCCAGGTACCGTGATGCGACCGTCCGACTTCCTAATTGGAACGAGTACGCAAACACTTGGAGCAGAATTTTTCGCGCTACCGATGCATGAAGCAGCAAGGCAGGGCCAAGGGAAGCACGAAAGCTGCCAACGAAACGAGCAGAATGCGTCGACAAATGGGCCGATGGGTTACCGTGAAAGGCCACCGATGGGACCGTGAAGAAGAGTGGCTGGTTTCGCGGGGCCCTTTTGGCGGGCAAGTAAAAAGGCACACAGGGAGAGAGGAGGGGGTCCGCTTTGGACGGATCTGATAACTGAAAAGGGGATCAACCGAGACCGGGGTGGGGAATGGTTTGATCAGATAACTTGGCTTGGCAGCGACGTCGGCACTCGCATTGCTGCATGGGTATTGGCTATGCATCTATACGGGTATGGGCATTAATGGAGGGTGACGAGAAAAACCCAGGTTCCATGGCAACAAATTGGACCGTGAGCGCGTGCTGAGAAAACGGCGGGTCCTAGGTTATCTGCATGTGTATCGCTATCAAGATTAGATCGTGCGAGGGAGATCTGGCTCGGCGAACAGTTCCAGAAAAACCACATAGACGGAGCAAATATCTCAGTTAATCCAGACCTGCGGTAAGGGTTGTCGCTTTGACTGGCATGCTTAGTACTTGTATAAGATGCATTGCTTCTTCCATCATGTCAAAACTTCAGTAATGTTCAGGTTTTGGTCAAGATGCTGTGCATCGACCTAGCAAAACAGCATATAGCAAGCAACATCTCATTCCGCAAGGGGGAAGCGCTTCAACTCCAAGCAAAAGCTCCAGGATCCCCAGTTTGGCTTGTGTCAATGAATGACCACGATAGGAGAGTTTCGTTTCTGTAGCTTCAGCTGCCATGAAGCAATTGGAATCTATACTCCTCACACAGTAACTTTGCATAGATGACTCCTGCCAACCAAGCGCCAGGGAAGAGCCAAAGGGGACCGCGGTTGAAGAATCTGACCGAAGCTCTCAAGCATTTCTCGCATGGCCAATGGTCAAGTCACAGGTTTCGCTCTGACTGGTGGTTGGGTGGCGGTATCCCCCATCGAGTGCATGGCAAAACCTAAGGTAGGTGGGAGACGCACTCGCCAGAAGCAATCCTGCGGCGCTCGTCTATGTAGCTCAGGGCTCCTGAGGCTGATTTTGAGGCTCCTCCTACGCAAGCGCTGGCTCACCTTAAGATTTCACCAGTGACGTAGCTTCCTTAGCCCTCACTCGGAATCGGGTCCGAATTACTGGATGTGATCCGGCGGCTTTCAGCTAAGAGCTCTGGGAGACCACCCGGAGGCTGGCCCAGCTAACTAGGAGAAATTCAATTGCTTCCGGGCAATGACGATGTTCGTACTGCTTGAGCACTTTTCCTCACTGTCTCGACAGCTTTTGTCTCGGCTCTGACCATAACCCACGTCATTCCCCCCCGGAGAGTTTGTTCCAGCCTGGCTGGGCTGTGTCCCGCTTGCCCATTTCCCCCATACTTTCCCGCATCGCTAGCCTGCGTTCCTGCATTGGGCCTGTCACCCAACGCAACCAGTGCGTCATGGAGATCGAGTTTTGTTGAATTCACGATGACCGCGCGGAAGAAAAGCCCGGAAGGTCTTGTATGTGCCCGAGGCAGGTAGGTAGTAGATAAACTCGCTACGGAAAACTGAAATCATTCCCCTATTCCCCTTCTATTCTCGTCAATTAACTTCTGTACAACCCCCACCACCAACATCTCTACACCTCTTACGATACCCAATTCGATCATTGAAAAACACACCTGACACCAATTGATCGTATCCCGTCCATCACATCTTCCTCCACATTCATCATGTCTGCGATACAAGCTTCGGCGCGGGCCATGATACCCAGAGCTGCTCGCCAGCTGAGAACCTCCAGAATCCCTCAACAAACCCGTTTCCAATCTACCACAGCCGGCCCCAGCAATGCCAGCAGCTCCAGCGGCGGCGGTGCAGCGACGTCGTTCGCCTCGGGCATGGCGGGCGGTGTCGCTTCCGTGGCCATCTTCTACATGATCTACTCCAATAGCGCCGCAGGCAAGGTACATTCGGCTATCGGCAAGACGGCCTCGGAGGCCAACAAGACTTACGAGCAAGCGGCCAAGAAGCTGCAAGAAAAGACCCCCAACGCCGACCAGGCCTACAACTACGTGAAGGAGTTCTGCTACAGCTACGTCGGTTGGTTCCCCGGCGGCCGCCAATATGTCGACACGGCCTTCAAGGACATCGAGACGGTGCGGGAGAAGAACAAGGACGAGGCCGACAAGCTGGTCAACGACGCCTACAAGCAGTTCCAGGACCTGGCCAAGTCGGGCCTGAGCCTCGAGACGGCGCGGAAAGCCTACGATGTGCTGGCCGACCTGTCCAAGAAGCTGGCCAACCTGGCTGGTAACTCGATCGGCGACCTCATGGACAACCATCCCAAGGTCAAGGAGCAGCTCGGTGGCAACGTCGAGCAGCTGAAGCAGCTGGGCGATCAGTACGGCCCCGAGGCCAAGAAGCAGGTGGACGAGACGTGGGCGCAGATGGCCGACATCTTCAAGTCCGGATTCAGCGTCGCGAGCGTCGACAAGGCGCGCAAGCTGATCCAGGAGAAGACGGAACAGGTCAAGAAGATGGGCGATGAAGCCTGGAAGAAGGGCCTCGAGCAGGCGAAGCCCTACCTGGAGAAGTACCCGGAGGCCAAGAAGCTGTTGGAGGAGAACCAGGATGCCTTGAAGCAGGGCAACACGACCGAGCTCTTCAAGAAACTGAGCTCATCGCTCGAGAAGAAGGACCTGAGCGGGTTCGAGGACTACGTCAAGAAGACGGTGGACCAGGCCAAGTCCAAGGGCCAGCAGGCCGGCAAGAGCTTCGGCGTGGATCTGGATTCGTACTTCCAGATGATCCCCAACGGTGGCGAGATCCTGCCCAAGCTCAAACAGATGAAGGAGGTGGCGGAGAAGCACCAGGAGGAGGGCCAGAAGCTGCTCAAGGAGACCATGGACGAGATCAAGCAGGTGCTGGACAAGAAGTCGCAGCGCGCGCAAGAGATTGCCGACAAGGCTAAGAAGGAGTCCAAATAGAGACCCAGCAACTGTTATATCTACTTAATCATGACCACACGGTCGGTGGGCTCTCTGGTTGATGAGCGACCTCGACTGTAATGTATCAATATGAATTTTTATGACCCATCATGAGACTCTGCCATTATCTCCTACCATTGATTGTGTTGACCATCGTTCTTCATGTGTCTGTTAGTGGGAGCTATGTTCCATTCTTGGAGCTCAGCTCTTATCGATAGACTGACTGGGGCGATGTGGCGGGGCTCTCCCCCGGAGCTTGGCAGGCGAAAGTGGCCCCCCCAATTGCAAGTGAGCGTTGGAGTCATCACTCTCAGGCCCAGGCCCAGGCGTCCAGACCCATCAGACGTAACCTCCCCGTGTTACTCATACGACCCGACCGCAGCGCCTCTATGACTCGACAGCTTCGGGGCCGGCCCTTCGAATCTATTTAACTTCGTGTAGATACTCGTGTACGGGGAAAAGAGAGATTTCCTATCTGTTGTACATTGTTCTGTTCCTGTTCCATATGCGGCAGCGCGCCCAGTGTTAGCCCAGCTACCAGCCAGCAGCGACAAACATTACCTGCGATTCCATCAAACTTACCTAAGAGACAAAGCGTCAAACCAGCGTGCCTGATTTCATCATCACATATTCGTGGCGAAACCCCCAGGGCCCATTCGACTAAATCCTAACTTCTATACGGCATACCCGCAGACCGACCCCGACTGATCTCTTTCTCTATTCGATCACCAAGCAGACGAGGTTGCCGTCCCCTTGGCCCAGGAACCTTACACACAACCTCGCACCCGAATCCCCACTTCGTCGTTACCCTGACACATACTCGTCCAATTCAATGATACCAACTCGAATATATCGCCACCCGAACCACCACCTAAACCTACGATATCGAATATTAAAGACCTATCGGCCAATATGACAACCCGAACGGCGAAACAGTTACCCCACGAACGACGGAAAGGAGAGGCGGCACTGAGCGACTTTGCCGACTTTGTCGAGAAGCAGCAGGCGCTGCGGTACCCCACTTCCAAACCCGCGGCGGCGACGACATCGAATGAGGAGGAACACCACGAGGAGCTCGACATCCTCGACTCCCTAAACCTCAACGATGCGGTGCCCCAAGTCCCGCTGCGCGAGCTCCTGCTGCCTGCCGTAAAGGACGACGAGGATGACGAGAAGAGCTTGCAGAAGCTCGTCGACGTCATCGACACCCGGCTGCTAGAGGGGCACGCCGAAGCGGTGTTCGACCTCGGGTTCGAGAACAATGGCGATTCGATGCGCCTGACCAAGGCCGAATTCGACCAGGCACTCGCGCGGTTACGGAAGGCGGCGAAGAAGGTCCATGCCGACTGCAACGTGCTGCTCACTAAGAATGTGGGCGGCGACGCCGAAACCGACTCCTCTGTTAACGCGACTGGCAAGGACAAGGAGAAGGACACAGACTGCAGCGGCAAGGTTATGATACGGCAGGCGCCGAGCGCCGCCGAAAGCGTCATCGAGACGCGCATCGCCGTCGTGGGCAACGTCGATGCCGGGAAGAGCTCCATGCTGGGCGTGCTGGTGAAGGGCGATCTCGACGACGGCCGCGGCAAGGCCCGCGTGAACCTTTTTCGGCATAAGCACGAGATCGAGACCGGCCGGACCAGCTCGGTCGGTATGGAGATCATGGGCTTCGATACGCAAGGGAAGGTCATTACGTCCGATGTTCCCGGGAGGAAGCTCTCGTGGGAAGAGATCGGCAAGCGCAGCGCCAAGGTTATTACGTTCACGGATCTGGCCGGGCACGAGAAGTATCTGCGCACGACCGTCTTCGGGCTCCTGTCCAGCAGCCCCAATTACTGTTTGTTGATGGTGGCGGCCAACAATGGGCTCGTGGGCATGAGCAAAGAGCACCTCGGCATCGCGCTCGCGCTGAACGTACCGGTCATGGTGGTCGTGACCAAGATCGACATCTGCCCGCCCAACATCCTGCAGCAGACGCTCGAGCAGATCTCCAAGATTCTGAAGTCGCCCGGCGCGCGCAAGATTCCCGTCTTCATCCGGAACCGCGAGGAGTGCATCAACACGGCGACGCAGTTTGTGAGCCAGCGCATCTGCCCCATTTTCCAGGTGTCAAACGTGACGGGCGAGAACCTCGACCTCGTCCGTACCTTCTTGAACATCCTGCCGCACCACGGCCGTTACGATGCCGACGCCGCGTTCGAGTTTCATGTCAACGACACGTTCTCGGTGCCATTTGTCGGCACCGTCGTGTCGGGCATCGTCAAGTCGGGTGTCATCCACACGGGCGACAACGTGCTGATCGGGCCGGACTCACTGGGCAATTTTACGAACACCAGCGTCCGTTCGATTCAGCGGAAGCGCATCGACGTGCCCGCGGCGTCGGCGGGGCAGTCGGCGAGCTTCGCGCTCAAGAAAGTGCGCCGCAAGGACGTGCGCAAGGGCATGGTGGTGCTGCCCAATAAAGTCGGCGAAGGCCAGCCGCCGCCCAAGGTGCACCGGGAGTTCATCGCCGAGGTGCTGATCCTGTCGCACGCGACGACGATCAAGACCAAGTACCAGGCGATGCTGCACGTGGGACCGGTGTCGCAGACGTGTGCGATTATCGATGTGGATCGGCCCTTTATCCGGACGGGCGACCGCGCGACGGTCGCGTTCCGGTTCGTGCAGAGGCCCGAGTACCTCGTTCCCGGGGATCGGCTGCTGTTTCGCGAGGGGCGGACCAAGGGGCTGGGGATTGTCAAGTCGGTTGGGTATGACCCGAAGCAGCCGCTCATGCCGACGACGGCGGGCGAGGGCGAACAGCAGGAGGGGGTGAGCAGGGGGGCGGTGGGGTGGCGTCGACACAGGTGTCGGTCGGGGCTTGAAGAAGGGATCTTGGACGGCTTCTCTTTCGTTTTGTTTGTTTTCGGAGCTACGGGGTCTTCGTTCTCGCGCATAATACGATCGTTTACCAAGCGATATACGGCCTGAGCGAGGGATATCGAGGCATTTGGTTTTCTTTTCCGAGAATGTTGCTTTTCATTTGGCGTCTTTTTGCTGGGTTGCGTCTTGGAAAATCCAGTCATGTTGCATACTTACGAATCATATGTCCTTACTTGCATTGGCTAGTCTTTTTTGGCTGCTGAAGATAGTGCAGCATCCGAAGACGTCTGGTATGGTCAGTCACGCAGGCGTTTGGGGAGATGTTTTGTTGCATTTTGGTACCATGTATGTATGCATTGATATATGTCGGGGTGGTATGAACACTACAGAGACCATGTACACACGCACATAGTATAGCATGCTTGGTAGACCCGAGACAAAGCACATAAGTCCGAGAGACCTCAAAGGCGACTGTTTCTTGATCCAATATCTGTGAAAGTCGCATACATACGTACCAGGGCTGTGCTCTAGCTTGATCTGAAAAGATGATGCCTGTCCTGCAGACGCAACATAGGCAAGATCGCACCGTGAAAGGGGTAGTGGCATCCCACACGTCCCATGTACATATGTTCTTACTGCTAGATTGATTCATCTCGGTTCCAAGCTCTGTGTTTTCTCTCTTGCGGTAGATCCAAAGGAGGGTACATCAAATGGGGCTGACTGGCTCTGTGTAGATGTTTCCAATGCAGACAACAACAACATACTTACGCCGGGGCAACAAGCTCCCGTTCCTCGTGGTTGCTTACTACGTTAAGCCACCAGTATTAAGTGCCCGTTTCCCCCGTCCATGCCCGGGGCTCCCCCGTCACCACTCCGGAATGTTATTCGACCCCAGTCATGTAGAAGCTTGACTAGCCCCAAGCCCGATCAGCGCCAACCCGAGCGCCACGGGATCCGCGCGTCAACCGCGGGCTTTCCAGAGATGGCCCATGGTAGCCTAGGATCGACGCTGTCAAAACTTACGAAAACCGGTCGTCGCCCACGTTCCCAGATTCAGAGTTTATATCTCCGGCATGGCGTCAACGTAGAAAGGAGATGGGTGGCGCAGCGGGTGCTCGTTTTGGCCACTCACTACCGCCATGTATCTGCTGAGCAACGAACGGGCAAACACGGATACCAATCATAACATGGGGGGCGGGAATTGGATTGAGCCACGATGGGATGGATTAACTTCGCTCCTAGAGAAGGAGAATCAGTCAGCCCATTTCTCGAAGCTGACGACGCAGGCTCTGATGAGGCTGGGCGCCACGAAACTTCCGCACCATCTTCAGCCCCAGCGTGTGTATCTAAGTTTAGTTATGGACAGTGAGTGTGCTCAAGGGCAATGCCTTCCTTCACAACGACCGTTGCGGCGACTTCCGGAATGCGACTCATGGATATATATAAGTCGTATCCGATGGACACCTTGCTTCATACTTACCTGCTTCACATCAGCGACGACACAAGCATCATCGTAAACCAATAGCCCTCACACTCACACGCAACTTTCACCCCCTCATAGCTCATTTGAGAAAAGACACGTACCCAAACAATCCATCACCTACAAGATGCCTTCCGAAACCACCATCACGACCCCGATCCCCACCAGCGTGGCCCGCGACGCCGTCCTCGCCGCCCTGCACGACCACGACCGGTACATCCGGACGACGTGCCCCGCGCTGATCAGCTACGCGCACCTCAGCTCGAACCCGGCGACGACGCCGGACAGCCTGCCGGCCGAGGTGTACGAGGTGACGGACAAGCGGCCGATCGGGCAGACGACGTTCCGGCTGACGCTGACGGACCTGCCGGGGGAGGGGGATCGACGCGCTGATCGAGGGCAAGGCGCCCACGGGCAGCATGGTCATCAAGTCGCGCTTCCGCGTGCTCGAGGGGCGCCGCAGAACACGCTCGAGGAGCGCGTCGCCATCGATAGCAACATGCTCATGAACAAGATGATCAAGGGGAATGTGGAGAAGAGCCACCCGGAGCAGCACCAGAAGTTCATGATGTAGGTAGTGGCCGCCGCCGCCGCTGCTGTTACTTATGGACACGAATTGCTTGAGAATAGACGGAGGAAAGGAGAGGGGAGGAGAGAGAGAGAGAGAGATAGATAGAGAGAGGAACGGAAGGCCAGGCAGGCTGGTCCTAATGCGTAGAACGATAGAGAGAAGGAGATAATTAGAACATCACCATTTGCATCTAGACTGTCTAAACTCCTTTCTCCGCCTGCCTGGATTCGATTTATAGGCTGTGTTGATAGATGGATATGTCCAGGGTGTAATTCAGGGGTTGTGATGAAGGAAAGTCCAATAAAAAAACACGCCAGATAGTTCATTACTCCCTCTTCTCCCGTCGTCATCGAATGCATCTGAGCTGACCCGCCAGTCTCTCACTCGTATGCTCCCTTGATGGTTGGCGATAACAATGAATGAATGACTTGTGTAATGCTAACCACCTCCCTGACTCCTGCGATGCAGTTCATACATGGGTAAGCGTACTCACTCCGGGGGTGTCGCCAATTGCCAGATTACACATGTGCAAAAAGGCGCGACGCCAAGGGCGAAAGCCCAAACCCCTGCCTACTTAAGCATTGGCAACTCGACAGGTCGGCTCAAACCTCATTAAAAAGTGTTCCGTATTTCGCTCTTGCACAACCAACCCCGGGACTCTCGAAGCCCCGCGCCGGGTTTGGTTGTTTTTTTATGCGATCGTGGAGGTTGGTGTGAGTGGGATTTCGGCAATGAGGCGAGAACCCGAACTCCGCGCGTCCACCACCAACTAACTAGCACGATGGTGTGGTGTCATAGTGCGGAAGCACAGCAGCGAGCTCCAACCCAAGTGCGCCCCCATGTCCAACGGTCTCACTGGCGGCATTTTCAAGAGGGATGCCAATTTCAATCCATCCCGGAAACATGCGGCAGCGATCGAGCTTTATGCAGGACGAGGGCCCCCGTCTGACGCTAGCATAACGGCAATCCGGCAGTTCCTCTAGTGCGGATTCTTTTTATGCTCGCCCAGCACCGGAACTGGAGGAGCCGGAGGTCGCATTCATCGTGGAGGTGGGGGATCTACACAACCTAATCGACCCGGATAAGGGGGCGAACCGATGAGTAGAGGGTTACATCACCACCTTTGCTTCCTGCAGAATGGTCCTTTTCGGCACTCCCCTGCTCTCAGAAGGGGCTTGCGACGGCATCGTACGTGGCCTCGTCTAGCCAGAGCACCCTCGTATTACTACGTTGGGTAGACTGGTTGAATAATAGCCCGGCTGGGGCTGCTTGCATCACCCCAGACAGAGGCAGAACGCGCAACCAATTGCAGCATCGGGATTCGCTCGCATGCCTCGATATCCGATCCGGCATTGTTATTCATGTACATGTAGGTCGCTAAGGCAAGGCCGTGCAATCCTTGGTTCAAGTGACGCTATGCCGTGTCGTTGCATTGCCCCTGCGGCGGCACAGGGCACCCCCCCCAACGGGGGAGGCTCTTTATTAGGGTTAAATAAGTAGACACTCCCGTGTCTTTCCCCCTTCATTCATCCAAACTCCTTCTGGAAATCATGCAGTGTTCCCGTGTCGTCCGAAGATGAGATACATACCTGCTGCTTAAAGTTCCAATAAGTCGCAACAACTAGTCCTGTTCCTGCATCGTTAGCCATTCGATTCGGAGAGCGCCGTCAACATGGTCGGCCTCCATGTCTCTGGTCTTGGCCTGCCCAATCTGGCACTCCTTGCCGTTGTCTCGGTAGGTCAGCACCTTGAAATTGAATTGAGGTTTCGCCCAATCTTGATCTAGATCTGGATGTTTGTTTCGACCGACCACAGATCCCGCCCCGTACCCTATCAACGTCCCCGCTGACCTTCCGCATCAGGTAATCGCCTACTATGCCGCCTGGCTCGCCTACAACCTCTTCCTGCACCCCCTGCGCCGCTTCCCCGGCCCCCTCCTCCACCGGGCCTCCAACCTGCCGCGCGCCTACTACATGGTGACGGGCCAGCTGGGCCTCAAAGTCGCGGACCTGCACCGGACCTACGGGTCCGTCGTCCGCGTCGCACCCGAAGAACTCGCCTTCGCCGACCCCCAGGCCTGGAAGGACATCTACGGCCACCGCGCCCCCGGCGAGCCCGAGTTCCCCAAGGACGGCAAGTTCTACCGCCCCATCGCCGACATGCCCGAGAACATCGTCTCGGCCCAGTCGCGCGAGTACCACGGCGCGCTGCGCCGCCAGCTCGCCCACGGCTTCAGCGAGCGCAGCATGCGGGCGCAGGAGCCCATCATCGGGGGTACGTCGACCTGCTGGTGCACAAGCTGCGCGAGGCCTGTGACACGTCCGGCCCTGCCCGGCAGCCGACGACGGTCAACATGCGCGAGTGGCTCAACTGGTGCACCTTTGACGTCATCGGCGACCTCGGCTTCGGCAGCCCCTTCGGCTGCCTCGAGAGCGGCAGCTACCACCCCTGGGTCCGCCGCATCACCGAGACGATCCGCTTCGGCGGCGTCGTGAGCGCGCTCATGGGCATCGGCTGCGGCGGGCTCGTGCAGGCCATCAGCCGGTACGGCGGCATGAAGAGCCGCGACGAGCACCAGAAGCTGACGCGCGAGAAGCTGCTGCAGCGCATCGAGCTTGGGGCCGAGGGGCGGCCGGACTTCATCGAGGGTTTGATTCGGAAGAAGGACGAGCTGGGGATGGATCTGCTGCAGTTGCAGATGAACGCGAGTCTGCTCATCGTGGCGGGGTCCGAGACCACGGCGACGCTGCTGAGCGGTGCTACGTTCCTGCTCCTGACGAACCCGGAAGCCCTCGACAAACTGACGAACGAGGTCCGCTCCACGTTCGCGGACGACGCCGACATCACCCTCAGCTCGGTCGGCTCGCTGTCCTACATGCTCGCCTGCCTCAACGAGTCGCTGCGGCGGTACCCGCCCGTCGTCATCGGGCTGCCGCGCTCCGTCCCGCCGGGCGGCGGCCAGATCGCCGGCCACTCCGTGCCCCCGGGGACGCGGGTCGCGGTCTGGCACTACGCCATCTCTCACGACCCGCAGCTCTGGACGGACCCGATGGGGTTCCACCCGGAGCGGTTCCTGGGGGATCCGCGGTTCGCCGGGGACGTCCTCGACGCGATGCAGCCGTTCAGCTTGGGGCCGCGCAACTGTATCGGGAAGAACCTCGCGTACGCGGAGATGCGGCTCATTCTCGCCAAGATTGTGTATAACTTCGACATGCGGATCGCGGAGGAGAGTCGGGGGTGGTTGGAGGGGCAGAAGGCGTTTACGGTGTGGGATAAGCCGCCGTTGCAGGTGTATTTGACGCCGGTGAAGAGGTAGGGTGGTGGGGGAAAAGGGGGGAAGGGAAAGGGTTGGGGGAGAAAGGGGGTGGAGAAGCGGGCGTGATAATAGTCAGTTGTTGTTCAATAAAAAAAGGAGGGGTTAGATATATGTCGTGGCAGCGGCACCTCTGTTATATATCGATAAGGGTATATGGATGGTGCTTTGCGGGAATGATTGAGGATCAGGTCGTGCATACATTTGCATCGCGAGGCGCCACTAGGGGGTTGGATACATCTCGAGGGGCATTCTTGGTATTGTATTCGTGTATAAATAATATGAGACCTATACCTGAAGGCCTAATGAGACTGGGTCATTTATGAGACATGCATGGCATCTGTGTATCGGACGAACCAGTAAGGTGACATTTTATGACAAGCCGGAGTAAGGAAAAGGGGAGACAGAGGCTTCCACTTGGGATTTGGTCGTCTAGGAAGGGTTAGTAATGTGCTGTATGTCTACCGACCTTGTCCTCTGATTGACATTGTGGATGAAATAAGCAGGTGTCTTCAAGACGAACTACTTACTTCTCGTCGACCAGGGTAATATAGCTGACCAGTAGGGCAATGTCCGTATATCATACGTACAACCCTTACTGTGTATAGAGTGGGCGTATGTGCAAGGGAAATATAATAAGAACGTTAGGAAAGGGGAGAAGATAGGGAGAGGAAGGCAAGGAAAGAAAAAACAGACTCAAGAGAAGCTCAGCACAGTCGCGACCTTCACTTCACGCTTGCTTTGCCAGACTTTGTCTAAGCAGACTGGTCAGGGTGCGTGAACCCGGACTGTTCCTCATCATTGCTTCGTGGTAAAATCAAGAAATGAGTTTTTTTTTATCCCCCTTCCCAAGTTCAGTATCGTGAGTACTTCCACTTCGCGGGCGACTGCTCGCTCGGCCTGGCTTGTTGGACTTTCAATCCATCAGGCAGAGGAAGCCCACGTGTCTCGTCATTGCTTGGGCTCCGTGTACCGACTCACCGCTGCGCCTCCCAACGTATCGGCCACGCCCCTTCTCGAGGAAGGAACGAAGTAGGTAGCTTCCTGTCGCATAACAAACCCAGCTTGGCACAGTGGCCGAGTGATCTTGCGTCTCCGATGATGAAATGAAAATTACCATCAAGAAAGATAATAGCGCTCTTGCAGCTGGGGTGCAAGGGTCCATGATGAAAAACAACGAGCTATACCACTACATTTTTCTAAGGAGCTTAGGTTTTCAGTGTAGAAAGAATTCAAGAGGGTGCCAGCTGGATTAAATACTTTTTTTTATATATATTTTCCCCCTTCCACCGGCAGGCCAGCAGAAGTAGGAAAAAAAAAAAAAAAAAAAAACACAGCAGGCGACCATCAGATATTTGAACCCAAAACCTCTAAACTCTCAGAACCATTTCAGCCACTAATCACCACCGATACGGTATTTGGAAAAACTTGTGCAATGAATCTTGTGTCTGTACATTAGCTGCTACGTGCCTCGTACATGCAAGTAACGCCACTAGGATTTCATTACCACGGCTTACGACAAATGACTTTTAGTACAGTGCGTGAGTGGCATGATTTTGGTGTCTCATTTCGACCAAGCGCTACCATGTCGTACCAGCCGCAGTCTAGTATTACTCCGAAGAGAGCATAAGCCGAGAGAGGGAGAGAGAGAGAGAGAGGACTCAGGCCCATAGCATGTTCAGCCGCTTTGAGAGCCCAACATGGCGGCTTCACATCTAGTTGTGTTGGAACTTTTTGTACTTTTGCTTTTCGACTCCTACCAGCGCAGGCCAGCAGAAGCAAGGGACTTAGAACCAAATAAACTCAATACACTTATCGACTCAAAAAGAAGGTATTATACCCAAATACCCTCCAAACTCTATAAATAATTCAATATTTACGACCCTCATGGGCCAGTAAAACCTTGATGGCGGCCTGTGGAGAATGCGCAGAAAAACTGACACTTCTTCGTCCCCTTTTGCCGGTCGTGGTGAAAGAAACACCATTCAACCCATCTACTCAGTCAACCTCCAGCCGTTTCTGGGCCAGCCGCAAGATCCAGTTCTTCTCGCCCACTTTATCCTCGTACATTGTCAGCGTCTCGTTGATTGCTTCTTGGAGTCCCATGGCCGTCTTCTTCGCACTCTCCAGCCCGCCAGACGCTTTGATGTCCGAGAGGGCCAGCTTCCGCACCTCGCAGCTCAGTCCGGCCGCGCCCATACTCTTTCGCTGCTGCAAGATGCTGCGCAACCGGCCCTGGTGGGGTGACTTGGTGGCGAGGGCGTGGATGAGAGGCAGTGAGATCTTGCCTTCCCCTATATCATCTGCGAAGCCCTTTTGTTGGGCGTACTTTGGAAGAAGAAGGGAATGGTTAGCTTGTCCTTGAGCAGTCATGCCGTGCCTGGGAGGACGGAAGTGGAGGGGTTAACCAACCTCATCACAATTAAGATTCTGGTAGTCGTCGCGTGCCTGGAAGAATCGGCCCACTAGTTTCATGAGCAGGCCGGCGTCGAGATCCCGGTGGGCGGTGGCTTCGGAACGCATCAACTCGGCCAATAGGATGAAGAGGCTCCCGGTTTCTAGGAGACCCAAGAGCGTCAGGTTTATAATGATGATGAGGGGAGCAATCAGGTCGTGGTGTACTCACTGCCGTCAACCATGGTAAAGTACTCCTCCTCGGTCGGCACCTCTGTGTGATGGGTCCAGTAGAGGTCTATCCCCTGACCGATGTGGCCATCAATGAGCCTCTCGATCATGATGCGGAGGGCTAGGGGTGATAGCGACTCGGCGGCTTTCAATGCTTTCACGAGCAGCAAGTTGGCAGCGTTGATGGTCTGGCTGACGCCAAATACCACATGAGGGGCTGGAAACCCGCGGCGGAGTTGGGAGCCGTCCTGAATGTCGTCTATCCTTTTGGGGTTGGTTCGGGGGTTAACAAAGCGGTTTGCGGGCTGGTAATAATCAAAAGGGAGGGGCACGTACGTACATGAGGGACGAGCTGTGCAGCAGAGTTACAATGTCGCGGATGACCGCCAGAGACTTCTCGGGGACGTTGTACCATACCTCCAAGCCGTCGATGATGGCATTCCGGACGTCTTTGGATGGCATCGTTTCCAAGTACTGCTGGGGTTGCAGAACTAGCTAGGGGAAGAGTTAGCTCGGTTCACTTCTGCACCAGATATCTCAGGCCGTCTCACCGCCTCGTTCTTCTGCAACGAACTGTCGCCGTTGACGTGCGACTTGCTGAATCCAGGCTGGACGGGAACAAGCGGTCGTTGGTCCACCACGACGGGTTCAAACTTTCGGGTGTTCGGCTCGGGCTCTGGAGTGTTAACGTCTAGGTACTTGCGATCCCCTATCACCATATCAATCCTGTCCGCCAGCTTGGCAGAATTATCCGAGATGGAACGCCCGAGGCTGTTGCCAGTCCCAGAGGTCATCGAGGCTTCCCGTCGCAACTTCGGATAGTCATCTTTGCCACCGAGTCGGTACCGGGCCGTCGTCATGCTCCAAGCAAAGTTGCCTGCGGTGACCAAGTCGAGCAACTCAAGCCACTGCAGCGTCTTCTCCGTGCCCAAACCCGCGGCGACGAACTCGTCCTTCAACCTGCAGTACGTCTCCTCACGCGCCATAATCTCTCTCCGGAGCATCTTCTTCGCATCCTCGTTGTCGACCGAGTGCCACTGAGTGAAGAGGAAGACAGAGTTGGCGATTAGGCCGGTACCGCCATTGGCCTGGTGGTTCTTCCATTCCTTCTCCCAGGAGAAGTAGTCGTTCACCAACACCCAGCTGCTGTACGCGGCCCAGGTGATGGCCGAGGTCTTTTCGGTTTCGTCGGCAGTCAGCGTGAAGTCCATAGAAAAGCACAGCAGGCTCATGGTCCAGCTACGCAGTAATGATTAGTTGGAACGATAGATCTTGAGCGTTACTAGCGGGTAGTTGCACTCACGGACACCCCGCGTCGACGATACGGTATTTAAGATATTCGTCCAAAACGGTGAACTTCAAGTCTCGGATCTGGACAAATACGTCCGACATCTCCCTCCAGAGGCGGAGGCATTCTTTCGCTTTTGTCTTGTCGACGTCCATGAGTTCCGTGACCATCTTGGCCTGCAGCTGTCGCCGTTGGACGTCGTTTTTCGAGCCTCTGTTGGCTTCGCCCGCCAGTGTGAGGCCCTCCATGAGCTGCTCGTTGGCCTCGGTGAGCTACACGAGTGTTAACGTTGACCCGATGACTCAATAGAAAATATGCGTCTCTACCCCGGACTCGCCCTTGTTCTCGGCGTACTCAATAACTAGGTGACGGTCAGAAACTCGGCCTCATAGAAAAATGTAAGATGGTGAACAGGCTCGTACCATCATCGTGTATGTAGGCATACTCGACCATATACGTCGTAAGGGCAAGTCGGTCACTTATGGCCTCACAGGCACACAATGCAGTGAAGTTGCCAACGACTGGGTTGATGCAGCCCACGGCGTAGCTAGTCACGTCCTTGTTGCGGTTCGCATCGGCGCGCGCCTCGGTGCTTGACTCGAGGAAGTCGACCTGACACTGCCAGGAGCCCGCATCGGCGAGGCGGGTATCGCGATGGATGCGCGGGGTGAACCGGCAAAAGTACTCTTCCCCGTCGTATGCGTGACGCGGAAGAGGGACGGAATTGCGGATGAACGACGATGGTGTAGACATGGTTGTGGACGTGGGTGGTGGCTGCGCTGGCCAATGCAAGGTATGATGCAGACCCGGATGCCTTCCAAGTTATACGTAGAACACAGAAGCAGAAGCTGGCACCTATTATACAGATGCTGATCTGGGCACCGTGGACTGCTCGCAATTTATGGATGCCATACTTGATACAAATGAGATCTATCATATCGACCTGAGCAGGATCAACGGTCATCCCGGTAGCGTGTGCCGTGCATCTGAGCCGCAAGCGCCACCACCCACTATTTCTGTCCCTTCGGCGGGTACAGACCACAAAGTGAGACACATTTTTCACGGGTACTACTTCTTGGGCCGTCTTTGTGATGATGGCGAAGATAAACGCCAGAGTTTGGGGGCACGTCGCAACAATGCCGCCACGGGTGAAACGCACGCGCTTATAAAAGCACCCCTATCCCTTTATTTCGGGATATCGCTAAAAACAACATCTTCGTGGCTCAGAGATTAAAAACGATTTCGAGCGTTACCATAACGGGTTCCTACATATCACATATAAAGATCGGGTCGTGTCACAACAGCGGGATCACATATAGGCAACCATGGTCATTGGCTGAGCGACGGATGACATGGCACCCTTCTTGTTGTGTCAACCAATAGTGGCATGTAGTGACATGACTTCCCGCATCGGAAGACGCCTCTCCCGCGCGGGATCGTAATGGTATTGAAAATTATTGAGCTGAAATCTTTCTAAGCCGCGTTGGCCTAGACCGGATTTGAGATGATAGGAACATCCCGTATTCATCGAGATGTGTAGTGACAGCCTTCTATCATGACAAGAACCGGCAAGAGACGAAACTACCGACAGGTCCGCGAGACAGTTCTCCGGCTCGTAAAGACAGACCGCGAGCTGAGACATGTCTCACGGGTACTACTTTCTGGGCCGTCTTTGTGATGATGGCGAAGATGAACGCTAGACTAGAACGCGTTTAGGGCATGTAGACGAACGATACGAGGAAAACCCGGAAATCCCTTTTTCTTATCAACTTTGGTCTACGATCTCACCTAAACATTCTAGTTATCCAGCCGTGAATTCCCCCTCCCCGTCTCCTATTAGCGCATCTTGAACATGGTCCAGGCAGCTTCCCTTTCTCAAGTCCCTGCCTGACCACTTTACTTTTCCACATCAAAGAGGAAAAGGAGGCCAAACGTTCAGCCGTCAGACTTTTCAAGATGGCTTTCTATACGGTCCGAAGCATTGTGGAGCGAAGCTGCCCACAACGAGCCGCCGAAACTATTGGCATTGTCGTCGGCCAAGTGGTGATGAAGACACCGACGGCTGTTCTGACCCCCGTCACCAAGGCCAGCAAGACCCTGGCCGATGGCCTCAAAGTGGTTCCTGTGCTGGGCGGTGCAGACTTCACCAGGCTACCCGTCGTAGGTAAGAACTGCGCAGTTCAATCTAATTGCGTGCTGTCTTGGCTTACCTCTAGATGTAGGACCGGTCCTGGTGAGCATCCAGGCGGCTCTAGCCGCCAGAGAACTGATCGACCGAGCCGAGCACGCCATGGATCCATCGGCGCTGGCTGAAGGGTTTCTAGCAGAAGAAGCCAGCGCAAACCCCAAGGCAGTATCGGAGGCGTTGAGAAGGCCGCCTGAGATCATAGGTGCAGCCTCTGGGGAGCGTTTGCTGACTGGACAGTTGGCTGCAGGTTCGCGTCTGGTGGGTGGAGAATGGGCTACACGTTCCAGGTCTGCCGAAGCATCTCTCCCGGTTGCCCAGGGCGAACTATTAGGTCACGGGATGAAGAACCCAGCGGATGCACATGAGCAAGTCGTGACCAAGAGACGTCTAACGCCGCTGGGTGGAATCTTTTAGTCAAAGGCAGGTCTACGGACAGGCATAAATCAAGACATGCTATGTGGTCTTATATCAACGTTGTATCGCTTCGCTCAAGTGAAGACCCTCAATATAAAGTGTAAACCGTCAACTTTAGCTTCCCATCATCCAACATGCCAATTGCCCGACCGCGCATAAAACGGTCCGATAAGTAAGCTGGTTTCTGGCGGACATCGTGGGCGGCCGGTGACGCTAAGACTAGTTTATTTAGTTTTAAATGGATAGTATAGCGTTATAATAGATAATCTAGAGGCTATAAGGCTTATATATAAGTCACTAAAGTAACCCGAGCTCTGATACGCTCGATAATCTTTACTGGGTCCTTGTGTAGCAATATAAACTCTTCATTTGAAGATGAGCATGCTATGAAACAACCGCATATACAAATAACACTGGGTGCATATGGTCTCAGTAGGCAAAGGTGGCGAGAAGGACGTCTGCAGGTAAAACAATGGCAACTACACAGTCACCGGAACGTAATGATGCAAACCAAAGCTGCCTAGAATGCAGGAGTTATTTGTGCTACCTCGTATTATTGGTAAGTTCGCGCGGCGCAACTATCCAACTGTCGTCCACCGACTGGGTGTCACGTCTCTGTCGCATCTATGGCGAGAGATAGGGGCTCAACACCTATCCGACATATTATACCTGACTGAGAAATCTGAGCCACCAACTCAACCAACTCAGACGCGAAGTTAACATACGGCGAGTGTCCCGACCGAAGCTCCGCCGTACGTATAGTAACCCCCCGTATCCACCGCATTCTTGACACAAAAGTCCTGAAACTCCGGAGGCAGCCACCGATCCTCCGTTGCGCGAACATACATCGTCGGCACATCTCTCCAAGCCTCGTAGGTCATTTTCCCCGTCAAGACCGCCGCGTTACCCCATTCCAGCAATCCCGCCTGCTCTTCCTGGTCCTCCGGGGCTAAGTCATGGTAAAGGAGCGAGACCGGGTCAGTAGGGAACCATGTCCCGTCGTCGGCGAACTGGACCAGTCCATCGCTGCCTCGGGGGAGATTGACCGCCTGTACAACGGTCCGAATGTTCTGGTTGAGTGCGAGCAGAAAGGCGGCGGCGTAGAGGAGATGGACCACACCGCCCGGTAGACCCTGTGCTTCGCGATCTTTGCGGGTCAAGCCCTGGAGGGCGGTCGTGCCGACGACGCCTCCGTAGGAATGCATGAGCATAATGACCTCCTTGCCATCATCTTTGACCAATTTCTGCACAAGCCGACGTACAGCTTGCACATCGTCGTCGAAGGATGAGTCGGGAGGCCGGTGGCCGTTATTGGTTGGCAGAGCTGGAACGTGGACAGTGAAGGCCTTGGCTTCTAGGGCATTGCGCAGTTTGTGGTAGGCCTCAGGTGCCGTCCAGGCTCCCGGGACGAGAACCACGGTTGGCTGTTCGGCGGACATGGCCGTTGAAACCGATTGTCAGATGGAGCCGATCTGATCACTGTTTAGGAACGAGAAGCATCCTAGGGTCGCGAGCGCTGGAAATAAAGCAGGGAGAAATGACCGAGAGAAAGGGTGGCGGTTTATATTCTCATATGACGGACGATGGCAGCTTATTAATAGCAGACCCCCCCTTACCTTTCTGATTACCCCCGCATACATCCCTTGCATCGCCGCCACCACTTGACATCTAGAAACTTGGACCATTAAAGACAGCGAACGAGAAAAACGTGGCGATTGGTTAATTGGCTACCGACAGCAAGAATAGCATGTTCATCTTTGTGTACAAGCTACAAAAGATCACGTGGAAGCGATTTCGCAAAGCTTGCCATCTGATCAGTGGTCATTGGATTAGTGTAAGAGACCTCAGGAATTGCCCCTTTTTGATAGAATTGCGGAGCAGCTGTCCCGGTACTTGACTTCCCATGGCCATGACACATAACTCTTCAAACTATGATGGCTAACTGAACACCTTTAGGGGTCAAACTACGGAAACATACATAACGAGCTTCAAACCCTGCTTCCTCATGAACATCACTCCATCCAATGCTCACGAAGCAACTTTTCCATCGACTCCAGGCCCTGCTCCCGGGCTTCCGCCACCAACTCCTCTTTGCGACTAGAGCAGAGCAGCCGGGTCGCGCCCGCCTCGAGGAGCATCCCGAGCACCTTGTCGTCCTCCTTCTCTACGGCAATAGCCAACGCGTGAGTGCTGGTGAGGGCGAAGCTGGACCGTTTCAAAAGGAGGTTGACAAGTGCAGGATTTCCGTATCGAACGGCCGCTTCGAGAGCGCGGCGCCTAACGGGCACGCCCTTCTCCAGAAGGTAGACCACGGTCCCTGCTCGGCCATCCCGTGCGGCTGTCTCTAGTAGCTCGCCGGCAAACGGAGAGGCCGGGTCCGGATAGTACAGGCCAAAGAGATAATCCAGGATCGGCAAGACACCTCGGCGAGCCATCGCTAACATAAGCTCATCCCATGTCCTTGAGCATTCGAAGATGTCTCTAGCCCGTGGGTACAGCCTCTGGAAGACGTCGAGGCTTGTTGTCTCGAAAACCGCCCGATCCAGGTAGGGGCCCTCATACGCTGGCGTGACGAACAGCTCAATCGTGGATGGGTTGTTCCCCTTACTGGCATACTCCAGGACCACCTCTTCCGCTGCCGAGTATCGGCTCTCGTGTACGTCGAAGAGCAAACCGGTTGATAGGTTGTCGCCTTTGTAAGCGGCAATGCTCAGTCCGTAGAAGGAAGCAGAGAACCTGCTAACATGTTAGAATTCGTATCTCGAGTGAATAGGTGGGGGGGGGGGCTGGTCCAAGAAGTTCTGACGTTGGTCCGTTTTTACAGGGTTCGCGCGGCATTGACTGCACAAGTTCCTCCACCAGTCCCGCCTGGTTCATCCAGATAGCGGCGCCCAAAAGAAGCCACTCGTAGATCACCTTTTCCTTTAGATGGCCCTTTCTTCCCACCAATCGTAGCCAGGGATCCGTCGGCGATGCTGGATCATTCACCGCTTGTCCCTTTGTCAGCCCAAAGTGCAGGAGTGACATCTTGCAGATCTCCACGATGTACCCCTTCAGCATGTCGTCCGAGTACGTGTCGGGATGGCCGTACTTGGCGACCCGTTCCGCCACCCGCCGAATGATGCCGGGCGTTTCGGGACCTCCCGGCGGCGGGCGGACGAGGGCGGCGCGAGCGGTGTACTTGGGCCAGTAGGGGGCGCGTTCGAAATCGGACTTTGGTTCGCCCGCACAAATGTTAGGCCACTTGGCGAATGCGCCATGCCGGACGATGGCCTCGTCGACCGCAGTCTTCCAGGCCCTGTTCACGAACCGAAGGCGTTGTGCACGCTTGGTGCCGCGGGCGCGGACGGCTTCGAACAGGATCTGATGGACGATCTCTGTGGGAAGCTTTGCGAAGGACGACATCCTTCTCGGCAGTTTGAGTAGGATGACAGGAATGATGATCGACGTGGTGGTGGCTGAAGTGCCCCCGAGCGTGCAGTGAGCGGGAGCACGAGAGAAGACTGGACGAGATATGGGCTTGCTTCGTCTTTGGAGGGTTGTGGTTTTGTTTGCTCGGGCAGGCTGCTGGTGGTTGCCTGATGAATATTTTCAGCCATGCGCGGGTACTTGCATGTGTTGTTTCGTATATATGCGTAGGTGTGTGCACCCGTGCCTCTTGGGATCAGTCACATCGCATCGCACGTCATTTCTGGGGGGAGAAGTCTTAGCAACTTGGGGATGGGGAGAGAACCCTGAGCTTTCGAGAAGACCAACTGGCTTAGGGTTTACCCCTTTTCACTTCAAATACACTGAGATTGCTCACGGATGCTAATCATGCTTTATAAACGATGTGATTGAGAAAAATACTATATATACCCTTATATGATATAAGTGTATTTAATCTTTTACCCTAGTGCTAACCCCTAGGGGGCTTCCCTACTTCCCACCCCCCTTTTCCCCTTGCATAATTCAAGTAGCTGTTGCACTCACGGCGCCGCATTCAAGAAGCAGCTCCGCCATCGATTCCAGCCCCAGCCTCTTCGCCCTCTTCATTGCCTTGCCCCCCAGGCGCTCATTCTCAAGGCTATAACGCCCCTCAACCAGGAGCATCCTGACCATCTCCTCGTGCTCCATCTCTACGGCCGCCTCGAGCGGTGTCAGCCGGTGCGCCACGTCCGCGCCGGCGTCATCGCGCAGGAGAAGCTGCACGACGGCCAGGTTTCCGCTACGCACGGCCTCTGCGAGATCGTAGCGCTTGGCGGGGTGTCTCTTCAGAAACCAGTCCACGGTCTCGAGCTGTCCGGCCCTCGCCGCCTCTTGGAACAGGTTGGGAGGGCTTTGGGACGGACAGTTCATCCAGTAGGCCGGCCCCGGGATTTCCAGCTGCATGAGGTATTCCAAAATAGGCACGGCGCCTCGACGGGCCATGCGGACCATGTGGTCCCCTAGGAGGTCGAGGTAGTTCACATCCGGGTTGCCTTGCATCCGTTCTTTGGCGCGCGCGAACAGCTTCTGGTAGATCTCCAGGCTGCTTGTGTGAGCCATGGCGGCCTCGCATAGGCTTTCGGTGCAGGCCCCACACTCCTGCCCGAGAACCAGCTCGAGCGTCGACAAGCGGTTGCCCTTACTCGCATACAGGACAACAATGGCCACTGCCGTCTTCTTTTCCGGAAAATATGCATCGAGGAACAGACTGACTGTCTCATCGTAGCCTTTATAGGCAGCAACGCCTAATGCGAAGTTGAGGACGCTCCTGTCGGATCTATATTAGTATCCTCGGTCCCGGAATTAGAAAGGGTGACACCTGATAAGATGATGACGGTCGCCTTACTCTCGATCACCTGGGACATTGTGCATTGACCGTAGTATCTCCTTTATGAGGGCCACTTGGTTCGCCGAAGCAGCCATGGCCATAACGGTTTGGTCATAATGATCCTGCTCGCTATTACTGAGAATCTTGTTGATAAAAGATCTTGGATGCTCATTGCTCGGAAAGCGTCCCCAGATGTCTGGGTGGCCTAGCTCCTCCATCCACAGCTTCCTCAGCGGGCAAATGCCAATGATGTGCTCTCTGACGGCGGCAGCCGCGGCATCCGAGTTCGCGGGCGGCGGGTCGCTATACTTGACCACCCGCTCGGCGGCCTGGCGAATGGCCCGAAGGGTTGGGGAGACGCCGTCCTGCTGCGTACGGAGGGCAATATGGGCGAGGTAAAGTGGCCAGAAGGGTGCACTTTGGAACAGATGATCAGGATATGAACAATCATGATATAGATAATCGTATGAATAATCATCATATGAATAATCATCATATGAATGTTCATAATATAGATGATCATGATCTATATAACTTTTTTTGCTTATAAAGTGTCCGAGCCGGATGTGGATATCGTCAAACCATTCTTTCCAGGTCTTGCTTACGAGCCGCAAGCGTTGTGCCCGTAGGATGCTACGGCCACGGATGGCTTCTGTCAAAATTTTACAGGCGACTTCGTTCGGGAATGGTGTCAAAATCTGGCACGAGATTTCGTTCAGGCTTGGAGCATTGGGCATATTGGTGTATCAGTAGAAGCAAGCATTGGGCGTGAACAGAAACAAAAAAAAAAGAAAAAAGAAAAATGAAGCTGTTCGGTTCAACACCTATGGAGGAATCCGAATGTTCTGGTTGCTTGCTTTAGCAGGCAGCCACGAAGTGAGTCATGAAAATATTTAGACACACGCGGGTATGTGCATGCTTCATTCTGGGCGAAGGAATATGTACCCGTGTCATTTGCGATTGGTCACATTTCACATGGGAGGTTTCGAAAGGGTCTTGGCAATACGGGGATAAGAAGCGATCGCTGGACGAATGGTCTTTGACAAGGGAGGATGTTGCTTCAATTCTTGATCTCATGTCAGGCTATCTTCACCCCTCACCTGTCCATGTTCGCCCAATGCGACAGCAACGTCGATCTGATCAAGGAGACCCAGACCCAGCTCATTCATGATCAAATCCCACTAGTAAGCAGCAGGCATGACACCCAATCGTCCACCGTCCTCAACAATGATGCTTCCATTGCAGTAGGCCCCGGCACGGCTCACCAGGTACAGGATGGTGCCGGCCATCTCGTGCTCGGTGCCGAACCGCAGCGACGGGAGGAAAAGGGGGTGGCCGAACTCCTTGTGGCTCGGGTCGCCGTGCTTCTCCATCAGGCCGCTCGCCATCTCGGACGGGAATACTGGATCAAAAACATCAGTGGTCAGTATAGCAATCCGGCGAACGGGATGAGAAAAGGGGGTCCGGGATGGCCATCAAACAGGTAGTAGTCGCGGTAGCAATGAGAGAAGGTAGACTTACAGCCAGGAGCCAGAGCATTGACCCGGATCCCGTGCTCCGCGAGGTTACTGCTCGAATGCTTGGTGAGGTGCATAATAGCCGCCTTGCTCCCAGCATACGCCGGCCCCGAGACATGCGCGCGGCTGAAGGCGGAAATACTACTCGTAAACACGACCTGGCTCTGCACGGCGGGCACCTTGGGGTTCGAACTCGCGTCGGCGCTGGGCACGCCAAACACGGACCCTTCCTCGTCGCTGGCGTGGGCGACCGCGTACCGGTTGCCCGCGTCGAGCAGCTCGAGGAACGCGAGCATGGTGAAGTACGCCCCCGTCACGTTGACGTGGAACGCGTGCGTGAAGTCGGCCATCTCGACCCCCTCGAACAGCTCCTTGCGCAGCTCGGCCACCGACTTGCCCTTGCCGTACCGGGCCTCGGGGCCCCCGATGCCCGAGTTGGCCACCAGCAGGTTCAGGTACCCGCTGTCCTTGGCGACGGCGTCGACGGCGGACTGCAGCGAGGCCTTGGACGTGACGTCGCACTCGATGGGGACCATGACACCCGGCGAGGAGGAGGTGGAAGAAGAAGAAGAGGTCTTCTTGAGGTCGGCCGCGGCTTCGGCGCAGGCTTTGTCCAGGACGTCGCGGCGGCGGCCGAGGATGTAGACCTTTTTGGCGCCGGCGCCGAGGAGGGCCCGGGCCATGACGAGGCCGATGCCGGTGCCGCCGCCCGTTACGGCCGCGACCATGCCGTCGACGCGGAAGAGCTTGGAGGTGTCCATCGTTTTCTACTTCGTTGGATGTCTCGAACTGTGTGTAACCTGTGACGACGTGTGATTACGCCCCCCAAAGCAAGAGTTGGCCTAAAAGTGTCGTGTGGTCGTATTGCGGCGGGTAGTCAGTACACCGAATGGAGTGGTAAGGAGGTGAAGTCGCAAGGTCATGGGAAGCTTACGGAACCACGAGGGAAGCAAGGGGGAACGGCAAATGCCATGTTTTAAGATCGGCAGGCAAGTAAGCAAGCAACTGAGGGGAGGGGTGCATTCGGAAGTTGGCGTAAACATCTCCCTCAGCCAATCAATCAGCTTACACATTGCATATTTAAGCTTCGAGGTGCAGATCCTCAATGCTACCTCCCGCGGACGGACATTTGGGCTGGCCTCTCGTCCGTGCCTAATCTCCTATGCCCGCCGGGGAAGCGATGCGCGGGGTTGGCAACCCCCACGGATCTCCGGAACGTACGGACTCTTTCTCACAAGCCTTCAGGGGACGGTGTAAATCGTACAAGCACGACATCTTTCTTCCTCCTCCTGTTGCCCCTTGGATCCTTGCGATGTGACTCTACTTATGCGGACGCTAGATGCTGACTGACCTGCAGCCAAGATGTCTTGTCGAGCGTTGAGGCGCCCCGAGTCATTTCCGTCAATAGTAAGCAGAAGCAAAGGCGTCGTGCACTTCCATTTCAGCGACTCGGGTGCCTTTGGAGGTGAAGTAGCGATTGTACGGACATGCTAAGATAGGTTAAATTATATATCACGATACCAAGAGAAGAAGATATGTAAAGTGAGTTGAGTCAAATGGACTACGAAGAGTCCTTGATAACATTATTGAATAGGATGCTCCCAGGAGGCCCTGTTTTAAGCCATCGCTGAAAGCCTTATGCTATTATCTGAGTATTGTATCCTTCAGATGTTCTTGGTGTTGTTGTTCGAGGTATTAAACAAAACAAAAAAAGCGCAAAAAAAACAAAAAACCGTTCTCCTTCTGTATTGTGTGAGGCACCATCGACCAGATCGTGTGGGATGGGCGCAAGTTTGTTTCCTCCCAAACTCCGTGTGTAATGCAACGCTGTTTGTTGTATGAACCTCCCAACTTTTTCCCGCCGTCCCTTTCCTGTCCTTCGTCTATTGTATTGTTGAAAAAAACCATTCTCAAATCAAATGTTGCTTGAGGGGGTATAATAGTGTTGTTAAAAAGACCAAAAAAGCATGAACTCGCTGTGTGGTGAATAGAAAATCCAGAATCTTCTAATGCAATGGTGGAGATATGATGAATCCGGTTGCCTCTCTCTTTCTCTCTCACGTAATCGCCTTCTCGTCTCTCACTGAGGTGCATAACGTCGTGAAGACGAGGCGGCGCTCTGCCGCCCACTGCTAGCCTCGAGACTATTCCGCGCCGTCCGGGCGGCCTCGCTGTCGCTGAAACCGTCCAGGGTCTCGTAATTCAGTGCGGGGTCGTCGACGGGGCCTTCCTCGCCGATAGTATAGAAGTAGGATGGCGGATCGTACGAGGGCGGGGACGCGGGGACGTCCTTGTAGATGGGCGGCGCCTCGTTGTCCCAGCTGACGCCGAGCCCCGCGCGCTCCGTCAGGGTGGTGCCGAAGTGCATGCGCAGGATGCGGGCGACGCCCGTGGGCGTGACGTGCTTTGGTTGGTGGATCGGGGCGTACTCCTGCACCACGACCATCTCGACGACCAGCTGGTGCGTCACCTCGGTCCCGTCGTGGCTCTTCATGTCGCACACCGACTTGGAGTGCGTGTTGCACTGGTACTCGACCTCCATCTCGACGCTGCCGTTGGGCGAGTAGTCCGACTTCCACCCCGTGCTGAGGTCGGCCGACCCGATGGTCCGCGACTCGGACCGCTTGATGCCCTTCTTGTTGGCCGCGTCCTCGGCGGCCGCGGCGTCGGGGTTCTTGGCCGAGGGCGAGTGCTTGGCGCACGCGGGCGCGACGGTGTTGAGGTGCTCCTCGAGCTTCCAGGAGAGCCGCTTGAGCTTCCAGTACTCGACCGTGTTGACGTCGGTGTTGGTCTTGACGATGCCCTCGAGGCGGAGCTGAAGCTTGTTGCTGCCGATGGGGTGAATGACCTGGGGGTAGTGCACGGATGCGGCGATGTTGGTGGGAGGGAAGATCCTGACCGAGTGATGGGGCAGCTCGGGGACGGGCAGCGCCCGCTTCACATCGATGGTCTTGGCCAGCTTGAGCGACGGCCCATGCTTGGGCTTGACCTCGGCCGTGAACTCATACTTCACGGTGACAACGGGGTTGTCGGTGGTGGCGGGGAGATGTCCCTCCAGTAATACGGAGAAGGGGAACTCGTGTAAGCCTGCGGGATGTGTCAGCAAATTGCAGTTCTGCATGCAAGGGGAGTTTTTGAAAATGCATTGCATAGTTGGGTCAGCTTACGTTGATCCAGTGCGGCCGGGTCCGCGAGGAACTTCCAGTTCTTGAGCTCCGTCTTCTGGTTGATGCACTCAGGGCAGTGGTGCTGATAGGGCCGTTTCTGGATGACGTGGATGTGCAGCCGCGCCTCGAAGCTCTCGACCTCGAAAGGGACTTCTTTGACGGCCAGCAGCAATTGGCCCGAGACCAGGGCGCCGGTGCTGTTCTCGGCGTCGCCGTGCAGGACGACGGGCGGGGACTCGATCTTCCAATCGAGCGAGGCGTTCGGGTGTTGGCCGTGCTCCTTGCTGTGCTTGGAGGCGCCGAAGTGCAGGCCCGGCAGGCTCAGGCGGTGGTGCGGGTGGTCCTTGTGGTCCTTCTCCTTGCTGTGGTGCGCCGTGCTCGATTCCGTCATCTTGTTGACTGGGGTGGGTGCCCAAAAGTTGGAGTGGAACCCGCTGTGCGTGTGGTCTTCCGAGGGGGTGGTGGCAGCGCTGTGGGTGTTGCTGTGGTTGTTGTGGTTGTCTTCGATGGACGATGCATACGAGATGGTGCGGGTAGTGCCTTCTCTTGGCGTGGTGGCGGGGGATCGCGAGCTCGGGCTCCTCCGGCGGACTGAGGCTTTGATGTTGTTGATGCTTTCATTAGACGAGCGAAAGAAGCTCGTGACCCGGTGGTGCGGCATGGTTATAGCCGGCATCAACGCTGCGAGTGACCCGCTTGCAAAAACAAGTCAGAAGTCAGAATGATGCGGTAGCCGGTCGTCCGCGAATTGCGATTCGTCGGTTTGAGGGCAGGGCGGTTACAGGGGGGGTATTCGCTAATGCGTCACCACTGGCCGTTCTTTTTGTCGCTCTCTCTCCCTCTCTCGAATAGAGAAAACCTAATGGGCGTAAAATAAATCCGGGAATAGCGCCACTTGCGTGCCTTGATCTGGTCACCAGACAGATGCACACAGGTAATGCCCGGTTTCGCTTGGCCAAGTATTGGTCGTAGTCGAAAAAAAACTCAATAGGGAAAAATGAGGTTTGCTGGTAGGGCCTTGGCGACTAGTTTTGCCTCCTCTCCAAGTCCTTAGGTCCCACGAGAATTAGGAAGGATGCACTCGAATGTTCCGGTACGGTACGGCGTGCAAATGCAGCACTCTCTTTCTCTTTGCCTCTTCTCTCCGAGTCGATTTAACGTTTGCCCAAATGTGTTGTTGTGGTTGCTGGCCGACGAAGTCTTTGTTCAATGGGTTCGTATTATACCGAAAACAGCCAATGACAGCGAGACGTGGTAGGCTGCTGGTGTAAGTGGTGGTTGTGGTGGTGGTGGTGGTGGTATAGAGGGGTGGGTGTCTGGATGACTAACAAAGGGGTATAAGTGTGTGTAAAGAAGACGCTACGGCAGTCAACGCTGTTGATGATGATGCTCTTGCGCACGAGAAGTGATGGATGCGAAAAAGGGAGTCGCTAGGAGGTATTATCAAAAAGAACCAGGCTTACGAAACACCGGGAAAAAGTTGGGCGAGGAAATGAGGTTCGTTATGTATTTCAGTACTGCTGTAGTCATGTATCGTCGCCTGTCGCAAGCTTAGTCCTCGCTCGCGTCATGCTGCAAACAAGTCTTTCCATCAAGTAAACTATGTGTCATGAAATCGAGGTTGCGAAGTACCTTGGCCCCTCCGCCGGCCAGGGGTCCGAGTCTGGGACTGGGACGCTCTGGGTTCTTCTGCGCTGCGTGCTGGGTTCCCGGGGGGCCAAAGGGGCCCAACGCCAAAGCAACAACAGCGTGCCTCTAGCAGTCCAGTTCCAGCGGTCAGCGCCGCGAATGCACCCAACCAACAGTGAGGGGTGGCCGAATAGTGGGCAGAAGAAGTACCTGTAGTACCCAAGTAAATCACCTAGGCCTCTCGCCTGTCGGGTACCTCGACGACCATGGACTTGCCTAATTCAGCAGTAATCTTGGTCGCTTAGTTCACTGTCGCCGTATCGAACGAGCACGACATACAACGAGGGGATTAGGTTAGTTGGTTAGCTACATTATGTAGGTACATGCCTATTTTGCCTACAATCTGCCACTATTTGCAGACAAGCATGCCCGCCCGTACAACACACGACCAACTGTCGATAACTCTGGCGGCGCTGCACGCAACTGGGTCATGAGTCCTGTCACTTGACCTGCTTAACCTTAGCAAAGCGCGTCCGGCGTCCATCGGGGCTTTTGCTTCTGAGGATTGATTGCCCTCGCGTTTGCCTATTTCACGATGTTTTCTGTTGTGCTGCGACATGCACGAGAAAACGCTAGGTACAAGCAAGCTGCTGCTTAGGCTCCTCGCATCGGTGCAGCACCGCTGAGCCTGTGCCGATTGTTGCCCGAGATCTGCAATGCATTCTCGCCAACAGGATGCAATGCGCTGGATCGCAAACAACCGCACTTGAGTAAATATCACATTCCCTTTAAGCGAACTATTGGCAAACAACGGCCCCTTCTTTTCATTGCATTCTTTTCACGATGCGATAGCCGGCCCCAACCTGCCAGGCGCTTATGGATGGAAGGGGCGCGGCGGGCATGTATCCCGTATACTTCACCAACAGGCGAATGAAGTACTTGAGCCCCCTACATGCCTGAGCGAGCGCTTGAGCCGAGCCCAGCTGAGTCTTGCCTTCGTTTCGATATTAAAAAAGAACATTAGCCCCCATAGGGCCGGAAACAACCTAGCTCGGCCGCCAATTTCCGTTTGGAGACACAGCCGTTTGGCCTTGGGCGGCATGAAACCGCATCTCTGAATCTGCGGTTGGTTGATCACCGCCCGTGAAATACTGTACAATGCACATAGGTTATTTTAGGGTTATCAGGATTGGCGTCTTGGACTGATTGATTGCTTCCATGTGAGATCTTTCCGCGCCGCCAAACCCGCCCGCCCCATGCATTCCCTCCCTTCCCATACGTGTGTGATGGGTGTGTACATTATGTAACCCACGTTTTTGGAGAAGGAGAAGCAGCAAAGCCCCCCTCAAGCCCCAAGCCCCAAGCAGCTCGCAATACACCTACTGGCCCGGCGAACGGTGGGTGGATTGGCCAAGAGTTGCGGGTTTAGCGGTCGATCGTACGAGATGCAGACAGGAACACGCACCACGAGAGCTCGTGAACGGACGACGTTGCGCTGACTGGGTCCGGTCTGGACCGTGATGCTCCCTTTTTCACACATCCTTAGTCAGTTCCGAGCCCTCCTGCGACTTCCACGTACTCGCGAGGAATCCACCGGCCGGGGAACATGAACCAGAACAGGAGGGAGGAGCCGCTCCCAGCTTTTGCTCTGCATCAGAATGGATGGAAGACTCGGGGCAAAAGAATCCCCATCCGCCAGCAGCAGTAGTAGTCAGCAGAAGTGACCACAGCCGCAGCAGCGGCAAGCAGGAACCAGCATCAGGCATACAGCTGTCGTTTTCTCTTACGTGAAACCCGGCAGAATGGCCCTTATATGCCTTGCGCTTATGCGACGCGACGACGCAAGAAGCCAGCAGCGCCGAAACATTGACTAAACGAAACAAAAACAATATCGCATACATCTCTCTGTTTGGCAGCTATAATAGAAAAAGCCCAAGAAAAATCTCGAATATTACCGGCATGGTGCTAGGTAGTACTTTGACTTACCTAAAGTTTGTAGGACCCTCTGTCCAAGCTAGAATCCGCAGTGGAGCAATTGAAACTAACGTTTGGTGACTCTTCATTTTTTTTCTTTCAATTTTGAGCCTTTTTCTTGCACGCCGAATCCAGTTCTATGGAGAGCTAGCAATTTGCCCAAGGGGGAAACAAACGGTCAGCTGTGCGTCCGAAAATTTTCACTCTCTTCTCCGTGGGTAGGTAGGGAAGAGAAACAAAATTGCTTGGTGGAAAGAAGGTCCTCTCTCACTAGCACCCGTGGCACCATAAGGCTAGGTGTGAGTGAGTGTGAGTGTCAGTACTTACCTTACCCGCCATAGCTTGCCGTGGAAGGAGGTTGTTTCCTGGGTTCCTCCCCCTACCTAGGCGGGATCCACCGCGAGAGGAGGCGTGGGAAAGAATTTTGTGCCAGAAATTTCACGACAGCCGTCGTAGGACCCGTGGATCTCTTGGATGAGAGTGGGGCTGGATGTAATGTCATGAAATACCCAATTACCATGGCAGACACGAAGACAAAAGTACCCAGGAACCTTCATCAGCCGAGAGAAATGAAGCAGGTCGGGAAAAGCGAGAGAGGAAGGGAGAGGATAGGAGTAGAGAGAAAGAAACATCGTCGGATTCCGTTGGATGATCTCTCTTGACATTCTTTGGTACGCATATGTGCGCCCAGGCGTGCCTGAACCAGCCCAACTCCCTCCCGCCAACAAGCTCCCGTGGGGTCTTTTGTCCGGTGACAGGTTTCTGGCCAATCCAATCCACTCGCTGTGTTTAACCCGCGATTCCAATCGAGCCAGCCAGCTCCAACCTGGCCGGGGAAGATCACTTGAAGTTCTGGACAAATCGATCAGCAAAGCCGACGTCTGATCTTTGGGCTTGTTCTGCCTTGTGGATGAAGGATGAGCAAGAGCTTGTATCATTGCCCTGTAGATCGCATCTAGAACCTGAACATGAATTGAAAGGATTGTCGTCTGTCCCCTTTGCGATCTCTATCACCAAGATTGAATTGCCCGAGGCCAAGACTTTTCTGCGAAGAGGGAAAAAGAAGATCTCGCACTAATCTCTGGCTATTAAGCTCTGGGCGGCATCCCCCTTCCCCGCAGTGAGTGTGAGTTTTCGCCGCATTTTGAACCCCTAGCCGTTGATCATTCTGGGAGACGGGCGCGCATGATGCGATCACGTTGGCGACGGCGGCTTCCGTGACTTCTCCGCGGAGAGGCTGAAGGAAGCTTGGTCACTGCCTGGTCTTTGAAAGCGACGCCCAAATGTTCGCTAGCCAGAACAGTATGAAGCCCCTCAAGGCTTCGGACAGAGGCTAAAGCTGCTAGTACGTTTATACTTCCAGCATCACCAAATAATATATACTTGATACTGTGGTTTCTTCTAATGCTCAGGCTAAAGGGGGGTCGGTATCAAGACCATGACGCCATTTGCAGTTCTGAGCTCAGTGAAGGCCGATAGATAGACTTGGCTTATTCGCAAGAAGACTTCCTTGCGACCTATTTGGGCTCTCAAATGCTATGATTATATGGTTCTGACCACCTAACAGCGTGAAGGGCTTCGGGTATCAACTCCTGCGCATTCTATTCGGGCTTTATTACTATACTGCATGGTACGGGCGGGCTGTCAATCGTATTGGCACATGGCGGGGCTGCTTTTATCCCTGCCTTTCCATCTCACATCAGGGTTTTGGGCGGGCGCACATCCTCGACTCTTGCTCCTTTGGGCAAAAAGGCGACATTATTTGACGACATGTCGGATTTTTCGACGACGACGATCCTTTCGGTGGTGGCCGGGGTCGCTGTCTCGGTGTTAGGTGACGGTGATAGTGCCAGAAACACATCGAATGACGAACCCCATCTGGCGACAGCATGCCAATATATTGCTTGCAGATAGGCGGCCCTTGGCGGTGGGCTCCATGGGCTGATGTGGTCACCGCCGCTGTACTGTATGCAAAGTGCCAGTGGTAGGCAGGTAGGGCGGGGATAGCTTCCCCGAGATTTCCCCAACTGCCCGCCTTGCCGCCCTTGCGCGCCCTCCTTTTCTCGCTTCCCCAGACTCTGGGTCATACCACTTTAGGTGTGGCAGCATCAGCCCAGATGATGCCAAGGGCTGGTGACACCTCCCAAATCCTTATTTACGCGTACATTTATCCGTCTTGTTTATTGACACTCCCGAATTATTCACCAAAGTCCGTTCAACGGAGAAGTATGGGAGAGTTTCCTCCAGAATATTGCTTCAACCCGTCAATCCTTTCCTGATTTCTCTTGGGCTCGTTGCAGCTCCTGCCTTGCCTGCCCATACTTTTTCCTTGTGATGCTTGGCACGAGACAGCTTTCAACCACTCAGAGCGCATCGGGTTTCCCAAAAGGGAAAACGCATGAAGCTATTATCCAACTGTTACCTAATGGCCGATCCTTTCTCCCAAGCTTTTCCTTGGGAGAAGCTGGGAATTGTTTGACCAAGCTGTCTTTTCATCGTCAGAACTCTTGGTCGGGAAGATTCCAATTGGGTCCCCAATCCTGAGCTGACCAGTTTTTTTTATCGTTCGCTTATTAGAATTCAGGAACAGGAACTCCATGTGCTGCATCTGCCTCCCATCATTCGTCCAGCACATAGACGCCTCACCGGAGCTGATGGTGGACGATACGAAGTGCACGCTATGGTGGGGAGGAGGAGAAAGAAGGTGAGACAGCTACTAACTACGGTTGCTGATTCGGTGCCTTGCATCTGGCGAAGCAATTCGTGAAGATCGGGGACTACACAGCCAGCCAGCCAGAGGACGAGCTGCGACACGCGGCATCATGTGTTTGTGACTGGTGCGCCGACCCGCAGCGGGAAGAAAGTGTGGTCGGTCGGTCGGTCGGTCGCAGCATTGCTACACCATTGCTATGCGTGCGTGTTGCGTGTATGTGTGCGTGTTACGACCACTCCTCTCTTCCGGCAGGATCACTATGTTACTACAATAAGAGCATGTGTCGGAGTCGGCCGGTCCTGCACTCCCAGCCAATGAGTTCGACATGCAACCATGATTTTTGGAGGAGACCCGGCCGGCCAGTCAGCCATCAGGTACTTTTACGAAAGGCGTGTGTGTGGGCGGTGGGTCGAAAGTTGAGGGCTTGCAGTGTGCACTGCCAGATTGCACCGCACACCTTGTACGCCTTTGACACGTAAGGCTTGGGTAAGGGAAACGACTCCGCAGAGCCGCCCCAAGCTACCGAGGGCACGTTCTAGACGTTCTTCGGACAAGGCTGATGTCGCCATTTGCTTGGTACGCTTGGGAAACCGCTTTGCATATCGCTTTGCTTCGGGATGTGGAGTTTTGACCGCAGGCCAGGTCTCAAGGTGAAGCGCCGATTACTTAATGGGGCGGGCAAGCAAGGCCAGGTTTGACCAGAAATCGACGAGTTGGGAAGGTTGACGTTCGGCCCTTTCGGGGGCGAATCCACAGGGGGCGTTACGGGCGTGGAGGGAGAGGGAGAGAGAGGGAACAGAATTCCAAGTTTTTTCTGCAACTTTTTAACACTTGTTTCAGCATGTGGATCGGGAGGAGTTGAAAAAAGATGGAAGTACAAGTCACAGAATAGGCAGGCGCAGTAATCGAGGGATTTTGAAGCCATCGTGAAGACCAACTTGGCTGTTGCGGTGTCGGTGGGGCAGCGATCGCACCGGTCTGCAAAATTTCTCTGATCTAAGAAAATCCTGTGCAGGGGTCCCCGTGTCTCCCACCCTCGGACGGTTGCGATTTCCAGAACAGGGAACCAGCCTGCGGGAGCGCCCTTTCTGCGGCGGTGCCTGCCTTGCGATCACAGACCGCAAACACTGGTCTGTGGGATGCAGACCGGTCGCTATCTTATCTGATGATCGGGGGAAGGAGAGCTAGCTGGCATGTGTGGGATGTGACGCTATATTCTACATTGTGGTGTACAGACAACATGAATTCATACATGGGGGCTGATGATATCAGTGGCAACTGACCCCCGGACCCTTTTAGTAGCTGGAGAATCATTGCGAATACGTCTTGACGTCAGCCTAGAGCTGCTGGGTCTTCATGGCTCTCCAGATTCTCCATGGCAGTTTCCATCCACCGCTTCGTACCGCGAATGGGTCGAAGTTCGTCGCCTCTAGTCTGGCCAGGTAGTCGCTGGCGGGTACGCCCTCGAGCAGCACCCCGAAGCCTCGCCTTATATCGCGCTTGGTGCTGTCCCCCTCTGCCTCTGCTTCCATGACGTGATGATGATCGTGTTCCGCCTCGGCCCGGTGTTCGTACTCGTGGCCGGGGTCCTCGCCGGCCTGTAGGTTCTTCAGCATCTCCCGCGCCGTGATCAGGTGGTCGTTGGCGCGCGTGGCGACCTGGAAGACGGCGTCCTGGAACCCTTCCGCTTGGGGCCCTTGCCGGTACACGTCCTCCTCCTTCAGGCCGGCCTCGGCCATGATGTCGAGCGGCAGCAGGAGCACGGGGTTGCGCCCGCCGCCCACGTCGGTGCCCGAGGGCGACTTGACGGGCGGCGCGGGTGCCGCGAGGAAGGGGATCCCGCGCAGGACGGCCACGATGCCGCAGGCCTTGCCGATGTGGCTGGCCAGGTGGTCGACGTGCATGGACTGGATGGGCAGCGCGGCCAGGGTCGAATACATGAGCGTCGAGTACGTGTTTTCGGCGTACTCCTCGAGCCCGGCGAGGTTGGTGAAGGGGCGGTTGTCCATGTACTTCTCGCGCGTGCTGATGAGGCGCAGCATCCAGAACTTGATGGAGGTAGGACTGCTCTCGGGGAACTCGGCGAGCTCTTGCAGTACTTTGTGCAGTAGGATCATGATGGGCTCCTTGGGCGGCTTGCCGGCAAAGGTGTTGTTGACGGCGTCGCGCCAGAACTGCATGCGCATCTGCCCGATTGTCGGGTTCGAGACGAGCTCCGGCAGGCGCACCAGCTCCAGGTTGAAGGCGCGCAGCGCATCATAGGCATCCTGGCGGAACTTGGGGATGAAATTCCGGATGAGATATGAATCGTAGTCTGATTTCCTATATTTGTATAAGCGTTGTTTCTTTGGAATACTAGGCAAACATAGGAAAATGACCCTACCTTAATTGATCAATACAGTATTTCCGAGCACCTTCAATCTCGGCATTGGTGATATAAGATCTTTTGGAGCATGCGCCCTGCCGCAATGCCTTGGGCCACTGCCGGGCCGGCTGCGCTAATCTCACACGATACATCTAGAGCTCTTTGGGGGGTCACTCTTGTTCAACACAAGCCCATTGCCTCTAATTCATACCGAAATACAAATTACAGAGTGGTGCAGCGGCGTGTCCTTCTTTTTCTTCTCGGAAGGGCCAATGGTTGTTGCTCTCTACGAGATCCAGGCATGATATCACTTTTGCTGCTTTGTTGCAATTCGCCGGCGCCAATTGGCTGCAGCTCTCCCTCCATTCCACTTAAACACGATCACATGACCTACGCGACAAGGGAAGTACGGAAAGCGCGTTCCAATTAAAGTCAATAGCTAGCTTGGAGCATTCCGCGTCTATGACCCTAACCCATTTACCCTGGAGCGAGCCGGGACTTTCGAGGCAGAGACACCCACAAACCTGCATCTTGTCTTCAGCGCGACTATGAGCTGGCAAGATTCAGAAGAGCCTCCCACCAAGAAACGGCGGTTTTTCTCAGACCCCGTCGAGGATCTGGTCCAGCCAGGCACGGCCAACAACGCCGCCGCGACCTCACACACCACCGCTGCCCCTCCACCACAGCAGCAGCCACCTCTGCCCGAGAGGCCCGCCCAAGATGCTTCTTCGTTGAACAGATCCAATGCCGTCCGCGAGGAATCCCCGATTGCCTTCGACCTGGCCACCTTTGAGAGCTTCATCGGCAATGAAGTAGAACCGGAAGTCATCGACGTCTTGCGTCGCAGCTGCCGCGGGGACATTCAAAAGGCCGTGAACATGTACTTTGACGGAACATACAAGAAGTTGATGAAAGCCCCGTCGGTGCCGCAACCCGTCACGCAGTCGACTCACCCAACTCGTACCGCCGACGAAGAGCAGAGGGCAGCGCAGAGAGGGGCCGAAAGCCGGCGAAAGCTGGACATCCGCGAACCGTTATTCTCCCGCCCCGCAAAACGGGAATCGATACCCGGGTCGCGATACATTGGTGCTTTCGGCGCGGAGGGCTGGGCGACGAGAAGTGGAACAAATTTACTCAAGTTTGGTGACCCCGTGCGGATTACGCGAGAGAAGATGCAGCAGCCCCGGGCTGGTCGTGACCGCAACGATGTGATTGTACGGTTTACCGATGCGAAGGGCGCGGAGATTGGACGATTGGCCAAAGAGACGGCCAACTGGGTGTCTTCGTTGATTGACCAAGGCGTCTGCAAGTTCGAGGGCACCTGCTTCTATGCTCCGGACCGGCTTCGCACGAACGAGACCGTCTATCTACAGCTTAAGGCGTATATAATAAAGTCTGCTTTCGAGAATGGCAATGATGACTTGGCGGCAAACCGAACAACGACCTTTTTCGAGTCCAAGGAAACAACTCAGGAACGTGATCTTAGGCTGCGACAGATCTCTCTCGTGAAGCTGTTCAAGGAAATCAACTTAGAGCCAACTCGGGCAAACGAAGTAGCGAGAAACGGTCGGCAAGGGCTTCTTGATGCTGCTGAGGCCGATGAGAAGAAGGAGAAAGCCAGCACCAACACCAAAAACGGGAATAACGCCCCGGGCTCTTCACCCCCATCAGACGATGCGGAGGAAGGCGAGGAGCTAGAACAGGGGCAGCTAGATGCGCTGTACCGCAAGGCGCAGTCCTTTGACTTCAACACCCCTGAAGCCGAGCCCGCAGACACATTTGCCATGGACCTACGTCCCTACCAGAAACAGTCATTACACTGGATGCTCTCAAAGGAGAAAGACCAAAAGAACGAGGACCGGGGAGTCTCGATGCATCCGCTGTGGGAAGAATATTCTTGGCCGACCAAGGACTGCGACGACAAGGATACCGTCCAAGTTGAAGGGCAACCGTGTTTCTATGTCAACCCCTACTCTGGTGAAATGTCTCTGCAGTTCCCAGAACAAGAACAGCATTGCCTTGGTGGTGAGTTCTCACTGCTGTTCCTCCTGCTGTATTACGTCTACTAACTGCGTGCTAGGTATTCTGGCGGATGAGATGGGACTGGGCAAGACAATCCAGATGCTGAGTTTGATTCACACTCACAAATCAGAAGCAGCTAAGACTGCTGCAACGAATCCAATTGATTCGGTTAATCAACTCTCACGCTTGTCGAACAAGTCTAGCAATGTCGTAGATGCGCCCAAGACTACTTTGGTCATCGCTCCGATGTCGCTTTTGGCCCAGTGGCAGAGCGAGGCAGAGGCTGCATCCAAGGAGGGAACATTGAAGTCAATGGTCTACTATGGCAGTGATAAAGTTGGCGATCTGCAAACCATGTGCGCGGCGTCCAACATTGCTTCAGCCCCTGATGTTATCATTACCAGTTACGGCGTGGTGCTCTCTGAGTTTACCCAGATCAACAAGAAAGGCTTCCGGAGCTTCCACACTGGTCTGTTCTCTCTGAACTTCTTCCGCGTCATTCTGGACGAGGGGCACAACATCAAGAACCGCCAGTCAAAGACGTCCAAAGCTTGTTACGAGTTGAATGCGGAACATCGCTGGGTGCTGACGGGAACGCCCATCGTCAACCGCCTGGAAGATCTGTTCAGTCTCATCCGGTTCCTTAGAGTAGAACCGTGGAACAACTTCTCCTTCTGGCGGACGTTTATTACTGTGCCCTTCGAGTCGAAGGACTTCATGCGGGCTCTGGATGTGGTGCAAACCGTCTTGGAACCTCTCGTCATGCGACGTACCAAAGATATGAGGACCCCTGACGGAAAATTGTAAGCCCCGAACCCAACACTTCTTTCTTATGTCCCCTGTTTCTCTGGCTAACTGTTCATCTTTCTAGTCTTGTACCCTTGCCCCCCTAAAACCATTGAGATCGTGGATGTTGAGTTATCGGAGACCGAACGTAGCGTGTACGAACACATTTTCACTCGCGCGAAACGCACTTTCTCGAACAATATCGAGAAGGGTACGGTCATGAAGGCGTACACAACCATCTTTGCCCAAATCCTTCGCCTCCGCCAATCCTGTTGTCACCCACTTCTTGTGCGCAATCAGGACATTGTGGCCGATGAAGAGGAGGCAGGGGCACAAGCAGATGCTGCAGCGGGATTGTCTGATGACATGGATCTGCAGTCTCTGATCGAACAGTTCACGGCCAATACGGACGTAGAGAAGAATGCCAATACATTTGGGGCGCATGTACTCCAGCAGATCCGGGACGAGGCTAGCAACGAGTGCCCCGTGTGTTCGGAGGAGCCCATGATCGAGCAGACGGTTACAGGGTGCTGGCACTCTGCTTGTAAGAAGTGCCTGCTTGACTATATTAAACACTCGATGGACCGACACCAGACGCCACGGTGCTTCAATTGTCGGGAACCACTAAGTCTCCGAGACCTTTTCGAGGTCGTACGCCACGACGACGATCCGAACGCGGGCAGCTCAACGCCCAAGATCAGTCTCCAGCGGCTGGGGGTGAACGAGTCATCGTCCAAGGTGGTGGCGCTGATCAAGCACCTCCGGGCCCTGCGTAAGGAGCATCCCGTGATGAAGTCGGTCGTGTTCAGCCAGTTCACGTCGTTCATGTCGCTGATCGAGCCGGCGCTGACGCGCGCCAACATGCGCTTCCTGCGGCTCGACGGCTCGATGGCGCAGAAGGCGCGCGCCGCGGTGCTGGAAGAGTTCCGAGCGTCGAACCGGTTCACGATCCTGCTGATTAGTTTGCGCGCGGGAGGCGTGGGCCTGAATTTGACGCAGGCGAAGCGCGTCTACATGATGGATCCCTGGTGGAGCTTCGCGGTCGAGGCGCAGGCCATTGACCGCGTGCACCGCATGGGCCAGGACGACGAGGTCAAGGTGTATCGGTTTATTGCCAAGGAGAGCGTCGAGGAGCGCATGCTCAAGGTGCAGGACCGCAAGAAGTTTATTGCGACGTCGCTTGGCATGATGACGGATGAGGAGAAGAAGTTGCAGCGGATTGAGGATATCAAGGAGTTGTTGAGTTGAAAGTAATGAAGTAAAGAAATGATCCACGCATGTATGTATATAGAGTCGGGGGATGATGGTTGCTGTTTGTGTATCATATCACCGGAAGCGGGGGAGAGAGCGCGCATTTGCAAGCAGCATCGGATATGGAGTTGGGGAGTTTGTGCCTGCCAGCTTTACGGGCGGCTATGTGTTGATGATCATAACGGAGAGCTCTCGTACTGCGGCATTTGCATGGAAAGGGTGTTGTTGCTGTGCATAGTTAGGCGGGCAAGGTAGATAGCGTGTTACTTACCAACGTTGGTCATGTTGAATTAATACATTGAGCGATGCGCATAGCTACAGTATCGTGCTCAGAGGACATCTGATTTGGCTCTGTGGACTAACGGCATGAGAAGTATATGCTGTCTTGCCATAAGATATAAAAATCAAGGGGGACAGAGAATTCAGCAATCGAATTGAAGATAGGGTAAAAATCAGCCTGGTGTTCTGTCACTGTACTAGGTGGGGATAAGCAGACCAACCTTCATCAATCAACAGGCAAGATGGCCGAGCGGTCTAAGGCGCTCGACTCAAGTGGAAACTTGACCATCTTCAGATGGTAACAATTCGAGTCAGGAAACTGGCGGGGGTTCGAATCCCCCTCTTGTCATAAGTTCAACATCATACTGTGTTGATCTCTTTTTGCATCCTTTTTGCATTTTACTCGAGCTATTTTCCTGGGTGTTGCATATATTGGTCACATATCATCTTTCCTTCTGGTTTATTTTCTCGGTCGCATTGATCCTGTCCCAGGTTGCAGGGCCGCGATTGCTTTTTTTTTCTAGCCATGTATTTTGGCACTTTGTTGTTCGTCATGGCTCATGCTTTTGTTTTTTTTAAGTCGCGGCTAGAGCCATTCCAATATTGACTTTTCGGCTCTCGCACGGCGCATGCAGACAATGGAAGACAGACCAACCCCACACGCGATTTGACTGACATCGCGAGCAAACCGACGCGTCAAGCCGTTGCAATCGTCTCGAGCATTGCCGCTGCAGGTTGGCTCGATCTATACTGTTCAATTTCGGAAGCTCAACGGTGCTCAATATACAACATTGTTCATTCCTTGCTGCGTGCCTGCCTGCGCCTCTCTGCTGAGTGTGGGCTGCTTGACTCGGATCCTCCCTTGAAGAAAGCTCTCTCTGCTCTGGGTTAGCCCGCTGTTGAAGATGGCGCCTCCTCCGGTAACAGCAGCAGCCAAAACGTGTAACACGTGTCGCACATACGACGAAGAGGTACACTGTCTTTGCTTTTTTTGCTTTTCCTTCCATGTCTTGTTGGCTTTGGCGATGAGTTTATTTATATAGTTGTATAATCTATCAGTATGTTGTCGCGCAATACTAACTGATCGCAGTGTACATGGAAGCGCGAGGATGACCAGTGCGACAGATGCATAGATCACGGCATCCAGTGTCGCCTGCCACGCCCCGCCACCAGCGCGTCAACCATCGAGGTCAAAGGCGAGGGCGAGTCCACGCGGGGTTCCACGAGCGAGACGGAGCCTGCTGCTCCTTCGGCGTTGTTTCGAAACCGCCTCAATTGCGATACGTGTCGCCGACATCACCAGACTGTAAGTTCTCCACCATTGTCGTTGCTGGATATTTCACTTCTCCAACTCACCGATCTTTACTTAGTGCCGGCCTTTGGGTAGGAAGTGGCCGCAAAAGTGCGAGCGGTGCATCGAGAAGGGATTCGAGTGCGGGCCGCCCCGAAGTAAGAAGGACTATGAGCTCGACGTCGCACAACAAGAGGGCACCATGCGCCGTCGGCGAGCCCGCCGGAGCACTGCGGGAGGAACCGCTTCCTCCCAGCAGCAGCAGACGTCGCATAACCACACCAACGGAATGCTCATGCTCGTAGAATCCGATGTACCCGGCTATGCAGAGGACGAAGAACAATCAGAATCTTCGGATCGCGAGCCAGATCTTAACAGCAGCAGCAGCATCCTCGTCGGCGGACGACTGCCGCCCGCCAAGCGGCAGAGGACTGACACTGTTGGCGGCGCCGACGAAGGCAGAGCTAGAGGAAATGCTGCTGTTGCTGCGGCGATGGCGACTACTAGTAGGCCAAACAATGGAACCGACGGCCGCGGCAGCAACAGCGGCAATGTTGATCACGACCTGCAGAAGACCATCCATACTATGGAGGAGGAGTTCCAAGAGGTGCTCCGGACGGAACAGGAGCGGCACGACGCCGAGATGAGAGCCGTCAAGGCCAAGTACGAGCAAGAGCTGGCGCAGCAGCGGGAGAGGTACGAGGACCGCATCGACGACCTTATCAAGATCATGAAGAGCATGGGTCGCGTCGGTTGAGGACGAGAAGCGGGTACTCCGTGAGCCCTTGTTGTATTACAATCTTGTTTCCAGGAGGGGGGAGAGCGTATGTGTTAAACGCCCGACACCTGTAAGATTATGGGAGGAGCAGGATCGGCTGGGCTTACAGGGCTGCTGGGCCGGCATTTGTTGGTGTGTTCGGTTATGGGTTCTATGCATAGCTCGACATGCGAGCATGCCTATTTTTGTAGGATTATGGGGGAAGCACGGCGATCTGGTTTATTTTTGGCTTACTCGCAATCAATGTCGGGGCTTTCGCATCTGGAGCTAGATGTGACACCGGCGTCGCTTCTATGGTTGAGAGACAGAGGGTGGCGATCTTGAGGGGACGGACCAATCTCCGGCAACCCAGAGATTCAATGCCCAGGTTATGTTCATACTAGCAGCCATGGCTAGATGGGAGATGAAACAGAAGCAATGTCAGCGCATTCATACTTTTGCTCTCAGATATAATATTGCTAACTATTGAGCACGCCGCTGCCCTGCTCATTTCGAGAATGCATCGGCACACGGTGAACAGGATGCTCGGCAGGGACGGGATGATACCACGATATGCCAAGACCTGTCATTTCTTTTGGGTTGGGGGGATGTGGCTATATTGCTTTTTGAATCGCGACCCGATCCGAAATGGCCCCTGCGATTCGACGATTCTCCTTCCTCGTGCAAATTTCCGAACGACTCGAGATCGAAGGAAGAAGAAAAGGAAAAATGTCTCTCAATTTAAGATGAGGCCCATTTGTGGAGCCGTGCTCCCACCCGCGAACCCCTACTCTTACTTAAAATTGAAGAAACACCCATGATCGTGACCATGGGTTAGGGAGTTGGAATGGGGCCAGCAGGTGAACCCATGCGCAGCTACCGACCGAGGGCAGGGGGCGATAGGGAGCGTTCCCCCATGGCACCGCCGGCCGCCATCACCGCTCAATCCAAGAAGAAGGAGAAGAGGGGGCCAGACTAGAAACAAATAAAGACATGATTGTCACCCGCCCATCTTGCATCATGTCGATTCCTTTCCGGTTTGGGCACCTCATTCACTCATTCGCTCACTTACACTAGGAATTGCTCTTGCTTTCCGTCCGATCTTTACCGTGATAAATCGCCTAGATATCACTACTTACCCACTAATACCCGACTAATACTACTTATACACGATGCTGTCGCTGTCGAACCTGTCCGCGCTTGCGGGCTTGCTCTCCCTTGCCGCCGTCGCCGTCGACGCGAAGCCCGTCCCTCTGTACGCCGTCGAAGAGCCAGCGCACTACCGCAGCGGCGCCACCAACACCCAAAACGCTGCGACAGCCAAGAGCCACCACTATGACACGGCTGCCAAGAACGTGACCGGCAGCCATCGGTATCAATACGGCAACGCCACCGACATCCAGAACAACGGCACCGCCGACGGCATCCACTGGGGCAACCTGCGCTGCCCGAACAACATGAGCGGCCAGAGCAACCACACGGTGACGGTGCTGCCGACGCCGACCTACGGCACCCGGGACCGCGTCTGGATGGTCTGCGCCGAGACGCTGATCCGGGCGGCGCCGCGCGAGGTCTACGACGCGCTGCTCGACTTCGGGCGCTACCGCGCGTGGAACAGCTACGTGACCGACGTCGAGATCGTGCACCCGACGTCGCGCGTGCCCATCAACGCGACGACGGCCAGCCCGGAACACCACGGGAAAGCGTACGAGGGCATGGAGATGCAGTTCACGTTCCACGGCCTGGGCGGGGAGGACGTCGTGACGACGGGGCCCGAGGTGCTCACGGTGATGCGAGGTGGTGTTTCCGTCGCGGCGCCCGGCGACGAGTGCCCGAGCGCGGCCTCGGCCAAGTTTGATAAGGATGACGGGTACCTGATGAGCGCGTGGCGGTCCGACCTCAGCGTCGCGGACGAGCTCATCCGCTCGGAGCACCCCAACGTCGTGACGGACGCGGGCGACGGGTACGCGCGCCTCGTCAGCTGGGAGACGTACTACGACGGCAAGTCGACCGAGACGTTCAAGCTGCTGCGGGGACAGATGCAGGCTTTGCAGGAGCGGCAGGGGGCGGATTTGAAGGCGTACCTGGAGAAGAGGAACTAAGCGGAACTCGAAAAAAGGGAAGAAAGCGAACGAAAAGAAGATGACGAAACGAAACGGGGGAGGGTTTGAGGAGGACGGGGCGGGTGGTTGTGGTTATGGGGAAGATTTTGGTGGAGAGGGGCTGCTGCGAGGCGAGGCGAGAAGGAGGTTCATTCGGTGGATGATTGATTGGTTGACGACGTTCTTGACGATTCTTACTTGATTATTTGCCTACAGATACCTTTTGCTACTTTTTTTGCACGGGGGACCCAGGCGAATCGCGCGCTCGTTGGTATTTGTCACATACCTTGGGCGTTATTCAACATCAAAAATAACAATTCTTGTACATACTTCAAATAGCCTGCACAAATGCGGTGTACATGGCCAGAATGAATATTGCTTCCAATGCATCAACGAGCCCTGAGTCGAGGATCGGTCGTTGCTCCGAGCGTTTGGTCACACGACAGCCAACAGCACTCCACACTACTTCAATCGCTGTCTTCGTGGCCGACATCAAATGCAGTACAGTGCAGTTGGAAGACTTGAGAGACAAGGCGGTTCATCAAGTGTAATTGTTTTCAAGACACGTTTATTATAGATGTCTCGATCCATTAATGAATGCGATGCTACTGTAAGTAGATGCACTCCCCAGATGGACGGATGCACTGGAAGATGCGCCCGTAGCACGCCATTTAGTGGTTCAATAACGCGGCGGGTTCCTGCATCGCTTATCCGTATCTTCTGGGCCCTCCCCCACAGCGCTTGGCTGGAAGGGGCCTGGCGCTATCAGGCAGTGGCTGGGGTTGAGACAGGAACGGTCACGAGTCGATAAACCGAGGCGCTTTAGATGACGCATGCCAACATTCATTGATTTACCTGTCGTAGCTATCTACATAATCTATTCATCCCTCTTTCATCCCCAAACAAACCCTCCTCATCCCATCATTCGTGTTCATCGTCTTCGGGAGGACAGTTCAGGGCTCTAATACCACACTACTCGTCGCCATGGTGGGATTCACGCGCCATCTGGCCTGCAGCGCCGCGTTGCTTAGCACCGCCTCCACTTATGGCATCCAACAGCCCATGTCCTCGGGTGACTCGCCCATAGCCGCACCAGCTGCCGCCGCTGGCCACGCATCCAAACGGCCACTCGTGAGCTCCAAGGCTCTGCAGGACAGCATCAAGGGCGAGCACCTGCTCCGTCGCGCGAAGAACCTCTACGAGATCGCCAAGCTCGGCGAGGAGGAGTACAACCACCCTACCAGAGTCATCGGCAGCGACGGTTTGTGACATATTCTTACCTTCAAAAGCTTCAAGCGATGGCAGTTACTAACAATGCTACTAGGCCACCTTGGCACTCTGGCCTACATCTACTCAACTATTGCCAAGTTTGGCGACTACTACAACCTCTCGTACCAGGCCTTTCCGGCGGTGACCGGACGCGTGTCCGAGTTCCGCCTGGTTATCGGTGATGAGGTACCCAAGTCCGCGGAGCCCATGTCCCTGACCCCACCCACCAAGCACAAGGAGCCCGTCCACGGCAACCTCGTCTTGGTTCCCAACCAGGGCTGCGATGCTGCGGATTATCCTGCCCTCCTCGAGGGCAACATTGCCCTGGTTATGCGGGGCAAATGCTCCTTTGGCACCAAGTCGGAGTTCGCCGGCCGCGCGGGCGCCGTCGCTGCCATTGTCTACAACAACGAGGAGGGCGAGGTGCACGGAACCCTCGGCACCCCGTCAGACAACCACGTCGCCACCCTCGGCATCTCGGACGCCGAGGCTGCGCCCGTCATCAAGAAGCTCGAGAAGGGCGATAAGGTTGATGCGATTGCCTACGTCGACGCCGAGGTCAAGACCACATTGACCGATAACATCGTCGCCCAGACGACCGAGGGAGACCCCAACAACTGCGTCATGCTCGGTGGCCACAGTGACAGTGTCCCGGCCGGCCCCGGCATCAACGATGACGGCTCCGGCAGCATGACCCTGCTGGAGATCGCGACGCAGCTCACCAAGTTCAGCGTCAACAACTGCGTTCGCTTCGCCTGGTGGGCCGCCGAGGAGGAGGGTCTTCTGGGATCGGACTACTACGCCAGCACGCTGTCCGACGAGGAGAACCAGAAGATCCGCCTGTTCATGGACTACGATATGTTGGGCAGCCCCAACTTCGCCTACCAGATCTACAACGCGACCAACGAGGCCAACCCGACGGGATCCCAAGAACTGCGGGACCTGTACGTGGACTGGTACGAGTCGCAGGGCCTGAACTATTCCTTCATTCCCTTCGACGGCCGCAGCGACTACGACGGCTTCATCCGCGCGGGCATCCCCGCCGGCGGCATCGCCACGGGCGCCGAGGGCGTCAAGACCAAGGAGGAGGAGCAGATGTACGGCGGCAAGGCCGGCGACTGGTACGACCCGTGCTACCACCAGCTGTGCGACGACGTCGGCAACGTCAACATGACGGCGTGGGAGCTCAACTCGAAGCTCGTCGCGCACTCGGTCGCTACGTATGCCGTTTCCTTCAAGGGATTCCCCGAGAGGACAAGGGTCGCGGCGGCGGCGGCGGAGTATGAGGAGAAGACCAAGTACCATGGGAAGAAGCTCTTCATTTGAGTTTCTACGCTATTCATGGGAAGTATGTAATGAGAAGAAGTTTGAGATTCCATGGGCGTAGATGCTATTATGTGGATGTAATTGGGTAGATCGAAGAGTTGAATAATAAATTGTCCGTCCACAAGACACCAGCAGTGATGGGGTCCTCGGCACCAAGTTAAGGCGTGAACCGAATGCGTGTGCTAGCAGATATCCAACGCAACAAGGTGTCTCAGGAACGGAATGACCTAGGGTCGTCAAAGGGAAGAAAGATCGCCCGTGACAAAGTTTGGGTGCTTACGTGAAAGGCCACTGTAACAGGCTAGTAAGGGGTGACTGGGCCATAGACGATGCCATCCCGTCTAAAGCAGAACACCAACAGCTGCGGTTGCCTGCCGTATAGTATGTTGTGGGAGTATCGGGAGATGATTATGGTGACCACTGAGGGAGTTTCATCTACGAGTCCACGCGTTGCTGTCGCCTTTGTGGATTTGGTGGGAACAATGATTATGTGCTTCTCGTGAGAGCGTTCTCAAGTCCGGCCTGAAAGTACACTGATCTCGTTCCATGCTCTGGGGAGATATGTTCAACTTGGCTAGGTAGGTAGGCAGGCCGTTTGTGAGCTTACACAGATGGTTGGACGACATATTGTCCGCTTTCAAAATGCATACGTGGTTGGAGGTGACGTGGATGGATGAATGGATGATGAGCTGTCTGATTCCCATCGTCTGACGAGTTCGGGTTTCGGAGCCGTGTACCGTCATATGCTTAACAGATTAGTACGACTGGTTGCCTTCCAAAGATGAGTAATGATTGGGTTTCGAGTCGGAACTTTTGCCCGAATTCTAATCTCAGGGGGCGGGAACGGGAGAACTTGTTTGCTGGCTCGCAAAGCCTTACCGGTACGACCTCGACTGGACTCGAAGCAAACAAAGATAGGTTGTGCTACGGGGACGGTGCCGAGCTGCGAGAGGATATGATTGATGGCTTCCTTCTACTTAAAGGCATGGCCTTTTGGTGGTCGTGTTGTCAAGGTGTGAATAGTTTCGTCACCTGCCCGCCAACCCCCTATCTATCTACATCCCAGCCCCGTTTCCCCTTGATCAGCCATCCAAAACGCGCTTAGAAGGTCGCCATGTCCTTGACCACCTCCACCTTCACCCGGGACGGGACCGCGTACCCCCTCCCGCCCCAGACCACGCCCTTCCAGGCCACGGGCCAGGACGCGTGCGGGTCGCCCTCCCTCTACTGCCCCTTCATCGTGGGCGAGGACCCCAAGCCGTATAGCAACCTCGTCTGCACCCAGGGGTTCCCGACCACCTATGGCGGTAGCAATTACAGCGAGTTCTCCACGCAGCTGGAGCAGTGCCGGCCCCCGAGCTTCTTTAGGGTGTTTGAGACGGATCCAGGTGAGTTTTGCTGGCGGCGTTTCTCCTCCCCCTCGTTTGGCACTCACACCATGCTTCTTCGGTCTCCTTTTTTCTTCTTCTCTTTATATAAGTTATTGATAAAACTTTGATGATAACTAACACTACTTCTTTATTACACCCAAAAAGAGGCCGATCCCGTGTACCCCGTCGACAAAGACATCATCACCCTCGCCTACCCGGGCACCGCCTGCCTCGCCGACTGGACGACGGCCTGCACGTACGACATCACCGTGGCCGCGTCCGACGACGCCGACGACCAGGTCACGACGAGCCGGCAGGCGTGGTGCTGCGCGCCCGGGTACCAGTGCACGACGGCGTCGGTCTCGGAATCGTCCTCGAAGTTCGAGCGGCAGTGCTACAGCTTTCTGAACAGCCAGACCGAGGTCTGGGCTTCGTGGGATCCCCCGCCACGGGGAGTAAGGACGGGAGCGATTATTATACGTACCCGACCAGCATTACTTGGGATCCGCCCAAGGATAAGTACACGGTTTTTCACAAGCCGTTGCCGTTGGCGGTTAGTTCTTGGGGTGGACGAGAGGAGGAGGAGAAGAAGCATGGAGAGGAAACGCCGGTGCCTAGGGCTACGCGGACTGGGGACGGGGGTCGGAAGGGGGCTGCTGGGGCTGAGCCTACTAAGTGAGAGGTGCCGTGTAGGGTTGGGCCTCTTCTTCTGGTGTGGGTGGAATGGGAGAAACTTGTTGATGGAGGATCCTTCCTACTGAAGGGTTTTACTTCTATTGGCTTGTCCTTCTATGTGGCATACAGATTCTCTAAATTTATAGTTGACAAAACGATTTTCCAATGAATAAAGGCGCTTGTTCTTCTCTTATCCACGTCAAGCCAACCAAGACCAACATATTTGAACTCCGCGATCCTATTCCGTATTCAACTAAGATGGGTGGGGGGGGAACCCTGGACAATGATTCCACGATGAAAATGCTGATGTAGCATACCGAAGGATAACGGTATATATTATGATAGTATTTGTTTTGTATGTTTATTAGATAGCTGCACCTATACTATCCGAGCTACTATTGCTGACAGCTTCCTCCACCACAGGGCACATGAGTATCTGCGGCGTAGGATACTTCCGCCCCTCTTCATCCCGTACCCTCTGCAGTCCCGGACAAACCACGATCTTCTCCCTGATATTTCCTCCCTCCACCTTAATACGCTTCTTCCCCTCCGAGTAGACGAGGCTATACTCGGCCGGCTGCGAGAACAGCACATAGCCCAACGTGGCGCATTCCACCAGCGCCTCCCGCAGATCGTTCTCCTGCTCGTACCGCGCGAGGGTATCGCTCTCGTCATCGTCCCCGTCTTCCACGAAGGCGACGAACGGGGCGAGGAACCGATTTAGTTCCACGGCGAGCTGCTGCGCTTGCTGCGTGCTGATGTCCTCGGAGGGAGTTAGGGGGCTGGCAGGGGCGCGGTTCTGGTCGGTGGAACTGCGCTTGGTGTGGCGGAGCAGGAAGACGGAGAGTTGGCGCCATTTGGTCAAGGCCGTGGAGAAGACTAATAAGATAGATATAGTTAGCTGTTTAGTCAAGTTATGGAGTTTCCAAGGTGTTTTCTTCGTACCATCTATGTTTCCGCGCTGCAGGCCGGGTTCTGATTCGGATTCTTCCAGGGATCGACCGAACGCGGCCACAAAGGGTGGCAGCATCGATATGGAAGAGCTGGAACGCAACGCAGTGCTACCGAACGCGACGCGCATAATGATATGGCGCAGAGCCTGTGATCGCGTGCTGGGATCGAGGGCGAGCAAAGTCAGACGGTTCGCCAAGAGGGTTTGCTGCTGCGCGTCACCGCCTTCGTCGGGTTTGTCATCGACCCCAAGCTTGACTAAAACCTGGGCCAGCTCCTCTGGGCTGATGTTGCCATCACCTTGGACAGGCTGCGTATGGTAGTGTTCTTCCACATGCCGACGGATGGACCGGTCTAGGGACCTGAGCTCGGCCACGAGCTCGCGGTCCGGCCTCGCGTCCATCAGGACCTGGTCGAGTTGGAAGAGGGTATTATTATTGCTGTTGGAGGGCCCGGTAGTGATGACGGGTGCGAGTGTCTCCTGCGTGTCGCCCTTCACGGGGTGATATGATGCCGACTGAGGTGGCTGCCATCGACGACGCTTCCGTCTTGAAAGGACCCATGCTGCAACGAAACCGAGGAGCGCTCCAGCTACGACGCACCCGATCGCGATCCCGGCGATGGCTCCGGCACCTAGTCCTGCTCTCTCATGACCTGCTAGACTTGCGGGTGCGGAGCCACTGGTAGTAGACGGTGTACTTGTTGGTGTTGTTGAGAAGTATAGTTCTACTGATGAGGTAGTTATGCCGGACAATGAATCCGTCGCCGCCGTGTCAGTTGGTGTAGGATCCGTCGTGGTCATTGTTGTGTCTGTTGAAGTGATCGCAGGTTCAGTACTAAGGCCACTGGTGCCCGTCGCTGTGTCTGCTGTCGTTGCCGTCACCCCGTCGACCGGTGACGGGAAGAAGTTCTCCCCAGGGTGCAGTGTGCCGATCGTCCGCAGGACCTGCTCCGACACGAACTGGTTCCCTACGAAAATGCTCATGACCTCCTCGACGATGGACGCGCTCGCCCCCCGGCAGCAGCACCGTCGTAATGCCGAACGATACCGATCGATCCATGGTTGTTGCGGTTACGGAGTAATCTGATTTGAAACCCAACTCCCCAACTCCAGATTGCGTTGCGTTCGGTTAGACGGTGCGATGCATGCTTGCCTTGGTGTTATGTTATATTGAAGGGTAGCAAGGGATCGATGAAGATAGATTCAAGGTGAAGAAGCAAACCGGCCGTCCTATCCCTTTCGTCGCGAATTTCGCAATCATCAGAGGGAAATCAGGCGGTCGTCCCCATGGGTCAGTCACATTGCACGACGCAAGGCGCAGCTGGGCCATCTCATTCCCAACGAACATTCCCCTGGAGGATATATTACAGTAATATTATGGAGTCGCCCTTGTCCAATTTGTCGGGCCTGGTAATCCTTTGATGCACGACCACTTGCGCGCCGTACGTTAGCTCGCTGAGGTGTTCATCCGCTCCATATCTATCCTTTTACCCAGCTACGGTCAAAATCTCCCACCTCTAAATGCGTTCGACAAATGACCTGTCCCACTCGAGCTAAAGGTCGGGGGTAGCTTGACATATCAATTATGTATTTCCGCCTGGACCGCGGGAAACTTGAAGTGTCACCCAACATTTGGACGGGCGAGTTTGCTGGCTCAGCGGCGCAGCATTCTCAGGGTTGGTTCGGCCGGGTGCACCAACTGCATATCGGTTGGTACAGCCCGCTTCTAAATATGGAATGCGTTTGCGGCTGTTGGTGTGAGGGATGCGAATCCTTCGGCCCATGATTGGTTGTTCATGGTTCATGAGCGGGGGGTATGGGGATGGGGTTGCATCCCGCGTAGCTTTTTGGAAGGCAAAGGATGAACTGACCACAAGCAGGTACCGCGATGTTGTTTGCCAGACCCGACCTGTTGGTTCATATTGGCAATTGCATCAAAAGTGTTTTATATTTTTGCAGTTAGGTATGGGAATCATCTTTGTTGGTTTCGGCTGTGAGAATACCTTAAGCATCCCGCAGGCAGACATGTAGGATTCAATAGTGCGCGTGGGGGCTATAGGAGCCATTGGCCAATCAGACAAGCTAGAAGTATACAGGCCCACGATGCGAGGTCCACACTCGACCTCCCAGCCCTATTGTGTGCCCACATAGCCCGCATTGTGACAGTTCATCGGCACCTTGAGTGGTTGTAACCCCCTTCGTTCGGACCGAACAAGAAAGGACCAGGCATTGCGGAACGGGACTTTTCCACGTAAGGTGAACTGACATGCTGCATCCTAGATACCCATAAACTCGTGCGGAGGAAAAGGACCAGACCGCACAGTGTTTTTGACTTACTGTGCTCCCAAAACGGAGGAAAATCCAACAGCTCTTGGGTTGCCGATCTTTCGGGTTGCAATGCTATTCAATGATGGTCACATTCAGATATCCCCGGATTCGACGGACGCTTCTGACTCTCGTTATAGAACGGTCCAAGGAGATCTACAGAGGATATAGGCAGACGCGTAGCCCTTTCTCTCTCTCTCTCTCTCTCTCTCTATTTTCTTCCATCTCTATTGCTATTCCTTTTCACCTTCGGCTCAACACTAGGTCAGCCCATATGGGTTCGGATCAGGCCAATTATGAAACGAAAAGGTTGATATCGTGTCTAGGGTATAGGCAAACTGCATTAGATGACCCCTTCCAAAGGCATGAATATGTTAGCCCAAGCCAAAAAATCTTTGGGATCTCCTTGAAGTGTTGACCTTGCTGGAACGCACAAACAGCACCCCTTGAGAATGATGGGGTTATTGAGTCATGGTTTTCGTGTCACTTAGAATCGCCAGTCTGGCGTCGACTTGGGCTCTGTGAAACCAAGACTCTGTAGTCGTTCGTTCCTTGATGGCAAGCCCATGTTATCGCGGTAGGGTGGAAAGGCAGGGATCCTGGCTAGGGCTGGGTTTCGACAACATTAAGTTGAGGATTGGCAACCATGAAACCGATACCCATTACCAACCATGTGCTATTTGATGGTGTTGTCTTGTGGCCAGATTCCGATATGCATCTTGCCAGGTAGCAGTAGGTTTCCCGGCATCCGCGATCTCAGCTTGGCGCCGATGTGGCGTAGAGGAAATACGCCAGTACGGGGGCTCCTTGTCAGCCGAAAGGGATACTGTTGAGCCGCATCTTGTAATACGTTACATTAGGCTCTGGGTATGCCCAGGGTCGTCGAGGACGTTGGCAGCGGCGGCCAGAGCTTCAGACTTTCTTCTGGACTGGGGAGGGAATAGGAAATAGACTCAAAACATCCCTAATCTACGTTCTAGAACTGATGGGCGGGGGCGTTGCAGAGTTAAAGTAATCTCCCGGTTAGGAAGAGAGCTGGGGCCCAAGGTTGGAGGAGTCCGGTGTGGGCTGAGCTAGTCACCGCCCGCGTCAATAGCCTTTGGGCGACAAATGCAAACGTCGACTAGCTTGACAAGGCATCATGGTTAAGGTTAGGGCACAGTGACAGATTTAATGGAGACTCGACAGACACCCGAGACACCCGAGTCGAGTTCTTGTTTGTGGTTTTGAAGATGGAAAGCCATCGCATCTCTTCAATTAGGAAAGTCTGCACTGTTCGGGCGGGAGTTTCTTGAGGCCGGCTCTGTAGCTAAGGTGGACATCTTGGTAATAAATAAGCCAAGGCGGAGTTGGAGGATCTGATGTCAGCCGTAGTGCTAGCTTTTACCCACGGGGCAGTCCTCGGGGCCAGTTTTCTATACTTAGTAATTAGCTAGGACCTTTTGCTGACTAGGACCACGTAAAAACATCAGCTGCAGCCTCCTCTAGCATCCATATACGATGCACACAGCCCTTTTCTGATTATTGACCCAAGGGAACGGATTTGGCCCCCCTGCCCCCTGCCCTCCTCCTTCCCACGCCCAAGCCCTGCCAGTTTGCCAGCCAAGCCGTGACGACTCGGACTTTTTATCCACTCTCGTGCATTCGCAATGTGGAGGGGCTGACCATCTCCCTCTTCGCACTGTCTGGTCATCAGAAAGGAAGGACGCCGAACCGAGAGCACTCGCATACAACCTGCAACCAACACACGAATGAAGAGCCATGCAGGCGTGGCCCGTATATCACGTCACCCTTATTACCACCCGTAGTGGTAGTCTTAAAGGATCCAAGTAAGGCGGGCAGGATCTGGGCTAACTAATTGGACCTTTTATGACAGGCTGCCCGTCCCACGCGCTCTCGGTTGCTGCTCTTTCGACCCTTTTTCTCTTTTTTGTTTTTCTGTTTCTTTTCGCCTATGGTCACTTAGCCGCCCGCAGTATCTCGATACCCACACAAATATTTACCATACCGTACTATACCGTACTATACATATGACTCCCATTCGGTGGTGACTCGCCGACTTAATCACTACTACTAGTCACTAGCTTAGTCGACGAAATGGGGTCCGGCGACAACAACCCGATATCCCGGTACGGCCTCTCGTGTCCCGTGGGCGGCGACTTCTACATCTGCGAGGACAGCCCGACGCAGTTCATCGGCTGCTGCGACATCGACCCGTGCAAGAACAACGGGGACTGCCCGGCCCCGTCCCTGCACAGCTCCAGCTTCTCCAAGAGCAAGTACAGCGACACCCTGCCCGAGGCCTGCGTCGGCGACGGGCTCTGGTACACCTGCGCCTACAACAGCCCGCCCTTCATCGGCTGCTGCCTCGAGAACCCCTGCGCGAGCCAGCAGTGCTCGCCCGGCAACGTCACCGCCGCGAAGCTGTCCAGCAACCAGACGAACGCGGCGCCGTTCTTGTCGGGCTCTTCGTCGTCGTCTGTCTCCCCCGCGCCGTCGAGTTCAAAGAGCCTCCCCGGCGGAGCTATCGCGGGAATCGTCATCGGCGCCGTCATCGCCGTCGCCATCATCGGCTTTTTGCTATGGCGCCTGCACCGGTCGAAGAAGGTCTTCTACCACCCGCCCGCGGTCGCCCAGATGCCCCCCTCGCCGCAGGATGAGAGGCACCCGCACCACGCTTCTGCGATGTACAGCCCTTACAAAGGCAAGTTCTTCATCCCGTATCTTGCCATGACTTTAATCTAACCGCGCAACAAAGATCCAGACTCCTTTAACCACGGCGGCACCACGCCAACCACGCTAGTCAACAGCTCGGCGCGCACGACGCCGCGGCCGCCGGATTCGTTCTACGACGCCCAGTCGGTGCGGACGTACTCGGTCCCGCCCCTGTCGCCGCACGGGGGAGTAATCAGAGCCATTGGGGAGGGCCGCCGTCATCGGCGCGGCACAGCCGCCATGTTTCGTCGCACTCGTCGATGGGATCCGATTATGGTGGAGGAGGCAGCGATTACCATAGCGGGGCGCCGACGATGAGAAGTAGCGGCCAGCAGCCGCACTTTCAACCCATGACGGAGCCCATCTCGGAGCTCGCGGGGAGCGAGGTGACGGCGCCGGAGGGGCCGGTGAGCGAGATTGGGTGGAGCGATCGGGATGATCAGCGGCACAATCATCCGTATGAGCTGCCGCAGCAGCAGCAGCAGTCAAGGCGGCAGCAGCCGGGGTTAGGTATAAATTCGTAGTTGACCACGAGAGTGCGGCTTAATAAAGGAGGTATCAACCAATTGAATTCCCTGGACTATGTTCAAGCCTCTCGGAGACATTGTTGACATGAGATCATGTAAGTGGGCGGTTAGTCAAGGAAAGGGGGCAGTTGTGCGTACAAATGTACGTGTCCAGCCGAGGGTATATATGATCCCTTATCACAATGTCTTGTCTGGGGCTATCTTGGATTAATCTGCGGTACCTGGACGTTCAACAGTTGCATCGTATGCGGCTGGCACACCCCGCCATTCGCTTTCCTTTTTCCTTCTGTATTTGCTTTTTCCTTGACTCATGCCCGATGAGCCGGGATGTTCTCTTATGCCTGAAAAATTGACGCCATTGAGCTCAAATGTACACATTGTCATCTACTCCTGGCCGTACGCACTCATCTATGGTAGTTGAAGCGGTGACAAGGGAAATAAGGGCTTGACGAGGGAGGAAGGGTAGAGGTTGTCGGCGACGGCAAGGGAAGTTAGTTGGCGTTGATAAGGAACAGCTTGCGACGGGTGTTCGCATATGTCCGCATCCCTTAACATCCGCCCTCGAGAGGAAGCACGGAGAGGTGGTCGGGATGCTCCTGACTGGGTGGCACAACTGTATAGATAAATCAATAGAGAAAGCGAGGGAGTTGGGACTGGAATTGATGGAGGAGATACTCCTGGATTACCTGGGATGAGTCGGCATGATGGATGGGGTTCACGGCCGGTCCTATCCCATTTCTTAGGTCCTTCTAAGTAAAGGTATGAAAAGAATTGGCAGTTTGGGTTGGAATTGATGAGATTGCTACTCTTTGAATACGGTCCCGCGAGTGCAACATCTCCTTGAATTATGCAGAAAGAAATGGGGGAAGCCCCTGAGAGTTAAAACCAGCGAAGAAATTTAACACATAGAAATGGGCTCATCACCACCGTAACCAAAACAGGGGATAAACGAGCGCGTATTGATCGGGAAAATCTGGCATGAACTCGTAAGAGACATGGTTGTTGAAGCGGTTGAACATTGCCAGAATCGAAGCGATAAGGAACCATCCCCAAGTATTAATTGGCATACTCTAGGCATCGTGTAATAATTCCCAATTCCGACTCATAATTCCCGAAGTAGGCGACTTGCCCCCTCTTGCGCCGCTCGCGCACCTTTTCGACAAAATAGGCGATGGCTCTGTAAGCGATAGTGACGCCCGTAGCGCCCACCGCGACATCACGGAGCGGTAGTTTGGGGAACTGCCCGCCGGGACAGAGGGCTTTGAACAGGCACTTGGCGAAGTTATGACAGTTGTTTATGATGACGTTGTATTTCCCTTTGTTCCTTTGTTGAATACGATACCCTAAGTAATTACAAGAAAGTTAGGATACATTTCAAAGAGACAGCACAGGTTCATTTGTACTTGCCGTGGCCAACAATTTGGTGGTGTAGGAGGTTTGTTGTGCCGTTATATAGCCATGTCCTGGTGGGAATATACTGGCTGTCCCAGTGGTTGGCCTTCCAGTCATCGCTATCGACCTCGTAAGTACAGAAGACGATTCTGTCATCATCTCCTCTACGGCCCTCGTATAGATGGTTGCCCACTCGTATGGCCCAGTGGAACAAAAGCCCAGGCTTGGAATTATCGACCAATGAAGAAGTCATGGGGTAAAGAGAAGATCGAGAACCGATGTTGAAAAGGCTTTTGAGTGGCATTGCATACAGCACTATTGCTTGTTCCTCGGTTCTGGGACTGCTGGTAGAGTTTTGGTGATGGATGTAGTAAGGAGTCGGATATGACATTGGGACATTGTTTTTGTACTGAAGATCATGCGGCCTTGTCAATTCGTTTGGGGCCCCCTGATGGATCAGCTGGTTAGATGCGGATGGGTAGTAGTGATGGTAGTTGTAATGGTGGACTATGTTATTGTGATAGTGATGGTGATGATGGGTGGGCGTTTGACCGTAGGGTATGACGGGCATGGGATTGCCGTAATAGTAAGGATTCAGCTCCATACTGCCAGAACAGCGGTGTCGAGACCAATGTGCAATAGGAACGTGACTCTGATCTGCCTCCTTTCCAACTAAACAAATTAGAAGGCGAACAGTAGTAAGCTATTGTGAGATACTGGAAAGATGAAGTGCTTTGAACGAAGGCCCCTCGTAATACTGTGACCTTGTTTGCGCCAACTTCTGCACACACAAGCGGGTGTTTCTCGTCTCGCTTAAATGGTTTTCTGAGTCTGCCTAGGCACAAAATTGGGAGTCAATAAGCCTCTTCGACAGCCGGAGCCTGCAGGTGTGGCACAAATAGGCACGGCGGTGAATGGAGGTCTCACCCGAATGATTGGGCGCCAGCTGAAAAAGAGGCGTTCCTGAAGCATAACGTGTCAGGCGTTGCATCACTAACCGCCCAAACGCGGACATCGGCGGCAATTTCAGCCCCAGATCCATGAAGGCTGAAAAGCAAGCAAACGGTTGGATATCGTCACATCTAGAGAAGGAGGATTCGGAGCCAGACCGCAACGTAACAGTTTACAGCCAGCGTACGAGTTGCCATGAAACGAGCCCCTGATCGACACAAGTCTATAAACGCATGGCAGATCCGGGCCTTGTCACGAAAGAGCAACTTGACATACTATGATTATCTGTCAATTCCTTTCGGTCGTCAAGGACAATACGATGCCGCGGGTCCTCGCATGGCTGCGGCAGGTGTTTCAAGACTTTTACCATAACTCTGCTTCACTACTGCTCATTGCGGGCACCTGCTCCTATAATGGCGCGCTATGCCACTTCACAATAGAACCTATACAGGAGATATTGGAACACCAGGACGACATCGACAAAGTGCGTGGTTTGCTTATCAAGTTCCATAACTTGAAGCGACAGGAACTCACGTTCGTTGAAAGAGCTGTAAGTTATACTCTTTAGATTTCATTTTTCATGTGCTACCCAAATTCTTTTACGACTGACCGGGCCTATCTATAGGCTTTACTTGCTTCTGCCGCAGTCATCGGCGTCTTCTCCTGGCCGGGCACGGCTACGAGCTTTTGGCTGTGTCCGACGCTGTGGTACTCCAGCCTCTGGCTTAGCATCTTCGCGCTGATCAGCTCGTCACAGCTGCGGCTAATCGAGCAACTTCCTCGGACAACCGAAGTGGCAAATTCCTTGGGCAATGAAGATGTCTATCGGCTGATGCTGTCCGTTGTCCGGAGAGACCGCAACAACGAAACAGAAAGAACGCTCGAGGGAAATTTGCCACCATGCTTTAAGGCGGATGCGGCCTTGACTTGGGTGTGGCAGTCGCCCGTCATGCTTATGAGCTATTCGTGGGTTTTGTTCCTGGTTGGGTATCTTTGCTACATAGTGACGCCACTGATTCCTAGAAGCTGGGAGGCTACGAGACCGGTAAGTGACACGATCCTCGCGAAACACTTCAAGGATTGCTCAAATGATGCTATATAAACTAACAATTTGCGTCAACCAGTTTGTGGAAATACCCATTATGTTAGGTGGCTTGGCCATGGTGAACTTCCAGGTTTGTGGTAGTGTCGTTCGTTCAAGGTTGCGAGGTATAAAGAGCAAATAGGGGCCCGATGAAGGAAGTCACACCATACTAACGTGGTAGGAGCATTTCGCCAATCGGTGCTACACACGATGAACTTTTGTGGCGCATGAAAAGTAACAGATTATAGAGATTTGAATAATGTATCCTTTGGGTCAGCTATTTTGGGGTCTCAGGATTTCTCTTCGAGTAACATGGGAGTTGGGCCCGGACATTTCTCTACGTGCTTTACCTATAACGAAAAGCCATTTCACCATCGATACCTGAATTCTAGGTTCTCTCTGTCCGTCATGTCCAAGAACTCGGAGTTATCCTTGTGACCCACTCCCAACCTATCCCTCCTTTTATTCTCCCACGCGTAGTAAGCCATCAAGATGCCCGTCAGTACACAGGCCAGAGCCGAGGTGACCACAATCGCGATCTTTGCGGGAAGGTAGTTGGGCTTATCAGCGTCCCGAAAAGTCAGGGGGCCAATGATGTTGCCGAGGCCTAGGTTGGAGTTAGTCGCTTGAGATTAAAGATATGGGGAATGGATAGACTTACAGAAAGACATTAGCAGGATGGCGTTCATCGTCACCTTCTTCGTGTGCCCCGCGTAATTGGCGGCCGAGTAGCTGTACAGCAGCGGCAAGCTGCTCCCAATGACGTTGGTGAGGTAATTGCCGGCCAGGAGGGCGCCTTTACTGTCAGAGGGCGAGAAGGCGAGCAAGCCCCCTCCCAGGACGCCACCAACAAGCAAGATGGCAATGACGAAGGGGCCCCGGGCGTTGTATCTCGCCCCGAGACCGCAAGACGCGACGATGGAGACACACGCTACGACGCCGCTCGGAACCGAGAGCAGCGCCGCCTCTTTACTAGTGTACCCGAACCCCTTGATGATGGTGCCCTGGTAGCTGCTGACGGCGCCGTTGGGCACGCTGCTGGCGATGGTGATGAGGGCCAGCAGCCAAGTTTGGGGGTCGGTAACGAGACACTCGCGCGCTTGGTACCATTTGAACCGCTTGTTCTCGATGCCGGTCTGGTTTTCGCGCACGCGCTCGATGGCGAACACTCGTTCGGCGTGCGTCAGACCCCGCGCTGTCATGGGGTTGTCGGGCATGAACGCCATGACCAGCAAGCCGACGGCGATGGTGACGAGGCCGAAGAGCAGGAACATGGTCTGCCACGACCTGAAGTTGTCGGACACATAGTGCTGGAACCCGAACGAAGACAGAGCACCGATGATGGTCCCCGTGCCGGTCCCCAGATACCAAAACCCCACCCGCGCCGGCTGTTCGCTCTTCTTGTACCACATGGACGTGATGAGGATCAGGGCGGGCGCCACGGCGGCCTCGAAGCAGCCCAGGAGCACGCGCAGCGTGACGAGGGCGGCCCAGTTGTTGGCCGCGGCCGTCAGGGCGACCATCAGGCCCCAGAGCGTCACGTTGGCGCCGAGGTACTTGGCGGTGGGGAGGCGCTGCATCAGGTAGCCGGTCGGGAACTCGAAGGCGAGGTACGTCACGTAGAAGACGAGGGCGAGCTGGCTGAACTGGTCGCCGGCGATGCCCGTGTCTTCCTGGAGACCCATCACGTTCGCGTAGTTCACTACGAGCTCATGAGAAGCCATGCGATGGAAAGGGGGGCAGGGGAAGATTTACCTAGAGTCTTGTCGAGATACTGCAGGTTGTAGCATGCCCCTTGGTGTCCGTTAGCAATGCTCTGCTGCGTCAATTATAGGCTACCTACACATCAGCGGCACGATGCGCCAGTCAATCTTACGGACCAGCTTCTTCTCATCTACCTCTGTTATCGTCCCTATGTTCTCATGGGTCATGAAGTCGAGCGCCGCATCAGCATCGGCCGGACTCGGCACTTGCGTTTCGGGGTCTGGCGCCGACGTCTTCTCCGCATGGTCCGCCTTTTCGGAGAACATATTGAACGATGGGTTGGAGAGTACGTGAAAAGACTACAAGGGTAAGTGTCGGCCCATATGATGTTGAGCTTGTGCAACCGATAAGCAATAGCAGAACGAGGTGGACTGTATCTTGTTGCTGATGAAATACAGAAGAAGCGCCGACATAATGGGAAATATACGAGTCATACGACGCACTGCGGTACTTATGCATCTTCATCATGCTCACCATGCTGAGTCGCGGCGCCATGAATGGCAAACGGCTGCCCCGATCTTATCTTCACCCCTGGTTGACCCCAATCATAGCCTGCAAGAAGAACTTCATCCTCCAATCGCACAAGTCGCGCCAAAGCAATGCCTGGCAGATCTAATGCATGGGAGCCTCATCACAGATAAGCTCGCTGTCGGTTGACACCATGCGGGGATGATCAATGACGTGGGGGATTGAAGGTGGCCTGATAAGGACGTTGGATAGCTACCCCAAAAAGGAACCGTATCGATGGACTCGCAAGCTGCCGAAGCCAGGGATTATCCCCAACAAGCCATGCCAATATTGAGCATTAGCATGGGGGATGTGGGATGCGATGGTCCTATCGTCGGGCCTTGCAGGACCTTTTCCTTCGCAACTGTCCGACGATTTCACATTTAGTTGGACTTTCAGATTGCCGAGGGGATAAAGCTGAACAGGTACGGCTGCCACATCTGGAGTGACAGGTATTGACGGCATGATCGCTGAATTTCTTTGTTTTAATCCATCTACCGATCGTTTCCAACGGTCGCAACCTCCCAAAGTCCATGACGCGCGGGTATGCGTCGTTGCAATAGTGCTTAGCATCTCTGGCATCTTGTCGTTGTAGCCAGAAGCACTCAGTCCGGGCGATTTGAAGATACCCATACCAAACTTCATCCCGGATCTCGTTGGCCTCAGCTTCGCGGAACCGAGCCTGTGATGCATTTCGTTACGATCAATACCCGGTCATGACGCCAGCCCGATTGAGAGCATCTATCAATGGTGCATCCGCGTAGTTCCGCAAACGCGAATGTTCTCATATCCTTCGACTCCATACTCATGAGGAGTTGTGCGGTGAGACGAGCACGACGCTATCGCCTGAGGTTTTTGTCAGCAATCAAACCATGAAACGCCTCCCAAACGCACATACCTCGAACAAACAGCATTTCCGACTTCTTCGTAATGGTCTGCACATAGTTAGAATCTAGCGTTCCATTCGCGCGGCCAAAGTGAATGCGGATGTGACTCACCCTAATCTCCTCATCATTCTCATCGTCATCGACCACGTAGATGGTCTCGAGCACTTCACCCAAGACTAGGTTCATGTGACTGTCGTAGGCCTAGAAGATGGCAGTTTAGTTCAATATGTCCTTGCGTCGTGTGGGTACCTCCGAGAGGTAGGGAGCGACGTACATGTAACCGGCCCTTCAGTTCGCGATCTCCTCGCAGCTTGACGAACACGACCTCGTCCAGGAGCAGGCGCACAAGATCGAGAGGCTCGGCAACGGAGCCGGCGGCGGCTGAGTCCTCAACATCGGCCATGGCGGGATATTGAAGTAAGAAGGGGTGGTGGTAGGTTCGATATGCCTTGTTGCAATGTGAAGTTCGACCCAACCTGGCTGCGGATCGGAAATTCAGCTTGACAAGCTTCACCTGCACGGCTCGACTGGAAATTGGTGGGGCAATGGAAGACTGAGGCTTGTGGCCTGAGGCTGGTGCTTTGGAGGGGTAAGCCACCGCAACCTCCAAGCCACACAGAAAAAGTAGGGAAGTCAACTTACAGGGAAGCCCTTGCCTCACAGCTGTGGCTCAAGCTGCTAAAGCAGACTAAAACAAAGATCCGAGGTTGACCATGGCATGATCCGTCAATAATTCAACTCCACTAGACTCCATCGTGACGAAGTTATGAAGCGGCCAGACAAAAGCAATCCACGACCCGCCCCTATCGCCGCTTCTTATCAATGATCGCGGCTTCGTTGGCGGTGGAGCTGGCCGGGCCTCGATTGGCGCTTCATCGTCCCGCTAGCACAAGAGGCCCGTCGATCGTCGCCCGTCCCCGTCCGCGGTGCTCATCACCAACTACTCGCCATTTCGGTCACCTATCATCATCATCTTGTCCATCCCGGCGATCATGGATCCTCGCGGAAACTCGGTCGCCCTGCCAGGCCAAACTCTTCTACGGGACTTCCATCCATGCTGATCATCCGGCCAGCAGCTTAGATGCTGAAGCATCGCCCTACGATGTTGGCATTGACGAGGCTGCCCTGTTGGCTACTCTGCAATCCCGGTATCCACATGTGAAAGCGTCTAAGCCGCCTGTTAATCCCTTCGCTTCTCGTGGATACCAGATGTCGAAGAAGGAAAAAGCTTTTTTAACTATAAAGGAACGCATGGCCGAGCTCCTGTCATATGACAATACGCATGCTTATGTCTCAGCTGAGGAGGATGTCGGCGGGGTATCCCAACGTACCCAATCTTTCTTCATAGGGGCTTTGGAGGCCATGAGCCAATGGGACACCAGAAGACTGATCATCTACCTCCGGCGCATCGTCAGTCTTCCTACTGCAGAACTGCAACATGTTATCGAACGTCTACCGCGTAACACGATTTCGGAATTTCTGCAGTCTTTGGACCCCAAGAGAGTCGCGCCCGACAATGACCCGACGGACGGAGCACGCATCAGCGTGGGGATGTACCACCTACTCGGCTTGGGGCAGCACATGGACAGCTACGGCACGCGGAAGCTCTTTGCGAGACTGCTCGTCCGCATGAATGTTCTGGTGCAATGCGCCCACAACGCAGGGATGGTACTGGGTGCCGAGGATTACATCTCTCTCTTCCGGGCCTATGGCGCCATCTCTGATATTGCCGGCGCGAAACAGCTGTGGGACCAGGCCTTCGGCGCAGTGCAACGACAGCCAGGGCCCGAGGTTCTCCACGAGTTCCTCAAAGTCCGGTTCCTAGTCGACCCCATGTATCACGGCTTTGACAAGGTTCGCGTCGCAGTTACGCCACGCAATTTGCACAGACGAGGCTATCTGAGGTTTCACCAGTCTGTCAGGAGATTGGACAGACTCCGGTTCAACCGCCAACAGAAGGCTTTCAAATTTGGGCTCGACAGAAGCATGCCGACGGCCATGTCCCTGACTCGCCGTATGAGAGGCAACGGTCCTATTACGCGACTGTTCAATAGTTGGATAGCTAGGCGCAATCCCATGACGGAAGAAGTGCTGTGCTCCTTCATGATTGGGTTCGCTCGGGCTGGCTCGCTCCGCTTCGTCGGTCTCAAGATACTCCCCGCCTACTTTGGCATCTTGACCAAAAAGGACAAAGCGACCGGCGAGATCACAACGAACAGCCTGACACCCACGTTGTCCAATGGTGTCAAACGCCCGCAACACAAGTACAGATTTATGTGGCCCACATCCCGCCTGCTGAATACAATAGTGGAGGCATTTTGCTCGAACGGACAGATGGGCTGGGCGCTCGACCTGTTGGACTTTATCTCCCGGGAATACCAGGTCCCGATCCCGGCCGAAACTTGGTTCGATCTGCTGGAATGGAGCCACGTGCTCAGCAGCACCCCCGTAGCGACGGCCTGGAAGATGGCCGGCTGGTATCAGCAGATCCCGGCCCGCGACGCCACGGAGCTCGTGTGGAACACCATGACGCAGGAACCCTATAACGTGCAGCCCGGGTTCGACCAGTACGCCGTCCTCCTCCGCTCGCGCATCTCCCGGGGCCAGTTCCTCCGAGCCGACGACAAGGCCATGGCCAAACTGCGACAGCTGTACGACGACCAGTCCGCCCGCTACGAGACGTCCGTCTTCGAGTACATCGGCGCCGTCCGCGACGGCGTCACGCCCATCACCGGGTTCCTGATCGCCTACCAGCGCGCCCGCTTCCGCAAGCAGCACATGTGGTTCGCCCTCAGCGAGATCTGCAAGCGCAACCTCGCGGATCTCCGGCCCACGCACCTCGCCGACGCCCGGGCCGTCCGGGACGTGCCCGACTTCGTCTGGCGGAACGAGCGCTTCGTCGAGAACGCGACAGCGTACCGCCTCGCGACGGGCTTCGTGAGCCTCGCGGACCCGGCGAGGCCGATGCGGATGCGGCTCTACAAGGGCCGCCGCGGCCGCCTCGACGTCCCCCTCAAGATGAAGGGCACCTGGCGACTGGTGAGGACCCGGCCCCGCCGGTCCCCCGTCCTGAGCAGCCGCGCCCTCGCCGAGTTCAAGAATACCCGGCTCGACCCCCTGCCCTTGCTCTCGGGCGCGCTCGACGCCTTCCGCTTGCCGGCGCCGCGCACTTCAGGGGAGTTGTACGAACTGAAGAATACGAAGAAGCAGGTCGCGAAGCGGTCTCGTGTTCAACGGAGCCGGGAACAGAAGCTGGCACGGAAGCTGGAACCGCAGGAAACGAAGAAGCGTGTCGCGAAGGGGCCGTCGTCAATGGAATCAGGGACGGAAGCTGGGACGGAGGCTTGAAAAAGTGACGTATAGGAGGTGGGCGTGTATGCTACATGACGTGTCTGGATAGGTACATACTGTACTTCTACTTTCTCCTCTGACTGTATATACAAGAGGATCTTCATCTCCCACTTTCATCTTTCATCTGGAGAGCAGACTTTCGAGCATAAAGGGCCACCACTCTGTTATAATGTATGTTTGCGGATGCAACTCGTACCCACTTGCGATCTAGAAGAACAAATGCTTGGCATCACCACCGATCCAGGGGCCAGGGCTACTATCAGCAAATAGTATCAGGCCTTCAACGTCAAGACCAAGGAGGTATAATAGTGTAATATCGAAAAATTCTGTTAACTATCTACATCGAATCTGACATCTACTCTCACATCGTATCTACATGCTATGCGTATGCTCATGCTCGCTTATTCTTTTCCAAGGGGTTTTTGCAGTTTTACTTTCTTTCAGAAGATGGGAGGGCCAGGCCGGTTGCATACAGCCCAAGTATGCAAAATGCGTATCTGTGATCCGCAAGACATGCCATGCCTGGATGTGTGAATGTAGTTGCCTGAAACTGATGCTTTGAACTGGCTGACCGACTCTGGCGAGGCGATCACGACCCCTTCTCCAACCTCAGCTCGTTCAAGTACATGTACCGGCTCAGGGTGATCCAGCCCCAGCGGAACCAGACCATCTGGCTCTTGTGGGCCTGCGTCATGGCCTGGCGGGCCGTGGCGGCGCTCTCGCGGCCGCCAAAGAGGCCCGTCGCGGTCACCAGCAGGCCCGGGTTGCCCTTTGTCGCTCTTGTTCTTGAGGTCGCGCTTGTTGTTGCCGCCGAAGCCCGAGGTGGCCGAGGCGGCCATGTTGGCGCCGGCGCCGAGCGTCGCGGAGAAGATGGTCGCGAACACGTCGAGGAAGCCGCAGTACTTGCGCACGAAGCCCACCGTCGTCAGCGTGTACAGGTCCACGGGGCAGGCGTAGCCGGCCTTGCCCGCCGTCAGGGCCGAGATGAAGCGCCGCGCGCCGTGGTACAGCGAGATGTGGTTCGGGTGCGCCGAGACGCCGCCCGCGTCGAAGGTGAGCAGGACGTCGATCGAGGCCGTGGGCGGCTGGGCCGAGGCGGCTTGCTGGCGCGATAGTTGCGGGGCGAAGGCGGCGGAGAGCAGGGTGGCGACTTTGCCCGTATCCCAGGTTTCGGTTATGGAGTCGCGGAAGTCTCTGTAGTGGTGGGAAAGAGCCGGAGTTAGTATGGGGTTGTCTTCAAGGGACGTTGCGGGGTCCGAAGCTCCAGCTTGGTAGAAGTATCTGCCATGATACTTTTCTCCCACAAGGAATAGGATAAGGGTAGAGGGAGTACGTACGGATCATCCACAACGAACGCATCGTCCTCGTCGCGCAGGCCCAGCAGCATGGCGCTCTTCTTCAGCTCGGTGCGGCGCACATGGCCCATGCCGTCCTGGTCGCCGGTGCTCAGGCACAAGATCTTGACGTGGTTGCCGGTGTCGGGCCTCGTCAGGGCCAGCAGGGTCGGGGCGAAGAACATGGCCTCGTCGTCCGGGTGGGCGATGAGCAGGCAGATGCGCTTGTTGCGCAGCGTCGGGAACCGGGTCGCGATCACCGAGGCCGTGTAGACGTACAGCGAGGGCAGCACCACGGCGGCCGCGGCGAGGCCTGCCGCCCAGGTGGTGGCGGCCATGTTGTTCGGCATTTGGATTCGGGTTTACAGATTGGGGTGTGTTGTGGTAGTAGTAGTGTAGCAGTATAGTACACAGTAGGGGTAGACAAGAGACTACGGAGAGAGAAACGGAGAGAAACGGAGAGAACCAAGCAAATATATTTTTACAAGAAAGCACAAGTACTCACGGCCTGCGAGACAATTGGACAATTGCTTTGGACAATTGCTGCTTGCCGTGAGTCCCAATTAGCCAATTTTAGGAAGAGGAAGGAAGAGAAGAACGAAGATCGCCAGAGTCAGAATGAATCTGGAGGAGTTTTGGCGGTTTGGCAGTTGGTGTTGTGCGGGACACAGTCTCTCTCAATGGGTGGACCGAATGGCTGTCACAGACTCACAGCGAGCGTGGGGTCCAGAGGATGCAGGAGCTTAACCTAGGTTCCTGCAGCGAAGAGGGGAAGATGGATGGTGAGGGGAGCTTTGCAGTTGTCGCGTGCGTCGGTAGGTGCACCAGACACCGTTTAGCTTCCCAGGCCGTTTCGTTCGAGAACAGTAATCTGATCAATTGTCAGGAGCTGAGGTGAGACGGGACGAAGAGCTGAAGAAGAGACGAGGCGAGGCGAGGATAGAAAAATACAATTGTTCTTTTACTGCTGCTTTTTCACCGCCAATTGGAAATACTTTTTTGCTTCTAGGTAGACGACGATGATGCGCCACCCCTGGTCACGCTCATCACTTGTGACTTTTAACGCCGTTAAACCAGCGGCACGTCCGGGGAAGGGGAAATTTGACACACGACTCGTCCGTCGCGTCTTTGCAAGAAACTGGGCAGAAACCAGTGCCCCCCTGCAGCAGCCTGCGGAAAACAGAGCCGCCTGTTAGCGACGGCCACTAAACCAGGTCCCAAGGGCACGTTGGAGGGGGAGGTCATGGGGGCCATTGGGGGGTTGCATTGGCATGCCACGCGATTTGTGTGCGGTGGATCTCGACAGCCGCTGCTAGCGGTTCTTTTCTTATTTCTTTATTCTTTCTCGAGGCCTGCCTGATCTCGTCTTTACTATTATTAAGCACTTCTTGCATGCTGTGACAGCTGGACAGACGGCAACTGACCGCTTCGCTGGGACGGCATGCAGGCGATGGGCTGAAACACGGCGTGCCTGTCATGGAATTCGGCGGCGACCTTGATGGATTTGTCTAGCAACATGTATCGCGAGTGGTGATCTATGCATTTATGGGGGCTATGCCTATAGACATAACCACCCCACTCTCAGACCTTGAAGCTTGTTGTCTCTGAACTGCAAAGCTCCGTTGTGGTTCGTTAGAGCTGTCTGTCTGTGTACCTGTGAGCTTAACCAAAGTCAATTCCGATGACACCCATTCTCCTGGTCCTATCACCAAAACCACTCTAAACCAACATCCCAACACCCTAGCGCAAAGATGGTACAAAGCCGCAAAGATCGAAAAGCGGCCGCCGAGAAGTCGCCCGCCGGCATCGAGCTCTCCCACCCCGACAAGTCGGGCCCGACGGAGAAGACGCTCCTCGACTGGGCCTCGGAACGGAAGCTCTTTGACGAAGCCGACGCGAGGCAGCGCACCCTCGGGGGCAAGAAAGGGGCAGCAGGGCCTACCACTGCCGAACCAGTCTACGTCGGGAAAGAGAAGGCGCCTCCTGCAGCAGCAGCGGTCCTCACCACGACGGCCGATCGCGTGCTCGAGGCCATCCTTTGGAGCGTCAGCTTGTGCACGCTGCACTTCACCCTCGACGTCCTGGTCCAGCAGCAGTATGCCGTGGAATTGGAGTGGCATACCATCATTACGAGGACCCTCCGCGCTCTCTTAGGTGAGTCTTATTACCAGTCCCCGCGGGCGTATGCACAAGTGATATCTAGAAGAAGAACCAAGACTGACAAATATGCGCCCCCTTTGAAATATATAGTCTTCACCCCCTATTCTACATCCTGCACCCGCACCCCTCGTCGCCGACGCTCGTGCCGCTCGTCCCGAAGCGCTACCAAGAACCGATCCGGCAGACCATCTTCTTCGCAGTCAGCGTCGCGGCCGGCTGCCACCTGATCAAGATCACCAACACGTACGGCTACATATCGGTGATGAAGCGCTCGCCCCCGCTGGGCTGCCTGTGGGTATGGTCCGTCATCGAGCTGAATCTTTTGCCTGCCACGGCCTCGGTGGTGATTGCGCTTGCGTATCTCTGGCTGGGGTTTAGGTGAGAGAGTGGGAGTTGGAGAAAACAACACGGTGGAGAGTAAGAGAAAAAAAGAAAAGGAGGGGAGGAGAAACACAGGATAGAAGCGAATACCCACATGCACCGGTTTCTGCGTGTTGATGCCAAGAGCTACTTGCTCAATGTAAGTTAGTCCTTGTAGGCTCGAGGGCTCTCAATCTGTGTGACTGGTCGTAACTCAGATTGACCAGGTAGCGTAAAGTGAAGCCCAGTCATGCTCGTATCTATGTCAAGCAACACCCAAGCACCCCCAAGACCTCATAAGGCATGGGTGTCGCGTAGTGGGCAATATAAAGAATCCTGGGCTGATGAACAGTGTACGCCGCACTCGAAAAGGGGGATTTAACTCAACTCTCCAGGCTTATACAAAACGCAATCCGGGTGTCTCCCTCTCGTCGCAGATCATGAGTTGTATCAACCGCAGAGCAGATAGTCTTCTCAAGTGGTGGTGGAGTAATGACACAGGCTACGGGCTACCTGTGTGCGAGCATGTATGCCAGTCACGATGTCTCCATGGTTGATGGTATGTCAAGACTGACTCAAGGCCGAGATTGTATATAAAACAGCCCAAAGTCCTCTTGGAAATACAATTTCTATTTCCCAGAGCAGCCAACAACAATAGAACAACCACAAAGTTATTTGATATTGACCCCAAGAAGTAAACAACATGGCTTTCATGTAAGTGTTGCTCGCAAGAGCTATCCGATCAATGGATCCCGGTTAACATAACGCCTACAGACCCCAATACCCCGGCCTCTTTGCCATGTACAACCAACCTCAGACGTTCCCCGACTTCCGGTCCAGGCCCCAGGTGTGCGGCTGCGAGACCTGCGTCGACCTCCGCGCCAACGGCTACACCAACCTCCACCACGCCTACGACGACGACGACGAACGTGGCCAGTGCCGCTACTGCCCTCCTCGCGACCCGCGCAACCTGTCGGAGGCGGAGGCACTGGAGCACCGTAGGCGCTGGCGACGGCAGGCGTTTATCGACGTGCTGAAGGCCGAGGCGGAGGCGAACGGCGGAGCCGGGGAGCCGCAGCAGCTCGTCTATGAGCTCCGGAGTCTCCGGGAGGAGATCTCGCACTTGTCCGACTTGGTGTACTCCGTTATGCTGGACGAGGACTGCGACTGCGACGAGTGCGACGATTACAGCGACGATGATGATGACGACGATTGCTGCCCCGGCTGCTGTCCTGACTGCGCGTCCGCTGGCCCAGCTGATGTGGAGAAACAGGAGCAGGAGGAGGTGAAGGGCAAGGGCGGGGGAGAAGGGGGTCCTGCAGCAGCAAGAACCTGAAGAAGAGCTGGTTGTCCCTACCTTGGTTCACGAGGAGGGAGCCGAGAATAAAGAGAAGGAGACGGTCGCCGCCAAGAGCGAGTCGGAGGATTTGAGCGTCTCAGCATAAAGGGGCTTTCGGCCTTCAGATGCTGCTGCATTCTGGCATCCTCGGAACAAAGTGGTCATGTAGGCCGTCTATGCAGATAGACGCGGTCGACCAATAGATAGTGCTATGTGGTATTTAGGACTCCATGTATATTCTAGTACTTACTTCGTCTGTGTATTAGTCGCGTCTCTGTTGGAGATCATACTCCCAACGAACTCTGCCAACATCGCGGCAATGTGGAGTGCGTCTGAGTGCATAAGTGAATGAATTCCCCCAACTACTTCCAGCACCACTGAGTTAGGAGCTCTCGGTTTCTTCTCGTCGCCAATTACAGGGTGGAATTGTGACTGTTGTCGATCCATGGTAGGATTCTCTTCAGCGTTGACGGAATGAGACAGTATCCCATTCATTGGAAAGTCTGCAACCCGACTTCTTCGCCCCCTCCGCAACTTTCGACATAGCCGCCGGGCATCTAGCCGATCCAAGGGGGGTGGGTTGGGGGGCGGGAAGGTCCAATGCGGGGGGGAGGAGACGGACACCACCCCTCTGGTTCTCGGCAGGAGTTTCCCGTCGAATGACAAGGCCCGTCGTCCACGGGCGCAGCAGACGGGAAAGCCAGAAAAGGGTTGCTTTGACTGGCAGCCCCGAACTATCGATTGGATTTGGAGACAGCCGCCGCCCCGATTGGGGCCGTGGTATTATATCATATTCCATTCCCTCCCTCTGCGCGCGGGCTTGGGAAAGGAGGGTGGGAGGGGGGATGCGTTGGCAATGCACCAGCACAGGGCTGTATTTCTGGAATCATTTTTCATCATGTTAACCTAATAAGACGTAATTGAAGAATCAAGCAAACATTATTTGGCGGATGCTGACGTCGAGCCCGTCCGTCGGGCAGCAATGGCCCATGATCGGCTGGTTGGCTGGTTTTGGTGGTTTTTTTTTTTGTTGGCTAAGTACATGTAGGTCAGCTCCCTCGCGCTGTATGCGGAGGCTTGCACTCTCCGTGTTAGCCCAGCATCCGATCTGGGATGTTCTGCAATCGAGTCCCGTACCACCCCAAGGCAATTTGGAGCATTGCATCATTCATTAGCCCTTCTAGCGATTTATCGATTGAGAGATATTAAGTGCTAGTGTGAGTGACACAGCATTGGAGGCGTCTTGCCGATTCGTGTTTGTTAGTGGTAGGGTCCTTGGGTCCTTGGGTCCTTGGGTTGGAAGATCAGACCAGGCAGACAACGTCAAACATCATGTGCCACTTGTCGTTGACGCTGATTGATAGATAGTCTTGATGGGACCCAAAAAGCACAGGAAAACTGCATCCTTGGACTTTGATCAGATTCCTTCCCGAAGAAGGATATCCGGATTGCCCAACGTGGTAGCGTTGTAGTCGCGTGAGAGAAAAGAGAGGCTCTCAAAGAACCCTAGGAAATGGACGGAAGAAGGAAAGTGGCGGCCCCTCAACCCTCCAGCGTCTGGTGGCTTTCTTGTCCTCCCAAACGCGAGCACTTTATCAGCATGCATACTACTTATTACATGCACCACGACCGCATGCATGTATCGCCAAAGAGACCCAATGGGAAGCGTATAAACCACCATGCATGCAACCTATCGTGAAGCTTTTCCCTCGAAGCCTCTTTCGCATCGGCAGCCAGCACAGCAGCACACCAGTCAATGAGAGACATTTGTTGTCAATCGAGAGACTCCACTGCTCATCGATGTTGGCTCCCGTCGGCTGTGGATGCGACTCTGGGGTAAAGCTTCCTTTTCGCCTTCGACCCTCTTCACTGAGTGTCTGTCTCTCTGGCTTCCCTTCCGGCCCACGCGAGACAATCCCGACGTCGCCTCGCAGATGGGTGTTTGGCCAGTTGGGATGCGCCGATGAGTTGGTGCCATCCATGTACGCACCCAACACACACATAACTTCGGTAGGTTTTCATTCGCCTTGTACAAGCACGCCTTGTTGGGTTTTGGGTGCTGGACACGAACGGGACGACAGAGAATGCAATGCTACCACCATCTGGGCTGACGATCTCCCGCACACAAAAATGCCCCCGTCCGCCCGCCCAGTCGGTTTGTGCACACCTCCTGCTCTTGGGAACCATTTTCTTTTTTTTCTCTTCCCATCTTCGCTTCGGGAATTCCCATTGTGCTGTCTATGGCATTCTTTTGTTAGTCAACTATGCCTATTGTAATGCCCCATCGACAAAAGTAATAAGCCCATCTCCTAACCCCCTGTATCACCACGCATACATATAACCAAAGACCACTATGTATCTTCCCCCGCCACTCATCCACCCCTCCGACCATGCCGGCTCCACAACGGAGCCGAGCCAACTACACTTAACGGGCCACAGCTACACCAATGCACAAGATGCAGTAGTAGTAGCAGCAGCAGACACGAAGTGGACGCATAATGGCGAACACTTCTTACTACACCTTTGGGAATGGGCAGCAAGCCAGGTTACAAGTTGGGCCAACCATGCATCATTGGCATATCGACCCTTGCGCGGCAGTCATGCCACCGAGAACGACCAAAGTCACCATATTCTCGATCTCTCGCCGCTGCGGAAGCGCGAGACCTCCCAGGACCTCGACAACACCATCGGCGTCATCGTCGGCGTGCTCGTCGGCGTCTTCGTGCTAGGCACCCTCGCCTTCTGCTACGCGTACCGCAACTCCATCCGCTTCAAGCGCAAGCAGAAGTTCCGACGACAGCGGCGCCGGCATACGTCGGGCGGCTCCCACGGCTCCAAGAGCTCGAAAAGTTCTCGGAGCTCCGCGAGTAGTGCGGGTGGCGATGGCGGCGGCGGCGGCGGCGGCGGCGGTGATGCGGAGCCGGCACCGGCACCGGCCGCTCCGGCTGAAGGGGGTTGATTCAATAAGGATTTCCTCAACTCTCGGCTCTCAACTCTCGAGGCCCCCGAGCGAAGGATCGTCGCTGGCTCCAAAGTATTTGCCTGTGGCAAACGCAATCTGTGTTTGTGTCAAGGGTTTTCCTTCCTATTCCCGTCTGTGACTATGTTGTTTGATGACGACGATGATGATAAGACAAGTAACCAATTGCGTCAGCGGCATATTTTCTTTTTCATTTTAGTTGCATACGATAGGGGCTCATTACTTTGTACGATGAAAGGATCATGTTGAGGAAAGGACTTGTAAGTTCTGGCAGTGTCTTGTTGGGAGTATCCAAGATGTATGATATGACTGTAAGTAACGGGTACCAGGGGTCTTTCGGCAGTTCTAGGGTGGAAGTGTGACCCCCAAAACCGAGATAATATCTTACTGGATTCTCAACTTGGTTCGTACTGAGTCTCCGTGACGCCGCGTCCTTCTGCACGAGCGTTGTCACGACTTGTCTCTAGGGCGCAAGGAGAAATCCCTGCTCCTTGTTGTCATACAGTGGCTGTGTTCAAAATGTAACCCCCTGTATTCATTACGCCTCATTTACTGACTTTTGTTAGAGGCGTGCACCTGCGAGGCATATTGAGTTCCAAGTATCGAATAGCTGTATTCACGAGAAAAAGAAACAAAAATGGGATAGGGGCTGAGCCTGGGCAGTGCTCATATGCCGTGTCACCTATCATGGGTGACAATAGCCCCTTTAATTGAATACATGACCCGTTGCTAGCCAGGAGCTGCACACCGTCTGTATTATAAACACTTCGTAGCTACATATATTGTACCTTGGAAAACGTTTGGTTCATGGCTTCATGCAATACCGATAGCGGGATGTCTATAAGGCGATTTCGCTAGATGATTGGTCCAAGTATCCAACTTTTGGGCAAAGGATGCCTAACAGCCCACGTATTCATGTGATTACGTTGGTCGCGAGGTGAGGCCTCCTCTTTGCTTACCAGCGCGTTTTATTTCTTCCAGTCGCACTATCAGAATCAGCGAATATTGTACCCTCTAGGGTTGGAGTCAACTTACGGCTGCTCTCTAAAATATTTTACTTCAAATCAATTGAAATGGCGGATCACTCGACAAGCTATTTGGTAGATATCGCATATCAGGAGCCTTCCCAAGAGCAATATCGTCCGCTTTACAATATGAAGATCACTTATTCAAAGCCTTATCGTCGGCTTAAAGGTCTCCGTACTATTCGTTTAGCGGTTGTCGAGCCAGGCGATTGGGGATCTCCTATATCCTGTTATCTGTCACATAGTTCTCTGGATGACAACCCCAAATATGTCGCTTTGTCCTACGCCTGGGGTTCGCCCAGGGCTACTAGGCCCATCCTCGTTGACGGGATCCAGCTCCAAGTAACAGTCAATCTTGAATCCGCCCTGAGACATCTGAGGCATCAGTCCGAGCCCCTCATCATCTGGATAGACGCTATAGTGAGTCACTTTGCATTCCATTATTGTAGCCATCATCGATCCATACCTCATGGCAGATTTCTTGTTTTAATCTGACTTCTTGTAGTGCATCAACCAGCTTGACCTCACGGAACGAAGCGAGCAAGTCAGGCTCATGCGCAGCATCTACCAGCAAGCGTCTGGAGTCATCGTGTGGCTTGGTGATGACGTCAGGCACCGTATCGTCGGCCCGTCACGCTATAGCAAATCCCCGCCTAGGGTCACTTTCTATGGCGATGATCGGGATGATGAGCGAGTCACTAGCTTTGCCAAACGATGGAGCAAGCCCCAACCCTCTGCAGAATACACTGCCATTGACATATTCTGCTTCATCCGCATGCTGGCGTTGCAGGGGCATGCGAATCACAGTCTTGCGCAACTACATCCATCGCATCTACTTGGGATCACCGAGGCCCTACGTATGATGCTACTGAGTCAGTGGTGGACTCGCATGTGGGTTTTCCAGGAGGTCATTGTTGCTTCGGGCGTCTGCTTCAGATATTCAGGGGTTGAAGCACCGTTGGATATGTTCGCTAGGGCGGCGTCTTGTTTGCAAGATCCCAAATACCCTAGGCAACTGCAGCCGGACGCGGTCGCCGTGTTGCATCATTATTCCAAGACCCTGAGCGACATCGCTCATTGGCGCGGCCTTTGGCGTGAACAGCAATCCCAAGGCCATCTGGGTAGCGCGAGTGACCTTCTCGGCCTTCTTCGGGCAACAGGGATGCGAAAGGCAACGGACGATCGCGACAGGGTGTTCGCTCTCTTGGGACTCGTTGACCTCGAAGAAAGTCTAGTTCCCGATTATCAGCAGTCTCCGGCACAGGTATTCATGTCTGTATGCTGGGCTAGCATACGAGAGACCCGCACGCTAGAAGCTCTCTGTGGGGACCTTGGCCGCAAGAATAGGAGTGACTTGCCATCGTGGACGGCAGATTGGAGCGCCATAGTCCATGACAGCGATGAGGTGCGGATTAGATTGCTTGAAAAGTACAACGCTTGTGGCGATAGGAAAGCCGAAACAATTCGAAACACCAAAGAATTGCTTACATCGATCGGTTCAGATGTTAAAAATAATGGTGATCTGCTTTGGATGCCATCGTGGGCAAGAAATCTTTTCTACGGCTTAAGGCTCTGGAAAACTCGCTGGTCACGTCACTTGACGCTCACTCTAGCGGCATACAACATCTACGACTTTCTGTTCAAACTCGATCTCGGTACACTTGTCCCCCCACACAATGGCTGTGTGCAGCAGGGTGCCGATCTGCTATACGAAGACTTCAGCGGTGGGCGCCTCTGTGCACCTACAAAGGCAGTTGGCACTGTTGAAACAGTCAGCCTACCTATATACGAGCCGATTGGACCTGACGATGTCGCCCAAACCATAGAGTGGATTGCGGCTACGCAGGACATGCTTGGCAGTTTTAAGAATGCCCGCACAAAGTTCTGGATGCATGCGCCATTTGCGAGAGGTCTGGTTTTCGACATGAAGTATGTGGATGGTCAATACCATCGGCTTCAGAATGCAGATCTGGAATCATTAGCCCGCTGGGTGGACCGCTTCACGCAGCCCCCAGATGATATAGGGGATTTAATAAGTGGCAACACACATCGCCCGAAAGCCGATGCAGACTTAGGTTTCGACGAAGTCTTCAAGACGCTCGCTGTTAGACGGAGAATGTTTCGAGCGAGCAACGGGAACATTGGCTGGGGTCCTCTGGATACGCAGCCTGGCGACGAGATCTTCATCCTTCCAGGCGGAAGAACACCATTTGTTTTGCGGAGCGCAACAGACCAACATGGCATAGAGGTTTTCCAGCTCGTTGGCGACTGCTTCCTTGAAGGGGCGATGGATGGCGAGTGGGCAGACGTGAAAGAGCATACTTGCCCACTACGGCACTCCGTTCTCCCCGCAATTTTCTGGAGTATGACCAAGTACGATCTCGTCGAGTACGCCAACGACTCGGTCATAAAAGCCATGAAACGGACTATGGTTGATTCGCCTAAGGAGATGCGAGATAGTAGGCCTATACTTCCATACATCGACAAACCTGGAGTTTTTGAGGCGTGGCAGGCAGAGGTCACGCAATGGGCTTCCACGTACGGGTATGCGCACATGCTACCCCCTGCTGTAATCGGATCGAACACCATCTTTTGCACGGCTTTTCGCAATCTCGAGAGCATGACTAAACCCCCTGGTCATGTTGTTATTGTGTAGCAGCGCTGTTCCCACGAAGGTTCAAAGTACTTGCTTGGGGACAGATTTTCGAATCGTATACTTCTATATTGTAGTATATCTGCTATAATGAGTATTCTTGTTCCCAGTCTATTATAGAGATCTCGAAGTAATTTACATGTTGAATCCGACAACACTAAATATTAACCAGATGCGGCATCTCTCAACAGAACCTGCAGCAGACCCGATATACTCTCATCCGTCTCCATCGCCGGATTGCAATACCCGGCACCATTGTTCCCGTACCACGCCGCATCCTTGACGCGGATCGCTTCCATGACAGCCTGGAACAACTCGGTCAGGCCCGGCCTAGAGGTCGGGCGCACCGCGAGACATCTGCAGACGAGGAGTCGCAGATCGGAATCGAGGCGGGGACAGGGGATCTCGTTCTGGTTGATTGGGTGCGGCAGCAACAAGCCTACGGCCTCGGATGTAAGCGGCGTTGCGTTCGCGGGCGACGGCGGTTGGAACTCGGTCGTCTGGAGTCCGTCGTAGAGGTCGTTGCGCTCCCAGGGGTTGAGGAGAGTGCAGAGTTCGTGCATGAGCTGGTTGTGTTGTCAAGCTATCAGCGTTTCAGGTGTCGGTGGTTCTCGGGAGATGTGCTCATCACTCACGTTGCCTATGTCTCGTATGTTCTGTTTCGTGGCATCGAAGTTGGCTTCCCTGAGTACGGAGATTCTAGTCAGTCTTTTGGTAATGTCCCACGCCATGAAATGACAACTCTCTCGCCTGTCTCACTTACTCGTTACCGCTCATCTTCCCCAAATCGATCATTTTGAGCACTGGTGTTATGTCGTGTTCCGGATACTCGGAGTCTGGCTCGAAGGGGCCTATCATCACTGCACGAGGGTAAGCCTTGCTAACCATCCCCGAGCTGATCCGTTCTGCGTATTCCTACCATTCTCACTATGCAAGTCCCCATGGGTGATCTTGAGAGGCAGTGTCTGCCGAACAATCTCGAAAGCCCCGTCCGGAGGACCGATCGGCTGGTCCGGCGGCCACGCCATTGCTATACACATCCTTATAACTACCAAGTAAGCGAGTTTGAATCATCATTGCTACATTCCCCCGCCTCTTGTAATATCCGGAGGAGTGCTGTAAACTCACGGCACATGAAGAATTTCCACAGCATCCGGTTCGGCAGGTATTCTATGCTCTCCTCCCTTGCTCTCCTGACAAGCCGGTGTAGCGTTCCGTGCTGTACCCACTCGATGAATATCCAATTCTCGACCCCGTGTCTTCGTAGCGGCGATCGTCGGCGGTTCAGGGGATCGGCGGGGACTTCCAGGATGTTCATTACATGCTTCGCCCATTGGAGGACCTGTAGTTCGGATTCGCAAGGAGATGTTAGCCAGTATAACTAACCCCCAGGAAAGAAATAACATAATAGGGGATAGGAGAGAGGTTTCATGTCATCGGTTGGTCTTGCTTACCCTCAACCACTTCTTCTCATTCTCGATGGGATCCGGGGTGTTGCTGCCTTTGTTCCAGTCGTTGTCGTCTTCTCCTTCCTCGTCCAAGTCTGCCCACTTCGGCGTCTTAAGCACGATGCGCTGGCACGCCTGGCCCTTCTGACCGCAAGTCGACTGTTGAACTCCCCAGGCGATGGAGTCGGCGCCAGAAGCGATAGGGCCTTCTAACTGGAATCGTTGCCGCGTGTCGTTCTCGAAGTAGCCGTGGAGGACCTGGTGTATCTCTCGGAGCCCCTCATCCTCCTCCATGTTGGTGACTTCCTGGCGGCTTACTTGGCATCGGGTCTTCTCAATCGAGCCTCGAGTTTTCGGCTACTCTGTTCGTACGAGTTCCTTTGTTCTTGTTGGAGAGACAGCTCGGTTCGGGGCCGCGGGTGGTCAATGTGACGTTCGCGGAGGATAAAGGGACTTGATCGTAGCCCGCCTTTGTTCAGACTCGGGGCCAAATCCTGACAATTCTTGGATGTCAAGCACACAACACTGGTCCTGGCTATGAGATTCCAAAGTCAGCAGATGAGTCTTCCGAGTAGACAGCAAAATAGCAACAAATTCAGCACTCTGGTAAGGAGAATACGGAGAGCAGGCAGAGGAAACCTTTCCAACTGCATGGAAGCAGCAACTTCTCGGTCACTTCCACTAACACAGGCAAGAGGCCATCCGATGGCTGCAACTGACAAAGCAATGGCTCCGGATGACCATTGTTTGGTCCCGGTGTCCAAATACGGTGCTCCTACTCGGCTCCAAAATTACTGTTCCAAAAAGTAGCAAGGGAATCCAGCCGGGTCTCACAGAAAGCTTGAGTAGAGGAAGCGATATGATTTACAAGGCATACTGAGAGGACGAGCAACCTGTAGGGGGAAAAAAGGCCAAAGAACTTCCCGTCGTGTTCAAAACACGAAAACGACGGGGCAGTGTTCGTTGACAACGAGTGATATTCTTGGACTCCCAACGCAGAACAACGAGCATACGGCAAAGTCAAAATGTCGTAGTATCTCTCTGCTTCCGGTAATTGATTCGATCTCCTTGAATGTCTGCCTACGCATACTGGATCTCAATTGCAGCTTCCCGTGAAATATGTTGTGTGTTGATACCCCCTGCTGGGCAGCAGTTGCTGGTGTTATTCCATCATCAACTCGGCGGTGTCTGTTGAATTAACACTGCACTTTAAACAATCCAATCCAGCCTGTTCCCACTAACTATCGTACCTAAACACACCCTACAGCCTACCGGTACTGGCCTCATAGTGCCTTTTACCCCACGTGACCCCCCTCAACGTCCCACCGTCCATGTGTAAGTCACAGGCTCAACAGGTACGTACGTACCTACCGACTACACTGGAACATTGAAACCATCTAGAAACTCCCAGCAATGTAGCAAGTCAACAGATCAAATAACTCCCAAAATAGACCAGTAGTCTCCCCCTCGTGGCTTCCAATCTACCATACTTACCTAGTGACCGTAGTCTCCATCTACTTACACAGGAAGGGCTCCCCTTTCGCCCTCGAGACGGTCCCAAGGCCCTGGGCAAGTCCCACAAGTAGCCGTCCCGAACCATTGCTGGAAATCCGAGGTTCGAGGTCCCACACGGGCCGTACCTTCTGTACCTGTAGGGCGCTCGGACCACCACCGAAAATGAAGCTGTATCCACGGATCGATCACGTCTGGCCATGCCCGTAGAAATGGCAACAACTACGACGATGGATATCTGGCTGCCCAGGCGCCGTAAGAACTTGCCTTCAGCCGTGGTCGGCCTTTGTACTAGTAACCTCGTCCGATTCCGACGGCAAAGAGCCCGAAAGAGTCGGTGGTGCGGGCCGGGTAGGTTGCAACAAGGGGGAGGAGCTTCTATTCACTGGAGCGTCTTCACACCCCCGGCCAGGCCCAACTTCAGACTGCGATATCTGGCCGCACAGGGGATGTGACGAATTACCTTCAGCCGAGGGCGACCTTCATATTAGTCTTCTCGACCGATTCCGACCTTGAAAAGCCGCGGAGAGTCGGTGTTGCAGTGTGCATGAGTGTTTTGAGCTGTTAGATAGTCTCTCGACTTACATGATCAGCTTGGTGATGTTTTGTCTGATTGTTTGATCCTAACCTTGCTGCAGCAGAGCTGCTTGTTTGTAGTGTAGTCAGTACCTAGCTAGATCAGTAGAGGCGTGCTGGTGATTCACAGCTGCTCCTTAGGCTATACAAGTCCCCTAACCTGTGCCTCCCTCCCCTTCCCTTCCACAACAACCTCGCAGATTTTCTTTTCTTTTTGCAACACCAAAAAAAGTGAGTTTTCTTTCCCATTTCTTATATACATCTTCACCTACTCAAGCTCGTTTTCTCTGCGGCTGAATATTATTTCTGTCGCAGTCGAGATTCGTTATGTTGGCGTTCGAATCTTGCTCCCTTTACGGTCATCCCCAAGATCTTTGGCATGTTACCTGCCAGGATGCTTCTCTCTGCCTCCCTCTGCCTCCCATCACTGGCCCTGAGCTGTTTCCTATGCCGAGGTTTGCAACCTCTTCGAGCGCCCTCTGATCAACGACATGGTTGACCGTTATCATGCAATGAACTCCAGCCTCGAGAAGCATGTCGCCCAGCTTCCCAAGTCCCAGAGACGGTTGACGTACCCTACAAAGCCCTTGTCACTACCTACTTCCAAGCCCGGTGGCCAGATTTCGTCTCATGTAGTGAATACAAGCCTGTCATGTTCCCATATCGCGCTAGCTACTTCCGAATCTGGGGAGTCAAGTCTTGTTCTCTGCCGTGAATACAAGCACACCATTTTCGTTCTTGCCTTTTGTCTTTTTCTGAAACGTATCTAATCACTGACAATCACCAGAATCTCTGCGCCCCCAACCCTCCCTTCACCATGCAAGTAAGTTTTCCCATTTTCCTACGACATAGCCATTCTTCCCTCTGCAATAATGTCGAAAAACACCTTCTACGCCGCTGCCAACGCGAGCGCGAGCCTTGCTAACCAAGGCCAGCCCTCCAAGATCATGTCTCCTCCCGTCACTGGCCCAGAGTTGTTCCAGGCAACCTGCGCCAAGATCCGTAACCTCCTCGAGCGCCCGCTGATTAACGACATGGTCGCTCGATACCGCATCATGAGCCCCGATCTGAAGAAGCAAGTCGATCAGCTCCAGCAGTTCCCTGAGGTCGTCGATATCACCGATAAGGATATCGAGAAACACGCGACCGAGCTGATCATTCGCATGGACAAGGTGCGCAAGGCTGTCCTGAAGCTGTCGCCTGACGATGCCGACTGTGTCTTTGAAGTAAGTCCCATTCATATCAATAATTCACACAAACACAAAGATAGGTTGTTAACTGTATATAACTATCAGGCCTACGACATGCTCAAGGACCACTGGCTGCTCATCACCGACCTCCCCAAACCCAGTCCCGTCACGTCCGCGACCCTCGCCGATGCCACCAAGGAGCAGCCAGTCGAGGGCGGCGTGAAGGTAACCTCCATCAAGTGGGCAGATGAGCAGCTCGACATCCCCACGTTCAATATGTACTCGGTCATCACCCGTGGAAAAGCCAAGCAGAACATCTTGATCGCCGGCCGAAACCTTCAGGAACGCGACGACGCCCGTCGCCAGCTGCGCCACGACTCCATCTACGGCGCCATCATCAAGGAAGCCGAGATGATGGATGAGATTGGCCAGCTTCCTGGCGCCGCCGCCGCGATCTCTCCTTCTGCCGCCGTCGACGGCAGCTTCGTCGAGCAGCCCGACGGCAGTTTCGGGTTCAAACAGGAATACCTCGACCAGATCAACGCCTTCAAGCCGCAGCCCCTGGAGGCAATCCTCGAGAAGGACGAGCCCCCCTCGGCCGCCAACAGCGTGACGTACATCACGCGTGAGCTCGGAGGCACCTCTGCCAAGACCATGGCCGTCCCCCGCCCCTACGACCCTGAGGAGGACGAGGATCTGGTGGTTCTGGAGCTGGAGGAGGAAACCGGTGATGATGCCGACGACTACATCGTCGTCTACTAGGGACACCGGGATAAGTGGCTATTCCAATGGATTTCGGGGGATGGATAATGACTATGACGATGGAATGAACGCGCTTGAATAACGCGCTTTACAATTTCGGGTCCTGGATGGTAGTTGAATAACCAGGATAATGAATTGATGAGGACACTTGACCCTACCTATTATTCCGTTGTCTCTGTGTGTGAATGTCCATTAATTATGACATGTTATTCCGATGGGATGTCTGCTGAATGGCCGTAGGCAAATTGTCTGTCCACAGGATAGCTGGCTGGCAGTGTCTTTGTCACGGGGCTGTCTATCATCCTTGAGCTGCTAACATTGCCACACACCGGGGCAAGGAAGAGCGAAGTCTCGGAAGACTGAGAGTGCCCGTGGGATTTCTATCTCTATTTATTCACGAAGGTATCTATTTCTCGCCCGAACGACGACGATATCGGTCCTACAAGTACATGGAAATCGGCGGAGCTCTTATCCGTAGACTTCACATTATCAGCCCCTGTACTAACATGATTTGTACAATCCCAAGGTTCCCATCTACCGGAAGCCTCTCCTACCTCCCACTCGTGAGCGGCGGCGACTACACGAAGGGTATTCCTGAGACTGGAGTCAAGTTGGCTTGCGAGGCTGCCAAGGCTGATTGGGCTCAGGAAAGTCGTCATCTCCGGCTCGGCGCTGGCTGTTTAACGACTTGAAGTCCCTCGGGGCGTTTGGACCTACCATGTTGCTGCACCAGCGCATGCTCAGCCTCGGCCTCTCCAGGTGCATCGTGCAAAGACTACCGGCCCGGGGAACGCGCCTTATAATGCTGTGCAATGGACCTTGTGGATGCTATCCATGAAGAACAGCGAAAGGCATTCTCTACGAGCTCATGGTCATTGACACGGACAAAGAAGAAAAAGTATTTGAACAAAGTCGGTCGGGATCACTGGATCTCCTTTTGATGAAAAACAGCTTAAAACCAAGTCTCCTAAATGTTCCGTCGCCAGTGTTGGCAGCAGCATAGTGGCAAGCCTTACCATTGTGACAGCGCTAATGGCAGTGGCAAGACTAGATTACATGCTTTCCATCTCCCTCTCACCAGTAGAATAAGTCCAATGATGAGTAGGTAGTTAGATGGCTCTGTTGTGCGACGACAGGATGACAGGGTTCACTGGTGACGGGATACCTGGTTATTCGCAGGATAGTTAGCCACGATGGTAATCTACAACTATCAGAGGACCATTAGCTTTCCACCCACATCCGTTCTGCATCCGTCCGCCGTCTATCCGTTGCCCATTAAGCAGGCCGCGGTCAAATTCATCCGCACCGCCATCTTCACCCGTCATGAACCGCTCAAATCCGTTCTTCGGCGGCGGCTTCTGAAGAAAAACGGCCCGTCCGTCCTTTGAGCAGCAGAAGAGTTGGCGACGACGACAAAGATAACGACATGAATGATCCAAAGACTAATATAAAGCCCGTGGACGCGGTAGATAAAAATAGCACAGCAAACAAGGTAAAAGTAGCTTCACTTCCATTTAATTCTAGTTGGGCCGAGTTCTATCTATCTAATTCCATGCTGACCAGTTGTAATCCTTCTTCTAAGCCCACTTGCCCAGGAGCGCCATCAATCCGGCCCCCAACGCGATGCAGCCCAACGCCAGCAGCTTGATGCGCAGCCCAGCCTTCTGCATATCCGGGTTGAACATGAACTCGTGCGCCAGCAGCTCGACCAGGCCCGTGTAGAGCAGGATGCCCGCACTGATGGAGTCGAACACGCCGTTGACGATGAGGGTCGTGGGGCTGCTGGGCGACAGCGTCTGGCGCACGCCGAGGCCGACGGCGATGGCGATGGGCGTGCTGATGGCGTACAGGCCGGCGAGGAGGTAGGGCATGTAGTTCTTGCCCTTGGGCCACGACGCCGTCGCGAGCCGGGCGCCGAGACCGAGCCCTTCGAAGGTCTGGTGGAAGACCAGGACAATGTACAGGATGTCGAATTCGTCTCCCGAGACGGCGAGCGTCAGGCCGATGAAGATGCTGTGGAAGATGACGCCGAACTCGAGGATGAAGATGGCGGTCATCTGGGCGGCGAAGGCGGAATAGCTGTCGTTTTCGGTATGGTCCCGGGCGTGGCCGAGGTGGTCTTCTCCGCGAGGGTACGAGATGTCGGTGTCGGCGCCGGGCACTTGGAATCGGTGGCCCTCTGCTTCCTTGACCCCGTTTTGGCCTGCTTCCAGGTCGGGATGCGCGTGCGCGTGCGCATGCGCTGGTGTCGGAGAGGGCGGCGAGGACGCGCCACTGCCCTTCTTCCTAAGTAGGTCCAGTGAGGGGTCCAGGGACTCCGCATCGTGGTTGTGGCCATCGAAAATATCGTAGTGTGCGATGAGGATCTCCATGACGAACATGGCCATGATGGACATGAGGCAGATGCCGGCGGCCCAGGAGTATTCCGAGATCTCGTAGTCTTCCAAGCAGGGCGACCCGAGCGCTTCGAATGCCGGCGTCAAAAGGTGGATGAGGGCGGTCGCGATGATCACGCCCGTGCCGAAGTACTTGGCGACGAAGAAGGCCAGCTTGGGGACGCGCATCTTGGAGCTTCTAGCCAGAACGACGGGCAGCATGGCGCCGATGAGGGAGCCGACGAGGATGACGAAGATGGAAGACACCCGGAGGCCGATGCGGCCGTCGAATTCGTTGCCGCTGTCACATTGCGTCGTTACAGTAAAGCCGCCAGCTTCGGGTTCTGCTTCGGGAGCGGCGCCGGCATCTTGCCGCGCCTTGAGCGCATACCTGACGATAGAATCCATATTGATGGTATGGTATGGGCGTGGGAGGGTCGAAAGGCGACGTGCAGTGTGTGGAATGGTCTGGAAATAGCCCAGATTGTGCTGAATAAGCCGTTCCAGGCTTGATCCAAAGGTGATGCCGGTGGACTATTGGGCTTTTCCAAAGTTGAGGCCGGTGGTTGCGCAGGGTTCAAGGTCCGTATAACCTCGAGGACCCCTGAATAGCCACAAAAGCTTATCTTCCTTCTCGGAATCACCACCAAGAGGAATGGAAGGATTTGGGCCACGCGATCGGCGGTGTTCTGCCAAGAAACCTTAAAGCGTCCAAGGCTTGGAAGACTTGGAAGAAAGCTTGGTTTTGACGGGAACTTGCAGCTGTGGAAGCACCAACGTTAGCCGACATGCAGCGACGAAGCGGTTTTTATATATAGTAATGACGGGCGGGTAGGTGGTGCAACGGAAAAAGGAAAAGTTGACTAGGACAAGGTAGTAAATCACCGAGACCATGGTCCCGGGAAAGGCAGAGAGGGGAAAAACAAGAAAGAAACACGGCGGGAAATTAGTTCTTCGACCTCAAGGTTCTTGTCCTGCGTCCTTCCTGGGATGAACGCATGTAGTAATCAAGGGTTTCGATGACTGTGAGTGGCTGCTGAGTCTGAGTCGAGCAGGGAAGGAAGTGGCATGAACGCTGGAACCAACAGCGTCCACTCCTACCTAACCTCCATCCATCACACGAATTCATGCACCTTGATGGCCGTCACCCACGCCAAAGAGAGCCATATCCCCGTCTCGCCGGGCTGGAAAGCTTAAATGCAGACTAGGATGGGGAATAAAGGACAGCCGTCTAGCTGGGTTGGGTAGGGATAGGGATAAAGACACGAAGCAGCTGCATAGGAGAGGAGGAACTTACCGAATGTTTGCAAACGAGCTTCAAACCCAATCGTAGGTCATGGATGGCCGACAGGGGGCTTCTTTCTATAATATATCACGGGCTGGATCCCGTCCTTTTTCTCCCTGGCTTAGCTGAACGATAGGCAGACACACAATGCACTTTGTGGTCGTTGTTCAGCAGCTATCAATGCCTTTGTGTGTGTGAAGGCGCCGTCTCTCATATACCCAGTTCGACTTTGTGCTCGTAATGTCGACTGACCAGCAGGATCTCCGGGGGAAACTGGCTCAAGTCGGGTCGCAACCCAAGAAGAAAAAAGCGACTTGTGAATGCGAATCAAAAGACTCCGGCGGCGGGTGCGGCGGAGGGAAAAGAACTTAGTAACAATGACCCGTATGACTCCCGCTACCCGTGATGCTGATGCTGATGTTGATGCTGTGCACTAAAAAAAAGAGAACCGAATGTGCAAACCGAACTGTCTTGTCGCATTCATTCATAAAAAGTCGTCCCAGGGATGCTAGGTTGTAAGGATTGTCCAAAACCTCTCTCAGCAGTAGTTAAAATGAGCGATAGATCGATCAATACATTAGAAAACCAGACAGACAGGCAGACAGACAGACTGAGCCCGACCGAGAACGGGGAGAATCGCAGTGGCCGAGCGCGTCACGATCCAGCGTGAACTCCATCTTGCGGAGGACGGACTGGAGTGGCCATCAAGGTCCTCAAAACTCCAAGCTTCGTTTTTTCTTTGCGCCAAGCTTTCTTTGCGCATTCAATCGCACACTTACAGGGCAATCTGTAGCGCCTAACCTAGCGCCTGGAGCCTGCTTGTATATTTCAGTGGGGGCGGGAATAGAGGGGTACCTACCACCCCCTGTCCTGCATCCCGACCGCCCACCACCCACCCTGCTTTACCGATTCTTTTCAGCCTCCTTCTCAGCCCCATGCCCGAAAACAGTACCTGACATCCCATGTTCCAGACAGGCCTGACTCAGGTTCAGCTTACTTCAATGTTGGTTTTCCCGACACCACCTCAATATATCACTTCACTAGCCAAAGCATAACTGGTTGCCGTTTTTCCTTGTCTCCTCTCTGCAGCAACATCAAATCGCATCCTCGGTGAAAAAGCCTTCATGAGTTCATGTATGCAGAGGCAGAGCAGGCCCATTCATATTCAACAGCCAAGACCCATGGAGGGGGCCTTTCCCTCCTTCGAGTGCTATTATACGTCACAGACCCCTGGCAGCGCCACTGAAGGAGGACCCGGAGTATCTGCCATCAGGGTCCTCATTCTCGGGCTGGCCCCCACTTTGCTCTTCCCTATCTCCATGGCAGCCAATCACAGCACGTATTATTCTTTCGGCCATCAAGGTCCTCGGGCACCTGCACAAAAATCAGCTTGCTTTATGCGGTACCGCCGAAGCGACCGAGGGTGGTGTTCCCGACTTCCAACTGCAGACGGGGGGCGACCCAGCTGTTCGGTCGGCCCATCGCGGCACAAATGGCATGTTTACGGCCTTCTTCTGGTCAATATGAGATATATAACTGTCACAATGGGTGTTTGTCTTTGTCGGGAAGGGCCATTGGCTGATCATAATATAAGGTGCATATTTCATTTGTTTATATGTACAAAGATTCTGCTATGCATGTAGGTATATCCTCCAAAATGGTGTGTTCATGCACACTTCAAACTCAATTCCAGTGTTTGGTAATTGAGCCGCATGGTCGTACGATCATGTGCGATGCCGACATCCCGTCTTGCATCTGCGGGGTTGTCCGATGGCCTACATACTTTTGTCAAGGGTATTTGGACGACGGCTCAAGTCTGAGGGTCATGATATTCCCATATCCGATGCTACATCGTGCTCGGCCCGGCCATATTCGTCAGGTCATAATGTTATCTTGGAATTGCTTGAGCCATGTTACGCGAGAATCCCGTGGTAGGCCGCAGTAGTGAATGCGCCGTTTGGTAAATGCCGGCGTCTTTGAGTCAATGTCACTCGTTCGTTATGTGTATGTAAGTCGTGATAGTGTCTGTGACGAGTCTTCTTCAGTATTCTCAAGAGGTAAACTGCACCTCAAGCCCCAGACTCCGGAACGGCGAGTCCAGCTTGCGGAGATCGACGCCGCTACCCAGGCTGAAGAGGAGAGACTTGACCCGGCCCTCCCAGACGAGCCCGAGCTTCATGTGTTGGTCCAGCCGCACCTTCAGCACGCCCGGGTACTCGGGCTCGTCCGACGACTCGGCGGCTTCCGCTGCTACTACTTGTTGGGGCGGTTGGGGTTTCTTCTCGTTCGGGTCGTCCAGCCTCCACTCCAGCTTCGCTTGGAAACTGCGTTCTGTCTGCTTCTTCTCCTTTGAGCCTTCTTCCTTTGCTTGGGGCAGGGGTGCCGCTGTCACTAGTTCCGGTTCAGTGTTGAGTGCAGCGCTGGGCGCATTGCTGGGTGTCGCATTGGGTGTCGTGTTGGGTACGACTTCGGGTATAGTGGCGGGTGCAGCGGTGGATACAGCATCAGGTGCAGGGTCGAGTGCTGCTGGGAACGAGGGCGATTCGTCTAACTTCCAATCCATCTTCGACTGGAAGCTTCTCTCAAACCGTTGCGCAAATGCAGCTTCCGTCGCGATATCCGTCACTGTTGTGGCTTCATCCGTAACGCCGTCAGTGAAACCATTGGCGCGAGTGATGGTCCAAGAGCCCTTCTTCCGCCAGAGCTCCATCCCGATGGTCCAATCGCTCTCGTAGCTGTAGACGTTGAAGTCCATCTTCGTGGCCAGGGAGCAGTGCTGGCCGGCCATGACGGCGTAGCTCCAACTCATATTGCCCATCAAGGGGTTGATCGTCATGGTCGCTGTCAGGGGTGTTCCCTTATGGGAAGGCAATGTCGCGAACCGCAGGCCGAAACTCATGCCGCCGGATTTGTTCAGGGTTCCGTAGTAGAGCTCTGCTCCCGTGCTGAACCGGCCGTAGATCCGATCTCCGTTGCCGTTGCCGTTTCCATTGCCACTAGGCGTTGTGGTGCCGTCTTCGTTGAACTTTTCGGCGTCACCCCCCAAAGTTGTACAGTCCTCTTATTCCCATTAGACCACCGTCCGACGAGGCGAGGCCTTCGATGCCGTAGCGCCCCTTGTCGTACTGGACCATGCCCAGCACCGTTCCGCCATTGCGCAGCGTCTGGTCGGACACAGCGCTAATCTGGAGCTGTAGCGCGGGCGTGAACCGTTTCACCACAAGCGCCTCTAGCATAGACCTGGGCAAGTATAATCGTCCATACGCCAGAGCCTCTTTCCGTTGTTGCTGCTTCTGCAGCGCATCGTCATCGTTATTCGTATTCGTCGTTACCGCTGCCGCAGTCTTCTTCAACTCCTCCAACGGCTTGTACCCCTTCAACAAGTCGGGCAGCGGGATCCGGGCGCTCTGGGCGATGGTGTCGTTCAAGGGCACGGTGGAGTACAGGTAGGAGACGGAGCCGTCGACAACGCCGACGGTGCCGAGCTGGTAGGCGGTCGCGAACTGGGGAGTCGCGAGCGAGCCGAGCGACAGGCGCACGCCGCGCGGGGTCGGGAACTCGAGCAGGGCATTGGCGGTCGCGTTCAGGGACGAGTACGAGTTGTCGCGGTTCCAGCCCGTCGCGGTGTAGAAGGCGCTCTGGATGTAGTCCATGAACTCGCGCATGGTCGGTCTGTTGCGTGTCGCAAGCACGAGTAGGTAGGTATACTTCAGGTGCGAATTGGGGGAGATTGAAGTTGTTGGTCGGATCGCTTACCCGGAGGTAAGCTCAATGGCTACCGAGGAAGCATTGGTGAGTAGTCGGCTTGAAGGTCAAAGGAGTGACGACGCAACCCTAGTGCAGCGTTATGGGTTGGTTGGCTTGAAGCTGGAGCGGGCTTGTCCGAATTGTAGAATGGCTGGAGTTGAGGCTGTTGTCATAATCGACAAGCTGAAAGCTTTATCGATAAGGCCACCTCTGCCATAATTCCTAGTCTCGATATGCAGATCCTAGCCTGGTACACGGTCTCCCACCAGGTTGCAACGGGAGATTCAACATGTATAGGTAGGTAGAAGCAGATATCTCATTTTACCTAATCACCTAATTGATCCTATAGAGTCACTGAATAATTTATTCAGTAAATAACTGTTTTGGTTTTGCGATACCTTTGATCCGTCGTCGTTGGAGGGGTTCACTTCGTTGCACGTGATGTGAAGCTCTGTCCACTGATCCCAAAGGATCGATTGGGTTTCAGGGGTTTCAACCTTCTATTGACCTCATATGCTAAATGCTTCCTTGAACATCACGAGAGTTGGTGATAGCCAGACGCATGCCTTTGGTAAAGCTCGGTGAATCCACACCCTCGCCAAATGAGTGCTGCAACTCGGTACGATGATGCTAGCTTTCTCTCAGATTGCTTAGGGTTGGTCAGGGTGATGATTGGCCGCCTTGATTTACGATTCCATGTCTATCTCTAAGCGACTTCATTGGAAGATCCGGAGAGTCAGTGGATCGTGGCACACGATGCAGATGCTGTCCTGCGAAGCCACGCAGTCTGCCCGTCCTTCACCGAAACATAAGGCCCACAGCAGATCATCCTTCCACGGATGCTCGAGTCCTTGACGGCTTTTCGAGCGCGGAGGACTCGGAAGCCTGCCTAGCAAGGTGACTTGCGGAACAAAGCCACGATGAACACAGCATATGTGTTGAGTCGAGACAAATATCAGCCCATTTATCTCGGGCGCAAATGGACCCCGCTCGTTGTTCTCCCCGGCTTCGTTCACAGTGCATTAGCTGCACTCGTTGACCAATGGTATGCTAATGCCATGCAATATAATCTCATGCATTGGAGGCAGTGTATCTGCAGCATCTTGGGTAACAGCGCCATCGGTTTCTCTTGCCATGTCTTGTCTTGCTCAGAATTGCAGTATAATCCATCAGTTTCTAGCATTTAGGCCTCCGGCCCCCAACTGGCCCCCCAATCTTGCGCCTGGTGTACCCATGCCACCGGCCTTGTCGCGCGGGGGCTGAGTCTTGCACTTTACCCAAACAGACATCGTGATATGGTGATTATATGCTGTCTATCGTCATGCAATGTCAGGTGCCGCAACACTTGTGAGCAGCCTTGACTAGCTGTTTGGCTTGAACCAACAGACATTTGGGGGCTGATCATGCTGATGATGCCTTTGATGCTTTTAATAGATTCTATCTTAGAGAAATGGTTCAAGAACTGATGATTACTGCAAGTTCTAGAGTGGAATGCTTATGGTCCTAGAGATATCTATTCAGGGCCTGCCAGGTATATATGCATCCATCTTCGTCCACTTCCTCTTCCTACACTTATTGGCATCAGATGGCCGCAGATGCCATATATCCCATTTCCATATGCCATCCTTTTCTTCGCCGCGAGGCCTCAGTCCGCAATTTCTCATTTCAGTCTGCGGTATTGGCATGATGAGGTCACCTTGCATTTCCCCTTCGGTCTGCCATACTAGGCAGATTTCAACAATAAGTGCTTCGACTATGGGTTGGGCACACTCAAAAGGACCTCGCATTGCGAAAGGGAAGGACACCAATACACTAGCCCGATGAAGCTCGTAACTCCGAGCCTCCGCCGACCCCGTATATCGGCAGTCGGCGCGCTCCCCATATTCCCTATACCGTCAGGTGGGCTGACTCCCTGGTCAGGGAGGGACACTGCCGGCTGCCTAAGGTAAACAAGCCAAGAAGGCAAATTACGCCTGCATCAATTTGACACAACTCACTTCGGTTGCCTTATTTACACTTTTGGTTCCCTTTAGTGATTTTGCCCTGATTCCCCAGATGTTTCCCACACGACGCCGATCTCGAACCCCGACACCGACACCCAAAATGCCCCTAGCGCCATCTGGGGTCGCCCTGAAGATGTACACATCTGTGTACAATGCATTGTGGAGGTCCCTTGAGCCTCTTTAAGGCCCTCAAACCCCTTCCAAGATGGACTACCACTGGGCAATGTGGTTGATGTGCTGGCAATAGGGAACACGGGGAAATTAATTCCAAGGACGGCACGCGTAATCCACACATGCGGTTTTGGTCCTCATCGTCAACCCCGTCTATCCCCGCACCCCTTAAGGGAATCGGCCGGTCAAGAGCAGTAGCAGCAGCATGGCGGGAAAGGTTATTATCTATTGGACGGCCATGATATATCGATATGCTACCTCCCGCTTATCAGCCCGTTCGACCTCTGATCTGCGAATTCGACCTCTAAGTCAAGACTTCAAACGCAAACAGAGCCAAACATCCACAATGGAGACGACGTCTGTTTTCCCATCTGCAACGCAGTATCCTTATTTCAACCATCCAGGACCGGCCTTATCTGCAACCGATCTTCTTGACGACTCAAGCCTCGACACCATGTTCGGCCCTGCAGACAACGCCAGCAACGGCATGCTACACAACGTCACTGCCAAAGCAAGTTTCTCGAACACTATTCGTAGCTTCAAGCACAGAAAGACCAGCCACAGTTGCAGGTAAGATTCAACCAGTTACTCCTCCTATCTGAGCCACACTAACTTGGTAGCAGATTCCGGGCTAGGGTCGTTGACAATTGCTACAAAAGCCGCCTCTACGCTTTGGCGCTTGAGTACTACCTCCTCGAGGAAGCCTCTCCTCCAGGAAACGACGGTGTGCGTTGCTTGATGAGCGAATGCCCGAGAGCTTTCCCAGACGCCAGAAATATGCTCTGGCACTTGCGAGGATGCAATTACTTCTCGTCAGGAAAATACAACTGCCCGGAATGCAACGCCAGGGAGGGATTCCCCACTACCTCTAAGAGGAAATGCTCCTGGCTACGTTCCCGATTGAGCGACAAAGCCATGGAGTTTCTTCATGCTTCTGCAGAAGTGATCAAGCGTATGATTGGTCCCAGATCACATCTGTGTACCAATTGTCGACACACGCTGAAGGAGGATCTCGAGAAGACACTGCGAAGCTATGTTGGCTCAACAGTCGGGGTTGAAGATCCGCCCCCTTTTGTTAGCTGCGAGCAGTTCAATCTCTATCCAGACCATGGGAAACGGCCTAGTACTAGTGTGCAGTCATCAAGCTCATCTGGATCTTCTTCGCAAGAGCGTCATGAACTCTATGGTACATCACTTGCACATGAGCTACCCTGGGAGCAAAGTCGCGAACTGAGGAGCGAGCTCATGGGTGATGACACTTTCCACCATAACTGGGATTACAATCTTGCTAAGGCCCAGGGCGGTGCTGGTCAGTCTTCAGCAACGAAATCCATCCATCGGACGTCTCCCACGGGGATATCCTACATGTCTGCCAGATCTGTGTTGGGATTTTCACCGGACATTTCACCAACTTCTTCCGGCAAGTCCCCAAATACGCTTGAAGGTGCCACCTTGACACCAAACGCCGATTTCAACTCTTTCATCCACATCAACCCCCAGAATGCGACTGCAGATATCGCACAACCCCCGGTGAATATCGCATGCCAATTTCACAGACAATCTGCAAACGTCGCTTGCACTCCTGATTTATCAGGCGGCATGTTCCCACAACTCCCACTTGGAGGCAACACTCCGAACATTGCAAGGAACGATGCTCACGCGAGGCAATCTCCTCCTCCTCTCAATGTGAACATTCCACCCGAAAGTGGTGTGCAATTTGAGTCTATGACCTGGGGCCCAGACAATTCGGAATTCGCAATGGTAGATCACATCTTGGGCAACACCGCTGCGAACCCTGCAACTCCAACCGAACAGACCTTTATAACCGCGTTGGCCAGGTCTTATACGAACCCGTTCCCCAGAGCAGCAGTAGTTACTCCGCAGAACAACGCCTCTCGCAGACAGGAGAAGAACAACAGCTTCTCATCAGAGACCAGCTCCGGCTCAACCAGGGAAGACGATTCCTCTCCGGGCAGTGGCGGCAAACAAGTCCCGACAACAGACCTCCAGTGCCCCGAATGTGGTTGGAAACCTCGCGAAGGCGGCAAAGCGGAGAAGGCGGCTACCTACTACCACAAGCACCAGATGATCCATCTCAAGAAACGCTACAGCTGCCCGCAGTGCCACAAGACGTACTCGCGGAAAGACAATGCTGCCGCGCACGAGAAGAAGTATCATGGAGGATTTGGTGTGGAGACACCCTCTCCCGCTCCCGTGGGAATCAAGCGCCAGGGTAGCGGAAACAGCAACCAACTCAGCGCAACACGGAAGAAGTCCCGGAGCTACAGTAACGAGTCGGCTGCTGTACAGGCTTCTGGGCAATGGGGGCAACATTCTAACTGATATGGTGGAAATTGTGTTGACTGAGCTGGCAGATGGGGATCTCCTTAATGGTTTTGGTCACATATACTTGGTCTCCTAATTGTCTCCCATCAGGCTCTTCTATGTTAGCTTTGACTGCTGTTCTGGAACAGCAGTGATAATTACTCAACGAATTTACGATGTTCATCCCGAAAAGCCCATTTTCTGCTCTACCTGTGATCGTATTTCTTCGTTGAAACCATATTGCATGTAAATGATGCTGAACTGTAGCATTGGAACCTGAATCGTACATTTCCTACAATACCCATATTTTGATCGTGGAACCACGTCTACCTACCATAATTTCGTGAGACCAAATGCTGCATTCTCGTAGGAACGTCAAGTGACTGCTGATGGGTAGGCTCACGACGAAATCTGTAGATTTGGGAATTCTGGCATAGACAGCGACAGCGACAAGGGGGGTGGCGAGAAACAGAGCGTGAGGCTCAAAATCGAGTTCCCTATAGGCATACGATACAACTTTGGGAGATCCCATGGGTGTAGGGATACCACCACCTCGAATCTTACACAAGTGGGAAGCGGTTGGAGCTCCCTTCCAATCAGTGCCCTATTAGCAGACCCGACTTATGACGCCACCTCGGAATACGAGAAACATCGTCTACCCCGTATTCTGAAACGCAACTCCTGCCACGGAACAACCAATAAGGATGAGATCGCAATCGCAGGCAAACATGATGAAACTAGATTTTACTGGTGTCTTCAAGAAATGCCCATTGGAAACACCGGCAGGGAATAAGTACCGACCTACATACCACCACTACCAAACATGGGCAGTCTTCATAGTATTTGGTAGGGGAAATCGGTTGCCTTCAGTAGGGAAACGTGACAACTTTATGATATGAGGGAGGGATGCGTCTGCACCAAATGCCGCTTCCCATCACGTACTAAACTGAGGATAAAAAGAGCATGCTCGTCCGCTTCCAGTAGTTGAAGCAGTCTACTTGATTGAACACCACTCATCACATCATATATTTGACAAGAAATTTGTTTGCATCAAGGACTTTCGTCGTCGCTACTTTCCAGCTGTGAAAGACATCTCTTCCAGTCAAAAGCAACTTACTCAAACACTTACTTCACCATGGGCAAGCACAGGTTAGTCCATATCAGCACGACGAGCACCTCCATGCGTCTTTTGCCCTTCTTGAGATGTTCCTTTCCTGCAAGCAACTTGCCGTCATATCCAAACCCCAACTAACACTTTCTCCATAGTGGCAAGGACGCACCGTCCTCCTCCTCCAAGAAATCCAAGAGCCACCATCACCATAGCTCCTCGTCATCATCCAAGTCCAAGTCCAAGAGCTCCTCGTCGTCCCACCATCACCACCACGAGCCTAATCAGCTGGAGATGTTCGTTCTGGATGACCAACCAAACCAGCGCTTCGCCCAGGGCATGCCGTCAGGACGCGGAGATCGTGCAGCGGAGATGGCGCAATGGGATGCCCAATGGAACTCAGCAAGTTCGAAAAGGTGACCGAGAAATCGAGAAGCATAACCCAATATCCGCGGAGGTTGATGGGCTTGCAGGGTGGGTTGAGCAATGGAAGCTTTAGCTGGGAAGAAGTAGGGATTGGCACGTGATCGGGATGCGAAAAGAGGCCTTGTGATAGGTCTGTTAATTAGGGGTGGATGCTAGCAGCGAGCGTTTTACTGGGTACAGGAGCCTGTTTCCTAGGTTTATTATATATAGTCATTTCATTTTTACCTTACATATCATTCTTCCAATAGGCGATAGCGTGAGGTCGAGTGCATTCTGTTGCGAGGTGAAGTTGGATCAAGGTAGACCGCCCGGTGCAAAAGCACGGATCGCTGAATTGAATCGCCGGGACCCACACATCAATTGCGAAAATTGAGCCACTCGGTTTCTGTGGCTAGTGTGGGATGGGGCTGCTGCACCGACAAATCACAGATAAGAGTTATTGCGGGGAGGGCTAATCGCACAATCGACCCTAATCTGTGCAGGCTACGGTAATTCCTTCTTGCCCATGCAGAATTTCGCGGGACAGCCTCCAAGTTCGCAAAATTTCCGCTTGCCTCACTGAACATCCAACCCTCCACGTCGACGCCCAACTTCCGATCCCCTCCAGTCAATCAACATCCCCCCGACTTCAACAAACAACACCGCCAAAATGCCTGGAGGTATCACCGTCCGCGATGTCGATGTAGGTCCTTCCACCGATCCAACACCCTGAGAGACAACCTGCGCACCTGCAAGCCAAACACACAAATGGGATCCGACATACTTCAACTCTCTCTACCATTGCAAGGCCACAAGATATGCCAGCTTTCGGGCAGCATTGTAGCAGCAGAAGAGAAATGACTGGACATACTCATACGAGAGCCAGTGGGAATATCACATTTGGAGCAGGAGCGAGGGAGTTAATACTTCCGAAGACGGAACATGGCTGATGTGTATTCTCTGCTTAGGCGCAGAAGTTCATTGAGAACTACAGCAGCTTCTTGAAGCGCCAGGGCAAGCTCCCCATCCCCGGTAAGTATACTACGCCCTCAAATTCATTGCGAAATAGATGTTCGCTAACATTGTTCTGTTAGGTTGGGTCGACACTGTCAAGACCGGTCCTTCTCGCGAGCTTCCTCCCCGTAAGTCTCCACATTTCCTCTGCTACTACAGGTGGTTGTGTCGCATGGCAATACCTCTTGCTATCGTATTATGATGACTTTAAACAACCATCCACAAAACCTGAGTTCGCTTGCGGACAAGGATTTCAACTTATTGTTGCTGAACGATGCTTTCACCACACTTTATTTTCCGCCGCTTTTGGACGCGGCTCGTGCGGGATCCAGAGCTAACTTGCCCCCCCTCTACAGAGAACATTGACTGGTTCTACGTGCGCGCCGCTTCCATCGCCCGCCACGTCTACATGCGCAAGACCGTTGGTGTCGGCCGTCTCCGAAAGGTCCACGGTACCGCCAAGAACCGAGGTGTCCGCCCCTCCAAGCACGTCGATGCCTCCGGTGGCGTCGACCGCAAGGTCCTCCAGGCTCTTGAGAAGATCGGTGTCGTTGAGATCGATGAGGAGAAGGGTGGCCGCCGTATTACCCAGTCCGGCCAGCGTGATTTGGACCGTATCGCCCAGACCACCGCTGAGGCTGAGGAGGAGTCTGATGACGAGTAAGATGGTAGCATCGTGACGGCGCTACGAAATCGACTACGACACTCTGACTTCTGATCGGGATTGGGATTCTGCGGTTCATGAGGCATGGATGGCGTTAAAAATGGATTAACAGTCTCGGACCTCGTAGTCCTGATGAATGGAGAGAGGACAGTTTTGCTGCCTCCAATGGATAATTTCCTCTGATACCAATTGATGCGTTGTGCTTTTCGGGATTCTATGATCTATTCCATGAGCACCACGAGACCTCCTTGACATTACACCCGCCCTCCACCCGCACCTTGACCACCTTGATTCTTATTCCGAATCGATCACCGCCCAAGTAAACGAGTGGCATATCGACTATGATATGGTTTCTCTTCTCCAACCATACATGATCCTGCCCAACATCTCCCATCTGGTTCCAAGCGTGCCCTCCGTCTGTTCTGCTGGACATGTAGCTGCGCCCTGTGTCATCTGACTTCCCCTGACATCGAGCCCTACCATCGTAAGCCTGGGATCACTCTCCTGCTATGATGATTCTAGCAACTACAACCATTCATGCCAGCCGCTGTTTGGGCAGTCACAGGACTGATGAGGCTTCCATCGTAACAACTTCACAAGCCACGACCTGAACACCTCTGGATATGGTTCGTCACAATTCCCAACTCGCCGTCTGAACGATCACCACGACCGTTCCTTCCAATGACCCTCGTCAACGACGGCTACTGGATCACATTGCATCGTTCAGAGGTAAGCATCGGGCTCTCTCGCCCTTCATTTTCAGCACCACTGCTCTCGTCACCACTGGCGTCTTGCTGTCATATACCTGCCCTTGCACTTGAACCAGCTCGTGAACTCGGGGCAGCTCTCCTGGCGAAGCAGCTCCAGGCAATTTTCAACCGCCTCCACCTTGGCCTTCGGCATGAGCTTCGTTGGAGAGATCTCTAGCTGGATGGAGACCTTGCCATGACAACTTCATTTGGCACACAACCTCATCCTTCGTGGTAGCAAATTGTCACAACGTTCAATCCGCTTTTTACATGATCACCGCCCTCATTCTCTGCCACTTGATACATCACTGGCAGCATCTACTCCAGTTTGCACTGTAGAGAGGTAAGTTAGTTCTCGTCGTTCATTCTCATTACCACTGCTTTCATCGCCACTGATGCCCAGCTTCCTCTCGTCCAACTTGACACGCATGTATCACCACAACTACGTACTTGGATTGCAGGTTTGCAATGCTGATCAAGTTTCAGATGACTTGTTGAATACCGCAACCTTAGCCGACGTTTCTCCTTCATTTGCAACGCAACATCCTTCGTCTATTTGCCAATTCTCGACAAGCCTGACAAGTCGAACATGATGGCGTCTCCCGAGGAATTGGGGATATCTCGATTGAATCTGGCATGTCTGACGGGAGACCTTGAAAAGGTCGTGTCGACCGTTCAAACGCACCCCGAGTCCGTGGAACAGACAACTCTGGACGGAATGACACCGCTTATGTTTGCTTCTCTGATGGGCCATTACGAGATTGTGAAGTATCTGGTGGTCGTCAAGTCGGCCAACGTGCAAAAGGCCAATATCAACCAAATGAAAGCCGTAGATTTCGCTCGTGACAACGAGCTCACCAAGTCGATACGAGAAGAGTACATCGGAGCGGGTTTGGGAAAGATAAATACACTGGCCACTCTGAACCGGCAAGAAATTATGGGATTGCTGGAATCTCCCGCGCGCCGTACAATTCTCAAGAATCAGCATCGTCGTGGAGGCGATCTCAAGTATCATGACTACAAGCTTGCGAAGATTGGAACCAAGATCGGCATTTACGGTCTCGTTGGCATGGCCGAGACAGGCATGCCGCTGACGCGCAACAAGACTGTCGGCATGATCATGCCCGCCGGGGACGACCTCCCCATCCTCAGTCTGTTCGATTTTGCAGAACACGCCGAGGACGCAGATGTACCCGGCCCAACATTCTACGCAACCTCGGGATGGAAAGAAGACGACAGGCGAGACCCGCAGGTGGTCGATTCGGAGAAGTGGTGCTCGGTCGCGCACCAGCTGGCATCCCGTCTCGTGGGCCACAAGTTCAAGACAGGCCAGCGAGACAACGGCGCCCTCCCGGCAACCGAAATACACAAGGGACGAGGAGCCGCGTGCCACGTCGAGATACTGCTGTCGACCATGTACGCATTTTCGCTGTGCGAGGCTCGCCTGGAAAGGCGGCCGGGCCAATCAGAGGAGGACCACGTTCAACAGCTGGCGTTGTGTCTCAAAAAGATACGGGGCATGGACCTAGGAAAGCGGCGATATATGGTCATCTACATAGACTCATGGCCCTGCCGCAGCTGCATCGAGTACGTCGGGGCGTTGGGAGAACTCACGGGCCTGTGGATGCGGATCCGGAGCGGCTGCGGGATGGGTCCGCCGCTCAGACTGGGTGGGAACAGTCGAGATGTCTACGGCGAGGTGTTCGATGATGAGGGCGCCCAGCGTGCGGAACTTGAAGCCGTTATGCGGGCGGATCCCAATTTGATGGATGGGCATCGGTACCGAATGGAACAGAATGCCACGGCTGCCGCACGCTCAGGTAAGATACAAGAAATCTTCCGTGCCACTCAAGCGTCGTGAATCTCTAGACTAACTGAAGAAGCACAAACAGGACACGAGGAAACACCCGAACTTGACGAAGATGACGACGAAGACTCTCCGGCCCGGGAAGTGCTGTTCACGCCACCGCCGGAACCACCTCAGCATATACCCCTCGGCAGCACCCCGCTGCAACTGTCCTTCCGCAACCGCTTGACCAAGTTTGTCTGTCAACCCCAAGTGCAACGCAGCATTCCGCCGGGGAGACAGCCTCGATACGTCCCTTCTATCGTTCCGAACCCGCTCGACTTCAAACCGTTTCCGCCCACGCCGGTTTTGCACGACCCTTTCATGAGCAAAACAATGTCGGAGCCTGGTGACGAGACGGTCGTCGAGTCGATGGAAGTCGATGACGAGGAAGACGAAGTTCTTGTGTACAACGACTTGCAGTTTCGCGTACGTGACACATGGGTTGGAAGAGAGTAAATGGATTATGTGTTATCAGGGAGACTACCCAGGAGTTTGGAACCTTTATTGGCGGAATGTTCTGGTATTGCAGGCTTTACCCATAGGGATGGGATATGTGTAGGTCAAGGTCATTACGGATAGACAAGGAGGCAAGTTAGGGCATCAGGGCTTATCAAGCAGCATTAGCAATTATATCTATGATCGTGCTTTCATCAAACAATGTTTGGTTCATATGTCAAATTTGCATCCGGTGCCCGTAAGATCGACCAAGCCAGGTGGGTTGCGCCCTTCTCACTTTCCATGCAGAGTGAAGAAAGCAGGTTGACCGAAAGGCACACGAATTCCTCAAACCTATCTCCCCGTGAAGAGCAGCCAAGACATCCAGAATTCTTGCCTCTTCGGGCTTCATTCCGAAAGCAAACGATCAAGCTCTTCAGCCACAGCCTCTGGCTCCCACGAATCCCCCGGCCAGCCGTTAGACCGCATTATCCGCCTCCGCTCCTCATAATCCAGGATAGCGTACGGCGACTCGCCCCTATCCAGCACCCACCCCTCATCGCCCTCGTCCATACCGGGCATTCACACCAACTCCCTCAGATTGCGCTCGCAAGCGGCGAAAAACGTACCGATCCGCCACGAACGCCCCGAGCCTTTCTGCCCGTACTCGGAGAACAGGTTCTCGTACGCTTGGTCGTCATCATAATCGGAGGGCGAGGAGGACACACCATCTTCGGGGACGCCGATGTCGGGCTGGACATCGTGGTAGCTGCCCACCAGGACGATGCTGCGCTTGGTGTCGAGCCACACGTCGTGCCCGTACTCGCGATCCGGCGCGGTGCAGCCGAGGGACACGAGATGGGGCGGTGGTGACGGTGTCTCCTCGTTGTCTTGAGTAGTGCTGTCCGCGTCACTGGTGGCGCTAGACTGCTTTTTCCCTCGTTCTGCGTACAGCTCGATCCTCTGAGGCTCGATATAGCTATGGGGCTGCACATCGGGCAGGATCTGCACGTCCTCCGAATCTTCAAAGTACGGGATATGACAAAGGAGCCGTATGACCTCGTCGCTGAGATCGAGGCCTGCTACCACCTCGGGGCGGCTGAGCTCTGGCCAGCCTCCGGGAGGTGGATGTAGTAGTGCCGAGTTACGGGTAATGGCATGGGCTTTGGATACGAGTTTGTAGTATGATGTGATTGCCGCGACGGTTTCGTCGTGGGAATACGTCGGGGATGGCATGATGTTGTGGGTGGAAGATGAATTTGTCACAGTCCTCATCCAACGGGAAGAAAAAGAAGGATGGGGGCAAGGGGAAAGGAAATGAGAACAGGTAATGAAAGAGTGCAGACCGGGGCGGCTTGGGCAAACGACTGCGTTGGTTGGGACCCCAAAGCGGTCAATTGTGACAAAAACGGCAGCTTAAGGGATGATTGGCCAACTCCATGGTAACATTTCCGAACTTCATCTGGTTAGAGAGATTGCCCATTCTCTTTGTCTCATAGCCTTAACCACGAACCAACCAGCCTCGTAGGAGTAATTTATGTAACGGGGTGGATGATGCGGTGCTCCCTTTGATTTCATTACTGCTGGACACCTGAAACCTCCTGACTGATATCAGTCTCCTTGCAGAAAATACCGAATGAGGTTACGAGATGGTCTCAAGTCCCGACTGAGCCGCCCGACTATAGGCTCAGCGTTGTACAACAGTAGATGTGGTGGGGGCTCTACGGTGGTGGCTTTATGTTGGGGGCTCTGCGGTGGTTGCTTCACCGTAGTCGCGTCACGATGGGGGCTTTGCGTTCCTTTTACTCTCACATTGTGATTGGGTAGTGATAGAAAGTAATACTTTGTAATCTATTTATATATATGTCTTACTTATGTAGACTAGATTGTGAACGCCGATGAAGTGAGTTATGGGCACTTACTCCGTTACCATATGGACTATGGCGCAATTCCTAATTTGAAATTACCTATGTGACTATTCGGACCCCTAATATCTGGTCTTACATCGCTGTGTGCAACGTTACTTCACTTATGGTGGGCGTAGCAGGTATACTCATTTTCAATTGATGGCAAATGGCTAGAGAATCAGTGGCTCCGAATCTGATGCCGCATCTTCGGAATGGACATCGGGCTCGGCTGATCCTGATCCCCCAAGGGGTTCATCGACGCTCATGAGTAAACAGCCCCCAACCAGATTCCACGGATATATATAGGCTTGCGACGATGGCAGTATTTGTAAATATCAGCAGCACATACATCCATTCTCTTGACGCTACTCCAACCCCTCACAGTGACGCTTCCAAAGTCCGATATCATGAAGTTCCTTTCCGGCCTTCTCTCGGCGGTCGGCCTCCTACATGTCACGGCTGCTGGTATAGCTAGCGTCAATGTGCGCGAGGACCGTCAGCCCGACTCGCAGACCATAGCAGCGTACGAGAAGACGGGTATGTGTTTGTTCTACTATACTAACAGGCAGCCAAACTGGCGAAAGGGGCTGCAGCCCTGCATCAAGTACTGCCAAAACAACGGCAGGCATGGATACGCGGAGGTACGCCTTGCTATCGTTCCCCTTCTGCTGGTGTTGTCCTGCATCGGGACAACTCAACTGACTGAAATGGTTGGTCGGTCAAAAGAAAAGTGCGACAAGAGCTCGTATAAAGACATCGATGTCGAGAAGGCGACGGGTTCCCCTGGGTGCCGGCGCCGTGTAAGTGCGAAAACAAGGCGATAGAAGCACTGGCGACCGAGATCATCGAGATCGTTGCCAAGGGTTTGGAACAGCTCGACAAAATCCTCTGCGCCGTCTTTGTGTCCGCCATCAAGGAGGTCGCCGAGATCGGTCTCATGTTCGTCCCGGGCGGTGCGGCGGTCAAGGGTGCCGGCAAGGCCATTCAGTACGCCAAGTCGGCGTACGAGAACGGCAGTTAGTATCTCTTTCCCTCCCGTTTATCTATCAGACGCTGCATTTCTGGAGGTGCCGTCGTTTAACCAACGCGTCTGCTAGTGAACGCTGCCGACTTCTACACCGATTGGGTTGGCAAAGCCTGTGGTGTTCCGAACTGGCACTTCAGTCTCGAAGATATGTTCAGTAAGTGTAGATGCAGCCAACCAAGAATAGCTCCCGGTACATTATGGCTAACCACATTCTGTGTTGTGCAGTGGACTTGGTCGACGCTCCGGACTCGATGATGGGTGGTGTCACTCCAACGGGATGTCTACTGAAGGATAAGAAAAAGTGCAAGAACCTCGATAAAAAAGGCGACCCAAAAGATGGAAAGGAGATCCATAAAGGAGAGAAGAGTCCCGATAAAAAGAAGGACGACGAAGAGAAGAAAAAGAAGAAGGGAGACGAGGAGAAGAAAAAGAAAGGAGACGAAGACAAGAAGGACAAGGACGAGGAAAAGAAGAAAAAGGAAGAGGAAGAGAAGAATAAATCCTGCAAAGTCAAGCGTGCTCCTTATGTTCCTCCACCCAAGCGCAAAGTCAACAAGTTTGACGAAGAGGAGAAACGCACGACGAGAGAATGCATCGGTGGCAAAGACCAAGATGTGGTTCACATCACGCGCACGCATAGCGACATTGGTTTTTATGTCCAAGAGAGGAAGGATATGCCAAAGATCGTCTACAAAAAGGAGCACACTCAAGCTTGCTATCACTACAGGTACGTATCTGAACTCTTCCCCCAGAGTAGGAGATGCAAGTTCACTGACATGGGGATTTATACCACCAGATCCGTCATGTCGCGATATGCCAAGACCAAGGACATGACGGAATGGACGTGCCAGCAAACGGCCACCAGCAACAACAAGGGCTGGGGCCATGATGGGTTCGCCACCGAACGATGGGGGTCGACGGCGCTGGCGAAGATCCCGGGGACTTCCGGTAAGAAGGCCAAGGTGGAGAGTGGCAGCACTGGTTCCCCTGGGCCAACGGCTTCATCTACCGCGAGCGGGTCATGGAGAACGGCCAGCCAAAAGTTCGGGGCAGACAAGAAGCCCGCGTGGAATGGGTGCGAAAGGGACGAGTTCCCACCGAGGGTAAGAGTGAATCCGACCTGCTTGGTCATGATATATAGGCCGCTCTACAAACACGATGCTGACCGGTCTCGCAACAACAGTACTTCTGGCCAGGGGATGACAAGGCTCCAAAGACCAGTACGTGAAACAACGCACCGTATTCTTTTCCATGTGTAGATTATTGACCCGTTCTTGTTCATTAGTGAGGCAGCTGGTACGCCTCCTGCCCAAAGACCAGAACGGGGGCGCTGGCCAGCTCTGGAATGGGTTCTGCAACGACAACAACGCAAAGTCGACCACCAAGCCCCCGGCCAAGCCGGAAGAGACCTACGTCGTAAGCGCCCATCTCAAGTCGGTGAGGGGAAAGGAGGAAAAAGACGTCAAGAAAGGCACCGCGAGTAAGCCATCCAAACCACCCCTTTTCCCTTCATATCCTTCCCGGTTCTTCTTCTTCTTCTTTGTATCCATTCTAGACAGATGGCGCTAACGGGAACGTGCGAAAACGTTACAGCATCCATCACCACCGTCACAGTCAGCACCCTGCGCGCCATCTTCAGCATCTCCGACCTCCAGGGCCTGAAGCCCAACTCCGACGGCCTCGACGAGAACCCATGCTACCCTAAGGACCTGATCGACGACCCAGGCTGGGCCCTGCTGACCGACGACGAGTGGTACAAGAACGAGGGGAAGCAGCACGCCGCCAAAACGGCCGAGTACCGCAAGTCGTCGACCAAGGCGCAGGTGGACGCGGCGAGGGCCGAGATCGCGGCGGACGCGGGCAGGAAGGGCAAGGTCGAGGCCCTGGACGCCATCAGTCTGGCGGACATGGTCAAGCGAGGCCCAGCTGTGGAAGAACTGGGTCGGCGACGGCGACGGCCAGATCCGGGCAGAGCTCTGGGGCGTCCTGCCGAGCCTGCCCAAGTTCCCCAAGCCCCAGGGCGTCACGAAGAAGAGGCGCATCGACGACATGGCTTCGCAAAACAACAACGAGACGCTGGCGCTCGAGAACCGCGACTCTGACGACCTGGAGGGGGATGGTGGCCACGAGGTCGACCTCGACAGCTTGACGGACGAGGAGCTGGCGCAGTGGTTGGCCCAGTACGAGGAGGTGGCGCGCCGCATGTATGCCCTCGCCGAGGAGGAGTTGACTCCCACCTCGCCGCCCGTGGTCGAGGCACAGGCGACCATAACGGCGACAAAGGGAGACGAGCCGGTTCAGGGTGAGCCTGCGGCGGTTGGACCCGAGGTGACTAATGTGTTGCCTCTCCCTAAGTACTGGTATGGGAAGGTTTTGGTAATATATTTTGGGTAACATTTGTTGCGAGTGGAAGCATACGCTTGGGGCGTTCAACGTACTTGGGTTTATATATATAAGGGTTATTGACCGGTTCCTGCATGTATAAGTAGATGTTCATTTCTAGGAAGTCTGATTATATACGAATATTCTGAGTTCTAATTCGCAAAGATTTAGTCGCTGATACTCTCTCACCTTTTCAGCTTCTCCACATTCGGGGAACGGGCGGGCTGAATCAAGACAGCAGCTTAGCTGATAAGTCTGGTAACCAGATGCTGAACCACAGTCTACAGAAGGGAACAAGTATAGAATAATATGTATAAATATGTTTTGAGCGCCAGTTAGGCTCTAAATAAAGATACGTCTCAATGATATCTTACGGAGACGACGCCACAGTATCCTCTTTCATCTCAGACGCCACATGCTCATCATGCGCCAACACGAAGCCAGCCTCGGGATCCACCACCTTCTGGTGATTATGCGCCGCCGCCACAAGCTCCGGCCGCTCGGCACTAAGCCGTTTGAAGGTCGACTCGGCGTCCCAGACCCAGGGGGTGGGGGCGGCGAATAACAGATCCATCTCCTCGAGCGTGCGCTGGTTGCTCTCCGGGTAGAGGGCCCAGACGATGGGGATGGCCAACACGTTACACGCCCCGAAGATGTGCAGAGTGTTCTCGCCGATGGCGTCGAACATGACGGGGCACAGCAGCGTGAGCCAGCCGTTGCCGATAGACCAGCCCACGACGCCCCACGCGTTGCCCTTGGCCCGGCACTGCAGCGGGAAGATCTCGGCCGGGTACAGCCAGGGGACGGTCAACCAAGTGGCGCCGAAGACGGACGTGAAGATGAACACGAACGAGGCCGCCGCGGCGCCGTACGAGCTGGCTTTGCCCAGATCGCCGCTCGCCGTGGCCTCCTGGCCCAGCTTCGAGAAGGCGCCCGCGAGGAACATGGCGATGCCCTGGCCCACGGCGCCCCAGTACAGAGTCCAGCGGCGGCCGATACGGTCCAGTGTGAAGACGCAGATGAGGGTGGCGAACATGTAGAAGATGTTGTTGAGCCCGCTGATCCATTGGCTCTTCTCCGTGTCAAAGCCGGCGATGCGGAAGATGGTGGGGGCATATACAGTGACTAAAACGAACAACGTTAGCATGGCAATACCATACTAGGAAAAATAGGGATGACACTTACCTCCAGCAATACCGACCCATTCCTGGATAATCTGTAGCCAGATAACCAATTGCACGCGACGACCCGTGTGCAGCTCGCCGGACCCAATGTTGAAGAACATGTGGTAATAAGAGTTGTGCTTGGACTCCTTAGTCTCTAGCTGCGCGATGTTGCGAATGTCGTTGTACTCGAGGTCCGCGCGAACGGCGTCTTCACCGGTAGACCCTCTTAGGCGGCGGAGGATGAACTGAGCCTCGTCGTCGCGGCCCACTTTGACGAGCCAGCGTGGCGACTCGGGCAGGAACCAGACGACCGCGAGCAGCACCAGCAACGGGATGATCTGGAAGGCAATGGGGAAGCGCCACCGGAAGGCGCTCTCGCCGTTGTCGATGAACGACAGGCCGAACTCGAGCCAGTAGGCCACCACGACGCCGAAAATGTTCAGGGTGAACTCGATGGCGATAAATTGGCCGCGCGACGTGTGCTCGGCCGTCTCCGTGGCCCAGACCGGCACGATGGCGTTGAGGATGCCGGTGCCGATGCCGTTCACAAAGCGAGCTGTGTTGATTAGGTCAGCGGCTTGATCATTCACATCTTGATATTTATCATTTACCGCAGATCATCCAATTATGGTTCATCGCCGAACACTGCAGCGTAGCCCCAATGATAGCCCAGGCCGCGCCAACCGCGATAGTCTTGATACGGCCGAGCTTGTCGCCAATCCAGCCGCCAAACAGGCAGCCGCACAGAGTGCCCAAATAGTACACAGAGACGATGCCGCCCTGCAGGAGCGAGTCGGTGATGATAGGGGTGTTGGTGATGGGGTCGACATGCCCAAAGCCCATGAGGTCGATGTAGTCCTTGGCGTTGTTGACGCCGCCCATCATGCCCTGGTCATAGCCGAAGAAGAAGATGGACAGGGCGGCGACGCAGTTGATGGCGATGAGCAACTGCTGCTTCTCGAGGAAGTTGGCGACGTTGAAGCCGGGGAGGCGTTCCATCATGGCGGCGGTTGCTGTCTGTCTCTCTCATGCAGAATCTCTGATGAAGTTCTTATTGCTGCTATGGCTGGCAGTTGTTGGCTGGATTAGTGGTTGGACGTGACCATAGCCGAGGTTGAGGGAGAAGTGCAGACACGCCCGGCGAAGGTATGGGTGCGAGGGCACACGATGCTTCATATACGTCACGCGCATCGATGCAGCCAAGCCAGGAGGCAAGGCAAAAGTCGACTGACTCGTGATAATTCGGCACCTGGTTCACGCCAAGATCCGAAATCGCGCCGACTCCCAACCTCCGGGGGAGGAAGTGGGTAGCGTATTGTCCAATGCCCTGTGAGGGTAGGTTGAAATTTGCCCGTTATTTTCCCCCAGACCCCCGCAAATACCCCAAACTGCCCCCACTGGATTTCAGTCGGCTCACCATCACGCGGCGGTCTGCAATCGACAAGAAAGGAATCCCGGGGTGTGCCCCATTGGCCCCATCAGGAAAGGGCTTACTATTGGCTGATCGGGAGGAAACGCTAACGGGACGCCGCAAGAAGCTTCAAAGTTCAAGGCTTCGATGCTGAAAAGTGCGGCTTAAGGGTTTAAGCGCCCCAATCACCGTCTGCGGGGGGAAATGTTTCGAGTACCGTGAGTGGAGTCCATTTCCCCAACAGTGGATAGGCCATGACGTTGTTCATTAGACGAATCGACGTCTGCCCATGGTTCAGATCTCAATTCGGAGGCTATTCCAGTTTCGCATAAGTCGTTCATTGTACATCAGACAGCGCAATTGGACGAGGTTCTCTTCGATATGGGCCCGTCTACTGGAGCCGAGTTGCACTTCACCAAGCTAGTGCTTCCATCCAAGTCCGGGTATCGTGATATTCGGCACTTGGGTCGGAAGTCTTCAGGAAATCCAAACTCAATCGACTTATCTGCGTTGTGCATCTCCGCTGAAGAAGCGCCGCCGGTCATATAAGTAATTATTTTTGTGCTATAGTGTGGCCGTATCAACCCCTGAAATGCATTTACACAAGAACCACAACTCCGAATAGACGGAGGCTTCTCCTTGCCACGAGGGAATTTTTATTTCCTGTTAGTCGCCAGGGCTTTCGAAAAAAAAAATAAAAAAAAATAAACGAGGTTTATGTCCCCAAAAGCCGAATGTCAGTGAACAGCAAAATGCTGGCCTCTGTCGCTCACGGGCCAGAAATGTAGATGATATCAATCTCCCTAATCACACTGCCTATACTCCTTTATACCCTGTAGAGGGCATGACCCCGTTCTTTGATTCGGCAGGACGCTCCTCAAGAACTAGCCTGTATTACCGGCTCTGGTACGCTTGTGGCCAATAGAGGACTCATTAGCACCATCATCGTTGCTGTGTCGTTTTCTTTTCGACTTTCTCCGGTGGGGGGTTTCCAGTACCACCCTCCCGGTATCGAGGAGGCTAGGCGGCTTCTCGGCAGTCGCGCCTTGGTCCTCACCAATCTCCACCTCGGCGGACCGGCGGGCTGGCTCAGGAGTGACGGCGTACATCTCCGACCTCGGAGACGAGGCCGCGTCGGATCCAGCACCCAGGAGGCTGGCGGTCTCCCGGGCCGAGGACCGCTCACCGCCGCCCCGACGCATGCGGCTCAGGCTGTTGGCGAAGTGGCGGAGCCACGGCTGCGCGATGACGGCGTCGCGGTAGTTGACCCCGTTGCTCCCTTCCCAGGCGACGACTTTGGCGTTGATCTCGCCGCCCTTGATCAAGTCCTTCATGTGGCTGGCGATGGTCTTGAGCATCTCCTCCGTGATGTCGCAGTCGAAGACGAAGCGGAGGAGGAAGTCGTGTCGTCTGTCCTCGCCTGCCGTGTCGTTATCTGCGTCGTCGTTTGCTTTCTGGGACCGGGACGACGCTTCGGCGGCGGCTCTCTTCTTGGCCTCGGTGGTCAGCGGCGCGATCATGATCTTCCGCTGCGCGGGGAGCTGGCCCTCCGAGAGCCTCGGGCACTGCTTCCGCGGGAAGTGCGGGGCGTCATTGTGGATGGTCCGGAGCAGTTCCGTCGTGCTGAAGTACGCGCGCGTCTTGACGAGGTGGTCCAGGGACCAGATGAGCGCCCTCGTGAAGGACCGGGGTCCCGGCTTCCGCGTCGTCGACTTGGCGGACGTGGCGGCGAGGTATTCGAACGCGCGGTGCTGCCAGTGGCCCCTGACGCTGCGCTCGAGCTCGCCGGCGTGGCAGCAGTCGAAGATGACGAGAACGTCCGCTTTTGTCTCCCGGATGTTGGACTCGGCTGATTCCCAGACGATTTCATGGAACTCGCCGTTGCTCTTCCTCGGTAGCGAGATCGATCTGTTTTGGAGAGGGTTAGGCCCAAAGTAAAGCATAGCGAAGAGTATAGAGTACGTACGGCGTCAGTCTCAAGTTTCCTCGGCCATTGCCTGGCCTGCCGTGCCCAGCGTAGTATATGATCAACATGGTGTTCGTGTCGTCGTTCTCGTAGACGAACTGGGCGAGATAATGGTTCACCTGAGATTGAGGCGACTTCTCACCCTTCTTCAAGACCTCTCTGGTTGTGTCAAACATGAACTTGTCCTTGAACAGGTTCTCCAGATCGGTGACCTTGGACACGTCAGTTATTGATGGTCCAAACTCAGAAGGTGTTGAGCCACTTACCTCCTTATCAGTCTTTAGGTCGTCAATCTCCTTGTCCCAGGACAGCAGAAGGACAGACACCTTGGTGTACGGGGTATAATCTTGGTGAAGGCCCTCCATCTCAGTGTCCCACACGTCTTTGAGTTTCGAGTCGTGTGTTTCGTCTGCATCCTGGTAATCTTTGGTCTGGGAGTCATGTGGCTCCAATAATTGGGGGAGCTTGCTTGGGGTCGAAACGCGGCGGCCCCTGAGCGAGGCCATCCTGGAATTGTTCATTGGTGTAGACGATTAGAGACGATCTCTGCTCTTCCTCTGGGGGGCTCAGACACAATCAAGCCAGTCTTAGTGGTTCTAGAAACAAGGCGGCGGGTAGGAATCGTTCCCTGACGTTATATATCCAAACGTAGAGACCTCATTTGCTTACTGTTTGAGGACTAAGCCCTGGAGGAACTGCGGTCAGGCTCCCGGTGAGGTAGACCTAGAAAGTTATGGAATTTCAATAAGACGGAACAGGAGGGAGGGTGGCATTGATTGATCATTGGCCAATCGTGCATGGTGGCTGTGAGTAATTCTCCAATAGGGTCGTATTTTTCTGCGGCCGGCATCCAGGGGTGAGATGGGGTAAGGTAAGCCTGAGAGCCTCGTCCTGCAACGAGGTAACTGCCGTTCTTTAAATCTGCTAAATCTGCCTCGCCCCCAGGCTTTCTTCCTAGGCGTTCTCTTCACCTGGCCCCATTTGACAGCTCATCTTTTCACTTGAATTGCTCGCCCAGTCTCCAATCCGCCCTGACAATGCCCGACGCGCAAAGCTCCGACGTGCAGGTAGGCGGGGAAGGTTTTTACACATATGTCCTTCAGGCTATTGCTGACTGCCACGTAGCGTCCTCCCACCCCCGAGAAACGATCTCACCGTGTGGGCTCAGCCAACCCGACAGACGTATGTTCAGAGAGGCTGAGAGAGCACTATAACGTCGGTAGAAAGGTGAATGCTAACAAGTCGCCGGCAGCCAATACCGAAATACAAGGCCGGCAATGAGGTTTGGTTCAGGCCTCCCGGGGGTAAAGAGTACGCTGCGTTCAAAATCGCAAGTGTGAAGAAGGAGGAGGACGGCACATTTGCGTACCAAATCAAGGGAATCCACGACAAGGTTTCCTACAGCAATGGGATGTGGATTCCACAAAAGAAGGTGAAGAAGAGTGTGTGATTGGGGCTTATGTCATCGTTACCCCTCCTCATGCGCCGCCCCATGCAGGCAGAGTTGTACGGTAGTGATAGGCACGGCTTCGGGCATAACTCCTGTGGTCATACATAACCTGATTTTCGACCTGCTTAGGTCGAGGTATAAACAGGAGATAAATGCGATAGTTTCCCTTGAGGTCTACCTGCTGTTGTGGCAAACATCCAGTCTATACCCTCCTTTGGATTAGCTCCATGAACCATCCCCCCATTATTACACTCTCAATCACTGCTGTGCCATCATGGACTCCCCTATCTCTGATAGTCCCGACTTGGAGAAAGGTCTACATGGTAGTCAATACACTGGAACAACACTAAGGGCTACGTCTGACCCAAGCTTGAAGGTCGCGCCCACGAGAAGGATATCAATCCCGCCGTTCAATTGGAGGCAATGGACGAGAGGGAACAAAGCCCCCGACTCCAAGAGGCAGCCAATTGATAGAAAGTGTATGTCCAATCAAGCTTACGGAACCAGCATTCCTGTCTTTTCTAACGAGACTGGCTCTTGTCTTAGTGGATTGCAAGGAGCAGAGCTACCGGTCGGTGGCAACGTTCCTCGACAGCGACGAGAACTTCATGATCTACCGCCGCTTCGGATATCTGCACGCACGCACGCTTCTGCGGCTGCAAGACAAGCTGCGAGCGCTGGAGGAATTACTGGACGAGCTCGACGACGAAGATGCCGAAGAGAGTGAGACGAGTAGACAGCGTCTCTGGTCCAGGGACCTCGACGAGGAAGCGTGCAAGGCGGTGACCGAAGTAACGCCAAAAGCGCTGACGCGAACCAAGATATTGGATGAGATTGAAGTGGTTTTAGGAAAGTACGGTATGTATTGTGCCTATTATGATAGCGACGAGATTCAAGCCACTCATCACGCTTTTAGATGACTGGGTTATCAAGGCGCAACAGATGGTTTCTCTCAACAAACCAGCTGAGAGAGACTGCAAGAGTGTCGAAGCTCAATTGTTCGACAGGAAGCTCTTGGTGGACGAGGAGCGTGGCTTCATCTACCAGAAAGAAGATCTGATCACTCTACGAGACGGAAGAGAGATGGCAGTTCTGGACTCTTTCACTGAGAGGCTGATTCGCACTTTCCACTGTTCATTGCTACAGGTGAGTACTTCTATAGACACACTTTACCCCTGAGTGTATTTGATCGAGGGAATAGTGGCTAATCTAACATGTTCATAGAAAATATTCTGCACAAAGGTATTTTTCCTTCTAGCTGCGAGCCTATGTTGGCGGCTTCTAATTTGAGAACCCCTACAGCGTGAGATGGAGAAGACAAACGATCCCGACCTGCATTACTACAGCAAGGCCCGCAAGGACTGCTTCAACACCACCATCCTATGCATGGTGCTACTGGCACTCCTGGTGCTGCCCATTCTTGTTCTCTACAAGTTGTTGAACAACAACCCCAGCGACAGGTTGTACACGATCAGCATCGGGATTGTCATCGTATTCGTCCTGGTGTTCTCGGCTGTGCTGTCGCTCTTCACCAAGGCCAAGCGACATGAGATATTCGCGTCGGCGGCTGGGTGAGTACCTGCCTAAAGGCCAAATGCAACACATACATAGACAAGCTGACCAATTATAGGTACGCAGCGGTTTTGGTGGTATTCTTCGGCAACATCTCGTGAACGGCAATAGTTAGAAGTGAGTAATAAAAGCAATGTCTCCGTGGACTGTTAAGACTCTGGGGTTTTCACAACTTGTATTCGGGGTTACGAATTATGACTTTCTATGGAGAAACTCTTACATGTGGACAATCGGGTAAACGTTTCTGATGTAAATCATTTATTGGGGTTTTTCGTCAGTGATATGATCGATAATACAACTACCTGGAAATGAAGCTATACCTATCTATATGCTTTGAACCGTTGACCATCTCTAAAGTGAACCCAAGGCTGTCGAAAATCTCAAACGTATACTCTCATTAGTAGCACAAAGCCGAAGATCCCACCCACACTCGATGCCAACCGGTGACAAACCAGATCCAAAGATTGTCAAGTGTAAATACATAGTATAATGCCATGAAGCCTCCTGGTAGCTGGGCCTTAGGTAAAGTTATTTTGACTGAGAAGCGTGCCCTTAGCTGGCTGTCACCCTGCCTCGGACTTCTTTGGCGTCGGCATGTATTCGACCCTCTGGTGCCACCAGCTGCCCACTCGGGTCTTGGGACATGGCGTACCCCGGGATGGTTACTTATTATCGCCTGTAGAGAATGAGATCTGCCTAAGAACGTTCGAATTCCGCGGAGCACTCACTCGTTCACTCACCGTGACATGTCCGCTACAATTGGTCCCTCACCTAGATATAAAATTAGAGCACTGAATTAACCGAGCCGCTAAGACAAGACGCGAAGACATGAATTACCATATCGGTGTGGGCGGCCTAACCACATTTGTGCAGCGTCCTGATGTGGAGAAGCCATTGTCGGACTCGCATGAGAGCGGCCAGGCAATCAAGTGGGGAAAAGGTTATTGCCGCATGAGATCGCCGGCTTGTAAGAGGGCGCCTCGACCACTTCAAAATCTCCCGGAGGCGTATAAAGACAAGATCCAACCCGCCGTGTGTAGAGTTGAAATCTCTTCATTTCGCATGTCAAAAACAAAATATATTACACAAAACGACACATACCCTCAATTGTCCCCTTTTGGAGATAAGCCGCTTCCGCCAATACCATTTACTCAGAAGCCAAATGGAGCAGCATCTCATGAATCAAAACTGGCTGATAGCCAGAAATGAAGAGATTGCAGCGTCAATCCACCGACGTAACCAGTTCGACCCCAAAGTTCTAGTGCTATACTGGGACGGTGGTGATCCAGGCTTCAAGGACGAGTGTGACGCCGTTCGCAAATTGTTTGAGGAGGTATTCAACTATCCCACCGAAGAGTTTGCTATCCCCAGCAAGAATTCACAAGGAGCGCTTTCGTATCATATCGCCGGTGTCCTGCTAGATCGGAGTCCTAATTCGACCTTGATCATTTACTACGGAGGCCATGCGGGACTTGATAACAACATAGATCGTGGCCAGAAATGCCAATCTGTTTGGGCCAAGTAAGGACTCTTTTCGTCCTAGCTGAAAACGTGGAACTGATTGATTGCTAGGAACCAGAGAGGGGGCCGACCCTGAAGTGGTACAGGATCCAGGAACAGATGCGGGACTCTCCTGCTGATATTCTTCTGATTCTCGATTGCTGCTACGCTGCCCAGGCCGCGAGAGGTGCCGACGACCGGGTAGGGCGCTTCGAAATCCTCGCCGCCTCGGCCAGGGCGACGCCGACACCTGGCCCGGGTATTGGGTCATTCACCAATATTCTTCTGAACAAAATCCGCCAGGATGTTGCCGAGAATGGATCGTGGAACATAAAGGAAATGCATGGTCAGCTCTGCATGCAGTTCAAAGACGGCGAGACCGAGCCTATTGTCACGCCAGTTCACATAGTTCTGGAGGGAGGGCATAGCTCTATGGTACTGAAGCCTTTGGCTGCCTCTCTTCAGTCGCACTCAGGGGAAAGGGATGTCGGAGGTCAAATTCTGCACGTCCTTGTGCGGGTCGGAGGGAACTGCACTAAGGAAGAAGTGGAAGAAGTTGGCAAATGGCTGAGTAGTGACATACCTCCGGCCATTGCTCACATGGAAGTCTGCGATACACTCATGGAGCTACCAGATGAGTATGACTCAAGTGATTAGGCACACTGGTTGGGCAGAAATGGATCCTGGTTTCAGGTAAGTCTTTTTTTTTTTTTTTTTTTTTTTTTAAAAAAAAAAAAAAAGAAAAAAAAACCAATTTGGCCACAAATGTAGGCCGTTGAGCTTTGGTGACTGAACTCGTCTAACCATAGAGTTTCTTTTTTTCTTTTCGGTTTTCTACACAAAGGTGTTTCTACTTCTACTCCTCGGGAGTAATGACTCGAATGCCTCCACAGCGAGGGACACAGACTTCAAACGACCATGACATTCATTTACGTTTCTAATGAGCTTTCATTTGGTTTCATATTAGGTCGACCAGGCATAATGACTTACGAATGGAACGTTTTCGACAGGTTCCGCTTTTCTTTGCTCTCTATACTAGGTAGTCAATATTACGAGTCACGATTCTTCTCCATGGAGTGCTTTCTAGATGGACAGATATATAATTTACTACAAGTGCCGTATTAGATTCTGGCTTCGTTATATTACTGGTAGTGAGTTATCCCAAAAGAGGTCGGTCTCACTGAACACCGAAATAGCAGATCTTTTCGGGACACGTACCCTCAGTTGGTGTCATTCGAAGCAGTTCAACCACTCTATTACAATTAGCCCGCGCCAATTACTCCTCATTTCTCGCCAAACTGAACTCTGCCATTATTCCGCCTGCGGATAACGCCCGTCATCTCTGGACCTTCACTAGACTCCGCAAGGATCTTCTTGACCTCCTTGTCCCGCAGATCGCCTGCTCGGTCCAAGGTCGGGAGAGTGTCGTCAGACACCACCTGAGCGACCGACTGCCAGGCGTTGCCGATCAGTGTCACTTCGGTGCGCCGGAGAAACAGGACAACAGTACCCGCGATGAGGACGAGGTGGGTAATGGCCATGGCGAGGACGATGCCGAGTCCCGTGTTGGTGGTCGGTATGGACACGTCCTCCGCAATTACGTAGGTTGCCTGAGAACGCGGTAGCCACATGTAGCTCGTGTCGAAATACCGCATCTGGTTGAAGACAGTGAAAAGCGCCTGAATAGCTAGGGAGGGGTTTTCCGTACTGTTTATGATGTCGTTGAACAGCTGACGGTGGATAAAGTTCAAACTCCCTTGGTAATCGTCCCAAAGAACGAGGGTCGGTAGTGGCGCACCGTCGCCGTTCTGGCTAGGGACCGTGTCTTCTGCACTGGACTTTGGGAGGTGTAGAGAGAGAATCCCGCGGGCTTGGGGGGACAGGATTTCCCGCGTGGTTCCGAGCTGCATCCGGATTTTCGAGGTGTCGACCTTACCGTCGGGGAACTCTTTGGACCAAGTCTTCGACGGAATCCACCCGAGGGCTGGCTCTGACTCTGTTGACGTTCCATTCATGGTGACATTGACATTCCAAATGTTTCCATCATTCACACAATGGCTCAGAGAGAGAACCCTGTTGCCAGAGGGGTTCAGGATTCTAGTCCATGGGCCTTCCCTCCTCGCTGACCAAACTGTCCCACTTTGCCCCTGGGTGAAATTTAGACCGGAGGCACCTTTCGGAAGGTCACTGTCGGGCGACTCCAACGAGAACAGAATGTAGCCATCGACAGCACTTGATGTTGTGTTGTCTTTCTCCGAGGACTCGTAGACCAGCGACTTGAGACGCGAGGAACCGGAGACGCGGCAAATGGAAATCGCCACTTCCCGAGGAATGGTGCAGTTGTAAAAGTCCGGACCCAGCTGCTCGCCTGGAGGCAGGGGATAGTCGGTTTCGTTGTAGACCACAGAGCCCTGGGACCTTATTGCCGTTTTCTTTGACTCTGCGTCAAGTTCTTCGACAAAGCTTGCGTTTGTCAACTCGGGGCCATGGCAGACGACCCGAGCGTCCCATATCTCAGTCGGTCCTGAATAAGACCTAAGATTTACCCGGGACTTCTGATCAACCCAAGGAAGGGCGGCGCGCAGAGTACGGCCAGTGTCTGCTATGTGCGAAAGGTTATTTTGTTCCCTGTTTTGCTCATGGTGCTCGGCGAAGCGCCAAAAAGCCTGCGGAGGAGACTTCCAAGGTTCGAATAGTGTAGTCGGAGTTCTGGTGGATACTAAGCGGTTCGTGAAATCGGCTGGTCTCGCTATATTCGCAATCCCAAAGTCTGATAGTAGGATGGTTGAAGCGAGCTGGCTTCCAAGCGTAAGGACACATGATGTCATGATAATAATGAGTGGTAGGTAAACAGCTCCGGGAGAAACTCGGAAGCTGGTGGAGACCGGCCTTGCAAGACCTAGGGGGATTGGGTAGCAGTTCTGGCCATAGACAGGGCGGGCAACTGGGATATTTGGACACCGGTTGACTCGACAAGGATCGCCGCTATCATAGCAGCCAGTACTGTGGCTTGGGCTGTTATCACACTGCGGATGACTGCGGCTGAGATGGTTACGGCTCTAGTAAGCCACCCCAAAAAGACGAAATATTGCCAGATTTTGCTGGGCTCGCCCGCTTCTGGTCTACGGGCCTCGCCGGCTCCGAGCCAGAGATAGCAAAGGAAGAGCATCGACCCGATAAGTAGCAGGGAGCCTATTGAAACCAGCAAAAGGCCATACATGCCAATCCTGTGCCAGAAGTGTCGGGCCTGGCGTCCTGAAGGCGCAGTTGGAGGCGATAGTTTCGAAGGTATCGGAGCTTCCTGAAGGCCGGACGCATCGACCTCATCAACGTCGGAACCATAGTGAGACTTGTACTCCGTGGGGGATTCGAGGAGGGCTTGGCTCTGGGACGTGAATGAGACTTGCGAGCAGTCCGCCATACTCAAAGATGTCGCCGGAAGAAGAGACGGCGAGATTTCGTCTATCAATAGTCGCCGCTGGGGAAAAGAGAGATGAAAGTGAGTTAAGTGAAGGCTAGTCAATTAGGTGATATAACGAGACGAGAAATCCGCGGTGTACGTCGACGTGCTGAGTGTGGAATCGTAGTGTGGGAGAGGACTGAAAGCAAAGGAACGACCGGTCGCCATGTAAGCCTGTTCATTATTAGTGCCCGCACCCGCTCAAGCAACCCTCGGCCGCCTGACCTGGGCTAGATTTCGAGACGTATGATTGGCTGGGGTGGACACGCTGGAGTCGTAGGATGGGGCTTAGATTGCCAAATATAGTCGAGAGACGTGGGGCTGGCTTGAACGGGGTTTGGAGAACAGTCACATTGATTGCCTAGGACAGTGCCGCAAGAGTGACAACGATACGCCCCTTACTGCGGCTAACGCACCACGCTGTTTATTCCATTTGTGTATATAACCGAACCGCAACGCCTTTCTCCTTTTCCCTTTTCTTTCCTTCTTTGAGACGGCACTTTATGTACCATCTTACGCTCACAGTAAGACGTTTGGGGGCGGGGCGATCGTAAGAGGATCAACCGCGGCAGGTCTAGTCATGTGCGGTAACAGCAGGGGTGTATTATCTGGCTGATGACCAATACATACCGTAATAGCCGGCAACGTCGTGTCGAAACACAAACCTAGGCTAATGCCCCTGTTGATTGAGTTGTACCAGGTCCAGAGCCCAAAATGACTATAGTAATACATTATTTATATCCAGCCATACCATAGCAGGAAGTGGTCAGAGCATCCCTCTGTATGGGCATTTGGTTTTCTTATATCCTGCTGCTTAACGGTACTGTGCCACTATGTACTTTCATCATCGTCCACCACAAACGGCGACTTGTACGCCCTCCTCCTACGCTCCGGGCTACTCTGCTCCATAGAACCCGTGGCTCCGCCGTCAGATGATACCTCAGCCGTTGCGACTGGTACCTCTATAACCCTTTTCTTCTTCTCCAGCGGCTGACCAACATCCTCATCGTCCGAGATGGAACCATCACTCGAATCATCGTCGCCCGAGTCGCTACTGCCACTAAGATGCGCCGATATCAACTCCGACAAGAAACCCTCCCGCCCCCTCTTCAACCCCCGCCGGGGATCCACCACCCCGTCCCGAAACTGAAAGACCCCGCCGCGCCGCCGCTCGAAGATCTCCAACAACTCCTTCTCGGACTCGACCCGGTGCACCAGGCGGTGCGGTCCGTTGAAGCCCGGCTCCACGCAAGTGGTCTTGATCTCGGCTAACCACTTCGTCTCCTGCGGCGTCAGGAAGTCCTCGAGCGGCCGCTCGTGGCGCCAAGATTGTCCGGGCAGGACTTCCCACTGCGTATCCCAGATGCGCCGCTTCGTCCAGGCCTTTCGTACCTCCTGGTACGCCTGCGTGTCGATCTGGGGAGGTGGCAGGCGAGAACTTGGCGTTGTTACTGCAGGGTATTCCCCGTTCTCCGTTCCCTGGCTGTCGATGACGGACTGTCGCCACTGTCGCAGAAGACGATCGCGCGCATGCTCTACCTGGTACAAGAACTGATGACACGGCCTCGAGTTGTCGCGGTGACGACAGAGCTTCGCGTAGGTGTTGGGCCACGTCTTGAGGTCGACGCCGTCCTCGTCGACCAGGGGCAGCGGCTTCTCGTGCCTCCAGACGCCCACGTTGAGGTACCGCTTGTGGATGAGCCCCTCGAAAGACGGGCGCCACATCCCTTGCTTGACCCAATCCTCCTTGACCACCAGCGCGGCTCGCATCCGCATCCGGTCGGTCTTCATGTAGCGCGGCAGCTTGGGGTGCTTCACGGCGCGGGGGTCGGTCTCTTGCCAGATGTGCTGCATTTCTTCTGCGACGAGGTCGAGGAATTGGTTCTTGGGCAGGGAGCGTGTGCGGTCCAGGATGTATTGGTAGCGCCTCAGGCGGGCTTGTAATTCGGAATTGGGTGGTCTTGCTTGTGCTTCTGCTGGCGGTGTCGGTGGTGATGGCTGACCTGAGCCGAGAGGGGCCGAGAGTTGGGCCAGGTGGACATCTGATCTTAGTCTTTCGACATCGCGACCCAATGTTTTCACGGCGTCTTGGATGTTGACTAGATTTCTGGCGATTGGGTCCATGTTAATGGCAACTGGTGGCGCCGCTTCACACGAGATCAGACCGATACGGAGTTGAAGTATATTTCAAGAAATTCGACACCGGCAACGTGATTGGAACTATCACTGCAAATGATGAAGAGAAGTATATGAGAGCGCTGGGTAATGCCAGACCGCCCATTTCTAATTCTTAATATTAGACAATGCTTGGACCTTTTGCAGTCTCTCTTAAAAGCGTCCCATAGAGACCAACACAAATACTTCTTTGCAGTGGTTTGCACTTGAAAGAGCCGGGGAAACTAGCGAGTTCTTAACAAAGAAGAATGCATCTCATTTGATGAAAGTGTCCTAACAAGTGATGTTACTGTAATGTAGAACGCCCTAGCGACCTTCCTTTGTTTTCCCTGGATTTGAGTGAAACTTGCGGAGAAAGCCTGAGGAAGCACCGCTGCGACCTCGAGTCCATATGAGTTCCAACCATGACTGAGACTACTCGGTGACACCGCGATACCAAAATATACCTACCTGCTTATACGTGCAAAGAACCTTTAATACGAGTCTTGCCAGGCAGACTTGCAGAGAGGTCTGAGGAGTGGGGGATAGCCATTCCACAGTCGGATGACATACCTAATATAATGATAGAACCTGTATAATGGAAAAATATTGGGTTTCTTACCTACACTGGGTTTACCTCATCGTTTCGTTGATCGGGCGGCAAAGGGAGTTTTCCGGGTCTGAAGTTGGGTGTCAGCAAAACATCAGGCCAACCGACAACCGTGCGTCAGCCCCGCCAAAGACCTGCCAAGGGACCGCCAAGGGACCGCCAAGCGCGGCTAACAGCGACTTGCCAGATCGCCTTCATAAATCCCCAGCTGGTCTCCAGCTGCCCCCGCGACCATTTCTTTCCCCCAAAACCTCACCCCTTATCGATTCAACACCCATACAACTACGCGAGCTCCACATCGCCAAAAAGAATGCCCGATGAGTAGATTCGGCCGCTTATCGAGACAACGCCCAGTAAGGTCACCCATACCGCTTCTTTTTCTCACCCAATGGCCACTGATGCTAATTGGACCTGAAAGGCGCGGCTGGTGGTGCTGCCTCGGAAGGCCTTTGGGGAGCCATCACGTGCCTCCGTGCTCGTGCGGGAGACCGTCGAGAACGCCGAGTCCTCGTGGAAATCGAAGGGTGGCAACGGGAACAACGGCGGGAGCCAACAACAAGATGGGGGAGCGAACCCGAACCCGAACCCGGACCAGGGCTGGCGCGCCGCCTTCTTCAAGATGGTCGAGGGCAGCGCGACGGCCTTCGGCTCCATCTTCGTCCTCGGGCTCGCGGGCTACTCCTACCACGCCTACTACAAGCGGCTGGTGCTGCGCAAGATGGAGAACGCCTTCGCCGTCGGCTACTCGAGCGTCGAGCTGGCGGCCATGAGCCGGCACATCGATCCCAATAGCCCGCACTCGGAGCTCATGACGGTCGACTTCGAGGACAACGACTGGATCCCGCGCGACGAGCAGGCTGTTATCGACGGGATTGTCGATGGGACGATTAGGGGGCAGTACCACCTCATCACGGGCGAGAAGGGTACGGGCAAGACGTCCATGCTGCTGAAAGCGATGCGCAAGATCGGCGGTGAAGGGGTCGCCATGCTCGAGGCCCACGGCGATCCGGAGATCTTCCGCGTGCGGCTGGGAAAAGCGCTCGACTTCGAGTTCCACGAGGACTCCATAGGCGGCCTATTCAGCTTCAAGGGCCCACGCGACACGACGGCCCTGCTCGACATCGAGCGCGCCTTCAACAAGATGGAGAAGATCGCCCTGACGCGCAAGGAGCAGGTGGGCAAGCCGCTGGTGCTCATCATCACGGGCGCGCACCTGATCCGCGACGACGAGGACGGCCAGGACCTGCTCGAGCTCATCCAGCAGCGCGCCGAGATGTGGGCCGCGAGCAACCTGGTCACCGTCGTCTTCAACAGCGACGAGTACTGGATCGTGGAGCGGCTCATGTGGCAGGCGACGCGGATGCGGGTCACCCCCGTCCGCGACATCCCCAAGTCCACGGCCATCCGGGCCCTGCGTGAGTTCCGTGCCCAGAGCTTCAGCGAGAACGTGCCCTCGCCCATCCTGGAGCAGGTTTACGACAAGATCGGCGGACGCCTGCGACACCTCACGCGCGTCGCAAGGTCGCCCGACATGCTGGACGCCTGCGAGACCATCTGCGACCGCGAGCGGCGCTGGCTGATGAGCCAATGCTGGATCCTGGGCGGGGACCTGGACCCGGGCGCCGAAGACGCGCAAGACATCGCGTCGTCGGCGATGCTGCTCGCGCGCGCCCTCGTGCAGAAGGAAAAAGCGATGCGGGCCGCGGGCACGCTGAGCGACGAGGGCCGGCTGCCGCAGATCCCGCTGTACGAGGCGCGGGAGATCATGACGAACCCGGACTGGATCAAGGCGCACGACCACATGAACATCTTCAACATCGACTCGACGGGCATGGTGCAGGCCGACTCGGTCGCGATGCAGAACGCCATGCGCGACGTCTGCGGCCTGCCGGGCTTCGACGAGCAGCTCCAGGCGACGCTCGACCGCCTCGACGAGATCGAGAGCCTCGCGCGCACGCGCGAGGTCACGCTCAAGGACCTGCGCGAGGACGGGGAGTACCGCGCCGTCGTGGAGCGGGCCGCGGCGGCGGACGGGCGGTCGTCGACGACGGCGATGAGTTTCAAGTTGATTTCCAAGGAGGAGGAGAAGAAGGACCCGGCGGAGATTGTGAAGCATAAGAAATGATGAATAGAGACCTGACTGGGTGCTGATGGTCGCACTTAATCAAGAAGACGAGACGTTTCATGTTGGACTATGAGTTACGTAGTAACATGTCTATGAATTGCAGAATGTGCAAGACTTTCGTCCCGCTGAGCGGAAGCGAACACATCAAGACGGGGCTTTTTAATCAAGCCATCCCGACGGAGCCCTGACGGTGTTTGCGGTGTGTTGGATTCATTGCGACTGTGAAGCAAAAGGCAGGACAATGTGTCGCCTTATGCACTAAATTATCACCCCTTGCACCTCTCCATCACGCCTTGCATAGAGTTACCAGAGCGTTCAGCTGCGCGTCACCTTTAGTTCCGATGATGAACTGGTCACTCTCCATGTCGAAATGCGTCGGGTCTACACCCTGGAACTTGACATCGAAACGTGGGACTACCCGAGCAATAATGAGGTACATCTCTGCCCACGCAAGACTAAACGCATAATCCCCCGGGGGGTCGGGTCGGGTCAGCAGGATGGAACAAACGGGGTCCGCGGCCGACGATTTGTAGACGGGGTGAAGAGAAGAGGAAAGGAGGGGGAATAATAATCAGAGGGGATTCACATACTTCAAGCCCAGGCACATTCTCGTGCCTTTCGAAAAGGGCGCGTACGTTTTCTCCAGCCTCTTTCGCGCCTCGGCGTCCATCCACCGATCTGGACGGAAAGACAGGGGTGCCGGATACAGGGTTTCGTCGGTATGCATCAGTATGGTCGTCATCCCCACCGGCGTCCCAGCCGGGATCCGCATACGCCCCTCTCCGTAAAAGAGGTCGCGGTCGGGCGCGATGCGGGCCGATCGTGACCCGATGGCCGGACTGAGACGCAGGCCTTCCATGATGACCGACGTCAGGTACGGCAACTGCTCCAGTGATTTGATGGGCGGTGGCGGTGGTGGTGATGACGACGCGGCAGCAGCATTCAAGGCGATGGTGGCGAGCTCCGCACGGAGACGTCGTAGGATACCCTGGGCGGAATACACGTGGTAAAAGACGAGTCTCAATACGCTAGCCGTCGTCTCGAAACCAGCGCCCGTGATGGTGGATACATCGTTGATGACCCGCTGAAACCTCTTCTCGGCCGGGGGAAGCTTCGAGTCGACGATCTCATGGACGATGGTTCGTGACGACTCCTCCCTGGTTCCGGGAGGGGTAGTGGAGGAGGACGTGTGGGCAATGCGGAGGAGTTCTTTGGTGTCTCCTTCGCACCCCTGGAGCCGCATGCGTCAGTCAAGGAGAGAAAACGTCTACATAACGTCACCGAGGTACGGGTGTGTGCTTGCCTCTATATATTGAAAGAATGCCTTTGTGTCATTATCGGCGATCCGTTTGATTATGCTTCGCGGAACCGAGTGCATCGCCGGTCCGAACCAACGTATATGCTTGGTTGCACGCCACATGGAACCGCCTGATCGAAGCATGTGGGACACCTGCACATGAAAATCCTTGCTTTTCAGATGCGCATACGTTTTGTTGAGCATGAACTCGCAGGCGATGTCCCGCGTCAGGGCGCTAAGGGCGGCTCCCACATCCATTAACTTCCCAGTGGAGGCAGACTGCGAGACCCTATCACAGAAAACGGCGATGTTGCGGTCAATGACATTCTGCTGGGAAGCTACCCGGGTCTTGGAGAAGAAATGGTTGAGGGGCTGGCGTCGAGCCTTGTGGAGTTCGTGCGGCGCCGTGCTGTTCTCGAAGTCAGAATTCAGAATTATCCTGGGAGAGAAAAGGAGTCGGAGGAAAGAGAGAGATGAAGGAAGAGAAAGCAAGTATTTCTGTACCAGATAGTGGCGCCGTCGCCTGTGAAGGCGTCAACCATCCATGCATATTTATCCCAGCGGCCTTGACAGTAGAGCTTCTCATAAAAGGCAGGGTCGATAACATGCAGTTCGTAGGGGCTGATGCGAATTATAGGCCCTAAAAACAGCACACGATGAGTCAGTCAGTGGGTGTTCCTCATAGAGAGCAACGATGATCCTGCGACGTGCCGTATCTCTTATGTAGCTCGGCAATCTTGAAGGTATATTGCCCATTGCGGATGAGGTCATAATAGGCTTCGTAATAGCGCGTGACTGCGGCCAACTTGGGTCCGGGAAATCGCGCAAGAGGATGCAAGAACAGACGGTAGATAGAAACTGTCACCAAGTAAATGACGACAATGGTAGCGATACTTTCCCATGATGGCAGTCCCTCACGCAACTTGGAAATACCGTCCATGATAGTGGCGATCTGGGGGTCAAGAGAGACCACAGACCAGATATCGGATCTAGTTAAATTGGTATGTTCAAGGTCAGTGGGGGAGGATAATCCATCATGAGCAGAGGAGTCGTGACAGAAAACATTGCCAGGAGGGGACGGCGGAAACCCCTGGGAACGAGATGATTGTTGTTGGACGTTGGGACGGGTGGCGCGGTGCAGCGATCGGCAAAGAAGGGCAAGCAAGGGCGACTAGGCAACTATTTCGGTCCGCATGTACACCCACCAAGCCACCAACAGGGGATCAGGCTCTCTACCCCGGAAATCCAGTCGGCCGTTGAAACTCCTGCTGGCGCTGGCTGCCACGTGGCAATCAACACACATCACTGTATTTATTCTAGGCATGGAATTTGTGACACAAGAACATAAGATTTCCAGATTTGGTTGTGTTTGGGGGCGGAAAGAGGGCGTGCACTTCGCATCTGCAGGGTTTGACCGAAGGGGTGGAGGGGCTGGAGACTGTTTCCTTGAGACCCCTGTTGGGTGTTGGCTGACTACAGGTACCAAGATTGCTCATATTTGGTGATGTTTATTGCACAAAGCTTCGGTGTTTCTTGACTACTCTCGGTTGTCACGTCCAAAGTGGTGTGGCAGATGGTATATGTACCCCGCGATCCTTGGGACGACCTGGAAATTCACCATCATTGCCATCGTCGCCCTTTGAGATATATATTGAATACCCAAATTACCCCATACGTAATCAGACAGGTCAGAGTGCCACCGCCAAGTTATCAGAATATTAATTATTGCAATGGAACTATCAGAGCTTTGAGATGCTGTTTAGTGCACTGCGCCTTGAGTTCAGGGACCAAACCATATTGAACGGGCGTATACTGATGCCACAAGAGCCGCACATTTTAGCAGCCGTACGATTCTCGCGGCTTAGGGGCTTTAACCGGGAGCTCCGGATCGGCCACCCTCCCTTCTCTCCGAACTCATGGGGCCATCTTGACCCACTTAGGGGTGTCCCATCGGTGTCTATTGTAGCGGAAATCGTTGAGGCAGTGCGGACCTATGGAACCACACTTAGGGTGTACACTTCACGATTGGTAATACCACCAACAATGATGCTGCGGTAGAGGCCATCGGAATGGAGCTCGGGTTCGCCGCTGTGGAGCGCGGATGGGAGCCGACCGTAACACAAGTACTTATGCAAATGGAAGCGCTTGGACGGTGGTGACGCTATCGGCATGTCGGATATCGCGGACCCGGGAGACGACAACAAGGTGGATTGTTACTCATCCCACTTGGTCCACTTATTTATGATTCTTAAGGGGTGTGTCGCGGTCCATTAGAGGCTACGGGAGCCACTACAAAATTTTAAGAGAACATTTTTTATGATATAAGTATTCGGAGGCGCGGTGTCTCTGTAGGAGCGGCGGTAGGTGGTGATTCTTTAGTAAAGGCCGCCCTTATCTTAACAGAGAACCAGCCCTGGATTGACTGTCGCAGAGCGACTACGTCCTCCACGATGATACACACACGGAGAGCACAAACTGCACTTCATTACCTGACGCCCATTGCCACCGCCTTTTACTTCCTCATTTCCAGGGCGGTTGCATCATGCTTCCTCCAACAGGGGGCCGATAGGCAACCTAAGCGCAGGTGGCGCTTAGTTGTTGTCATCTCTACAGGGGTGATACTGACATTTGTTGCCGAGGGTATTGCGACCGCTCACGAGACCATGGCCCATCCGTCGACATACCTACCACAGGACTACGTTGCCTACCTCGTCCTCATGCTCTTTGTGCTGGGGGCTTTGGCTCTTAACCTGTCAGACGACGCGAAACCGCTTTGGCACACATACGCTGGAAGCTGGGCGATAGCCTTAGGGTCCGAAATCGCCTTGCTTGTATGTTGTCTGGTCTCGGCAGCAGCTACCGATGTGTTCGCAAAGATCCACCTGATCTTACAAAGCCTGCGTTTAGGACTACTTCTCTGTGCGGCAACAGCCGGGGCCTACTTCGCGTGGTCGGATAGTCGGCGGCGTATTATGCTCGAGGAGAGCGACGATACAATTGACTCCCTGCTTGCGAGTGACGAAGACTCGGACGAATCGGATGATGAAAACGCATATGGCTTTGACGAGGAAACCAGCCCTGACGAAGTAGAGGACCTACGAGACCTACGGAAGCAACAGCTCCGCCGTGTGAAGAAAGCCGGCAGTTGGTTCAACTATCTCAAAACCTACAAGATTTTCGTTCCGATCTTATGGCCCAGTGGTAACCGTCTGGTTCAGGCGTCTCTCGTCGTGGCAATACTTACCATAGCAGCTGAGCGGGCTTTGCAGGTTCTAGTACCGATGCAACTGGGCGCGCTCAGCGAAGAGCTAGCAGTCGGGGCGGGCAATGGACAGATGCCATGGAGCTCTATCGGGCTATGGATGTTGTTCGCTGCCCTGAATTCTCAGGCGGGTCTTCCGATGGTACAGGAGATCATTAAGGTGCCGATAATGCACTACACCAGACAACGCATTATGACTGCGGCTTTCAGCCACATCATGAACCTTTCCATGGACTATCATAACCAGAAAAGCTCGGGCGAGCTGATCCGAGTTGTCGAACTGGGTTCTGAGCTTCAGGAGCTCCTCGACTTCCTCTGCTTCAACGTCCTCCCAGTTTTCACCGACCTACTCGTGGCACTGGTCTACGTCTATTTCCTGTTCGATATCTACATGGCCCTGATCGTTTTCTGTACGTGTCTCACGTACGCATGGATTGGGGCGAAGGTCAGTGTTTGGACGGCCCGACTGTTGCGGGACTACAACACCACCATGATCAACGAGAGCCGGATTCAGAACGAGGCCATCAGTTGTTGGGCTGCAGTCTCACAGTTTAACAGGACGAAACTGGAGTCTGAGCGGTATTCCATGGCTGCTGCGGATCACCGCAAAGCCGCAATCAAGTATTACCTCGCCTGGAGTTTCGGCGGTGGCGCGCAGTCATTTGCCATGAACGCGGGCCACCTTGCTGCCACGACACTGGCCGCTTACCGAGTGGCTCAGGGCTACGCACCTGTGAGGAAATTCGTCACGTTCGCGGCCTATTGGTTGACGATAGAGATACCAATGTACGAAGTGACGTACTCGGTCCGCAAGATCACCCAGATGTTGATCAACTCGGAACGCCTCCTGGAGCTCATGACGAACAAGCCCAGCGTTGTTGACGCCGAAGACGCGACCGAGCTTGTTGTCAAGCATGGCGAAGTGAACTTTAACAACGTGGATTTTGCGTATGACCCACGCAAGCCGACGATCAAGGGCATGTCATTTACGGCCAAGCCTGGCCAGACCATTGCCTTTGTTGGCGAGACAGGCGGTGGCAAATCCACCACGCTCAAGCTCCTCTACCGCTATTTCGACGTCAATGCCGGTCGAATCTGCATAGACGGCCAGGACATAAGCACCGTCACCTTGGAAAGCCTGCGGTCCGCCTTTGCCTTGGTGCCGCAGGACCCGGTGCTGTTCAACTACAGCATCCGCGAGAACCTGCTGTACGCGCGGCTGGACGCGACCGACGCCGAGATCGAAGCCGCCTGCCGCGCCGCGGCCTTGCACGACAAGATCACGAGCATGCCCAAGGGCTACGCGACGACGGTGGGGGAGCGCGGGGTCAAGCTCTCGGGGGGCGAGCTGCAGCGGCTGGCGATTGCGCGGGCGATTCTGCGCGACGCGCCCATCGTGCTGCTGGACGAGGCGACGAGCATGATCGACGCCGAGACCGAGGCGCTGGTGCAGTCGGCGCTCAAGAACCTGACGCAGGGGCGCACGACGTTTGTGGTGGCCCACAGGCTTTCGACGATTCGCCACGCCGACTGCATCCTGGTGATTAAAGATGGTCAGATTGTGGAAAGGGGGAGCCACGAAGAACTGCTCAGGGTTGGCGGGACGTACACGAGTTTGTGCCAAAAACAGTATATGGGGGTGAATGAGGAGCCATTGTTTAATTTATAGGGCAATAATAATTAAAGGACTAACACGGTACTTAATATTAGTGCACTAAGATATATTTTTGCCCGGCAAGGCTATTTACTACTAGGCTACGCTTTTCCAAACCCAGCCAATTGGGCACCCTCCTGAGACAGTCAAAAGGAGATTGGTCTAGATTCTTGCATGCTATTGTCAGTTTTTGAAGCGGGATAGCTGTGACGGACAGACAATTTCTGTTCGTTTCGTCAATTGGAGATACTGGGGTCAGAAATGGGCGATGAAACGGCTTGGAACGGTTTTCTATTCTTGGCAGATCCTTGGCGTTGCGACGCTGGGGTGCTTGTGTATGAAAAACAAGCACCAGCCAGCCAAGCTCCCATCTACCTGCTATCCCCCACTAACTCCGATGGTTTTGGTATCTTTTGGCCTCCGAGGAATCATTCAATCAACCCTATGCATCTCTCTATTACGTGTATTTGGTATATGTCATAGCACTCTGGGGAAAATAAACAGTTGCCCTCTGCCTCCGACTGCCCTGCCGGTATTGATTGGAGTAGGCCCGTAACCGAAGGCCCACTGTAACCATGGCTATCAGCGTTCAACAGCGCACGCATGGCGGCGACTAGGGCGGTAGAGGGCTTCAAGCTATTCAGTAGCTGAAAAGTCTTGAGCAGTGTCTTTTGAGATCTGTCGGAGTAGGCATATATGTTAATGATTTTGGGTGTTTAAAGAACTATTCTATTGTGGGTGCTTACCTTGCTTTGCGCCTGGATATAAGACGAGAGACAGACCTTTGCCCACTTATTCGCTGGCAATGCCTTCGCCCACGGCCTTCGCCCCTTCGGCTTTCCCTTCTTCCCCTTCGAATGTGAGCGCACCATCACCGACTACCAGGGCAGGCGAGTAGGCGCCCAGGTTGATGTTCAAGGGGGCGGCGGCGGCGAACGTGGCGAGGGTCGCGAAGACCATGGCGATGGCGGTTCTGGCGTACATGTTGGCGGGTTTGGTTGTAGTAGTAATTGAGAGAGTGAGTGGGTGGGTATGGATTAGATTTAGACGGGGAAAACGCAGATGACCAGATCTGGAATGGGAGTAAAAAGAATAGAAATGGTGCACCTGGCACGTTTGTTCAAGCCGAGTAATTATACGGTAAAGAGTAAAAGAGTTGAAGATGGAACTGCCAGCAAGATACTCCAAAAGGAGAGAAAGAGAGAAGGAGAAGGAGAAGATATACCAAGCTTCTTTTAATACAGATGGAAATCTGAGTCGAGGCACGCACTCCAATTCGACTGCAACCGCGATACTTTCGGGACAGGTCAAGGCAGAATGCTTGAGCCCGAAGCCAAGTTTGGGCAAACATGGCCCTTGATCCTGCCCTGGTGGTGTTTCGGGCGAGGGTCTTGGCGAGCTTCAGCTTCCGGCCAAGATGTGGGATCGCCCGGCCGCTCTTGGGGCCTTTTGGACTCTTTCCGGGGCCTGGAAGCCCCAAGGACCCTCGCGCAGTCTTGCCAGGTGAGCTAAATTTGGCAGCGAGATGAGGGACGAACACGGGGACGGAGATTCATCTTTCCCAATTGAACACCTGTGAGATGTGTCGAGGGGCGAAGATGGCCGATGGTGTTACAACTCGCCCACCAGAATCTGCTTGGCATGCAACCCCACGCTGGGGTCGGCGCGCGCAAAGACGCGCAGGAGGCGACGACAAGAAACAGGCTAGCAGAAGGAAGAAACATTAAGAGGACCAGCTATGAGACCTGGGTTACATTTGATAGATACGGAGTAGAAACAGATCAAAACTTGGAGAGCACGCAATTGGACATGGCAGCCGAATACCCAATTGGAGGTTAGGTGGTGCACTGGATAGATTTCGTGAGTGACCAATTGCATGTCATAATATTCCGTGATGGCCCAATTGAGGAGGCATTGGTGCAACTCGCCTGGACGTCCGGCCTAGCCTACGTGCAGCTACATGTAGTTACTGGCTAGTGCCCGAGAAGGAAGACACACTGCGAACCGCCCGAGTCATGGAGACGATGAAAACGATCAGGTTGGCCTTGTGTTTCCGTCCCGTGCCGCTGGCCGAATCAGAACAAATAAGAATGCCATCTTATCTCTAAAACGTATTCAAGTTAAGATTGACTGAAAGCTTCGTTCATTTAAACATCGCATGCCAAGTTGGCCAAGACGAGGGGGAGGGGAATTGGAGCCTCAATCAACTGTCCATTCCGACCGACCGCGACAGCGTCAAGTTCCGTTCCGAGGATGCCAGGAAATGCTTGATCTCGTAGCCTAGTAACACTCTAAACTCAATCTCGAGGGGAAGTGGTGATGCCAAGACGCTTGCGCGATTCGTGTGTTTTCCGGTCGTTTTGTCGCATGTCGGGTTTTTTTCTTTCTAGGTACTAGACGGAGTGCGCTCGAATCACCCAATTGACGTCCATCGAATCCAGGGACAGACAACATTTGCGAAACACCCGATATGTTTGATCAGTACGGCGGGCGGGCGAAGGCCTGGAACTTTTCCTATCAGTCATTTCTGATAATGAATAATTAGAAAGCTGCAATTGGTAATGACGACCGTCAAACCAAGCGTCAAATGACTCTTTATCGCTGGCAGTGAACCCGTCCAGTCAAACATTCAATTGGTCATCCAACCACCAGCCAAACTTGACCGTCGCCTACTTATAGCCATGAGTTTCCGTCTTTCTCGCAGTTCTTTACGGCGGCCACTTTCCGTCGACTGGATATTTGGTGATGATGAAATGAGTGATCTTGTAGAACTTGCTGGCTGCCCCGTTCCAAAGTGCGGCCACCTGAAGGCATGAAGCGTCCCGAAATCTTACACCGATGAGTAACATCCTGATCTATCAACAGACCAGAAATTCCCTGAACGTGCCATACTCTCCTCCTCCTATAGCTGCTTTTTACTCGCTCACCCTAATCACCACCTTCCCCTTCGCCCTCTTCGAAGCCACCCTCTCGTACGCCGTAGTGACCTCGTCCATCCTGAACTCCGAATCGACGATGATCTCCTTGATGTCGCCCTTCTCGATCCAATCCGCCACCTCCCGGGCGCCTGTCCCCGAGGGACCCATGCCGAGGATCTTGTAGCTGCGCGGCGTGCCGCCGAGAATAACCGGTCGGATCTGGTGCATAAGGAACGGATAGACGCCCTGCGATTTGCCGCCAACGATGCTCAAGAACCTTCCGTCGGGACGGAGGTAGCCGGGGCTTCGGGTGTACAAGTCGCTGTCGCCCACGCAGTCGACCACAAGATCTAGCATGTGGTTCTGCGTGGATTCCGCGATGAAGCTGTATAAGTCTTGGTGTGCCGTATAATCAATCACCTGCATCTCCCGCGTCAGAAAGAAGCCCTCCGGATTTCACCAGCAGGGCAGGTTTCGCATCCCAAGAAACTCACCTCATCGGCCCCCAACCTCCGCACCATCTCGGCATTCGCCCCCGAGCAGACCCCAATCACATACGCGCCCCTCGCCTTGAGTACCTGCACCAGAATCGACCCCACACCGCCGCTGGCCCCGTTCACCAGCACCCGCAGCCCGTCCCACGTCTTGACTTTCCCCACGCCATCCGCCTCCGCCTCCCGCATCACCAGCGCCGCCGTCTGGCCCGTAATACCCAGCCCCACCGCGGCCATGGGCGATCCGAGCAGTGACTGCGGCACCGCCGCGACCAAGTCCGCAGGCACCACCAACACCTCCGCCAGCGTCCCCGCGCCGAAGAAGACCTGCCGCACCCCCAGTGCGCCGCACACCAGGGTCCCGGGTTTCGCCATCTCCGAGGAGGTTTCGGGTCCTGCAGCCAGCACTTCGCCGACGAAGTCGAGGCCGGCGATCGGGTTGCGGCGCCAGGGGAGCCAGGACGGGATCGTCGCCATGAGAGCCAGGTCAGCCGGGTTGAGGCCCGCGTAGCGCACGCGCAGAAGCAGGTTGTTTCCCGTTACCGCTGCCGCTGCTGTGGACGGCGCCGGCCGGTGCGGATCTAGAACCAGGCCGGTCTGGGTCACGATCCAGGCGCGCATGGTGGGTGGCAGTGACGCCATCGTTATTGATGAGATCGGCGGGGGTGGGGGTGGGGGAGAATTGATGATTGAATCTCAATTGAGAGAACTCAGGTCATCCTTCTGATGTAATCAATATCGCGTCTCTTTCAATTTTGTATTGACCTGGTATGGCTTTCCACCCATCGCTTTTGAGACTGGTCGGACCACTGGTTGTGAAGGTGTGCATTCGTCAAATCCCCGTTCTTGGTGGTTTTTTTGACTTTTTGGTGCCAAATTCGCTTCAAACATGGTCCGTGCAGGACCAAAAGGGGCAGAATAGGGGATGAACAGAGAGTTATTGACCAACGTAAAGAGTTTGTTCAGGCCTTTCAAAATGATATGAGACCAAAAGGTGTTCTATACGCAATATGACCTATCTATCGTCTTGAACTCTCTATCCAGAAAAGTACACTGGGGCATGACGCGAACAGTGTCCCACGACGCCGCTACCGGCCTCTAACCACCAAAGGACTGCCTCCTTCCCCCCTATTCATCCTCCTCCACCATCCCCTCCCTCCTCCTCTCCCGCTGTACCACAAATTCCAGCAATCCCACATCCCGCTGCGCGAGCGCCAAGTTCGCGGCGTCCTCGGCGCCCGTGTGGCTGCCAAACACGCGGTCCATGTCCTCGAGCGTCGCGTTCTTGGTCTCGGGCAGCACGAACAGAACCCAGACGAAACCGCCCACCAGAAATACGGCGAAGAATATGTAGGTGCCCCAGGCCCAGGCCTCGAGCATGGGCGGCACGAAGAAGGCGATGGCGAAGTTGTTGACCCAGTTCGAGTTGGCGCCGATGGAGACGCCGCGGGCGCGGATCGAGAGAGGGAAGATTTCGGAGATGACGACCTGTTCACACATGAGTGTTAGTCCATGTTTTGGCTTTCGTAGGCGCGGAGTAAGGAAAGAAAGAAAGAAAGAAAGAGAAGAGACTTACCCAACTCGCCGGTCCCCAGCCGAAGCCGAAGCCCGCGATGTAGACCCAGATCAGGACCACGGCAGCCCAGCCCGCGTCCATGTGGCTCGGCCAGTCGTGGCGGAACTTGGCGACGATGATGCCGACCGAAAGGATGCTGACGAACATGATGACGGAGCCGCTCAGGAGCATGGTCTTGCGGCCCAGCCGGTCGATGAGGAACATGGCCGGCAGCGTGCTGATCATGAAGACGGAGCCCGTCACGCCCGTGGCCAGGAGGGCGATGGTGCCCTCGGAGAAGCCGAAGCTTTGGAAGACGTTGGAGGCGTAGTAGATGACTAGAGGATAGTCCTTGGGTCAGCAAGCGTCGTACTTTCCAGCCAGTTGGTTGTGTGCGACAAATGGGGGAAGGAGGAAAGGGGAATAGGGTAGAATCAACTTACTCGCATCAATGCCGCTCCACTGCTGCCAAAACATGACCAGCCAAGCCGTAGCCACGCGCTTAAAGTTATCCCAAGTCCGGAAGATCTGGACATACCCATAAACCTCCCTCTTCAGCACCGCCATCCGCTGCCCCGTCCGATCATCCCGAATCTCCTCGAGATCCGGAAAGTGCCTGACGAAGTCGCGCTGCTCGAACAGGGCCTCGGCCTTGATCTCGAGGAACTCGGCCCGGACCTCGTCGTCGTCGACGTCGCGCTTGCGGAGCCACGCCAGCGTCTTCTTGGCCTCCTCGTCGCGCCCGACTTTCACCAGCCAGCGCGGCGAGAAGGGCATCCACCAGATCCCCACGGCGAGCAGCGCGGCGGGGATGCCCTGGATGATGGACGGCAGGCGCCAGGCCAGGTCGGACTGGCCCGCGGGCCCGCCGATGAAGTTGCAGCCGTACCCGATCCAGAAGCTGAGCATGATGCCCAGGATGGTGGCGAACTGGTAGAAGCTCACGATGAACCCGCGGGTCTCGGGCGAGGCGATCTCGGCGTTGTACAGCGGGCCGACGCCACTAAAGGTGCCGACGCCGAGACCCGTGAGGAAGCGGCCCGCGTACAGCAGGGCCGGGTTGCCCGCCGTGGCGCCGATGTACAGGTAGCTCCCCAGCAGGGTGTAGCAGCAGCCCGAGAACATGGCGTACTTGCGCGAGAAGATCTCGCCCACCAGCCCGGCCGAGAGGGACCCGATGATGCCGCCCAGCTGCAGGATCGACGTGAGCCACCCCGTCGCCGTCGACGAGGCCACCACGGTCGGGAAGTTCTCCGTGAACCGGCTCATGACGAGCGATTGCGAGAGGATGCCTTGTTGGTATCCATACTCAAAGCCTCCGAAGCTGTGATGCCGGGTTAGCCCCTACAAGCGTTACATTTTCCTGCCAAGAACGACCCCTCATCTTTTTTAAAACTCCAAACTTACGATGCGAAGAGAGCGATGAATATCAGCTTCGGGTTCGACGTGATGGATGACCATCTCGTCTTGACGGCGGCGTCGACCCGCTGCTGTGCCGCGAGGGTGGCCCCGTGGGACTTCTCGATGTTGACCGAGTCTTCGGCATCGCCAATGTGTTGAGGCGCCGATACCACCTTTTCGGCCATGATGGGTGATTTTCTCCTCGAACTTCGAAAAGTTAAGGAAAGGCAGAGAGAATGAACGACAGAATGGCTCACGATTCGCGAGGGGTGGAAGAAAGCTTTCCCTCCCAGTTACTTTATATAGTAAGGGCTACTAACGTACACACAACAGTCTCCATCTTCCTCCTCTCATTACGTACATTTCTCCTGTCACCATGCTGTGTATGATGTTGCATCCAAAACAAAACGCCAAGACCTTTCTCCACGAGTCAGGCCACTCAATGTTCACCGTTCACGAGATGCTAGGGCAACTAACGGTTTAGCTCCAATTACCCCAAGCCCAACCCCCGGGATCACCCCGCACGATGCGGATCCACCACCCCGTTCGCGGAGTCGCCTATTTCGTGGTGTTTTGCGGGTAAACTCACTTCCTCCCCCGCAACAAATCTCCCGATGGAGTGGGTTTCCCTGATCGTGTGCCTCGGCGGAAAATTCTGCGGGTTCTTGGAATTGCGGAGGACGCCGGGGTACGGGGTAGGGGGGCTGGGGGCTGGGGGTATCCAAGGTTTCGAACGAAGATTACAGGAGAACTTTCCGAGTCTCGGTTGCTCTCTCTTCATCTCATGGTCTATTAAATCGACTGGTATTGTGTTCGCAACTGTTTGGCTCACCTGTCCCAGTACATTGATTATAATGATAGAGTCCATGTGAGCTATACAGGTTGCAGTAGGAAGCAACCTCGAACTAAACTTTAAAAAGACAAAGAATGTTCCACTGCATGCGTAGGACGAGATATCCTGCGTTTTTGTGTTCTGCTGGGTGCGAGATAATACGGCTAGCCGGCATCGGAACCAACCCGTCGGTTCTCGATTTTCCCCTTTCCGGCCCATGATCGGCCGTGATACGAAGCACGACGTTGGTCCTCTCGCTCCATACGCTTTTTAAAACCATCATAAGGGTTTCGATTTCCAGTACGTGACTCGAACTTGAGAGTACGATCCTTAGGTTATTTCAGATAACATAAAGAGTGCATACCCATAGCCCATAACATCTAATACATAATTCTAAAATAGTAGCCAGGATTGTGCGATGAAGACTGATCGCGGAGGGGTTCACATAGATTCACAAATCCTTGGAAAATTGTGGTAACTAAAATAGTTAAGAAAGGCTCATGTCAGTCATGATAATAACCATAGGAATTTCCACGATGTTTAGTATTAATAGGGCAGACGATGACTCTTTTTCCTTTCTAAGGCCAACAATATTGCTATTCCGAATGGGCTAGTCTACAGTAAAGGTTCCAATCGGATTCTACAGATTCTCTTGGGAGCTAATTCTTACCGGGAGCTGACACTACCCTGCTACTGCGGCCCGGGAGAGTCCTGCCGATCTGCATTATCTTACCGGATGGGATAGGTCAGCCTTGTCTTTTTCATTTTGCAAAGTGCTGATGGCTCCAGAATCCAGCGGAACTATCTTTTGCTAGCGTTTTTAACACGTCGAAGAAGGGGACGTAGTATGTATAAATGCTACTCTGAAAATCAGTATCCCAATATATCGATTCCCCTGAGTTTCTGGACCAGTAATATACTATGTAATTGGGGCTCTCGATCATGGAGCAGTACGTCCTGGAAATTCCGAAGCGAATGCGCATAAATGGCTAATGGATCGTAAACACGGTTTATGAGCTCTTGTTCGTTTGATTCTGGGTGTATATGCATAATGATCCTTAAAACTTCGGCATTTTCCAGAAACGTATGATGTCTTGCCAACGCCAGTGCTGTAGCCATTTGTCAGGTCCAAAACAAATACCGCGGCTAGCACGATATCACTTCCATCCTGCCTGGCCTCTTTACGGGGCAACGTGCTAAATATCACCCATCCACAAGGGAGGCGTCACATCGTACCACTCCTGCTGTCAGCCTGTTGCCTCCAGTCCAGCCGCGGCGATTTTTAATGTGCCTATCTTTCACGATGTGTACCTAGATATTGTAAGTAGACCAATGGCAATGTCTTGTATGGTCGTCGTCGGGCACCGGCTTATAAGAGATCTCCGTATTACCAATACCTCTAATCATACCGACACTGCCAGCGCCACCGATGCCGTCGACAACATTTGCTGACACTGGGCGACGTCACCATCGCGGATTGGTTCCCTTTACGATTCCCTCGGCTCGGACTCGGCTCGGAGATATATTTGCGCGTCCTCAAGTCCTCTCAGCTGGCGGCTGGGGAGGCGTCGATAGTACCGGCATTAGCGGTGTGTCAAAGGGGCGTCGTCAGTGCGTAGGGATGGGTTACAGTGCTACTGTACTTTCTGGACGCCACTCACTGACAAATCGGAAGGGGGCATAGAGTCAAAAGGCTCGGGACATGAAACGTACAGTTGTCAGTTCTAGAACGTGGGAGGCTGAAGTTGCGTGCTCCCCCAACTGCTTACGGGGAATGCAGTCAAAACTAGCTGACACCGGCGGGACGGACTGTGTAACCACACTTTGAAATCTAATCGCAACGTACTTCCGGATGACTTAATTGAGACTGGTTGTTGTTATATTGTATTGCTGATAGGTTGCGATGTCAGGGTCTCGGAAGCGATAGCCGGTCGAGTCGGGCTCTTTTCGGCCAGTTTGATCGCTGCCAATGACGACGGAGGGAAGATCTGCGATTAACCATCGCGAGAAGCATCACATGAAGAAAAGTCTTTTCTTTGGCATTTGAAAATGGCGGTACTCGCTAACGTTGTCTCCGCAGAACTCGGCAAGAATCGGATCTCCGCCCTCGTATAGAAGATCGCGAATAGTTGCTCCGGTCGGGTGGGAGGTCTTGGAAGAAAAAGAAGGCCCGTCGCAACGAAGGACTCGAAATAGCCGGGCCTGAGTTCAAGTAACCCGCATCGTGATGAGTCGAGCCTTTTGTTTCTCGCCAGGGCTGAAAGAGTTTGACATCGAATTAAAGTTAGCCAAAAACGGGCCCTGAGTTCACAATCGCGATAAGAACCCTGCTCTGAGGCTCATTTTCTGGTGGTCCTTCCTTTTTTCTTACGGCAGGGGGCTTTCTGTCACCTTGCAGCAGCTGGTGTAAGCAGAGAAGTCAGCAAGACCCCGGAGAGCGCGGTATTTGGTCTTACGCTGACGTGGTATACTGGACAGGTGAATATGCACTTATCGGTATATCAAACCAGAGACAGTCTTTTAAATACTCGTAGCCTTGTAAGTTAGTAGCCGTGATGGAGAGAAAGCTCGGGATCGTGTAGTGTCAAGCTTTTTCAAACAAGCAAAGCACGGAACAAAAAGCAAAAAGCATTGCCAATATGGTTTCAGCCAAAGTCTTGTATTTTTCGGGGGAAATCCCCCAGGGCGACCCCGAGGGCGACCAGCGAGTCCTCTTCCGAAAGCTGCATCTTCTCAGCAAAGAGCGAGACAATGTGGTGCTGGCATCCTTCCTACATTCCGTGACACTGGCCGTGAAGGACGAGTGCAGCCGACTCAGCCGGCCACAACGAGAACTGGTACCCCCCTTTTGAGAGCGTCCTCGACTTGACAGACCACGTGGTGCAACTACGAAAGACACCACTTGGGGGAGCCATCGAGAGGGTCTTGGTCCTTGTTTTCCAGTTGGGAAGCTTCATTGCGTAAGTTTTACCCCCTGAACTATTAGATAACACTGTAAGACAAAATTCCGACTTATACTCTGCCAAGCTACCATGAGGCCCATCCGCTGGAGTACAACTTCACGCCCATGAACACCTCCCTGATCGGAAGGGGCTCGGGTCTCCTCTCGGCAGCGGCTATCGGTCTGTCGCCAAGCATCTCGATGATACCGAGTATTGCCCAAGACATCGCCCGAGTCTCGTTCCGGTTCGGGCTGGTGGTCGATCAAGTCTGTCGGTCGCTGGAGGTCTCCAAAGGGGGAGATCAACGCCGATGGCGCCTGGGTATACTGTGTACACGGGGTGGATGAAAATGACGCGCGCGAATACGTTGAACGGTTCAATGAAGCCAAGGTCAGTACAGAAACACCGGGAACCAAATCTTTGGAGATCAATATGCTAACAATGCATTGCAAACAGGGATATCCTCCAACCAACTGCGCCTCGGTATTCAACGTAGACAATGCCGGAGGCTCCGTCAGCATAGGCGGCCCGCCCAAGACGCTGAAGGCGCTCTTCTCCGAGTCCGACGGCTTCAAGAAGACCAAGAACGTGGCGATGAAGAAAATCCAGGGCATGTGGCATACCGACCGCGTGTACGGCACCGAGCACGTCGGGCCCGTCATTCCCGAGTTCGACTCCACGCGGGAACTGCACATGCCCCTGATTTCGCCGGTCAGCGGCGAGCCGTTCCAGGAGACAGCGGCCGGGCCCCTGCTCGAGCAGATCATGGAGGAGATCCTCACCGAGCGGGTGCGGTGGGACCTGATCATCGACAGCGTCTCCCGGCAGCTGAAGCAGATCAAGCCCGACTCGGCGCAGCTGGTCAGCATACAGCCCTCGCACTACAACCACAACCTGGTCGAGCGCTGGCGGGCCGAGCTGCCCAACGCCACGGTGTCGGACCTCGCCCTGATGCCGGCCGCCCTAGACCTCCCCCTCGGCACGAGCCCGCCCAAGGACACCAAATCGTCCAAGATCGCCGTCGTGGGCATGGCGTGCCGCTTCCCGGGCGCCGACAGCACCGACGAGTTCTGGGAGCGCCTGATGCGCGGCGACGACATGCACCGCCCCGTGCCCGCGGACCGGTTCGACGTCGAGACGCACGTCGACCCCGCGGGCAAGAAGCAGAACACATCCAAGACCCCCTTCGGCTGCTTCGTCGAGAACCCGGGCCTGTTCGACGCCATGTTCTTCGGCATGTCCCCCCGCGAGGCCGAGCAGACGGACCCGATGCAGCGGCTCGCGCTCGTGACGGCCTGGGAGGCGCTCGAGAGCGCCGGGTTCGTCGACGGGCGGGGCGTCGTCCACCGGCAGCGCGTCGGGACGTATTACGGGCAGGCCAGCGACGACTACCGCGAGGTCAACTCGGGACAGGAGGTCGGGACGTACTTCATCCCCGGCGGGTGCCGCGCGTTCGGGCCGGGGCGTATTAACTACTTTTTCAACTTCTGGGGGCCTAGCTTTAGTGTCGACACGGCGTGTTCTTCGAGCTTGGCGGCGATCCAGGCTGCTTGCTCGTCGCTTTGGAGTGGCGACGTTGATATGGCCATCACTGTAAGTCTGCCAGCCCATACTTGAGGCCCATGGACATGTGAGCGCTGACCAATCGCAACTTTCACTTCTAGGGAGGTATGAACATTATCACAAACTCGGACGTATATGCAGGGCTCAGCCAAGGCCACTTCCTCTCCCCCACTGGAGGTTGCAAGACTTGGGACGAGGGAGCGGACGGATACTGTAGATCAGGTTAGTCTATTCTTCTTTCATCCAGAGCCCGTTGGTCTTTTGAAACATGTCACTGACTGGCTTTTGCCTGAATAGATGGAGTCGGAAGCGTGGTCCTCAAGAGGCTCGAGGACGCAGAAGCCGATAACGACAACATCCTCGCCGTGGTCCTAGCGGCGGGCACCTCCCATTCGGCGGAAGCAGTCTCGATCACGCACCCCCACGACGGGGCTCAAGCCATGCTGTATGACCAGATTGTCCGCCGCGCCGGGATCGACCCCCTGTCGGTAGGCTACGTCGAGATGCACGGCACCGGAACCCAAGCCGGCGACCCTACCGAGATAAGATCGGTAACCAACGTCTTCGCCCCTGCCCGCCATGCCGCCCACCGACCGGTCCCTCTGCACGTCGGCTCCGTCAAAGCCAACATGGGCCACGGAGAGGCCGCCGCGGGCATCATGGCTTTCGTCAAGGCCATGCTGGTCTTCCAGAACGGCACCATCCCGCCGCACATCGGCGTCAAGACGGGTCTGAACCCAGCACTACCCGACCTGAGCAAGATGGGTGTTGTTATCCCCTACGAAGCTGCAGATTGGAGCCCGGCTGGTATGCACAGGAGGCGAGCCATGATCAACAACTTTGGCGCCGCTGGAGGCAATACGGCCATGATCATCGAAGAGGCCAGCCCCAAGCCGCGCCTGGGCGAGGACACACGCGGATCCCAGGCCCTTACCGTCTCGGCCAAGACGGCCCAATCGCTCAACTGGAATATCAGGAACCTTGTCGAGTACCTGGAATCCACGCCAAATGTATCGCTTGCCGATGTCGCCTACACCCTCTCAGCCAGAAGACGCCACTTCGAGTACCGGAAATCCGTCGTCGTGACATCCGCCGCCGACGCCGTCAAGCAGCTCCGACCGCACATCGAGACCGCCATCTCCCAGACCCCGTGCTCCGTAAAACGTCCCCCGTCGCCTTTGCCTTTGCCGGCCAAGGCACCTTCTACATGGGCATCGGCGCCTCGCTGTACCGCGACTCGCCCCCCTTCCGCTCCCAGATCGACCAATTCGACAGTCTCGCCCGCCGTCAGCACTTCCCCTCCTTCCTCCCCGCCATCGTCGACAAGTCCGGGGCCCGTCGCGAAGACCTCCCCGCCTCCTCCATCCACCTCGCCATCGTGTGCGTCGAGATCGCCCTCGCGCGCATGTACATGACCCTCGGCCTCAAGCCCGCCGCCGTCATCGGCCACAGCCTCGGCGAGTACGCCGCCCTGGCCGTGGCCGGCGTCCTGTCCGACAGCGACGCCGTCTTCCTCGTCGGCACCCGCGCCGCCATCCTCGACGCCAACTGCGCCGCGGGCACCGACTGCATGGTCGCCGTGCGCGGCTCCGTGGCCGACATCACGCGCGAGGCCGCGGGAACGCCCTTCGAGGTCGCCTGCATCAACAGCCCCAAGGAGACCGTCATCGGGGGTCCCGTCGAGCACCTGGGACCCCTGTCGGAGCGCCTGACCAAGGCCGGGCACAGAGCGACGCGCTTGGACGTGCCGCATGCGTACCATACGGCGCAGATGGACCTCGTCGTCGACGATCTCATCCGCCAGACTCAGGGGGTTGTGTACAACAAGCCCAACATCCCCATCATCTCCCCCGCGACTCGGCCGTCATCGAAGCCGGCGCCGAGATCGACCCCTCGTATCTGCCCGTCTCCCTGCGCAAGACGGTCGACTTCGCCGGCGCCCTCAACGTGGCCTGGGAAGCCGACGTCGTCTCCAAGTCCACCATCTGGCTCGAGATGGGCCACCACCCCGTCTGCGCCGGCTTCGTCAGCCGCACGCTGTCCGAGACCCGCCTCGCCTGCTCGAGCCTGCACCGCGACACGGACAACTGGACGTCGCTGGCCAAGACGCTGAGCAGCCTCTGGGAGGCCGGGCTCCAGCTCGACTGGAACGAGTACCACCGGCCCTTTGAGCGGGCGCTCCGGCTCGCCAAGGGATTGCCGACTTACGCCTGGAATAACAAGAACTACTGGATCCAGTACCGCGGCGACTGGAACTTAACCAAGGGGCGCCAGGTCCTGCCCGAGCCGACGGCGGCGGCGGGCCTGCCTGCTGCTGTTAGCGGGTTCCATACGTCTAGCATCCATCGGCTGTACTCGGAGAACTACGACGAGGCGACGGCGCAGGTCTTGGGGGAGTCGGACATGACGGCCCCTGTGCTCAAGGACGTGATTGAAGGGCATGCCATGAACGGTTACGGCGTTGCTTCGTCGGTAAGTTGCCAACCACCGATATTCCCCCTAATGTTAAAATCCATCTCTAACGATCTCTGCCAGTTCCTCCATGCCGACATGGCCTTCACGATGGCCCGACGGATCCAAGAAAAGGGCTTCCCGGCCGAACTCGGCGGAATGGGCATCAACGTGGCCAACTTCGAGTACCACGACCCGGTCGTCAAACACCACCAACCCATCGACCCCCAGCCCATCGTCGTCAACGCCGAGGCCGACCTCGAGAAGAACGAGGTCCACATCAAGTGGTTCAACCCGGCCAACGACAAGTGGTACTGCCACGCCACGGCGCACTACGAAGACGCCTCGACCTGGCTCTCGGACTGGGCCCGCACGACGCGGCTCGTCACGAGCCGCATCGACGCCCTCGGCGCCATGGCGGCCGAGGGGACCGCCAACAAGCTGACCACGGAGCTGGCGTACGCCCTGTTCGGCAAGCTGGTCGACTACGGCGGCATGTACCGGACCATGCAGTCCGTCGTCCTGCACGAGGACGAGGCCGTGGCCGAGGTGGTGTTCCCGCACGACGCCCAGGGCGACTGGACGGTGCCGCCCCACTTCATCGACGGCTGCGTCTCGCTGTCGGGCTTCGTCCTGAACGGCGGCACCCACTTCGACAACGCCAACAACTTCTTCATCACGCCGTCCTGGAAGTCGATGCGGTTCGCCAAGCCGCTGACCCCCGGCGGGCGCTACCTCGCCTACGTGCGCATGGTGCCCGAGGCGCCGTCCGAGGGCGAGGCCGCGTACGGCAGCAACAACCTCACCTCGTACGTCGGCGACGTCTACATCCTCCAGGACGGCGAGATCGTGGGCGTGGTTGAGGCCATCTTGTTCCGGCAGTGGCCCCGCGTCATGCTGAACCGCTTCTTCCGCCCACTTGGGGCAGCTCCGGCTCCTGCTCCTGGCCCTGCTGCTCCAGTCAAGAAGAACAAGAAGGCCAAGTCGAGCCCGAGCCCACTACCGCCCGCAAGTTCCCTGCAAGAAAAGGCCATGGCGGCCGCGCTGGCGGCGAAGACGACCCGTCCAACCCCCACCTCCGCCATCACCCCGCCCCGGTCCGGCCCCATGAGCAAGACCGGCAGTCCCAAGACGGTGCCCCCGCTCGACTACAACCTCCTCACGCCCGGCGACATGGCCCCCTGAACGGACAAACCAACGGCATCAAGACCCCGGCCACCGAAAGCGGCGACGAAGACGAAGACGGCACCGACCAAAATAGCAGCGGCGCCGCCGCCTCGCGCGCCATCGAGATCCTGGCCGAGGAGCTCGCCATCGACATGGGCCTGCTGACCGACGAGTGCGAGATCGGCGACATCGGGCTCGACTCGCTCATGTCGCTCGTCATCTCGCAGAAGTTCCGCGAGGACCTGGGCATCGAGATCCGGGACGCGTTTTACCTCGAGGTCGCGACGATTGGGGATTTGAAGAAGTTGGTCTCTTAGAAACGGGTTAGACATTTCCTGGAGTTGATTGGTTTCTTCTTCCTCTTCTTCCCCTTCTTCTTTATGTGTCTGCCGTGTGTTTATATATGTATAGATTTTACTAGGTTGGGAAAAGAGAGCACTCACTGAGATGCTTACAAAGGTCTACGATAGAGTCATGGAAGGTCTATGTGCGATATTCTGTCAATGCCTGCGGAGGTGCGTGCATGATTATGACACTCATTTTAGATAGGAAATGCATTTTCTTATGCACTTGTCGACATACTCATCTTGATATCAACGCTGCCCCCAGATTTGGTGAAGATGTCAACTGATTGACTTCTCCGGGGTTTGCGAAATTCAGCTGTAGATGGCGATAGCATAAGCGTGGGAAGATGAAGTTCAGATTCATCATTCCCGCTATCTCGATCTACAGCGCCATCGCGGGCACGTACCATCCGCGACAAATTAAGAGTCTCTGTAGCCGTGCTCGAGATTCCGCACGACGACCTGCAGCGGGCCCGTCATATGGGCCAGCGTCAGGATCTCGAGCCGGATCTGCGCGAAGGGCTGCAGGACTTCTTCGATGACGTGGCCGTTACCGCCAACAACGTCGACAAATACAAGCCTATCGCGGTCTACTTCGCCATACATGTTAACGTAAGATCAGTGTGTGCAAGAAAGTTACATGGGGAGAGACTACCCTTGAAATATACAAGCTACCCGTGATCAACTTCGGGAGTAATAAAATAGGGGTGGCACGTACATCTTCAGCAGGCCTGACATCATCACTGAGCTTCTAATGCCTAAGAGACCTTATCAACATAATTCCAGAGCTCAGAGATCCGCAAACCATGCACACATGATTTTGAGACCCTAATACAGGCAGTCGCATCGTAGTCAAGGTAAGGTGTAAGGAAATTTAGTCTCTTATTGACTTGGTCACTGAGTAAAGGTAAATACAATAACGACCGAGAATTTTGCTAGCGCCTTGCTCTTCTTCACAGCTCCGATGCCTATGCTTGTATGGTGTCGAGTAAGAGAATGCAACCCATTCATCCTTCCTTTGTGCCTAGCGTAGTGACTGTGCGAAGGCCGACAAAGTATTCCTCGGGTGCGTGAAGGACCGTCAAGACCTCAAACGCCTGATTCCCTCTCGCGCGGTCATATGCGTTTTGCGTTGGCCAGCAGGGACCTCGAATGGTCGGGTCGGCACCTTTCTCCAGCAGCCATGCCACCACCTTTGCACCATGCAGCGACCCGGCCGCATACGCAATCGGGGTGCCGAAGTGTGTCTTCATGGGTGCGTGGGAGACGTCCGAGTCGATCCCGTTCACATCCAGGCCGCGCTCCTCGACCAGAAACCGCACCATCTCCGCTCTGTTAGCCATTGAGCCGCCGTCGTCGTTGTTCCGGAAATTGTACTCGCTGACAGGTTCTTTGCCATCAGGAGTCGACGGATCGACTCGCATACTCGCTGCTATGTCCACGGCAAGGTGTAGAACGCGGGGACTAGGGCTCGCGCCGTGTTCCTCGAGGAACTTGTACAAGGAGACCGTGCCAAACTGGGCAACCTCGTTCAGCACGGGCGGAGGTTCTTTGTGGTCCTGGGCGCCAGTGAAACCGTCCGGCGTGGCCCCCTTCTCTGCCACGAGCCACCGCGCCAAGTCTCCGTTGCCGCCGGGGAGATATTCGCGGACGCAGTAGTCCAGCAAGCGGTCGCCGCCTTCGGTTTCCGTAGGGTCCCGGAAAGATTTCCGGTCCTGCATGTTAATGTCCCAGCCGCGTACGAGGAGCAACTCGACCACCTCCTTGGATGCGTGCTGTCGGATGAACCAAGGTTCGACCTCGGACACGGACATGTACCCGTTGTCGAGCATGTGCTCAATGAGGCGCAGCTCTTGGATCTGCAGCATGTCGGTGAAGACCAAGTTGCGGGTTTCTTCGTACTCTCTGGGTGCATGTGCCCGAGTCAAGTCCAGGCATTCTCGGAGGATAGGGATTGTTTTCTGGTCGTAGACGGCCTCTCTCAGAGTGGAAGGATTGTACTCGTTCGTGAAAGGGCTGTGGGACCCGGGAATGGCGCTGGTAGGGTCCATGATGATGTTGCTGGGCGATGTTTGTGGATGAAGCGAACTGAGCACTGGAATCTTGAAGATGATGTGATGATGGTGGGAATGATGACCTTCCTGCGCCGCGGGGCGTCGTATGTTTTGTTTGGTGTTGGAAGCATGCCTGCCTGTCTGTCTGCCTGCCCTGCCTTTCTGTTTTTGGTGTTTGCGTGTGATTTGCACCTTCCAACGACCGAGTGCGGCTGCCAGACTGTGTGTTTTGTGTGCAAATAGGCATGATATTTGGGCAGTTTCCTTAGGAGCGCCTTCCTGAGGGACATGATCAAGAAACCGAAACTACCCACCTCGTCCAATTGTTGACAATTTAATAATACCTTACGGACTTGGGCAATGGCCACAAACTGCGCACCATGTATCCTCCGGAGTCTGGTTGATGGCCCTTTTGTCGCTATCATCAATTTCGTCTCCGCCTCGGCTGAATTATATTAGCAGAGGCCCAGCATTAGAGGAAGACCCAGTTTACTTGCAGGACTGAGGCATACATGTGGTTTTATGAAACTCTTGTCCATCCTTTCAAATTAGCCCTATCCCCCAAAGCTATATGTTTGTAGGTATCAGAGAAGTAGATGAGCACCCAAAGTTGCAACACAACTCAACTCTCCTATCCATGCTAAGGCTCCGAATCTGCTCGCTTGTTATCACGGCTGACTCGAACATGGGCCACCTTAAGTTGCTCCTTATCCTCTGCCTGACCCCAGTTGCCTCAGGGTCACCATCTACCCCCGACTCTGTTCCCATAGACAGGGACAAAAAGGGCTAACCATTAGCCTCGGGTTCCAAAGGTCTCACTACCTTCTTCATGGGCTCTACGACCATCAGCAGCAATACCGTAGCCTCCTCCAGTCTAGGGTTCGCTGCTGTGACAACAAAGCCGCCGCCAAGGACCAGCAGCAGTCCGTTGTGCAGACAACGACAGGCCCGACGTTGTCCGGGCTGCTCAACGTCCTAGGCAGCCGTAACGGAGGTGCAAGACCGTGTCGTCGTCATGAGCGGCCAACCAACCCGACACCCTGAATGAGACCCCCTGTGGCCCTGGATCGTTGACGAGCGGATCTACTCTGGCCGTATCATCCCCGAGGTCACGCGGCAGATGTTCTTGCTGTTCCTGGTCTCCGTCTGTCTTCGCGCCCCTTCGAAAATACAGCATCATCGTCATCGTTTCCGTCTTTTTACACGAACAACATCAAGATGAGGGGTATCCCGTAACGTAACAGCAAACAGCAAACAAAGAAGAGCAGCAACAACAACGTCTCGAAAGTCGAACGAAGAATCAAATAAAGCGCAACACCTCGCGGCGGAGTTGGCTGCTCACATACCCGCTGGATATGTCCACGCCGGCGCAGCTCCGGGTTCATCTTCTCAGCCGCCATACTGCCCACAGCAGAAATCGCCTTGGCGACATCACAGAGCTCGTACATTATTTACGAACAATCGGAAAGCAACAAAAAAAGCGGAAGAGAGCTAGAGATGGCGATGCGTCTTCGATGACTTTGGGTGGCAAATCTTGAAGATGCTATCTCCGAGTGAGGATATCGGTGCCCGCGGGATCCCTCCCCCTTCTTGAAGACACGAGTAGGGCCCCCTCTGACAGGATCCCCCCAACATCTCGAAGTGACGTCGATATCAGTCAGTGTTTGAAGAAAAAACCTGCAGTAGAAATAAACTTATGCACAGTCTGAAACTGGATCCGGTCTGTGTGAAAGTGGAGGCCAACTCGGACGGAAGGGGGGTAACAAGCACTCGACCAGACAAACCTAGAGCTCCCCCTATGGCCTGTTTCCCCGTCACGTTTGACTCGACGATAACTTGAGATGAAGAAGTTCAATCGAATCAGTTCAGTGACAACCACCAAAGCTGAAAATCTTGCCGAGCTTAGCTAATGGCCCAGAAGGTCTGTTCGCGCGTGTGTAATCCGATGTGAATTTCAAATAGAGCAACCTAATTTCTAATAATCTCTTTTGACGAGCAAGTCACGTTCCTTCCATGCTTCTTTTGTTCACAATGGCGTATTGACAAATTCCGTATCGTATGCCCGGTCCACGACATGTCGAGCTGGCGGTTCATACTGCCCCTGAGCCTCGCGGCCATGCTGATGATGATACCCATGGCCGGGGCTCAAACAAACCTCGGTACGGACGTCTTAGCTCTTGCAGCATCGCTACCGTCCTGTGCTGTAAGTCGTCCACGGAGAGATAGATACATCCGATGGGTGTTGATAAACGTTGACGTCATGAAACCGACAAGCATCCATGTATCGTCACCTCGCTCGCCACCGGCAAATGCCCCCTGACGAACATCAAGACATTCTCCGACTGTTTCTGTACGAACCACGCCCTGCTCTTGGACGTGGTTGTGTGCGTGGAGAGCTCTTGCAACCTGGAAGACTCGATCCGTGAGTAGCAGTATCCGTCAAAATTAGCCTCTCTCTCAAGAGCGAGTGACCGACACTTACACACGCATACACATCTAATCTGATACACCCGAGACACAACAGAAGCAAGCCAGCTCAGGGAACAGCTATGTGCACCCTATCCAAAGGAATCGAGGGTCCGGCAAGTCAAGGTCACCAGCTCCGTCGCCATCGCGCTCACGTTTCCGATCGTGATTGCCCGTCTCGTAGCGCGATATACAATATCGGGGAAGCTGTTCGGTGATGATATTGTTATAGTGCTAGCCTCAGTAAGCGGACAAGCCCCCCCAGGCATTTTCGTACATCATTCCTCGGCAGTACCCAAGAAAGCTTACCACGCGCAAGCGAAACCAGATTCTGGCCATCTCCGCCGACGCCCTCATCCTGGCCACCGGCTTCCTGGGCTTCGGCCTGCACCTCTGGGACGTAGACCCGGCCCACGCGCCCGCACTACTGCAACTCGTCTACGCAGGACAAATCGTCTACAGCCTGGTCAAGACGCTGGCGAAAGTGGCCATCCTGTGCCTGATCCGGCAGGTCTTCGCCCGCGTGACGTGGATCCAGCGCGTCGTCAAGGGTGGCTTCGTCTTTTACTTCTGCTCGGGCGTCGCCTTCACCACCGTCGTCACGCTGCAATGCCTACCTGTCCAGGCCAACTGGATCCCGTCGCTCCGGCCAAGCAGCAGGTGCCTAGACATCCAGGCCGTCGGCTACGCGGCGGGAGCCCTTACCATCGCCGAGGACATATTCATGATCATCCTTCCTCTGCCCCACCTGTTCCGCCTGCAGATGAGCATCAAGAAGAAGATGAGCGTTTCACTCCTCTTCGGCTTCGCGTTCTTGTAAGTCTTGCCTAGCCATCTGCCTCTTTGATTTTAGTGGCCTCGGAGATGACGCGGGCATCCTTGCATTAACAGCGTGCTCGCACACTCAAACAGCGCCACCATCACGAGTATCATAAGGCTCAAGTATCTTGTGGAATACGGCACCTCAGTGGACCTCACATGTAAGCCATCCCATCCATCAGCACTTTCAACGTGGGAGGACCAAGACAAACAACGGCCCTTTCCAAGCTGATCTCAGGTTAACCGGGTCCAATCCCTTTGGTACAGGGACCAACGTCGAAACCGGCATGTGGTCCATGATAGAGGTGCACTCCAACATCATCTTCGCGAGCTTCCCAGCCCTCTGGCGCTGGTTCTGGAATCTCTCCGGGGCCATCTGGAAGATGTGCGTCAATCGCGATGCCAGGGCGAACAGCAGCAAGCTGGTGAAGAGAGTGACGCAGCACGCATCGAGAAAGGATAGAAACTTGAAGTACTATCCGCTGCATAGCCCGGAGGAGAACAGGATGATGCATGAGATGTTGTTCACGCCTATCCCACCGCTAGCGCACACCAGGTCTGACGCGGAGGTTGGTCCCAGAGGTAACAGGAACTTTGATTGCGTCGAGGAGGTGGAGGATTTCTACCGGTATAACGTCTTCGCCTGGAAACCACCTTACCAAAAGGCTCGAGGGAACTGGTAGTGGGCAGGTCCGACGATGCGGCGACGATGTCTGGCAAGAGACTGGTTCCCTAGACAGATATATCGCTGAACTCACCGAAAGCCTTCACGATGAACCTGAATCAACGGTCATATCATTCTCTTCTTCTAAATCCTTGCCACCATCTTATCTACCGTTGGCACAGCTCAAATGACGGCCGGCGGTATTCAGATGAGAATCGAATGGTAGACATCTGCCGAGGGTGAATCCGTTAGGTTCGGACGACTCGCCCACGAAGCTAGATCGGACCAACGCCCATTCGCTCTCAGGTGGCTTTGCGCTGAGCTGGGCCGTCTCCGATGGAGCTGCTGAAGAAGGCCTTGTCGGTTCAAGAACGCGAACTGACTGGACTGGGAGGCAGGTCGAGGCTTCCATTGGGTGCATTTGTCCTCATGACTCCAGATGGCACTGACTGACTGCCCGCCTTACGGCAATAATTGCCGGGAATCAGGTTTGCCTCCGAGATTGAGTATGTAGTTGGGATGGAGCTACCCCGAGTCAGAAGCTCGAGCGGCCATTCGATTGAAGAGTCGCATTTTAAAAAGAGCGTCCAAGCGCACCGGGTCCAAGTATACTCCAGTAACCAATGAGGCAAGCAAAATAAAAAACTGATTCAGATCAAAATGCAAGATTAGAAGACGTTACTGAGCAATGAGGGTTGCACCTCAGGCATTGCAAGCAAGAACAATCCCTCGCTGGCTGGAATAAACCCACCCCGTAAAAACAGCAGCAAACTAGAAACCCGTCTTCCCTAAATGTAAAGATGGGTGGGGGAAAACTGAGAAAATAAAACGGAAAAAAAAAAAAAAAAAAAAAAGGAAGCAGTTCTTCTGTGGTCAGAAGAGCGTGGTAATCTCAGTGATGAGAGTGGGATTCGAACCCACGCGGATTGCTCCACCAGGATGAAGATATTAAGGTGACCTTAACCTGACGCCATAACCAACTCGGCCATCTCACCGGTTGCTTTGTTGAGGACTGGCTGGCTTATTGACATACTAGACCCCTCTCCACTGGTCAGGCTGGCCACGCACTTTAGCCGCCAACCACCAACCGCCGAACCGAACCATTGATCACAACCACCATAAGTACCTACAGTATGTGTCTGTCAGTTTGACCATTACCTCGGGTTACTTTATGTGCCGATATCGTCATGAATAATTCTAAATGTGAATCTAAGGTTGGGTAGTTTATTGGGGGGCAGCCATTCCTACCGACTTCGAGCATCCAACAACGGGCAGGGCATCATGAAGATAGAAAATAAAGCACATAACATCAACTGCCTTGATTATAAACAATCCAAGCAACTACCTATATATTTAGGTTATACTCTCTTTTTCCTTTCTCCCAACGACTCCTGCTAGCTAAAACGTGAATCTCGCGAAGCCAGTCCTAAAGTCATTCTGGGTATCTTTCATCGTGAATCTCGTCGTCTGCAAACCCTCCTCCTCCTCAAACATCGCGCACTCCCTCAATCACCCAAAAAGTCCATGTCGTGAGACACATAGCAATAATAAAAGCCCTTGAAGCCGCATGAAAAAGAAGAAGGGGAAAACACCGATTGTTTCCTCGCATTCTCCGAAACGCCCCGTTGTAATTACTCCCCAGCCTGTTCAATAAAAATAAAATGTCACCCATCAGTCATTATTCGGAATGCCCCCGACTTGTAACGAAAGTCCTGCCCGTTCAGCGGCCAAAAGTAATAAGAAAACATCATAGCAATCAAAAGCCCGAACCCTCCATCGCGTTGAAGTTCGAAGGGTCCATGGCCATGTAGTCCAGCAGGTCGAGTCCGCCAATGTTGACACCCTGGTCCGTCATTGTCACGTTGGAGTTTTCGCCCATATTCTGGAACAAGCCGGGTCCTGGGGGAAGGTACCACGTGGGATCCTCTGGGTTGGTCCACTCGGTGCCTGGCTCAAACAGATTATCGCTGATGCTGTGGTCGAGCGCGGAGCCATTCACGGCTGGCGTATGTGACCCTAGGAGAGACGATGCGCCATGCATGAATGTGTAATTAGAAGTATTCAAATCGAAGGGGGTAGCAGTGATTGGCATGGACGGGGTAGTGGTTCCATCTAAGGGAATGTTAGTTGAGCCTCTCATACGTTTGACGCGGAATTTCATGGTGGTAAGGAACTACTCACCCAGAGACTCCTTTAGTTTAGAAGACAAGAACCCACTTTCAATGCCAATAGAATGCGAAAGCTGGCCGTTAACGCTCTCGGCTCGGCTTACTTCGCCACTCCTCGCATCGCTTTGCATGTTCTGCGTAGGGGCATGCTTAAACCGGCTACGTAGACGATAGGTAAGGGATTCGAGCAGGTCCCCGAAACGGATGCCAAGATGGACATCGTCGACAACGCATCCCCGAAGTCCTGCAACAGTCTGGTCCATCAGCATGATGCTGAGGTTGATGTCCGACTTCGGGGCGCCAAGCGCAAATGTTTTCAGAAGGAACATGGCACCGCTGATGATTCTGAAGTATGTGCGGACTGGCGCATGCTTTAGATAACCATCCGGCAGCAAACCATGCACCACGGTCCGGAGCAGGTTACGACTTCCCTCCACCACTTCCTTGACAAACTGCTGGTCCTCGTAACGGAAGTCGCCGAGGTGACCGAGAGGAAGTGCGCCTAGGAAAGACTGCGTTTGGGGAGACAGCATAGACTGTCCATTCGCGCCTGGGCCTTGAGCACCGTTGCTTGGGCGTCCAGCTTTATTGGTACATCTTTCGACGACGGCTTGTAGGGCCAATGAGTTCACATATATCCGGACGTACTCGTATTCGATCGTGAGGATGTGGCGGATGTATGGGGGCATATCCTGGAAACGCTCGAAATCCTTCCACCAATCTTTCAGGATAGGCTGGAAGTCCTTGAGCATAGCCGTGTACTTGCCGGTCTGGATGATTTCGGTAGTGTGCTTGCGGGATCGAAAGAGTCTCTCGTTCCCAAGGTGCATTGCATTACTGACACCAACCCAACAATGGATGATGCGATCGTCAAGATCCACATCTGGAACGTAGTTGAAAGTGGCGGAAGACGTGTTCGTGCCTGGTGTATTGCCGTCGTTTGTCGCAGGTCGTTGCTTGAAACCCCTGAGCGCGGGGTCGCTTGATCGAATGCTTTCCGGCACCATATTGGTCCAACCCAGCCTGCCTGCCAACTGCGTGGCATATATTAGTAACAGGCGCTTGATCCGCAGTGCCCGGAGACGATAAGCTTCGTCTTCGTATTCGGGGCGAGTGATGGCGTTTGTCGCAAGTAGCTCCTCGATGTTGTCAAAAACACCCAGCTCGTATGCAAGACCCATAGCTGTGCTCAGCAACATCCAGCACATTCGATCACTTCTCCAGGCTGGCTCGAGCCATCCCTCGATTCTTTTTCCGCCAACGTCACCGCGGAAGTTTCCATCCTCATCAGTGTGCATGTTAATGTCGTAAGTAGGCAACATCAGTTCGTCGATAGCTTCGTCTGGAGGGAAGTGCAGAGCCCGCGGATGCCACTCCGTCAAGATCATCAACGATTCGATGGTGCCTAATGTGCGTAAGCTCCCCTTTCTCAAACCGCGCCAGGGAGCTGTGCTCGAAGTAAGAGACTCGTCAGCTCCTGAGCCGCAGAACCCACCACCAAAGGCCTCTTGGCCCCATACGCATCTTTCGATCATGCGGCGCAGGTACCGCCAGAGCTCCTCGTGAATCGCATGTGATCTGCAATGGCCACCAGGGCCAGATATTATGTAGTATCTCGACGCAATGGTAAGCAAAGTGACCGCGAGAATGGGCTCCTCAGTCAGGAGGGTGTAGTGAGTTCCTGGATTCCCAAACGTAGGTGGCGAGATAGGAGTCATAGGCGATAAGAACTTGAAGTAGCTTTTAGACGTTAGCCAGTGGTCTCGCGGTGCCAGCCATCTACTACTTACTACGCAGTGTACTTGATGGCTTCTTGGCTTGTAAACCAACCAGCGCGGACGAAGCGAAATCGGGACCAAGCTTTCAGCGCATCGTCGTACCCAGGTTCCAGATGAAGGTCAAGCATCTTGTCAAGCGTCTCTTTATCATAGCCTTGAGCTCCCGTCATCAAGCGCGGATCAATGGGCTCAGTAGACTTGGACTGAACGCGGCTCGGTTGGACATGTGCATTCAGTAGCGAATCAGTAGGAGTCTTGGTCTGAATAGTAGCCGGCGATGGCTGTACCACTGTACTGATGCTCTCCTGTCGGCGATGCATGGCGTCAACACTATAATAACAGTTAGTAGACAGTCCAAATATACCACATTCGCGCTCAGGAGGTATGTATTGGACTGACTTGTTAGTGGCAGCCTTGTAAAGAAGATCCAGAGCATCGTGCGGCCCATACACCTCTTGGCGCATTACGGACTGTGCCTCCAGATTCTCCATCTGCGCATTCGGCTCGCCGTCGCCAATATCAGCGAGGCTAGTCCCTCGGCTCTTTCCACCACTGTCCTGATCCGAGTCCGGGCGCTTGAGAGGCTGGTTCCTGCCCGTGGAGCCTCCGGGCGTCAGCGGGACATTGCGATAGGCATGCTTGTTGACCGACGGCGGCGGCGAGGCTTCGGACACGCTCAGGTGGTGTTGCTTCCGGCCGTTGCGGACGATGTAGGCCTCGTCGCCCTCCTCCTCGCCATCTTCGTCGTGTTTGCGCTTCCTCCGTGTCGCGCTGAAGTAGCACTCCTTGCTTTCGCGCCGGCAGCGGACGCACGGGGGTCGTGTGGGTTATCGACGCTGCCCAGATCGCAGCGCACTTTGCGGCGTCGGCATGGTATGCAAGCCTACACCATAGCGAGAGCAGCACATTGGTCAGCATTGGAGCTCGGCTTAGACGCGCCGCAACAGGGTCGCATTGGCAATTGGAACTCACCTGGTATACCCGCTTGTGCTGAGGAGGCTGCGGCGAAGGGTCCGCGCCGGATTCCGACGTCTGGCGTTGTTGTTGTTGTTGCTGCTGTTGCTGCTGCTGCTGCTGCTGCTGTGGTAGCGGTGGCTGCTGTTGTTGACTTGGCGGTTGCTGACTCGGGAATTGGGACATGGCAACAGGTAATGATGACGGGCCGGTGGCCTGATGGCCTGACTGGAACCTTGCGACTCAAGCACAAGGTCGAATGTTTCTTGCGCGGTGGAAAGTGTCGCTGTAGGAAAGCCCCCACGTCGCTTGGGAAGAAAGTGAAGATAGTTCGGTTTGCGGCGGTTTTTGAGGGCTTTCGAAGGCTCAAAAGGCGGGACGGCGATGAAGTGGGACGAGGGGTGTTTTTGTAGGACGGGGAAGCTTTTTATTAGTCAAAGGCGGGTTTTCTGATTTGATAGGGAGGGTAGTACAAGCTGTGAACTGCTCCTCATCAACTCCTTTCCCTCTCTCGCTCGCTCTCTTTCTTTCTCCCCCCCCAGCCCGCCAGCCAACGGGCCCTACGACAAGTCCAGCCCGTTCCCGATCCCTAGCTGGGCAGGTGGGCTACTAGCGACATGGCTTCACTGCAAGAGTGCGGGGGATAGAGCTCTTCCCCATCCCTCATCCGTACTAAATCTCCGGCCATTACATAAATCACCTGCCCGTCCATCGCAGACTCCAGACGACCCTTTGGCATTCTCCATCAATTGGCCGAGAAAAGATAGGCATTGATTTGTCTGGAGTTAATATATGAGTCCACACAGAGACGATGATCTTTTTTTTTATTTGCTCTATCTGCCTACTTACCTACCTACCTAGGTATAAGTAGGTACCCTGTTCATGTTGCACATACCTGCCCAGCATGTAGGTATGTTCCAAGTCGGTAGCCTGCCTGCCTAGAAGAATTTGAGTGCTCAACGATCAATCAATTGGAGCGGAACACACTCGAACGAAAGCACGCATGCTGGAAGCCTATTTGCGTACCCCCCTAAGGTCATGTGCACCCAATTCGGAGCTCGGCCGAGTTCCAACGTCTGGCGAACCATCTGCCCTCTCATGTCATACGGAGGGTTCGCAGCACGAATCAATTGGACAGGTGGGCCAGAGTAATGGATTGATCGTTGATCGTTCGAATAAAGTCTCTTCTTCTAACGGTCGGTCCTGCGGCTGGGTCCAAAAAGGGTCACGAGCATATGGATCCCCTTAGAAACGTGGCTGCGTGGACGAGTGAGAATGAAAAGAAATGCTGTACAAAAACCTGTGATTGGATTGATAAGCTGTACCGATTGCGCCCAGTGATCAGTCAGATCTGGGTATGCATCCCGTATGTGCAACCCACCGTGGGGATTCTAGCCAGTAAATGAAGAGCAAAGTAGCTGGGCGCGCATGCGCTTGCTATCATACGGATGATGGACCTTGAACGTGTCAGCGCACGAAAGATATGCACTTGCTGCGCACCTCGGGCATCTCGGTGTAAAGATGGCAACAACAAGAGACAGAAATCGCATTGGGAATCTTGAAGATTGGCCAATCAAAAACATCATTGTGTCGAAAAATCAGAGTTCAAAGACCGACATGGAAATTGGCGTGACACAAGATGCACATGTCCTGCAATAGCGTATTAGGGATTTCTACCTTCTTTTCCGTCTCGCTAAGAGCAACATGTCTTGAATAAATAAGTTCGTGTCACTTGACGTTTTAAAGAAAACCGGATACTCTGAGGGGCGGTTAAGGAACAATTGCCGTAGTTAACTGTGAAATATACCAGTCCTGACTCCTTATTCATGATGGATTATCAGAGAACGTAGCTCATGACCTCTATTGAGTGCTATGCGTAAATCCAGGCCAAGTGCTGCCCTGGAAGCTAGGGAAGGACCAGCCTAAACTCAGGATGCCCTCGTCGGATCCTCGCCTGCAGACTGCGGAGGTCTGACCTTCCCGCTCGCTCACCGAAAGGATGGGATGGGGGGATGCGGTAAGGCTGGTCACGTTGGACAGCTGCCCCTAGCTAGGCACTAGCTGCTGACTTTGGTCAATATCAATATGTATTGTCCAGGAGCCTTTACGACGCGCCCCCATAGCTTTTGATACGTAAGTCAATTTTCTCTATTTCCCAATAATTCAGCTGGGGAATTCCGGGGACGAATTGGCGGTGTAGGAGGGTCTGCCGGGCCCATGTGATGTCATAATCCATGCCACGCTGGACTTACAGCTCATCGCCCTGCAAATTCATAACTGTGATAGGCTCAGCTGAAGTTTCCCCCGGATTCGGTTTACCCCAGGGGGAAGCCACACAACCGGAAGGCACGCGACCCAGGTATAGGTGAGGGAAGGGCTCTTTTCGCCCCCCCTGATGCGAGGTCACATGAACCATGCCCGTACACTCTGACCTCGTCCATCAAATGGAAACAAAGATAGAGAATATCGAGATTGCTTTAGGTTTATTCCAGCTTTATTCTTAGGTTCTTCTCTTCGCCGGGCATGCCGGGTATCTAATGGTGACTCAACTATAAGCGTCGACGGCAACCTCGACTGGAGTCATGATCATTGCCACCGTCCAATTCATGTGATTCAACTGTCTTGACCCCCCCTGGAGAAACCTCCTTCCATTCTGCGACAGTGATGATGTGGGAGAGTCATCGTGGTATAACTGCGTCTTGTTTATGACAGACTTGGTGCAGTGAAAAGAAAACGGAATTAATTAACAAACGCAAAGTCCACCGGACTAACTCCTGCTCATTCGGCCTCTTTTTATGGACCGCCTAGGAAACTCCAATGCAATGCATTAATGGATACTGCCCATGTTTCCCCTAAGCCAATACAGTGTACAAGTGGTGAGTTCAGGAACCAGAGGCTGAGGGTGAGTCATCTTAGGATACCTTCTTCTGATCAACCTAGTAGAGTACGGTCAGTATGCATGTTTCGCGCGAGGTGAGACGACGGCTTACCAAGAATTCCCAGATCATGCGAGCCAGGTTGTCTGGCAGCGTGAAGAGATCCACGGAGAACTCGCCCATCTCCATGTCGTTCTTGGTGTAGGTATCTTCGTTCTTGTGGTCATGGATCATCTGAATCACATGCAGCAAGTCGTCCTCATCAAGCTTGGTCATGGCGTCTGCCATCTTCTCGAAATCCCACTGGTTTTTCCGCTTCTTGCCGTCGTTGGCCTTGCGAACCTTGTTCACCTTGGGATCCTCCTCGGTGCTGACGGGGCCGGTCTCGCGCAGGATGTTGAGCAGGGCCTGGGAGGGGTTCTTGAAGGTGACGTTCTGGAGCACTTCGTATCTGGGCGACTGGAAGTTAAGGTCGTGGTACACGGTGGTCTTGCCGCCCTTCTCGGTAGTGAACATGTCGATGGACATCTCGAACTCGCCCCATCCCTCATTCTTGCAGGTGAATGGAGGCTCCGTGAATGCTGCGCACAAGCTGTTAGTGATGCAGTGACATGGGAAACTCGAGTTTGTATGGGGCGCTTCGGCGACGTACTTTGGTTGGGGTTGGCGAAGGACGGGTGAAGGTTGTAGGTAACCTTGGTGAAGCAATTGGCCGGGTGCTCGTTGCCTTCGGCGTCAGTGAGGAATATCTTCACGCTCCATTCTTTCATGGGAAACTCCGGCATAGGAGACTCCTTGTCACTGTACAAGAATATTGTTAATTGGCTGAACGAACGTATGCGATCGGAGGGTGCGGCGCGTCGTGCACGGAACGCGGTCGGACTTACATGTTGCGCTGCTCGGTAACGAGCTTGACCTTGCGCTGCAATGCCAGAATGTGTTAGCTAAATGCCATGGCGGGGTTCAGTTGATGCGCCGTAGTTCTTACCTCGAGCTGCATCGTGGACGGACTGGAGGCTCGCTTTCGCTTGAGGCCTGCACTGTGGTTCTCGGGTTCACTCCTGTCGTCCTCCGGTCGCTTCTGGGAGCGCGTACGAGTAGGCCGGGGCTGAGCAGCCTTGCTTGAGGTCATGGTGTGGTGCCGGATCAAGGTTCTTCCGCGGGGTCCGGGCGTGGGTCTGGAGCTGTGCTTGACGTATCCTGATCCTCCAGTGAGTCCGTGCGTCAAACTGGTCTGTGACTTAAGCTGCTGGAAGTGGTTGGAGCAGGGGTAGGCTGTTGCAAGGATGATGGGAGGTGGGTAATGAGAATGGAGGAATTCAATGTGGGCCAGATATCTTGGGAGGCAGGTGCTGGCTAGCTGGTTCAATAGGAAGGTGCACTTGATGGTGGATTGACCTGAAGTATCTCACCTTCCAGATATTTTTCGGAGTGGAGGTTTTTAGTATCGATTGATCTTCAGGATCTTGTTCTGGAGCATTGTGTTCTTCCAGTTGCTAAGCTTCAAATACTTCCAGGTTGTTCTTTGCTTTCAGGAACCTATCTTGCATTCAATGATCCAGCCTTCATGGCCAGTACATGCAATACAATCGCAACTGAAAGACTTCTTTAATGGGCTTCTTCAAGGTCATCATTCATCAAATGAAATATATGTGCAGGCACCTGAGTCACCACAACTGAGAATGAAAAAGAATGAGCTTCCGCATTATCCACCGTATCATATCACAGGTTGCGATAGGGCTTCTGCCAATTATATCATGTCTGACTGCAATGAGAGTCTCGAAGGCATCGAACATGATGCTGCTCTTTGAGATTAGTATATAGGATAACCTGCTCATTGCGAACCTTTCATACTTGCTGGGCTTGCTTGTTGATACGCCAATGCTGGAGAGAAACCCATCAGCTACAGTGGTTGTTTGACCTGAATACATGGAAACACCATGGTAATCATGGTTCTTGGCTGGGTGTTTTGGTCTACGTTGAAATCGAGACTTCATCTCGATATCTGGTATCAAGAACCCGACCAGGTGTAACGATTGAACAGGGTGTTGGAATAGTTCGGGGCTATCAAACAGATGAAGCTTCGTTTGCTTCAGAGTCTCTAGTGAAGGACAAGCACCTCATGAGCAACAGCATATAAGATTTGGAATCTCCACCGTTACAATCATTACCGACAGCATTTAACAACACCAGCTGCTTCAATACAGGTTACCTGCCGGCTTCTTCGGTCATTCCAACGCGGAACTTAAGGGCGTGGGTCATTGCGGCGATGGGTACGGGTAACTACGGCCGCAAAACCAGCGGACCCCCGGCCCGGCCACCGGAAGCCGCCCGGAGCTCACGCGGCACAGTCCATGTAGACCACCTCCGTCTCCAGTTTGTCCGTTATCAAAGCAGCTGGTCTCGGACCGGAGACCGCCCCCGCCGAATGTGTGCAGGGTCCCGGAACACGGCGCCGGGGAAGGGGTAGCTCACGAAAGCATTTCTGCCGGACCCCACCTTCGCCGAGATGCGCTGCGCTACTCCTTTCGGCCCATCGGCAGAGCCTACGGGCAGATTAGCTCCCCCGCGAGGATGGGCAAGGGTTTCGATTTCATTGAATGGGGGTGGCATAACTTTAGTCTGCTCGGAAATCAGGAACGTCACCTATGATTACCAGGCTGTATTGAAGTACTTACTTGAGATTGTCAGAATTGGGGGCATTAATCATGTGTTTATTTTGATGTTACACTGCTATTTGTTCGCAATCAACCTTGCCGAAGTCTTGCTTGAGCCCAACCAAAACGGATAGCACACTGATTTACATACATTGGTACAAAGGTTCCGCAACGGTGTAAGCAGTAACCAGCGCCCACGCAAATATTGTCGTCTAACCTAGTATATCGCCTCCAAACCCAACAGGTCGTCTCCGCCCATCGTTCTCAGGCAAGATCGCCAACGCCTTGTACAGCTTACCCATCCCGTTCGGGCCGCGGTCCACCAACCTCTGGCAAGCCTTCTCGATCTCGACCTTTTTCTTGCCATCTCCCTGGCCAGCCCGCTTCGCCAGCATATCCGCGCGCTGCTGAATGCCCATGCCCTCAAGGAAGTCGGCCTGCTGCACGGGCCCGTGGACTTCGACGCCCTCGCTCGCCTTCATAGCCGACTCGGCAATGGCGAGAAAATCGACGTCGGCGCTGAGGTCGACGAGGCCAGGCTCGCTAAAGGAGCTCACGCGCTGGTGCTGCTTGATGCCGCGCAGCGAGTTGACGGGGATGCTGTCGCTGGGGCCGTAGTCGAGGATAAGGGCCGCGCCCGAGGGCTTCTGCTTCGGGTATTGCGGCGATCCGCCAATGCGGGCGGCGAAGTCGGAGGCGTAGAGCGAGGCGTCCGGGCAAATCTCGATCAGAGCGTTGGGGGTGGCTTTCAAGGCCCGGTAGCGGGAGGATGTCTCGGGGAGGTAGAGGGAATGGCGGGTGGAGGAGGAAGATAGGGTAAGCTGGAAGTCGGGGACAGGCCCTCCGTGCTGCTCCGCCTTGGGCGTACCAAGGGACTGATGAGTTGAGTCAGGCGGTGTAGGTGCGACAACCATCTCTCGCCATTGGAGGGTTGGGGATGCTGCGTTGGGTGTTTTGGGGTTTGGACCTGGTGTCGAAACAGGGGATGGGGTTTTTTGCGTTGGTGGAACCTCGACGACTTGGAATGCGTGGATGGGCAGCGCATCGAAGAACTCGTGAGCTACAATAAAAGGGGTACTATCTGGCTTTTGGGGTATCGACTTGATAGTCTCAGTCCAGACGATGGGCAAGTCGGAATATTTGGAGGTGCTGTGGTGCCCTGACTTGGACTCCTGTGACTGCGCGCCTTCACCACACAGCAGGTTCTTCTGTGCTGTCCTCAGCTCAGCACTGGCTTCCACCATGTATACTGCGTCAATCGCGGACGCCATATCCTTGAAGTTTCGAATTGTCTAGATGTGTATCAGCAAGGCTGCCATAGTGCTTGTAGTGCGACATCGTAGATTCAAGATTGACTTACACGTAGAATATCATCCATCAAAGTACCTCTTCCAGGGCCGACTTCAATGAGCTCAACGCCCTGCTTGGGGCGGCCTTGGGACATCCATTCTGCAACAAACCAAATGCCAATAAGCTCTCCAAAGACCTGAGAGATCTCAGGAGATGTGATGAAGTCTCCCTTTCGGCCGAACTGGTCACGGCCTTGTTCAAGGGCTCCAGTGTAGTAACCTCCAATATCTCCAGTAAGGCACATGCGCATGTAGCTGGCCAGAGGGATCGGGCCAGTGATCTGTGAGGAGAAAGTTAGCCCTCAGATACCCCAGTGGGAACGATAGACTTACGTTGATGGCCTCGGCTAGCTGTTTGGCCAAGGGGGTCGACCATTTGCGACCGCCATCTTCCGTTTGTCTAAAGGCCGTTGTGGCACTGAAGCTTCTTGAGCTGCGGTGGAAAAAGCTAGGGGCGGCGGTTGTTGGTATTGAAAGCCGGGTTTTCGGTAACGTTCTCAGCCCTTGGCGGGCTACCAAAGTAGCGATTGACCGCATCTTGGCCAGGTTAGGCATTATGACTTTTCCATATCAGAATAGATGACTCAAAGAAGTGTAATTGCTTTCAATGGCAGATAGCTACCTCATATAAGAATCGCGAAGAGAGAGACGGAGGTCGAGCTATGATGAATGAGATGAGGGTCGCATCAAAATTATTATGGAGACGGGAGCTCTACTGGTCAAGCTTGGCTGCTTGGAGCTCAAGCTCTCTTTCCTCTGCCGGCTTCAGAGCTGCAGCAACCCGAGTCAGTGGGCAGTGGGCAGTTCAATTGGCTAACCTACAACCTGCACTTTCGAGTCCCTGAACCGCCAAAAGTTTTGGACCGAGCATTTCCCGGCATCGCGAACTTGACGTAACACATACTCTGCGGCAACCATACACGTTCTCTCAATTATTACTCCTTTGTGTCAATACGATTAGACCAGGCCATAAAACCTTGTTGCAAAGTTACACCTTGCGCCGCCGGCAAATACCAATCCTCGCACAAGCACTTGGGGAGCGGCGGCTCACCACTACCCAGGCAAGGGGTGCCCCTTGACGCTTATACACACAGCTTTCCACCATGGCGAGCAAATCACGATGGGCCGACACTGAAGAAGACGCTGAGCTGGAGGCGAAGCTGAAGCGCGAAAAGGAGGAGAAGAAGCGCCTCAAGGCCGAAAAGGCACGCAAAAACGCCGAGGAGGAACAGAAACGCATAGCCGCCGCCCGACAAGCCCAAACAGAACAACAACAACAAGCACAGCAGTCCCTAAACGAACCTCCAGCGAAGCGGAGGCGACTCACGCCCGACCAAGATGGCGACAAGACAGAAAAAGGAGGTAAAGACAGCGGCAGCACAGGGGAGAGCAGCGCCAAGCTCCTGCGCTTCGAGGCGCCGACGTGGAAGCCCACCGCGAGCGTGGAGAACTACGACAAGCTAAACGACATCGAAGAGGGCACCTACGGCTGGGTCGCGCGAGCCAAAGACCTGCGCAGCGGCAAAGTCGTCGCCCTGAAGCGGCTAAAACTCGACGAGACGACCGGCGGCGGCGCGCGCGCCGGCCTGCCCGAGACGGGGCTGCGCGAGATCCAGATCCTAAAGGACTGCTCGCACCGCAACATCGTGGGCCTGCACGAGGTCGTCCTCAATGACGCGGCCGCCACCCATTACAGCCGGAAAGAGCCCATCGAGGCCGTGTTCCTCGTGCTCGAGTTCGTCGAGCACGATCTTAAGTCGATCCTCGAGGACATGGCGGAGCCCTTCCTCGCGTCCGAGGTGAAAACCCTCCTGCGCCAGCTCGGCGAGGGCGTCGCCTACCTGCACGCGCACTGGATCCTGCACCGCGACCTCAAGACCTCGAACCTGCTGCTCAACAACCGCGGGCAGCTCAAGATCGCCGACTTCGGCATGGCGCGCTACGTCGGAGACCCGGCCCCGCCAAAGCTGACGCAGCTCGTCGTGACGCTGTGGTACCGCTCGCCCGAGCTGCTCTTGGGCGCCTCCACGTACGACGCCTCGGTCGACATGTGGAGCGTCGGCTGCATCTTCGGCGAGCTGCTGGCGCGCGAGCCCCTGCTCCAGGGCCGCAACGAAGTCGACGCCCTCTCCAAGATCTTCGAGCTCTGCGGCGTGCCGACCGAAGAGACCTGGCCCGGCTTCCGCCGCCTGCCCAACGCGCGCAGCCTGCGCCTGCCCTCGTCCAGCAACGCCCCCGCCGCCATCACCGGCAGCATGATCCGCGCCAAGTTCCCCCTCCTGACCGCGGCGGGCTGCCAGCTCCTCAACTCGCTGCTGTCGCTCGACCCGCGCAACCGCCCCTCGGCCGCCGACATGCTGCGCCACGAGTACTTCAGCCAGGACCCCAAGCCCAAGCACGAGGCCATGTTCCCCACCTTCCCCAGCAAGGCCGGCCAGGAGCGCAGGCGGCGCAAGGAGACGCCCAACGCGCCCGGCCGGGGCCAGAAGGCGCCCGCCAGCGTCGACTTTAGCGGCATCTTCGCGGGTAGGGAGCGCGAGGAACGGGGCGGCGGGTTTAGTCTGCGGATGGTCTGATGTGATCAAATCCGATCAAACTACAACGAAGTGGACCGAAGGAACACTACATATAGCCTCACAAAGTAGTACATAATCGCCTTCCCATTCGTCTGTGACGTACTCAGTGAATGAGGATACTGCTCATAGTCAAGTCGAGAGAGCATCGCTCGCTACTACCTACTAGCACCGGTGGTTCGAACAACAGACATCAAGAGCAGTACCCATACAGAGTACAGTTATCACGTGGCTAGGTTTTCGGTTACGAAAGGTAATAGATCTTGGTAGGTGCATCATATTAAGCTATGTGTCGGTAAAACCTGCGTCCCACCAAAAAGATCATATTTGTTCTCTAGCAACAGTTGGTCATTTCCATATCTTGCGTTACTCTCCAAGACACTTTCGTATCAAGGAGACCATGTTCTTTTTTGTCGCCTCCCGAAATAAACCCTCTGTCCTATCCTCAAAAGATGAATATGTAAGGCCCCAAAATGCGGACCAACCTCAGATATTATAAACGCCCAATGCAACATATATCAGCCCCAGTTCTCCGTGCTCCGTATTACCAAATTTGTATGAGTTTACCCAAGATGCAGCAGTAAGATACCGACTGCCCTGATCATAATATGCACAGTTCGAAAAAGTTGTGGAAAGACAAGACGCCGCCCCACGCGCTCAACCGAGTTGCCAGTTCTATAGCAGCTGACCGAAGCCGGCCACGAACCAGGTAAAACTCAGGATCGTGATCACACTCATCGACAGGGCAAAGCCCAGAGCCTTGGTGTCCAGGTTGGCGGCGCCGCTGCAGGTGGCGCAATGCCACTCGTTCAGCGGTTGGTAGTCCTGGGGCTGGTACAGGCCGAACTTGAAGCCGTCGAATGTGGAGAGATAGCCGGCCTCGGCCGTGGCCTTGACAGATGACTCGGCGTCGTAGATGAGCAGGGTGTATTCAGCCGTCAGCAGCTGGTCCACCACAGCCGTCTCCGCATAGGCGTGCGTGTCCCAGGTGTAGCTGCCCTTGGTCTCGTAGGTCATGTTCTGTGTCAGAGTCCACGTCTTGGAGGCAGTGCTGCAGGAGACCAGGACGTCAATGGCGGTGGGCGTGGCCTGTAGAGACGTGTAGTTCCATCCCCAGGTGATGGTCTGACCAATCCTGTACAACTGAGTTCCCAAGACCGGGGCAGGTGTCAACATGGAAACACCGCCGGCGGGATCTTGCGGGTCAAAGGTCTCGTGTGCGGTGCTGTTGCCGGTGTGCGTGGGCTTGGAGCCGCCAGATTTGGTTATGCCACCCGTGTTCAGGTTTGTTGTCTGAGGCTCATCATCTCCACCGGCAGTGGTCTTCGGCGCGGGTTTGTCAGTAGCGGAGGGTTTGGCGTCGTCGCTCTTCGGGTCCGCCGTCTTGGTGGGTGCTGGTGACGCAGTATCTATGGAGTTCATGTTAGTATGTGCTTGAGGCTCTATTTGATGGAGAATCTTGTTACGCAACATACCTTTGGAGGGTTCGTCTTGCCGTACGACAAGGGCGTCGACGTCGGGAAGCCAGCTCGGCCATGCTGAGGCGGTAGAAGAAAAGGCAACGGCAGTGGTCAAGATTTGACCGAAGCTCATTGAGGCCCTCATGGTGTCTTTTTTCTAACGTCTTATGTCTCAAGTACTGGAATGGCGGTTCAACTTTCTCCCACGGGAGTGATATGGGATTAGTCGAGTTGGACGGCCCCGCTAGGTTGGTTGATGCAACAGTGCCCCTGATCTTTAGGAAAGAAAAAAAGCTGTCGTGACACGTCCGAGGAGCACGAAGAATTGTCGTGGACGAGAACTGTTATGATTCGGTTCGACTTAGTTGCGGCCGATTGCTGCTGCTAGGGCCTCCTGATTCTTGCTGGGCGTTGGAAAAACAAGCCACAGTACAAATTGCGTGAACGACGGGCAATATTACACGGACAAGAGTTCTCCTTTAGGAATTATTAGTCGGCCGAAAACAAAATGGGCGTAATTGTCTCGGGTATAGTCGAAGCGATTGTCGGAAAGAAATTATAAACAACAGGATAGCGAACGTCGGGTAAAACAGATATGAATTAGCCCAGGGTTGAACGACAGACCATCAGGAGTTGACGAGTTGGGATGATGATGAGATGGGGAGACAGTCAGGATCTCGTGGTCAGGGAAATTCAGGACGGAAGCGTCTTTGAATCAGGTAGGCTTAGACGTAGAACCTTCCGCTGGGTACTGGGGGAGGCTTAGCAGGGACGGGCTTAGGTAACGGAACGGAGGATCAGGAAGGGGATCGAGAGCCAGCTGGACTGGGAGGGGGGTTCCATGCATTAATGACGGGCCACTGAGGAGGGAGCAAAAGACGCCGTCCAGAGTGTCATCCAGCCAGCGTCTGGGATTTTCGGGGCTTCCTGGGCCAAGTCAGTCCCTGGATTCCGTGAACACGAGAAGCTGTGGCCCACCTGCGGTACGTCCTCGCGCCCAGACAGGCTTGGTGCCAGAATTCTGGTGGGTGCTCCGTGATGGGATTCCCGGCTTCGAGGCTTCTCCTTCATGCAAAGTGAATGAACCTTGGTCTAACTTGGCAGCAAGGTGGGTTTTCTGCTTTCTTGCTTTGCTTTGCTTGTTGATATTGCTTCCTGCTTCGGTCAGGAGGGCAAAGCGTCAAAGACAAAAACAACGGGAGATCTCAGGCCTTTTTCTCGTGCTCTGTGTCTCGCCGGGTCTTGTTTACAATTGATGAGCGAGGGTATGCATGTGTTTGGGTGTACGCAAGCCCGCCCAGCCAGTCCGAGCCATCTACGCTATTGATCGACGAGGCCGATTGGGCGAGTGCGAGGTACATGAGCGTGAACCGCTAGTCGACCAAGCGACGGCGATCTGGGCTTGGCCAAGATCGTATTTGCTCTTCGTCTCTGCCGCTTCCTGTTCGTTCGTCCAGTCCCGGAGTGGGGCGAGCAAGACGCATCCAGCATCCTGCATGCATGTGGTTCGGGTTCTGGCTGGGGAGTTTTTTTTTTTTTTTTTGGTGTTCACTTGTCCGCTTCAGCTGCCTTGCCCGCTTCCTTTGGGTGGTGGCACTCGCCCTCTAGCCTGCCCGGTCGGTCGGTTTTTCTTGTCCCAGGCAAACCACCACCGCCTAAAAATAGCGAGTGATCTCCCTCTAACCCAAAGCCGATCATTTCCTCGTGTTCCCCGTATGTATTTCTGGCCTCTCATCCACATTCCTCGATTGAAACTCCTTGAGCCTCACGAGATGTGTCGTCGAGGTTGGTGTAGCACCTTGAACAACCGACTCGACAGATTGAATTCTCGATGGCGGGGAAAGTTTCCTTTGTGTCGCCTGCATCGATGGCGTTTCATTGACATCAAATCCTGCAAAATCCGCACCATCAACACCGCAGCAATGCAACCCGCCATCTGACCAAAAACCCCTACTGGAGCTTTGCTGCAGGCATGCTACAAGTACGCATACATACGAATATTGTGTATTATGCTGCAGCTGCGCAGCCAAAATCCCAACCTCCCTCGATCGATGCCTTTCGCTCAAAAGATGGCGCCCGTCTGGTGGCGAAACATTTTTTTCCATTCCTGTGCTGAACCTACGTCTTCTTGCCTATCAGTTCGCATTGGAATTCGGATCTGGCGAAGAGGTCCAAAACCACTGACCAAGGCCATGGGCAATCCGGGGCGCATGAATTCCATCATCGGAGCAGATCTATCATCCAGTGTCCAGCCAATTTTGGCTTTGGGCGAGAATCTCAGGCTTCGGACGCAGCCACGCGCCGTGCATTCAGTCGTGGAATCGAATGATCCCGACTTAACCAAGCCCAGCCACAACAACGCGCAAACCTCTCCATCTTTAACTGCCCAGACTGAAATAAAGTCACATATTGCTAATGATTGATCAAAGACAACATACGGAGATACAGTCAATTAATATACCCATGCCGTGATACATAGATTGGACAGCTCTGCTGTTGAGAGCTTCGGTCCGACGCAGGAAGGGAATTTGCGGCACAGACCCAGTTCATCAATATACTTCAAATTTCGTCCAATGTCCAAGCGATACTTCGGTTCGATTCATGGCTCTGGATGTCTCGAGGGAATCAGCGTTGCTCAAGCACATATCTCCGTCAGTCTACGTCAGTAAGCACACCCGTATGTCAGGATTGCCCGTCTTGCCAGTTCTTGGCTTTAGCACCTTGGACATCATTGCTCGAGGCTCATTGCTGCCTCCGTTGCCGAATCAGAGCCAGAGGGGAGAGCCACAACCCTCAACTACTATGGTTTGGTTGAATGTGCTGATAAGGACATACGAAGCCGGCGACTTACACGATAGGATATAGGCCCTGACTCAGGAGGGGTATACCATCATTAAAGGTTTCCCTACGTTCCCACTCGATATGTGGTAATTGCCAGCCCATCAAGACAAGGGCAACGGGAGCAGCGGGAACAATTATCTACATATTTTACTACGGCAACACTTGATAGATACACACTGGGCCTGTTTTTCCCCCACGACTGCAACTACAGAAAATGAGAGCCAAACAAAAAGTCATAAAGTAATACGCAAAATATCTTTATCAACCGGCGAGACGCTTTTAAGGGGGAGAGGCCACTTCTCGAACACTTATTCACCATCACCTGATCGTGGCCCCATGCTTCCCCTCGACATTTGGGGCTTGAATTGTATCATGACAATTTTGGGTATCAAACACCTACGCCAAGCAACCTGGTTAAGTGGTCACAGCAAGTCGTCTTCACCTTGAGGGTTGCACTAACAAGGTAAGTTGGTTCGCGCCCACGACAGATCTGAATCGTCTTGCCTTGAGACCTGCTCAGTACACCGCCGGGCTGCTGCTAGCCAGAGGTTGAATAGGTGATTTAGCACTTTGTCGCTCTGTTGAAGAAAGCCCGCGGCGGGTGTGTCGGGGCACAGTACTTCTGGATTTCGTTCCTTTTGGTTGCCCATGTCTCATAGGTAAACGGCAATACGGGAACTATCTGGCGATCCAGCTAACATGAAATTGGATCTTCCCGGTACCGCGAAGGGCGCTAGGTGTAGATCAAAACAGGACCCGAAGAACCTAGCAACAACTGGCGGGTGCATCGCATCGGTTAGTTTGCCATGTCGTCTTTTGTCGGTTTCCCGCATGTCCAAAGAGCAAATAGAAACGATGAAAACTGGTGTTGGCAATCTGAAATCTGAATATAGCAAATGGGATACTAATTATAAGTGTCGGAAACCTGCTGTGATTCATTGTCCAAAAGGAGCGAGTATATAAATAAATACACAATCCAAGAACGGCGCAACCTCAATTGCCGCCGTTTCGCTTGTCAAACCAACCGTCCCAGGCCTAAAGAGGAAAAGGTGCTCTGTAAACGACCTCTACGAGGCCCCGGTTTACTAGGGGTTCACTAGGAGCGGCTGCAGTCAGCGCCAACCTTATCTGCCAGACAGCGAGCCAAAGGCCCCACCCCGCACCTGCACGGCGGCCACCACCACCACTAACACGCACCACTAAACACCACTGACACCACTGGCAACCACCAACCGCAACTGCGCTGCTGCCAGTGAAAGTGGCTGCTGCTTGAAGCTCGAAGCTTGAAAGCCTGAAGCCCAAAGCTGCCCTTCAAACAGAGGCAGGCATTGGAAGAAAGCAGGTGCCGTTGCCGCCCCAAGGAACGCAAACGAACGAATCGATTGGCAGGTCCAAACGATCTGTCACACTGCCATTGGTCGTTCCTTTTTTTGGCCTCAATTCCTTCCTGCATGGGCAAGAAGGGAGGCGTCGCACGAGACGAAACGAGGGAGACGATCAATCTTTTAGGGTTGATCTCTTTTTTTCTCTCTCTCGATCGTCTATTCTGTTCTCCCTTTCCATCTCCCGCATTCCTTCTCCGTCTTTGTGTTTCAAGAATTCCAGTTGTTCTTTTCCCTTGTGCTCGAGAGCGATCAAGTCAATTGCGGCTTGATCCCTCGACGACGTTTTCCCGTAGCTCAAGATGACGGCGGCTACGTCAGGTACCGTTGCGATTGAGCGCACTTATTTTGAGACTCTGCTCCGCAGGTAAGTTCAGCCCTCCGGAAACTGAGAGCTTGAAGCAACCCCAAAACTGGACCCTAGCAACCCTCCCCTCCATGTCTCATCGTGAAGCGTTCCCCCTCTCGCCTGCGGGCACAGTGAACTGAAACTTTTACCCGCGGAGGCTGACTCGTAGTATAGGGCCAACGTTGTATGTTTCTACCCCAGCGCCAGACGAGACGATACGATACGATTCGGCTCGATCGATCTGCTAGTTCCTTTGAAACACCTCCTCTAATGCAACCATCTACGTAGAACACCAATGACTTCGCCGTGACCGCAAATGGCAGCTCGTCTCAAGCTGAAGACTTCACCATTGTCCCGAATATCGAGTATGAAACACTGCTCTCCATTGCTCACAAGTTTTCTCGTCTTCGTCAAAACCTGATCAATGGAGGCGTCACGGAATCGACGATTGCTGTAAGTACGCACCATCCACACCTACTGCAACCCTAGAGTTGGCCACATGATGTACACTTTCGAGTCATTCTACAAACTTCCAAAACCCAACGCCGGACTAATGCTTGCGTGAAGGTGTTGAGCCAGGACGTGGAAGCCCCGCTTCCTGATACCGGCTCTCGTGGTTTGACGAAATTGGAGCAAGAGAACACTGATGACGGCGGGGTCGTGCTCAGCCATTCCAAGAGGTCGTATTATACCACCAACAACAAACCGGATGGTCGGCATCACACATCACACAACGGCAACGGCAACGGCAACGGCAACGGCAACGGTTTTGGAAACGGTGGCTATCATGGCGGGTACGGCGGCAGGTCTTTTGGCAACCAGCAGGCATGGGCCGACGCTGACGCTGCTGGCGACGACTTCTCGGCCTCTTACTCTGGCGAAGGGCTGACCCCTGAGACAACTCATCATCAGACGTTTGGCCAATTCAACCAGAATGTTGAGGTCCAACGTCCTCAATATGCCCGGATGTGCAAGAGGACCATTGTTTTGGCTGGACTGCCCGATGACACGAAGCACGAGGACATCACCAAAGCCGTGCGCGGTGGCCAGGTTCTAGAGATCTATATCAGACCACACGAACACATGGCCATGGTTTCATTCTTGCGCGAGGAAGATGCTGTACGCTTCTACGATCACTCGAGGCGTTATGATCTGTACATCAACCACAAGCGGGTAGGTGATCTTGGTCTTTCTGGCAATGCGACTGGCTAAATGCTGCTATAGGTTTTCATCAAGTGGGCTGAACGGCACTTTCATCTTGCTGGCCATGTCGCGCACAAGATCGTTCAGGGCGCGACCCGTAACATGGTCATCCGACGCGTCGACCCCAACCACACCGAGGACAGCATCAGAGATGATCTTGAACACATCCACAACCTGATTGTGATCAAGATCGAGTTTCTTGGGGGCAGCTGCCACATCAAGACCAATTCCGTTCATAACGCTATGTTCGCTAGAACCTGCATGATGAGTCGCGCGTGAGTGCCCTGAGTTCCCGTCCAGACTGCGCATCTGTACTAATGAGATGAGTAGCAAGTACAAGGGGTCCAAGATTGATTGGGATCTGGATGAGTGCGCGCAGCCCCTGAGGACAGAGCAGAAGCCACCGCCTCCCAAGCCCCAGCGCATCCCCTCCCCCAAAAGGCCTGCCGTGAGCATCAACCGCTTTGCTACGTTACGGCTGGATGATGAAGACGATGAGAGCGATGATAAGTTCGACACCTCATCCGAGTTTCCTGCATCCACAACTGTCGGGGTGACGGCTTGAGGCCGTGGCTGGCACGCGACGGGGACTTTAGGACATCCTCCTCCCATTATTTGTACGATTACTGCGCGGCCATACAGCACTGGATCCCTCCTGACAAGGTAGAGCCATTGCGGGAGACGGTCCGTGTGTCTCGTATGGCCTGTGGCTATTTTTTTTTATTCAGTGAAAGGGGGCGGCGTCGAGGAGTCGATGGTTTAGTTTAATATGGATACCCAGTATTGTCAAGATTGTTACAACACCGACATGCTTGACTTGATGTCAAGAAGTTGTCAGGGGCAGTCGCTTAGGGGGGGACGGGCTGGGGAAAATTGCACATGTGAAGAAGAGGTGGTAACAAGTGTGTTCTTGTAGCTTTGTGTATTACGAAACCACACGAGTCGTTTCAGCCATACTAAATGGCAACACATTCTTGTTCGCATTGTGGCGTATCTGATGTTGTGATCGTTGCAGAAACTCGACATCTGGGTGCTGTAAGTTTGTCCTATACACGAATAGATGAACGGTAGAGCGTTCCTCTGAATCTTCCATGAGCTGGCTTCTCCTTTTGCGTTTCTGTTTATTTGATCCGGCCATACGGTACACTAGACATGATACTGGGGTAGTTTGTCGGTAAGAAGCGCTTAACCGCCTGGCAGGGAGATGCCGACGAACTTGAAGCAAGGGAAGCTAACAGACAAACAAAAACATCGATATCGAGCTGCCCTTTTAGGAAACTCGTCGATTCATTGCCTGTGCAAGAGACTAGGTACACGATACATGTGCAGCCAATCGGAACCGACGAGAAAGACCAGGTTAGGAAGAAGAAGAAGGATTCGGTTCCGGGAATCCTTCCCATGCATGCACGCTAGCATCCATGCAAACAAAGCGAACAACCAGCCTTTCTACCAGCTGCTTATCAGCTATATGGCATAGCATTGTATGGTATGGTATTGTTCTCGGCCCGGGTACGGTGTGGGCGGTGTAACCAAAACCCAACCCCCCGTCCATCATATCTCACTTCTTAACGAGGGCGTGTGTTTGTGATCCGATGGCGACGTGATTCGAGAGAGAGGTGCAGAGTGAGAGTGGGCGGTCGCGTGCGTGACTGGGCGCATCCAAGGCTGGGCTGGGCAAGCCGGGGCCGGGGCCGGGGCTGGGATCGATGCCATTTGAGGAACAAAGGAACAGAGACAGGCATACATGGATCCTTGTTGGGCAGGTATGATGTGATGTATATTTATGGAGGGGAGTAAGTACTTTGACTAGTGTATACTTCCCATTGAAAAGGCAGTAGAAGGAGGAAGGGTGTGGGCTTCGCTTCACCGAGGGAGGTTGGTTGGTCCAACCCACGCCGCATGCTTGAGAGCAGCAACACCAGCAGCAGCTCCTTTCTACCTAGCCATGATGTCTATCTATCTAGCCAGGAATGGCAATGGTACTTCCTACGCCGACTCTCACAGCACACCTTGAACCTCCCTCGTCTGGGCACCTGGTCAATCACGATAGCTTTGATATGGGATTCCGCTTCCCGCATCTCACTCCCTACCTCATTACAGGTCTTCCCCGCGCTGATGCTGACACGCTCAAGTTGTACACACCCACCCACACGCCGTATTGATCCTACGCACCAAGATGGAGCCTTGCCATGGACTGCGTGACTCGACCCAGCGAAGAAATCATCACTACCAAACGATCACACCCACTGCCGGTTTGCCCAAGGCTGGTCCGTTAGTACGTGAGCGATATATAGGTATGCATGTACGGAGCGACAACTTACCGTTGCTTCTCTACGCCGAGCGATTGACGAGTCCTACATACTAGGTACATAGCCAATCACATATGTGCAAGCAGATAACGACCGCCCTTTCAGACCGGTCTGCTCGGAATACGTGCCGTGCCGTGCCGTGGCTGTTAGCTAGCTCTTGTGCAACGCAAGACGTACATACGGCCTGGCCACCTGTACTGCCCATCTGAGGAAAGCATTGTCCCTCAAGATAAAACACATCCTACAGCCTTGGATATCCAATGGGCGCCCGGCCTCTAAAGACTAGACTTGCTGAAGTAGGTAGTATCCATGAACAGACGTGATACCAAGGGGGAACTTCTATCAGAAAACATGATTTGGGATACTCCATGTACAAGATCGAAGAAAAGCGTGTCTCAGCCCGTAATATCGTCATAAACCAACGTATAGTATTTGACCTGATGCTAAAAAACTAAGGGTATTCCATGCGCTATGACTCCACACGACCGCCCAGATGCATGCTCATTGTACGACTATGAAAAACCATGGGGTCTGTCCCCCACACCCCTAACCACCTCCCATCGACCCCGGGACCCGGGCCAGCCCTGCCTATCACCTCAGACTAGATAGCCAATATTAGATGGACCCCTAGATCCCGCCCGCCTAGCGTCTTGCGTGATTTCTGGACGCATCCTTCAGGAAACCCATCAAGAAGTCCTTGTCTGCAGGTGTCAAAGGCGTCTGGCTGCCACGCCGACTGCCGAGCGATGCGCTGTCACCAGCGCCGGAAGCAATGGAAGCAACGCGAGATCTGGGTCGCATGTTCTCATTCATAGAAGCCGGCTCCTTTCCTTTTCCAAAGAGCGAGAGGAGGCTGCTCTTCTGCTCCGGAGTTGCCTCGGGGCGGGCCTTGAGCATTCCGCTAGGTACGGGCAACGCCGCCGCCGAAGGCGCCCCCAGGGACATGGCGAGGTTGGAGGCGCTCGAGTCTAGACTGGTCCCATATGGATACCCCACAGACCGGTTTGGCGTTGATTGCTGGGGTAAGGGGGATTGCTGGAATGAAGGCACAGGCTTCTTTCTGGATGCAATAGCAAGAGCTCCGAACGGAAGATTCAGTTCTGGGTTAGTCATCTGGGACTGCTCATTGTGTTCCAGACTTTGCCTTACTGCGGTGGCTGGTGACACAGACTTTTCGATGACAGACGCTGTTGTTGTTGTCGTAACAGCAGCAAGACCAAGGGGCGATCGGCCCTGCGGCATGGACTCGGCACCCGACAGCTTCTTCGTTGCATCTGTCTGCTTAAACATGTCTAGAAGGCTTGACTGGTGCTTATTGAAGGATCCAACGGGATGCGAACTGTTTGATGGAGTGAACCGAGGGCTGGCTGATCCAATATTGATGTTCTGAGGGTAGCCTTGAGCCTGCAGAGGGTTTTGAGGCGGGGCTGCTTGCTGTTCAACATCTGGCTGTGGTGTAGTACCCTTGAACACACCCAGCAGACTCATAGAGTGTGCAGTTGGCGTAAGGCCTTGTCTTGGCAGAGGAGGCGTTCCTTGCACACCAAGAGGGCTTTGATGCTGATACTGCTGATATTGCTGATTCTGTTGTTGATGCAAGTGATGCTCTTGCTGCTGTTGTCGCTGCTGCAGGTGTTGCTGTTGCTGCTGTTGCTGCTGCTGATATTGTCGCTGTTGCAGATGTTGCTGCTGCTGCTGTTGATATTGTCGTTGCTGCTGCTGTTGCTGGAGATACTGCTGCTGCTGCTGCTGCTGTTGACCAACATTGCCGCGGTAGCCTTGAGGTGGCCCGGGAGGAGGTATCTGCTCCTGCATTGCTGGCGTTGGCACCATCCCTCGAATGAGTACAGATTGCTGAACCTGGGGAGGTTGAGGCTGTGGGTGCATGAGTTGCGGTGGCTGCTGATTCGAGATTTGGCGGGGTGAGATGACTTCACGGGGTGAGACGATGAGTTCTGGTTGCCCATTGTAGCCTGTCGACATATGAACCTGAGGCCGAGAGATCGAGTGCCGATGATAGGCTCGTCTAGGTTGTTGCTGCTGCTGCTGTTGCTGCTGTTGCTGCAACTGCTGCGGGCCAACGCTAAAATAAGGTGGCTGGCTTTGTGGGTAGGACAATCGCTGCGTTGGATGATTGTGCGGTGGTGTGCGAGGTCGAGTAGCTTCGGCGAAGACCTGCTCATGCGGAGTATGAGGATACGGGGGAGCCGAAGGTGAGGCGTTGGTATGGCCGTTCTGGCCCGCGGATGGCGCTTTGGATTGTAAAATAGACATCAAAGCAGCCCCGGCGTTCACATTTGGCGCAGCACTGACACCCGACGGCATGTATGCATTGCTAGCATCTGCACCGTTCGATTCTGAACCTTGTTGGTATCCGGGTGTGGGTATAGGAGGCGAGATCTCATCGAGCTCGACTTGCTGATCGTCCTCGGTGAGAAGATCCTCCTCCTGTATAGGGACGGGATGTTGGTGTCCCGTTTGCCTCGCAGCCTTGTGGGCATCGCGCTTCTTTTGTTGAACTACCCATTTCTTCAAGGGGACCAAGAACGGCGCAACCATGTAAAACTTGTTGGCGTTCATAGCAGCTTCTGCAACATTGCCCTCACCTCGGCCAACACCCTTCTTTTTCCTGAAAGCCGGTAGATCCTGCAACTTGTACCATTGTATTTTTCCAATCTCTTTTCTAGTTTTGGGCTCGAAGACTGTGTCCATGGGCACGTCCCGGAAGACGTAAAGACGCATGTGCTGATCACGCATAGTGATCTCGATGTACTTAACATTGCTGTCCTCGGGAACGAGACCGGCGGCACGAACATCGAAACCCGTCTCTTCGAAGACCTCACGGATGGCGCAGTCGAGGTCGTCCTCGTCCTTGTTGATCTTACCCCGCGGGAAACTCCAGTTAGCGTTGCTTTTCCAACCTCGGACAAGCACGGTGCTGTCCATGGCGGAATTCATCATGATGGCGCCGCGCACCGGCACTCGCGTCTTGTACAGCACAAATTCATCGAATGCCTGCATATAGCTGTCCTCGCTGAATGAGGCGAACAGAGGGCAGTGCTGGAACATGCGGAGGCAGAAGGTGCGAAGCGACATGTTCGGCAAGGTCGGGTCCAGCGGTCGAATAAAATCTTCGTAGAACCAGTGTGCCTCCTCAACCTGAAAGCAGATGCGGGCGACAGACTGCAAGTCTTCCTGCGGGAGGTTTATTATGAAGCGGACGCATAGGTCGTCCAGCCAGTCTTCGAGAGACATCTTTTCCTGAACCTGAGACATGATGGGCCGGATATTCTAGCATGTCCACGGCGAGGCGCGACGGGGATTCGGGGTTGTAGGTTGTGTTGGACGCGATTGTCAAGACGAGGAGTGAGGGCTCATGCGTCGGGCGTTGTTGTTTTGGCGTCAGTCAGCAAGCAAGCGGGTTAGGTCAAGCCAGCAACGCCGCTTTGGAGGCTGAGGTGGAGTACGGGGGACAAGTTGGAAATCGAAGCCCAAGATGCCGGGTAGAGAGGTAAGAAACAGACTACTCCCAACTTTGAGAAGCCTTGTTTTAATTATGCAAAAGAAGAAACCAGTTGGGCACTGAGGGGCAAAAAAGGTTCGCGGAGATGGTTGGGAGCGCAGCGCAGGGCCGCTTGAGGTTGGAGTTTGACTGACGAACCTCAACAAGACGACTGTCGGCCTCTGTTGACGTGGAGAGCTCTGAAGCCAATTGTTCCTATGCGAGCTGACCCGGCCAAAGCTGGCAGCTGGAGGCTCGAAGATGTGGGGGAACGGATGATGGGCTACGATAAGATAAGGTCGTTCGTGTGTGGCTTGAGGCTCGAGGCTGCTGCAAGCCACCATCGATTGTCGTGCAGCTACCAGTTGATTCCCCTCCTGCGTTACCTCACCTTGCCGCCTTGCCTTACCTCTTACCTAAGTATTAGTTAGTGTATGTGCGGGCGGCCCTTAATGCATTGACATGATCGACTTCCGATAGTCAATATCGACTTTTTACATCGATTTTTAAAAACCCGCCCGTCAACCGGTTTCTGTGTCGCTTCTCGCCTCGCTACCCTTCTAGCGGCGGAGGCTGGATCTATCTAGATGGACAAGTATGGCAAGTACAGTACGTCAACTGTAAGCAGTAGGCAAAATAATGGACACAATCCATTGCATTAGATGTGGCAAGCACCAGAATTAGCCGGTGCTAATTATGCCATTCCGCAGTGGGCGTGCCTCGACCAATACGCCGTATCCTCCCATCGGTCTGGTCCCAAAGGCCTGCGATCAATCGCTTTAACCTGATCCATCGCTTGTCACGAGCTCTGTACAAGGTTTATTTTGTAGTTACATTGTATTGTACAGTAGAGGGGTCTCTCTTTTTGTTGCGATCCGATGCCATGGCCTTCTAAGGTCCCAAGGTAGTATTCATTCAGAGGGCAATTCAACCACTCCCTCCCAAATGTCGTCATATGGGCAGACGTTGGAGCTTTCCAGCCAGCACCACTAAATTGCCCAGTATTATTTGTTTGTTGCAGCTTGTCACGAAATTATACCGGTCGCTCGAGTCACTGATCTGCCTGATTCTAACTCGAAAGCATTGCCCAAGCATGCCCGAACTCTAAGTTTCCTGCTTCATTAGCTGGGCGACGATCAGCGGTCAAACCACCGAGGGGGCCTCCAATCCCATCCCACTTTCCCTTTTTACAACGCAGCCGGTTAGATTGAGTGTCGTCCAAAGCGCGTCGGCCTTTGGCGCAGATACGCTTTTCAGCCATGCGTTTTCGCCGGAACCTTGCTCGGAGGGTTTCCAAGCTCCTGGGAAATCCAATTGAAGCCTTCATTTCACGTACTGTAGAGCCATAACAGAGCGCAGCCATGAGCGCGCCCGCACATTGAAGCTTCCCGGAAGATCCCTGTACAGGAGAGAGAATTGAACCCTCCTCTCTTGGCTCCCTTGTCCGCCACGCAGCCGCGTTACTCTGTCGCCGCGGCCTCCAGGGGCTCTGAGCATCCCGTCTCCTCGGCGGTACTGGAAAAGGGTCGCCATGTGATGTCGATTAGCCAGCGCTTCTAAGTATTCTGATTACTCACGACTCAGGATGGCCAGAAATAGGTTCAAGCCACTGCGGCTCAACTTCACAACCCGCGTACCTACATTGGCCTCCGGATATCCGGATACGGGTACGTTTCTGCCGGCCAAAAGCAGTGCAGCTTCCGAACGCATCGCAAGTGTGCCTACGTCTATCGATGGGCGTGACCTCATTGACTCTGTTTGTTTTGTGGTCACCGCAAATCGCGAGAGCAGAATCCAGTGTTCAATAGACCTAGAACGAAGTAGCGCCGTCGTATACGTGGCAACGAGAAGAATGATGGGTTCTTTTGGGAAATGAGCTCGGCGGCCGATGTTTTCCCAATGTGTGATGCGCATTTGTCAGCTCGGTTGGGCATGTTGTAGTAGTGCACTTAGCGAGCCAGGCAACATTTCAAAGCTCGTGAGCCGATCTGTGATCGAGGACGGAAACAATCATGAATGCAACCGTCGTCCCACTCAAGTCAACAGAAAAAAAAGGGGGACAGGCCTCTTATTTTGTAAATTAATGTCACCATGTCTACAACCAGGTTTCATGTAGCCGGATCCAAACAGTATGGGCAGCATCTGCAGGTTTGGCGGGCGCGTTCCCATTTGCCAACTCACGTGCACGACCAGTTTTTGCCTGCTGCAGCAGTTGCTGCAGGATGACGAGGGAGTCGGGCGGGAAAAGGGCCAGGTGATCGAGTGCAGAAACCGCGATGGGCAGCGGTTAAACTCGGTTGCTCGGCATCGAGTCACCCGTGGACTCAGACGTCACATAATGGAAGGGGCTAGCAAAGCTGGGCAGAAACCTCTAGCGCTTAGTGCCATGCACCTACTCGTTTTTGACCCAGCCGGACCGTGGCGGTGATCAGAGGAACGGGGCAAAGCGGACCCTCCGACTCGGTGGTGGGGCCGTAAAATCCTTCATCCTGGCCCACTTGTGGCCTCATCTCCCGACTGATTAGCATTGATCAGCCAACTGAGCCGCTCGTCTCATTGGACCACTGCAACTTTTCCCCCTAGTCGCTGGTCCTCTTGGGCCTGCTGGCTAGTCATACAAACCAAGGTCTCATTTATGTCATTACGTTATTCCTTGGTACTGTTTGCCCGCCAAATTGATCATGGATCGTACTCGTACAATTGTCGGAAGGCAAGGGAGTCTTGGAAGTGTTGCGGTCATGTACATACATTAACATTGGATAGTCCTAGCCAGGTGCGGGCCGGTCAGTTGGCGTCGCAACCTGTATTACTTCCATAACCCGACGGCTATCGACCAGCCCACCAGTCGTAGCAGGAAAAACAAACAAACAAAAAAAAACAAGTTAATCAATTTAATTGTCAAACTGCCAGACTCGAATGACTGACTAGCATGTATGTACATGCCACATACCGACAGCCGTGGCTTGTGGCGATTCAACAGGCAGCTAGGCGTTTTACTTACTGGACTTCTGAGAGGGACGGTTCGGGCACCGGGCTGTTCCATGTTGTGGTTAAGCTACGTCGACCTATCCGGTAGCGTAGTAGTAATTTGTGTGGTCAGCCACCTGAGTTCTCGGCGGTACTCAGCGTAGCCTGCATCGCTGGGCTTCTGGGCTTGGGCTGTGCACGCAAAACCCCCTCATCTTTTTCACAATGCTTTGTTTGGGCTGGCTGGGCTGGCATTGGGATTCACCGAGACGCGGCTACGGCTAACATACATACATGTTCCTTGTCGGCAATGCGGTCAGAAGGGCTCAGTGTGGGCTCATGGATGACGGAGGTCGCTAACTTGGTGTTTCGGCCTCAAAATTTTATTAGATGGACTCGAGGGATCGTTGCCTGAATTCCAAAAAATAAACCCTTGTTTCTGCCGTTTCCATTACATACATGCATACGATTTACCCCCCATTTTCAGATGTTTCCTTTTGCTATTGGCCAATTGGTGCTTGATTTATTCAAACCACACGTGATTGACATTGGTTTTGGATTAGGTGTCCTACTACTGCAAATAACTGAAGTGGGAAAAAAAAGATTAACGAACTTGATCAACAGCCTTATCCACACGGACAGCGAGAATCTGCCAGCCGTTCTCGGGCTTTTACTCTTGTTCGGCGAGTCCGCAGTGCGGTTCCGCATGGTGCAACACCAGCAGCGTCGGAAGCATGCTCTGACAGTGTACGATTTTTTAACCCTCTACCCTCTCTGTAGGCAGCTGCCACGCCGACAGCGTTTGGCCTCTGAGAGCTGAGCAATGCTTTCGCCAAGATGGTTCGGCAAGAATTGGCTTGGGCGCTGGCCCAATCACAGGCGGGTTGGGTTGCAAGGGAGGCATGCCAATTGCGACATTTAAAATCAAAGACCCTTGCAGGGTTGACTTTCCAAGACTGCAAGACTCGCTAGCGTCGGCGCCGGGGCCAAGGGTCAAATCTTTGTGCGTCGGAAAATCTGGGTGGGGAGGGGAAGCAAGGGTCAGTACGTGAACGTGAACATGCTCGTACCAAAATAAAAGGTGGATTGCGCCGACTGGTACCTACGTCATCTCTCTGGGGGTGGAAACCGCCTGGTGTCTTGGTTTGGATTTAGTCCAGGAATCTTCCCCAGACCGACAGGGACGAAGGAAGGAAAGAATACAGGAATCGGCGACGGTGCAGCTTCTAGGTGGCCTAGCAGAATCCGTCCATTGGGCTTTAATTTGATTGCAGTAAATGCCAGCAACTGTCAGCTAGGAAAAAGTTAGGCATGCTGGCGCACCCGAAGGCTAAGGCTGGGCTGCCTCATCGCATAAGGTTGATACCGACTGCTTTGCTCATTACTTGCCCGTCTGGTGGCCGAACGCACATTAGCCTCGTAGCCTCTTCTCTGCCCGCTACTACCACCGCACCACCACTACGCCCTATCTATGTACGCTTTGATACGTACGTACGATGAGGATCTATCGGCTGCACCACACAGTGACCACTGCAGGAACTCTCCCCCTGGTACAAAAGCAACCCCGACTAAAACAATTGGAACACTGGAACGGGGAGAGATGGGACCATGGCCAGCCACGCTTACTACAAGAGGGCATCTTCCAGTACATGCACGTTCCAGCGTGGGGTAAGCCAGGATGGCAGACCAGGATTCGACCAGGGTTTATTTCTGCTGGGCAAAGCCAAATGGGAGATATATTTTTTTATCAGTTAAACATGGCATGGGTGGTTGAAATGACTGCCCATGTTCGTTCGCTAGGCTCGTTCGAGGGAGTGTGGTCTCGGTTTTTGCCCACCCACACTAGATAACGCGACAAGCGCAGTCAGCTTCTGATCAGCCTCCCGTAGCAATCTGATCATAGGCCCAGACGCTGGCCTGCTCTGATAGGTTGTGCACTCCCATTCTGGCCAGTGGTCCCAGTCGGACCCCCCTCGGTATCCTCTTCTCCTGACTACTGCACGTATGTACCGTACATTCTATCTACATGCAGCGGTACCCCCTACCCTCGACCCCCCATGGCAACGGATACTAGCTGCCAGAGGAAAATACAACGCCCACCATCCCTGCGACTTCTTGCCTTGTCCCCTGTCTATCCACTCTTCCCATCATTGACCAATCCCCTCGGCCGCGCGACGCCAGAGGGCGAGAAGAGGGACGTAACGCAGATAATCGACAAGACCCAGAGGCGTGCGGTGCGCATGGCCAGAGAGTGCCGTATCCAGGAGTGGTGCCGTCCGGTCTCTCTTTCTCTTCTCGCTCTGGCAAAAAGCAGGCTAGGGAACATACGTAGGCAAATCTTGGAATTTCTGAATCTGCATAAGTACTGCCGTCCTTCCCCGTGTCGGTTTCCCCGTCTTGAAACCTTTCCTCTTTCACTCTTCTCACCCATCCCATCTCGACTCACAACTGTCTCTGTCTCCCACTCGACTCGGTACACGTTGTAAAGATGGCTCCCTCTTCTCACAAGTCCGAATCCAAGGAGGCCGGCAGCATACGGAACTCCGACGACGTTGCCACCGGCCATGTTGTCGAGAACTCCGACGGCCTGGCTCGCCGGCTTAACAACCGCCAAATCCAATTGATCGCCGTTGGTGGCTCTATCGGCACTGCCCTCTTCGTCAGCATCGGTCAAGGTCTCTACCAAGGCGGCCCGGCCAGTCTCTTCCTCGCCTACCTCCTCTACAGCTGCATGCTCGGTCTCGTCAACAACTGCATGGCCGAGATGTCCACCTACATGCCCGTCAGCGGAGGCTTCATCCGAATGGCCGGCAAGTGGGTCGACGAGGCCTTCGGCTTCATGGCCGGCTGGAACTTCTTCCTCTACGAGGCGCTCCTGATTCCCTTTGAGATCACTGCCCTGAACATTGTGCTGTCTTTCTGGCGGGACGACATTCCTACCGTCGCCGTTTGCTGTGCTTGTATCGTGCTTTATGCGTAAGTCTCCACCGGTTACTAGTTCCGCCCCCCGGCGCACCGAGTTACTAACACGGCATCCCCAGTATTCTCAACATGGTAGCTGTCCGAGTCTATGGCGAGGCCGAGTTCTGGCTTTCCGGAGGCAAACTCATTCTCATCATCATGCTCTTCTGCTTCACCCTCGTCACTATGTGCGGTGGCAACCCGAAGCACGACGCCTACGGATTCCGCCACGTAAGTAACTATCACTTCCCCCAGTTTCCACTGTTTAGTCGTGACGAGAGGACTGCGCGCTGTGTCTTGGTTTTCACGTCGCAGTGGCAATTGCTGAACATTGCTGACCCGATCACAGTGGAGCGACCCCGGCCCATTCAAGGAGTACCGTTCTACCGGCAACACAGGTCGCTGGGAGGGATTCCTGGCTGCCCTTTGGAGCGCCTCATTCACCATCGTCGGACCCGAATACATCTCCATGGTTTCTGCCGAGGCCAAGCGACCGAGTATATACATCAAGACCGCTTTCAAGACCGTCTACTACCGCTTTGGTCTTTTCTTCATCATGGGAGCTCTTTGCGTTGGCATTGTTGTCCCCTACAACGCCAAGGCCCTCGCTGAACTCTACGATGGCAGCGGACACGGCGCCGGCACTGCTGCTGCCTCGCCCTATGTCATCGCCATGAACAACCTCGGAATCGGTATTCTCCCCGACGTTACCAACGCCCTTATGCTTACCAGCATTTTCTCTGCCGGCAACACTTATACCGTAAGTCAATTTTGCCCCCAATGTGCTCGGTTGTTAGTTTGCTGACCTCCCAATAGTACGCCGCCACACGCAGTCTCTACGGCCTCGCTCTTGAGGGTCGCGCGCCCCCCGTCCTCCGTAAGACTCTCAAGAACGGTGTCCCGATCTGGTGCTTTGCAGTCACCATGTGCTTCCCCATTCTGTCGTTCCTGTCTCTCGGCAGCGGTAGCGGCAAGGTCCTGACATGGCTGGTAACCCTGATCACCGCTGGTGGTGTCATCAACTTCATCGTGATGTGTGTCACCTACATCTTCTTCTACCGTGCATGCATGGCTCAAGGCGTGGACCGCCAGTCTTTCCCGTACACTGGCTGGTTCCAGCCTTACAGCGCCTACATTGCTCTCGCCTTTGAGACGTGTGTGCTCCTTTGCTACGGTTACGCCAGTCTCTCGCCCTGGAACACGCAGGACTTCTTCATAAACTACACCATGGTGATTCTGGCGCCTACTATGTTCTGTTTCTGGAAGCTTGTCAAGCGCACCAAGTTCATCAAGCCGATGGAGGCCGACCTGGTCTGGGACCGGCCCCTCATTGACATTTACGAGGCCTCCTTCACCCACGCTCCCGTGGGATTCTGGACCGAGGTGCTGCAGATGTTCGGACTCCGACGCAACACCAGGGAATCCAGCAAGGTTTAGAGTCGAATTTACAAGTGAACGTGAGAAATGCGTGATGATGGCGTTTTTGGATCGAAAAGATACCCTGTCTGCGCTCTCTTCCAGAAGAGGCTTGACGCAGCAATGGAATTATTTGTCGTTAGCCTGAATTTTATATATCAAAAAGACACTTATTATTGTGCCAACACTACGGAGTCTCTTGGGTGACCTCTTTACTCGCTTCCTCTTTCGAACTGTCCGTGGAACTATATTTCTCTGTGTGTGTGTTCATTGCGCAGGTTTCCCGATGAGAAACCTATACCACCTGGCCAAGGGCAGCACAAGGACAGCACGATCTGCATGCTGATTCCGTTGAAGACGTCGACGATATCGTAAGTGGCTTCAGTCTTCGTACACCAATCACCATTTCAAGGGATGATGGATCGAAGCCTTCTGTCCGTTGCTAAACCGCAGCTACCAGACCGTTGTACGTGCCGATAATCCCGCATTTCCCCTGAACCGCCCGTTGCTGGCATCACCGACGACCCTGACTCCTCCGCGAAGTCAGCATGGGGCCCATGGCGGCATGTGGTTCATGGAGATTGCCATGTTGTGGGGATGCTCAGGGATCCAATCCCATCTGCGTTCCCCCTTGGCACCTTGCCTGCAACGAGTTTAGGTATTTGCCTGACTTGACCGCTTTTCTCCATTTCTCGTGTGTTTTGGATTTGAAGGCTTGGCTGCCTGGAAAGTTGGCCAGAAAAAACCCCATGTGGGCATTTCTCCAAATCCAAATATATCGAAATCCTGGAGAAAGTCGATCCGTGACGCAACCACGGCCTTGGTTTTTAGTGCATACGCAAGTCAGTGTCAGTCTCAGTCAAGGGCCTCTCTACTTTTTCTGGCACGCGACAGATACAGTGCTACTGTACCTGCAAGTAAAAGACCCAGTCTCTCTTGGCTGCCTAACATTAACGTTGATTCCTGGCACCTGGAGGAGTCGAAGCAAGTCCTTCTCATGGGTCACCTGACGGGTTTGCACCGAAAGTCAGAAAACAGAACAGACAGACACAGCCGCTTACTCTAACCATACTCGGACTTGCTACGCCTCACTCACTGCCGCCTGGGCTTGATACGCATACTCCTCCTATCTATCCTATCTGCTACTACTACCACTCTACCACTATCTATACTACCACATATCAGATCGATCACTATCCGATATACCGTCCATCCACTCACTACCTACCAGCCAACTCCGCACCTAATCTACGGGAACCAAAACCCCAAACAGCCCCCTCCCCCTCTATCTTCCCTTCCCCCGCAAAATACTAGATACGTACCCTGCCCGCGTTGCATACTACCTAGGGACCGCTGCTGCTTGCGCATTGCTTCTTATCTATTGCCTTGGCTTGCTTCCCCTGGCCGGGACGCTACTACTGCACTGTGTCTAGTACGGTTCACACTTACATTACATAGTCGCAGCTGTGCCGCGCGCGCGCCCTGGGGCTGAGACGGACGGGGAGATAAGGAAACTGCTTCCGCGGTGCCGCACGCGCATTTCGCCCTACTAGGAGCTGCGGCTGGCTTGATTTGGAGCAGCAGGAAACAGCCAAAACGGGAAGCAAGCAAGCGGGAAGATAAGCCCAAGAGAGTATAGTAGTTGTAACAAAAAAACACACTACTACAACTGCAGCTCCGACTCAGTCATTTCAGCCCGCTCGCCCGCCCGCCCAATCAGCCGGGACAAGCCAAGCCGAAGAAGAAAAAAAAAGGAAGAAAAGAGTTAACCATGGCGCTCATCAACGCGACGACGAAAAAATGGATCTACCTCATCACCTACAACGCCGTCTCGTTCCTGCTGTGGACCCTCATCACGCTCCGCGCCGTCTCGTTCCTGGTGCTCGGCCCCGACACGGACGAGTACGACGAGCCGGCGGCCGGCAGCCTGTACCGGCAGCTGCCGTTCCCCCTTTTGGCGGTCACGCAGACGCTCGCGTTCCTCGAGGTCGCGCACGCGGCGCTGGGGCTCGTGGGCGCGTCGGCGGCGACGACGGCGCTGCAGATTGGGGGGAAGAATCTGGTGGTAAGTTACTACTCTTTCGTATTCTCTTTTACTTTTGTTTGGTATGATTCGTTCCTTGCATATGCCCGCTCTATCTTTGGTCGGTGTGCATGCATGCATACATGTCTTAGGCCTAGGCGTGTCCTACCTCGGGCACATACATATCAGTCTGTACACCTTATCATGTATCCATGTTTCGCTCTACACCTACCTAACCACTAGGGGCGACCCCAAGAATACCCAAGAAACTCTAAAAGCCTCACTTAATTCTAACGGTTTCCGCCATCTTATCTAGGTATGGACCGTCATGACGCGGTTCCCGGACCTGTTCCTGGGCGCCGACGATAAGGAAGGGGGCCAAAGGGGTTTCCTGGGGTGCGTCCTGGCCTGGGGCTGCTCGGAGATGATTCGGTATGCCTTCTTCGTCGGGCAGCTGCTCCGGGGCGAGCCCTTTGGCTGGATCAAGTGGCTGCGCTACAACGCGTTTTTGGTGCTGTACCCTGTCGGCATCGTCAGCGAGGCTTGGCTGGTCTATCTCGCCCTCGTGCAGGAGGCCGCGGGTGTCGGGCCCGTCTATCGGGGGTATCTGTTCCTGGGGTTGCTGACCTATCTGCCCGGTAAGTTTTACTTCGCATACATGGCATATCTGGTGATACGCTCCTCCTCCGCCTTTTCTGGGCATTGTTCCACTGCTTAGGATTTCCGGATTCGGAAATCGTTTGCACGCGACCTATTTCCCCCACACCGCACATCCCTACCCCTGACTGATATGATAAGCTGACTGACGTATTTTCCCTCCTGGCAGCTGGACCGTATCTCTTTACGCATATGCTAAAGCAGCGCCGACGTGCTGTTCAAAGACGAAGATAGATAGACAGACGATCGATTATGCTGCTGGTGTCTTGGGACAAAGGTTGTTGCCGATCATATATCAGGGTATAATAGACAAAAGTGGAATTATATGTAATCAACTTTACTACTTGCTACTAGACTCCAAGAAGAAATAGAAATAGACAGAGACAAGATCATCTATCTTACCTCATCCCTCCACACAAAACCAAACCCACCCGTCGCGCCCGTAGTCGTCGTCACCGTTGTGGTATAGAACACCGAAGAAGGGCCCCCAAACGCTGCGTCTCGTACCCCATCTTTTCTTTGTTAGGCCGCCGAAGATGCGCCAGGTGCGCGCAGTGTAGCGATAACATCCCTTTGGACAGCTTGGAAATCTCCCGTAGACATTGGGGCATTGATCCACCTCGTAGTGTCGCACTCTGCGGGAACCCCGGCGGGGCTCCCCCCAGGGGTCGGCACGCCAGAGACGCAACCTTGATCGACAAGTCGTAGCCTGTCGTCGCAGCAGATCCGGCGGGGTCCACGGGAGGAGCCATGCGCCGATGTAAAGCCATGCGCCGAGCCGCGGTACCGGCATTGACGCTGCTGCACGATTGCGTGGGATAGGGCCGTCGATGGGGCTGTGCGCGCTGTACAGTGAGGCCGAGATCACGGGGATCAACGGGGATGCTGGGGGGCGAGCGACGTCTGGTTCAGGTAAGTAAGGCACCCCATTTTAGTTCCAGTCCAAGTCACCGTGATGTAGCTGCTATGTACCGGTATGTATACGGGTCTCGTTAAGGCCGACGACCAGCGTGGGGGAGGTTCGGTGACGTCTACGGAGCCACTGGCTAGTGCTGCTGCTGCATACAAGCCTGGCATAGCCTGGGGCAAGCCCGTCTGGATAGAAGTCCATGTACGTACGGGATAATATCCTTGTCGTGAAAGCGCAACGGCTGTGGCAGACGGAACCCCTTGTGTCGAAGGCGGCTATGGCAAGGCAATATCCAAACAAGGCAAACGGTCGGGCGAGGCAGGTAAGGCTGAATTCAGGAGAAGCGTGTCTTGAGTTTGACTGAAGTCGAGGCGATAAAGGGGTAGTACATATGGATATCATAGTGGTGCGTAGTCACCGACCTGCACGCATAACACACCAAAGACTAATCAATCAAGATCTTACGATCAGCAAGTTACCTGCTCCGAATAGGGTGTTGGTGTCTGAGACGTAGTTTTTGGTTATGATCACACAGAATCCTTCGGATGACAATGTCCCAGCGGTTGCCTGAAGGGCCCAATGGCAAGGGCTGCAAGTCAAGAGTGCCGCGAGCGAATCCGCGGGGATGCTTTTGTTGCCTTGAAACCCCTCTGCTTGGTTCAAGCGACCAAAAGGATGATACGATTCTGAGGCGATGACATCTTTCTTAAAGTGCGGAGGTTTAAAGGACGGTAACAACATTGGGTCCCCATCAGGAGAGATATATGACAGGCAATCGCCATATGTCAATATTTCGAATTAAATGAAAACACCGGAGAGCTGGATCCCCATTTGGACAAACCGCACACAAGTATGTATGTGCGTGAGAATTTGAAGAATTTGGGCCAACTGCAGGCCGTATCTCAGTTCATCAATTTGACAGATCGTTACTCTACAACTCGCTATACAGACCTCGACATTACCCATCAAAAGAAGCCATAACCCAAAAACGCCGATTCCATGCCAAAGTCTATCTCTACGACCGCTGCTGCTGCCCCTTCTTCGACCACTCCCTCAACACATTCTTCTGAATCTTCCCCGTACTCGTCTTCGGCAGCTCCCTGACGACCTCGACCTCGCGGGGCACCATGAACTTGCTGATGGCGCTCTGGCTCTTGGCCCAGTCGATGAGGTCCTGCCCCTCCAGCTGTCGGTTCTCCTTGATCGTGATGTAGGCCTTGGGCCGCTCGCCCCAGTGCGAGTCCGGCACGGCCACGACGCCGGCCTCGAGCACGTCCGGGTGCTGGACGAGCATGCTCTCCAGAGCTACGGAGGAGATATTCTCGCCGCCTAGTAAGATGCCAAGCCAGGTTAGTATGTGCATTGTCTTCTGCTGGGGGGTTGTAAGACTTACCGCTGATGATGATATCCTTAGCCCGATCCTGGATCTGCGCGCTCCCGTCCGGATGCCACACAGCAAGGTCGCCGGAGTGCAGCCCCCCTCCCAGGAACACCTTTCGCGTGGCCTCGGGGTCCTTGTAGTACCCCTTTGCGCAGATGTTACCGAAAAACACAATCTCGCCAATCTCCTTCCCGTCCTTGGCGACATCAACCAGCACATTCTCGTCAGGCTGGTCCGTCTTGACGACGCGGATAGGCAGGCTCGTTATGAATCCGTGGCCCTGGCGCGCCATCTTGGCGTACTTTTCGGGCAAAGGTAACGAGTCCCAGGCGGGCATCGGGTATCCCTTGGTGATGGGCCCGTAGGTCTCAGTCATGCCGTAAACGTGCACGGGCTGCAGATTGAGGTTGGTCATCTGCTCGAACAGGTGCGCCGTCGGCGGGCTGGCTGCCACCGTCACTTTGACCGGCTCGGGCAGTTTCTCGGCTTCCGGGGCTGCGCATAGTAGCGTGTTGACGGTCGGGGCTGCGTTGAAGTGCGTGATCTTCTCCTCTTTTAGGAGCTTCCAGATCAAAGGGTAGTCGATCTTCCGGAGGCAATAGTGAGTTCCTCTCACGGCCGTTACGGACCAACTAACAGAATTAGGTTAATATGCCATCATCTCTTTGAGGGAAAGGATGATCAAACTTACGGGAACGTCCAGCCCATGGCATGAAACCTGCCTCTGTGTTAGCAATCCTTCTTGTACGCTCAGTTGAATCGATCATGAAGACATACATGGGAAGTGTCCAGAGATACCTGCACCGACCAGTGCCGTTATAATTGAGCCCGGACTCGATAATATTCGCCAAAGTGGCCAGATACGCACCCCGATGCGTCATAACGACCCCCTTCGGCCGCGACGTGGTGCCCGACGTGAACGGGATCGCAATCGTCGCATCCTCGTCCCCGCCGGCGCACCGCTGCGAATAGAGCCCCGCCCACCCCTTGCCCCCAGAAGCGACATCGTACTTCAGCCCCTCGAGGACGGCCTCATCGAACTCGCCCCCGAGCTCCCCCTCCATCGCGTCCGTGTCCGCGTCCACAATAAGCGGGACGCCCTGGTGCCCCTGCCGGAACTCGTCGAGCAGCGACACGTACTCATGGTCCGCGATGATAGCATCGACCTCGGCGAAGTCGAAAATGTACGTAATGTCCGCGGGCTTCAGTCTATAATTGACCGGCACGATGACGCCGCCCGCGGCCGCGATGCCGTAGATGCTCTCCAGGAAGGCCGGGGTGTTGGTGGCGAGGACGCCGACGCGCTTGTACCCGTGCTTTTGCAGGTAGTAGGCCAAGCCCCGGGCGCGGTCGGCGAACTCCATGTACGAGCGGCGCAGGACCCGGTGGTTGGCGGTGACGTGGTAGATGGCCGTCGCGTCGGGCTCGATGGACGCCGCGCGCTCCAGGAAGAAGGTGGGCGAGAGCTGGTGGAGGTGGTGGTTGTGAGTGTACTCATGGTTCAGAGCGGTTGTGGAAGCCGCTGGGCTCGGAGCTGGAGATGCCGGCGGTGTTGGCGGTTTCGAAGAACCTCCCAGGTGCCCAAGGAGGCTCTTGAGGCGCGAGGTTGCTCCGGACATGACGATGGCCTCAATTTCTCTCCTGGCAACTTTGAAGGCGGGGGTTTTCCGATGGTGAATACTGTGCGGCCACTGTGTTATATAACCTCAACCCAGGTAGCAGTCGTATTAGACACGTCTCGATGAGATATTCGTATACAATCATGAAGCGAAACGGTCAAATACTATGTAGATACATGGACAGCACTTAATGAATAGTTCAGATAAAAGGGGAAGTTAGGCCATTGCTAAAAAGGCGTCACTCGGCAATTGGGAGAAACGGTCGGAGGTCTACCCCAAGAATTCGCTATGTCATTGTCATTGGGGGGCGGGACCTGAGCCCGACAGGCTCGGCTTAGGGGAACTAACAATAAGGTAATATGCGGGGGAAAGCCTACCAAAAAAATTGGTCCGGGGTAAACTGGGACTCGAGTGACTTAATCCCACAGCACACTAGCTGGAACCGGCAAGGGATGTACAGTAGATCCTACCTATCGCCGGCACACCAGCCAACCCCCTTCATTCCCGTTGCTCAACGCTCAACGGGCGCGTTCTCATCATCTACACAAGCTTCTCAGGCAGACCAAAGACTCGATAATGCTGCATCTCTTCCCCCAGGAGACAGACCCGTGCCGGCAGATGGCCTCTCTGCTTACTTGCGCCTCTGATTTCCATCTGAACAGGATCCCACCCTTCATCAGCCGGAACGATCATGTTCGGGAATACGCTGGTCACTTGCTCGGTGCTGAGTACATGCGGGACGGTCGACTGCCCCGTAACGTAGTCGGTATATCCAAGCTCGGCGGATTGGTGAGGAATGCGAATGATTCGCATTTCGTCTTTTGTTGTTTTGCGTTAGCGATGAGATTCTGGGATAGCAAAACTATTGAAGTGCCACTTACCATTGACTGATATCAGCGCAAGCAAGGAGTCTCCGTGAAGGAACTTGATATCAATAATCGTTGCATCTCCAAGCGACAGGCACGAGGATGATGTCCTGGTGTCCCCGCTGATTCCATTTACGACACTGACGTCGGTCCGGTAGATGTGGACTATTGGTCAAAGTCAGTGGGGTGATCCAGATAATTACACCGCGGAGGTGGTCTTACCGTTGCTAGGCTGTCCATCTTGCGAAACAGCGGTGAAAGTCGAGCTGTTGATGGTGTTCTTGAACGGTATTAGCGAATGGAGAAGAGAAGCCGGCATTTCATAGGCAAGAGAAAGACTTACCTCATGCTCAGTGATGGACATGCTGACATCGAGCTTCGACACGCGGTTCTCCAGCTCAATCCTCGTGGGCTGGCCGAAACGAACGCTGCGCCTCTCGGCCTCAGCGATTCCATTGAACACCGCGCTCGCTTTGTCCACCAGATAATCTACGAGGAACTCGACCTGGGGGAGAACCCCGCCTTCAGGTTGGCCAAGCTCTTGGGATCTGATCTGCTTGTCGAGCATCTCCAGCACAGACGACCCGTCCTCGGCTTGTTGGCGGTCTTTCCCCGAATCTTTCGGTGAGACGCTACTCAGATACGCTCTCAGAGGGCTAGCCTTCATATACTGTTGGATGTACGTCAGGATTTTGCCGTGCTCCATAGTAGCTTCCTTCTCGGACAACTCTTCGGATATAGTTGATGAAGCCAAGCGATCGATCTCGAACCGGAGCCAAGTAGAGAAGGAATGGAAGAGTTCCAGCTCTTCCATCACTAATAAGAGGATCTTGTTCCCTACAAGCATCAGGCACGACACAATATCCATAACCTTGGTGACCTGTGCCGCAGTGAAACCGATGCCGTCCTTCGAGTCGTGAAATCGCGCGATGCCAAGCAAACGGCTTAATATGAGGGCGATCCGTTCTAGTGACGGTAGGAAATTCTCATGGATAAGGCTCCGGAGCCCTTCTAGTCCGGAAACCACGGCCTTATCCCATCGTTTGTGACCCTGTTGTGTGTAAGCAGAGCGACCCGGTATCGTGAATGTAGGGGGTAAAGTCTTACGCGTTCTGCTAGCTGGTCAACTAGCCATTCTTTCACTTCCGGGAAGGTGTGTCCTGTCACGACCGAGTGGTACATGGCCTGTCCGATATCCATGTCCCCATAAGTTCCGGCTTCTTTGAGTGTTTCGTTGATGCTGTTCAGGAATTTGCTTGGTAATTCTCTGGTGGTTTGCCACTCATACAGCATGCGCATCTGGACCTGCTTGACATATCTGAGTAGTTTTTGTAGGGTTGTTGTTTTGAAGGCCAGCAAGGAAAGGTTTTCGGGGGAGGAGTAGATAAACGTCAAGTCCCAGGGGACCACGTATAGAACATTGGACCCGCCATTTACTACTGATTGGAACACGAGTGAGTGCGTCGAGAGGTCCGGGTGGGAGGCATGCGCGGCCAGCCTCAGGGTACCATCTTCCTTTGATGGGCCTGGTGTCTTGAACTGAAACGATCCGATGACGAAGGAATCGTATATGCTCAGGTGAATGTGTCCGTCACTGGTCCCGACAACCATAACGTCGACCTCATCACTGCTCCCCGAAGAGAGGGGACGGAACAGAAACTCCAGAGAAGCCCGTGTGGTGAAAACATACATGTCATCGCTATACAACATTAATTAGTTCGCATCGTGTGTGCCTGGAAAATAGACCTGGCTTACCCAGAGCCACCCGATGCAGGCAGAGGACTGATCTTAGGAAGTGCCGTCTCGATCTCGAGAAATGTCAGCTCCCGCGGCAAGTCCATGACATCCTTGCGGTCGCCTTCGTCGGTACCATCAAGTGACAAGGCCTGCAAAGCCGCAGTCACTGATTCAGTCGGCTGAGGCGACGACCGTCTCCCGGTGCAATTCTGCGCCCAGCCAATATAGGTGATGGCACGGCTGCGGCCACCCTCGCAAACCGGGATCTGGTGGATGGCCTTGTTGTTCTCCAGACCCAAGAGCCTGACACAGCCATCGCTCCATCCGACAGCAAGAAACTGGCCTAGCAATGCAGTATTTAGTTAAGATGGGGGACGGACGACATGCGACGAACACACACGGGGTGGGTTGAGTCAAAGCTTTACTTACCATTGGGCTTCCAACGCAAGGCCTGCACCGACTCTTTCTCGCCGCGCTGGCTGCTCTTCACGACGAGCTGGCCATTCGACCGCCATATCTGCAACGTTCTGGCACCCGCCGCACCGGCGAAGAGCTCGATGGTGGGATTGTAGGTGAGCATGCCATCGTGTATCTTGGGGTCCAGCACAGTGTGGCTCATGAGGCCCAGCTGGACAGGCTTGGCCATGATTGGAGCTTGATTCAAACCGCCGTATCGCGGGGTCTGGTCATGCTCAAACGGATGATGGCTGGCTCGGACTTAATAATTGCTCTAGAACATGGTGCTGGGAAGTATTAAGAGGGAGAGAGCGAAATCATCACTTAACGCGCCTCGACGCGATTCTTGTGCGAGGTGGGAGGTGTTCTTGCGCTTTTGGAACCACAGTGTTGCTTGTTAGTTCCGACACTTGCTTCAAATTCCACACATAACAAGAGTTCCCTACCTTGTTTGTACGCATACCATTCAACCGGTTTTAATGTTATTAACTGCTCCGAATTATGCGAAAAATTACTTTGCAAATGATCAAGGAGAGAAACACCATTGTAATCTTTATACTATTTTTTACCCCTTGGCGATGCTATCAGTAATTACTCAGTGTACAGTGTGGACACCATTTATATGCATCTCATAGCGTTGGCTTTGGACATAATGAGTAAATCGCGTAAGATCAAGTATTGCGTTTTCGCATCAAAGGTGCGATGCTCTATAAAGTTGTTTGCTAGCCTCCATAGCCCTCTAACCACTTTTCGCTGTGAAACCTAAGTACTAAACTCCATCATCCCCTTTTCAGGCCTCTTTACTCGACCAGATAGGAGTCTGCCGTGGACTTGATGTCCTTGGAGAATGTAACCTCTTCGTTCATTTCAACCAGCGACACCGATGAGACCTGTTGAAAACACCTGTTAGTAGAAATTCAAGAAAACAGAGTGGAAGAAGCCGAATACTTACGTCAACGTCGACATATGGTGATGTCTTGGAGAACCGCACTTGCATCGGGAAGAACTCGTTCTCGTCGTCCGCCTGGGCCTCAAACTCGAACGAACCACTAGGCTCATCCGCCGTCACTGTACCAATCGACCATTCTAAGCTATCTCCCGAAACCTCGTAGGTCGCATCGAAACTGGAAACTGAAGGCTCGCTGGTGGCATAGGGGATCACTACGCTGACATCCTTCAGCTCCTCTCCTCCAGTCAGCTCGTACTCGACGGTAAGGCCGTAGTTGCCATCAGAACCCTTGTTGACCCAAACAGTGAACTGAATCGGCACGGCACTGTCATCGTCGGCCTTCGGGGTGGCTCTCCACCTCAGCACACCGACAGCGTTGTTGACGGGGAAACCGCGCGCAATGTTGCTCATCTGGATGACCTTGGAACTGTTGAAAGCACCCTTGTCGACATTAGGATGGGTACGGAACTGCGCGCCGTGGGAGGCGTTGGCCGAAAGGTCAAGTTTGACCTTGGTCAGGCTTGGGTCGGAAATTCGCAACGTCAGATCTCCGCTGACAGCGAGCGAGTTCACGGCTCCTTCTCTTGACAGCTTCGCCGATATGGACTCGTTGATAGTGATGTGGATGGCGTCCCGATCGAGGGTAGAAGACATTCGCTGGGCGGCGGGCTCCGCGGCAGGCGTCGGCGCAGCAGCGGGGACCAAGGGTGAATCGTCCACTTCATTGCCCATATCGCCCCGTACACGCTCGAACATGTCGGTGGTCTTGGACTTCTTGCCCAATTGCATTCCCTTGCCCTTCATCAAAGTGGGCTTGTGGGCGGCCTTGTTCTTCTCGGCTTCGTAGCTATCGTATGTATCTTGCGAGGGGCGGGCGGGCGGCGTGTACGTAGGGTAAACAGGGGTTCGTGGGACACCGGCGCGGCCACTTCGTGCGGCATCCTTGCGCTGCATCTCGAGCTGCTTCGCCTTGCGCTTGCGCTCTTCCGTAGCTTCCAATTCCTTGTTCTGTAGTTGCTGTTAGCATCCCTTCTAACACCCTTTGTATTTCCAGACATACCCTGGCAATGATCTCCTGGATGCGCTCTTCGTGGGACTCCATCTCGAGGAAAGTCTTGATCTGGCTGATGGTCAAGTTCTCCCGGTAGCCCAAAGTGACCAGCTCATCAAAAGCACTGAGCAGTTCATAGGCATTTCGGAGGATTTCGCGCTCATCCAGACTCTTGCATGTGCTGGTGACCACTTGGGCGAAGAGATGGAGCGAGTCGATGTCCTGCAGGATGTTGGATTGGCGGTTGGTGATGAGGACCATGTACAGCTCGTCCAGGGGCTGGTAGACGAAGCGGACATTGTCCTGCTCCACGGTCGTATGCTGTGTGCTCGAATCGGCCAGCTTCGGGAAAGAAGCAAGAAGAGCCTCGATTCGCGATCGGGGCATTTCGCGGAACTGTCTGGAGAGGACAGCCTTACCCCCTCGGGTGCAGATGGATGCGGCGAGGACAACCTAAAGGGCGGCGTGTAAGCAGTTTGGCAATAGCCAGGTACACTCTCGACATGTCGCCTACCATCTTGTATGTATGTGTGCTGAATGGAACAAGGCGATAGATGCGACTATGCGGGAGGAAGTTGCGCCAACAGCGGCTGTACAATGGTTGGATTTGTTGTCGCTAAACTGAGGTCGTAATCAATCGTGAATCCCAGGTGCACATTGATACAAGCTGTCCCCAAGAGACATGGAGCCAATTCAGGGATTAGATGTGGGATGTGGCCCGTGAGGGGCTGAGCCACAGCCGAATCTCCTTGGATCTAGGTACCGGGTCAGGTAGCGACTGGAACGTGGCGTGGCTGATGTACAGTGCGTATGTCTAGGCGCCCGCCCTTTGATTTCACTCTGAACTCGCAGTACGAGCACATTCAATGGCCTAGCAGAAGTGAATCAACAGGCGCAATGTGGCCTGCAGGATATGGTAAACATGCAAGCAATAATAACAAACTTTACAAAAGGCAGTCTATATGCAGTTTGACACGTGAATATTATTTCGGTATATGAGGAACATTACGATACATGCATCCTCAAAAAGCAACACTGAAAGGAGCTGCAGGCAAAAGAGTGAATTCGAGCAAGTGAATGCATGTAGTGTAGGTGCTGGATGTAGCACCTGAATTCACTGGGTCATCAGCCACAGCACTACCGCTGCGCGCTGGAATACAGTATGACCTCACGTAAGGTCACCCACCACCTGCCGCCCACGCGTTAATTGGAATGCTGGTTTTGCAAAGCGTGTTGGTGTCAACCTAAAACGGTTAATAATCCAACAATCCATCCATCCATCACTTCACAATCGAAGGCCCCCCGACGATCGCCACACTCCCTTCATTCCTTCGACCTACCTACCTATTGATTGTTCATCTCAGACCAGGATCAAGCTCTTCACAATCAACTGGATCCTGTACGGATCGCAATCGCAACTCTTTTGTCCAATCCGAAAGACCGGCCATTGTCCGAACTGAGGTCGACGCTTTGAACCACATTCCGGCGCAGCTTTTCCCAGCCCAACTTTCATCACTTGACGGGTGAAGTTGCTGCGAGACCATTTTCGGGATTCCGCGATACTTTTTATTTTGTGACGCCCATCGCTAGATTGCTAGAGATTGCGGTTCCGGTTACCTAGCAGTCTACGAAGTCGCAAGGCTCTGTCTGTTCCCGAGTACAGCCAGCTTTAAATCGATTTGTTTCGACCGACACCACAACAATAAGCCAGGACCGCTCGCAACCAATAAATTGCTGGTGTTTCTGTCCACACTCAACCGCAAACCAGCAATTGTTTCCGTAATAAATGATTTGGCAAGAGTTTACAGCAACATACACATTTGGTTCAGAAAGTCTCGGACTCCTTCATTGCAAGCTACTGTGCTAGATTCCAGTTGGATTAAGGGACTTCTTTGTTCGTTTTCCGGCTTCGTGGGAGGCTTCCCATGGTTTTCCCCCAGGCAACGGTCGCGCAGTCTACCAAAATCGATTTTTCTACTCGACATCAATACCACCACCTGTAACCACAGTCAACGCCTGAGTAGTGTTGATAAGCCTCTCCACAATGACCGGAGAGGAGATGGAAATCGTTGCTGGCAGTAGCCACCTCGATCAAGCTGAAGATATCGATATAGATCTCAACTACACCTCTGGACAAATGGATGATGACGTGATGCTTGGCGACTACGATCAAACTGTTGACGCCCAACACAGCCCTGAAGTGGGAGACGAGCAGATGGCAGAGGGAGATGATGCTTCGTATGGAATGGTCGATGCTGACGAAATCGATTACAACGAGGTGGCCGACCCAGCCAATGACCCCGACATTGAAATCGGCGGCACCGACGACAACTCGTGGCAGCCAGAGTCGGTAGCCATGGAGCAGGAGCTTGGAGATGCGCAGGCTTCCGTCGATGAGGTTGATTTCGCTATAGTCCCAGACGCTAACGACGTCGAAGTCCAAGATGCCACTGAGATTAGTAGCGAGGTCTGGCTTGAAGGCCAAACCTCGAACGTCGCAGATTTGCCCCCAGCTACTGCGCAAATATCTTCTACATCGGAGGCACAGAAAGACTCCTCGATTGATATTGAGATCATCTCTAGCAACGCTGACCATACGGAGGTATCGAAGGGCAATTTAAGTCCTGCAGCCTCAAATTACCCTCCCGCTAGCAGTACCGCTCCGCAGGAGCAGGGAACCCAGCAGTCCAATACAGAGGAGGAGCACCGATACGAGGCTCACGAGGAACACCAATATGAGCCCCAGGAGGAGCTCCACGATGAGTATCAAGAGACACATCACGATGAGTACCAAGATGATCATCAAGAGGAGCACAATGAGGAGCATCTCGAAGAGTATCCCGAAGAATACAATGAGGGATTTGAGGAAGTTGTTAAAGAGGTTGGCGAAGATAATCAAGAGCAAGAAGGAGCAGAAATGGCTGCATCCGAGATTGTTGGTGCCGACGCTACCGACGAAGGCCCAGAACCGTCGACGGATTTGCATCATCTTGAATCTGGTGAACCCGATGGAGGGGATGATGTAGAAAACGCGCAGGCCACAGATGAGTGGGCTGGAGAAAATCTCGGCGTTTCTGACGAAGTCCAGGCAGGCGTTGACTCTCATGAGACCGCCAGTCAAGCCGAGCACCCGGTTTCTCTCCAAAACCATGAGGCTGAACTCGTCGCACAGAGTTCATCTCCCTTGCGAATTCCGCCAGTGCGGAAGACGATAATGCTGGAGAGAGCAAGGCTGTTGGGCCATTGCCGCATCCGCAAATCACTGCTACTGAGGATCCGTCAGCCATTGCCGCTCGGTATGACATCGTTGTTCAGTATGGAGATTCGGATTATCAGCTCTTTGCTAAATCCACGGAGGATGATCCGAATCGCTACTTTCTGAGCGACCGATCCACGTTAGACTTGCCACTGGCGGACTTTCTTTCGAGTATTCGCGAGGTCATAGCCCAGGAACTCTCGCCCTTAGATGAGCTTGTAATGAGCATCGATGGCTTGGGCGTTGAGTTTGCAGAGGTATGTTTCGCCTTCCCCATTGCTTAAGCCTTAATACTGACCCGTGACAGACTACAACCCGTGATTTTATCGAAAGATATACCTTCGGTGATATGCTGGTTTTGTACGACAACCTTGCAAGCAATGACGATGCAGACTTCAAGCCTGATATCCATATTGTTCTGCAGGTGCGGCCCAATTGCAGCCAGCGGCTCGCTGCACTTGTGGACCAAGCCAACTCCGGTCGAGGTCTGAGTGATGTAGCTCTTTACCGTGATTCGCCCCAGCTCAATGATGACTTCGATGAAGATTTTGAGGAGTACGAGGAGGATGAATTCCTTGCGATAACCCCCGAACCCGAGAACGATGAGTATCACGACGACGTCGACGAGGCGGATAACGATAATCAAGAGCAGCAGACTCTAGAGTACACCAAAAACGACGAGCAAGATCAGCATTCGGACACACAAGAGGTAAATGGCCAGTCCGGTGATACAGCAAAGTCGCCTGGTAAGGACGAGACAGAAGTGGCCAACGTGGACGAAACAGATGTGGCCAACGTGGACGAAGCAGATGTGGCCAACGTGGACGAAGCAGATGTGGCCAGAGTGGACGAAGTGGAAGTGGCGAACACAGACGATGATCTCCTGAACGGCAACGATGAACTGGATCTCGGCCCAACAAAGCAGGGTAATACCCCCTTTTTCTCAACTTCTCCCACCGTGCCTTGCACGGGAACTTTCAGCGAGTGTTTATGCGATGATTGTTTCTTTCATGATCTTTCGGATGGCGGCAATGACTACCAGCCTGGTCTTTCGAGTCCGGGAGTTGGTCAATCTTGTTTTCATGGCACAGCAAGTGCGCCTGGTCATGCATCTCAAAGCAAAGTTTACCAGCACACAGTCTCATTTACCAAAACATCGGATGCTAATTCAAAACGCTCTCAAGATCAACCAAGCTCCAACGAAACCCAGGATCACCCGATTAACCCTGACGATGAACCTCTTCCTCAGAATGGACACGGGTCAGATGCGTCTTCGCATAACACCAGTGTAACAGCCACCTTGAACGGAGATGATCAGGATGAGATCGACTACTCTGACGACGAAGATGGGGATGATCAGGATGCTGCAAACAGTATCGCACAGGATCAAGTTACTTCCCAGGAAAACACAGCACCGACGAAGTCTCAAACCGCTGTCGACGATGAAATCACTTGGGAATCAGAGGATGAGGACGCGGGTGAAGCGGCCAATACCACACCTTCCAAATTGTCGGCACAAGTGTCGCCGACTACAGGGAAGCGCACACGATCTGCTTCCAACGCCGCAGATGACGAAGCACCTCCTAGTAAGCTTCCCCTACTCCATATGTTGAACCCCAAAGATGCATGGCTAACTTGGTGCAGGTGCTAAACCTCGTCTGTCTTGATCATCTGCGAATTTCCCCCTATCTCCCGCTTCTTTTCGCGTAGTACTGATCTTCACACTCACCCTTCTAATTACGACCATCCCCACAGCTATTGGGGAATTCTCGAGACTGATATCATTTTCCAGCGGTCTCGACTCTCGCTATACTTTGTCGAAAAGTATATTCGGGCTTGCCTTTGATACTAACGAAAACAGATCTACATCGGTTCGATTGTCCTGGGTTGGTAAGTGAAAGGACATGCGACGGACGCCCAAATGATTCACACCATGGTGTTATTTTTGGACTTTGCGGCGTCCAAAGATACCAGGTTTCGCCAATTTGATACCCACCCTTTCGATTTTACAGACCGCTTCAATCGTTGCGTAATTGCAACGAGCAGCAGGGCCTTTCTTTCTTTCTAGTCAAGGGGGCGTTCAAGAGTCTTGGGATTCGTTTATGAAAAGAAGGTGATCCCAAATCCGGATGTTATTTGAGGGTATACCAATCAAGCGTTTTGGTTTTTTATTTTCGAGGCATTCGCGGAGAAGTGATACCTGTACGAATACGCACGCCGTTTTTTGCGGCGACACGAGGACGAACTATCGCAGCACCAGCAAACGAGAAGAGAAGGTAGAGAAGAAGAAGAAGAAACGGAGAATCTGCTAGGTGGCTGTTGGTGGTGGTGTTCATACCCGAACACAAACATCTGGCGATACAGCTGGAACATAAACTCTCAAGATCCGGATCTAATGAAGGGCTTTGGTACTAGATCAAGCTACTGGCATCCTGGCATCTGAGGTGGACATATCACAATTTCTCTCTGTGGTAAACTTGTGTTCTTGGAGGCGGGGACACTGAAGTCGCGGCAGCGGCATCGTAGTAGTTTAGGATCGAGGTTGATGAAAGCTAGCTAGTTCCCCCCAGAGAAAATTGATGATATCGTCCTTGCGAATGAGTTCTTTGATTCTTCCTCGGTGCCCCTATCCTCTGAATTCTTCACATATAGCATAGGATGGTAAAAAAAGAAAGAAAAAGAAAAAAGGCAGGCCATGGTTTCAGACTGCTCCACGTAAGTGAAACGATTAAGTGCCGAAAGGCTTCTCTCTCGTCGATGCGTTAGGAGAGATAGATATGGCATTCCGGGCGTGTCCCGGCACACAGGGTCCAAGGGGTAGATATCATCGAATTTCACTTCATTACATGAGCATTCATGCCGGGCGGCTGTGCAAATCGATATATGAGGCCATCTCCATCTTTAGTACTTAGTCAATATAGACAAATCATGAGCTATGACCGGGCTATTTATTCCCCAGCTAGCCACAATACCAGGGGCGCATCTCAGCTAACCTACAGTATCTTCGTCGCCAACCGTTACGGGAGAACTCGGCCGAAGAAGACTTAGAGCAGACCAGAAAGTATCTATGTGTGTCACGTGAAATGACGAAATACAGAGGTCTTACTCGAATATAGTAGCGTGCTCCAGAATGGGAATGTGGGAAAGAGCCGCACTCACCGTCAACTGAAGACAAAGTACCAGACCTACCTTAGGATGCGAAGAAGAAAAAAAACGTATCACCATAGAGTGATCGGCCATGGCTCGGGATGCGCCGTTGACCGCCTGCCGCTGAGGGTGCATTGTCTGCACTATGCGCTGCTAGCTCCTCTGAAAGGTCCCGCTACTTGGCGATTGGCCTAGTGTTCTGGATTCTGGATTTCTATGCGTTGTGTGTGGTGGGTGTAGTTTCTGCCGGACGGAGCAAGTTGGGCAGTAGCAGTAGCAGCGGGCTGGCGGGCAGTTCAGGACACCACATGGAGGAAAACGGAACGAGGCCGCACTCCAAAGGTAGCCGCATTGCACCGTCTGTCTGGCCCGTCGGCTCAACCAGCAAGCGATTGAAGGTTCACACTTACACGCCATTATTCAGCACTACTTCTTCTTAGGCACGTAATAGCCGCGACTGGCGAGTTTCTTGGTTTCCGGCAATCTGCCCGAAGCCCCTCCTCCCTCCCTCCCTCCCCCGTATCGTAAGTCCGCGAGGTTTGGATGACACTCAGCTCACCATTCGGAACAATCGAGGGTTGGACTGTGCAGGTCAACCGCCATCATCAAAACGATGGGGCCCCATAGAATAACCTTGGCATGACACGCGACCTTTGGGTGTAATCAGGGTATTTCCATTACTCAATCGTTTGCTGATAGCGCAATTGACCCGGATTGCGACAACGCCAACCCCGGATGTCGTGACTGTCAGAAGTTGATGCAGCAGAGTGAACCCGAAATTCGTCAAGAAGTCGTGGGCAGTAAAGGTTCGTTAGGACCAACTCTGCATTAGTAATCGCCCATGAGGCTCATTGCCTGGAATGCTCCGAGTTTAGCGCGACAAGACGGGACAAGACTTAAGGGCGATTAGGTTGCGTCTGGTGCTGGTTGACAGTTGCTTGGTGGTGTGTATCCATGGAGCTGGGCGAAAAAGCTTGGTTCGAGTTGGCAATGTCTTCGGTGCTGGGCAAACTCTCGGCAGAAGCTTGGTAGAACTCGGCAATAGACAAAACACGCCTGAACTTGCAATTTGCCTCCCGCAACAAAGGGATCGCCGACTCTTCGAGTCATAGGCCAGTCACTATCGAGCAACTGCAATCGCGACTCGTTTGACGGCCGGATTGTGAAATGCAACGTGCCATGGGGCTACGCCCACAAACGTCAGCGGCGCGCGGCAAAATCGCTTCGCTTCTGCAGGTACCCCGTGTTTGCAGGCCCGGAAGGCATCCCACCAGCATCCCTACGTAGCAAGTTGACAGCTGATAAAGGATAGGTTTGCCGCCGATATGAGGGCATCGCGTTCCCCGATGAGTCGAACAAGTCGCCTCATTTCCGGTTCTCTGGTAAAGCTACCCACCCGCAAAGATAAGCTGAGTTCATCTCATTGGTGAGCGAGGGGACCATGCGGCTGGTGCGCACCATGCCTGGCACCACGTCCAGGGGGTCTAGATGTCAGATACGCGCTTCCGGCTTGCCAGGGCGGCCCGGAAATAAGTCGCGGGTGCTGAGTGCTGAAAGGCAATAGAAATCGAGTCAGGCCAATCACCAATGGCCGCTGGCCCTGGTTCCAAACGCCGATAACCAAGCCTGGCATAAGCAACAATAAGCCTCGGCTGTTGGCAATTGACAGGATCTAGAAAGCGTTGAAATGGCCGTTGACGACTGGACAACCAGGGTTGTCCCGGCGAGAAATTGGCGGGCCAAGATTTGAATGGGGCCCTCCGGACCGACTAGTTGAGACATAAGAGCAAGACCCAGTCCGATAATGGAAGGTCGCAAGAGTCATGCTGTAATGAGCGACACGCGAGCGCTCTTCGCTTCGGGATCTCATGCAGTAGTACGAGGCCCAGAGAAAGGAGCCGGTCTAGTGTGCAGACTACCACCGACTGCCTCTTTCCAACATTTGTTTCTGAAATGCTGTATGTAGGAGCATCTGAAAGCGGGTAAGGACGGAGGAGGAAGGAGGCTTCTGGACGCATCTGCTGTATGTAGGCCCTGGCTGGATGCACTTGTACATAGTATTGATCCGACCTAACCGGGCGGACTCTCGGGGGCTGGTGAGAAGCATGATGTCGCCTCGAGGTGACTGGCTAGGGCCGGTCTTCGGTGCTCTGACTCCCGAAACCGTCCTGTCGGTGTGGTGTGCCTTTGGCGATTGCACCTGGCAAGTCCCGTGCCGTATGAAGGTTCGCATCAAGACCCAATCTCCTCTCTCCGGGCTGACTGACCCCATCCGGCCCTTGTGTCAGCCGTAATCTCGAGATGGGAAGCTGGGGAAAGATGCATCCCAAGCCACGAGAAGGTCATTGGCTGGGGGTCGCGCAATGCTCAATGCGCCTGGTGAACTGCCATAAGCTTTCCTAGTCGCCTCTAGCCGGCCTAGTCCTGGCCGTCCGCTTGTGCGGTTTCATTGGAATGGGCTGGTCGGCCGTACTGGCTCCCGGGGGTATTTCCCTTCGCAGTAAAGAGCGGCTCAAATCTCAGTGGCGTTAGTGTGTGGGTGGGCCCTCAGCCAGTGCCAGTTTAGAAGAAGCAGAGAAAGAAATAGCGACTGCACCCCGCAATGGACTACACGTCTCCACTGTATTTTTCCGACCTGCTAAGACCGGAAAGGCAGATGGGAAGGTGATGGATACGACAGAGCTGCCCATCTGCGCGATATGGATAGAGGTAATCCCACTTGGCCAGCTTCTGATACGCCCACTGCTAGGGGCCTAGGGGCGAGGTCGAAGGGGGGACGTACATGTCCGCCTCGCCGCTAGGGTACGGGAGCTTCCTGGTTGGTCCTACGTTCTAACCCAGATGCATATCCAAACCTACCAATCCGATGTTGCTCCAGGGTTGGCTGGTTTCGTCCGCCTCCTGGGTCAATAATGTCTGCCCTTGTAGTACTGTCTGTATCCCGTCAAAGACAGGCACAGGAGGCACAGCCAAGGGCAAGGGCAAGGGCAAGCAGGCAAGGTTGGTTAGGAGACAACCTGGGAAGGGAGGAGAGATAAGGAAACTGGGGACGGTTTGGTCCCTGGCCTGGTACATACGGAGTAACCTACTGTAGGTGTCGGACAGGAACCAATCTGGTGGGCCGGAGCAAGAGAAGTGTTGGTGACATTATTCTATTTCCAATTTTTGGCCCCGTTTCCCTCTGCGCTCCCTGGCGGCGAACCCCCAGCGTCCAGACCGGCTTCGATACTTGTTCGCCTGCTCCCGTTACTGCGTATCCTGCACTGTAGCTTCGAGCAGTTGCAAGTCCTCCAGCCTCTGGGCAGGCGCACCTGCATCCCGAATCGTCCCATCCCATCCCATTTCCACCCCGACTAGGATCGCCCACATTGCATTCGCATCCACCCTAGTTAGGCGCTCACTCGGTTTCGGAGATCCCTCAATGGCGTTCTACACCCTCCAGTTGTTCATATAAGTCGCGGTCCCGCCCACCTACTGTCTCTCTTCTCTTTTCCCTCTTTCCTCCTTCAGTGCCAATCGCTCGTACTAATAAAGTCTCCCGTAATTGTCGGAGCCGACCATCGTCATGGGTATGTTCATGTCCACCCCAAGGCGAACAAGACGCCACTTTTGGAAGAAAAATTTCCTTACTGACCATTGCGCCCCCCAATAGCTGACAAGGACATTGAAAAAATGCCCTCGGGCACCGCCGAAGAGATTAAGCGTGGCCTCACTCCGCCTGGCGACTCGCATGCGCCTTTCTTCGACAATGCCAAGTTGTCGGACGATTACGAGGGAAAGCCGACAGAAGAGGAGTTCGCGACACTTCGCCGAGTCCCCGGCAGCATCCCCATAGTGGCCTACATGATCTGCGCCGTCGAATTCGCCGAACGAGCCTCCTACTATGGTGTCCAGCCCTTGATCAACAACTACGTCAACCGCCCCATGCCCGAGGGTGGTAACGGCTATGGCGCGCCCCCGCCCAACACCCAGGAAACCGGTGGTGCTTTGGGCCTCGGAACCCAGGTCGCCAACGCCGCCGGCCAGTCTTTCAGTCTGCTGGCCTACGTCCTGCCCCTCCTGTTCGGTTACCTGGCCGATACCAAGACCGGTCGGTTTAAGATGATCTGCTATGGTGTGGCTGTCTGCGGTCTCGCCCACATTCTCATGGTCGCCGCCGGCGCCCCGACTCTTCTGGCCAACGGCACCGCCAAGATCCCCTACTTCATCTCTCTCTACATCCTGTCGCTTGGCGCCGCCATGTTCAAGCCCAACGTGTCTCCGATTCTCCTGGATCAGATGACCACCACCGTGCCCAGGGTCATTACCAACAAGAAGGGCGAGAGGGTCATCCAGGATCCCGAGTCCACCACTGAGCGTGTCATGCTCTGGTTCTACCTGCTGATCAATGTTGGTGGCTTCATGAACGTCGCGACTGCTTACATCGAGAAGTACGTCGGCTGGTGGCTAGCCTTCCTCGTCCCCCTTATCCTGTACCTGCCTCTTCCCTTCCTCTTGTGGTTCCTGTTCAAGCGCCTTATTCTGCACCCTCCTGGTGGCAGCAACCTTCCCGACTGCTTCCGCGTCCTCGGCGTGTGCATGAAGAAGGGTGGAATCATGAAGATTGGCCGCAAGGGCTGGTGGGACTCTGCCAAACCCTCGGTCATGGCTGCCCGCGGTCAGCCCATCACCTGCACCTGGAACGATCAGTTCGTCGAGGATGTCAAGAAGACTTTCCAAGCCACCGGTATCTTCTGCTTCTTCCCCATCCAGTACCTGAACGACAACGGTATCGGCTCCGCCGCCAACTTCCTGTCGACCATGTTGAAGACCGACGGTGTCCCCAACGACGTCCTGAGCAACTTCAACAGCTTGAGCATTATTATCGCCGCCCCGCTTCTCAACTACGGCCTCTACCCCTTCCTCCGAAAGATGCATATCCACTACGGCCCCGTCGCCCGTATCACGACCGGTCTGTTCCTCTCGTCGGTCGGTGGTGTCGGCTACACCGTGCTCAACTACTACGCCTATAAGCTGTCGCCCTGCGGTAACATGGGCTCCACCAACTGCAAGATCGATGGAGGCGTTGCCGACATCAGCATTTGGTGGTTGGCCATTCCCTTTAGCATCGGTGGTATCTCCGAGCTCTTCATCAACGTGCCCGCCTACGGTATCGCCTACTCCCGCGCCCCCGTCAACATGCGAGGTCTCGTGTCCGCCATCAACCTCTTCAACACTGGTGTCGCCTACATCATCGGCCTCGCCTGCTCGTCGGTCATTACGGACCCGTACCTGACGTGGGATTTCGGCGGCCCGGCCATTGTGGGCTTCGTCCTCACCGTCATCTTCTACTTCACCTTCCGCCATATCGACTCGGAAGAGTACGAGATCAACACGACGACGGACTACACGCTCGAGCTCGAGGGCACCGGCCCCGTCGTCGGCGAGAGCGAGAAGAACAAGAGCGAGAACCGCCCCGCTCCCATTTCCGATAATGAGGAGATGATGATCTCACAGAAGCAGTAGTAAATCGCTGTGGCCTGTGTTGGTGGGTGTACATGTTTGATTAGTTCTCTCCCCCCGGGTTTTCAAAGGGGGGATGATGGGTATAACGGAGCGACGGAGTTAGTTGTATGATTTGCGAAGAGCGCCTGACATGATACCAAGACGACATGCGTAATCAAAAGCATATACCAACGCGTATATGATATATAGTACCGCTTAATGAACAGAACGGTATTTATCACTGTTAACATTCAATATCTTGACTTTTATCGTTGCTTGACTGTGATTTGCAAATGCGAAGGAACTTGAGTGCCATGCCGGAAGTGAAGTTAGAATAAACTTGGTGTTCTGCCCCTTGTAATCCAATGATGCGGCTGAACTTGCACAGACTGACTACCTAGGTACGTATGGTGTGAGGGGAGTAGCTCGCTTCTAATTTTGGTCAGGTCGTCACACCCTCACTCACACACACACACCCCCCACCCCCCCTGGAACGTATTGGTGTTAGGGGCATTTGGCTATGTATCCGGCTCGGCTCAATTCCTATCAAATCATCATATGATAGCTCAGCTGCAAGAGGGATTGGGGGCCGAACGTATCATTGGTTCGGCAAGCAGCAGCACTGAAATGATTGATTCATTACATGATCTTATTGAGTTTATTGCGTGTTATTGGGTACTAACTAACTAACTAATATGTCGCCGAGCCATCCCATCGCAAGCTAGCCAAGTAGTCGTACTCTGTACTGACTGCCTACTTGTGCTGTCGCCAGCTACCTATATACCAATGCCTGTTGGTTACTTTCCAGCTACGTACTGCTTACTATACAAGTATCGAATGCCAACCAAAAACCGTCAGTTTGGAGGAGTCATAATATATAGGGATATGCACTTTCAAGTCTACCCCTTGATTTTTCTCTATGGAGTTTTAACCTACAGCAACCACTACGGTAATAATTTACCATCTATGGGAAAAGGGTATGTCTTCCACAGAAAGCCAAGAGGCTTATCTTCTGATCCTGTGCAGATCCCTTCCCGTGCCTGAATATCTTGTTTAGATGGTGTCGCTTTGGCCATCGCCGGCCGCATGGGTCTGCCGCACCAGTGCATTGGATCCCGAACAGTGTTGCCTTGGCCTGTACGTCGGTCGGAATCTTGCCGGATCGGCGACGTGGTCGTGCTCCAGAAATCCAAAGATGGCTCGGTTCGAACTTCCCGTCACCGCCTGCGCCAGCTGTTTCTTGGGTCCGAGGTGGACCTTTAAGGCTGAATGTTGGCTTCTGCGGTGTGAGCAGCAGCTCTGTGGGGCGTGTTACATCTCACACCGACCGCACCCGTTGCCGGGTCCACGTGGTGAGCTTTTGCTATTTGCTGTAGAACGAAAGCAAGCGGTGTGTGGTAGATTCATAGATCGGGCACTGTGCACAACTAAGAATAGTTAATCTCTCGTTCCCTCGGATTATCAGTGTTGGGGATCGTCTTCGCCGATGAGGTTGGTAACAAAAAGGGGATCATGACTTGGCAGTTGAGCTTGGCGGATGAGCTTGGCATCTAGCCACCTTAAATAAAATAGGGGTATTTCCCAGTTTTTCAAGTGAAAGAATAGTGGACACAGGTTGGCCAGAGAGTATTGTCTCGGCCGAGATTGACGCTCTCAACGTATCTAATGGTGAACGGAGGGGGAGAAAGTACCGTTGCCGTCCAGACTCCCCATCAGTGCGTATGCCGACAAAAGAGCTTTCTTGGTTTTCTCATCGTAGGCTTCTGTCTTGCCGTATCCGGAGCCCTTGCCCCCGGTAACAGTCATCATGTCTGCTGAAGAGACAAGCTGGATAAGGAGATGTCTAGTCTTGTCCCGGGTGCTGATGATCGCAGGAGCTGAAGCTTCTGGCAGCACTAGTGATAACCCAGAGAACGGTCCATTGCCTCAACCGTCCTTGGACCCCATGGTGACTGTCAAAACGGCTCCAGGTCACATGTGCCAAGAGGATGGCCGGTGCCAGGGGCAACTGGCTGCGGGAAGAGATATTCCTGATAGATTCGACTCGTTCTCAGCTCGGAAGTAGGTGACCAGGTTCACTTCATCGTCGCCTGAAAGGACGCGAAGACTAAGCGCCCAATGCTACTATTGACACATTCCATTAAACGGCGTTCGCGTTGAAAATGACGATTCTCTAGGATAAGGGAGCTGTTTGGGTGTCAAATGGCTATATGAATTTTTGGGAGTTGGGGCGGTAGGAGAGAAACAAGTCGTAGTCAGGTCATCGGCAGCGTAGCTGGAGTATAACCAGCAGGTAACGTAATGCATGTCAACCAGTAGTGGCTTGTCTAGTAACGGAATACTTATCTGGTATATAGTAGGATAGGCGGCTATTAACGTGGCCACCTTATCAAGATTGGAAGCATCGTCCATTCTGATGAGTAAGGGAGGTGTCATCTCTCACTACACAGATCAGACGAAGAACGGAGGAGGTAGATCGGATAGTACGGCAAGTGGTGTAAGATGTAGGAGAGGGGACCAGGCCTGAGAATCGTCGCTTTGGGGCAGGTTGGTCTGGTCATTGGTGACCATCATGCCAGCAAGAGGAAGGAGATGCCCGAAGGCAGGGAACCAAAAGATGGATGGGTGCTTGCCAACAAGGATTCGACAACTCATGGACACATCAGGTCAATAATTTGCAGGCCCGAGATTTAGAAGGGGGAAGTTGTCCTGTCGTGGCGGGGCGCGGGTGGTTTGCGAAAAAGAGGTGATGTGTGCAAAGACGGCCTCATTGTATTTGGGATGCGGAGGAGGCCGTAGACCTGTCAAAGTGCATCCTCTGAATGGAATGGGCACCCAGAAGAGGATGTATTGATGGGTTACCTGCTTCGAATGTGGCGAGTTGTAAGCAAAGGAAAATAAGGGCAATTCAACACTGGGGTGTGCGAGGGAAAGAGCGTCCGAAAAAAAAAAAAAGTGACCACTTACACCACCAAGACGGAAGGAAGTAGGGGAGAACGTACCCCAACACTACCTACCTCATTCCCTGCCATGCACGCCAACATAATTTTGGTCCAGATTCTGTTGCATGAACTGATCGTCGACAGCTGCTCAGGTGCAAACAAGCCTCCATGCTTTGCAGAGTGCAGCCCAATATCCCCCTCCCTGACCTCGCCTACGACATCACGGGTCTTAATAACGGGAAGTTGAGACCCGCCTTCTCCTCTATAGCCAAGATCACTGTTCTCGTATTCAGTGCTCAGAAAGGTTACATTACATGCAAGAATTATATAAAATCAAGTTATGCATCTTCGTTGCCTGCGTTTTGGTTTGAAAAGCTCTTAGTTGGGTTGACTCCTTTGCTATGTACGGTAACACTGCGTTCTCACGTCTATCACGTGATCGTGCTGAACTCGATCCCACAGGCCTGGTTGAATTACACTTGTCTGATCCTGCTCTCTATATATTCTCTCAGTGGGAAATGCATTTCCGTGATGCGTCTCTTAGAATATGGCACCACGCAGTACACAGCTCGATGCCTCACATATGGTTGCTTTCCTCAGATTCATAGCCGGCGAGCTCACGAGGTTTGCGAGAAACACTGGCTTCGAGTGGGAACAGACGTGTTCCAGCTTCTCAAACAATACGGCATCAGGGAATGCTTGTTGGTCAACGGTGAACGAGCGAGCGAGCGAGTGAGCAATATTTACCGTCGTATGGAGCAGCGAGACTGCTACAACCTCGCGGGGAGTATGGGACGTATTCGCTACAGATACGCCGTAGACTACTGAGTTAGGACACATGACTGTTGAACTGGGACAATATTCTGGGGCTGTTCTTCCTTCGAAAGGGCAACGTCTTCCATGCTCCCTTCTTGATACGTCTCTCGAGACCTCCATTTCACTCGGTCCTTCCGTTACGACTACTTCTTTCCCCCGGCCTCTCTAATTGACGGCTCGCCAACCAGAGTTTCGGTACTCCCGTCGTACATGACCAGGTACATTGACGCCAGCGCCCCCTTTTCAACGGTCCGACGTGGCCACATTGCCATTTCGAGCCAGGTATGTGGCCTGGAGCATAGAAGGCTTGCCTTTCAGGGAACGGGACCCTGATTTTACTTCGTGTGGACAGCAGGAGCCCAAGGTATGCATCGCTTGCTTATCAAAAAAACATGTCTGCGGGGACCTTGGAGTTGATATCACACGGTGAGCACATATGAGAGATTTGAGTTCATTTGTGCCCTGGGCGCCACTACCACAACAGCAGGCAACATTCCACCCCTTCTGGGCCTTATATATCCTATTGACTCCTTTCTCCCTTGCCCGGGCCGGGGTAGCCTAGCGGTAGTAGTCTTATTCCTATACTTAGAGGCAAGAGGGTTCAACTCCCTCTGCGGGCACTTCTTTTTTTCCCTCAATTTTTGGTGCCCTTTTCCCTCCCCTTTTTGCCCCTATTTCCCCCACCACCCACTCAAGGATCTGAATAGGACAGGAAGGCCTTCCAAAACACTAGGTAATTCACATTATACCCATAGGATGACTGCAGAAATAAAGTTACGCTTCCTCTAACTATCCTCAGCTGCGCAGTGTTGAAAATGTCCCCAACTAACTAATTCCTTGCTTAACCACCGTCCAATTCCAACATCTGCTGGCTTTCCGTTATTGCGTCAGCTTCTTCGTTCATCGCGATCACCTGCCCGCGTCGGTATCCTTTATTTGATTAATACACTACGCCAAACTCGTGTCCACCGCCCCCAAGTCATCAACAGCTTATACGATGGCGTACCGCAGTGTCGGCCATAAATTCATAGCCAGCTTTGATGAGTAGAAAGGGTTATGATCCGCGGGCGTCGGCGACCCCTCCCCTTTCTCAGGAGCCTTGGGGTATGAGCGCACTCCTTGAACCATATGTGTCTGCCTTTAACGTCAAATCCAATGGGGCATTATGAAGTCTCCCTATCCGCGGTGAAGGTGATAATTGCTTACAATGCTCAACCGTAACGCAGCATCGTACCAATCTCTATGCATCGCCACATGAAGCCGATGAACGTGTCACGGCCAAAGTTACTGCTCGCCCTTAGCCCGATTTGATTGTCCAGTTTGGAACAATTTGAATCAGTAAAGTCTTATAACGGTGTCAAGCTGTGTACGATGAGAAGATAACGCAGTCGTGCTTATAAGTGTGAGTTGATATGATATAGGTGCAGAGAAGGGTGCCCAGCTTCGTTATTGTTACAACCCAGTTCTGGGTTTTCGTAACTCGGTCTTCTTCTTATCCGTGAAAGACTACCAAGATGAAATACTGATACAATGAAACTCGTCACTGAGAGACTCAGTCTTCCTGTGCGAAACGTGCTTGACCAGGTCTGGCGAATCCATGTCACAAGAAACGACCAACGCGAGGTAAAGGATAATGGGTAGATATCGTCTCTCGGATATCTGAGCATACCAAGCAGGCGTCTATCATGAAGCTGAATGAGTTACTTATCAAGTTTTAAACATCACTCTAGAAAGGGGGTTTGAATGGTCTACTAAGGCCAGATCCGAAGACTTATTAAGTGAACCCCGTAAATGAGTTTCCACACCCACGTTTTCCGGCTCTCTGGCAAACAGAAGGCACTTGCACCCAATCCTAGAGTTTGAGTATGTGGACTCGAGCATCACCACCTCGTGAGTCTCGCTATTATTGTGAGTAGACAAAGTCAAAACTTAGCGTGTTAGGGCCCTCTGAACCTCTCATCTATGCGAAACGGGTACGAAAATAGTTATACACGTGACTAAATGCCTGTCTATCGGAGTCGTGTTCTCCGCTTGATTGTACTGGCGACGAAGCATGTGGTGTTTGTTGAGATACTCGCTGACATCTTTGAAGTCGTCAAGTCAAGGGCCTCTATCTTTTCCAAAATGTCGCCACAGGCTTGGGCTTCTGAGCACCCATATCGTAGTTTGAATTGGTTGGACTCAAGGCTCCTTGCCGGGTGCGATTTCTGTTTCCCGTAACTCTTGAATGAGAGGAATCTTACGCTCAGCATTGGTCGGTAATCATGGTACATTGACCTCTTTGTGGGTGCAAGACTCGCATATATGTATGCACGTCTGACCTAAGACGCAGATACTCTTCATAAGGGTTGGCACATGGGGCTTGCTGCAATAAGCAGCTTATGCTCGAGGCCCTCATCGAACACCTTGGCACTCCCGATCTGGTCCTCTTGCATCTAGTCACTGATCGACCTACTTCCTGAATTGGAAAGAGTCTTCTCTGGAGCTCCCCTGGACACGAACAACGGAGGTAAGCAAGTAAGCAGGATAATCTCACCAGAAGGTCGGACGCGAAGTCGAGCTATAAGCCCCTCCAAGATCTGAGAGAACCCTGAGTAAGTTGAGAAGGCCTGGCTGAAAATCTTGATTTTCTATGATTTGGACATGGTCTGTCAAAGGAGACAGGAATAGACTCTCATCAAAACCGGGAACGGCTCCTAGGTGGAGCGCGGATGCCCCACGGACTCTTGCGCAATGGTAGGTCACAACATAAGTGACGACATCTTCGCATGTAATGGAGGAAAATGTCGCCGTTCCCTCGAATTCCCGAGCAATTCAAATCGCACTTGATATCTTGGACACCTGCCCATCGCATGAGTCCAGATGGTGATGAGTAAAGCTGGCTAGACCCGGCTGATATGCGACACGAGCGCATAGCCTTTGACGAGGCCGACACGCACCTTGCTTATCGTCTAGTGAATTACCTAAGAAAAACACGAGGGGTCGTCTTTCTTCGTTTATGTACACGATGTATTCTAGTGTCGACCTGGGCTTAGGTGGCGCTTTAGTTTGTATGACGCGGCTGACGATGTGGGAATTGTATAAGCCACAGAAGGGTTTTTCATCGTTGCAAGACGATTCGTAAGGGCGTTACGAGAACACCACTAGGAATAATCGTGAACAAGATAGTCTCAACCGAGTCAACCGTCAACCGAGGGGTTCATCGTTTTATATGAACTACGGGCGACATGGCCGGGAGGAAGGACGAGTCCAGGAACCAGCAACGGTCGGAAGCGGAGCGCCCAAATTGCGAAATGCCGGGGGTTTATTTCTGGAATACCATCCTGGTGCCATGTGCCATTGTAAGGCAAGCAAGGAAATGGAGAGGCCGCCCCCGGTGCCGCATTTTTGCCCTTCCGTCGGCTTCAGCGGGCGACACGTCATATCGCTGGAAATACGGGGTGGACACTTCCTATTTTACTTGTATTTGCCCAGTCCGAGCAGAAAATTATGCTGAAATTCGCCCGAGCCACCGTCATTAAACAAAGGATTGAATTCTCTCAACTTTTGCCGACCGGACACGGACTGTCTCATTGCAAGTCAAGATAAGATGGGTATGGGATGGATATACTACTAATACTTACATAACTCGTATGCGCCCAATTGTGTGTGGTATGCAGAGGCCTCAATCCCCAAGCGTCTCGAATGGCGATTTTTAAAACACGTTTCCTTGGCGGTTAGTCTCAAAGAGCTTTCGCGTCCCGTCCACGTTGTCATCATCTGTCACGCTGTGCACCTCCCGGGAAATTGCCGCATCTAGTTTTCTGCAGATGCGCTATCGCTAGTCGATTTGGCTGGTGGCTGTGCAGGGGAGAAAAGAGGAAGGTCGAGAGGTACAATCGCTGTCGGTTTCGGCATGTGGTACGTTCGATATGTTTGATGAGTGAGAGCCCAGTGCTTCCGATGTCCCAATTGTGGTGAGAACCGAGGTGGCTTAAAGTTTCCAGTTGAGGACCATATCTCCGCAACCCTGGTGGGCTAAATACATTGATCAAAGAACACAGAATGCCTCAGTATGTGGTTTCTAAAGGCCTGAGACTGAACCCTTTGGAGCTGTTTATGTGTAACTATTTACACACTAGAATTAGCATCTTGCCATAAGCAATTGGTCCAGCAATCTTTCAGGTAGAGTGAGGTGGTGAGTGCGCCCTTTCCCCCTGCAGGGCGTTACATGCTATATCCCTGTGCTATCCCTTCCAGGCACATTGATTGATTGACGCCACAACATACCATTGCATCTTGCCCTCACGGGTATTGCGACGTTGAAAAAAAACCCGACGGAGGGCAACTTGATCGTATGTGTGCACGTACAGAGTCTGTGTGTGTGCCATTAGTTCTCCTAACGCCGAGGCAGGTCAACAACTCGTTTACCTGTCTTGAAGATCCTTGGTCGTCACACCAGCGAGTGCAGACAGACATCTCCAGTCCATGTGCCCATGGGTCCCATTCCGGAGGGGGTACGTTCATAGCGCGCCGGCCACCAAACACCAGCTTGGAACCTTGGAAGGGGGTGTGTGACTGGGAATCTCCACTCGCCGGGTGTCTCCTGCCTCCTTCTTAGGCCTTATTAGCAGCCCCAGGCAGCCCAGGTAGTAGGCCGGCAGGTGTGTGTGTGTGTGTGATGTAGCCGTCCTGAAACCTCGAAACACACGTAACGCCCACCCCAAAGTGGTTCTCGTTACCTTTATTCTCCTAGCCCCGAGTCCTCACCATACTTGGTACAGGCAATTGATTGAATCTAGAATCCATCCAGTCCAGACACAGACAGACCTTCCCCCCAAAACCAAAGAAAGAACCCCCCCCAACGCCAGACACGACACGCTAGATTAGGTCTTCTGACTAGGAAGGTTAACAGCCACCCAGGAGGGACACTTTGCCCAAAAGTCGCATTTTGGATTGCCAACGCAATTAACCGTCCTGATCTGATCGCAGCGCATCGCATCGCATCTTCAGTCCAATTCTACTGATCTCCATCCTAACCTTCTTTCTCCCACCCCCCGACGAGACGACCGACGACCACGTCCCTGACTGACAAGACACTGTTTGCGCCTTTGTCTTTTTTCGTCGCAGCAAAGAAGACTCCACGCCCTTCTTTTCGAACCTCGAAGCCCATTTCGACCACCAACGATCGTTACTGCTCCCATATGTATCTGGTCCATTCCCTTTAGTGTGCGCTGCCACCACCAGTCCTTTGATTCAGCTATTCGTGGCACCCAGCTGCCTTTTCTGGCCACCTTCCATTGGAGAGCGCAAACGAACGCCATCGGCTACACGAACTGTCCTGCGGCTGCATTAGATCACCGTCATTGAGCATTTGCGAATACGCTTGCCTTCACACTACTGGAACCACCTTCCGTTTCTCGCCAGGCGCGAGCTACTATACAATCATCATACGCCCCGTTCGAGTATCCCGAGCGATTACTTGGATTACAGTGATCCTACACGATTTGGCGCATCCCTTCCAAAATGATGCTTGACGAGAAGTATGGCAACCTCACTTCTTACCTGCCCGGATAATGGACCGGTGTATCAGGGGGGAACCTCGCGAACTCAAGTGCCGGATGCTAACGTGGTCTTGTTTGCAGATATATTGGACTGGCCTTGGCCATGTCATCAAGTTTGGCGATAGGTAAGTCGTTCCCTTGAACATGTCCAACTGACACCTATTTGTATGACCAGCGACTAACTTGCTCGTTTGTATAGGCACGAGTTTCGTAATAACGAAAAAGGTACGCCCCTACTTCTCGAGCAACCAGCCGCCTCCACAGCAAGGCTCCCACTATGTTCTAACTCAGGGCTGATCTCGGTTTCCAGGGTTTGATGCAAACGAGCGAACGGCATGGTTTCGAAGGTGATGGCTTCGTCTACCTCCGGAACCCGGTGTGGTGGGCTGGTATATTATCTTGTGAGCACCATGCGACCCCATGCAACCGAGTTGCGGCACATAATCTAACAAGGAATGCCTTCCAGTGGTTCTCGGAGAAATCTGCAACTTCGCCGCCTATGCATTTGCCCCCGCCATTCTCGTAACGCCATTAGGTGCCCTCAGTGTGTTGATAGGAGCAGTTCTGGGGGCCTATTTCCTAAAGGAAGAGCTGGGTACACTGGGCAAGCTCGGTTGCGCAATCTGCTTGATCGGTGCCATCATCATCGTTTTGCATGCCCCGCCAGACGAGAACATTGAGACCATTGATCAGATCCTCCAATTTGCGCTCCAGCCTGGTGAGTGAACCCGAGACATTGCGCTGTGTTCCATGCCCCTAACAAAGTCCCAGGATACCTTCTATACTGTTTCGTGGTCGTCGTGTACGCCAGCGTCATGATCTACAAGATTGCGCCCATCCATGGCAAGAAAAACCCGCTGATCTACCTCTCGATCTGCTCGACCGTCGGATCCGTCTCCGTCATGTCCGTCAAGGCTTTCGGCATTGCAGTGAAGCTCACTTTCGCCGGCCATAACCAGTTTAGCCATGCCTCTACTTACGTTTTCATGATCTTGACGACCGTCTGCATTCTTATTCAGATGAACTACTTCAACAAAGCATTGGCCACCTTCTCGACGCAAATGTACGTCGCCCTGATCGAACCCGTTACCCAGACGAGTCCATGGCTAACATAGTTGCAGAGTGAACCCCTTATACTACGTCACATTCACGACCGCCACCCTTTGCGCTTCTTTCATCCTCTTCGGTGGTTTCAACACGTCAGATGCGGTCAACACGCTTTCGCTGCTTTGCGGATTCCTCACCACCTTTACGGGTGTTTACCTACTCAACCTTTCGCGCCGAGATCCCAACGGCGACAAGATGCTTGGCGGTCGCCGTGACGGTAACGACGCCACCGGCACCGATATGATTTCCAGTATCCAGACGAGACTCAGCATGCAAGCGCGACGCAGCACCGACCCGAGAATCAGCGGAGATCGTGAGGGGCTTATGCGAGCGTACGACGAGGAGTCGGGCACTTTTGGGCTTGATGATCTCGCCGATGATTCCGAAGACGAGTCATCCTCCAGGAGAAATGGCAATGGGAATGGCCATGTCGCCAAAGCGTATGGGAATTCGATCGAAATGCAACCGAAAACAAAAGGCGGCGAACGGTAAAGCCTCGGAGCGCTTACCTTGTAGATCTATACATCTTTTCCTCGATTCAAAACTGTATATATCCTCCCCGTCGTCCCTGTCCACTTTTCGGCCAAGAACAACTGTACGGAGGTCTCGAGCTCGGACTTTTACGGGCACAACTCGCTTATTATTACTGGAGTTATAGCCCGTAAGGGAACGGCCTCTCCTACGAACATTTTGAGCAGAGGAATATCGCATATGACTTGTAGGAAGGCATGAGAATGAGGGCTCTTGCAGGAAAAACAAGAACAACAATGGGTTTTGGCTTGGCTGGGTGGGCAGGTATATTCTGGGTTCTCTTTTGTGGCGTTCAGGGGGATGGGTGGAAATCAGGCAGAGCAGAGAAATGAACTGCGCTGCGGGCAATACTTGTGTAGGAGTTCGTGGGCTCTGCAGTCAAAAAGAAAGGTAGCGAGATCTACCTCCCGGATTCTTTTTCTCAGATTTGTATTTTTGTTTTGTTTTGGCTTGGATTCATCTGGGGCGAGAGGGCGCACTCACGGCTTTAGATTGCTGTGCATAGTCTGTACGAATATTTTCACTTGCGCGCGAGAAGACCGGAAAGGGGGCCGGCCGCCCAAGAAGGGCCATATGGAGGAACAATTGAGGCGGTGTCGAGTCCGTATCGAGTCGAGTCAAATCTTCCATCATCAACCACCACCATGACCCTTATCATGGAAGAGAAGACAAACCATAAACATGACGACGAAGGGGAGGCAGACGGAGAGAATATAGATGGAAAGCGAGCTGTTGAGCTCATGGGGCAGAGGGAGAGAAGGAGTGCCACCCCTTTCTTACTACCCTTTGGCTTCTCGCTATCTACTCACTTATTACTTGCTTTTCCCCTCCCTATCGATAGAGATTATAAGACAGACATGAATGAGAGATACCAGTTAGCTGATGGCCATGGGACCGATATATGCGCTTTGATGCCACTACATATGCAGGGCTATGGCGTAATGCCAAGTCTGGGGCATTGGGCTGGATTTCTTGCAGGATATGCGTGGGAGCCACATATTTCACCAGAGGAGTTAAGTGGGCGGCAGACAGCCGAAAGTAATCGAACCGATTCGTACGCATCGTTTACCGAGCCCCCAATCAACATTGCTCAACAAGCCAGCAGTCCTACTTGAAGATTCAGTTGACTTGGAGTCGTGCCTTGTACATATCAAAGGGATCATCAGGTTTGCCAGGGCAAGAAGTAGCATTGGTAGTGAAGTTGCTTGTTCATGCAGTCATCTACGGTATCATGACCATTAAAGACACGGCCAAATGGCAACTACTCACGTAGTTCAAGAAATTTTTGTGTTCCCCGAAACCGTTTCCTTGCAAATGCAAACGTAAACGTGATAACGCCATTGTGAGAGATTTCATACCCGTGCGTTCGTTCGTTCACATTTCCCGCACCCTTCCTCGATCATGATTCCATTAGGGTCTCTTTTGAGAAAAAGTCCAGCACCGACTTTGCCTCAAATCTACTGCTGCTCAGCAGGTGCGGCCTCCTCGCCACCCTCCTGCTCCTCGGCGGCGCGGGCGGCCTCAGCCTGAGCCTGCATCTGGGCGGCCTTAGCACCGTAATCCTGGCTCATGGGCTGGACGACGCTCTGCTCCTCCTTGGGCTCGATGATGGTGACAGCATCGGGCAGAGACTTCTGGGGACCGGCCTTGCCCTCGGGGTCAGAGCCGCGCATGATCTTGACCTTGATACCCAGGACACCCTGGCGGAGCAGGACGTGGCGGGTCGCGTGGTCAATGAAGTCGTTGGCGGGCTGACCGGAGTGGATCATGAAGCCGTCGGTGAACTTCATGGACTTGGCACGGGCGGCACGGAGCTTTCCGGAGACGACGACCTCGCAACCCTTGGCGCCGGACTCCATGATGAAGCGGAGGACACCGTAGCAGGCACGACGGACGGCGAGACCGTTCAGGAGCTTGTAGCGGAGGGACTCGCACTGAGCGACGGCGGACAGACCGCGGTTCTGGACCTTGGCGGCATAGAGGGAGACGGAGTTCTCGGGGAACTTAAAGCGCTTCTGGATGAGCGAGGTGAGCTCGCGGATGCGGCGGCCCTGCTCGCCGAGAACCTCCTGGGTGTGGGTGGCGCGGATGATGATGTCGGTGACGGTGGGAGTGACGCGGACCTCGACGCCGGAGTAACCCTCCTCAGCCAGCTCGTGCTGGAAGAACTCGTTCAGCTCGGCGTAGAAAACACCATCAGCCACGAACTTTCTGCGCTTGGAGCTACAAGGGAAAACATGACATGTCAGTACGAATTGAAAAGATACGACAATCAATCAATCGAGTCGAGCGAGATGCGAGACCATCACGGAGCGCATCTCTGCGACAAGCAACGATGATGTCCCCCGCATCTCTCTGCCTCTCTTGATTGCAGTAGGAAATCAATCGACATACATCTGAGTACCCGGAACGGCCATCTTGACGATAGTTTTTTGCTGGTTGTGAGATGACTGTTGAACAGGGTTGTGAGGGAGAACTGGTCGAGGGCGAAGAGGGTCGTCTGAGTGGGATGGCAGATATCGCGAGAATTCGGTCCAAATGTCGTGGTGGAGATTTTGCCCAACTGGCTGCACCCTCGATTTTTTGGCTGGTTAGGGCTTTTTTTTCTCTTGTGTGGGTGACTTTGCACTGGACTGTGATTCAGAGGTACCTGGGTACTTGGGAGAAGGAGAGAGTTCAAGGACACAGACCAAGGGCTCCTTTTTCTTGGCAACTACCCCATGCAATCGATAAGAGAAGAGGACCCACCTTGATAAGACAGTCTAAAATGCTCACATGTGACGTCGGCACCAGCCACACTCCAGACCTCCGACAGTGGACACTTGCATCACTGAGAGAGGGCGGCTACTATGCAATCTGTATTAGTCTGAGCTGGTAGCATTTTTTATTTGAGATGCATGGCTTGAGATACATCTTTGACATGATATTTGTTTCTTCTTGGAATCAAGCTCCTTGTAAATCTGGGAGAATAGTGATCTTAGTATCTGCCTGTCTGTGCATGTCAGGAGGAGCGGTTTGTTGTCACTCTGGGCCATTTACCTTTTACCCCACTACAGCTGGGCTGATTGTTCCTCTACCTCCTATGCCTTTGCTTTACGTACACGCTTCTGCTGATGACATTGGCTGAGCTCGCGACAGCAATGCACCTTTGCCATATGACCCGACAGTAGCACAGTCCAGCCCAGTGCTACCTTGTAGCCCAACAAGCCGGCCTCTGGAAGAAGACTGACAGAGCACCAACAGCACATCGTGTGATCATCTTGCTCGCTCACAGTTCGCTCACGGTGACTGCCTGTTACTTCTCCCCCAAGTTGTCAAGGCCAGGCGGTTCCCCCAAGCACCTGAGTGATGCAGGCCAGATCGCAGATCCCCCAATCACTTGCCATGAATTTAGCTGCCGAGCTCTAATGCGCAGCTGAATCCTTCTTTTCTGCCGCCGTACTACAAAGACAACACTTCACCTCAATGCCACAAACTCGGCGATAGTAATATTCTAGAAAACCGGCGATCCTCAAAACTCTCCAGCATAATGCACGTCAAAAAGATCCCCGGCGTCGAAGCCGTTCGCGGCGGCGAGATGCAAAAGGGCGACATGCATCTGACAGATCATCATATCGTAATGGTGATACCACCCGCAGAACCAACAGGACGCCCACGCGAGCTCTACATAGCCTACCCGATCCTTGCTCATTGCAACTTCAGACCCTCCCACCCATCTTCAGGCCGACCCTCGACGATCCGTTTACGATGCCGCGACTTCATGTTCATCAGCTTCCACTTCGCCGAAGAAGCTGCTGCCCGCGAAGCCTTTGAACACATTCGGAATCGTACATGTCGCTTAGGTTCAATAGAGAAGCTGTATGCCTTCAGCTACCAACCGCTGAAGCAGGAGAAGCACCTGAATGGATGGGAAATCTACGATCCCAAAACAGAATTCCGCCGACAGGGCATCAGTACCAAATCTGTTGACCGTGGCTGGCGAATATCTACCATAAATCAGGACTATACCTTCTCCCCAACATATCCTGGACTACTGGTAGTCCCCTCCAACATATCCGATAATGTAATCAAACACGCAGGACCTTACCGCTCTCGTCAGCGTATACCTGTCTTGACATACCTGCACTCGCTCAACAACTGCTCCATCACTCGCAGTTCGCAACCCCGCACTGGTCTTCGTGGAAACCGAAGTGTCCAAGACGAGCGCATTGTCAGCGCCAGCTTTTCGGCTTCTGCTACGGTCGAGTTCAATGGGCTCGATGTAAACCCCAGCGAGTCGGTCGAACCCAGCCCAGCTTCCAGCCACGCTGATCTGAGGGAGAGCAGCAGCCCGGATGGCAGGTCGCAAGATGCAATTTCGCAGTTCGAAGATGAGCTGCTGCAAAGCGGCACTGCTGGCTATGACCCCAAGACGGGAAAACGGGTTGTATACGGCGCTCAACAGAACAACCTTATTGTAGATGCTCGTCCGACGATCAATGCCGTGGTCATGCAGGCAATGGGCAAGGGCTCCGAGGACATGAAGAACTACGACTTTGCAAAGAAGGCCTACCTGAACATCGACAACATCCACGTCATGCGTGACTCCCTCAACATGGTTATAGAAGCCATCAAGGACGGCGACATCAGTCGGCTGCCCCCGAACCGCCACCTCTTAGAGAAGAGCAACTGGATACGGCATATCTACGGTATTCTCGATGGAGCTGCGCTCATTGCCCGGCAAGTAGGCATCCAACATTCTCATGTGCTCATCCATTGCTCTGATGGATGGGATCGCACTAGCCAACTTTCAGCCTTGTCTCAGATGATGCTTGATCCATACTATCGCACCATAGAAGGGTTTATTGTGCTGGTCGAAAAAGACTGGCTCTCCTTCGGTCACATGTTCGCACTTCGGGCTGGATACCTCAACCACGAGAAGTGGTTTACTGTCGAGAAGGATCCAATGGCTGGCAGCACTCTTCAACCCGGCGAGTCGGAAGGACGTGCGGGCGAGGTATTCGATAGTGCTATCTCCAGTGCAAAGCGCTTTTTTAATCGCGGCCATGGTACGGATTCTACAACCTCTACAGCTGAATCTGATGACCCTGCTTCGCCGCCCGAGGAAACCGGTCAGACTCGCCCAACAGTAGAGGCGAGCCAAGCGACTAAACCCAGTGACATCTCACCTGTGTTCCACCAATTCCTGGATGCGACATATCAACTGCTACATCAACATCCTTCACGATTTGAGTTCAACGAGCGTTTCCTACGACGGCTTCTTTATCATCTCTATGCAGCGCAGTACGGTTCTTTCTTGTGGAACTCGGAGAAAGAACGGTGTGACGCCAAAGCAAAGGACCGGACGAGGAGTGTATGGGACTACTTCCTCAGTCGCCGGCAGGAGTTCTTGAACCCCAAATACGACAACACCATTGACGACCGACAGAGCGGGCGCGAGAGACTCGTTTTCCCGCGTATGAACGAAATCCGATGGTGGGCCAGCGTTTTTGGCAGGAGCGACGCGGAGATGAACGAGGAGCTTGACAACGCAGCTGCCAGAGGCGAGCGCATAGGCGAGTATGCACTTAACAACCCTCTCGTCTCGAGCTCCCCTGCGAGCAGGGGCCGCAGTCCGTTGCCAACAAGTCAACCGCCTGATATGCCTACCAGCAAAAGCGTTCTCAGCGGCATTGAGACAGCACATGAAGCACTCACGCCTTCCCTTCGGCAGAGTGCTAGTACCGACAGTCCGGGTGCATTCACGGATAATATCGCGAAGCTCAAGGAAGGTCTCGCAAACGTCGACCTCGGAAAAGGCATATTCGGCGGTTCTGATGCAGGGAGCAAGCCGATCAATAGCAACGTGGCAACAAGACAGTCGACCGACAGTGGACTTCAAGACAGCCTTAAGGTCAATAATGAAGAAGAAGAAACAGCACAGGAGATGAAGGACGTGACCCCAGCGTCGACGGGATTGGCACCACCGCCACAGCATCATACCAGTGCCGAAGGAATCAACAGCAGCAGCACCACGAAGCAACCGCAGCCGATGGATGGGGCGATGGAGATGGAAATGAGTTAGTTGCTATACCACCCTAGACCCGATAGCGTGTGGAATTTCCAGGATTTCATCCCGCACAAGCGGCGGCGATCCAGCATTTGGTCGACCATATCCGCCGTCAGCGGCGAAGACGTGGCGGTCTCGCTTCGCGAGGGCGTCTACGGTTTCGTGGGGAGCGGGTACGAGCATTGCTTCGACGGCGATGATGGTGATGACGAGCAGGAGAAGCAGAAGCACGGCATGGGAGGGCGTATTCTACCCGCTATAGAAGAAGAGCTTGCGCATCGGACTTGGTACAACCGGGTCTACGCCGGGGCTGTAGAGGCGGTTGATAGAATCGGGAATTTCATTGCGAAGTAGTCGCGAGCAGTTGGTTTATGACTGCTATTCGGCCGTCGTAGCTCCTCCCTGGAAAAGATGACACAGGATAACATAAAGAAAGAGGGGAAAGGATTCCGAAGACTTGCTGCCAGGAGACCGCCTGCACTTAGAAGATAGTGGGGCGCTGCTGGTTGATATTGTACGAGTATAATGCGAAATCAATACTGTGATTCATGATGCACAAACACATCCTGGCGTTCAATCTCTCTAGTGTTCTCCGTGTAGTATCGAAGTGCTTTGCTGACAGGATACTGTAGCAGTAGTCAGGACACCAAGGGCTATATAGTTCATTTCAACCGCCAAATACGGAATGCGCGGGAGCCAGGTGGTTATTGCGAATATCGGCATATACGTCACGCAAAAACTCGGTAATTTTGGGAACTTGCTTCAGCAATATTGGCCCAGCATGTCTTTTACTATTTTGCGCCTCCCTCTACATAGCAGACTATCTAGCTAGCTAGTGGACAAGGCTAACCCATGGTATTCTTTCTTTTTTACTCATTCTTCTTCATCCCTGCCTCTATATCTATAGGAAGACCTCAAGGTTGACCTCGAGCACACTGACGGGGAACTTGATCTCGTACTTCTCGAGCACGCTGGGGTGCAGCACACCAAACTCGCCGATGCGCCGGCTCTGGCCGCCGAGGCGAGCAAAGATGGCAGCGGCGCGGCCGGCGAAGAAGGTGGCCTCCTCGATGGGCTCCAGCCAGTAGCCGTCGCGCTTGGTGTGTTCCTGGCGGACCTCGAAGTCCGTCTTGTCGGCTCCCAGACCTTCCTCGCGCGTCAGGAAAGACGTGCGCAGCATCAGCATGACGCGGTCGAGCAGGCCGTGGACCTCCTCGAAGCCCGAAGTTCGGCCGCACCAGGCGGCCGAGTAGTGGCGCTCGTTGCGGGCCTTGCGCTCCTTGGTCTCGTCCTTGAAGACGACGTCGGATGCCTCGAAGACCTTGACGGGCAGACTGTGCGACTTGTTCTCGCGGATCGTCTTGAGGAGACCTGGGAGGAGCGAGGTCCGGACGATCTGGTACTCTTGGGTCTTGGGGTTGGCCAACCGGACGGCGGTCTTGCCGTCATCTTCCCGGTTCAGCCAGGCAAAGTTCTCGTCGTGCCTGCTTCGTGGTTAGCTTTCTTGGTCTTGAGAGAGTAATCTATCTTGCTATGTGTACTTACCCGCACAGAATCAAGGGCATGACTTCGCTCCAGCCTGCCATACCCGATTCGAAACGCACAATATCGGTCATCTTGTTAATGCTCAAAGGTGCGCCTACGGTCTTGTTGACCGACATACGAGGGAGCTTGTTGAAACCATATGCGATACCCAGATCCTCCATGATATCGCACCGTTGCAGAATGTCTGCTCTGGTAGGGGGGATGGACACTTCCACCAGGTTCGGCTTGCTCGAGGGCTTGGCGGAGAGCGCCATCTTGGAAAGAAGCTGGCATACCTCATCCGCCTTCAGCTCGAGGCCGAGGCAGCCGTTCAGGTAATCTATTTCGACCTCTTGCGACCTGGGCGACAAATGGGGTGTTATCCTAGTTTGGCCATTGTGGTCAGAGAGGACCTTGACGGGCTCGACTGTGAACTCCTCCGCGCAGTATGTTGAGAACATGGTGACCATCATGTCAATAACGATGGCCAACTTGGTCGCATCAGTTGCTGTAGCCTCGATAAGGACGTTCTTGGTGTCCATGGTGATTTTAGAGTGGTTTCCGTTGATGATGGGGGCATAGAGCAGACCACGCGGTTAGCATCGTAGATGACGGGGTATACGGGCTTCTCCCGGATGATGTGTAGGTATTTGCCCAGGTTCTTGTCCTTCTCGTAGAAAGTCATCATCTCTTCGGCCGTCATCTCCTTCGTCTGGTTCAGAGGTGCGAACTTGATCTCTTGGGGCGGCCGCGCCTCGTACGTGAAAGGTCCCTTGACGGTGTCCAGGTCGTGGGTTCCAATTGCGACGAGTGTCCTTTGGCGCGCCAAGTTCTGGTGTAGCTTGTCTTGTAATGCGATGAAGGAGTCGTAACGCTCTTGGGTGAAGGTGATGTTGCGAAGAATAGCACCTGCCACCAGGGGCCGGACCTTCATGGTGTCCTCAGTTACGGTGATGGTCTCGAGCTCGCCGCTGGCCGGGGTGATGAGTCGGAAGTTGGGGGTGGGCTTCTTGCCGCGGAAGATGTTGAGCATCAGGGCGATCCCCTCGAAGCAGAGCATGTCATAACGGTTGGCGGGGATCTCAATCTTGAGCTGGGGCGCCTCCTGCACGCCATTGACGACAGGCCGGTCGTCATTTTCGGTGTCTTCGTCCAACTCGATACCAAACTCAAAGCAGAGATCCTCGAACTCTAGGGTCGTGTATCTGGGCGGGTTGTTAGTGGGGGGTGCTGCTTGTTGCGCTGTAAGGCGGGCAGCCAGCGGCCGCGCAGGAGGGGGAGGGGAGGGGAGTTACGCACTTTTGACCCAGAGCTTCGAAGAGCGCATACTTGTCGACAGCAATGGTAGGCATCCTGAACGACGGCTGAGGCTTTGGGGGCAGTTGGAGTTTCGACTGCGGTCTGTAACCAGTTCTGGTGTTGGAAAGATCGCAGCGTTGAGTCACTCGAAATTTGGCTGATGGGTGGTGGTGCCCGCCATTGACAGTGTCGCTGCCCCACGCTTCCCTCCAGAGTCAAATCACAATCGATATCGGATTTGCGACAGGTACTTCAGAGAAAGTACTTTCGCTGCCCCTCAGCCCACCAGCCACGCGCATGAGGTACCTAGCCCAGACCTACAGGAATGAACGCCACAAGCTTGCAGGAGAAAGGCCGTTGCAGCATTGTATCCATTACGGGCATCAATTGATGTCAATGTCAACCCAACCAGCTGGAGCCCAGCAACCTGCCGTCTCCGTGTGACTCGATGTAAGGATGAACTCCAAAGCGCCATTGAGCGGCGCTATTCAGGGAAATATGCAGAATTAAAAGGAATATCCAAGTACACTAGACACTTGCTTCTTTCATTCTTCCACCGCATCAATGACCGACCTGATTCAAAGGTCTCGATTGATCTATGTAACACGTTGGACTGTGATACGGAGCTTGAGACTGCCGTTGATACGTGTAGTCAGTCACCTGATATGTATGGCTCCTAAATCGGGCCATGGGCCATTTGGTCCCCTAAAACAGCCTCCTTTTGCCGGCAGGCCCGTTGATCGCCGCTTGCCATGGGTAACAACAACGCTAAACCTTGCCTTGCTGACTCATCCCTATCCTTTGCCTCCAACCTATTTCATTCTCTGCCCCTCCCCTTCTTTTCACCCTTCTACTTAACTACCGATCAACAAACATCAACAACCACTCTCCCTCCTCGACCTACTCGTTTCCCTCCTTCCTTTCACCTGCCACGCTCCATACGGATTCTACTCGGAAGTAATCCCCAGCTACTCGAAAAGCCGCTATCGATGTCCATCGAGAACCTCAAGACCTATGATCCCTTCGCAGATGCCGAAGCCGATGTAGATGCGGTACAGCTAGGAGGCAAGAAAGAGGACTACGTCCACATTCGTATCCAACGTGGGTAACCTACCTACGACAACTCCCATCAAGGAATCGTGCACTGACCCGTCTTCACAAACAGAGCGCAACGGTCGTAAAACGTTGACCACGGTCCAAGGCCTTCCCCCAAGTTCGACCGCAAGAAGATCCTCTCTGTCATCAGAAAGAAGTTCGCCTGCAATGGTACGATCGTAGCCGATGAGAACATGGGCGAAGTCATCCAGTTACAGGGTGATCAACGCAAATGCATGCAGGAGTTCCTTGTTGGCAAGCAGGGACTCGAGCTCGACCCCAAGATCATCAAGATCCACGGATTTTAAACTAGCACTACTGTGCCTTCATATCAATCAATCTGCCTATTAGCAGTGCAGAATCAGGGGAGGAGATCGCCAACTATTGGAGCCTACAAACTATTACTACACCATCTTCCATAGACAGTTGAGCAGAATGGATTACTCGGGAGCCGTAAGAGGCAATCCCCTCGTTACACATCAACGCTTTGTATTATCCATGCTTTATTCGTGTGACTATTGTGATACTCATGGAATGCCCTCTAAAACTTTGTTATTGTTTTTTATGTCGCCTGGCAAGATACGCGTAGTCGACGGCATTGGCACTAGAAATATCGGTTGCTAGTTGGTTCGGTATGTATCCGACCCTGCGAGAAAGGCAGGTGACGTTGGTAGATGTACATTTACCCATCACATGCAGAGCTCCTGCAGACACCCTTGACATTCGCTTGGCTCCTAACTTCAAGTGCCTGGAAGGACAAGCTCTGATGAGTTGCAAGACATAGCTACCCCCTACACCCTCTTGAATCCTGCAAGCAGGGGATCGTATGTTTGAGGTCCCTATCCCAACGTGGGGTCAAACTATCCAGGGGCGGGAAACCGCTCATCTCTTGGTGAGATATGTACGTCATTTTCCAGCCTTGGCACCTCGACAGCGCAATTTCTCGCCCAGGTTGCATTGTTGCCCCTGTCTGTAACACCACGTTGATGACTTATTATTCTGTACGCCAGAATACCTAACCAGCATCAAATTGAAGTTACCTAACCCAATAAGCTCACCTGCCTAACTGCCTGCCTATTGGCATATCGAACATCAGTCCATGTAGAAACCAATCCGATTTGATGTATTGTGAGAGGGGTTGGGAGTGTGCGCCTATGCTGACTGATGTCAAGCCACATCTGTACTGCAAGTACATGCAACCATTGAGTAACACACCTTGGCCGTTCTTAAGCTGGAAATTTCGCTTTCAGTTCCCGTAGAATAGTGATAAAAATGTATTTGATTTATCAGGTAGGTATGCATTAGAATATCGAAGCACATGTGCATTTATTTGGAAGAGCGCGAGACATGTCCAATGTGTTGGATCAATTTCGCCAGGGTTCTCTCCCCCTACTGACAGTGCTGGGAGGAGAGCTGCTAGCACTGGATCGTACCTAAGGTACTGCGTGCATCCCCCAATCCCCCAGGGCCCAAGGCAAAACAATGGCAGCTAGCGCTTGCACCGCCAATCTACGTTGTGCCTTGCCTGTTGGTACCCAAAGCTGCCCCTCTGTCTCTCTGCCACTCACCACACCCTGCCGCTTGGCCTTGCCTTGCCTGCATTGTGCAAAGCCTTCCCTGGTCCAGTTGTTCTCTCTCTTTGACCAGGCCAGCCACACCTACCTGCTACCTAACCAAACCAAACTTGACTCTCTCCACACAACAACCACCGACCAAGATACCCCTCGATGATTTCACGCTCCCTCACTGTTCATCTTGTTCACCTGGAGCATTAAAGAAAAGGCCTTTTCGCAATACATTAGAATTCTAGATTTAATCCTTCTCCTGGAGTCAGCCCCTTCCTGGACCTGGACCGTCCCCGCATCCCATCCCTCCGCCGCCGCAGCCCGCTAGGTTTCTCTGGCAAAAACCCGTAGTAGTCCCCCGAACGGCACTAATTGGACGAGGGAGGAGTGCAAGCCTTACGAGCTGCTGCTGCTTGGTATGCAACCCCGGCGAGGCGGCTGGTAGCAAATCTCGTTGTCGTTGCATCACACTCACTTACGCACGCGATCAGCAACAAACCCTCATCCAATTCCCAATCAACTGCAACACCACCACCGAAACCACAACCGACCCTGCAGTTAGTTCGCCATGGCTGACGCGCCGAATGCGAACGACGAGCTCTACCCCATCGCCGTGCTTATAGATGAACTCAAGGTCCGTACCACCATCATCCATGCCTGGCTGCTTGCCCGCCCGTCACGACATCAACAACAGCCGCCATCGTCCTTTCAGCAGCAGCCCCCTCTCTTTTGGGATGCACGCCGCTAACTTCTCCGCAGCACGATGATGTTCTCCTCCGCCTGAACGCCATCCACCGACTTTCGACCATCGCCCTCGCCCTGGGAGCCGAGCGCACTCGGGAGGAGCTCATCCCCTTTCTCGATGGTCAGCCACAATATCCACCTTTCTACATCTCGTCATAGCCTACTGATACGCGTACAACAGAATCGGTCGAAGATGAAGATGAAGTGCTAGTTGCACTCAGCGAGGAGCTTGGCAGCTTCATCGAATACGTCGGTGGGCCTCAATGGGGACACGTCCTGCTGTCTCCCCTTGAGAACCTCGCTGCCATCGAGGAGCCCGTCGTTAGAGATAAGGTGAGCCTAGCCTTTTTTTCCCTGTTGGCCGCCTCTCGAACATGTCTACTCACATAATTTTCGATAGGCTGTCGAGTCACTCAACAAGATCTGCGAGGAGCTTTCGCCCCAACAAGTCGAGGAATACTTCATCCCTCTCACCATCCGACTCGCAAAGGCAGACTGGTTTACCTCGAAGGTTTCAGGATGCGGTCTCTTCACTACGCCCTACAAGAAGGTGTCCCCGGCCATCCAAGTCCAACTGCGCCAACAATTCGGGCTCTTGGTCCACGATGAGACGCCCATGGTCCGAAGACAGTCGGCCACCAACATGGCCAAATTCGTAAAGGAGATGCCAGCCGCCATCGTCGTTGACGAAATGATACCCCTCTTCCAACACCTTGCACAGGACGACCAGGATAGTGTGCGCCTGCTGACCGTCGAAATCCTCATCTCCATTGCCGAAGTCGTTCCCAAAGAACAGCAAGCCAGCCACGGCGTCCTGCTCACATCTCTGCGCAACTTGATAGAAGATAAGAGCTGGAGAGTCCGATACATGATTGCTGATAGATTTGAAAAGGTATGCGATTAGTTACGCCAACAGCAAGACAATAATGGACGATGACAGCTGACAAGTTTTTACAGATCGCCAAGGCGGTAGACGAGGAGGTCGTTTCCCGGGATCTGGTGCCCTCTTTCGTAAAGCTACTGAAGGATAACGAGGCTGAAGTCAGAACTGCGATTGCTGGACAGATCCCTGGTTTCTGTGCTCTGGTCGACCGGACTGTACTCCTTAATGAAATTATGAGCTCAGTTGAAGACCTGGTGTCGGATACCTCGCAGCACGTCCGCGCCGCACTGGGTACTCAGATCAGTGGCCTGGCTCCTATCCTGGGCAAGCAAGAGTAAGTGAAGCCGGATACGAGCATGCGTTGAACATACTAACTGACAGCGTACAGGACGATCGATCACTTGCTACCCATGTTCCTCCAAATGTTGAAGGACGAGTTCCCCGAAGTCCGTCTGCATATAATTTCCAAGCTGGAGCTTGTTAACCAGGGTACGTGCTGCTTGCTGTGTTTCATGGTGTATCTGAATTCATGTCCTAACTGACTTTCGTAGTTATTGGCATCGATCTTCTATCACAATCGCTCCTCCCTGCTATCGTCCAGCTTGCCGAGGACAAGCAGTGGAGAGTAAGACTCGCTATCATTGAGTACATTCCTTTGCTTGCCAGCCAGTTGGGTGTACAGTTCTTCGATGAGAAGCTGAGTGGGCTCTGCATGGGCTGGCTTGGCGATACCGTCTTCTCCATCAGAGAAGCCGCTACGCACAACCTGAAGAAGCTCACGGAGGTGTTCGGAGTGGAGTGGGCTAGCGAAGCCATCATCCCGAAGGTCATGGCTATGGGCACGCATCCCAACTACCTCTACCGAATGACCACCTGTTTTGCCATCACGGTAAGTCCTGATTACGCATCCAATGTTGTTGGCCAGTCACTAATACTTCTTAGACCTTGACGAGTGTTGTCAGCTTGGAGGTCATCAGCGAGTCGATTCTGCCCATGCTTGACAAGCTGGTTGCGGACGAGATCCCCAACATCCGGTTCAACGTGGCTAAGACGTATGCGGCACTGATTGATGTCCTAAAACGTCTTCCGGAGCAAGGCACGATCTACTCGCTAGAAAAGGCTGGTGAGAAGGAGATCACGGCCTCGCCGAAGTCTTTGGAGCTCATTAACGAGAGAATCATGCCGTGTCTGGAGAAGCTGCAGAAGGATGACGACGTTGATGTCAGGTTCTTCGCCACAACGGCAGCTGCTGCCGTTCCCGGCGCAGGAGGTGATCCTATGAACACGTCGCCTTAGAAGGGACAGACTCAAAATGAAACAACTCTCGTCAGTCGTCCTTGGGTGGACCCCGACCCCACAACCGACTCTAAAGTGGTGATACTGGAAGGCGTTGAACCATGAAAATACCCTTACCACTGTTGTCCTGGAGCTTTGCGCGACACACAGTACTTCTATGACAGAAGGTCAGAGACTTTGGTCCTACTAGAAAACTAGCATTCAGGTTTTGGGAGTCGGCCATGGATTGAAATAGACCCCGGCATAACGAGTCTCAGGGAGCGCGGAGTATGGAAGGACTCGGTACGAGGCATGCTTCTTCTCGCAGCGCCGTCGAGAAACAGTTGTATGAGTAGGACAGGTTACGTAGCCGAGATCACGAAAAAAGAATAAATGCAATGATTTGAGATCGAAAAACAACTTGGATATAGTAGTAATGGCGGCCGTTGAATCCGTATTTTGCTGCGATTTTTTTGGTTCTACAAACTACATCGACTTATAGAAGGGTATCTTTCCCAACCTTTTCTTCTGTTTACTTTATTTTGATTGTCGGGGGAGTCGTCATGATGACGACCTCGCCATCTTCCGGAAACAAAGACTGCTGATGGTCGACCCCTTGACACCGCCGAAGCTGAAGCTGGGATATTCGACCCGACCGACCTGTTGGAATCGCCACCTGCGCTCTTCGTCTGCTTGCTGCTGTTCTTGTCCCTCCTGCTGCTCCTGTTGCTCAGCGGCGAACCACTTGTTCAACTCGTCCTCGGTCCAGTTACAGCTCGTCACGAGGAAGCAGCCGCCCTCGCGCACGAGCGGCAGCACGCGCGCCCGGTAGTTTTCGGACACGCGCCGGCCCGTGGCGGGGTCCGTCTCGGAGCTCAGCGAGATGGCGTCAAAGGTTCCCTTGTCGAGGACGACGTCCCAGCCCTGGCCGCCGTTGGGGGATCTAGCGGCGAGGGGTTTGGAGGGGGTGAGGATGTCGTGGATTTGGAATTCGATTGCTTCACCCTCCTCCGCTGGTTGTGCTTCTTCTTCTTTTGTGTCTTCTTCTTGTTCGTCGGCGTCGGAATCGTCGTCGTCGTCGTCGAAGGTATGCCGAGGCGTCAAACCCTTCCGCCGCGCCTCCTCGATGCGCCGCGCAAACTCGACGCTGCGCTCGCTGTAGTCGACGCCGAGCATGGGGCCCGTCCAGCCGGCGTCGCGGAGGCCGAAGAGCATGTCGCCATTGCCGGTGCCGAGGTCTAGGAAACTCGTCGTGTCCTTTTTCTTCGAGGATTCGAGGAGGAATTCGTCGAGGAACTCAATCAGCTTCTCCTGTGCGTCCGAGTCTTCGAACCAGTTGGTGCCCGTGTCGGCGGGGTCGTGCTCGTGGTTTGTGAGTTCGTTGGTGTAGAGGTTGTCCCAGCTGTTTCGGTTTGTGCCGAGTAAGTGTCAGTGGCGGTGTTACCATAAAACGGACTCATTGGCGCGTCGGCATATTGGATAGAGAAGTAAGTTTGCGCATCATGTATGATCTTCTACAAGGGGCAAGGCGGTAGTGTGTAGGTAGTACGTTATGTAATACGTAAGTGCAACCAGGGTGAAAGATCATGCAAAGGCAGTGGCAGAGGTAAGGGTAGGTATTCTTGGATAAGGTCAGGACGGACTATTCTTTGGTTCCAAGCTCTGACGGCTCTAGGTGCGTCGGTTTCGCCGCCATCTTGGTTGCGACTTCGTTGGGAATAGGTTGTGATGATGTTGTCGCTTGCAAGCTCGAATACCACAGCGGAACCTTGTGGTGTCTTAAATTGCTATCGAGGTTGGTATTCAAGTTCTTCCGGAATATATATGGTCTGCGGTTTACTTGTCAAACGAGCGCCATCCTCTGAATATGTCTATCTGCCCTAGGACCTTCGCGGGGTTATCCTACCACCAGCGAATTTGTTGATGGTCGCATGGAGGGGCAACTGGCAGAAACTGATAGTGTAGACACAGAAGGGCATTGGGTACCAAGACGGCAGGCGGTGAAGCTGAGTCGGTATATCCATCCCCTATCCGACGTGATTTCTACATCATGAGAGAACTATAGATCATATTCAAGAAACCCAAAACGTTACCAGGGGTATATAGAAGGGGTTGATCCGAGTGCCTTTTCAAAGCTTCTCGATTTCAGGTCTCTTCACATCCATTGTGCTTCCTCAAAAGCACCCACAACCTTTTTCTTCACCAGATACTCGCTCGTCACTCACGACTTCAACTCCGAGTCGACTCGAGATGTTGGAGCTTGAATGTCACACCAACCCAGCATTAACATCTAGTTCTCTTGGCTTCCAACAGAATAGCAATGTGCTAAGCCCCAACTCCGGTTGGATATCCCGACCTAGGTAGTATGAATACCGTAATGGCTAGCAACGCTTGTAATCAATCACTCCTTCCCTCCAAACCACTATCCTAAAGTCCACACCGGCGCCTTGACGAGCACCTGCCGTCCTCGCACCTCCACTGCTATGAATCCAGCAAAACGAACCTTACTGGCGTCCTTGGGGGGTGATGGTGCTGTCGGTTCCGCCATGTCAGTATTCGAAACAATGCTGCCTTTTCTACTTCCGGGCTGCTGTTGGCTTCCCAGCATTGTCAACATACCACTCTTGGTCTTCTCACGTTTTGCTGCTTTCTCGTTGTCCTTGCCGCTTTCTTCACCTTCTTCAGGGTCTGGTAGGGGAGGGAGCGCCTGCTTTTCCGTCTCCATGAAGTCTGCTTTTATCGCATCACCAGGCAGGGGTAACACCAGCGCCACATCCCGGCTCTCCAACGACAGGTTGGCCGCAATCCCCACAGCCAGTTCCACAATCATGGCCACACTCCCGTCTACTCCCGGTGGTGGTGGTTCTACCATGTGCTGGTACAGATGAGCCGTAAGGTTGGTTGAAGTCAGTGTCGTGAAGTCTTGGCGATGGTCCCCGCTCTCAGGCGCGTTCAGAGCTTGCTGAAGACCTTCCAGCGTAGCCATCCGCCAGCTTACCACCTTGGATGTTAGGGCCTCGTATTCCTCCCCCGTGCTGAGCGTGTACGAAAATTTGCGAATGTTTTGCTCGATGCGCTTCAGGTGCTGGCTAAGTTCAATCTCAAGACCGGGATGGAAGCACTTGTTGAAAATCTCATCCACTACCCACCGAATGATGACAGCGCGTCCAACGGCCGTCATCTCCTGTTTGCCTGTTTTGATCGCCTCGGTGCTAACATATCTCTCGATCCAGCTGGGTACCGTCTTCCAGTCTTTACGAATGTTGAACGAGAGGTTGTTGATCGCGCCGTTCAGGCGGTTGAATCTGGTAGTATACTCATTGTCATCAAGCGCTGTACGGGACTGCGAAATCCGTTGGTTGGCCACAGCATTCTGGAGCTGTTCCACCTGGCCATTAAGCTGCTCTATTTGCGACTTGCCGTCAAAGTAGAGTCTCTTTACGTTCTTATACTTGGTCACTACATTACTCATTAGTCAATAATCAGATCACCAGCACAACGCAAGAGGGCGAGGGCGTACAAAGATCCTTGAACTGCTTCTCGGGGTCAGATTCCCGCTCCGTGGTAGAAGGCTGGGGGCTGTTGCGGCCGGCCTCAGCTGCATTATCGAACTGCTGTCGGTCCGGAACATTGCTCGCGCGGTAGGCTTGCACATTGCTGGGGACACCAGGCGTGGGAGGCAGTGAGCCAAGGTTGGGTCCTTGGCTGTGGCGATAGCCCGGAGGCGGGCCGGGAGGGGGCTCAACTTGACCAGCAGCCCTCATGTTCTTCTCATTCTCGTTTGATCTACGAGTAGAGGGAGGTGCACCGGTCGGAGGCGGCATGTTGTCCGACTGCGATGCTGGTGAGGAGGAAGCGTGAGGCTGCACTTGTCGCTGGTCTAACTGGGCGTAGCTCAGAGCAGGCGTGTGCTGTTCGCTGAATATGACAGATGACCGTGCGTCGGCGTCGGCAATGGAAGAATCATGCGACAGCTGGGATACGGTCTCGGGGTTTGGGTGTTGATGCTGAGCCTCAGCTCCTAGGTGCGTGGTGTACAGCGGCGGAGGATTGCCTTGCTGATATTGTACTTGGCCAGGAGGGGCAGGGTATTGCTGATGGTACTGATCCTGAGCGGGGTCGACGACAACGCGTCCGTAGAGCTGTTGTTGTGGTGACTGTAGCTGCTGTTGATCGACCTGGACCTGCGCCTGCGCCTGGGCTTGGGCCTGCGCCTGGGCTTGAGCCTGCTGTAGGAGTTGCTGGGCACGAATCTGGTGCTGGTAGGCGACGTCCTCGTTTGCACTGTAAGGCGAGGAATCTTGGTCGGTGGGCACCTGCCGGATGGTGGTCTGGTGGGGGGTGGGGGCGGGGCTCCTGGTTGTTTGCACCTGCACTCTGCAGCTCGGGACTGATGGCAATATTATTGTGGTCGCGATTGTAGCCTTGTTCGCTGTCACCACCGCCTTGCGAAAGTGGTGAAGGATTGACGGGCTGGTGGCCTAACGAAGGCGGGGGTTGTTGTGGTTGATGTTTCGGCGGCGGCGGTGGTGGTTGCTCCTGGTCCTGCGGCGGCCAGTCAGAGGGCTGCAGTGGTGTCTGCTGTTGCTGCTGTTGCTGCAGCTCAATTGAGCTTTGGGAAACACCCGTAGTCCGAATCGAGGGCGGGAAGTTGTTGCTAATTCGCTTGGATGACCTACGGCCGAGGCCAGGTGAGTTGTCGTAGGAATTGTGGTGCTGGTGGTAAGAGTGTTGATCCGAAGAGGAAAGATTGCTACTGTGGTTATTGCTGTTACTGCTGCGACCGCTGGCCGATGATGCACCAGCTACAATCTTCTTGATCAGCTTCCTAGCAGATCGCCTGTTTTCTGTGGGGGCCGCGGGTTGCTGCTGCTGCTGCTGATGGTGCTGTTGAAATGGGGCACCAATGGCCTGCTGTTGCTGTTGCTGGCCTGAAAGTGGATGGCTCAGGTGTTGGCCCTGGGAAACGATAGGGGAGCTAAGGGTCTGCGGCAGGTCGTCGGCCGAGCTGGCAGCCGCGAATTGCAGCTGCGTCTGGATGGGCGTAGAGACCTGCTGTGGGTAGCGAGTCGATTGAGATCGCGACACCTGCTCCGAAAAGTCTTGGCTGTTTTGCGATTTGGGCGGCGTTCTCGGGGCGAATTGCTGCTGTTGGAGGTGGTTGATGTTGATGTTGTTGGTAAAAGCAGCGGAATTATTCGCTGGACCGGTGGTGTGGCCGGCGGGGTGGTTTGACGTAAGGGCGGTGGGATCAGTGGTGGTGCTCTGCCCCAGGTTGCTGCTATTATTATTACCACCTGAGAAGCTCGGGGATTGACCCTGTTGTTGCACTAAAGGCGGCGGAGGACCCTGCTGGTGCTGCTGGAATTGGGGCACCTGCTGCTGGAGGAGTAGTGGCGGCTGATCCTGTTGCTGACGCTGAAACTGCTGTTGATGCTGCTGCTGCACTTGCTGCTGTATCGCTTGCTGTTGCGCTTGCTGTTGCTGCTGTTGCTGAATGCGCAATTGAAGCTGCTGCTGCTGCTGCTGCTGCTGTTGCGCCGAGCGTGAGTCCTGTAGATGGAATGAGTCACTTGAACTCAGCGCCGTGGACGAGGCAGAGGGTGGAGTATGTGCAGAGCCCGCAAGCGAGCCCGTGCCGGATGACGAGGTGACCAGTGTTGAGAGGGGCGGCGGCGGCAGCGGTTGCTGTTGTTGTTGCTGCTGCTGCTGTTGCTGCTGCTGCTGCTGCTCAGCGGCCAGGTTATGCTGAGATCGATTGCTCTGCTTTCCAAGGCGGCCGAAGGAGGGCATAGTTATGTTTATTACCCACTCCTTGGAATGGGGAGGGAACAATACAAATAATACAACAATAAAACACCAACTAGTTTGGAATAAGTTGCTTGCGCCTTCTTCTTTGACTCAAACCTGCCCTGTCCAAGGCAAGAGGGAAAATAAAATGGCAGGATGGGCTTAACCACACACCACACACACACACACACACACACACACACCGTATAGCCAGCCAGCCGTACCACACAAGCACGCACGCACACACACCAGATAGATGGATATGTACCCGTACGGGGAAATAGATGTGCGGTTTGCGGGAGGTGCTGTGCTGTGCTGCTGCTGCGCGTATTTGCGGTGCGTGCCAGGGCAGGTACTGAGAGCTGCAGTTCAAGGGGAACCTGCAATAAGACAAAGAAAAGATGGGACGGATGGGATGAATTTGGCGTATTCTTCGTCGGATTGATCACCTTGCTCGCCAGCGCTGACAAGCTTCTCTGCTCCGAATCGAGTCAAGTCGATGGGTCCAGGGCTCTTCCTCCTGCAGCTGTATTGCAGGGGTGGGAGGCAACTTCAAAGGGGCTGTGCAACGAGAACACCTCCAATACCAGCAGGTTAGTCCACCGTGCCACTCGCGTTTTCTCGACTTCTGGCTCGTTCTGCTTACCTTGGCCTGGCTGTATGATACGTATAGTTGGATGGTAGCAAGATGGGAAGATAACGGGGATCGGCAAGGGTCTGTAAGTAATAGTAACAGTAAGTTATTGTGTGTTCTGTTTCTCTCTCCTCTCTCACTTATTGGCGTATGTAGGTTTGGCAGCTAGGCTTGAGGCTACTCCATTCCCGGCGTATTATTGCTTTACCGGACGAAGTAGGCTCTCTCAGCATCAAAGGAGAGATAGCACTAAGTCTTGGCTCATATGCCTCGTAGTGGGGGGTGGAAATAGGAACGGCACAAAGACGAGAGACGGGAGAGCTATAGTGAGGTGAGGTAACAAAGCCACGGCTGTGTGTGTGGCCCTAAATGGTACTGGTTATCAAAAGTTCATAAAGCCCGCGCCGCAGTCGAAATTGGCTCTCTCTCGCCAAAGCGCGCTTGGTGATACCAATGGAGGGAAGATCGTGGGCAGAATTTCCCGCTTCGTTCAGAACGGTTGGGAAACGGAAAAAGATGTTGTTGAACGTGGGCAGTGGGAGTTGTAGATTGGTTGGAGGAGAGAATTAATCCCTACTTCAGCCCTTGTCTCCAAACGGGGAATGATCTGGCTGTTACTGCTTGCTGCTGCTACCGGGGGCATACTGTACTTTACTGACGCATTCTGTTTCTCATTCACCATCCACCAGACGCCCGTCTCCCAGCTCCTTACTGGCCACAAGACAGAACCGGATAGCCAACTGTATTAGGGTGTAGATCCAAAGGGTCGGTAACTTCTGGCCCCCGCCTTCTGACTAAGAGGCTAGCTGGGTACTTATCTGTAGAGAGCCCTGTGACAAAGCGAAACGTGATGGCAATGCTTTCATCACAATTGTCGTGCGAAGAAAGTGCCTAATCTCACCTGGATCAAAGACCTGCTTCGGATTGGATGGGCTCTCTCATCACAGCAGGTGACAGGTCTGCTACAATACGTATTTTACACAGTAGTAGTATACCTTTGCGGGGTGGGGTCCATTAGTATACTCGATTGCTACACAAACGTCACTTACAACTCTACAGATCCTTCCAAGGTCATACTTCTATAACTTGGTAGGTTGTACGTACTTGGTGACGAAGAGACTGCTGTTGCTCCGTTTGCCAGAGTTCAATGTCTGATGCCCTCTGTAACGTTGGACCATAACAACAGCAAGCCGGAAATGTCCGTTCCATCACGTTTGGTCCCGATATCCAAAGTGAAAAACACCGTCCGCCGTTTCCCTCCCCGTCTTGCCTCAGTCCTGTGATGTTTGCCCACCTATACGAGCTCGGCGCAAGTGTGCTTTCGCATTCGGCACGAAGTATCGCCATGTAATAGCCGCATGACGGGGCCATATAGAACCTCGGCAATTGCACAGCCAGGGTATATAACATATCACGCTATCATTTTTGCACCGTCGAGTTTGACGTGAAACTGCCCCCATGGATTCCCCACGATATGTTTCTTATGTCACCGCCCTGAGGGTTGGGAAACACAAACAGAGAGAAAAAAAATGAGATGCATCTCAACCCAAAAGGTTCCATGGGTGTGGGTGGAGAGCGGCCTTATTCATGCAAGCCCAACCCCTGTAGAAGTGGTGTGGTGAGGGCTATTTATAGAATGGGTAGCGGGTCGATAGAAAAGTCCAGTGTCGATCTCATCCGCTTCCCAAGCTAGCTCTAATTCATCGCCATCTGCGAGTTCTGCTTCGAATTCGTAGTTGTCTGCTGGAACAGTAATGTCTGTACGTAGCATCGACACCGAAAAGCAGTAAGTGCATAGAAGAAGTAACAAAGAACGATAGGAGAGATCTGCGAAAAAGAGACCCCGAATGACGCCAAAAGTAACGTCGCGAGATAGAAGAATCTGGCCGGCGGTCCGATGATGACAAGCTGCGGCGGAGTCGTCCAGCCAGCCCTATGCTGATTGGCGCAGTGGCAAACCCAGGCCTGAAGAATCTAACTGGTGAGTCTCTTTTTGATGCGTCTCGGCCTTTTGGCCACCGAGCAAGCCTTGCTTTGCCAGTCAAGAAGGGCATATCCCACATGCGTGCCACATGCACATTAGTCGGGCGGGTTGCTGTGAAGCTGCCGAAAGCTGAGAGCAGCTCGGCAACATGTCCGTTCCCAATGTAACGATGCGCCATGTACAGCCTCGCTCATCCTGCATGAGATCAACCTGTCTGTATGCATTGCATATTCGATGGCAACTTGCGGTGACAGAAAAGATTCTTTCGTTTGGCAGACGCAGAATACTCCAAATCTGGATCACGAACCACCAAGTCGGCAGCGGATCTAATACGCTTCTTTGCGAAAACACCGCCCCCTTGTTTTGCAACAAATCTGCACATGTCAGCAAAACGGCTCACAATACTACTTACTCCCCAGTCCGTGTGGTCCGGGCCTTCGCGCGGCCCAACGGAGGTTAACATACGACGAGCTGGCGATGCTAATAGAGGGCATGGCCGTATAGTCTTGCCCATCGCCATCCTCACCGTACCAGTCTCCGGCGATGCAGGCGAACACTGCCCCCTTGAGGCCGGTATACGGCAGGCAGGTGAAACGTGCGATTGCTGTCCACACTGAGAGTCTTCAAATAGAATGAGCAATGCAACGTCAGTGGACCAAACATCAATCAAGATTGGTCCCGAGACGCACACGAAGGGCCCTCGCAATGCCTGGCCGTTGGGTGACATATCATTGTTTGGTCAAAATCAACAAGATGATACCAGAGGCATGAGATATGGCACTGCCCTTATTTGGAAGTGGCCGAGTTCGATGACCGAGCTCAACGGCCGTCGTTCCATCGGTATAATTGTGACAAGGGGACGGACGGCCCCCCAGGCTCAGCTTATATGCTCGGTAACGGAACTGCGTGCTAAAGCCTGCCCCGTCTGTATAGGAGCATTGCCACGAGTTCATGCACAAACAGTGTATGATGGCCCTCGTAAAGTTGGAACTGCCGACCTCCATTGAAGTGCAAGACTGAGGAGTTGGAAGAATGAAGGAGGATCCCATCCAATGTCACGTCGGCCAGGTTCGAGCCGTTTGGACTCGCAACTTCCTACCGTCGGAGGGGGTTTGTGTTTTGGGGGCAGCTGCACAATTCGGATTCCCACCACAGGGAAGTCACAATCTGCCACTGGGCCACTTGCAACTGCATGGATTTCCGAATTACAAACACGGAGCCGGACGTTGTCCACGGAGCTATGGATTCTCCGATGCTATCATCTCGCAAATCAGAAATTCCCTGCTAACTCCTACCCGGAATCGCGTTTCCTCCTGCACGTGGGACACGGCTTCAGCAGCACCTTGATTGACAAGTTGAGCCGAGTGCGGGACCAGTCGGATGTAACAAGCGGTCACAAACACGTGTGCATCAAAGGAACGAAAGTTACGATTGAGCGCTCCTGTGTCAACTGCCGCTGATATCGTGGTCCTCACAACGTACAACAGCCTACCGGAGAATGCATACCATGATGGCGACTGTGCTTGAGACAGTTGGCGTCAGCTTCTCCCCCTCTGTGAAACCAAAAGAAGGCCAGTTGATTCATGCGGTGAGCATACCGCCTCGCGAACATCGTCATATATCAAGAAATTTACACATGAGCATCGTGGATAAAGGTATCGCATGGTTACTGCCGAAAAAGAGGTGTATGAGGATGCAGTTCCTGGTGGCATTTTCTTCGCTTGGTCTTCCTAGCCTCTCGACGCGAAAGCTGCTTTCTGAAATCATGTACCCAGCCAGGTGTTTCTGCCACCTACGACAGGACTGCGTACGCAGGGCGCCTGCATTTGATCCCGTGATTATCGGCCTGTATCCCCAAACCTGCAGACGGGTCCCGGAAGAATGCTGATGAGCTTGACTCGACTTTCCAGAACTGTAAAGTACGATGGACGAAAATGGAAAAGCTGACCGCTTTGGTCCATCTCGAGAAGTAGCCTACCATTTCCGTGGAAGGGCGGCTGCTTGCCGACCTTAGTGGTACCGTGGCACGAAGGCGAATGGCCGCCCGCTCCGAGCAATACAAGCAGCGAAAGGCCCTGTGATATCTCGGAAGATTTATCACTACCACAAGAACATACACAAGGGTCTACTTGTGTTCTTTGCTTGGCGTGAAAGGGTACTACGGCGATATTCTGGTGAGAAGCCTCAAGCTCTGATGAAGACCAGGGTGTCTGCATTCCAAGGGCTTGGATCTCACCAGTGGTCTTGAAAACATTCAAGACTTGACCGAAGCTGCGAGAAGTGAGGTAGGTAGCTCTACACTATTGAGCAATATCGTTCAGTGTTGACTATTTATAGGATTGCTCGCGACCTTGACGATGGCGGATCCTATATTGGAGCCTTACGAATAACACCCAAAGATTAACTGGATTGGCCAGGTGTTATTGTGCTACTTGTGTGCGTATGTCTCGGTTGAGCCTGAAGCTTCGGGGAATGTCCAATCAGTGTCAAGGTATATTTTCGATGTTGACTTTCAAATCTTGCCTCGGGAACCGCGACCAGATCTTCGACGGAGAAGGGTGCGAGACTCGGCTACATCGTGTAATGGTATGCCGATTGACTGAATCTGTGGTTGGAACCCCAAAGGTTGCCTGAACTTGCCTCGAGTTTGCTTCCGATCTAGCAAGCGGGTTCATGCTTCGGATATCGTTGCTTTGATTTTGAGCAAGACCGAATCAACAGGCATCACCCTATGGCTTGGGAGTATCGAAGGCCCAAGCGAAAGCCAGGAAACACAAAAGAGGAGCTTCGAGAAGCAGGACGGGTGATTGCTTATCAACCTGCTTTCGATGTTGGCATTTCCATAAAGGGGAGAATTCAAAGCAGGTACAGGCGGTTAGCCGCAGGCAGCCCTCGTGGATTTCTTCGGCACGAAGCGCGAACCACCACTGGATTCGTCAGGCTTTTCGGGTTGAATTTAGGGAACCGATGTGATGTCGTGAGCCACACACATTTGGAATACAGAGCGAGCCACAGCATCGCCTTTGTGGCATGTTGCTCTTTATGACAAGTGACTGCCAAACTTTATGTGCCTTGCTTATCACAATCCAGCGGTGTGAATGATAATGAGTAGGTGTTGCCTTTTTCCCAGGAGGCAGTAAAGAAAAAAGGTGCATATAAAACTAGGCCAGGCACTCCTCTTCCCTCTGAGGACCGACCGTACTTTTAACCTACCCTGCAATCCTACTCGCAGAGCTGCCCAACTTCTAACTGCTCGACCCCCTTTCATTTCGAGATACTTGCCTTCTAAACCCCGCCCAGAACATTCCACATCATGACATTCCTTATCGTTCTTAGCTTGATGCTCTCGCTGGTGGCCTGCTTGCCCAACTCACTGAGCAACCTGGGCGCCGGGCGCAAGACCTTTCACGATCTTGCGCAATTCTCCTGGAAGAACTGGACCCTGACAGAGGTCTGCCTTGACTGCACGCGCACCTCCCCGAGTGAGCTATTCGACTGCGAATACAAGTGTAAGCCACAACCATCCACATGCATAGCAATGAGAGAGAGAACGGAATATCCGCTCATAATGTCAAAACACAGTCCGATGGGATGATCCCAACTTCAACACCTCGGCCCACTGCAACAACCCCTGGAAGTGGGACGGGATCACGACGCAGCAGGGTCCCAACAACACCTACAACACCAACTACATCATATGCGAGATGGCGTGGCCCGAGGTGTGGCAGTTGCGAATCAATAACATTCAAGACGAACTGTTCGAGCTTGGGCTGATTCACACATGCAAAGACGAAATGTAAGGCCCTCGCCCCCCTCGAACAAGGAGCTTGACTAACTTGAAGGCTACAGCGACTTCCAGCCCCCCCGGAGATAGCCGAATTCTTTGCTGTGCCCAACTTCACGATGCAGCTCATGGGCAGAGATGACTACAGCATCGTCTACGCAGCCAAAGAACCCGTCTCTGTCCTCATCCAAGGATTGACATCATCCCCGGCATAGCGTGGGCAGCCTTGGCACCAGTGTTCGTCATCCCTCCGCACCGCGTACCACGTCGGAGGTCATTCGATATACGGTCATCGCTGGTACGGCGACGGTCTTGGTGTTATGTGCTACCCCAATGGAGCTACGCGGGTTGCACCAAATCACCGGCCACCTAGGGGCGCTCAATGTGCTACAAGTCCGTCATGAAGGTAGATTTCTAGTTGAGAGGATGTAGCAAATCAAAACATTCGCTAGCTGGATCACAATTTACACGAGACCTCGCTCGATGGAAACCAGCAAACTGGAAATGATATGTTTATCACGTAGAGTCACCAATCAGCCTGTTTTAGGTTATCTCGGGTGCCTTCGATCCCCTCAGTGGTTGGGTATTGTTAAGTCTCGGCTAGTCTTTTTCTTCCCAAGCGAAGGCCGCCGGCAAATTGCTTGCTTGCTTCACCCGGTTTCCTGTACATACATTCTTGAGGCTCGCTCCGGGCACTGGGAAACCCATCTCTTTTGGAAGGTCGACCCGGACGGGCCTCACTAGCGAATTTGCGGCTCTAAAGGCCGATCACTGCTCCAAATAGTCTTCTACATCATGTAGACCACGTAGGCCCGAATGACCATGTCTCCAAAGTACCTATATATGCCCATGATATATAGACGAGTGACGGTGCATTTTGGGGACGATGATGACGGTGCGAGATTGTCAAAGTAGGAAAAAGATGCGAATGGCTCCCTCTTTTAAAAGCAAAAAGAAAGGAGAGGCCAAGAAGAGGGATTTGCGTTTAGCGTGGGCGCTATAGTGAGTGTAGGAACCGGGATTGATGGGGAACGAGCCCGGGGCTCGGCAATTCGGTCCTTCTGTCCACCAACGGAGATACGGGGCCGGGCGCCGTCGTAATTCCAAGCCGATGGAGCGAGGAACGTCCGGATCCTGTCAATCAAGGTCCCCGGAGACTAGGGGAAGCCTTCCAAGTTCCTGAGGAAAAAGTACATGACCAATGGATTGGACACTACATGGTCAGTACCACTTAGCCAGACCTTGACCTGTCAAGGGATCTCCAGTCTCAGCCAATCCATCTTACCCGCATGAGTGCATGCGTATTGCCATCAGATACCCACCTACTCAGAGACCAAGCTGGATCCAAGGAGTGGCCATTGAATACGCGAAGACTGAGCTAGGGGGTCCCACTGATAACGCGCAAGGAGACGCCAAACCACAATACGGGACGACACCACAGCGGGACTTATACGCCTGCAGTTGGTGGGTCTTGAACTTCGTGAGGATTCAAGTTTTCGTAGAGTTGCCGCCCAGAACTCCAGAACGAAGACACTGCATCTAAAGTTGGAAGTCCCAGAAAGGAGCCGACTGGCGCCCGTAGTGGGAGATTTGGTCCGAACCGAAGCGGCACTCAGTCTTACCACTCCATTAAAGTTACTGCTAATAAGGACGAACAACCTACACAGTATTGAAAATGACGACCGGAGCCAAGCCGTGCTCCTCTCAGTCGCCTGCCGGCGGTCAAGTTTACCATGGACCCGGACACACACCGCTCAATATGCGCTGGACAACCCGACATCGCACCGAGTATCGGGGGCAATGGCCGGCAATGCAGTTCCGAGAGCACTAAATATGGTACCCACATATCGTGATCCAACACCTTCTTATCTCGGGTCAGAGTGATGAAGTTCGTCCTAAAGGAAGTGTATCTTCACTTTCTACCTCTCACATATGGCTATTGCCGCAGAGCGATAAAAGGTGTGTGAGAGAGAGAGAGGTGTGCGAGAGACGTGACGGGTGTCTTGGGTAATTATTTTTGTTTTCTGTACCTCTGTAACCCGGCTTGGCAAGGCTTGTAGAAACTCAAACCATGGCCAATATCACGAAACCCACCAAAACCCCTACCAACAATGAAGAAGAAGAAGCCACATCCTCGAAGCTCGTTCGGGTTCCTCGAGCAATAGGCAACTTTCTGCTCAAGAATTGGATTATCTTGGGGTTTGGCGTCGCGTGCGTTCTGGCGTACTTCTTCCCCAGTAAGAAGCTCCTCTGTTTGGTCTTTGGTGATTAACTAATCGGACGGCTAGATGTGGCGGCCCGGGGCGGTATCATCAGATCCGAGTACTCGGTGCTCTACGGAGTCGTCGGACTTATCTTCTTCATCAATGGGATGCAGCTATCGCCCGAGAAGCTGAAACAGCACATCACGAATTGGCGCCTGCACATACTGGTCCAAGGCATCGGTTTTGTCGTGATACCCATTACCATGTTGAGTGAGTTCATGAGCCCAGATGAACCGGGTGCAATGATGAAATTTGAAAGAAAGACTGACCTGGCGGTACAGTATTGATCCGTATTATCGTTGCCGCAGGCGGCGTAAGTTCCGGGCTCTTCGACCCTCGAATGCTGATGGGTATGATGGCGGTCAGTGCCATTCCTACTACCATAGCGTCTAATGTCGTGATGACGCGGAACGCCGGGGGTGATGAAGCTGCTGCCATCATTGAAGTGGTCATAGGCAATGTCTTGGGGCCGTTTCTGGCCCCGAGCCTGATCTATGGATTCCTGCCGACGGACGCTGCGTTCGACCCGTGGAGGCCGGCAGCGCCGTCCACGATGGGCCCCATGTATGTCCATGTCATGAAGCAGCTGGGCCTGAGTGTCTTACTTCCTCTCGCAGTAGGGCAGGCCTTGCGATGGGCGTGGTCGAAGAAGGTGGAGTGGATATTGCAGACGTTTCGGTTGGCAAAGGTCTGCTCCCTGGGTTTGGTTTTACTGATTTGGTCAGTACTCCCCTTTCCAAATTGACGCAGATCGAATGTGCGCTTGCTCGTCCCCAAGGCCTTTGCTGATATCTGTGCAGGTCAACGTTTTCAGGGGCTTTCAAGACGGGGGCTTTCTATCTGCCCTCCAAGTCCTCCATCGCCTTCAATATCGTCATAAACCTGGTGCTGTACGCGGTATTCACTGTTGTTTGCTTCTATGCAGCGTACCCTCCCCAGGTTCTTACCAGGAACCTTAACAACATCGGTGCTGAGTCTCGGCTGGGATTACGGCTTCCGCAGTTGATGAGACGGGCTTTAACCGTCAAACAGATCCCTAAACCAGAAGTCATTGCCGTTTGTTTTTGCGGTGCCGCGAAAACAACGTCGGTCGGCATACCTCTTGCAGAGGCGATGTGGGCTCAGCACGATGACCTGACCAAATCACTTGTCCAGGTGCCTATACTGCTTTACACGACGGAACAGGTGTTTGTCGCCCAGTTCCTGACCATATTCTTCCGCTGGTGGCTGGAGCGGGGAAACAAACCGCCCGGAAGCGAGCAGTGTACTGATGATACGGCCCAATGTGAGGCGGGTTTGGCAGCTACAGCGGATGCCAGCGGCGGAGACTATGTGTGCGACGACAAACGTAAAGAACCGGATGAAAAGGCACAGCGTTTCCAAATGACCAGCTCTAGCGAGACTCGTGTTTCGAGCAGACCGATATAAAGCTCAGTCAAATGGGAGGGGTACAGGATACAACTGAAACCAAGCAAATATTAATTGCAATAGTTTACCTCTGTCACTCAGTTCTAAGCTTTATTATCAACGGCCATACACGGAGTGATCCCAATTTGAATCCGCAATCAGGAACATTGACGAGACATCATCAACAGGAAGGATTGTCATGTATAGGTATGGAAGGCGTACTGTTGGTTGGAGTAAGTCAGTAACCTACCTAGTGCCTGCCAATGCAGGTGATTACTATTACTAGCATCTGTGGTAACACCGACGTAACGAAGCTTCCCCGCCTTTTCCCCATAGAAGCTTCCATTCCTACTAGAACATTCAAGCAGCGACCAATCGAACCAACATGAACTGATTGCCAATTGAACTCCAAGTCCTCCAATCCGTGGTGCCGTCATTGCAGTAAATCGCGGGAATCGGATGAATATTTCAAGAAGGGGATGCAAACATATGCCTAACCGTTTGACGAAACGTTGAAACAGAACTACAACAACGACAGACATCGTTCGTCTTCTTCCAAGCTTCAAATCCGTCAATCCACCGCTCCCGTCCCTACGTCACTTCTCAACGGGTCCCCATTTCTACTACTGCGCGTCTCCCGCCCACGCTATCTCCCCATGGTGGAACTGCAACAAACATACTTGAGGCCGCAATAGTCGATTTCTCGATCATCATGGCTTCGGACAAGACTCTGAGGGGCAGCTGCCATTGCGGCAGGAATCAGTATGTGATCAGTATTCCTGCCAGCTCCCCTCGAGATTGTCATGTTCTGTTTGACACGAGTAATACTTCTCAGAGTAAGTGCCAAGACCTAATTCTATCCGCAGGACCCCTACTTTTTGCGTTACCACGCCGTACCACAGCTCATCGCGTCTCTTCTAATTGACAAGGCCAAGTGCTAAAGACCGATACTCTATTCTATAGGAATCTCTGCGGCAACTCCACTGTCCGCCTTCCTCCGTGTACCACTGTCTTGGTATCACAGCCGAACGTTTGCCTTCTTCCCTGACGAGTCTCGATCCTCCATCCGCCGCTTCTATTCCCACCCAACCGAGCAGCATGTTATGAGACAGTTCTGTGGCTTCTGTGGCACCCCATTGTCATACTGGAGCGAGGAGCCCCGGGGCGAAGCTGACTACATTCAATTGACTCTTGGTAGTCTACTTACCCAAGATTTACGTGATCTGGAAGACATGGGTCTTCTCCCCGATGAGAATGGCAACGATAGCAATATAGAAGAGATGGACCTGGCCCCCACGGCCCCTGTCACCACCGGCCCAAATGCACCGTTGCTCGGCCGCGAGTTCGGCGGTCTTCCATGGTTTGACAGCATGGTAAGAGGCAGCCAACTGGGCAACTTGCGCACAAGCAGAGGTGCCCGTGAGAGTCGAGATGGCCATGTTCGCGTTGAGTGGGAAATTACCGAGTGGACCGGCGACGGTGGTGGTGAGAGCATAGACGATGAATCGGAAAGTTCCAGCTCGGGCAAACGAAAGCGTGGAGATACAGAACACGACGATGGCCAAAGTGCTGCTAGGGGCAGCACACAATGATTCGTTACTCTTGATGAGCGAGGCTGGGCCTGAAGGACCGGCGAACCGCTGGCTGGGTACTGAGTATAAACTTGCCTGCCATTTCTGGGAGCCAGGCGGGCCGCAAGGCACGCATCATCTGCATTTCGCTTGGAACGCCTCGCCGTCCACAAACCAGGTCCATTCGAGGCGAGCGAGTGTTTCCAATAACCGACACGTTAGTCGCTGTGAAGAATCAACGTGCAGGGTGAGTTTTAAGGAGACAAGAGGGCAACACATCCGAACATCCGATTTTAGACGTGATTGCATTTGAGTAGGACAGACGGGTGCAGTATGGGAGAAAATGATGCTGCAGCCATGGCATGACCTTGTAATGGGCTGGACACATATGCTGTGTGGTTCAACAGCTGTATGCATGTATGTACGTTGCGGCTTACATAGCCGTTATTTGAACGGACATGAGAGGTATCTTCCGCACGTATCATGTATAAAATTGAGTTCCTCCTGATCAACTTTGGGGTCTTTCCAGTGATTCGTCTCGAGCTTCTGACATGTGCCTTGCCAATCAGGGCGTACATTATGTATGTTTAGGTCGGGATACGCCCAGTAGGTAGTACCAGTCCTTTTAAATGATGCAGGGTCTACTAGTATGGCATGGCGCGCGGGATGGTTCTTCAATTCCGAACGGGACGGGAATGCACAATATACCACGTACAGCAGGCGCGGCTGGCAGAGGAGGTGATAGGTTGCTCGCTTCATTACCCAGCCACCTAGGTACTCACTATACTGACGATGGTAGCCCGCATAAGGCTTGACCGGGCTTGCTGACCCGGCCCAGCGAGATGGTGGCAAAGACTGTGTGGGTGTACTGGAATTGGAAAAGAAACGAACGGGATTGCTAATGTGTCCCGTCGCAAGCAGGCAAAGCTGGGCGCTGGGCAGCCAGCAAGCACTCACTCTAGGAAGCGGCGATCATCCTTTCCTTTTAGCGTCTTGCGGTGCCTTGCTAAGTGTCGTGAGCATTCAGCCACCACGTACCCGAAGTTTTGACGGCGGCCGTGGACATGCACATCGCCGCTTTCCATTCGGAGACGCGGCCCGCCCATCAGATTCCCTAGCACCTGGAAAAGATGGGGCGGCGCTTCGCGCTCAACCAACGAAACACGGACGACTTGGAGGACAACAGCAGAGGGGCCAATGGCCAATACCTATTCGCGCCTATCAATCAGTCTGCCAGGTAAGAGGCAAGTGAGTACCCCATTGTGTCAGTGACCCAATCCAATCCCGTCCTCGTTGTACCTGTCCGTCCTGGACGTCCTAGCCCTACTACTGCTAGTGCCGCTCTGTGTTTGTCGTCGTTCGTTCGTTCGCTTCGCCCCAGTGAGGTGAGAGATGGGACGAACGAGACTCGAATTGGACTGGGCTGGAACACGGACGAGCAAGGACAAGGACAGGACCTCCGAATCCGATACGACGAACACCCAATGGCCCTTTGGCCAGAATTTACCCCGCCGCGCGCGGGGGGATCACTCGTTACAGGTATGGGCTTTTGGGGGAGGAGTATTAGCCAGTTGAGCGTGTCGTGCACGACATTTCTCGGTCGTCACGGTCCGAAGTCGAGAATTAGGTAAAGGCTTCATCCACAAGTGGCACTGGGGGGGTTTCTTACACTATACCCCATCCCTACAAGACAAGGCTGGTGTTGGATTATTATAAGAAGGCCTTGCAAGCCTCTTCGGGGTAGCAGTTCTACTCTCTTTCTGTTTGATGTTCTTGGTATCTCACTCATAGTCTTCCTCATCTTCTCTTCCTCGATTGGATCCGTTTTCTGGAGATCGTATCAGGTCTTGGCAGGCGCCTCAAGACATATACCCATATTGACCCCAATTCATCATCGAATCTTTGGCAGTCTGAACGAGTATAGCCTAGATACCAGTCGTGTACTATTTGGTCTATCCTCTTATCTTTGGTTCCACAATGTCTTTGCCCGCCGATTTTCAGTGGGGGTTCGCAACAGCTGCGTGAGTAGTCACAGTTTCATTTGGTTTCACATTAGTCTTTATACCGTCCGTATATACTCGGAGGCTGACATGCATATTTCCTGATTCAGCTACCAGATTGAGGGGGCAACTGAAGCCGATGGCCGTGGACCTTCTATCTGGGATACTTTCTGCAAGATCCCAGGCAAGATTGCACACCAGGCCGATGGAGATACCGCTTGTGATTCGTACAACCGGACAGACGAAGATATTGAGCTTCTGAAGAAGCTTGGCTCCAAATGCTACCGGTTCTCTCTGTCCTGGTCTCGCATCATCCCGCTTGGTGGTCGTAATGACCCAGTCAACCAGAAGGGCCTCGACCACTACAGGCAGTTTGTCGACGATCTTCTAGAGGCAGGCATCACGCCGTTCATCACTCTCTACCACTGGGACTTGCCCGATGAGCTGGATAAGCGCTACGGTGGTCTTTTGAACAGAACTGAGTTCCCTCTAGACTTCGAGAACTACGCCCGTGTAGTCTTCAAGGCAATCCCGAAGTGCAAGAACTGGATCACGTTCAACGAGCCCTGGTGCAGCTCTGTCCTCGGTTACAACAGTGGCTACTTTGCACCGGGCCACACTTCGGATCGCACCAAATCTGCAGTTGGAGACAGCACCCGCGAGCAATGGATCGTTGGACACAACTGCCTCGTAGCTCACGGACGCGCTGTCAAAGTGTACCGCGATGAATTCAAGCCTACCGACAAGGGACAGATCGGAATCACGCTCAATGGAGATGGGACCTACCCCTGGGATCCAGAGGATCCCGCTGATGTTGAGGCCGCCAACCGAAAGATCGAGTTTGCCATCTCTTGGTTTGCTGATCCCATTTACTTTGGTAAATACCCCGACTCCATGTTGAAGCAGCTCGGAGACCGCCTACCCACTTTCACTGATGAAGAGCGTGTTCTCGTTCAAGGGTCGAACGACTTCTACGGAATGAACCACTACACTGCCAACTACGTCAAGCACAAGACTGGCGAGCCACCCGAGGACGATATCCTGGGTAACTTGGAGTGTCTCTTCTACTCCAAGAGCGGCGAATGCATTGGCGACGAAACCCAGAGTTTCTGGCTTCGACCAAATGCTCAGGGTTTCCGCGACCTCATCAACTGGCTCAGCAAGCGCTATGGCTACCCAGATATCTACGTAACGGAGAACGGTACTAGCATCAAGGGAGAGAACGATCTTCCTAAAGAAGAGATTCTGAAGGATGAGTTCCGTACTAATTACTTCCGAGATTACGCCAGAGCCATGGCGCAGGCTGTTTCGGAAGATGGTTGCAAGGTTAAGGGATATATGGCATGGTCCCTCATGGACAACTTTGAGTGGGCTGAGGGCTACGAGACGAGATTTGGGTGCTGCTACGTGGACTATGAGAATGGCCAAGTTCGCACGCCGAAAGAGAGCGCACTGGAGATGGCCACAATATTTGGAGATCTCATGGAGAAGTCGTAAGTGGGCGGCTGGTATGTCCTGTACTGGTTTATTTTGGGTCGGTTTCCTTACATTTTACGACGAGGGTTGAAAAGATAAGACTTGGATGTCTATTTTTTTGGCCAGCTTGTACGCCAATATCTTTAAGAATATTGTTCCAACATAAACATACCCCATATACATGCTGAGAGGCATCATGCATGTGTTGTGGGAAATGGTCTGCTTAAAAGGATTTGATTGGCTTAATCTCGTTCGACGCGACATGCTTAAGCGCCGAGCCGACGATGCGGCGAAGCGAATTGATCTATTTGCATACGAGACCCAACAGAGCGGCAACAGCGTTTCATCGGTCATGTAACTTATTATGATAAGCATGGGGGAGGATGCTCGAATCTAAGGAATATTTTGTGCCTTTCTTCAATCCTTCACAAATCCAGTCACCTCACCTCCCTCCCCGGCGTTAAATCCCAATTCTTCTGATGATGTGGGACTCCTATCTACGAGAGACATTCACGATACGTCAGTTCTGGCTAATCATCGCTGGTCTGCTATCGGGATCAGGTGAGAATGTAAGGAGAAGATGGAAGCAAGTGGCCCAAACTGCAGCCACTACAGCAACACCGAGCATAGAGTCGCTCCCCGCCGCCGACTCCCTCTGTTCCTGGTGTCGATATAGTGAAGACCATCATCCCTCGACAAGTGCGGTAAAAAGATCTCGTGGTTTCAACAAGGATTTTAGAAGGCTCAAGAAAGGTGCAGCAGAAAGTTGCTGGCTATGCCAGGCTCTGCTTTCCGCAACACAGCTTTGGAGAGATTTTGACGTCACAATCTTCGACCGAATGATACAATTCGACGCACATTATAATTTTGAGAGGTTTACGATCAGTGGCCAAGCATGCTTTCCTGGCGTGCAGATATACTGTCCAGAAGGTAGGCAATCTCCATCACCCGAACGCTGCCTAGCTAACAGCCGTCCTACACAGGAAAGCCCCAAGCGTTACGGCTTATTACTGATAGGGAGATACCGACGACGGCATTATATCAGAGTAGCTACAATTTTGTTTCTCGCAATCTGCGTCAGTGTATAGAGACTCACACAGCCTGTCACCAGAGTCAACTCGGTCTAAGAGACGCCTTAGGTGGAGAATGGCCAAAGCGAATGCTCAGAATTGACAAACAAAGGTCGCAGGTCAAACTAGTGCCTTTCGAATTGAGTATGGCCTCCAAATATATGGCTCTCAGTTATTGTTGGGGTTGTCAGAAAGGCCACCTCAGAGCTACGTCAGAAACTCTGCCGCAACTATGCAAAGGTGTCAGTATCAATTCCCTGCCCAGGACTCTAGAAGACGCTGTTCAAGTGGCCATCAGCCTTGGGTCTGAGCTCATATGGATTGACTCTGTATGTATCATACAAGACGACCCACAGGACCTGAATGAGGAGGCCGGAAAGATGAGCAGTGTCTATGCCCAAGCTTTACTCACAATCATTGCCAACTCTTCGTCTTCCTGCAACGAAGGCTTCTTGTCTAAAAGAAGACAGGAATCCATTCACCTTACCAACGTACGGGTGAGTGATCAGGCTACCGAGGTCCGGGCAAGAGTTGTCCATGATTGGGGTCATCACAGGGGAGGGAGCCATGCCCATGAAAGCCATTACTCGAAATGGGTCGACCCAGTGGACAAAAGGGCATGGACACTGCAAGAAAGACTATTGTCCACCAGATACGTAACGTACACATCTGGCGAAATACAATGGGGCTGCCAAACGCTGAGAGATTGCGAGTGCGGCCAGCCCCTATACGGAAAATCTGATGAACAGCTGGAGCCTGATGATCAGTGGTTTGCGGTACTCGAGGAATATTCCAATCGCCGCCTCAGCGTACACACTGACAAACTAACGGCCCTTGCCGGAATTGCTCGGAAGATGTCAATCGACTTGACGTGGCAACATTACGCAGCGGGCATTTGGATAGACCAGCAAGCAAATGCGCTATGGGCTCGAGGACTTTTGTGGCGGAGCTATCCCGTCTATCGAAAAGACGAAGATTTCCCTTCGCTACCGACAACTTACACGGCACCGACATACTCCTGGGCGTCTATCATCGGAAAAGTGATCCATTATCCCATCGACAGCGACAAAGATTACAAGTATCCCACCAAAGTGCTGGACGTGGCGATAAACCACGCCTCTCCTGACGGGTTTGGAGGGGTCAGTGGAGGGCACATTCGGCTGGTTGGCCCCTTGCTGCAGGCAAAAATTCGCTGGAACAAAACGGACTCGTATCCAGATCTGAAGCCCAAGTTTCATGTCGAGGGTTTCCATAAGGGTTTCTCTATGGGCGGCCAGCTTGACGTAGCGCTGGAGAAAATCACCTTGAAAGATGGTAGCACCAGCGTCAGACGTAGGAAGACACAGCCATCGACTGAAACTGAGTCAACAACGGAAGCAGAGTGTGAGGAAGCCGTGGTGTTCGTCTTGCCGATACGAGTACATCCATACCCAAAGATTAGTACGTGGCCCTTTATGTCCTTGAAACAGCCGCAATTGCAATACGTACCTAACTAACTCCATGCTCTTTACAGCCTATAACCACCCAACAGATGACATGTACTCAGCACAATCTCTTATTTTAGCAAAATCGAGCGAGCATGAAGGCTATAGGCGTATCGGAGTCTATGATCTTACAAGGTATCAGGAATTTGATGCTCTGCCTACTAAGGAAGTCTGCATTTTCTGATGGGCCGCAGACCAAAGAGGGCCCAGGTTACGCACTACCCAGGCGCCTCTGGTGGTACGGTGTACGTTTTGTATAGTAAGAATGAAGGCATAAGACATATGAGATAGAAAGAAAAAAAGACCCCCCGAGGGGAATGAAGGGATATCTAGGGAAAGAGATACACCAGACGGGGCACTAGCAGTATTCTTCTTGCTTGCGAATGTTACCATCTCCAGCTGCAAAGCTTCGAAGGAATTTAGTGATTTGCTCCCAGAGATGGTCGAGGGCATTATAGAAAAGATGCACGGACCACTATAGAGTCATGAGAAGTACCCAAACAATTATAATAAAATATCATCCTTTTGTCGTTGGTGGTGATCACGGGTGTAAGTGCCTGGCGTCTGAGTCTGGAACACGGATTGGTGAGAGTGGGGATCTGGGGTATTATGTAAGCAAGAAGCTCACCCCGGCCACAGGAGCTTAGAGCTAGAGACGTCACCTGCAGCCGCCAACGCAACGCCGACAGGAGCACCTAGTTGCCCATCACAACAGCTGCTGCCTTGGAAGTTCAATCAATTAAATTACTTGGTGGGCTAACACGTCGCCTACACAAGCGCGATAGTACCTCACGAGCGCCTTTTCGACCCAACGATGAGGTGACGGCAGAAAGATGGAAGCAGTTAATCCGACGGCAGGATGGGAGAAGGTCGGAGACCGCTTCTATCGCAAGACGCAGCTGTACACGGCCGTCTTTGACCAGGACCTGGACCTGGACAACTACATCGTCGCCGGAGCTCCTTACGGCGGCGCCATCGGTAAGTCAAGCTTCGGACGTCTTTTCTCTTGAAATCATAACTCTTCAACATTATTATATCCGCTTGGATTGTGCATAATCTGTTCTTGGGGCGTGGTACTCGCGAGATCCGTCGTCTCCAACCGCTACCAACGCCCGACACGCGACATTCAATGCAGACTTCCTTGATGCTTGCCCCGACAGCTCTTCAGCCCATACCAACTTACGAATGATTTACTGATGATGATATAGCAATTTATCGAGATGAGCAAAAGCTGCAGGCTTTCCGTGCAGCCAAGTCTAAGCCGAGCATAGACATCTACAGCTGCGCCGGCAAGCTTCTGAAAAGCATCGCGTGGGACAAGGGCTCCATCAAGGGCCTCGGCTGGTCTGAGGATGAGAAACTCCTCGTCGTGAGCTATGATGGTACTGTTCGTTGCTATCTCGATCTGCAAGGGGATTTCACCCAGTTTTCTCTTGGTCAGGCGGCCGAAGACTTCGGGGTCCAATCATGCAGATTCTACGATACAGGGATGGTCGCGTTGCTATCCAATAATTCACTCATATCTGTCTCATCCTACGACGAGCCGCGGCCGAAACAGTTGGCCTCGCCTCCCGAAGGTGAAGTGCACGCCTGGACGATCATCTCGCCAAGCTATACGCTGTCGCGGTCTGTGGAGGTCCTCCTGAGCATCGGTCAGACGATTTATGTGGTCGATGCTACTGAATGCGAAGACAGGTTCCTGGACATAGGGCCCTTTACACACATTAGCGTCTCGCCCAACGGCAAGTTTGCTGCCCTCTATGCCGCAGATGGCAGAGCTCACGTCATTACTGCTGACTTCCAGAGCCGCCTGAGCGAGCATGATTCTAAATCCAAGATCCCTCCAAAGTATTTGCAATGGTGCGGTAACGACGCAGTCGTGATAGCGTGGGATGATGAGGTCAATGTGGTTGGCCCGCGTAACGCTGTTGCGCAGTATTTCTACGATGGCAGAATACATGTAATACCTGGTGAGTTGGCGTGTCTACTCGCCGAATCTCTATTTTCCGGACTAACAACGTGAAGATCACGATGGTGTTCGTCTGATTACCAACGACGTCTGCGACTTTATCCAAAGAGTTCCTGATATGAGCGAAGAGGTCTTCCGCTTCGGAACAGAGTCGCCTGCCTCGATATTGCTGGATGCGGTGGAACAGCTTGAGAACCAATCACCCAAAGCCGATGATGACATACAGCTTATCAGGGGTAATTTGGTTGAAGCAGTGGATACATGTGTTGCTGCCGCAGGGCAAGAGTTCAACATCCACTGGCAAAAACAGCTTCTCAAGGCTGCTTCTTTCGGCAAGTCCGTTCTTGATATCTACAACAGCGATGACTTTGTCGACATGTGTGAGACCTTGAGAGTACTGAACGCCGTACGGTATTACGAGATTGGACTGCCACTTTCCTACGACCAATACCAACGCCTGACCCCGGAAGGACTGATTCAGAGGTTGATTAACCGACATGAATATCTTCTTGCGCTACGTGTTGCTGGCTATCTACGTTTGCCAACTGACCGCATATACGTGCACTGGGCATCGGCGAAAGTACGCATGGGCTCCGAAGACGACGAATCAATCTGCCGCATGGTGGTCGAGAAGCTGGCCGGAAAGCCTGGTATATCCTTCGAGGCCATTGCCCATGCGGCTTACGATGAAGGCCGAGGCCGCCTTGCCACGAAATTACTCAACCACGAGCCGCGGGCTGGCCGCCAGGTACCCCTCCTCCTTAGCATGGAAGAGGACGAGATCGCGCTGGACAAGGCCATCGAGAGCGGCGATTCCGACCTGATGTTCTTTGTGCTCCTGCACCTCAAGAAGAAGCTCCCGCTAGCCTCGTTCTTCCGAGTCATCAACGCGCGCCCCGCCGCCACGGCCCTCGTCGAGTCGTCGGCGTCCCTCGAGGGCGATAACGCCCTACTCAAGGACCTGTACTACCAGGATGACCGCCGTGTGGACGGCGCCGGCGTCTTCGTGCGCGAGGCGCTGCACCAGCCCGACGCGCGCACGGCGGGAGACAAGCTGGCCCTCGCCGCCAAGCTCATGTCCGACTCGCGCGAGAACGCTTTCGAACTCGGCGCGCTGAAGGAGGCCGCGACGCTGCTGCGCATGCAAGAGACTTTTGATCGCGACTTCTCGGATACCTTTACCGGGCTCAGCGTCAATGAGACGCTTTTCAAGCTTATTCGCCTCGGGTACCACAACAAGGCCAAGAAGATCCAGAGTGAATTCAGGGTGCCCGAGAAGGTCGCTTGGTGGATTCGGTACGTTTTTCAATTGCCCCTTCGTCTTGTGTCGATGCCGTTTACTAACCCGAACTTTTATCTAGACTCCGAGCCCTCGTAGCCAAGCGAGACTGGAACGAAGTCGAGGAGATCTCCAAGAGCCGCAAGAGCCCCATTGGGTGGGAGCCCTTCTTCAACCAGACCCTGCAGGCAGGTAACCAGCGCCTCGCCGCCGTCTTCATCCCCAAGTGCACCAATCTGGAGCAAGGGGCCACCATCACCATGTACGAAAAGTGCGGCATGCGCGTCAAGGCCGCCGAGGAGGCCGTCCGGATCCGCGACGCCGAGGCCTGGGTCCGGCTGCTCGAGGCGGCGGGCAAGACGACCGTGGAAGGGAGGGAGGTTGAGAGGTTGGGGGCTACGGTGTTTAAGAAGTAAGGGGATAGAAATGTTACTGTATCTGTACTACGGCATGAGAATACTTATTCGAGAAGAGTTCGCATACACGTACCATTATGTCTGATATTGTTATCATACCTACTATCGACTACAACGTTCCCGGTCGGTCTCGATTCAGCTTCGTATAAAAGTCACATGCACACAAGCCAAGAGAATATAATTTTAGAACTTTTTCATTCTTAGTTTCATCTACTATTACTACTGCCACGTTGCAGCTGTCCCCCATTTTTTTTGTTCACCATCCGTAGATTGTCTATACCACATCCGCCCCTTTTCCTGTTCTTGTTTCCCCGGCTTGTGTTGCTGCATGTCAAAACACTGCCGTACACTGTCTGGAAAGCCGCGCTGGAACAGGAAGGGCGGGGGGAAGAGAGAGAAAATCCATATGAAGAGCAGCAAGCAGACCGAAGAAAAGATGGAGAGAGACAAGCGGTATCATCGGTAATATGTCATGGATGAAGAAAAAGAAGACCATGCATGCATGCCAAGTAAACGAACCACCACCAGCCTCAAACATGAAAGGCGAACCGTAAAAGAGAAGTGTACTTTCTCCCAACATCATGATCGTAGTGTTCTTGCACACACACCATAATACCCCAGCAGCTTCTAAAGGCGTAATGACATGACCCATGAATCGTGGAAGTCGTACGTGAGCAGCGTCGTCATAACGCTAGAGTGGAGAAGGGAGAAAGCCCGAAGAGACAAGGAGAAACGGAGGAGAACCAGTAGTGACGATGTGGGACGGGTAGAGCGTAGTAGTAGTAGTAAGTGTTCAGTATTCCGTCACCAGACCAGAGTGGTACGGTGTCCTCTATCATCATGAGAGCGCCCCTGAAAAACCACCCGGACCTTTTTTGTTGAGGGCCTGCGCAAAAAATGACCTGAACTTTTGTACATGGTGAAAGAGGCTACGCCAACCGCCAACAACCATCGCAGGACCAATCATCAATCGCCATTTTAAACTCGTTGGCCACCACGGCGACCCTTCGCCGGGACAGTAGTCCAACCCTCGGGATCCTGGGGAGCGGCGGGGGTATCTTCGGTAATGGGAGTTGCTGGGACAGACTGTTGTCCACTCTGAGAACCGCCGTTGGAGCGGGGACCTCTGGGCTCCCGAGGCTCTCTGGGCTCTCTCGGCTCGCCATAACCACCTCGGCCACGGCCACCACGTCCTCCACGCGTCTCACCACGTCCTCGAGGAGCGTTCTGGTAACCACCACCTCGGCCTCCACGGGCCTCGCCTGGTGCGGATCGCCAGCTACCACCTTCTGTACCTCTCGCCTTAGGCGCCGGAGCTTGCTCCCTGGGTCGTGCGGGAGCTGCCTGTTCAGCAGTTCCGTTCTGTGCCTCCTTTGGTGCCTCGTTAGTCTCATTTGCCTCAGCATCAGCCTTTTCGGCGGCGGGAGCAGCCTCCTTCTCAGCCTCAGCAGCAGCAGCCTTCTCAGTAGCCTCCTTCGCGGCGGCCTCCTTTGCAAGACGGCGTTCCTCCTTGGCTTTCTCGTCAGCTTCCTTGCGCTCCTTGGCGGCTTGCTCTTTCTTCTCAGCAATCTCACGTTCCTTCGCAGCCGTATCAATAGGACGAGCGGCGCCGAACGGGTTGGCCTTCGGGTCTGTAGCAGAGGAGGGTGGGGGTGATGTCACACCGGGGGCCTCGGAGACTGTGCGCTTCGCAAGGTTGAGCCTTGGCCGACCAACCGGTGCAGCAGCCGGTCCAGCCGGCGAGGAAGGTGCCTCGGATCCATGTTGGGATTGCTCAGGAGACTTGTGGTCGGGCTTCATATGTGTGCGCCACTGGTTGTCGAGCTCAGCAGCAGTGGGCGTGCGCTCAGGGCGCTCAGGACGCTCGGGTCTATCGCGGAACTCGCCACGGGGAGGTCGCGAGCCCTCAGTAGTGCGGCCCTCGCCCCAGGTAGCAGGAGATGCGCGGCGCTCATTGTTGAAAGATTCGGTACGGTTGGCTTCGGTCGGACGGGCACGGCTGCTTCCGCGAGACTCGGAGCGCTCCGCTTGGGGGAGAGGCGAAAGGGGGCCCCTACGCTCCCAGCTAAGGTTGGAGAAATCACGGCTGGGCTTGGGCTCATCACCGAAGCCAGCATCTCGGGGAGGTCCACGGCGCTCGCGCGCCTCGCCAAAATCGTTGCGACGCTCATTGCTACGACCGGGGATATCAGCCAGAGGTCCTTTGCGCTCCCAGCTTGGAAGATCCCGCGCCTCGCCACCACCACCCATGCGATCGCTGTTCTTAGCTGCAGTCATATTAGCATATGTAAACAGTTTCCGCTATTGTGATGAATACTTACGAGGATCGGCGATCTTGATTCGAATGTTGCGGCCCTGGAAGGACTCGCCATCCAGGGTCAGAGCCTTCTTGAGGCCCTCGACGTCCTTGAATTCAGCGTAGGCGAAACCCTTGGGACGCATGAGCTCCCTGTCCTCGATGATGCGAACGCTGCTCAAATCGCAGCCCTCAAAGAACTCGGTGACTGTCTCGTTTGTCGCCTCGTACGACAGGTTGCCCAAGTGAGCAGTGTACGGTGGTCTGGTGGGAAGTTCCGTTGGGTACGAGTCCCGCTCGCGGACAGAAAAGCCTGTTAAGAAAATAATTAGTTTACATTTGACGTGAACATATAAACCCAGGACTGGTTACATACCACGATCGGCATAGCTGCTGGTGCCGCCATATCCTGAGTAGCCAGCGCGGGCGGGGGCAGGCAGAGGTTGCGAGCCTGTAATCGAAGTTAGCAACGAATATTCATGTGATATACGGTCGGTGATTGGTAGCTTACCGAAGGAATCCTCGACTTCATCAGCCCATGAGCCACCATATTCTGTAGACCATGTCAGTAATTGAATCCTGGGTTATATTCGAGTGTCGCGGTGTGGATTCGCGGTGTTGGTTCGGACGTAATATCCCACCGCAAATCGGCGAGGGGTGGTTGGTGTATGGAGGGGTGGAAGAGGAGGGTTTCGACGTACTATCTTCATTCAAGAAGGCCCCGAGGGACATAGTCTTTTGCTCCTTCTTCTTGGGAGCTGCGACGAGAACATGTTAGCAAAGATCGATCATAGACAGCATTCTTTTCGTTCAATAAATTGACGAGGTTGGGATCTGGTTGCACGCAAACAACAACGCCAATACAGTCCTCGTCTCTCTGCCAGTGCAAGAGAAGCAAGCGACAGTGGATTGGGACAGTCGACAGAGTATGCAAATGCTCCATCGCCGACAGCACAGAGTGAGTTGCCAACATGTCATAGACGGTCGGTGGCATGGCTTCGGCAGTCGGCGACGACGAGCGCTCGGGAGAAGGCGACAGGAGAGATGCGCCAGGCAGTGGGCAGTGGGCAGTGGGGGTGGGAATACAAGAGGAGGCTACATACCCATGGTTGCGGTTGTTAAGAGAGACGCGCGACGATATCAAGGAATCGCAGCGCGTTGTTTTCTGGTAGTCGTGAGAGTGGTTGCGGGGTTGTATGGACGAAAGAGATGTGTGGAGGATTTGTCTTGTTAGATGTCCTCGTTCAAGAGGCTTTTTTCGTCCTAATGTACGATTTGTGACTGACCTTGGCCAGGGAATGGAGATAGATGGCCTGGACTCCGACTTGAATGAATTGGGATTTGGTTTGGTGTGGTTTGCCTTTTGGTGGGTCTGTCCAAAAAAATACAGAAATCCAGCAATTATGAGCCAATTGGAACCCCGCGATTCACTGCGCAGAAAAAAAGTTAGGCAGGTAACGCACTGTAACAATCGATTAGAGAACTGCTGAAAGGCACAATCTGCGTCATCCATCTATCTCCGTTACTACAAGTCCTCGCTTATGGCTCTGCTGTCGTACGTATTTCACGGCAAGGTTCAGGTTGCATTTGGTCTATCGATAGTTTTTGTATTTCCGGCCTGCCATTATTCTGTATAGCCTATTTTAAACCCCCTCTCAGGCGTTAGTTCATGTGCGCCTACTATTATCATAAAAATGAACAAAAACACAAGCAGAAGAATGGTTAGAAAGCCGAGAGAAGAGGCATCATTAGTCCAGGTAGCTGTGAACTAAGAATTTCCGATGATAACATCAAACTCGCTGTTCTTCCTGCAATAGACATAGTCAGTCGCACGCACATGCCCTCTTCCCGTTGCTTCACACTAAAGTATCAGGAAAGCCCTAGGTACATAAGCTTGCCGGTTCGCAGAGTTTTTATCAGATCATGGTGCCCTGAAAACCATAAGACAGTGGCCGCACACAACCTCCCACTTCCTGGCGGTTTCCCGTAGACCCTTAGGTTTTCGATGTACCCTGGTACTTTTCTCCGTTGAGAACGGAGGTGGGGTCCATTAAGCTTGACTGGGCTTAGCCCCTCCAAGCTTCTTGCTCTAGTAGGTGGCTCGTGCAGGGGTTTGCGGGAGAACCTCACCCACCGGCGCTGCCAAGCACCAATTCCATCATGAGCTTTTCAACCTCTGGCTTCATCTTGCATCGGCCTTGTATGCTGTGGTAGTCACGTATAGAGCCTGTCTCTTATTGGATCCCGTATCGTACCTGCAGCCTTGTCTGCTTTCCATTGGCTTCCGTTCTTTTCCCGAAGTGTTGGGGGGCTGTATTGAGAAGACACGATCTTTTGACCCTTCGAGGGGGCTCTAGTTTGCTGAAGCTTTTCTTTCCTGTGCCACCATTGGCTGGCTATATCTTGTCTTATACGAATCGACTAGTTTCCCCTATATTCCTGTCATGTCTCCAGCAACTCCATCCTCGGATCAGCGGCACCCTAACCCCACGGGGGATGAGATGCCCACCCGCGCTGAGCTCTTCGATATCGGCACCAAGTCGCTACAGACCGGTGCCTTGACGGGTCTTCTGGGCGCTGCCTTCGGAGCCGGTTCAGGCATCATGCGCGCAGCCCCGCCAGGTCTTTTCGCGTTGGTAGCCGGTATCCAGTGGTTTGCTCTGGGGTCTAGTTTCATGGGTAAGCAACCGAAGCCCCAAGCCGACAAACAAGGTGTCACCTCGTTCTAACACCTTTCAAGCTTCCAGGAGTCTCCTTTGGCATGCCTGGGGAGGCGAAGAGTACTTGACCGCAGCGGACAAGGTTAAGGCAGGTGCAGCTGCTGGTGGAGTTTCTGGTATGATAGGAGGCATGGCCCGTAAGTTCTCGACTGTCTACGCCTTTCTGTGACTCTTCAATTTCTTACTTTTGTTACAGGTGGCCCTAGAAACATCTTACCAGGCATTCTGTTCTTTTCCACTCTAGCCGGTGGTACCACGTATGTGTCTCAAAAGTTCCAGAGCAAAGAGCCCAAAGAGAAGAAGAGCATCATGGCCTCGAAATGGAGTCCCATGAGGCAAATTTCGGACCAGGAGTACGAGAAGATCCTCGAAGATAAAATTCTTCGCATTGATGCCGAACTTTCCATTCTGAACGACAATATCGCCTCGCTGAAAGGGGAATCCTCGCCGAGCGGTTCTGTAAGCCCCGAGGCTGGGGGTAGTAAACCCGCAGCTGAGACTGGCAAGGCTGTCCCACCGGCACCTGGCACCCAGAACACAGAAAAAGCAAGACCAAGGTGGTTATCTTGGGGAGGCGGATCTTCATAATACCAACAAATCACTCGAACGCCATGGCTTTGGTAAAGCATACGAATCCCATTCGCCATATCACTCGGTGAGATGATTCGAGAGCTTGGCCTCCGGCTGTGGGAGACAGCCTGTTTTCCCATCGATGCAACCGCATCAATCGCTTGATCCCGAGAAATCGCCAGCAGAAAGCGAGAAACCGCCGTGAGCATGCTCTTGGATCTTTTCAACTGGGGCGACGAGTTGAGGATGTAAGCCAACCAAAGAGAACAGCGGTCTCTAAACTCGGAGAAAGCATTTCCTGCTGCGTATGGCCCGCGTGGAACATAAAAGCAACTCATCATGACAAGAATCGTGTATGCTTTGCGTGACAGGCCCTCTTATGGATTGGTTCCGATGGAAGGGGTAGTACATATCTCTCTCTTCAGAGTGGGACTCATCCACGAGACATTCTTCACGACATATGAAGATATAGCTTAATTTCCAGGCACTTGTGGCCGTGGGCTCCATGCTATAGGATTCTCATTGCGCCATCGATAAGGATTGACCAACGAGTCAGAGTTGCAAGGTTAATCCCCACCTCACACAAGAGATGTTGGATGGACACCAGGGCCAGCGAAATACAGTCTGCTAATGTCGTTAACATCCCGGGTAGGGAACATGGCTCTAGAGGCTGACACCATTCTAAAGTACCTTCGGAGGGCCCATCCAGCTTGCCAACACCATCGCATGCAGCTCAAGGGCCAACTGGCTCGCGCATCAAGGGTAATTGCAGTATCGCATGGTCAGGCTGGAGTTTTGAAAAGGAGTATCTAGAAGGCAATAAAAGTGAGCCAAGACTCATGATATGTATATTCAATCCTTCGGGGCCACATGCAGAAATACTATTTAGACAATGTATATGAAGAGATAGGTAGCACATCCCATTTCATATTCACCGGAACCTCGGAATGTCTTTCCCGCTCTCTCGACGTTAAAGTAGAATTAATACTTAATATCAACAATATCCACGACCACATGGTTCTTGACCCAAACACACATCTTAAAAACTGGGGGTGAGAGGCCATCTTGCGAGCAACGACACACGCCATGGCCACCAATCGGGCCTGGCCATCCATCCCAAATCCCAATACTCCGCCGCCGATCCGCGTCGGGTCCGAAGTCAAAAAGATGACGAGACCCGCACAACCCATTCGGTCCGGATGGGTGATCACGCGCCCGCCCCCCTTTTCCCTTTGGAACGGACTGCAGGAGAGTGACAACGCACCGGCGGCACAGCACAATAGTTCAGTCATACGAGAAAAAAATGACTAACATGGTCTGTCCGTCCCTTTGGGACGGCGTGGGGTGGGCGGCTAAATAAATTAATGAGTTTCTTGCTCGGTCTTTCGCGTCCGTGGGATCCCGGATTTTCATGACTTGGGGCATTTCTTGGCTAATTGCACACGGCAAGAAAAGAGATATCACAAAAGCTGTGCACTGATGTGGGGATGGTAGCAGCAGTGACGATCACGGTGACTACTTCCACCGTCCTTTCTCGGGCGGGACATCTCAACTCCGGGAAGGCTTGCGGAGGCACAGACTTGTTTCGCCGCGACTCAGTATCTGGTGGTGGCGATGGTGATACGCAACACCGTCTTCAGGCCATATACCGGGGTTCATGCTTGGGATTATCATCACTGGGCTCTGCGTTTGGCTCTCACTTGAAGCAAACAGGCACGATAACGAATAAGTAGTAGTAAAATTGATGTACGCTGCATTGCTAGGCGTGACAGGATTTCCAAACCAAAATACTCCATCATGGGCTGAAACCGAGGGATATCATGTATAAACTAACCGGGTATTCTTTGCAGACAGCCAAACCAAAAGAAAACAAAAAAAATCCGACACTATTAACGTGAAGTAAAGTATGGCATAACACATTCACCTCCTCTTTCCTCCCTATCCAAATTTTGTTGTTACCCCCAGGGTAGATAATCAAATAGCATGACTTAAGCAACCTTAACCGTAGATTGACCAGTATGATATGAGTATTTGCCAGTCTTGAACGCACTCTCCTGCAAAAAGTCGAGCGGGACGCCCTTCTGCACAATGGGCGACATAAGCAAGTTGAGTGAAGTGACGTCGCCGTTAACGTAGGGCAGGAAGTACTGGTCGAGGAACTTCCAGACGGGGTTGTCCCAGGCGACGAGGCGGGTGTAGAGCCCGGCCATGTCGACCGTGGTCTTGGAGTTCTTGACGAGCGCGGCCTGGTACTCAGTAAAGACCTTGGTCAGCGCCGCGCCGTCCGGGTTGGGGTTGGTCTGCAGCAGGGCGTGCAGGCGGTTCACCAGGTGCGCGACGCCCTGGAGGCCGCTGTTCATGCCGAAGCCCGTGTTGGGCGTCATCTTGTGCGCCGCGTCGCCGACGAGCACGCACCGGCCCTGGTGCCACTGCTTGACCACGCCCTCCTCGATGTTGCTCAGCATGCTCCACTGCCGGTTCGCCCAGACATCGGCGAAGGTAACCCACTGACCCGGCTCGCGGCCCGGGAACTTGACATCGGCGTACTTGGCCGCCAGCGCGTCCTTGTCCTCGTCCGAGAAGCGGGGGCCGCGGTCCGCCGTCGGCTTCTCCAGGCGCTCGTACACCAGGAAGTGCTGCTGTTGCTCGGCCACGATCAGCTGGATCGTCATGCGGCCGCTGTGCGTCTCGTAGCACGTGGCCGCGTCCAGCTCGGGCGACTTGGTGGAGTAGCCGTACAGGCCTTTGTAGGTCGAGACGAAGGGCTCGTCCGGCTGCTTCGCGGCCTCCTCGTTCATCATCCGCCGCACGGTGCTCCGCACGCCGTCGGCGCCGATGACCATGGATGCCGTGTAAGTGCTCTTGTCGGCACACGTCACCGTCACGCCGGTCGACGTGGTCTCGATGGAGACGACCTCCTTGTTGAGCATGACCTTGGACGGGTCCGGGAGGTTGTTGGTTAGCATGTTCATAAGCTTAGCGCGGTGGAAGCACATCCAGGGGTGGCCGTGACTATGGAGACGTTAGCGGATCGGTGATCAAGGGTAAGGCTAAGCGAGAGGGCACTTACTTGATTTGCATGGCTTCAAACATGTTGCTCTTGGATATCATCGACCCATCCCTTCGTAGGTTACGCTTGTACAGAACGGGCATGTATGTACGGTCAGCCTCATCCAGCATGCCAAGCTGGTCCAGGAGGCGGACATTGTGAGGCCAGACAGCGACGGAGGCACCAGAGTCGGTATCGAGCTGGTCCCGGCGCTCTAGGATGACATAGTCGATCCCGGCCTTGGAGAGTGCATGGGCGGCGGTTAACGCCACCGGGCCACCGCCGACCAAGATGACCCGAAAGTTCTCGGTCTTCTGATCCGCCATGACAAATGTGTATTAGGATTAGAAAGGCTTGGTATTAGAGGCGTAAGAGTAGTAGGAATCGGTAGTCGGTAGTGAAGATTTGAATGTAACCAGAGACAACAGGAGAGTGGAAGGAACGGGAAGGGTTCGAGATGTATACGATCCGAGTCATGGCAGGACTTTAATCCATACGGGGGGCCCTCGTTTCAACGTACCACCTAGACGGTTAGACCTGGCCACGATACTAATATCAACCCTACATTAAGACACGTGAAGAGCTGCCAATGAGCGGGAGAATGGCCGACATCTCATATTCGGCGGACCAAGTGCGGAGGCAGTTTGGGTTGTCGACCCATGCAGAAGCTCCGCTCTGGCCGTCATGGCATATTCCATGGGAATTTGTCGAGCCGTCACGAACTTTTTTTTGCCCTCTTTTTTCAGGAGGCACTGGACTACTGCTAGACCCTGTAAGATGAACGGTAGACCCGTTGGGTGGCCAAGGCCAAGCTATGGGCGATGCATAATCCTACCAGGGACCCTCGCCTCTATTTGCTGAGTGATTCCCAAGCAGGTGGATATGGGACGAACTCTTCTGCATCCGGAGATGGAGAACTTGGCCTGACCCCATCCGGAGCTACTGCTGAATGTAGCTCGCACCCCTTTTACGCACATCTGGACAAGTCTCGGCCGGCTAGAACGTCGAAGTCGAAGCCATCCGAAGCACAATTTGGCCAGACCACCAGGCCGCATTTGCCGGGCCAAGATTGTGACGGGCAGACGGATTGGGGTCAAAAGCCGTTGCTGGAGCCGTTGTTTGATGCTGCCTGCGCGTTGCTGCACCGTTGTTTCATTTGATGACATCGGAACGGGGGAGGATACGAGCGAGTTAGTCGGGGCTTAGGGTAAGCTTAGAGTTGGCTTAGGGGGAGCTTTAGGCTCGATTCACCAACTGGCGCTAGGCGGGCGCTCTGCCCTAAGCCTCCACTGAATCTCCCTCTGTAATTGAGGTGGTTGAGTGAACCGAGCTTAGGTACCTTATTAAGTAGGGACTGCTTGATTTGCATTGATACAACATAGTATCTGAGATCAGCCGATGTTGGGGACAGCAAACCAGCGGCTCGGTGTAATATCATGATTGACATATATTGGTATGTCCTTACGATGTCGTACCGAGTGCAATTCGGGGCATTGACTATAGCACAACAACAAGAGCCTGACAGGCGTGCGAGGCCGCGGTGTCGTATCTTTGTAAGATGACAAGTGCAACGTTGCTCCACAGCCGTCGCAGTGGCCAATTCCAGGTACGCTTGAAATCCCATGCTTGCCATCTTGGCCCGCGCGCTAGAAGAAGCGCTAGAACCGCTAGCTGGACCTCACACCAGGCATCCCGGGAACGCCAGATCTGAGAACTCCTTTGTTCTGGCTCGGAATGGGCAGTCGTTTCGCCAAAAGGACCGTAGCGAGATTGCCCGAGGGTTTTTAGTTGTTCTCACCAACTGCCGGGGCGGCCGGTGGTCTCGTCATCGCCCGTCGTAGTATGGGGTTGTTGACTTGCTTCTTCGCGTACATACAGCTGAACGGGCCCCTATCGACAGCGAGTGGATGGGAATCTACCCGTTCCAACGACCAAACTGCAATAAGAGGCAGGGCGGACGGGACGTTTATGTATGTTTCAGTCCAACGTGTGACCTAGCTTTCGACGACGAGTCCTGGTACGATTTTAACTTCAACCGACAAGTACCCGGCTGAGCTTAGCTGCTGCTGACTACGTAACGACTGGTACTTTAGACTGGACTGCCTGGCCGCTGCATTGTACCCAGTAGACAGTATTGTGGTTCGCCCTCATTCACCCTGCTATTGGCCTCACATCACTTCCTTTCCTGGAAACTGGGAATAACGACCTCCTCCATCCGGGCAATAGTCCTTTGGGACCTTTGTGGAAAACTTTGGCCCGGAACGCACTTCCACTCGCTCCCAGAGACTTGGCTACAGGCTTGCAATCTACCAGCAGAAAAAATACTGGGGACAGGACAACCAGGTCCTAGGCCCCGTCCCTGTCTCTCTGCCCTGCAAGTGCCTGTCCATTGGGTCTCCCCGAGTCATGGCCTGCGGGGGGGCCCTGGTAGTAACCCTGGCAGTTCGTATAGTGGACCACCCGCGCCAACTTGGAGCTGGCCCCGAAAACGTGGTGTAGGGCCTGTAAGCCACAGAGGGACTGCCAGATCCGGCGTAGGCGGCCCCGTCCAGTCCCCGTCTGACTTCATTAACCGAAGAAGAAATTCGGCCTCGCATGGGTGCCTGGGTTATTCTGGATATTAATGTCGCCTGAAGGGGAGCCGCGAGGGGGGGACACGGCAGGGCAAGAGGGACCAGCCTGCGTGTCCAGGTTTCATCGCTTCGTTAGCACGGCATGTCACCTCGCTTCGGCCGGCACACGCCGCAGAGCAGAAGGCATAACGCACTGCAGCAAGAAGCACTGGGCACACTTTGCTTTCGTACGAAAAGGAAAACAAAAGACTGATAACCCCCATCGTCCCCGCCGCCCTTCGCGATGGGTTATCTATACAAGCTAAGCATATCACTATCATCTTGTGTGGTTGTCGTGTAAGTCATCGTTGTTGTCCGGTCTTGTCAGAGACTCCTCATCAGCATGGCCCGGTTCTCTTCATCGCTGGCCCTATGGCTCTTGGCCATCTTCGCCGCCCTTGTCGCCGCTCAGAATTCGACGCAGTCGGCTAGCTTGGTATCCGTTCTGCATTCTATCGAGCATCAACTGCCACAATGCGCTGTACGTTAAACCCATCACCTGCTGCACCGTTTACTTGCCGCAGTCGGAGGCCCTATACTCAATACTGACAGCCGAACAGTTCGACTGTTTCCAGGCCAAAGCTGGATCGAGGTCCTGTGTCGAGGTTAACGAATTTATCGTCACGGATTCCAAGGACTGCATGAGGGCGTCCTGCACAACTCACCAGCTGATGGGTTAGTCATGCTGCCCATCCATTATGTCCTGGGGTCCCATATACTTACTCCTTATACCGCAGGTGCCGAACGGCTTTTGACGACAACATGCGGTGTTGAACCGCGGAACATCCAACCCATGATCCGGTCCGTTGCGTGGACACTATGGGCCACCGCCACAATTTTCCTGGGAGGGCGCCTACTCGCTCGTTCTTCGTACTTCGGCGGCATGTTGTTGGGATATGATGACTGGGCCATCATCACCTCATTCGTCGTCCTCACGGGAGTAACTATTGGTGCTGAGCTGAGTATGTTACCCGGGAGGAACATGGGGTTCGCGAAACATGGCTGATGTGTGAAAACAGTGGTAATATTCGGCCTTGGTACTGATCTGTGGACCCTTGACGACATGCACATCAACATTGTGCTCATTGTAAGTTGCAAGATGCACTCGAGAACTCTCACTCGTCCTGGTGTATGTACCAGAACTTGGCTGACCACAACGTAAATATTAGCTATTCTACATCGCCGAGTTCGCCTATGTCATCGAGTCTACTCTGACTAAGATCTCGATTCTTCTCCTCTACCTCAGAATCTTCCCGGATCGTCAATTCCGCAAGCATATCTTCATCCTCATGGTCGTCATGGCGCTTTTCTGCGTGGCGTTCGTTGTCACCCTGTTGACTTACTGTGTGCCCTTCGACTACACATGGACGAGGTGGGATAATGAGAAGACCGGAAAATGCATCAACATGGACGCGCAAACGTACACCTGCGCTGCCTTGAACATCGTCCTGGACATTGTCATCTTCTTCATGCCCATCCCGCAGCTGTAAGTATACCCGATCTATCCCTCTATCGATGAGTGAATGGCTGGCTAACATCCAACCCCCTTTCTAGGATGAAGCTCGATTTGTCATGGAAGAAGAAGGTCGGCATCATCTTCACCTTCCTGGTCGGCCTCTTCGTCACCATCTGCAGCGTGGTCCGTCTCCAGGCCCTCATCGGCTGGACACGCAGCACGAACCCGACGATGGACTACGCGCCCCTGGCGGTGTGGTCATTGGTCGAGCTCGACGTGGGCGTCATCTGCGCCTGTATGCCAGGCATGGCAGGCCTGTTCCGCCGCCTCAAGAAGCGCGGCACCGAGTACATCCGCTCCCGCACCGGCGACAGCAACAACGCGTCCCAGGTGCTCAAGAGCGGCAGCCGGCCGGGGCTTAGTTATTTCAAGAAGGGCAACGGCGGCGACGGCATTACCAAGACCACCGTTGTCTCGGTTCAGCGCACGCGCGGGGGTGGCGACGACGCGAGCGAATCCGAGGTCGAGCTAGTCAACCGATCCAAGGGTAACTACAATAACGACTTCCAGAAGGGCCCATATGGGAATGCGGTATAAAAAGCAGGAAGGAGAGCGTTCTTATGTATTATTTTTTTCAAGCCATCTACATCTACGAACAACAAAGTAAAAAACAAATAACTTCATACTTGACTTGCAACCACTTGGGAGTCTCGTGATCTTACGCCGCTGGAATTTCAACAGCGACTGAAGAATTGGACATACCATGCCGTTGGGTAGGGGCCACCGAAGCGAATTCGACCCCTGCTTGTCAGATGGACATGAAACGGCGACGTCCACTCTTTGGATACACTTGAGGCAAGTGGACGGCAATTATTTCACCGTACTTGAATCCCGGCGGTTTTACACCCAGTCGTTGCTCTTAGGAGGGGCCTGTCTCATGTTATAACAGCTGGTCCCTCAGAACCCATCGCAGTGGCACCCGGCGGGAATAAGAAGTCTACTCTCTACGATTGGCTCGCCTCTGGGTATCCGTAAGGATAGCAAACCGTCGTTTCCTTTTGTTCTTCATTCTTTTCTTCGCATCATGTGTTATTCCCTCCTCAAGGATTTGATTGCGGAGAGCAGAGCACTATATGAGGCCCGATGGTGTGTTCCAAGACCGACGATGACTAACCAATAGAAGCCATCTCCAGATATACCCGCCCGCCACATAACCTACTTGTACGTTACGAGCATAGGCAGGCATGTGGTAGGTAGACCGCTATTTAGGAGCCTGCCCTGGAAACCGGTACGAACCAGGATGGTCTTGCACTATATCCGCACGTGTCATCATAGATTCGGTCAATGAACATGGAGAAGAGGCGATGGGTGAATCTGGTTGGGGATCCGCAAAATCTACCTAGGCAAGGATTAAGTCCGATCAACCACGAGGGCGCGTACGCACAACCAACACAGCCTGACAAACATCTGGTTCCGATAGAGAGAGCCAGAGACACTTTTGCTTCCGGCAGAGCAGAGCATTAGAAATCCATTCCCAGCGCTGCGGCTGAGCCCCAGCATTGGAGATGTATCTATATAAGGGATCATGCTACGGGATTTTAACCGCCGATAGCCAAAACCTTTTTGGAGAACAGACGGGAACAAAAAGCAAGACAGACCTCCAGGTTTGCGATCCGGCACGGGCCAGAGATGATATCCACTTTCTACATCTTTTCGAACTACCTGATCCTTCTAGTTTCTGCAACAGAAAAATCTTGCACGCGATCTGCTGCTGCCCAAGTACGGTACCGTGCTCGAGTGGAGCTCTGCTATAACCGTGCTTCTTCTTCTTTCCCGCTGGGGTGGAGACCCCTTCTTTGCACTTATACCGTAAGTTCCGGCTCTTCTTTCCTGGAATGAATGAGACAAGAGAAGAGAAGAGAAGGGAATATTTCTATATATAAAAAGTGCGGTAGTACTAGTGTCCTTTTCCTTTTCCTTGAAGAAAAATAAACGGCATGTACGGCATCATCACATCATTCCTCAACTCCTATACTACTGCAGGTCTTAGACACACCCACCTATGCTTTTTCTGAACTCTTCTTGGAACGAAACTACTATATATACATTGCCCGCATTATACATCAGAAATCACTTCTCACACGCACAAATCGGGGCGGTGAGTCGGTAACAAGTGATAACTCAACTGTGAAGCAGCAACTGGAGCCGCAAAAGGAATACAAGAAAACAAAAATGGGAAGCGCTTTCGAGGCCTCGGGCCGCTGGGTCCTCGACTCGGCGCAGGCCGGTCTTTCCTCCCTTCACTTCGACGCCGCCGCGCCACCACCGGCCCAGCTCGGACTCGAAGAGGTCCTCGTCCGGATGCATGCAGCGTCGCTCAACTACCGGGACCTAGTCATTGCCAAGGTAAGTTTAAAATGGGGGGGTGGGGGAAGAGTACATGAATGACATTAAGGGTATACGTCTGTCCATGAGCACACATGCATACACACAACAGCCATGGTTCACACACACTCTCGCTCTCCTATCCATCCACTCACACCACGCAAAAAGAAAAAACAAATACTAACCCTCCCTTGCAAAAGGGCAAATCCTCCACCATCCCCCCTCCCCGCCACCCCCCAACATAACCCCCGGCAGCGACGGCTCCGGCGTCGTCCTCGCCGTCGGCCCCTCCGTCCCCTCCCACCTAAACCTCCAGCCCGACGCCCGCGTCGTGACGCACCTAGCGCCGCACCTGGACGACGACGCCCTACCCGGCTTCGAAGACATCATAGCGGGCCTAGGCCAGCAGACCCCCGGGACGCTTTGCCGGCTCGGCGTCTTTCACTACTCGGCCCTGATCCCGCTGCCTGACTCGGAGAACATGTCCCATGAGGCGGCCGCGACACTAACCTGCTCCGGCCTCACAGCCTGGAACGCCCTCATGGGCATGCGCGGCCGCGAAGTACGGGAGGGCGACTGGGTCCTGGTCCAGGGCACAGGCGGCGTGAGCATCGCCGCGCTGCAGATCGCCGCAGCCGCCGGCGCCACCGTTATCGCCACCACGAGCTCCGACGCCAAAGCAGACAGGTTACGGTCGCTGGGCGCGAGTCACGTTCTAAACTACCGGAGCCAGCCGGACTGGGGCGTGAAGGCGAAGGCGCTGACGCCCGGCGGGCGCGGCGTCGACCACGTCGTCGATATTGGGGGCGCGCCCACGCTCCCACAGTCGCTCGAGGCGATACGCAGGGATGGCGTCATCACGGTGGTGGGCATGATCGGTGATTCGACCATCAACGAGATCCCGCCTGATGCCATGAGCGCGCTCTACCGGATCTGTGTATACCGTGGGGTGTTGCTGGGGACGAGGAACATGTTCAAGGACATGGTCCAGTTCTTCCACGACAAGAAGATTGACCCAGTCGTTGACGATGTCGCTTTTCAACTAGAAGATGCAATCAAGGCATACGAGAGGTTAGAGAAACAGCAACACTTTTCCAAAGTTGTGATCAAGATTGTATAGTAGGGTATCATATATATTTAAGTTTAAATGGAGAACCACGTAACGATTTACACTAAAAGCCTTCTTCATCCGCATTGCTGTGCCACACTCCTGCATGCATATTTGCACTGGCGGGTATGCGCCAAGAGCATATATCAGAGAACGCAGGCGGCTCCGCTGTAGAACCAGCTCGTAATTTTCCGTACGGCTCTGTTACTACTCAATCTGTGTCCTTAAGCCTTTCGGCTTGGACAAGGAAGATTTGGTCTCGGAACCAGCAGATATGCCAGTTTGCTCTTGCAAGAATGTATGGGTATCGCGAGACTTGGGCCTTTCAAGTCCGGATGAGCGTTGACAATACCAGAATGTCGAAAGCGAATCCGACGGAGCCAGTACTTAAGCAGTGGCTTCTATTGGTAGAACCAAGCTGTTCCTGCAACCCCTTCATTACCAGATGTAGCCCTCTGGGGTTGATATCAATTTCTTGATACGACGGCCCACTCATTTCTTGGAACCATAACGCTTTTGCATCATCTTCTTGTAATGGCCCTTCTTTCCAGACATCTTCGCCTCTTGGATCTGGCCATACTTGCTCTTGAAGCGCTTGGTGGAGTTCTCCTGGTCCATGACCGATTCGAGCAGCGTACGCTTCTTATCCTTCTTGGTCACTCTGTTGGTGAAGTACTCGGTTCTGCCCTCGATCATGGTACCGACGTGGGAGTATTCAGGGATGCCCCGGGAGTTATCCTTTTTGCTGCGGGGTTGTCAGTGGCTGTTGGTAGCAGTAGCACGTTGCTTTTAGAGGCTTACTAGTGACGTTTGGAGTCAAGGACATCACGCATCTTGAGGAGCTGCAAGTCGCGCTTCAGTTGCGGGGTGAGATCAGTGCGAGGCAGGTTGTACCATGAAGCGCCAGCATCTGTCTTGGTAGCCTATTGACAAGTCGAGTTAGTGATGAATGCCAACAATCATACTGTTCGGGCTTGTACAATGTATCAAGTTGTTTCGCAGTCAGTGTAACTATGATATTAAGGAATCACCGAGTGCAGCAACACCCCCATGACGGGGGTGGGGCGCTGCTCAAGATATATTGGGAAATTATCATCACGCGAAGTGGTGTTGGTTGAGGGAATGAAAAGAAAATTCGGTAACATACCCTATCCTTCTTAGACACCCGCGGAGGCGGGATGTTCAGAGCAAGCTCGCTGGAGGGGATGGGCTCCTTAGCGAAGGCTTCCTCTGCTGCCGGGGCGGCCTTGGTCAGTTGAGTGGAAGACGACGTCTTTGCGACATCGAGCTTCGCGGGCTTGGTCAAGCTGGTGGCATTTTGAGCGCTGGCCTTTGCAGCCAATCTGGCCTCTGCTTCTTGCAGAAGCTGCTCGATCTGGTCTTCTGTGAGGCTGGCAGCCGTTTCTGCCATGATCGCAGAAAGAAGAATGCAAAGTCGGAGTGGGAAGAGAAAGTCTGGTAGAAAAAGTTTCTAACGAGAAGATTATGGTGGAGCTGCTGCAGGTTGTGGCTGGGTATCAGGCTATCAGCGCCGCTCCGGTCTTTATCAGTTGGACCCCGCCTGACAAGCCGCCCAAGCCTCCCCAGGGCCCAGTCCAGCAGGCGGCGCTGTCAAGGCCTGAAGCCACCAAGCCACAACATGTACCAGGGACATGGAATGGATTCGATGCCACATGCGACGGGCAACTGATTGGGCGGTAAGCTACACACCACCACCCGACACTCGACACACGAGATTCTCGGGGTGGTGTTGTACAGTTGTCAAGACTCCCCTTGAGGACCGCATGTACATATGACATGTTCCCTCATAGAGTCGGCCCTCCGCGGCATCTCGATATTGCATGATGTAAAGATGGCAAGCAGGCAGCCTACCCAAAAGCCCCATTTCCTGTCGTCACACTCAGCATAAAAGCAAGGAAGACCGGTCAAAATGCTTGCCTCAAGCTACACGGTATGAAGTGTGAGGTATAGCAGGTAGACGGTTGAACATTACTTCTTCCGGCCAACCAGACAGACCTTTGGTTCGTCTAATTGGTTGCTCTTGTGGTATATATTGTCCTATCCCCATCCGTTCAGAGAACAGAGGGGGTAGGCAGTTGAGGGAAGCGGCTCAAGCAGGCCATGGAAGATTCCGTACGATGCGCGTTGCTCGACCTTCGGTAAACCATCGTGGGATTATCGTCCTTAGCCAAAGCCTCGTCTGGCTCGTTCCTAACATGTCCGACGGACAGCAGGCAGAAAAACCGGCACCCTGGTCTAGTCCATCTCGGCCGGCTGATGCCCAACCGCGTTGCGTCAATGCCAGCGCATTCGGTCTTGCTTCGTTCATATGTACCTACTCTACATACTCAACAACTTGCTTCACTCGTCAGGTGTCGGAGGCAACCTGTTTCTTAAAGGGAAAAGAAGTGAATGGAGTCTTTCCCGAGTGCATCTTCTAGTTTACATATCTTCTACATACTTCTTATGCAGTCCCAACCCTACACCGGTTGACCCGTCCGTCTTCTGATCATCTAACATACCATCGACCATCGATACCTGCCCTATTTCGGCTGCTTGGCCCATCCCGACTTTTCAACGTCATTGCCCAACTTGCTATTAGTGCTTTGGGACCCCATTGTTCAAATACCCGGTGGACGCGAGCGACGTTTCTCTGCTCCTCTTTGGTTTGTTCACAAGTCTTGGTTTGTCTTGGTTTTGACAGCTTCCCACTCTTCTACGATCGACACTGGGTACACACAGCACCATTGCGGAAGAAGACGGGATAAACGGAACAGGAAAGAAGAAGACGACGTCGACGACGACGACGAAGGAACACAGTACTTGTAAGCCTGCTGAATTCTCATTTGATCTGATCGAATCAATATAATTTCCATTTCAATCCAATGAGAGAATGGAAAAGCTACGACCACGGCTCGACCCGCATCTTTTCTTCCTCTAAGATCATTAGTAGGCCTGTCTTGATCGATGAGCCGTCCTGTCTGGTTGTTTCATCGCTTCCCCAGGTTTTGCTATTTCTGCTGCTGCTGCTACTGCTACTACACTGTACGACGCCCAACGCTGATTGATTGAAAGCAAGCATCCCCCAAGCGCTCTGCCGCACCAGCGACCCGAGAAAAAAGACCCCAAAATCAAGCTCAAGCGAATCGAAATTCGTGGTCTCTCTCCGTCCGACAAGGAAAAGCTCTCCACTTGGTTTTAGGTTACGACCGGAAAACCAGCATCGAATCATTAATCAATCCCGCCATCGGGAAGTGGCCATTCTTCGAGGAATTTGGGAACTTTTTCGCCTATCAGTGACCACCACACCGCCCCTCACTTGTCACCACCAGTTAGCAGAGAAAGACGAGACATCCCAGTTCACACCGTTCCAAGGCCAAGAACACACAAGCTTGCAAGCTTGCGGACCAATCAGGCAAGTCAATCGCATTGAGCATCCCATCCTTACCACTACCCAGCCTAGCCTACAACCTGCTACCCGCCACTCGCACTACTTCCCACTCCCAGTTTCAAGCAATCAATCAATCAAATTGCCCTGCCTCTCAAAGCTCGTTACATCATTCGCTCAACCACCAGGCGCAACACACAACTGGTTGAGTCCGCAACCAGTGTAAACAAATAACAACAAGAAATAATTTGATACGATACCACAAAATCGCCGGCGTCAACTATATTTACTGACGTACAATCGGGCAGCGCAGTTTTGTGATACTTGTCGGACCGCGGAAAGAAAAGAAAGAAGGAAGGAAGTGCGTTGTGTGTGTGTCAAAAGTAAGACGGCGCCGCGGAAAGAGATAAACCTTCCCCCCGCGCGTCGCGATCGGATTGCGCCGAGTACTCTCTCACACACTTTTCCTCCCCTCGCGTTTGCCTGTCAGACGGGAAACTCAAACCGTGCATTCCCGCACACCTTTTATTCGTCGAACATCTTTACCTACCAGCAATCATCCCGAGTAGCTGCAACGGCCGAGCCCGCAGTCTGCAAGTATGGATCAGCACAACCAGCAGTCGTCGAGTAGCCACCCGCAGCAATCCTCGAGAAATGCCCAGGGTGCCAGCAACAATGCCGTCTATGATACGGCCCATGGTGGTCACTATGGTAAGTCAAAAGATCCGATCACTCGAGCAAGCAAGCAAGCATCTGTGGTTGCGCAATCATCTGCTTTCTGTGCGACGTCGCTAACAATGTCTCTATAGGCGCAAGCGCCGCTGTAAGTCAAAAGTCCCCGCCTCCAGTCTCGAATCCTCCTCTATCTCCCAGTATTATTTACATTAGCCCTTCTCGATTTGTAGCTCGCCAACTCTGGCTATGCTCCCGCTGAGCTCTACACCGGTCCCTGGGCGAACGTACATCAAGGTCTGCACGGCCAGTACAAGGACATTCTGACCACCTACTGGCAACAAACGATCCATCATCTCGAGTCCGACAGTCACGATTACAAGCTACACCAACTACCGCTTGCCCGTATCAAGAAAGTCATGAAGGCCGACCCCGAAGTCAAGATGATCTCGGCCGAGGCGCCCATCCTGTTCGCCAAGGGTTGCGACATTTTCATCACAGAACTGACCATGCGCGCATGGATCCACGCCGAAGAGAACAAGCGCCGCACTTTGCAGCGATCCGACATTGCTTCGGCTCTGGCCAAGAGTGACATGTTTGATTTTCTCATTGACATTGTCCCCCGTGAGGAGGCAAGCCATGCTAAGCGGGCAAACCCCGCTCAAGGTCAACCAGCTGGCGGCGTGCCCGCAGCACCCGCATCACAGATGGGAGGCCAGCATATGCCACCGCCGAACCACATGGACCCGAACTATGGTATGGGCGGCCATCCTATGCCATCCGACCAGGATTATTCTCGTGCGCCCAACATGTACAACCCGGTCCAGCCTGGCCAGGCCCCTCAGTACGGCCAAGCACCGGCACCTATGTATAGCGATATGGACCCCAACAATATGTACTACCCGGGAAGCATGCAGCCGCAGCAAGTAAGTTGTTCCTGCTTTGATCACACACCACATTGCAACCCACGTTGCGAACTCGATACTGACCCAACCTCCCCCTGAATAGTAGTATCGCAGCGGCTCGACGGAAGAGGAGACGATACCGCCTCCCGAACCGGCGCCAACCGAGTCTAGTCATGTTGAGTCCTCTGAACAGACTGCCCAGACTGTCCTGCCTTCCAAGGAGGGCGACAACCCTGGGAATCGGGACTAGGTACGTAGCCAAATCCACTCCAAAGGGACACCAAGGAGTGGGAACAAGTTAATAACTTGTTTCTATTGGCAGCGTTGCTGAATCCCTCTTGTCGACTGATTATTATTTCTTCGCATTCCTTCTCTCGTTTATTCACGAAAATCCCTTGGCTTCACCGGCTATGGCGTAAATGGGGTTTTTGAGGAACGTTTTTTGTTTCTTTGATGGTAGATAGCCCACAGAGTATATCCAGTTTGCTGATGATTGTGGTTTTGGGATTTCATATTATGTAAGGGTTATTGCATGAGCTGACGATAAAAAAATTGAATGTCATGACACGGGAAAAATCATCTCGCTTCGCTTTCGTTAATGTCGTCTCGGTATCATGTGCTGACCAGTAGTAATCGCGTTGGTTGGTTTTGCTTGGGCTTAGTAAAGTAACATGACTGGCCTCTACGATTTGCCTCCGAATCGCAGATTGGAGGAGAAGTTCGCGAATCGCTGAGCAGCTTGGGCAGCTTGCTGGCTGGCACTGGGACCAGTGATTTGTGACGTGAGCCTGCAACAATGTGATATTAGTGATTTGATCAAAACAAGTTCGAGGTATACGGTGGGTAGTGCAGCGGACGGATAGGTAAATGAGGGCAAGGACATACTTTTCCAATAGAACCGGGCCGTTCATGGCGTGCACGCGACTGTATTTCTTGTTGCGCGTGGAGATATCGAAGAACTCGTCCGTGTTCTCGCTCTGGAGCAGCTGGATAGTCTGCTCGAGCTCGTCGAGGTTGCTGCGCAGCATGAAGCCGTTCTCGAGCCCGTCGACGAAATCGGTGAGATGGCTCACGTCGAGGGCGAGGGCGGCGACGCCGTTGGGGTTGATCTTCTTGACGTCGTTGCTGAGCGGGAGGGCGAGGATCTTGTCCGAGGCGTGAGAGAGGGCGTCGAAGTAGATGAGCTCCTTGATCTCGCGGGGCAGGCCGAGGAGGGTGCTGTTCATGATGTTGGAGAGGTAGCGCGTCAGGGTCTGCATGTAGTTAGACGGCTCGGTGGGCGTCGTGATGCCGGTCCAGTCGTACTCGGCCGTCTCGACGAGGTCGTCGATCTTGGAGTTGACAAGCTCGAAGATGCGCTTCTCGGCCGTCTTCTTGTTGTCCCGGAACTGCTCCGTCGCGGCGAGCTTGAGGGGCCCGCCGGCCGAGGCGGACGAGCGGGCGCGGATCAGGAGCTGTTCGAGCTCTTGGCAGGCCGTCTCGAAATGCTCCAGGTTGATGAGGATCTGGACGATTTGACCGAGATACTGGGTGCTCAGGCGCTCGACCAACGACTGGCAGACCTTCTCGGTAAGGAGCTCATCAAGGGACTTGCGCAAGGTCTCGTCGATCTTCGTAGGGTGCTGGAAGTGATCGTCGGAGAAGAAGTAGAATTGGTTGAGGAAGTTGCGGATGTCAATACAGCAGAGGGGATACATCTGGGAGAAAGGAAGGACGCAGGGGAAGGTAAGCTCGCTGATGTCCTTGTCCTGTGTGAACCAACTGACGTTGACCACCTTCTCGTACTCTTCCACCGAGTTGATAGCCATGGGCATGTAATCGTCTGTGGAGACGATTTCCTGGAAATCATCACTAAATCGTCGCTTCAGAAGCTCGGCGTATTTGTCGAAGAGTTCCACCAGGAACTCATCCAGCCTTGAGACCGAGTAGCCCCAGCCTGCCATGGTCTGAATAAAGAGGGCGATGACCCCTTTGATCTTGAGCAGAATCTCGGCATTGCCCACTTCACCCAGAGCTTTCGTAGTGAGTGAGATGGCGGCTGAGCACATGGAATCCCATAACTCTTCGACATCAATAGCTGTACGTAGCTGAGGCACACGTCTCATCGTAGCCTTCTCAATAATGGCGAATCCAGCAATACCCTCCAAGAGACTGCTCAGAGAGGACTCGTCATCGCTGGTAAGACTGACCGACGATGGAATCAGAAGTTCCTTTTGCCGCCGTCTCGTGGCTGCATAATCATTACGGAATCTATCATTTTGGCCGAGGGCATCGTGGATATGCAGAGCCTCGAATAGGGGCGTGAAATCGACTTGCAACTCCTCGTTGTCCAGAACGTCGAACTCTTCACTCTCGTCAAAGACCAGCTCGATGGCCGAGTTTAGCTTGAAATGGCTGAGAAAATCGTCTGCCTCTATCCTATCCCTTTGGCGAGACCGACGCATCTCGGTGTGGTAAAAGGCAACCTCTCCCAGGAACTGTGACGTCTCTCGGATACGGAACAGCCATGTGTTGAGGTCGTTCATGACAGCCTCGGATATCGACTTTTGCGAGGCCGGTATGGATTTCTGGATCATGTCTGCCAGCTTGTACTGTGTCCCGTACTTGTTCTGGATCATGGGGATCAGGAACTCGTTCTGCATATCCTCAAGGGACTTGAGCGCAGCATAGTACTGCTTCTTGCGGATGAGCTCATGGGCGTTGTTGACGGCGTGCAGTATCTTGAGCGACTCCTTCAAGGCATCCGAGACATCGGATATGTTTTCCCGCACAGCGCGCGTGCTGACCAGAGCCTGTTTTTGCTCGGCCAGCTTCTCCGTGCTCTCCTGAATGGACTGGTTGAGCTTGAGGATCTCGGTGGTCAGGGTAACAGTTCCCTGGCGGACATCTTGGAGCTGGTTGACCGAGCTCAAGAACTCCTCGTGCTTCGTCAAGCCGATGCGCTCGATGTCGGATTCGCGAGCCTCGGCATACTGCGTCAGGTTCTGGGTCAGGATGTTCGATCGGTTGGTGTACGAGGCATCTTTCAGCACGGGAATTAGCTGGTCCAGGAAATCGGTGTCCGAAGTTGAAACAATGATTTGCTGCACAGCCGTGCCATAGTCATCGTAGGTCTGGACTCGTCGCGGAGCCATTATGGGTCGCGATGCACTCTGGCCGTTCGTATTTGTTGTTTCAAGTAGCAGCAGTTGGGCGCGGGCGGCGCAAGTTGAAGGTCAACCTGGGTAGAATCACGTTGAAACAACTCTAAATATTATGATGTGTCTTCGAAATCATGACAGTCGAGTTCCAGTCGGTGCCGGCTCTAAATATGCGAGGGGCGTCAAGTTGCTGCCTGCTAGGCTGACGGTTTTGTTGTCTCTGGTTACGATAGCTGCTTGGACGGAGTGTGTTCATGCTTCAAGTTGCGACTTGGGATTCAATTGGGGACCAGTGCTGCTGCAGTCACAGTGGAGTGATCCCTGTAAGCTGTAGGCGCGCCCGCGCTAGTTTTATCTTTCTACTGTTACCCCCCACACATTTACCCCCTAAGGGATCACTACCTCCGGTTTAGAGGTTTGCTAGGAATAGACCAGGCTCCCAAGCTCGAATACAGCTTTTCAGCCTCTCTCCTCAGCTCTTCAGGTGAAAGGTATGGAAACTACACATACAGGAGTATTTACTATTAGATAGACCCGCCAATCCCCAATCTAGGGCTATTTGAAACTGTTACGCATTAAAGGGGCAGGGTGCTGATATTATCCTTCTCTCCATTCATCACCCGGACATTTGAAGTCAACCCCCGGCCTGTACTGGTAGGGGGACCGGGACCCAGCACTATCAAATGTCAAGGGCGCAGGTGCTGACTTGAAAGAGTGTGGGATGATCAATGCGTAGTAATGCTCGTATGGATACACCAACTGGTGGTATATTTCAATACAGACCGGCTTCTTGAAAGCCAGTAATGGCGTAATAGCAGGCAGTACGTACGTAGTATTTGAAGTGACTGTTGGTGAACACATATTGATGTATCGATAACAGACAGCCCCAATGATGATGAACTGGATTCAACGTTAGCCAAGGTATGCACCGAACCGACGGGGCCCTCCAGGGGTAGCACAGGCCCATTTCCTGCATGCAGTTCAGCGCTTACGCATGCTAATTGCTTATCCACGCATGCTAAACCCAAGTGTTGAGTGCAACGGTTCGACGTCAGGATCAGAGTGGCTGGACCTTGCTGGACCTGAGAACAGAGGACAGAACAGAACAGTTCCTGTCCTTGGCTTTTGCGAAATTCGAGATTGGCTGACCGTCACGGCCGTCCGGGAAGGCAAATGAACAGATAATCCCAGGAAATCCCCAACACCTGTGTTCCTTTTTTTCCGCCAGAGCATAATAGATTGCGAATACCTTTTTTCCTTCCACATGGACTTTACCTGATTCTCCCAGTATAGTTTCCGGTCGAGTATGCATTTACTGCGACGATGATGTGGCGTCATAGGGACAGGCGTTCAGTCTGGTCACTGCTACCGATCTGGGGCCCTCTCTTCTTGTTAGTGGCCGGGGTGCAGGTGCAGGCCCAACAACAAAGCGACGATAATGCGAGCAGCACCAGCTACACCAGTGGAAGTAGCAGCATCAGCACTGGCAGCTACACGACGATAACCGCCCACGATGCCACCCGATCGCTACCACCCAGCACCACCGCCCAGTCGACCTGCGAGTCGAGGACGGTTAACTACATCACCCACACCCTGCCCCAGCAATGCCTCACGACGACGCACTCCTCGACCCCGGCCCCCTCCACCCAAAGCGCCGCCGGCCCTGCGCAGCAAACGCCTCCGACGGCGGCGGCAGCCTCTGCCAGCGAAGCCGCGCAGAAGGTGGATGAGGAGCACGAGCTGGACAGCGACGGCAACGACCTGAGCACGGGGGCTTTCATGTCCTTCGAAGAATGGAAAGAGATGATGTTGAAGAAGGCCGGCCAGGAGCCCCTAGAAGCCCGCACCCGGACACCGCACGACGGTCGCGGCGACTATCCCGGGGGCGACCTGGACTCGATAGGCGAGGAGGGCGAAATCTCCCTGGACTTCGACGCCTATTCCGACAAGATCTCCGAGATCACCTCGTCGGGCAAGCCCGTCCAAAAACAGAAGAAGGAGAAGGAGGACTCGGTCGAGAAGGTGGCCTACGACGAGGGGCTGGCCCACATCTACAGGAGCAAGGACGCCGGCAAGACGTGCAAGGAGAGATACTCGTACTCCTCGTTCGACGCCGGAGCGACGGTCATCAAGACGAGCAAGGGAGCTAAGAACTCCAAGGCCATCTTGGTCGAGAACAAGGACTCGTACATGCTGCTCGAATGCGCCACTGTGAACAAGTTCTTTATTGTCGAGCTCAGCGAAGATATTCTCGTCGACACCGTTGTCCTGGCCAACTACGAGTTCTTTTCGAGCATGATCAGGCAGTTCCGCGTCAGTGTCAGTGATCGCTATCCCATCAAGTCGGATAAATGGAAGGTCTTGGGCGACTTCCATGCGCGCAACTCGCGAGATATCCAGCCCTTCCTCATTCAGAACCCCCAGATTTGGGCAAGGTATCTACGCATCGAGATCTTGAGCCACTACGGTAACGAGTTCTACTGCCCATTGTCGCTTCTCAGAGTGCATGGAACACGAATGCTGGATTCCTGGAAGGAGGCAGATCCTGCGGATTTCGAAGAAGAGGAACCCAGCAAGGCAGTCCCTGAGCCAGTCGCCCTGGAGACAGAGGCACCAGTGGAGGAGATTCAGGAAACTGTTGAAGTAGAGGAGCCAGTTCCCATGGAGGAAGTTGTGGCTGTAACCGAGCAGAGCCTCGTGTTACCTTTCTGGGACGGTTCGTATCTCGAGCGCGAACTTCAACAACGCACCACATGCAAGGTTTCAGATTCGAAATCGAACGCATCTTCTTCTGCAGTTGGAGAAGATCCCATGCCAACGCCCGAGTCCCTCCCCAAGGATGAACAGTCTACGGAGTTGAATAAGGCGCAAGCTGAGACAGCTCCATCATCATCTCAGCACCCAACAACAGATCCAGCTAGTTCTGCCAAAACGACCTCTACAACAGCTCCGGCATCTGCAACCTCTGCGGTGGCCAACTCAACCGAGGGCCCGGCAACCCCCAAGACTCCCGCACAACCAGTCGAACCAACACAGTCCTCTGGCCCTCCTATTCAATCAACCAAACATACTGTTCCTGCTTCTGCCAGACCATCAAACGCAGCAGCTTCTAAGAGCAAGGCTGCTGCCGGCTCCAGCTCTGTCAAGCCGCCGCCGTCGTCCAAAGCTTCTCCTAATGTGAAACCCGGGTCGACGGGCTCTTCCGCACCTCCACGCAACCGGACCACCACGCCCACCAGCTCCGCGCCAGCCTCGACCCCGACGGTCCAAGACTCCTTCTTCAAGCAACTGACCAAGCGCCTGCAGACGCTCGAGTCCAACACCACTTTGTCATTGCAATACATCGAGTCCCAGTCGCAGTTCCTGCAGCAGGCCCTGTCCAAGCTGGAGCGGCGCCAGGTCGCCAAGGTCGACCTGTTCCTCGACACGCTCAACAAGACGGTCCTCTCGGAGCTGCGCGACCTGCGCGTCCAGTACGACCAGATCTGGCAGAGCACCGTCATCGCCCTCGAGACGCAGCGCGACCAGTCTGAGCGCGAGCTCCTGGCCGTCAGCTCCCGCCTCGGCGCCCTCGCCGACGAGGTCGTCTTCCAGAAGCGCATGGCCATTGTCCAGTCCGTCCTCCTGCTCGGCTGCCTCTTCCTCGTCATCTTCTCCGGCCGCCTCGCCAACGGCGGCGTCGAGCTTTACTACCCGAGCCAGTTTCTTCCGGGCGGTGGCGGTGGCGGTAGTAATAGTCGGATGGGCAGTCCCATGTATCCCAGCACGCCCAAGGCGGGAATGAGGCGGGGAGGTGGGGGAAGACAGCAAGAGCGCAGTCCCCCTACGGGATTGCGACATTCCATTGAGGATTCAGACATGAACACCCCTCCTCAACAACGACAACATAAACCTCTACCCTCGCTCCCTACCGACGGCGTAGACGACGATGGTCGTAGCAACGGCAGTATGCGCCAGAGCATAGAAGAACGCACGCCGACCCCTGAACCGGATACGCGCCGCGCCATGTCCGAACCCCATATTATTTCCCAGGAACGCCTTCACCCAATTCGAGCCACTACCATGGTCACTCCTTCTTCTTCCTCTTCTTCTTCCAAAAACGACCGTGAGAACAACGATCGGCCTCCTAACAAGAGAGCCGTCTCCGACTCGACCGGGCTCGAATACTACCAGCCCCCTACCCCAGCCAGCCTCCGAGACAACGGCGAAGAGGAAGACGTGGGCTACGATTCCGAGCCTAACATGCCCCGGAACCGCCGCCCCGACCGCAGCCGGGAAGATGCGGAACAGGCAATGGATGTGAATGGAGACGGAGACAGAGACTATTTCTGCCCATCCCATTCACACTTCCGCAGGAACAGTGGTTCTTCCCATCACCACCACCATCATCAACGCCCCTCATCCTCCTCTTCCTCCCTCGCCAATGAAGAAGCCACTACCGCGGAGCCCCCAATCCCTGCTTCTTCTGTCACCCCTACGACGGCAACAATGTCGACTGACATTACATCTGCCAGCAATCCCCATCAACCGGGAGAAAAAGTGGGAGATAGTGTAGGCAGGCAGAATGATAGCCTACCTCCCCATCATCACGCGTTGTCCATATGTAATGGACACAGCAACATGTCTGCCCACGAAGATCTTCAAAATGGCATGGACCCGATGATTGAGGGAGGCTATAACGGCATTGCAACAAATAACACAATGGCGGAACCGTCACACCGCGCGGCCAGGCCGCCTATAAGTCATACAGGTTCATTGAGGAAGCCATTGCCATCGCTGCCAGAAGACCCCGATCCTGATATGGACTCGGATGCGGATCCCAGTGTAGATTCAAACTTTGATCAAGAATAGCAGCAGGTTGCATTTTCGCTAGTCTTGTATTGTATTTAAGTTAGAGTAATGAATTACGAGCAATGAGATACCACTTTGTTTCCCTAAGTAAGATTTGTACTGGTTATTCTCGAGTGTTTACCTTCGTCTACACCGCATAACATCAATCGGCATCATGGACAGTCACGGGCTTCATGGAAAATTCAGGGAAAACAACGAATGCGTTCAAGACTATCTAAGTACCTGTCGCCGTCGGTGTCACACCAAGTGCAATACCAAATCGACCCGAGAATCAAGCGGCGCCCAATGATTCCCAATTATGAGTTGAGACAATTGTCGAGAAGTGAGAGCAGAGGCGGATAACCGTGGCTGCTCAAGGATAGGCATATTAGTAGGTGAGCCGACGCGAATAGTGCAAGGAAATCGAAGCAGAAAGGAGAAAAGATCATCGCGAAGATCTCGGAGCGATGCCGAAATCGGTGATTATTCCGTAGTCTGTCGTGAACTGATCAGATCGGAGATGGCCGGAAATGGCCGGATAATACATGCGGTTGCCGATGAAAGGATGGGTAGAAGTACCGGGAGGATTGGGCGTGAAGACTGTGCTGGGCGTGCATGACCTTAAGACCTTACTGAGGAGAGAAGTGAGAGTAAGGAGGATACGATGTCTCGTAGTCAAACTCCTCCAGAGCTGCCAGGCGAGTGCCGCGATCATATTGAGAACGGCGACGACGCTGCTCGTCGCGGTAGTGTTGGCCAGCGTTCGGAGTGAAGAGTCCAACGTGCTCTGCATTCTCACAACTTCGCTTCATCTTCGAGTGGTTATCCGGAGCAGGGAAGGGTTCCTCCTCGCCAGCTTGAGCGGGGGCGGGACCATTGCTGGTGTAGTACAGCTTAGGGCGGTAATGGGCGGCCTCGAGCATAACTGAGCTGTTGCGGAACTTCTGGACCAAGCAATCCTTTCCCTGAATCGTGGCATAAGAGATCTCGGCAACCTTGTCGCTCTTGAAGCAGTTCCATCGCTGGTTTCCCCGTGCTCGGACGAAGTCGATGATGTCAAGCGGGTCGACGAAGTTGATGAAAGCATAACCCACATTGCAATCGTTGGCGAAATCGATGCGGAGATACATAAAGTCGTACTTGCCCCAGCTTGAGTCATCGACGATACGCTTCAGCATGGCTTGGTCAACCTTGTTGGGGATGTTGCGGAGCATGATCGTGGTACGCACGTCGATACCCTCACGGATACGAGATATGTCGACATGGTTGTGCTGGCTGCTGGTGTTGCCGTGATGGTAGGGAGCTCGCTGGATTCTAATAGCGTGCTGTCGGCGACCGTCAATGCTTCTGGGATAAGCCTCCCCATTTCTGCTGAATCCATCCGAGAGTCTGGGGTACTGGGGAAAGCCAGAGTAGGGATCCATGACTCTGGGATAACCCATGTGACGAGGCGATGTCCACACTTGTTGGTATTGGTCAAGTAGATAGGGGGGCAGGGTAAACCATACCAACCATACCCAACGAAGGTTGAACCTGAGAACGTGAGATTGACAGTCGCTGTAGTTCATTGGCCAAGTCCGATGAGTTACCAGGGCGCAGGGCAGGAACTGTGGCCGGGATGTCAGGTCGATGGAGCGTCATGCAAATCTGGAACCCTTGCTGTAATGTTTGTTAGCAGATGGTTCTCATATCTGATAGGAATGCCGACCGTACATACCTCCGTATTATGCAAGTGAAGATTCGAGACAGCCTGCAGAGAAACATCGTTCTCACAGTATTCCACAATAGCATTGAAAACGCTACCCTCGACACCCGTAGCTTGCAACTTGAACGCAAACAGATCGCCTTCACTCTGAAGCTTTTGCTGCAACATATCGTACAGCTGCAGAGGATTGGTTCCAGCAAGAGACGGGGGAGGGAAGACTGCAAGGGCGACCTGGCCTTCGTGTGCCGTGATGATGCCACCTGTAGGATTAATCGCCTGTGAGAACTGACGAGGATTGATGTAGAGGGCAGTCCATCCGTTTCCGCCAAGCTGGGCGTTTTGATGAAAGATGCAGGCGTCTCGAATGTTGCTGAAGCGGGCGTAGACCACAGTGCCGCGAAGCTCAATATGGTTTGTACCCGATAGATTGAAGCCGCGTTTAGCAAGAACCTCCCGGTGGTTAGTTTAAACCAAAGTGGACAGTGGCCATGATGACTTACAGAGAGATAATTATCAACCTCGACCTTGTGGATGGGGGCACCCTTGGGAACGTAAATTGTGAGGCATCGTGACAGGCCAACATCAGTGCTGAGATCCCGGTGAACGAAGCCTTCGCCTTCCCTGGCGGCGATGACAGTAGGCGGTCCACTGGCGGGTGGAACAGGAGTAGACGACTGAGGCGAGAAACTGGAGGCAGTAGGAGAGAGGCTGTAGCTACTGACGAAAGGATCGCGATAGCGACGACGAGAATCCAGAGAAGCAGGCGAAGCGGCAGCAGTGGTACCTCTTGAATCGCGGAGGCCTAGTCCCACAGAGTGTGAAGCCCGAACCGAACGAGAGACACCATCATCGGGAGAGAAAGTAGTCAAGCGCGTATCCGGTGTGCCATTGAACGAATCAGCGGCTCCACTGGAGGAGCGAGGAGATTGCATGACCAAAATAGACAGTGGCAATGTTGTTGCGTGTGGTGGAGGAGGAGTGGGAGGAGGGTGGTTGAGGAGTTGGTGATGCTAGGTTGGGGGTTAGGATTTGAAGAAACCGTTCAAGGACTTGGAGTGCCTCGAACCAGACTTATAGGATACCTTAGTTGGAACTCGCTGATGTTTACCTGGGATAGGAGTGAATATAATAGTCGTTGACCTGAGATCATTGACTTTCGAGAAGTGGTGAATGCAAGTGGTTGCTGACGTGCAGTGACGAAGAACGCCGAGTGCCTCGATCTAAGATCGCCGACTTTCTAGGAGTGATGGTAACGGGTGTATGTTAATGTGTGGTGACAAGTGTCGCCGAGTTCCTACCCTGAGATGGTCGACTTTCTAGAAGTGGTGGACACAAGTGGTTGTTAATGTGTGGTGACGAGGATCGCCGAGCGCCTCAGAGGTGAAGGAAGGTGGAGTATTATATCGCCAGGACGAGGGTCGTGTGGTGAATGAACGAGCGAACGAAGAGAATACGGTTCGATCTCGCGCCTGCCTCGGCTGTAAGTTGTGGAAGGCATAAAAAAAACCTAGGATGAGGAAGTGACGCTCTTTCCCTAAGACGTGAAACAACACTTCTTGCCTTTTCCTTTCCAGACTGTAGTGCCTATCTTCAGGAACGGAAGGTGCGAAGTACGAAAAGATATTGGCCAACGTGACTGCTGTTTCCACTCCATTTCACTTCAGCTACCAATCCGGGAGATACCATTCGGGTCATGCCCATGCAACATTCCGTCATTCAGCTTCACATTGGGCGTGACTTATATCTGCGCCTCAAAACAGACTTAGGCATCGTCACATTGCCCGGACACTGAGGCGATATGTGGCATGCCGCTTTCCTTATTAGGTAGTGAAAGGGGTCTTTGCCAGCCAATAATTGGTCAGGTTCGTGGCTAGTGTACATTGAAGGCAAAAAATACCCAGGTCCAAGTAAACACCCTGGCACATGAGCGTTTACCCCTGAATGTAGTGGTAAAAGGCCAACGCAATGGGGAACGCAGTACAGGACTTCTGCTTTGGAGGCCACCCAGACGGGAACATGTATTCTATATCATCAGCCGTAATGGAGTGGTCATGAAAGCTTCTGCCCAAGATACATCAAATGATTCTTGGGATGATGCGTAGAGATGACCAGTCTGCCCTTATGGGAACGAAAGAGTCACTGGTGATCACGCAGCTAGAACCCTATGGACCTTCAGGTAGACGAGGTAAGTACATACATAGGCTCGGTAACCCTTAGGAGGAGTGAATCCGCTGTGACCAAATCAAATGCGACCTGATGCTTAAAGAACAGTTGTGGTACTTACACCTATTTCTCTCTCCAAGGTTACCTGGGCTTTACAAGGTAGCCACAATAAAGGCGACTTGAGCATCACAACTACTTTAGTTCTAAAAGATATAGTGTTAGTCAAAAAAGCAGGTGTGTTCATGGGGATCATAAATTCTTCTCAAGTCAATCATGACATGAGAGATGTGATACAAGGTAGTGTCAGGAAGGCAAAGGGGGGTGGGGGGTCTATCCATCCTTTGGCGTTTTGCCCCTATGTGGTTCCATTACCTGATTCCGTCCGCATCACAGTGAAGAAGGTAAATGGTCGTCTAATTCTACCAAACGAAAAGGAGTTGGCCAAAGATGCCTGGAAAATGGCCTGCTCACCAGTGGGACAGGAGTTCACCGCAGGAATAGGATATGGGAAAGAAGCCAACCTTCCCTAACAGCATAATTCAGTGGTCCAACACCATAGCTAGCAGACCCTGCTCACGCCATCCCAGTCTGGTACTGTAGTAGGCATATACTGTTTCTCAAATGCTAAATTAAGAAGACACCTAATTTCAATTCCCTCTTTCTTTACTCAGTCAACAGCGCCGGTCGCGCTATCTCGTATATCCATCCACGAGCCTCCCATTCGCCTACCTATACCTAATAACTCCTCGGCAGTCCCAACACCCTCTCCCCAATATAATTCATAATCATCTCCCTTGATACGGGCGCAATCCTCGGGACGAGACACTCCCGCAGCCACCGCTCGACGTCGTACTCGACCGCATACCCCATACCCCCGTGCGTTAGGACGGCTCGCTCACACGCCGTGAACGCCGCCTCGGCCGCCAGGTACTTGGCGGTATTAGCCGCCACGCCCACCGCATCCTGCCCGATCTTTGCACTCGCATCCTGGCTCTGGTCGTACAGCCGGGCCGCGTGGTACGTCGCATGCTTAGCCGCCTCAAGCCGCATATACGCATCAGCCAGCGGATGTGAGATCCCCTGGTTCGCACCAATAGGCCGGCCAAACACGACACGCTCGCGCGCATAGCCGGCCGCGCGCGCCACGGCGGCGTATCCCAGGCCCAGGGCCTCACCGGCCAGCAGGCAGCGCTCGGCGTTCATGCCGTGCAGGATGATCTTGAACCCCTGATTCTCGGCCCCGATCAGCGTATCGGCGGGGGTCTGGTAGTTGTCGAAGAACACCTCGTTGGCGTCGACGGCGCGACCGCCCATCTTCTTGATCTTGCGCATATCCAGACCGGCAGAAGATGATGACCTGTCGAGGTCGATGCAAAACAGCGACAGGCCTTCGCTCGGTTTCTTTACTTCCTCGAGCGGCGTCGTGCGGGCGAGTAGCATCATCTTACGCGCCACCTGTGCGCACGTAATCCAGATCTTTTGCCCAGTGACACTGTAAGACTTACCATCCGCACTCTTCTGGGCCAGTGTGCGCAGGCGGAGGGTGTCGAGCCCCGTATTAGGCTCCGTAACTCCGAAGCATGTCCGCCACTCGCCCGAAATGATCTTGGGGATCGTGCTCTCCCGCTGCTCCCGGCTGCCGAATTTGGCCAGAGGCTGGGTCGCATAGACGTTGGCGTGGATCGACTGGGCGCCTGCCATGCCCGCTCCGGATTCCGCGATGGTCTGCATCATCATGGTTGCTTCCGAGATACCGAGTCCAGATCCGCCGAGTTCTTCCGGCAGTGCGATTCCTAACCATCCGTCCTTGGCCAGGGCTGCATGAAATTCCTTGGGGTCTTGTTCGTTCTGATCATGTTCTTGCCAGTAGCTGTTGGGGAACTTGGCGCACAAGGCCGCCACAGCTTCTCGGACTGTCATTTGATTCTCGGTGAAACCAGTTGTTTCCATAATAGACCGCCGTGTCGTTGCTGAGAAGCATCTGCGATGGGCAGGAGTATTGCTGCCTGATATAATTTGGCTCGCTTTGTGTAAGAGAGATCTAGTAAAGCCATGATGTGCTCTTGTAAGCGGCCGCAATGCTCGAGACATTCTGTTTCCTTTCAGTTTTATCCTGATGAACTGGAATGCCTGCAGATAGTGGGGTGAGTAGATTCAGAGGTGCAACGGTTGTTGACGTGAACCATACCCTGGTTCTAACTTTCTCGACGAACCTCGGTAGTAACATAACACAGCGTCGTCGATAATGGAAATAGCAGCGGGGTGCTTAACCCCACTACCCCAGATGCATCGGGTAGATCATCACATATACAAGATGCAGTCGCCGGCGAGCGTTTTGGAATACGGCTGAGCTACAAAAGACTGTATTACCCTATTCTTATTCATCGATTCTCTTTGTCTTCTACCAAAACTGCACCGGTAGCATAAACTACAGTGGCTGCCCAGCAAAGTTTACTTCGTCTCGTTTGGGAGGCGAGCCGTCTCTCCGCACTCCATACCTTGAGATCGCCAAGGATATTGGGGATCAGATTCTCCTAAAGTGGACCTCGGCTTGTAAGTGAAGAAATGTAGACAACGTATAATGAGTCGCAATATACTTGGCATTTTCTGTTATTGTTATTCCTAGGCTTTCTATGGTCAAGTTCAAACTAGTTTTCGGTACTAATATCCTCATAGTAGACACCATTGACCAGGTCGAGTGCTTGTTGGGATGGCAGGCAGAGCGCCGAGAAGCTCCATGCTTCTCCATGGCCGTAATGGACCATTTATGCCCCTATTATCGCCATCAGCCATAGGAAGATGGACCTTTCGACCTGTTACCAGCCCAAGACCCCTCTCCACAACTTCAACCTCAACTCCAACCGCAACCATCAGCAAGCCCAAGCCAGACAAATCCCACCTCCCCCTCCACGGCATAACCGTCGTGAGCCTAGAACAAGCCATCGCCGCCCCCCTCTGCACCCGCCATCTAGCCGACCTCGGCGCCCGCATCATCAAAATCGAACGTCCCGGCGCCGGCGACTTTGCCCGCGTCTACGACTCCCGCGTGGGGCCCGGTCTCTGCTCGCACTTTGTCTGGGCGAACCGATCCAAGGAAAGCCTAGCACTGGACCTGAAACAGCCCAAGGACCTCTCCATCCTGCGCAAGCTCATCGCCGACTTGCCGGCCGACGTGCTGGTCCAGAACCTAGCCCCCCCGGGGCCGCGGATCGCTTGGGCCTCTCGTACGAGACCCTGAAGGAGAAACACCCGGCCCTGATCGTCTGCGACATCTCCGGATACGGGTCCAGTGGGCCCTACCGCGACAAGAAAGCGTACGACCTCCTCGTGCAAAGCGAGGCCGGTCTGCTGTCGACAACGGGCGGCGCGGACGGCAAGTCGCCCGCCAAAGTCGGCATCTCCATTGCCGACATCGCGTCGGGCATGTACGCCCTGACCAGCATCATGGGCGCGCTGATGCGGCGGGACAAGACGAACCCGAAAACGGGCTGCCGGATCGACATCTCCATGCTTGAGGCCATGGTCGAGTGGATGAGCTTCCCGCTGTATTACTCCTACCAGGGCCAGCCGGGCCCCCGGCCCATGGGCGCCTCCCACGCCTCCGTCTACCCCTATGGCCCCTTCGAGACGGGCGGCGGGGGCTCTGTCATGTTGGGTGTCCAGAACGAACGGGAATGGACGCGGCTCTGCACCAAAGTGCTGCATGATGCGGCGCTGGCGGTGGATGCACGATTCGCCACTAACTTGAAGCGTGTTGAGAACCGCGAAGCCCTCCAGCAGATCATGCTGCGCTCTTTCAGCCAGCTCTCGGCAGAAGAGGTCATTGCAAGGCTCGACGCAGCGGGCATTGCCAATGCCAAGGTGAACGACATGAAGGGCGTCTGGGAACATCCACAGTTGAAGGCACGGCGTCGATGGACAGAGATTGGGACCTCACAAGGGCCCGTGCCGGCATTACTTCCGCCAGGAGTCTCGGATGTTGAGGATGCCAAGATGGAGGAGGTGCCTAGCGTTGGACAACATAATAAGGCTATTTTGAAAGAACTAGGATTATAAGACTAAGCTTATATAAACACCGGTCTGGCTTGGTATGCGAAGTCGGTATGAAATTTATAATGCATTGAATCTTCTGCACTATCTCTATTAGAAGTACATCTGCTACACTGTCAGGATCGCTATTCCTGGTATTCCTACAGTCTCATCTTCTTGGATTCCCCGGGTAGAGGATCAGCTCCATGCTCCAGAGCCTGAAACCATCGCTTCTTCCAACTCTTAAAGATGGAAGATAAAGAAGCATATAAAAAAAAAGCTAAGGTAGGGGTATCGCGTTCGTTGGTCCCTTTCCTTGCTCGCCCAAAACAACGTAGGTGTAGTTCCCAAAGTTGTGAGTTTCTGATACACGTACCAATCGTTTCCTCTTTACCGTCGAGGTCCGTTGCCCCTGATTTAGATGGAAAAAAAAAGCAACCCTAACGCCCCCAACGAATTTTCCGTGTCTTGCAATGTCACAACAACCTGATATGCAAATTCTCCTCGATCTTTCCTTGGCAGATCAAAGGAGACCAGAAGTGTAGAAGAAAACCGCAGGTCTATCGATTGACAGTTCTGATGCCGCCCAAGAAATTTGTCAGCAGGTATTATTATTCGCCGCCCTGTTCACTAGGAGCGCCGCTAGCCCCTCCATTAACAGGGGCGACCCCGTTTGTTGATACCAGTTTAATCCGGGTAGGATTCGCCAGTGGCTGGGGGGTTCCGGCACTGGTGGTGGGCGCAGCACTGCTCTCCTTGGCGGAGGGATCTTCCAGCTCGGCCAGCTCTGGATGGTCGCTAAGAGCTTGTTGCGCCTTCTCATTGAAGTAATTCTAGTGATCACAAGTCAGTAAAAATACCTCGACTCTTCCATGTTAATCTTGAACTTACCTCCATGACAATGGCATCCGAGTACAGTAGACTGCCGTCTTCATTGTACGTCTTGCAGTTACTGCACATGAGCATGATGTCCTTGCGCATGTCATTGACACTGTTGTACTCCTCCTTCTTGATCTTTGCCATTATCTGGTTCATGCAGATAGGATTCTGGATGAGAAGGTAGTAGTCGCCGTAGTCACGCTTCGAGGGCAGTTTGACAAAGGGACCAATGATGAGTCGTTTGACAGGCTCGTCATCTCCATCTTCGTCCTTCTCTTCAGGTTCAAGGGGGTCGTCGGCCTCTAACGACATCAATCCGTCATAAATGCTGCGTAGAGTTCTCTGCAAGATCTGTCGCGTCTCAGGTGGTATGCGAGAGTCATTGCCGTTAGTAGCCACCGCCTTCGGTCGTCCGCCCGGCCCACGGCGCTTCTTCGCAGGTGGCTCGCCATCCTCATCTTCTACCTTCCGCTTCTCGATGTTCTTACTACCCGGTTTGCGGCCTCGCTTTTTCGGTGGTGTCTCAACCTCCTCAGTGGATGCCCTACTAGCAACTGGCGAGTTTGCCCCAGAGGTGTTATTCATAGCGGCCAGGCGCTTGAATCGGTTGGTTTCCCGTCTCTCCTTGCGAGCATTCTTTCTTGCCGCGGCGGCCTCTGGCGAATCCTCGTCATCGTCGACAGCCATGAGCCATTGCTCTTCAGTCAGGCCATCATCATACTTAACGCGAGTACGCTCACGAGCGCCGCGACCAAGGACCTCTTCCTCCTCTTCAGGCTCAGGGTTACCCTCGTTCAGGTAGATATCCGGTAGTTCGTTTTCACCCATAAGACGGGGCATCTGCTTCGAGCCGGGGCCATTGCCGTAAGTCAGGTCCTTGGCTCGCTCCTCATCAAGCTTGTTGAAGAGATTCAGTTCGTCGTCGTTTCGGGCAAGAATCATATTGAGTTCTTCATCATCCATTTCATCTTGGTCACCGGTTTCGGCCATATCGGCAGTCTCAAGCAATGTACGCAGCATGGCGTCACGATCAGTTTCTGAGGATTTGTTGTCGAAACGACCAGCCTGGATAACCTTGCCGTCCATATCAAGCTTGTATCTGGCGCGCTCCAGAATCTTCTCCTCGACCGAGTTGGAACTGATGAGTCGAAGAATTCGGACTTCGTTCTTCTGACCGATACGATGAGCACGATCCTGAGCCTGCAAATCTTGATGCGGGTTCCAATCAGAATCGTAGATGATGACAGTGTCAGCAGTCTGGAGGTTGAGACCGAGACCACCTGCACGTGTGGACAGCAAGAACATGAAGTAAGGCGAATCAGGAGCGTTGAAAACCCTCAGCAAATCAGATCGATCTTCAGATTTGGTCGTACCATCAAGTCGAAGGAACTGTATGCCGCGAAACCGCAGGAAATCTTCCATGATGTCCATAATGGCAGTCATCTGGAAGAACATGAGCACTCTGTGGCCACTGGCCTTGTACTTGGGCAGAATACGGTCCAAAAGCTCGAATTTACCAGATGTTCTCCACAGTAAATCGTTAGCCGTACTCAAGGGGTTCATCTGGTTCTCAACTTCGTCGAACACGAAAGGATGGTTGCAGAGCTTTCTGAGCTGCATGATCATGTTGCTCAGACCACGGACCGAGGCCTTTCCGCCCTTGCCGTCACTCACAGCAATCTTGTTGTGCGTGACCATCTGCTTGTACAAGCGGTTTTGCAGGGCGGAGAACTTGCACTTGATGACCTTCTCAGTCTTGTCGGGCAGATCCTTCTCGACATCCTTCTTCAGACGTCGCAGCAAGAAGGGTCGCAGAACTTTGTGGAGACGTCGAATGACAAGAATTTGTTCTTCTTCGTTGAGCTCCATCTTGTCCTGACTACCAGTGTTTGCGAAAGGCGTATTGAACCACTCATCGAACGTCTTGACCGACTTGAAGATGTTCGGCAGAACGAAGTTGAGCATGGCCCATAGCTCACCAAGGTTGTTCTGGAGGGGAGTACCAGTGAGAATGAGGCGGAACCGCGTGCTGTAGTATTGCGATATCGTTGCGCTGAGCTTCGAGTTTGTGTTCTTCATTCGGTGACCCTCGTCGATGATCATGTGGAACCACTTGATCTTACTTAGAACCGGGCGATCCTTGATGATGTATTCGTAAGTCGTAAGCAGGACTTGGAAACGGCCTTGGCGGATCTTATCCTGCTGTTGCTTTCGAGCGTTCGGTGGACCCTTGTATACAACCTTGGCGACGTCCGGAGCCCACTTCTCGAACTCGAGGTTCCAGTTAGTCAGAGTACTCAGAGGCACAATGACCAAGTATGGGCCGTTTTGCAACTTCTTCTCAATGAGATAGGTGACCAAACTGATGGTCTGGATTGTTTTTCCGAGACCCATTTCATCGGCCAGAATACCGTTGAGGTTATTGTTGTACAACGACAACATCCACTGGAGACCTTTGATCTGATACTCTTTGAGGTTGCCACCAACGAGCATATCGGCCTGTTGCGTGACTTCCTCTTTAACACGATGGGCTACCGCGTAGTAGTCGATCTTGCGACCGCCGTCTTCATCCTCTCCCTCGTCGACCTCACTTTCCTCATCTTCAGGGGCCTCGCCATTACCATGGAGTTCATAGGCCTGTCGTTGCTGTGCCTTGACAGATGAGGCAAGTTGAGCCAAGAAACCATCGGTCTGTCTGAGCAGATGAGTGATACGGGTATCCTTGGCTTGGTCAAGCAGTTTCAGATAAGCCTCTTCATCGTTGGCCTTCAGGGCCTGCAGACGTTGCTTGGCAGTTCGTTCAATGCGCTTCTGTTCCTCCTTTTCGATGTTGAAATGATGAGAGTACATTGTGCGGCCCATCTTGGCGGTTCTGGCTCTAGCCGCATTGGCGCTTTCGAGGATCTCTGACTTGTTGTTTTGCACGGATTGGAGGAAGTCAATGTGCTTCTTCTTTTCACGGTGCTCACGAGCGTCTCGCTGCTGCTTCTCCAGCTTCTCGGTAATGCGCGCTTCGCGAACATTCTGCTTCTTGGTGCGGCGGTATTGACTGCGATTCGTGGTCATAGCCAGGTTGTCGTAGTGCATCATCTGTCGCCCAACTTTTTCCCGAAGGTTCCTTTGCTTAGCATAGAGACCCAATGCCTTCATTTCAATGATGGCTTTCCGCTTCATGGTGTCATCTGCCTCAATAGTATCCTTGGTAGTGTCCCAATGGGCAATGTTTCCGGGAAGCGCCTTGAGTTCGGAATACCGCGCACGCATGCGGCTGAAGATGATCTTCTCGCGCTCATGCCTCATTTGTTCCAAATCAACGCCAGTGGGAAAGCAGCTGGGTACAACCAGGCGCTGTTTCCTCTGGCTATGGTCGAAATAGGTGATCTCCCGTCGCAAAAGTCCCGATTCGTAAGGCGACTTCACCATCTTATATGTGGGTCCCTTGGGTGCAGGCGGAGCTTCGGGTTCAGCGGGAGTCACATCGGGTCCTACGGACGCGGCCTTGACAGATTCGGGAACAGGAGTCGCGGACGCAGCAGGAGCAGGTTGGGCTGGAGTGGGGTGTTCAACGACAGCCTGTCTACGTTGGCGCTGGGCACTGAGGGCCTGCTGCACAGCATAGGGGACACCGGCATTCTTGCCAAGGAACTTGAAGGCCTGGATTTGCTGTCTCAACAAACTGAGTTGCTGCTGGGAGAACTGCGAGGCGGAAGATGCCGTTGAAGGCGAGGCCGCAGTCGGTTGAGGAGGTCCAGATGTGGAAGGAAGTGCAGACGCACCCAGTGCTACTGAACTAGCTGGTTGTGATGGCTGAGGCGCAGGTGTCTGCTGGGCCTGGGATCCGGAAGGTGCTCCATTGACTTGTCCGCCATTGGTGGCATTGTGTTGTTGCATCTGTTGTTGATGCTGTTGCTGCTGCATCTGCATTGCCTGCTGTTGTTGTTGGCGGTAGGCATTTTGTAGCTGTTGCTGTTGCTGGACGTTCACCAGGATCTGGTTGAGCCTCATATACTCGGGATCGGACTTGGGCACGCCTCGTTCTTGCATTTGTTTGAAACGCTATGAAAGAATTAGCAAACGCGAATTACGACGAGACAAGTAAGCACAGAGTTGAGGTTCTGATGCTCAGCGAGGGAGTAAGGCGTCAGGATATACTAACCATGAACATCTCCTTAATTTGCGCGCCATTCATCTGCTGAGGCATACCCTGAGGCCCAGGGTGCTGGACAGCAGGGGGTGCCTGAACCGATGCCATGATCAAGATCCGGCACTTTATCAGTGACCGGTCAAGTGGACTTGTAGGGAACTTCGGCTTCGAGCTGTTGTAGGATCGTTGATCACAAGGTCATGACTATTTGCCCCGAGTGGACTATTCGGGAGAGGTCGCGTTAGCAAAAAAAGGCCAGTCGCTCAGCCTCCAGCAAGTAAAGAAAAGCAACGAGAACATGGTAGCACACTGGCGATAGCGGACTGATGGGGTGAGAAGATAGAGTTGGACGCGTCGCAAAAGCTATGGGGTGGGTGAAGTTGCGCCGGGACTTACATGAATATCTCGGCGATCCTAGACAATAGATTCTGGCAGCGCGTAATTGCAACGTATACAGTCAAGGAGCGCAGGCAGGCGAAAGATAATGCAGTTCCAGACGCGACTAAAGCGAATTAAGGGTAGAGGTTGCGATGGGATAGGGACGAATCGATGGACAAAACGCGCTGTGGAGACTAGAAAGCGAGCGCGGGTGTGGTAGTTGGTGGTGGTAGTGTGTAGTATGGGCTTCGCAAATAGTAAGAGGACGTGGGACGCGGAGGGCGGATTGGGAGTTCAGAAAACCGCCGCGTCGAAAAAGTCGGTAGAAGGGCCGGTCGGGTGGTGCAAAAGTGCCGGAAAACGAAGGTTGCTGCCTCTTCCCGATGGTTGTCGATGGATTTAGAGGGGGGATAGGCGATGCGGCTCGTTTTTTGGATGCGCGACCGATTGATGGCGTGGAGTGAGATGGTTTGATGTGAGAGACGAACCTGGGGAGCCTTTGCCAAATTTGCTGGCTGGGAACACTGACCACTGCCGACTGCCTGAAATTGGGAAGCGTGCCAAGTGTGTTTTTGACGCATAGTTCTTATAGTGGTCCGTGACCTCGGAAACACTATACTCCGAGTGGATCATGGCTCTGGTGTGGATACGTCGGACTGGTAGATCAGCCAATCAGAATTAGCCATCGCGCTGAGGTACAGCTATGCTTCATCGTGGCTCAGGTTGTATTCCAGCTTGCTTTCATTGAAGACCAACACCTACATTCAATGAGGGTTTCTATAAAAGATGAATATCGCTATTGCAACTATTGTCAATATCACTCTGTGAATGTAGCCTCAAAAATTGATTGTACGTGGTTTTGATTCAAAAGGGCGGGCTCTCTGGCCGGTTGGCTGCGAGCGCACGATAGCTGGCCGTTTCGCAAAGCAACTCTCATTGTCCCGCAGTCGCAATCGCCAACAGTCAGTCAATGAATTCCTTTTTCAGCATACAACCCAAAAGCTTATTGGCAGTATAACCTAGCCGTTTGAACAGGCCATCAGGATCGTCAAGAAATGCGCTCCTCGTTTCATTGGTCGATCCGATCCCAGTCCCTTGTTGCGCACTTACATTTAGAGGACGCATACCACGTATGACGGAAAGCTTCCCATCTTTTATGCTTAAACGCTGCTGTCCTACCAGGACGCGTCTCCACAGCTTTTGGAGGCTAAAGTAAGATTATACGCGCATGATTAGTTAAGACTGCCTGGCTGTTTCCGCATCAAGACATGACGTCCCTAATTGGACCCATGTAAACACGTAGATCCAGACAATTCATCGCGGCAGTCGAGGGATTGCCGCCTGCCCAGTGCCAGGGGTGCGAACGCCTGCCCCGAGCACACCCTATTGCTGGACAGCCTGGGCTTTCTTGGCCCATACTGACTAGGCGGGCAAAGCCACCAGGACGCTCTCTCGTAATACCGCTGTTTACCCCTCCAGCTTTCACCGCTTGACCCGTTTCTTGTCAGGGCCCTCATCCTCATCGTCGCTCACCTCCGCGTATTGAGTCACAGGCTGCGTATCAGCATAGGCACCAGTAAACTTCGGGTCTTTCTTGGCCAGATCCGCATATTTGAGCAGTGCTTCTCGGGGGTCTTCGTACAACATCTTGCTGAGCGGGATGTTTTCGCTAACATGCTTCGAGTCCGGTTGATTGCGCATGAAGGGTGTGATCTGTTGGACTTGGGGTCTTCGGGGATCTTTCGATCTACCCGAAGCAGTAACACCAGCTTTTCGCGCTCCCGACAATGCGCCAGGAGCCACGATCGCATCGCCTGAAAGACCAAGGGACTGGTCCGTGGTGAATTCCGGGTTGTCATCGACGTGTCGCTTCTTCGGGGCCCTCGACATGACATCTTTGGCACCACGCGTTGACATGGTGGGGTTGTATAGAATGTGTGTTTCACCGTTGGCAGAGCCGGTGACGATTTGATTGATCTTGGGATGCCAGTTCACGGTGATCAACGGTTTGCCAGGAGTGATAGGTGTTGTATACTCTGCACTCAAGTTTCCTGGATTGAGGATATGCAAATGGCCGGTACTCGAACCAGTGATAATGCTGGCCGAATTGGGTCCGTATTTGATATTCGTCATCGGGTAGTGATCCGATGTCGACGGATGGTCAACTGTGACAAGAGGCTCCTTGAATTTGCGTGTATCCCATAACTTGATCAGGTTGTCGCCGCCCCGAGTCACAATCATGCGACCATCGGAGCTGATGTCAACTCCGCCAGTCCATGTGTTGGCTTTATGCGCATCTCTGATCTCGGCAGCAGGTCGCGACCAGGGGCCATTGCCGCTCCACATGACCAATGTGCCATCCAAAGCTGCCGACACTAGGACGTTGCTTCCACCCTGGGCCGGTGCTCCCCAAGACACTGCGGTCATTCTCGATCTGCCTGCAACGCCGAGGGCCTTGGACTTGAAGACCAATACTTCTTTCTGGCTGCGTTTGTTGTTGATGTCCCAGATGCGCAACGTGCTGTCTGTTCCTGCCGTAACGCATAGGTTCTTGTCCGTGGGGTGCCAGGTACCAGTGGTGATTTCCGATACGTGTCCCTTTGTATTGTTCATATCTCTCAGGTACATATCGCCCTTGACGAACTCGGTAATGACGTCGCCGTCTCGAGACAGAATCTTGGCTTGGGGATGTGCTGATATACATAGAAACATGCTGCCGGCGAGAGGATTGAACTCGACATGATGAATCGGATGCGCCTCGGAGGCAGCTGAAGCCTTGGTTTGGTAGGGATCGACGCTCCGGAAGGCGCGGATAGTGGTAGGGGTCATGGAAGCGAAATCGTGCAGCTTCACGGTACAGTCGATAGATCCTGACACCAGTCTGCCACCGGCCGGATCTAGGGATACTGAAGTGACTGCGCGGTCGTGTGTCTTGAGGACCATTTCATGCGACGTGGGATATTCATCCTCGTCCTCGCTGTCATCCGAGTCGTCGTCGTCGTCGTCGTCGTCGTCGTCGTCATCTTTTCCAGCATCTGAGCTCGAATCGGGCCGCTGCTGGATTTCCTTTCCCTTCTCTAGCGGTGCTTTTTCTGTTGGTCGCTTGCTGCGCTCGAGTTGGGCGGAAATGTCAGCCTCTTTGGATTTCTTGCCGAAAGAGGTCGGTAGGAAGGCGCGCATGGGATCATCTTCGGCCAGGTCTGGTCCTTCGACCTGAAAGTCGTCGTCGTCGCTCATCTCGGTCAACTGATGGGGGGTTGGTGGGTAGCGCGGCTGGTCAAAGGGAAGATTGTTGACAGCGATCACGAGGCTGAAGGAAACGAAGGTTACCGAAGATGTTACGTTAGTGGCTTGTGGTTTGGGCGCGCAAGGTCGTGTCACAGTGTTACCCCACCCAGCCATGCTAAGCCTGGAGATGGGGTGAGCAAGGAACGACCAGCATGAACTAAGCCCACTCACCACCGTGTGAGGCGCTTCAGTGACAGCATGTGGTACGCCAAGCCATGATACGACTGGTTAATGACGGAGGATCGCTTGTATCGGCATCGGGCAGGACCTTTTAGAACCACAATTTCTTTGGAGGAGCACCCCCAAAAAGACCCTCTAATCGTTAATGCCTGCGATTCATGTCCGAGTCGACGGGTTTACCTATCATTATCGAATCCAAGGGACCAATAGCTTCACAGTCGCTTTTGTTACCCACTCTACAACTCTCCTCCTTCGACTATCCCAGCGAAATAAAGCGAAACTACTCCTTCGTATACTCAACTTTCCACATCTCACTGTTCCGCCAAAAACCTGAAAATCTCCTGATGCCAAAGGGTCGAGCGGTTTCCCCCTAGCAATGCGACTTTCCAACGCGTTCCCGAGTCCAAGTCGTCACATATGGTTACTCGAGCATTTCCGGTTTATCTAGAGAGCGGCCTGGTTCGGCAGCTCACTTCGGAAGCTCGTCACAACCACCCCTTCCTGTACTGAAAGTCCCACGATCGCGACCCAGTCAAGAGGTTCTGGTGTAACAGTACCTTCACGATGCCGGTCATGCCGAACAGCTACGATACGAGCTGGGCCTTCGCTGATCCGAGCGACAACGGCGACAGCGGACACTCGGCCCCGAGGATTGGAAACTGGAGTTCCTTGATTGGCATTATCACGTCCATTGTCGGAAACATCCTGATCGCCTTGGCCTTGAATGTCCAAAGGTATTCGCACATCAAGCTGCAGAAGCGCAAAACGGAAGCCAGGGAAAGGGCGAAAGAGGCTTTGCGGAGAGCCCAGAATGGCGGCGGGCGAAACGGATACGGCGCAATCAACGACTCGATCGCAGACTATGATCATGATGCCGGCGAAGAAGATGACGTATTGGAATCGCGCCCTCTGATGCATTCAACCGACTCGGGCGACTCGTCGTGGAGCGGCACCTCTGCTGACGAGAAAGAAGTCGCATCAACATATCTCAAGTCACCATCATGGTGGCTGGGCCAGGTGCTTATGACGGTGGGAGAGATGGGCAACTTCCTGGCGTACGGTTTTGCGCCTGCTTCTATCGTGTCGCCTCTTGGAGTCGTGGCCTTGATATCCAACTGCGTCATAGCACCGCTCTTCTTTGGCGAGATTTTCCGAGCCCGAGACTTCTGGGGTGTCGTCATAGCTGTTGGAGGCGCAGTAACTGTTGTGCTGAGCGCGAATCAAGAGGAGACGAAACTAGAGCCTCATGACGTGTGGGATGCTATCACAACGATGGAGTTCGAGATTTATATGGGTGTATCCATATTCTTTATCATCGTTCTGATGTGGGCTAGTCCGAGATACGGCAACCGCAGCATCCTGATCGATCTGGGCCTGGTTGGACTATTCGGTAAGTCTACATTCGTTGCGTACCAATTGAAGATCTGAAGATATACTCACACGGAGCAGGGGGCTACACGGCGCTTACCACCAAAGGCGTTTCCTCTATGTTGTCGTCGACTCTCTGGAGAGCATTCACAACGCCTGTCACTTACGGTCTACTCGTCGTCCTACTGAGCACTGCAGTGATGCAGGTTCGGTATGTGAACAAAGCGCTTCAACGGTTTGATTCGACTCAAGTCATTCCAATCCAGTTTGTTTTGTTTACTCTTTCCGTAATTATTGGGAGTGCGATTCTGTACCGCGACTTCGAGCGCACTACCTTGCGGCAAGGCGCCAAGTTCATCGGGGGCTGCTTCTTAACCTTTTTCGGCGTCTTTCTGATCACCAGCGGCCGGCCCCGCCATGACGAGGAGGATGAGCTATCGGACGATGAAAACATCGAAGAAACCATTGGCCTGACGGAACAAGAAACCAATGGCGATCGTTCGGTCAAGCCAAGCAACCACCGAGCAAGAAGCAGTGTTTCAAGCACTGCTTCTTCCCGCCACTCCTCTCGGCGTGCCTCGCGGATTAGCTTTGCCGAGTCAGGGGTGAATAACCCCTTGAACTCTTTATTACAAGATACAGGTGTGCCTTCCTCAAGAAAGCCCGATGGTTCGGTGTCTCGGACCTCGTTGCCATTGGAATCTTCACCATTACTCAATAATCCATGGCGGAACTCGGTGGAGGACCGCCCGGCACATCCCGGCTTCATGCCGACGTTTTCGGACGATAGTGTTGTTACGATACATTCGGCTACCCCAACAAATACTGATCCGTCGCCCACTACTGGATTCGGAGCCGCACCTTCCACGACAACTTACCCTACTACGAATACACCATCAGAGAGACCTACAACGCCGCGGCCTTCGCTCTCATCGTCTAGGCCTCACAGTCATCACTTCTCGAATACAATTATGTCGCCCTCGCCACTCTCCTCTACCATCACAGCGGTAGTGGCCGATACGCTACTACGCGATGACCACACCATGCCCCGGAGGAAGTCGATCCGGCGGTTGCGGCCAACTATCAGATCTAGTCTATTCGTCCCCCAGGATGAGGACGATCTTGAGGCGCAAGAATCAGGTGCTCTGCGGCCCACAGCAACGGAACCGAACCTGCTGCATAGCACTGCACCGACGACACCGTCTGCTGGGGCTGTGGCGGACCCGATGATTGCAGCCGGGGAACGACAAGGGCTTCGCGGGCGTGCTCGTAGTGTAAGCAACACCCTGGGTGACTTCTTCGGCCGTAAGAGCAAGCGGCGCAACACAAACCCTGAAACAAGCTCGAGCGGCAATAGCCCATCTGGCGAACGTGTGGCACCGATCCCGCCAACAGCAACCGGATACTTTGGGCAAGAAGCACAGCAGGGTGGCGGTGCCGCCTAAGAGAGCGAGTGTTGTCGTGGAGGGGGAAGAAAAATCGGGGGGGGGTTCTACATGTACCTATTGCACTTGTCATTTGAGGCGGCAGGCTATACTATAGCCACATCCTGTTTTTTGAGAGCGTGCGTTCAGAGAGACTTGCATTGGATAGGCGTTCAACTGTTTCCCTTTTTTTCTGGTTTAATTGTATGAGAGCATATACTGTTAATACCCCTCGATCGTCGTCGAGCTCTTCTTCTGAGCCAGCGGGCGACCGCCCTATAGAATCTTTATCAACGTAGAAACCCAATTGATCATACAGATATAAACCTCACAACATCATATCTACTTGTTTCACTTCTTATTCCTCTCGTGTGGACTCAATTCCCTTGTAGAAGAAGGTCAGCAGCATGCCGAATACCCATCTTCGCCCATACCTGGTGATCCGCCAAGCTTGCAGCCCGTCCAATTGGGAGGAGCCTGCTTACCGCTACCCGACTTGGCATATGCACGTTGCTGGGATGATAGCTCGATAATGACGACGGTTGACATATGTAGGATCCCACCCACAGCGAAAGAAGTGAAAACCGGCCGCGCGGCGAACAATCACCACCACATGCACCATCTTGTTACTGCTGATATGCGATATGCGGGTGCACCCAAGGCCCGACCAACCTCTCTCTCTCAGCGTGGAATTTGGGCTTGTGGTTGGTAGTACGTTCGCAACATGATGCATATTTCTCGCGTAGGTATTTATCGCTTATTATGTTCTCTCTCAAACTTTCTTGTTTGTTTAGCGACTTTTCCAACTCTGTAGGTCACACACGTAGGCCAAGTGGCCTGCTTGCTTTTGCATCCCGATATATAGGTCACCGATAACACCTGATGCCCGCTATCCAATATTTGACAGGCCAGGGAAACCCTTTTCTCCAGACTCATATGCTACATACTCTTCCGTTCATCACTTGCATTAGTGTATGCTGCAGATCGAAACATTCATAAAGAAATAGGAAGAAGAAAAAAAGTGACAGTCGCATCATCACCATCACCCACTGTGACTTTCTCTGCGGCGGCAGTTTCCACACTGTTACACAGAGCCCATCCAAACATGGCCGACATAACCTCCACCCTGGCGCCGGCGATGAGCTCCATGGCGGCAGCCCCTCCGGCACCCACGCCGTCGGCCGTCTACACGCCCGACCCGGCCTGCCTGGACCCGTCCAACAGCGCCAACTACTGGGCCGTGACGACGAGCTGCGATCTGTCCAACATCCCCCTAGGGAGCCAGTACAACTCCTCGCCCTACCCGGACTGGCTGCGCTGCGTCGTCCCCATGTTCGGCGTGCCCGGCTACGGCAACCCGCAGGCCTCGACGTGTCTCGCGGGCGGGCCGGGCTACCCCAACCCGGTCGAGGGGGAGGGGAGGGCGGGCCCAAGACGTACTGGGAGGGCTGTCCCGAGGGATACGCCGCCGCGGCTGTGAGCTCGAGGCCGGGCTACGATTATTACAAGTATACCGAGGGGAGCTTTGACATTAGCTACTACCAGACGACATGCTGTCCTACGTACGTTCTTTACTCACTTCCTGACCGGCCTCGTTCTATATCTCTTCTCTTCACTTTGCTAACCCCTGCTATCATGCGCGTTGCAGTGTCTACCCCTTCCAAGCCCGCACCCTAGGCCAAGGCCAAAGCACCAGCACCTCGCACGACGGAACCTGGTACTCCGTCTACGTGTACCCGATGCCAGAATGCTACGCAACGTGCATCAAAGCGCTGTCGGGCGGTAAAGAGCTACCCATGCAGACGACGTCCAACACGCAAGTGTGGGACAAGCGACAAGAAACAGCGGCACCGGAACCGACAACATGGAATTACGAGGACGGCACCTTGTACGCCCTGCCGCAGATCCTGGCCCACACCGTCTTCATGGGCACCCACACGTGCTACGAGGACTGCTCGACGTGGATGCAGCACTACTACCCGGACATGACCGGGGCACCCGGCGAGCGGAACACGGAGACGGGCGAGAGGAGGATGCCGAGGCCGTCCGAGACGGAAGGCGGCGAAGAGAACAATCCTCCGCCTCCTACTGCCACTGCTACCAATGAGGGAGGAGGCAGCAGCAAAGAGAGCAATCCTTCCCCTTCACCTACAGCTACTGCAACCAATGGAGGAGATGGAGAAAGCACTCCCACGGCTACTGCTGACGGCTCAGGAGGTTCAGGATCAGAATCCGGTGGCGATGATGGTATCGAATCTATCGAGCCTGAGGACCCTTCCGACAAAGGCTCCTCCAACTCCCAGTCACCTGATGTCTCATTGGCTTCGCGCATACGAGGCGAATTCAATCTAGGGAGCTGTAGCATTGTCGCCTTGATGATTCCTTTACTGGTAGCAACTCTAGTCCTGTAGAGTGTTAGGTGCCTGAACCGTCTCTGATCTACACCAATAATACATAGCCTAGTTTGTTCATGAGCCTTGCAAACTTCCAAGACAGGTACTTTCTTGATATGGGTTAAACGTCTGTAAAAGTCACCCTGTTGTCTGTATTGGGAGTCGGGAAGCTTCTACACTTCCATATTGCACTGTTCAATGTTGCAATGCAGCTGTCGCAACACCACTTTGAATCTTGCCTAGCAAATCAATTAACACCTACTCAACAGGAAGAGAATTCACTGGTTTGAATAATTAAGCAGTGCAAAAAGAAGATATTATCAACCTTTTAATGTCAGACACTCAAAAAGCGCAAAGAGGTAAAAAAGGAAGCATGCTTCTGTGATCAGAAGCGCGTGGTAATTCTCAAGTGATGAGAGTGGGATTCGAACCCACGCGGATTGCTCCACCAGGATGAAGATATTAAGGTGACCTTAACCTGACGCCATAACCAACTCGGCCATCTCACCGGTTGCTTGTTGAAGGAGAGCAGCTTATGGCGGGATCTATAGGCTGGGTCTGGTGGTGGGTGAGCTTTTGCAGGTATGCAGGAGAAAAGAGGGGTCAGGCTCCGGAGACTGCCCAGTACAACTTGAGAGCTAACTGACTGGCTAACCACCAGACTGGTCATCACACCCAGGTACGCAATGAAAGGGGATGAAACGCATATTTGATGGCAACGAAGACTGATTCACCTAGTCTACGACACAGCTTACTCACTCCTTAGATCTTACTCTTGTCCAAATAGTAGGTATGTGTGTAGTGTCTCCAAAAGATGTGTGTGGGATTCATCCTGGTGTTCCTTGTATTCTTTTGCTCCAAACCCATTCACAAATGCGCAAGTCTACTTGATTTTTGATATGATACATATAGCCTGCTCCCCCTTCAACTACGAAAAGCCGGCGACCTCAGCCAACCATGTGACTACCCGATCAAGGTCTTGAGCGACTAACAAGTCATGATTAGAGAACCTCTAGTCTTCTTCGTCACCCTCCGCATCAACATCCTCTTCCACCTCCACACCCTCCTCGTCACCCCCGGCCTCCTGGTGCTCCTCAACCTCGGTGCTTCCGTACGGTTGCGTCTTGAAGCCCTCTATCTGCTCCATAATCTGCTCAGGGGGGCATCCACCGTCACGTGCAGCTCGTCTATGATTTGCTCGTTCTCATCGCCAAGTCCTGCTTGCACACGCGCAATGTTCTTCATACGCTGAGGCCGGATGGTACTCTTCTGCATGACCGGGTAGAAGTACGCAGCCTTCTGATGCATCGCCGTCTCATCGTTGTTGATGGCCAGGAGTAGTTCCTTGTCATACTTGGTTATATGGTTGAGCTCGGTCTCCTGCGTCGTCTCATAAGCGCGGACGCGCTGGAAGGGGAAAACAGGCTTGCCATCATCGTTCTTGGTCGGATAAAGCGAATCGTCGTCACATTTGGCAGAATCAGGGTCAAACCGCTGGCGGAACTTGGCAGCATTTGTAGCAGTGTCGGGAAGGAAGAAGGCGTAGTTCATGGTATTCTCCGGCTTGGGGTTGTTCGTAGGGTCGGCCTCATGAGCCTCCAGCATGGTTTGGAAGTTGGCCTCTTCTACTTCGGATTTGTCCAATGGCTGGAACAGGCCATGGAGAAGACGCTTGTCATATGTAGAGCTGTCGGATACCGGATTGTTCAAGAATTTGATTGTTACGTACGCTCCCGAGTCTGGGAAGGCTTCTTGGTCGGGCAGCAAGGGGTACGCATCTACAAGACGGAGATTGCGTTTGCTGGGATGCCGTACGCGGGAAATATCTTTGAGATTCGCCTCGGCCGCGGCGAAACCCTGGTCAATCTTTCTCTTGACGTAGGCTGGGGAGTCTCGGTCAGGTTCAGGCGATCGTCGCTTCGGCGCCCGCTTGATGGGCTTCGGGTTGACACTCCGAAGTGGTCCGCCGCTTCCCTGGTGCGATTTCCCACTGGCAGCAATGTACTCGGTCCTGCGCAAGAACGATACGGTACCATCGCCTGTCTTGGGTTTGCCGAGCTGTGCTATCGATCTCAAAAGAGGTTTGTCGTGCGGATGGGGCTGGGGCGCTTGTGCAGGCGCTTGGATGGCTTGCGGTGTCACGTATTAGATGTCTTGTCGTCCGAACCAGAACTGGCGTGCTGAACTTACAACTCTCGTCTCCATCGAAGATGCCTGGCATTCCCACCAAATCCAAGGGCATACCCAGCTCTGCATCTGCCTCGATGTTCAAGGGCTGCTCTCGGGCCAGTCTTCCAGCAAAGCTGGGGGCTGTGTAATGCCCACTTGCCAGGCCGGTGTTCGGAATGTCGAGAAGCTTCGGGGGATGCGGCGGAGGCGGAAGGGCATTGGAGAAACGGATGCGCGCTATGAAATCCTGGTGAACTGGGCGGCGCTCGCCATTTCGCGATGAGGACGCCATGTCGAAAAGCGCCCAGGCAGGGTGCGATCGGGCTGGTCGTAAAGCGAGAAGATGAAACTATGAAGGTAAGATTATGATGTATTGAATGTCGTTGAATGGAGAGACCAGATGAAACCAGGTGGTAGATCAAGAGCGAGAGTGAGAATGGCGGTGATGTTATCGAGATGTAGCACTGGCAGGCTGGCGGCGCGCAATTGGATCGCGACTCGATTGTCAAAAAGTCCAGTCCTGGCAGGCATTAAGGTTAACCAGGTACGTAAAGCACGGTAACGAATAGCTGGGTAGGTATGTAGCTTAGCTCGACTAAGTACATCTCCTGTGCATGGGCCCCCATTAAATGCATTTTACGCCTAAAACAATCAGCCTATTCACATACTAAGCACTTAGGTAGCAACTGGTGATCCTCTGAGACCTAGCTGCAGGCAGAGAATATGTAAGCTTCACTTATGCAGGCATTGGGTCAATCAAATGTGTCTCTGCAAGAGCAAATGTATCATCAAACGGGTATCTACTCTACCACTAATTGCAAAGTATCTGACCTCGAATCTGGGCACTTGAGCTTCATGCCGATTAACATCGTCAATGACAATCAACACATGCCATCTGCCGGCACCATCTCAACCTGATCATCTCGTCCCTCCATCGCAAGTAATAATAGTACAAATACCGCCAACTTCAACGGCAATAGCAACTCGAGCTTCCCTATCATAATAACATCTGTGACAGGCTGTTGCAAACAGTCATCCTCTTGCTCAGACCACTAGAGAATCACGCAACCCCAGCCTGTACCAAAATAGTCGACCGATCCCTGCCCAGTGTCCTCCTCCTTGTTATTGTCCACAGTGTCAACAGAATGAGACTCCTTGACAGCGTCCGACTCACCCAAGGTATCCGACTTTTCGGACTCGGGAGAAACAGTCTCAGCCATATGAGGCAGCTTGGGACGATGGACAACTTCAAAAGTAGAACCCGCCTCTTTGGCAGAGGGGGATTCGAACTGAACAGGTGGCATTGATGTCTTCTCCTCGGGTGGCACTGGCGGTTCCAGCTTCTCGCACAGAGCAGAGTTGCCGGCTCCCAAGCTATGAAGACCATCTGATAATTTTGGAGGCGGGCGAAGTTCTTTGCCACCTCCTGACCGGGAAGCGGTCGCTTTGGCATCGGGAAAACCGCCGTTTAAGTGCTTGTTGAATGGTATCGGTAGCCTGACCCTGGTTCCAGAACGAAGTACGGTAGTATTGTTGCCCCGGGGCTCCTAACCTTGGAGCTCCCGAAGGACAATAGTAGCGTACTCGCTGGAAGGCAAGGCAAACTTGAGAACAACTGCAATCTTCCGTGCCTCTGGGGCAGGGCTTTCCGCAGGTATCTTCGCGGGCGTGTCACTGGAGATATCCATTGCGTCGTCCACGGGGGCTGGTGCTTGCTCCTTGGCACCAGTAGCAGCAGCTTGTGTATCTGGAACGGATGCTGCCTCAGCGTCCGCCGATGGCTCGCCTCCTTCAACAATGTTGACCTGCTTGTCCACCTTGATTCTTTTGTTGCTGCCGTCCAGGGATGTTTGGACCCAGGTATCGTTGAACCGGACCTCGGTGTCCCCTCCCTCTTCGGCCTTGCGGCGCTCGGTTTCTTTAGCAGCTTCGGCAATACGGCGATCATCGGCCTGGATATTGAACCATCCTGACATTTTGCCATCTTGGTTATTCGCACCTCGCTCCTGTCGCTCTCGCTGTTCCTTGGCACGTTGGGCTTCACGTTGGGCTTGAATCTCATCCCAATCCGTTGGCACGAGTTGATCGTTGTCATGCACGTAGGAACGCACGGAGCCTGTAGGACGGTCGATAAAGGTGCCAATGAACTTGCGGTAGGCACCAGTTAGGCTAAATTCCTTCTGTCGGCGTTGCATGTTGTACGGGTCAAGAGCTCCGTTTTCGTCCTTGCCCATGAACTCGACATAGTACTTGCCGACCTCATTATCAGGATAGACAATATCGCAACCTGGGCAAGGCAAGACTACATCTCGGATGGTATAGCGACCTGTCTGAATGTCCTCTTCAGTTACCACATGAGCTTCCTCGCGGATCTCAAAATCGTCGTCATTGTCCTTCGAAAGATGGATGTTTTCCTCATCATCGTCCTCAGCTTTGGCCTTTGCTGGCTGGCTAGCATTTGCGAGTACAAGATCTCCTTTCACGATAGAATCACCGAACAGCTCCCAACGCTTGCTTGCAACAAAGTTCCAAACAAGGGATTGGTAGGAATGGAGGTACATGCTGCGCATGTTTCTGGGGATCGACATCAAGGCGCCGACAAAATCCTTAGGCTGCTTGGCCAGATGCTTGATGATCCCAAACTCCAAGTTGGCTCGGCGTGGTAATTCTTTGCAAGCCTCATCTGCATTGCCGGTTTCCTGGAATTTGGCCAGAGCTTTAGCTCGGGCAATGTCGTCGAAGCGAACGAACTCGCCAGGTCGTGGGATGGAAGTATCAACGGTGGTCAAGGACGCATCAAACGACAATAGGTCCATGATAGCACCTTCGAAATCGTCTTTCAGAATCTTAAGCCCAATCTTGTTGGTACCAATCTCAAAAGTGCCAAATCGTTGCGTACCAAAGTAGTTGATGAAACCGCGCTCGTGTATGCGCTCCAAAGCGTTGTCGATTGTAGACTGTGCAGTCTCCAACAGCTTCTCGAAAGGTTCGTTCTCACAGTCGCGGAAGACGCAGTCCTTCATAACGATGGTGAACTCATTGCCCTTAAGGCAACCAAGGTACAAATCTTTCTCCTCAAACTTGAAGTCGCCAATCTTGATATCCCTGATCCGGTCGTTGATGAAGAGCATCTTGGAGGGGTCTCGAGACTTTACGCTGACTCTCTGCGATGTCACAGCGCGGCGGTCCTTGGTGCCTGCAGTGCTGAACATCTTGGGGTGCTCCTTCAAAATGCGAGCAATGTTGCCCACAGCTTCCATGGTATCTCGGTTCTCTTTATACAAGGTGAAGTGGAGAAACTTGCCCAGCTTTCTGGGATTGGGGGCCTGCGGATCTCGACCATTGCCGCGATTGTTCCATCTCTTGTTCGAGCCGGCAGCTGTAGCAACAATATTGCCATTCTGGTCGGTGCTCGTCTCAATCTTTCCAGAAAAGGCTTCACGGATTTCCTGTTGTTCATCAGTGTCTGATCTTCCAGGGGGTGTAAGCAAATTAACTTACAGCATGGACTTTCGTTCTCATCTGTCGATCCTCGATCACTGGAAGCTTCATAGAGCCGTGTTTGGCAGGCTTCATCTTCGGATCTTCGCATATCTTGTTGTAAAGATTGGTCAGATCATCAAACACAGACTGGCCCACCAAGTTTACCAGGAACTCGGAATGAGGCTTTGCATCAGCCTCTTTAGGGGCATCCTTCGACTCAGGGGCAGTGGTGCCAACCGCATCAGCGGGTTGACCAGCGGCTGCATTGGAAGCACCGTTGGCAGCAACAGGGTTAGCCGACTGCTGAGGTGTAGCATTCGCAGGCGCATCAGGCGCCTGTGTCTTGCCGGCTTTGGCCGCTTCCTAAGATGATGGGTCAATACCACAAGATGCATTTGATGCCTTGATACCAATTTGGGGGACACCACGATCCAACGTACCTTGCGAGTGTACTCCCGGGAGTTCATAGAAAACTCCTCAAGCTTGACAACCTTGCCATCCTTGGTAATCTCATGCACCTGGAAATCGGTATATCTGCAGGGGAAAAAAATCAGCCTATTGCTCTTTTGGACAAGTATTGGCAGACATGAATATAAGAGCGTGGCGGTCCAAGATTAAGCCACCCGAGTTGCAGGCTCGTTGGTATCACGGGGTGCCAGGGACTGGGGGTGATTTGTACGTACCTCTTTCTGGTGACACCGTTCCATGCATGTTCCTTGGGTGAGACGAAGTACAAGATTCCAACGTTCCGCTCAATGAGACCTCGGACATCCGGGTCATTGCCCTGCGTCATAGCAGTGTGTGTCGCCATGGCGCTGGACTTTCTCGCGTTGGAAAGTGTTGACGGCTTGGGGTGGTGTGTAGGTGTGTGAGAACGTCGTGATGTACAAGGTACCGTCTGTTGTAGGCAGGAACTTTTTTTTTTTAGACTGTCCGAAAAATAGCAGCCAATGGTGGGGTGAAAATAAGAATCCCTGCCTGGGATGGGACAAAAGATAAAAAAAGGGACGAGTTGGAAGTGTAAAGACAAATCAACGATCTCGGTTGTTTGTGTCAATGACCCAATCACCTCGTGCGGTTCTGAAAAAGATTATGCAGCCTGCGTCTTTTCAGTCACGGCGCAGGATAAGGTGTGCTTTCCTGCTATGTTTGTAAAAAAGAAGGCTTGTCCGAGGGCGTGCAACATCAAGTCCGAGCTTGGCGATGGACGAAGCAGGCGCAATCCGGAAGTGGCCTAAGAGTGTCGCGTGGTTGTTGGCGTTCGGATTCAATCGGGCAATTGATTGATCAATCAATTGGCTCGCTCTAACGCTTTTCTTTCTAACATAGGCAGGAAGTACCTGTATTGTCCTTTGCGGTGGACGTTGATGATGCAGGAGCCTACGCCGGCCAACCACGGTCCGGCTCTGGAGTGAACTGCAGCTGCAGATCTACTACTGAAGTTGCTCAACCCCACCTGCCAACGTACATTAATTGATTGTTCACACCCACCTGGGCACCGACCAAGCTGCCGACTGGTTGAATTTATGAGTATAATGTTGCCCAAGATTTGCAAACACCTTGTAGGTAAATATGTAAATACAAAGGTAAAATAGACGCATCGATACATGTAGCATTCAACGAATGCCATGTCCGCTAGTCGAATCCGGTATCCCGCCCCGCCCCGCCGTGCCGAAATCCTCTCATCTAATACCCTTTCCGTCCATTGATCGTACATTTTGCATATTGTGTTACCCAGACGCGAAACACAGATCGAGACTCCTAGCGGGAGAAAGTATGCACAGGTGGTCATCAATATGTCTTATGCTGGGTAGCCTAGATAGGTGCAAGTAGGCTTCTTCCCTTTCTTTTATGTCCTCACCTCTCTCCCTTCCTTCTCCGTGGGCTTGGCAATTTCTATTCCTGTGTAACGTCATGCTCAAGCAAGTCGACAAGGGGACAAACCCCACAAACAGACACCCGAGACTCTGACCTGCAGCAACTAGCTCCCAATCCTTGAGACTCTAGGATTACCCAGGTATGGCCTGCTTGCTCTTGGATCTGGGGTGTTTGTGGGAGGGAGCAAGGGAGGAGGGACCACCATGCCGCAACTCGGTTAAACCCCCATCGCCCCGGGATCCCACCGCATTTGTTTGCTACATCCTTTCTGTCCAACGAAGCTTCTTCCTATGGCAGGCAACGAACGCCGCGCAGCAGGCAGGAGAGCAAACAAGATATCTAAGCATCTGTAAGCATGCAGGTGTGTATGTGCAGAGCGGCGGATGCTGCCCATCGTCTTTCTTAGCCTTGTCAATACGTTTCTGCCGAGATGCCTAACTGTTTTCCTTACATAAAGTAGGTAGGATCGTGAGGAAAAGGCTCGGGGTTTGGTTCAAGTCGAACATCCGATCATGCAGGTGGGACCGATGTCCGTCTAGGGGTCTTGGGGCCTCGGGGCCTTGGGACCCTCATAGAAGCTCACTTTGAGTACGGTCAGGTAGGCACTCCGATCAAACCAGAGTTGGGGTTGGTCAGAAGCAGGAGTAGTGGTAGGTAATGTAAGGTAGGGTAGGAATATGCGATATACCTACCTGCATGGGGCTGCACGCACCCCCCTACCACGAGCTAACTTGGAGCCTCATTGGCAGGCCAGTCGTTAGATAGCCAGCTAGTCTGGGGCCTGCCGGCCTATAGTGTTGATCGGCGCCACACCCACGTCTTTTGCAAATGCTACTCACATTTCACGAGAGTTGCATGGGGTTATCCCGTATGAGTATATTGCGGACTGGCATATTGGACTTGCGTTTCTCTCCCCGCCGTTACTTAATAAAATCCCCGTAGACTCTCTGATTTGATCCGGCGCGGATCTGGCCCCCTTCCCTTCCCTCAGCCAACGCTTCCGAACATGGCCAAAATCCCTGGGCCTTTCCTTTATCTCGGTTTCGTGCGGCTTGCTGCGAGCAAGCGACCTGATGCGATGATGAAAGCTCCTGGCCAAGTACACTACTAATCCAACTAAAACCTGACAGTCTTTGGGATGTGGGTGGTTATATTTGCGGGAGGGTTTCTGACCACGATCATCGCCTACGCTTTCTCATTTCAGACGGATTTCGGTTCTCGGCTGTCTAGTAGTCGTATTGGGGGGCCGCCCTCGGTCCGGCGTATATCGTGCTGCTTATCCGGGGCGGGCCCCATGGATGGGCCTTCCTTCATTTCGCTCCAATAACTTTGAGTAGAACGGGAGGGTGGAGGGCGGCGGACTACCACGGGCTGGTGGTACCCGAAGGGACTTTCTTGCGGATGCAACTTCGATCCCCGGTCCCTTGTCCCTCCCCTGCCAAAGTACGCCATCGCAGTTGCAGCTGGCCTGTGGTAAGTGATGACGGCAATTCGTGTAGGTCGTAGTAGAAGGTAGGTGGCTGCTGCTTTCACGATGCTCGTTTGTAATGGCCGGCGTCCCCCTGTTCCAGCCCGTTCTGCTCGCTTGTTGTTTGACGCAGTGAAATCCAGAACTGGGCATGATTTACCTACAGTTGATATGAATAGAGAGCGCCACCGCATGCTCGTTAAATCCTCATGAAGCCCAATTGTCGCTAAGTAGACTTGCGTGCGCAGGCAAATTCTGGTACGCGTACCAAACAGCTGTGTTGGAAGGAACCATGATCCCGTATGCGACAGGTCACTTTCATACTATATGCGGCCCTTGCGATGCGACCTCTAGGGAGAGACGCCGCCGGTCCCACGGCACTGTCACAACTCCAATATTCCTCCTTACACCGGTTTCGTTGCCGCATCGGATATTTGGATGGATGAAGGATCATTGTCCAGCGTTATATAACCGTCAAATCAAATGCTATGTATATTAGATGAGTGGTACAGACAAGGGGCATGTTCTACGTCGAAGGATACCGTTGAGAGGTCACCTGAGCCAAAACCCATACCAATATGTGCCTGTGTGTTTTCCCTTTTTACGCCTTGGTATGTTTGCTCATCTCACCCGCCACCCTTGCCAGAGCCGCTTCCTCCCATGCCATGCCCATCCCCGTCCGGGCACTGGCAGTACCACCGACGCTTTTCCAACGCTTCGCGCAGATTGTCTCGTTCTCCCTCGGTGGCTTCGAGGCTCCCCTCCAGGTTCAGTATGTAGCGTTTAGCCATTTCCAGGACCTCGGCCTTGCTCACTTTGCGGTCACCGGTGCTCATCTCGTTGCTGTCGCCGTCCTCGCTCGAAGCACGTATTTCGGGGGGCAGGACCCCTAGAAGCAGCTCGAACTGATTATTGAGCCGGTTGCGGTACTGTTTCTCCACTTGGTTATGTGACTCGCGGTTCTTCCGCTCTTCTTCCGTGGCGGGCGGGTTGTGGTGTGTGTTCTTGGACGTCCGTGAGGCACTTCGTAGTTTAGACTTGTTGCCTGTGGTGGTGGTTGACGTATTGCTTGCCGGAGACATGGGCAGCTGGCGCTTGGCTTTTCTTGAAGAGGACGAAGGCTGCTGGGAGTGGTCTACGAAGTGCGTATTAGGTACCGAGGCATGCCGGATGCTGTTCTCGGCTCCCACCGATGAGGCCGAGTCGCTAGGAAATGCCGAGGGTGACAAGCCTCCCATGTGGTTGTAGGGACTTGCTGAGGTCGTGTAGCTGGCTGTTTCCACAAGCGCAGGCCGGTGGGGAGGCATATCGTAAGCATTAGTCGTGGGATACGAAAGAGAAGCTCTTCCGGACGAGGTCCAGCCGCCGTCCAGACCGTGTGGGCTGCCCGAGGACAGGTCGGTAGCCGCAGTGTTATACGAGTAATTGGGCGCATCGTTATCATTCATGTCATGGTGATAGTTCTGCCACGAGTGAGACCCAGTAGTGTAGGGCACCCCAGTCCCATCCGCCTCACCATGAGTGGAATATGCAAACGGATGGGCTGTTGATGTGGATATAGGGACCTGATTCAATTAATCAGTCATGTATAAGGCAGAAGCAGTCGAGTTTAGCCCGATACTTCCGGGATCTGATTCGATGTAGCCATCCGTATGACAATCTCCAAAGCCTCAGATCTCCGGGAAGGTCGGCTTCATGACACAAGCGATCTTAGTACGCCCTTTGTTGTACCGAATGCATGCACAGCTCCTTTTACCATAGTCTCGCGCCGGGTTATTGGAGCTCGGTGTCTTTCAGTGTTGCTGTGGTGGTGGAAGTCGAAGTTGCTTACCTCGGAGGACCAGCTCGACGAGCTACCAAAAACTTGCTGATTTCGGTAGGTCATGTTGGTAGAAAGAAGGTGGTGGATCAGGCTTCTCTGGTGGTTTCAGCAGGTTTAACGTCGTTTGATTTAGGGTCTGGACCGATCAAGTCTCATTGGTGTGATATACGGGTTACAGACCACCTTGGCCGATAATGTATGCTCTCTGGTGCCCAACAAGTCCAAGCGAAATATTAGGACCGCAGGCTGAATTAGAATATGGCAACACCATGTATATGAGGCCATTCGAGAAAAGCGAGGCCGGGAAGACATGGGCGGACAGCTGCCTTTTTCTTCATTGCCCTTTCGCACTTACTTGGTCATAGATGGCCGTCTCATCTAGTTCCGCTACTGACTCTGAACAAGATGACACAAATAGTGCGGCGTCATGCAGCAGGTACTGGATTAAGACCTCGGGGGTAAGCTACTTACACGCAGGTCTCCAATAGGGCTGCTTCGGAGCTTCCCTGATGTTCTACTGGGCTATCTTCGGCGCATCGTGCCTCTTGTGCCGCCAGACCCCGTCTGACACAATGGTAGAGTCTCTCCTAGCGTCCACGCAATACGTAGTCTGGTTAGTGGTGTGGGAAGGGGCCGAAAGGCTGGGAATGAGGAAAGCGACCCTGCTGTTACCACGTGTATGCTATGTATGAACGTGTGTGCGAGAGCGCGCCAACTCGTGTGTGTGTGTGATGCATGTGTGCCCGTGTGTGTAGGCCTATGTATGTAGGCAGGAGCTCGGCTTGGGCCCCCTGCACAGAGGTCCCAGTAGGATACACGTCTGGACCCTCTTTCAATATCAACCGCATACCACATATACCTCGTAGCTGGTGCAGGGTCGGCTCAGTGGCACAGTACAGGCCAGGACGGGAGTGAAAAGCAGCCGCAACTGTCCAACATGGTATATCTCAATCGGCGATTATTTGACAGGGATCCGGATCTTTGGCCCAAAGAGGAGCATTGAAGAGTTTCCTATCAGGCCATACAGCATGACCTCCATACCGGCCTCCTCCCAGGGTGGTTTCAGCTCTGAAGTTGATTCCGTCCTGTGCAGTAGCTTCCATGAAAACCTCCAGAAATCATACTACTCGTTCGGTTCTAGCAAGCCGTCAACTGCTCTTTTGAACGGTGCACGATGCCCTTTGGGGTAAGCGGCGGTATCCAATCACTATTCGATATGCAGCCAGGATCTGTCAATAGACGAATGAGTAGCCCTTTACAGCTATTCGCCGAGGGTAAGGTACATATGTAAGCAGTACTATCGCGACTCCGTCCGCTATTGGGTAATACCGGGGTGCTATCTCTCCGTGTTGTGTGTGTGTGTGTTTGCTACTGTCGACCCCCGGGCAGAACTTGGCTTGTTTATTGCGTGATCGCCCGCCACTGCTCTTGCCGCCTTCAACAATCATCAAGGTAGATAGCACGAGGCTGTTGCTGACCATGACTGTTATAACAAGTCAAGGAGAGGAACAAGTAGCCTTGTGTGATGTAAGATAAGCGAAAAACAGCTGGCAAATATGAAAAGCCTCGAGCTTTGCCCAAGTGTCATACTGGCCACTGGCGCTTGTCCATCAACACATAGTCGGATTGACTAGCAGTAGTAGGGTCGTACTAGATCGTCTTATAGGCATTCTATGCGTTGTCTTTGGTAGCACGAGAAGTTGTCGAGGTCAGCGAAACCAAAGGGGCGGTCACCCTCCTTCGGGTGCAATCCAAGCAGTGAATGGGGCACATGACTTGGGGCGGACAAGGATGGTGATGCAAGTAAGCAGCCCAGGTCTGCGTCGGCCCCGTTGGCAAGCCTATACTGCGACGGAAAGGGAGTTTAGGTCGGGTTATGGACCCGCAAGCCAATATCGTCGGCTCACCTTTGTACATGCATCTTCATTGCGATACGGCCTTGGCGTAAGCCCAGGCAAGTAGTGGCAGTATCAGGATGCGATCGCCCAGCAAGAGCTAATTCAAGAAGACGTGCCCGGGGGAGCCTGAGAATGGGCTTCTCGATCAAGGACGTGAAGTAATTATCATCGCAACAAGAGCAAGCTGGCTGGTCTTGGTGAGCTGTACTATAGCTGGCTGACGCCCCTGCCATAGTTCTGATAAGCCGGGCCCCTGCTAGTGGCATGCGAAGGATGTACGGAGAAGGCTGGTCTCTGTTAGATTAGGACATAGCTGAGGTTAATCGAACCTTGGATGGCTTCTTTTAATAAACACACTGTGAGTACACATTTGCATTTGGACATGAATGATTGGCTAAAATGCATGCGTAATAACCTTACGCTGCTCGGGCGGATGACCTTACCTGGTATATGTAAGTATGTAAGTATTGGGCGAGTACCGGCCCGGAGTAGTTCATCGACAACGGCGCCTGGTCTTTCTTTCTTCATGTGCCTTTGGTTGTTCGAAATGGAAGCTGGGTACGTGTACTTCACCTGATAAATCGAACTGCGGAAGGTGCATCTATGGGAGCAAATGCAAGTAGCAAACTTTGCCTACTTCGGTTGGCTCTTTCCCTGTATATCGACGTCGAAGCTCAATGGATCCACTCCAACCCATTTGGTGGAAGTCATTGGAAGTTCCAGCTATTCGGTGACGACGCCAGCAGCAACAAACCCTGGGCTTCCAGGGTCTCTGTGTCTCTTCGGCCTGTGCTCTATGATATGCCCCTCTACAGCTTGGGTGCTTGGCAGTAAGCACCATCCTGTACTACATCGTTCGCGACTTGGGGTATCGGAGAAACGAGACATCAGGAGGTCGATTCGGACAGTCTTCGTCCGGCGTCAGCTCCAGTCTTATTGGGCACTGGGAATCAACTTTGCGCGGTGCAGGTATGTACTGATTGACGTACATGTGTATGAATGTTTGCTCGTGTGGAAGCGCCCTGCAGGTGGTTATTATCTATGCCCCCCGGGGCATTTGTGACGGTACCGTAAGTGCCACGAGCCTGCAGGCGACCTGAATAGGACCTGTCATTGTCACGTTTCACGAGCATTACAAGGGTCGGCGGGTCTATTTAAGGTGAGAGGTTCTAATCAGGGCAATCCGTAAAACCCATGCTGGTATGGTATTTGGCCGTGGCGTCGCATTGATGAAACTTCGAACCAGGATACACAAAGCCCGGCACTCCTCAAAGTCTCCGGCACTTGTTGGCTTCTGCGGCGAGGGCAGCCCTCAGGGCATTCGACTGGCCCCCCGCCTCCCCATACAGCACTGGAAACACGCCTTCAAGTCGCAAAGGCTTGTTTGTAAGGTATGGCTGACGTCCCGGTATCTTGGTCTGGGTCGATTCAGCCTCGGGTTGAGAACCTTCCTCCATGCAGTAAGACAAAATGACAAGCTAGCATCCAGAACGACAGGCAGCACAGAGGCAAAGCGGCGTGGTATGTGGAACCAGTACAAGACTCTATACCAGCCTACCTCTGTCAAGGTACGAATCCATGTTCGGGCGATTAAGCGAAGTTGCTGGGTAGCCATGAGTGCCCCTTGTCTGCCGTCTTGGATGAATGACCACCCACTGGTGTCGCCAACTTCCAGCGAGTCACTGTCGTCCCAAGCAAATGTAATTCATGCCGGCCGAGTTGCGACCATCGAACGGCTTCGTTGGCCCATGGACCAGGCATTGATGATACTGTGCCGAAGCTACCAGCATGGCTGAAGCCGACCCCTGCCACCGCCGACACCATCTCGATTCTTCTCTGCAAATTCTAATGGTCCGCCCTGTTCCTTCATCAAAATGTCGACCCGAGCACACACCCATGGACGAGAAGAGGATGATTTGCAGCCCCTCCCACGCGAGTTCACAATGCCGGCATTAGCAGCGTTGCGTCCCAAAGGCTTCATGCAGGGTGTGAATACGATCCGAAAATCCCTGAATGCGCTTGGCTTCGTGGGAAAATGGGGTTTTCTTCATGTCTCAGTCTCCGACTATTCCGGGCTTTCGTGGCGTACAGAGTAACAAGGCCCTATCCGTGCAAACACGGGAGCACTCTCGCCCCGGCAGAGCATGAAGGACATAGTCCCCGGTGGTCTCCAACACCTCGCATCTGCTGTCTTCAATACATTGCCAGAAATCCATGTTTACTAATCGAGCTGCCTGTTCTTATGAAGCATAGTCCGCCCTATCGCGATGTTGGCAGCTGTTGCTCACAGACGACAGCGCGCCTATCACTATACTGCGGGACTGGCATCCACAACCGCAATCGATCGACTTAGTTGGACGCATCGCACTACCTGTTATGGACCAAAGCCCGTGCTGATGCTTGATCACGGTTTATAATCGGCATTCAACGCCCCAATACTGCATTTAGTGCTCAGCACCCGGGGTATAGGGGAATGCAGATGCATGTAAACCCAAGCCGAATTCATTATACCCCGTACTTACCCCCATCGTTACACATTGAAAAGCCACGTATCCACGGATAAGCAGAAGGGAATCCTCGTATCGCAGGTGGTTCAAGTATATCATGGCTCGATCGTCGCCGTTGTGAGCCTAGGCTACTCTTGGGCGTACATCCATCTGAACAGAGGGACCGACGATCTTCCCACTTCTCCCCGCCGCTCAGAACCGAGCCTTCTACCAAAAGCAATAAATTACATGTCCTTTCTCAAATCCCAGCCTCAGTCTGTAAGTCATCCAGAAAGGCATTTCGGTGGCAGGACTAGTGAGAGGATCTCTGAAAATATTGATTCAACAGCACTACACCATCACCCGGAACTCCACACTACATGTCAGATATCACAAAAGTGGTTGCAGAATAGCCAACGAATTTACCCCAGACGACGCTTTCGCCTCACCAGTCGTACCGTAGGTTGCTACTCAGTGAGGATTACTCATGCGCTGTCTTCAGCGTGTCCCCAGTACTCCACTCCTCCTGGACGCGTCTTGGGAAAGCATCAGGGGGAAGGAAAATGCGATATGTTGGTGTGCCTCGTGTTCCTGGGGAAGAGATTGCATAGGTGTAATATATTCCCACAGCAGTCCTTAACTCGTCCGCGTCCCGAAAACCGGATGCCTGACGCGCTACTGCGAGATAGCCAGCCACGCATTATACGCCAACTAGCACTGCCTGCCAATGAAGTTACCAGACTTGGTTGTGCGGAGTTCATCAACACAGCTAGGCGCCTCACACTACAGCACCCCATCCCATGCGTCTGCAGTGTCACCGAGTCTACCCAGAGGAGGTACAGCTCGCCCTGACGACCCCGGATTGTACCCTAGGTTACTGAAACGCACCGTTGATCAGCCAACCTTACCTTGTGTTCTTGGCCCTATTGTCAATTATATCATCATCATTATACCTCGATCTTCATTTAATAGCTGCTTCACCGCCAATTATGTAAGCCTGTACGCGGGTCCCCTCGCCGTTCAAGACAGACAAGGTCCCGGGGGCTACTTACCTAGGTGAGAGGGGGGAGAGAGCTACCCCTTTTTTGGGGAAAGCTTCGCTCTTACACGATTACATAACCAATCCAAAAGAAAGCAAGAACGATAAAAAGGAAATGTCAAATACATTAAATATGAACTCCGCAATAACGGACGCGCCTGGACCCAATGGAACCACCTCGGGATTTGTAGGGAGTTTGGGTGGTCAGCATCCCCATCCCTCCCTCCTCCGGTTCCTATTGCGTAGAGATTTAGCCGCCTCAGTGACTAGCTCCTCATACTTGTTGATTTTATTTTCTCCTGGGACATTTCTTTTGGATGAAAATGGGGAGATAGGAAATAGGGGAAAGGGGGGATGAGGGTCATTCTATATGTCTGTACAACCCACCTAAGCAGTGGTTGTGGATGGCTGTGACGGTGATGGCTAATGTACATACAACATAATAGAGGTTTATCTCCATTGACGTTACGATGACGATATTGACCTGCGTTTCATGCATGCTAGCAATAAAGTAATACTTACTCTCTTTGACCGCGCGAATTCTTACCTGCCTACTTACTTGCCATACCGCGGCATTACCAGGAAACATACACCCTCGTGTACACGCAAACTGCTAACCAAAAGATTAAACAAGGTTTGACATGACCAGGCTAAGGGGACGAATTCATTTGTCCTTATCACATAGTGGTTTTCAGTAAGTCCTTTGATGGATGGGTGGGTAAACTCCTCATTCGCTATGCATGTATGTAGGTGGTTTTTATGATACAGTGATATCTCTCATTCGTTTCAACCTATATGTACAACTCGAAGAAGAAGAAATGTTGCTAAACAAAACAACAATAACAATAACAACAACAAGGTCTAGCTAGCTAAAACCGCCGACCAGCCGACCATCACTTAGTTGGGGACGCACTGGGAGTAGTAGTCGTTCTGCTTCTTGCAGGTGCCCTCGGCGCAAGAAGAAGCGCCGCTGAAGCCGTTGCCGCCGCACTGAGCGTACAGAGCAGCAGCGCCGGAGCCGGAGCCGCCGGTAGCGGGAGCCCCGGTGGGGGCAGGCTTGGTGGAGGTCTGGAGGGTAGTGGGAGCCGCGGCAGGGGCAGAGGTGGGAGCGGCACCACCGGCACCACCAGCAGGGGCAGCACTGCTAGCAACGGGGGCAGCGGGGGGAGCAGCACCGCCGGCAGCACCACCACCGGAAGCGGCGGCGGACCAGACGGCCGGGCCGGGGATCTTGTAGGAGGTGGCGCCGCCGTAGATGTTGAACTTGATGCCCGGGTCGGTGCCCGAGTAGCTGTTGATGTCGAACTTCTGGTCGGGCACGGCGGAGCCCGAGCCCGTGATGTCGAGCTGGGCGCACGAGGGGTAGAACTGGGCGCCGCGGCCGTTGGCGGTCGGGGCGGCGTCGGCCTCGTGCAGGGCGATGATTTCCTGGCGGACGAGGTACTTGCCGGCCTTGAGGTCGGCGGGGATCTTGACGTCCTTCTTGCCCTTGGCGGCGATCAGGTTGTCGACGGCCCACTTGCCGCCCGTGAGGCCCTCCTCGTCGATCTTGGACCAGATGGGGCCCGTGCCGGCGTCCTCGGTGTAGGGCGCGATGTAGGTGATGATGGGGCCCTTGTGCGAGCCGTCGATGATGTCGTCGCCCTTCTTGTCGTGCATCCACTCGAAGGTGACGGTGTCTCCGGCCGCGGCCGTCACGAACGAGGGCGCGGCCTTGGCGCCGTTGACGTTGCAGACCAGGTTCGGCGTGTCGAGCGCCTTGACGGGCGAGTTGTTGGCCGGCGACCGGATGTACTTGTTGATGCCGGTGCCCTGGCTCTTGCCGTTGACTTGGAGCTCGGTGACCTGGCAATGGGCGGCCACGGTGGTGGCCATGGCCAGAGCATTGACGATGGAGTAACGCATGTTGAAAGATGGGTTTTTGTGTGTAAGAAATAAGGTAAGGCTTTTCTTGCTTTCGGCTGGGGTATAATATCCTCAAGATGGAGTCGAGTATGGGAACAGAGCAAGGAAGCGTTAAGAGAAACGAAAGGCACTGGCACGGCCAATGAGGAAAGTGGATAAGAGAATGGAAGAAGGGCTGGTGAGGTTGCAAGAGAGAGTTGGTGAAGAAGAAACAAAAGGAGGATTCAGACATGGAAGTCAAGAGGAGCCGTTCTACTTATACACAACAACACCCCCCTCCCCTCACATACCACCCAACTGCCTCTTTGAGCCGCGCCGCCGCCCCTCCATACAATGCCGCCTGCTTTGGCCCCCTCCTCCTTCGTCCACCCATCTTGCGTCGTCCCCTGGATGTTAGTCAGATTACCTTTGGCATGAGGCTCAAGATGGATATGGACTCCACTTTGGATGAAGCAAGGTGTGGCCGAGGGCCCCGGGCGGAGCCGCAGTTCTGGCCGTGGAGGATAGATGAAAATGGATCAGCAATCTGCCAATAAGGCGCCGCAGAGGGAACGCCGACTTCGTCATGGTAGTCTATCTCGTTTACCTTCCAGCCTAACGCATGAGTTTCCGCTTCAGGCAAAATGAGAGGGACCGCCCCGACATGCCTTGCCGTTCTTGGCTGGGGGCCGGCTGGCTGAGCAGAAGCGTATCGTTGTTTGGGTCGCGAAAACCATTCTAATCGAAGTAAGCATATTTCCAAAGGGTGTGTCATTTCGCTAGCTTGAAATACGGCCCCTCGAGGTTGTAATCTATCGTGTTATGTCATCTGATGTTCCCCCAGATCGCCATTCACGATCTTCGTTCGTGCCTTGGTTCTGGCTCTAGTTGCACATCCAAACCAAACAGGTAGCCGCCAAGGGACGATGAATGGATGGATCTGCTTCAGGATCACTGCTTGGGAAAAACCGACAGTCCAAGCTAGGGGGTGTTGGGTGCTGGTCATCAGTCATTTAATCCCAGCACCACATCAGACGCCACGCACGTTTCGATTCGCGCCTCGAACATATTGACATGACGGAGCGTCCCTGGCTTCGAGTTGGGGAGCGAGCCGTTGGGCAACAAACCCAGGAGTCTGGTTCGTGAGGCTCTCGGTTCATCTTGCACAACCTGCTGTATCACTCGCATGGGCGTGTAAGCCGATTGGCCCCCGTTTTCTGCCAGTGGAGCCCCGTGAATCGCGACGAAACATCGCCAAGCCGCCGCCAAGGCCCTACTCGAACCACGACCGTTCGGTCATTGGCCTGTTGCTGCCTTTTCAGCTCGCAGCCAGGGCAGGCTATTGTCTGGTCAAGACGGGACGAGTAGTCGGCCGCAGGACAAAGAGTTTCGGATGAAATTGCCTTGCAAACTTCTGGCAAACTCTTGCGGCCTCTGCGACTCTAGCCGTCACGATCCACTTTGCCAACTCCTGACGGGAGCGTACTAGAAAGCAAAGAAAACAAAAACTTTGCAGGTGACGTAAAACTTCGGGGTGGTCATTGAAGACTAGGTATATATATGTATAAAAGAGCACCTAGTCGTATCTCTTCATCCTTTGCCCAAAAACTCTCTCAGCCCAGTCGAGAAAGCCAGGTCCTCCTGTCTACCATAAACCAAAGAAAGTGTGAGCGCCCTTCTCTAATGAAACATAAAACTCCCTACACCGTGCGGTCCTAAAAGCCATATATACCAGTTCCCCTGGACCTTGAGTCTCGAGGCCGCCGTCTATAGTGTACATCATCTATCCCACAATGCTTCGCCCCTGCCGTATGCTTTTGTCATAATATACCCGACCCCCTTCATGGAAGTTGAACTTCGTAGAAAACTCTACCCGGTACTGCCTAAATACCAGGAAAATAGTGATTTCCTTCGGTTCCAATAACTCCTTCTTCGCACCTCTGGTGACGACGACAGCCTAACTACTCTCGATTTCGATGCCTGCTCGCCGCCCATGCGATCATTGACATGGGCTCCAGCCGTACTTCTTCTCAACCACTAGTGTGTGGAAGCTGGCTGCGTTGAGGCTCTTTTAGGTGCTGGCACATCTTTGGTGACAGAATCGTTCTCATCGCTCGGTGGCTCGGTTGTTGTCCGTCTAATGGAATCATAAGTGCCCATTCCTACCGACCGTTCCGATCTAGCCATCGAGCGTGACTTGCTCAATGTGTGAGATACGGTCGGGTAAGCTGGGCCCGGATGCAAGAACTGAGTGAGCATGTTCGGGCGGTCGACGCTACGACTTCGTCCCCTGGTCAAGTTTGCCCCACGGTCAGGCACCATTGACGTAGCAGACGTACGGCGCTGAAGTTTAAATTCTGCATCCTCAGCCTCCTTACGGTTGAGGTGTTCACTCGGCAGGAGGATGGCCCGGTCAAGGCCATATGGGAGCCCACGATGGCGGCCACGGATCTGCATGGCAATCATCACCAGCTTTCCGACCACAGTGAACTGCGAACACAGAGAAGCATTGATACCCGTGTAGCCCAAACTTAATCCGACAGTTCCGTAAGCGCTGACAACTTCGAAAAGTACAGCAAACATGGAAAAGTCGTTGTTGATCAAGCGTGGTCCCTCTGAAATGGTGAGAATGAAGTACCCAATGAAGATGTACCACAGATCAAAGGAGAGCTGTCGCCGTAAATGGGCTCCGACATATGAGAATCCTGACCCATTCTGCTCCTCGTCATTGCCGCCGCTACCGTACAATCCGAGGGCCTTCTCTTCGTACACGTTGGTACGGCGGACCGAGATGGCAATGGGAAAGACCGAGATGTACATCATGATTAGATACGATGTCTGCACTGCCGGATGGAGTTGAGACAAGTTGAGGACAGCGAATCCGGCAGTTCTTGTTGACGCAGCTTGAAACCACCCGTCGAGGAAGCGAATATCCAGCGGCAATTCTGCGACAGGGCCGCTTCCAAGGTCGAGAATGATGAAAAAGATCAGATCAACCAGATTGAGGATGATGAGGATCAGGAATAGCCACCACGTAGCGGCTGAGGGGAAGAGCAAAGTAAAGCAACGACGCGGATGATCGAGCAAGAATCGTAGCTCCTCGTACAGTCCAGAGGTGCGCGGGACAAAAAGGTTAACGAACCAGATCGTGAATCGTAACAAGATTGGGAACCCGGTATTTCCAGCGATGATCAAGAACGACATGATGAGCAATGGAAACCTCGCCTTGTTGAAGGATGTCATGCTATCAGACGTCAAAGTGAACCCCAGATCCGTGAAAGCCGAATTCGATGTGAAGAAACTCCACCAAGCCTTACTTGCACCAGCTCCCTCCACGATTTTGCTGTAGAATTCGTTATTGACGGCGATCCAGGGCCAAAGGCAAATGAGTCCAAATATCCAAAAGCCCCAGAAATATCCGGTGACGACGACAGCCAAAGTTTTTAGGGAACGGTACTCGATACCTCCAAGCTCCTCCCGTTGCTCCTCTGTGAGGTCCAGGAATTCCGAATTTCGGCCTATGGTTGGCTGCCAGCTCAGATACGGCGCAGGATCGGCCTCCTTGTGCTGCGACAAGGCAGTCTTTATACGAGATAAGGGGTTCTGGCGAGACTCGGTATCCGTGCGGGTCATGGTATGATGCAGCTTCTCCCCATGTCCCCGCGGCTTGTGAGGCTTAAACACTGCGGCGGTGTGGGCCGCTGCTTCCAGATCCTGAGCGATCTCGTGTCGCTTGGGGTGGTCCTGCTCCTCAAAAATGATCGTCTGCTGTCGTTCTACGTGTGAATGGGGCCGGCCTTGACCGGGACGCTGGTGCGCCGTTTCGGCACTCGAGCCACGTCTTAGTCGACTGAGTCCCGGAGCATCACCTTCATAATCTTCTTCATCCGAGAGCTCCTCTGGCCCAACACCCCTCTCAGCATCTCTAGGGCCTGGGATGCGAAGAGTACCGCCCCGTTCTTGCTTGCGCTGTCTCTCCAGGATGGCGATATGCTCAGTGTTTGAGCGCCTGTGTGGAAGCGGCACGTTTTCCTCTTCATCACTAGGTATCGCATCGCTCCTTCTGACGTTGTCCGCAAACCGGATCTGCGTATCTCTTTGCGCTGTAGGCGAGGTGGTCAAATTTGCCTCGGAGGGATCCAGGTGTTCCACGCTTGGGTCTGATTTGATGGCCCCGTTCATGGAAAAGTGATCCAATATGATACCGTCATTCGTCATGCGGGAGGCGGTATTGTGCATAACCCTAATATTTTTACCGCCGACTCCCTTTTCGACATCAGCTGTTTGTGGTTTCGCCTGGGACCGCGACTTTGCAACAGAGATACGCTTTGATCTGGCATCGGCTACAATGCCCTGGAAACGTTTCTCGAACCAGTAGAGGCGCAAGAATACCACAGCAGAGTTGATGGATATCGGGTTAGACATCATTGCCATGAGGAATATCACGGCCTGCTGGAATGTGTTGAGGAGATTAACGTCAACGGGGTTTAGTCCAGCCTGGGTATTGGCACCACTGGCGAAGTAAAGCGAGTCGATATAGGCGAGGTTACCCTTCCCCGAGGCGAAGAGGAGGATAGAGCCAACAATGGACATTCCAATGATCCAGAAGTAATGCACTGTGATGAAGTTGAAATGCGGTTCCTTGGACAGGAACGAAGGACGGATGGACTGGAGGACCCTCCGGCCAGAGTCCAGCATGTTGCCCAGGGCGGCCATGATCACGTCAGGTAGCAAATAAGGCTATGTGAGGCGTCCAAAAACCGGCGAAAGCCCAATGTTAGAGAACAGCAAGAGTGTATCTCATACACTTGAAAAGGTTGGCGAAAAGGTTGTTGTCAAGCATGATATCTCTCACGTTTGTGGCTGTATCGAAGTGTTAGCCCGACCAGAACCCGGGGGAGGTGTGAGTGGCACAGCTCACGATGCAGTGCAGGCATGCGGCTAAAGAAGGAAGCGACATATTGACTTGGGAAAGGATGGGTGGTGGGTGGCGTGGCGGCTTGGAATCGAACGAGTTGAGGAGACAAAGAGACGGTAAGGTTCGGAGTACGGACGGAAGGAGCAGTGGAGAGATGTGGGCAGGCTCGGAGATTTATGGCAACAGAAATATAGTGATGGAGTGTGCTGTCAAGAGCGAGGAAGCTGCTGGCCTCCTTCCATGGGAATATCGAGCATTGACTGAATTGCCGAATATCATCTCAAAACCCGAGGAAGGCTCTCGAGACATGAGTTGACATCATCGTGATAAAACCGGCGTGACCCGCAACAGAAAGAAATCGAGAGGGAGAGAAATTGGCCTTACCTCCATCCAGGTGAGGAAGCCCGCTCTTTTTTTAAAAAATCGTTAACAATGGAGCGAGCGCTACCAAGAAGACCGAAAAAGGTTGAATAAATGGCGGCCACGCAGGAATGGCGCCCGGCTATATATCGAGTAAGACCAGGAAGAGCCTATGATAAGCTTCACAGGGTCACGTCGCGTGCTCGATAGGGGGACAGGCACTAGGGGATTTTTTTCCAGTTTCTCGTCTGACCGTGGTACAAGGTTAAATCTGGTGTAAACGTAGCGACGAGATTGACGGAGGTGAGGAGCAAATGGCGGGCGAGGGAGCAAAGATCAGCGAAGAAGCTGGGATGGTACAGCAGTACTAGGAACGGACGGGATTGGATCCTCGCGATATGAGGTAACAAAGAGACGATGGGCTGTTTGGCATGTCTCGCATGTGAAGCTAAGTTGAATGCCCGGGGATGCACGAGTAGCAGAGGGGCATGTCTTGGCCCGCTGGCAATTGGGAAACGCCAAGAAAAACAACCATGTGGTTGGGTGAGTGTCGGTATGCAGTCTGTTCTTATTCCAGAGAAAGGAAAAATCAATCTCCAAATGGCGACAGACGGGTAGACCCAAAGGGCAACAGTAGGCCAATTCTGGACCGTCAGTACTGATCAGTAAGCTCCCCAATCACACCTAGCAGGGAAAAAGCAGCGGGCCTTGGCGCAATGTTAGCCATCGACTTTTCTCTGCCAGCCGCGAGAGGTACCGACTGCCAAGCCGGCCTTTACTGGGCGCAGTCTTCCATCTTTGAATTTCGCTTCACTGTAGCCTATCCACTTTGCCATCAAACAACCACCACTTTCCTGCTAGTGGGAACGGCTTGGACGGGGAAACTAGGCAGCACGGAGTCCGGGCTTGCAGCTGCATGTGCATACCACTAGAGCTAGAGGTGTCAGGGCTGGGTGCCTGTACCTAATCTTCAATGTTCTGCCTGGATCCCGGAAGTATCTTGGGAGGAAAAGAGAGCAGGGAAAAACCGGGGGTGTGGAAATGCAGTGGTAGCGCCGCAGGTACATGCAAGTAGCGCACTAACAGGCGAGCAGGGTGGGCAAACTCAAATACAGCACTCACTGAGCTGAGAGAGATAAATCAGACTCGAACTGTACGACCATCTATGTACGACGCGATGTAAATTGAAATCTCAGATACAGCATACATACATCAAGTATGTAAAAGGTGCATCGATTGATGCTTCGACATTGGAAGATCCCAACAACAGTCTAGGACACCATCTTGTTCTCCCGTTCCACATACATAGGACCTAGCTTGCTAGCAGATGCATACGACTCAGTCTTGAGACACAGAGCTGGGTAGACAGAGGCAACTCGGAGGCAGTGTAGACCCGACCGCTACACCTGGGCCTGTCGTGCTACTATTTTAGTAGGCATGTTTGGTATGGAGTAAACCCATTCCACCCCGTCTTCTTTCTTGGGGCCCTGGCTGCTGCACAGCTGTCACGGTAGCGTAGCAACCAGCTAGTCAGGCAGTCGGTGTGATGATGTCAGCTTGCCTTATCTTCTGTTTCTGGCATTGATGGTTTTCGGTTTCACTTCGCCCGAATACTGCCACTCCAGGCTCTCCTTTTTCAAATACACCGACGGCATCCCGCGAAGGTCTAGGCCTGTGATAAGGGAGTATCTCAACAGTTGCAAAATTGAAAAAGTGATATATCATGTTGCTTTTTGCGGCTTACATTGGGAGATGGCATCACATCTATCAAAGTGCAAGTGTCCAATAGCAACCCGCAATTCAGACCACGAGGGTTGACAGGTAGATCCCGATCTATTTCCTTATTGGCACAACTATGCATTGCTGATGAATTGGCTTTCTTGGCTCCTTGCAAATGCATCCCTGTCGTGCAGACAGTGTATCACTGCTATAATAGATCCAACCAGAATGGCATATAGGTTGGTACGGTAGTATTGAGAGATTAGCACGACAGCCGCGGATACAACTCAACAACCGACTGGGTAGTATATGGTCGGGTAGTAGGGTAAACCCAGAAAATGCACCAGGCATTTGTGATTTCGATGTTCGGTGATAGACCAGTAACACAGATACCTACCTTTTCAAGGGATAGCTAGTTGGCATCGGAGCAGTAGGGACATTAACAAGATACATATGTGTTGCATGTTGGTAAGGCGGGCTGTTTTGGCAACTCCGGTGTAATAGCAGCCATAGAATCCAGTTATTATATCCTCATCATACATTCGAGACCTTACTCGAGTGTTCCTTCGTTTCATGTTTCATTGGGTTCATCTGTTATGCGCGCGTTGGCAAACGGTGTAGGCGACGGTCAGATGGATCGATGGCTTACAGTGGCGTAGCTGACAACGGGATGCAGAATACTAGACTAATAGAAGACGTGAGATATCAAATTCAAATTCGTCCCTGCTTTATCCTTAAAAGCAAATCCGTGTCTCAAATTCATTCTCCTTATCTAGGGTATACCGGTTTGTACAGTTGCGCCTTCCAATGCAAATGATGGCCCTATCATCCCAGGAGCCAAGAGAGAAAAAACGCCAAATCCCTAACAATCGAAAACATCTAACAGATGCAAAGAGCCATTTTACTGCTGTTGCGACTTCAGCCTCTCCTTCTCGCGCGCAATCTTCTTGAAGAAAGCATTGCTCTCCTTTGGCTTCTTCTTCAAATTCTTGTTGGCGCTCTTCCTCTGTTCGATATAGGCCATGTCCTGGCCACCACTGAGCCCCTCCAACATGCCTGCCGTGCGCCTGACACCCTTCTTCCGTCCCTTGGTGGAGTAGAAGAGATCGTCGGTCGGATCGCCGTCGTCATGCCCGCGCGAGGACTCGGTATCCACTATCACCTTCTGCAGGAGCTCCCTCCGTAGCTGGGCAGTCGCGAAAGCGAGCCCCTCCATCTGTTCCATGCCTGCCAACTGAGTGATGACCTTGAAAGAGTACCCTTGATCCACCAAGAAAGCCTGTCGTTTTGTCGAATAATACATCTCCTGGGTGTCTTTCGACACGAGGGAGTAAAAGAATGCATTAAACCCTTCGTCGGAACGACGCTTTGCCCGAAGGATGCGGCCCAGACGCTGCGCTTCTTGTCGGCGAGATCCGTAATGCGACGAGATCTGGATCAAGCATGTTGCCTCTGGTAGATCAAGTGACGTATCTCCAATCTTGGACAAGAAGATGGTCTTGACGGCTGGATTGTACATGAAGTTGTCCAGAATCCGCATGCGCTCGCTGTTACCTGTCGAACCACAAATGTAGGCCTTTCCAAGAGCTAGAGCAACCTCCTTTAAGGCGTAGACATTGTCCGAGAACACAATGATCTTGTCGCCTCGCTTCTCGTGGTAATCAATAAGAAATTGACAAGCTTGGATCTTTCGGGGGTTCATAATATAGAGGTTGGCCTTCATTCCTCGGTCTGACGCTCTGAGGTACTCATCGTAGAATTCTGTCGTCATGGGACACCACACCTCTGCACACTGAACCTTGGCGATGTGACCTTGCTCCGAAAGCTCCATCCAGTTGGCTTCGTATAACTTCGGGCCAATCAGGAAATTCAGATCCTGGATTTTATCGTCTTCTCGAAGAAGCGTGGCAGTCAATCCCAGCTTCGAATGACTCTTAATCTGAGAGGAGACCTTGCGGAAAATGTTGGCAGGCACGACGTGAACTTCATCGAGGAGCATGAGACCCCATTCTCGCTGAGTCAGAAAGTCCATCATCTTTTGAGAATCGTGTGCACGCTTGCCAGATTGTGTCACCATGGGATATGTGGTAACGATAATGCCCGTGTTGCCTGGGAACCGCGATTTGTTGTCTGCTGTGAAAACAGCGATATCTTCGGGTCTGATATTGGACCACTTCAAGAATTCCTGCCGCCACTGATGGGCGGACATAGTACTTGTGCATAGAACCACTGCGCCTTTCTTGATGGTACAAGCAGCAGTTATGCCCACCAATGTCTTGCCTGCACCACAGGGCAAAACGATAATACCACTCTTGGCTCGACCGTTACCAAACATCTTGCTGAGGCTCTTCTCTTGGTAAGATCGGATTTGTGTAGCCGGTCGCAAGTCGATTTCCAAATTGGCATTTCGGTCATCGTTTCGGAAGTCGTATTCTTCGAGAATTGGGAATTGGATATCGAGACACCGCTTTTGCACCTTCTCGACAGCTGTATCCGGAATCTCAAAAGCATGTACGTCTTCCCCGTTGTCATCATCATCATCTACTCCCAGGGCTTGATATGCTTGCTCAGGCTTAGCGTCCTCCGCTGATGCACCACCTTGTTGTTTGTCTGGTTGCCGTAACGCTGCCTGCTGTACACCGGCGGCGTTTGAAGTACCAGGAATCACCAGACCAACCATAGTTGGGGCAGTGAGCTTGATAGTATCTGTACCTTGTACTCGCAAGGGGCCAATAACGGGATCCTTCAGGAGCTTCTGAAGGACCTCTGGGTCGTTACTTTCGACGTAGTATTTGGTGTTCTTAATGACGAGTTTCACCTTTCCATATGCCTGTGTGGAATTCTGGATAAACATGCGGATGGACTCTGGCAGGGGCGTTTTCGAGAAGCGCTCAAGTGTGTTGATAATATCTTGGGCCTGCAGACCAACCGAGATGGCAGCGTACAGACTATGAGTCGTGAGAGAGTATTCGTGGAGATATGTCGGCCGGGATAAAGGTTCGGCGATGGTGATGAGGAAGTCCTTGGCTTGCTCGGCAAGCGCACTGAAGTTCTCGAGAATAATGCGTCCTCGCTGAGGGTCAACCCAGATCGGTCGGGTCTGGTAGTCGGGCTTCAAGGGAAGGTAGGAAAAGTCACGCCTGCCATGTCCAAAGAATCTGCTCGCGTTGTCCATAGGGCCACGGACTTGCTTGTCCTGGTAATGTGCGAGGGAGAATCGATCGATGGCATTCTGGATCTGCTCCTCGCCTGGCTGGGTGTCGTCGACGACATCATCGGATTCCTCGTCACTATCGATGTCCTTTGGTGTCGCAGGTCCAGGCGTTGAGACGGTCGATGTTCTGCCTGATTTGGCAGCACCGGCCACGTTTCCAGATGCTTTACGCTTGACAGGCATTTTTGGCGATGTAGGTGTGTTGTTCTGGAATACGAGTCCAGGCTGACAAGGTCGAAAGACGGGAATGTAGATAATTGACAAGGGAAGGAATCTCTTAGTAATCTGGTTTAGGTATCCAATCGGAGAATTTCCTAGTGTTGCCAGTGGAGTAGTAGTAAAGTACCGAAGTACCGATCTCAAGATATAATTGATAGTAACTCTGAAATAATTGGCAGAATGGGCACTGCTTCTGCCAATGGATAGGCAATAAAGTATGAAATCTTTCTCAGGGAAAGGGGACGGCTGGTTTATGTAGGTAGGTGTCTCCTTTAACTCACGTTTACTTCGTTTCCACTATGTTGGCGTAAGTTTCATTGAATGTTGGTTGACCTTGAACTGAATAACCAAATCATCACAGGAAAACTCCCACACTCCATTCGATGACTTTTTTTTTTTTTTGACTTTTCCCACACCAGTTTTATTCCCATGGAAGCTTTGCTAGCCTGTATGCTCTTACATGTCTTGGAGACATCGTAGCTATTTATTTGAAGAATCACAACTAGCTATATGTATTCCGCGAATAGCTACCAGTAATACCTCATGGATATACACCTTTGGGATTTATATAACCAATTTTTGCAGTACTACAGGTGACTTATAGTAAATGCTAATAGCAGAGTAGAAACTCACCGGGATAGTCAAATGAAAACATGCATACAGTGTGTCCCCTGCATTGCTAAGTGGTTTGATCCCAGGGTCACAACTGGCTTCCTACCCGGTAGTGAGTTCTAGTCTTTCTTCAAAGTTGAACACACGAGTCTATAGCAATAACCCCTTAGAGCCATTCTATCACCACGATGGAAAGACAATTCTTACCAATTTGGTGATAGGGAGAAACGCAGGGCGTGCCAATTTATGCATATGCTTTCCCCTTACTTCACCTGCCACCAGCATTTACTGGAAGCAGTGATTCGGACACTCGGACGCCCAGCACCCTCAAATGGCCAAAAGTATGCAGTGATGTGTTCTCTTGGATGGCTGGCAGAAGCATCTGTGACACTCCTGGAACCCAACCCGCCCACCTGTTGCAAATACCAAGTTCTCCGCAAACACCCAGGTACCCCTGTCAAGCCATGTTCAACTGTCTGCCGTAGATAGCTCCTTATAAACGGAACGAGCCTTGTAAGACATAACAGCAAGAACAAATCGTGAATGTGAAATTACTGTTCATTACAAAGTCTACAACGGCGTGAGTCGGTAACCCTGCACCTTCACCGGCTATCTACCGTGAAACCTTTGTTCCCTCCCGATTGCCCACACCCACACAGCTGGATATATAAAACTGTACAGTTGCCCCTCGGTAAAGCCCCTGCAGGGTGTCTTTCTGGGAGTTCCCAACGCCTCTACTGTTGATGCGCCCTTCCGTTTCGCCCATTTTGTACAAGATCAACTGATCGGAAATGTCCACTTCGTAATCCGTCACATGGGGCATGAGAGCCGCCTTGCTGTTATTCATTTCCAACTATATTGGTACCTCTGTCGCACTACCACATGCGCAGAGCGCGCCATCTCCTACATTTCTCGTAGTGAGATTTCCTCTGCTCGCGGGACAAGATATCGTAGCTTATGACGTGCTGGCCTTGCCGCCACCATACTTCGCCTTGCCGAAAGAGAAAGGGACGTATTTGTACTTGATCATGTGCTGGATCTGCTTCCTCACTGTGTACGCAAATAACTGTCAGTCATTGTTCCATTCGGGGCTCGTCTTGCTCGTAGAAGAACATGGGGAGGAAGGGGGGAACCTACTGGTAAGGACGAAAAGGATAATCCAGTACATAACCAGAACGGGCCAGAAGACGGGAACGTTGAAGACCTCGAACCAGGAGCACATGAAGCCGATACCAATCGCGCTGGTTGCGGCGTGCCAGAACTTGAACTCGGGAAGGCGACGGATGAAGGGTCGGAACTCCTCGTCCTGCTTTGTAGGCAGGCCGCCGGCCGAACCGTCTTCCATATCCATGCCGCTATCCATGGCTTCGGCCGAGGGATCGAACTTGGGCTGCAGGAAGGCGAGGAAGAGGTTAAGGAGGTAGATGCCAAGCGCATACGCCACTGCGATTCCCGTTGTTAGCGCCATGATCTAGCCCATCTGTCCTTGAGAAGACGTTTTTTTTTTATCGCAAATGGAAAAGCAAGAGACATACCGATATACCAGCCTTGCGCAACGAAGATGCGAAGGAAGAACATCAAAAGGAAGGCGCCAGTGCCAACCCATCGGTACGTGACGTAGGGTGTTGACTTGTCGAGGAGCGCTTGGTAATGCTGTAGATAATGTGTTAGCGATCAGCTATGCTTTCTTCCATCGATCGCCAATTGGCGCATGGGGGTGATCGCACCATTTGCAGTCTCGATGTCTGGGCCTGGACGGCCGCGAAGGGGGTTTGTTCCTCAAGGCTCTCCATCGTGAATAGCTGTCTGGTTGTCCGTGGGAGTAATGTACTGATACTAAGAATAGGTCGAGGTTGGAACGCTTGTTTTGTATGGAACCAGGGTGTTGACTGGAATGCGAATCGGATATGTGCGTAGAAACGATTTGGCCGAGTCCTTGTCGAAATAGAGAAGAAAGAGTGAATGAACAGGTAGGTTATGTAAATTGATGCGAATAGCAAAAGTGCTACAATTTCTCGAGACGCGGCGACGGGGAACTTTCTTGGTCTAGGATCAGCGCAGCCCAAAAAGCGCAGTGAGCCTTTAGGCCAACGGGGGGGGTTATCTGGCCTGCTAGGCTCAATGGTGACGCCCCAAGCCCCCTAAGCCCCCCAAGCCCTCCGTTCTGGGCTTCTGGCTCCCCCATAAGCCCCCCCGTCCGCTGCACTGAGCTGCCTGAGTTTGGGTGCTGCCTGAGCCACACTAGCCTTATTGACCCGCCACATCTATCAACTGCCACGCAAGCACCTAACCCCCTTTTTAATGAGCCGCTAGTTGCTTCCATGGGTGTTCCTTGGCGGCCTTCTGATTGGCTTAATGCTGTTCCTTGCCCAAGGAGCTCTTTCCTGGACCACGACGGGCAGACGGGGTGCCGGGGGGGGGATCTGTCTGTCTGGGGAGCTCTGACCTCATCGGCTCCAGCTGCTGTCAATTCGTCGACAGGCTATCCTCGGCATATTGGCAATGGGTTTGTTCCTCCATCCTCCTGTAAGGCTTCACAGTAATTGACTGGATCAATTGAGCTTCTCAACTGCCCGAATCCTTTGTCTTTTTCATCTAATCAGTAGCCACACTATCTCAAGGTCTCTCCCTCCCTCTGTTTTTCCTAGTCGTACACGATGCAAGCCCTACGGACTCTGAGGCCAGTTGCCTCCCGTCTGCAGCCCTCCACTCTCCCCAAGATAGTCCGATGCTACTCGGCAAAGTCATATGAATACATTCACGTATCGGAGCCCAGACCGGGCGTTGGCCAAGGTAAATCAATATAAGCACCTGTGCATTTTCTACAGCAGAATGAAACCGTCAAATAGTCTGGTTTTAAACTCGTATTCATCAATACGGCACAATGGGTTCCTACTGTTTGAGGGGCCAGTATCACATGTTGAATATACCACTAACACAGACCACCAGTCACCCTTCACCGGCCCAAGGCCCTCAACGCCCTGTGCACCCCCTGATCACAGAACTGAACCAAGCCCTGACGGACTTCCAGTCCTCAGACACGGTATCAGCCATCGTGCTGACGGGCTCCGAGAAGGCCTTCGCCGCGGGCGCGGACATCAAGGAGATGGCCCCGCTGACCTTCGCGGGGGCCTACACCAGCTCCTTCATCGAGTCGTGGTCGGACCTGACCACGCGCGTCAAAAAACCCATCGTCGCCGCCGTGTCCGGCCACGCCCTCGGCGGCGGCTGCGAGCTCGCCATGATGTGCGACATCCTGTACTGCACCGAGGCCGCCAACTTTGGCCAGCCCGAGATCAAGCTCGGCACCGTCCCCGGCGCGGGCGGCTCCCAGCGCCTCACGCGCGCCCTCGGCAAGTCCAAGGCCATGGAGCTCATCCTCACGGGCCGCTCCTTCTCCGGCGTCGACGCCGAGAAGTGGGGGCTCGCGGCCCGCGCCTTCAAGTCGTACGACGAGCTCATGGAGGGCGCGCTCAAGACGGCCGAGACGATTGCGGGCCACTCGCGCGTCGCCGTCCAGGCCGGCAAGGAGGTCGTCAACAAGAGCCAGGAGCTGGGCCTGCGGGACGGCGTCGAGTTCGAGAGACGGGTGTTCCACAGTCTGTTTGGGAGCCAGGATCAGAAGATCGGCATGAAGGCCTTTGCGGAAAAGAAGAAGGCCGAGTGGACAAATCAGTAAAAATGGGAGGGATACAGCTAAAAACGTTCTCGCAAGTCACGCCAAGGCCGCAACAAGGCAAGATCTGGACATATGAGACGAATGAACTATTCCAATAACCGTGTCTCATAAAAGCTTTTTGAACTCATATATAACGTTCCTCATCGATTCGTGATTATCGTGGGCAATGATTCTTAAGAGGTACATTTACGCCATCCCGTCCGATATCACTGCCTAGGTATAGAAAAGTATCCACATCACAGGTGGCCCTTTGCGAGGTTACAGATGATTTCACCCATTCTCTGCCGTGTTTCCAATAACCCTGACGTACGGTGCCGGAAATAAACCAGTAGCCCCCATGTAGCAACCGAAAAACCAGTCCGAGTTCACATCCTCCACCTCCAGAACCTCTGCGCCACGGGGGAACAGTAGCTCATCGTCGGAGCCTGCTCGCGGATACCAAGACCACTTTGCTACTGTCCGCATGCCACAGCCGCCATGAGCGGGGAAGGCGCTGGACCACGGTGGCCCTGTCGGCGCCGTGGCGGTGACATCAACCGTAACCAGACGCACTATCTTTAACCGGTCGGGGCCAAACCACCACCACTTCTGTAGCTCCAGCTGTTGCTCTGCGGGATTCGAAGCACTGTATGGCTCCATATGTAGATCCCAGCCGCCGACGAGGTCTTGCACGACGTATCGACGCTGGCCGCCGTGCGTATCCTCGAACCCAACGATTACCATCCTATGGCCCTTCGGGCATCGTCCCCACCCATCCGGTCCATTTTCGGCAGATATACGGTGTGAAGACACCAGTCCGTCGTAGCAAGGCATGCAGATATCGTAGTCCCCAGGCTCCGTGTCTGGCACAACCGTGCTGGTACACGAGTAGCAGTGATACCTGCTCTGACTCGGCGCGATGGCCACGCGACATATGTCGCAGGTTGTGGTGAAAGTCAGGGCCCTGAAGTTGCCGATACTGATAGCATTCGGGCCCGTAAGCAGGCTTGCTGATGGCGGTGGTGGCCTTGGCGAGCGCGGGCTCGCAGGAGGGCTGTTATGAGATGATGAATGCGAAAAGTGTGTCAACGGTAATAGTGAATGCATACAGCAATGTCCTTGGTTGACGCAGTTGTTGCAGAAACCCCAATCGCCTTCGTTGCAGTAGTCACAGCGCCAGTAGCACTCATTAGCCCAGGTGGAACATCGCGCACAGAACATTCCACTTTGAAGTCTCTTCATCGGGTCCTCGGTAGTCATGGTCCTCCTACCATCAGCGCCTCCTGGTGTAGTTTTGGGTGGTAGAAAGCGATTTGAGGTCAGCATATGGGGTTGTTCAAATTGTTCATCCCCCTCTGCTAGAGCTTTATCTCGAGCCCTCTCCCACTTCTTGAAAGCAGAATACCCAAATCCAAACCAGTGAAGACAGCCTTGCTTTGTTCGATAACACCCCTGGCAAAGGTTCCAGTCTCCATTGTGGCATATGCTACAGTTGTAATGCAAGTCGTATTCAATGTGCGATCGACCACACCGAGAGCAACTAATCGATGGCTCGGAATAGTACTGGGACATCGACCTCGTCCGTCCATGGTTAGGCGAAGACGGCATTCCTAGACTTGGCAGAGGGTTGTTGGCCGAAACTACGAGACTGGCAGGCCTCCTTTTAGTAGACGCACCAGTAGTGGTTTCTGGAGCACTCCCTAGAGGTGGAGAAGCAGGGTGTTGGGCCGCGGAAGCTCGCTCGCTGAATGTGGCGCCAGAAGTGGCCTGGCGGGATGTACCTCCCGTCGGCATGCTGGAGCTTCTAGAATCTGCGACGGACGGGCGACGGTTGTTCAGTTCATGTGCCTGTTGTCGAAGCGTGAGGTCCGTCTGAGATCTTGTCGTCGGTCGAGGTTCTGCGGTGCTAGGCCGTATCGGGTCCGTCGCACTTCGACCTGTACTCGCCGTCCTCCTCCGGCGCCGCTCGGGGTTGTTTCGTACTTCGAGATGTGTGGCTGTGACTGGTGGCCGGCTTCTGTCGTCGAATATACTCGTTGAGCTGCTGGATCTGGCATGCTCGGAGTTGGCTCTGTTCCTACTACTTGACCGCGAAGTATCCGAAATTGGCGGCCTTGAAGACGATGCGGAGACCTCAAGGCGGTGGGATGGGCTGCTATTGTTTCTCCTGCTTGATTCCTGGCGGGACCTTAAAATTTGTCGCCTCCGGTAAGCTTCCGTAATCTTGCGACTCAACTCGTCATTCTGAGCAAGGTCGAGATTGCTCAGGTCCAACCCGTCCAACAGGCCCTCTTCCTGTATCTGACGGGCAAAGTCCTCGATCTCCTTTTCCATGTCTCGCGAGTCCACATCCGATGAGCTGATCAAGGACCGTATAGATGACTGGTGCTCGACAGCCCTCCGCCTTGTCCTGGATGACTCGCGCGACTGTTGCCGCGAGTCGCCGCGCCGATGCCTCCTTTCTTCCGACGAGGAAGTACCTCCTGGTCGCAAAAGAACATCCGGGTCCGTCGCAGCCCTTCGTCGTCGCTCTTCCTCCCGGTTGGCTCTGCGAGTTCGATCGCGGGTATCATCACGGTGCCTCGAGTCGCGGCTGCTTTCTCTATCCGAGCGACTGCTCCCTTCGTAGTCGCGCACATGTTGTTCCCGTCGATGGCGAGCTTGTCTTTGACTTGATGAGGAAATACCAACATCGCGCAAGCTCAGCTCACGGGCTTGCTCCAGCATCTGTCGCTCCAGCGCATCCGACCTTTGCTCCTCCGGGGACTTCTCCGGAACTCGTATCTTCGGCAGCACGTTGTCCCCCGGCTTGTACTTTTGATGCATCTCATCCTTGTCGGTATCCGATCTCGCTTTATCCGGATGGGCACTCAGGAACATCTCGAGAAGGGTTGCGACGGTGGCATTGTGCCGGGTGTCCCTGACCGGTGCCCGGCATGACGGGCAGGTTGCGATGTTGGCGCCGTTAGGTGGGGGGTTGGGCGAGTTCTCGGCCGCGTTCGTTTGCCAGCTGAACCAGTCCCTGAGGCAAGAGCCACAGAAAGTATGCAAGCAGTCGAGGAGCGTCAAAGGTTGGTACAGAACCTCGGTGCAAATCTGGTTGCCGTGCACGATGTATTAGTGAGCGGTGAAAGCTGAGCCGGCAGAGCGACATGGCCTTGAAACCTGGAACTGGCGGGGGACCCAAACTTACGGAACACGTTAATTCCTTCTCCAGATCGACAGCGGGCCGAGGAGAGTCCATGGTATCGAAGAAAAGCCAAGGGCCGTCGGATAGCGACCAGGGCTTCCTCCTCGTCGTCGTCGGGGGTGTCTCAGATCATTCACAGCGTTTTTCTCAAGGGATATATATAAGAGTGGGAGTCATCGCCGTAGCGCAACAGCTACATGGGAATGTAGGTAGAAAGTTGGTGTCCGTCTTCCGATTACAGTACTAGTATTTTGGTGGGGGTGTGGGACACACGGACGGTGAGAGCAAGCCAGCGAGAGAAGCACCCCCCTCGAGTTGCAAAGCAAAGCAAACCGAGGCGAGGCGAGACAAGACGGCCAACCAAGAACCAAACCAAAGAAAAACAGGAAACCCATGCATGCAGATTTGATTAAATCTCGTCTTCGTCTCTTCTTTCGTTGCCTTGTTCACCCTGCATATGGACGCAACATGCCCCGGATAATCCTTTCGAAATGTCGGGTAGGAGGGAGGTAGACTAGATGCAATAAAGTATGCATGTTGCTTGCCGCGGCTGAAGCTGACGAGAGAAGGTCCTCCGTCAGCTTCCTCTTGATGTGGGTGACTCTGTACGAGCTGCCACCAGGAGGAAAAGTACATCGAATTAGGAACCCGGATTTGCAGGAGACCCATGGGGTCATGTAAGTCGAGGTTAGTGGTGTCAACGGGAAAAATTGACCGGGGTCAGGAAGCCAGATCGGCGTGAGCAGGTTTCGCTATCACCGAGTTGCTTCAACGTATCTGATTTCACAGGCGGCTTGAGCAGTGTTTGTCGGGCACATTTAGCTACTTGTTTACCCCGTCGATTCAATAGGTACATGGTATGCAGGTATGGGGGCTTCAGCGAAGACCTGTAGGTATTATAGAAGAGCATGAAGCTATGTGTGAACGTAGACAGGAAACGCTGAAAGCTAGGCATTACGTTGCTGGCAATGATCTGTTCTTTAGGTAACGAGAAACACCCGGGAGGCTAAAAAGCTGCAGTAGCATATAATCATCGTGACCGGACATGCAGGTCTCTCTCCGAAACATTGTGGACCTGTTTCAATATGCTTTCGAATCCAGATCTCGCAGTTTTCGCTGCGTATGTTGTTCCAACTCCACAATCCGGCGCGTGCTCGTCGATACAATCTAAATGTTTGAGTGTATAAATGTGAGCATGCTCTCAGCTGTTGTGGGAGCGCCAAGAAAGCATCTATATCCGAATATCAGATAGCCCCAGGCACGGGTTTGCTAGGGACCGGAAATGGAAGGTATCACTGTGCTACATAAATGTTCAGTGTAAAGGGATGGGAATGCGACGAGCTCGAATAAACCGACTAACTACACCCATGTGTAAGGGTGGTCCCAAAACCTAATGTATCTATGTATCTGTAGGTATCTACAAGATGCTTCCTACATGACCTTTTCCCGTCCCGACGTCTACGACGATCTTGAGAACTACAGTGAACTTGGCTATTGATGAGAGCGACGAGATATGTACGCTTTGACCATTCGTCGCTGACCTCTGTCCCTCTTTGTCTTCGCGGCCGGCAGTGACGGGAGTGGAAACGTGGAGACCTAAACTGTCAGGGGGGTACAGGCGGCTCTTTACACGAATCCGCGAATATCACGCGTTAGATCATCGTGGGCCAGATTGGTTCGAGACTGGAGATGACGAGTGCGCAATCTACAGCGAGGAAAAAGGTGGTGGACCACTAAAAAGGGGAGGGTGGTTGGGTCAGGTGGACCGTAAGCCGACATGTCATCAGAATGTTTGGATTGAAGCCGTATTAGTATTCTACATGCCCATAGTGTGCGATTTTTATGCACATGGGTATGGCATGTTCAGAGTTCATTGGCACCATATGGTTTTGCCAATCCATGTTCGAGCCTCTAATAACTTGTCAAAACCTTAATCAAATTCTCCGAAGAAGCCCGTCCTGCCCACCTTGTTGCTCTAGCAGCACCGCCACGTATGCGATAGCCGTGTCCTTAGAAAAACGAGCACGTAATAAGTCCCCCAGGGTTGTTTGGAAATGCCCTTGCTATGAGGCGCCGGCTATTGCAGACATGTTTGTTTCGCTTCCTGGCCAATTTGCAATATACCAGGGGAAGGGATTTTATTCCCGTCCACTCCTCACCTTTCGATGCTATTTCGAAAAGGAGCCGGGCACCCAGGCAAGGTACTACTTCAACATCTTAGATCTACCAGGGATGGCGCGAGAATTCTGTTCAAGCTACGTATCATCCGTGGTACTGTAATACAATACGCACCAGGCCCTGGTCAGCTCGTCATTGGTTCGGCCCAGCCAAGCTGGGCCAAGAACTGTAGTCTTGCCCAGAGGTTAAATAAACGAATGGAGAGGTAACAGATCGGTCTGTATAGGCGTATCTGGGTGTCAGGGAAGGACAGACATCTCAGGACTATGTGCATCGTCGGTGATTACAGACAGGCGCAAAACCAGAGATCGTCGAGCGATCTGCCGGGTCAATCCAGAGACAGCTTGCTTCTTTTGCTTGATGAGGCTGGCAGGCTGGAGACCTGGGGTGGAGTCCACTTATGGGAAACGGGTGTCGACGGGGGGCCGCCGCATGCTCTAGGCCCCATTCAATATTCTTCTCATCAACCGACCTGGAGTCCTTCCGGTCCTCATTCAAATCCAATGAGCGTCTGTTGCCTGCCAAACATGGTTACTCGTATCTAACCTCACGTATCGTCCCGGCCTAATTCAAACCAATGCAGGCATAGTGACAAAAAGGATACAGGTTCCAGGCGCGATGCAGGGTCAAAGGAACGCTAGTCATTAAGCGAAAACAAGCGCCCCAGAAGGTGCAGAGTCGAAGGGGTCGGAGGTCTTGACTCAAAGAAAGCCGACAAAAGGCAGGAGTGGCAGGCTCAAGAATAGTGGGATGTGCATACCACTCTCAAGCTGCAAGAGGCCATCTCCGAAGTACAATGATAATAAGTGTTGAGCTTTCGAGTATATACATATGTATGTATTTGATATCGGGGATAAACTCTTTAGGCATCCACACAGGTAGATGGAGTGTATTAGGTGGTGCGTACCGTGTGCATTCCATTTTGAGGAGCGCGAGGCAGGGAGAGCCAGGAGAGGCCGCGCTGCCAGCTGCCAAGAGGTGCCAGTGCCATCTGCGGCTTAGAAGCTGCGACCAAGGGTGGAAAAAAAGTTGGCCTGGAGCTTCGTGTATAAGAATGGGCAAGACTTATTAGAGGACGCTGCCGCCCACTTCGCAAAAGTCATCAGACCTGCATCCCGCATTTTGCACGCCCCTGCCGAGCCCTCCAGTCTCCCTGCCATTTTTGTTCGGCCTCTTCCCTCCCCCCCCAGCCAGCCAGCCAGCCCAGGCCAGACAGCCCGACCGATTAAAAAAAAACAGGACCCAACCTACCAAACGAGCGCAGAGACCATCGCCAACCCCAAAACAGCCAAAGCAGTCAATCAGTAATAAGTCACCAGCCACTCATCGCATCGCATCGCATCGCATCGCATACCATCCATCGCATTGCTTCAAATCGGATTTGGTCACACTGAGAAGTGTACCGCACACCTTGCACGATCATTGCATCGACTTTTTATTTCACTTTTTATTTCTATCAGTCACGGGTGCTGCGCATCAATCTTTACCACTTAATACCTTCACCCGTCCTGGAAAGGACTGCCTTGACCATTTAAGTGATCAACAGCTAGATCATCACTAGACCATCACGGCATTTAATACGTCGGTTGACACAGCTTGTCTCCACCATAGCTGACAACTGATTCGCAGTTGCAAACCACCACACACTTATTACAGGTTAGTCTCATATACCCTTCATCACCACCCCAGCATCGCCCTCACTTTGCACATCCCTTCGATTTTGCTCCTATCCCCTTGGGTCCCCTAAAATCTACGCAGTCGTAAATGCAATTTGCGCAACACCGTATCCGTGTTTCCTCATCTGGGCCTCCCACTGGCTTGCAGGCATGGCGCGGCCTCTGAACCACCATCTTTGGTGTCGTAGAGTCTTTCGAGGTCATTCCAACGTTCACGAGCTTGAGCGTCGTGTGGATGAAGCCATTCGGATGATGCGACAGGGTCCGTGGAGGCATAATGCTTGTTCCGTGTAATGCGGCCATTCCGTGTTATGAGCGAATAAAGTATCATGTCGTTCTACGGAGCTGCCAGACTATAGAGTAACCCAGAGAGACCATGGTCCCGTTCAGAGCAACCTGGCTTAGCCAACAAACTGCTTCATCTTGCATATTTGGTGCTTAGTAGACCAGTCGCTGACTGGCTTGCAGCTTTTTTTTCTTGCGAAATGAACCTCCCTTGGCTCTAGGCCCCAAAGCCTCGGTGTGACAACAACAACAATGGCGTCAAGATTAGACCGCCTGGTAACTATCCTGGAGACAGGTAGTACCAAGCTGATCAAAGATACAGCTGTCAATCAATTAGCAGACTGGCAGAAACAGCATCCCGAGGAGTTGTTCAACCTCCTCTCTAGAGTGGTGCCCTATCTTCGCCACAAGGACTGGGACACAAGGGCCACAGCAGCCAAGGCTATTGGCAAGATTATTGAAAATGCCCCCGAATACGACCCCAACGAGGATGAAGACTCCTCGGCAGCCAAAAAAGAGGAGCCCTCTATCGAGAACGGGCATGTGAAGAAGGAAGAGGATCATGGCGTGTCGCTGCCCACAGATGACTTCTTCAGACTGGAATCGCTGGATGTCGCCATGATATTGAGACATGGGCGGGACTTGCTTCGAACGGGCAGTGTCGATCTTGGATTGGCCAGCTTGGAGCCGCATGCTCGGCTTGCACACCAGAAGAAGACCTTAATCGGCCGCATTGGATTACTCGGCCGGAAATTCGAAGATGACGAGGTACCGATTGCCGTCGAGAAGTCTGCAAGCCCGCTCACACCGCAGGATCCCACGAACTCCCACGTCCTCGGCCGCCAGGATAGTATGAATGGCTCTAAGCCCGGTCAATCAACAGAAGAGTCCGGGCTGAGTGCTAGGCAGCTAAATGTCCTCAAGAGGAAGCGCAAGAGAGACGCCCAGAAAGCGGCACAAGGCAAAGGCGGCTTTGGCGATCTCTCTGTTCGCCGATCTTTTACTGCCGGGTCTGACGGGCTTGAAGATCCATCCATGCCTGATTCCGATTCCAAGAAGGACACCAAACCGGACTATTTCTCTCTGGACCGGCCTGAAGGGGTAGATGAAGACTCCAAGGTCGTTTCCGAATTCAAAGGCCCGGTCCTACCAATCAAATCGGAGATCGAGACCGAGGACGAGTTGCAAGGAGCCGAATGGCCGTATGAGCGACTTTGCGACTTTCTCAAAATAGACATTTTCGATGCTCAATGGGAAACAAGACATGGCGCAGCTCTCGGCTTGAGAGAAATACTGAGAGTGCATGGTGCCGGTGCCGGCCGGCTCCGAGGAAAATCGCTAGCCAACAACGATGAACTCAACCGTAAATGGCTTGACGACATGGCTTGCCGTCTCTGCGGCGTTCTCATGCTCGACAGATTTACTGACTACGCATCGGATACCTCTGTCGCCCCTATTCGAGAGACAATCGGCCAGACATTGGGTTCTTTCCTGAAACATCTCCCGCCTACATCCGTTTACAGTGTTTATCGGATATTGTACCGGATGGTAATGCAGGATGACTTGGGATTAGACCGACCCATGTGGTCTGTCTGCCATGGTGGCATGGTTGGCTTGCGCTACGTCGTAGCTGTACGTAAAGATCTCCTCTTACAACACAACGATATGATCGATGGAGTTGTGCGCGCCGTCATGAAAGGGTTGGGCGACAACGACGACGATGTGCGATCTGTCAGTGCGGCGACGCTCATTCCGATGGCTCAGGAATTCGTGAAAACGCGACCTGCAGCGCTGACTGATCTGATCAATATCGTATGGGAAAGCCTTTCCAGCCTCGGCGATGACCTGAGTGCAAGTACTGGAAAGATCATGGATCTACTGGCCACTCTCTGCGGCTTCCCCGAGGTTCTTGAAGCCATGAAGAACTCTGCTGAGCAAGACGAGGAGCGATCTTTTACCCTCCTCGTGCCCAGACTGTATCCTTTCCTACGCCACACCATCACGTCTGTTCGTCTTGCTGTTCTCAAGGCCCTCGTGACTTTCGTCAATCTTGGCGAAGAGTCTCAAGGCTGGCTTGACGGACGAACACTTCGCCTCATTTTCCAGAACATTCTCGTGGAGAGAGATACAAGCACTCTCAACATGTCGATGGAGCTCTGGATGGCGTTGGTGAAGTGCTTGTCGCAGAAACCGGAACGACTGGCAGAGGAGTTCTATCCACATGTGGATGCGCTGATGCAGCTCACTTTACACCCGGTCGGCGTTTCCCGTCACCCAATTCCCATGAATGGTTCGCTCTTCCAAAAACCGTCTGGTGGCACTTACTATACGCCACCTACGCTTATCTCACAAGCATCACGGAAAGGATCAGATGACGGCGAGCGGGCAGCGAAGAGGCGCCGGAAGTCTACAAAGGTTGAAGAAGCACCTGTCTCAACCCATTCGCACGACTTGGATGGTCATATGATGCAGGGTGATGTAGACCTGGTTGGCATGGACACGCTGATCCGATCCAGAGTGTCAGCAGCAAAGGCCATGGGCTATATCATGTCTCAATCTCCTCTGGCGAATCTGGAGGCGTTCGATGCCACCTTGATACCAGGCTTCGCCTCGTCATACTCCTCGACTCAGATGGTGTCCTGCATCATCGTTGACGAATTCGCCAAACATAGCCCTCAAGCCAAACAGGAAGTTCGTTATGTAGAGCAACTGCAGAAGATGATAGAATCTGAGCGCCCGTCTCACTACCGGGACCTGGTCAGCTTCGTGCAGCGAACGCGCGCACAGTGCGTGCAGCTCATCAACCTCTTCAGAGACCACGGTAAGGTCTCACAAGGCAAGCTTCCAACACTACCTGTAGTAGTGCAAGGCGAAGCTGAAGCGGGCCCCAACGCATTCTCCTTGGCAATGGCTGAGAAGTGTGTTGGGGACGATTTCGATAAGCTGAGGAAGGTAATGGCTCCTGCGCAGCGTCTGATAACCACGACCGACCTGAACGAGGCACGGAGGACGACAACTTTTGCTATCGAAGAGGCCAAAGCGATCAAGGGAGGCCGCGATATCCGAATTAAAGCTGCCGCCGCTTGTGCCCTTATTGCAATGAAGGTGCTGCCTAAGAAGCCCAGCCCTCTCATTAAGGGTATCATGGACAGCATTAAATCGGAAGAGAACCAGCTACTGCAGTTCCGCTCTGCCGAGACCATCTCACGTCTTGTGCAGCTCTTCACCGATAACGGACGCAGAGGACCTGCCGACAAAGTAGTCTCGAATCTGATCAAGTTTTCTTGTATGGAAGTGGCGGAAACCCCCGAGTTCCCCGTCCATGCCCACAAGAAGGACTGCATTTTGTCCATGCAAAAGGAAGAAGACCGTGTCGACCACGAAGATGCCGAGAAATGGGCTAGAGAAGCCAGAGAGGCGCGTATCACACGCCGTGGTGCGAAGGAGGCACTTGAAGTTCTGGCACGGGCTTATGGTGCCCAAATCTTCGAGACGGTGCCAAGCTTGCAAAAGTACATGGAGCAACCGTTGGTGAAGGCCTTCTCGAGCGAACTGCCTGCAGAAGCAAAGGACCCCGCAGTCACATTTGGTCAAGAGATCGTTGATGCCATGTCGGTGATCAGAACACTTGCACCCACTTTGGACGTGTCCTTGCATCCGTTCATCATGCAACAAATGCCACTCATCATAAAGGCTCTCCACTCGGAGCTTTCTGTCTACCGTTATATGGCAGCCAAGTGCATTGCAACCATATGCAGTGTCATTACCGTCGAAGGCATGACCGCCCTTGTCGAGAAGGTGCTACCATCCATCAACAACCCGGTGGATCTCCATTTCCGCCAGGGCGCTATCGAAGCTATCTATCATCTGATAGCAGTTATGGGTGACGGTATCCTGCCCTACGTCATCTTCCTCATTGTTCCTGTCTTGGGACGTATGAGCGACTCAGATAACGAGATCCGTCTAATCTCTACAACTTCCTTCGCCACTTTGGTTAAGCTTGTACCTCTCGAGGCCGGCATCCCGGACCCTCCTGGCCTTTCAGAGGAACTCCTTAAGGGTAGGAATCGTGAAAGAACATTTATCGCGCAACTTCTGGACCCCAAGAAAGTCGAATCCTTTACGATCCCGGTTGCAATCAATGCTGAACTGCGCTCATACCAGCAGGACGGTGTCAACTGGCTGAATTTCTTAAACAAGTACCATCTGCATGGCATTCTTTGCGATGATATGGGTCTTGGAAAAACCCTCCAGACAATTTGCATGGTATCCAGTGACCACTACAACCGAGCCGAGGAGTTCAAGAAGACGGGTGCCCCAGATGTTCGGAGATTGCCCTCACTTATTGTCTGCCCCCCAACTCTGTCTGGACACTGGCAGCAAGAGTTCAAGACTTTCGCACCCTTCTTGTCTGTAACCGCTTTCGTCGGCCCCCCCTGCCGAACGCAGAGCAAAAGCATCGCAGTTCAGCACCGCAGATATCGTCATTACTTCATACGAGGTGTGTCGTAATGACACCGAGTACCTGGAGAAACAAAACTGGAACTACGTTGTGCTGGATGAGGGACATTTGATCAAGAACCCCAAGGCAAAGATCAGCATGGCTGTGAAGAAGCTGGCAAGCAACCATCGACTGATATTGACTGGTACCCCTATCCAGAACAATGTTCTCGAGCTCTGGTCGCTCTTTGATTTCCTTATGCCAGGCTTCTTGGGGTCCGAGAAGGTCTTCCTGGATCGGTTCGCGAAACCTATTGCCGCAAGTCGATTTAGCAAAGCATCATCGAAGGAACAGGAAGCTGGTGCGTTGGCAATCGAGGCCCTCCACAAACAGGTTCTGCCGTTCTTGCTGCGTCGCCTCAAGGAAGAAGTCCTTAATGATCTGCCGCCCAAGATCCTTCAGAACTACTATTGTGATCTTAGTGAGCTGCAGAAGAAGCTATTCGACGATTTCAACAAACGACAAGGCAGGAAGATTACAGAACAAGCCGGCCGAGACGACAAGGAAGCCAAGCAACATATTTTCCAAGCGCTGCAGTACATGCGAAAGCTCTGCAACTCACCAGCGCTTGTGATGACACCGAGCAACAAGCTCTATGACGACACGCAGCGGTTCCTTAGCAAGCAAGGAACCAGCATTGAAGACCCCGTCCATGCTCCCAAGCTCACGGCTCTGAAGGATCTTCTCGTCGATTGCGGTATTGGTATTGAGGGCACGGATGCCAACGATCCCCTATACCAACCTATCAAGCCCCACCGAGCCTTGGTCTTTTGCCAGATGAAGGAAATGCTTGACATGGTCCAGAACACCGTCCTGAAGCGTATGCTCCCGTCCGTCTCGTTCCTTCGCCTCGATGGTTCCGTCGAGGCCAACAAGCGACAGGATATCGTGAACAAATTCAACAGCGACCCCTCTTACGATGTTTTGCTGCTCACCACTAGTGTGGGTGGTCTGGGTCTCAACCTGACAGGTGCCGACACTGTCATCTTCGTCGAGCACGACTGGAACCCGCAGAGAGATCTCCAGGCCATGGACCGTGCTCACCGTATCGGACAAAAGAAGGTGGTCAACGTATACCGACTGATTACACGTGGTACCCTGGAGGAGAAGATCTTGAGGTAAGTTATTGCTCACGCTCTCTCTTCCCCCCCTTCTCCTCTCATGCACTAACTCTCTTCCTTCAACAGCTTGCAAGCATTCAAGATTGATGTCGCCTCCACTGTCGTGAATCAGCAAAACGCCGGCCTCGGCACGATGGACACGGACCAAATTCTGGACCTCTTCAGTTTAGGAGACTCAGGACCCAATCTCATCACGGAGAAGGGACAGGGCGGCGGCTTGGAGGGCCGCGAGGAGGATATGGTCGACGTCGAAACGGGCGACGTGCGTGCCCCGGGCAAGAAGGCCTGGATGGACGATCTCGGCGAACTATGGGACAACCGACAGTACGAGGAGAGCTTCGACCTCGACGGGTTCATGAAGACGATGGGCTAGTGTGACACGAAGCAAATGAGGAAGGAGAAAGTCAAGGCGTTTCCGGGATCATTTTCAAAGCAGTATTGTACAGGTATAATGTATTATACATTAGTTTTTTCAACGGTCCACTAGCCAGGCATAGCCATGGAGTTAACAATGGCTCTTCGTCGATGCAGCCTGGGACTTCGATTCTATTAGGTAGTGGAAAACAGAAATGACAAGCGAATAGCGTCTCCCTGCACCTTATAAATATTACCACCGCTCTGTACTTCGCTCTATCCTCGAACAAGATTCCATTTGTGTTTCACCCCTTCTCTATATACTCCGCATAACCATGCCCATCTCTGCACTAGACAACCAATGAAACGGGTTTGGTCCTTTCTGATGGAACTTGATGGCGACAGACAAAGTTATATGCTTAAACAGGCTTCTGATCATCAATTTCCTAGAGGTAACCAAGTAATCTTGTTTCTACAGTATACCAACAACTCCCGCTTTCCTTTCTCTTTCATGCTGCGCTGCCACCAAACAAGATTGTATATAACCTGCTCTCAACTATGTATAATGTCGCTGTTCCCCAGACACTTATTCAGGAGAAGAGGATGAAAAAAACCCCCCCCAAGCGGGAAAGAAGAAAAAGAATGCGTCATCCCTATACCACCCAACTCGTCCTCAGATGCATGTATGCCCCTAAAACTCCTTGCAAACACCCTCCCTATCGAGAATGCTAACACAAACCAAGTTGTGTTCGTAGGGGAAACAATAATGAACAAGTGATAGAAGAGGGATTCCCGGTTTCTGAAGTCTTCGTAAAGTGTGTATGTATAAAATTTATATGAATATATATATATATGTACGCAGCACGCCGTATTGCCGGACGAGCCGAAAGAAGAAGTTGCAATTGGTTTGTTGTAGAGACCAGAAGCAAACATTAATAAGTATTGTATGGCGTCGTGCTGTTTTCCTTTTCGCTGGGAGGACCCAACGCAACATTAAGTAATTCTGTCGGGCCGGGCTAACGACGAGGTGAACCAACTTCCGAGTCGCCTGACGACTTCATCCTCCCGCTCCAAGTCATCTTCCTCTCACGACCGGCGGTCGGACGGATCTCGGCGGCCTCGATCTCATCTTCCGCTTCTATATAGTCCCCTTCGTCTTCTTCTTGATGGGATATGTCGCCGCCGAAACTATGCGTGTTGCTACTGCTGGTGCTCGGACGAGTCTGCGCGGACGACGACGAGTCCCTCGCGTCCTTCAGCCGGGTGGTGAGAGCGTTGAATTTGCCCCGAAGGTAGCCCGGTCCGCTGGTGGCACCGCCGCCACCTGTTGACCGGCGGCGATCGTTTCTGCCGTCGACGACTTCGAGGTTCCCGCCGCTGGTATTCGGGCGCAGTGTGGCGGTGCGAGCGCTCAAGGGTTCAATGCCACTGCTGATACTGGCAGCATCATCGTCGATACCGAGTCCCATCGGATCACTGGGCGTGGGTGGCGTCATCATGAGGAAGGTCGGGACGCGCCCTGTCCTCTGCTCGCTCCCGAGCTGTGACACGGCCGATGAGGTGTTGGGCCGGTAGGAGCGAGCGCCCGACGACGCCACGCTCGAGCTCCGGCTATTGCTCCTCTGCGGTACCGGGATGGAAGTGTTGCCGCCCCTCAGGCTCTGCGGTGGGCTGCGGGAGTAGTCCACAGGGCTCGTGCCGAACATGCTCGACGAGTCATCGCTATTCTCGCCGCTGTTACCAACCGAGGGCGTGGTCAGCAGGACACTGCTCGAGGCTAGATCGCGGAACTTGGATTGCTGCTGATTGGTCGGCCGATGCCTGCTGAACTTGTTGCCAATGATGGCGCCCGTGTGCGAGATCAGGGCCTTGATCACGCGCGACTTGAAGTTCAGCGCCAGGTCCAGGTTCGACCACGTTTTGTTGCGGTACTCGATGGTGGGGAGGCGGAAGACGAAGTCGTGTACGTCCTCAAGGTTGCGTTCGCCCTTGCCCTTGTACGAGAGACAGAGCACCACCGACGGCAACTTGATGTACGCAAACGTCATGTAGTTGGACGCACGATCCATCATCTTGCTGAGATCATCCGACGGCTTCTCCTCGGCAGCAGCGGCCTTGTTCCCGCCAAGCTTGAAGCGCGTGCCTTTCCTGGTCTCGGTCTGAGAAGAGGCAAGTGACGAGGCAAATGTTGGTGTTCGCATGATTCCGGGCCGTTGGGCTGGGGTAGGATTGAGCGACTCAAACGAGGTCTTCTTATTCAGAGTCTTGCTGCCAAACAAGCGGAAGACACTGCCTCCATCTCCGCCGTTGCCGTTGTTAACGCTGAGGGCCTTGGACTTCGGGGGACTGGCTTCTGGCGTGCGAGTGTCTGAGCTCAATGTAGGCTTGAGACGAAGTTCTAATGAGCCGGCTCTTGTATCAAACATCGGATCGATGTCCGCCCGCGAAGACCCTGGCCGATTGGATCCAGACGTCGAGTCATCCGCGATATCATTATCGGCATCGTTGGGGTTCTGCTTAAGCTGGAATGGCGAGTCTGTCCTACCACTGCCACTGCCACTTGAATCATTGCCATTTGCGCCTTGTCCTTCTCCATCCATGTTGGGGAAGACGTAGTCGAAGAGCTTCTTGCCAACCTCCCTTTCAAGTTGAATCTTCATAGGGAACAGGTTCACCTCAAAGTGGTCCATGACAGGAATGCCGGCAATAGACTCCAGCATGTGCCAATACACACGGATCATCTGCTGATTCTGGAAGTCTCCAATGTCAATCTTGCTGCTGTCGAAGTAAGGTGCGATCATCTCCGGGTATATGGCGTCAGGCAGAAGGTTCAGTCCGAGTATCTTGCCCACCTGGAACAGGTTGATGTGGGAACCATCCGAATTATCGGTCCTGTCGTACTCCACGTCTCGAAGCTGTAATTCGACGAGCGGCTCGTTGTTGTCGCGGATCAGATGCCACACAATCTCCCTGGCGGAAATGCTCCAGCGCAGGAGAGCATTGGACTGAGATGTGGTATCGTACTTCTGCTGTGAAGTAGTTATCGCCTTCATCATGAAGAACAGTTCGTCTTCGCAAGCAGTCAGATCACGCTCTAAGAGCAATCTATCCTCCCAACCCTTCTTGTCTAGATATTTGGAGTGGATCTGGAAGTGCGCTTTGATATCCTCCAGTTGCCGGATACGTTCCTGGAGCCTGATGACCATTTCTGGAGTTCCACGGAGGTCGCTGAAGTCGGACGCAAGCATGATCTTCTCTAGCCGTTCGTTGCGAGTCTTCTCCAAAGGCTCGTTGTACATGAGCAGATCGAGTACTATGACATAGATGGCGTAGTATTGAGAAGAGTTACACAGCGCCCGAGCTTGCGGGAACTCGACCCAAAGGTTGTCTAGTCTGGATTCGGTGTTTTCGGGGTCATCGTTGTTTGCTCCCTCGCTGTTGACGTCTTCGTTGTACTTGAGACGGAGGGGGTTGTACTTGTCGTATCTCAGCAGGGCCGACGTCTTCTCCACAACACGCTTGAAGCCGAAGGGATCCGCCGAGAAATCGTGCATCACCTCCATGGGTACCCATGGCGGCCATGAGGTGCCGGCAGGCGTGCCATAAGTATTGCCGGAGTAAAGCACAAGGAGTTGGGTCGAGAACCACTTCTGGTGCGTGACAAAGAACTGTGTGCTGTCCATGCCAACCAGGAAACGGCGCTGAACCAGACCACTGACCGTATCAAAGAGTCGAGCCTTCTCCATGACTTCAACAACCTTCAGTTCCATGCCCTTGCCGGTAAGCAAGACAACGTGCTTCTTGTTCTTCTCACTCTGGAGCTGGATTTGCGGGGCAATCAGGCGCACATGGTACGTGTTCTGAGGAGCAAAGTCGTCGGAAATGCCGCTAGTGATATCCTCCATCGGGACGTTTGGTGTGTTCCTATCGTCGTCATCGTCGGCATTGACGAACTTCCGCCCGTCTTGCAGAATCTGCTTGATGCGGTGCTCGATGTCTTCATTGCCATCCCGAGCTTGGCCGCTTGGCTTTGAGTGTGTACTGGCATCGTCCTTCTCGGAAGCAGCCCCGTTGCCGCCCGACTTGCCGCCACCACCCTTTGCCTTGACTTGTTCTTCAACGATATCCAGTATGAACTTGACAGCCGGGCGAGAAAGATAGTACACGAAACCTCGCCGCTGGCTTACTTGATGGCTGTATCTTAGGATGATATTACGCAACATATTGTTCCATTTCACTTGCGCATTGTGAATGACGAATCTGTTGGTGAAATCGCTCGCAAATTCGGCTCCTTTAGGGCCCTTGAGCTCAGGCGCGTCTGTATCGATATCGACGCCGTAATTGCCTTGCGACTCCGCAGACCCCTTGCCACTTGATTTGTCGAAGCTGTTGCCAGGCGTAACAACGGACATTTGTCGTAACATATTCTCCAAAAAGACCTTCTTCTCGTTGAGAACATCCGTATGTTGACTGAAAGTTTCGAACTCAGCTTTGAGCTGCGGGTCTTCGTTGTTAGTGCGGATGAGGTTCAGCTCTTTCTCGCCAACAATCCGGATGTTCTCTTCGATCTGGAGCGCAAGCTGATCCAGCCGTTCTCGGATGAGCTGAGACTGGACTCTTCTTGGATCGTCGTCGTGGCTCATGATGCACAAATGTGTCGGTTCGTCGCCAAATGGACTTGTCCTATCTGGGTCACCCTCAATCATGCCCCCGATATCCGTTTGCCGGAAGTAGGTCACTCGCGGGGCATATGCTAGAGGGAGGATCTTGGTGTCTGGGTTGGGCTCTGAGGGCAAGATCCAGTCGAGCTCTACGAAATCATCCATGTCTATCCAGCTGAAGTCATTATCCGGGATCGTGAAGTGGGACAGGTCAGCCCTGTCTTCTTCGCCTTGGGCGATTATCGTCGAGATCGAGTTCTTCTGGATCGCCTCTGTGGTAGTGCCCTTGATACTAGCCGAGACAGCACGCACATCGGCCGAGATCAGGTCGAGTTGGGCGGCGTGTATCTTCATACCCGTTGTTCGAGTTTGAGTCTTGCGGCCCCGGTCTCGTGTGTTAAACTCCTCGCGTCGTTGATGCATATCCAGCATGAAGCTGTCGAACCGCACCTTGATGCCAGTGGCCGAAACCGAGCTATCGGTGTAGTCTTCAGCATCTTTATGCTTGTATATGTGACTGAGGAAAAGCGGTGCAAGAAGAATGTTGTACTTGATGGTGGCCAGATGTCTTCCGAACTTTTTGCTGTTCTTCTCCCTGCCCGGCCAAAGGGCACCCTGTCGGACGGGCAGTGACATGGGTCCACCGAATAGAGACCACCATGCAAAGAAGTGAGTGAAGAATCTAGGGGTAAGGTGCACCGTATTGTAGCTCCTCGAAACTTGAGGTTCGCTCGATGTCCAATCCCGATCCATTGGGGCTCGAATCGCGATGGACAGATGAATGTGTTGACTCCTGAAACCTCGGAAAGCATCATACGGTAGTTCGCCCTCGTCTTGTCCGTGCTGTGGCGCCTTCATCACAACCTCATAATGGGGTATGAAATCAAAGCTGCGTGTTCCGTCTTCTGTTTCCTGCTCGAACATAAGACCGGCCATCCATTGTACCTTGCCAGATAGCTTCATGATGACCTTCTTGAAAGCAGCTCCTGATTTATAGCTGTCGTTGCTTGACACACTGTCGTTCTCTCCTGTCATCCGGTCGGCTTCTCGGACTTGATGACTATAGTCTGGGATGGCCAGGACGTATTCACCGCTGTCCACGGTCAAAAACCGCTTGGGATCATCGTCTGAGTGGACGTTCCAGCGAACATCGTTTCGCCAACACATCAACAGTCCAGCACCATTGCCTGTGACCTGATAGGGATCTCTCGTACCTTTCAGGGCAAGGTGGACGTCACCGTCACCCTTCCACGCTACACGGACTCGCGAGTGGAAGTTTAGTCGAATCTTATCCCAGAAGCCTACTTTCTCTGATAGATCTAGTGGTGGTTTGGTAAAGGACTCAATAACCATCATCATGTCTTGGATGGCGTGCTGGTACGAGGGGCCCCAAGTGATGCGTGTTGGGTACGCCGTGTTTATGTCAACGTGCATATCAGAGTAAGATTTGACTGGACCGACAGTGCGGCGCACATCGATGGCGAAGCTTCCATTAGAAGCTTGACCAGTCGCTTGAGCCGAGGGAGGAGTAATCTGGACCTTGATCCGTCTAGTGGACTCGCTGCCGCGGAATTCCTCCGCGATGACGAAGTCGGTTCGTAGAGACATTGCCGGTAAGCGTGAGGATTGGCCAGCCTTGATGGCCGGTACATGCAGCAGGGGAAGCGGGTAGTCCCGAAGACTCATCTTAACCTCGCTCATGCTAACATGAATGCTCATTGGAACGAGTAGAGAGTAAGTCATGTCTTTAGGCATACCCTTGCCGACCTTATAGAGGAAATCGGGCAGCTGATGGAGCGGGAAAGATGGCTTGTCGATCATGACATGCAAGTCGGTAATAACAGCGCTCATTAGGGCCGGTCTTTGCGGCACGTCGAGGATCCTCTCATTATCTTCCATGTCGTCGGGCATGTTATCAGCTCCCCAGAAGAGACCCCGTAGTTCTCTCATGCCAGCCTTAGCCATGGCGTAATGGCGATCGATTCGCTTTTTCCAGCTTTGGGCGTTGTGTTCATCCAGTCGGTGTCTCGCTTCTTGGATCGAGACATGAGCATTTCCACTAAAACCACGAATGGCGTCGGGGTCGTAGCGAGGTGTCCGGTGTCGAGCACTGTCGCCGCCTTCAGACCTCCTATCCGTCGAGCGAGGACGGGTATCCTCGCTTTTGCTGCGGTTCTGGGTACTCGGGTTTGCTGTTCGCCCCCGTGTCATAGCTGAGCGATTCCGAGTGCGGCCAGAAGATCCCTTGCGAGATTCTTCCTCTTGGATCTTCTTCACCTTGACGCGGTAGGCCTCTTCACGGGCAAGGCGTTGCATTTGCTCTACACGCCCTGCTCGATAAATCATCCCTAGCTTCCACTCGAAAGCGCCATCTTCGAGCTCGAAAAGCAGGGTTCTCGTCCTGAGCGAGACCTTGGGTACGTTCTTGGGCCCTTCGGGCTCCTTTTCCAGGATATACTCATTAGTACCTGTCTTGAATCGGTGATGCAGCTGCTGCGTTGCTTTGACCACATTCATAATGTTGTCTGAGATCTTATGAATGATCATCTCATGTGGGACAGCAAGCCGCATAGCTTCGGTGACGATATCAAACATCTTGTCGTCATGCCAGCCTCCATAAGGTGACACCCGACGCGACTCTCTGTAGTCCATCCGGGCAGATTTGATACTGGCTATCCGAGCCCAGACACCGCGCATCCGTGGTGCCTCTGCATAGAAGCGAATGAGTTTTGCATAGAAGAAAGGAGAGGACCATCGATGCCGGCCAGCCTCCATAGTGTATATTTGGAGCATGACTGGCGGGTCCGCAGGCAAGTCAGCCTTTATTTGTATCAAGGAGGCCTTGACATCAACAGTCACCACTTCCTTGACAAATCGAGGGGATGAACCGTCCATTTGATCAGTGCTTGGTGAGTCTGGAGACTTGATTGGCGGCGATAGCAGCGCTACCGATGTATGCGGTGTATGTTGTTGCCTGGCTCTCGAATCCTTCTTGTTTGTCTTAGTTGGCATAAATGCTTTACTCAAAACCATTACCGCAACTCCGACGGAGTAATATCTGTAAAGGGAGTATTGTATCAAAAGAGTCCGCAAATGGCAATGCACGTGTAGGATCGGCCCTTGCTTGTCGCTCGTGGTTGACAGCGATATCTCAAAACGAGGCATGTGTATAAAGGGGTCCACTTCCCATTTCTCGGCATTATCGATGATGAAAGCCTCCATTCCTCGGATATTGAGGGTAAATTTACGGCCATCACCATCAGTATAGTGTTCTGGTAGCTTCTTGCGAGGAGAAGTGGGGGACTGTATGGAGTTCAAGATCTCCGGGTCGGGCACTATCGCCCGGCTGGCCGCACGTCTCCTCGAGGTAGGCCGTTTTTGGAGATGCGCATCTAGACGCTGGGCCCTGTATTCGGTCGACCAGGAGTCGAATTGCAGTGCTACTCCCCGAGTATTAGTAGGGAAGTCCTCATCGATGCCAGCCACCTCGACACTGAAGTCTTCAACTCCTATCTGGAAGTGAAGGAGCCATTGCGGCAGTGCACGAATGCCACCACGAGACCCTGGCGGTTTCGATCTACTGCGTTTGTCTGGCTCAACGTCAAGCCGCAGTTGGCGAATGATCTGGCGAACGCCATCAGTAATCTCAGGGCGGATCATACGGACGGCCAGAGATTGAACGTGGCCAGTGGCCATCACGTGAACATCTGGGTTGGCTCCAAGAGTAACCTTGAGATCGAAGAACTCAGTATCAACCAAGTCGAACCGATTGCCCTGAGTGGTCTGGTAATAAAGGTGGTGCGTTTGGAGACGCATTTGTGAGACCAACGAGTAGTGTTGGTCCTCGACAGCGGAGTGGAATGACTCAAGATCTAACGAGATGGAGGATATCGAGGAAATAATGAGATCGAAATCGTCAGGATCATCTGTGGTCTGCACAGGAGGCAGAGCAACGCGTATAACAGGCTCATGCATTGTGAACTTGACGTTTGCTTTTGGCAACAGGCGCGAGATCAACATGTGCCGCTTTTGGGCCTTCGTCTTTGGCGCTTTCGCTTTCGGCCGGAGCAGGGCCAAGAGGATCGGAAGATGCTTTGGGTCCAAGTCAACAGACGGCGATGTTACCACCGAGTTTGCGAATAGGATATTGGCGTTTTTCTCTTCAGCACTGCCTTCATCCGTGAGCTCTACAGTCTTGGATGGCAATGTGGTTTTGACAGTCGTGGTGGCCATGGGGATGTAGAGTATCCTTTCCGGCTTCCCTTGTCCGTCATCAAGGCCCAAGGAGATGGACAGAGCTGCCAGAAGGGCCTCGTGTGCGATATCCTTGGACGGGAAGTACATCCGATGTGCCGGCGACTTGGGATCTAAGCGGTGCAAATCCACGCCCACCTCTTTCATCGAGGCATTCATGACTAAAGGACACCCTGACGTTTTGACCGTTTCAATCTTTTTGGTGAGACCGACCAAGCTGACGGCAAACTGAACCTCCTTGATGCCCCGAAGAATGGAGCTTACGAATTCCTTGGAATCCGTGACGGCCTGCATGATGTCCTGGTCCGTACTTCCTGGCTGATCGATTTCCTGGATAACTTTGTCCACAGCCACGGATTCCACGGTTTGGTAATCTTTCGAATATATCCGCTTCAGCCTCTGATAGCGCTCGGATGCGACTTGTACATCATCGTACGGAATGTGGACGCGACCCAGTTTGAGCGCTATGGCTGCATCGCGCAGACCGTCCAGGTTTTCGTAGAGAAACCCGTGGATGTTAAGCACAGCGTTGTCGAGGATCTCAGAGGCCTCTCCTCCTTGGGCCGTAAATAGGACACTCCGCAGGGTGAAGATCCACTCAGCCTGTTGCTTCTGGCGGTTGCTGCCTGTCCTGCTCTGGAAGAAGAACCGCGCCCTGTCCACCATCTTACGACGAGTATCCACGGCGACGGTGAAACTGCCACATTGTATACTGCCCACGTCCAACACGTTGATGGCCGAATCGGTGGCAACGACGTCGACCAGGCGAAGCCAGTGTATATTCCTGTGTAGCTTCTTGATCTTCTCTTTCATGCGCGTCAACTGCTTCCAAGTCTCGCTGCGTGCTGCTGCGCCAAAGGTTGCCCGGCGGGGCAGCGCATTCTTCAACGGCGGCGGCTTGGCCCGGGGGGCGGCTGTTTTCTCGCCATCCGTGTCGTCGGTGTCGGCGTCCGAGTCCTTGTGGCCTTCCAGCTCTTTAATATCCACGGTAACGACGAGCTCGCTCACGACAATGCTGAGCCAGGTGGGCTGGGAGAAGGTCGGTCGGTGGACGTTGAGCCCGAGCCCCCGGATTTCGATCTTGATGCCATCTTTGGGGGTGTAGGCGAGGCGGCGTAGCGAGAAGTAGCCTATGCGCTGGATCGAGATGCCCGTGACAATTCGCAGGACGGCGAAGAGCACAAAAGAGGCAATGTAGAGGAGGACGAGGACCCCGAAGATGAAGGTCGGGTTAAGTAGAGCCATGGCGGCAACGCAACTGCACCCCTTCTCCTCTCGTCGGCCGTGGCCCCCTTCCCTTTATTTTGCCTGCTATTCAGAGGACAGGTTGAGCATAGGCCATGAACGACCGGTTCGATCCGCGCTGACGTCGTTGTTCCTCGAGCTTTCGGTTTCCCTCATGATCCCACCGATTTTCTTCCTTGCCGCACTCTAATTATGTCAGCATCTGCCGAGCCGTAGATCGATATCGTGTCGGGTCGAGCTTCGCGGGCGGTATCGATGTAGTGTCCGGACAAGCAAGCATACAGCTCCGAGGTCGTGGTCCGGAAAGGTTAAAATCAACCAATATAGCGCATCTAGCAATATGCCAAGTGATTTTGTATGGTTAATGGTGGAAGTAACCCCCAGGGTCATGAAAGGAGATTGCCCGGGGAAGCCTTGAAGGACAGTGTTAGCGCGAGATGCACGTCACTGCCAATCTATCTATCTGCAAGCGTTTAACCTCTAAAGTGGAGGGCCCTGCGGCGGCGGCTCTTCAATCGTCAATCAATCAAATATTCTCAAATGATGAGGTCCACCGTAGCTGTCAGGGAATGGTCTGTAAAATCGATATATGCGATCAGGAGGTAATTGCAAGTCTATCAGTTTACTCGTAAAAGAGGGCGCCTCAGTAACCGTCAAAGACTGCCCCCTTTGCTACTGGCAACCCATTGTTCATCGACATGGAAGCTGAGTGGGTGAGGTACTATGTTACGGAGTACAGCAGTGGCTAATAAGCGATGGCTCCAGCTGACCCCCTATAACTCCCAATTTCGAGTCCAACAAGTGGCTGCGGAAAAGGAACTAGACACGTAAGAAGGGAAGAAATTGATCGATTGGGATCGGCTTCTCTCGGTGCGTCAACGGTTTGCCCGTTTTGTCGTGCTTGCTTCCTCCATGTGGCCAAAAAGAAGCAATGTACCAGAGTGCATCCCCCAACCTGTCAGAGTCCGGTTGTCTTGGCTCAACGCTCCCTTCTGGTGTTGGGACCAGTAATCGGGAAATCGGAGTTAACGCCATCCAGCATTGGTGGGCCAGGATGAATACCAGGCTCAGGGGTTGCACTCCTGGTCATCCACTAAACATCCTGGATCTCACAGACATGGAGATGAGCTTCTTACAGTATTACAATCAATTCGGTGATATATATTAAAAAGTAGTATTGCCCATCGATCTCAAAAAGGGACTTTCAGAATCCGATATAAAACATCAATCCATCTCAAGTTCGGGTATTCCTTCCTGCCATGTTGCACAACGCCGAACAAAAACCCATCCATGTACAATACACTAATACACTGCATCTCCAAACTCTATGTATGCTTCAGCTCTAGTGCTCTACTCCCCGTCTAAGGTTCTTCGTCGCCCGACCGAGTGGTAGGCTTTCAAAGTTTAGATCTCACCACCTCGAGTCGGAATTTAATATCCTTCAGCGCTTTCGTCACTGGCTTCCAATCGTCAAACTGCTTGAGTAAATCCGCCGTTTCGGCCGATAGCTCCGTCTTCACAATATCTTCTTCCAACAACCCCCGCATGATCCAAGGCAGAACGTAGGGGTTGGGGCTGGTTAGCCCCGTGTGTTTCTCGATATTGCAGGAGACGTTGTTGACGACTGTCGTTTCCAGTGCGTGCGACACAGACAAGTCGTATATCGACTCGTCGTCATAAAGGCGGGAGTGCCCTTCGCCAGAGTATAGACTACCGGCCAACGCAACGGATAGCTCACGAATGAGCCCTTGGTCGGAAATGCCCAGGTTGCGAAGCTTGAGCGCGAATCCCACCAGGTGGGCTATGAAGTCTGGTGCATGGAGTCGTCCATCGATAAAAACAGCACGGTATATGTATGGATGTGATGCAGGCGAATAAACGGCTGACTCCATCGGGACCAGCTGATCGTCAATCGAGCCGACATAGGTAATTCGTGTTCCGCGTTCAAGCACAATCCGGAGTGAGCGCTCAAAGCGTTTGCTGATTTCGCTCTCCGGGTCACTAAACTGCCAGAGCTCAGCGGCCGAGCCCATGATCATTCCCATACTGGATTTGTAGTCGGGGAACGGTCCCAAACATACTCCCGCCATAGCACAGATGCCAATCCTTGCTGTCGTGACGATGCCTAACTCGAAAAGTTTGGCAGCAAGCATAACCCCAACAGGCACTCCCTGTGAGTGACATGCCAGTAAGATGAAGTCGGCACTTCGAATATGGTCGATCCAATTAAGCAAAAGTGTCCACAGGTTGTCCACCCTATCACCAATCTTGCCGTCGCCTTCGAGAGCTACCTTCTCAATCTCACAGTCTGCACATCCGTGACTATCCGTCCATCGTCTAACGGCCTCAGCAGCGTGGTTTGCGAATCGAAGCGAGGTCCCGGTTGGCTGGCCAATCATAGGTCTGAGGAAGGCAGCCGGAAAGAGCCCATGGACTCCAATGGCCATGGCCTTCTTAATCCGAGGGGGCTCTTTTACAAGGTAAACGTGACGGGAAGGAGGCTGCTGAGTTCTAAGCAGATACTGGGTGATTTGCTTCAAAATGGACGGGTTCTGATGCATTTGATACGTATGCCGAAATGCCGGGAGCAGGAGATTTGGTGGTGCCACTGACTTGATGGATGTAGGTGTTTCTGGCCTAGCAGGAGTCATCTTGTTAGTAGGGGTCTCTGGCCTAGCCGGTCCAGTCTCTTCTACGCTGATGGCCTCGGGGCGAGTCCTTTTGCGAGACTTTGATTGTGTGTCTTTAGAGCCCTGTTTCAATGGTTGTTCCTTTGGTTTCGCGGTGTCACCAACGTCCACACCAGCCGAGCGCTGAGGACTTGATTCCGAACCGTCGCCCATGACGGCTAGTTCTCCTTGCTCCTGTGAAGTAGTAGTTTTCCCATTGGCCTTGGAACCAGTATCTCGGGACCAGAAAGCCCAAGTAGATCCAGCAGCGGGCGATGTGACATGGTCTGTAGACGTTGGAGGCGCATCATCCGTGACAGTAACCTCGGCTTCCTTCTTGTTTTGATCCTCAGATTGCTTGGGACTCGTTTTGTTGGGTTCGTCATTGGGAGTGGCCGAGGTACCTAACCATCCGAACCATGAGTTCGTTGGTCTGACCTGGCTCGAGGCTGCAGGTACTGGCTGCGATATCTCATCCTGGGGCATCGGGGCTTCTTGTTGGGTTACCGTCGCCGGCTCTTGGGTCACTGCAGGTACCTTATTCGTCTGTTCATTGTCCGTGTGGGCGTTTCCCTGTCCAATAACATATCCACCTATCCAGCCGATCCATCCAGAAGATGTCGCTGGTTGCTCTGCAGTTGCAGCAACTGTTGGCGGTAGCGATGCTCCTGGCGCCCCCTGACTTGGTTCTTGGATAGGAACCTCGGCCGGACTTTCGGTTTCCGCCTCCCTGGCCGTAGACGCCGTGCTTTCTGTTCCGATTTTCTTCAAATCATTTCCATTGGGTTGCGATTCGCTTTCGGTTGCTTTACGAAGTGTCTTGATAGACTGGCTGTCGGAGTCTCCGGATGTATCCGAGGACTTCTTCGTATCGTATCGACTGAAGTCGGCTGCTGCGCCTTTCACGGTACCGCCCATGATGTACTCTCGTGCCACATGGGTTACTGGTGCGGATTTCTTCCCTAACGAGCCATACCAGCTGCGGGTCTTCCGTGGCTGTTTGATAGATGTCAACGTTGGATTTCGGGGGCTTGCGAATCATCCGTCCCCTCTCGTTGCATTTGCGAAGGTTGGGATGCGTCCTGGGGCGAAGAGGAGGCTGCAGTTGCTGAAGACACTGTCGATGACGCCGTGGAAAGTGTAGGGTCGTTAGGTTGTGAGGAACTTCTGTCGCGCCTGGTACTACCAGTAAGCCGGGATACAAGTGAGACGGGCAGACTGGTTGTGTTAGCAGCGCTTGACTCCGAGGGATTTGGTCGCGGACGCTTTCGTGTCGCCATGACGACTATTTATTATTCGGATTACAGTAACATTGGGTACAGGATCATTGGGAACATCTGGAAGTCGAGGGACTGGTTTGGTAATGAATGATATTACTTCATAGGAGGCAGATGATTGTTGTTGAGTTCAGTTAGATAAACTCTCAGGGTAAAGAGGTGCCTTGCTGCACCCCGATCACCAACGTCACCGGGTGTTTGAGTGGAGGCTGCGAACGCCACGCTGCGCGCTACAGCGATCCATGCGCTTTATCAGCTGAAGAGGGGCAGGAAGAGTCAAGTCGTGCTTTTACTGGACGCCCAAAACTGAGCCGCTACAGGCCGTGAGCTTCTTTGAGACTGTCTGACAGGGGGCCTTTCTTCAGTGATTCCTGGTACCTAGGTACTTTTAAATTATCTTATCGCGCTGCTGTTAATCTTATCGCGAAAATTTTAGTGGATCGGTCGCCAATGGATAACTTTCTTAGTTATTTTCTGATGCTTTTTACTGTAGAGGCCTTCTGCATATCAACGTTGGGCGAAATTCGAATTTCGCCTTCCGTCGCCAAAAGATGAGTTCTTTGAAGAGGAAAGATGCCCCTGGCGGCTCATCAGCTGCCACAGCCAAGGCAGTCAAGACTCATGGCGACGCCCGCCCCTCCAAAGCAACAGCAGGCGACAAGAACTCCAAGAGCCAGTCTAAGCCGACTACGAAGCCGGCCACTTCCGCCGATTCGAAACCAGCCGCCCCCAAGCTGACAAAATTGAAAGAGGAGGAGCCTCTATTCCCACGAGGTGGTGGAAGTGTGTTGACACCGCTGGAGCAAAAACAAATCCAAGTTCAGGCGCGACAGGATGTTCTCTTCGAGCAGGAATCCAGCGCAGGACAGAAGGCCGCTAAGGCCGTCAAGAAGAAGAAGTCGAAGGGCCAGCTAAAGGACAGCAAGCAAACCAAGGCCGCCGCTGACGACGAAGACACGGTCCGCATTGAAAGTCTGAACTACAAACGTCTTATCAAAGGATCATTGGTGCTTGCGCAAGTCACTGAGGTCAATCCCCTCGATGTCGCCCTCGCTCTGCCGAACAACCTCGTTGGGCACGTTTCCATTACCGCCATTTCCGATGCCCTGAACGAAAGGATATCAGCTGAGGCCGCTGGCGACGAGGACGAGGACGAGGAAAGCCAAGATAGTGGAGTCGACTTGAAGTCGCTGTTCGCTGTTGGACAATACTTGCGCGCCTACGTTACTTCAACTGTCGACGAATCCAGCGAGGCATCCGGAAAGCCGAGGAGGCATATCGAAATGTCTCTCCGGCCTCAACACACAAACACCGGCATGTCTAACCAGGATCTTGTTGCAAATGCTACAGTCATGGCTACCGTTGTCAGTGTTGAGGACCACGGCTTCGTGATGGACCTGGGTCTGGATGACTTGAAGCAAGCATTCTTATCCCGTAAAGAGCTGGACAAGGCCATACCTGAAGAAAGCATGCAACCAGGAAACGTTCTTTTATGCCAGGTCTTGAAAAAGAGTGGAAACGTTACCCAACTTACTACTATGAAGGAGAAAATCGGCCAGGTACAAAATGTTCCGTCCGACGCCACCACCATCAACACGTTCCTCCCCGGTACTGCTGTTGAGCTGATGGTAAACGAAATCTCTGGACGTGGATTGGCCGGCAAAGTTATGGGTTCTCTAGATGTGACGGCAGATCTGATTCACTCTGGTGCTGGCCCTCAGGCAGTGGACCTCGAGGAAAAGTACAAGGTCGGCAAAAAAGTGAAGGCCCGTGTCATCTGTAACTTTCCCACCTCTGAGGATCCCAAGCTTGGTATCTCAATGCTCGACCACGTTACGAAACTGCGACCCAAAACGGTAGACGGATCTTCGAGCAAGTCCCCACTCGATGCTCTTTCAATATCAGCCTTGGTTGAAGAATGTACTGTCACCAAGGTCGAGCCCGAGGTGGGCGTTTTCGTCGAAATCGGAGTTAAGGGAGTTCCTGGATTTGTCCACATTTCAAGACTTAAGGACGGCAAGGTTGATATGCTATCCCAAACGACTGGCCCATATCGACTGGGCTCGGTCAACAAGGGAAGAGTCGTCGGATACAACCCCATGGATGGCATGTTCCAGCTTTCATTCGAGAAGCAAATCCTGGATCAGCCCTTCTTACGCGTCCAGGACGTGCCCGTTGGTGGTATCGTGAATGGTGTCATTGAGAAGCTCATTGTTGGGCAGAATGGTGTCGATGGCTTACTTGTCAAGATCGCTGAAGGTATCAGCGGACTTGTGCCCGAGATGCATCTTGCCGATATCAAACTACAACACCCCGAAAAGAAGTTCAGGGAAGGCCAGAAGGTCAAGGCTCGTGTTCTCTCCACTGATCCCGTAAAACGACATATCCGCCTTACGTTGAAGAAGACTCTTCTCAATTCCGAGGCTGTCCCGCTTAAATCATTTGATCAAGTGGTTGTTGGGATGCAGGCCCCGGCTACTATCATCAATGTTCTCCCTAAAGGTGCCATTGTACAATTCTATGGATCGCTTAGAGGATTCCTTCCGGTCTCCGAGATGAGCGAGGCCTACATTCGTGATCCCAAGGAACACTTCCGTGTTGGACAAGTCGTTCATGTGCATGTGCTGAACTTCGATGCCGAAGCTCACAAGCTCTATGTCTCATGCAAGGACCCAAGCGCCTTTGGAGTTGAGAAACAGAGGGCTCTCCTAGATTTGAGCATCGGCACCGTTGTATCTGCCAAGGTTGTTCAGAAGACGGAAGACCATATCTTCGTCGAACTCGTTGGGAGCTCGCTGAAGGCCATGTTGTCTGCCGGGCATCTCACCGATGGATCCAGCAAGAAGAACCAGTCGACCCTGAAAAAGCTCCACGTCGGCCAGACAGTCTCGGACCTCGTTGTCATTGAAAAGAACGAGGAAAAGCGTTTTATTGGCCTGAGCAAGAAGCCTTCGTTGGTGAAAGCTGCCCAGGACGGAAACCTCCTCACCTCCTTTGAGGACGCTAAAGTCGGCCAGCTTCGCCAAGGTTTCGTCAGACACATTACGGTGACCGCGATCTTTGTTCAATTTGCAGGTCAGCTCACTGCGCTGCTCCCGAAGTCCAGACTTCCCCAGGCAGCACAGAAGGTGACCGACTTTGGTATGGAGAAGAACCAATCCTTGCAGGTTCAGATTACCTCAGTTGACAATGACTATCGCCGCATTGTTGTTGGCCTCCCATCCACGGAGAAGGAAGAGAAGAAAACCAAGGATACGAAAGAAAAGGATGGCCCCGCTATCTCCGCCGAGAACCCCGTGGATACTAGTATTACTACCCTTGACGATATCGTGGTGGGAATGGTCACGAAGGCAAGGATCGCATCGATTAAGAACACACAGCTTAATGTACGGCTGGCCGACAATATCCAGGGCCGTGTGGATGTGTCGCAAGTTTTCGACAATTTCGAGGAAATCGAGAACAAGAAATCACCCCTGAGCAAGTTCAAGCAGAACCAGGTTATTTCTGTCAAGATTTTGGGAGTACATGACGCCAAGAACCACCGCTTTTTGCCCATTTCTCACAGGTCGACCCATTCTGTTCTCGAGCTGTCCGCCAAACCTAGTGATTTGAAGGATGACAGTCCCGAACAGCTATCCTACGAAACTGTCAAAGCTGAATCGACCCACGTTGCTTTTGTCAACAACATCCAAGAGCGAGCGCTTTGGGTGAGCCTGTCGCCCAATGTACGCGGCAGAATCAAGTTCCTTGAAATTTCGGACGACGTCGCTATGCTGGAGAGCCTCCCCAAGAACTACCCAGTTGGCACTGCCCTTCTTGTGAAGGTGCTTTCAGTTGACCAGAGCCTTGGACGTCTTGAGCTATCGGCACTTTCCTCGACATCGCGCAGCAGCCTTCGGGTAGATTGGAAGAGGATCAAGAAGGACTGGGTTCTCCCAGCACGCGTCACCAAGGTCACTGACAGACAAGTCATGGTTCACTTGAGCGACGCTGTAGCTGGCCCAATACATCTTCCCGATATCAGCGATGACTATGATGAAGCAAATCCATCCAGCTTTGAGAAGAACCGCATCATACAGGTCTCGGTAGTAAGCCTCGACAAGCCTAACAAGAAACTGCGCCTTTCAACTCGCAAATCTAGGATATTGAACAGGCACACCGAAGTCAAGGATAGAGAAATCACCCAAACATCTCAGTTGAATGTTGGCGAGATCATTCGGGGTTTCGTCAAGAATGTTTCGGATAAGGGGCTCTTCATCAATCTTGGTGGCGATATTGTGGCCATGGTCAGAGTCTCGGACCTTTCCGATAGTTACTTGAAGGAGTGGAAAGACTCCTTCCAAGTTGACCAGGTCGTGAAGGGTCGGATTGTGTCAATCGATCCGGCTACTGGTCATATTCAGATGAGCCTCAAGGCGTCGGTAGTGGACAAGGACTATACGCCCGTCCTCAACCTTCGCGATTTCCGTCAAGGTCAAATCGTCACTGGCACAATACGCAAGGTCGAGGAATTTGGTGCTTTCATTCTCGTTGATGGTTCCGCCAATGTTAGTGGACTCTGTCACAGGAGTGAAATGGCCGAAAACCCTGTCGAAGACGCCAGGAAGCTCTTCAGCGAAGGCGACGCGGTCAAGGCCGTTGTTCTTAAGCTTGATCTTGAGAAGAAGCGTATCAACTTCGGTCTGAAGCCATCGTACTTCGTGGATGAGGATGAGGACACGGACATGAGCGACGAGGATGATGTTGGCGGCGCAGCCGTCGCACTGATGGACCTCAGCGACGATGACGACATGGACGAAGACGGTAGCGACGATGGTGCCGAGGACAGTGACGAGGAAGAAGATGAGGACGAGGATGACGATGAAGATGAAGATGAAGATGAAGATGAAGATGTCGTGATGGGTGATGGAGATGCTGATGAGATGGAAGGTCTTGATGCTGGAGGCTTTGACTGGGACACCAACGCATTGAATAAGCGGAATGGCGCCGCAACCGCAACCGACGAGGACGCTGCCGCTGACAAGAAGAAGAAGCGGAGGAAAGCGCAAGTCGAGGTTGACAAGAGCGGTGACCTGGATGCTTTCGGTCCTCGATCCGCGGCCGACTACGAGCAGCTTCTGAACCGCCGGCCCAACTCGTCCAGTTTGTGGATCGAGTACATGGCCAAGCTGTTGCAGTCTAGCGACGTGGCTGGAGCCCGCAAGGTCGCCGAACGTGCCATCAGCACCATCAACAGCACCGAGGAGACGGAGAAGCTCAATGCCTGGACTGCCTACCTCAACCTGGAGGTCAAGTTCGGCACGGACGAGACCGTCGACGAGGTCTTCAAGCGCGCCCTCCATGTCAATGACCAGCAGGAGGTCTACCAGCGTGCCGCCACTATCTACATCCAAGAAGGCAAATCCGACGTAAGTACTCACTTGCCCCTAGATAAACTATTTGTCCGCTCTTACTAACAAGCATTTTCCTCCTATAGAAGGTAAACGAGCTCTTCCAAGCCCTGGTCAAGAAGTTCGGCGGCAAGTCGCCCGAGGTCTGGTTAAACTACGGCCAGTGGCTGCACTCGACGCGCAACGACCCCGAGGGGTGCCATGCCCTGATGGCGCGCGCCGCCCAGGCCTTACCGGCGCACGCGCAGCTTCCGCTCATGACCAAGTTCGCGGCGCTCGAGTTCACATCGAAGCATTCTAACCCGGAGCTGGGCCGCACCATGTTCGAGGGCCTGCTGTCGTCGTACCCGAAGCGGTTCGATTTGTGGAACCAGCTGCTCGACCTCGAGACGAGCGGCGCTAACGCCAAGAACCCGGACAAGGCCGTCGTCCGCGACGTCTTTGAGCGCGGCGTCCGCAGCAAGGGCCTCAAGCCCAAACAGGTCCTGAAGTGGTTCAAGCGCTGGAACGAGTGGGAGGAGAAGCATGGTGACAAGCGGTCCAAGGAGATGGTGGCGGCCAAGGCCAAGGAGTACGTCAAGAAGGCGGAGGCCTCAAAGGCGGCCGCTGCCAATGGCGACGACGAGTAAATATGTAGGGGAATGTAGCTACTTGTGCATCATATTTGCGCGTGTATTCATTGGTTGGTGTTAAAAGGATACCAAAAAGCAGTTCATAAATAAAAGAAAAAGGTTCTTTTTGTTGCAATTATTCATTCACAAATATCTCTTGCTAAATCCATGGAAATGTCACTGATATTGCATCATACTTGTTGTAGTAATTGTTCGACTGTGTATCGATTACTATGTAAAAGTAGCTATCTACTAGATCATCTTGGCCTAATGACTCTTTTGAACTGTCATATCCTAGCTTGCCCCTTTTCCAGAGACATTTTTTTGGCTAGTTGATCAAGTCCAATTTTGACATGACAAGATCATACCGAGTGAGACATGGCCAGTCCCTCCTATTCCTATTCTTATCCCAAGATATCATAGGCTGCCCGTCCCCAGGCTTCGAAATGCAAAGTTCAACGCCGCCCGCTATGCAGAGAAAAACACAAGGCTCAATAACAAATTCCCTCCCGATCTATTTTTCCCGATCCATCCGTCCGTCATATCGTATATTCGTTCCCACATTTGATGTTCTTCCCTAGAACAGCGCAACAGCCCCAATGAAAAACGCCACCAGAGCCGCCTTGCCCATGCCGACGGTACCGGAGTTGCTGCTGCCGGCGCTCTTCTTGTTGCTACCGCCCGCGCCCGCGGGCGTGGTGCGGCCCGTCGTCTTGCCCTCGATTCCGTTGAGCTTGTCGGCGGTCTCGAGAGCTGGGCCGTGGTCCCAGAAGTCGACGAGAACGAAAACAGGCTTGGAGCCCCACTGGGACTCGCAGGTCTGGGCGTGTAGGCCGAGCGCGCCGGGCGTCGAGGTCGAGGGTGAGTTGGTGGTGTCGATGTCGCCGACGTTGGGGAACATGATGGACGAGCTGAGGGCCTGGTACGAGAAGTGGTTCATGAGAGGCAGAAGGCCCTGTTGGAGAGCGGCGCCCGCGGTACCCGCGCTTTGGGGACGGTCGAGCGTGCAGTTGAAGCCGGCCAGCGAAGTCACCTCGTACGCCGTCTCGAAAACGTGGGCGAACTCGGGCAGCAGGTACGGTGCCGAGGCCGAGGCCTCGATGGAGGCGACGAAGGTCACGAGGCGCTTGTTTGACGAGATCATGCTCTGCAGCGTGGGCCAGCCGCCCGACGAGCCGCCGGTGGGGACGTAGCCATACTTGTCGATGCCGGAGCCGGTGAAGACGGAGCCGAAGGCCGCCGCGTCCTGGTTGTCGCCGTTGACGAGCAGAAGCGTCACGACCTCGTTCGGGTTGGCGTCCATCCACCCCTTGATCTTGGCCAGCCAGTCCTCGAGAGGGCCCGCGTCGAGCAGGTCGCACGTCGTGTGGCAGAGCTCGATAACGCCGTTCTTGTTGTGCACCTGGGCCTGGAGCAGGCGTAGGCCGGCATCGAGGGCGAGCGTCGCGTTGAAGTACTGGTTGCCGGCGATGGAGTTGTCCGTCGAGTCGTCGCGCAGGAACGCCGCGTCGTGGGCGCCCAAGTGGGTTACCTGTGAGTACGACTTGCTGCAAAGATCGGGCGAGTTATTGCATGCCGTGTCTCGCGCCGACAAAATGGACGGTGCCGATAGTGTCATCCCTCCATCTGATCCGCTTAGTACGTTCCGGGGCAGCGAGTATGCTGTGGATGTGAGAAGGGCTATAGAAGCCGCAAGGCTAGGTAACGATGGAAGCATGCTTTGTGTGTGCTGGCGATGATGCTTAAACCAATGTGGAGGATCAAGTATGTATGTATGAGGATCCTTGTTCAAGGACCAAACAGAAACAACGCTGTTGTGGAAGTGCTGGAGAACAGGATATTATTCCAAACAACCAATATAGCAAGAAATGGAAATAGCTATAAGGCGAAGGGAGAGAGGGATGGAGCAAACGAGAAGGACCACCCAACTTTGACAGCCCTGGGACGAAGGATATACTCGCCTTAAGTAAAAAGTCCAGGGTCCAAGACACAACTTAGACTTGACACACCCCCGAGTGATCGACCGGGGGATTTGTGTTTGAGTGCACCAAGAGCCGCGGCGGCGCATGGCCTTGGCCACCACCCCCTGGTCTGTGTGGTGGTTGAATAGAGTGACAGTGATGTGATACTCCGTAGAGTCACCAATGGATGGTGGCGGTAACACGCAACCAAACCTACCAACCTTCTTGTTCCTAGCCACTTTCTTTTTTTATTCCATACACAAGCGGCCAGCCCCAGTGGCTAGTGAGTGAGAAGGAGAAAGATCGTCACTCTTGCTGTGTTTACCTATGTGGTAGTGTAGTAGTATGATGGCAGAATCAACAGCGATCCCTGTAAATAGATGGGCTGGTCAGGCTGTTTACCCACTCGACTTTACTCTACTCTGTAAAGTACAGTAGGGGAAACCCATTTTCTATGTAGGGTCCTTGTCACCTTGAGCTGTCGGGCTGACAACCACTCGTTGGGGGGGCGCTGCAGCGGGTGGGGCATGCGATAAGGGTATCCGAAAGGCTGTGCAGGTCGCAAGCGAGGTTTGAAAGAGGGAAACGGCAACGTCAGTGAGGGCTTGGTCGCCAACGGGCGTCACAGCTCGAGTGTCAAGAGCCGCCGTCATCCCAAAGCAGCAACAGGCGAGAGACAGGCGGATCCTGGCCAGAAAATATGCAGAACGCGCGGCTGCCCCCCCAGCACAGGTTTAGTGGGGCCCGTCCGATAGTTGGCCAACATGGGTTCAATGCTGTCTAGCCTCCATGTTTATTCCAAGATCCCCTGATCTGCATCGAATAAACAAGGCTTTTCATCCTCTAGCCCATCGCCCATGTGGGTTTATGACCTTTGTGACTTTGTGTTGGTAACAAGATCGACATAAAACCAGCCACGACAGTTTTGCAGAATCAATAGAGAGACGCAGAAATAGTAATGGACGCAGTAATCATCTCTCAGTTTCCCCTTTGCTGACCGATGTCGTCGTCAGGCGCTCCGTTGCTGGGTCAGGCTCTAGGTGGTTGGTGGCTGGCCTGTTGGACCGTTGGCTTCCAGTCAGGCTCAGGCTTCTTCCTCCGGCGCCGGCGCCAGGGCCGCGTCATTTCACGCCCATCTTTAAGGTGGCTTATTCAAAGGCTTCAGAAGCCAAGGACTAGTAGTTAGTAGTATAGGGTAGCTGATGAAGAGAAATGTGAGGCTGGAATATGCGGTGGTCCATGTTTGCATGGAAATCGCCATTCGTAGTGAGACGCCGTGGCTCGTATTGGGTATTGACACCTGCGAGCTCCGAGCTCTGCCTCGCTTCATCGATCAGTGTTACCATTACACGAGCTAGGTGGCACTTGTGGAAACTGCCATCTATTTTAAACCGTCAGCCACTATCCGGTCCCTCCATACCTTAAGTAACCAAGCACCACATATGCACATCATGCTGACAAAGGCTTTCATATTATCTTATTCCATGTGGTGTATTCTTCAGTCATCTATCGTCAAAGAGGAAGAAATCTCCCCATATCTCTAATAGCTATGACAGTGACAGTGACAATATAGCGCCCTGGACGGCCGCAGGATCCCCAAACGGACTGCGGCCTCAGGCTTCATTCACGCTTTTATATATAGGTACTTACGCCAACATTAGAAAAAAAATACAAGAGCATAAAAAGGGTATTGGGCCCTTACTCCGGGTCGTCAGTGTACGACTCTAAGGCTGCCCGTTCCTCCATGTCCTTCAAATGCTTTTGTCCGTCCTCGGTCGTCGCATCGATAATCTCTTCCTCTAAACTCAAAATATTGGCCTAAAGCGTGGGAATGTGTGTCAGCAAGTTGCCATATTAGGGAGTAGTCACGGACTATCTATCAAGGATTAGGATCCTCTTACCTCGCTCAAAAGCCCGACCAGCTCCTCGGCTTCGTCAACCTTCATCCGACCCAAAACTTCATTGACCTTGTCCAGGCTGCCAGTCTCAAGGGCCTTTTTCATATCGGGGGCAAACTTCTCGAAAATGGCCCGGCCCTGCTTCTCAGACTCGTCCTCGCTATTCTCTGGGGGATCCGGATGTTAATGACTGTGCCGGGCTCCACGGCGTGAAGCTGAATCTGCTCCACACCCGCATTACCAGATGCGGCCTCTTGAGCCCGCTCGGCATTAATCTCCTTGCAGCGACTCTGAATACGTGCGTAGGTTTCTGACACGTCCTTGTAAAAGACATCCTGTGCCTGGTGGCCCTTGGTGGTAATGCGCTTGAAGAACATGGGGACGCCATCCTTGCCGAGGGAACGGCAGTACTGGAGCAGCAATGCTTGGTGTACGCAGTTTCTGGCGAAATCACCCTTGCCTTCGAGTTGAGCATCAAAAGCCATGACCAGGATGCCGTCCTGCTCCTTCTCCGAGAGAATTTGCGGGTGTGCCGCAATGAAATTGTTACTCTCGCGATAATCGTTCGCCTTAATGTTGGCAAACCTTTTTCCATCTAACGAGGCTTGTACCTCCTCGTCATCGTCCGGATCCGAGGTAGTGGCGGTAGCCTTGGTATCTGCCGGCTTGTTGATGTCGAAGTTGGGGTTCAGCAGCTCCGGCTTGGACGATGTGGCCTTCTCGCCGGGTTGCGACTTGGAAACATGGGAACTGTCAAAACCAGTGTGGTAGCTATCGCTCGTAATCTTGCCCTGGTCCATCTTCTCCAGCTCGGCCATCTTCTGGAGGAGCTCCTTCTGTAAGTCCTGGACCTTCTGGAGATGCTCGCCAATCTCTTCCACCATGGCATTGTAGCGGTTCTCGGGCTTCTTCTCATCCAGAGCCTTGTTCACCTGGTCCAGCAGCGTGGCCATCATCTTCGTATAGGTGGGCATCTCCTCCTCGGAACCATGTACGCCCTCGGGGCGCTTGGGCGGCTTGTCGTCGCCCGCGCTGCCGGCGGACTCCATGACGGCCTGGAAGGCGACCTCGGCCGGGTTTCGCGTCTCGGCTTCGGCGGCATGGCTCTTGAGGGCGTCCAGCAAGCTCGAGATGCGCTTCATGAGACCATCGTTGACGACCCGCTCGTACTTGAGGACCTCGATGTGCAACTTTCGCTCTTGGCGCTCTTGGTGGATCTGATTCTGCTTGGCCCGGATGAAGGATCGTTTATCGACATTAGGGTGGACCTCGACGTCGGAGTCGTCGCTGAGCTCCAGCGCATCCTAAACGCACCAAACACTTCGGGTCAGTAAACGCGCGAGAAGAGAACGATACGGAGTCGCAGTAGCTGTTGCTTACCCATTTACTGTAGTCGACAGGCATATTGGCGGCGTTGCTAACCTTTGAAAGGGTGCAGGTTTACAAGTTCCGAATGAACAAGAATATGACAGACTACAATAGCTGTGTTTGAACAAAGCAAGATTGCATCTGGCCAAGCGACCGGGCAAGAAGCAATGAAATGCGTTTAGAAAGTTCTAGGGCAACTGGTTACGCCCAATGGAATGTGGGGTGTCCGTCATGACCCCGCGATCTGGGATTTTGGTGCTGCCAGACAGTCACCCATGGATACGCAGGTTACTCGAGCCATTGATAGGTACGAAGACTGCTAATGTTGCCCAGTTTATCAAGGCACGTCTTGTTTATTCCAACGAGACGCTCTATTTTCCATTGCCTCATTCTGGCTGTGAAGCATTGTATACGGAGTGGGATAGACTGGCTCGAATTATGGATAAACCTGGGCTCGCATCCTTAGATGTTTGACATCATTTCAAGGTTGAGACCCGGGTAAACACCTGGCATACGGGTGCCTACATCTTCTTGCCCGCTGGACTAATAAGGCATTCCATCCCACGTTGATTCAACGTCGATCCCGATCCTGCATATCATATTATACCCCTGAAGAGAATAAACACGGATCGTTTATTTGGGTACATCAGATACTTCTGGACATGTCTTTGCACATAACAACGAGGCAAGCAGGCACAGGACCGTGCATGATCTGTTGGTCCCCTTTATACATCCAAAACTAGCATTAACTCTCGAAGTCTTTTACGAATTTTGTTCTAGGCCGGGCATAAGGGTCGTCCAAGGCGCTAAGGGGCAATCAATCAACTCGATATTGACTATAATGATTCGCCTACTCATGGCATGGCGACTTGCATGATATTAACTACTCCCGATCAAACCCTGTGTGGAAACCAACACACAACGGCGATCCATTTTGTTACACTATGCCCAATATATACGTGTGCATACAACGCTTTTATGGCTTCCCCCGAGACTGTGACCCCGGCTCTCAACTTAGGCGCGCATTGTTTGTCTTTTCGACTGCTTGCGCATCTGCTTCTCACGCTCCTTCTCGAGAAATTTCTTCTGAGTTTTAGCATCCATGGAGCTGAGCTCGGCATCGCGCTTAGCTTTTCGGGCCTTGTCACGCTCCAGGGCTCGCTCCTCAGCCTTGTTCTCCTCATCGTTCTTCTGGATGGTCTTGACCAGCTCGTCCCGAACCGACCGCACCTTCCGGAGAACTTCAGCTCTGAAGTGAGCTGATGCTGCCAGATGGTCGGGGAATCGGAGGAAAACGTTGAACAAAGGGGTAAGCATATCGTAGTTGTTATCCGAAGGGAGCCTGTACTTCAAGTACATGCGCTTTCGTGGAGTAGTCTCGTCGATCCTAAAGTAGTAACCGTTAGTATAATGTGATAATCAATGATATCTAGATTAAAATCCAATGGACTTACTTGGTAGGCTTGTCAATGGGCTGGTCGCTGATAATCAGATACTCGAACAGATCACCGGCCTTCTGAACAGCAGTAATTAAATCGTTGGTGAGGAGAGTATCCGTAATCTCGGCACTTTCGCTCATAACCGTAAGGTAGTTGGGAAGCTTGGTGGTATCCTTGGTGAAAGTGATAGAAAGATCATAACGATCCTCTCGCAGCTTCTTCATGTTCTCCTTGTTAACAATGGCCCACACGAAGCCATCGTAGGTGCTCTTGGAATCCTTAGTGCGCAATTCAGCGGCACCTGGCATGGCGGGGACAATGGCAGCCTCTCTTCCATCGAATGGATAGGTGATGGCCTCGGCAATGTCCTGGGGCACAGCAAAGCTCTCGAAGAAGAAACCCGAGGCAGTCTCAACGAACGTCATGAGCGGGTTGAAGCGCTTCTTCAGGGTCAGCTTGACATCGGTAAAGGCCACATTCTGACGGCCGGTGGCGTACGTCGCGAACTCAAAGAGGCTCTTTTGCTTGAAAATGTTGTCGGGCGATACATCGGACTGGGGCACACCACCAAAACCAACAAGGGAAAATTCGCTGGCAAGTATTGGGGTATGCGCCTTAGCCCATGCCTTGGCCTTGGCCTTGTTCAATCGCGTGCCGAAGAAGTGCAGAGTAAAGACGAGGACCATGGCCAGGAGGATGGCGCCCTCAGCCTTGAACTCGGACAGGCTGTGCCGTTCGTGGACATTGTACCATTTCGTGAAGGGCGTGGCAGTTGCGCCTGGGCTGCCGAGGGTAGCCCCAGCGGAATCGAAGGCAACAGGTGTTGGTGATGGGGCATCCGCAAAGTCGGCAAAATCTAGAATATGTGCGCGATGGTCAGTTTCACTTCTCGTCAGTGCGTGAATTCGATCTTGGTGCGATTCTTACCTGAATCAGCAGAGGGCACTGCCGTCTCAGACGACTTGGTGCCAACGATGTTTTTCAGGAAGTTGGCCATAGTTGCTGCCGTGCTGTCGCTCTCGACCAATTGCTGCGAGATGCGAATGCGATGCGATGCGATGCGATCAATTGACACGAGACAACTACGGAATAGGTGTCTAGTGTGGACTGGGGGAGAGTGCACGGCTCACGAAATCGGGGAGAGCTCCTCTGAGCTGCTATCAGCTGTTGGTTTTCTCCACCTTCAGCTTCTTCAAACTTCGAAAAGTCCAACCAAGTGTGGAGAAGGCACCCTTCGCTTAATTCACTTGGGACACCTACCTTAGAAGCCCAGGTTTACACAGCTGTGCTCACTGTTACGATGCGATGATGTCTTTCTCAATATGTATGTAATTAAAACGGCCTTAGTTATGCTGAATGCAACACCTGTATAATATGAGCAGAATACATATACCAACATCAGATGATAGCAAGCAATGGGTCTCCACAGTGTAGTAGCAACCGCCGTTGACTAATCACGTGCCTCAGCTATCATTACGCCACTGTGTCACAAATGGCTGCGATTGTGGCTTGATGTTTCAATCTGCCCAACGTCTTTCATGCTGTTGCTCCGCCAACCACCGAAGCTCAAGCCCATCATCAGATGTTACTTACTTCAGCGGCTGCAGCGACGACACTGGCCATGTCACCTACTGTACTAGGGGAATCATGAATGACTGATGAAGCACAAGTCAAGTACACGCCATGTCGAAACAGCCAGTCGTCCGGAAGTACGGGAAGCGCAACGCCAAGTCCAAGGCAGAACGGCTCTTTGTCGAACTACCACAGACGCCGGTGCGGGATGCACCTAAAAGCGTGGATTCTGATGTTCAGGATGGCAGCAAGGATGAAGTAACGGACTTGACAAGCAGAATTGATCAAGTCAAGATACAAGATGAGAACAGTCTGCCCCCACTGTCTACGCAGAAATCTGCCAGATCTACCCGAGCTAGGCGGAAACAGGAGGAGCCAGAGCCTGCAACACCAAAACCTGCATCGCAGGAGCCTACAACGCCAGAGCCTGCAACTCTAGAACCTGAAATACCAGTGCCTGCAACACCAGTGCCAAGAACGCCAGGTCCAAAAACGCCAGTGGTGGAGGATGAGCCAGTGCAAGAACCAGCACAGGAGCCCACTCCAGAGCCCGATGAGCTCCCGGAAGAAACCAGAGATGAAGCGGAGACTCTTGTTCCTGAGATCGACCTGAGGATATTATCTTGGTCCGAGGTTTGTCCACCGGGCGATAAGATCGTGAAGATCGCGGAAGCTTCTTATGCGGAGGTGTACCGGGTGACCAACGAGAGGGGAACCAGCATCATCAAGGTCATCCGCATGGAGTCCCCCATCAAACCACAGACGAAGGCCCAACAAAAGTCAGGCCTGGTGGATGAGGAGCCCCATTCCGAGTCTGATCTGATGGGTGAACTGAAGATTTCCGAATGGCTAGCCGACATCCCCGGGTTTGTCGTGTATAAAGAAAGGTATGTCGTGCAAGGGAAGACTTGCAAAGAGCTCCTCGAGACCCACCAGAACTTCCAAAAAAGGCCAAGAGGCAAGACCCTGGTCGAGCTCAGTTCTACCCATCGCCAAGTCGTTACTTGGATGGCACAAGATTCCTTGTGGTGGAGTTAGGAGACGCTGGAATCGCTCTAGAGGATTTCGTTCTCAACTCGACGGACCAGCTATGGGACATATTCCTTCATGTCGCTATTGCTCTAGCTCGAGCCGAGGCTCAAGTAGAGTTTGAGGTAGGCATGCCCCTTGAGACGTAAATGAGGAATAATGTGACTGACATGAGCAGCACCGAGATTTGCATGAGGGCAATCTGTGTATTCGCCAAACGGGTGAGGCTGTCCTCCCCGAAGACCGAGACACAGCGGCATTCTTTGGACACTCGGGCCTTGAAATCACAATCCTAGATTATGGCCTGTCTCGCGCAAGGGGAGACTTAGACCTTGAGGAAAGTGAACCAATAGCTTATGACCTCGAGAGAGACCTGAGCATATTCACCAGCGAGCACGCGCCACAGTGCAGAGTTTACAGGCAGATGCGATCCTTTTTATTACGTGGCGATCGCACATGCCTACCTCCCAAGGGCCACCAGGTCGCCTATCAAGAGGGCATTGACGGCCCCCTCTGCTGGGCGCTACATGAGCCATATACGAACGTGCTGTGGCTGGCCTACATATACGAGTACCTTATCGACAATTTCCAGGGGCTGAAGAAGGAGCTGAACGCGTTCAAGCGGGCAACAAAGGACTTCTGGACCCATCTCAACCCGGAAGCCGATGACTCGATACCCGGGTTTGCCAGCGCCAGCGACATCGTCATGTTCGCCGTCGAGTCCGGATGGATCGACACAGAGCAGTTGACGGAGGGCAGAACAGAGGTCGAGAGATCAATTTTGTCGGTCTTGGATGATCGCAGCTGCCTGGGGGATACGTCGTCTTTACATGATATCAGCGAAGCATCGCTACGGCGGTCCCCTCGACGTAACAAATGGCGGCCTTCTGCTTAAGACAAATTTTACGAACTATAAATAGATTACGATGAGAGCATTAGAGATACGGCGCTTGGGGGTTTGAATTTCTACATATGGGCTGTGGTCTTGAGGCCAGGCGGTCACTGTATAAAGCGATAGCTGCATTGATATACTCATCTCACATAGGACACATATTATCCATAGACAGCGAGATTCAGCAACCACTGGGATGATGGGAGGTTTCTCTACAGGGTATGGCATTGCCCACTTTCACATGTAGCTTCCCTTGGAGTACCTAGAGCTCTTCATATCATCAAAAGAATGCAACCACATTAGCTCGGCTACGTATGCAATTACGATCAGGTTACAACTGCGACTGTAGCCCCTTTTCGAGGGTGTGGTTACAATGCGCCAGCCGCTATTGATCGAGTCACAGTTAGTTGGACCCCTAAGCTTTTGTTTTCTTATACCCTTTTAAGGGCCCCTATTTCATGCGTCTTCGTAACGTCGGGCGCCTATGGATTGCGTCTTTCGACGCATCGTTCGACTATGTTCTACAAATATGCTTCAGATAGGGTCTTTGATATATACCATATGGAACACATATCTGTAGGTATCTCAAATTGCGTTGCAGTGTTGGCAAAATTACAGTCAGGTGCTCGATTAAGACCCAACGTCTGTCAACTGTTGTTGAAATGTCGGAAGGAACCCCACGCCAAGATATCTACCGAATGCGCCCAGACCAGACTAGGCCCTGTGTTGCTGGGCATGTCGTCATAGATATTTTCTGCTTGTGTATTTGGCAAGCCTTCGTCCGGTCTCCGCCGGTTAATAATCGTCGCAAGATGCGATACGATTCGATTCGATGCGAAGAGCTCCCTCCCTCCCTCGGATTTCCAGCATGCCTTATTACTTGGAACGATCGTCGTAATTCCGGTATGGAGGAGGCTCGGGGTTTGGGTCTGCTCGCTCGTGGCAGCTCGGGCGGGCTAACACTTTAGCTCCCCATGACATAGAAACGTGGAAACTAGCCTACTTGCAGAAGTAGGGTTCGTCGTATCAGTCCATTCCAGCCTTCGAGCCTTCTACTTCGTGGGGTAATATATCCCGACTTCCCGATCGCTTATGCCGCTGAATTAATTCTGCTCTCATTTGCCGAAGATCGCGACGATCTTAGTAGCCTTGCTCCTGTTTGGGGTCTGCGTCGGGGGCAGAACTAACTACCTACCCGCCTACTGCATGCGAAATACCAGCGGAAGCAAGAGGTGAAGGCTAACGGCTAACAGATAGCGTGGCCAAGACTCACAATACTGCAGAGGGATGCTTTTACCGGTATGTCTATGGCATGCATTCCCGTCTAGCCAGTCTCGCCGTTTTTGCTACATAAAACAGCCGAACCCCTCCAGGTTTGCGCTACAGCTAAGTTTCGTCACTTAGAAGCACCCACACCGGAAGACTAACAACCCCAATGCCGGTCAATCCTCCAGTGCCGCCGAATTTCTTGCCCCCTGTCTGCGCGTGCGGGATGGGGCATGCGGGATGGGGCATATCTTGACCGAAGCAATAATGGTATCCACGAGATTTTCCGGGTTGGATATTTCCAGCAAGAACTCGTGTAACCTCATTCACGGAAAAGAGCGATTCCACACTCCCATGTCGATGTCTACCCGTCTCTAGCGCCCTGCCAAGCTTCTTTGTCCCAACCTCATTCGATCGCAAATCGACTCGACATGTTTCCCGCCATATGATGCCGCATCCGCGTTCCCCGTATCGGAGCCTTTTTTTTTCTTTTTCTGGGCGCAAGACGGTTTTCTGGTTTTCTTGTCATCCCCTGCCTGTGAGCTGTCAGCTTATTAGCGTTCTACTAAGCAATCAACAGCCGTTCCCGCTCATGACCCGATGCAGTCAGGCAGTTGTGCCCCCTGGCAGCAGCAGCAGCATGTCTTGGATTTGCAGAAAGCCAAAATCAATAACCCTGCGCATTTTTGACTTGTATGATTCGGCCCTCATCTACTTGGCGCATGAGGCTGGACTATATCACGGCGTGAAGCGCTCTTTCTTCTCGTTTGGGGAGCCTCCCGTTCTACGTAGGGAAAGATCTCTTTCACATTGCCTGATCGCGGCCGAACTCCGGCGGGTGGGTGAGGGCCTAGCAACCAACCGAAGCCGCATACGGAAGTTTTGAGCGCCCATGCTACCTCTCTTTGCGAACAACCCATCAGATTATTGTATGCTATCTCCACCTGAAGATTGGCCGACGATGTGAATGATTTCATAACACCGGGGCCGCTGCTCGCTACAGTTCAGTTCCTCCCAGTCCAGCTGCTCAGGTCGCCCTGTGGTCTGCATTGTGATAGTTATAGTGGGCAGAGGAACTTGCTCGTACTTCCCGGTGCCACATTACCCCCGGCACATGTCGTGAGCTACACACTAGGGATGCTGAGAGCTGTGAAGTGACTAACATTGGCCATTCAGGAGGGCTCTTTTGTTTATTGTCTATTGATCACATTCGCTAACATTTGTCATCAGCCTTTCCTTGACCGAAGTTGGCTTTTATGACACGACATTGCTCAGCACGCAATCAACACGCGGCCGAGCAATCTTACCATGCAGCTAGAGAAGAGAGCTTGGCCGCCCACTTGCTATGTCACGTCTCTGCATACACATATATTCCGGCTTGGTAAGGCCTATGACACCATTCGTCAGTTCGAGTCGCCTTACCATATGTACCAGAGACCCGTGCCGAAAGGAACGAAACTTTTTAAACTCGTGGGGCATGATGCGGCCGCCTTATGGGTCAACATATAGTCGTACTGGAACTAAGAGTACACCACAACCAACATTCGCACGCATGGGGACAACAACAACCCTGGCGAATCATGGTGTTTACCGGATGGGAAAGGTAATTCCAAATTTGGTAGAAGAACAAGGAATGATTCACGCCGAGTTCTTCGTCCCGCAGCGGTGAAGTGCAAGGTGGGAACCATACCCGCTCTGAACAAGAAGAGACTTGAGAGCAGTCTGGGTCCTCACCTGCAGGTCCCATGTACTGCTACTGGATCGTCAGTAAGGATGCATATATTAATATCGATCATTCTCCCTCCTGCCTCCAGTAGTTGGTAGGTTTCCTCCTCTGTGCTCGCCTAATCCCGAGTATACTTTCACTCGCAGCCAAACATCTGACGGTGTCACTCTTCACTGAGCTCCCCTGAGAGATTCCTCGTGTGCAACTATAAAACACTCCTTTGCACTCGGCTTTCACACAAACAGCGCTGTGCTTCAATAGCACCCGCCCCTTTCAACAGTATCTCAAACGGTAAGTAAATACCTACTCTTTTGGATATTGTTCTATGTTATTGCACTCGTCCTGTATCAAGAACGTTTAAGTCCAAGAGGTGTGCAACTCTCACGACCATTATTCAGAGACTCAGCACACGCCCCTTTTGGTTTGCGGTTCTCTCTTCTATCCCCCATTGCACTCGCCCTTCTTGAAGGTGTTATTCTCAAGCCCCAGCACCTGCTTTTCTTGCGCTGTTTACACTTCGGCGGTACCGGCTTGGTGGCATTTTCACTTCCCCTGGCCCGGCCCTCAAGCTCCGCCCTTTTCTTCCAAGGAACGATAGCTCCGTAGGCCGTTCTTAGTTGAAGCAAATTGCCGCACCTACCTTTCACGTTTTTGCAAGACAGCTTCCAGCCAACTTCCGTTTTCTGTTGTTGTCTAACAAATTCCTTTCTCAGTCAGCCAACAGTAAAACAACGACAGCAACCATGGCCGGACGTGTTTTCACCACGGCCGCACTCGTGGCCGGTGGACTCGCCGGCTTTTCGGCCGCAGCCGGCTGCCCCTACGCCGCTGCACTTGGGGGCCGGGCCGATGATGCCGGAGGAGACGACCCCTTGGCCCCTTTCACCATGGACGACAGCTCTGGCTACATGACGGACGACCTGGGCGGTCAGATCACCGACCAGGACAGCCTCAAGGTCGGTCCGAAGGGCCCTACCCTGCTAGAGGACTTCATCTTCCGCCAGAAGATTACGCACTTCGACCACGAACGCGTTCCCGAGCGAGCAGTCCACGCTCGCGGCGCCGGTGCGCATGGCACCTTCACCAGCTACGCGGACTGGAGCAACATCACGGCCGCCTCGTTCCTGAGCGCCGAGGGCAAGAAGACGCCCATGTACGTCCGCTTCTCCACCGTTGCTGGATCCCGAGGAAGTGCGGACACGGCTCGAGATGTCCACGGATTCGCCACTCGGTTCTATACTGATGAGGGAAACTTTGATATTGTTGGCAACAACATCCCTGTCTTCTTCATCCAGGACGCAATCAGGTTCCCCGATCTCATCCATTCGGTCAAACCTTCGCCCGATAAGGAGATTCCCCAGGCTGCCACTGCACATGACTCTGCTTGGGACTTCTTCAGTTCGCAACCCAGCGCATTGCACACCCTTTTCTGGGCCATGGCTGGTTTTGGTATTCCTCGAAGCTTCCGCCACATGGTAAGTTTTCGCCCCTGAAGTGCTCTGAACACCTTGGGATATATGTGTATATTGACCACAATTACTCTTATAGGACGGTTTCGGAATCCACGCTTTCCGCCTGGTAACCGACGAAGGCAAGTCTACGCTCATCAAGTGGCACTGGAAGTCGAAGCAGGGCAAGGCCAGTCTGGTCTGGGAGGAGGCCCAGATCGTCTCCGGCAAGAACGCCGACATGCACCGACAGGATCTCTGGGACGCCATCGAGTCCGGCAACGGCCCTGAGTGGGAGCTCGCGATCCAGGTTATCGACGAGGAGCAGGCCCGCGGCTTCGACTTTGATTATCTTGATGCTACCAAGATCATCCCTGAGGAGTACGCCCCGCTCCAGAAGCTGGGTGTAATGAAGTTGGACCGAAACCCTACCAACTACTTCGCCGAGACTGAGCAGATCATGGTATGTATACTGAAAAATATTGTTATCTGATTTTTGTGTTTCGAATAACTAATCATCTTCTAGTTCCAACCCGGTCACATTGTTCGTGGTGTCGACTTCACCGATGATCCTCTCCTCCAAGGCCGCATCTTCTCCTACCTCGACACCCAGATCAACCGCCATGGCGGCCCCAACTTCGAGCAGCTCCCCATCAACCGCGGCCGCGCCCCCGTGCACAACAACAACCGCGACGGTGCGGGCCAGATGTTCATCCACAAGAACACGGCGGCCTACAGCCCCAACACGCTTAACAAGGGGTACCCGCAGCAAGCGACCCAGAAGCAGGGCCGCGGCTTCTTCACGGCGCCCGACCGCGAGGTCTCAGGCAAGCTCGTGCGCGCGCTTTCGTCCACCTTTGATGACCACTGGACCCAGCCGCGCCTTTTCTACAACTCCTTGACGCCCGTCGAGCAGCAGTTCCTTATCAACGCGATGCGCTTCGAGGCCTCGCAGCTCAAGTCCGAGACGGTCAAGAAGAACGTTCTCACGCAACTCAACCGCGTAAGCCACGATGTTGCCTCCCGCGTCGCTTCGGCCCTCGGCATGGAGGCACCCGCCGCTGACCCGACTTACTACCACGATAACACGACCATGGGCATCTCCATCACCAACGGCACCCTCCCCACCGTCGCGACGCTCAAGGTCGGCATCCTCACGACCGCCAAGTCGATGAAGAGCGCCACGGCCCTCAAGGAGCGCCTCGCCAAGGACGGCCTCGTGCCCGCCATCGTCGCCGAGTACCTCGCCGAGGGCGTCGACAAGACCTATTCCGCTGCCGATGCCACCGATTTTGACTCCGTTGTGGTGGCCGCTGAGGCAGACCAGGCCGGTCTCTTCGACAGCGCCACCAAGAAGACCTCGACCCTCTTCCCCGCCGGCCGGCCCCTGCAGATCGCCAACATGGCCTACCTCTTTGGCAAGCCCGTCGGCTACTTTGGCGGCAACGGCACCGTGAGCGCGGGACTCTCGGGGGCTGGGTTCAAGGAGAACGAGCCCGGTATGTACATGGGCTCGTCGGATATGGGGAAGTTTGTGGAGGACGTCAAGAAGGGACTGGCGACGTTCAAGTTCACGAACCGGTTCCCGTTGGACGAGTGAAGAGGGGTTAGACGATGTTTACGATGATGTTTCTTTCTTCGATTCCCCTCTTTTTGATTAGAGAAGTGAGCTTACGCTCATGATGGTTACGGACATGAGTAAAATGAATAATACAATTTCTGTTAAAGGTTTAAATCGTTACACCAAGAAACATGCGAAGTGAATTCCGCTTTATATTTATATAGTCTTATCGAATCAGTAAAAGTGAAGAGGTTTCATCTACAAGAGCCTTCTCGGCTTCCTCCCACCTGTGCAGGTGTCACATGAAACGAAGCAGAGCTCAACGACTTCCTATTTTCGGTCAGACAAGGCCCTCCTATTGGCTCGTCTGATTAGCTTGCTTCCTTATACAAGAAGGGAAAGAGGCTTTCCTGCCCTCCACATCCCCCCCACATACGACAGACATCACAGGGAAGAAGCCACTCCATGACCCCTACTGCTCCCACATGCTGCGGCCTATACTGCGGCCAACTAGTCCCTTAGTAATGCGAGGGCCCCCCATCTTTCCCTGCATACTCATGCATATAGAGGGGATACACGTGATGGATTCTTGCTGCATGTATGTATGTTTTGCACATGTTGTGCATTTTCTTGCTTCATTCGTGCATGCTAGTCCGGACACGTGAGGCTACCACTATACGCAGTAAGGGGTACTTTCTTGTGGGTTATCAGTCTATTTTCTTTTTATTTTATTTTTTTAATTTTTTTATGGGCCATGACAAAAACGCACGAGTTGACTTCAGTCATGCTTTCATTTTTGTTTATCCGTTTTATTAGTAGAGATGTGTAAACTGTATGAAATGTAGCTGTAGCGTCTGGGTATATCCTCCCCTGAATCTGATAACGCCGCCTCCTGAGCATGAAAACCAAGAAACAACATGTGCGCGCCAACCTCGACCTCTGTCAACACCTGCCTCCTCTCCCGAACTGTTTGAAATTTTCCCGAAAAGAAGCAATCATGTAACATAACGCGTACGACAATGTGCATAACCATCTTGTTGTTAACCAATCTTGTGTAGAACCTTCTAGTTTTCCTTATTAATGATTTCCGTTACCGTTTCCCTCCTCGACCGCTGCTCTGTCGCTAACAACTCGCTCGACAGCCTCAGCCAAGCTGATCTGAGGAGTAAACTGCTGGGGATGATGCTTCTGGTGGTGGTGATCGTGATGGGGCTGGTAGCTCTGCCACCGACTCCACTGCCTCAGCTCTATGCTGCCGCGGCGCGAGTGCGCGGGTGTGTTACCACGAGACGCGACGCGGCTTCCGGGCAGTTCCTCCTTTCCGAGGTACTCGACGTTATAGCGGCTGCTCACCACAGTAGCAGGAACGGAACTGGTACCGTGCTCAACGTCATCACTGCTATCGTGCTCGGGCACTCCCACTTCCGCCTGGGTCTGGACCGTCGCGTTCTCCTCCTCGCCGCGCGAGGCCAGGGTCTGCGCGAACTTGGAGCGGTGGCGCAGCCAGGGGCCCTTGAAGTAGACGACGTAGACGCTCGCGGTGAGGAGCAGGGCGAGGGCGAACAGGATCATCATCATCTGGAACTTGCCGACCTTTTCGAACAGGGGGACGGCGAAGGGGGTCAGGATACCGGCGAGGAAGTCGCGGGCCCAGCCGTTGCCGCCGGTGGCCGAGGCCGCGTAGACGCCGTAGGCGCGCAGGGTGTAGTCGATGGTGGCCATGTAGATGGCGTAGTTGGCGATGCCGATGAGGCAGCTCGCGATCATGGAGGGGAACCAGTGGACATGGTTGGTCACGCCAGGGAAGCAGGCAACGAAGGCGAAGAGGAAGAGACCGAGCGATAGGCAGGGGGCAGTGTAGTTGAGCCACCACAGCCGCGCCTCATACTGCGCGTGTTCGCTGGCCGGGTTCGCGGTCCGCAGCGCCGTGTTGCGTCGGATGGCCGGGATGAAGGAGAGGTAGCACAGCACGTAGCCGAAGCCGATGGGAATGAAGGCGAGCGAAACACCGATAGTGCTGAAGCCCCAGCCGCCGCTGGCGTCGCGGCCGTAGATGATGGCGAAGCTCTGCACGAACATGAAGATGAGGGCGTCGGAGAAGCCAGACAGCAAAGCGAGGGCCGTCACGATGGGCTCGCGCAACAGCATGCCAAAGGGCCGCCACTGCGCCTCGGCGTACTCGCGCCAGCTGAAGCCGCCGTCCTCGCCGAGCTCGCCGGGGCCGTAGACGTGGACCATGGGGTTATTTTCATCACCGGACTTGAGGGCCTCCTTGCGCAGGCTCTTGGCGACCTCGTCCATGACGACGGTCGAGCGGGTCTCGGGCACGGTGGCCAGGTGGACGAGCTGGACGGCGCCGCCGAAGATGAGCTGGATCCACATGCACCACTGCCAGGGCAGGTAGGCCTCGATGAAGCCGCCGGCGACGGCGCCGATGATGGAGCCCAGGAGCGAGGCGAGCGACATGAAGTTGGTGGCATACTGGAACCAGGCGTCATCGGGTCCGTACATGTCGGTGATCATGGCCAGGGTGACGGAGCCGCCCGCGGTGCTGAGACCGCCGAGCGCGCGTGCGGCGATCAAGGTCGGGAAGTTGGGCGCCAGGGCGGCCAGCAGACAGAAGCAGTTGACCAAGAACATGGACAGCTGGAGCACGGGGCGGCGGCCGAACTCCTCGGACCACGGTGCCCACAGCTCACATCCGAAAGCGTAGGTGATCAAGAAGGCGGCGGCGCCCCAGACGGCCTGCGAAGTGCTGACGCCGTAGTGGGCGGCGATGCCGTTCTGGGCGTTGGAGTACAGGGTCGTATTGAGGTTCATGGCGAGCTGGGCCAGGCCAGCGACGATGAGGATGCACCATTTCTTCTTTTGGGTCCAGGAGGTTGCGAGGTGGGAGGCATAGTGTACACGCTGGATCAGAACCCGGTCATCGTCATCATCGTTATTGCCGTTAACCTTGTTGCCACCATTCGCATCATTGATGTCGCCGTTCAAAACATGGGAGTTGAATTTGACGACAGGGGTAGTAGAGGCCTTTGCGGGTGCGCTGTCAGCATTGACTGGTACGTCGATGTTGGCCTGGACCCTGGTCAGGGGTCTAGACTCGATAGAAGGAGGATCCCTAACCATGAGGGTTGGTTGTTGGGGCTCCTTATCGCCCCCAGTCTTCCAGGGTGAGGAATTCCGAAGGGCGGAAAGCTTTTGGTTGAATGAGTTCGTCATGGTGTAGTGTATAATGAGAGAAAGATGGAGAATATAGATAAGTATTGATCAATTAACTGGGTGAAAGATGTTAGAGATTATATACCCCAGTTCACAGACTGCTCGCAGGAACGGAGAAAGGTTCATGTTCAGAGACTCGAAGGAACCTGGTTGAGCAGTTCTACGCGATAGATCGTGAAGCACGCTGGTGATGGCCAGAAAAAGTATAAGGTTGATGGTCCACATGGTTGCCTCAAGCGCCAAACGGTAAAGTTAACTGTACGAATGTTTTAGCATATACTCCAATAGCAATAACCCCAGAAATGAAGGCATCGTGAAAATAGAGTTCCTGTAGAATACGCATTACTGGCTAATGTTCATGTATATCTGATCTGAGAATGGTTCTCAAGGGAGATGAGTGCGCCTTGTCTCCGAAAACAGGTATGATAGACACTGGGGATGATCAACTCGAACCCACACCAGGGCTAAAGACTGGAGAGGTCAACTGATTATGAACGAATTTTGTATCGGAGACAGGTTCGTGAACCTGGCCGATTTTGACCTTTGCTCGACTGCTGATAGGCATACACAAATTTTAGAGAAAAAGAGAACCCTACTGCTGCGAAATATGTTCTAGGGGGCAAGCACACGTCTTTGAGTCGCCCATGGCGTTGAAGAATATGTATATGTAACAGACCCCCTTCAAGCCTGCGGATCAGTATTTACACGTATTTGGAGACATGCCTTGGTATAGAAAGATATTCATATTGCAGCCGAGAAGCAAGGAATTATAACTAAGCCGTTAGGAGATAATACACTGCCGTCGTGTTTCTAAATACGTGAGTAGCATTAATGCGTCCATCGATTGGAAGCTAGATAGGTGATAGTATATTGCAAGACGGAGCCTTCCCCCTTTTATCTTGACATCGAGGGTCGTTGTGAGGGCGATTGAGCATTAATAAGACAATTGACAAGTTTGCTTGCTGAGCTAATAATAGCCTCAAGTGGACCGAAAAACAGACCAAATCCAAATCATTTAACCGTACGTATTTGGGGTTCGTAGGGCCACCGTTATCATGAAATAATTTGAAGAATATATATATATATATATAGCTCGTTACTCTATGTACCGAAGCGACTTTGGGGGTATATTCATGTTCCCATCTCAGCATTCATTCCTTTGATACACCTACTCAATACATCGACTTGGAAAAAGGGGAGGGGGAATCAAGTTGTACAAGAGACTGGCAATCCATCACCGCCCATTTTTTAGGCTTCCTAAGGACCATAGATCGCAATGGACCGTACCCGGAAACGAAAAAAGACAACCACAAACTCCCCGCCAATTGGACCATCTAAATGAGAAAAACTCCTCCCATATGCTGATGTGCATGCAGATAAAACACTTAATCAACCGTATCGCAATACCAAAAAGTTGCCGGCAGTCGTCGGACGGCAGTTGGAAAATGCAGATAATGGCCGAGCATGACGACGATGCAGGGCCTTCCTAATTCGAGGGGCCTATTGTATGGGCTTCTTTCCTGTCGCCTCTTTGGGCGTGGTTGCAGGGGGAGCACTAGTTGTGCCTGTTGAAAATCCAATAATATCGCGGTCATCATCAATAACCCGACCGTATCTGTGTCACCGGTTAGTTTCACCCATCATCACGTATCACGGCTTGTCTAGGCGAGGGTAGTACTGACTCTAATAATAGCCTGAAAAACCAGACCTCAAAATCTTCGTTTCGGAGTGTCTTGTTGGCCCACTCCCGTTTTTGGATGGTGAGCTTCTCGACCTCCTTCTGGCTTGTCGTGCCGTCGCCAAAGTACCGAACGGCCTCAAGCCACTCATCGCCCTGCAGACTGAGCGGTATGTAGTGTACCCATGGCTTCAGCCAATCCATGTGCCACTCTCGGAATATAGCCCACTTGAAAGCCATGCTTCGGCTCTTCAAGAAGGCATAGAAGCGACCACTGAAAGCGTTGCCGTCAATGTCGAGTAGGTACTTGTACCTCCAAGCATCCTGTTGTTCTACACGGTCCTTGATGGTAAAGAACTCCCGTTGGGCTTCGCAATCGCCAGGGTCGCACTGGCCAATATGGCTAAAGAAGATGTCCATGATCTCCTTGTAGTCGCCGCGGTTGACGAGCTTCGACTCCCAGTGCTGACTCGACCCGAATCCGGTGTTGACTAGGATCTTGGCCTGATCCGCCGCATTGACCTTCTGCACGAATCGCTGGCGATGCTGGCGGCGCCAACCACCGTTTCTGCTAAACCCACCAGTGGTACTCCCGCGCCAGTAGAACTTGTCCTCCTTCTCGCTCCAGGGCCTGTCAAGTTCCTCGTTATAGGTGACCTTGCCATACCAATACCAAGGCGAGGGGTAAATAATGTCGGAGTAAGACGAAAGCTTCGACTGGGAGAAGATAGGGAACAGGTCATGGACGATGTTGTAAGCATTGGGGCGATCGAAAAAGCCGTAGCTCGAACTGAGCGAGGGCGAATTGCAGATATCGGACATGGCTGTGACGTTGTATACGAAGCCCAACTCTCCGAGGGCATACTTGGAGAGATCGTCCTTCTTGTCTTCGTCCTCGAGGCCTCTCGCGGGGCTCTCTGGCGGGCAGGATAAACGCGAATGTGTCCAGGTTGGTTGATGTGCGAAGACGTTGAACCTGGTTAGCTTGCTCTCCTCCAGCTTGGTACCGGCGGTCAGGCCCTTGGGCTGTTTCGTGAAGTTGTTCTTTGGCTTCTTCCGCTCATTCGCTGCTGGCATGTTGACCTCCCTCGCTTTCTTAACGAGCCTGGATAGGTCATCATGCGGCACCATCACCCGCGGCTCGTCGTGAAGGTTGAAGCACAAGTCCATGCTGGGCAGCCACTGCACGAATTTGTCCATCATCCCAGCGGTCGCCTCGCGTTGCCAATCGCCGCCTCCCTGCATGTATGATACTTTTCCATCGCGCACCAAGACTCCCAGCAACTGATTGTCAAATCCTAAGGCTTCCTGGGCTCTCGCGCGGATGGTGGCTGGTTTGAGGCCCCAGAAGGGCGTCAATGCATCGTGGATATTGTCGAACTCATCGATAAGTTGCACGTTCCTGGCCTTGGCGAAGGCGAACCATTTATCGAAGTTGGGGGGTGGGGGAATGTTGTATCTCCGCCGGTATTCTGCGACGGCGTCTTCGAGCGTCTTCGACTGGCCCTCCTTTAACACCTTGAACTCATGCTCGGCCTTATCGATGAGGTGTCGCATAGGATGTACACCAATGGGTGGGGTTTGCGGCGTGGGATCGTATGCTTCGGGTGGCGGCGCGGGCGCGTCTTCTAAAGACGCCGCGGTGGTGCCGTGCTTTGATGCTCCCGAGGCAGGGAATTTGGTTCCGATGTTGGTGGCGGGTGTCGAGACGCGCGATAGGGACATGACGCAAATGACGAAAAAGACGAGGGCTGCGGTCAGGAGCACCTGCCGAGGTCGCATTCGTGCGCCCATGGCTGCTTGATTGGCAGCAGCACCGCTGAAGGTTTCCCTGGCTAGATGTTATAGTGAGTCGCAGTCCAGTGGTGGGGGTTTGGTTTGGTGAGGTAATCGGGCGGTTATAGGAGGGACAGGAGACGTCACGACGGACAGAAAGGTCTCCTTTGACTACCCAAAAGTGAAGAAGGGGGGTCTGGACTAGAAGACTACGAGGACTGGGGTTGGCTAACGATTGACAAGACGACGCTGCGACATTTGGACCGGCCAGAAAGTCATCTGAGGTGTGGGGGAAACTCAGATTGTGGTTGTCTGGGGAAGAAGGGACGATGGTATAGGCCGCGATGGTGTGCTCTAGCTACCATGCGTGTGTCTTGTCTGGTCTCGGCTTGGTTCCTGGGCCTGGGTCTCTGGGTCTTGATTCTGCCGTGGTGGTAACTCGCTGGTGCTGGACACTAATAAAGCTTAGTGGGAAATTAGAGACGTGATATGTGGAGGCCAGTATATGTGATACGTCACCTACCTCGGGTCGACTCGAGCCTTGATAAAGTTGCTTGCTGCAACTATGTACATGTAGTTAATCTTGCGATGGATGCATTTGATGGCAGTTGCGATGCCGACTTGCACAAACCGCGACTCTTAAGAAGCTGTCGTGTTCGAGTTGAGGGCACCAGTCAGACGGGCCAGGATGCCAGGTTTCACCGCGGAGGAGGTCGTTCTCGTCCTTCTTGGTCAACCCGTTTCGTTCCTTGTGGAATTCCAGATCCTACATAGAAAAAAGTGGCACCAACTTCAACGCTCTCGAATCAGGGATATTCATCAACCAATGCAAGGAAAACCAACGTTGCCGGCTCATTGGCAATGTCGGTTGGCAACGTCGTTCCAGGCCCCGGATGTGAGGGCCGGACGAGTTCTCGAATCAATGGACTTCATTTCCTTTGGCGCGCTTCTCTGCTGCATCCTCCGCCCAAAGGAGCAGGCAGGTAAAAAATTGATCGATTGCTTTGCCGCGGTCGTGGTGTGAGACCGTCTGCTGTTGCTGATCCCTGTTTCAATTAAACCCACATGCTAGAGTGCCCATGACGCGTAATTGGGGGTTGCATTGGAGCATTGCACCTCCGACCGTTGCGGCACGACAAGCAAACGATCCGACGGACGCATCTTGCACGCTTTTGTTTTGAGAACCCGACATATTGAGAACTTGGACGAAGCCATTGGTTGCTAGCTGAAATAAATACAATCCCGTTGCCCAGTGACATCAGCTTACGGGCGCAATTTTCAGGGCTGACATGTGCGAGGCTTAGATACAAGGGTTCTCAGCTTCGGTGGATACAAGATCATAGGTGAATAGGGCCAATATGTAAGTAATTTGTTAGTGATACCTCAGAATGTCAGTGATGGGCACGCCTTCCCATTGGTTGAAAGTAGGGTCAGAAGGAAGAGAAAAGGCATAAGCCAAAAAGCTCTACCATCTCAAGATAATTCGGATAACTATTATGTATAGATCATTTATGAAACAGCAGCAAGCATGCATCATTGTTCGGATTTCATACCATAAAAAGGTATATGTTCAATCCGTAGGTAGAGGGCGGCGGTTGCACGATCCTCGCGAGACATGCGCCAAAGCGGCACCGCGCTGGCGCTGAAATCCAGCCCATCATCCGGGCCGGCTCCGGCATGCCGTTTCCATGTGGGACGGGAACGATACGGGGATTTGGGAAGATTGAAAGGGGCAAACCCACAGCTAAACCGTACGCTTTAATCAAGAGCATTTGCATCGGGGTTTCCTAGCTGTTACAAGGCTACAGATCAACACTAAAATACAGATGCTATGGCTATCCCCCGCTTGGCCGAGGCGCTTTCCCACCCCCGCATCTAGGCCCTGGCATGATCATCGTTTGGCGGATCTTCCACCGTTGTGTATTTGATCTTAGAACATACTACATAGAAGCTAAGAAGCTCTTCACAACATTGTCGCAAGGGCCAATTTACACTCTATCAGTAAATGTCCAGCAAGCCAGCAGTGCGGTGCCCATTATGTGACAATACCCAGGAATGGCGCCAACCATCGAACTCCCAGCCGACTCTCCCGATATACACCTGAGCCCCCAGCCGACCCCTGAAGAGTGCATCCAAATCTGGACCGCCACCGCAGCCTCATGGAAGGACTCGTTGACCCTTCCCGAGTACATCGCCGAGGCCCAGTATCTCGCCACGGCCCCGCTTGCCCGGGATGGAGGCATGACCAGGTGGATTCTTGTGAACAAGAAGCTACCGCACGGCCAGCGGCAGATCTTCTGCTCCTGCGAGACCTTCCAAAAGCGGGCTCTCGTCAGCGACGAGAGGGGCAATGTCGAGGAGGGTATCGTTCACGGCGTCGCTAGCGTCTTCTGCCCGCCGGAGTATCGAGGCTGCGGCTATGGATCCCGCCTCATGAAGGAGCTAGCCAAGATACTACAGCACGGATGGCAGCCTGAGTATGGAAATAAGAGCATCGGCAGCGTTCTGTACTCGGATATTGGGAAGGAGTACTACGCCAGACTGGGCTGGATACCCAACCCAAGAAACGAGCACTTTGCCTTCCCGCCCGTAGAGATGGAGAAGAAGTCGGCGTTATCGGCACAGCTGATCCCTGAGTCGGAACTTCGAAAGCTCTGCCACAGGGATGAGACTACGATACGTAAAGCAATGGTAACGCCTGGCCCTGACACGGTGCAAAAGCGCGTGGTGATTTTACCAGATCTGGAGCACATGTTGTGGCATATCCGAAAGGAGGACTTTGCTACCGAGCACATCTTCGGCAAGAAAGCGGAGGCGAAAGGGGCCATTGCCGGGAGCCCTGGTAAGCAGGTCTGGGCACTCTGGGTACGCCGCTACTATAAGCACCCGGACCATCCCTGCGAGGAGGATGGTGAAAACGTCCTCTACATCGTCCGCCTTGTGGTGGAAGGCGATAACACTGCCAACAAGCCATATGAGGGCCTTTTATCGCTAGCATTGGCAGGAGCGTATACGGAGCAGGCGGCAGCGTTCCATGCCGTGCTCCAGGCCGCCCAGGCGGAGGCGGCAGAATGGCGACTTGACCAAGTACATTTGTGGGAACCCTCCCCTTTGGTAAGGTGTCTCCTCGGACAGAACAACCTTGATGCCACCTGGGTTGAGCGACATGAGACCAGTGTCGCGAGCGCGCTGTGGTTCACGGACGACGGCAATGCTGTAGATGAAGCTCCACTCTGGGTTAACAATGAATACTATGCGTGGTGCTAGGTAGGGCAGTAAGTGAAGACGATTTCTTCGTAAATCTGCGTCTCGGCACCACCGTCAGCACGAATGGGTAAAGATATGGTCTCCCCGGCAGTGAATCCGATTTTCTCGTAGAAAGGGGCTGCTTCTACGGTGCTCTCTAAGTACAAGGGAACGCCGCTCGCGTTGGACTGCTGTATGCCCCATTGTACCAACAGACGGCCAGCTCCGCGGTGACCGAAGTCGGTATCAGTACCAATGAAAGAAAGGTCTGTTAATTGTATTTATGCCATAAGTAAAAGCAAGGCAGAGCAGAGCAGGAAGTGCGGCCCGGGCAAAGCGGAGGTACACATACGATAGCAAGGAATGTTACCGACGGCGGAACGGCTCTCAACCTCGGAAGCTTTGGCGATCCAAGCCCCAAGGGTTTCGAGATCAGTACCCTCTGGCCATATCCAAGGCGCCTCGTCGTAGTCTTCGCCAGGAAGGACAGGATGCGACCACTTGGCAAACGCGACTACTGCATCATCGGTGTTCTCCGGGCCTGGTGGCATGGTGGGGAAGTCAGTAGTCTGCTTACAACAGGGTATATACTCCAAGTCTCTGGCTAGGGAGAGCCGCAGCTATAAGTCCTTACCATCAGAATTTGTCACTACGAGAACAGTTGTCTTTGGATCATTGATGTCGGCGACGGCTTTGTCCTCGATACATTGTTGCAGTCCCTTGCGGATAGCGAGGGTTGGGAATTGGGCATGGAGCATGGCGTTACGGCCAAATGCGGCCATGTGAATCTCCGCAATCCGGGACGCATCTTTGCGTACCGCAGTTCGCATTTGTAGTTGTTTCAATGGCGTAGCCATGATTCTATTGATGATTATCCGTCGCAATCCTCAACTTTGTTGGACGAGGGAATAGTAAGACTAGGAGGAATGTGATTGGATCGAGCGTCGGTAGCTTTCTCCGGAGTCCGGAATGCTAGCGCGCAGCCGGCCGTATGTCCCGTTCCCGCATGAAATCTCACGGAGGATCATATGTGACCAATTTTCAATGTAGGTACGATATGGATATTGTCAACTTGACCCGGCTTTCACGGTTCGAACGAGGATAAATGTTTTCACGACAAGCAAGTAAGGTGGACAGATGTGGCATTCTCGTGGTATCGTCAATCTTTTGGTTCTGAAAATCCTCAAGCACATGGCTTGTTTTATCCATACCCCCACAATCAACGCCAGAAAATGCTGTAGCACAGTGCTTCATCCATTCTAACCCGCAACTATTTTTTAATTTAGATCCTGGTTCAGTTCCCTATCGACCGAAGTGGTGAGTCTAGTAGAAGAAGCCAATGATCTTGCCAGCAACGTGCTTGCGGCGGGCCTCCTCGTGGTCCATGATTCCAGCGGAGGTGGTGAGGATGACGTAGCCGAACTGACGAGCGGGCAGCAGCTTGACAACCCACTTCTCGAGATCGGCGAGACGGACGTTGTAGCGGGGGGAGATGACACCAGTCTTGTTGAGACGGCCGTTCAGCTGAACGACGATCTTGCCGGAGCGGTGGTCATCGACCTCCTCGAACTCGCCAATGTAGCCTGAAGAGAAAATCAGTCAGCAAAAAATTGTGACGAAAGACTAAAAGTGAGAACTTCATTTTCATAGATCAGAGACACTTGTAAGATTCCTTCGCCCGTAGTGATACAATATTCTATCGGCAACTTAAAAGACTGTGGCCGTGGGAAGATTGAGACCAGTATCCAGTTATCATGCCGAATGGGAGCGAGGAGCGAGTGTATCACCACAGGGCAGGAAGAATCTTCCAAGCAAGTATCTCTTTCAGGTGACAAATTGTTGGTTCTCTGGTGGGTGTTGACATACCGTGACGCTGCATGACAGTCAAGAACTTGACGATGACCTTGGAGCTAGGTCGGATGAGGACCTGGCGCTTGCCGGTCTTCTCGGCGTTGTTGATGGCGTTGAGCGCATCGTTGAGGACGGAGGTCTTGACCATTTTGGCGGTGTTGTGGGTTGTTTGCGGAGATTCTCAAATCGTGGTGAGAGGAAATGAGGTATCTGCCGAAGAGAAAAAGTTTTGGTTAGCCTTCAAAAGCCATTGAGCGTGGAGAGTGCCCTCTACTCAGGATGGAGCTGAGAGAGGGTTCTGCCCGCTCAGTACTGGAGGGAAAAGCGTATCAGGGGCCACCAAGATCTGCGATAGTGGCTGGAGCTCTTCGGAGGATCAAAATCCATTTTCGCGACAGCAGCAACGACATCTCGATCGATTGGCAGCACCTGATTGCTTTCCCCTGGCTTCTTGAAGGGCGTGTCGGGACAAATCACTCCATCCTGGTGCGAACATACATACCTCGTTGAAAGTCTTGAGCGACGGTGGGCTTTGGACTTTGTGTAGAATTGTTGGTGGACAAGAGAAGGCTACTAGAAAAAGCCGAGCTGTGAAAATTATTGACGGGTAGCCTCAAGCGGTGTGTAGTGGATAGTGGGCGTGTGCGTGGCTGCACGAGCCACTTTTCTTTGCCCTAGTGAGATCTGATTGGCCCAGCAGCTCCAAAATCTCCAAGATCTGCCCCACTGAGAAATCACAGCTGTGGTTCAACGGCAGAAAGCAGAAAGTGCCTGCCACAAGCTTGCGTGGGATTGAATTGCCAATTAACAATTGATTCTCGACAAAAGTCTTGATAATTTCCCACTACCAACAACACTCACCAACAACCACAATCCCATACACCGCACCACACTCTTCGAGGATCGAACTGACATATCGCAAATCAAGATGGTATGCTCCCAATCTTCTACCGAATTCTTGCATTCCGAATAAATACCCCGCGGGCCTGCGCCTGTGATGCGCTGCCCTTTGCGACTGGCATCCCACTTTGCACACTTTGTGTGGAAATTGTGCACACAGGCGCACACAGCCTGGTCAACCCATACAACCAGCCATCGGTAATGCGCAGTGACAATTTACTAACATGTCTTTCCTCTCTAGTCGGACGTAGAAGAGAACAACGCCCCCGAGGCCCCCGAAGAGGTCGAAGTCTCCGCCGATGCCTCCAAGGGCCAGATGTCCGTTCTGGACGCCCTCAAGGGTGTTCTGAAGCTCGCTCTGATGCACGATGGTCTCGCCCGCGGTCTCCGTGAGGCTTCCAAGGCCCTCGACCGTCGCCAGGCTCACATGTGTGTCCTGAACGAGGCCTGCGAGGAGGAGGCTTACAAGAAGCTCGTCATCGCTCTTTGCTCCGAGCACAAGATCCCTCTGATCAAGGTTCCCGATGGCAAGCAGCTCGGCGAGTGGGCTGGTCTCTGTAAGTTATACACCACACATGACCTTCGTCAAGTACAATGCAGGTTACTAATGCACTTCATTTCAGGCGTCCTGGACCGTGAGGGTAACGCCCGCAAGGTCGTCAACTGCTCTTGCGTCGTTGTCAAGGACTGGGGTGAGGAGTCTCAGGAGCGATCCATCCTTCTCAACTACTTCCAGACCGAGCAGTAAGCGGAGGTCTAATTACCGGCGTTCAATGGTGGGGCGGTATAGATTTTGAGGATGGATATCACGACGTCTTCCCTATGGATTCATGGGATATACCACTCTATTTGCTGGAAATAGGGCACTTGATACTGCAATGGAATGGAAAAAGCTGGCTTGAGACAATCACCATGGAGTCCCTACCTATGACGATGTGAACGAGTGAATGAATGTGCAATGTCGGCGATAGATATGGTCTCTGGACTCTCTAGCTTGGCTCAGGTCAGTATTAGAGAGTGTTGGCACAATAACTGAGATGATGAACATAGATAGCGCATCTGTTCAAAGTCGTTAACCTGTATGCGTCTTGTTAGCCTACAACATAACATTATGTGGTCTTACCACCACAAGTAGTGTGGCCCAGTATGGACCCCTTGTCTATAATGATGGAACAGGAGTACCATGGCAAGCTTGCAGTCGTAGAAATAAACTACATAGTCAGCCCCAAATAGCTGCACCAGAATGCTACTACTTGTTCCAAGGTAAGTAATCCCATATTACTGGAGTCATAAAGATATGAAGACAAATAGAACTGGTTATGAAATTCAAAATGGCATGCTATTCCATTATTCTATATATTTTTACTGAATTAATCGGTGGGATAATCTGTTTATTCGGCTGTATTGGAAGGTTGACTAAGTGGTTTTTTTTGTACAACTGTGAGGTACCATAACATGGCGGCCTATTCTTTCCAACAAGTCGCATCGTTCCAGTCTTGCAAGGCTATCATTTCCAAATGAGTTGTCAGATATTCTGCTAAGCGCCGGGTTTAAGCACAAACAGGACCTCGGGCCAATCATAACACAGCTCATGTCGGTATCACTGCAGGTCGCATGTTTGGTGTTACATGCATGCGGGAGGAAGATCAACCAACACCCGCCGCCCAGGCTTGAGAGAAGAGAACTGGGTCTTGATAACACAGAGCTCTGCTGATCGATTCCGAAGTTTGCTAACAATATAATGTAGCTCAGACCCGGCAACAGATCATGGGCACCCATACTTCAACGTGAGTTCTAAGTTATGGTACCAGAAATCAGATGCGGTTCTTGGCGTCGATCGGGGTCATGGAAGAGACAGAAATCGTGCAAACCTCGCCGGACGAGGGCTGCTCCGCGCTGCTCCGTTATGGAAGCGACGTGACGCAAGATAGCGACGATTTAGAAGAAACTGGCGGCTCGGATGAAAGTGATGACTCGGACGAAGAGTTGTCTCCATCTTATTGGAACTCCCCAGAACAGGTAGAAAAACAGCTACGTCTTCTCGATGTCGATCCTCCTGGGAGGGAGCCTTTTCTCTGCCACCAATGTCAGGCAACGAACATGTCTGCCGCTCTGGACCATACTTCCAAGGCTGGACAAGGGGCGTCCAGTCCAGTCGCTGTAGCCGAACGAGTCGGCCTCGACCCGAACTGTGCTCTCTGCAGCCTCTTTGCGAGGACTTTTCTGTCAGAGGTGGACGAGGGCGTGGCACGGTCTGCGCCATGGAAACTCTCGGCCTTCAATAAGCGTAGCATGCTTGTGGACTCGCGCATTCGGTATTTGTTCCAGCCCGATGTGGAAGTGGCGATACTGCATTCCGGGTCCACCACTCACGTTCAGCACATCAACGAAAGACGAGTCGAGAGAGAAGGCTATCTGGCTTTCGCGAGGACTCGCGACTTGCGTGCGATGCTGGAGAAGAACGAATCTTCAGAGGCTTACCCCTTGTCGAGATTCATCGACGCTCAATACGATCCTGGAATGGTTCGTGAGTGGCTCGAGGCTTGTGACATCGATTTAGACGACACTTTCAGCATACGCGGAATGATGGTCATCGACTGCCGGTCATACACCATCGTGAACTACTCGGCCGAAATGAGATATTTCGCCCTTAGCTATGTATGGGGTCTGGCGGGCCGCGACATGGTCTCGCTCGATAACCGCCGGTCTGTTGAAGCAAGCGCACTTTCCCTGCCGCCAATGGTTCCAAGGGTGGTATTGAACGCCATGCAGGTGGTGACGGATTTAGGTTATCAGTATCTTTGGGTAGACCAGTTCTGCATCGACCAGTCAGCCGGGCAAGAGCATGTCGGCGATCACATCTCCAAGATGGACCTGATATACTCCAATGCGCTTGTGACTATCATCGCCGCCAGTTCCCAGGGGGCCCTGCCTGGAGTGGGCGGTACTCCCAGGGCAGGGCAGATGATGCTGAATATCAGAGGTCGGGTGGACGAGAAGATGGGCACTATGGAAGACGATATAACCGTCTTCTCTACACCGCCTGCGTTCAAGTATGCGCTTCCGGTTACGGTCTGGCACAGTCGAGGGTGGTGTTTCCAGGAATCTGTCCTAGCCCCACGCAGGTTGTATTTCATGGATTACGAACTGGTCTTTCAGTCGGAGGAGATACACGCCAGCGACTCATACCCGGAGCCTATTGTTAACGGGGAACTCATATACGACACGGCATTCCCTGAAAACCCATCCCTGGCATGGCCGCAATGGCATGACCAGTCCGACAGAATCTCGCTTTCGGAAACGCATGACCTGGAAGATGCAATGGAACATTTTACTGACAAGGTCGAAAACTTTCAGGCGCTACTCGAAGTTTACACGGACAAAAAGTTAACCATGGATTCGGACTCCATCAATGGGTTTGCAGGGGCTATCAAAGTGTATTGTCGCCATGATCCAACGTTCAAGACTATCCAGGGAACCCCCATATTTGACGCGAGCGCTGTGCCTACTACTTCGGCAGAATACATGCGGACGCTCCTGGATTTTCAGAACGAATCCCTCCTGAATGGGCTTTGCTGGGCTCATGATCGTTTTTGGATAAAAGAAACGCCTGCACGGAGACCCTCTTTCCCTTCTTGGAGTTGGGCTGGCTGGGGAAGCAAGGCTTCTTGGTCAATTGGCGGATGGCATAGAGAAAATATCGGTAAAAGTGCAGCAGGCCTTAAATTTCAAGGTCTGGAATGGAGAGGTGGCAGCACCACAGACTGCATGGACATATGCGAGTCAAGACAACGGTGCGGTGACCCAGATTACATTATAGGGGGAGGCTTACGTGCTGAGCAGCATGTCCAATGGAAGAGACTTGGGGGATGGGAGCAGTGTTGAAGCAAGTGGTGAGACTACTGGCAGGTACCGGATTAAGTATTCGCCAAGATTGGTGAGTGTTGATGTGCACGAACAGGAAGTCGCTAAGAATTTCGAGATTGGAAAGTGGTCTTATCTGTTGATGGCAATGGAGCCTTGGGGAGAGTCGGATCTCCATTTGCTACTATTAGTGGTGTCATGGGCTGATACAGACGATATCAGGCAAGGCCGAAGGACATGCTATCGACTGGGGCTGGATAGTGCAATGGTACCAAAGTCCTGTGATATTGAGGCTCTCCCAAGAACTAGATTTCGGCTTGGCTAGGTTTCATTTTCGAAGATTTCCTGACGAAAGAGCTCGTCTCACATCAGTCCCAACCTTCAACGTAGCATACTTTATGTAAGTAGACATTCAAATTTGTATACTGGGCCAGGTGGAGAGGCCACTACAAGGGCTCACGAAGAAGAATATGGTAACCATCGCCCGTCTTAACCTCGCCAAGCGATGCAGCATATTTAGACACATCGTCAACCTTGCACTCTGGGATGCTGAAGGCAACTTCCATGAAAGACGGGTCGTAGGGTGTCAACCCCTTTGTAATCTTTGGCAGCAAACCCCCTATTTGCATTCTATCAGTGAATCTGTTCTAGCGGCCTGGTAGTAGATTCGAGTGGACTCACCTAGCTTTGCCTTGTCCTCCGAGTATTTCCTGGCAACTGCATCGAAGTTGTTCTCCTTTAGTCCAGATAGGAGCAAGGCGCGAGCCTCCTCCTTCTTCGAGTGCTTGGCGCACTGCATCAAGCAGTCAGTACCGAAGATCTTTCATAGCGACCCGGCACAATGGAATGCAACGTACCAGGATATGGCGAACCTTGGCATGTTGAGCCCCCTTCACAGGAGCAGCTTTCTGCTCAGCAGCACCTCCTTTCCCTTTCGTTTTTCCATCTACCGCCTTGGTGTCCTTTTTCGACTTATTGTCGTCTGCTTTCTTGTTGCCCTTGGCCATTTCGACGGTTTAGTTTTCGAATGCTGACTTGAGGTTCTCTCTGCCTTGCCGCCGTGGCCTTCTACCGCTAGTCTTGGATCCCCCCGCTTTTTGAACCAAGTATATGCAGCTAGCCCTAAAGTCAGCGCTTGCACATACATCATATCGGCAACACAGAACAGCAGTGTAACGATGGACGAGACCGACGCCCTCAATTAGGTAGTATTCGCCAAGAGGACAAGAAATCCAGGTTCGTGATAATGCATCTCATGAATCTTCGATTCCGAAAGGCTACTTCGGGCCAAGAACACTTGGCCAAGCCCTCATCAAGTTTACTCGGAGGAAGTTTATACCAACAGGAAGGAGCCCCACCGGCAGCCACGAATCAACTCTGCAGTTGCCCTCTTGAGCTCGATTGCCGTCTTGCAACCATAGCATTTCCAACAAGTGATTGACTGGACTTGGTCCAGTTTCGTTGAGATCCAATGGTTCCCTGGCCTCACAATCCGCGTGTAAATAGACGATGGCCATTCCTGAGCGCTCTCAAACTCAGTACCAGCCACCACTTCTTCGCTCACCCTTCCACTCGTACCGGAACATCTTCAGCTTCTAGGAGAACGATGCCCTGAACTCACAGTCCCGTCTCCAACTCTCTCTATCCAGCCTGTCTTCTTCCCTCTGGATGTTCCACTCCATATACTTGGCATTGCCAATCCTCTTCATCTCGTTGCCCTCCAATTTCTCGTACAGCGCCCAGTCATCAAGCTGCGAGGGTTGCGGGATCCGTTTCAGCTCATCCATTGGCCGTTGCTCAAGTACCCGTTGCAACTTTAGCTCGAGGCGATAGGTTTCTGACACGATGTCTAGTTTTGTGCCGTACTGCCGGATGGTATATCTACAGACCATGGGTCAGTCCTCATTTATACTGATATGCTGTTGGAAACAAATTCAACGTACAGGCCTTCATAACGGATGCCTGCGTCGGGGGCATATATGCTCCTCAGACGATAGCCCCTGAGAAGTCGGATCTGCTTCCCGACCTGCGAGATCAGAGGTATGTGCATGTCGGACGAACGGCCATATCGTATGTACTTGGTGAGTTCGGCTCCATTCTCATAGATGACTTCTTCCCTGCCTGTGAGAAGGGGCAGTGTGGTGATTCCATATCGGCCGCCCGTGGGCTCCTCGACCGAACTTGTGACTATACCATCGCGTTGGGCACAAGCTAGGTTGAGCCACCAGCTATTCCCAACGTAAGCAAGATACACCAAAGCTCCTCAAAGGGTGACGGGGCTTCATGTACTCACTGTCCGGCTTCGAATTGCAAGCGGCCTTCTAATTCCGAGATTGGATTGGTTTCCTTGGTCTGCCACTTCCCGATTTCATAGGACAAGTCGTTATTGAATGAGACCTCTCTTAAGCGACCGACCCTTACTAAGTCCTTCATGCGGTGGTTGTCGATGAGGAGATATTGCTCGAGGAAGCGCTGTCTCCACGCATTTTGCAGCTTGGAGGCGAGGTCTTGCAGCTTGTCAACTTGTGCCACCATTACCCAATATCCCAAGTGCAGAACCGTTGCGTAATTCGTGTCTTTGAGCAAGCGGGCGAATTCTATCATATCCTGGAGCAGTTTGTCGAGGTGGGCATATTCGATACAAGCAAAGTCCAAGGCAGGGTCAGTGTACACCTCATCCTTAACAGCATCCTCCAAGAAGTTCTTGAGGTTGGTGTTCTCTGTCTCGAGGCTTTTCTCATGCTTCATCGAATGCCGAGCTCTGTCAGACAGGCACAGCAACGTGTCCTTGTCCCACTTCGGTCTAGTACCAGCCTCGGAGCTCAGTGATTCATTAGATGCTGCTGCAGAGCTCAGTGTTAGTATGCTCGCAACATTGTGTACTCGTGGGCGGGACCTACTTCTCGGGGATGGTGATCTTCTGGCAAACGGTAAGCCGCTCCCATCAAAACTAAAGTGTCGAATGTTTGGACTCAGAAGCTACGACAAGGCAAGGTCAGAATGTGCCTAACACTAGGTAACGGAATCACCCACTTGATTCATGATAAGGTCCTTCTGTCTTCCGAACAGTGACCGTGAGTTGGCATCGTCGGTCGATTGTAAGGGGGCCGGTCTGGGCTTAGGGAGCGGTCGTTCTCGGCGCGACTTGGTGCTGTGACGATTCGTCAGAGCGAATCTTTCTAGTTTGCTCATTTTGGCTCGATGCCGTTGGCTAGGTACACTGGATGATCGGAAAGGGTGTGCTTGTGCGTCGATGCCACGATGGCTTAGATTGGGCGCAAGGCAAGGAGGAGGTATTTTGGGTCCGCCGGTAGTCTGCCCCTGCAGGCATCTTCTCTACAACAGCCAAGAAGAGTAAATATAATTCCGAAAAGAACGTATCGATATGTATGACAGATATGTAGGATTCTTTGTAAAGAGTCTGGCGCAAATGGGCAATCTTCCGGACAAAGACATTCTGAGCGGCCCAGACCGCTGCCATAGTTGGAAAGACAAAGAGAAGGAGCCATCCATCTCTTTCTGGCAGCATTATACAAGATGTACCTTCTTCACTGGACGCCCCTTCCAAATCCTGGTAATGCCGTTCAGGTGATGGGCTTACACGTCCTTTTCCAGGCATTCGACGCAAAGCATCGTCAATGATCGGCCAACGGACCATTCTGTTCAACGCCACGGAATCTCAAAGATAGAGTAAGTACTTAAATTTAAACAACTCAGGTAATTGGACCAAAATTCGTATAAATTGTTCATGGTCGCCAATCCTCTTCCTCAGCATCATATTTGTCAATTTTGCCTTGTGGGCTTTGGCGTGTAACTACACCCGTAACTCGCCTGACCACTGCTCTGCCGCACCCATTACCCAGGAGATCGCGAGCGCCCCTCGCATCATGAAGGGTTTACCGCCGGTGTGAAGTTGTATCTCAGGCACCCGGCATCCACGTACCCGCCCACCCCGCCGTTGCCGGTGCAGTTGTTCCAGTTATCGTACAGCAGCTCCGTACAAACAAGGTCGTGACCCGGCGTGTCCTTGGACGTCTGATTCAGGGGCCGCGCCGGGCTCGCCTTGTCGACGGAGGTCTTGCAGCCGGCCACCCAGCTGATGGCGAAGTAGTACGGCACGTTGCTGATGGTCGCGCTGTAGGTGATGGGCGTTTTGCCGTCGTACATTTCGTCCTCCACCAGCGCCGTATTCATGCACGCTTGCTGGCTGCCTAGCTGCACGTTGTCCCCGACGATGGGGCCGTGGTCCGGGAAGTCGGACTCGTCGTTGCAGTGGATCTGGCTCAGGGCAAGGGCCGTGATGGATGCGGTCGCGGAGGGCGGGGGCGGCGTGTATCCGGCGGAGGTGGTGGATGATGCGCTGACGATTGGGCTTTGGACAATGGAGGTGTACTTCAGGCAGCTGTAGTTATCTGCTACGTTGCAGATGAAACCTGATGGACAGCATCCATTGCCGCAGCAGCTCGTGCCTAGAAGATCTCAGTATCCTACTCCTACTGCCAGGACCAGTCTCTTTCGGAGAAGGTTATATGAATGAGCATGGGTATTGGGCGACTTACTATTCCCACATAGGTTGTACTGGCCGCTGGGCGTCGTGCAGCAAGTATCGCCATCAAGATACGAATAGCATCGATCCTGACACCAGAGCTGTTCTGACGTGCAGTTTCCGGTACCCAATGCACCTCCAACCAGCAACAGAAGAAGTGGAAGAAGCCACCGAGTTACCAGAAGGGCTGGGAGCATGATGATCATGGTGACCGTCTCTTACTGCAGCAAATCACAAACTCCCCGAAGTTCTTGGCTTACTGAGAATGCGAGAACGTTGATTGTGGTTTCTCGGGGACCGCCAGAGGTGTAAATCAAGAAAAGACAGGGCCTACTTGCGGTCGTTTGACGGTGGAAGAGGCAGGTGAGGCGCGAAATAGACTTGACGTTACTAAATGATTGTTTGCTTGCCTCCCGTTTGTCCCGCAATCCGTACTTCGTTTGCGCTTCTTGACACATGCTTTGCGAATAACCTCAATCACAGGACGTATCTTCATCTGCATCTGACACTGACAAGTTCTTTCCGTTTTGGGTATTCCCAATCAATCCTCTCCTCTACAAGATCTCCGTCAAATTTCATCATCGTTCATTATCATGACGTCCCGCCCTCTGAGGCATCGTGTCCAGGCACAGTCAGTTGATCCCGATGGGAAGCTGCAGGGCCACCTAATCGTCCAACGCAAACTCCGTACGGCAGCTACCAGAACCCGGAGGAGCGTTTGACGAGGGCCCTGCTAGTTCCTCGCAAAGTTCAGCACGTGAAGCTATCGGGACAGGATCAGATGGGAACCTTATCGCTGGAAGAAGACTGGATGGATGTGAGCATAATCCGGCTCCTGATGGCACGCCTATTGCTGGGTATCTCGTCTCGGCTACACATCTCGTTCTAGCAGATGCCAACATCTGATCTAAAGCGTTACTAGCACGGGTTGGGACGTAACCTTTTCAGTTCGATTGTTTTTTTCTATATCCCGTAAGGGTTGGCAATAGGTTTCTAACGCGTCTAAGCATCGTCAAGCGGCTGTTGACCTTGGCTACCCAATCCCTCGGGATCTACTTGCCTGCCCCTTTTTCGGTTCATCTGTGAGGCGTTCGATAATTGAACCAGCCACGTGCGCCTACGGGGGTTTCTCCTTGCGACTTTGTTTACTCTTGACCGGTCTATACGCCATGCCTACCGCAGCCTGTCAAGATATGTCTTGGATGCCCAGCCGTCGAATATGGCGCAGAACACCTCGTTTCGGCTGCCGTGATTCGCTTTGCCCCGCGCCGTTTCCTATTCCTCTTACTCTCTCTGCCTATAACGGACGCCACGCATGCAGGGCGTTGTGTTCCTGAACGGGCTGAGAATACCCGGGCCCCTGACCCAACCCCCCATGCAACACACGCACGCGGTGACAGGAACGCCGAAACGCCACCTCCTGCTGGAAAGCGGTAGATCAGCTGCATGGTCAGATCTGGTCTCGGAACAGGCCACCGAACGACAAGCGGCCGTATGTACACACGCCACGAGGTGACGCGCCGTGCCCGATTACCAGGGACACACTGGCTGGCACATGCTTGCTTGGACTTTTTGAATTAAAGGGAGGGGCAAGCACTTATGTTATAGTCCAAGTAGAAATATCAGTCTCGTTAAAGCTGATCCTTCTAGGCGGACAGTAGTATGGCTTTGCGCCTCAAGGGGTTTGCTCACTCTACGCTACGTGCGTGGACGAGCTGACTACCATCTTGAGAAAAAAAAAGCCCACGTGCCATCGTCACATCTGGAGTTGAGTTGCACGCATATCTACGACCTACCTACCATGCCCCACGTACAGCACCACGATGCTGCTATAAGAACGGTGGGAGGAGCAGTGACGGTGCGTACGGACACATGTATGTCTTGCGAAGCGACTGCAACCCAAAATTCAAGACAAGACTATGTATGGTAGGACGCAAGTAAGAAAAAGGGAGAGCCGGGAACAGACCCGGGACTCCATCGAACAAACCATCGCCCCAACAAACGTTTCAAGGCGGGCTTTTTGCCGCATGTCAGATCCAGCAGAGGGGGAAGGGGGGCAACCATTGGCCAGGGAGGCGCGCCTCAACGTCCATTTACGGAGCTGGGACATGTGGTAATACGTCCGGTAGGCTGTGTATAACCATGATATCCCCACGCAACAGTGGAATCATCGTGGAATCCTGCTGCGTGGTTGTAGGGCTGGTTCCTTCCAATCGGAATATCTAGTATCACGGAATCACATGTCTATCTGCCTGTTTGTTAATCCTTCGTGCTTTTCCCCCTCCCTGCCCATCTCAAAGAGGCCACATATGTACGTAAGCTGAGAGCAAAGCACGCTACACGTACGCATACATACATATGCAGCTGCTGCCAATGTGGATGACAATGATGCAGGCGGGATTTGGAGTTTTGAAGGATGAAGTCCAGCTTCGCATCTAAACCCCGATTAAGCATAATCGCCAACGTCGGGTTTTAACGTGGGAATCATTTTCACACGCCGATTGGACCGGAGGAAGCATCGCTATCGATCCTAGTGCACGAAAGGGGATCCCCCAGCTGTTTTGCCCTGCTTGCCCAGGAGCCCAGGCTGCCAGGGTCGCCGAATGAGGATTATCCTCCTATATGTAAGGACTTTTATCGATTTTTGTTGTCATCATATGCCGGAGATGATAATTGGACAAACAGTGCTCCTTCAGGATCAATGGCCAGGCCCTGGCCAGAGGGCCGAGAATTTGAACGGGGAATTGCCAATCTTCATCACAATGATCACATCTGCCTGGCTGCTAGCAAGGGCACTGCGGCACGATGTAGGAACTCATGGGCCATGCGCTTGATCTACCACTTCGCTTTGGCCTCATTAATCTACCGAGATGTCTGTGTTTGTCCTGCTCGCTTCGACGAGGGTCAGTCAAGGCAAGCACAAGCACAAGCACATGCCGAACACCACACGCGGTCTCGGCCAGAGCCGACGTAACCCCAGCAGACCATCGTATCATTTGGGCATGGAAAAGAAACGCACTGGGCATTAGACAGCTACGGTCGCAATAAGAGTGGTGCGGAGTGGTGCGCTCGGCCAGGTTCATTCAGTCACGGTTTTGCGTTGCGACGACGCAGCAGGGACGCAGGCATGGCAGCATGGATTCTGGCTCTTCCTTACCCAAGTCACCCTGCTCCACCACGAATGGCAAGGGGGGAGGATGAGAAAGACACTGTAGAGAGAGAGAGAGAGAGAGAGAGAGAGATGACAAGGTCTGCAACGTTTGTCTCGTCAATGTGACAGGCAGGGCAGGCTGACAAGCTCGTTGGCTGGATCTGTCTGGCCTTGCCTTACTGGACGGAACATAAAATCAAAAACATGGTATGCCAGGATTCCCATATATTCCCCGAGCGTTTATGGATCGCGCAGAGGGATCGCGAAAGGAGAACATTAAAAAAGAGCCCTGTCCACCACTCGGGCCCCATGTGCGGTGTCCGCGAATGTAACGCTGGTAGTGGGAAGACCGTCGTGAGGCTCCGCTTTGACAAGGAAAAAGCAAAGGGACACGAAGAGGGGGGAGAGTGGAGGGGTTTGTGGGCAGAAGGTTTGGGGACGACAACGTGGGAAAATGTGAAAATGGATTCCCTGGTGGTATCAACTGTCGGTAGCGACAAGAATACACAAAACGCCAACACAAGGCCAAAAAAAAGAAAAAAAGAAAAAGAAAACCACCTCATGCTATCTTGGGTCGGGAGTCTTGACCGACTCGAATGATCTTCGGACGAGCAGATGCAGCCGACGGGTTTTGTTTTTGTTTCGCGCCACAAGCCAGCTTCTAGTTAGTCATTGAACAGTCAGTCGGGTCGTCAGAACCAGTCAGAAAGAACGAAGCGCGCCATCTGGGTATCGCGTCAAAAAAAAGACCGACAGACCGACACAACATGCGTGTGGTCCCGGTGGCCTGGGAATGGAATCCCTGAAGCCAGATTCGTCGCGTTGTTGCTTATGCACTCCAGCTCCAGCTCGTCCCAATCCAAACCTTTCTGTTCCGTGGTTCTTGGGCTGGCCCGCAGGGTGCTGTTGCTTATTGCAGGAAGGAGGTGAGGTGATGGATTCATGCCTGCTCTCTCTCTCTCTCCATTTTTGGAAAGTGATTCGTTACCAATCGCCGAATCCGTGGGTAAGTTGTCATCGTCGGTATCCGAACGTGGGTTCAGAAAAGGAACTTTGGGTGCAAGTACACTCACTTTTTTTTGCTTGCCCATCGACATGTGCTGTGCTTTCCGGACAACCCCCCACTACGCACCCACCCCTCGTCACTCATCATAGACTCACAGCGGAAAGATATCAAAAGCAAACATAAGGCGGTTCGGGCTGGCCCGCGAATTGATCTATCACACTTCCCATTGCTATGGTGGATGCGGCGCGCACGCATGGTTGCATGGGGCAGAGAAAGAAAAGTGATAGACCTGATGGCGGAATTGACAGCGCACGTAGCGACAAAATCGACTCCAACAAGCTCTGGAGATCTTTCGGGTGGAAGTTCCTGATGAGCCAAGTGTTTTGTAGATCGCAGAAGTTAGATCTCCATCCATACCTGGAAATGGATGACTGGGTTAGGGGAGTTCGCGAGAGGCGGGCCTTGTTCGGCCATCTGAAACGATAGCTCGTGCCCGCAGAGCGAATATAGAGAGAACATGTCGGAATAGATTAGGTAGTCTCCTGACCGCCCCTGATCCAACGCCGTCTCCCTCTGCCGGCCGCCGCGATGAAAATAGCTGAAACAAGCCACACACGGAGAGAGATCCCGGGCTCTCGCAGGTCTGCGCATGGCGCTGAACATGGCTCGGTCCCGGGTGATGGCTGCTGCATGGAACGACTCAGCCGGGAAAATAATACAGCTTCATCTGAAGCATCCTCATACGATCCCGCTATGTATGTCTTATGGTCAGCTCAGCTGAAAAGCAAAAAAACAAGGACATGCACATCTCGAGATGGTTTCATCCCAAGCTTGAGTCCATGGCTAAGTCGTCTTGGGATGGAACGGCTCCTCGCCGGCGGCAGATAGATACCCAGAGTGTCGGGCTTATTAGTGGTTGTTTTTTAGGGTGGTGATAGGACGACACTCGTCAGGTCTTGTAGGCCACCTCTCTCAGTACAAACATGAAACATGACACGATCATTAGCAGACAAATTCTCGTCCGTCTTTCTCAAGGCCGGTTCCCAGCACATAATTATTTCAGGTGAACCGAGAAAAAATTGCGATACGTTTCGCAGCTTCTACTTGCTAGGGAGGTTTTACCACGCCAGGAGTGGTTAAGCGATGCTGGCTCTCTTTTCTTTCATATCGGCCCTTTCCTGCACCATCAGGAGGATCGTCAGCGGCAACGGCGTCAAATGTGTAAGGAACTCCTGGTCTGCGTCTAGCATCGTCTCCAGGTAATCAGGGTCCTTGCGCCTAGAAAGGACGGCGTGAAACCGGCGCGGATGTTAGCTCGGAAGACGACATTCCAGAAGATTGAGATTCTACTACTACACCTATCGTAGTCTGTTGCCAGCTGTTTTAGGCATGGCGTCATTCTCGAGCAGCCTGAGCGACTTTAGTCCAGGAAAAAGAGGCCGTAGTGTGAATAGTGTAAGTCGCAGTGCATGTTTCTAAGTATGTATCTCCACGAGGAACTGACTGCGTCCCATTACTACTAGAGGGGAGCCATGTGATGGTGATGATGAGCTTAACTCTAGCGTGTTGATATCGCGGGGTTGTAGAGTCCGTCTGGTCGAGGCTGAACGAAAGAGCTCAAGGGCTCAGTTGCCTCCATGTGACCTGTGCCAGTGTTACAATGCACGGTGGCTTTGATTCAACGTTAAGAAGGCTTGAGTGACATTCCGGGTGGCGTTCAGTGAACCCCCGGATGTTAGGCGAGCAACGCGTAGCGGCATTTACGAGAAATTCGGACAGAAGCGCCGAAAAGGCCAAAGGAGAATTAAGAGGCACGGTGTCTCGGAGCTATATGTATACGACTCTCTTATGTGATTATTATGGGACGCTATAGGCTGCCTGGTTGCATTTGACGTCCGGCGAGGTTGCATCGCGAATTGGCGCGATGTAATGTTGTCCGGGTACTTTGGTCTTTCGTCTGCCTCTGGGCCATGCATTTCACTGAATCAAGCGTGTGCAAGCGTGCCCATTCGGGTTGGGGATACCGGAAGTAAGATCTGACCATGCCGTAGCAATGCAACGCTGCCTAGGTTAACTTCTCGAGTGCCGGGCGAGTGCCTGATATCCCCCGTAGCCGTGGGCCGGGCTGTATCGGGTGGTTAAAAAAAAAGCCGCCCCGACTGTCCAGGGCCAGGGATTTCGGGGCGTGGCCTGCTCTCGGCAGTTCTTCGTAAATAGGGCCACCTTGACGGGCGATTTTCGCGTGGTCAAGGTCTGGAGAAAAAGTGAAGCGATGAGGCGATCGGGCTCGCGGTGCCTTTTTGGTGGAGCGGGCGCCCTGGTCTTTTTCTCGCGAGCGGTTTCAGGCTGCTGATCAATTAATATATGTAAGGTCGGATCGTACATCAAAGCTCAACGTCTTTTCGCAACGTCGCGCCGCCTGATGGAGGAGCAGCAAGAAATAAAAGGCGGGGGGAGTGAGGGAACATAGACTTACTTACACGACGACGATGAGATGCCTCAATCAGTCCTAGTATGGACATCAAATCGCGACGGCCAGCGTTACACCGCAAGTCGAATGGTAATTCTAGAGTCGCAATCACACTTGTCAAAGTCTGCAGGCACACGGACGTTGCAATCTGTATCTCACACATGAGTATATCTGCCCGTTGACGTATTTTGTTTCACGCAGTGACCAAACGTTCTGGCGATCCCCAAATCCATGGTTCCGAAACATGCGGCTCAACTATGCTGTAGCTCTGGGACCAGATTGGAGCCGCAAACGACAAATCACAAACCGCCGAGTCAGTCTTTGTAGGCCGGCGGTCTGCAGCCGAATTCGGCTCATGAGCGATTTTGCCATGTCACAAACGTCCATATCCATACGAGGCCCGCTCTGATGTCAATCTGCTCAAATTGACGCCTGGTAAACAAGTTGGGAGATGACAAATATATGTGGTGCGTGTATCCTGATGACTTTGCTTTTGGAGATAGATGACTGTGCACATCTTACCAATCGGACCAAGCTGCAATGATACGTATACCCTAGTAGACCGAGATGCATTGCTGCTTTTCTCTGTTTCCTATCACAAACCGGTAAGTCTTGCCCAGTATCGCGAAATGGGTCTTCCCGCTTCAGAGTGATGCTTGCAGATTTCCCTCCACACGTACTCTGTATGTAAGGAAGGTATGTAAGCTTGCGTGCTAGTGAAGGGGTTACCCGCACTGCAAGTTGCGTATAAAGGAATTGCATCCTTGGCTCTCTCTCGTGTAACCCGATTATGTAGTGGATATGTTGTACCTTGCAGAGAGTGAAATGAGGCGTGAGGCCAGAACGACCATGAAGCTGGTATGCTGCATCTGTATGTCCTACCTAGTATCGGTTCGAAGTCTTGCCGATTCGCCGGCTAAACGTTTGCTAGTATATCTACGAATATCTTTACGTGATTGACACCCCAGAACGCGCAATAGCGTCAGGAAAACGGAGCAATATTCCCTGAGGGGGCGGAGCGGCCTGCATAGATACGAGGCGGCGGCAGTACCTGTTTATCGACAGACGACCCGAGCTGTCGGTATAATCGTCCTCTTGGGAAAGTAGTACACGCACGCCGTCTGCGCACGCATATGCATCAGGCAGGGGGAAAGCTGAGGAAGATCTCAAGGATGCCGGGGGGCTCGGCGAGGACGATGACTGGAAGAGAGGGTGTGTAGGCACCATGTAGGGAACCCGGACCGGTTTTCGTAAGTCTGACTGCAGCATATTGCCTGCACGATGGCCGGGGAAATAGACTGCTCTGGGCGACTTTCCATGTGTGCCTCTCTCACATCTCGCAATGACCAAGGGGTGCTCGGCCTCTGCGAGAAAAGCTTATAGCGTATCTGTAAGTAATCGCCGTTGCAATGTGCCATATAATTTGATGGCTCTCCCGATACCCCCCTTCCTCAGGACCATGCGTCCCCGCAATTTCTGTCATTACGTCGTAATAACACAGTCGTCATATCTGTCGCGGTGTTGTCGTCGTCGTTGCGCATCACGCCCGTCCTGCATAGTAGTTCACACAAGTTCGAAATCACCGCACAGGCTGATTGGAAGTTTCTGTTGATTTCGGCTGGGCATCCTTTTGGCACATCCCGTTTGTGGGTGGACGAATGCCCAATTTGTGCAGATCATTCCTCCAATAGTGAAAGATTAGTGCGTGCCTGGTCGGGATTGTCGAATCACGATCTGAATTGGGGCCAGGATAGGAATGAACAGACTCCAAGGGTACCATGCCCAAAAAGCAGTACGAGGATAACTCATCCTTGTCGCGAAGCAGGGCAGACAGGGATATTGTAAGAAGCCCCCCAAGCGTTCAGGAACCTTACGGACCCCCTGTCACCTGTTCACCCGCGGTCCAATTGACTGCTATCCAACTCGCCCAGGCACTTTTGAAAGAGTTGGTCCTCCTTTTTTTCTTCTCTTTTTTTTTATGCCTAGATGGTTCCAAACGAGAGTCGGAATAGGTTCGCATAGTGCCGACCCTTCCCGGCAATCTTATAAAAGTTCAGTGTGCTTATGCTCAATTGCCAAACTCCAGGATTGCTGTTTCTGTGCCGTTCTCATATACCAGTAAGGTGCTAGAAGGACTTTTAATTTGCCTGTTTATTAAAATTGCAGTTTATCTCCCGAAGTAGTGGGTGGATGAGATCACCCCATCTCCATCCATCCCAATCATGCCCCGATTCGAACGGTTCGAACATTCTGCCACTTGTCTCGTTTTGTATGTGCGCTAGCTCTCAAAACAGCCAGGCCAGAGCCGGCCTGCTTGCCCAGGAGGCCGATTTGGCCACCACAGAATAGTCTGACGCGCCGTTTCTGGTGGCTTGAGATTCCCGAGCGAAGGAGAAAAGGCACAGAACAATGTTAGGCCATAGCCACAAATGGTAAAGATCAGGAATATCACATCAGGTAGATGACGATCCAGGGAGAAAGCCGTTCCCAACCCCCCACACGTCAAAGTCCGAGAGCCCTCGAGCGCAGACTTGTTCGAACTCTACAGGTCTGATATGACGCTTCAACCAAATTGAGCAGCTTATACTTAATACCATATTCTACGACATGACTTGCTCGCAATCCGCTGTCAAACCGGCTGCACCCAAGTCGGGGACCACAACTCCTGGTTTCCGGTGGCCCAAGTGGTTCTGGCCTGGTGGGACTCTTCTGACCCTGACCCGTTCTGGTGAACTTGGGAGTCGCAGCAGTCTCTTTTTGGCAGTGGCTGTCTATTTGCAGTAGCCTGGCCCGAGTCATGGATGTTAGTCGAGTCTTGTCTCTGGCTACTCCGTACTAGGCACGGGATATACAGCCCAGACCGAAACAATCCTCCAGATACCACCACTAATCGAAGCATGGTTGGCTGCTTCTCGCCGGCTTACTATGTGTTCTCTAACATACTAACCTTGGTCTCAGGGCGAACCTTTCGTTTAATGGCGTGCTTCTAAAGGTCTCGCCACGTGCCGAATATCCAGATGTGATCTGTGTCAACCAAGTCAGTCGCCCATGACAGTTATCGGTACTTGATAGTCGAGTGTAATTAGAGACGGAACTTGCCAAACAAGGCCCTGCAGGTTGTTGTCCCCTTACTGTGTAGAGCACGATCAGACACTGATCTGCTGCGGGTAAATACAAAGAGAAACAGGTCCTTCTGGGAGAAGATTATTAGTACGATCCTCCGAAGAGGATTGCCAGTTGCAGTTGCAGTTGGAGTCTGATAGATGAAACATTTCGGGCTGGGTGCAGATATGGAATTATCTGATTGGTCGAAATCGTGGCTTGGTATGCACTCTTTGTCAGATTTACAACCGGTCTCAACCACTCAGATATCAGCTTGGGTAGCATCCTGACAACCGACTAGAGGGACTAAAACTCCAGCTTACGGCGGCACTTCGCTCTCAAGAATCTCCTTTCGAAGGCGCTCGACTCGTTGCTGAACTCTATTTTCTAAAAAAGAGTCCCGCCAACCACCTATCTAGTCTAGCGGTGAAGTCAAGTCAAGTAAAGATGGGCAACAAACAAAACGTCTTCATCGACTTCAAACACTAATAAGGCTATCTGCATGTGCTGCAGCAGCACTTACACTTCATCTGGGGCCACCTACGTAGTAAAAAGCAAGTCTACGTACGATATGCATTTGGCCTGAGCAAACCGCTAGATGCCAAAAACCCTGGCCAGCCAGCAAGGGCTACGTGCATATAAGAAAAGACCAACCTATGTAGACAAGACTCCAACCTCACGAGCATCAATGGATACTTCCACCGGTGATCATGGCCCATGCGTCCAGCCGACCATCAAGTTCTGGAGATGCTAATAATATGTTGTTATCTGATGTCGACAGGGCCAACGGGCATTTCGCAAAACTCCGAACTAACCAGATCTAGCAACCTATGCAAATGTCATATATTGAATATCTTGATATGCCAGCACCCATATAACACTTTGAGGAAAAGCTGCAGAGGTAATCACTTGGTCCCGTTCATTTTGTGATAGTTATGTACATACATAACTATGAGCAATCGATGAAGGGTTGGCTGTTTTGGTGGTGAAAAGGGTTGGTCGAACTGGACAGGGCCTCTCATCCTCTCGCCGTGACCGACCTGTGCCACGACAGAACTCGGGTTTACAGTGTGAGATGAACGCACGCGAATTAATATGTAAGGAGGTGGGAGGTGGGAGGTGGGAAGGACTCTTGAGATCCGCAGTCCGACCACCTTTTGCTGATGTGATAATCCATCAGTGCAATCAATGCCTTACTTATATCTTGTCCATCTCTTGATCTGAGCACGATCTACAGACGTGCGATTTTCGCCTCCGAAATATAATAATAGCATGAGGATGGCGTAGAGCATGAGAGCCTCCCCTATCATATGTGTTGACCCCTGGGGCGGGACTTTTAACATTGATACGCTTCAACCCTCGGGGCCGTGAGGTGACATTCGATAGAAAAAGCAGGGGAAAAAAGCATCGACACGGACAACCAGTGCCAGTACGGTCGTGGTATGTACCCAGCAGCATGCTACCGTCCGCAGTACATTGGGGTGGACAAAGGGGGCCAAGAAACGAAGGGTGTGGATGCCCGCTGCATGAGCATGGGAATAGCGTATTTCACTGGTAGTGCTCTGGAAATGCCGCTAGCCCTATGCATAGTAGTGCCCTCGGCGCCCTGCTGGGGGGTGCTCGGGGGCTTGCTGGGAATGCTGGTATTGCTGGGTACATGGTAATTTTAGTGCTGTTGCAGGGCCCCACGCGCCGCTTTCGAGAGCCACGATTTTCGGGGTCGTCCCTTGACTAACTTATACCAGATGGCCTACACGCCTCTTAGTGCCTCCCCGTCCGTCACCCTTCATGTCTGGCAGTTCGCGATGCCGAATCTCTGCACCGTCTCCTCCCCATACAATCTCTTGAGACCTTGACTGTTTGGGCTCTTACATATTCTCCTTCTTTTTGGCCCTATCCATTCGGGTAGAATTAAAGAGGGGACGTGGGAATTCGCGCCTACCTTACGTTATATGACTTCTAACCTCCGTTCGCTCTCTCACTCTCTACCTGTTTCCTACTCCAGGATCTAGTCCATTCCTCTCTCTTGCCCCTTGGTCACTTGTACCTGCATAAAGTTCATTTGTTTGTTTTGCACCTCGAGATATCCAGTCGTCGTTTTTGTTTTGTTTTCAAGGACGGGCAACCCACACCATACATTGCGTCGCGCGAAGTATTTCCTGTTTTTCGGCTGTCAATCAAAGACCTCGATACACCACACACACACCCCGGACCCGGACGACGAAGGGCTACTACACACTCGAGAGCTAAGGTTCCCCCGACAACTCAACACATTCCATTTGAATCGGAACCGAGCTGGATGCAAAACTACGAAAACGTATAAGGCATCAACGCAGACATCGACACGAACATTGAGTTGCAGCGCATTTGCAGTGGTCAAGGAAGGAAGTTCTGGCCATCCTGTCATTCGACCAATCTCCTGCCGCCGGGCCCTCCCGTTTGAACGGTAACGACCAATTGTAAGCTGGTGGCAGTCGTACCGAGCTGCAGCTAGAGCTTCGACGGAACATCGATAACTCGGCACCTCGAAAACCGATTTAGAGCAACCAAAGTCGCATTGTGGCTTCACTTTTATCACTTTCAAGTACGTATGTATTCTGACTGATGGGGTCATGGATTTCTTTGGCTTCACCGGCCCAGACCAGCCACCACGACTTTGCACCTCGAGGGCGTTAGACGTCATTCACCTCACTCAGCAATTGCCCAGAACAAGTGTTTGCGCGCGTAAGACCAGCTGCCAGATAGATTGCTGTGGTCCATCCCACGTACATGCAAGGGCGAGCGCAGAATACTCCTCTGCTGTGGAACGATGCTTTGCGCCTCCGGCATGATCGCATAAAGCATGGCTTTTCAATACTTCTCGAGCACGCTGCAGCCTGCACCGTGCTTGTGAAGGGACGAGATATCACCTCCAATGAATCGACCGGGGATTGCAGGGGAGGGTTCAGCAGCAGCCACTTCCTCCCGGCACTGGCGTCATCAGCACCCGGTATTGATATTCGCCGGCAATTTTATTATTCCCCCTGATTCGCCATGCGCAACGAGTTCCCCTACCAGAGCGCCCATCTGTCCTCTCCCTTTTCCGATATACCTGGAAGAAAGTATATAGCCTGCTAACAATTACTTTCTTCAGATCTGAGAGCTTCTAACTGAGTCTCATCGCTTCGCAGCGTCACTATTTAACGGCCCACAGGACGGCGAAGTAACTTAGCCAGACCGGCTCAACCGGCAAGACATAACGGCTCTCCTCCGGTAGTCATTGTTCCTGCGGTCGTGCAACCGAGACTCCATCGCAGCTGCAAGGCGCTATTCAGTCGGGTCAACACCACTTCAAATAGGTAGGCCGTTGGTTGCTTTACTGCGATAGCAAATTAGCAGACCCCCAGCAGACCGGCACCGGCTTTATTCGCAATTTCGGGACACGGGTAGGAATACTCGGGTTCGAAACGGTCCTTCTTCCAGCCAAGCGAAGACGAAATTCCGTCAAGCAAAAGCAAAGGAGCAGCAACAAACCAATCTCACGCCTCGCTTATTGTGCATTCACCCATTGAGCCGGGACACAACCTACAGCCTCCAGACGCATACTGACCAGCATTGGGCAGCTTGCAGCTGAAAGGCCAACAGCATCGTACCATCCGTCTCGGCAACGCAGCCCCCTGTATCGAAGGTACTCCGCACCCCCCTGGTATAAATCCATACCCCGGACGATATTGCATAACACTGCAAAGTGCGCAGCAAGGTTCAGTCCCATCGCGCCCCAACTCCTAGACGACTTGATCTCTTATTACCACAATTTTTTTGGGTGGTAAACATTGGTCATTGTTTTCGCATCACCCTCAACTCAGCTAAGACAACATCGTCGACTACTTGTGATAAGGGGGAAGATCGATGAAGTCATCTGAGACATAACCACCGCTCCGGCCATTAATACGAAACACAATACTCTGTTTGCACAGCAAGTAGTTCATCATGCATTCTTCGTATGCATCCCAGAGGCCCCCTTCGGGGAAAGCCGCCAAAATCCTCGGCGCGACAGAAGACTTCTCTGGCGTGCCTCCCGCACACAGAAACACAACCCACAAATACGCAGATTTTCTCGAGCCCGCACTAGATGGGCCGCCCTCACCAGACCGTCTCAGGCAGCTTAGCCAGGAGATGAGGCGTGGTTCGGCAGCCGACGTAAGGCGCGGTTCGCATGCCGATATCCGACGCGGCTCTCATGCTGATATCAGGCGCGGTTCAGTTGCGGAAAAACGTCTAAGCGGTTCAGCTGCGGAAAAACGTCAAAGCCAGAACACCAGCTCGTCGGGTTCCTCTTCCCTTCTATCGGCAGGTTCAGACCGACCATCATGGGAACATGGCCTGGAGCAGCTGACTTTGTCACGGAAGTCCTCTCAGCGGTCCACGACAAGCAGCTTGCCGTCGCGTGAGGGGCGCCCGGAGAGCCTGCAGATATTTGGAAAGACATTATTCAACCGCAGGGGTAAGCGGAGGGAAAGCACTGACCAGGGCTCATTAAATAGCTCTCTACAATCTAATGAGGTTGAAGCTGCCCCGGTCGAACCTCCGCCGGAACGCGTACGTAAAGGATCAATGCCTTTTATTCACGGCATGTTAGGAGGGCCCGAACGCGAACGCAAAGGATCGATGCCATTTATTCACGGCGTGTTAAATCGGCGGAAGGGCAAAGGTGACACTGAAGCACCGGCAAAAAAGATACAAATCTCTGGTCCCTACAACTTCCAGCATCTTACACATTCCCAGAGCGATGGTATTGACAATGCCGAGGACAATATGATCGACCTCTCAGATCCGCGATACGCACGTCGGCCAACAGACCCGTTCCCTAAACATATTCGAGCCAATGATTCGCTCTTCGCCAACTTCTCGTCGGAGAGTTTGACGGGTATACAAGAAGACCCATCTGTTGGGTTGCATGCGCGAAAGAACAGCGAGATGCAAGCGCGGCCACCTTACGGCCAGGAGCGAGCCCAGACGCAGCAGAATCGATACTCTCCTTCCGCGCCTCCTCGACCTCCGGTGAAGCGAGCCCAATCTGAGGAGCAAATGCGAGGCCCGCCTCCTCGACCGCCAAGATCTCCTATCGGGATGAGTTTTAACTCGCCTCACCACCCGCCCAGGCTATCTAGTCGGACGCCATCCCGAGAGGAGCTCGACCCCCTGGAGCGGCCAATGACCAATAGCAGCTCCCGCCAACCAGCGCCTTTTGTTCTATCCCCTGCCCCACCAATGCCACAACCCCCTGCTACAGCACAAGGCCTGATGGGCGACTTCTTCCCACCGGACGAGGTCCTCGAGGAACAAATTGGCTCGCACGCTATCACGACACCAGATGATGCAGCCTGGCCTCTGACGGCAAATGTCCTGACGGCATTGCCCGATGTGCCGGAGGAGGAGGAAAGCTTGGCTGCAGCCCGACAGGAATGCGGCAGTGTGACGAGCAACTCATCTTTGAGAGGAAGCGTCTCGGTTCCTCTGCTTCGTAAGAGGTCGAAGGCTCAGGGTCCTAGTCAGGGTGCCCAGAGCAACGCATCAGAAACACTGGGCAAATTCGATATGTTGGCCGCTCAGCGTCTTATGCGTGGGTCCATTGATGAGGACGAGAGCTTGTACGAAGACAAGAGCGTGTACGAAGACAGCCTTAACTGGGAAGACGACATCGATTATTGCTACGAGCATGCTGCCGAAGCAGACTTTGATTATGCCTGGGAGCGCCCGTCTGCCGATATGACGCGAGATTTTGACGAAGACGCGCAAAGTCCGAAGACAACCAAGCCTGGATCGTCGCGACACTCAGCAGGCCAGACCGGCAACCACTTGTTTCTGCGCAGCAAATACGACGTCCCGGCCCTGAGCCCCGCCAGCCAAACATCTATGGCCTCTTCGCAGGGTGTCATCACACCAACACTCCAGCAAGGACCCGTGACTTCGAACTTCTCTCTTCCTCGAAGGGACAGCTCCACGCTTGCTGGTCGCGGACATAGCCGTGTGCCATCTCGGGTCTCGGCTTTCAAGGAATCCCAGGGTTTCATTTCACCATCTCTGTTAATTCCGAACGACTACCATCAACAAATGCTTCTCCACGAGAGCGAGCTGAGGGAAGAAGACGAAGATCACGAAGCCATGTTTCTGAGCCACGGCACAAACTTCCTCGACCCAGCAGCCTTGAAGAAAGCGAACGCCCGCGCAAGTTCTTCGACGACACACTCGGCGGTCTCGGATTCGTCGAGCCGCCACAGGTCGGCAACCTCAAACTCTACGGCTTTTACACGCTGGACAGCTAGCAGCGCCGCCACCAGCATCGAGAGCTGGCAAGCTCCTAGTGATGACAGCGACAACACCGTCTCGAAGATGGACAATGACAGTGTGTCTCCGCTGCCTGTGTTCCAGGATGTGTTCAAGCGTGACGCCAGTCGCGAGCGCCACGTCAGGGCTCAGTCGCATGCTAATGTGTTTGCTCCCAACGACGACGGTGAGGTGTCTCCCGTCACTGTTGAGGGGCCCTCTCCCAATCTACCTGTCAAGTCTCGCCGTAGAGCGAGGACCACCAGTCGGAGCCAGAACACCATACCGGCTTCATTTGGTCTCTTCCCCGCGGTCCCGGGCTCTCACAACGTGCCAGGAGGTCGGATCTAGGTCGTAAGATGTACTTACATATATGCGTCTATATATCGCTATATTTCTGCCAGCAATATCTTTCTTGATACTCATCCCCAATTTCAAATCAACACCTCTACAAGCGCATCCGGCTGTATTTTACATGTGCGACACAGGCACACCGAGCATTGTTGGGCGTTCACATCTGTCGTTACTGGCGCCTGTTCCATTCTCTGTTTTTTTCATTTCCTTTTCAAGTTGGGTGCGAATTTTTGGGCCCCCATAGACAGCGGTTGCGCGGAAAACATTGCATTCTCTTTTGTGTACACCCGGCTGGTTTTTTTTTCAAGCCAAGGGAAATGGCCCCAGATTCGTTATACTGGAAACCCAGCGGCGTGGCGGCGAAAAGGGCGGGACATCAAAAGCTGTTTTTTTCGGTGATGTATGATGGGATTTTCATGAAGTGTTGTATCTCTTCAGCAAGCCGCGTATAGAACGAATGGGTTCCTGGGTTCCATATATTCCCCCCAGAACCAGCTTTACATTCAGCGTCACATCACCTGAGGCGTGTTATGTATACTTCACGGACTAGCCAGTCCAGCCATTTCCTTATTTATTAGTGTGTTCTTTGGACGAGGGAGAGAGAGAGAGAGAGCAAGAGGCGATTTATATACCTAGACGTCGAGAAGAATGCTTCGGAGCATCAGAAAATATTAGTACACCAGCTATGTCTGGAGCCAAACTCCACGGTTGTCCTGCCTTGTGTTTGAACAGATTCGTTTCGTTTTGATGTTAAAGAATATGCATCATTTTTGGTGGGCGAAAATGATGCTTTCCTTAGACAATGCCCACAACCATTTTAGTAGTCCATGTTTGGCTTATACTCGTTGAGTCTTTGAATTAATAGGTATAGTCAATCTATCATCCGTCCTTGACTACGGTCACACGGGGTATCTTCATGAGCTGTTGTCGCCCTTTGCTAAGAGATCCTCGACACGTTTCACTTTGTCCGCGGCCGACTGCTTCTTATCCGTCCTATTACAGTGACGGTCAGCATACACACATTTCATCTCGTTTGTATGTTACCTTTGTCATCACTTGCCAGGAAAGGATGTACTCACCTGGAACCGACTCTCATGGACGACTGGACCCGAAGGACGCCCAGCGAGTGCACGAGGCTGTGGGCCTGGCCGATGACCTTCATGACCTCATCCCAGGAACCCTCTAAACGAGAAGGGTTAGCATCAACGAGGTTTGTGGGAGTTTAGAAGGGTAACAACAACACCCCCGGGCTGGGCTTTGTAGGGTGCATATACGTACCGACGGTGGTGCCGGCCGAGTGCATGGTGCACGTCAGGCCGCTGGCGTTCAGCAGCTTCTGCACTTCGGCTACTTCCTTGGCGACGGAGACGCTGCCTGTTCCGACCTGTGCACGAGGCGATTTAGCATTCTGTATTTTCGGATTGGGGGGCAGAGAAGTAGAGGGGATCGGAAGGGTTGGCTGACGGGTATGAGACAGAAGTCGGCGTATGCCCGCTCGGGGGTGGCGATGCTGGTGTAGTCCATCTTGTTGAGTGTGGCGGTGGTGGTAGTAGTGGCAATGGTTCCACTAAAGCGTCGGACCTGAAGAAGAGGCTCTGATCGGACTATGTTTCTCAAGCAGCGGGCGGCCAGCGTGCTGTTAAAAGAGGTGAAGGCAGTCCGTCCGGAGGAGTGCGTTTGCAACGAACGATTGCTGGCGGGGTCGTCGCTGTGGCCCGGAAAGCGCCGGGTCTGCTGCTAGTGTGGCCCCCTCTTTTTTTCGCTGAGCAGTCTGGCCTCGCTTTTCAACCGCTGCAGAAGTATTGCTCATCATTGAGTACAGGTGAAGCCATCTTCGAATTGATGTCTATGCAATCCAATATATATGGTCAACTGGGTCCTCCTGAGGATGAGATGGGGAACCGTTCTATGGCTGTGTTGGGGGTGGAAGCGTCAGGAAGATGACCGTGTGAGGATAGCTGGGGGATATATGGCTGGGGATTATGCAGCCCTGCTTTCTGTCTCGCTGCTACACTCAGGTCGGAATGTTTTATAGATTGAGTAAATACATGCTTAGACCAGTAAAAAGCCATCGCCAGTTTTTGTGGGATGCCTGAGATCTCGGGGCTGGTGTCTCAGCTGCTGGTGGGTTAGATGCGAATGCTCCTGGACTCGTGACAAAATAAGGGACACACATTCGATGGGCGGCTTGGGACTGGCGCTTTGTCGGGAAGGAATCGAGTCTAGCCGTGACATATCCATCTTGTCTACTATCGACTGTTACTCTTGCCTCGTCCCCGGGCCTGGTCAACGTGGGCGAGATATAAAGACCAGATATGAGAGTTGGGGTTTCTTACAGGACCTGGTTAATCAGCCAATGCCACTGTCGCGTGCTTCCTACACTCAGTGATGGAATATCAATGCCTGAAGCGTTGTGTTATTACGTTCATCACCAGATACCGTCTTGTCAATTTACCTAGCGTAGCAGAAAGGATCGTCAACTTCACGTACAGCTCTTCTTCACCACTAGAAAGAGTAAAGGGATCATTAGAGAGTATTTCACTGTTAGCGGCCCGTTCAAAAGTATATGGGTCCCGAATTGTTGCAAGTAGGTAAGTAGATTGGCCGTAACAGCTGGGTATCTAAACATTCTGCATATGATAAGGGTAAAAGAACAGTTGTTAAACAGTTCCCGCCGGTGGACAGCAATAACGAGGGCGGCTTCTCGATCCTTTCCTTCGTGGTGCCGCTGAGATCAATAGGGCAGTGGACTATCTTCTGGCTGTGTTGTCTGTATATGTGTTGCCGTATGCTTACAACATGATTGGGAACGAAGGCCTCGAGGATGCAACTTCGTGATAGTCAGGATGATACGTTGAAGAATACGGAATCAATGGCAAATCAGCTAGGGCACATTACCGCCGCCGCAGACATTCGATAACATTTCAAGGAAGCGCAGATAACCCCGATACCTGGCAACCACCTCGTACAAAGGACTGACTGCACTGCCCAGTTTGTGGGTAGCATCCAAGAAAGGCAGCTTGGAGATCGACTCCCCGTTCAAGTGGGTGTTGCCCTGGCCCTGTGTATGACAAACGCTTACTCGTCGATGAACAACAACATGTTCAGCAGGGTAACCTTGTATATATCAGTTTGCCTTCACCCTGAGGTTGTCGGTCATGGCATGGACCTTATGATACTCTCCGTATCCTCCTGTGTAGATGCATTCTATCATGCATCCTGACCTATCTACACTCTACAGGACGTCTGCGCCTGTTCCCTCTCTACATAAGTCCGTATCGATGTCCGTTCATATATCACAATGCGTATATCGTCCTAGGGTACATACCTTACACCCCTGACCCGACCATTGTGCCCCCTTGGTCCTACACGCCATCTGTCGCCGGCGCTCGATCTTCAGTCAGGTCAGGGGGCATGCGAGCTTGTTACCACCGAATTCAAGCATTCACCCTCGCGGAGGTATGCTCATCCAGTTCATGATGATGACGATGGAATGTTCTATAGTCACGCGGTTCATCATCAGTCACCTCAACGAGAAACTCGCGTTCCTGGGTTCACCCCCATAGATAAACTGCATTCAGAGCTTCGTTATATCCAATCGAAATATATCCAGATACCACGCAATCCCTTCCCCATGCGGACTTGCTTGCGAGAGCACCACAGCCTCATTGTAGACATACCAACACCTTGTTATGCAAACAGACTACGTAGACATGTCACTCGGTGAGAAGAAATGTGTTCCGGTCGCCAGGATGGGTGAAGATGCATATGCCCTGCTCAAAGGCGGCATGAACCAGCTCCCGAGGGACACGAGTCAGGGGCCGCTTCCTCCATCAATGCATCTGAGCATTTGCCGGATAGCCGTAGGACGTCTCGCAACCAGCCATTTCCCTGCTGGAAAGCAATAATGGGATAATACCCCCTCTCTCCCTGGCCGAGAACATCACCCCATAGGTCGGGGACATCACCCCATGGCATGTTATCGCACACGCCGTGCCCGGAACATCGTCCCCGAATGTTCGGACGGTAAATTCTATTTCGCCCCCTTACCCCCGTACCCGCCGCACGTCAATCGACTCGGTATCGCATCCACCGCAGAGAAGGGGGGGGGGGTGAGGGGGCACGAGAAACAGCTAGCCGCATGCTGTCAAACGCCCATCCATTCCCCCATCGCACAAGTCATGGGAAAAGTTGAGTTGACAGGATGGGGAAGTCTCCGGAGTCTGGACACACTACGAGCCGTAGTGTGCAGATTTCGATTGATGCATCTGCGGGTGTGAGCGACGATCTGCGCGACTCATCCGACGACCCCCTTAGTCAGGAACAGACTTTTCAAGTCAACGAACGGTTACCTGTCAAACTCAGTTCCGGATGACTCGCCAACACCACGGCACCCGGACTTTCCATTCATTCTTCTCTTCCGCCGTCTCATCAGACGAACACATGGGGAAAAGCCCACACATCATTCTCATCAGTTCCTTTGGCCGTATCGACCCGCCCAGCCCAACAACACACGTTGATGGTGAAGGATGAATGACCTGGAGGGCCACCCCTCGTGATTTGTGGCAAGGTTGGCAGGAAACCCGGGAATACAGGTCATAACAAGAGATAACAGAAGCAATGTACCCTACCCGTGACCATAATAATACATGCACACGTGAGCCGCAAAATTCGACAAGGTACGAAGTTTGTGCGAACGATTCGGGCCAGAGGTCCTCCGGGTGGGCATGTCGGTTTTTTGCAGTTTCCATGGTCCTCCTGTCTGTGGTTGGGTTGGTAATGTATGCATATGTAGTCACCTGGTCTGCCTTGTCAACTTCTCGCATCCAAACTTTAGTTTGTTTGTTATTGTTTACTTTCTCATCCAGTGATAAGAAACTGTCTTGGCGAGTATGCATGTTTTCCCGCACGCAGAGGTTCGGCTCCTACGACCGCGGGGTCGCTCGCTGAAATATAGGCTTTGCGGTGGCGTGGGTGGGAAAAGGTATGTTTACCGTGGCGCCGTAAAACTATCGACTCCAACATGTCCACAGAGGCCTCAAAACACAATGAAAATCTCCGATGGAGGTCATTTGATTCAATGGTTTTGATGTATCTGAGGAGAAATCAGTCGTCTCGCATATGTGTACGAGTGGATGGATGAGTGAGATGAGTAGGAAGAGTGCATTTGGATGTCGGCGAAATACGATACGTTACAACATTATGTACTGAGCGGTAGCTACATGCAGAGTCGCCGGTAACCCAGCAAGAGTGAATATGGAAGGAAAGATGGTGTTATGAGATATCTGAAACCTTCATAAACCGTTGCAAACCTACTTGCTATCTACTCGGTGGACTCGGGAGGCAGTATTTTTGTATTTTTCACTGTATACTCACTCCAGTGGCGGCGAGGGGTCACCGTACACCATATCACTCACCGCAAACATCACCAGGGATATTGCCAGCCTTGTCCCTATCATCCATGATCACGAAGAACCGTACATACATGAAAGGGGGTGTTCTTCGTGTGCTAATGATCATGAGATCCTTCATCTATGTGCTCAATCCTTCTTTGGACACGTAATAATATGTAGGTTTTGGCCGTTATCGTAAAGAAGGCAACCGCGAACCACGCACACACACACATAGTCATATCTATACCGCCAAACACACCTTCGGGTCGGCTATGCGCGGCCGGCATCAGGCGGAATTGATACGGTTTATACCTGTCTGTCTCTCTCTTCCGCCGCATCCAAAAGTCCGGGGTAAACCGTCGCTGAAATAAGCTTTGCCTCTAAACGGGGGGGCACGGCAATCCGGTCACCCAGTCAGTCAGTAGTCATTCCATCTACACTACACATTCCTGCTCGATGAGACGACGCGAAGGCGTAGAGCTACCGTACGTCGGGCCGTTGCAGCCTCATGTGATCTACAGGGCGCGGCGGCAAAAAGAGATATTAGGGCCGCCGCTGCTGCCTTCTGCTAGGTAGATAGATAGATATACCCTTCGCCAATACTGACCTGTCATTATAGCTACTAGCTACCTAGCCCATCAGCAATGGATCGCGGGAGGAACAGAAACTCTAAAATATGACCTATCTCGGCCTCATGCCATAAAGAGGTGAGCCATGCCAAAGGAAAGATAACGGCCCTTGCCGCACTTCCGTTTTTGACACATACAGAAGTTGCGGTGGGAAGGGAAACATGTGACCCAGCGAGGACCTCAAGGGCCACACCTTTGACCATCGAGTTTACAAGAGTAGTACTTCGTCTGTAGCTTCAGCGAGAACAGATGATACTCCTTCCCAGCCCTGGAACCGAACAAGCCATCCAAATAATGCTACACACTACATCGTGCAGTGGTGGCTATCATGTGCTATGTACTGATGGCCGTGTTCACATACTGTAGTTATCTATAGAGGAGGCGAGCACTGTTCCGTGGACGTAAGGCAGCTTCACCTGTCTTAGGGAGAGGCCAGCGAATCTTGTTTGCGACGGCATGGAACATACAGACCAGCCACGAAAAGCCACCCACCACCCATAATCCAATCCATCAGAAGATTGCGCACCCGGCCGGTCCGCAAGAGAGAGGGAACTGGCGGTACATTTGCTGATGGATGGTACCATCATGTTCACAGGTCATTCACTACGCCCATCCTTTCCACTGGGCGGATAGGGGGCAAACAAGTCGCACCTGTCGGCAGCACGCTCTCTCATCAACCCTCTGCTTCCTGAACCTTTCCGTTTTGAGGTCACCAGCATATACAGCCGCGGGCAGCGAGCCGGAGAAGTAGGTCACCGTCAAGCTGATGTGCGCCCCATCTTGGGAGATTAGCCACTGAGAGGAGATTAGAGCAAGCCACCAAATTCACGCAAGGCGTGCCGCCCTTGGATAAGATCGGCTTGTAAGACAGACAGACAAAACCTCGCTCGCAATGCTGGGGGATGGGGCCCCCGAGGTCTCACGGAGGCATTAGAGGCAACGGCGATCGTCATCCTCGTCGTCACCTCCCCTTCGGATACATGAACGCGACCTGACACGATTCCTTCGGGCAGGTGGAAGTATGCTGCCTTACCTGGCACGAAGTCATGTTCGAGGATAGCGCGCTTGCGGTAGAGCGAACGAGAAATGGGCCGAGTAGTGGCTGGTTGACACATGGCATCGACTGTCCCTTGAGCCGTGCTGGATATCTGATACTGGTTTTTAGCTACCAGCCCGAACAGCTAGCCAGTGATCTTAATTAGCATCTCTGTATTAGGCGTGACTTGACATGCATGGAAGGCTGAATATGCGCGGGCCACAGATGCTGCGATTTTTCTTCCCCTGCGCGCGGTGCTTATTCGGGCTGACCGCCTAGAATAGAAGAAGCTTGTTCCATGTAAAGTCGTCCGCCGTCTTGCCGCATGGCGATGCTCTTTCAAGAGAGTACCCCGAAGTCGCACGCGACAGTTCTGGTATAGCCTTGATTTCAGGTATACCCGGCATTGACACGCTTGATCATGCCTGGTAAAGCGGGTTTCTTGGTATGGCCGAGAGCAGTCATGTTGCAGCAATAGACGGGACAGGCATGCCCCTGAGCATAATCAGTAACAGAACATCCGAACACGACGAACACCAGCCATCTCATGATATGCGATCCACTCTGTTGGGGTGCCGTGCTGCTCGCGAAAAGATAGCTGAGGCTGAGATGGGGATCTAGACAATTCCGCCTCACCAATGCGCTGTCATGGGGCTCAAACACTGTTAAAGCAAGTAACTTGACAGGGAGCTAGCAAGGGGCGCTCTGCTTCCTTCTCCCGCTGGTTTAGCACACCAGGCGCGCTAATAATGCTTTAAAAGCAACATGATCAATCAGAGGTACCATCTCCGGAGTTCGCTAAGCAGCAGGGGAACTGAAGCAATTGACGTCAAAACTCAAGGGCATCTCAGCTTCTGCGCTCTGGGCCGATCCAGGATATCCGTGGAACCATGTTTGTTCGAATGATCGCCGTCCGGCGATGCTTGGCGAAGCAGGTTGCGCAGATATTTCCGGGTGATAGCCACCAGGGCTCGCGGTACATAGTAGTTCTGGTCCACTTGGAAAAGCGTGTGCTGACCAGAAGCACTGACATAGATTGGTCGAAGACCTCCAATCAGTCAGTCATTATTATGAGATGATGGCAAGACTATCCATCCAAATTGGAGCCCAATAATAGAACCATCCTTGATCTTGATGATGGCGCCCCATCCAAGTCGAAAGAGTAGTTTTTCGGCCAATTTCCCCAGCTAATAACGTGCACTAGCATGCACCAATGGTAGATCCCTGAGGCCTATAGCCCAATGATATGAGCAGTTGGACTAAAAAAATCAAGGACTAGACCAGCTGGCCAGACTATACGTGTAACGAAACAAATTAGACTGGGGTAAAGAAAGATTTGCTAACCATCACGCCCGCTGCTGGGCCCTCACCATTAAGTCCCTGACGAAGCCGAACTCCGTGAGTCTGAGGGCCTGGTCCGGTCCACACAGAGACCTGAGTAGCAGCTAATATGGAGCACTGGAGATGTACAGTATTTGCCCTAATATCGGCATACGGCCAGAGTCGGTCGTCCACCTTAGGGACAGGAACAGCCATGGAGAACTGTGTACCAGTGCCCGTACTCAAGTATCCATTGCAGGCAATCATCCCATTGGCCCACTCATTGGTGACGGAAGACCTTGACCGCAAAGAAAAGCGATGAGCGTTGACGCGAGTCCCGTCCCCGTCCGCCGTAATCGTAATTCCAGGTTTGCTTTGTGACGAAAAAGAGCCCTGCATGACAGATGCATGCATATTTTCATATAGGGCCTAGGTTATCAGAGGAGAGAATGCTGCCAACACGAGGATGCGGGCATGCCGACAGGGTTCCAAGTTGGTGATTACGGGCCAGGTGGGTGGTGGTGGTGGTGGTGGTGGTACTGGCAGTGGTATGCCTGGTATGCGCGCACGCACACACGGCCTCTCTTTTCCGTGATATGCGGACGCCGCAGGCAGGGCAATGGGGCACATGGCCGAAGTGTGACATGTTCGTGTCGGCGCACAGACTGCGTTCAGGGAGATGGGACTGACAAATCTAGGCCGGAGATGCAACGAGTCATTGTCTGTGCTCCGATTGATCATGGATCAGGGTCTCTTTCGAAGTTTCGATAGCAGAGAAACGAAACGATCCTTTAGTCCGGCCAATAGATAGCGCCGAACGGCTGAAGTTGCTAAGTGCGGGAAGCTAGTTGGAGCAGCGCAAGAGGAGACTGAGGAGTGCCTGTGTGGGCTGAGGGCGAGTAATGATCTGCAGTAGGGACGAAGACTACTGGATGGGAACGGAGAAGACCTGACGCTTTCTCGAGGTTATTGGCTTTACTGGCAGAGAAAGATGCGTGTGTGTTGTTTGTCGATAACGAAAGGGGGCGGGCATCTGCTTCAACGATTTGGTTTGATGTTCATGTCCAACCCCAGGCAGCAAAAAAGTCAGCGCACCTCGCGGGTCTGTGCTGGGCCAGGTGGTGTCACGCAGAGTTCATCTTCACCAATATCGAAATTTTTATTAGGCCAGCAGCCCAATCGCGGTGGATCTGGCTCCTCCGATAGCGCCTCCCAATTCCACACTGATCGGAGTGATAAGTCCATGGTAGGGAAGTGGGAGCAATAATCTTAGTGCTGCATGTGGCACGAGATTCATGTTTTTGGGCCATTGGATGATGCCATCCACAAGTCAGATCAAGCGGTGGAATCCCCAAGGTGGATCGATATCTGTTTCTCGAATCTCGACAATGCTAAACCCAAAAGCCGCCTTTTGAACCCGCATACTCGATGCACCCAGTCTTTCAATTGTTATGCCCAGCCTTGAATAGAGGATCAGCAATGGGCGGTTCCCTCCTCGCAAGTACTGCTGTACAGTATCTGCACTTGCACCAGACCCATTGACCTTTTGGAACTGTCACAAACAGTACGTAACCAAGTCCAAGCTACCTGGCGCGCTTGACGTCACGTCCTCTTGCGGATACACTTGTGAGTTACGCCGCACAACGGCCGTTTTGCAAGGACCCTATGCTATGGTTCGGCCATATGGAACGTGTAAATCGGTCACGTACAGTAATTGTAGGTACCGACTTACGTAGCATCAATACGATCCAGTGCTGCTTTTGGCAAGTTCACCAGAAGACGCTGTTCACACGGCCTTTGCCTGCCTGTCACGTGCCTTGTCGTTCGGAAAAGCTTCTTGAATCGTCATGTGTGGTTAGATGCAAGATGTCGTGAAGGGGCGCGTTGCACCTGATTTCCCAATTGAAAGCGTGTCTTTGTCAGTCCGTTGCGTTTTTACCCCGTATTTTGTAGGGGTTGTTGATAATGATATATTGACGAAAAGTTACCGTGGTCCTAGTCGCAGCCTAGCATCTCATATCTGAGGTGCACAGCATGAGTGGCGCTTGAATCCTCCGCCCAGACGTTTCTTGCCATTCGTTACCAAAGGGGCGGTTGAAGCTAACAACAAGCACGAATTAGTAGGCAGGTAGGTAAGCACCAAGCGTCTTCGTTCTAACGAGAGGGAGGAGAAGATCAATGGGCGGGCGGGCTTTTGGGCAGGACGCCATTGAGGCGATAGCCGGGCTCAGATGGCCCCCCGAACTAAGACGTTGATCCCAACGATGCAACTCTGACTAAACTAACAGACGTTTAACGCTCTCTGCAAATTGAAGCCTCGCACGCCATGCACTACAGTTGCATACAGGCCTTAGCAACCGAGTCCCTTCAATGGACGGGAAACAACAAGTACATGCGGACCTGAAACGTAGATAAACCGCGCATGCATTTGACTGAAGCCTATGACGATACACAGTGCTGCTCAAAAGGGAGGTACTTCGTACCGCTGCCAGTCAGCCAGCGACGGCTGTAATCGGAACGGGCTGACCGCCACGCCACAGCGGTGGCAGTCCAAGACTTGCAAGCGCGTATGTACATTGGCAAAACCAAAGAGCATAACGACCTATCACACACAGGCAGACCAGACCTGCCGATGTGTCGAATGAGATGAGTTGTACAGTGAGCAGTATGGTGTGAAGGGAAACAAAACATCCATCATGCCGCCGACACGTCGGGGCCGGGGTGTGCAGAGAGAGTGTGAGAGGTTGCACACTGGAGAATGCTGATGCTGCTACCAGCCTGCCTGTGGCTCTACCCTCAGAATCCCATTCGCTTTGAAAAAGAAAGGAGGTGCGACAAGTCAAACTTGATGGCCCACGACTTGTCGGAATCTGTGTAGCTACCCCAAGTCCCGGAGGTACTGCCCGTGCGCCTCCAGAGGTGTGGTTGGCTGGCATGGCATGTAGGTACTTTGGGGCAAGAAAAAAAGCAAAAGCTGAACCCCTACGACGATACAGGTACTGGATACATCAACTATGTACGGCACGGAAAATTTATTTGTTAAGGAATTAACAACCAGATGTATTGGCATGGATCGAATCGAAAGAAGGGGTGTCGAATTTCTTCTGGCACCAATTGAGGACTGGATTCCGTGCATGGTAGCAGTCCTGAGAATCAAGAAACAAACCAAACGTCGAAGGGGGCAACCTGCCTGGTATTTGATGTATGGTATATTCGGGATGATAATTATAGTAAGTCCCGACTATGGTATCGCACTTATGTGGAAGTGAGATGCCCAACATACCACTACCGTAGCGTGTGGTCGGCCTCGCCATGCAGTAGTTTCAAAGTATATCTCAGCCTCTCATTAGCACCATGTAGGTTGAGCAGGTATGCATCGAGACAGTTCCTCATTTGCCCATTGTGTTTTCCCCTCCGAAGCGGATATGCGAATTCACAAGCAACGACCCTTCCCTCCGCCTCTCATGTTTTAAAGTGTTGACGTTTGTGCGACCGTCACACAGCAGATGCCCGTCGTTAGCCATTCGGTGATCCCATGGAGGGGTGGCAAGTCCGGGAGGTGCCATGGCACCAGTCAACGTCCTCTGTATAAGCAGAGGGCATCCACGTGAACAAGATCCCAGGTGTCTCTGCATGATCCTTGGGTGCTACCTTCGATCAGAAGGCCTGCGCTTGGGGAACTTGCGAGGTGCATGGATGGAATGAGGGTGGTCGTTCTTTTTCTTTGCCGACCCTGTCCCATCCTGCGGGGACATGGGTGTCCGTCCTCTCATTCTCACTCACTCAACTCACTCACACACATCATGAAGACATGGGGGATTGCGATAGGAGGTGGCCGATAACCACCAGGGCAAGATTAGATGAGCTCTGGTTGAGCGAATGATTACCTCATTTCTGAGCTCGCTTTGAGCATGCCCTTGTATCATTGGCAATGGTGGCTAGTCATTCCATGCCACGCCGTAATTCCATCATCTAACATGTACCACCATGGGGTTTTTATCATTTGATTTGATTTGACTTGACTTTACTTCTTCATTCGTTTCGGGGTGGTGAAGATGGCGGTGTGCCAATATCGGTGGGGATACGCAGCTGCGTGTGATGATGTGTACTGATTGATCTGATCATGCCAGACCCTACACCTCCCTACCGTACGAACTTCCTTATTCAAAACAGAATATGAATGGTCCGTATCCTCGATCGGGGCATGTCATCCGCATTGAGAGCGCGCACGTTGGAGGGACAGGAAGAAGGGGGTTGCAAGAAAGAACGGTACCATGCGTATCACCATGTCGTTGAATTATAGTAGGGGCTACGCACAACCACTACTACTCTTCAGCGCTCTGGGGGTGGGCAAGAACAGCGAAGGGGAAAAAAGCATTAATCCAAAAAACATAGGTCGGTTTGCTTGCGCGAACCATCTAAGCATTCGACCAACCAACTCTGAGATACTGTGCCCCTCCAAAGCATCAAACGCTTTTTTAGTCTATCCAGATCTCTGGAAACCCGAGTCACTGGCGACGGCGCGCCCTAAAAAAGCTCCTGACAGATCGCCTTAGCGGAAAATCTTTCTGGGGAACCATGCTTGGGGGTCTTTCTTGTTAAACCGCATTGATGGTGTTGCAAGAATGCAGCTACAGCATGTATCAGGAGACACATTTGCCTGTGCGGATGCGGATCAGAAGTCCGATAATCCCAAGAAATTGTACAGGAGCAAAGAGGCTTTCAAGGCCGCATCCCCATGCATGCCCCCTCCCCTATTCATATTATGCGCCCAATGGTTGCGCGCGCCCCTTGTAAGTTGGGCGGACTGTGCGTTCTCTATGGACACACACACACATACACAATGAGGGCATACCGCATCGCATGCGTTGATACATGGAACTGGATCACCGAAACATACCGACCTCTTGTTTTTTTTTCTCGTTCTCTTTTTTCTTCTTCTTCTTGGTATTGACCCGGAAAACTGATCTTGTCCTGCCACCCCTTACATCAGTACCGCAGCGTGGGGAGTTAACTAGAAGACATTCGGTTAGGTCGGCTTTCACGGGGTATACCGTATTGAGTTGCCCCTACCACCTTGCCATTGAAAAATACCTCTCAAAACCACATGCAAGTACAGGCTTCGATGCATAGTAACTAGCCACCACTTTCGAATACCCGGGCCTTAGAGCCGAGCTTACGAACGCGAGGGCAAAACACAATACGTAATCGACTTGACGAGAAACAAGTAGAGGCGTACGGTACGTCCGAGATAAAGCCAGCACGGTTACGAATGGGATCCGGCGAGATGCTCCAGTCTCGATGCTGTTATGCATTGGTACAGTCTCTTAGCTGAAAATACTCGCCGCTAACCCGACAGGGGCTCCACACGTTAGCTAGCAAGCCCAGCCAGAGGAGAAAAAAAAAACAATCCACGCTACCTCGCAGTGCTCCATCGTGGACCAGGTTTATTCGCGGCCTGAAGTCCCAGCGAAACATTGGCCAGCCTTTTTGGCCTGCATCTCGGCGAACAGAGCTAATGGGGATGCCAAGTTGTCCTTGAGGGCCAGGGGTGGGGGGATTCTGTTGGAAAATCTAGAACCTTGGTTGGAATTGATGCAGTACACCCCCATCAGGGCATTGGCCATGATCTTGTGATCTCCTTGAGACGCGACGGGCACGCAGTAATCATTGATTATATCCGGGATCATGAGAGACGAACCAAAATACCTCTGAACTCTTCCTGATGTTCCCTTGGGAAGCGGACATGGGGGCGGAACGGCCCCGATAATTCCCACATTCGGTCAGACGAAAAGGCGCGAAGAAGACGCGGAGAGGCAAGCTTGCAAGCTTGATTGTGAGTGGTACTTGAGTATTGAGTTGTGTGGCATGGCTACGTAAAACCGTGAAAGCCAAAGGGGCACAGACATCAGAGTTTATTCCGTGATCAAGTTCGAATCGCGCTGGGCTCGCTCCCGCGACAGCCGAAAGGAAAGCTACGAACCGGCCGAGAGTCCTATCATCCCAACTACCTGCGTGCTGGTAAACGGTAAACCTGCCTGCATATTTATTGCATACGGTATATTACTACTATCCAGGTGCTGCCCTTAACAGCACGTCACGATACAACGACAGAAGGCTTCCGGTACTACAGGATGTGATGCCGACATAGCACCTACAGCATACATGATATCTCGGGAAGTTTCCGAGAAAATGTGGCTGCACGCTACGCTACAGTACGGAGGGCATACAGTATTGTAGCTGCGACAGTATGTGTCAGCAACGTAACGGCCATCATGAACGATGCGGATTTATGTACAATTCCATCAATAATACATGGCTGCTATTAGGTAGTCTTACCGTATGTACTCCTCCCAGAAAGAAGCTCCTCTCAGAGAGCTCCTCCCCCAACCACCGACCCCGTTCCTAGTAGTATTCATCCCTCGATCTCCATCGCACGCACAAACATCCATGTGACCAATGTAGCAATATGATGGTCGAACCCTTACACAGTATCGTACTTTGACGACGATACTTGGCCAGGCCAGCGAGATATTTCGACAGGACTGCCAATGGCACATCACTTTCTCCACACCAAACCCAGCTTTAGTGACCCACGTACGTAACATGGTCCTGTTTCTTCTGCAGCATTTTGCTCAACTGCCACGCGAGCGAACGAGAGGGTGCCTAACAAGTGCGCACGCAACTCGCAAGGTGAGGACGAGAAATGTCCGCTGCACCCTTCACCGCTCGGTCGAACATTCCCATTCCGGGAAGAGCTTGGTATCAGATGGACCCCAGAGAAAGACGACCCCCCGGCCCTCGAACCTGTATGGATGGTAATGGTACGCGCTGCAGTTTCCCTGTCGGCGCCCTTTGCTTGCTTTGTTCGGATATATTCGAAGTTCAACCTCTCAAATCATCAACGTCCTCTGCTCGCTTCCGTGGGCCAGACGACGTTAGCAGGTTAGGTTGGACAGGGCAAATTAAGGTTTGGTAAGCGTGTAATATGTCATTGCCGTGCAGTCCTTCCGACGTTTTGTCACTCCACTGTGAATCATACGTACATATGCCTGCTCATCCAGACGATGCACACATTGATAATCAACTGGCGATGCTGACGAGGGGGGGCGAGGTGTGAGGTGAATATTCTTTTTTTTTTCCGCCCTTCAATATTTCCCAAAATTTTTAACATTTGCACCTATCGCCTACACCGACAGTATGCAGTCATGAATATGCAGTATCCGCTGCACTGCAGTTCAGTCCAATGCAGCGTCTGCCTGACTTGGCTGGCTCCTCACTGCAACTGTAGGTAGGTAGGTAGAGAGAGTGAGCGCGGGCTTGGTATTGATATTGCGTGTTAGGCATTGTTCTGCTGGTATTGCTGATTAAACAAAAACGCAAGCTAAACGCGGTACTCGTGCAGATCTTTGACCATGGGTATGCCTTGCTCTCGTAACTGGACAGACAGCATCGATCGGAATTTGGGCTCTGAACGTCCCATCAACGACCGACCCAGACCTGACCCAGATGGAAGAAAACCCATATTACCAGCATGCCCTAGCCTCGTGATCTGATTGCTTACTGTTTCCCCATCTCTTTCGACCCAGCTGCCCATGTACATACCCTCGCGCCGTATAATGCCACATACGATGATATCAAGATGTGCTCTTGACACGGAACACCCACAAGCCGAGTAATTGTTGGCATGGGAGGAGCACATGAGGGTTTCGATTTCACCCTTGATTATGCAATCATTAACGAATACACAACAGCTGGGCAGTCCAGGCCCTCGCCTGCTCCACCAAGGCTCAACAGCGAATCACTAGCGAATGGCAGACCTGCCTTTGCCCCGGAGCGAATTTGTGTCAGGACCTGCCGTGGAGATGAGGCCCGATTCGAGGTGGCATCGAACGCCTCGTCGCTCGCCGGCACGGAGTTGCATTGACCATTCAGCCAGCACGAGTCAGCTCGCGATCCGGCACTGGGCGGTGGAGGCCCTGTCGGCAGGAGATCTTCGTTTAGCAAGGGACAGCAGAGCAGGTTAGGGTCTCAGGAGAACAGATATGCTGCAGATCAAAATGACCTGATGCTAATAAAAAAAACACGTCGTCGCATATCACTACTTTGTACAGGAGGATTACCCAATACCCCCAGCGCTGCTCATACTCGTACGCAATCTTAGGCCGTCCGCTGCAGCAGGTCAGATAACCCAATCCCTACCTACAGTAGTATGTAGGCTGGTATCGTCGCGTTTGTTGGAGAACACCACCCCTCCAAAACCGCCCCCCCTGTCATGGTTAATAGAATAGTGCGTAGCTTGGCCCTTCTCGAAAAACGTGGAGAAGGCGTCATTTCCATTTGCGCAGGGGGAACGCACGAACTAGCGACCTTACCTTACCTCTACCCATCCATTCCACACCATTCATCCATTCATCGAGTAGTACCCTCCCCAAATGGCATACATACAGCACTTTGTTCGTTTCGAAGCTATCTGCAACAAGAAAGATTTAGACTCGTAGATTGCCGAAAGCAACTAGCGCTCACTTGCACAGCATCTAAGACCCTATCTACTTGTTCACGATAGGACAAGCAAACTCGAAGAAGCATTGGCACCATCAAATACTTGCAAACTGGCCCGGGACCCATCTCGACCGTGACTTACATACACACATTACCTCAACATATACGAACAAGTATTTGAGTATCCTTAATCAGCATCTGGCACGTCTCCTTTGAGACTAGAGCAAGAGACCCAGTTCAGCTGAATAGAGTATACACCGCGAAAGGGCCCCAAGCGATGTCGCGTACGTCGAAGAATGACGAGCTCTGGCTCTCTTCACCTGAAAGCAATACATACTATCTGATCATCGGGCCCACCGCTAGCGGCCGAGTTCATCTCGAGAGATGCCGAAAAGCCAGCAGCAAGCTGATGAGCGCGAGAAAAAGGCGACAGACATGCTTCATACGACTATCCGGAAATCCACCATCCATCCACAAATGCAAATACACAATCCATGATGCGTTGCTGTTCGCCGAGCTGTAACCCCACTTTGCAAAACATAGCAGCAAGCAGCAGCAGCATGCATGCGGCACATGTACAGATAGTACACACCCGGAAGTACATTACATACACGCTAGATTGAGGAGAAGATATCACTGCTTCACAGTGCGAACGCGATATACATTCAACGCAGAGTACTTGAGACATGGCGTGCCAAGCAGCCACCGACAGGGATGGGCATCCCAAATGTCTGCTGCATGTGGCCAAGGTTCTGTCTACTATCGGTACCTGCCAGCAGCACCACCATCGGCGGGAATGGGCATGTAGACGGAAGTATAGATCAGCCAGGGATTTGCACGAGATTGAATTGCAATGAGCTGGCCAAACCACCCACCGCGGCACCACAAGCAGCAGTGCAGTGGCAGCAGCATAAGCATGGAACAATCCATACATGATCGTGGCCTTTGATTTGATGCACTCTTGCTTTGCCGCAGTTCTTGCCCAAACTCTCATCATGTCAAAAAACGAACGAGCCAAAGAGAGTTTTTGCGTGGGAAAGAATGGACACACATCGCGACAGTACCTAATCGTCCATCCTCCAGCCCCCCCGCCACAGGATGCTGCTTGACGCGTCTTTTTGCAAACCCCAGTACCTCGAAAGCAGCAATGGACGACAACAAGTACCTCTTGCCATGCAATATTGGGTGGTAGGTGTAGCAGAGTGGACAAGGAAGACGATTATGGCCAGGCTATCCCAGCGTCCAGGTTCTGTGAGCTCAGCCTCTCGCTCCCCACCTTTTTCTTCTGATCTTCCAGTGATTATTGCAGTGTCAAGTCCCAGCCAGTGGTTGATGTGTATCGACGGTACTTGCTGCTGTACGTATGTACAGTAATGTAATTCTCTGCCCTCTCCCCCTACTTGTTTCTTTTATTCCCTGTCTTGGGACCCGGAATCTCCACTACCCCTGCCAGGAAGAACCATAGCTCGCGTACAGCTCTTGGACTAGCCCGAAAGGGCAAGTACTGTCATCCTCTCTCCGGATATCCCAAGCAAGTACATGTCACTGCTTCTTGGAAGGGCTCTCGGTTCAAACCGACTTCGAGAAAGCAAGACAAGCAGCAAAACGAAGCAAAAGAAATAAAAATAAAACAACAGAAGAGCCCAATTGACCAAACATTGGCAACCTTCTGTCATAGAGCGCGGGAGCGATTAAGCAGGTATATATAGAATCAAACACGTTAAATGATGCAAGTACCTACACGCGCACACAACAAGGAGCGGCAGTTCTCGTCCATGGCGAGCGAGCGCGTCCGATGCGGCCCAGATGGACCGACGAGAGTGGGAAAATGGGAAGGATTCGAAGGTACTTCCTTCCCTGGAATTACTACATACCTACACACTCAAACCGCCTGCCAATTACCTGGCCAAATCCCTCAAATAATAGGTATCTGATAATAATTATTGCTTGCCATACCGCCTCTCTTCAGGTGAAATTGAAATTTCGACCTGACCTGACCCGACCAGCCAGACCCGAGAAGGACCAAGCAAAAGCAGAAAGTCCAGCAAAAAAAAAAAGACAACGGAGGCAAGGAAAAAAAAAAAAAAAAAGAGGCGCTTGGTTCTTGTCCCTTGCCCTGCTCTGCTCTGCTGCTGGCCCTCACTTCCCGTCATCCATCATCAAATTGATCAGATCAAATTCTTTCCCACCGAGGCGGCCCTTTCCCGCCTTTTTTTCTATTTTCCTCGACTTCCGGGCCTCACCATTCAACCCGCCCCCCATCTTCAATCACACACAATCGAATCTCCTGTGTGCGTGTGCTTCTGATTCCCATCTTGCACACACACCCCATCTCCTCCAACCCAACTTTCACAAGCTTTTTGTTCTCCCACTCGCAAATCTTTCGTATCGAAGAGAACAAAATCATCGGCAAAGTTCTACTTCTACAGCACACCCAATCACTACCACGACCCAGGTACAAAGATACTTGTCTTGTACCTACCCTGCTGGTTCTTGCTGCTGTTTAATGCGTGCGTGCAATCTATAGCGCATCGCGCAAGGACGGCCTCATACTAGTCGAACACCCTAAGATCGAATTTATCTCTCTTGGGTGTAGATTGTTTGGGGGCTAAGCATCGCTGGCGTGTAGTCTATACCTGCTTCAACCCATCATCGCACCTCGCCATCATCCCTACTGTCACTCGTCGACACGCTTGAACCACGCTCAGTCTGGTGCCCGCTGCCGAAAGTGAAAGGAACTGGTAGCCGACATCATACTAGTGCACGTCAACAACTAGGCGTGGATCCTCCTGTGTGCGCGCGCGTGTGTGTGTGCAGTGCAGTTCAGAGTCAAGTAGCCTGCGTGTGCAACAACCAGGGATCTCCTCCAAGACGAACGATTCCAAGAGGGCCCCAGATCTTAAGCCAGCCAAACCATTTGCTGATCACCCGGTATCCGACACTTGCTAGCTCTTGGTCGAGGTACTTGCTGGCCGTCGACTGCGCTAGACTTCGGACTAAACAATTTGAGGACAAGCTCATCATCACTCATCCCAATCATCCTGGCAAGCCAGCCAGGCCCTTCTCTATCCGCACTATTTTAGCAGCAAGCCTCCCCCTAAGCCCACCTCGTCGACTTGGGAAAAAACCGCGCCAAAGCACGCACTCACCCTCATCCTCCTTCATATATTAGTGAAGACGAAGGGGACCCCCAAGACTGCGCTAGTTTTGAGCTACGCCCTGCTGCTGCCCTCTCACTACTTCACACTTTCGTGGAGTTCGTCAGGCTGTACGACTAAGGAGATTACTTGCACATCATTTGGAGGTTAAGTTGGCAGCCGCGATCTAAATAAGCTCCGTGATCCTTGCCACCAACCTCTGATCTGGCTGGAGCCACTCGCCTCTTTGGATTGTCATCCACTCCCTTTCTCCCTATCACTGGCGTCCTCTTCCCTAGACGACCCAAAGGCACCCCGAACTGGTGCTTTGTTCAGGCCTGTATTAGTGGACCCCCAGGCTTAAGGACTATTTCATCCATCCAGGCCCTGGAGCTCAGGAAAAGACCGGAAGCGCACGCTATCCTTCCGTCACTGGCCGCCTTCACTTGGACATATACACCAACGCAGCCGCGTCTTGCTTCTTCGGTACTACCCTCTGCCCTTCTTCATCACTTGTCAGAACAGTAGCCCGGCACCACATCACACCATCCGAGACACCGTTATCCCTCAAGTAGGACCAGGCTCGAGAACTAGAACTCTCCGGCCATCTTACTGTTCGATCGTTCGTTCTCTGCTGTAGTATGTTCGCGAACCACGCACGATCTCAGCACGCGTTCGTCGAGCCTCACGCACCGCTGCCACGTACGTCCGTCGTTGGAAGCGTGAGCCCAGAAACGCCTTCCAATACGCTCCCTCTCTCGTCGACCAACAGCTCTATGGAACGGGGTCCCGAATACTCGCAGACAGGTTTGCCTTCGCCCTATCCAAGCAACTTCGGCGACACTCAGTCTGAAGTCTCCTCTGCAGATCACGCATCTGCTGCAGCATACCCGAGCGGGCAGGAAGCACGTTCAGCCAACTACTCGACGTCAGCTACGCCGACGTCGTCAGAGTACGGTGGTGGTGTCTTCCCGCAGTCGGCGCGGTCAAGTTCGTTCCCTGAACACATACAGCGTGCATACCATCCCGCAAGCAACCATAGTGGCAGCAGCGGAGGTATGGCGCAAACACCAACAAGTCCGTCCATGCCTTTGCCAGATGGACGCAACCATCAGTCCCAGCAAGTCAAATCTGACAACGAATTACCCATAGATCCCAACATAACGGCACCCAGCCCAACGTACCCTCACCAACAATACTCGCCATACGGCGCGCCCCCTCCGGGGGACATGTCGCACGGTTATGCTCAGGGTAGTATGTATAACCAGCCACGCCCCGATTGGGGGAACTATGGTCATCCCGGAGGGCACATGGGGCAGCCCCAATCAGTCTTTACTCCGACATCTGCGGCGCCGCCCGGCAGGCCAGCTCAGGTAGGTTTTTGTTGCGTTTCTCCTTCTTTCGAACGACAAGGCGTGGATTCCACAGCGAGACGTCTTCACTGGACACAGCTGGGGTCAAATTGTGACCCGGTATGCTCTTTGGATTCGTCCGTTGGTGGATTCCAGCAATTATCGGACTCTGGAGGCCACATGTTGCGCGTAGATCTTGTTTTTCTCTCCTCTTCTCGTCATAAAATAACTGATGTTGGTAATTGACACAGTATGGTACGCACCAGGTTTACTCTTTTGTGCCGATTCCCGGAGCACAGCAACACAAAAGACCGAGGAGGCGATACGAAGAAATCGAGCGCATGTACAAGTGCGGTTGGAATGGTTGCGAAAAGGCCTATGGTACCCTGAACCATTTGAACGCACACGTTACGATGCAAAGCCACGGACAAAAAAGGACGCCGGAAGGTAAGCTTTTCCCTTCTATCGAAATTTGTTGGGAACGCGGTGCACTCGTTTGTGAGACACGGATGCCATTGTGGTGCACACTTTCGAGGATCCGCGCGCGCCCCTAAGTTTGGCTGCCCAGGGGTTTTGGTAGCCGGTTGCTTTAGGCATGAGCCGGGCTCGCACCAACTTAGGAGGGCTAGCTCAACACCCCAGGCAAGGGTTTCAACCAGACCGTCGGGATTGATGGCTCGTATGCTGACATAATTCTTCAACCATCTAGAATTCAAAGAGATCCGAAAGGAATGGAAGCAACGTAAGAAGGATGAGGAACAACAACGCAAGGCTGCCGAGGAAGCTGAGCGCCAGAGACAATCACACACCTCAGCCCAGGTGCAGAACGGTGCAGCAGAGGCCGCAGATGGCGCCCAACCGCCTCAGCCCTACTCAGCTGGTCGATCGGTTCACCTTCCACCGATTGGTTATACGCCTCAGTACCCTGCACCTCCGTCGGCCGGAGTCACCAACGTGCCGGAGTACAGCCCAACCAACATCGCATACCCTAACTATCAACAGCAGCCCGCATCGCCCTACGCACCTCCGAACCCGCAGATGTACAGTCAACGTCCGTAAAGCTGCATTCTGGAATCGGTTTGTTCAGGGGATGCTAACGGCGAGCGGCAGATAGCGGCCAATCTGAAACGTGAATCTGGCTTGACAATCTCTTGAATTTCTCGAGGGCCTGTCAAGCCCACCTAAGAAACACGATTAGGGAACATACGACATCAAATAAAGCGACTTTCGAATCGGAAAACATTTATAAAAAAAACGAGACGGATGACAAGGCTGAACGGCAAGACTGGACGATTCTCCGCAAGGAGCCTACACTTTTCCCTCGGTTGTACCATACTTTAATTACCCAAACACGGATAACTCTGCATCTCCCATGCGGGGCTCTTTTGCTTCCCCGATCATGGTAGAACGAGGATGCCGTGGTAGGGACAGTCGATACCCTCATTTTTTCACGCCCATGGAGTTTGCGACGCGACGTACACGCATCTGGACTTGACGGCCGTTACGATCATCTGTTTCCTTTTTGTGCATTTTGCATTTGGTATGGGAAGGAGGGCTGTATAAATCTGGTTCAACGTTTCGTGTTCTCCTTGGCATGGGGGATTGACCCTATCAGGCTGTTCGGATCGGGGATCTGAACAACGGTTGGGACTGATAGGCAAGATGGAAGCTTCAGGTTGGGACGAAGGCCTCAATGATGAGGTAGGTAAGTTTTTTGCAATGCTGTTGAATGGCACGCAAATGCCTCGGCTTCGTTGTCTACATACTTTTACACGTACATACGCGAGATGTCTTCTTGTTTTTTAGGGGGCGACAGACGACTCTGCGCTGACGCATTTGCGACGCACCCATATTAAAAATGATGAAGAGGCGTCTTTGGCCCAATGCACATATACACACGTCAGGGGGCTTTGTTGGTTTTAGTAGTTCAGACAGCACGAGATAGGCAACACATTTTCTTGAGCAAGCGTTTCTGCTTTTTCCTTGCACTGTGATGAAGACCATGGACATTTCGGGATACAGCTTCTGGGTCAATGTGTGTTCTGCTACTGCTGAACGCCGGATGAACGGATGAAACCCGACAGCATGGTAGTCTACTGTATCAAGCTTTTGGATCTATGGAAATCTAAGCCAGCACTGGGCTTCCTTTGTGCTACGGACGCCACGAGGTGTAAGACAGAGCTACGTGTATTTAGCCGTAGTGACGGCGGTACATACTACAATCTACAGGGGGTGTCCTGTAAGCTGCCTGCTAGCGAAGTTGGGGAAGCTAACGAAGCAAGTAAGAGAAAGACGAGCGATGGCACGAATGCCGTGTAACCACACCTGCGTACGCGCTATATGGCTTGGGAGAAAGGGTCCTGCCAATACCCACGTGGGCAATGCAAGACTTGCGTCGCTAGCGATCAGCCTACCTGCTGCCAACTACTGACGTATTTAGGGGCCGCGGGCGCGCGAGCGATAGCCACGGACGGACCAATGTCCTGGGGCTTGAATGCCGTATGTCTATTGCTAAGAAAAAGGTCGTGTGGATGAATTACTGACGATTGAGAGGGGTCAAGATGGTATCTTCGAATGTGAGCGGATGAGCCGCATGGCTGTAATGCAGTTGTCACTCTCCCCCGGCTGCGTCCGTTTCCCCCTCTCTTTGCCCAGTGGGTTAAGTGAGGATTTTCTGCTCCGACGACGGACGCATACCTGCGGGGGTTCGTGGTGGTAATAAGTGGAATGGATGATATGTTGTAACCTTTCCCCCTCTGCTCCGGAAATGCGTAATTAGTTGGGTATATCTACGTAGTGAGGATCCTCTTGAATTACTCAAGGCAATTGATCCGTTTAGATGGACCCGTCCGTTGGGTTGGCGGAGTTTGGTGGACGGCGGGCTGGCGGGGTTCGAAAGAGGAGGAGCTGAGGAGGAGGAAAAGGGGGCACCTGTAGCTAACCTAGGTTAACGGTTAACATGGTGGCAGGTGTCCGTCGTCCCTCTGTTTAAGAATCGGACTACGCGCCCCAAACTCCCCAAACTAACGGGATCACCACCAGGGTTTGATTTTTAGCTGGAGTGGGTTTGGGGGAGGGGGGAGAGACTTGGGACCTGGGCCTTGGGCCTTAGGACTTGAGTCGGGTGATTCTGATTTGCAACACTATATGTAATGATCGCCTCATAGGATAAAATAAAATGGTTCGTCGTCGTTGTTTTAGTGCTCGCTTCTATCCGGACCACCTAAAACACACATAACCGAAGCTAAGGCGGCCGCTGCTGCGACCGCCCATGCAACCCCCCACACACACACACACACTCACTCACTCACACCACCCAATACCACCCGCCCGCAATGCAATGACGACCCCTCACCCATGCCAATGCCAACGCCCATGCGACCCCCATGCCATACGTCGTCCTTGACAAGTCGACACACACACCATCCTTGAGTAGGCAATCTCGGTTGGTGATAGAGAGAGGTGTTTGCGCCGCCGCCGTCATTCCCAAGAGACCGGGCAAAAATTCAGCAGAACTATATAGCCTAATGCAAGGGCCAAGATAGTGGTGCGGCGTGGGCGGTGGTTTTGGTAGTTCGTCATAAGTAGGGAGTCGAACCAAAACAACAGGACGACACTAACACCACCGACTGAGACGAAGAGCCAAGGCGAACAGCTAACCTAACCCAACTCATTTTATGAAGTGCCCTTTCTAACCCCCATGGCTCGCAAATCCCAAACTGCGTCCCGTCCCGTCCTGCTTTTCATGTTGTTTGTTTTAGGTTGCTAAGGTTTTCCACATAGGATGCCGTAGTTTCTGCCCATGCCTGTGTCGCCGGAGCCCGCTCCGTTCTCGCGCCATGGGGAGACGGAGGCTTGGTGATGAACACGCATTGGGATCCTGCCAGTTCGTCAAACTGCACGTTGACAGCTAACCTATTCTGCCTGTTTCATCAGAGTATTAAAACTTCTTTGACTACGCATATAACGTGCGTGCACACTATAACAGTAATGCATTGCTGTTGCATCCAGGGGCAGAGGGAGGGACATGGCGGAAAGCTTATCGAAGATGCGCCTTCCTCTCGAAGGCATCTAGAAGCCTTCTGCATTGATTCTAGCACGTCCCGACAGCATGTTTCGCTCCAGCCAACCCGGTAAGCCAAAAGGAAAGGGGACCTCGAGAGGAAAAAGAACCATGTCCGTTTCTTGCCCCCATTACTACTTGCTGCCTTCGTTTATGCACAGAGTGAACCAAGGCTGCGCAAACTAACCTAGGTTTGAACCCGACTAGCCCACGGTTGGTAAGGTAAGGCCAGAAGTACCTCCTTTTCCTGCTGCAACGCGCTGGCACTGTCTTGCTCCCATTGCTACCTTGCTGCAGATCAATTCAAGACTGCAGACTAACCAGGCCTTTTTTTTCTTGCTTGCCGGGTCGGTAGGTAGCCTGCTACATACATGGCATACCAGCTACTTAGTTACCCCCGCGCGTAGCAAGCCTTGGCTGGAGGTTAGGTAAGTGTAGATATATATATATATATCTTGCGCAAAACCACAGGCCTCGCAAATGAGAATGGAGGTTTCGCCCCGCTTGCTGCACAGGGACGCTTCGGCCCGCTTTCTTGAGCTTCTTGACAACCTCTTATTCTCCCCCCGTGGCTGGTTGATACAAGCGAAGTATTCTCTACATTGGCAGTACTACACCAAGAAGTACTCGCTAAGAAGACCTTTCGTCACTTTCAAATTGAACAAGAAAGGGATTTTTGTGGCTGCGAATCAGTACATACATTCATACTCAAGTACTGGACTTTTTGGACGTTCTGCACGTCCTTCTCTGGATTTGGAGGGGGATTGACTTCCGCCTCGTCTGTAAGCTTATGTCGCTGCAACCGTGTTCTTGCAGAAGAAGGCTTGCCTCGGCCTTTACTTCTTCATAAACCAACAAAGACATCAAATCAAGCCTGGTCTAGCTATGTGTCGTGTTTCGAAGACGTTCGATACCCAACAACCTCCCGCGTGGACGAAGCTGCGACGGGAAATGTAGTAAGATCGAACGCAGTCATACGACGGGATTAACTGCACGCTTGCTGTCTACTGGCACACGATGGTGGTTGTCTGAGCAATTGATGAACCGTTTAAATGCTTGCCGTTTCGGACCTGTCACATATCCAGCAGCAGCAGCAGCAGCAGCACAGCACAGCACAGCCAGCCGACGATGATCGATGGCACTGACAGAAGAAGCAACAGCGTGCCATGACGTAGGGTTTCTGTTCGCAGCCCAAGCCAACCAACGACACCTACTGTCTCGCCACCTTCAGGAGAACGGACTGCCAACTTTGATGCAAATGAAAGACATTACCTGTGTCACTCATCCACAGTTCCGTTTGTCTCTATTTCTGTCGTCCATATCATGTTCCCCCTTCCCTCCTAGGTGACTTCCGGTAACGGTTTCCTTTACAGCAGCCGCTGCTATTCTAACAAACATCCTCGCTAATAAGGTTGCATCATCAATGACAACACCACTCGCTTCGTTTGGCATCTCCATCTTACTAGAAAGATCCAATTTCTCGTCAATCAATCATCGTTACTAATTTTAATACACCGGCACTTGAAGCACAACGGGAATAATATCACCGTCGACGTCAGTTCGTTCCAAGCATATCATCGCGGGCACTAGTCATTAGTGGGAAAAACGACCCCAACCATGGCCCCACCCGTTCACTCAACACCTTCGACAGCATCCGAAATGAATTCTTCGCCGCCAGCTACCTCTTCTCACGAGAGTATCCGAGACCCGCCCTCCTACATTGACGTGTCTTCTTCCACGTCGCATCTTCGCTTGGACCTGCAACGGCCCAGCCCAGCCTCCCTGAAGTCCGTCGATTCTGTGCCCGTCACTGGTGCCTTCCCGCTGGGTACGCTGCATATCAACGACCCCCAAGACGATGAAGAGGACCTGGTACCGGACCGAGACATGACCACACCTCTTACCGTCCCGGACCGCTCTCCAGAGCCTCCGCATGCCTCCGCACCGGTTCTAAAGCTTCTGCGGAGTGGCGATGTACTCATCTTGGACGATCTGCCCACAGGGTTTACGGTGGGCTGCGACACCATTTCGTTCGCCGCAACCGAGCATTTCTTGGGGTTCCGGGACATCCCCGCCGGCGCCCATCTGGTTTGGATCGCTCCATCGGAGACCACCTCTTCGCGAAGCGCCTACTGGATCTTCACCCCGGAGAAGGACCCCAAGAGCCCCGGGCGCGTCTATGTGAAGCAATGGGATAAGTTCAACGAGGTCCTCAACGACCCCGCCAGCCATGCCGAGGAGCGCTTTCAGAAGGAACGTCTAGAGGAGGGGCTGGGGAATCTCGTCCCTTACCAGTTCAAAGGCGCAAACTCAGCAGTGCCGCGCCCAACCTCATCGAGCCAAGTCGGTGGCGCGGAAGCGCCTGCCTTCGTGGATAACACCACTATGTGGTACCAGCTGACGTTCGCCATCACGCCAGCGCTCCTCAACCGACTTACCGGCGGCGAAACAAAGGAAACATGGCCGGCGAATACGTCCGACCGCGTCGCTGGAGGGACAAGCACGGTGGAGGAGGCACGGCTCTACGCGAACACAGCTTCGCAGCTTACTTTTACCTTTGGCATGGAGGACCTCCTGTTTGATACCAAGGCCGAGGGCGCAGAGCGCACGCAGCAAGCTCTGGACCCCACAAGCTGGATCGTCTCTGAACTCCGAAAGTCATCGTCCGATGGTGAGTGCTCGGGGAGCCTCAACGACCTGGTTGGCGAGCTCCAGTTCGCCTTCCTCACTGGCATGCACCTCGGTAACTACGCCTGCCTGGAGCAATGGTGGCACTATACGACGCGCGTCATCTTCCGGGCCCACCGCCTTGCGGTCGAGGAGCCCCAGTTGGCCCGCGACCTGATCCAGACAGTACACGCGCAGCTCGTCTACAACGACCGGAACCTCGAGGGTTCCATCCTCGACACGGCGCCCAACGCCGGGAGCGGTGGCGGGAGCGGCGGCGCCAAGAAGCTCCAGAAGGCCCTCACGGTCTACAAGTCACGGCTCAACGAGCAGCTGCTGGCTCTCGGCGACGACTGCACATCCGCCCAACAGGCCGTCGGCGCTGCCTTCGCGTCGCTCGAGGGCTTTCTTTGGACCTGGGACTGGGATCTGCGCGGCGAGTACCTGCGTAGCGGTACTGTCATGCTCGAGGACGGCGAGGTGGTGCAGGCCGAGCTCTCGGACTTTGAGGATGAGGACGAGAGGGGGATTTTGCGGCGGTTGTGGTTGATGTGGATGAGAGTGGGCGGCCGAGGGATTTTGTTTCGGTTTAGGGGGACGAGGGATACCCAATAAAGAAATGAGGTGGTAATAGCATAAGAATCATGCACTTGTGGAGGGATTCGAGAAGACAAGAGGGTAATTGTATGCGTGGCAAGGAATTCTAGTGCTTGGAAATCATGATTGGGCTTTCTTCTTCTGTTTCTTGAAAGCGTGGCGTTGGGTAGCACTAATTCTTCACTGATGACCTGGTTCATATCTGACTGTATCTAGAGACAGAAGCCTTTTTCAGGATGCCACCCAGGCGTTTCTGTGAGTAGGGGTCAGGTTCAGCATATCTGATAAGAGTGGTTATTATACTGAGACCACTCCTTGGTTGTCCATACCTCCCTGAAATCTATGAGCAACCCCTATCCGGAGCCAACATAGGGGTAGCTCGTATATTTCATGAGTAGGTCGATATAAAGCACTTAGATTTTGGGCATACGGCTCATGCTGTGGGGTTCCATTCCAATCTTGCTTCGAGTTGTCAGTCTTTCATATTGTGTGAGGATATCCTCAGTGGTCCGGGTGCATTCGACAATTCAGAAGAGGTTAGCTAGTTGTGTGGAAAGTCAAAAGAACGGCTTTCGGCTTGAGGAAGGTAGCAGCCGTCCTTTGCCATGGTCATTCATTCCTCGACTTCCCATGATTTCAAGGTTCGGGTGAAGCTCACAAGCACCCGAGTCTTTGGTTTTTTTTTTGGTTTTTTTTTGTACGCGAGGAATGTGTCACGCCATGCTGGCGGCGATGCTGTCGTTGGCACCAAACAGATCGTGTGGCTGGCATGTACCCGACTGGGGGGATCGGAGGCTTGCTTGGAGAATAAGGGGCTTGGAGCGAACTCTTTCGTACTACATATCGCCATCCATGTGATGTGTATGGTATGTATGAGAATCTTAGTCGAAAGGGCTACTACGCCCGGCTCACTCCCAATTATGTGAACATCAAAGGTCCTCCCGGGGGATTAGAAGATGATGGTGTGCACAGTCTATTGCTGGCTTCCTCCAGTTCCAGGGCAGGATGTTCCGTATGTAGGCTGACAGCCAGGTTCTCGTTAGCTAGGCAGCTATTACGACTGACCATATTACCTAGAAACCCTTTCTAAATCCTAGGAGAGGAGTGACATCATCGTGTTCAAATAGTTCATAATCGTAGACATATATGACATACCCGGGACATGACAGTGTGTCAGTCAAAAACATGACACATGCATATATAGACTGGCAGCATACCAGTGAGGGAGAATACGTCGGCAATCCCATCTCCTTAGCATTAGGGACAGGTGGTATTACGATCTCCATTCAGGGGACTCCTGCAGAATTGTCACGAGGATGGAAGCAGAGATCTCGCGTACATTGGTTAAACCCCTTATCATCCATTCGTGTTCCGACGAGCTAGGCTATCCAAAGTCATTGTACCCACCAACCCTGGCATGGCATATCATCGTTAAGAAACAGCCATGGACCAATTTACTCAAGGCCGCGAGGCTCTTATCAAGCATGGCGAGGCAGCCGTTTGGTCCTTCATCAGCCCCGTCAACTAGAACATGCACGTTTCAGGAGAAAGCATCCAGTGATCGAAATTTCTTTCATTCGCCTAGTTCCTTTCAACCCAGGCAGGAAGAAATAGCTGCCGTGAAAATGCATTGATGATTGAGAGGGCTTGTTTGTACCCTCCCGTGAAAGGATCCTCTTTTGTGACTCCATCAGAACCGATATATCCGTGCCGATTCCTGCTAAAAAGCCAATAGATGCCATTCGTGCGTGCCTTCGTCACATTCACCGACCGGCAAAGCTGGCCTCCATCCTGTAGGAAGACCAACCTTGCCAGGTGGCCAGCCAACCATCCCCACACAGCATCCCCAGCACCAAAACCGCCAAACCCATAAAAGCGTTTAACGGTAAGACTTCTGGTAACGGGCGCGGGCACCGGACCGCCGAACTTCTTGGGCTCCATGCGACGGTTGTCGGCAACGAGGAGGGTACGGTCGAACTGGACGAGAGCAGACTTGAGGGCGTTCTTGCTGTGCTCATCAACGTACTTCTGGTAGTAGCTGACGATGGCCTTGGCAATAGCCTGGCGGACGGCGTAGACCTGAGAAGTGCTATACCAGAGTTAGTTTATTGTTCTCTTGACTTATTCGGAATTCGCAAGTCGTAGCACCAGGCATCAAGCCAATGCAATTCGCGATGCTGGACCGCTCGTCGAAGAAAGAAGCTAGCGGGTGCACTTACTGGCCACCACCGGAAACGCGGACGCGGATATCGACGTTGGCGAACTTGTCAAGGCCGAGGATCAGGAGAGGCTCGTAAACCTGGAGAATAATTGCGTTAACTTGCGACCACATCCGAATTTGGCGCCAATATACCGGCTTACCTTGAAACGGAGGACCTCAGGCTGGACCAGGCTGAGGGGCTTGCCGTTGACCTTGATCAGGCCAGCGCCGGACTATTCGAAAATTTCCGTCAGCATTTCCGTACAATCCACATTGGCCATTTTCGTCCCTCTCAGTCCAAATCGATTCCACACAAGTCGCGAAATTTGACATTGAATAATTTTGACGCTCTCGATCACGGCGTATCGTCGCTCGCGAGCTCGACTCGGACTCTGAGGAGGAATGTTGGGATTTTAATCACTAACCTTGCAGTGGGCACTGAAAAGGTTGTGGGTTAGCTTGAATGCATTCACAGAGTCATGGACGGGAGTACCAACACTGCGGTCGCGGTCTTCTTCTTGCCGAAGCACTGAACGCTCTGGGAGGTCGACATGATTGCGGATTGATGTGGTGCTGTGGAATGTCGATCGAGAAATGAAGGGATTCGCAGCGGGTATAGGCGTGGGCGTGAGCGGTCTCGATTTTCGGCAAGTTAAGCTTGAGAGCGGGCGAAGTTACAAGACTGGGATTTTTTTTCGTGTGCCCTAAGGCTAGAAAGACTTGGCAGTCCGCTGTGCCACAGCGTGAGGGTCAAGAGTTTGTGGCTGAGAGAAAAAGATTAGATAAGAAGGGTCCGGTCAAGTGGGGGCCAAGTCGCCAAGGTTCCGGAGGCTATCTGACTTACCCACTTTCGTTGTTCGTGGGGTACAGGTGCACCTCCCTTCCGTCCCTCCAGGCATATCATCAACCTCCCCTTACCTAAGACTTGAGATGCTTCATTCATAAAGTAAGATTGTATAATAATAATAATTAGTATTATTATTATTTTCTCAGTCGTTTCTTTCCTGCTTGAAACAGTGCGCCTATCACACTTTGAAGAGAGTTAGCACGCGACGGGTGATGCATGCAATCCAGAACGGGACGACTTAACGGATCTAACACCCAATCACACTCACTACTGGGCGACTTCTACAGATACATAAGCCCCCATCTACATATCTGCCTGTGCTCTCGAAGTTTGCACTTCGCAACCTGTCTTCTCCCCAGTCCTGAATATACAGCCCTTTAAACGACCAACTGCAGCACTCGGCCACTCAGTGGACATGTCGCGCAAAGGTGTAGGCCTAGCGGCCTTTGACCGCAGTCGCCTGACCTCGGCGCAGTTTGCATCCCATGGCAATAGCATACGCAGCACCAACGCCCAGGCTTTAGAGACGCAGCTCTCCGTGTTCAAATCGCTTCTGCAGCAGTTCGCGCAGACGCATGCCAAGGATATCCGATCCAACCCGTCATTTCGCGCGCAGTTCGCTCGCATGTGTTCTGCCATCGGTGTCGATCCACTGGCATCGTCCAGTTCTGCGGGCGCCGGTAGCAGCAGCGTGTGGGCGCAGTTACTCGGTAGGAGTGTCAACGATTTCTACTTCGAGCTCGCAGTCCGCGTCGTCGAGGTCTGCGGCGCGACCAGGGGAGAGAATGGTGGTTTGATCGGTGTCAAGGAGTTGAGGGAACGCGTTATGCGTGGCCGTATGGAAGGTGCCCCTGAAGTCACCGAAGATGATGTCTTGAGGGCTGTCGGCACGCTCAAACCGCTCGGCTCCAGTTTCTCGGTCGTCAAGGTTGGCAACAAGCCATATATTCGCTCCGTGCCCAAGGAACTCAGTACCGACCAAAGCGCCGTATTAGAAGCAGTCCAGGTTCTGGGCTATGTGAGCGTGTCGATGCTGATGGTGAACCTACGATGGACAAGAGCTCGCTCACAAACAGTGATCGAAGATTTACTGGGAGAGGGTATGTTGTGGGTGGATAAACAGGCCGAGGAGTGGGAGTACTGGAGCCCTGGGTTCATGATGTCTGCCGAGGGTGCTGGCACTGGGTAAAAGGGTCACCAACCCAGCTTTGGACACACATATTACCCGTTCATCGCCCAGTACTCGCCCAGAAATGTTACCATTCACTCACCCAAAATCGACATTGTCGGCCAAACTAGTCTCCCGGAAGTTCATAAAAGTGACCATAGTGGTCCGGCATTTCTGGGCGCTTCTCGACGACAGAAACACAATAAGCCCGTGTTCTGAACGCGATCTCGACGACATGGCTTAGCTTACACCTGGTCGCTTTGGTGTATTTGTCGCTAATCAAATCGACCCGTATCCACCTATACCCTTTGACGTCGACCCCAATCGCTAAAATAACTGGAGACAGAGCATGATATATTACTCTATGATCATGTAGAAACATCCCTACCATTTGTAGCTTAACATTCTCTGATATTATAGAGACGTCGGCTAGGCAACCGGTGTTGGAAGAGATCTGACAAACCCTCCATGGTGTCGTCGACCTCTTATATGGTCAAGCAACCAGCGGCCAACACGACCAGAGACAATAGCCTTAGAAGCATGAGTCTCGAGGGAAACGATTTGTCTTCCGTTTGTCGCAGCTGGGGGGACGATCAGGTCAAGTTTGAATTACGGTCACATACAATACAAGGCACGATGCCTGCGATTCGAATGACGAGTTTAGATTTATCGATTTATTATTGAGGCCATGAGGCAAATCTATCTAGAGCCTTGTACCCAGCACTTAGTGCGAGTTTCACTGTTTTTACTTGGTCTCGATAGCCAGGTTAATGTAAGGCACTACATTACTATTGGCGGGCATCACGTAAGTGAAATTCCAGAACTCAAATCCACTATTGGGGGTTTTTACGTTAGCATAGTCACAATCCCACTGATGCGAACTCGTGGCGAAATACAATGGGCATGGTGAGTTGAAGGAACTGAAGGGAGACGGAAATAGCTTACTGGATAGGCTTGCAGCTTCCACCGACCAAGCCGCAGAAGGTGACGATGGGAACCGGATCCACGGATCCCGAGACCTCGATCTTGACACCGTCGAGATCCTTCTCGAGGCTGACGAGGTCGCGCTTGGAACTGCCCAGCGGGTTCGCGCTGACGAGGAAGGTGAAGCTGCTGGTCGCGTTGCCATCTGGATACGTCAGGTTCAGGGTGCCGGGAGCCACCTCGGCGTCGAGCGCGGGCTCGGTCGGGTATAGCGTGAGATAGCCGACAGACTTCTTGTTAGAGGATGGCTGAGCCCACTGCACCACGGCTGGGTTCCACTGCGACGAGTCCTCACGCGGTCCGCCCACGATATTCTCTCGGAACGACTCGGCGCCGATGGTCAGGTTGGGCGAGAGCCAGGTCGTGATGTTGCGCGGGACCAGGTCATGCGGCGGCGAAAAGGCCGAGGTCGTATATATGTGGTGCTCCTCCTCGTCGTCCCCTGATGATGACGATGGGAAGGTAGACAGGCGCGCCACGACATCGTCAGGCACTAGGGCGTCGTGGAAGGGCGCCAGCACGGCAATGAGGGGCGCATACTCGAAGTCATCGGCGTGCGCCATAGACCACGTCTGGCCTGTCGTCTGCAGACCTGGCGCGTTCTCCTTGCCAACCAGCGTCCAGATGTACAGCGAGAAGATGGCGACGTACTTGTTCATGTCGTACCCGTAGGCACGGTCCCAGGGCCCAGCCAGGTTTCCAAGGTTGGCGTTGTACATTTGGCCCGCCGTCTCCCAGATCTGCCGGATCATGCGCGCACCGTGGGCGCCCATGACCGAGTCTTCTTCTCCCGCGGGCATGTACTTGGCCCAGAGTGTCAGGCCGTAGAGGGACACGCCCATGTACGTCCCGCTGTTAAACTCGGACAGCGTGCCCCCGTTCTGGTCGAACAGATCCAAAACTTCGTGCGCGTACGTCTCGCCTGCCGCCGTCATGTTGGCGTCGCCGCACTTGCGACCCGTCCACCCGGACGCGATGGCGCGCATGATGGCTGGGTTGCTGTACGAAGGGTACAGGTTGTCGTCGTCCACGCCGCCGACGCGGTAGCTGTCGCCGATGGTGGCGTTGTACAGGCTGTCCAGGATCAGTTGCTTCACGTCTCCGGGGAGGATCGACCCAAACTCCTCGTAAATCACGATGAGGTTGGTGCCGACGAAACCTCGCCAGTTGGGGTCCCAGGAATTATAGATCTGCGCGGACAGATGTAAGCCATTTTAAAGGAACTTAGGACCGGAAGAATAGATATCTTACCACCGGCTTGTAGTCGCCATGTCCAACCGTGGGCTGCTCCGGATAAACGGTGTAGTCGCCGAACCACTGCAGAGTCTCGTTCTTCTCCTGGTCGCCGATGATGTTCCTGATAATCCTAACGGCCTGCTCGACATCATCGCCCCGGTTGCGCTGCAGGAGCCCCGTCGCGTACCACATCGACGATCGCGTCTCGTGCTGGCCCGCCGCAAGCGGGTAGTAGAAGTAGTACAGATACCCGGCGTCGCGGTCGTAGATCTTGTCCATGAAGTCCATGGACTCGTCTAGTAGACTTTGAGCATGGCCCTTCCGCTCAGTGGCAGAGCTCACACCGACCACGGCCAGAAGGATACCGAGGAGGAAGCTACTCGAAGTCCAGCTGGCCCTTTGTAATAGCATGTTGGGCTAAAGATGCAGCACGGTGCGAGAGATGACGATGGCAAAAAGAATCGAATCATATCAGCATGGGAGGCCGGCGGCAAGTATATAAACCTGCCCCAGTTCGGCCTTTTACTGCATGCGGAGATCATTGTGCCTGCGTCCTCCCCTTCCCCGCAACTATTCGGGACTCGCCATGATAAACAATCATCAACCAGATGCACATTTGGTCGTTTAAAGATAGAGGGACCGTGAAGATCGTCATGCCCCTCATCGATGTGGAGATGAGCGAAGCCATATCGCCTGGGGTAGAGACAAGCTCATGTACCGAACCAGGCAACAATGGGGCTGATATTACCACTCAGAAAGATCCCTAAAGGGAAGGTGCTCTTGAGGCATCACAATTTTGTTGGCATTGTGAGAATACCACTTTGGCCGGCGTCGGCGGTGAGTGGTGAGGGGGACCGGTCAACACCCGGGTTTCACCGGCTCCGATCAGCGAACGGGGCTTGATACCAAGACCACGGATTTTTGCCGAGAGCTATGCAGCTGCTAGCTGCATACATATTCACTATAGTACCCTAGTTGACGTCGGTTCAATACACACCTTGTCGGGAGGTTTTCTGGTTCCGATTTGATTTGCAAGTAGATGGAAGACATGCCTGGGATGCAGAGCAAATGGAACTGTGTACGGACCGTCACCACAGGTTGTCGCCATGACGACCTACAACTCCCCATTCTGGCCCACTCCGTCCTTTTTTTTTTTTTGGGTTCTAGACGATGGGGAAAGCAAGTCATGTATAGAGATGGCATACACATATGACAAATGGCTGGACGTTTTCGATCTTATTAACATTTTGGATTTACTTTCCGTTCTCTCCTATCTCAGCTAGATACGAACCAAGGAAAGAAAAAATAAGTATATATAGCCGAGTCCTTTTTATCCCAAAACACACAACCGTATCCCGGTTGACAATTCAGCACTCCGCACAGAAGAAGCCCGCCACACCTGCCGTCGCTCCTCTTGCAGCAGACGCCGAACCGGCTACCCTCGCAGGTGTAGCCGGTCCCCAGACCACACGACCCATCGACGCTGGGGATCAGGGCAGTCGGGCGTGGTGGAAGAGGGCTGGAAGAGGAGGTGGTAGAAGTGGAAGTAGCAGAAGTAGAGGTGGTGGTGGTAGTACTAGAATCAAGTCTACTGGTGGTAGTAGAGGTGGAGCTTTGTTTAGTAGAGGTGGTTGTTGTTGAGGTGCTGATGGGGCTAGTAGTAGAGGTAGGGGAAGGGGAAGGGGATGGGGGTTCGCTTGCCTGGCATCCGGATCCAAAATTAGGTTGACATCCTTCGCCACAGTAATCGGCCGTACTGCCGCACCAGCCGTGAGCCGAGCAGCAGTTACCGAACTCAGAACCCAAGCACGTGATATCGCCGCCACAGTCGCCATCGACGCTCACTTTCTGAGTCGAAGTCGGCGCGGGAGGATTCGCGGGTGCTGTCGTCGTGGTCGTGAGCGGACTATCGGGAACCCCTGCGCCGGGACCCGTGGGCAACTTGGTCGGCGAAGTTGTGGGAGGGATTGGCGAGTCGGCCGGGAGGGTGTTGTCGGGGTTGCTGCAGGTGCCGAACTGCGACTGGCAACCGCCGCCGCAGTAGTCAATGGAGGCGCCGCACCAGCCATTCTGTGAACAACCTGGGAAAAGAGCGAGCAGGGGCGCTCTTTGGTTAGGAGAAGAAAAGACCACACCGAAGAAGCTAGAAGACGATCATGGTGATGGCCATTGGGAGGAGAAGGAGCAGAACAAGCGACATACAGTTTCCGTACGAGGATCCCTGGCACGTCACGCCAGTGCCGCAAGCGCCATCGGGGCTGACTATGAGCGTGGGTGTTGCGGTTGGGCTGGTCGAGGTAGTTGTCGTAGTCCTCCGGGTGGTGGTAGACGTCGGCTTCAGGCAGGCCCAAGTGCCGGTGGGCTCGCGCGTGGTGAAGTCGTAGGCGGGGACGGCGCCCGATCCCGCGCGGTACCAGTTCTCGGGCGGGTCGCCGAGGCACTGTCCCACAGTGACGGAGCGGTAGCCGCTGCGGAAGAGCGAGTCGAGGATGTAGTCGGTCAGGTTGTAGACGGTCTGGTAGTGGATGTCGTGCTCGATCTGCAGGTAGCTGTCCTGGCACGGGTCGGACCCCTCGACGGCGTCGTCCCAGATGTCCTTGCTCGTCTGGATCTGCTGCGGGTCGTCGTGGAGGTAGCCCTCGGTGTCCAGGTCGAAGTAGATCTCGTGGTAGCCCAGCGTCGCCAGCATGTTCTGGCAAGCCCGCTCGCAAATCGAAAAGGGAGGTCTGCAGCCGGGCAAGATAATCAGTCAGTATGGTTTCCCTCCAGCAGAGAACTAAGTCAATGGGCAGGCAATCTCGAGGTCTGACCGCATGTAGGTGGGAATGTAGCCAAGAATGTCGTTGAGAGCAATCTCGTTCCATATCATCTGGTTCTGGGCTTGAGTGGTACTCATTTGACTGAAGTTCTGGTGTGACCACGTGTGGCTAGCAATTTGGTGACCTTCAGCCGCCATTCGCTATAGAAAAGTCAGACCTTATCTTTGTGACGGGGGAGAGCCCGGAGCAGATGTTGTTCTGGCTCGCATTTACCTCGATGGTGGCTCTCCAGGGGTACTGCGGGTCGTTAATGGCCCCCTTTCCTAGATTATACCCAGTAATGAAAAAGGTAGCTTTGGCATCGGCTGCCTTTTTACCGCGTAAGTTAGCAATTGTTCGTCCAGTAGTTAGATCAATCAGGAGGCTATTCGCATACAGCCAATTTGTCCAACAACGCGTCTGTGAAGTTGTAAGGACCGTCGTCAAAGGTGAGCGCAATGTCGCCCTTGGTCACGCAGTCGTAAACACCGACTCCTCCATACTGAACTCTTCCCAGCTTCGGTCGCGCAATCCCCGAAGTATCGGCGCCGCTGGGCTTCTTGTTGCCATCACAGCCGGGGCCGTAGTTTAGCTGGCAGTCAGGGGCTGTGCAATAATCTAGCCCCAGGCCACACCATCTTTTATCGTGACGATATCAGTTCAGTAGCATTCCTTATGTGAGAAAGGGGGAAGGCAGGCAAATAAGACGGCCGGAGAACGACGACGGAAGAACCCACCCTTCGGCCGAGCAACAATAGCCAGCGGCGCAAGATCCACGGCCTGCACCGCATCTGCCGCTCTTGTTTTGGCGCTCCTGGAGTTTCGCTTCTTGTGGCTTGGCCTCCACATCAGCGCCGCCAGTGCTGCTGCGGCGGCGGTTGTGTCGCGCTTCCACTGCTGGTGCTGCTGGCATCGCTCGAGCGAACTGACTGGTATCCTGAGCCAAAGTCTTGCGCGATTTCAGTTCCGACAGAAACTGTCGACCGCCGAGTATCCGGGGCGCCGCATGTTCTGCGTAGGCGGGATCTGCGTTATGGGCAGCCGAGAGGCCGGCCCAGGCGGCCAAAACAAAAACAGGATTGGACCAGAGCATGGCGGGAGACGGGATTGAAAACAAGCTATCCGCGTTGAATGACGGTGCAGGTGGTCGAAAAGCTCTCAGCGGCGTATTATAAGTCGCATCCGTCGCAGAACGTCGACTCAAATCGCACTCGGTGCTGAAAGCAACTATACAGAGAAAGGGGTCTGAGGTTGTTTGCCAAGACCATGGGGTCAACAGCTAAATATATATATCGATTCATTCTGTGCAGAAATAGAAAAAAATTCAGGTGGCCAAGACTCAAAAAAGCAAAAACATATTGGGCATATATCCGGATGTTACCCTGTTGCAGCACGCGTTATAGCGTAAAGAGAGATGCGCATGCAAGCTGCAGTGGCCTACGCCTGAGCAGGTGCCGATTACCCTGGTCCACACACCTCGACTACATGCAGGTGTGCAGAGAAACATCAGCACACGGTGTGAATCCCTTGCATTTGTTTTCGACCTCGTCTCCAACGACCCATCAAGAGCAGAAGGAATGGCAACGATAAGGCAGCTAGCTTCATTAACCCCTGGGGAGCGAGGATGTTGTCCATACAAGCTTTGAAAGCTCATTCGGAGTCGATTATATCACGATCGTCGTCTTTCCGCGCGGGTCACATACGATCCTACACATGATGGGTGTTGATCCTTCAGTTCCTACCGGCAATTCGTGTAAATATCCAAGAGAGGTATGCTTGTCGGAGTATCCTTTACCCAGGTCGTCTACAGGCAGCTGGATCGAGGCTAGACCCAAAACGTAAGCGACGATACCCCGATTCATGTAGGTAGCATTTGCTGGCATAGGTCGTATATGCAGACGATGTATCGACTTACATTCAAGTTGGTGGAATGATGTGTCTTCGGCCATCGGAAGGTAGGTTCTGTTGGTGGAATCAGCCCGAAGAGACTGCGTCCTGGGTTGCGATACTACCCGGGATCTCCAAAGGAATTGGGGAAGATCGATATTAGGCGGAATAGAAATTCAATATTTCCCCTGGTGGTGCATATGCCCCTTCCAGCGTAGACCTCGCTTACTTCCGTTTCAGTGCAGCATCTCATTGGGAAAACATTTCGTATGCACAGCACCCACCAAATTAATTGGCTGAATGGATTGTTACTTCATTGTCGCCTTCAAGCGAGCTCGGGTGACGAAATCGCCCGCTGGCACAACTCGAGCTGATCCGCACGGGGCATGCACATCGATGACGACGGAGCTCGGTACAAAAAGCACCGCGTTCCATTAATAGAGACGGTATTGGTATATTCCTTTCAAAGTCCACCACGATACTCGTGGTTTACGTATGCTCCTCCTACCCGATCGAGGGAACGTGTCCATGGCGTGCCATCGTGATGGCACGCTGGCATCAAGGACCCTGAACACGAAGCGAGCATCGCATTCGTTATCCACGCAGGCTCTTGTTCCGTTGCTTCAACCGACCGGCACACTATGTATGCTGATGTCGCTGCAACTGCTTCGATCCCTGCTCTTTAGATCCATCGTCAGTTCAGGAATCGGCTTCAGCGGTATCTAAATCGAAGGTTGTGTTTTAATCCAAGCAGCCAAAACTGCAGTTGTCCACAAGGGCCCTTTTCGGTGCTTCAACACCTATGCGATCTTGATGGCATCAGGAAAAACCTCCCTCTCTCGGTAGCCAGTGTTGGGTGTTGCAGTGGTTCTGTATTGCGTCTTCTGACATGTCTTGACCTGTTGCCGGCGAGTGCTCTGATGGGGTTCTGGCCCTTGCTTCCAGGAAACAATTGCTTATATGGCGTTTCTCCAGTAATAACCCCGCCATTCTATTTTTGGAATGCTGGATGGGTTTCAGAATGTAACGTCTTCAATGGCCTTTCTGAGCTTTAGCATTCTGAGGAGCTTTCTCGATGGCCTGACCACCCACAAGGTGGCCTTGTTTGTCATCATTTTGGCAACGTTCGCGTTCAAGTTTCATATCCATGATGAGGCTCAACTCGGGGCAATAGTCGAAAATGGCCTTTCTCTGAGTAGGGTTTTGCCATACCTCAGGCTTGAGTGATTTGCCGCCATCTCGGACGTGGAAGCCCATAGAATTGGGGATGTAGGTATCTTCAACGGCCAACTGGCCATCGGTATCAGCTGCGACTAGAGCACCCGGGAGGACCGAGACTCTGTATCCAAACCACTCATCTTCTGGCTGCGTATCGTTTTGTCGTTCCTGAATCTTGAGCACTCGCTGAATAGCAGACACCCTTCTCATCGAGAGGCCACCGTTACCAGCGAATTTGTCGCCCTTGGTTCTATTTCACGATCGGTCAGTAAAGCCAATGTGTGGTTTCTGGCGTACAAATTACCTTGGTGCTCCAGCCCAATCCCAATGCAGCCAATTGTTCAGGCTTTGGTCCGAGTTGGCGCAGAGGATGCTGTCATATTCATACTTCAAGATCCACTCCACGCCGGGCAGGAACTCGTCGTAGAAACGCTTGTCTGTCAGGAGGCGGTGGACCTTCTCCTTGCTGTCGATCTCCCAAGGTTCAGGAAGCACCATGAGATCCAGTTTTCCGATGGCTTGCTGGTGCTTGGTGGCAAAGCTGCGGCCGACGCTTATAGCGGATTTGTTAGAGCCGATGAATAAGAAACGCCAGTCCGGAGGGATCACGGTGATCATGTGCAAGATCTGGGGAACGAGGTGGGGGGAGCGGGCGCGGCTCGATCAGGAGAGCCAGCTTGGACGTGTTGTAATTTCGGCGCAAGTCGTCGTCATTTTGGTTGGGGTGCCAATCTATTTTGACTGATGGAATCTTTTGCCGCGCTTCATCTAGCCTCGACTTGAAATGGGCCTCTATCTTGGGCTTGTAGTGAGGAAGGAGCCCGGCGATGTACCAACTTGAAGTCGCAAGGTTAGCGAACAAGGCGCAAATGATGGGAGGCAAGCAACTTACGTTAACGTCAACGAAACCACTATAAGGATTTTGGTCCTGTTCAGGTAGAAGAGGGAAGCCGCCGAGGATGCCATGGCGGCGGACTGGTAGATACCGAGAAATACGCAAGGGATATGCGCAAGGTGCGCCGTTCGGTCAAAAAGGAAAGAACACAGAGATACGACGATTGGAAAACCTAAAAGAATGTAGTAGGTAAGGGAGAAGCAGCAAGGGGAGTACGTGATGCGGTTTGCGTATGGCAAGGTCGCAAACTGTCTCACGACCACGTTGTACAGAATTAGAACCGAACGCCGAGTAGGTGTATCTGGGCTGACAGCATTACTGTCACAATAAAGCCTGATTACTGCGGTCAAAGGACGAGGCCGGGGACAAGACACAATTGAATCCAAAGTGACGGCCGGAAAAGGAATACGAAACGACAAAGCTTAGTAGATGACCAGGTGGTCCGGTGGCTTTCCAGCTCTCACTCTTCTAAGCCAGACCGGCGCCTGCATCCCCCTGGCTATCGTTGATGCTAGTGAAGTAGTGGTGAAAGGCTCGGTTTATACGACCAGACCAGAAACTAGAAAAGATTCAAAGTCTGGAGCTGGCTTCCAAATCGAGCTGGTCCATGTACAACTTGGGTGAACCCTTTTGGGTCTTTGCTACGACAAGTGCCCATAAGACCGATTGCATGTGCCTGCCCCCTGCAGCAAAACAAGTTGTTCCACCGTCCAAAAGTCCAATTGAACGCCGCCCGTTCTGCTTTGAAGCATTAATTGGCAGCCAAATGCACTCACTAGAGGCCGAAACCACATGGGCTTGCTTTTTAGCAGCCCCGGCCCCAATAGTGGCTGTACCTACCTTGACTTAGCGTTCAGCTCTGCTTTCAGCTGCTACCCACCGTTCGTTGCACAGATGGGGTTTGTTTGATATGGGGTTCAGATTGCGGCCGACGAGAGAGGAGGGATCAAGCCTGATCGAAAGGCTGCTACTCAATGCTACTACATACTTCCGATCAGCTTATCCTCAGAGTCGGGTCCTAGATTGATGACCCAGGAGCCAGGATAAGTTTCGATCATCAGCTCGGCTTGTCGGCTGCGAGTGAGACTGATGTGGCATGTCAGCCTACGTCACTCAAGGTGGGCCGCGTCGCCCAGCCGTGGGATAAGCAACATCTTGCGTGGTAGCAGTATTTATGATTTTACGACAAGAAATGAAGGGTAGGTCAATAACAGTTAGAAAAAGTATACGAGCAGCAACACTCAGCAGGCGCTCTCATCGATCATGTCGCCTCTGACTGAATAGGGGCTCAGAGCGTTCCAGAACGACCTCAGCTTCCATGTTTGTTAACATCTAGAACCAAATAGTCCATCGACTAGGTTGCAAGTAGAAAGAAGATAATTTTATCCATTGTAGGCTGAATAAGTACTCAGCTATCCTCAAAGGCCTCCAGCAAGTCGTAGCGCCCCGCTAATTGAAATCGATCGCCCGGGGAGGGAGCGGAACGGATTGACCAATGCAGGGGTTCACCTCAGGGTTGAGCAGATATCGACTTCAGCCACGAAAACACTTAGACGAATCGCCGCCGACCTCGCGAGTCTGTTGTGCGAGGCTTTGGGGGCCCATCCAGTACGCCTCGAGTTTTCTGCAGTAGGTAACTGCGTTTCAGAACTGCGATACTGGCATATCTCGGCTGGGTATGTAGGCAGTAAGTAGGTCTTCCTCATTTTCATCAGAGAAGAGGAAGGTGGAGTGTAAGCAATGGATTCGTAGCAGGCACGCATGCTTGCCGGGGCATTGCCGCCAAAGCAGGGGGGTTCAATGCGACTGCCTATTCTTAGCAAACCAGGATAGGTATTGTTGTGGGTTTGGTTGATCTTCTATCATCATTCAATGCTACATGGACTGACCTGAAGCCTGCTGACTGCTTACACGGCGTAACAAAATCCTCGCACACACAAAGATCATTTCAAGCCACCTTTATATTCAAATCATGCTTTCATCTTGCCCAGCAAACAAAGAAATGAAGCCCAACCTACCTCCTGCATCATGAATGGCAATTTTTGGGGGTGGGCACAGCATTCTTGACTTGGAATAGTTGATGGCAGTAGCCGAATTCGCGTTACCTTTTGTCACACCAACACTAACACATCACATCGAATCGACCTGGACTGACTAAAAAAAAATTGCGTACCTTAGCTACACCCACATCTGTCTAGACGCTGTGTATCCCATATCCCCGAGCCATTAGTAGGCTGCTAGACAGGAAGGCACCACAACCCACGCGGACTGAGACATCCCACCCTCCTAGGCGAGACCTATGATGCGAATCACCCCGGAACCCTTCTGAACCTTTTCTTCCTCCCGCTGTCCCCCACCCCCCACTGTCTCTGCCGTCCTCAACCAGGTCCTCGGGATTCTTGATTCTGAATTGCATGCCTTCCTCGGTATACACTTACTGACCCGAGTCCTTCGTTATTATGTCTTCCCGCCATGAAGAAATGAGCATGGGAGAGTTATGGGACAAGTCCAAGACGGCGGCCTACTCAGTATGGTCTTGCACGACGCGGCGGATGCGTATCGCCGGCGCATTATTCACCTTCTTGTAAGTAGCCGTCTTGGCTCGAAAAAGAAACTGCGCGGTAGGAAAGAGGCAACTGACATTTGGGCAACAGTATTTTCGCCTTCTACTTCTCCATACCCACGATCAAGACGGTAGAAGTGCCTAAAATATCCTTAAACTATGCCGAGCCGGTCCGCTCGCCGTACAACGAGAGCAAAGTCGCATTGCTCATAGAGAACCGCGAAAACCCCATCTTGGCGCCACTGATGCTGCACTTCATGTCCGTCGTCCCGCCTGACTGGCGCTTTCGCTTCATGGGCTCCAAGGAGTCGGTGCAGTACATCAATACGTCCATGGCCATCCGCGAGCAGGTCAACGCCGGCAAGCTCGACCTGACATACATCCCGTCCAACATGAGCACGTCGGGTCAGGAGATGATCAGCCGCTTCCTGACCAACCTGTGGCTGTACGAGACGGTGCTGCAACCGGCCGAGTGGCTGCTCGTCTTCCAGACGGACAGCATCCTGTGCGCCAACAGCCGCCAGAACATCAACGACTACCTCGAGTACGACTGGGTCGGCGCGCCCTGGAACCCCAACGGCAAGTTCGGCGGCAACGGCGGCCTGTCGCTGCGTCGCGTCAGCGCCATCATCGAGATCCTGCGCGACCAGGTACGCGTCGACGGGTCGCAGCCCGAGGACGTCTGGCTGGCCGAGCGCCTCGGCCACCGTCCAGGCGCCAAGATGGCCAATGGCACCGTCTCGCTGACCTTCAGCGGCGAAATGAACACGGGCAACAAAGAGAAGATCAACAAGGCGGCTGCGGCCAAGCCCAACGGCACCCTCGAAGCCATCGAGCACGGCGAGTACGTCAGCGGGCTCGACGACTGGCGCGAGGGCCACTACGAGCCCATGGGCTATCACACCGGCGGCACTGGTGTCACGCTGCACAGCGGAATCTGGGGCACGCCCGCGCTGCGCAAGCACATCTGGGACTACTGCCCCGAGGTCAAGATGACCCTGAGGATGGATGCGGCCAAGTACGTCCCCGGCAACTGCAAAGCCAACTGGAAACGAGATAGTCTCGAGCTGGGCGGCATGGGAGATCCCTCAGGATCTGTGGGATACGATGATGTCGGGTACGGAACCGAAATCATCGACGGCGTCGAATACCCGATGCTGCCGCCCATGATCCCCTGGTAAAACCTCGAGAATTATATTCGTGGAGCGTTGCATTTTTGAAGGGAGTTGTAAAGGGGTGGAAGGCGATCTGGTTCCGAAATCATATGCAACTTTATAGGACTAGTGTAAGAGATAGCATACGGGCAGGCGTTTTAGGGGGTTTGGTTGGTCAAGGGCTTGCAGGTTCGCAAGCCCTGTTAGAGAGTTGATATGCTCCGATAGATGGCATCTCGACAGAATCAAGATTCATGATATTCTTCAACAAGGCAGAACTGCACAACACCCATCCGTGATTTGTAACTATTAAGAACAACAATGATCATGCCGATGGGCAATGTGATGGTGGTTTACCTACGTGAAGATTAAGTTTAGGCATGTTGCTGTTGAGATCCCGGCAACCCGATCTCCCCGCATTCTCTTCGACAAGGGTTCATTCAATGTGAGCAACCGATCATCTTTGCCGGAGGACCTGTCAAATGCATGCATCCTTCCGTCACGGGATAACAATGCATTGATAAAACCAACACGTTTCTCTCATATTCCTCATCGCCTGCATATCGGAAACGCATCTAACCGACAATACAAGCCGGGTTCTCCCTTTGTTTTATTTTGCCAGTTCTCATACAATGGCTTCTCAACAACCTCCCGTCCCCCGCCTACACAGCGATGTGTATCCGTTCATATACCCGTCTAAGTTCCGAGGGTCTCTGCAGGGCAAAGTCGCCCTGATTACCGGTACGTACGCTGATGTGTCGACATGTCAAATTCAACGCACCTATATATTTCGACAACTGGCTCCATGTCTGCTCGCTTCGTTTATGTCCCCTTCGTGTTAAAGGGGGAGGCAGAAGTAGCAGCGAATGACCACGAAGAAGCATCTTCAATGGCCTTGGAAGAGGTTTCCTCATTCCTTTCCTACAGCACCCATCCTTCTCTCTGTGTGCACCTGAAGTCACCTAAGGAAGATCTGCTAACGACCATGCCTGGTGCGTCGTTCCCACCCAACAGGCTCCGCCGGTGCTATAGGCCAAGCCATAGCAGAATGTTTCGCCGTCGCCGGCGCGAAGCTGGTCCTGGTCTTCAACCGAACCCAACCGGCGGCCAAGGAGCACTTTACAGGCCTGGGCGCGGCCGACGTGTTGGCAATTCAGTGTAATGTCGCGGAGCTGTCGAGCTGCGAGGAGCTTGTGCGCCAGGTATGTATGCCTGCTTGTGTCTTCAGGGGTTCGCGAAGATCGAGTAGGGAGGGTTTACTGATGGTGATGGGTGCTTTCTTCAAGGCTCTTGAGGCGTTCGGTACGGTCGATATACTGGTCAACAATGCGGGAGCCAATGGACTGGAACCTGTAGGTCATTTTTCAGAAATTGCCCCCTTTCCTGCAGACTATAGCCCACTCGCCAAGCCAGCCAACCTACGCCCTGTTCACTATCCTTCTCCCCCGTCTCCTCCCTTGTCAATATATGCAAACAGTTTCATATGCCTATCCACCCATTAACCAATACCTAAATGCTCATGAACAAAATAGATGCACGTCCAGTCCCCCCGACTCTTTCATCCACGACCTGTCTGTCAACCTGCACGGCCCCTACTACCTAATGCGTCTCTTGATGCCAGGCATACGGGCACAGAAGTCCGGCTGCGTGCTCAACATCACGTCGCGAGCCGGCGTGCTCCCCAACATCCCTTTCAGCACCAGCTACCACGCCAGCAAGGCCGCCCTCATCAACCTCACGGGCTGCGTCCAGGCCGAGGTCGACGTCGACGGGCTCGAGGACGTCCATTTGTACGCGCTGCACCCGGGCGGCGTTAGGTCGGAGATGACCTTGAACAGTAGGGCTATCCTTTCCTTCTCCTTTTCCATTCATGTGTCGGTGGAAAGACATGCCTACTTGAGCTCGTCACTTACGATAAACCCTCTCAGAATACAGAAACGCCGAAACGACTCTCCCCGACCACCCCGCCGTCGCCGCCAAACTCACCCAGCGCGTGGACGGCTACAACGACTCGCCCTATCTGAACGGCATGACGTGCGTGGCGCTGGCGACGGGGATCGCGCGGCAGGTTTTGCGAGGGCGCTACTTCGACGTCGGCCAGGACCTCGAGGACGTGCTGGCGTCGGCGGGCGAGGCTGCTATCCAGGCGGATCCGGAGCTGTATACACTGCACACGCGCTATCTGGGCACCGTACCCGACAGCTCGGGCGCGGTGCTGGACGAGCCGTTTGCGTTTCCTGGGTTCTAGGTAGAAAGGAAGAGAGAGAGAGAGCGAAGGAGAGAAATCGTATTGTGGCGTGACAGACAGACTGGCCGTGACCCTGAACCTGTGGTTTGACGGCTTGAATCTACGTAGTTTATATGTTCCACCGTCGAGTCATTTTGGTGTCCTGATATGTTGGCATGTGTGAGATCGATATGCGGGATACTGAGGGAGATGTTTCCAGAAGATCCCAATTCTCGGTCATAAACTGTCACATGGCATATCTTTACAAGCAAGGTTTCCCAGCAATCCAGGTTAGCCGACCAGGGCTCATTCATTATCATTTATATAGGACCAGCCCTTCCGAGGGTTGGCCAGCCACTAAGCTCCAATAGAGGAAGGCAGTGATCCAATGTGGACATACATTACTCATAACAGGAACGATGGCACCACATGTACATTTTCAGAGACAAACATGATTTTTCCGGAGACGCCCGCTCTCATCGCGCCTTTTTATTAGATATCTGCCCTAGGTAGTGCAGCTGTGAAACCAACCATGAGGGAGAAACTCTTGCCAACATATCCTTTCCACCCAAAACGCCCCTAGCGCCCCCTTCCGCAGCCCAGCCAGCTCTTGAATAAGTATGCTGTGATAGGTATGCCTGACCTCATCTTGTGAGAGCACACCTGTTCTCTTGGTAGCTTCTAAGAACGTCTCCGTCCCTTCGATATATATTGATTTCAGATGACGACAGATAATAATGTCCTATGTGACGCCATGACAGTGGGTCGAACAGGAAAGACAGACAGCAATGATGCAAGCAATGGCGAAATAGGGCTTGTGCGAAGAGGCAAGACACAGCAAAACCAGAGACCTTCCATATTGATAAAGACGTTCCGTGTGTTTAGCTACTAGTTCAAGAGATAATAGCAATTGCGAGAAGGGGGTAAATATGTGATTGCTCGCCCATCTCCAGATCTATGGGGGAATATGCTGGTGTGGAACGATAAACATGTATGATGCCTAGGTAAAGCGAAATGATGTAAAATGACAAAGGGGGCCCAGGCCATTGCCATAGAGCTACTGGTCGCGGACTCAGCGTTGCTTGCTCACGGACGCCACCCAAGTCCCGGGCCCTCCACCGCTATGCATTCGTATGGTATCGTGGGCTTGAAACATCGCTGAAGTTTCGTATCGAGTATTATAGGACGACGAGCGACAATGCGCAGGCGTGCCCAAAATAGAATACAGATTGTATCCCAGAAACAGAAATAAATAAGGAATATACTATGTTGTGAAAAGGCAAGCAGAATACCTCGTCCAAATGATGGAAGGACGAGCCGTAGTTTCTGTGCGTCATTACTTCGTTGCGTCGAGGTTGTTTGTTGTAGCTGCTGGGTATCGTAGTGGGATAGATGTAACCAAAAATAAAACCTCAAATAGGAAACGTCTAAATCTCTTGAATCCAAATCTGTAATTATCAAATTAGTATTTTGTAGTATTGCGAGCAATTTCGATCATAACATACCTCCATCTTGCCAACGTCTTGCTTCTGTTTTCGTGCCAGCGACTTGGCGCTCATCATGGCGATATCCAAATCATCCTGGTCGCCCATAGTGATCATGTCGGCAGGATTTGAGGAGTCCTCGTCGCGGACCCTGATCTTGAAACGGCGGCGGAGACCAAACTTCTCACGAATACGGTCTTGCAAATCCGCAAATTCCACAGCAGCACCTACCATGATGTATCGAACATCTTCGGAATGTACCTTAATGCGGATCTTGCGGATGTCCGGTCTCCTTGAGCCACCGCGAGACGATCCTGACATGGAATTTGTCGGCCTCCGTTGGGGAATCATCTCAAAGTCACCCTCGTCAAATGAATCGTAATCGCTGGCCTCAGGCTCATCATCGTATCGATTGTTTCGGCGACGGGTGGAAGTACTGCTTCTCGGATCACCTCCGCCATCGTACATGTCGTATACGTCGTCGGGGTATCCATCATCATCCCGTGGCGCACGGCTTCTCGTATCTCTCTGGGAGTATCCTCGCTGTGGTGGTGACCTTGTGGCAATGGATGCTGCACGAGAAGGTGCACGTGAAGGTCCTCGGCGATCGTCTTGAGGCGAGGCCCTCGTGTAGCTGTTGTTCCTGGATTGATCTGTGTTGACCCGAAGGGGCATTGGCTTAGGTCCATTCCTGACGGAAGCACCACGACTCATGGGGGGCTGGCTTGTCGTTCTCGGGTGGTGGAGTGGGCGGGAATTTGGCTCCGCCGCCACCACCACCACCACCAGGAGGGACTGGCATCCGACTCTGAAGGCCAGGCTTCACGAGATTCGTGGCAGCGAAGGAGATGTTATCGGATGGGCGGTCATCCTTAACGCTAGCTTTGCCGGCGTTCTTGATCTCAGACCCAGCGAAGCCAGTGAAGGCGTTGGCACGATCCGAGGCAGCAACCAAACGGGCCTTGCCCAGATAATCCTTGGTCTTCAAGTTTCGCACCTTTGCATCGTTAGGCCTGTAGACAACTCCCACCGGGATTGAAAAGACGGTATATCCCTATACAATAATTAGTACCAGTGATCAAAAGGATTTCATTTTAAAAGGGTTGCAAACCTCTGCTTCTTCGCGAATAGCCTCGTCAATGACGTTGTGATCTTCAACAACCTTCTCCTTCACTGCATACTGGAGATCTTGCAAACCAGCATCCTTTTGTTGCAGGTAGATGTAGCATAGACCTCTGTTGAACAAGACCTCGCAAGAATATAGCTTGAAAAGAAGACCTAGTTGGGCATAGTCGATCATTGTGTTGCCTCGGAGGTATAGTAATGTGTCGTTGAAGTTCGCCAGCGCCTCCTCGAAGTCACCTAGTAGAAAGTTTGAGACACCCTGCTGGAAGTAAGCCACGGCGAGGTACTGATCCAGGCGGATGGCTCGTTGATAGCACTCGACCTAGTCCGAATTGATTAGTAACTGGAGGTTCTCATGTAATTATAGTGGCAGCTATCCACTTACAGCTTTCTCGTGCTCACCCAGGGTAGCATGAATGACACCCATATTGAAGAGAATCTTGGAGGTGTCGGCGATGCTGTCAAACTCCTTCAGCGCTTCGTCGAATTCATTGTTGTCGTAACGGCCGAGGGCCGCAACCCATGTCTCGATTTCCTGGGGGCAGAGCGTCAGCAACTTTGAAGCTCGAGTACCTCAATTGGAGCTACGGATTGATTCATAGCAGGCAGATAAATCGGGCGGAGTGGGCATACCTGTTTCAACGACATGGTGAATTTGTCTGTGAGAAATGCAATTCAAAAAGATGAAAAGCGTTTTCTGGAGGCCGTGAAGGCAAGAAGAAGCCGCTCTGCGACTTTGTCTGCCAGTTCTGAAACCCGCCTGTCTGTCTCTGATTTCCGGAACCAAATTCTAATGCACCCAGTGGGGTCGATTGCAGTGGCGGTTAGGGGAGGGGTTCCAATCGGTGCTGGGAGGTTGGCCCTTTTTTGAATGAATCGGCCCAGCTCTCTCGCTCTAGAATGGCTAGCCTGTGTGTGCTCAGGTGTGCTAGCTCCCCGCTCGCTCAGCCTTGGCTAACTTATTGGTCCTGGCCGGGTGACTCGGATTAAAGCAATCCAGGAAGTGGTTCACGCGGTTTTCTTTTGGTAAATTATTAGTAGTCGAAACTCGAGTGAGGCTCCGACTAAATCCTGCTGCTTCCTTTCCGTGCCTGCGTCTCGGATTTGCTGCCCGTCAAGATCGGTCCCGGATCCTTGGGTTGTTGGTGCGGATAAGCGCGCTGAACCCGTGTTGGTTGGTTGGGTCTGTTGGCGGAAGTGATTACTTGATCGCTACGCTGCGCAGGTACACATGCACAACGGCCCACGAGCAAACCAGCTGGTTTATAATGTGTGTGTGTCGTGGTGCAGCTGATTTGCCAGGCTCTGGGCGGCTAGGAGTGCTGAGATTCTCCGTGGCGATAGGATGATTATGGAGTTGATCGGTCTTTTCTTCCTGTCCCCAATGTGTACCGGAAATGACTGACTGAATTAGGGTAAGTCGACCGGATAGCGACTGTACGGAGAGATGCTACTGCTATTTCCTCGAAGTTTAGTCAGATGGAGAAATATAGGCAAGTAGGGGGATGCAAAAAGTTAAGTAGGATGGGTTGCGAGAAGGAGTGGAGGTATTCAATTCGAGCAGCGAAGCCAGCGCGTACGGGGGGGGACTCTGAGGGTGGCTGAGTTGGGCAGGATGGGGGAGAGAGGAATGCTCGAATGGCAGGTCAATGCCAAGAAGCTCCAGATGGGAAAAGAATGGTGAATTCTAGGATGCCGCTTGCGAGGGTTGCTGGGTATATCATGCAGCAGTATGCACTCAACGCCTTTTGCCTGGGATCAACGGTCCGTTGTAAGTGAAGTGGGGACCGAGTTTGGAGTCGGTGGTCTTCCCTGCGGTCCAAAACCATGAGGATGCCTGTGCGTGCGCCGCACAAAGAGGAGAACAGGGGGTAAGGGGGGGTTTGGTTTCTCCCCGATGGGCTCCAGTGTCGTGATTCTCAGGCAACCAGTAGAACCGTGTGTGTGTCTACAAAACATACATGCCATGCAAGCTTACGTACCTGGGGAACATTGACGGGAATCTGCAGAGATGGAAATAAGGTATGGCAGGGCTCACGGCGCGTTGGTTTGGGCTATGGGAGAAGGCACACTTGGGGGGTTGTCGGTGTCGGTGTGGGTGCTGGCGTGTGTGTGTGTGTGTATGTGGATGGTGGATGTACTTGTAGTTGCAGTCTTCCACTTTGCTGGCGCTTATGGTGACGACGGTTTAACAATTGTCGGAAGCCGGAATTCTTCTTTCTTCTCTTTCTTATGACTCTCTTATTGACGAGCATATACCCGAGGCCAAAACATGCCAACGACGACAAGCGATAAGGCTACGTTTTGCTATTAGTATTCCAACCCCTTCGAATTCGGAACAGACGACGACCGATGACCGGTGGTTACCTGAAGAACTATATCGTGTGCTGTTCAGCGATCGGACACACCCAGGCCTAGGGGCAACTGGGGTTTCTGTAATCTCATCTCTACAGCAAGTGATGATGCCAAGTCTCTCTTGTCACAAGTATGTGCGTTTAACACCTACAGCTGACTGGCTAATTGCACAGTACCGCCGTAGCAGAAAGTGACCACTGGACGGCCATCTGTGGTTGAGAGCTCTCTTTACTCCAAACCACCACAGCCACCGAAGGAGGAAAAGAGCCGCCTTCGCTAGTCCTGGTCAACGCGATAAACTTTCGAGGTTGGTGCGTTTGCTGTGGCCGATCGGTCCATTTCAGATGATATGATGCAATAAGTAATGCCATTGTTATGTCCTGTAATTCCCATGAGGCTGCTTGCTGGAATATACCAAATCCTTTCGGCCAACAGGCGCGTCGAGTCGCCGCCGAGTCGCTTGTCTGCCTTCGCCTTACCGTACGCTGTGCCTGGGTTCGATTCCAACTGACCTGGAGGGCCTGCCACTTGCACGACCTCTCCACAAAATAGCCAATGCGGGAGCGAGCAGTGGCATCCCTGTAGTCTGCTGGATTCGGAACAGCAGTGGACCAGGCCCTGTCCGTTGTAAAGCAGCAAGTGTTCCAGGTGACCCAACTAGCCCTTGATTGGTTCTACGGGCAGTACTACGGGCTAGAAAACGGCGCCGTACCTCCTTGACACCAGCCGTTCCAAGGGCGCGTATCGAGCCTGTCGCCCCATGTCACGCCTGGTACAGCAACTGTCAAGAGCGTATTGGGTAAGAAACCTGTATCCTGAGCCATGTTGGCGGACATGTTGGGATAGAGGTGTGTGTACACGTCTTTCACCTAAAATCCATTTACACTTTTCCTGCCGTTCTCTGGGCTCTTATGCTGTGCGATCAGGGGAACTCGATTGATGGCCTATCAACCGATGCCCTTGCAGCGTGCCTTACTTTTACTTTATTTTAGCAGCATTGCCAAGCCGTAAAAACCCTGGATTCCATTGGCCCTTAATTGTGACCTGACCGGAAGTCTGACTTGGAAGTCTGTCAGCGAATAGATACGCGCTCTAAAATCCAATAAACTGCATTGCTATATTCCATCACCACCGAGTCGTTCACGTGCATCTTGATTACCTACCGACTCAATTACCTGCAGAGGCTATGCTATGTATAGGTAGCTTGTAGACATGGCACATGCTGGTACTTGCAGTACCTAGTCCCAGAGCTTGGAGTTGGTAGGTAAGGATGTAGCTACTGTAACCGGCAATGAGTTCTGATACATAGGGTGCCGCTATATCAATGGGCCAGGTCCCATTGAGACCCCGTAGTAGTAGTAGAGATTCCAGCTTCCAACTCCACCAAAGCACGTAACCCAGGACATCTCCATGTTGGATGCCGAGTCCCGTCCTGCCTGCCGAAACATTGCTTGGGATGTGCAGCCGAGCGTCGAGCTGTTTCCTGTGCAGCAACTCTAATCCTGTTCCATCAAGACGTTCCATACCTAAGCGAGTAATACATACGTGCAGACAGTAGAAAGCGGACATGTACGTGACTCGCCGAAGTAAAATACAGACAGATTCAGATGCATCCGTGTCCATATCCCTATTCCCGGCCTACTTTATTGCTTAGTGTGAACCTCACGCGAGGGTTAAGCACCAAGCAGCTAGGAGCCCTTGTATAAGTTCGTAATGCGCCCAGTACATGCTCCTATGTACCGACTGTCTTACGTAGGCAGAAGCTGATGCTCTGCCCATCCTAGGGCCCTATCCGAGTGAATTTTCTATACGGCAGGAACGACCTGTCAATACTCGTGAAACAGAGTATAGATTTAAGGATTTGCAAGGGAGATGCCTGCATTAGAGGCAATGCTATCACATAGCACGAACGTGTGCCCAGAACGTGGGAGTGCTAATTCCATCACGAGTGTACACTGATTCTGGGACCGTTGGGAAAGCTGGAGACACTCCTCCAAGACAATAATATATCGGTTAAAGCTGCAATAGATTGATTGACCAGAGCTCACGAACCACAACGAGCCTGAATGTTGTCCATTCTACAGTCTGCAACCTCATATAGTGCTTGCAGTTTCTAGAAGGTTAAAGTGGAGACGGTATCGACTTTTTGATCCTCCCGAGATCTATCACTTTAAGTTATTCCTGAGCAACATTTGACACTTCTGATTCGTCCGTATCAGGGCTTTAGGTTGGCCCTGACAACGACCAGAGGGTTTTGTAGCTTGCACAGCATTGATGCAACCATGTTGGCAAAAAGCACAGCGCTTCATGCTTGAACCGCCTCAGGGAGCCGCCGAAGAATCCTACAATGAGGTTGTACCAATGACCTCACTCAAACGAGCTCAGCCCTGGAGAAAGTCCTTCTTCCCAGAAATGCTCTTCATCGTAAGAACGACGATCAATCCTTCCGCTTGCCGCGGTGCCGCCTGTGTTTGTTTTCAGCGATTGAAACTACATGCACAAGAACACATCAGCTAGTCCGCAGCAAGCAGGCGGCAGGCCAGTACTGAGCCAGGGGACTCAGAGCTAACGTTACACGTCTCTGTCAGTAGTGAGATTCTGCAAGCCCACCGCAGGATCTGCCACCATGGCGCGACCCCGCACCAGCGTCGTCGAAAAGGACTCAAGACGATTTCAGGAGATCCTTCGCACAACTAACCAGTCAATCGTCAAAATCACAAATCTGACAGGAGTCTTCAGACGTGAACAAAAATGACAATCATGCCTCTCGCAAATCAATCAACTACGTGTACAGTGCCAACGAACGAGGAAGAGGAAACCAGGCCTCGGCATCGCCCTCGTCTCATGTTTGAATCTGTCACTTGGCTTCCGAGCCGCATCCGGTTACCACTAAGTGGGGTTTCCTGGGGATCCTCCTTTTTTTCCGTACCTGATTTTCCGTACTCTTGCCCGGTTGGGACTTTAACGACCGTTGGCTCAGCAAAGAAGACGTGGAGCAAGCAGGGGCTGCTCACGGTCCTGTTCTTGGCCGTGTGTTAAAAGAAGGGGAGAAGATAGGCTCGGGGGATAAGCTTTCAGGGAAGACGACGGCAGGGACAAGTCCTGACCGGTGCGTCCGGCCCAGCTAGGCCACTCCATTGCCTGTAGTGAGACTGTAAACTGGATAAACACTACCTGCAGATCAAGTTGGAGATCGTGTGTGCAAAAGCCGCTCAAGATGTCGTTCCTCGAACATGTTTCCGATTGCAGCAGATCTTTGTGCCAGCTTGCGTCAAACCGCACAGCTTTCGCGCCCGCGGGACCAGATATATTTTTCCTTGTTTGGTTGTCTGGCCACTTCCAGACTGGCCAGATCACAACTCCCAAGGCTCTTGGGTCTTGGGCAATTCAGCTCCAAGAGGCCGTACCTTGCTCATTATACTTACGGGGGGTGCCGCTGGTTGCCAGCCGGCGCCAGGTAAGGGTAGCCTCCTTGAACCTGGCCCAATTGCTTGCCTTTGCCCAGCACTGCCGGCCGCAGCGCCCAAGCTTCTGTCTAGCATGCATGCCTCAAACATCCCATATACCACATGGCAAGTGGCCTGATTCTGACGGTGGTTCGATTCCCCACGAGAACATCGAACCACCTGGCGGACAGAGCCAAGCTGTCGGGCCCCGAAGACGGCTGTTCGAGATATAAAGATTAAGCTTACCTCGTTCGATACCGCTACAACTATCAGACGATATCGCGTAACCCCTACGATCAACGGTCCTCTCCAGCCAACATTTAAAGGACTCGAATTGGTCGGTCCCTTACCCCGACAATTTCCGCCAAGCTGACATGACAGGTACCGCCGCAGGATGTGGGATAACGCCCACGTTGTCGGATGACTCGGTCTCTCTCCTTCCCCGTACACCGATGGTGCCCGACGGAACGGTCACGCTCTGGAGATGATGCAATGCCAGTACTCCAGGTTCGGCAACAGATGCCAGCTAGCATGTGAAGATTCCATGACACAATGATATTGTTTAACCCATATCCACTTGATGAGTGGTGGCTTTATTCGTCCTATTCTGTTGATGGGGTCTCATCCAGTAGACCACGGAAGTTTCGTAGCTGTCGTTTTCCGGCACGTATCGGCTGTGCTCAGATCATGCCCTTGGCGACTCCGTCTACTCTCTCTTCCCAGAGGGTTTTCCCGGAGCAAGAGCAAACTTGCTTAAGATTTTCCCACATGCCTGCACTTCTTGCAATGACTCCAACGACAGTATTCTCGTCGTTTTGTAGACTCTCGCTGGCATCTTGACGAGAAACCACCATGGAATGACCAATGACTTCCCAAACTTGAAAGGGATGATCTAGGAAGACGGCGCCTTTTCCGTCCGTTCCAATCTCGAGAGACCCAAGTAGGCCCCTAGGCTGTGTGGTTCCGTTACCTCCGGCCCAGATAGGTCCTGTAGTTGCTGCACCGTCACTCAAGTCGCCATATGCACGGATGGTAGCTGTGTATTTGCCCGCATCGACTCCATGTAATGTGAGATCGACCAAGGTTGTATCCGGGGATACTTGCACCATGCGTGCAAGGCCCCTAACTTCCCTTTGTTTGCCGTCGTCTGGCGTTACCTCAACCTTCCCGTCCTCGTGGAATGTTTCGAGAATACAAACGGCTGAGCCTACAAATTTGATGGAACGAGGAGTCTCAAGTCAGCAAACTGCAACATAGTCGATCCCCGCGAAGATCCCCCAACCGTCCGAAGAAGAAGAAAAGGACGCGGAAGGGATCCGAGGCAGAACCCTTATCCTTCGACGAGCCTTTCAAGGTATGGCGTGTTGTGCTGGGAGAAAAGAACCGTTCCATGCACCTACTGTTTGGGGCGCCAGATCCTCTCAATATGGCATCCCGACCTGTGGCTTCGATAGCACTCACAATGGCCGATGGAGCAGCTGCGGTTTGAGATATGTCGATTAGCGACTGACCAAGAATCCTTCGTCTGCAAGCCCGTCGCTGTCGTCCGAAAGCGGGACGAGCGCGCGAGTGGTATGTGCGAAGTGATCGGTGACATCAGCGATGGGCGATCTTACCAGTCCCTTCAACCGTTACTAACTGATCCTTGAGGTCTGCATCAACTTTCGTAACTCCGTCGAGGCTGTACAACGAGTCTGAAACGGCCTTGATGCAGTGGTCACATGTCATGTGGACGTTGAAGAGGGTCTGAACGTTTCGAGTTTCATCAGCTTTAAGCACAAGCTACAGCCTGAACACCGACGATTTTCAATTTTTTCTCCCTCTCCCACTCGTCCTGATGTGTAAGAATCTAGGGGTCATCTCCCACCTGTTTGCTGCTGCATAACAAACAAGGAGAAGCCTAAAGTCCGGACGAAGGGATTTGAATAAAAGTGGGAGGAGGCAAGTATACGCACCTGAAATGGCGACTTCACTTTCTGGTTGGCGGCGGTCATCTTGAGATCGGATTGCTGTGATTGGCGGGGTACCGCGGGCGGATTTGCTAGCTTATGGCGATGTTGCTGATTGTGTTCACGGTGGACGTTGTGGAAATATGATGCAGTAAAGAAGACAAAAGACACGGAACCGGTCGCGGTAGCTACGGAGCGGAAAGGAATATTGCGGAGATGTTTGATGAACATTGGGCATATCACGGTAGAAGGAAACCGAGCTCAGTAGAAACAGAACTCCGAATAAGTATCACGATTTACCTGGGGCCAAATCGACGAAGCCGGATTGGCTCCCGCAACTGACTAATAAGGGCTGCTTTGAAATCAGGAGCGTATTCCCTCTCTCCGCCTGTGTTCTCATCTAATAGCGACGGCAATCGTTTTGGCGTCAAGAAAGACCATGCATAGAGTGGTAAAGTAGGCAATGCGATGATGGTCTTTACAAATCGGTGAGCTTCAAGCTGATATGGGAGGCATCGCATCGCATGGGAAATTGCTGCCGAGTGCATCCGATGAAGTCACATTTGATCAAATCCTCACACACAGCCCAAGTTACAAGTGACTTTTGACTTTCAAGCAACCCCCGGAGCGGAGCCCACTTGAAGCCGACTGGCCGACCCCGACTTTGCTGCTTCCAATTGATGCACGTGATCTGTACCGAACATCGAAATTTTGGTTGGAGCTGGTCGACATTCTGGGTTAAGGGCCCGATATCACGACGAGTCGATACGTACGCAACGCCATTGACGCCCTCCCTTCTGCTGCGAGTAGAGATTGCCAAGATCTCTCAATCGCCAATTCCTCAGCACCTATAGCATTGGCAAAGCTAAACTGAGCGAGGGGGAAGCTCCCTCAGGCCAGCAATCATGTCGCAAACAATCGGGCTGGTGAGTACCTTTCCTCCAAAACCCACATACATCCTGGCTCTTCTTCGGAGGGTAGAATACTGGTACTAACGGGTGTCAATTGAAATAGACCAAGCTCTCCTACTCTCGCGTCTGGCACCACGTCTCTGCCTCAGCACCGCATCCGACCCTGTCAACGCAGCCGGGCGTGACGCCGCCAGCGCTAGGCCGGCTGGCCTCGCGCATCGCGACGATCTTGATGGGCAAGCACAAGCCGACGTGGGACCCCTCGACGGACTGCGGCGACTACGTGGTGGTGACGGACTGCGCGGCGCTGCACGTCACAGGCCGCAAGAAGTACCAGAAGACGTACTACCGCCACTCGACGAAGCCGGGCTCGCTCAAGAGCGTCACCATGGACGTGCTCATGGCCAAGTACGGCGGCGCCGAGGTCCTCCGCAAGGCCGTCAGCGGCATGCTCCCCAAGAACCGCCTCCGTGACAAGCGCCTCGCCCGCCTCAAGGCCTTCGAGGGCGCCGCGCACCCCTACAAGAGTAACCTCATGCGCTTCGGCGGCGTCCCGGTCGGCCAGGAGGGCTGGCAGGAGGTGGCCAAGGCGATTCGGGAGTCGGACGCCCAGAGGACATGAAGAACAGATATGCTTGGAAGGGAATGATGATGAATAAAGGGCGTCGTTGGGGGAAGCCTTTTGGGGGCACCACAGTAAGAACCTCCTGGATCTCAAGCTGAAGAGTTTAGGCTAGGTCCCAATGAGAAACGACCTGGCTTGTACATATATACTGTATATTCATAAGTTTGCACTCAGTATGGCTGGTGCGAAAGAACATCACTCGAGGTCTTGTAATAACAAATAAAACGAGTAAAACCATCATCCTTTCCAGGCCGTTGTACTCCGCAGAGTATGAAATCCATACCTTCGTCTACCACCATGTGCCTCCCAACACGACTGGTGTATTGACTTTGATGACGTTTGAGTGGGTGTTCCCCTCGTTTCGTATCGTTTCTTCCAACTGTTGCATCCCTACTGGCCCTCAAATACCTATTTACGTCTGGATCTGAAGTGGGATGGGGTGCGTTTGATTTTGGCTGTGGCAAACCACCAAATAATGCTGAGCCAAGTTATCTAGAATGAGATGTTTAATACTATCCAGGAGACCGCCAATGCTTTGCAATCCAGAACTCATCTGTTACCATATGTCATCGTGTGTCCTGCCACTGTAAGTGCTGATTCCTATTGCCAAACACCAGTTAAGGACCTTCTCGATGTGGTCACAACCATACTCTCAATTTTATCTATTGGCAGAGATACACTGGATACACAGCTCGTAAGCTGGACTTCACGTGGTAGATTATGTATGATCTCAAGACCTAGCTAGATAACCAGAGTTTGTGTCTTTGATAATCGACCATTGGGCTCATAGCTATTCGACGTTATATACAATGCGGGCTAATTTTCTGAATAATATAGTATATCATCCTGGGTCTCGATATCTCCATTGGTGGGAGTAGTTTGAATCGGTGGCAGTGGGGATCAGAAAGCATTCGATATCCTCACTGAGCTTCCGGTGTCTTTCTATGCCAGAGGTATGACAAGCCGCTGTCACGCCAACTTATAGTCTGGCCCTGGAGCACGAGCAACGAAAAGTTATTTCTTCTTCCTAAGTGATGATATCTTTGTTGTATTCGCTTTAACTAACAATCTATACAGATAATCTGAGGGGCTGACAGGTATTCAGACTTGTGGCATAATATCGTAAAACCCCCCAATGGGTATATATGACCTGTTCGATTATCGCCTTGCCACCTAACACTGAAGTGTAGCAAAATCGCATAGCAGGTCATCCTGAGTGGGGAGAGGTATATGTGTTCCTTAATCACGGGTGACTTCACACTTGATAAGACCATTTGGTCCTGATTGGGGAGCGTAAACTTCGGCGTCCTTGCCGGTATTCTTGACCCCCTTGTGCCACGAAAGATCTGTCGTGGTGGTTAGTATATGTTTCTTGCCACATCTATGACGTAAAGGGTGTAGGGCCATCATCATGGTTAAACTTACCGATCTCGAAGTAGTGTTTGTTCGGCAACGCATAGGAAACCGACTCTGTCTCAGGAGCGACCTCTAGGATCTTCTCGCACATGACGTACATGGTGTTCTGGACGCTGGGGCTGTTCTCCTCGGCGAAGGTCTTGAAGGTGATGGCGCGGGCGTCATCGTAAGCCTTGTCAAAGAGGGCCGCCTTGTCCTCGGCGTCCTTGACACTGGCAAACTTCTTCCACTTCCAGGCGGCGTCGACCTCAGTCGACAGGATGCGGTCCCAGGTCTCGGGCAGCGTGGTGAACTCGTCGCGCACGAAACTGTGGAACATGGAGCCAGTGCTCTTGAGCACCAGCAGGCCCGCGATGCTGCTGCGGATCTCGACGCCATCCGCGCGGGAGACGCGCGCGTGAACGTTGCGCGTGTCGTTGCCGTCGCGGTAGAAGGAGTGCGGATGCGGCTTGCCGTCGACCTGCATGCGCGCCCAGCGGTACTTGACGATGTCGATGTTGGCCGCCGTCATATGCGGATACTTGTCGAGGAAGTGCTGGCCCAGCTTGGCCGCGAACAGCTCCGGCGGGTTAACGGGGAACTCCTTGGCCTTGATGTAGATGGTGTTCTTCATCGAGTCCGTCGCCACCACGGGCCCGTTGTCCGCCCGCGTGTAGGAGACGTCGATGTCGCCCTCCAGCAGGCAGCACACCAGCAGCTCCGAGGGCGTCTCAACGCCCGTCGCGGGGTCGCGCTCGCGCTTGAACACGCGGACGTTGTCCTTGCCGTAGCTTGCGGAATCTAGACGAGCCATTTCTGGTTGTGTGCTGATGATTCTCTGCAAGAAGACTGAACAAGTCTGCAAAACAAGAAGAGGTAGATGCTTTATTCTCAAAAGACTACTTCTAGAAGATGCGTACTCGGCGGCGGCTGTAACGATGGGCCAAACGTATTAACCTCGTGTGTATGTGCGATATTAAGCTTGCCGGGTATCTCCGATAAGCGAGTGGTGGCGATGACAAGAAAGAACTCAGTACTCGACAGCTGGTCCAAAGGAATGACAAATGCGGATGCTACTGAAGATTGTATGTAATTTGTATGGGCTAATGAGCATGTTCAGACGGATGGAGGGCAGCGCAATGCTTTATATATCAATACGAATATGCGTTTCCCCCATGCGAACAGAGTATCGGAGGACGCCACGAGCAGCGGCTAACCGCTAGTTACCGAAAGGTACGACTACTTGCCTACTAAACATGGAGGTTCCCTCTTTTCCCCCTTCCCTGATGCGGGCAAATGGCTTACAGAGAGAGTCGATCTTGAGGAATGTGAGCACAGAAAACTGCTCGATACGCGGAGGACGCCGATTACCCCCTTCGGACTTGAGAGCTGGTGAGAGCTGGTGATGGTTCATGCTGCACGGCCGACCCCACTCGGCTCTCCCACCGACTAGGACTGGGTTGTCCTGTCTCTTGAGTCTTGACCTTTACCAGGGTTGTTATTGAGCTTATCAGTCAATGCCAGAACGTGATGATGCTTGGTAGGCGATGGCATTCGGGCATTTTGTTAGTCGTAGAAAACCTGATACAGCCGACTTCCTCCAGCCCAGCACTTCGGACGAATCATTAATTACGAATCTGGCAAAATGCAAAGGCGATCGATTCCCTGAGGCACGTACCAACTGACAGTGTGCGTGTGCGTGTGTAATAAGTTCTGGTGTAAGCAATGCTGCACCTATTCCGAGAACTAACCAACACAACCACAACCATTCAATTGCGGGGTTGGTCACGCAGAGGGAAAATAAGGGTCTCAAAGAGCCTCTATTAAAGCCAAGCCTATTATCAATATTGATCTGGACCTGGAGCTTGACTTCGTCGTACGACTTCTTCCTCCACATACGCACCTCCGTATCTCTCCATTGTCAATAAGTATTCCTAATGCCTCTTGGAAAGATAAGTGGCTAGTTTCCACAATTGCCTCGTCGTCTCTAAGTGCACTGGTATACATACCCGGGGGGTTTATCACTTCACTCTCATTTCACTTCCTCTTACCAGTATTGACCTGCATATTCGGACTTAGGCCGGTAGCCTTGGCCGAGGAGCGATGATATATATGTATTGATTGATACGCTTGTGATACTGAGGTGGCATGATCCCTCAACAAGCTCTCATATATACATAAGTGGCTCGCTTCTTAGCATTATAATGCGAAGAGGAAACCACCGATTTCAACATTGCTGTAAAACAGATGATAATTACGGGGGAAACGCATATCTGGAAGAACCATCGTGTCTAAAATGTCCAGAATACTAACGTATACTCTTAGCAATATCAGAAATGAACCGACATACATTCTTCTATACATGGTCTTTGTCTTCGGGCTTTAGTTTAGACAGTTGGTTCTCGATAGCTGGAGCTTGCTAGCATGGGATAATTGAAAATGATTAGGGGTGTTATAAGATGTAGTTGTCTTGTGTATGAAGACAAAGGTCTGCCTCTTGAATATCAGGTCTATGTCCTGTAAATGTCATTGCTATTGGTCAGCAACCACATGAATTCGGATTGATAGCACTCATGACTCCTGATTCTTTGAGGGAGCCTGGTGCATCTATCTGGCTGTCTGGAGCCCTGTGAAACATGCTGGTGGTTCTGTTGGATTGGTAGGTGCAGGGTTAGCGTAGTGTCGTAGTGAGGGAGGTCGCCTACCAACTATCAATGTACCTACCAATCCAGTGCCGCCCGAAAGACCCCTGTCGCTGAATCAGCTTCGGCACTCTGTAACGCGGGCAGGTGGGCGCACTGCCTGCTGGACTTGCATCAGAGACATCGGATCAAGACCCAAGGTTCAATTCTGATAACCATGGCGCAAAGCTTTGCACAGATGCACTGGAAATGATATCCTGCCATGACCCATTCTCTCATTTCCTACATCTCTATAGACCCTTGCTGCCAATCGTCCCTGTGAGGAGTGCAAGGGAGGCTTGGCTATCGATCGCACTTGGTTCTGGCTCAAAGGACACTCGTTTGGAGGATACTGCTGTGACTTGCACGAGTTGCGCTGGATCCCACTTCCACGTTCTGATACAGACCTCGACGGCTCCAGGTCCACAATCTACCTACTTTTGCAGCGACGCGAGATCCAGTCGCTGCTGCGGCCGACGTGCAACATCCAATCGAACTGCCCTTCACCGACAAGATCCCACTGCTGCTGTTGTATCGTGACTTGAGCCTGTCAGCTGGCAATCGGGGTGGTTCACTTGCTTAGGTACCTCCAGCGACAATCGATTTACGCACTTGCGACCGACCCCGACCCAGCATATCATATCTATAACCTTGATATTGACGAGATCGTACAACCGCCCTCGTGACGGAGCATTTTCTCGAGTCCCCCAGCTGTGCAAGAGCCGATATCATCCTACTGCAATCGCGACCGTAGTAACACCCTGTCCGGGTTCTGATACCAGGGTGTCGTTTCTGTACATTCGGCAGTCGCAGACGTCGCTTCCACTTCTCTCTACCGCCTAACCCTACTCTGCAGCTGCTCCTTCACCTTTTTGGCAATACTAGCTAAGCTGCACGCGATTGTCGATACGAGCGCGACTCTTCACCAAGCAGAATCGCATTGGCTCTGCACCTATTGCTTCACCAACGGGCAGCAGTTCTACCCCGACCTTCGACAACCCCCTCGATCAGGACGATTCTCTAGAGTGAAGCGATATACCCGGGCCTTATAAATCCGAGGCAGCGATTACTCTTCGACAGAGACATAGGGCAGAGCACTCAGAGAGCTCCTAGTTCCCGCCTTGCCTTCGAAAGCCATATGCAACCTTATATCGAATGAGCAGTCCTTGGCGAATGTCCCACATGGTGGACAGCAGGCTGGGTCTTCCACAATGCTGAGCACGTCAGCTACGCCAACCCAGAAGTCTCTGGCGCCACCCCAGCCAGGTACATCAGCAGCTTCTTCAGTTGCGACGGGTCGCCCAAGTCTCGATCGTGATGGACTCCAGCCACCCTCCACAAATGGTGGAAGAAATATTGCCAGCTCGGCTACGACTTACGCAGCACGAGGAGGCACGTCTCTCAACCCGGCTCCGGCGCCAGGAAGCTTTAGTTCAGAATTGCGAAGTCAGATAACGGCATCAAGGGCCGGCTCGCGAGCGGACGTTTATAACCTTGAAAAGTTGGAGGAGGACGATGGCTCGACAGCTGATCAGACGATCAGTACACTTAAGGAGGCACTGGGCCGGGAAATGAAGATTAAGGAAGGAAGCGAGAACCTCCTTGAAGCTTTGAACATCAAAAAGGCCAAACAAACCAAGGAGCAGCGAACTCGCGTCGAGGCAGAGCTCAACTCATCGAACCTGAGAATCAAAGATCTCCGACAGAAACTTGCGGATGCCCAGCGCCAAAAAGCCTCACCGGTCACACCCACGAGAGCTCGCAATGAGGGTCTGTTACAGAATAACGGCGTACGGTCACCACCACCTAGCGCATCCCGCAGTGGCGCAGGGTCAGATTATGAGGACAACAACACAGAACAGTCGCCAAGCTTCGCCCTTGCTGAAATATTGCAAGCAATCGAAGTGGAAGGCCTGTCCCCGGAGTTTTACGTAGGGCGTGCCAACAGCCTCGTCGATCTATTTAAGAGGTACCCCACACTAAAATATGACTTGGTGTGGTCTGTTTTCGGAGACCGGATGCAAGTGATGCTGTTAAGCGACAGCCGAGAGGTTGTGGCAGCAGGCTATCGAATGATTCGGTATGCTATCTCCGACGTCTCCTCGCTCAAGAAGATCCGTAGCCTCAATACCGACTATATGGTGGTGGTGTCATTAGCCAAGGATCGAAAAGCGGACGTAGAGCGCGAACAAGCTCTCAAATTTGTACGGGCATTTCTCGACGTTAAAGACGGGGTTCGAGAGATTTCTCGAGCGGTCGTCAGGACCATTGCTTCAGTCGCCGAGCATCCAGATGACAGATTACGTCCGATTTGCATCGAGACGTTGGCGGAGATTCTCCTGAGAGATCCTGCTTTGCTCGTTGCGTGCGGAGGCATTTCACCGCTGTCCGAGGCTCTATCCGAGGGCACATACAAGTCACCGGAATCCTTGGCTTCTGCCCTGCTATATCTGCTGGATGCCCCTCAAACACGCAAATATCTGCGGGCGGGATACGAACTCGAGGTCATGTTCACAGCGTTCACCGATGCTTTATTTTCGTACGAGAACGTGGTGAAACAAAATTCCAGAGCTATTGCGACCGCATTAAAATCATGGTCGGGACTCATGACATTGTCTATGCACAACTACAGAGCCATCGGATCTCTGGTCTCGAGCTTGATAATACCGAACCCTGCTCTGCGCGAGACGGTGATAGATTTGCTCTTTTCCCTCCTTCGCATCAAACCTCCTGCCTGGGCTACATCGTTCCTTGCTGGGAGGCGTCTAACGACCTACGGCAGAGTGGCAACCTTGAAGTCTACCACAGTGGCCAAGGGGGACTCCATGTATGAAGATGAGGGTGCCGAACAAAACTTCGTGGAGCACTATACTGCGCTGATGTTGGCTATTCTAGTCAAAGCTGGGATGATGCCTAACCTTCTGCAGGTTGCCCAAGATAATGGGAATCCTCCGTTGAAGAGGAAGACGACACTCCTGATTGGCGAGGTCCTCAAACTTGCAAGTCGCTTGCTACCACCGGAGTGGAGTAGCGAACTACAATTATTGCCAGAGCTGTTTTCTGCAGCTGTCGAGTTCAAACAGGATGACCGTTTTAACGCTACGGGTGTCGTATACCAGATCAGCAGCGTGAGTAGGACACTCTACCGGTCGTCGCCAACGAATTTCTCTCAAGGCAACATGTCGTTGGGCAGCACAAATGAACAACACGGTTCAGTAGAGGAAGGACCGAAGAACAACACTTCGCTGAACACTGATGACGCTACATTCCGCCAGCTACTCATTGACTCTGGAGTTCTGGGCAGTTCCAACCCGTTGAAGTGGAACTGGGATGTTGTCCTGCGCATAATCGAAGGGCCCTTGACCAACGGAAAGCGGCTTGAAGAAGCAATCAAAGCCTCAAAGTTTGTAAAGAGGGTGATGAGTTTCTACAGGCCTTTTAAATATAGGTTCTCTGCGTACAGAAGCACCCGTACTACACAGAAATATGTTCGGGTTGGCTGTGCTCTGATGCACACGCTAATGCAAACCCCTGAAGGCTCAAGATATCTGGCCGACAACAAGCTTCTGAGGCAAATTGCCGAGTGCATGGCCCAATGCGACCCAGTAAGTCCTTCTCCAGCCTAACCAAGCCACTGTCGTAACCTACTAACCGTTCAAAAGACCAGTGGCCTCACTGCACAATACCCAATGTTTGCGAAAGACAACCTCACCGATACTCTTTGCTCAGGGTACTTCCCGATGTTAGGGGTGTTAAGTGGCGATACGAAGGGGCTGCAGCTACTTGAACGATGGCGTATTTTCAACATGATGTACCATATCGTTGATTTGAAGCAACGGCCAGACTTGATCAAGGTTCTGTTGACCAACTTTGACTACAGTCTCCAGGGTCATCCTCGGGTGCTCTTGTCCAAGGCATTGACGGCTGGCACAAAAGACATGCGAATCCATGCTACCAATGTGCTGCGAAAATACGCCATCAAGCAGCGTGTTACTCCATCTGGACAGATTGTTTCTGATTCCAAATGGGCCATTCAGCTTTTGGTGACACAGCTTTATGATCCCGAGGTTGAAGTGTGCGCTACTGCAGTCAAGATCCTCGAGAAAGCATGCAATAGCAAGCATTTACTCGAGTACATTGTGGAGTGTCGACCAGCACTAGATCACTTGGGTGAAATAGGGGCCCCCCTTCTGTTACGGTTCTTGTCTACTTCCATTGGATACCATTATCTTGATGGTCTTGACTACATTAGCAATGAGATGGACGATTGGTTCCTTGGACGTAATGACTCTTACGTGAGTCTCATTGAAACTAGTCTCGCCAGGTCGTTTCTGGAGAATCCAGATGACCAGCCTCATCGCTTGAGCATCTACGAGGACGAAATGGAGGCAGACCATGATAGCCATGTACCACCTCATTTCTATCGCGAACTGACGCGCACAAAGGAAGGATGCAGGCTCCTTGAAGACAAGGGGCATTTTGAGGAGTTTGCGTCTACCATACGAGACTATGGCATGCAGGCTGAAGACCCCGAGACGCTTACCAAAGTCAAAGGATGCATGTGGGCTGTTGGCAACGTAGGGTCCATGGAACTCGGAGCCCCTTTCCTGGAGTCGACAGATGTCGTGGAACACATTGTCAAGATTGCCGAAACACATGAAGTGATGAGTTTGCGAGGGACGGCCTTCTTTGTCCTCGGCTTGATTTCTCGATCTGTGCATGGATTGGAGATCCTATCTGAGCTCGGATGGGATTCCAATACATCGCCTCTCGGCACATCCCTTGGTTTCTGCCTACCGAAAGACCTATCCAAATTCCTCTCCTTTGAACCCTGGAAACACGAGACGGCTTCTTCTGTGGTATTGCCCGATACGCAGAAGACCATTGTGCAATCGCCACCCGCTGTTATGAAGGACCCAGATGAGACCAATCAGAGGGTTCTCGAGCTCATGATTGAGTTGGGTAATATGGTGCTTTACAAGAAAGCAAAACAGGAGCTGTTCACTCTGAGGCAGAAGAAAATACCCGGCTTCCGGCAGCCGACGCTCTTCAAGCGAGTTTACTCGCTGCTCGAGAACCACCATTACCGCCTGGGAGATCGTCATATGATCATCGAGCTGTTTGACAAGAGTGTCCTGAGGAACATAGTCTATGGAGACGAAAGCGAGGATGAGGTGGAAAGCAGTAGTTCTGGCGATGAACAGAAGACGGAGCGTCAGAGAAGCATCAGTGACCCTGCGGAACTCGAGAGGGACTTCATTGCGACACAAAAGTTTTCCATCTAAGAGTCTTGGGTCACTTTAGCATATCGATCTTGGATCTTGGATAGTGGCGGAAATTTTCAACGGGGATGCAATAGTTTGTTTCATGGGGATTGTTTCCAAGGGCATTTGGGAGATGGAAAGTCATTGGGGTTGCATAGTGCTGCTAGAGTTGCCTAGGAAGGGCAGCAGGCGTTGGGCTTTTGCAGTTTCGTGATTATCTCTGTGTGTATATTACTCGATCAAGCAGCATTCAAAGGGACGGCACAGGGCGTAGATAGCACTCAGGAATGGTACCTTGAGGTGAAAAAAAAGCAGTGTGGGTTGGGCGTTGGTATTGGGGGTTTGAGGGGTGACATTATGTTACTGTTAACTGCTTCCGACTTCTTTCTGAGCTCCAGTGATGACGAGAGTGCGGACCTATAACAGGGACAATTCTAATGCCTGAGTGTGCATGTCTCCTTAAGTGTTAGGTAACTTGAAGCTAGTAAGCGTTGAGTGTTCATGCACACATGGCCCGAAAGAGGTAGTTGATTCTCAAGCGCCTGGATAACGTGACGACACTGATGACATTATTTTACCCTTTCACAGAGGCAGAAACGCCCTATTTCCGTATGCCCCACTCATCCCCCGCTATAGGCGTCCTAGGGAGGAACATCGTACCATTGATTTACCTTCCAGCGTGAGCTAATGGTCTCAGATAGTTGGCTGAAGGAAAGAACGGTGGATTGTTGACTTCGATATCGGGATTGCTAGGGTCACTCGAAGTGTACATCAATCCTGGAAACACCCGAAGCGCTTGCTTGCGGGACAGGCGCTCCTCTAAAACTTACAAAGCGCAACCATCCGTGACACCTTCCCTCCGTACCCCATCTGGAGTATTGGTTCCAGTCGCATACCTGCATACTTAGTCGGCATCTCGACAACTGGGATTGTTGAAGCAGGCCACTCACCCATTCACCATCTTTCATTTCGTAGAGCATCTATCCATTCGGCAAGATTACTTTGCATTTACACTCATCGCCATGAGTATGAGTAACACGCAGCTTCCGCCGGCGAGCTCGCACAACCCGGAACTTCGGGGCCGGGTCTTGTTGGTGGCTGGCTCGGACAGTTCGGGTGGCGCGTAAGTTATTTGTCCCCTTTGCAGACAAACACCCCGTTGTTCGTTGTGGGCAGATTGGACTTCGGAACTTTTGATCCAGGGATGGGCTAGCTAAGACGCAATCTAGGGGTCTCGAGGCTGATCAGAAAGTCTTGGCAGCTCATGGCTGCTATGCTATGACAGCCACAACCGCATTGACTGCGCAGAACACGTTAGGGGTGGACGATATCTATCACATCCCGGCCGATTTCGTGAGAAAGCAGATCGATGCTGTGTTCAAGGACATCAAACCCGATGTCATCAAGACTGGTGAGTCTTCACCCGGAAACTCGATAGTAGTGGTGGAAGCCCAGCCTCTAACTTGTATGAGTGGCTCAGGCATGCTGGCTTCAGCCGAGACTATTGGTATGGTAGCCAAGGCTTTCGCAGATTTCGATGTGAACAGATTGGTTCTGGATCCGGTAGGTCAATTAACGGCTTTTTATCGTATAGCAAGTCATTACTTGGTGCATGCTAACAAAGAGTCCAGGTCATGGTAGCGACCACCGGCAAGCAGCTTCTCCCACCAGACGCAGTCCATGACTTGCGGGAGCTTTTGCTGCCCCAGACGTTCATCGTTACTCCTAACATCCCCGAGGCGATGCAGCTCCTGACCCTGCCCGGGCAGCAACCTCCGGATGTCCAAAACGTCGACGACTTGGAGGATCTCGGCCGAAAGCTCCTCAAGTTGGGCCCGGAGTGGGTTTTGGTCAAGGGCGGCCACACGCCGTTCAAGGCGGATGGTACAGTGGCCCAGACGGACGAGGAGAAGGAGCTGGTGTACGACGTTCTGGTCGGCGCAGATAGCGTGACGCGAATCAAGGGCGCCTACCAAAAGTCAAAGAACACCCACGGAACCGGCTGCTCGCTTGCATCGGCCATGGCGGCGAACCTGTCCATGGGGCTGGATCCTGTGCAGGCTGTCAAGGCTGCCTGCGCGTACGTCGAGGCAGCTATCCGATTTGCGCCTGGTTACGGAGAGGGTAACGGTCCTCTGAACCACTTCCACTCTATGTACACCCTGCCGTTTGCGCCGTGAGTACCTTCATCCAACAAGCAAAGTATGAGAGAACTAGTGAAGCTGATGGGCTGCTCTTACAATACAGGGACCGCTTTGTCGACTACCTCCTAGATCGTCCCGATGTGGCCCCCGTGTGGCACAAGTTCGTCAACCATCCGTTCGTCCTCGCCATGGGAAGCGGCGAACTCCCCCAAGAGTCGTTCAAGAACTACTTGATACAAGATTACTTGTATCTCGTCCACTTTGCGCGAGCCAATGCGCTGGCTTCGTACAAGGCAAAGAGCATGGAGGACATAGCAGCGGTAGGTCGCTACTTCAGTTCAGAGTCACCAAAAGACGCCATTTACTGATCACAAAAGCTGCTGATCTAGGGAGCCAAAATCGTGACACACATCAACACCGAGATGAGCCTACATATCGACTACTGCGCCTCTTTCGGCATCTCGAAGGAGCAGATCGTGGCTACCGAGGAACACCAGGCCTGCACGGCGTACACGCGGTACGTGCTGGACGTGGGCATGTCGTCGGACTGGCTGGCGCTGCAGGTGGCGTTGGCCCCGTGTCTGCTCGGCTACGGCGCCATCGGCCAGGCTCTCCACGATGAGAAGAACAAGAAGACCAAACGTGAGGGCAACACGTACTACAAGTGGATCTGCAACTACGTCGCCGAGGATTATGTCGAGGCGGTAAGGACGGGCCGTGCGCTCATGGAGAGGCACGCCAGCGGGTTGAACTTGGGGCAGGTGGAGGAGCTGGTCAAGATTTTTATACACGGTACCAAGGTGAGTTGTTGCATTTTGCCCCCTGGAATCCCGAAGCGAGATCTAGACAACTGCGAGAGATTTTAGAGAAGTACTGACCAGATGGGCGTGGCGGTAGATGGAAATTGGATTCTGGGAGATGTTCCCTTCCGCATAAGTGTCCGCGGATCCGCAGGGGCTGGGCATGTAGGAATGGCCTCTTTAGGGTCATTGGGGACGGACACCTGCATGGTATGGAGTAGGAGGGCCTTCTTTTTGATATTTTAGACATCAACCAAACAGCGAAGCACGTCGGGGGTGTTGGCGGGCGGACATGTTTGATTCTCGGCCCAACAACGTGTAAATACTGTTGGCCACCAGCACACACACATTCATAGGCACTTCATTCAATACTGAGAGCGTACTTATGTTACTTTCTACAGGCCCTAGATGCTGAAAGTGAATACAAGGCCAGTCGGTGTTTGCTCCTGCTGCTGCTACCGAAAGCGGCGACTTTGCTCAACTTTTTTCTTTCTTTCTGCTGTTCACCGATCAGATCCATTCACATGCCTGCTAGTGGGCGGCTGCTGTGTTTTTTCTTCTTCTTCTTCTCTTCATCGCCTGCTGCCCCCTAACTAATCCACTAGAAAAAGTCGCCTGGCAATGCCGACTTGGGGCCAGCGCCGGTGGGGTTTTACAGGAATCTACTACCAACCGAGCTTATCTTGGGTTGGACTAGCAATCAGGGACTCATGCATTTGCCCCACTTCTTGACTAGCTAGACCGCGATTGGACCTGCCTAACAGAACGGGAATGGCAGAAAAAAAATCTGGTAAGCAGCGATTGCCTATTTTTTTCCTCTTCCCTGTCTTTTCGCCGCCTGCTCAACTAATCTCTGTTGGCATCATCAAAACCCAACTCCCATCATCCATCTCCATCCCATTTTTGTGTGACTTTCCTCTTTCTCCCTTCACGCATCCTCTCTTTCTAAAAGAAAAGTCCCTTCAGGTTTTTTTTCTTCGGTCTCTACACTACTTCGTCTGCATCAAAACGCGTCGCAGATTTAATCTCAGAACCGAAACCTGAATCCCCCCAACACATCAAAACAATAATAATCCGATTGCGCTGAGCGGCAATATCATCCCAAACAACACAAACACACACATACACGCTTCACGCAAAATACCCAACTCCGTCAACATGTCTTACGGAGGCGGCGGTTACGGCGGTGGTGGCTACGGCGGCGGCGGTGGTCGCGGCGGTGGTGATCGCTATGGTTCTCGCGGCGGCGGCTACGGCGGCGGCGGCGGCGGTGGCGGTGGCTATGGGTAAGTCTTGATTCCTTTCCTCTCTTTTGCCTTGCATTTCCCTGTCTGCTCGCGTTCAACGCGAGTGATGGCGACCAGCCATCGCGACATGCCTGGAAATTCACCTGGATCTCACTCCATCCGCACTCAACATGTCCATGTTCATTTGCTGACTTTCATCAATATAGTGATAGCAACGGCTACTCCAACGGTGGCGGCTACGGTGGTGGTGGCTACGGCGGCGGCGGCGGTGGTGACAGAATGTCCAACCTCGGCGCCGGTTTACAGAAGCAGAGCTGGGGTGAGTTAACCTTCTACTATCCGATCCCTTGCTGTTACAAATACTGACATGTGAAACATACAGACCTTAGCACTATGCCCAAGTTCGAGAAGTCTTTCTACAAGGAGGACGAGGCTGTTGCCAACCGCTCACAAGCAGATATCGACCGGTTCCGACGCGACCACCAGGTCACTGTCGCCGGTAGCGATATCCCCACACCTGTCGAGACCTTCGACGAGGCTGGTTTCCCCAGATACGTTATGGATGAAGTGAAGGCGCAAGGCTTCCCTGCCCCCACCGCCATTCAATCTCAGGGTTGGCCCATGGCTCTCTCCGGACGCGATGTTGTCGGTATTGCCGAGACCGGTTCCGGAAAGACTCTTACATACTGTCTTCCCGCCATCGTTCACATCAACGCCCAGCCTCTTTTAGCACCTGGCGATGGTCCTATTGTCCTGATCCTGGCTCCTACCCGTGAGCTGGCTGTCCAGATTCAGCAGGAGATTTCCAAGTTCGGTCGATCTTCTCGCATCCGAAACACCTGTGTCTACGGTGGTGTGCCTCGTGGACCCCAGATCCGCGATCTTTCTAAGGGTGTCGAGGTCTGCATTGCCACTCCTGGCCGTCTGATCGATATGTTGGAGGGTGGCAAGACCAACCTTCGCCGCGTTACCTACCTCGTCCTGGATGAGGCCGATCGCATGTTGGATATGGGTTTCGAGCCCCAGATTCGCAAAATTGTCAGCCAGATTCGCCCTGATCGTCAAACTCTCATGTGGTCTGCTACCTGGCCCAAGGAGGTTCGCCAGCTGGCATCCGAGTTCCAGACCGACTTCATCCAAGTCAACATTGGTTCCATGGATCTCTCTGCTAACCACCGCATTACTCAAATTGTTGAGGTTGTTTCAGAGGGCGAGAAGCGTGAAAAGATGATCAAGCATCTCGAGAAGATCATGGACGATAAGGCTCACAAGTGTCTCCTCTTCGTCGGTACCAAGCGTGTTGCTGACGACATTACCCGCTTCCTTCGCCAGGACGGTTGGCCAGCACTTTGTACGTTTCCCTCTCCCCACTTGCTGCGATCTGCTTTTACTAACATCGTTTTCAGCTATCCACGGTGACAAGCAACAGAACGAGCGTGATTGGGTCCTTGACCAGTTCAAGACCGGCAAAAGCCCCATCATGGTGGCCACCGATGTGGCTTCGCGTGGTATCGGTATGATAATCTCCCCCTCCCCCCACCCCTCCCCTCGTAGCAACTTCCAGCAGTGTTATATCCGCTGTGCTTTACTCTCATGTATGTCTAGGGGCTTTCTCGATTGCGCTGCACTTGCCTGACCTCTTCGTGCTCCGTGGTTCTCATACGCAATGGGTGACTGGGATTCATGATATGACCGCCGTTGTGCTGTTATACATGAGTTTCGTTCTTGTACCTCTTGCTTTCTTCATGGTACAAGCACGGAATTGTTGGCATTCCTTGATTCTGTCAAGCTGTCGTAAACCAAAATTCCTAATCTCCCCGAGGACCCGGGCCGTAATGAATCTGCTCCAAGCCTGGCATTTGGCATGTTGTCGCAACAGACAGTCCCCTTTCTCCCAGGAGAAAAAGCACGGAACTATATACTTAGACACAACCAGTCTTTGGGATTTGCTACACATCCCTTTGCTATGATGACGCTAACCTATGTAATCAAGATGTGCGCAACATCACTCACGTGATCAACTATGACTACCCCAACAACTCGGAGGACTACATTCACCGCATCGGCCGTACTGGTCGTGCCGGTCAAACAGGCACGGCCATCACCCTGTTCACTACTGACAGTGAGTTACACTCTCCCCAACATTCTTACAATTGTACGTTTGCTAACAAAAGAAATCCAGACTCGAAGCAGGCTCGTGACTTGGTCAATGTTTTGACGGAAGCAAAGCAGCAAATTGATCCCAAGCTCGCTGAGATGGCTCGGTACGGTGGTGGCGGTGGCGGCCGCTACGGCGGTGGTCGCGGCTGGGGAGGTGGCCGTGGCGGTAGAGGTAAGCTTTCATTCCCTTAACGAGACCCCTTTGTCGACCATCAGTCTCGTACTGACGTAACACTCAGGTCATCGTGGCGGCGGACACACCGGTGCTAACGATATGCCTCTAGGAAACCGACGATGGTAAATCTCTGATGCCATCACGGTATATTAATCCGTAAAACCCGCACCCACAAGCAGGACATGTGAACTGCTACTCCATTTCACGTTCACAGAAGAAACGGCAAAAAAAGTTGGCGTCGAGGATAGAGGTTTTTGTTTTGGTTGCTCTTAGACATGGGTAAAATACCTCCTTTGCATCGGTGTGCATCTGGTCGCTGAGATGAGACTCCGAGTCACGACATACTCAGTAGGTCTTCACGCTAGCACCGCAGAGGCACGAGGATTCGAGCGTCTTTTCTTTTCTGCTTTTTCTGGCCCTCCATTTAGATTGCGAGGACACTACATGTTGCGCTAAGCGACAATGTCACGACAGCATTGTCTAGGGACACTCGAGAGACCTGAGACTTCCGAGGCTTTGGCTCGTACTGACCCAAGCTTATGACCAAGACTCAGGCTACTAATCAGTCTACTCGCCTAACGAGTCGAGACTGGAGGCTTTGTACAACACCAAGAATGGTAGTCTGAACCGAGTTCCATATGTTGATGTAGATATTTCCTGGCTGGCTTTGCCTTTGATCTTACGAAGGTATGGCGACGGGACAATTAGCATAGCATAGCTAAGAACAATGATTGTTAAAGAACCAAAAACCAATCGCCATCGTTGTGACCATAATTGAAGCTGATGTCCCCTTCATGATGTGACATTTGGGTCGAGATAGAGGAAATGAAAGATTACATATTGTTGATCAAGCCATAACATTTACTTTATTCTGAATAGCAACCAGAACGTGGAAAACACTACTAAAGCCGAAGCATCCCAGTATTGTCTCAATCAATTGTCGCTGTGGAAAAAGCAATCCTCCTTCCTCTAATATACACACCCAGGAAGAAGCACTCCTAGACCCATCATCAGTCAACCCATTCTTGCTACTCTCATCATTTGAATACTGACGGCATCAAACTAGAGAAATGTCACCCAAAATAGTCGCTTTGACAATTGGCCCAAGACGCTGAATGATTTCGTCTCTCTTTCCCACACTTTGTGTTGCAACATTATTTGCTCTGTTCCTCGACCCCTGATTCTTTTCGCCATATAGGAAAGGCGAAGAAGACCGATGACTTTTACCGGGGAGCCTGGTTCTCGACGAAATCGAGGGCCTGCTCGGTGCTGACGACGTTGATGTTGGAGTTTTTGTTGCGGAACAGGACACCGTAGCACTTGTCGGCGACGTGGACGATCTCGGGACGGAAGGTGGTGATGATGAACTGGGTGCCGGCTTCCTTGGAGATGGACTCTAGTAAACTGGCTACGGCAGTACGGTACTGGGCGTCCAGGTTGGCGTCGACCTCGTCGAAGATGACCATGGGGGAGGATTCGGCCTGTTGCAGGGCGAAGATGAGGCATAGGGCGCAAAGACCTATCATCTCTTGTTAACAGACTGTCCACCGAAGCGCAGGAAAAGGTATGAAAGAAAGACTTACTCTTTTGTCCGCCGGAAAGCTGTTGAATACGCTGCTGCTCGTCTTGGGTCTTGGAATTGAAAGAGACGCTGATACCGACACCGGTGTAGTTCTCAATGGACCCACGCTGCTCCTCGTCCGAGTCCTCGGGGTCCATGCGACGGTCGGCGCGGCGCTGGATGACGAGGCGGCCGTGGCCGGCGGGGACGAGCTTCTCGAAGATGGTCGCGAACTCCTTGGAAACCTGCTTAAAGGTGCGCTCTATGGCCTCGTCCTTGCGCTGATCCAAGTGAGCCACGAGCTCCTCGATCGACTCCTGCGACTGGTCCAACTCTTTACGGCGCTTGAGCAGCCGGTCCTGCTCCGTCGTGAAGCTGTTGTACTGGTCCAACGCCTTCTTGTTGATGTGCTGATACTTCTTGAGCGCCTCCTTCACCTTCATCAGGCGGGCTTGGGCCTGTGTAGTTAAACAATCGAGTTAGCTGACAACTTTCTTTGAATCAATGGACATCGAGTCTCCATATAGGAAAAACTTGCCTTCTCCTGCGTCATGTTTTCATATTTGTCAAACGCCTCTTCGGGAAGCACACCAAGATCTCGGATAGTCTTCGAAGCGTCAGCAGCCCTAGCCTGGAGTAGCGCCTTCTTTTGAATGCTCTTCTCCATCTTCCGTTGCTGTTTGGCAATCTCTCTCGCGAGTGCTTGCTGTTCGGTCTCCTTGGTGGCCTTCTGCTCCTCGAGGTTCTCAATCCGTGCCGCTGCGGCGTCTATTTGCTCTTCGGTGGCCTGGATCTTGCGCTCAATCGCAGTAGCTGCGGTCTGTGCCTTCTTAAGCTCCCGCCTGGCCTCCTTGAGATCGCCGCTTCCGCGAGAAGAACCACCCTCGAAGGCCTGGACTGTAAGCTGATCCAGCTTGAGACGCAGGTTCGAACGCAGCTCGACCTCGAGAATCTGCTTGCGACCTTCCATTTCACGGCGAGCACTACTGGTGTCGTTCCATTGCTTCTGCAAGTCTCGCACACTAGAACTCAAATCTTCGAGCTGCCGCTCTTCGGTAGCAGACAGGGCTTTTTTGAAGTCTGATGCCAACTCTGCCTCGTGGGCACTCAAGATCTCGCCGAAATCCTTCATGTTCCTGTCAACAGCATCGCGACGCTTCATGGCGGCCTCAAGACGGTCTTGCTCCCGAACGATCTGGTTGTTCTTGGCATTGAGCTCTGCCAGCATGGAACTGTAGCCGTCGTCCATCTTGCGAAGTTCCAAATCCAGTTTTTTCTGCTCGCCCGTAGCGCGAGTGATCTCTTGATCCTTCTTCTCAATGTTTTTCCTGATATCAGAGGACCGGTTGACAAGCTCTTCATACTCATCCCGTAGTTTACTGACTGCACGAACCGCTTCAAGACGAGACTTACTCGGATCGATATAACCACCAGTCATCGATCCCTTCTTTGCTGCGATATCACCATCAGGAGTGATACAGTCAACATTATTGGTGCGAGCATATTGGCCGGCAACAGTCAGGTTGGGACAGAGGACCGACTGGCCGAACACTTGTTGGAACGCCATCTCGAACTGGGGGTCGAACTCGATCTTGCTGATCAGGGGAACGGCATCCGAAGCTCTGGGAAGGTTGGCCGGCCTAGGGTGCAGTTTGTTCAACGGCATAAAGGTGACTCTGCCGCCGCGTGTTTTCTCAAGCTGATTGACAAAGTACGTGGCCGTCTGTTCGTTGTCCACCACATAGTGGAACAGACTGGCACCTGCAATCTGTTCTACAGCCACCCGATAAGCTTCGCTCACTGTCATGAGCTCTGCCAATGTGCCATAAGCGCCCTCAATGTTCTGTTCTTGCCGCATTCGCCGGATGTTTGCGAGACCGCGAGATGTCGCACCGTCCATTGTATGAGAAAGCTCTTTCTCGGCACGACCCATCTCGGCCCGGCAGTTTTCTCGGATGGTTTCCAGCTTGTCGTCTTCTCGACGAAGCAGCTTTCGCTCCTCGTCAAGTTTGTCGTAGATATCCTTGGCATTGGTGACTTCGTCAGCTAGGGCCGTTCGCTTGGCGCCGAACCCTTCGTTTCTGGCCCTAAGCTCTGCGACTTCTGTCTCTAGCTGTTTGATGGATTTCTCGATGTCCTTCACCTCTTCGTCTGCGTCCAGGAGATTGGCTTTTTGTTGACTCAGAGTGATATTCAGCTCATCTATCTCCTTCTTCAACCAGGCGTCTCGCTCAGCTTTGGTCTTGAATTGGCTGCTACGTGACTGCTTGGTGAACAGGCGCTGTCGACTCGCTTCGGCCTGGTCCAGTTGCTGTTTGATCTCTGCTTCCTTCCGCTTGCGCTTCTCGTATTCCGGGGTAATTTTTGCCAATTCCGCTTCTTTGGAGGCGATGGCTGCCCTCACCTCTTCCATCTCAGCATCATGTTGATCTCGCGCTTGCTGTTGTGCAGATGCGCTATCCGACAGACTCTTAACAGCCAGTTCGGCCTTGGCCTTTGCCCTGGAGGCCTCTTTTCGGTCTTCATCCAGCTGTCGCTTGTCCAACCGAAGCAGCTCTAATTGCTGCTGGAGCTTGTGAATTTCCGAGTCCAGCTGAGAAATGACCTTTTCGCCAGTGGTATACACATCACGTTGCTCGTCGGTTTGGTCGATGCCGTTTTGGCGGTCGTCGTCCAGCTTTTCCAATGTGTCGTTGACCAGCATCTGCTCCTGGTGGTAGTAGGCGTATTCCAGACATCTTCGTTCGCGGTCCTTGTTCTGATAATCGCGTAGCTCGTCCTTTTCTTCTTCCAGCTCGTCGAGTTTGTCCTTCACCGACTGTAGCAAGGCGTCAATCTGTTCTCTCTTGTGATTCGTGTCGGCCATGATCTTCAGAGATTCGGTGCGGCGCTCCTCGTAGACCTTGGTACCGGCCACCTCCTTCATTAAGGCCAATCGCTCCGACTCCTTCATGTTGGTCAGGGTAGTGACGCGACCCTGCGGCACGATATAGTAGGGGTTGGACTTTGAGAAACCAGCCGACTCGAGCATGTTGATGACCTCCTTCTTGGTAACCGCTTTCTTATCGATTGACCATTCATCTTTCTTCAGACTGATTGTGCGCCGCAGCGTAACCTCCTTGCCGTTGGTGGGGAATCGCTCGTCGCTGTTGTCAAAGATGACCTCGACATACGCGGACATGACGGCGGAGCCCGAGCCTTCGTGCAGAAGGGCTTGTCGCTCCTCGCGACCCAGGTTGGAGTAGGCATCGCTCAGAACGAAGCGAATGGCCGCGAAGAAGTTACTCTTGCCCGAACCGTTACGTCCGACGACGACATTGGTGCCGGGCGAAAAGGGCTCGATGACAGTCTGGTCCTTGTAACTGCTTGTATATCAGTATGCAATGCATGCGCTGTAGACGGGGTGCCAGTCTGGGTCTGGTGGAGCGGTGATGCGCACCTCTTGAAGCCTTGGATAATGATCTGCTTAATATACATGGTCGCGTCGGATGCTGCCAATCGGGCAGCGCGATACTAGTCGCAAATGTGATGGAAAGTCTGTCGCGCAAGATCGCATGTAGTGTAGACGTACTCAGTGCTGGCAGGTGTTCGACATGGTATGTGGTGGGTGCAAATAGGTAGTCAAAGAGTGAGGTGTGCTGCTACTCTCGTGGTAGGCATCAATCAATTAATCGCTAAGACGAAAAAGCGGCAGCGACGAGACGCGTCGAAATCGCGAATCAATAACGGGCCTTTTCGGTTTGGCTTGGCTGGCGTGGGGTTGGAAGATCAGCTGTAGCTTCAATCTTCCCTGTTACTTTGCGCTTGGAACCTTAGGTACCAGCCACAGGAGGCAGTTTGCTCGCAAAGACCACACTCAGCACATGAGCTCAGGCACAGCCGGGCAGACAGTTAGTTAGGCAGGTCCTGTTTACTGGGACCTAGCTTGAATGCCAGTTGGTTTTAAGCCGAGCTATCGACTGGCGGGGGCGTGCAATTGAGTTAGGTATGTACGTTAGGTGAGAGAAGTACTCTCTCTGTACAGGCGGGCGGGAACTTGCTTCAATCGCAATTGCGTGCTTTCGCAGCTGCTTCGGCCTCTGACCGGCGACAGGGGCCCCGCTATAATCTTGACATTTCTAAGCTACATGCATCTAGACGGCCGGCTACGTTGACTTGATTCTGTATATTTCTCTTTTCTGCTTGTACTTATTTTGACTTTTACTAATTGCCTCCCCGAGACCCAGTGTCTTTTCAATAAGATCTATTGCGACCATGTTCCGGCAAAGTGTTCGTCGGTTCGCCACCACCACGGCGCGGCGGGCGGTTACCCCGGCGGTATCGCACCCGCCTGCCCCGAGGAGCATCGCTATCTCCAAGGCGCAAGGGATCTCGAGGGGCCTGACAGAGGGTATGTGTGATCGCCAACTCTAATGCGCCGGAAGCTACCTCGCTCGGCCCCCCTCCAAATAAAACATCGCAAGCTAACCGAAGTGCGTTCCTTACGTTATATAGCTATCGGTAACACGCCTCTGATCCGTCTAAACAAGCTCTCCGACCAAACTCGGTGCGAAGTCCTGGGCAAAGCCGAGTTCATGAACCCAGGCGGCTCGATCAAGGATCGCGCAGCCCTGTACGTCGTTCTCGACGCTGAGGAGCGGGGCCTGCTGAAGGCGGGCGGTACCGTAGTCGAGGGCACGGCAGGCAACACGGGCATTGGCCTGGCGCACGTGTGCCGGTCCAAGGGCTACAAGTTGGTGATCTACATGCCGAACACGCAGTCCCAGGGCAAGATCGACCTGCTGCGCCTGTTGGGCGCCGAGGTCTACCCAGTCCCCGCCGTCGCGTTCGAGAACCCCGAGAACTACAACCACCAAGCCCGCCGGCACGCGGAGCGCCTGACCGAGGAGCAGGGAAGGGGCGCCGCCGTATGGACCAACCAGTTCGACAACACGGCGAACCGCCGCGCCCACGTCGAGACCACGGGCCCCGAGATCTGGGAGCAGACGGACGGCAAGGTCGACGCTTTCACCTGCGCGACCGGCACCGCCGGCACGCTGGCAGGCACCACGGCCTATCTGAAGCAGATCTCGGGCGGGCGCGTCAAGTCGTTCCTCGCGGACCCGCCCGGATCCGTGCTTCACTCATACATGGAGTCGGGCGGCCAGCTGAAGGACCGCTCCGGATCCAGCATCACGGAAGGCATCGGCCAGGGCCGCATCACGGACAACCTGGCCCCTGAGATGGAGTCCGGGTCTATTGACGGCAGTCTCAACATCAGCGACGAGAAGAGCATTGAGATGGTCTACCGGTGCCTCGACGAGGAGGGTTTGTACTTGGGTGCCAGCAGCGCCCTGAATGTGGTAGCGGCCAAGGAGGTCGCTGAGAAAATGGGTCCCGGCCATACTGTCGTGACGGTTCTTTGCGACGGCGCATACCGTTACGCTGACCGTCTGTTCTCACGGAAATGGTTGGAGAGCAAGAATCTGCTGGGCGCGATACCGAAGCACCTGGAGAAGTACATTGTACTGCCGTAAATCATTTAAGGGGCGGAAGAAGAAAAAAAGGAGTGGGGGTGGTTTAGCTTGTGACATTTGTACATAGCGAGCTTTTATCACTATTGGTTCAATAAACTGCATATAGACAATTGGTACATTTGTGGTATTACATGTGCCTCGAATGCTTGTACAGTGTGGTTGCGGTTCATGCCAAGTTTTACTCTATACATATATGCATCAAATATTCAGGGTATTTATGCCCCGAAGAACTGGCCATATACACTCTCGCCTCGGCCTGCCTTACCCTCAGCTTGAGCAGACTTCCGTGCGCTCTGCACTTCGGCAGACAGCACGTCACGTCGGGACTGTAACTGGCGCAGGAGCTCGGGGTTCTTGACCACCTGTACGGCGGACTCCAAACCATGGAGTAGCGGGGCAGCCATGGCAACGAACTTGTTGGGGCATGTGAGGTATGCCATGTCGTTCCGGGCCTGGTAGGCTTCCGGCTTGTGCAGCTCCTTCAGCTGCTTGCCCTCGGGCCATAGCCTGACGACATCCCTGGCGTACTTGTGCACCTTCTCCAGGACGCTCTCAGATTCCACGCCGGCCTTGACCACCAATGCGGAGGCCAGATGCAATGGCGCAATAAGGACCTGGGGGTCATGCTCTAGGGAAACGGTCAAGGCGGTGGCATCGCTGCCAGACGCCCGTGACGACTTGGGCTTATGTGCGTCGGTCTGCAGGAGCTCGATGATCATCTCAGTCCAGCGCAGGGCCTGTTCCGTCTCACTCTTGCGCCAACCGCTCTCGACCGCCTTCAGCTGCACGTAGAGCAGCATCTCGTTGAGCCGCTCGCTGTTGTCGAGCCGGTAGCCGGTCCACTTGGCGCGGCGCGCGGCCTCGATCATCTCGTAGATGCGGCCTTTGGACCCTATCACCCGGGTTATCTTGGTCCAGAAGTTGGCATCGAGCTTCTGGTGTGTGTTGTGGATCCCCTCGAGCAGCGGGCGCAGGTTGACGAAGTCGTCCTCCGTCTCAAACGAAGTGACGGCCTGCATGACGGACTTTTGCGTGTTCGGCAGCCCGCCGCCCAACGGGTTCAGGTACCGGAACTTGAGGATCTCGCCATCGATATCGATGATAACTGGGTCCGCGGCGAGTTTCTTCTCATAGCGTTTTGACATCAACTGTTTGCGCTGTGTCAAGGAGAGATATGAGGGGAGGATGATCTTGGTGCGGATGGTGGAGAGGAGTTCGTCGAGCTCAGTTGACGATGTGGGCGTGAAATGCGCAACTTGCTGTGCTGCAAAAGAAACCCAATTAGCACCCCGGAATCGCAATCATGGTGAGAGTTGCATACCATTTCTCGACGGTGTTGAGCTGAAGCTCCGGATCTGATTTGCCGCTATCCGCCTTGTAGCCGCCTCAAACGCACAATTGCTGGCGTTGACAGCGCCTATTATCGGTCTCCTCGACATTTTGAAGTTGGGCAACAGATCAAAGCCTCAGGACAGTCGTTGTAAATATTGACCGGGGTAAATTCGTCGTCGTCGCCGCCTTGGAATTGGATCTCACTTCGACATCCCACTCTCCAATTGGACTATAAAATTTCCCAGTGTACAAGCTCGCGACCCTGGGGAAGCTTGACCCGCGATCCGCACCCGGAACAACCTTTCGCCCCCAGTTTTCGGGCCAATCAGACAGCGCTCCTGCCACTCTTTGGGGCCCCTGCAACTGCAGAATTTCGAGATCGAGGTTCGCATAGAGTTTCGGCCTTGTGACAAGGAAATCGTCGACGAGCTCCTCACCACCACACCAGACACCATGATGCTGCAACCAGTGAGGCGGCCCCTTGGGCCCCTCAAGTCCCTCCTCCGAAGGAATCGGCAGGCGCAGCAGTTCGTGGCTCGCACAATGGCTACCGAGACGACCCCAACAGAGACGGCAGCATCTTCGATACCACCACCCCCGATCTCGACTCTGGCGGCGAAGAAGCCCGCCACCAAATTCCGTACGCTCCTCATAAACCCGGGCCGCATCGCAGAATGAGCCCGGAAAGAGAAATACATCAACTAATCATCAATACAGACGTCATCCCCTCCAAAAACCCCAGCAAGCCGATCCGCACCGCCTTCGCCGTCTACGCCCCCCCGCCCTCCGCCCGCGCCGCGCACCCGAACCCCCTGATCTCGTACCACGCCCAACAAATCCGCCGCCTGGACCGGACGGGGGCGCGCACGGCCCTCTTCTCCAAGAAGAACCCGGACGCCGCGAAGCCCGGCGACGTGCTGCAAGTGACGACGAACCGCGGCGAGCCGTTCGCGGGCGTGTGCCTGTCGATCAAGCGGGCGGGCGTGGACACGGCGATCCTCCTCCGGAACCACCTGACCAAGGTGGGCGTCGAGATGTGGTACAAGATCTACAGCCCCAACGTGCTGGGAATCGAGATCATCTGGCGCCGGCCCAAGCGCGCCCGCCGCGCCCGCCTCTACTTCATGCGCAAGCCCCGCCACGACATGGGCAACGTCGAGCACCTCGTCGAGGCCTGGCGCCGCTCCCGCAACGTCTTCAGCTCCAACAAGGGCCGTGGCACGCAGGCCAAGGGCAAGGCCAAGGGCAGCAAGGGCAGCAAATAGGGGGCGTCCGCTGCTGGTCTGTTTTATGATGCTGGCCGCGCCAAGGGAGCATAAGACGGGGAGGTGGTTATACGATGACAATGCTTGTAGTGTCCAAGGGACCTTCGTCCCGTTGCAAAAGGACTTACGGCCGGCCAATCGCTATAGGAGACTAGCGTGGCCATCTGAAGAAGATAAAAGCCGATGCGGCACCCCTGGAGTTGTAACATAGAGCAATACTGTAAAGAAACCACATGAAATGATATATATTACAACCTGATGAGAGGCAGCGCCGTGACTGATTGACGTTTTTGCATTGCATGAATATCAAATCTTGCTGGGTAGTCTATAATCTATACTGGATACCCCTTTTAGTAACCTCCCCAACGCCTGTGAATGCAACATAGGGGTATCATGGCTAATGTATCGCTTCAATTCTGTCGCCGTCCCTTCCAATGCTATCGCGAGAAGAGATGGGCGAGCCAGTACCCCCAGTACGAATGACCGACTTTGATTCTGGCGTTAGTCATTGTTATCCTACGAGCCGCCATGTCTTTCTAGGATAACAAACCACTATTATAATACCACGGCTCGCCGATATTCCACCACTTAACTGGATGGCACCTCGCTTTCGTCCTGGCTGCTTTCACTGTCCCACTAAGCATGCAGATCAGGAAGCCAGAATACCAAGTCCTGGTCGGCCGTCGCGAAGAAGTTGTGCCGCGGACTCCAAGCCACCACAGCGGCGCGTCGTTTGTCGTTGTCAAACTTATATACCGGATCCAAGGTCTTGTTCTCTGCGTTTACCTGTCCCATCGTATCCCATACCAAGACGTTCTCGCCTGACCCACTGATAACGTAGCGGCCGTCACTGGTGAAACAGCAATCACCACTGCTCTCGACCGCTGCACCCGACGATCCTCCGTTCATGGCACGATCTTCACCCGCTGCAAGCCGGCTGATGCCACTCTCCGGTTTGCGCAGGTAGGCACGCATCGAACCGTTGAAGCTGTCAAGCAGGAAATGGCCACCGCCCTTGGTACCCAGAAGGATGGATCTTCCGTCATTGGAGAACTCCAGCTTGGTCCAGCCATTCATGACATGGTCTGGGTCAGCAAAGACGCAGCTCTCGACGACGTCGAATGTCGAGAATGGTGCCTTGTCGAAGTTTCGGCGGTCGTATAGCAGGATCTGGCCACTGCTCGGGGAGGCAACGGCAAAGACGTCACCGCTGGGGTCATACGCCGCGAGATAAGGTGTGTTCAGGTACAGAGCGCCAGTTGCGTTGCGAGTGCCTGCCTCCCATAACCGTATCGTATTGTCCTTGCTGCAGGAAATGAACTCGTCGTTGCCCGGGTGCATGGCTAGGCATGTAACGGGTCCCTCGTGTCCCTCGAAATAGCGTACGAAGGCATTGTCGTGTGTCGTGAGGTATCGTATGGCATCGTTCACCTTGGTGCTTGCGTAGACTATGCTAGAGCTAGCATGTGTGAATTTTGCCAGCTTGACACCATACTTCTTACTGAGTAGTTGCTTGTCGTGTCGTCCCTCGCGGACTTTGTAGATCTGGATCGTCTCGTCGCTCTCCGAGGTCATGAGCAGCTCGCCGGGGTCGTCGTAATCGAGACTGAGGATGTGTGGTTTCGGTCGGTCATCCTTAATGCCTTCCCGGCCGAACAGCTTTGTCGGCGCGAACTTCCCCATCACTTCTGGAATAGGTGACGTGCTTGGCATGTTGTTTCCAAGGGTGCGGGTAATGTTGAGGGACGAAGATGGAGTGCCGTTCGCGCGTGACGCGCCCTCGTCGAGGTCCATTGGCGTGGACGACATTGTTCGACTGCCGCTTTTCGAATGCGCGTTGACGACAATGGATATACACGGTGTTATGCGACTACATCTGCTTCAGAGTCGGTTATCCGAGTCGAGTAAGAGGCCAGTGGCTCGGTTTTCGCAAAAGAATGGAATTGAATAATTAAGAGGCAGACGACGAGGCTTCATTCCAGCCTAGACACTTTCACTTCATCAATGTGGGGGAGGGGGCCGGCCAGTAGGTACAAGCTCCAGCAGATCCATGTAACTTCCCTGTCCAGACTTCACCGCTCACCGAGAGAGGAGGGTATACAAGTAGGCTATGAGTGCAAGGGAACATGGCTGCAGGAGCAGCTTTCGAAATATGGTGCTATCGGATCGCCTAATGCAGACTTTAGGTCAAATTCATATCAATCAATTATAGTACGTATAGCAACATTCATTGACTTAAGTGCAAGCAAAATTGGTATCAAATCTTGTGCTCGATTGGAGCTCGAGGAGCTGTACGCAATTCCCCGCGATTTCCGTTTCCATATCGCGGCTGAACTACTGCTCGACCCCACTAAACGTCACAAAAATTCCCCAATAGCCTTGTGCATCTCTATCAAACACTCAATTGATCTGGAGCACAACCAGATCGACAAGCAAAGCACCAACGCCCGCTGAAATAGCGAAACGAACAACGTTGCCCTTGCGCCCAGCGACGCCAACGGCCAAACGTTTCATTCCCGACTCTTGTCCTCGCATATAGTTGACGCTACATAACCTATCAATCGGGGAAAGCGACGCATACATTCTCTCTCCTCAGTGGCATCGTCCCACCTACCTCCCGACCTGTCAGATCACCATTCATTCAAGATGCCACACTACGCCAAATCCGAAGAATGGCTACGGGAATCGCAGCTTCTCCTTGAAGCGCGCCCAACAACCGTAAGCTCCCGGTCCCTTCGCGACTCCATGTCCTCTCTATATCTCTCTCCCCTTTCCCTCTTCCTTCACCCTTCCTTCCTAGCCTCGCTCGCTCCGTCTAACCCGACATCTAGACGCGCATCACAACCAAATACGCCATCAAAGTCCCCAAAGTGCGCAAACCCAAACCCGACGCCGACAACGACACCCCCACCGAACCAGCAGCCGCCAAGCCCGCGCGCGGCTCCCTGACCCTCAAGACCTACGACCCCATCAGCGGCGTCACGCTCAAGTACCGCACGAGCAAGGCCGCCGAGGTGTCGCGGCTGATCCTGTGCCTGGGCAAGCTGAGCCGGCCCATGGCGGGCCTGCCCGAGCTCAAGGACGAAATCATGGCCGACGCGCCCGCTGAGGGGGAGGGCACGCCTGCTGCCGAGAAGAGCGAGGCGGCCGCGACTACTACAGCTGCTCCTGCGGTGCAACAGCAGCAGACACCAGCGGCTGGTGGCGGTGGTGGAAAGGGAAAGAAGAAGAAGGGCAAGAAATAAGTCTCGCATATACGCACGAATAATGAAACTATGCCGTCGCAATAACTGTATTTTCGAGCATGTACCATGGAAGCCAATAGGAACTCGTGTAAACACAACCTCAGAGTAGGTTCATAGACACCATAATGTTTCCCATGTTTTAAAGATGCATAAGGCTGGACTGGATGCCCAGACACCATGTCACACAATAAAACGTAGGCAATGGACGAGATATTTGTTTAATCTTTGATTTTGATTTCTTCACTCGTGTACTACTTATACACCAACCATTAACCAGGCGTAACCTCATTTTCCCCATTGCTGTACATCGCCAAGCACCCCAAAAAGGGGGTGAGGCCACAATATTCATTCCCCTGCCCCTGAACGCCGTGTATCATGAGACGCTGGTTGTATCTATAACCAACATCGGCCTCGCCAACATCAAACAAGAAGAAAATGCAAACGAGAATAGGAGATGAGAGAATATATGTTCTGGATCCGCCCCCTGCGACCAAGAAGAGTTCGCAGTCGACGGATTTTGCTCGCCAGACTTCTCAATGCCTTTCGCATGCAATGCCAGTGGAAAGAAGCATCTAGAGGGGAAATCGCGCCCGAAAAGACCATGAGCAAATATACACAAGTGTGTAGGTCTATCCGCAAGAAAGAGGGGGTATCGTCAAAAAGGAGAAGGAGTAAGCAACAACATGCCATCGAGGGCGACTTGTTTAAAAGTCCTCATCGAAGGCGAAGTCACCACCGTTCTCGTTCTGGGGCTCGGGCGATTCATCGTTCTTCTTGACGGTGCTGGCCATGACACCGGCCTTCTGGTAGTCACCGACACGCTTCTCGAAGAAGTTGGTCTTGCCGCCCAGGGAGATGTTCTCCATGAAGTCGAAGGGGTTGCTAGACTTGTAGACCTTCTCGTTGCCGAGAGCGACCAGGAGACGATCAGCGACGAACTCGATGTACTGCTTCATCAGGTTGGCGTTCATGCCGAGGAGGGCGCAAGGCAGAGCCTCGGTCAAGAACTCCTTCTCAATAGCGACGGCATCGGTGATGATCTCCTGGACGACGGCCTTGCTGGGGCGGTTGTTCAGGTGAGAGAATAGCAGGCAGGCGAAGTCAGTGTGGAGACCCTCGTCACGAGAGATAAGCTCGTTGGAGAAGGTCAGGCCAGGCATCAGACCACGCTTCTTCAGCCAGAAGATGGAGGCGAAAGCACCGCTGAAGAAGATACCCTCGACAGCAGCGAAGGCAATGAGACGCTGGGCGAAAGTGGACTTCTTGTCAGAGATCCATCGCAGAGCCCAGTCAGCCTTCTTGCGAATGCAGGGAATGGTCTCAATGGCGTTCAGGAGGTACTCGCGCTGGGCAGTCTCCTTGATGTAGGTGTCGATGAGCAGAGAGTAGGTCTCGGAGTGGATGTTCTCCATCATGATCTGGAAACCGTAGAAGCAGCGAGCCTCGGGGATCTGGACCTCGCCGCTGAAACGCTCGACCAGGTTCTCGTTGACAATGCCGTCAGAGGCGGCGAAGAAAGCCAGGATGTGAGAGACGAAGTAGCGCTCATCATCGGTAAGCTTGTTGGTCCAGTCGTGCATATCCTTGGACAGATCGATCTCCTCGGCAGTCCAGAAAGAAGCCTCGTGCTTCTTGTACATTTGCCAGATCTAGTTCAGGGATTAGCTTCTGGGTCGCGTCCGAGGGTGGCCACTTTACGCGTGAAAGACGCGTCACTTACCTCGTGGTACTTGATGGGGAAGAGCACAAAGCGCGAGGGGTTCTCGCGCAGGATGGGCTCATCAGCCTCCTCGGGCTTGATTGTGGGTGCAACGCCGACCTTGCCGACCTCCTTTGTGGTCTCTGTGACAGTGGGCTTTGACTCGTCAACCTCGGCATCAATGGGAGCGTTCTCCTTGCCGGCGGACAGGTCCAGCTTCTTCACGGGAGACTCCATCTTGAATGCTTCAATCGAGTCGGCAACCTGTTGGGGTGCAACGCGTTAGTCGCGTATTCCTTTGTAAGAGCAGCGCGCGGTGGCGCCAAGACGTCATGGACATACCTTCTTGGAGGGCGTGATTGCGGAGGCCATTGTGAGTGTGGGAGTGTGGGAGGTGAAGAATGGAATGGAGGGATGTGAGAGTGGTGAGGGAGAGACAATGGGGTTGAAGAGTGTAGATATGTATTTACCGCGTCGAGGGGTTTGCGTGTAAAGTGGTTTGGAGAGTGTGTTGAAGTGATGCTGTATGAATTTGGCTTTCCCAGGAGCGCGACCCGACTTTTAATAGCTGGTCTTGAGATCGCGTCAAAAGAATATGTGGGTCGCTGCGAAGACGCGTTTGCAGCTTTGTCTTAGACTCCGGGAAGGGCTCAGGTCCTCTGCAGGGCTTTTGGCAGGGCTTCTGCACTCACCCCCGCCAGCCACTGCCATTTTTCTCGCGTTGCCAGGGGTTGCCCATCACCGCTCCCCACACCTCTAGCACTCTAGTGACCTGATCCTGTCAGAGAAACGCGCCTGAAGCACGACCATTCCATCCCCCATTTCGCTTTCGCCCGGTAGCAAACGCTGCAAAGCCCTCGGCGCCGTGCTCGGCCCCTCCTGGGGATCCTCTGCACAGGTGGGATGCGTCTATAGTACGTAAAGCATGGCAGGGATCACCGTAGCTCGACGCGCTTTCGTCGAGATGCAAGACGCGTCTTTCATGCCCTTTTCCCATTAAGCTCGGATCTGATAACAATCCACCGAGCAGAGCTATCGCCGTACCATTGGTTTCGGGGCCTAGTCCTGACGATGGAATTACGGAGTTGCATGATGACTTGCCTGCTTATGGGACGCTGATGTGTACATTATTAATTGACGTTGACCCTCATGGCCTGACGATCAACAAATTTGTTGAAGGCTGCCACGAGTTCCGCGGACCGCATCGGGCATATCGGTTCTATACCTGCGGGGGATCATCGAGCCATCTGCATGGAATGTTGACCTTATGTTGAAAGTAGCGCCTACCCTTACTGGTAGTGCAACATTGGCACATCTACAGACTTGATTTCTTGAGTCACCACTTGACATCCACGCGTACTGCAACACAAGCTTAGTCTCAGATGGCCTAGCTGGGATCTTAGCAATGATTATCAGCTCAACTCGAGATGTTCATGGAATCCTTGGGTCATCGAATCAGCAGATTCTCCACAACCAGCCGTAATTCGGTTCCCTATGCCATGCAATACTATATCGAAATGGTCTTATAATACAACATTACCATAGCTTGCTAAGCTAGTAGAATGACACACGTTTCCTTAAGGGATCATATTGTGTGTGTGATAATATATACGAGTCCTTTCAGCATCTAACCTCTCTTCTCTCGGAATATTTACAGGTGGTTTGTGTCTGTGTCGCCCATGTTGTACTTGTGACTGGTGACCTCTATCCATATCTATGAGTAGGACCAATGCTTCGTCCGTTATGAGACCTTTTGTTCCTGCATAAAGCCCGCCCGGGAAACCGGGACGGGAGCAGTCAGACTCCGCTTGTTGTGGGAATAGTTAGGCAGACTAAAGATCGGTGATGATGACTGGATCTTTAGAAATCCGTAACGCGTCCATTAAAGCTATAATCCCCCGCCGCGCCCCAGCGCAACGGCTCGTTCTTGGGTCCGCCGACCTCGCCCGTCTTGGGGTTCGTCTCGCCCTCGAACTCGGGCGGCGCGCCCTTCCGGAGCGGCACGTTGGGCTGTACCGTCCCCTCTTCCTCGATTGTAGGTGTCGCCGCTGCCTTTGTAACTGTGATGGAAGGCTCGGGCGTCGGCGTCGAGGACGGGTTGAACCCTTGCTGTGTGTTGGCGGTGCGCTGCAGGCGCTCGAACTCGGCTTGCTCCTCGGCGGGCAGCCGCGGGGGCGCGGGGGACGAGGCGAAGCTCGAGGCGGCGCGTCGGGTCGTGGTGGAGGTGGAGGAAAAGGAGGAGGGCCGGAGGTTGGAAAGTGGCCGGGCGATGCGGAGGAAGCGGTATGCCATTTTGGAAACGATTATTTCAGCAATGATAGCTTGAAGACGTGTGTTCGCGTATAGGTTACTCGAATAGGGAGTGGGTGTGTCTTTTTTCGAACGACTTGAGTTGACGCTTTATCTATCTGTTACGGTGGCAATGGCCAAAAAAAGAGGCTCATTCTAGCCCAGAGCTTCGGGACATTTTAGTGGGGTCGCGTTTCGGTGTTGAATCGGCAAGGTCCGCATACACTCGGCCGGGGGACTTTGGAGAAGTAGGTGTAATGCTACCACTCGTAATTTCTCGGTGATGGTTTCAATGATTTAAATTAGGCTGTTCTTGCCGCAAGCCATCTCAGATCAGTATTTGTCTTCTGCAGTCTTCGTATTAGGATAAAATAAAACGAAGAGAAGCACAGGCTCAGAATACCTACCCATAGATTGTTTTTCTCTGGAACTCTCCGTCGACCCCAGATAGATGACTTGGCGGAGACACCACCATAGTTCATGTCAGATTCAAGTTGTTTGGTTTGAAGTCGTAGTTCTAACTGTTGCTGTCGCCAATGAAGTATCACTTAGTCAGGGACAAGTGTTGCATCTTGAATAAAAACATTAATTTGTCTTTGCACCGGTCTTTGGCCTATGTAACTTATGTGACATCTATAGGCTTGGTATCGCTTGTATTGATGCACTGCCAATTCGCCAGCCTGTCATAGAAAACAATATCGCTCTACCTCTAAAGAGGATTCAAATAACAACCATTTCGTATCTCATGATGTGTAGAAGGGACAAACGCAACTTCGCTCATTTTGGTGTTCTCCACGCGTTCACACTCGTTCTGGGTTTTCGTCCTGCACCGCATTCTGGTGCCTCCGAAAGGTAAAAGGCGACTTGGTCCACTATCCCCGTCGGCTGGCCTTTCTGGTAGGGCGGTCATCGGACCTACCCATCTCGGGGTCGGCCACACGCTCCCGCCTGCTGCCCCAGCCGAAGAAGCTCCCACCGCCGCTCCGACGATCGTCGCGCACCCGAGCCTCACTGGGCCGCGTGGGCTTGGCTGGTGCAACACCCGACGACTGGTGGCGGTGGTCGCGCTCATCAGTCATGCGCTCGTTGCGACGAGGCTGCGACGACGAAGTGTGATCCCTCCTATCTCCGTCGCGCTGCGCGCGGTCGAAGGTATCGGGATCGCTGGGGTCGACATCGGGCACCGGAAGCCCGCTCTTCTTCAGGTTCTTCTTGCCCTTCTCGCGCAGGTGGTTCTCGAGCGCAATGGCGTTGTTCGTGTTGGCGCGTACCATGGCGTCGAAAAGGTCGCCCGCGAAGGGAACCAGGCCAACGATGAAATCCACAATCACCCAGAAGTACATCGTCATCAAGACATTGGCCGGGAGACCGCCTTCTACTTGCTTGGCGGATCGCACCACCATCATCGCCAACATCGCATCAACAATATCACCAAAACTAGGAGTCGCAAACACCATTAGCTCCTGAAGTATTGTAGAAGGGGTTTTCAAGTGCAAGAAACACTTACATTGGCACCAGGCCGATGACGCTGCCCCAGCCAAACTTGATACCACATAATGAGAACAAGCTGGAATCAAGTCGGTAGGCACGTCTCTTGACTTTGGTCAAGACCATGGCATCATGTTCACTGAGGCCAGGCGGCAGTGCCTTGCGGACCTTCTTGATTTTCTCTTTCTTGCCAATAATTCTGGTCGCAGGTACGCTCTCGAAGTACGGATCCTATACAAGTCCTTCAGTTAGCCAAGGCCGAACTCCAGGTGTTCGTGAACCGCAACGGGTGTGATGCGATAGAGCCAAGACGAGGGTGGGTCGAAGGATCAGGAAATACTAACCTCACGGCCGAACTTGTTCTCGATGGTTTCGCCGAGGATCTTCTTCAAGACGGGCTTCAGAATGATGCCTGCCATTTCGAACGGTTATTATTGTGTAATAATAGCCAAAAAGTTGATTTGATTCGATTCCTGTCTCGAAAATTTTCGTTTGCGACTTTGGGTGTTGAAAAGAACGAACGACCTTGGGCGGCCTCTTGAATGCGAGGTACGAAACAGTTCCGGGACGATTGGTTTGCAGGGGTGCAGATTAAGAAGTGGTAGATGGCGGCGGTTCAAACACCCAAGCGAACTGTGAGTTGTCTTTCTGTCCCCTTAAAAACCTTGGCACATTAAGCATCAATTGGTGTCATTGAGATCGTTTCTACATATGATGGCTGGCTGGCAAAGCTGTCTCAATATCAGGTTTTCTCGTCGTGCCACTGGGCTTTGCCAGCTCAACATTCCTGGTTCATCACTCACGGGCGCATTAAGCCAGTGATGTCACCAGCATCTGCTTGTCATCTGCCGGGGAGGCCCCTGCAGACTGGAGCTCTCTAGGTGAAATGTGGGCTAGTGTCGCCATGATGATCGGCGGGCAAGAGCTCTCAAGCTTTTGGGTGGGCTAGAACGAACATTGCATCGCGTTCGTTGGCACGTGTGTAACTCGCCTCAATCCGATAGAACTTCCGAAAGGTTACACACGTGGTGAACTTCACTGTCGATATTCGCACATACACTCACTGTATGTTTTCGAACTCAGCCGAGGTGACGTGGCCAACCAACGCCCATCGCGCTGTTGACGAGAGCCCATACTGAGCACCGAGGGAGATGATATACCACTGCATACTTATGCGTCACAGCTCGAGCCATGCTGCCGTGATGTCATTCTAGCTCGCGAGTAAAATTCATCACTTCACCAACTAAACATAATCTTCTCACTTTCTTTAGATAGTGTTGAATCCAGATATATGCCACTACTAGAGAGCTTGGCAATGATCCTAAATTCCATCTAATGTAGTTGTCCTACTACAGCAAAATCTCTTCTGCTGCCAAGTACAGTATCCTGCCAGCCATCAAAGCTATTCTGTTGCTAGCGATTATGTTGCCAGCTACATATAGCTAATCCCCTGATAGCCTAGTCCCCAACTTCATTAGTTAACCAGCCACCCATGCCTTCCATGTTTAATGCTGCCTGGCTGCCTCTTCGAGACCACAGTCTGAATGCTAATAGTTGGGGATTCGTAATAAGCCACATACCTCCCCGCCACAACATCATTAGCCCACGTACGAGGGTTTTCGACATGTTGGGACCTGCTCGTCACCCCACTCTGTAAAGTAGTCAACTCAGTATACAATAAGCTGACTTTTCTTCAACAAACATCGTAGGTCGATTAGTCTAGTGGTTATGACGTATCCTTCACACATAATCTCATTATGTACGGATAAGGTCCTGGGTTCGACCCCCAGATTGACCAGCTCTTGCTTGGTACAATACGATACGGTACTGCGATTTCTTTTTGCTTTTTTTGTCTTTTCTGCACTACAGGCAAATGATACTTAGATCTCTGCCTTTGCTCAAGTGCAGTCGACCTACACACAATTACTCTATCTACAGAAAAAGCGGGGAGTTGCAATGCTGCGTTGAAGTAGATACAGGTGAAAGCATGTGGTGAATGCTTCATGCAACGTAAAGAGGTTTACGAGACATGTTTTCATGGCTGTGTCCCTGCCAAATGCCATATTACGATCACCATTCGTCGAATTCCAAGACGGCTCCAGAATACAGATTGAGCTTGCTCTATTGTGAGACTGCCTGATCATCTAAATATGATTTTTCATCCAGCGTTCGTTGTATTGTGTCTTATACTACTCAGGCGGCCTCTTGACGTGAAAAGCTGCTGTCAAGGCCCCGAGCCAGGATATAAATTGACCTCAGCATCGGCACCGCGACGCCTTTCTGCTTTGCCAGCCTGACCACATTGCCCACAATCGCGTCCACCTCCAAGCTCTTCCCTGCCATCGCATCCGCCATCATGGAGGGTTGTATGCCCGGGGCCTTGCGCACCGACGCCCGGCCGATCTGGAACTCGATCATCTCCTCGTTGACATTGCCGTAGCCATACGCCTGAGCCACTGAGGCGATTTCCCCCATCACGTCCCGGATGAACTCCAGCGGTTCGCCCTCCTCCCCATCGTTAGAACCGCTGCTGAGGAACTGCTGGTCACGGCTCCGCGTCAGGGCGCAGACGGGGTTCCACGACGCGTTAACCAGCAGCTTCGTCCAGCGCTGGGCCTGGATGTCGTCGTGCAGCCTCGCGGTCGCGCCCGCTTCCGTGAGCAGCTCCACGAGTACGCTGGCGGCCTTCTTGGCGTCGGCGTCGGCGGCGGCCGGGTACGTGCCCACGTGCAGCAGCTCGACCTCCTTGTGCTCCACCACGGCCGGCCGAATCTGCGTGGCGGGCAGGTAGACCACGGTGCTGATGAGCGGGGTCTGGGGAAAGGCCTGGGCGTAGGGCTCCTCGATGCCCACGCCGTTCTGGATGAGCACGATGGCGGTTTTGTGCTGCTCCGATGTTGATACCGCGGGCCGGATCAGCTCGGCGGTGGACGGGGTGGTGGGGATCGCCTTGGAGCACACGAAGACATAGTCGAACGGCTCGCCATTGGATAGCGCCACCGCTTCGTCCACTGTTCTGGCGATGAGAGGTTTGACGTTCAGATCATTGCCCCAAATTGTGGACTGGACCGTGAAGCCGTGTTTGCTTGCGTCTTCGTAGTTGGAACGGCATATCGCTGTGATATTGGAGGCCGGGATCGCCTTCGAGAGTAGGTAGGTGTAGACCGCACCAATACTGCCAGTCCCGAATACGAGGATCCGGGGCGCCATTTTATCTGGAAGGTGTTGTTGATTTGTGTGATAAGGCAACCTCTGCATGGATCGTGTAGTTGACTGACACTAGAAATACATCAATGTTATCAATTGCTCGTCACCGCGGGGTTTTCACTGCCCCACCAGCCACTGGTAGCAAACATCATGAAAAGGCGTTTGATGTATTGTTCGAAAAAAGGCATGTATTGCTCGTATAATGCCTTCCCAGCATCGACATTGAGTAAGCCAGACTACATTCTCATAATGGAATATTGACATTTGTTCATGCGGAAACACTTGCATCGGCGACGAATAGATCTCTGTGGCTCGCCGTAGCCCGGCTAGTATCAGAGTCAAAGAGATGTAGTAACTTGTTACCTGGCTATCCCGATACCGCTTGTTCCTGCCGTGAATTCTGTCGAGAATAGCCGCGTCGCCAGGCGTTGAACACCATGCTGCAGGTCTCATTGGGCTTGCCTTGCTAGTATTCACATCGTCTCGTCCTGATGGCAACCATACAGACCGTGCGTTCCACCTGGACTACACCAGCACGACTGAAGGTCATCAATTCGGCTATAGATTTTCTGGCTTGGTTTGATGCACTGGGAGGTCAATCTTGGAGCTTTAATCTTCTGGAGCCGCAACAACAGATGTAAGCTGGTCACCCACCAGCACGAGGACTCTTTCACATAGCAGTCGGGCTATTTCGCGGATGGGGCTTCGAGTTAAGTCGCTACAGGATGAAGGAAGTTTCTGGGGGAGTATCTCCCCTCGTCCTTGCTCACAACGCTACGCTAGGTGCCTGCCATGTCCACGTGGGACCGAGTCACTTTACGATTTATAAAAATGACAACAATGTTTACTCCGGACGCCCGCAAGAGCTAACTGTTGATCCCAAGATCTACATGTCACCCCAACACCTCTTACTAGCTCCTCCAGTATCCGGGGCAGATCTCATCTTGTTCACGACTAGCTCATCTCATCTTTGACCGCCAACCTGGTTCACTGCCGGCTTCCTTAGAAGAAATTCCCACTCTAAATTATCGATGGCCATGCCCAGTCGTAGGAAATATTCCGAGCGTCCTGGGTCTCGGAACTACGCATCTACCTACTTATTCCTTGCAATAAGCATAACACATTGTCATGTCTCTTATAAATACACTGGACTGTACTGAGACCCGCCGTTATTATGCTGACCACCTGAGTTTATGGACGCAAGGATCTGGACCGGAACGGAATAGTTGATTGGCAACATGATAGCCACATATAGCAACCCATGCTGAATAGCTAACAGCAATTTATCTAGTACTCATGAACCAAAGAAGACTCGACTGATCACTCACACATTTAGGAATAAGGTGATGGAAATAAGAAGCTATCAAATTTTCGCTGCTGGACAAGATCTAGGCATCACTAGTACAGGTCGTGAGTCCATCGCCAAAGCAGATCCCTTCAGAACGGTGTACCTCAGGGGCGTTAGACCGATACCAGCCATGGCATGTAACCGATAGACCGTCGTCACCGCTAACCACATACAGCAGGGCCTAGCCAATCACCCCAATCGAACGTGCACATCCGGGCGGCCATAGAGACGGAACGTCCTTACACCCGAAGATTGATCCTCCTCAAGCTAGCATTTCGACTACTGCAGCCAACGAATGAACCTCGTGCAAGTCCCGGGCCTCGTACGATATATGGGGAAGAAGCTGAACACGTACCAATAACGAGCTGAGATTCAGGGCTTCTATAGGGTTCAACGGTGGCTACCGGGTTGAGCGGAGACCCCGCATTTTCCCCCAGCTTTTTTAAATCTGACGTGACATCCATCCATCCGTCCCGTCCTTTTCTACGCGACTCCTTACTTTTGCAGGGGGTGAACCATCTACTAACAACCCTTTCGTCCTGACCAACCCAGTCCTGACCAATCCCTGGTCTTTGTTGTAAGGCCTAGTATTCACTCGCACTCTCTCAGTTTGCAGGCGGATGCTCCCAACGAAAGTCGCATCTAGTGTTAGTTTCCACGAGGAAACGTTTCCGAGTGGACCATCTAGTCAAAGACTGCTGCTGCTCCTCCCAACCACATGGATCACCAACACCGCTACACTAGCAGATGCTATGAGACCAAGTGATGAGCGACTCGTGCATACCTGGGAAGTATTGGCTACCGATCTAGTGCGAGCTTCTATGAGCCCTACGAAGATGGGGGGTCCAGCCAGTCAGGGTCAGTGCTCTCTCTCTCTCTCTCTCTCGGTGTCGTGTATATATCACTTATAGATCTCCGTAGTCCCATACCGAATGAGGTCTCTGATGAAATTCGTCTCAGCTTCAATATCACCAGTTTCAAAAGTGTTCCGTTATATCGAGAACATTGAAAGCGTATTACCACATCTAGTCACAGTCGACCATATAGACAACTCCTGAAAATGGCGACCAACGGTGAAAGTGTGTTCTCTCCCTGACAGCCGTTCACCTCATCCTATATTCCATTCGTTATTAACTAACATGTGGGAGCAATAGATGGCTATGTTAGCCACGAATATCTGGACAAGGACCTCGGAACGGTACCCGCGCTCAACAAGATCCGCACTGCGGGAGCTGTATCTCTATCACCGGAGCTCTTCGAAAAGTTATACCTGCAACCCCGGGAGTCGGCAGGATCGGGCGGCATCCGCCACTACCTAGGCAACCCTACTCCTATGTGAGTGAACACCATCAATGTTATGAATGATCAATGTCATGAGTAACTTAACTAACACATCTCTCTACCTATCAAGTGGTTTAGTCGGGTTTCTACTCTGTCTCACGCCTCTGTCGAATATACTCATGGGATGGCATGGCGCCGGTCCCTATCTTGGTCTCGCTGCCAGTACGTATTCTTTGCCATTACGAACCCCCGAAACAACGGTGGGATCAACCATCAACGGCGACACCCCGTGAAACGAGGCATACATACAGATACGGCTTGCTAATGTATCACGCAACAGTGGGCGCTTACTTCTTTTATGGTGGCGGCATGATGACAGTCTGTGGAGTCTTTGAGGTATGTACATCGTCTGAATCAAACCCCGGATTCACGAGCTCTCGACACCGTCGCATGATTCTAATATTTCAATAGCTTATCTGCGGCAACACGTTTCCGGCTGTGGTCTTCACAAGCTTTGGTGAGTTATCAGAAATCCGTTTCGTTTCCCTTTCTTCAAACAACTGGTTTTAACAAGTAGTTCCCAGGCGCTTTCTGGTTGACCTACGCTGTGACGCTACAAGATGGAGTCTACGGCATTGTCAAGGGCTATCCGAACCAAGCCGCTTTCATGAATGAGTTCGGTAAGTGACTATCTCCTGAGCCTCTACTGCTATTATCAAGAGAAAAAGCCTATGTAAACTAACCTGTGAGCCAAACCAACAGCATACATCCTCCTCTATATGGGCTTCCTCTGCTTCCTCTTCATGATCGCCGCGCTCCGGACCAACATGGCCTTCGTCGGCCTCTTCCTCTGGCTCATGATGACGTTTGTCTGCCTCGCAGGCGCCTTCTTCCAGACGTACAACGGCGCCGCGGCGCTCGCGGGCCGCCTGCAGGTTGCGGGAGGCGCCTTCGCCTTCCTCGCTTGCGTTGTGGGCTGGTGGATCCTGCTGAGCCTGCTGCTCGCCGCGGTCGACTTCCCCTTCCAACTGCCCCTCGGCGACTTGACGTCGATTGTGCCGGGGTACAAGAGCAGGCAGAAGGAGTCGACTTCCATGGTCTAAGGCCTGAAAATGTCTGACTAGGTCTTGAATATACTGGGCTGGTTGTCTGGAAAAGCCATGTCGATCGGAGAGAAAGAGGAAGAGAAAAACATTGTCGAGGTATGGTGATTGTATTGGGAGGTGGTTTGCAAATGGAACAACAATAGCGAGCGCTTTGGTTCTCTGCATTCAAGCTCATAGTACTACTGTTTCTGCTTCCAAAGAGGTGGAAGGCAAAGGAAAGCGAGATTACCCACAGAGAAATATCTTGAGAGGGAACCGCACGTAATAAAACAACATGAGAATATTATGGAATGATGTCTATGGGGTTTTCCACTTGAACATATGGCAACTCAGGCGAATCCGGTACCGTAATGTAATGATTACTCGTTGTTAGTTGGTAGTGAAAAGCCTCCCTGCAGTACTGCAACCTCTTGCTTACTCGCCCGTTTCGAGCAATGAGTCCACGTCAACATCTGGCTTGTTCTGTAGTCGCTTCCACATCAAGCCTTTCCTTAACCGTAGAGGAGGCATTGCCTTGTTCACTACTCCAGGATCGCCCTCCTCAACCCCACCTTTCTCGTCCTCGCCACTCGCCGGCCACCGGAACGTGACCGGAACCCGATCGCCTAGGACCTTCATCTCACTTGCCTCCAATAACCGTCCGCCGCCGTACAAACCGAGTCTGTCGCCTTTGCTGTCTGAGGTATCTGCTCCGTGATCATCGGCTCCTTCTCCTCCCCTAGAATCATAATCAATGAAATCACCATCATCACCATCATCGTTCGGTAGCGGTGTCTGGTGGTGGCGAGAGGTGGGCGCCTCCGTGGCCGCTTCGGCCTTTTCGTGGGGGCGAGCAGTAGTCTCGATTATGTGGCTGTTGAACATCAACGGTAAAATACTGTCTTTCCAGACAGGCCTAGTGTAGCGATGCCGCCAGCTCGTGACTATTGTCCACGAGGTAAGGAGGGCGGTAATTACGGTAAGACCAACTGGTAACAGCAGCCACTCCTTTCGCATAGAGACGCACACTGTCGTCTGCCATGTCTTCCCGAGCACTTCGCCCGGATGGAGCGTCACATTGGCTTTCAAATCTAATGTGAATTCTGGATTTGATGAATCAAAGGCCCCAGCCCCGTACCGAGACCGGAGATGGTTCGTCATGGCATTTGCAAATGCATCAAACCAGCGTGCGGTTGTAGGGAACGCTGCGTCGCCATTGTTGTATAGTGCAGATAGTACGCCCCAATCACCGGCACTTGGAAGCATGTCAAAGCTAGGTAGCTTCCCGTTAAGGTCGGCCGCGCATGCTAGGCCACCGTCGCTAATGTAATCGCAAGATCCATAGAATATAAACCTCTTGAAAGGCTCCGAGATAAATGCGGCAAACTCGGCATTGTGGCGATAAATGCACTCCTCTGGGGCTGTGATGTTCTGACCTGTAGGGTGATAGGGGGCAAGACCGCCGTAGTCGGTGAAGTCATACAAGGCCAACTCAGTCACTGCGGGGTGGAAAGTCGTATTCGGTGGCAGTTTTATAATAGTTCCGTTATTTTTATGACAAGGAGACATGACCGCAACATAATGGTACTCGGTATTCTCCAGGCTACTTCCAGAGAGAGCGGCATGGCTTTTGGAAGTACTTCCGCCAGGTATATTTATTCGAAGGGGTTCTGATCGAATTTCGCTTTCAGAAAGTTGGTTGTGGGTGATGGAAGCATTGTGTGTTCTTAGGCAAGGATACAGACTGCATACCGCTGCAACAGCCATTTCCCCTGATTTATCTTTTGCAATGAAGGTGGAGTTAATGTAAGCCCATCTAGATACCGCTCTGAGTTCTGGTGTAAACAGATCTCCTAGCCAGACAAGGTCGGGTGTACTTCTCATAACAGCAGCGTCTTCGTGGCCCGAAATATTATACTCCTTTGGTACATTCTTCAACTGGAGGGTATTCTGCTCATCAACGCAAGCAAGAGAAGAAATGTCAACGCATTTGTTACACATTCCAACGGTGGAATGTGTCTTGTTCTGAGCACCCCTCTGATCCTCGCCAGAAAACGTGCAGTTTCCCGTGGTACAGGTTGCGCTTATTTGGTTTCCTGGCCCATCAGGCGCCATCGCAGCGGACAATATTAAACTGTACAACTCTTGGCCAGGGTTGGGAATGGACTCAGCGGAGGAACCTGCAAGAAGTCTAGGGACGTAGTGGGCATATGGCAGCGACGCGTCTGTGTCCGGGACCGCGAACCAACACTCCTCCGTGTGGCTAGCCTGCTGGACAAAAGGCCCGATAAGAAACGAGGCGAGCAAGATGATGATGGCTGCGAGGGCGACCGCGTCTCTTCGTATTATAGTAGGGACCAGGAGAATTGCCCCTAGAATGCCACGACTACCGGCGTCGAACTGTTGCAAGTCGGATAGTGGGCGTGGACGTCCTTCCCCGTACCATTCCCATTTCCTTTGGGAGATGATACTGGAGACAGTGATAACCAGAGTAGCGCGGAGAACAGTAGAAAGAACGGCAAGGAGAGCATTGAAGCTGATGTGGCTGCCCCAATCAGGGACTGGTTTGCCATTGTTTAGCGTAAGTAAGGCCGCGATAGAAGTAATAAGACCGAAGGCGAGGACGACAAAGATGATTTCCCACGCCCAGACACGGAAAATGTGGTGGCGCTGCATTTTGATGTTCGGTATCGTGATAATATAAACGTCAAGTATCAGTTGCTGTTCCACGAGGTCGACAATTTGATCTTTGAGATGTTATTATTCAATACTTAACGTTATATACCCATGTAGCCATATTGTAACCTACAAGTGTTATTCAAATAGAATGCGAAATAAAAAGCACTTGAAATAGAGGCTCGAATAGGTGGATTATCGCTTTCATGACCATATAAATAGCTGTAGTAAAGACGCACGAAAGACTCATACAAGGGTCCTAATAGACAATAAATTATACACAAAAGTCCAGGCACTGGGCTGCATACCAACCGCAAGGTGGTCATGGGCAAGCTTTATAACTTCACAGGTAGGGCAGTGACTGTCGAAGTGCAAGGCTCTGGACCTACGGACAAACACGAGCCCGGTAGCCCCCCTTCGGAACCAAGATGCAGGATGACCAAGATGGCTTAGAACACGAGATAGGATAGGGGGTTTGTCTATGTGGTGGCGTTTAGTCCGCCTAGTTGATGTGGCTGCACGGCAGCCCTATTTATAGTACGTATGCGCCTACAGAGCCTTGCCCTGATAGCCGTGTGAAGCATCAACTCGTTGGCCAAGGTAGCTTCTAAAGACAGGTTGAGTATGCAGTCTGGTATTCATTGGTAGCCACCTGACGTCGTTTCGGAATTGTGGCGTCTAGCGCTGCTTTGCCTTACGTTTTCTCGCAGGCCACAGGGGTGGTTTGTTTGCTTATCACCAGACCAGACAAACAGAATGCCGCGATACACCCTCTACTGTCTGAGTAGAAAAGCACATGAGGTAGAGGAAGAAGAGACGTCCGACGTGACGTGGTGTTTAGACTGTTCATGATCTGGAAGGTGATCATATTATTAACCCATCTTGTCTATAATACAAATGATGTACATCTGATTCGAGATATTGTACACGGCTTCTCCCAACGCCAGAGGGGGAAATCATTGGGCTCCCCCCCAGATGCAATATCGTCGTCGGCCAGCCTCGCAAAAGGCACCCGGCATCGATAGAGTGTATGCTATGTAGTCTCGTGATCTTTGAAATATACCACCACACCATACCATCCATCTATCTTATCCATTTTGACTCATTTCATTGATCGTCAGAGGAATTAAAAAGTAAGTGAAGATTTATAATCACCTCCTGCCGAGGCCCCATCTATAGATTCTCTCCTGGATCTCTTCCCACGTCATCCTCTTGGCAGAGGTTGTAGTATGATCGTAGATATCCTGTAGAACGACGGTCGGCGAGCCACTGCCCTTACCGGCGTTCACGACGGTGCCTCCAAGAACTTCGCTAGCAACGCGGCGGAGGTCTTCCACCGTCAGGCTCTCGATCTTGTGGCACATCTCCTGAACGGGGATCTTGCGGCCGTGGACCTGGACTTGCCGGCCTAGGTCCTCAAGCTCCACCATGCGGCTCTCCAGGTTCATCAGGAGACTCGAACGCAGCTGGTTCTTGGCGCGCTGCACCTCCACCTGACCCAGCGCCTGGAAGCCGGTCGTGAGGGTTAACCCGCGCAGCTGCTGGCACATGACATCAAGCATGGCTTGCGTCTTGCCCGGAAGACACAGGGCTGTGATTCCAAAGAGGCCGGAATCGGTGTAAGAGTGGTTGAAGGCCTGGCACTGCTCGACCCAGCCATACTGATTGAGGACGTTGGTGTAAAGTCTCGAGTACATGCCCTTTCCGGGCCCACCGGCCGAGAAAGAACCGCCGCCGCCAAGGAGCGTGTTCAAAGTGGCCAACGCATAGATGTCGTCCGAAGCGATAGGCAGGCCTTCGAAGGCGAGGTGAAGAGACGTCAAGTGGGGCTGCATCGGGTTCGAGGGAGTCTGTGGACTCGGGAGAGACACGAATCCGCCTGTATAGCTTGCAGGGGCTCGCAATGCCTCTTGGGTCGGGAGTACTGGGGCCGTGCCTGTCGGAGACAGGACTGGGTCATTCCAAAGAGGCAAAACCTTTGAAGATACACCAGACCACGACGATGTGGAAGAGCTCGTGCTGCTCGCTGAATTTTCTGACCCGATAGAAGTCTCCGACCCACTCCGGGATAGAGGTGGTCGCGCTTCCATTTCACCAAAGAACTGGGTGGCCAGTTGAACGGCCTCCTGATGCGGTACGCCAGCAAATGCGACTACAGTCCTTTCCGGGCGGTAAAAGGCTTCTCTGTAAGCCCTGACGACCTGTGCGTTGATTTCCGGCAGCCGTTCCGCGGGGCATAAAAGCGGGTTGCCCAGAGTGTTGTCTTTGAAGGCGGCCAGGTGGACCAATTCGGGAATAATGAGCTCGGGTTTCTTCCAAATCTCCTCGATCTCGTACTGGGCGGTAGCCAATTCCTCCCCCATCTCCTCGTCGGTGATCCGCGGGTGCCTTATCGTCTCGGCCAGCAGTTCGGTCGCCAGAGGTACGGCTGAGTTGAAGGTCGCCGCTTGGTACATCATTGACTCGCGCGAGGAGACGCACTGAATGTTTCCTCCCAGGGACTCAACGGCCTCTTGCATGTCCTCGACGCTCCTCTTCGTTGTCGACTTGAAGGCGAGGCGGTCCACCAAGTGACTGACTCCGCTCAGGTAGCCATTCTCGAATCGCGAGCCGGCCTCGATGTAGACACCGACACCCGAGAAGGAGCCAGGCAGGGCCTCTGATGCCACTCGCACACCATTCGGCAAGGTCGTTATCTGATCTAATTCTGTGGTTTCCTGTGTGCGCAAAATTAGTAAGCCGGGTAAGTTGTCGCTGCGCGGTTGTAGTGCAGTATGTATGCGCTCGTTGTGTGACGTGCGTACCTTTGGCGGGGGCACTGAGACTGATGCCAGTGCCCTGAACTGTGATCGCGCCGTCCATGATTGAGAACCTCTGCTGGCTGCGGCAAGCGAAGAAGAGAGACCTCTTCTGAGCGATCTAGAGCCATGCGCCCGGAACATCTTGGCTGGCAGGGTGGGTGTGGGCTGGCGGTGATGCTAATCTTCAAGAAAATGACGAGGCTCAGTTAAGCTCAATTGATTGACAGCTCCGCCAGTGGTTGGTTGGGTCCATGGCCACGAAAAATGGTATCGGGCTTATCGGTAACGCCGACAGCCCCGAACCGCCGAACTCGAGAGGATCCAAGACGCCGGATCGACATACTTTTAGTATTGCTTCCCTCGCGCTTCGCCCTGCCGCACCATGGAACCTTTTTAAATTTGCTTCGAAATATTGGGTCTCTATCAAGAAAGACGTATACGGTACAGCGTACACCCACGACCATGGATTAGTATACTACGAGTCTCATTCGTCCAACGCCTTGAAGGGCTGCCAGGTTCCTGTACAGACAAATTGCCGTGGTGGGGTCTGTCACGGACTCAAGGAACTAAAAATCGGGTACTCTAGGAGAAACAATGGATGCTATTCGGAGCCGGACCAAGATAACGCTTGAACGGAGGTCTTGTACTGACCACAAGATGCCACGGCTAATAATATAGCGAAGCCTGCAATTCCCAGCTAGCCAGCTGGCTAGGCAATAACAGCAAGAATGAGAGAGTTCCACGAAGTAGTCCCGCTCAGCCGCTCCGTCCAGTTATCGTGTCGCGACCCCCTTGCTCATTATTGTCATCCATCCATCAGGTTGACATCATACATAATCCCGCAGCTTCCGTCACTCGGGGTTCAAATGTCCTCCTATACATTGACCGACCTGCTAACAAGTCTTTCATATGTCGTCTCATCCTGTTTACACTCCTTGGTAAAACAATGTTGACACCCTCAAGCTGCCGAGCCGCCTCGTTGGGGCGGGCTCTCCCTAGTCACTCGTCACCTTTACTAAATCCACATGCAGCTAAGTTAAGCACACAATGCTCGGGTATACTCGTGCGCCGAGCAAGCACAGTGACAGAGGGGCAGGCGACAAGTAAGTTGGCATAACATCATGAAATTCCGTGATGTCCAAGAAGCCGCTCTGACAAAACATCTTAGACAAAAAGGAGAGAGTTGTTGTTCTCGGTAGCGGATGGGCCGGCTATGGCTTTGCGAGAACCCTGGACCCGAACAAATACGAAAGGGTCATGATCAGCCCCCGATCTTATTTCGTTTTCACACCTTTACTAGCCAGTACCGCAGTCGGGACTCTGGAGTTCCGCGCCACCCTCGAGTCTGTCAGGAGACTCGGTCTGGACCATTTTCACCAGGGCTGGGCCGACGACATCGATTTCAACCGCAAAGTCATCCGCGTCGAGGCCAATGTCTCGGATGACATGCGCTCGAGAATGAACCAGATGGTAGCGAAGCACAAGTCACCGGAATTGCCCATCAAGCAAGGCCCAATGTTCGAAGTCCCCTATGACAAGCTGGTCATCGCTTGTGGTTCCTACAGCCAAACGTTCGGCATCGAGGGCGTGAGGGAGCACGCGTACTTCCTCCGCGACGTGGGCGATGCGCGCCGGATCCGGCTGAAGGTCCTTCAGCTGTTCGAGAAATCGGCACTGCCCACGACGTCCGACGAGGAGCGGAAGAAGTTGCTGCATTTCGCCATCGTTGGTGGTGGGCCGACCGGAATCGAATTCGCAGCCGAACTACACGACTTGATCAGAGATGATCTGGCCAAGCTCTATCCGACACTACTGAAGTTCATCGAAATTACTGTCTACGATGTGGCCCCGAAGGTTCTGCCCATGTTCGATCAGACCCTGGCGAACTATGCGATGAACCATTTCAAGCGAGAGGGTATCCAAGTCAAGACACAGCATCACATGACCCGGATACGGCCTGACGAGGAGACCGAAGGTTGCATGAAGTTGAACATCAAGGAATACGGAGATAAAGAAGTCCACGCAGGCATTGTCGTCTGGTCGACCGGGCTAATGCAAAACCCGCTTATTGAGAAGTTGACTAGCAAGGCTTTGGATTGCCCGCCCGCAGTCGGAAACGATGAACTGAGCAATCAGCAGATCAGACTTCAGAAGAACCCGAAGACGGGCTCCATCCTGACCGATCACTTCCTGCGCGTCAACGTTGTCCCCAAGGACGCACCGCCGGAGAACGGCAACACATATCCCAACCCTGGCGCCATGCCTGACGTGTTCGCCATTGGCGACTGCGCGGCTTTTACCGATCAGGCGCTGCCGGCCACCGCCCAAGTCGCCAACCAGAAGGCCGCCTACTTGGCCAAGGGGTTCAACAAGGGGACCGTGGGCGAGACGGAATTCAAGTTCCGGAACTTGGGAACGATGGCCTATCTTGGAAACTGGAAGGCCATCCACCAGAGCAGTGCGGATGAGATGGCGGGCTGGACCGCCTGGGTGCTCTGGCGCACTGCCTACTTGACCAAGAGCATGAGTATCCGCAACAAGATCATGGTGCCCATCTACTGGTGCATCACCTGGCTGTTCGGAAGACACACCTCGCGATTCTAGATTATCTAGATCATGCATTCTGAAAAAGATGAATTTTTCCCAGTGACAACAATGGCATATAGAGATATAGAGCGTTAGCGTATAGATAGATAGACCAAGATACCTAGATAGAGCAATCGATAGACTACCCCTTCAGTCGAAGGGCATATAACAACACCCCACAGCTTTACTTCCCCCACTACTTTCATATGGCTTAGTGTATCGCTATTACTACCAACTATCGCCGAATATTCCGCTGGTAGCTAAGTATCTCATCGTCAGTTCTCTAGTCGCCGGATACAACCTCAGCGGTTCTTATAACCACCATCAGTCACGGCGGGGCCGACTGCTGGATCTAGACATCTATATTTGACCCAATGTTGCATCTAGCGCTTACCCGGAATGTTACCGAGGCTATTAGTATGGATCTTCGACTTGATCGCCCAAAACCCCGGGACAGCCACTGTGGGGAGTAGTACTGCTAAGCAAGTCGGCGGAACCCCCAATTCCTCGTCTCTTGCTGCACCAGCTTTCGGGATCAAAAGCCAATATGGGACAATGTCCTTACTTTAAACATGTAGACTGGTCAAATTTAAAATCACCGGAGAGCTTGGCGGCATTGTTCTTCGAGCCAGTCTCGACAGTGACCGTCCTGGACTCATACCGGCCACAACTGGTCCTTTTTTTCCCTTCGTTTGTGGGTGAACTTATACCTGGAGAAAGGGATGATAGCGTTGATCTTCAAATCGGCGCAGATACTGCTATTGAGGCCCACGACGCCTTCGCAAACGCTCTCACGATGGCGGAGTTCGTTGGCAGTTTCCTGGTTATAAGCAAGTCTGGAACCGACAACTTTAATGGTCTGATGAATGAGATACTAAGTCCGTAGGATTGAAGGGGGTTGACCACGGCTTCCAAGGTTGAGCGGAGACCGAGGAAGTAGGTCAGACCACATGGGCATTTGCAACCTACCTGATGGCCTGGAAACCAGCCAGGTTACGTTTGATGGAGAATGTACTTACAGGCGTTGTGTGACAGCGGCCCATGGTGGGAAGAGTGTAGGAGATCGGTAACTATCCCTCGGTCCTTACTGTGCTGTGAAGTGAGTGTGAGCTGTCTTGTTATCCCCCCAGGTCCTGGGTCGGGGTCTTACAAGGGGACACAACTGAATATGGAAAAGACAACAGGGAGCCTTGGACATGGTTCTATTTCCCTATTAACAGTCCATCGCCCGACGCCATTGACGGGCCTGGTGTGCCCCTGACGTCCATTGAGAATCCACCAGAGGGAATGGTTGTCCAGCTAGGTTGTTTTCATAAACGTAGCAGGTCTCCAGAGTAGACAACCTTTACTAATTGATAGAACAATGTAGATAAGGGAAGTCAGCACAACAGATCCGTAACTTCGGGAAAGGATTGGCTCGAAGGGGTTAGGCACCTTGGGCCTTCAGTAGACGAGAGGCTTCTGAACAAGAAAGTAAAAACGAACTGGTGGTCAAGGGCGGAAGTTGAGTGGGAGGACTCTGCCTAAGGCGATGTGAACAAACATGTCAAACAGGAAACGGAAAAAAGACAAGAAAGAGATTAAGAAAGATGGGTGGTCGAGCTGCTTGCTGTACTATGGCATGGGTCCCGGAATGGGAGGATTACTCACAAGTACCTGCTAGCTGGCAGGATCGAATGCTGGTGCTGTGGCATGGGTCTCAAGGTTGAGATGATTACACACAAGCACGTATACACACCGTCCTACCACTGGACCACCGTTGATAGAACAGCCAGTTATTGGGAATTATTAGCCTACCCTCTCCTGGAATGTATTCAATACAGAGCTGGTTGTCCCCCACCCCTACTGTTGGATCTACTGCCACTCATGGTGGCTATGCACCTGCAGTACCTAATTACTTTTGACAGGCTCGGGAGCAGAACTTCGATGCTGTGCCCCAGGCAGGGTGATAATGAGGCGAAGAAACGTAATTCGATTAACATCAACCTCAAGGCAGCAGTGATCACCTAACCAGCCAGCCAGAATGTGGAACCTGGGGAAAAGGTCCCTATCAGAGAATTCATTGCGTATGTTCTTGCCTCCCTCGACCCAGGCGTCGAACCGTTACCAGCCTGCTGGTAACCTGGACAGGCTGGGGAGTGGAATAGCCCATTCTAGCCCGATTGTCAGGACCACACTCTGGTCGTCCATCATCATCCGACCCCATCCACCATTATTTATCCGGGGAAAGTGACATACCTAGGACCCCTCAAACCTTCAACTTGAAAGTTACACATGAGATTCTTCCGACAAATCTGGGAAAGACTAGCTGAAGACATGGCACAGAAAGGAGGTCTAATCCCCTCTGGTATCTGCTAATCACCGCTCCCTCACTGTATCATATTCGTTGTCTGACCAGACCACGATAGGGACCGATGGCAATAGGCACTCTGGAGCTCAACCTCCGGCTTCTGCATATGAAGACGAAAAAGATGAGAGCGGAATAGGAGCGGCTGTAGCTGAAAGCAGAGTCAAGACTCAAGCATCCAAAGGTAGACCCCCGTAGGATTGTACCTACTAATCAAACCTGATGAGACATATGACTAAAGAGACAAAACAGCAACCGACACCGCAACACGCTCCAACAGCTCGGGACCGTTTCAGATCCAGGACGTCAAGGACCGCGATGGCGAGCAATGGGTAGTCGTGCCTAAGCCAGAAGAGACGGGTACGTCTGAAGAGGGTGAGGGGGGCATGGAGAGTCACTTCGATTTCAAAGTTGGCTGGGGGAAATGGAAGCACACTGTCTTCAGCTGGGATCTGAAAATAGGCCGCCGGAGCTCGTGAGGAGAGGAAATATCTGGATATGGTTGGCGGGATGACCAATAACAAACGCAAGCGTATCAGGTTTTTGTGTAGTCGTGTCCAAACCCTCTTGAGGAGTATTTCGCGGAGAAGAACAGTTATAAACGAGACGTCCTCATCCATCCATTCATTTCGTAGAATTCAAAGCTTTAGCCAGGGATCGAGGGCCGACTACGAAGAGCTTCACTGGTCACCAGTCCAGGAAGGCCATGAACAAGAGCCTAAAGGGGGCTCGCTCTTGTTGGCACACCCCTAGATCCGTATCAACAGTAGCCAACTCCGCATCTGTGATGTGAGGAGGCTTGGAATGGTGACCATCCAGACTATAAATACTTTCTATATGGTGACTGTGGACTCCCTACTTGCTTATAGGCATATTCACCTATAATGCCTCCTTTACATATCGGACCCACATGCCCCTTAAAAAACCACCACTGCTACCACATCTTCGACTCCTTTTGCTCATTCGAGAAATAACTAGTCGTTGGTTACCACAACCAACATTTGAACTCCAAGGACCCAGCTGCTTCGGCGTGGGCACCTTGACCTGCTTGAGCATCCCCTCGATGGTCGCGTTCCTCTGCTCGCGGCCGCCCTGATCCACCTTGTTGGGCGCGACCCGGCATTTGGTGGCTCCGGGGGATAATCCACTGGTTCGTTACTTATGATTTGGCACACAGAACATTATTTTAATGGTAGCTGCGGTATGCCAGTGGGGTCTTGCCAACCGCAGACACGACGACATTGTTGAAGCTGTACATATACGGTTCAAGCTTCGCAGTTATATCAGTAGCGTGTCTGTCATGGCATCCAGAGGGTTGACACCAACCAGAGCATCATCGATGTGAGTAACAACTCCAAAGATACCATACTGTATCGATTCAACTCCTATGCCGACGCTGTGTTGTGTGAAGACTGTACGATGGGTTCCGTGTGCCTGTTTGAGGACTGAAGTGACTGCTTATGCAGAGAGTCTGATGCAATTGTCTGTCTTGAGACTTTATGCACTGCCCAGAGAGTGGCTTGGCCTTCTCCCCTTAGTTGAATTACAAGCAGGACAGACGGAGGACTGCGGGGGGCACCTCCACGATCTACCACTAAGGGGCGAGGTAAGATATTCCTGAAGGAACGAGATTCTAGTATGAAGAGGTGGACCAGAACATGATCTTTTGACTGCGAACTCCCTATATGAAATTTGGCATGTTCCTTCGAATGTTTGTAGATACGTCATTAAAAGTTCTAAACGTGAACGTAGCAAATGGCCACTAGTACATCGCAACTATGACTAGCACTTCTTCATTTACGACTGTCGGATGGCCCGAACCAGGGTATTGGCCTCGTACCGAGTAGGAATCCGGCCTTTTTCGAGACGCGGTTTGGGTTTCGGAGGTGTCCTAAAACGAGACATTAGCTATCTGTTACTCTAAAAACGAAGAACGACAGGTTTTTTCGGTTACCTTATAGGCTACTCGAGCCGAAACGTTTGGCGTGAGGAAATTGGAGCCGAAGACGAGAGGGAGCCAGACACTCGCTGGTGATAGATATTGGCGGCGAACGTCTTTCCCCGAGGGCCTGCGTTTGATATACTCTTTCGCATCACCTGCTGTGTTTCGCCAGTCCTTGCCACCAGCCCAGGCCGTTGTGGACCTCATCCACTGAGATGCTTATATTTGATTACAGCTTTTGAGCCTGAGCAATCCATGCGGTCCATGCCCGCGACGCTCATGATCGTTCATTGGCGGGGTCTTCCACGTCGTCACAGGTTCTCGCATCTTCCTTCAACAAATCTGTCTGTCAGAGTGCAGGGAAAGCCGAGATTCGGGCTGGGGACAAAAGCCACGCCAAAAATCTTCGATAGAGCCCTCCGAATGGTCGAGATTCATCTGTGCCATCGCAAATTCGCCCAGATAGACGAACGGCTCCAGCGCTGCAATGCGGTGGCACATTATTGGAAGAACATTTCCAAGACAAACGATATGCATAGGTTTGATCCAGGATCTGACGGCTGAGCTTCATTGCCCAAAGTCCGGTTGTCGGCCTTCTTCGCAACGACATGAACCTGCAGCTCGGCCGGGACCTGGTACGTCATGACTTAGATAAGCAGCACTCGGATCCGAGAGACTTCCCCCGTGAAAGTGGCTGGCGACATGCTGTTTGATCTTGACATGCATTTTGATCTTACAACCTGACTTTTCCTAATATGGGATTCTGGTCGCAATCACGCCTCAACAATTCCAGTTGCTTGCAGGCTGAAGCGCTGCTTTGCGCACAGTACTCTCGGGAAAACGATCGACGGGGCCGTGTGAAACGGCACGAGGGTAATTTACAAATCCGTTCAAGAGTCCCGACATCAGAAAGATTGTTCCTGGATCGAGTAACTACTACATGCAGGTCTCATCTCCCGTCAGATGCTGAAGGCACATCATCAATGGAACGAGGCCTGGGAGAACTGGGGGACTCAGTTTTGTGTTGCCCATCAGATTGCCTAATCCAACGACCACGAAGCTTCAAGACTATAGCCCGTGCTAAGCCATAATCCTAGAGTGATTGCACAAGTTATACAAATGCGCAGGTGGACTGTCGGATTCATCGAGTATATAGAGAAGTCTCTGTCTTCCCCAAAGGTCTTTCTATTCCTCTCTCCCCATCAACTGCGCTTCCAACAGCAGCTCCATCACATTCATTTATCAACTGCGACATTCATTTCACTATCACCACACTCACTAATCTAATCAACCCTCACTCGCCCCTTTAATAAACAACCCCCTTCGCCAGAATGAAGTACTCCACCGGTGCCATTTTTTCCGGCTTCGTCGCCTTCGCGGCTGCCTACTGCGGCAGGAACAACCACTGTCTGCGCGACATTGTGGCGGCCAGAGACACTCAGCAGGTTTGCTATGCAGCAGTCCTCAAGCGGGCCGAAGTCATCACCACCACCACTGTCACCGTCACCCCTGGTACATCGACCGCCTTCTCGACCACCACCAGCACCGTCGGGGCTTCTTCCACTAGCCTCACCACTACGACCGTGACCTCGACCTCGACCTCGACCGCAGGCACCGCCGTCTCCACCACCACCACCACCGTCGGCCCCACTTTCACCTCGACGTCGCTGACCACGACGACGACGACCACCTCCGCCACCTTGATTAGCACCACCACCACCACCACCTTCACCACTACCACCAGCACCCTAACCCCGGTGGTAGGGAAGCGTGGCTACTACGCCACCGCCGCCCCGGTCTACAACACCCCTGGCTGCACCAACACCAACCAGTACCGGACCGCTTGCTCCTGCGCCGGCGTCTCCAGCGAGCTTACCACCACCAGCACCACCACTGCCACCACCACCGCCCCTACTCCTGTCACTACTGTCGTCCAGACCCAGCTCACCACCACCACCGGCGTGGTCTCGTCCACTTCCACCTTCACATTCGTTACCGCAACGACCGTCACCGCCGCTTCGACCACCACCGCGACCGTAATCAGCCCAACCACCACCACCACCACTGCTACCATCACTTCCGTCAGCACCTTTTTCACTTCCGTCTCCTTCACCACCGCGACCGTAACCCAAACTGTTATTGACGTAGTTCAGCCATAATCGAGCCGATAATCAACCTGATAAAAATATTCTATTCTATTTTGAGTAGGAGACAGGATCAGCATCACATTCATCTATTTCCTTAACTACGGGGGGTAATTTAGCATCGGAGCAAAGTAAAGGTATATAATTAATTATTTTTAGTAATGTACTAACCCTTATTTCCTCGGTCTCTCTCCCCTATACTGTCTTCCCGTCTTTCTCTGCGACTTATTTCCCGAGACAGCATGCCCGGGCCGTTGCGTTGGAGAACCGACTTCTCTGGTACCAGATTGTCCATGCAGGCTATATATGCGCGTTCGATCAGCTCATGGTGACACTGAGAAATCCCAGGGATGTCTTCCTTGTTATTCTAGGCCCCAGAACATAAGTAGCTGACACGTTATTTGCCCTGGCTACCCCCTTTTTGGTATTGTCCCTAATAAAGTTCCCATGCCCGTCACGGCAGGCTCACGTTTTCCCTTCTATGACTCGTCTCACAGCCGCGTGTGTAATCTGATACGTTGCCCTGCAACCCAACAACTTAAAGCACCCTCTTACTGCCGGCATTTCAAACGAACGAACAGCTAATACGCCCTATATAAAGGTCAGAATAATATATTAAATATAATAGTATTATATAAATTAACGTACTCAATATATATTATATTATAATATTACTATTTGTACTATTTTTATTGATTAATATTATATTAATATATTAATAAAAAATTAAAGCTTATTAATATTATTTATATATAAAATAAAAAGGTTTTAATAAAATATTATTTTAAATAAATATAGTTTTATATTAATAAATAATATTTTAATATATTTAACTTTTTAATTAAATTAATTACTTATTAAAAAACTTTATAAAATAAAAATAAAAATTTTATTTATTATATATATTTTTTAAGTACTCGTAAATTTATTTTAATAAATATTTATTCGTTTATTTTTTAATATTAAAAAATATTATAATTTATATTATAAATTACCGTATATTTAAAAAAACTTTTTCGAAAAGAATATTATTAATAATAATATTAAAGAATTATATAATAAATTCGATTAATTTAAATTTAATTATTATAATTCTTATTTAATATTATTAAAGTAAAAAAGGTTTTATTAACTTATTATATTTTGTTATAAACTTAATTAATTTGATTTTTGAATTTATAAAATTTATTAATAACTTTTTATTTAATATATTAATTAATATGTTTATAAATAAAAGTTTCGTAATTATTTTATTAATTATATATAATAAAAACGTTAATAAACTTTAATTTTAATAATTAAATAAATTATAAAATTTTAAATATTTATTTAATTATATATATAAATTAAATATTATAAATTTAAATTTAATTAACTTTTTAATATAAAAGATTAATATTATTTTTTAATATTTATTATTTATTATTAAACTTTCGTTATTTTTAAATAATTTAATAATTAATTAAATAATAAAAATTAAAATTTCAAATTAATACTATATTTAATAAAAATAGTATTGTTTTATATAATATTAAATTAATTAAAATAAAAAAAACTATAATTTAATTTTTTAAAATAAATTTAATAATATATTATTAAAATCCTTATTTTATTATATATTTAATAATAAAAATTAATAAAATTAAACAATTAATAAAATTAAACAATTAATAAATTTAATAAAATTTATATTAAAAATATTATTATTAAAATTATTAATATTTATATAATTAAGAAATTATATTTTGTAAATTTTTTTCATATATTTTTTTATATTTTTAAATATTATAATAATAAGTTTTTAAAAAAATTTATTAATATTAACGTTTTTTTATTATTAAATTTTATAATTTAATTATAAATAAATTTTTAATTAATAATTAAAAACAAAAAAAATTATATAATATATTAAAAATTTATTTAAAATTAAAATCAATATTAATTAATTAATAAACTATTTATATTATTTCGTATATATTAATTATATAAATATTAATTCTTAATAAATTATTATTAATTAATTTTAAAAAATTATTTTTAAATAAAAATAAATAATTTATAATAATTAATTATAAAATTTTAATATTAATTATTTTTTAATAAAAAATATACTTTTTATTAATTTAAATTAATATATTTAATAATTTAAATTTATTATTATTATTAATAATATTAAAAATTATATTAATATATATTAATCGGTAATGAAATTTTTTTATTTCGTTTTAAATTATTTAATAATATTATAATAAATATTAATTAAATTGTTTTTTAAAACTTAAAATTTAAATATTATATAAATTTTTAAAAAATATTATTAAATTGGTTTTTTAATTGATTAAAAAGTTTATTATTTTTTAATAAAACTCAAACGATTATTTTTTTACGTTTTTCGAGTTTATTTTTATTTAATAACGTTTAAATTAATATGTTTTAAAATTTATATTAATTATAAACTTATTAATTATATTTAAAATATTCATTTTATTATTTTTAATAAAATTTATATTATAAAAAATACTTTTTTATTATAATTTAATTTAATTTATATAAATAAATATAAATATAATAATAATTATATTTTTATTTATTTATTTAAACTTTTAAATTAATATTATTATTAAATTAATTTTTAAACTCGTTAAAAATAACGTTAATATTATAAAAATAAACTTATATATAATCGTTTTTTTATTATTAAAAAATATTTTAATTTAAATATAAAAATCGATTTAAATAAATAATTACAAAAACTTTTAAATATATAATTAATCTTTTATATATATAATATTAAAAGTTTTTTATAAATAATAAAAAATATTAAATTATTAATATAATATTATTATATTAATTAAAATATTAAAGTTTATAATAATATGTTATTTTATATTATATTATATTATCTATATTATTTTAACCCTTAGCCTTAAAGCCCCAAGGCTATCCCCATGACTTACTCTAAAGAGGTATGCGTCTCTAGTTCTTGATCGCGTACTTATAGGTGCTTCAAGGCAGGTGTTTATACGAGCATTTTGTCGGATGACAGTTTGAGCTTTACCTGAAAGGCTACTTGACCGGCGCTACCTGCGGCAATGTATAGCATACGGCATACAGCTAGGGAACGCGTCGATCTCATTACTGCATCGTGGATTTGCTCTTTTTATAGCAGAAATTGAAACCCGGACGATTATGCTTGTAAGAGTCAGAAAGGGGGCCATCCAGGGCCATCCAGCCATGGTTGAGGAAATAAAATCGAAATTGGTTAATAAATGGGCTGATGGTTTGATGTTGCTTGCTTTTTTTGCTTCTCCCGGCGGATGCATGTCATCTCGCTGAAGAGGTGAGCTAAATGAGCCAGGGACCGGCCAGTGCCAGGGTCCAGGGGGCTACACCTCATACTCGGACACCCCATCCATGGACGGCAGTCAAAGCACTATTTTCTTGGTCCGAAGAGGCAATGATCTCGTCACACTCCAGGCTTTGAGCAAGCAAACAGAGATGGAGATAAACATCTATTCAAGTGGGTGGCGTGAAGAGGCCTCACGGCGGCGGCTCTGCAACCATGGTGACATTGGTAGGACATGCATCGTGCCGCAACAATTCCAAAGATCAGGAAGGCTCGGGCCAAGGAGTCGATCTCCGAGTCACGGCGCAGAAAGGTTATTGGATCCTGTTCAAAGTGAGCATGCTTTTTTCGGCCTTGTGTCTCTCCCTCCAGTGGATTTGTAATGGCGCAAACGCTAGGTCAGCTTTTCTTGCCTTGCAATTGCCGCGCTACGCTACGGACGGGGGCGATTTTGTCATGATGCGGCGACTTGCCTTGGAACTGTCTGTCACTTATTCGCAGACGGGTCGGTAGCTTGCACGTTCTGGGCATGGTCGGTCGCGTCGCTGTGACGGGCGTGGTACTATCTGCGGCCCGTGTTGGTCTTCAGCAGGTTGTCTCTGTGGTCTGGTCTATTGTTTTTTCTTCTTCTTGTTGATTCCCGTCTTTTTTAGTAGCTGGGACGAATCATGCTTTGGCGACATTGCATCCAGATTGCATCAACCAGGACCATTTTATCTGCAAGGGTCAAGCAAGCAAAGAAGAGCAGTCCCGGCCGAGGAACACCTTACCTTGCTTGCCCGATGAAGCGAGTCAAAATTGGGACAAGGAAATGCACACTTTGTGAAGTATGCACTTTGTGACGAGTCAAGGCTTGTTTTTACTCGGCAATCCTGAATCCCAGCATCCAGGCACTTTTTTTTCATCATCCTGCAACGGCACTGGGAGAAGTAAGGGAGGGATCCTGCTGTTTGCTGTGCGTGCTGGTTTTGGTAGTGAGTGTCCTGCGACTGCTGTCGAGCTTGCCTGTCTACCTCGCTCCTCGTTCCTGAGGCCACGCTCATCACTCTACTCAAGACAGCATGTGGCAGGAGGAAACAGTGCTACGTAAGTCGCTGATGATTGCTACACCCGTACTTTTATATGTACTGCAAACAGGACGCTTGGGGGTTTGAAACAATAGGGTAACCCTCCGGAACTAAATCTAACACAATATTGTCAGGAGGCTTCGGCGTAAAGTGCATCACCCATCCACCATGGGCAAAAGAGCGGCTAGAGGAGGTGGGGACTTTCTTTTCCATGCCTCAATGTTACACGACTAGCATCCATGCGTGTGCATTAGGGAGCAAGGGAGGTATCGCAGGTACCCAGCAGGCCCTACGCGGTACTTGGCCCGTGGCGCTGGATTGCGCGTGGCCTGCACGTATTCCTGCCGCCAAGCCCATCCCCAAGCCAAGTACAGGTGACTTTCAGGTCCTCTTCAGCGCTCGCTCGCTCCCTCACTAGCCTAGCCGTGCAGCTCCCAGCCCACTTCCTTCTCATTCACCATCTGCTGCTGCCCCGAAAAAGGCGAGCTGGCGGGTCAGCCAGTGCCAGCGATGGAAAGGCAGTCAGCGCCAGTCCGGGGGCCCCCATTGTCCACTCTATCCATCCATTCACATCTGTCCGTCTGACTTCCCGACAAACCCCATTCATTCATTTCTCGACTCTCCCTCTCTGCGATTGCAGATATCGGACTCAACCTCGAGTCGTTGTCTCCTCGACCATACAACACCTCCCCCTCCAATATACTTTGAGCTGAACTAAGGGCGACCATTCGCTGAGAGTTGCACGCCAAAGCAAAATATCCCATCCATCATCTAACCCGACAAATCGGTGCTTACTCAAAACCACCCCCGACCGACCACTTGACTTGCCACCCGGCCAGCCAGTCTTGGACGACCTGCGACACTGACCCATCAATTCAACCGCCTGCCCATTCTCTGTGTCGCCTCACTGTTCTGGTCATCGAGCCCAAATCTTCTGGCTTCTCACTTCGGGTTGCAATACTGCCAGCGATAGATACGGATACGGTTCATTGTCCGGCTCGCATGCCAAATTCGCATCCGTTGCCTGTCCAGACACCACTCTAAGACATTAATCCAACTTTGATTGCATTCGAATACTGCCGACGATCTCTTGACTTGGACTGATTTATTGTATATGTCCTGTCCCGCCCGTCACTCCGTCTTCGAAATCACGGAGTTTCGCATACCCGTCGGTCGGCGTTGAAACAATATACATTACCCTGGTCTATTTCCTTCTCGCCTACTACCAGTGGCCGTGTCTCTGTGGTTTGTTTTATCGGGTGGTCATCTGGCTTGTTTCCGTCCTTGATTTTGCTATATACCATCTTGGTCATCTGGAGCGTATAAGCCGTCATTAGGTATGCTGATTATTCGCGTGTTAACCTCTTCAACTACCCAGCCCCTGATTACTCGTCAGTTATAGCGGACACGCAGTTTCCCATACTGCGGAATACCCACTTGCGCCTCAAGAGTCAAGACGCGGTTTCATCTGAACTTTACGTGGCGGTTATTGATGTTTATTTGCCCAGACTCGATCAACTCACAATCGAAAGCTTTTCGCAAAACGATTATTACCGTACCCCTCCACCAGAGCCACCTAGTTTCTGTTCTGGTTCAATCAACAAATTCATGGGCTTTCGTCTAGCGCTTACAAGTTCAACGACGACAACTTTGTCTACCGACCTGGGCCACAGATAGGGAGCATGGCAGGTTACGGCGGCAGACCCCTCAGCTTTTCCGAGAGACGAGGGAGTATATTGAGCGAAGAATTGTCATTAAATACAACTCAAGGTCCAATCGTCAACCACAGGATGGACAAGATGGCACAACCCAGGCCCCGAGGGCCTCCGACTCCCAGCATGAGCACGCCTGCCCCGGATTTCGACCAGCAGTTATCAGGCGGCTCTCCCCCGCCTCCACCAACTCCCGCTGCTTCTCCTGGGCCAACGCACGCTCAGCCAGACTGGAGCGATGCGGCCGAAGACGAGGATTACTTCCTTGCCCATGTGCGCCAACATTTCCAAAATTGTTCCGGCCCTCAAAGGAATAGGCTGCTGGCCGACCTTTTGAACATGTGCACGACACAGCAATTGAGCTTTGTGCATCAGTTCGTGAGCCCTCTTCTGAAGAAGGATCCCTTCACGAGCTTGCCGGATGAGCTTTGCTTAAGGATTCTCTCCTTTATTGACGACCCCCAAGTACTGGCGCGCGCTTCGCAGGTCTCCAGGAGGTGGCGTGATCTCCTCAGCGATGATGTGACCTGGAGGAATCTTTGTGTCAAGCACGATTATGGGCGCAGGTTATCCGAGGTCTACTATGGGGTTCCCTCTTATGCGGCAAGTCGACCGAGTGCTGTCCCCCTGACAGATCCCGAATACGTCAACCACAGCTTTCCTGGAGCTCTGCCTACATCAGCACCCGCCAATCAGCACACTCGCAGTTTTGACGGAACCGAAGCGTCGGAGTCAATATCAAATATGCGACCTAAGCTGAGATCGTACAAATCGCACTTTAAACAGCGTTATTTGGTCGAATCAGCGTGGCGGACGGGTGGTCGGAACACCACGCGGACCATCACTCAAGACGGCCGTGTCGTGACCAGTCTTCACTTGACCCCCAAGTACATTGTAGTCGCTCTGGATAATGCCCGGATACACATTTTTGATAGGGAAGGAAACGCGCTACGGACACTTCAGGGCCATGTTATGGGTGTTTGGGCCATGGTCCCCTGGGAGGATGTTCTGGTGAGCGGTGGGTGCGATCGGGATGTGCGAGTGTGGGACATGGCCACTGGTTCTTGCTTACACACACTCCGTGGCCACACGTCTACTGTGCGCTGCCTGAAGATGTCCGATGCCAACACCGCCATATCAGGATCCAGGGATACTACCCTTCGTGTCTGGGATATCCGGCAGGGAGTGTGTCGGAACGTGCTTGTCGGTCACCAAGCAAGTGTGCGATGCCTTGAGATCAAAGGCGACATTGTTGTCTCCGGAAGCTACGATGCTACTGCCAAAATCTGGAGCATTTCGGAAGGCCGATGCTTACACACTCTGAGCGGTCACTTTAGTCAGATTTACGCTATCGCATTTGATGGCCAGCGTGTGGTCACCGGCAGTCTAGACACCAGCGTGCGTGTCTGGGATGCTCACACGGGCGAAGCCATTGCTGTTCTCCAGGGTCATACGTCTCTTGTCGGCCAACTGCAGCTCAGGGGTAATACCTTGGTAACGGGAGGCTCAGATGGATCTGTTCGGGTTTGGTCACTTGAGAAGATGTGCCCGATTCATCGACTTGCAGCACATGATAACAGTGTCACGAGTCTTCAATTTGATGACACTCGGGTTGTTAGCGGTGGAAGTGATGGCCGGGTTAAGGTCTGGGATGTCAAGACGGGCCATCTCGTGCGTGAGCTTATCACTGGTATGTCTATTAATATGTGCGGTAGCTCGGTCCCGGCTCACACTGACTTCTCTTCAGCTGAATCCGTGTGGCGCGTGGTCTTCGAGGACGAGAAGTGCGTGGCGGTTGCCAATCGGGGCAGCCGCGTGATGATGGAGGTATGTACTGCTTTATCACCGCTTGACACGACGGTCGATATTTTCCTTTAGCCTTGAGCTTTTCTAACTAGTGTTTAGGTATGGTCGTTCTCTCCTCCGGAAGACGCCTTTGCCGAGAGGCCGCTTTCGCTACCCCAAAGGCTCGAAAAGCAAGCAGCTCGCCCACTCAACGTTGACTACAGAAAGTCCACCTTGGGACTACCTACCTCAGAACCTGTGGAGGACTTGGGCAGTGAAGACGTTGACATGCGGGATGCTGGACCCTCTACGGCCCCATCCCACAACACAACATTCTTCCACGACGACTAGCTTATTCGCCGTGGTTTATGGGCCAGCTGTTTCGATGAAGACCAGCCAGAAGCAACACTAGCAATCTGGCATAACTTGTTAGGGTCCATCTCACTTTGTCGGCAGGGTTTGCATGGATAGGGCGTTGGGTATGTAAATTGGCATTTGTTGGTATCTACATTAGCATCATGTTATCCCGCCGTGGGATGAGGGCAGGCACCATTGCTATTTGGGCGTATAGGGAACAAGGAAGAACTCGGGACCTGGACAGGGACTTTTGATGGGCATTCTCCAGGAGGGAACAAAGCGGTTATTATTCAGGTGCCTTCAACAAACAAACAGCCAGGTCTGGGAGGGAGGTAGGGGATCATGTGTATACGTTTAGAACGGGCTTGCGATGCAATAGTTCGCAAATCTATAATCGGGGTGGACATATTGTCGTGCATCTGAAGCGAGAGATGCCAAGTATCAACCAACCAAATCGTAACCGTACCAAGACTTTCAGCTGCTGGCATAGTGACTTTGACCCCCTTTTAGTAGTGACTGTCCCGCACGATGGAGATACTGGTGACGGAAATCAAGACCGACCACCTTGCTCCAAGGCAAGGTTCAATTACGCCATTGAAATTGCCTCGGGCTTGAGTTCGTTGATTTAGGGTTTCTTACTGGCCCAGTTGAAGTGTGCCATGACCAGATTTCCGCTCTCAACGGGATGGTACTAGACATACAAATAGGACTTGCGGCATGACAACAGCAGTCGGATGGTGTAGTACACATCCGAGATCATCATTTAGACCCGTTTGCAGCAGGCGGAGGAGAGGCCAATTTCTCCCATTCGTCCCGTACCACTTTCTTTAACAAGCGATCCCATTTCTTTCCTTCCCCTTGTGTTCCTTCTACACCTGTCTCCATCTGGTTTGCTACTTTTTCGTGATACACCCTATTCATCTCGTCAACGGCCAGCTTGCTGTCGTTGACGGCAGCTTTCAGGAGCAGCCTCTCGCGCGCCGGTTCGTCTGGCTGGAGCGCGTGAAGCGCGTACAGCGCCGTGGCGTCCTTGTCGTCGAGTTCTTCGGCTGCAAACTTCCAAGCCGCATGGGCTTTCTCAGTGGCGCCTAGGGCTACGTAGCAGTGGCCCATCTCTACCATGCATGGGATTTGCCAGTCGAAGCGCAATGATGATGCAGGTGATTTTGTAGGGCTGCCACCCACTGCCGCCTCGAAATACTTGAGGGCTTCGCGGTAGCCCTCGGGTGACGGCTTGGGTCGGTCCTGGTTGGATGCGACGATCATCAGGCCCTTGAGGGTGAAGGTGTTGGCACGAAGCGACGCTTCCTCTTCATCCGCCTTGTTGCCGACCGCAGTATCCGCTTCCGAGCCGCTTTTCCCTTTCTTCGCTGTCTTTGAGGCAGAAGGACGGTACGCGGCCATAGACTTGACGAGCCTCTCGAACCGCTCAACGGCGGGCGCGAACTGTGGCTGGTCCACCTTGCGACTCACGAGGGCTATGCGCGTCTCGGACAGGACGCTAGGCGCGTAGTCGAGCTTGACCAGTGCGTGCAGGATGTGCAGCGCCAGGTTATAGACGGGGCCGGGCGGGCCCTGGACCAGCATGCCCGCGATGCAGTGCAGGGTTGCGTGCAGGGCGCGTGTCTGGTCCGGGCCTTCTTCTGCACGGCGACCACGCTTTAGGAGCGCCTGGAAGACTTGACGGAAGTCCCGCGCCGGGTCCGCGAGCTGCAACGTCCGGCTCGCGTACTCGAGTAGCAGGCTGTGGCATTGCGCGGATGTCATGCCCGATAGGTATGCTGGCGTCGCGGGGTGCGCGAGCATGGCCTCGAGTACGGGCTCTGGCGGGACGTCCCGCAGGGTGAATTGGGGGACGTCGAAGGTGGCGGCTGTTTTGCGGCGGGGGACGGCAATTCGCCTGCTCTTGTCCTGCCTGGATGCCGTGGAGGAGAGGGGACGGACACATGATGCGCCACTGTGATGGATGGGTATTATGGCCCCAAGAGAGCTTTCTTGGAGAAGGCATCTTGGGAGGCCAGATGGCCGCAATGCGGAGGGCCTCCTAAGAGGCAGCGCTTTCATGGCGCTCATGGCAAAGCTAACCAGACTGATGAGAGAATCCAGGGGCCTTTATAACCCAGGGAGAAATGAAGTCCCCTACACTTGCTCAATCTAGTCTAGAATTGAGTACCCAAATCTGAAGCTATGCACCTGGAGGAAGTCAGTCATTGTAGCCTTGATACGATTGGGCGTTTCCCTTACACTAAAGCTTCAATTAAAGTTGCCGGTATTTGTCCTCATCTCACAGTCGTATTACAAGTAGAGCGTTACCATTCACGTCCAGCATCGCCAATGTCCATATGCAATTAAGCATATGCTCCCCACAGTGGACAGCGGGTGCTATCTTATATCTTATCCTGTTCAGCCCCACTAAAACTTTTAAAAAAGTAAGGTGAACCTACGGAAGGTTCAGTCAGCAACACCGGAGGTACTCAATCGACCATATCAAAGTTTTAAAGAATTTGCGATTGCGACTCTGAGTTTCAGAAATGGCGCCCCTCACAAGAAGACGCGCGAAAGAGTATGCCGACTCCTGCACGACATCCCCCGAGCGAAGCATATTATCGCCTGGTCTAGGGTACGAAACGAAGAAAACCACCATCGATATGCCCGCGCTTGCAGCCGGTCTTGAGAAGAAAGACTCGCCCGTAGAAGAGACCCCTACGAAAGCGAAAGCGGCCGCCAAGGGAAGGAAGAAAGCAACCCCGAAAAGCGAGAAGCTGGCCGTGCGCGTCCACAACGAGGACAACGAAGACGGCTCGCACCACGTCAGCGTAGAGGCACATACGGTAGATACCGCCGAGCCAGAAAAGAAGACCGGCTCAACCCCGGTCGCCAGTTCGCAAGAACACGAGCAGCAGGATTCCGACGACGCAGTGGAGGAGCAAGGGTCATCGACGCTTGTCACGCCCTCCGCCATGCTTTCGCAGCAATTGGAAGAGGAGGCCAGCCAGCAACTGAAGCGCGACCGCAAAGATCTCAAGTCTGCGAAGGAAGCGCCCAGCCCTGTGCCCGCGCCCAAAGCCAAGGGATCTCATGTCGTATTCGGCGACGATGACGATTTGGACAAACACGTTGCTGCTGCTGCTGAAAAGGAGGCTGCCAACGTAAAGGAGGAGGTCAATGAGGAGGATGAGGAGAGCGATGATGATGAAGCCCCTGAGGCTGTTTCCACATCAGTTGCGACCAAGGCGGCGAAGAAGTCAGAGCGCGAAGCTGCCGAGGCGGCAGAGAAGTATGTACCACCCTACGCGACATAACGGTATACACATGCTAACAAAACTACAGGCATGCTGCGGAGCAGAAGCGAAAACGCCAAGAGAAGGATAAGATGATGAAAGAGCAGGCCGAAAAGAGAAAGCGCACACAATTATCCAGGAGGGAAAAGAGAGGCGCGGAGGAGAGCGATGAGGAAGATTTCGAGGCTGAGAAGGCCGCACGCCGTTCCACTGCCCAGCAAAAGCTTGACCGGCACAACCTTCCAGATGAGCTGCCGGCTGAGTTTCTGACCGACTCGGACAGCGAGGACGAGGGAAAGAGGAGGCCCAAGAAGATCAAGTTTGAGGACGCCGTACAATCGCTGAAAAAGGAAGGCGGGCGCCCCGAGGATGAGGTCGTGGGATCTACAGTTTACCGAGTCCTGGCCGATCAGGGCGACAAGAGCCAGGCGCCGCGCATGCATCATAATGCCAGGAGGATGAAGGAGCAGCTTCTGCGGAGAGGTCGTGCACCCGCGCCTACGGGGAAGAGCAAAGGATTCCTGAAGAGTAAGAAATAATGAAGATGTGAGGCGAATAGACGTTGGACGTATGTTGAGTAGCGTTGCATATTACAAGAAGACTCAAGTAGGGCTATGAATTGGTCCAATGTCCTGGGCGATGTCGCAGCCGGCTTATACCGACACTTGATTCTCAAGCTTTACCGAACTGCAAGCATTGACATAAGTTCACATCTCAATGTAAACTTTCAAGTGTTATGTATTTATGTCTGTAACGTATCTCACATGCCCTGTATTGAAGCATTAATTGAGCACCTATGGAAGATGATGGGCATGGTTCACAGCTTGGTTGCAAGATGGTTCCTGGCTAGGCTCCACTTCCTGTAAACCGTCCCGGGCGGCTGGTTGCTGCTTATTGGAGACCTGGCGGAAGCCTCACCTCAATTAATGCCAATGTCAACATCAACAAATTGACAACACAACCTCACATACAAACCGCCCACCTTCGACATTTGAACGGAATACCGTTGCTGCCAGAAAGGAAATTGGAAATATCATCTTCTTGAGAAACAGTCGCAAACCAACATTGAATTGTTGCTTCTGTCCACCATCTTCCTTGCCCGTTCTCCGACAGTCGTCTGCGCTGTCCCTCCGTCTCCCACCCCACCACATCCAAACGCAGCATACAACACAACACACCCTTGGCCAAACAGAGACAACACAGCAGCTTTGTCTGTTGGCATGAATGGTGTAAACGGTTCAAACACAGGTATGCAGGGAGGACCAGGAGGTGCCGGAGGTGCTGCCGCCATGGCAGTCGGACCAACGCCCGCCGGCCATCAGGCCGAGCTCAACATCATCTACGCCATGGTCGAGGACCTGTCGAAACAGCTCACCGAGAACAGACGTGTCACAGAGGACATCGTCAGTGGACTGGGCAGGGTACGGAGTCGAGCTCGAGAGCGACAATTCACCAACGATGAGGTGCTCCAAGAAGCAGCAGAAGAGATTCTATGTTAGTAACCACCCACGCGACAGTTGTCGTGGTTTCTCTCTATTTATTGACGGGTGCTAACTTGGAGTGTAATGGGTAAATAGCGCAAGAATCCAACCTCGACACCATCATCTCTGTCCTGACCGAAGCCCTCGACCGCGCCAAGACGAGCCGCGACGCCAACTACCAGCTCCTGACCGCGTACGCCCGGGTGCTCTCAACGCTGCTGCAGCACTTCCACGCCTACAAGCAAAAACACATTGCGGATGTTTCAGCGTGGCACCACTCGTACCGGGCGCAGCTGGCCGAGGCGCGGGCCGAGAACTCAAGATTGAGGGAGCAGATCTGGGAGATGCAGGAGCACGCGGGGCGCGCCAATGCGATGCTTCGTCAGTTCCGCAAGCAGTACGACGAGGATGAGAACCGCAAGGAGCGGCGGGTCGAGGCGCGCGCGCGGAGACAAGAGGTGCGGTTCTGGAAGAGGCTCGCGATGCCCGATGTCGCGGATGATGATCTTGACGCTTGGAGCGATGATGATGATCTGGTGGACCCCGTTGAGAAGGAGCGCTTGCGCGAGGTCGAGCGTAAGCAGGCTGAGCAGGCGGCGGCGGGGCTCGGTAGCTCTAGCAGTCAGCAGGGCGAGGACAGCGAGGGCGAGGACGGCGGCATGCCAGGGCACCACCCGGGCATGGGCGGTGGTCTCGGCGGCGTGGCGATGGAGCGCGAGTTGAGTGGCATGCCTACACCACCGCCGAGGCCGGCTAGCACTGGAAGTACTGGCGGGCATATCGGTTGAGCCTAAGCCAATCGTGTCAAGGCGTGATTTGACCATAGCGGTGGTTGGTGGGGCCCAGACTTGGGCCTAGGATACCCAAGGAGAGTGATCGCTTTTTATTTCACCCATTGGCTCTTGGGAACCAGTTGCTGCTCGTTTCCCAAAGACAGGGATGGTTATATGGTGGCATGCTATGAACATACCAGGTCTACACTTTTATCCTAACAGACCTCGGATGATGGTGTGTTGAGAAATTTTCACCTGGGGTTGCCTTAAACATCGAAAGAATAGCAGCCACACATACCCATGAAGCTGTGCTATGCTTTTGTCTCGGCCACCAGGACCAGCTGGATACTTTCCAGCAGAGAAATAGCTTCGGCGGGCTGTGCAATGACAGCCAGGAATGTATTAAGAACTGTCAATGGTAGAAGGGGGGGTGCTTTGGAGTAGAGAGGAAGTTGCGTGCCCTTGGACTTGGGCTTCATGAGTTATCTACTGAGAGAGAATCAAACCCCCTGAAGGGACGAATAATGTTATATCATGATACCCCCTTTCCTCTTCTTATTCGTGGTGGCATGATGTTTCAAAAAATGGATGAGTGAGTTTTTGGTTCTCCAAACCAAAGGTGAAAAGCCTTTCTCTCCCCCCTTCCCCTTTTTAGTCTTACTCGTGCCCTCGCTGTCGCCTTATACGATGACCAGGGTGGCTGGAGAGTATCAGCTACCATTGGCTGTTATCTCTGGCGCTTCTTTGTTCGTGTCGCAAGTCGAGACCCAGCTCTTTGCCCAAGATATTGGGCGAAAGCAGGGAGTCGAGGCCGACATTGGCGGTTTCCTCGGTATGAAGTAGCTCCTCGAGGTAGCTAAACTTACCGTTAATTGGCGGGCATGGAGTTATCTCACGGTTGAATAGAATTGATTTGTTTCCATCTTTCGTCGATAGTCTTAATATCTAAATGATAGTATGAAATATGCATGTGCAACCTAACCCCCTTCATGGAGCCCCCTTAAGAACTACGCCGTTACGTAGATCCTATATGCTCAGTATTGACCTCGTTGTGTTTCGTTATAAAGATATCATTACAAACTAGAATTTAATTGAATAGGGTTAAGGTCGGGTATGTAGTACATGTGTATTGCTATGAAGCACGACCCTAGGGTGATATCCCAGTGGCCACATCTCCATCCTCCGATGTATCCAATCGTGCAGAGTTGTGCACTACTTCGGGCTCTTGTCGTAATATAAAACTCGAGAGAGAGCCCTAGAAAGGCAATTCAATCGCCAAGCCGAATAATCATGCGAAACATACCTGACACTGACCCTTAGATAGGGACATATTCGTACACATGTTCGTACACAAACGTCCAACTGCTTCACGCCCCTTCCAACACCACCCATGCTTCCGTAGATGGAGTGGCGACTCCATCAATGGGTACTGTTTCTTCAGTGGTGCTGGAACCGTTGTGTATCAGAAAAGGAATGAAAGACCAATCCTCTATATCTTCTTCCCCGCCGATAAGATAGTCTCCCAGGGCAGATGGACTCATCGAGTAGAGCGAGTCTTCCACAGATTCGTGGATGACATGCAACGGAGTACCTGGAGTGTATAACTGTGTGTTGTTGCTCTTGCCCCTTTTCTGCTTCCGCCTGGATTGGCGGACGGGATAAAGGGACTCGTCATGGACTATGGCATCCAGACTAAAGCCAGAACCGCGGTTCCCTTCATCACCAGCACCATCATCATACAGTAGACCGAGGCGATACAGATCGGCGTCATTCTCCACCACATCATCCGACGACACGAACCCTCCTCCCACGGAAGGGCCCCGGAAGGCTTCCTGGCGCTCCAGGCGGGGCTTCACGTTGTTGTTGTTGTCGCGGCAGCCGTCCCCGGGTAACCGGACGTTGCTACGCGCGAGCGAAAGACCGTCGTCTCCGTCGTCGCCGCTGCCAATACAGACCCGTCGTCCATATGTACGCTGGGGGCCGCGGGCAGTAGTCTTGCGCTGCCGGTTGGTCCGGTTGACCTGGTTGCTGAGGCGCGACAGGGCGCGCTTGGGGTAGGTGCAGTACTCCTCGCTTCTGGCGTCGTAGATGCTCAGGTCGATTTTCATGTTCTTTACGGCGGCGGGGCGGAGGGACTGGGCTACCCGTTTGGCTTGGGGTTTGGTCAGGGGCTTGGTTATACCTGACATGATGGGCAAGACTATGTGGAGTCAACGAAAACTTGCAGTGTGTATTAAACTTTTCAAGATTAAATCGATGTTGTATAGGGGCGAGATGTTGGTCATGTGTATATGGCTTATTGTGGAGAGAACATCCGTGAAGGTCTTGAGGAATCTACGTGTGTGAGATATAAGGGTTCTTATACCAACAGGTGCCTATGTTTCAATACCCCGGGTCCCAGACATACTGGATCCTTATTCCAAATACATGTAACTAAGCTTATGCTGAAGAGTCAAAGAGTCACCAGAAGCGTGATGATGCATCTTGATATTGGCGTAAGAGTACGAGCAAATGGACATCATTGGTTGGCCACCAGCCAGACTGCCCGGGCGAATGACTCACCTGGCCGAGGTCTGGTGGCACAGCTCCTCGACTCTCGAGGCAGCTAATGCTGCCTAGCACCCCTAGTGCACAAGTCGACGGAATTCCCAATTCTTAAGATTGACAGGGGAGGAGCCATTGATGGGGTTTGAATTCAGCCATTTATCCTCCTGTTCGGGATGTTTTGGGGAGTTGGTTGCCTTTTAAGATGTAACCTGAGTAGGGGTAGTGTGGGAACACTTGGTAGGCAGCAGGCAGACTCGAAATGAAATGCATACCTCATACAATTAGACCCTTCCTCCGCTATGAGTACCAAAATTACCGCTGGGTTGGAAAACAATGATTAAATTGATTTTATTTTTCAAGTATCAAAAGAATACCGAAACCGAGTTACAGGATTTCTTAGATATGTGATTTCAAAGTGAGTTCTTCCGGCTATTGTGCATACACCGTGACGACGACGCAAGGGGTGCTGCAAGGAGACCTACTTTATATGCATGTTGGTTACGCCTCTGCCGATCCATTCGTCAGATGGTCAAGCAGACATTATGAAGTCACATATATTGAACTCGAGCCTTAGATACATAGTCCACTGCTCCTATTTCTTGTCTCATGAGACACCTCTCCTCCTACATCCTCTCCAAAGCCGATAAGCAATGCGCACCGGGCGTTATGGCGATTTCCAAAAGAACGGCTCTTATCACGGGCTGCAGCGATGGTGGCATCGGAGCCGCCATGGCCAAGATTCTTCGTGAGAAGGACTATTACATATTCGCAACCCTCCGAAACACATCCAAGGCGGGAACTCTGCGAGATCTAAGCGACGTCGAAATCGTCGAGCTTGATGTTACTTCGGATGCTTCGATCGCCCGGTGTGCAGAGCATGTGAAGGAGCGAACTGGCGGCACTCTGGATATGCTCGTGAACAATGCCGGTCGAGACTTTCTCATGCCGCTCCTGGACGTGAATATTGGTGAGGCCAAGAAACACTTCGACGTCAATTTCTGGAGCGTGCTGTCCGTGACCCAGGCATTCGCGCCTATGCTGATCGAGGCGCAAGGTGTCATCGTCAACCATAGCTCCGTTGTCTGGAACCTCGCCATTGCTTGGGGAGGTATCTACAGTACGTCCAAAGCGGCCGTCAAGCAAATATCCGAAGTTCTCCGTGTTGAGCTGCAGCCCCTGGGTGTGCGCGTAGTCACGGCAGTCATTGGCGCCATCGATACTCCCATCCTCGAGAACTCGCACCCAGGCCCATTCCAGATGCCGTCAGACTCCTACTGTGAGCCAATCCGGCCAATCATTGCAGAAATACGCCAAGGAAAGACACGGGCTGGTTTAACCGCTGTTGATGAAGTTGCGCGGCAGCTGGTAGACGATATCCTCGGGGGTGCCCAAGGGCCTATCTGGGCGGGTGCGACGTCTACAGTCTGTAGGTGGTTGAGCAACTGGCTCCCAAATTGGATGTTGGACCCAATCAATAATGGTGCGAGGGGCACGAAAGAGCTTCGAGAGTACTACTCGAGCAATTCCTCTGGCATATCGCCTAGGAGATAGGTGTTTGTTCAAGCTTGAGCCTTCGGGTGGCACTGTACATATGGTATATATGAGTATGTAGTTAATTCTTTGATATATGTCTCAGAACACTGATACTATCTCCCGCTCCTAGACCATCTGAACACAGGCCAGAATAGAGTAGTGCCAAGCAGGGAGGCCCCTGCCTAAAATAAATAACCTTTCAGCGCTAATCTCGGCGACTTCCCCAGACAATGCCTTACCTTGCCTTACCGGCTCACTCAAGAGTTGTGCAAAATAAATGCTCCGCAATACGACAACCAGCGCAAACTCTCGACGTCGCAATCCGAGCATTTAGATTGCTTCCAATGCATACAGCCGGTGCCGCATTTCAGAGTTCAAGGGGTAAACAATTCACCTCCAATTGGGATTGTTTGCTGAGCTCGATCTGACTCTGCTGTGCAGAATGGCACACGATTCTGCATCCAGTCCTGCCATGATCAGAGCTAGTAGTGCAGTGCGACGTCGAGTTAGTTCTCGGCTGCTCTCTTTGGCGCAACGAAGCACCACCAAATCGTGCCATGTGCTTCCTATCCGTTGGCACTTTTGTCACTTGTGATTAAAAGTGCTTTCGCGAACGCAGAGCCTCAGGGCCCGGAGCAGCACCGGCGCATACATACTGAAATAGGTGCGTGACCTAAACATTATTAATCAAAGCCAAATACCTGTAGGAGGTCCAGTCCTTGGTAAGCTTTCGACCCAGGAACGTCCTAGATATCTACTACGCCGTAAGTCGACTACATCATGTATATGCCGGGACATGACTTGGGGAGCAACTTCGGTATGAAGCAAACGGCATTCTGTTCTGGCGACCATCCACACATTGCTTATGTTGCAGGGGTGGTGGTCCTTATCTCGATATTGCGATGACATGGCTGATCCATTCCCAGTGCGACATGGCAGACCGCGCTTCTTCTCCTCCTCCTCTTGACTCTAGCCTTGTAACTTGCGATGAAAGAATGAGCTGATGTTGTGGATTGGTTCACATCATATCCTGATAGGCGTGACAATGCGATATCGCAAACCCGTATGTGTGTGCGGCGTGCCACAGCAGCGGAACGGCAGACCGAACAGACAGGCAGGCAAGTCGCACTTATGCAAGGATAGACACTGCAGAGACGTCTACTGCATGTAGACTCGAGACTCGATATGCAGTCACCACTGTTACTGCCCGAAAAGGAAGGTGCGCTCCCAGCAAGCCGTTGCAACCAACGACCCGATTGGCGTCGATCGGCCTGGGCGGGTCTTTCTCATCTCGGCTCATTGCCCAGATCCACGGCCATTGATTCATTCCTCTGCGAGTTGCCTCACTCGGCTAAGGTCACATCGGGGCGGGGAAGATACAGTAGGGTAGGTCAACAACAGGTATGCCCATATCTGCACGGCTATTATGCATTCAATGTTGGTTTGTATATAGTGCCTGGCACTTTCCTATTGTCTGCTGCGTTTATTTCCCTTCACTCCCTCCCAGGCCTCCTCAGTAGACTGCACTTCTCGTTAGCCTCCCTTCTAACCCTCAGGCACAATGAGACTCCCCTTCTCGGCCTCGGCGGCGTTGCTGCTAGCCCCTCTGGCTCCGGTGCTTGCCCTCCGCCATATTAGTGGTATGCAAGTTGGGCCTATCGAGGTCAGCCTTCTGCAGGATACCGAACTGCTCGGCATCAATGGGACCAACGGCTGGGGCACCTTCGATCAGCAGTTGGATCACTCGGACCCCAGCAAGGGCACCTTTGAGCAGAGGTTAGTATCTTGCGCACCCGCTCTGGTTGTGACAGCAATGGATCTAACAACACACGTCAAAGATTCTGGTATGGGACTCAGTACTGGAAGGGCCCGGGCTCGCCCATCATCCTGACTACGCCTGGTGAGCAGGCGGCCGATGTAAGTAAAGAGCAACACATGATCTTTCCCTACTACTCCAATTGGGCGCAAACCCTTCGATGTCCTCCCCTCGCTGACAAGCTCCACCAGGGCTTCAACGTAACTTACACCACCAAGATGCGGTTGAGCGGTCTTATGGCTGAGAAGATGGGTGCCGCCGTTCTTATTTTGGAGCATCGCTATTGGGGTAAAAGCAGCCCCTTCGAGGAGCTCACTGTCCAGAATCTGCAGTACCACACACTGGACAACGCTCTCAAGGACCTGACGTACTTCGCCAACAACTTCGATCATCCCTTCGACAAGAGTGGTGAGAGTCACCCCACCAAGGCACCTTGGATCTTCACCGGAGGTTCCTACCCGGGTGCACTCGCTGGCTGGTTGGAGAGACTGGAGCCGGGCACTTTCTGGGCCTACCATGGCACCAGCGGCGTCGTCGAAGCGATGAGCGACTTTTACACTTACTACGACCCCGCCATGGAAGTGGCGCCTAAGAACTGTACCAAGGACCTGACCGCCGTGATCGACCACATCGACGAGATCTTGTTCCATGGTACGCCAGAAGAGAAGCAAGCGCTCAAGGACAAGTTCAAGCTTGGCGATCTTGGTGACAAGGACTTCGGCGGTGCTTTGTTAAATGGCCCTGCCACGTGGCAAGGCTCCCAGTTCTACACGTTGGAGCAGGATGGTGTTGTTCCGCTCTTCCAGTTCTGCGACTACATTGAGAACGTATTTCCAAACTCGACAAATGCGACGTACATTTTGAATCAAAACGGCGTTGGTGTAGAGAAGGCATTGAACGGATATGCCAAGTGGTTCGTAGAGGTTTACTTGCCCGATAGTAAGTATTTCAGATTCTCCCAATACTCCTGAAATGAGAGCTAACAGAAGCGTTACAGCCTGCGAAAGCTATGGCCTGGACGGGTTCAACGGCACTTACAACACAGAGTGCTTCAAGTACGAGAAGGAAGACAACTTACTGTACAAGGACACCCGGGTCGACAATGTCTCGGGTCGCACGTGGATGTGGATGCTCTGTAACGAGCCTTTCGAGTGGTGGCAGACAGGGGCCCCCTTCGGAACACCCTCGTTTGTCTCGCGTAAGGTAGATGTGGAATACTTCCGCCAACAGTGCACCTACATGTTTCCCCTTCTGAGGGGGATACGGTATCCTCAAGGGCAAAACCATCGAGATGCTGAACAACAGGACCGACGGGTGGTTCCATACCGACACCAAGCGCCTCATGTACGCCAATGGCCAGTACGACCCCTGGCTGGACGTCACGGTCAGCTCCAACATCTCGCGACCCGGCGGCGCCGTCGAGAGCACGAAGGAGCTTCCCATCTGGGTGATTCCCGGCGGCAACCACTGCAGTGACTTGTATGGCCAGAACTGGGTGGCCAACGCCGAGGTCAAGGCCATCGCGGACGCCGAGGTGGACCAAATGTCTAGCTGGGTCAACGAGTTCTACGAACAGAAGAGCAAGCGAGAGGTGCGCTTCATCTCTTAGATGCGGCTACTCCTGTGGCTAGAGTTACACTATTGATAGAGAAGTACCTAATTTGTGTATTCCATCAACCTAATGACTAATAAAGAGACTCAACCTACCTGCTTGCTGAGACTGTTTCAGCTTTGGTTTTTGCTATTGTGACTCGTTGCAGGTCTCCGGGTATATTTTCTACAGCACTGGAAGATTGACAAGCGTGTTTCTTACTTCGGAACTGGGTCATGCCAATACATCCACTATACATCATCAGGTCAACGGGAAACCGTGGCATGCGTATTATCCGTTGGCTTTTCTTCCGCCGGGTGACACGCAAACCCCGACACCATCCATGTTTTCCCTGATGCCACCATGGAGCGGAGCTGAATGACAGTACACCACAAACATTGCAGTATTCTCGCGGCTCATGATGGACGAAATGGAACTCTGCACAATGCAGTATTGCGCAGGCTACCTGACTACCTACGCACAAGATGGTTTGTTATGTACATAACCCCTTAATGGAGTAGGCATCATTCCACAATTCGAATCCTGACTTTCTGATTCTCTCCCTGGGTAGTATTCACCCACTCTAGCAACAGGGGATCTTCGCCAAGGACCCAGTTCCCCTGCTCGACGAACTCCTCGCCGGGTCTCTCGTCGCTGTTATCAATACCAAAATTACTCTCCTGCCATACGTGAAACCGCTTGTCTCGGAGGTCCGTCTCCAGATCGCCCCAACACCACCACACCGTGCCCATGTAGCCCTTGTTGATGCCGATCTCAAACTCCTCCCCGGGGACGAGACTCTCCCGGGTGTGACGTTGGCTCGCGTCCGCGCGCTGGAAGATGCGGTCCCAGTTCAGGGTGTGCGTCACCGTCGCTACTGCTTGACTATGCGGGACGGTGGCGGCGGGTATGGTGACGAACTCCAACCCGCGCTCGCGCAGATCGTCCGACTGGCTGCGGAACCGGTCGTTGGTCCGGAATAAGCCCAGCGAGATGTTTTTGGCTTTGTCGCCCGAGGTGCTGCGGAGGAAACCGAAGCCGCCGCGGGCAAAGATGTCGATGCCGCGTTCGTAGCCTGGCTCCGTCACGTCGCAGATGCTGTGGTGCGTGGCGAACGTCAGCGGCCTTCCGACTTCCACGCCGGGGCTGTTGGGTGCGAGGGACAGCGTGAGGGTCAGCTTCAGGGTTGCGTCGGGGTCGCTGCGGGAGAGGGTGGGGGAGGCGGATAGGGTTACGTGGATTAGGGCTTTCCTTTGGGAGGGGGAGGGGTGAGTTTGAGGAAGACCATGGTTGCTGATGAATGGATGGAGGAATGATAGCAGTGTGTGAGTGGGATGGGAAGATTGTACGGGTGATAGTGTGTGTGTGTGTGTGGGTGGGATGAAAAGACTGAAAAGGAGGTGCAGACCTTACTGACCTACTTTTTAGGCAGCTGTTGAAAGAAAAGGAGAGGTCCAACCCCGCTATAGGAATCGCTGTGTTAGTAAGCCGCTAAGGGGTCAGGCCCCCTGGTTGATGACCTGTGTACGTACTTGAGTAGGAGGCTTCGGGCGGTCTCGGAGGTACCTACACTGCATATTGGTGACTACGCCGTAACGGCACTCTCTCTGCAGCAGATAGGGGTTCATTCCCCTTTGGTGAGAGGGAACAGCTTGATTTTTATGGGCAAGCATTACTACCACATACGAGAAATAGGGGATACAGATAACGGAATCAGATCATATTAAGTATACAATAGGTGGTGCAAGTAGCTTTCTTCTGCTCCTCCCCCGCCTCTTTCCCCTTTTCAATTTCCTTGGCCTAGATTACCTACGTTCCTGGGTCGTGACGACAAGAGATTGAAGGTGATGCTGCCTGATATGAAGGCGAACCAGCAGCAGGTTGCCACAAGCAATGCAATTATGCACACGGCGACGATGATGGCAATGAGGAGGCCCTCCGGAATTCCGGTGGTCTGCTGCTGCTGTTGTTGCTGTTGCTGGCCCTGCCCTTGCTGCTGCCCTTGGCGTTCTCGCTGCCGAGGCGGGGACGGGAATCGAGATGGAAGGGAATATTGAGATATAGGGGAGCTGTCGAGTTGGGGCGGCTCGTCGCCGGCAGCCGCGGTGGCGGGTGGAACGGCATCTTTTTGGTTCTTGGCTCCTAGTCGATGGGCTCTGTCGTTGTTGTTGTTGGCGATGACGGTAGAAGTGGAAACTTGCAGGATTCGTGCCGATGGTGCGTTGAAGCCGGGTTTCAGACCCAGGCTCGGCTCCTTCGGCCCAGCAGCGGGATATTGGAATGTATTAGGGACTATACCATAGTCCAGACTGTGCTTGACCGAAGTCACAAAGGTAGATGCAGCTCTATCGTTGGTCTTTGCATAGTGGTGGCCGCTACTGGGGAAGTGAGGAGTCGAGCACGGGGTTGCTTGGTAGCTGCTACCATTGATCAGAGTGATGCCTGTCATGAGTTACTGGAATACTGGTCCTTTACCATGGAGGAAGATATGCTGTGTACTGGCAATAAACTCCACGTTAAGGTGCCTTGCGATAAAAAGCCAGTTCCAACGGACGACGATGATGTCAAGCTTGAAAGTTTCCTCAGTAGTTAGTTATATTCGATAATACGGTGAGCTCACAGCAGCTCCCAATTTGGTTACACCCAGAGCAACCTGAGGAGTGATGTTCTGGAAATCTCTACGTTCAGTGTTAGTCAAGTGTTCTGGACGACCGTTTGCTAGAAACCCGCCACATGAAACTGGATGAGGACTCAATGTAGAATCACTTCCAACAACAGAACCGAAGACTCTAGAACGCGGATGGCCTTGTGATTTTGCTCATGTTCTCTCCCGAATACATCTGACTCTAAATCTGGCTCGTGATTCGATATGAGTGTTCTATTCGGGGCTCACGAGCCATTTCAACCCTATTACTCATAAGAGGATATGGAACCATACACAAATGATGCTACCCATACCAAAGCCATGATTCCCACACCATAGCAGTGATTAACTGCACCCACCCAGTACCCACCCATCCATCCACTTTCGTCGTCACTTCCCAGTACAATGACACCACTAACGCCGCCACGAGCCTATCTTTATTCAAACGCTCATGGCCATCTCCACCTCCGAGTCGGACCTGTTATCCTCCCGGCGGACGGTGCAGCAGCCGCAACCCTCGGTGTCCCCGTCCCAGGTCATGAAGGAGCAGCAGACGGTGAGGACCATGAGGAATATGGCGATGACGAAGATGAGCATGATGATGACGGCGGCCACGAGGCTGGGTTCCGCCATGGTTCCGTGACGTATAAGGAGTGGTTGAGCAGATGATGTAGACTTGAGTGCAATGGATGACTGAAAAGCTTCAGGTTAGAAGCTCCAGAATTGATAGGATGAAGTCTTGAGACTGATGAGGTTATGGGAATAGGGTATACACAATGATATGAGCTGGGAGTGTTACTAGGACGTGCGAAGCTCATACTATAGAATATATGATGTGAAGTTGAGTTGGTTTTGGAAACCGTTCAACAGCTCTGGGCTATTGGCATACATTGGTGCATCTATAAGTCTACAATGACTAAGTTGACCGCTTCTCGCCCGTACAGTCGCACGGAAACACAAGTTTGCATCACAAAACATTTCAGAACCCGTCTTCACCGTCCACAGTGACAGCCTCGCCTTCAGCTAGCTTGATTGCAGGAGCAGGAGTTTGGATTTGTTTGCATTGATGAAAAGAGTGGCTGGTGGATACGGGCAGATGAGCAAGAAATATCAATAGCTGCAGATCCCACCGACATCATCATCAATGGTCCAAGTTCCAGCAAGGCCGCTGCGATCATATTAGTAAATCTCATTCTTTGAAAACACCAGAAAAGGGGGTAAGGGAAGGGCAGGGGCTTGGACAATAACTTACTTCTCAACGACAGGCTCTTCGACAACTTCCGGCTCTTCTGGCTTACCAGCAAAGAAATCGCCATCACCGACAGTCTTAGCCTGGCGGCTCATCCATCGCTTGGCCCAGTTCTCGACAGCAGGCTCGCCCGTCTCGTCACGCGCCTGCTTCAAGAACGGGATCAGGGCCGTGCCACCAGTACCCTTAACCTTCTTGGTCTGCTGTTCGTTCTTCGAGGCGGTGGCGAGGTTCTGCGGTCGCCTGGCCGCCTCCGGACTGCGGCTGCGGCTGCGGGCGCGGTTCTGGCGCGAGGGCAGGATGATGAAGCGCGTGACGATGGCGATGTGGATGTCGCGGAAGTTGCGCAGCATGGTCAGACAGGCGTCGTAGGCGATACCGAGAGGGCGGTTGGCCTTGGAGTTGACCTCGACGAACTCGCGGATGTTGGCGACCGACGTGACGTCACGCAAGAAGCGCGCGTGAGGTCCGGGCATGTAGCGCCGCATGTCCTGGATGAAGTTGTGGCTCGGGGCCTTCATGCGGCCCTCGCGCTCCGACTCGGACGCCGGATCCGCCTTCTCGCCGGTCGGCCGGTGCTCGATGCCCAGCATGATGTCGAAGAACTGGATGAGCGAGCTCTGGGCGTTGCTGGGGCCCGAGTACTGCACGTAGTCGGACTTGCCGGAGCCGTCGTCCCAGATGACGCCGTGCGGGAGCCCGGCCTCTTGCATGTTCTTGCTTCCAGCCAGGAAGGTGCGGATGCGGCGGTAGAAGAAGCCAGGATCGCAGCTCTCATGCATCCGGTGGAGCAGTTCGCCCAAGTCGTCGAGGCGCTCAGCAAATCCACGCAGGCAACGTGTCACGGTTTCTGCATCATTTTGGCGAGCGGCAGCGACAGCGGTGAGCATGAGGGGAATGATGGGACCTCCGCGGGCTTCGATGGCGACGGAGACCAGGTAGAACCAGGACTCGTCCAGGGAGCCGGTGAAGGTGACCAGGGTGGCGAGGTTGTCGAGGTCGTCGATGTCCTCGCCCATGAAGAGCGGCTTGAAGTTCCACAGCACCGAGGCGGCGTAGGTAGAGACCGGGGGCACTTCAAGCCTCTTGCAAATATCCAGCAGCGGCACGGAGATGCTCGGCGGTACACGGTCTAGGGGGCGTCGCCGCCCCAGATGTAGCCGTGAGCGAAAAACGTGAGGAGCATGTAGGCTCTCCGCCATTCCGCGTCGTGTTCCAGACCGACGGTGGAGAGCACGGGCAGACGATCAATGACTCCTCTCAGACGCTTGCTGAGGATGAGGTGCTGCAAGTTGGCGGCAATGGATTCCCACTTGTTGTAGTAGGGGTCCGGTAGTCTCGTCAAGGGCAGGACATCCGGCAGGAAGCCATGGGTGGGCGAGATGCCATAGTCAGCCAAGACGGGGACGGGAGGAAGCATAACGGGCAAAACTCTAGCGACGGTTGGCTGGAGAAAAGGGCTATGAACTATAATTGCAATAGTAAACAGAACAAAGCGTTTGCGGGTATTGGGAAGGGGCAACTCTCAAGTTACGGATCCTGACGCAAGGAGTATACAGGTAATTCTGTAATACTCCTCAGCCGTGCGAAACTCCCGGCGAGCCGTGAGCATGAGATAACGGATGGGAACAGACTTGAGACGAGGCAAAAGAAGTAGACGATAAAGAATAAGTGACGGGGAAAGCGAGTCCCAAAAAGTTGGGAAGGGCTGTTAGGTTGAGGCCTTTTGTGTTCGGCTTTACCTTTGCGTACGGAATAAGGCGGCTTTGTGGGTTCGACTTAGAAATCCAGCGTATGATTTCTGACTAATTAATCCCAACAACAAAACAAGCGACCTATGCGCCGTATTTATATGCCCGTTTGTTGCTGTTATAGATCAATTGACTGGGAGTCCCAACTTACTACTTCCTTACCCCTTCTTGCAGGACTATACAGGTCCATTGTAATAGTGGCCTTTGGTGTAAGAGGACTGGCCAGTGGCCACGCCTCTTGTCGTCGTACAAGCAGATGATTGATCGATTTTGCCCCCGAAGTGGGTTGAATGTTTCCGCTACGCCGGGGCCGCCTTTCTCCAGCTCCCCAAGCTATGCGTGTTAGTCGTTAGAAGGGTCCTGTTCTAGTCAAACGGCAGAAGGGGTGGCGGCCGCCAAGACGCAGGGCCGAGCGGATGCCAGTTGTTTCGTCCTTCCAACACCGAAAAATGGTGCATCGTATGAGTAGCTTAGTGGGAAAGAAATAAAGTCGGACTCGGCCGATGTCGGTGTCTACTGGGCAACTTGCAGACTCTGTCAAAGTAGCGAGCCAATAGGTATGGGATTCCAACTCTGAAAGTCTCCAATGAGGTTTCTGTTATTTCGAATTGACCCAAAGGACCAAGTAAGCCGAGTTGCATATTGCCATGGTAGGTAGGAGTTGCAGTACGCAAGCCATGTCGGGATCATTACTCTGTGCGCCGGGTTCGAAACAACGAGCTCCTGGGAACTGAACTGAGGAGAAGACAATTCGAGACGAGCTGGGGACAGACCTGGGACTCTGGGGCTGGCTGGTGAGGTCATTGTAGCATCTGTGTTAGTCGTCAATTATTAGCGGAGGCACGAGCTAAAACCTTATCGCTATCGGCGGTGGTAGGTGTTGCCCAGCACTGTTCCAGTTCATTCATTGGTGGACCAGCTCGTTTGATGATCCGCACGTACACTTGCCTGCCTCCCAGTCGCTTCAGCCTTGGCGGGCAGCAAGGACAAGGCTTCCAACCCAACTGGATGGAGGAGCATGGGACTCTCGTCGCAATCGATCATCCAGCTTCTTGACCACCACCACTTTCTTGTCTTGATCAACTGACGATGCGATTGACGACCTCCTACGCATGAGAAACCGCTGGGCAGGTCGGTTGCAGACAAAAAGTTAGAAGATGGCTGTTCAGCAGCATGTCCTGAACTGGCTGTACAGCGTTTTGACCAGTGTATGTGAACGTTATCTGTCGCATGGAATATGACGGCATTTGCAGCTTGATCTGATCACGCGATCTAACCCAGGCGCTCTTCAGGAATACCATAATGTTAATCGAACATATAACGATGTAGCCCAAGCGCTATCCGTCTACCCATCATTGTCGCCGCGGACCGACGTACATACCTTCGACAATGGCGTTTCCGCACTTCTAGTCCATCTTACTGGCACCATACCCGTCGTCTTCAGAGGAACCACATACCGGTTCCCGATATCAATATGGGTGCCGCATGCCTATCCCCGAGAGGCGCCTCTGGCCTATGTGACCCCTACCGAATCGATGATGGTTAGGCCAGGACAGCATGTTGATCCCCAAGGTCGCATATACCACCCGTATCTGGTCGGTTGGCTTGAGTTCTGGGATGTGAGTGGGAACAAAGCCCGGCCTCGACGACATGCCAGAATACCCTGTACTAATGCAAGTATATACAGAAATCCTCAATACTCGACTTCCTGGCTATACTGCGCGACGTGTTTGCCAAAGAGCCTCCAGTCATCGCAAGGCAGCAGCCACCCAGACCTCCCCAACCTGAGCAATCAACAGCGACACCGCCGCCTCCGATCCCGCCACTACCTGCCGAGCTGTCTAGAACACCGGTTCACACCCAGTCGCCCGCAGTTGGGGATCGACCTCCTCCACCGCCGCCGAAAGGCCACGATGGCCCTCAAGTTGTGCCCGGCCAGGCCATCAACAACAATGGGCCCCCTCTGCCTCCCCTACCACATGAAGCACGCCAGAGCCAGTATGGCGCACAACACCCTCCGTCGAACAGGATGTCGAGATATGATAGTGCACCTCCTTTACCGCCACAGCAACCGCAGCAGCAACCGCCACCACAAACTTACAACCAGGTGCCAGGACAGCAATTCCACCCCCAGCAGCAGCCAGGCTCGTACCAACAACCCGCCCCTCAACCCGGCTACCAAGGGCCACCACCACCACCACCTGGCCCAGGTCTGCCGCCCATGAGCCCAAACTACCATGACGGTAACCAGGGACCACCATATGGTGGTCATCCTCCAAACTGGCAACCACCGCTTCCACAACAGCCCATGCATCAACCGCCAATACAACCCAAACCAAAACCACCGCCTCCGCCAGACATCATGGACGAGCCCCTTACGCTCTCTCTCCCGTCGCCCTCGAACATACCCCCACCCCCTATCCCGCCCAACCCAGAAAAGGACGCCCTACTCCGCCAACTCGCCTCCACCCTCTACACGCTCCGCATGCGCGCGCGCCAGCAAAATGACTCCTCCCTGGCCGGCCTGACGGCACAGCGCAACGCCATGCTCACCGCCGCGCAGAACCTGCAATCCGACGCCAGCAATCTGGCGCCCCTCTCCGCCATGCTAAGCTCTAACACGGCCGTCCTGCAGTCCTCGCTCCATGAGGCCGACCGCGTCATCTCCAACTCGCGCACCCAGACGCCGCCGGGGATCGACGAGCTCCTCGTGGCCCCCACCGTCGTCGGCAACCAGCTCTACGACGTGGTCGCCGAGGAGCGCACCCTTGGCGACACCATTTTCATGCTGGGCCGCGCCGTCGAGCGCGGCCGCGTCGCCCCCGCCGTCTTCGCCAAGACGGTCCGCAGCCTGGCGCGCGAGCAGTACCTCAAGAAGGCGCTGGCGAGGAAGATTGGCAAGGGGATGGGGCTCGTTGCATAAGTAGTTTTGTGTAATGGATGAATCATTGAAAGGAAGAAACACTCGGCTTTCATCGTTCGTACTTAAAACGGCCAGGTTGTCGTTGCCCAAGACATGCATGCATAGCATTCGGGTGGAAAGTGGATGGATGGATATAAGCGATCCTTGATGTAGCACGAAGATATTTAATAAGTACGAAGTCAATGACACACATTTGATGATCACTAAATAGGCAAGTTCCGCGACAGTTTCGACTGCACACGCGTGTTCTTGTGGATAGTAAAGAATGGTAGGATATAAAGGGTGTGTGTGATTCGATTATGGTACCTCTGCTACTTCATGTGTCCTCGCTAAGGTTCTAACAGCAGTTATGAGAAGCAGTACTCCGACTACCCTACTCCTGTATATGCTCTATTCCTCACTTCCTTCCTTCATAACCTCGATAAACCAGCCAGCCCTCGCCACATATCCAATACTCCCACTCCTCCCGTCAACTTCATGTGTCTTTGAGGATAATGCTTTTATGTCATAGCTCCAAGGAGAAGTAGTAATGTCTTTGGTTCATCGCCTCTCAATGTTTGTGCTCCATATCTTGAACGTGCCCCCTTTCCAGAGCACCGAGTCAACAGAATCTTCTGCAGCTTCCCCTACGTCGGCTTGCCGTGCCACTTTCAGCGGCGACATCGTGATTATGCTGGATGGTATCGCCAGCACGAGCTTTTGGCATCGATTCAGGCTCATAAGTGCCATCTTGTCCCATGGCTTGTACGTAAAACTCCAGTGTTAGTATTCTCCTGCCATTTTGACAATGTCGCGCTTTGTATGGGCTGCATGTACTTACCGCCGCCTCCCTGACCGGAACGAGTGGCCTTCTCGTCCTGCTTGACCGGGTTGGCTCCTGGAGTAGAGTCCCCCTCACCATCAGTATTGCCGATTCCCCTCCTCCGTCTACTGCTACTGCCGGCAGCCGCGCCATGATGACCGCCACCCCCTGCCCCTCCGACATGACTGTGGCTACTTTGGTTGCCGCTGACGATGCGCAGCAGGCTCGTGCTCTTCTCCTTGTACATATTCACAATCTTCTTGACTTGGCCGGGTCTTTGGGGCTTGGGCTGATGGAGCTCATCGACCTTGTTCTGCCGTACCATGAAGCCTGACGTCGTGATCTTACCCCACGAGCGCTCCCTTTTCTTCTGCTTCCCGCGGCCGCCATCTTCATCCGCCTCACTTTGGCTGTCGAGTCCAAGAGTGTTAGGATGCGGCGTGGGCTTTCGGCCACTAGCGTTCTTGCGCGAAGAGCCTAGCGACCCGAAGCGCCTGTTCTGCTTGCCCTTTTCTTTGGCTTTCGCTTCTTTGGCGGCAGCCCTCGCGGCAGCCCTGGTCTCACGCTCCTTTTCCTTCGAGGCCTTCTTCGCGTCTTTGACTGTCTTTCTGGCCAGCTGTTCACTGGTGGGCAAGGTAGACACCGGCGCCAGTGGTGCTCCCCCTCGTTCGACGGGGTTGGATGCATCTGCAGATCCTCGGACTCGATATTGTGATTCGGGTTAGTAAATAACCGAGCATCGCCGTCCTTGTTTGGCTTGCTTTCGACGGCGCCATCCAGTCCCAAGTTGCATCCCTCGCTGCTTCTGTTGCTGCTGCTGGTAAAGCGTTTAATTACTGCACGACTTTTGCGCGCTGCGTACAATGGCAATAGATGCTTGGGCATGCGAGTACCAGATGATGATTTCGCACGAGATAGGTATGATGAATGCGATTTTAGCTCTGAGATCATGGCCTCGTGGCTAGCATCGCTCGAGTACTCGCGAGAATGAGTTGGAGTGTTATGTGGAGCGGCCAGCGAGATGTGAAAAAGGGGTTGACATGCGCTGGAGTGAGAAGCCAAAAGAGTCGTCTCTACGGGTTGAAACGGATGTTTCAAGTTTGCTTCTTCCACGATACAGCAGGTTGGAAGTGTCATTGCCGCCGTCCATCGAGATATTCAATGAACTCGATATGCGCCGCCAGGTGCTCGCGCCCCGTTCGCGCCACCATTGGCCATTCTTGACCCTGGAGGGCACCCTTCGTGGCGAGGACGCCTTGAAAGCAGCATGCAGATTCGCATCATGGGATTTCGCCCGGCCGTATGCAAGACCTTTGGGGTTAGAAGCTACCTGTAGATGCTCAAAGTGCTTGATACGCCGTTTCAGTGGTGAATCTTCTTGCTCAGTCTCGGGTTCAGTGTCTTCCAGCATATGGAAATGCGCTCTCGGTTTGCTCGATGACATCCGAGGCTCCTCGCGGCCTGTACTTGCAGGTGCGGAACCTTCGGATGGCTTGGTAGGATTCTGGTCATGAGAGAACCTGCACGAGAAATCATTTAAACTAATTTCGGTGGTAAGCTCAGGTGCTAAGGTTTGATTATAGGAAGAGCTCTCATTGGACGAGGTGGTGTATTCAGCAAGATCGCGGTTCCCGGTGGCCTCTTCCGATCCAATATTCGGCATCGTGGACCGGTGACGACGCGCAAATATCATGAAGCCTGTTGGCGATGAACCTCTGGGAGACGGTCGATCGAATAGCCTGCGCAGATCGGCCACCTTAGCCGTGCGCCTCGTCGTGGGGACCGACTTCGAATTTGGTCTTGATATTGGACGGACTTCTACTGGGATATGCTGGGGAAATGGCGTATTGAAAACGTTTCTTCCTTCTGAAGAGCTTGTAGAAGAGTGTTGCCCGTGCGATATCTGCTTGGCATGAGCATATGGTGGTTGTCCGTCGCCACAGTAGAAAGCGTCGTTCTCATCTTCATCGGATTTGTGTGTCATGCATACGCGGTCTAAGAGGGGAAAAGGCCATTGTGCTTCCTTTATCTTGACAGTTTCAGCTGCTACCCTGGCTCCAGGGCCACAAGGTCCCTTAGTAGGGCATGAGCTAACCGACGAGAGCTCCATAGTCTTTGACTTGGTCAACATTGCTTGTCGTTGGCGCGCGCCTTTGGTCGTTGGCAACCCAGTAGCAGGGGTACGAAGAACCCGGGCGGGATAGGTCGGTGTTCTCGAGAGACCTTCAGAAGGTTGTTGTTTCATGTGTTCAGGTCGTGATCTGAATCGTGCGTTGGAAGGTGTGTTAAATGCCCCTGACGATTCTGGAGCTGGCACTTCCGATGTTGCCATTTTCATCGTAGGCCCAGAATCAGCAGAAATCGACTTTTCCCTGTTCGACGACCCTGACTGTTGAACGGAAGCGTCCATCCCCCTTCTACCTTTCGTCGGGGTTTGTTGCAATAATTGGGGGCCATCGACGTCGGAAATTTGCTCGAAAGATTTTCGGAGATCTGCAACACTCGGCTTCCCACCGCAACCAGTCTTTACCTCTGGGCCCCTTTCAGGAACATGAGCTTCTATCGAGATCGGTGCTTCTTCACTCGAGGCAGGCGGCCCGCATAAAGCTGCAATCGCACTTCGGAAAGTCCTTGGGGACTTTGGCCGCATAGGCAAAGCTTTCTTGGCAGATCTGGACGTTGGCATCCGACGTGGCGATGTGCCAACAAGCTTCATGTCTGGTTGGCTCACTCTGAACGCTGCAGGATCCAGAAGTGACTTTGGAGACTTGAACGCCGAATCTGGACATCATTGTCAGTCTACCGATCACAAATAGTACTTGAGTGACGTTTCTCGTAGTGCTCATACATTCTTCACTCTCAAACAGTCTTCTTCGATCAGCAACCAGCCTCGGATCCTACCCGGACTGTTTGGATTCAGGGGAGACGGCGCTCTTTTCATGACTTCTCTTGTCGGCTTGAGAACGCCTGGGTTGTGATGTCCGAACCATCGAACTTTTCTCACTTTCGGCCAGATCACAGGTTTGCTTTGGTGGGGTGGCCGGTGCCGGATCATTGATGTCTGTAGCAATTTTCGAGTCGGCGATCGGTGCAAGATTCGATCGTCGTATGGGAATCCCTGGCCGAGTTGCCAATGGCGATATGTCCGATGAATCCTCAGCTGTGCTGGTTTTTTCGTGTGATGACGTTGCATGATCCAACGCCCGTCGCGGCATAGTGGACGCTTCCGGTGGCGGCAAGTAATGGGGGTCTGACTTGGCATCTGCCTTGTTCTTCGGATGCTGAGGAAGCCATGGAACCTCTTCGTCGGCATTGTTCACTGCATCGAGGATCTCGAACTTGGATACCAGAGAGTCGAGCTTGCTGGACGTGACACGCCGCTGGCTTGAGGGTCCAGGATGGATACGATTCGACGGGGAGTCGTGGGCGGTTCCTCCAAGTCTGGTGATGCATGATGCTCATACGTTCCCCAGAACTCTTGTTCATTGGCGTCATCAGACCCTTTGCTCTTACGGTCTGGGATGCGGAGTGGTGCCGGTTTCAGTCCGGGTGGTGGGCTATCAAAGAGGACCGGCGAGCTTGCAACCGAACTTGACGCCATTTGGCAATGTGAGGATGTAGGATGTAAAGCAGATAATATGAAGAAAACCAAAAGAACCAAAAGTCCTGGAGTCGCTCTGGAGCAGACGTGATGAGGAAACGGGATGCGATGATATGTCACAACCGACCCATGTAACACATTCCAATTGCTGATATACGAAGTTGCGTCCAGATCATGGTGAGAGTTTGTTTCGTGACAAGTTGAGAAGACGGTGGAACTCATCGTGCCTTCCTTTCGAGACGGAATATCGGTGCCGTTTTTATTAGATGCCTTTTTAGAAATCGCGTGACTTTAATTTAATATAATTTAAGTAGAGGGCAGGCAGGAGCAACTGGACAATAGGGCACATTCACTAATCATGTCGCAAAACACGAAAAGGTACATGAAGCCGTCCCTAATGCGACTGGCCGAGCCTCAAATGTGAAAAAAGACAATCATTATGCCAGTTCACGACATTGGAGACGTAATAGTCGAGAAGAATTCCGGATCTCACTTCTAAATATGACTTAATCATTACCTGGGTATCTCATAAAACAAATGCGCTAACGGTATATTTACTCGCTCATGAGATATTTCAAGCAGCCAACATCCGTCATCTCGGTCTCGCAGCCTCGACATCATCCACGTTATTGCTCTGGGAGTATAGAGGGACGTGAGAGCTCTGCGATCCTATATATCCACCATCGGACTCAGCCGAGTCCGAGGTTTCCAACTTTCGTTGCTGCTGATGATCAGCGAACACTACCGAGCTGTGGTCTTGCTGACTCCCACTCCCAACCATAGCTGTATTATCCCGACTCGAGCGGGCGCGTAGTGCGGCTGCGGCACGAGTGGAGCGAGACCCAGAAGCACCAGCAGTAACAAAGCTGTCCTCATCCCCCACCATGAAGCTCCTTGGCACGCTGTCGAATTCTTCCTCCTCCTCATTGTGACTCTTGTTGTTGCCATGGGAGTGGTGCTGCATTGGCATGTTGGCGAAGAGCGAGATGCGCCGCGACGGGTTCTGCGACGAGGGTCCGCGAAACCGAGCGATGAGCCCGATCAGGGGTAGTCCTACCACGACGAAGGTTTGGACCCATGATCCTGCGTCAAAGGGCAGGACTCGGGTACCGCTAAGACCGGCGGCAATGTCTAGACCGGCAAAGACACCTGCAAGGAGGTGAGACACAGTATTTGATTAACAAAACGTCCTGTACCTCTTTTTGTCTCTCATCTGAGGAATAACACGGGGGGGCTCTCAACTTACTTGGGAGAACCATCAGTATTCCGTTCCCAATCGTGAGTATCTCCAACGAAGTAAGCCCCCTTCCGGACCTGTGCAGCAGACCCCTGGTAAATTTCAAATGCGTAGAGAGATTCAGGAAGAAGATGCCGCAAAAGTAGAAAATGGACACGGCCCCCATGACAGTGGCTGCCTGTCCCACAGTATCAAGCTGGATAGGTAACGTGGCCCGAGCGAGTAGTGCGGCAGTATAGTGAGCGACCCATACGCTCTTGACGGCGACGGTAGCGACAGCGATCAGTACGGCCGAAGCCTTGACAAGAGCCTCCTGCCAGACGGCCGACGACCAGTAGGTCTCCACGAGGTTCCAGGTCTGCATGATAAGGGCAAGCTCGATGAGGGCGAACTGGATCGGGTTGAATGCGTTGGCCACAATGTGCACGTAGTAGTCGGAAGGGCTCAGCAACGTCGGGTCATGGGACCAGCTAACGTAGAATTCCGAAAGGGGTCCCGGGAAATACAGCAGAAACAGGGTGAGGCGCGTGACGGCGACGGCGAGCGACAGCAAGTGCACGAGGTGGACGCACTTGCGCATGCGGTGCATGGGGACCAGAGTGAGGGATACCAGCAGAGTCATGAGGCAGAGGCCCAGTTGCACGCCGTAACTAATACAGATGTTGGCGAGCCGCACACGCCGGGCGTCGATCTCGGCCATCCAGATGGGCATGTTGACGATGCCATCGTTGCCCGCGATGAAGAAGGTCTGGTTCTTGGGGTCCATTGTAAGGGTGATGATGGCGGACGTGGACATCAATCGAGGGCATAAGATGACAACACCGGAGTGGTGCCGTCCATGACAGACTGGATGGAGACGTGTGTTGGTGTGCGCATCGTGCAGCTAGCAAGCTTCAGCATCAGCAAGTGAGAGGGAGAGGCAAGCCGGAACCAAGCTCTTTCACGGGAGGATGGACACCACCAGGCTTTTGTTCCCGACATATCTGAAAAATTCCTGGCCCAGCATTAGCTTGTTGGCGCACCATTGGTCCAGCGCCCGTATGTCTCACACGCTGGCCGCGGTACGGAAACGGACAGGGAAAAAGGAATGTAGCCAATTTCGGTTGCCTGAGGGCCAAGAAAGGGAAATTGAGAGCTGAGTGGCGGTCCCCTCGACCCGGCCGCCTCAGCTGTGCGGCCGCAACAAGGGGAGGTTGCTTGGCTGCCTGGGTGTTCCTCGCATCAATCGCATTGATCTCATCTACTTGAGCCAGCACTTGGCGAGTGTTGCTTCGTTCTTCCCTCAGCTGTATGCATAATAACATTATTTTATAACCTTATAATAAGCATCAATACAACTTGCATCCGCAATGTATTTCGGTCACATAATGAATGCGGATGAGGGGTAATACGGGAGGAGGCCGCCCCTGGGCCATGTAGATTGATTGTGTGGCTCTCGGGCATCCCCAAGTCAGTGGGATGGTTGTACAAAACCTGCAGCTGAAATGTCTGCTTGAAGTCAATTTACACTTAGAGATAAGCGCCCTTTTATTTTAGGACGGCTCACAGAGCCCGGTCACATCAAGTCCCGGCCGGCAGATGGATGGATAGCTCGCATTCACAGACTTATCTTGCGAACTAATGATATTCGGCTTCGACGTAACTCGTTTACCGCCATGCAGCCTGCCGCTAACACCCCGAGATTCTGCGCTCTAGACCAAAATTGACGCAGCAAGAAACGCCATCCCATATGCTATACATCAATACGACACGACGTGATTGCACGCCAAGTTTTTTTTTTTTTTCTTCAACCCACCACCCTTGCACTTGACGACGCATCAAGGCAAGGCTGCTGTAAAATTAGTATCTTCTCCCCCATAGCCCAATCTAGATTTCTTGAGCAACTAGTAATCGATGTCCCTCTATCGGACGGACACTCCCGAGCGATCGGTAAACATGCGACTGGCGATGTTCATAGATTGCAATTCCTGGAATAGCAGCTTGGCAGCATAAGGAATCTGGATCTGAGCGATCTTCGTCTTGTTCTTGCACGGTCGGCACTCGAATGTTTGGTTGTGTAGTTGTCTAAAATGTACGAGTTAGCAGTAGTTCACAGTGACTTCATCTTATGCAAGAGGGGTTACTTACGCAATGGGGGTCATCAATCCACAGATCTCGCAGATGTGGACTCTGAAAGCATCCGAAACCTCGAAGAGACGCTCTTTCAGGAAAGCAGCTGCACCATGCGCAATCATACAATCACGCTCCATTTCTCCGAAACGCAGACCACCATCTCTGGCACGACCCTCAACGGGCTGTCGAGTCATGATCTGAACCGGACCACGGGCACGCGCGTGAATCTTGTCATCCACCATGTGACGCAGACGCTGATAGTAGGTAGGACCGAAGAAGACTTGCGATCGCAGCTTCTTTCCAGTATGTCCGTGATACATGATCTCGAAACCACGCGACTGGTATCCGTGTTCACGCAGCAAGTTGGAGACGGAATCAACCGTGACATCCGTAAAAGGAGTAGCGTCGCCTTCCATACCCTTCAGCGTAGCGACCTTACTCAGAAGACACTCGATCAAATGGGCAATTGTCATACGGGAAGGAATGGCGTGGGGGTTGATAATGATATCGGGCACCATACCCTCGCGGGTGAAAGGCATATCCTCTTGACGGTAGGTGACACCAATAGTACCCTTCTGACCGTGACGAGAGGCAAATTTATCACCGATTTGCGGAATCTTGGTAGTTCGCACACGAACCTTGACGTAACGAAGTCCGTCAGCGTTCGTGGTAACCACAACCGAATCGATAATACCACTTTCGGTACTCCTGAGCGGGGTCGAAGCATCACGCTTCATATGCATCTTAGTGCGTTGACCCATCTCTTCGTTCTCGGGGTTGATCGGACACGTCTTGCCCATGATGATATCTTCACCCGAGACACGAATACCAGGAGCGATAATACCGTCGTCGTCCAACTTGTCGTATGTGCCGTGCTTCAGACGTAACGTGTCACTGCGGAAGGGCTTCTCAAACTTCTCGATGGCGTTGATACCAATGCGCTTCTCGGAGTCGCTGTAGGAACGGAAAAACAAACTTCGGAAAAGACCACGGTCGATACTGCTCTGGTTCATAATGACGGAATCTTCCTGGTTGTAACCAGAGTAACAAGCAATGGCGACAATGGCGTTTTGACCGGCGGGAAGCTCACGGAACTTCAAAAACTCCATGGATCGAGTAGTACCTAGCGGCTTTTGAGGATAGTACAGAATGTTTGCCATCGTGTCCATGCGACGGGAGTAGTTGGTTAGGAAGAAACCCATGGCTTGTTTACCCATGGCAGATTGGTAAGTATTACGAGGTGACTATGAACCACGCGTCAGCAGCTGTCAGGTCAAAGTTGAAGCAGAAGGTACATACCTGATTGTGATCGGGGAAGGGAATGATACTGGCGCAAATACCCAGGAGCATACTGGGGTGAATCTCGCAATGTGTATACATGTGTGTTGTGGGGTTCAACTTAGTCTTCAACCGTTTGTTGGGGTCGTCGGCGTTGTCCTCGTCCACGGCATGTCCAGCTTTGGCCAGACGGTAAGTCTCCAGATCCTCAGGTGTCATACATATCATGGCCGTTTCTTCCTCTTCGGCATCCAGATACTCAATGGCACCTTCGTTCACCAGGCCCTCCCAGCCGAAGAATTCCCCACTGTCGGCCTCGAGGCTTGCGTCAGCCTCAAGTCGGCGAACCATGTCCTTGCTCAGCACAAGGGTTCCCTTTTCGATGTTACGATCAGGGTCGTCTTCTTGTTCTACCACGAATACGGGCCGCATGACACGACCAGCGTCGGAGAAGATTTTGAATTCTCTGTCGCGGATATCACGAACGAGTGATACCTCGGCAGGGATTTGGTTCGTGCGCCGGAGCTGCTGCACATCACGGACAAGCGACTTGGGGTCTTGGTGCACACCAATCCAGGAACCGTTCAGGAAAATCTTTGTCGCATTAGGGTATCTGGTGGCATCATACTCCTCCAGAACCTCCATGTTACGCGTGATCATGTAATCGATGATTGGTTCCGTCGAGGTTCCCACACTGATGGAGCACATGAGAGACAGGTTCTTCACAAGACCACAAGCCTGGCCTTCCGGCGTTTCTGCGGGACAGACCAAGCCCCAATGGGTATTATGAAGCTGACGGGGTTTCGCGAGCTTGCCATCTCGTCCAACAGGTGTGTTGGTGCGTCGCAAATGTGATAGGGTTGAAGAGAAGGTGTATCTGTTCAAGACTTGAGATACACCAGCGGTAGAGCTCATGGCCTTCTTTTGATCACCCCAGTTGCCCGTGGCCAGAGAGTATTTTAGACCATTGGTGACAATGGTATGCTTGATACCCGCTTGGAGCGAGAACTCGCGGTTCTGCTCAACACAGCGCTTCAAGTTCATGGTAATCTCCTGAGTCAAACGGCGAACAATGTTTCGGAACAGTTTACCAAGTAGCGGTCCCGCGAGATCCAGGCGCTTCTTGCCAAAGTGATCACGATCGTCCATATCACGTCGGCCGAGGGCACATTGGAGAAGCTTGTGGACCATATAACCAAGGAAGAAAGCCTTGCGGGTTTCGCAGCCTTCCGTCTGAGAAATATGAGGCAGCATCTCCTTCTGGAGAATATCTCGTGCAGCTCGCACACGACGATCTCTCGTCATGCCGGTAGTCTGGTTACCACGCTTGCCAATGTAATCCAGGGCAACCTCCCTATCCTGAATGCAGAAGGCTTCCTCAATACAAGGCCGCAGCATTTCCAGCATTTGACTGTCATTGCGGTCGTAACAAATCTGGTTCAGAATGTCCTCGTCGGAGACAACTCCCAGTGCTCGGAAGACAATCGCAATTGGCAAGTCCGACTTGACGTAGGGGAGCGTTGTATGAATGGTGGAGCCATAGCCTCCTCTGGACGAATCGCCTTTGGTGTAGAGCTTCAACATCAGCGACGAAATCAGTCGTGAACCCTTCTCCAGCGCACTTCGAATCTCGGCAGTGTACGAAAAGGGACTGGGCTGCGCCTTCTTGAAGACTTGCACAATATTGGCAGCCGAACGTTCTTGCGCAATCAAGACCTTTTCACTGCCGTTGATGATGAAGTAGCCACCTTGATCGTAGGGACACTCGTTCAGCATGAACAAGTCCTCCTCGGTTTCACGACTCAAATGACAGGCCTTAGACTTGACCATGACGGGCATCTTTCCGATGAAAATCATGTCGGGGTCTTCCTGATCCCTCTGCTTCTCGGGCCTGGGCACTGACTCGTCTTCCCAGACCAGGCGCGTAGGATGTTCCTGAGTACGCGCATACTCGTTTTGCTGCTCTTCGTCCATCTCGTTTAGAGGAACCGGCTCCTCGACACAAATCTGCCGCTTTTGTGTGATTCTAACATAGAGCGGACTGGAGTATGTCAAGTTTCGGTCTCGGCACTCGTACGGAAGTAAGGGTGCCATTTGACCTTCACCTTCTCGGTGAATCGGCTTGGAGATCGCGATATTGCCCAGCTTGATTTCCCATCGTCGAACAGCGATTGCGCGATCCGGATCACTCGGGTTGTTTTGGTCTAAATGGATGCTCGAGTACTCCTCGATGAGTTCTTGGACTGTGGTATCCTGGAAATCGTTGAACGAATCGATCTGTTGCGACACGAGGCCCTTGGTATCGAAGTAAGAAGAAATGACGGTCCAGCAGTCCTCTGGCGTGATACCATCATTCTCGTACTCCTCATCCTCATACTCGTACTCGTGATCGTCACCGTAGTCCATGTTGGCGGTCTAGTTGATAAAATGTTTCGATGAGGGGCGTGGAATGAATGGCAAGGATTGAACGTGTTGATGCTGATGGCGAAGAGAAAGAATAAAAGAGATTGACGGAATCAGCGCAACTGCACTTGACTCTAAAATTAAGACCTAATAGGTTGTCGTGATTAATCGGCTGTCCTGTTTATTCGGCTAGAAGCAGCAAAGACGCGAAATTCTATGCGATTTGTCGGGGGTTGATCGATTGGTCGCGTCGAGTCGAAAGTGGCAACGCCCTTTCATGGGCGACCTAGGTTCAAGCAACGGTCTGCCCTTTGTCAAGGTCAGCGCGGTGCTCTCTTAATAATCACCCAGACATCAGTATTCCCGGTTTGCGACGCACCCTGAGATACAATCAAGTCACAGTCGGCAATTGTGCGATGCTGTTCCTCGGATCAACACGACGGCGTAGGTGAGGATGGTTGAAGGAATGTTCATGGAATTTTTGGGACCTCCTAAGGCTGGAAAGAGGCTGAACATGGGCGAACATTCACTGGAAGCAGGCCCAGGCATGACACTAGGTTGCAAAAGGCTTAGTGGTATTTGAGCTCTACCCCCCACTAGTCACATGACAGCTGGAATTGCTCAGAAGGTCTCAAGCTGCTGAATCAGCCTGCGAGTAGTCTAGCCACAATATGTGGAGTGCTCTTATATGTGGCTAACATAGGTCTGGGATAGTGTTGCTCATTCGACCCGGACACCTCGTCTCCAAGAATTGTCCGTCTAGGCGCACCTTTGTGAAACCCACTGATCAAGCCGTGGCGCTCCTGAGAATCGACTTCCTGCCGAACATGAGGGCTCCGAATCCAATTGCTATGCAACCTAGTACAGTTGAGGGTTAGTTTCTCAGCTCTAGGCAGATGCGACATTAGCCGCCCAAGGCACCAGCCAGCTATTATAGCTTTCGGATAAGCATGACACCAAAGTCCCCAGTCAGCAGCGAGGTGCTATTAATAATATTATATAAGACTTCCATGATAATGATTTTAAGAATATGTCTTAATTTAATATTTTCATTCACGAACTTTACATTACTTTCGCTCTCCCTATAGACCTCATTGTACCAACAAGTCAATCATCACCGCCCATCATGGCATCCTCAGCTTTCTCAAAGGTCACTTTCGATCACGTAGGCATTCAATGCTCCAGCGAGGTGTTCGAGGACGAGATCAAGTTTCTGAATGCTTCTCTGGCACCGCTGGGAATTAAGGAACATTGGCGAATCGCGCCGTTGGTCTCTGCTATGGGCAATAACCCGCAGAAGCCGGACTTTTGGGTCTCTGCAGTCGTGAAAGGCACAGAGATCAAGCAGGCCACGACCCCCATTCATATCGCTTTCCGGGCTGATGGTAAGACCATTCAGGCAACTTCTACCCGCCGAACGTGTCACAGGCTGACCCTTACATAGATCGTTCACAAGTGGATGAGTTCCACAAGCTTGGCCTTGCGGCAGGAGGAAAAGACAAGTGCGTAAACCTACGGGTTCATGTGTGATCCATATACTACTACTGACATCAATCCGACAGTGGGGCTCCAGGTATCAGGGAGCAATACCATCTAGGCTATTATGGTGGTTTCCTCACCAGCCCAGCTGGCCACAATATTGAGGTTGTCCACCACGACTTCTCGTCACTTCAAGCAAAGAGCTGAGCGAACCAGAGAATGGCTGATATTCATACATCATTGTAGAAGCTCTGATGTGTTTACTGAAATTTGTAGATACCTAGATAGATTCAGTGGTCAGTAGGTTAAAGCAATCAGCAATCAATGAATCAATAAGACGGGTTCTTAGCTTCGAACCCGAGCCACAATTCTGCATGTGGCGTATCGAGGTCCTTCAAGGTCTCCAAGGTGATCCTTGTACCCCGGGCTAAATTGAAGAGCCTGGGTACCTACTTGCGTGCTAGGATTAGGAAGGATACTGCAAGCGGCATCTACCAACCAGAAGGTCGTGCACGGGCTCTCATTCTCATTCTACAGTCCCATCAAGCAAAACTCCCATCGGAATCTGACCTTTTTTTTGATATCAAAACCAACCAACACTTCACTGACTTGCTGCTGGGTCGAATCGCCTAGCGCTCAAGAGCCATGAGGATACCCTTGCGGCCTCTGCCGCCTTTCAGGGCGGTACGAGCCTCCCGAGCTGCCACACCAAGACCTGTCGCATTCACACGCCGTCAATTCCGCACTGGCTCAGCTCCGAGGATCAACTACACACCACCGCAGAACCCCTATATGCACCCTCCGCCAAAGCCATGGCGCCACCGGTTCCGTGATATGGCCATCGGATCCGCGCTCACATTTGCTGGCTACTTCGGCTACGTCTACTGGGAGTACCGCCAGATGTCTAAGGAGATGGCCGAGCTCGAGGAGATGCAGAAGGAGGACACCAAGTTCAAGGAGCGCATCCAGGCCGCGCGCATCGCCGGGGACGAGGACGCGCTGCGGGATCTTACGTTCCAGCGCCAACGGCACGTCATCAAGACCTTCCCCCATGACACGGTCAGCGAGTTTGGTCCCTTACCCAGCTATCCGTTGGGCGATGACAACTGCGGCAAGGACCTGGTGCCCGAGAGCGACACACTCATGATCATCGAGAAGGACCCGGACACCAAGCAGATCTCGACGGTCCTGATTGCTGCTAACCTGCATGTGCCCGACATGCAGTCTTCTACCGGCTCCATCGTCGTTGACCCGTCGGGAACCATGCCACCCTTCACAAACAAACGAGAGCCCAGCTACGAGCCCCAGGATGAGAAGCTGAGAGAGCTTTTCAAGCGTTTTGAGTACCAAGCGCACTTCTGGGCCCGAAGGGGCGAGCTCAACGAAGACGGGGAGTGTGCGGTCGCATTTGCCTTGCAAGATGCTGATAAGGTTTTCCTCTTCACCTTCCGAGATGGCTTCAGGACACTTCAAATCGCCCACCACATGATGCCAGTGGGAGAATAGGCGGGGGACTAGCCAGATTATATGATTGGTAGGATTGGTTAGGGCGAGCTTGTATAATATATGTACTAATTATTGCCTCGCTCCGCGGCGTTGCTGGCTCTGCTCGCGCTTCAAGAGCCTACCAACAAGTTGCCCGGTGTTTATGGTACTTGGAAATCAAAGGCGACGACAAAAAGACGATAGAATTGTATAACTATAATCACTCCAGAAACTGAACATGATGTTACATTGGGTCAGAAGACCTGGCCCCTACTTCTCCAGCAATAATTACACATGCAAAAGTGGTACCACGCAAGATACCCCATACCCCATGATCCCCCGCAGTCTATCTCTACTGAACTCCGCAGCAGTGCAGCCTCGCACACGTCACTGAGTAGCAGTTGTAGGCTGGGCATAAGCACATGTTATAATGCCATTGCAAGTAAAATATCACCTCAGAAAAATTTAAGAGTCAGCAGCTAGTGTATTTGAGTTCACCAGATTCCTAATATCAATCTTCAAGAATGCAATGTGACCTAGTTCACCATGGTGGCCTACGTATTTCCAAAGTTTGAAGATCTGCCAGCTGTTCCCAACGCACCGAAAGGGTGCCTCTGGGGGTTCTATGACAGGGACGGCCAGAAAGATGAGATTGGGTCGATCAACCTGCTGACACCCGAAGTGGTCAGAGAGGCCAGCTCCGAGATCCAGACAGGCAAACATGTTCAGTTGGACTGGCCTCTCGACTCCCTCAAGTTTCCAACTTGGGGTCGCAAGATATGTAAGTTTGGCACCCACTTCGGAACAACAGACTACATATATACATATGTACCTGAATGAGGGCTAAATAACAGCCATCTAGTGGATCACCGCCTGCTCGACATGTCCCAGACCGAACAGAAGAGCTATGCTTTCGACGACGAGATCTCCATCAACACCCAGGCTTGCTCGCAGTGGGATAGTCTCAGACATGTAAAGCTCTCACTTCCTGCTCTTGAACTGCGAAACCTGATTCGAGCCCACGTGCTGATGAACGCCGAAAGTGGTCCGCCTCAGGGCAACATCTGTTCTATAATGGCTTGACTTATGAAGAAGCTAGAGAATCTAAGAAAAGGGGCATCCACAGTACGTCCATTATGCATCTACTACCCCCTCTCCTCGGTGGCTAACTTGTATGCAGACTTCTGTGACCGCGGTGGCATCGTAGGACGTGGCGTTCTCATCGACATGGTGAGTTGTCAAAAAAACGCCGAAGATCGACCTTGCGTCATCCATCCTGACCTTTCTTTTCCGTGGCTGCCGTAGGTGCGATACTGGGCGAAGATCGGCCGAACCGCACCAGATCCCTGGGGCAGCTACGAGATCACCGTCGACGAATTAGACGCCGCCCTAGCCGACCAGCATGGAACGCAGACCAAACAGGGTGACATCCTGCTGGTGCGCACCGGCTACATCAAGCGCCACAACGAGGCCAGCGATCCGGAGCGACAAGAGGGGACCCAGGCCAACTTCCGCTCCATTGGCCTCGCGCCCCGCGAGTCGATGCTCCGCTGGCTGTACGACCGCCACTTCGCCGCCGTGGTCGCCGACAACGTCGCGGTCGAGGCATTGCCCTCGCCACCCGACAACGACTACCCCTCGCTCCTCCTGCACGACTGGTGCTTGGTCTGGTGGGGGACGCCGTTGGGCGAGCTCTGGAACCTCGAGGGGCTTGGCGAAGCGTGCAGCGACCTCGGGCGGTGGACGTTCTTCCTCACCAGTGCGCCACTGAACATCACCGGAGGGGCCGCGAGTCCGCCCGGTGCTATCGCCATCTTCTGATGGGGTTAGGTTCGTGGGAGTATTGCAGGAGACGAGAAATAGCGGCATAGGCGATTGGTTACTTGCTCCCCGCTTCGTGACGATACGCCCTGCAGACGTGCAGCTGTGCAGGTCAAATATTGTCTATAGGAATACTAATCACTATCTCATCAAGAGCTGACATACGTATATTGTCTCATGTGCATGCCGTAGTTCAGCTGACGTGTAGTTGCATGTAGAAGTTGGGGAGGGGTATCACTGCATACATCAATCAGCACGATTCATGGACACACGCACGCAAGGAGTTGGACGGCCATTTTTACCACATTGTCTTAGATGTGACGTTTCCAGTCTCCAGGGAAATTCAGCCACCATCTGGGTAACTGAAACAATTCCGAAGGCTATCTACCTGCGTACCGCCTCCGCCTCCTTTTCCTACCCCCGGGTACAGGTACCCCTAACAAACGTGTGTCACCTGTCAACCAATACTCGTCATAATGCATAGCGCGTGCTTCGCATTTTCCTTCCTTATTGAAACAGTATATACAATGACATGAGATTGAGAACAAACGTAGACCAATAATTCACTTCCAAACGAGCGGCCAATTGCCCAATCAAATCAAATACCCATTTCACGTTTCCGACGGAGCTGGCGTCCTCTTGACCCAGACCTCGCCAACGGGGTCACCCTCCTCCGCGACACACTCCCACTCCCCCATACCGTACTCTTCGGGTGCGTGTCGCATCCCGCGCCCACCACCGCCGACAATCAGATTGCCCGGCCGGTACTTGGGGTCCATCTTCATCCGCCGTATAACCGAACCATGGACCCGCGCAGTATGAGGAATGTCCCGAACCTCGCCGCAGGGTAGTGGCCAGCGAATGGGCTTCCAAGACCCGTCGGACTGGAGGTCCATTCGGCGGAACGGCATGTATTCCATCTATGGATAGTAGATTAGCGGCTTATCAACAACATCCCAGTCTCGCAATCTCTAATAGGGGAAAGGAGCTAATTGAAAACTCACAATCTTCCAGCTCAAGACTTGCATGTGGGTAAGCCCAGAGCTAAACTCCAAGGAGTCATGAATGAGCGAGACGTGAGCGTGATGCATCATTTCGTGGAACGGGTGAAGGCGGTGATGATCGTTCTTCTCATGCTCATTGTCGACATTGGACTGGCTAAAGTGGCTCCAGTCGGTGATATCCATGTTCTTTTCCTCTTCCTCGGCACTCTCCGGGCTCGGACTCGCGGCGTCGATGTGGATGCCGGGAACCGCTCTGTTGCCGTCGCCGTCACCGTTCTGACCACCAGAGCTCTGCGGAGGGCTGGCAGGATACTCGTCGTCGAGCGGTGGGGTGCAGTCCAGCTCGACAAGCTTCTCGGGATCGAAATGGAGGCCTAAGTGATCTCATCAGAAAAGTAGCCAAAGCAGGTCGAGGAAAAAGTGAGTGTAGAAGCAGCAATAGAAATGTGCAGTCTGCGAAGAAAATTCACATACCAGCTTTCTGTGCTTCTCTGATCATGTAGGCCAGAGGTACATGACTTGCTGATTTAGTGCCTGGTATATACTCCCAACCCTAGAAAACTCAATTTAGCGACGATCACGACATAAGAGCCAGCGTTAAAAGGGGTCACATACGCCACCAACATCACCATGGCCACCAGCGAACCTAATAGACGTTAGAATAGACGTTAGAGAAAGGCCTTAGGTAAACCTGTATAAAGTGCTATAAGAGTGAAACGTACCAAATCTCATCAATGTCCTGACAATCGTCCTCAGAATCGTCCTCGTACTCGAAGTCAACATGGGACGTAGAGGGCGCCTCTGCAGAGCCTCGTGTAGTTCTGGACCTCGACCTCGAGTGAGGCCGGTAGGTCTTTTCGGTATCCGGGAGCTTCAATGTGTCTCTACGCCCTCGTTCGTCGGCTACAGAGTTCTGTGGTTGCTGCTGCGACGGCTGAGACACGGCTGTCCTCCTGGCGCGGTATCTTTCGTTCGGGGTGGTGGCAGCAGTGCCATTCGTAGCAGTTTTCTTACCACGCGACACGTTGAACTGAGGACGATAACTATGGCGCTTGTGTTTCTTCTCCTTTTCGGCAGCCCCTTGGTAGATCAGATCCTGGCGAAACTTGGCTCGCCGCTCGTCGATGCTGACGCAATGGCGGATTACCTAAAACATACAATCTTTTAGCAACAGAACCCCAATATGTACTTACTAAGCCTATGTTTGGCTTACTTACCTTCGCGTTGGTCTTCGCCGTGTACGGGAATTTGGACCGCTGCATCCAAGCCGCCTCGAACCTCGGGACCGAGTTAACGGTATCAAAGAGGCCAAGGAACCGGATGCGCTTGACGGGCCGGCTGAAGGTCTCGCGGAATCCTATCATGAAGCGGTACATCTCGCGCTTCTTGGCCATACCCTCCTCCGAGTTGTCGGTGCGGCGGGCCTGCCAGCGCGAGAAGGCCTTCCACGCGAACACGACCATTTCCTCGTTGCCGTGCGATAGGAGGCCCACGTAGTCGAGCATCTCGGCCAGGAAGCGCGCGACGTAGGCGCCCCGCGAGAACCCGAAGAAGTAGATCTCGTCCCCGGGGCTGTAGAAGCGCATCAGGAACCGGTAGCCGCCCACGACGTGCTGGTCGAAGGAGCTGCCCACGGCCGAGTCCTTCATCTTGAGGTACCAGGACCGGATGCGGGCGGCCGTGCTCGTATGCGTGAGAGAGCTGGACACGACATACGTTCCGATCTATAAGGGAGTATGAGCTCCCGACGTTGTCAAGATTTTACGACCAAGTAGAATATATACGTACACTATTATTAACATTAGCATCTTCATTGAAATATTGTCATTTTACTTGGTAAATAGTTACCCTGGTTGATAATAATGATATTGATCGCCTGCCGTACGATCAAGGCACCTGAAGATTTTCAGGATGTTCGAGTCGCTATCGTCGCCATGGAACTTGTTGCCGGTTCCGTCGAAGCAGAGTACCAGCTTACGAGGAGCCCGTCGAGTTTCTGTGTTGGGGTTCATCATGGGCTGGAACGTAGAGTCCTGTGAGTTGGAACCAGTCTGTGAACGAGGCCGTCCAGTCTGAGCATTTGGGGCGAGATGCGACTTATCCATCATAGCGAATAGTTCTGTTCCAGTCTTTACACCCTCTTGCGGATTCGGTGTAAGTCGGATCATGTATCCTGTGCAACCCAACACGATGTGCGCCGTAATATAGAGACTATTGCGAGGCGCCCAGTGAGAATGCAGTCAAGTAGGTAAGTATGCCTGCCATACGGTTGCACGGCAAACCTGGGACGGTGTTCTTGATAGTTGCCAATACTACCACCACTCACAGATGATAGAGGCTACATGCCGTGATAGCCTTGACGGGAAGACCGGCCACTGACATGATCTCTTCTGTATGCATGAACCTCGTTGTCCCAGGCAGATCTGACACGGGCTGCCATGTCTCGGAATAGTGTGGCCTCGAGATCGACACACGCCATCCTGAAGGCTAGCAAAAGCCACCGGCCGAGCTAGGATAAGAACGGCAGCCTTCGAGCGAATCACAACTTTAGTATTTTGAATATTGGATATGCCGCCGTGGCATATGCGGTAACCCGTGGCGAGCCGGGATTACCGTCGTCTTCGCGAGCTACTGGAAGGGCTCTAGTTGCCGTTTTTGGAACCTTCATGGTATTCTCAGCCTTGGGGAGGTATTTTACTGCCAAATTTTACAGCCCAAACGGAGTATGCAATGCTTGAGCCTTCATAATGTGATTTCGAGACTGACCTCAAGCGATAGAGTGGCTTGATCCAACATTCCTCCCGCAACTCCAGTGATGCAGAACTAACCTCCCAATACTCTGATAAGCTGCAAGTCTGATTCGTGGGCCGCTTCGCGATTCAATTCGGAAGATGGCTGATTGGGTCAGGAGTTGCTTCATGATTCGCCAATTGGGGGCCGGCGTATCAAGGCCGCAACACATTAGGGGTCAATAGCTTCGGTAGCTGTTGGTGGCTGTTTTCTGAGCTAGTGTGTCCCAGCCGCCCGTTCTTGTCACCGCAAAACAATCATGTCTTAGACCGCGTGACCCACTGCCGATGGTTTCTTTGCTTGTTGCATCATCTCGCGGCTTCACGATAATATTGGAGTGGAGATCCTATCCGCGGCGGCTCTAAATGGTTGATCATCGGGATGTTCAGCAGCAATGAAACCACGCCTCTCGACGGAATCGAGAAGGATCTGCATGCCGGTTGCTCAAACAAGCAACGACAAATGAGGTTGCAAACTTGTCAGACATGCGGCATGAGAAATTTTGCTTTTGCAGCTGTCTTGGCATCTCCGAGGTAAGACGCCGGCCGCCATGGCCAGGGTTTGTATTGAAGTAGACGATCCCTATCGTCGCTGCCGGTGCTGCATCTACCCCGCTCAGGGATTGCCATATACGTCGGGTGGTCTCACAGCACAAGCCCGGCAAGACGCCGAAGGAATGCAATTGGACGATCAGGCCTCTGCCGTGAAAAGGACTAGCAGTTCATCCCATGTCGGGAACAGGAAAGCAATGGGCATAGCTGACGGCCTGCTGGAGAACTAATCCGAAGCGGCTCCCTGTTGCGCAAAGAAGAAATGGGGTGGCGCGCAAGAGACTGTGGTGAAATTATCGGTCGCTGTGACTTATATCGTAGATGCCCACTTGGTGGATGCAGCGTTTTGAAACTGATTTGAAGTTCTCTGCCAATTTTATCGTCCAGTGGTGAATATACGAGCTACACCATGGTTGCAGAACTGAAGTCCTACGAGGCCAATGGAGCCAATGGCACCAATGGCACCAATGGCACAAGCGGAAGCAAGGGGAACAATGGCACCAATGGCCACTTCGAGGAGCGTATGAACTCCGAGAGCTCGGTCGGCGTTGGCAAGTCGTCAAGCAACACGTCGGGACCCATGAAGAAGAAGGCACCTCCGCTACCAAAGCCGACTCGCGCAGGTGTCGACTCTTCCTTCGCGCAGTTTGCGCAGCTAATCCACGCTTCACAACGTCCCTTGCCGACTCAGAATGGGGATGGGACGTACACCGAAGGCAGGAAGCGACCGGGCCTCAAGAAGGACTTGCAGGCTCTCACGAGGAGAGGTAGGTCGTCGACTCTGCTGCTACCTTATTACCATCCATGCCAGGAAAGTCTCGTTTACTGACCTTAGCCCTGTTCTTCCACCACAGATCTGAGGACGGTCATAGACATCGTGAAGGGGAAGCTGAAGGGACCGATCATCGATGACAAGACCATGATCATGGAGAGGACAATCCAGCTGGTTGCTGGTCTCCCCCACAACTCACGACTGCGAGAGGAACTGACAAACCAGTTCATCAATGAGCTCTGGTACACTCTCGACCACCCGCCGCTTCTGTATATTGGGGATAAACACCAGTACCGCATGGCAGATGGATCGTGGAACAACCCGATGAACCCCATGCTTGGAGCTGCAGGTTCTACATATGCGCGATCGTACGTCCAAACAACCTTCCAGCTTTGCGAAGATTGGGCCTTCTTGCCTATGTGAAAAGGGGCTGTGCTAATATCGTTCCGACCACCGCAGATGTCGCCCAGGGGTCACCACATTGGGCGCAATGCCTGATCCCGAATTGATCTTCGACTCAATCATGTGTCGAAAACAGTACCGTAAACATCCCAACAACGTCTCGAGCGTGCTGTGGTATTGGGCTACCATCATCATTCATGTAAGCATCGCAGTCACACGTAGTGAGACGTGGAAGCAGGTATACTGACCCATTTGTAGGATCTTTTCTGTAAGGAAGACCCCACCCAGGAAAGTCAAAGACATTAAAACACGCAAGGCAAACGACTGGGAAGGCACTGACAAAGCTGTAATCTCAAGGGACCGACTTTACCGACATGTCGAAGACCAAGACATCCTCTTACCTTGATCTGTCGCCCCTGTACGGCAGTAACCAGACGATGCAAGACTCGATCCGCACCTTCAAGGACGGCAAGATGAAGCCCGACACATATGCCGATAAGCGTCTCGTTGGCATGTTCCCCGGTGTCTCCGTCCTCTTGATTATGTTCAACAGAGTATGGTTTGCTGGCCCTTGCCTGCCACCATATTGGAGCAAAGAATAGGTGATGCTAACACTCGCGCCAGTTCCACAACTACGTAGCCGAGAACCTGGCGGCCATCAACGAGAATGGACGGTTCACCAAGCCCTCGGAAAATCTTGACGAGACCAAGGCCGCTGCAGCGTGGAAGAAATACGACAACGATCTCTTCCAGACGGCGCGGTTGGTAACAGCTGGACTATACATAGTGAGTAATCTTTTCCAGAACCACCACCACATAGACTTACCGGAAAAGCTAACCATAATCAATAGAACATTGTAAGACGAATTCTTCTTGTGATGCGGATGGATCGAGATCTTCGTTTCAGATTAAATAGACGGTTACTGACTCCTTGAGTACATAGACTCTGGTCGACTATGTCCGAAATATTGTTAACCTCAATAGTAAGTATTAATTGTTTCACTTGGGGGTAAAGTTCCTGTATCTAAGTTGGCTAATCGTCGACTACAGGGAGCAACACCACATGGACCCTCGATCCCCGTGCCGAGATGGGTAAGAACGCCGGCACGTTCGCCGGATCCGAACGAGGAACTGGAAGTATGGTGTCTGCCGAGTTCAACCTCGCCTACAGGTGGCACTCTGTAAGTGACCCCGAAGAAGATCATCCATCGGGTCCTGGTCTCGATATCCTCCAGACCCCCATTGCGAGGACGAATAATTGCCAATGAACGGAGGCTAACATCCGAGGGATAGTGCATCTCGGATAAGGACGACAAATGGGTTCAGGACTTCTACAGGGAGATGTTCGGCAAAGACCCATTGAACCTGACTACCCAGGACATGATGATGGGTTTCATGAAGTTCGAGAAGAGCATTCGTAAGTCCAAACTCCAACTCGCATGTTGCTTGGTCAAATCCAGGGTCCTAACCCCATGTAGCGGATGAACCATCTGAGCGTACATTTGGGGGCTTCAAGCGAGGCGCCAACGGCTTTTTCGACGATAATGAGCTAGTGGAATGCATCGCATCGGCCATTGAAGACTGCGCCGGCTCCTTCGGAGGCAGGAACGTGCCTCAGTCCATGAAGCCTGTTGAGATCCTCGGGATTTTGCAGGGTCGTAAGTGGAATGTCGCCGGGCTCAACGAGTTCCGCAAGCATTTTGGTCTCAAGCCGTATGAAAAGTTCGAGGAGATCAACTCCGACCCCGACATCGCGAACTCACTCCGTCACCTCTACGAACACCCTGACTTCGTGGAGCTGTACCCTGGTCTCGTCGCTGAAGAAGCTAAAGAGCCTATGGTTCCCGGTGTCGGTATTGCTGTAAGTTCTGCCTGACCCATTGACTGAGCTACATCTGAACCCGCTGTTAGCCCACTTACACCATATCGCGTGTCATCCTTTCGGACGCAGTCTGTCTTACGCGCGGTGATCGCTTCTATACGACCGACTACCACCCACGCTACCTGACGAGCTGGGGCTATAATGAGGTCGCATACGATCTCAACATGAACCAGGGTTGTGTGTTCTATAAGCTCTTCATTAGAGCCTTCCCCAACCACTTCAAGGGCGACTCCGTCTATGCCCACTACCCCATGTGAGTTATGCAAAAGGGAATTTTGGACACTCAAGACAGAGCTGACTTGCCCAATTTAGGTGTGTTCCGAGCGAGACTAAGAAGATCCTGACCAATCTGGGCCGCGTCAACGACTTCAGCTTCGACCGACCCTCGTTCATTCCGCCGAGAGTCAATATCACCACGTACGGTGGAGCCGCTCACGTTCTCAAGCGCCAGGATGTGTACAAGGTCACCTGGAACGAGAGCCTGTCCTTCCTGATGGGCGATGGCGGTAGCCGCTTCATGTTGTCGGGTGATACGGCATTCCATGCCGGTCAACGCAGATGCATGCACGAGCAGATGTACAAGGACAACTGGGAGACTAGCATCAAGGCCTTCTACGCCCAGATCACCGACAAGCTGATCAAAGAGAAGAGCTACAAATTGGCCGGGAAGAACTTCGTCGACATTATCCGTGATGTCGGAAATATCGGCCCTGTGCACTTTGCGTCTCGTGAGCTTCTCCCGAATCTTCCTCATATGCTCATGCTAACCGGGAATGAAAGGAATGTTCAACCTTCCGCTCAAGACGAAGGAGAACCCCAAGGGTATATACTCAGAGCACGAGCTTTATATGGTCCTCGCCATCATCTTCGTTTGCATTGTAAGTCAATACGAAATACGAGTGCGTGTATCACTCATTGCAGAAACGGCTGACTGATGGCTCTAGTTCTTCGATATCGATCCCGTGAAGTCCTTCCCACTGCGACATGCGGCAAAGGGTGTGGCCACGCAACTTGGCCAGCTCATTGAAGCGAACGTCAAGCTTGTGACCGGTATGGGGCTCCGCGGTTTCTTTGCCGCGAAGCCTGACAAGAACGATCTCCTGCGGGCTTATGGCGTAAACCTGATCAAGGGTCTTCACAAGTCCGGGCTCAGCGCCAGCGACATTGCCTGGAGCCATCTGCTGCCTACTGCGGGAGCCAGTGTGCCCAACGTTGCCGAGATGGTGAGTAATCGATATAATCCTCTCGAATTGGTATGGGTTATGAGGGGTTCATTGATTGACATCTGCTGCAGTTCGCACAAGCCGTTGATTTCTACCTCGGTCCGGAGGGCGTTAAACACATCCCGGAGATGCACCACATCGCTAACTCGCCTGCATCGGCCGAGACTGACGCGCTGTTGCTCGGTTATTGCATGGAGGGCATTCGCCTAGCAGGAACCTTCGGGTCCTACCGGCAGGCCGCTTCAGACGACGTCATTCGCGAAGACGACGGCCACGATGTCCACGTCAACTCCGGCGACCGGGTGTTCGTATCATTTGTAAATACTCCCACTTCTTCGTTTGATCGCTTCATTATACGTCATATTTCGGCCGCTGACTGGGAGTGTTTCTTTTGTTCCAGGTTGGAGCAGCCAAGGACGTGAACCATTTCCCGAACCCGGAAGAAGTCAACCCTACCCGGCCGCTGGATGCTTACATTCACTTCGGCCTCGGGCCGCATGCCTGTCTCGGACGCAACGCAGCTCAGGCGGCGCTTACCGAGATGTTCCGCGCCGTGTTCAAGCTCCATAACGTCCGTCGGGCACCCGGTCCTCAGGGAGAGCTCAAGAAGGTGCCGCGTCCTGGAGGGTTCTATGTTTACATGAGAGAGGATAGGGGCGCGTACTTCCCCTTCCCTTGCACGATGAAGATCTGCTATGACAACTGATGGCTTGGTTAGGGTACTCAGGTAGGTGAGATGTTACGATACGGACGAGTAGGATAAGGAAGAATGATGTTCGGGTTGATTAATTGTGCATGTTGCACCCGTTGGAAAACGAATTTGTCCTTGCTAAGATATCAGATAGTAGTAGTTCAAGATACCACTCGTTATACTCGCGTTGGACGATTTTGACTAGTTGTGGTAGTGTAATGTGGGGTGAATGTTAACAAGATCTTGGTGCCGATACGCGTCAGGTTAAAACAATCCAGATCTAAACCCGGTGGACCTGTTGATCAACCTTTCAATGCCACGGGTGGAAATTTGCCCTTTCCTGCAATGAATAATGTCGTGCTTCGTAACTTCCTCGAAGAATCTAGGTACCTGATGAACCTCAAGTCCACTCAAGTTTAACCTCCACTCAATGTAGTGCGTGGTTGCCTTCCGAGACTGCTTTTGGTACTTCCTTAAGAATGTGGGTGTGGAGAGCACTTGCCCGCCCATTTCAAGATTCAATGTTAACACCAGACTGCAGATACAACTGCGCTACTTATGCACACTCTTCTACACTTACGGCCTCAGCGCCTGTCGTATCCACAATCCGGACACGACCTGGCCAACGATCGTGCCAAGTTGATAAGCTCATCCTGGGCAGCCTCCCTTGAAGACGCAACTACCCCGGCTTCGGGCGGGGAGATGCGAGCGGGACGCCCGTGTAGATCTCCGCAATGACATCCACTGCCTCACAGGGTCTTATCAACATGAATTGCTTGGCTTTCTTGGGGTGGTCGAGGGTCCTCTTCTCCGAATTACAATACCGGCAACGTCTCTCGGAGACGAGAAGAGGGTAGGCAGTATTCCAAGAAATATGGACAACGGTCATAATTGCCGCACAATGTCCCCCGAGGCTCACTCACATTGTGAGGCAAGCTGGCGTCTTTCTTGTCACTTGCACATTTCATCCATATTCATTGACTTGTGTGCGTGGCGAACCAGGCTATCCTACCGGGAGATATGGATAGCACTGTGGTTAATGAGGTGGTTGTGTGTACTTCTTCGAAGGAGAAGGAGACAGCTCCACGACCAATGAAGAGACCCCGAGTCGCTGTCGCTTGCCAACGGTCAGTCTTCTCCAAACTTTACTGCTCTTAGTTCCAGAACCACGCAGCCTAACACAAGCTCAATAGGTGCAAGAAGAGAAAACAGATAAGTCGATCAATCTTGGACTTCTGGGAAATGCCCACTAACATTCTTGGTGTACAAATGCAATGGGCTACATCCCTGTTTGAACTGTAAGCATGACCACGAGACTTGTGTCACTACATCATCGGCTATTTTGTGGCCAAATCCCCTAGTACGGGGCAGCGCTTCCCAATACAAGAACGTGTAGAAGATGTTGCTGCTAAAACGTCGGTTGCAGGTCAAGAATTTGGGGCCGACTGCATCTATCTCCCACCCAAGTCGATGACTATTCATCGAGACCACCGAGACCACCAAGATAAGTCAGTCCAAGCTGTAGAAGATCGGGTAGCTGAGCTTGAGTCGATTATTAGAAGGGAGGGTATAAGTAATACCCGCAACAAGCGTAAACGGCATACAGAATATGGTGAACTTATCAATGTGCCCAACCCCGTCAAGTCAGTCGAATCTCCCGCCGTTATACAATGGAAACCATCTCCAGCGCCCTCGGACTCTCGATCGGATATTGCGTCGCAGAGCCTCAGTCAGACGTCTAGAGTTGCTACTGGCACAGTGATGGATATCTTGGGTGACCTGTCAATCGAAGCTCCTGGGGCTTTCTTCGGCACTTCATCGCAAATTACCATGAACAGAGTGATTGCTAGCATTATCCAAGCTAGAAAGGGAGCGGTGAAGGCTTCGAAGAAGCCCTCCTGGGAGCAGTTGAGTCCAGACTCAGAAACCCCTGCATCGACTTCCTCAGAAGATACGCCGAGATTTCCTCAGATATCAGCGGGGGTTGCACAAAGGCTATTCGATTGTTACCTCAGCCATTTTGCCACTCGTTGGCCTGTCCTGCAGACGTCCTTTATACATCTACTCCATACTGAGCGCAACAATCTTTCCGACGCATTCTTGTAAGTTTTAGAGTCATGAGAACATTTAGCAACATTGCTTACTGTGGGCAGCACGAGTGTTTTACATCTGGTCTACGCCATTGCAGGTCGGTACCTGGAGGCTGCTGGAGAAACCGGGACCTTCATCCCCGAACAACACCTGGCCGCGGCAATGAAAAACATTGACGAAATTATCCGGCTTCATGACATACGCTCCATTCAATTCCTGATCCTGCTCTCAATACACACTCTGAGTTCGCCCCAAGGACCAGGGGCCTGGACATATGTTGGGCTGGCTATGAGGCAGTGCATTGAGCTAGGTCTACACCGGAAACCACGCAAGTTCGAGTCACTTATTGAATACGAGATGTGGAAAAGAGTCTTTTGGACTTGTTATTGCCTAGACCGCCAGATATCTACTTCAATGGGTAGGCCATTTGCCATATCAGATCGAGACATCTCGGTAGAGGTAATCACCATCCCGTCGCAATTTCATAAGAATCAAGTTAACAGTGCTTGTGCTAGTTTCCTCTGGATATAGACGCAGCGATCGAAGACCTTGAAGTGCTTCAAACAACATATCAAGCGTATGAGCTACCAGGATCCAGGATATTTCCGCTTTCACCGTCAATTACTGGGTTCATACATGTCTGTAAACTACGCGTTATGGAGTCCCACATTCAGCAGTCCATATACAGAGTCGACCAGTCCACTACAGCAACCGAAATAGAGGTAGAAGGCTTTCTCGAGAAGCTTGAAGGATGGAAGTCGCGTATCCCAATGGATTTTGACTCGCCTTCACATATGGTAGCCGGTGTTGGGTATAATACTTATGTGAGGCACCTCCCACACAAGTGAGGTATAACACGCTTCCTGAACACTGCTGACAACGTTATTGTATAGATGCTGCATTATTACAAATCCTTACATTTTCTATTACACCCCTTCGTTTTCTTAGAGCAGTCTCAGAATACGTTTGTTCGAAGATGCGCCGATGCCTCCGGTGGCGTTTGCCGGACTTACAAGAAGCTTCACCAAGCCATGCCGATCGGGTTCTCTTCCATCGATCTACTCTCTGTATTTTCTGCAGGACTGACATTGATCTACTGTGCTTGGGCTTCGCCGAAAGAGGTTCTCAGCATCAACACCAGCAATGACATGAACGCCTGTAGCATTGTGCTCTATATTATTACGGAACGCCTGCCGATTGCACGGAAATACCGGGACGTCTTCGAAGCGATCAAAATGATGGTATTAGAGTCCATCGAAGAAAACCAACACCAGGCAAGACGACCCATTGCGAAATTACGACCGTGTATCCAAGCTACTCTGCATGATCTCAGCTCAGGCCAAGATGAGCAAGATAAGCTTTCGGCCATGTTGTCGGATATGGCAAGAGAGCCCGCACCACTGAGCGAGAGCGCTTCATCTTCGTCGGCGCCGGCCGAATGCATTGACGTGGTTCCTTTAGCTTCAGCGCAACCAAACCAGGGCCTTCCTCTGGACGGGATCCCGCTCGACTTTGAGAAGGCTGACGCCTATAATGCCATGGATCTGCAATTGGGGACCATTTTCGCAGCACCTGGTGTTAAGTGAACAGCCAAGACATGACTTGCAGCGACGTAACCCTACGTTATGGCAGAATCGAAGCAGATGACTGAAGTTGTGAACATACTTGGCCATATGACTATCAGTTTTCCCATGCAATAAAGACCCGATTAATATTTCGACATTCTTAACAAGAAAGAAATTCAGCTATAGCTGTTTCCAGTCGAATAGGAGCGATATAGGGGGGAACGAGCTGAATCCGGTATGAATGCATACATAGTGTTTTACCCTGAGCAAAGATGCGAGATCATACGACGCGAAGCTTACTATCTCGATGCGGTCGTTTCGGTGGGAGATATACCTCGGATGAAGGTGTTCGTCGCAGACGTTGTTATGTACATTGAGTTGGGGTCGCGAAGAGGGGTGCATCGGCTGAAACAAAACACTCACCACACCACCGCTCACGGGGACCCATGGGGCATGCGCCCTCGCTGTCTATCACAACTGACTACTTTCGTGGTTCCGAGGCCTGGGGTGGCTACACGGTTTTCTGCTGTGTTGACCTTGAAAATGAGCCCATCTCGCTCTGAAGCTTTATTAGCATACCTTCGGCATGCATATTGTCATCTGGTCCTTGAAGAGGGTTGATCTTCGCTCCAACAAGTCAAGTGGATCCTTTTTGGAGATTGAAAGCAAGTGGGAGCCAGCATGGTACACTATAACGACTCGGAGTTATACGAGACGATCGTTTCCAGTTTCGTGTACGGTGGTGTTGACCTTTCATATTTGACCTATTTCTCTCTCTCTCTCTTTTGCCCCTTTGGTCTGTGCCAATCTGAGGGAAGAACGGGATTGAGATGCTTAACTTCAACAGCGGCAATATGATTCACTCACACATGAAAGCTTAATATCGGATGAAACTTTTATCTGCCTGCACAGCGTTTTGACGTTTCCAACTGTTTGGTTTGGGTTAGTTGTACGTATCTCCGATACTTTCTATGGTTGTATTTATGTATTGTACCATCCTTCTTGTTCTCTTACCTTTCTTCCCCTGACATACATCTGTTTTCTCAATCTCTTTTTGCATCCTAAGTCGGGAGGACATTGTTGCAAAGGAGTCAGGGGTGGACAAAAATACGTGTGATAACCTATTCGCGCCTCAATTTAGCGATCGGATCCGACTTCGTATTCGCCGACATGAGGTGGTCTCTTCAGAAACTAGCCCCACGGCTGGCAGTATCTTCTGCCCTCTGGTATGCTGCTTCATTCGTGGCAGTCCCTACTGCCGCCGCTGGCGCTGCCAGCTCGGCGGCGGCGGCGCCATGGCCCAACGGGCCCTTCGCCACCTCCGACCGCTGGATGACCGACAGGTCGGGCAACATCGTCACGTACGCGGGCGTTAACTGGCCGGCCCACATCGACGTCATGATCCCCGAGGGCCTGCAGTACCAGTCCGTCGCGTCCATCGTGTCCAAGATCAAGTCGCTCGGCATGAACGCCGTCCGTCTGACGTTCGCCATTGAGATGATCGACCAGATCACCCACAAGGACATCCCCATCTCGAAGGCGTTCACGGATGCCCTGGGACAGGAGAACGGGACGGCGGTGCTGCAGAAGGTGCTGAAGAATCACCAGGGCTTGTTCGACGAGAACACGACCAGGCTGCAGGTCTTTGACGCCGTGGCGGCCGAGTGCGCCAAGCAGCAGATCTACGTCCACCTCGACAACCACGTTTCCAAGGCTGGGTGGTGCTGCAATCCCTTGGACGGCAACAGTTGGTGGGGTGACAAGTACTTCTCGGTGGACAACTGGAAGCGAGGAGTGGCCTACATGGCCAATCACGTAAGTCTTTCTCTCTCTTACCTTTCCTCATCTTACCCCCTTTTTGCGATGAGATAGGTAATTGCCTAGACTGAGACCGAAACGCTAACACCGAGAAACAGGGCAAGAAATGGACCAATCTCATGTCCATCGGCCTCCGCAACGAGCTGCGCGTCCCCATCTTGAGCGGCGGCACGCCAGAGCCCTACAACTGGGACACCTGGTACAACCGCATGCGCGAGGGCGCCGACGACGTCCACAAAGCCAACCCGGACCTGCTGATATTCCTGTCCGGCCTCAACAGCGACTCGGACCTGGGCCCCGTGGTGAACCAGCAGCCCGACAAGCCGCTCGTGAGCGGCGGCACCGCGAACTTCAGCCGGGCCGATTTCAAGGGGTACGGCAACGACAAGCTCGTCCTCGAGCTGCACTACTACGACATCCTGCGCGGCAGCAAGCCGCAGGACTGCGCCGAGGTGGACCAGGAGCTCGACGAGGCCGGCTTCTCTGCGCTCGGCAACGCCTCGTCCAATGTCCAAGAAGCGACCGATCGGTTCCCCGTCCTCCTGACCGAGTTCGGGTTTCCCCAGGACAGCAGCACGTACACCCAGACGATGCACCGGTGCACCGAACAGTTCCTGGCGGACCGCCAGGCCGGGTGGATGATCTGGCCGCTGGGCGGCAGCTACTATATCCGGGAGGACACGCAGGACTACGACGAGCCGTGGGGTCTGCTGACGCACGACTGGAGCGACTGGCGCTCGCCCGAGCATATCCAGAACGGATTGCTGCCGCTGACCAATGCGAGCCAGGCAGCGTCGGGAGGGCGACCTCCCCCGCCTCCGGCAAAGGACCAGAACCAGGACGGCGATGATGGGAAGAAGAGCGGTGGCGTCCAGCGGCGGTCCGCGTCTTCCATGGGACTATCGATAGCACCGCTTGGGTTGTGGGCGGCTATGACGTACGGCATAATTTCGTTGGTTTTGTGATTTAGGGGTGGTAGGGTACATTTCTCATTAATATCGCTAATATATCGTTAATATATCGTTAAAATTCCAAAGAAGAAAAGAAAAATTAAAATATTCCCCTAATTAAAAACATCCAACCGTTGTCAGCCTTCATACCCATCAAGATATATATCGTTTATCCATTCTTCGTTCCGAACCTCTTAAAATATCATTCATTATCGTCCAATTTCTCCTCTTAGTGCTCATAACATTCGTCATACCACCCCCTTTTCACTAACTGATGCCATTTCCGCTGGGCTGATCATCCGCCGGGCACAGCTTCTCCAGATCGCGCAAGCTGACGGTGGTCGCTGTCACGCCCGGCGCGGGAGCAAAGGACCGGACTAGGCCGCTGTCGACGCTGGTCCACTCGGGCCAGCCCACCTTGGCACTCATCGTGGCAGGGTCTCCCGCGCTCGCGACAAAGGTCAGCCACGAGTCTTGCATCAGGGCGCTCGTCTGGTCCTCGAACTCGCTCGAGTTGCCGCGGAACAGCGCGTCGGTGCCCATGATTAGCGGGAGCTCCGACTCGTGGTAGGCACCCAGATAGGGTTCGGGCGAAATGTTGGTAAAGTTGCCCGAGTATAGGTAGCGGTAGACGGGAAGGCCAGCCGTGAGACGGTCGCTAGAATGCACCCGCGTGTGAGTGAAGTGTCCTTGTATTAAGACGCAATGATGTCTGAGGGGAGAAAGATAGTGTATTTGGGGGAGAGTGTGGCAGAGTACTTACGCAGCTGATTTGTAGGCCGGACAGAAGAAGTAGCCATAGGTCACCGAGGTGGCCAATGTTTCATTGACACCGTTAATACTATACGGCACGAAGGCATTGCCATCTTGCGCATTGGTGCCGATCAAGGTAGGCTGTTCCCGGAGAATATCAGTAATTTAACTCCAAAGTCGCCGGAAAAGGAATTCTGAAAAGTGGAAGCTAAGCCCAGCAGATACGGCAAGTTTCTGCTGCTAAGGACGTATAGATGGTGACACTTACAAGCTTGGCAATCTTGCCCGACAATGCGCGCGCGTTGTAGTCAGCAAAGAACGTTCTCCCGTCCACGGTAGGGGCAAAGGCGATGAGCGGCTGGGTCAGGTTATCCTGGTATTCCTGCAGGAAATTCTCGATAACGAGGGCGTCGGCCTTGCGCATGCAAGCAAGCTCGGCGGCGGGATCTAGGCTGCCGCAGCCGACGTGGGACGCCACGAAGCTGAAGTTGGAGTGTGACACGTCGGCGCTGGCGGTATATAAGATAGGGGCCGGGAAGAACTCGCTGCCCGAGTCCATCAGCAGCGTGTTCACGATGGGGTCCTCGGGGTACGCGTATCCGTAGGTTCCGACTGAGATGGCGCCGGCGCTCTCGCCCCAGAGCCCGATGCGTTTGGTGTCACCCCCGAACGCCGCGATGTTGTCGCGCACCCACTCCACGGCGGCGCGTTGGTCCAGCAGGCCGGGGTTCTGCTCGTTGGTGGGCAGGCCAGCAGCGTTGGGGAAGCCGAAGATGTTGAGGCGGTAGTTTAACGTCACTACGATATGGTCCTGCGTGCGTTGTACCCATTCGGCCGGGATCAGGTAGGGTGAAATCGTGCCTCCATACTGGAAGCTTCCGCCGTAGATGAATATGATGACCGGCAGGTTCTTCTTCTGGGTGCCACGCGGCGCCCATACACTGACCGTCAAACAGTCCTCAGAGATGGGACCTGGGCTGCCAACCAGACCATCCGGGAGATACTGCGGCACTATCTGGTTATAAATGTTGGGGAGTTTTGTCGCATACTGTATGCATGATGCCGGCGGCTTGGTTGCATTAAATTCGCCCAAGGACTTGGCCAGCGGCTGGGGAGGCGCAAAGCGAAGATCCCCAAGGGGTGGTTGCGCAAAGGGAATGCCGAGGAACTGGCGAACGCCGGAGGTCGCTGAGTCTACCAAGCCGTTTACGACACCATCTCGAAGCTGCACCTTGAGATCGGGAGAACAGGGTGATTTCGTCTTGGGCTTAGAGACCGGGTTGGCGCCCGCTACAGAAGCCAGGAAAGGCAGCAGCGCGAAAGCCGCTGAAAGATGCATCCTAAGTTGAGACTGCGGTGGCCACGAAAGTCTCTGACAAGTTTTCCATGGTGTTTAGGAGATCAGCAGACCTGAGTCCTTTATAGCAGCTCATCGCGACTGTCCCAGTTTCTCAGCACCGTCTTCTCTTTAGTTTACCTCCTTGATTTAGTATCCGGGAGATCGATTATAGGAAGCCAGCTTTTCATTTTATTTATGGACAAGGCGCGGTGGGACGGGCTTGTGTTTCCCGTAAACAGCAAACCACCTGACCTAGGGGGTCCTTCTAGGGGTCTTCTCGCGAATACGGCATACGGAATCTACCACTAGCACTTTGGTTTCATTTGACTGTATATGCGAAAGGAGTGTCGCACCTGGCCTCGAACACTCGTGAAAGTTTCGGTGGCGTTGGTGTGGGGATTGGACGAGGAGAAAGTTGTATGAGCGGCACTGGTTCGTTCAATGTTTTGATACCGTGGCTGAAGACCAGAATATATCTGATCCCTCGATCGACAATTTCCGGACACTCGCCTCTTGGTCGTCAAAATAGTATGCGCACAGCCGTACCGTCCTCAGGCTGGCAACCCAGTTTTCTGTTCCAGAAAGAGAGAAAGAAAGAAGAAAGGAAGAAAAAAACCCCCAAAAAGCCGATGAAATAGATTTCAGTTTTGCTAGAATCTCTAGTCGCTTGGGCCACTAGGAGGGAGCGCTGGCATATATAGAACATTGTTGTGTTCGGTACCAAGCAACGGGGCCGCGGTCCGCTCAGCGTCAACACAAACTTAGTCGTAGCCCGGCCTGCGGCAACCGCAGACACCTTTTGATATCTTGGTTGGATCAAGCCCTCAAGTAAGGAGGAGTTTGATCACTTCAAAGTGGCCTTCCCTTCCGGCAAGATGTAAAGGAGTCCAGAATGAGTCGAGTCCGGGGCATCTTTGCCGAACTCTCAAGTTGGCGCCGAAACCTTGACGGTCGAGAGCGAAGGGAAGATGCAATCATGAGGATCGATCGCGGACCTCGGAAATGCTAGAGGGTCTGGCTCTGCGAATGATCTCCCATGGCGATCTTCACAAATACCTTCTCCGCAATATCGTGGTCGGCCGGGACTTGGCTGGCTGAAGTCTGACACCCAGGGGCCCTGGCGTGATGAGAACAAATACGAATTTGGGTTTGCACCGCGGGTCGAGAAATCTGCGTGCTGTGCCTATACGACCAATGAAGGCAGCCGAATGTAGTGCACGTCTACAGTCAGGTGTTCTATAGCTATAATTTGATACGTCGTCCCATCGGTACAAATCTGCTGTCACAATGGCGTTGAGATAGCGATTCGCCAGAGCAAGACTGGCAAGGTCTTTGGTTGGACTTTGACATGAAGTGGATGATTATCAGGATGATCTCAACAGGAAACTTGGCTAAAGAGGCCATTGTGTATGGGGATGGAGCAACCGGTATTCTCGAGATATGGGAAAAGTGCGAATAAGCAGTCCGTTGTTCTCCTGGTGTTTATCTCTCCTTATCCTGACCTGCCTTCGAGGTTGCCACTCCCCGCTGGGGAAGCATATCTCCGCAGATGATGCCATGTCGAATTGAACAGTTGCATAGTGAGCTGCTCTTAGGCAAGCTGCAACAACTTATGGGATTGCGGAAGTGTATTGTAATGAAGTGTTTCCAGGTGGTAATAGATTTCGGAGAGGTAGACAATGGTTGGGTGGGAGTCGAAGCAGCCCCAAGCTGAAGAAATACAGCGGATCTTGGAAACGCCTTAGCGCCCGTCAGTCATCGTCGGGCAGTTTGCCTGGAAAGTCTCCACTATTTTGTCAATCACAAACCATCTTCTGAAATCTCATGAGTCAACCAACTGACCAGACAACAGTGATCCAACACAGGAATGCCTTCCTTCGCCTCTGTTGATGAAAACATTTCACTGAGATCTTCATAATAGAGAACTCCCGATCCTAAAAAAACGCAACTAGACTTTACGGCGAGCATGACGGAAGCTTCGCGGGCGGCGGCGTGCAACCGCTGTCAAGAAAGCCCTAGCACCCTCGATCTACGAGGGGCAGAACCAGTATGCCCGTAAATCGTCCACCCCTCCCCCTATCCATCCCTCATTCTCTCCCCTATTCCCAACGTCACATTTGATCCATATACTTCCAGTCCATTTCCCATTACAATACAGCAAACCCTGCCTTTCTTAAGTTTGCCCATTCCTACTGACACTTTTTTTGCCCAAACAGACAATGTTTCCGCGCCTATGTCGGCAACAAAACCATCAAGCGCATGGAGCAGATGCAGCGTGAGACGCGCAACTCGGGCAGCAAGCTACCCATGCGCCCCCAGCGCTACCTCCTCGCCCTGTCCTGCGCCGGCGCCTCGTCGACCGCGCTGCTGAACCTGCTGCACGACAACCTCGCGCGCCAGCAGGCGCCGCAGTCCGCCAAGGGGGTCAAGGGCGGCAAGGGCGGCGGCCAGCGCGTCCGCTTCGAGATCGTCGTCGCGTGGGTGGACTGCGATCTGAGTCGGCCACCTCCCGGTTCTGCTGATGAAATGGCAGAGGCGCAGACGGAAACGGACGTGGACGCGGCGTGGCAGCGCTATCAAGCCCGCTACCCATCCTTCACCTTCCACCGCATCCCGCTCTCCTCGGCCCTGAGCCTGCGCACCAGCTCCATCGACTGGTCCTCCCTGCCACCGCTGAACACGGACTTGACGGCGCCGCACGAACAGCTCGCAGACCTTTTGTACACGCGCCTCGCGACCCCGAGCTCGCGCGCCGACGTGCAGCGCCTGCTCGTGCGCCACCTCCTGATGGACGCGGCCGTGCGCGAGGGCTGCGACGTCCTACTGTTGGGCACCAACACGACGGCGCTGGCAGAGCTGACGCTGGCCGAGACGGCCAAGGGCCGCGGGTTCTCGCTGCCGTGGCAGGTCAACGACGGACCCTTCCAGCTGCCCTCCTTCGCGTCGTATTTGTCGGGACAGGGTCAGGACCAGCCAACAGCACCCTCAGAGAATGCGACAGCCACAGCAGAGTCGGAGGATGTAGCACCATCGAAACTATCCATCTACCACCCCCTGCGCGAAATATTCCGCAGCGAATTGCAGACCTACATAACCCTGACCACCCCGCCTCTAACCGACCTCCTCCCCACATCCGTCACCTCCCCCGCCGCTGGCGCCGCCGTCGTCTCCCACAAGGACCTCAGCATCGACGAGGTCATGTCGCGGTACTTCGCCGAAGTCGAGATCAACTACCCGTCCGTGGTCGCCAACGTGGTGCGGACGACGGGCAAGCTGGAGCGTCCTGGCGGCGCTGCTGCTGAGGATACTACTCGCTCGCAAAAGCAATGCGGATTGTGCGGCATCGTGCTCGACGAGGCGGGCGACGCGCGGTGGCGCGGCGAACTGGGCGAGCAGGCGCCTGAGGTCGAGGAGAGGAGGGGGAAGCTGTGTTATGGTTGCAGTCGGTCCGTAAATGGCTGATACTGATGGTCGACAAAGCGAACGAGAAATAAATAGATAATTAAGGATTTCTCTAACCATGAAGACATGACGATTATGCAATACGTTTTGATAAATTCCGGGTTCGTATTTTCTGCCCCCGCTAGCTACAAATATACAGACACGCATCTACCCTTCTTCAGCCTCCTTAGGTATGTAATGTCCTTCTTCGAAAAACACGCCAATATATCTCTCCCCTATATATCAACAATGCCAGAAACGCCAGATGGTATTATAGATTTTCTCTATCCGCTATGGTCGTCTCCCATAAAATCATACGCTCCTATATCCGTCTCATTCTTTCGTTTTTGTACATCAGGGCCATTGGCGTGGCATATACGTTGAATGTGCTAGGGATCATCATATACACCGTCCTCACCCCGTCTTGCTAGGCCCTCTCCTTTCTCCGCAAGAGGCCGGGGGTGCTGTGGCGTTTTGCGGCATTGGAACCGCCTTCTTCACTATTATACTTTCTCTTTTTCTACAATCATGCTTTTCTTTTTTCTCTTCTTCAAGCCTTGGTGGCAGGCAGAATAGAAGAAGGCAATATCCTGGCCTCGAATTTGCGCATGAGCTTGTTGGTCTGCTCGGCCAAGCTGAGCGTCAGGATGGTATGCGGTAAGATACGGGCTAGGTGCGGCAGGAAGCCCTTGTAGATGGCAAGCAGGCCCTCTGTGCGTATCGTCTTGCCGAGGCAGTCGAAGACGCCCTTGTACAGGTTGCCGTTCTGGTTATAGAGGCGCGACATGATGGTGTCTGCAGGAAGGAAAGCTTGTTAGCACTGTCTTTTATGCGTTACAAGCGCACAGAGAGAGGTCTGTCTGAGATTTTTGTAGCAAATAGGGGGAGTGAGCTTACCCGGAGGATGCATGAACACACAAACCACAAAGCCGCTCACCGCGCTGCTAGCCAAATGCAGCGGCGCGCCCTCCTCCATGCCCAGATGCCGTACCAGCCGGCGCTTCGCGAAGAAGTAAGTGGGCAGCTGTACACTACTTCCGAACCCCGTACGGATCATAGCAGCACCAACACCACGGTACAATCCCCTAATCCCCTCAGCGCCGTAGATCTGGCGCAGTCCGTCCAAGGCGTTGCGGTACTTGTGCTGCGTGCCGACGGGCAGGAACGGGCTGAAGCTCTGAAGGCGCGTCTTGACCAAGAAGAATGGCGAGCCCGCGGCGGCGCCGATGATGCCCGACGATGCGCCGCAGAACATGTTCACTCCCAGGCTCTGGACTTTGGCGTCGCCCTTGAACAGCAGCGGCGTCAGCGTCGAGCGCATCGGCTCGTAGAAGCCCAGGCGGCACCCGTTCAACAGAACCTGGTAGATGTACGCGCACCCGATACCGCGGTAGATGCCCTTGAGCCCTTCGTTCCGCACGATGACGCTGACGCCATGGATGGGGCCCCGGTAGTGGTGCGGCTGGTGGCCTTTCGTTTGGAGTTCGCCTTGCAATTGCATTCTGTTGGGCGCGCGCGCATGTTGGTTAGCTTCATTCCTTTTTCCATGGTGATCGCAAGGTGATTCGTTTGCGACGTGCCAATCGTTTGAGGATAAGGCGCACACATAAAGCCCAATGGCGGCAAGCAGCAGTGGAAGTATAGGAAACTTACCGAATCTTGACTGTCTCGAAGGGATGCGTAGCCGTGACGGCGCCGCACGCGGCAATACCGCCCGCTATGAAAGCTCTACGAAAGTGACCTCATCGTCAGCTTATGGATCCATTGATTGCGCGCGCGACAAGCGAATTGGGTAGGGATATGGCAGCTTACCCGCCAGTTGTCGACATCTTTGCGGTCGTCTCTCTCTTCCCACAGCGCGCACACACTCTCTCCGCACACAGGTAACAACGTTTGTGTGTTAGTTGCTTCGTTTGTTTGTTATAGTAGGAGTAGTTGTCGAGTGTCGGTTATTCGAGGGAGAAGGGAAAGAAAGAGAACTTTCTTTGTGCTCCGTCAAATTTCCCACGAGGAAGGGAGAGGACCCCGAATTCTTGGAAACGTTGCGACAAAGCTCCGATGTAGGACGAACCCACTCGGTATACGACGGGCTATCGCTGAAATGGACCCGGTGGATATTCCTCGTGCGATCACATAGGTACGTAGGAGGAGCACTTGTATGTACGAAGAAAGCAAAACGGCCGGCGAATGATACACAGTAGTAAAATTATATCGTGGTATGCGGCATGGAGTTGGCAATGAACGAGAAAAGTCAAATGTTACATGTCAAGCTTTCATTGGTAATCACCATTGCTGATAGTGACCCAGCCCTTGGGATTCGATTCTTACCCAGATGATCGGGTCGCAGCTACCCCGTAAACCTCTCTCGGCCGTCTGCGTCTGGGCAGCATTGGAATTCCCTCTTCAGTGAATGGTCCGAACTCGGTAGGGTCCCCTGCTGTGGGGAGAGCTGGCTTATCCTAGCAGTAGCTCACGCCTACTACGGCAGCCAACAACCACCCGCAGTACATAAAGCGGTCGTAATCGGCTTAAGAGACGGTGCAGGCAACTTGGTAATTGAGGGCAATCCGTCCCGAATGTACTAATCGCCAAGTCCCTCAGCTAAAAAGCAAGCCGGTTCGGTTTAGAGCTTGCGGCTTTGATAGGTGGGGACGTCATGGTGTCGATCTTTCCATGTCATGTCGCAAGGCGGCCTGCCTTGCAATTGACGTATACAAGACCCTATGTTAGAGGGGGTTTGATAGACGAAAAATAAAGCAAGCATCCTAACGTCAACCCAGGATTATGTACAAACCCGCCAGAATGTCTCTACCAAAGTCCTCGGCACGGGAAAGGCGCATTATACTTCCCGGGTATACTACCCAAGTAGATATGGTCCGAGTCTATTGGTATGTTGCCCGAGTATCATATCATCCTGCGAGCACTGAAATGCGTAGCCGTTGTATATTTTTGTTACGCCTGGTCCTTTTCGGTCCCATTGGTGAAAGTAGTATATAACTCAGTACGGTCCAGCTTCACGATAGCACAAATTAGACCCTTTGTTGACTGAAAGATTGCAGTGTAATAGACATTTGTATTCTGTCCCTGGTTTCATCTGTGCTGCAACTCATTCATTAAGTAGCAACTCTGGTTCCGGGACAACGTGTAGATATGCATGCATACTTTGCTCCATCCGGTCTTTTGCTCTGTCGTTGTCTCTCTCTTCTTTCCCTGCCATCAGCCAGCCTCGTGTTTTCGGCTGCCTGCGTATGCAGTTCTCCTGATTAGCCTTGGCTTACCCAGTAAAGCAAACTCCTGCCAATGCATAACAGGACCTACAATATGCACCAAATCCTTCCCGCTATGCCCTTGACCTCGAGGACGTGATTCCTGCCATAGACTGGGAAACACACGCAATGAGACTTAAAAATCAAAACCTTAACGCCAATCCTGATGGTATCACAAATTCTAGACATTTGGATGAGCATTACGACAACCTCCTGCTTCTCAACTCAGAAGGACCAGACGGGAAACAGCCTGGGAGCACCCTTCGACTGAGTCGTCATCTGAGGATCCCTCAGGGCTCTTTGAATGGCCCGATCCGGTATCACTGCCTGCGGCTTCCTAAGCCGTGTTCAGGCCAACCCTGTTCGTGGCCGCATCGAGACTGTTCATAGCGCCGGGTCTAGATATATCTTGAGAAGCACGCCCAGCATCTCCGTCAAAGACCCATGGCCCGGCGTCATTACGTGGTGTCAAAGGTCCCTCGGTGCAGTTCGCCAGAGGAGCTCCAGTCGGGGACGGTGTGCGGGTCCCGCGATTTGAAGATGCAGCTGCAGTCGTCGTTCGAGAAGTAGTGGGGATAGTCACAGGGCTCGTGGTGTGGGCTAATGGTGTGTTCCCAGCTGCCGGAGAGCTGTTCAATAGGACTGTGGCATCTCCCATTTCTACTTCTGGAGAGGCGGCTTGGGGAGTCTCTGCATTTGCCGGCGTTACGTTCTCACTCTGCGCACTTTGCGCGCTTTGCGTACTCTGCGCACTCTGTGCACCTTGGCGATTCGGCTCCGCTTCCTGTTGTGAGGCATTATCTGCAAATGGGTTTTCGCTTGCCTCCTCGGGACCTGAGTCGAGCTGCTGCCACTCATCCGAGACTTCTTCCACGTCCATATCGAGGTCCGCTGCAGCTCGACAATTTGGGCAGGAGAAGATAGGGTACGAGGGCCCCATCAACAGTTCCCTGATACACTTGAAGTGCCATGTATGGCTGCAAGGAGCCACGAAAAGAGACTGGCAGGGCTGTAAGAGCGTCAGTAAATCCCATTTGATCAAAGCACGCCTGTCCCATGACAAACTTACAGCGATTGCGTTTAGGCATATCGAGCAATCCTGGGCGTGCGCGGCATTTGATGCTGCCGAGGTCATATTCCTAAGTCGCTTGTGCGTGGCCATACTACGTTCAGATCAGTTCAAAAATTCCTTCAAGACAGAGGCAAAAATGCTTACTTGAAGGTATTCGGCTTTGCTTGCCAACCTCGATTCAGCTCAATCCTCATCTTGACGCAACGGAAAATCATCTCCTCTCCTCCTCGGAAGTCAATTCCCAGCTGCACGATATCTCCATCGTTGATCGAGAACGGCTTGGATTCTGTGCCTGGCGGGCTGAGCCGGATGTGGTTGAGAAATGTGCCCGATGAGCTCTTGACGTCCTTGATGTACCATTTACCGTTTTCGAACCAGAATTCGCAGTGTCTTCGGCTGACGACCTTACTCTTGAAGCCTACGGGAGCGGACGAGGGAGCGTTTGACGGAACGGGGGCATGGTTTTCCCTTTCCGAATAGCGTCCAACCTTGATGATCTCCTTGCCAGTCGGCAGCGTACGCGAAACGGGGGTAAACGACAATGATTGACGATTCGACCTGGGGTCGTAATGAGCGGAAAACCTGATGCTCGGGAGCGCATCCGCGGGCAAGTCGCCCGTTGTGGCTGATCGTGATCGTGTCATCTCTGCTGAGTGACCTGCAGGCACTTGTTCCGGGCCGGTCAATCCCGATTCGTTATTGGGGTGATTCCGGTGCTCTGCAGGATTCGTGGAAGTGCAGGGCTCGGTTGACAATGGTGAGGCACCAGAACTCGTGATGTTTGATGTATTGGCAACTGGCTGCGAGGTAACTCGTCGTAGTTGTTCTCCGTTCGTTGTGGACAGCAACGAAGGGCGTAATCCGTTCTGATCACTAGGTTGGTTGGGTGCTCGTGATCGTTGCTGTTCGGTGGCGGCCGACGCTGTTACGGATCGCGTGAGGTTGGCAGTTCGACCGGGTTGCTGAGCATGGGAAGCTGAGGAGGGTGAAGTTGTGCCGGAATTCGAATTCGGGGAGTGACTGTCACGGGAAAGAATATGGTTCTGCGTGTATGAGCGCAGATAACTTAAACCTCGTAGCCTGCCTGTCCTACTGGTGTGATGGGCAGGAGATGACGTGGGGGGGAGGATGCAGAGTTGTTGACAGAACCAGGCTGCAAGATGCCCGGCGACGGGGCGGGCTGGGTGAACATTTGAATTGAGTGAATGATGTTTTTAATTTGGGGGGGGTGGTCTTGCGGGTGGGTAGTCGGCGGATCTGCGACGAAATTGCTAAAGGGCGTAAAGGCGGGCTGACCGACAGGATCTTGCACCAGCAATGCAATCGATCTCAATGGGCAGCTTTTCCGGTGCGGTTGCTCTGTATCTTTTTTTGCCGCAACACATACACCAGCGTGACCTGGTATGGATTATCAATGCTCCCTCTTCCCGCGGCAAAGCGGCGAGGTTTTGCTTTGCTTTGCTTGGCCTGCACTGGGCTGGCTCTGGGATCTTCGCTACCGCCGTTTCCCTGGAATCCCGGGTGGTTGTTTGAACGGTTCTGATAACGAACAAATTGATTGAACCTAAAAAAGAAGAGACCTTGGGTAGGATTGGAGGCCAATGCGATAGGTGAACAATAACAGATTTTCCAGGCAATGAAAATCCTGACCGAGCAAAGGCCGTTGCCCCCAAGTCAGTTGCTGGGCGAGCGCTCGTTTCAATGGCCTTCTGATCCGGGATAGAGTTGTTTCAACGTATAATCAGCGTGTAAGTTGGTTGCCGGTGATGGATCAGTGGGGTTGGTGTGCAGTGAGTGAGTGGCTTGCTTCTTCTTGTGTGGACAAGCTAAGGCAGAGGAAAATATGGCGAACGTAGCGGATGGACTGCTTGTTAGGTACTTTTTGGGCATCTAGGTATCCCGATGCGGTTCTCTCGTTTTTCTTTTTCTTTTCTCGAAAGACCGAGAAACCGTCAAAGAAAGAAGAAAAGAGTCGGGGTTGTGAAGTTGCGAGGATTGCAAGCAGGTAGTAGCGTGTCCCCGGATGGAATACGGACGGGTCGGGTCATATGTATGTGAATGTTGAGATGAACGAAGGCGAAACTCCCCGATAAGGAAGGGAAAAAATTGGAACGGGTCTTCTTTGGGACTTGATCCGGTTGCCAGTCAGGTCGTCGGGTTATCGAAGTTACATAACTTGGCCTACGTACCTACGGAATTGCAAGAAAAAGGGTAGGTAGTAGTTGGCCTTGAGCTGGAGATCAGTCCAAGTCCACTGCAGTACTAGCAACTGAAGATTCTACTAAGCTTAGTAGCCCGTTGAATCGATTGCCCGATAACTGATTCGTTGAATTGAAGAAAGGGATCTTCTCAAACTTGTTGCTGAGGGCCGATGCATCAATTGCCGTATTGTTATTATTAGACCGTAAGACGACATCAATCTGCTTCGGGTTGCTGTCTGGACGCGCAGAGATGTACTTTTATCAAGGCAATGCGAGTTACACAGTAGGACTGGCCAGGATCGTGGAACCCGAGCCTGGCTCCTGGCCACTGACGCCACCGAACGGGGTCTGGCAAAAGTTGGGGGTGGGTTCTCCCTGCTGCAGGAGGTTCGCTGTCGCTGTGGGAGGTGAGATGAGCGGGCGGGGGTCTCGGCGGTCGGGGAGGGGTTAGGCTGGTTTTCCTTAGGCTGTCTCTCCGCAAAAATGGCTGGCAGCTCCTGTCCTCGTCAGTGGCTAGACCTTTTCAGGGGGCGGTCCAGAAGGAAAGTCGGCCTAGAATCCCAGATCTCTTTATCTCCTCGTCCCTTCTTCTTAGCCAGCCCCCGGAATGTTTGTCGGGCGCCGAGTTTGCTAGAAGGTGCCTCAGCCGCAGCAGGTCTTTATTAGTTGCACTGCACTGCACTGCACTAGGAGGTCAGGTCAGTAAGGCAAGGTGAGGCAAAGTGCCGTACTTGGTAATTCCGTAGCAACCTTGCAGGATCTGAAGCACGAGGATGACAGAAGTCTCTTTCAGAGGAAAACGCCTAGGTTCAACTATTGCACCACACCCGACGGTTGATTTCTTGGTCAGACGTTGCAACTCTAACTAAAACCCCACAATCCACGAACACGCGACCTTGATCTCGTTACTTCTGGGTCTGCGTGATCGCGTCCCTATTCGGTCTCGAGAAAGCGAGACACCACTCATTAAACCATTCGCATTGCAATGCATCTGCCGTACTACCTATGCAGCTACTGCATACTTTATTGTTTACAAGGCAATGCAAGGCAATCTTCAATGACTTAATCTATGTAAGTAGGTCGGTAGGTCGGTAGCTTTGATGTTTGGGACTCTCAAGCATCTGTTACTTAGTAAGACCCGTCAAGCTCTGCCAGATCGATCTTAAGACTTCACCGAGACCTGCAGAACTCTGACGATCTGCCTGCCAGCAAACATGGCCAACAAGCATCGCCAGCATCACCCTAATAAACCATATCTCGATGCCACTAGCAGCAGGAAACTCATCAGAGCCAGGCTCATCAACTTCAATCGGTTGCTGGACTGAACAGCCACCAGATATTTGCCGTCCCGGCCCGAACCACGGTAAGTCAGTCAGGTTTGTGCCCAGTTCGAGACAAGAATATCATCCGTTTGGAGCGGTGGACGATCACTGCCATATTTACTTGGACGCGTCCATGATGTTTCATTCTTCGCAGCGATACCTTGTATTCGCGAATCCGACGAGGCTCCGTGACTTCTACTGTATTGTGCATGACAGATGCGCTATCAGAGCTCCGAGCAGTACACACGGCTTGTTCGGTAGCTCAGTCGCATCATCTGAAGTTGTTCAGACTGAAGAACTTGTCACATGACTCGTGATGCATCGACGTGATCGACCATCCTTCCCGTCACGAGAATATGCTCCTAAGGACAGGTCGTTGGGTCCTGCTATACTTAAAGATGAGGCTGAACTGGCAGCTTATGTTCACTTTGAGGCTCATTATCTCCACTATTGTAGGGGCCGGCTTGAATCGCATTGTGGCGGGTGTCGTCAGATAACGGCAGAACACTTACTCGTTATGATCCAAGATCTAGGAACTCGGTATTGTAGGCTCGGTGTATATCTCCGAGGGGCACTCATCCAAGCATGATTATCTGACTCTATCGCGATCATCGACTGCGCGCTCCGTTGAACGCATCGCTAAGAAGTTTGATGAATTGATAGTCATGGTAGTCTTTGTCTTCTATCCATCTGAAGTCGTTGTGCGAGCTGACTGGTAAGCTTTGCGCGTATTGGCATGCTGCAATATCAAGGAAGAACAACTTTCACGTTACTAGATATCCTCTGGCTGAAGGCTGTCTGGTGCGGGATGGCATGAATCGCCGTCAGTTACCATAGATTTCACTTTGTCTGGTTCATTCGGGTCGTTTCCCGCAACCCTTTGGCCGCTTAATACTGTTTCAGAAACTGCATCTGAGTGTAGCAGCAGATCTCTGTCGAGTTTGCAGGATGAATTTTCGTATTCGGCGATACAAGGCCATGAACTTTGAAGTTGCTGTCGTCGCATTGCGCTGGACAACTACGCAAGCTCGGTGAGTTATTGAGGCCATTCTTTCTTCAAGCCTTGGCTATTTACAACTCGAACATATATCAAGGTCTTTTCATGCTCAGTATGGGGGAAAGTGGGATGTCGTGGCGGAGAGCATGCTTTAAGCAGTCCATACTCCTCACCTAAACGGTATTGACTCGAAGCATTGGATGAAACGGAGCCCACCTTATATGATCCTATTAATCAGACCATAAAAAATAAAAAGGTTTCTTGATATAGCAGAGGGAATTAAATTGCTACCCATCTAAAGCACAGTCGACTCCTTTTTCACCTGTTAAATAGCCGCAGTGAGTGTTATGTGTGTTTAGCACAGTAGGATTCTCCTCAATTAACTATCCAGGAATTTGAGAGAGTTTCCCTTTCGCCTTCTCCTTGCTGATCTCAACTCCTCCTAGCTAAACTAGCCTCATAACTCGTTGCAGCCGAGGCTTGGTGGATTAGTCTTGGAAATGCGGCAGTCGGCCATGCCGCAAAGTCATAATCTGTCGTTAGTTTTTGTCCTATTTCGAGTTCATTTCAACATATCAGCGAACAAATTTGTGAAGCTTGCCCTTTTTCAAGTTAGGTGGGCCTGGTATGTGTATCTGGAATTAGGGGTATGTTTACGGGAATAAGAGGACATAATTAAGGGGATACAAGTGTCCAAATCCACTGACTAAACACGCGGTTCCCTGGAAGTGACTCTTTCAGTTCATGGACACCTTGACGTTGTCTTAAGTGCTTGTACTGACTGATAACTGTGGCATAACAAGCTAAGATTATCTTTGCCTTTGCGATATCATCTCTCTAAGGACATCCCTTTCAATGCTGAGAAAGCTCGCTGGAACTAGGAAGACAAGCATGGCGATAGTTGTTTATATTTTTAAACGTTTGTATACACGTAAACAGTTCATTTAAAATATAAGAGGCTGCTAGACTTATATTAAAAAATACACCTATCACGTATACTATATATATGGAAAGTTTTGTATATAACTTATTTTCAGGGACTGGCTTTACAGGTACAATTTTGCAATGTGTAGCCAAACGTCATTGCATAATAGCTATTTGTATAAAACTGCCTGAGATCTTTTGTCGACTATCGTGACACATATCTGGCTGTATCATCATTAACAGCCCTGGTTTCAACATTGAGCCACAAGGAGGTAAGATATTGTCTTCAGCCTTTCGCCATATTTGTTTTATTCAGGACCTATCACATAAACTTACCGAATGCCACAGATGGCGGTTGTCATACGCCCAAGTGTAGCTGGGAATGGTTCGTTTCGCTCTACCTCCATTGCAAGTTCATGTAAAACAAGGGTATATCTCGCTGCGTATCTATAAGGGGCTTTTGAGGCTAGCAACCACCAGCACAAACACAAATCTCTCAGGAAACACAGTCTAAACGACCCATGCGTCTCATACCCTTGATAATGGAGAGATATTGTGTCGATATAAGCTGATAGAGGCTTCAGTCGATATCTTGGGCCCCCTATTTGAACTGCTCGCATGATTTCCCCTTTACAATACTTTCGGATTGGTATATGATATGAAGACGTGTAACGCCATGGATATGAGCTTGTCGCTTTTGATGGCTGGTAATCTATAATCTCGAAAAGGTTAGCCTTCCATACCCACTGAACATACGACTTGGACGAGCCAGCCCTTGATTTGAGCTTCACTGTCCTGGCAGGCTGCTGTGCTGCAACGCTAGGCTTTTCGGGACAGACAAGAATGAAATCCAACAACTCGTGAAGAGCGAAGGGTAAGAAGGAACTGCATTCAACTCAGTAGTCATGCTGTCAGGCAGGCTTGGGCGGTGGTCGTGGCAGTGTCAAGCCAACATCCGCCCCTAAACGCCAACGGCATCGAGATCAACTCCCCTCTCCACGAACTGACAGTGAAAAGCACCTGATGACTCCGGGCTCACGGACCGCCTGTCAAACATGGGGCCCTGTGGGCGAACCCGGATCTAGGATTCGTTCCGGGTGTGCTGCATGCCCATGTTACATCGGAAACGGGGCGGGCGCTGCCTGTCGATCACCACCACACATTCGGTAGCATAGGCCGAGAACGCCAGGAACCGTCCTAACCAGCCCAGATAGACCAGTCAGATGAAGTAACCTGTTCGTGGCTGACCCTCAAGTTCTCAGTGCAGGCCCCTTTTTAGGGCAGCCGAAGTTGCCGACCGGAACATATGGCCTGAGCAGCAGTGGATTGATGGCTGATCTCGGAAGCTCGCTCCATACCCCCGATATCCTTGAAGCTTGAGCACCGATAGCCCTGGCGATCTTGTCTGCATAATCTCCTGACGACACGTGCGAGGGGTTGTCTGCGTACTTATGCGTATCGGCATAGGAAAGGGTTGGGATATGTTGCGAGCTTCACGCGGCAGCTAGACCCAATAGCTGTGCCGGATAAGCTCATAGCAAGAGATGTATCCGCATATGAATAAACACTTTGTTCATGATACTACCTCTCGGTGCCGTTTCCTGGTCTTGCATGGAATGCATTTTGACAGAATCTTTGGGTAACAGGGTAGCAGTAACCGGGTCTTGTGGGGAGTTGGCCCTGTAATATAAACGAACGGTCGGGGAAAGGTCGTTTTTGGACTACCAGGCTGGGAGTTCGTGCCGAGAGATTGTCTCAACTTCTGGCCCTTTGCGGCTTACTCCCTCGTTACCCAGTACAACAACTCAGCTCAGGGCAGTTCCCGGCCGAGAATACCCGGCTCCCGGCAGCCCGAGTAACTCTTCTCAAGGGATACTAAAAAGGGGGAGCTGAAATTGTTAGAAGAGCATTATATAGAGGAACCAACAAGCATTCAGCATCCCTTGTTGCGGCGTAGGTGTTATTTCCCTGCTTTGGTGAAATGAGCGCCAGCGCGGCCCTTGTTCCCCCTAGCAATCAGCGGCTGAGGTATCGTCGCCAGTGACCTGATATGTATGCATGTACGCAAGAGGTAGCTCGTTTGGAAAAGAAAAGAGGATGACAGCTTACCTGCATACAGCCGGCCCAGCGCCAATGACACCTCGTTTTACCGGAATACCACCTCAGCTGAGCTCGTCGGTATCCAATCAGAAACCGCATCCCCGAGACCCCATACACCACCCGTCACGCACCATCGGAGAGACACTGCCGACATCTTCAGCGTGGCTTACGCCATCGTCTTGGTATACTCATGGGAAACAAGGATCTAGATACGGAGAGAAAGACAGATGCTGACAGGTTGGGAGAGAGAACACTATTTGCTTGCTGTACTGTCAGCTCGACTGGGCCTTGACATGATTGGCCATTATCATGAACCATATTGCTCCGGTGCAGTGGTCAGCACGTAGTATCGGCCCTCCAACACCATGTGCCACGCCGCCGGGTCATTTGCTTCTCGAGTCTCAGCCAATGCACAAGCGTTACATTTCGAGACTCGGCATAATCCTACGTGGTTTACTATGCGGACTTACGGAGGAACTTCTGATTTGCGTCTGCAAATAAGACGGACCGGGTCGTACGAGCACAAGTCTTCTTTGAGTAAGCTGCGCCGTGGCTCTCATCATTCCTACTGGACTGGATAGAACCGACTTGAGACTGGACCGGGCCGCACAAGATCGAAGCTGCGACTGTCGGGAACTCCCTTGTGTAGGTCACGCACGCTTCAAGCCGTGTCTGCCCGGCCCTATAAATATGGCTGCCCTCTAGGTCTGCTTACTTGTGAATATACCTCTTCACCGGCTAGGATAGCAGCTATATACACTCATTCACTTTTTCAAAGCTGTCGAGGTCTTTGACTGGTATAATCACACCTCACCAATAATGAAGTCCTCTCTACTCCTCCCCCAACTCCTGCTCCTGGCGCAGTCCGCCCTCGCCCAAACAGACCCAACCTACGACGCCATCATCGTCGGCGGCGGCCTCTCCGGCCCAGGCGCCGCCAAGTCCCTCTCCGAAGCCGGGAAGACCTTCGTCGTCCTCGAAGCGCGCGACCGAGTCGGCGGCCGCGTCCTCAACCACCCCCTCCAAGACGGGGGCTACACCGAAGTCGGCGCCGAGTTCGTCGGCGAGACGCAGGACAAAGTCCTCGACCTCGCCGCCGAGCTCGGGCTCGAGCTCTACCCGGAGTACAACACGGGCGACAACGTCCTGTACCACAAGGGCGAGCGCTCGACGTACGCCTCGAGCCCCGTCCCGCCCGTCGACGCCCTGAGCACGACGCAGGTGCTCACCGTCATCGCCTCCATCAACGCTTTGGTCTCGGGGGTCGATGTCCAGAACCCCTGGAACAGCACGCTCGCGGAGCACTGGGACAAGAAGACATTCGATGAGTGGCTCAAGCCCTTCCTGTTGACCGAGTCGGCGCGCTTCCTCATCGACGCTGCGGTCGAGACGGTGTTCTCAGTCGAGGCCGACGAGCTCTCGCTCCTCTACGCCCTTACCTACGTCGCCGCCGCGGGCAACGAGACCACCAAGGGCACGTTCGACCGCCTCATCTCCATCGACGACGGCGGGGCCCAGCAGTGGCGCGTCGATGGCGGCACGCAGCTTCTAGCCATCGAACTGGCCGAGAAGCTCGGCAACGACAATGTGCGCCTCAGCTCCCCGTCAGCAAGATCACTAAGACTGACGAGGAGTCCTACACCGTCACGCTGAAAGACGGCTCCACCGTCAAGGGCGCCCACGTCATCGTCGCCATGTCACCGCCGCTCGCGCGCCAAATCACCTACGAGCCAGCTCTCCCCGAAGCGCGCGACCAACTGACGGCGCAAATGCGCATGGGATCGATCGGGAAGGCGATCGCGGTCTACGAGACATCGTGGTGGCGCGAGGAGGCGCACGGGTCGCTGACAGGACAAGCCGTGAGCGACTCCGGCCTGGCGCGGTCGACGTTCGACCAGTCGCTGCGGGAGGGACATAACCCGCCCGTGAGCGCGCTCATGACTTTCTTGGAGGCGGACCAGATGCGCGAGTACGACAACAAGACCGAAGCCGAGATCACGGAGCAGGTCGGCAAGGACTTCGTTGCGTACTTTGGTGACGCTGCCGGCGAAGTCAAGGAGTGGGTCGTCCAGCGCTGGGATCTCGAGGAGTACTCCCAGGGCGGGCCGGTGGCTGTCGCGGGGCCGGGGATCTACACTAACTACGGGCCGGCCCTGAAACAAAGTGTGGGTAATCTGCACTTTGCGGGGACTGAATCGTCGGACTACTGGATCGGGTACATGGACGGAGCTCTGCGGTCGGGTTACCGTGCTGCTGCTGAGATCATCGAGGGGTAGGAGTGGTTCTTCATCATTAGGGGCATCGCCCTGCTGTATATATGAATATAGTGTATGTTCTTAATTTTAATGATATGTAAGTAATAGCTGTATGGTGAAGGAACTTGTTGCCGAATCACCTCATTGAACACTCAGTAGCTTAGCCCCTTCTTGAAGCATGTACTCATTTGAAAGGCGGAGTAATTTAGAAGATCCTAATTTATTGATAAGCACTGATAGAAGTTGTGTAACTATCTATTTGTCAACTCTGGTCTTGGTATATTACGTTGAAATGTAAGAGTAAGGAGAATCTGAGGTCAGTGGCGCCTTTTGCCCTTCGACTGTGCACCCAGGTCACGATGCAACACAACCGCCTCCCCCTCACCCCCATTGCCAAGTCCTAACTCAAGGGTTGCTTTAAGTGTCATTGAACCAGTTTGTGACCGTGCCTCTATCGATGATGTTATAAGCCAGGCTTATAGTGCAATCTGATGAATTGTTGGTATTTGATGCTCTGATGGGTGACCTGTCGATGCTCCCCTCTCCAACGGGCTGCGCGCCAAGACATCGCGTTATATTGCGTGCTATGGGGGAACCTTGCAGGTACGTCCGGGCCTGGCTATTCTAGGGGTGACGATTTGAGTGATGACTGTCACATTACTTGATGGGAAGATTGTGACCAAAGGCGATGGTCCCTATGAACAACAGTAAGTAGGACCTTACAGCCCGCAGTCGCGGGAACCTGCATGCAAATTGGTCGCAACTGAAGCTGGCTGATGACCGGATATTAATGTAACCATCCTTGGTATTTAATATCAGTTCGTTCCCGTACCTACTTGGTCTAGATATCTTCATCCGTCTTTTGTCTGATTTCTCAATTCCTTCGTACAAGATGAAGGCGTCTCTATATCTGCCTCTACTTGTCTCCCTCTGCGCAGATGTCGGGAGTAGCGCACCTGGCTTCCTCAATGGACAGCCCAACGACGGCAAGGGGAAAGGGGCAATATTCTCAGGTCAGTGCTGTTAGATCGTACCCCTCTACTCTTCACACTCCTCAACTGTGATATGGGTATGTACTAACATATTTAAACAAATAGGGGGCACCAACAAAGCCATCGACCTCCAAAACCCAGACAACCTAGGCCAGCAAAGCACCGACAACGGCGTAGTGCCGAACCTGAAATGGAGCTTCTCCGACTCGCGCACGCGGATCCTGCGCGGCGGCTGGGTCCGGGAGCAGGTCATCACCGACCTGCCCGTCTCGGTGGATATTTCGGCGGCGCAGCAGCACCTGACCAAGGGGTCGATCCGCGAGCTGCACTGGCACCGAACAGTAGGTGGCTTGCTTACTCATTCGCACGCAACTTAAGTACGTTGAAGTTTAGAAATGCTGAGTTGTTGTACAGGCGGAATGGGGTTACGTGTACGCGGGTTCCATTCTCCTGTCAGCTGTCAATGAAGATGGCCAGTTCCAGGTCTCGAAGCTCGAGGTCGGCGATATCTGGTACTTCCCCAAGGGAGAAGCCCATACTGTTCAAGGTGAGTGATGCGAATTACCCTGCCTGATGTGGTGGATGCATCGTATCGCCATTTGCCAAACTCCTTGAGTCCTACAGGCCTCGAAGACGAAAATGAATTCCTGCTCGTCTTCGATGATGGCAACTTCGATGCGGTTGGGTAAGCATACCCCCGTCCAATTCTTAATGAAGTATTATATGTTCTTACCAAACGCCGCCACCAACCTGTACAGCACTACATTCAACCTAGACGACTGGATCGCACATACTCCCGTGTCGATCTTGGCCAAGAACTTTAACCTGTCCGAGTCCGTCTTTGGGAACGTTCCCTCGCCCAACCCCTACATCCAGAACGCCACACTAAACCCCCAGGATGTTACGGGCGGAAACGGGCCGCTGACCGGCAATGCTTCCTACGTATACTATGCCAAAGACCACCCCCTCGAGAAGGTCCCCGGGCGCGGTGGTACGCTACGGATCGTGGATACGACCACGTTTCCCATATCCACCACGATCGCGGCCACGGTCGTGACGCTGGAGCCCGGTGGCCTGAGGGAGCTCCACTGGCACCCGAATGTATGTTTATGTAGTAAATTTTTGTTCAACCTGTATTTACGGAATTGAGCCACTAATTGCCATGGACTTTAGGCTGCGGAGTGGCTTTACTTCCACAAAGGGCAAGCCCGAGCCGGTGTGTTCATCGGCAACGCCAATGCGCGGACCTTTGACTTCTCCGCTGGCGACACCGCGCTCTTCCCGGACAATAGTGGTGAGCATATACCCCTATACTGTTACTGGCTTCGTGCAGCAGAGGAATTTATTTGTTCAGACCGTTTAGATCTCTGACGACTGACCGTGTCTTTTACTTACTTAGGCCATTACATCGAAAACATCTCGCCCACGGAGGAGTTGGTGTGGATCGAGATTTACAAGAGTGACAAGGTCAAAGATATATCTCTGACACAGTGGCTTGCTTTGACACCGGCCAACATTGTGGCCGACATTCTGCGGATTCCCTTGGACGTGGCCAAGAGCATTAAGAAGGAGAAGCAGATTCTGATCAAGTAGGAGGCTATTAAACTCCCTTAAGCCAACAATTGAGCCACTTGGTTTCTGGAGCTTACTATCGGTCGTTTTGCTGCCATTGTCCCAATTGATAGAAACACTGAGCACTTACACCAAGGGCCAAGGGGCCGGTCCTTGGACGATCCGCTTTTCAAGCAATTGCACGGGGATCTTAACAACTGAAGGGCAATATGCGAACCACTAAAAGTTCTCCATGGGTCATCTGTAGATCTCGACTTGACTCAACAGCCCCGGATATCAATCTATATTAAGTAATCGATATGGTTCCTGCTAACATGATGTTGTCGTTGCCGTGATCAAGCTTATCACGAGGTTATTCCCCCTTGAGTGTTTGCTAGCTGTATCACCATCCTTTTCACCCAGATGGTACTAAACCCCATCAGGTGAGCGTCCCCGGCATCGTCGGTGCGGGGAACTCAATTGCGCCGTGCCCCGTCCGAACATCCCGAGGCAAAAAGTGTCAGAGAAATGACCAGAAATGTTCGCCATTGCTCTGGTGGCGGTGTCAGATTGATCTCGTAGCTTCATTGTACATTATCGTCCATTAGCCTTGGATCTGCCTTCATTTGTAATCAATCATCTATGCAATTGTACAACAACTCACAAACCAATCCCTACTTCGACTACTACTACCTACCAGACCTATCCCGCAATCTGACCTACCGACCGATCGACAACCCCCTATAGCCCATCCCGTCCACCATCCGCGATCGACCATGGAGCTCGACAAAGCAAAGCCCTCCTTCCTGACCCTCCCGCCCGAGATCCGGGAGGAGATCTACCGCATCATCCTACACCCCGATGCGAACCGCGTCGCCGGCCGCGACGAGTACACCGACTACGACTACCGCCCGGCGCTGGTCCTCTTCCGCCTGAGCACACAAATCTACTACGAGTCGCGGCGCATCTTCCGGGACCTGAACGTCTTCGTGCGGATCGAGACGCCCTGGCCCGAGGCCCACCACCACGTCGCCTTCGAGGGCCACGTCCCGATCCTCATGAAGCACGAGCGCGCCGCCAACTTCAAAGGCCACAGCCTCGCCGTCGCCATCGGCGCGCCCCACACCCTGATGCAGGAGGCCGAGCCGCAGCACTTTGTCATCCTGCTCGACGACCTCGAGAAGTTCGCCTCCACCTGGCGCTACGCCGACCTCACCAACCCGGGCCTCAACGGCTACCTGACCCTGACCCTGCAGCTGCGCGACCCCCACTTCGCCCCAGAGCTGTGCGAGGAGCCGCGCGCCGTGCCCAAGTGGCGGCAGCGGCAGCTGCTCTTACCCTTCGGCGCCGTCAAGGGCCTGCGCGAGACCGTCGTCACGTCCGATACCGCGACCACCGCGAAACCCTTCTTCAGCGTCGAGAACGAGCTGCGCGCGGCGCAGCAGGTCCCGCACGCGAGCCCCGCGGCCTGCCTGGCCGAGACGGCGCGCCTCAAGGCCGAGGGCACCAAGGAGCTGTCGGCGGGCAACTACCACTCCGCCCTCGCGCTCTACACGCGCGCATGGGAGGCGATGCACGTCGTCGTGAAAGGGCGGCAGCGGCACGTGCACGCCGAGGCCTTCTTCGCGGGCGAACTGCGAGAAGAACCCTACGTGGGGAAGAACGGCCAACTAGAAAGACTGGTGCTGCGGGTCCAGCTCGTCGCTAACACGGTGCTGGCCTACTTGAAGCTACAGGACTGGGACGAGGCACGGTTCTGGGGCATGCGCACCATCACGACAATGCGCCAGTCCATCGGGGCCCATGATCGCCATGACCTAGCGCCCGAGGACGAGGCCGTCACGGGCTTCCCTGCCGCCGCGCCCCTCGGCCGCATTTACTACCGCACGGCCCTGGCCTACAAGGAGCTGGACAACAAGGCCGAGGCGCGTCGCCTGCTGCGGGTCGCCAGCGTGTACATGCCGAATGACCAGAGCGTGAAGAAAGAAATCGCCGCCTGTGCTCTGCGGCTCGGCTAGATGGACCTGACGGCCCAGCGAGTGACCAGGTAACCCACACAATAAAATATCTTCCCAATCATGCAGTATACGTTCCCCTTTTGAGATCGACCTTGATCCAAACAGGAATGTTTCCTCACGGCATGCTCATAGTCCTAGCAGTAGTTAGTCGAATATTATACCCTACTTTTTAATCCATTGTCTCGTCAAAAGGCGTCATATACATGCAATAAACGTCTCTTCTTTTATCTATCGTATCGTAAATGCAGTATGAGAACTTTCGTAATGTCGGAGCTTCATACCCTAACACAATTCCTTTTCCTTCAACCAACCAACCAAGCCTATGCGGAAAGTAGATCAACCTCTTAATCCTGGCTGAACACACCACCACCCAGCTCAACCTGTCCCACGCTCCAGATCTCTCTCTCGTCTTCTACTTCGTCATTGCTCAAGCCCAGGGCGCCCTGTCCACCCACACCGCCCTCCGCCTGTCGCCTCTCCCTCGTCTGAGCACCAAGCCGCAGACCAACACGCTTGAAGTAATCGTTCATGCTCCTGCGGGTGTTGGGCTGTAACTCCTGGCCGGCGGGGCTCTGGACGAACTTCTCGAAGACACGGCCCTCCTCCTCGGAAACCGAGAAGAGCTCGATGAACGCCGCTTCGGCGGCCAACTTGACAGGTATCACCGGGTCTCGTACCGAAGCGAACACGGGACCGGCCAGCAGGGGAAGATGGGGTCGCACGAGATCCACATTGGTACGCGAAATTGTGCGAATGATGACCAGTGCCAGTCGGCGAGAGTCTGTGGGATTGCCGGGAGCAATGATGGTGGCAAGCGTGGAGAATATGGGTTTGGCTTGCTCAAAGGACGGCGTATGCGACATGAGATACTTGCCTGTCGCAAGGATACAGTTGTCCGCCACAAAAAGCTATATAAGCAGTTAGTCAATGCATCCGATGAGTAAAGGGATGGGTAACTTACGTTCTTGTTGGACATGCCCTGAGACAGGATCTCGGGCACGTCTTCAGCCAAGGGGCTGTCAAGGAGAATCTGGGGCGACTCGACGAATACGGCATTGATTGCGAGCACGGACGAGTTCGTGAAATGAGTGGTAGCGACACGGCTCTTCAGTAGACTGTTGGCAACATCTGCTGGCACGTTCTTGAGCAGAGCAGAGAGCAGCTTGGCGTTGGTCACCGTCATTGTCGAATCGGCGTTGTCAGTGTCCATATCGATCAAGCCCAACACAGCGGTACGCGAGCTTTCACCCATATTGGCTCCGGCTTTGCTAACAACCTCGTATAAGGCCTTCAGCATAGCTGTCTTGACACCCGCATCGGTCGTCTTGGATCCAGTTACCAGTTCCGCAACAAGGGGGTCCACACGGGGCGTGAACTTGATCAAAGTTCCCAGTGCCTTGGCCGCACGCGATCGCAGCACTTCACTCGTAGTATCGGCCAAGGATCTTGCGAAGGTACGCTGGAGTTGCGGCAAGAAAGGCTTGAGAGCGGTGGGCATCTTCTCCAGCAAGTTGTTGAGGGTGAGAAGAATGGCCGCCTTGACATCAGTAGACCTCTCGGAAACAACACGAATGAGCGGGCCGGTGATCTGAGTGACGAAAGGCTTGAGAGAGGCTTCGCTGGTCCTGTCCACAATGTCCGAGATTGCAAGTGCAGCTGAAGTTCTTTGATCCGCTGTACCGTTCATCAAACCCTGCAAGAAAATTGGCAGAATGGCGTTGATTCCCTTCGGTAGTTCGAAACCGGGCAGGTTGTGGCCAGCAACACCAACTTGAAGAAGGGTTTGCCTTGTAGAAGGCACCAGAGATTCCATCTCTTCTTTCTTGAGCTTCTTGGTGAAAGTGCTGAGGGCCGTCCAAGCAGCCTTGATCACATCCTTGTCACGATCGTCGAACGAAATCAACAGGGCACGGACGATGTCCTGGTTGTAGCGCGAATAGTCCACGGTAGCTTCCTCGAAGAAGTTGGCCATTCGGTACGCAGCGTTCGCTCGCTTGCGGTGATCTTCGTGCTTCACGAGTTGGAGCAGAACATTGATGACAGTGTTGAGGCCATCGTATTCGTCCATGGACAAGATGACGGTATCAATCGAGCTTTCAACATCTTTACGCATATCCTCATCCTCGTTGTTGACAATGTTGTCCATCAAGGAGTTGATGATGTTGGGCAAGCGTCGGTTCATAGCAGCGCCTGCCACCTTTGCCAAAGATGCCAAAGCTCTTGCATTGAACGCCGAAATAGGAGGCGTAATGAGAGTTGGGATAAGGTTGGGCAGAATGATGTTGGACCGCGTCGTCTCAGTGAGCAGCGTAAGAAGTGCCTGAAGGGCGTTGTCGGCTTCGTCATCAGAACGTAGAAGGTTGAGGAGGAACGGAAGTGTTTGATCGACGGCACGCTTGCCAATAATTTGTTGAAGCGAGTCGAATGCTTCCGCGGCAGCTTCTCTCACATCCTCGTCAGAATCTGTGAGAGCGGTACGGACCACTGATATGAGAGTCTTCTCATGGTCTTCCAGAGCGTCCTCAGAGGCGGAAGCAATAAGCTCCTTGAGGGCCAGGCATATACCCTGCTTAGCATCTGTATCTGTGGAAGTCTGTAAGCCTTCTTCCAGAGTTGGAAGGAGACTTGAGAGCACGCCGTCGCCAGCCTTTCGAATAAGTTCTCCAAGTGCGTTGCTGGCAATAACCTTGTGCTCCATGTTGGAACTGCCAAGACGGCGAATGATGATTTGAGTAAGGGTGGGCGTAAGCTCCTTGAGAGTCTTGGGCGTAGCAACGAGAGCCTTCCATACGCTGATAGCAGCAGAACGTACGGCACCGGCGGTATCGCAGCGGCAAATGTAAAGGGCAGCCAGAATCTTGTTGCGCTTCTCTTCACCGAGCACCTCGCGAAGCGATGCACCAGCCTCCTTGGCTTGATCCAGCTCATCTTCTGCATCCTCCTTGCCAGTGATACCAGTGAGATTGAAGAGCAAGTCACCAACCAGCTCAACCGAACTAAGACGGATCCTATAGCTGTCATCTGCAAGACCACGTTCTAACTCGGGGAGGAGTAGATCAACAGCGCGAGCTGCAAAGTTCTTGACAAGCAGTCTACCGGCACGCAGTGCCGTTTCGCGTATAGACTCGACATCGTCCGCAAGACCAGCGAGAATAGGTGGAATGATCTTGCTGAGATAATTGGCAAAGCTGTTTCCAAAGCATACCGGAAGGAAAATGAAAAGTGACATGAAGCCTTCTCGGATGGCTGCCTTGGACGACTCCACATTCTGTAGAATGGTAGGAAGTGTCTCCTCCAGCCTTGTTGTTCCAAGACCGGCCAGGACTTCGGAAAGAGCCTGCGCAGATCCCAGGCGATCGCCGGCACCTGTGTCGGACTTGAGTGTTTGCATGAGTCCGGGAATAAGGTCGGGAAGAGCATCTTCGCCAAGCTTTTCGACCAGCGAACCAAGAGCACGAGAAGCAGTGGCTCGCGTTGTAGGCACAGGGTCGACGGAAGCAAGTTTGAGGCCGGATACAAGCACGGGAAGATGGGCTATGAGATCCTTGCGCTCGGTCAAATGAGCCAAGCTTCCAATGACTTGAGACGCCTTCCGCTTGGTGTTGGATCTGTCTGCCAAACCGCGTTGGAGAACCCTTGTCACAAGCGCAAGAGATGGCGCATCAAGATAATGCACGAACTGGACTTTGATAAGAGAGTCCAGCGCAGTGTCAGTGTACTTGGTAGGATCACTGAGAGCCTTGAGGAGAATATCTGCGAGGCTCTTGATTTCTGGGTTTGTGATAACATCGCCGAACCGTTTCAAGCTCTTGTTGGCAGCAGAACGGACTTCCTTGTGAGTGTCGTTCAGTACACCAGTCAATGGAGGGATGATGTCTGGTAAGCTCTGCGCCAGCTGCTGGGGATCCAAGTATGCCATGGCACCTAGCAGTTCGCAAGCACCCTTCTTGCTACGCCATTGGTCATCGTCCAGACCGTTCAAGAGCGTAGGTAGAATTTGCTTGACACCAAAGGAGCTCAGCTTTGCGAAGCAGGCTTTGGCAGCTGCCAAGCAGGCATCTCTCACATCAGCACTGCTGTCGCCGAATCCAGTGAGTAGCTGGGGCACGATCTGGATCGCATATGGCTCAAAAAAGGCGACCAAGAACCAATGGTGCCAGCTCAAAGGCAAGGAAGGCGCCTTCTCTTTGCTGTGTCTCTTTCTTGTTCTCGGTTGCACTTTTGAGGCTGATGAGGAGGCGGTATTCGCGTAATACTGAGATACCCCTGCCGAGTACTAAGCCGGCCAAGCCGTACGCGGCGCCACGCTTGGCTGCGTAACTCTTGGAAGTCAACAGCGTATCCATGACTTGGTCAAAGTATTTGGATGACTTATCGCCGCAGGTTCGCACCAGAGGGGGGAGACATTCGGCCACAGCGTACTGCACCGCCTCAGACGGAGTGCCAAGAGTCGCTAATAACCGTTCAATAACGACGGGGATCTTTGAGTCGCCAGGCTTCAAATGCCGGGCCAAAGCACCGTACATTACGATCACAGCCTCGTTCACCCGGTCTCCAGCCTCCGAGCCCGTGTCTGGCGCTTCGAGAGTGCGCTCAAACATCTTCATCAACTTATCCACCAGTGCACGTCCATGTTGGTCGATAGCAGTGATGGCTGCCTCCAGCATTTCGCCTCGAACATTGGGGTCCCTATCACCTAACGGCCCCTTCTCCATGAGGAAACTGAAATAGCCATCGACTTGGTCTTTTTGGAGACAAGGAGCAAGTGTTTTGAGTGCAGCAGCAACACCGTGCCTTGCTTCCCACGGATCTGCCAGATCTGTCTTCTTTGGCATACCATAGGAGTCAAATCCTGCAACACGGGGTTTGGCAAATTCAATGTATCTTGATTGCAGGTTCTGGAGAACTTCGTCGACAGTTGATAGATGTGCCCGGCAAGCGTCAGCCAGAGCCCTAGCGGAAGCTCTACGGAGCTGACCGTCTTTGCTTTCCAGATAGGGTATCATCTTGAACGGCACATCCTTGGATACCTTGAATCCACTCTCGTCCCAAATCTCTCGTGCAGTCTCAATGTTTGTCTCGTCATCATCATGGCATGCAATCCAGATTTCGTCAGAGAAGTCGAACTCGCTCATATCCACCTCCGCACTGATTGATTGCAGCACTGTTTCGCGGACTGAAGACTCTGGCACAATTGCACCCTTTGTAAGAACGGATATCTCCTGAGAAGTCATGTTGGGGGCAACACATCGTATCATATCAGAGAAGCAATCCTTGACAATCTTGTAATGCTGGTTATATCGCTGCATTGAGGTGATCAATGTTGATATCAGATCAGATCGCGGTACAGCTTCCTCTGAACAAACATCTGTATGGAAAGAGACGAACTCGATGGCGAGGACTAACTGAGCGTCTCGTTCTTCCGCTGTGGCGCCAAAGCCACCGTGCTGCAACACCAAGAATATGAGTGAGAGCATGTAGACAACGGAAATAACGTCGAATGGGCGCTGTTCTCCAGCGAAGCGTAATCGGTATAGAACTCGCGTTATCAGTTCTTCCAAACCCTCCTCCTCAAGATTCTCGGGCAGACCGGTCACCCCCAAAGCACGCAGCGTAGCAACACCGATGAATGGACGAATCGAGCCAAGTCGATCTGTGACCTTATCTGCGCATGCCAAATATACCGTGGGAGCAGCATCACCAGTAATAAGGCATGCGCCGGCTTCCATTGCTTTCAACAGCGCATTTACCGCTGGCCCCATCCAAAGACTTGCCTCGGTTGGGGGGCCATTGATCAATCCTTGGATAATACCAATGCCACGCAGCAAGCGTGCAGCAAGAAGCTGCACTGACTTTCGGATTTCTGACTCCTTTTTCAGCTGGGCATTGACTTTAGCTTGCTCATCAGCTGTAAGTTTCTTCTGGGTGCCTTTCTTTGCAGCCAGTTGCGCTCTTAGGTCTTCTTCCCATTTGAGCGTATCATAGTCTTTGGTGTTCTTGTTAGGCAAGACTTGAGACTTCTTAGCAAGTACGTCGATGCAAGCAGTGCCTTCAGGGGTCCGGAAAATGGCTGCTTCCACTGGCCCAACATCCTTGAGCTGGTCAGGGTTTAAATCACCCCTAATCAGCTCGATGATCTTAGATGTCATAATCTCAGGTGCCACAAAAGCAAGGTCAGCAGCAGCGTTGCAGGCTGCTGTCTTGATGGCGGAAGACTTTTGCTCGAAACTTGTTTTGTCGGTGATTTCTTGCAATAGAGATGCCTCGTGTCTTAGCACCAGACTTCCGGGATCGAGGCCGACTTTGAGGCAGGATTCGATCCAGTTGGACCTAGGAATAAGGTTGGGTCTCGCCAAGGCGAGCAATGAACACATCTGTTTCTCAATGGCCTCCAGGTCGCGTTCTGTGCCTTCCTTCTTGAAATCCTCCTCTGTCAGGCAGATTGAGCGCAGTGGTAGGTGCAGGTTTGTCTTGTCGAATTTGGCCGAGGCAGCTACACTTTCCTTATCGCTAAGTTCGGTAGACTCGATCCATTGCCAAAGACCAGCAACCACTGCTTCGGATATCAGAGTAGGTTGCTTGGCATAGAGCTTGGTAATGGTCTCGCATGTTTCCTTGCGAATCTGAGGCGGTACAGTAGGGGAAGAGGCTAAGAAGATTAGAGCCTGAGACCATGCTGACCGCACTGAGCCAGGGGCTTCTGCAAGGTCCACAACTACAGCTGACAGGGCAGCGAGAAACCATCGCAAGTCGTCTTCGGCGGACAGTCTGTTATATATCCGGTGGTTAAGTAGGAACGAAGGCTTTGGCTCAAACACAAGACTTTCCTTGGATACTGCTGCCTTCTTAATAGAATCTTTGATAGATTGGCTTTCAACCTGGGCGAAGACTTGGTAGGCCAGAACCGTGACCACAAAAGCGCCCGAGATTAGGGTACTCTGCACAGCGGCAAGAGGATTCTTGTTGATTTCAGCCCAGCTTTCAGCCAAGGGGCTTGCTATGGATTCCGCGAACTTAACAGCGTTCGAGGGAATCGCTTCTTGGGCGTTATTGGAATGTGAGAGTACCTCGCCTGTTTTGAGAATCCATAGCCTACGCGCAGGGATTTTCTTGTCCGCCAGACCTTTGACGTAGGCATCAAGAACAGGCTTTGCCAACTCAACATTGTTTTGTATCTCGTACGAGACGCAGCAAGTGAAAGCCGAAAGTTCTGCAGCTAGCGCAAGCTCGTTGCCTTCTTTGCCTACCACTAGAGGAAGAGCAGCCGTGACCTTCGAAGCAATCGATGCGGACAGGGGCAGACTTTGCAGCATTTCTGAGTGAAGAACGCGCTGGTCGGCCGATGCTAATTTCCCAGACTTCAGAGGACCCAGAATCTCATCCGCAACTTGCTCCAGGGTTTTGAAGTCCTGACACTTCGAGACCGTAGTCACAAACGTGGTTTTGACAGCTTGACGAACAACCGGATTGCTCGACTTTACGTTGGCCAACAAAGGCTTCATCAGATGACCGCCCAGTATAGTTGACAGGTCCATGTCTTTTGGAAGCGAACTGACGAGACCTGGTACGAGGCCCAAAACAACCTCGGGAGCACGAAGCAGGCCCTTCTCAATTGACGGAACGACCTCCTTGGTTAGGTCTTCGAATGTGACGAAATCCAGGAAGAAATCCCGTAGGCCAGTTGCTATGTGGTCTGGGAGCTGTATTTTGGATCCAGCAATCTCCCGCGTGTAGAAAGTGAAATAGTCTGCCTTCCGGGAAGCGAGCACTGGCTTCGCCTTCTCGTGGCGAGATGATACCCCCGCAACTACACCCAGCATAACGGCATTCCGGGCCGTGGGCTGACCGGCTTTTGTCGTCAGTGCTTTTACCACATCTTCAATGAAGCTTCCACGGAATTCCTTTTGCCAGAAAGCGGCCCGCAGCCCACGTCGAGTGACGGTGATAGCTGAATCGGCCACCGAAGAGCGGGTGGGTGGCTGGTAGCATTTCTCCAAAGCAGCTGCGTTGGCATGGACGATATCCAGACCGAACTGGCCAAGCATAGGTGTAGCGGCGATTGTCGACAAGAGCAACCCGCACCACTCGACCAGTACAAAGGCATTGTTAGGGGCTATGCCGGCCTTCTGCGACTCCAGTCGCAAAGCATTTATGAAGGGCGCAACGACTTTGGGCTCGCTCGCGTTGGCGACAATAGAGGCAAGGCATGACTGAACAGCTCGTCGAGAGGGTCTGTCATTATAAGCAGGGTGGGTATCGAATAGAAGCTTGAGGACTCTGGGTGTTGCGGAAACTTCGACGGCTGTTTGAACGATATTTGGTCAGCGGCAAGATGGGGATGGGGGGTAGTGAGCTGAGGCGCTCCACAGCACCATAGGACGGCTCACAATTCTGCTTGAATTTTTCTTCAATGGACTTTAATTGAGCTATGCGTGTCTTGGTAGATGCTGAAGACAGGTCTGCCTTCGCAGCGACCAAATCAACACCTGCCGGAGAAGCACCATTGGTAGTCGCTTCAGTCATTTTGAAGGTATAGTGAGAGATGGTGGGGGAACATGGACATGCTAGGCTGCCCAGCAATTCCGGTGGTTGTGTAGAGAGTCGACAATAACTGCAACCCGGGTCGCAACATGTATTCGCATTAACTCTTCAAGGACAGATGCGTAGAGGAAAAGCCCATAGAACAAATAGGTAGTGCTCTCGGCCTGACGTCCTGTTGCACATTCAACACCAAAACCGCATCAATCGTAAAATGTGGACGAATGCGATGTCAATGTGGGGTGACATGGAAGAGCTGCTACCCGCAGAATGCAGAATCAAAAATCAGCCGCCCGGCGAGCTGTTTCTGGAAGGCGGTCACACTAACGGCTGTGAAGTTCTTATTCTGGAGTGCCAAGATTTCGGGGCCACTGACTCACCTAAATAAACCGCATCATAAAGTATACCAGACCTGATCTTTAATACATAATGTACTGCCTGCCTGTGCCCGTGGATGTTAACAGGACTCCCGACTCACAACCAAAACAACCGTCTTGAGTCAACTATATAGGTATATAAAGATGTAATTATAGCTTCAGGAGAATATACAACTAGAATTGTTACATCTCAATCTTTTGTTCCCCATGTGTCTATATGTCCACATATGATACTTACTTGATTACTTGAGTATTCAACAAGCAAGCGTTGGTGCTGCTGGATCGTGCTGGTTGGCCCAAACCCTTGGAGTCTGTCAAAGGTGCTTCTAACCTGTACGTACCCTTTGTTCCGCCCTGCCTGTCTGCCCCGTGCTCCCAGCGCTGTAACTGCAAGGGGAAAATAATTTACCTCAAAACCAGCCTGCGGCTGACTGGCATTAGTCGTGCCATTAGTCGGAGATCGAACCGGTGATGTCAATTTGTGCCCCTCCATACACACCTGGATGAAGCTTCATCCACTAACTAGCACTTCCTTTGGTCTTTTCATGCGATGACTCTGCTCCCCTGAACAACCAGACGACTACCAAGGAAAGGACGCAATTTTCACATCGCCATCCATTTCTACCTATTGTTCGACCCTCTCCAGCGCATCCTACCATCAACTTGTTGCTTGCTTGCTATTGTCGCCAAGTCCCACTCTCGTTCTTATTTCCGTGTTCTTCACATTGATTGCAACGCCATCAAGTTCGACTGGAAACCTCGTCTTTATATTGATGGCAGTTCTGGCCGGCTTCCTTACGGTGTGAGCGCATAGGCGCTCGACATTCAATTCTCTTCCACTTTTTGCTTGAGATCTTGACTGGACATTCCCTCATTTCTATTCAATAAATTATACGCTTCGTTCACGACTGCCACAATGGCCCCCAAGAAGAAGAAGACGAAGGCCACAGCCAATCCAGCACGAGGCTTTGCTACTACGTCCGTCGCATCGAAACCGGTCACTCGCATTGAACAAGCCGAAGAGGCGATTGCTACACCAAACGGCAAAGGGGCCACGCCCTTGTCAGCCCAAGAAGGCAAAGCCGCTGGGGCGACACCAGAAAATGCAGCAGCTGCTCCGTCCGATCCCACCGGAGCTCAACCGACGAAGCCCGACTTGAGCCCCGAAGAGTTTGAGAAACAGCTCCTCGAGTCTGAACTGCAGCTCCTCGTCGAAAAGCACGCACAAAAGGTCAAGCGCGATGCTCAGCGACAAAAGACGCGCCTCGAGACGGATCGACGTTTGCTACGAGGACAGGCCGAGCCTGTAAATGCACGAAAGTGGCTACCGCAAGAGCTGATGGACCACATACTGGATTTGATCCAGGCCGAGCACCGATTTGCGGCGTCTTCTCTTGGGCCCGACACCACTAGTTCTGGCAGGCTGCTGCCCGAGGAAGAGCTCACGATGAAGCTCTGGACACTTCAGCAGACGTTGGCAAGCGCTGGTTTCACCGAGGAGAAGGTTGCATCTGTATTGCAGTACATTCTGGAGATTGCTCCAAACATTGGCGGTACCACTAAGGAGAACATCTGGGGCCTGGAAGAGGCTTTGGACTGGCTTGCACGTGAATGCAGCCGGGATGAACTCCCCGACTACGACCAGAGGGGCAGAACGTTTCCAAGGCTCGCCGACACCCCACAAGATAGTCCCTTGGCTTCTGGTGCCAACACGCCGCGACTATTAGAACCTAGTGGCACTTCTACCCCAGCGGCCAAAAATGGCTCTGCCAAATCTCGGCCTTCTCGTGGTGCTTCCCCGAAGAAGCCTGCTCCTGCATTTGACAGTGACATTGAGCCTGACGATCTTGTTCCAGTCTACCTAGAAAGCAAAGCTAAGCTTTTCCACATCCAGCGGCCAAAGCAAGACGTCAAACAGACCAAGGCTGGTAAAAATAAGGGTGTCAATGGTTCGCAAGATACGGACATGGAGGAAGCCAAGCTATTGGCTAAAATCGAGCACATAGAACAAGATGTTCTTTTCGACAAGATTTCTGCTGAACAAACTTGGCGAAATGAGCGAGTTATTCTGGAGAGAGAGTATGCTGCGGCTAAAAAGCAGGAAGCCGATGAATCGGAGGCCCGCAACGAGGAGCAGGACGACGTTTCAGACGATGAGGATGATGATGAGATTGCGAGAGAAGCCAAGAAGATGGCCACAGAAGTTCTCCAGCAAGACAGCGCCGATGACGAACAATCTTTATCAGACCTGTTTGCTAGCCTTCCAGTCCAGGAAGTAGACCCTAGCACTGGGAAGACTGAAAATGTCATCAACAGTACAGATGGGTCAAAGGTTTTCATCCGCCATTTTGGTAAATGGACTGGCGTCAGTCCCATGAGGGCGTTGGAAGAGACTTGTCGCTCAAGGGATCCGGCAGTAAAGCTGCAATACCGACTCATATCTGAAGCATCTTTCGCGAATAGACATGTCGTCATCGTTTCTTGGTCGAAGCCCCAAGAGCTTATTTCGACTGATATTGCTCACATTGAGAGCTATGCTTACCCGCTTCAGTTCTCTTTCGGCATGGCTGATGTAGCCACTCCTGATAGCAAACAGTCAGAAGCTTATGTCGCCACGGCTGCGCTGTTTGCTATTTTCCATTCTACGAAAGAGGAGAAGGTTTTCATGCGCTTGCCAGCAGTATGGAAAGAGTTGTGGAACGAATTTGCCCAAGCCAGAAAGAGCCACAACGATGCTCAGGACCGTGCCTCAATCAAGGAGTTGCGGCGCATGGTTCGGCAGAGGCAAGACCAGGAAGAGGAGGACGGTATTCTCCTACAGGGCGCTTTTAGAGGTCGTAGAGCTAACCAGTCTCTGAACGATTCTGGTGATTCTGGCTCCGATAGAGAGAAGGGCCAATCTATAAACCCCGAATTCTACCAAAGAATATGGGCCAACAAGTGTGGGACACCTAGATACCAGGCCATGCTTGTGAGTCACTACCTTTCTCCTCCTATCTGACTTCCATTCTAACAAATCGGTGTACAGCAATCACGCATGCAGCTGCCAATGTGGCATTTCAAGCAGCAAGTCTTGGATAGCATTGAAAGGGAGCAAGTTGTCATCATTTGTGGTGAGACTGGCTGGTAAGCAGTTTCTTTCCCACTTAAATGATATTTTCACTGATGAAAATGATAGTGGCAAGAGTACTCAGGTGCCCTCTTTTATCCTGGAGCATCAATTATCACTTGGTCGACCCTGCAAGATATACTGCACTGAACCTCGACGTATTTCTGCCCTCTCTTTGGCACGCCGAGTAAGCGAAGAGCTTGGCGAGGGCAGAAATGAATTGGGGACATCCCGGTCTTTGGTTGGCTATTCGATACGATTAGAGTCCAACACGTCTAAGGAAACGAGGCTGGTATACGCCACCACCGGTATCGTTATGCGAATGCTCGAAGGATCCAACGACCTTCGCGAGATCACTCATCTTGTTTTGGATGAGGTTCACGAGCGGACTATCGACTCCGACTTTCTATTGATTGTCTTAAAGAAGCTGCTTCTGCGCCGCAAGGAATTGAAAGTCGTCCTGATGTCTGCGACAGTAGACGCAGAGAAATTCTCCAAATACATGGGCGGTGCGCCAGTGCTCAACGTACCTGGCCGAACCTTTCCTGTCCAAGTCCAGTATCTCGAGGACGCCTTGGAGCTTACTGGCTATAGTATCGACCAGAAGCATCCTGCGGAAAAGTCAATCGACCTGGACGATGACCCTACGGAAAATGACAAGGATGCAGGCTCAGCGAGGGATGCCGCAAAGGACCTACGACAGTATTCGACAAAAACAAGGAACACACTCGCGCAGTTTGATGAGTATCAAATCGACCCGGAACTCATCGTGCAATTGATCGGGCGGATTTCTGTCGACCCGCAATATATCAATTACAGCAAAGCAATCCTCGTTTTCCTACCAGGTATTGCGGAGATCCGAGCATTAAACGACTTTCTGCTAGGGGAGCCCTTCTTCCAGAAGGATTGGGACGTATTCCCTCTTCACTCCACCATTGCCACTGAAGACCAAGAGCGGGCTTTCTTGTTCCCACCCCACGGCGTTCGAAAGATCGTTTTGGCAACCAACATTGCCGAAACTGGTATCACAATCCCCGATGTTACATGCGTTATAGACACGGGGAAGCACCGTGAAATGCGATTTGATGAAAGGCGACAGTTGTCGCGACTGATCGATACTTTTATCTCCAGAGCCAATGCTAAACAGCGACGAGGTCGTGCTGGCAGAGTCCAGGAGGGACTCTGTTTTCACATGTTCACGCGCCATCGCCATGATAACTTGATGGCCGACCAACAAACACCAGAGATGCTGCGCTTGTCTTTGCAAGATCTGGCCATCCGCGTTAAGATCTGTAAGATTGGCGGCATTGAAGAGACTCTGGGCGAAGCTCTTGATCCACCTTCAGCAAAGAATATTCGCCGTGCTGTCGATGCTCTGGTTGATGTACGAGCGCTCACTGCTGGCGAAGACTTGACCCCGTTGGGCTTGCAGTTGGCTAAACTACCTCTGGATGTTTTCCTTGGTAAACTTATCCTTCAGGGTACCATTTTCAAATGCTTGGATATGGCCATCACGGTGGCCGCAATACTATCCTCCAAGTCCCCGTTCTCGGCGGCCTTTGGACAGCGCACACAAGCTGATCAAGCTCGAAAGTCGTTCAAGAGGGGCGACTCGGACCTGCTCACCGTCTATAACGCATACTTGGCTTGGAAGAACGTCATACAGCAAGGCGCTCCGGTTTTCCAGTTCTGCAAGAAGAATTTCTTATCTCATCAGAACTTGTTGAACATTGAGGATCTGAAGGGCCAGCTCATTGCCTCTCTGGTCGACTCAGAGTTCCTCCAGTTAACAGATGAGGAGCGCCGCACGCTGAAACGTCTTCGGCATTCGAACCGTCGGAGCCAGTTCTTCGATATGCCTCACAGGGTCAACATCAACAGCAACAACGATGTCATCATGTCCTCAGTTATTGCTTGGAGCTTTTATCCCAAGCTGCTGATGCGCGAGAACAAGGGCTTCCGCAATGTTGGCAACAACCAGAGTATCAGTTTACACCCATCCAGCGTCAACAAAGGCAACATGGAGCTCAAGTGGCTCTCATATTATCACATCATGCAATCAAAGCAGTAAGTTGACCTTTCTCATTCCCTTATGGGATCTCTTCTTCAAACCAGAGCTAACCAAACCTCTAGGTTCCTCAATGCCCATGAGACGACTGCAGCCGAGGCTTTTGCAGTTGCTTTACTATGCGGTGATGTGCGGATCGATATGTACTCTGGTGTCTTGGTTCTCGATGGCAATCGAGCGCGCTTCAGCGTGCCGGATTGGAAGACCATGCTGGTCATTAAAGTGCTTAGGACACGGTTACGAGATATTCTTAACCGCAGCTTTAAGATGCCAGGCAAACTACTCACTGAACAACAGGAGAAGTGGATGGGAGTCTGGCAAAGAATATTCAGCCAGGACTTTGGAAAGAATTAGGATTAAGACATCCAGTCATTCCAACACCAGCCAAATAGCCAAATAGCCCATTACTACCAGCGATCACATCATTGACTTTTCCAGTCAACAGCCAATGGTATCCTGTTACTGCCAATCACCCCGCCTGCTTTGTGTTGTGCGAATGTCGATTTGTAGAGCTGACTACGGTTGGGTGTTACTGTCGTACCTGAATTTCAAGTCTGAGAAGGCAGGCTACATCTTTCGTCCCGTGGCATTTTGGAATTTGGTCTCGATAATCAGGAATTGTTTCCAGAGGTTGATGGCGTGTTGTCCCCTACTGAATACCATGGCAATGGCCCTGTCGGCAATGGATGAAATGTTGTGGTCTCGACCCATCTCTGTTTGTTCATGTGCTCCTCATCACGACGGAGTCTGTACTACGATACAGCCGCTATAGATCCAGCCAACCACTTCTTCTTATTTAGGTAGTATCATACATTTTTAGGGTGAGGCCATCACCTATTACGCTCACACTTGCGCGACCTACCTTCGAAATATGTGTTTCGACATGCGCAGTCTTCTTTCGGGATATGTCAATCTTGTACGTGACCATATTTCACAGCACCTACCGCTAGGTACCCCAATCTATCAACAAGATCACATGGACTGACGAAAGAGAGAACTTCCGAATTGGTACCACCAAACGATGAATCTGTCATCGGTTACAGAATATTGTGAGGCGCCCGCGTTGGAGGCTTTAGTCACAGACCAGGTGGAGCTGGCTGCCTGGAAGAACGAAGCAAACCCGCAAGCAAGGGGTACAGAAGACGAAATTTGACCCCTCGCCCAGAATTTTGCAGCATAGTTCTACTTTGCTCGACTGTGATACCGAGTCACACATCAGGAATGCCGGCGCTTCTCTCAAGCCCCGGGTGTATAGCGAAGCCCTCGGAATCCTACGTCCTGGCGTAACGACCAAACGGGACGGCACGAAAGCTAACAAAGAGCCCCACCGCCACATCGCTAAGGAGTATTAGACACAGTTCGGGTGACTTACTAGAACATCATCAACCTCTTTTCCCTCTCTCTTCTTCGAAAACCGAAAGAGTCACTGATTCAGACAGGCTCGGTGTTCTGGCATGATAATTGCACCCCTGTGCGAGTGCTCACAATGATTGCCTTTCGCCTCCTTCTTTGGGGCCTTGGGGTCCAGACCCTTTGGGCGAGCCCAAGCCAGGACCCGGACATGGACCTGACGGAGGAGATCATGCAGTTCCTTCTTGGGCCGAAAAACGAAGGAATCAGAGGGCATATTCGTGAGGATGCGCTGGCAAGAGGCAACACTCCTGCCAGCCGACCTCGGCTTGTCGCGAATGAAGAGACTATCGAATTTGGGGATACCCTTTGGATCGGTACGTCATCGGGCCTCCCTGTGTCGATCTAACAGAAACCATCATGTCAGCTAATGATTTCCCTGAAGTGGACCGTATTCTTGAGCCGCAGACAATCATTCACTTCTTCGAGTTTACATGGAACGGTCGCCTGCCAAGCGGCAAGTACACCGAACTTCCCCTTCTCGGAGACGACATGGAGCTCGTCACGGAACCTTACTCAGAGTGGGCCCCCGCGCCTTTTGACAAGCATCCGGAGCCGGCGGCTGTAGAGATCATGGCCCGCATCGGCTCCGGTGATGACAGCGCCCGACTTCAAATCGTCAGCAAGGACCTCCACGCCATGAAGTCGAGGTTATGGGAGGGCATCATGCCCCTGTCCCAGCGGCGACTGGAAGAGCAAGGGGCCAACGACCTCCGGAACTTTACGTATACGTCGCAGCTCATCACGCAGCTCATCAACGTCTTCCACTACCTGAACGAGCCTGACGTTCGTTACGCCCTGCGGGATACCTACAACCTCATCTATGACCACCTTGAGACCTTTGAAAAGGCTTTCAATGCCAAGAGAGCCCAAGAGTCGCTGCCCAGCGTCTCTGTTACCGCGCTCTGGGCCGAATATATGCGGTCCCATTACGAGGTCATGGAGAACAGGGCACACACATGGGTTTTGGAGATCCTGCGCCCTCTCAAGAAGAAAGTTCTAGCAGTGCTACGCGGTCACCAGCCTGACCAACTCATGGAAGCGGACTACGATGAGATACAATGGAAGTTGACGAACATGTGGCAGGATCTTAGCGAGAACACTGCACACGCCGACTGGGGTATCTTCATGCCCATGGACGGGTACAAAGGCTGCACTTCGCCATCGGCGACCCCCCGTAACATCACCACCAAGAAGAACCTTGCCCCCGATGGCACGGAGCCGATTGCGTTCTCGCCAGACCCAGACCGTCGGATGCGAGAGTACCATTTGCGGCGCAGACATATCGACCTCATGGCTTCGATCCAGGATGTCATGAAGGATGTCATGATGGATTCATTCATAAAGGAAGTAATTGGAGATCCGGGCTCTCCAGAGGAGCGGCACTTCAATGACCCTGAAGGCTTCGGGCCTCACATGATCATGCAAGCGAAAGCCCAGGCCGCGGCTCGCAAGGAGCTCCGCGGCCAGTCCATCACCTACGAGACGGAGCCCTGGCTGGAGCATGTAATACAGAAATCCGGATGGGGCTACGTGATCTACAAAACCTCCCAGGCGACCTCGGATGCGCAGTGGTCGCAGTTCACAAAGAAGTTCGAGGCCGACACGAGCAACTGGGGCCAGGGTGTGGCTAACATCACGGTCCGTAGTCCGTCGAAAATGCACTGGATTGACGGAAGCGACGTGGGAAAAGTCAATCCCAGCTTGGACGATTTGAAGAGGTGAGATCAATCCAGCAGTCAAACAGAACTGGTACTCCTTTGCTAGCACCTGCTAGCAACACATATGACTAACATGACCCGACAGTCACTTTACTACTTACATCGAGTCTGTTTCATTCCCAGAAAACTGCTTCTCGGACGTTTTCCTAGTCGCTGACGAAGCTTCGGTGGCCTCATACCTGAATACTGCTCCTCAGGCCAGCATCCCACGTGGGGACATTGGCCCCTTCATCTACGCCGTGGACGCGTTCTTCGACCCCAACGATCCCACTTTCCGTGCCGATGAATCGCCCTTCTATGATGGCACACTCCGAGTCCTGGGCAGCCTCATCTGGGACGACGTCGGTGCTCTGCTCCTCACGCAGACTCAGGGTTTGGCGGAGCTGTGGCCGTTGGCCATGGAGCACCCGCTGGAGGTCTACGTTGGCCCCACCGTCCAAGTGCAGACAGATGCGTGGAAGAGGGTAAGAAAGGCAGACAGGCAGGCATTGGAGAAATGGATCAAGCTGGTGCGAGATGACGCGAAACATATTCGCGATGAACTATGACAGCAGTATGGGCGGCAGGCTTTAGGCATGCTAGAGAAATTGCGCCTTGAGCTACGAACTTATATGATATGAGCAAATAAGCCACATTTCGTTCGTTAGACATAATGCAGCCTAGAATCCGGCGGGCCCGAGGACACCGAGAGACCAGATTGGACAAGGTAGATTCAGGTCAGCTCACCACTCGTATAGTCTTGCTCAAGCCCATCTGCAACCCCCTAAACGGTGCAGAGGGATAGATCTCCAGGATATGAACCACGTGAGACGGTTCGTTTGATTAGCTCTTCATTAGCAGCTGAGGTAGTCATACATAGCAAGCTGCCAATGGAAATGTAGCCTCGGGGCTGATGGGTGGTCTAGACACAATCCTCTATAACCATGGTGCAATCCTACAAGTGTTGGGCAGGCAGTTTGTCTGCTATGCCCCCTCGCGAATGAAGAAGAGTTCGTGATGAATGACCAACATATCGATGCCAAGATGGATATCAGCACCTTTGTGACACTCAGCTGTCTATGCATCGCCATCTATGCCTTCTCAGACCATCCACTACCGCCACCATATCGACTCATGCTAGCGACAGCGGCTTGCGTTTTGGTATGGAACGGGCTGAAGCTTGCATCCGTCCAGGTCGGGGCATTGCTCAACTCCAGAGCGTTCCGGAGGTTGATGCGCTTCCTAGCCGGCTAGCTTGGCACTTGGGATTTGCAACTGCAAAAAGGAAAGCTGGGGCCGAGTAAGCCACATCTCGATTCAATTGCGTTGTGGCTAAACTCGCATCTTGTGTGATAAGCCCCACCTGTCAGTCAAGCCACAAAGAGGGCTCGACTAGCCCCAAAGCAAACTAGTTCCACACAATCTTGCTGGTTTACTGCTGGGAAGGCACCACTTTCTGGTCGAAATTTCTCAATTACGCTTTGCCCGAAAGCCAAAGCCCCGAAACCACCAATTTTCGAGCGCTGTAGTTTAGTGAGAGGAAAGTCGTCCAGTTAGACCCCTCCCGCCTTTTTTCTCTTCCTCTCAACCAAAGGAGACCTCGACAACCGACCATCTCACCGGATACCAGCAATCAAGATGTAAGTTGCCCAAACTCACTGTTCGTCTGCGTCCGCCGTTGCGACATTTTGATATTTCGATGGATTCGGCGGGTTTGGCGATGGATATGTACGGATCATTTGGCGAGAGAGAGCACGAAACCTTTGCACACACACGCACACAAGTCAGCCCTGACTCGAATATCGGCATCATCGATTTCTGCCCCCGACCACAACATCACGACCAGCAATTGTCATGATCAATTATGCCTGAGCAGCCTTCATCAATAACTCTCGCCCCTCCGTCTGCCGATCCGCTTGTCCATCGAAATATGTCGTTTCGGCATTCCATATCTTGCAAATTGTGTGGCCCTGGAACATGGAGACAAGTGGGCTAACTTTTGTTTCCTATGAAGGGTCAATCTGCGAACCCAGAAGCGCCTGGCCGCGTCGGTCATTGGCTGCGGTAAGAACAAGGTCTGGCTGGACCCCAACGAGGTCAGCGAGATCTCCAACGCCAACTCCCGCCAAACCATCCGCAAGCTCGTCAGCGATGGCCTCATCATCCGCAAGCCCGTCACCATGCACTCGCGCTCGCGTGCCCGTGAGCTGAACGCCGCCCGCCGCATCGGTCGTCACCGAGGCTTCGGTAAGCGCAAGGGTACCGCCGATGCTCGTATGCCCGAGCAGGTCCTCTGGATGCGCCGCCTCCGTGTCCTCCGCCGTCTTCTGGTCAAGTACCGTGCCAGCGGCAAGATCGACAAGCACCTGTACCACGAGCTGTACCACTCCAGCAAGGGTAACGCCTTCAAGCACAAGCGCGCCCTCGTTGAGCACGTACGTTATACCCCGATCCCCGAGCTATTTCTACATCATATCCTTGGACATGCCATACTGACTTTCGGCTACCAGATCCACCGTGCCAAGGCCGAGAAGGCTCGCGAGAGAGCTTTGAGAGACGAGATGGACGCCAAGCGCGCCAAGACCAAGGCTGCCCGCGAGCGCAAGCAGGAGCGTGTGGCGGCCAAGCGCAACGCCCTGATGGGCGAGGCGGAGGAGAGCAAGTGAACAAAATCACCTCCGGTATTCTGAGTTCCTTTATAACCACGGTATCTGAGAAACGGCTGCATTCGGAGTCATTGGTTTGGGTCACCTTTTTTCTCGTCGCGCGTATCTGGAGGCTCGGAGGCATACCGTAAATAATGCGAATGAATCCATCGAGCTGTTTGCATCGGCATTGACGAATGAGAAGAAAATGGAAAGCACACGGTCTGGGTTTTGGTCTCCTGCTTGTGATGTGCCTATGTGACGAAGGGTCAAGCTGACGATAACGGCGTCCTGGCTGTCGGCCTCGGAACATGATTTTACGCATGTTAAAGTTACATAGAAGAAGCCTTCCAATGTGATTGATGATACATCCTACCTTGCTATCTTCCTGTGCATCTCGTGCTGTCGTCCCCTTCTTCCATTCCAACCCATCGCGGGGATTGCCGGTCAACACGTCATCAATACGTTGGGAGGTCGGTACACTGAGCACTTTCGCCGATGGGGTTTCGCTATCCTGTGTGTACCCTGCCTAACCAAAGCACAAGCGGTGTCCATCAAGGGCCCGCTGGAGCCAATGGCACAGTTCAATATCTTTGACGGTCGCCAACCTGCGGCGCAGTTGACAGCCGCTCAATCATGGCGTTTAACCTCTACACGCAGAGGTCTCTAGGACTCCGTCTCGTCCTAGCCGATCACCCAGTTATGGTCTGTGGGATAATCAATAATCTCTCATCTATGTAATTGGTGCCATTCATTGACTTTATGCTGGGTGATGGGTTATACCAGCATATTTATGTGGTTATGCCAGTTTTGTCAGTTGGGGCCGAGTGGTCGCAACGATTGTATGTCTTGCACCCCGACGCGTCGGTGTAGTCGAGCGCCGCCAGCATGCCCATCATGCCGTCCGGATGCACGGTCAGGTTGACAAACGGCTGCGTCCGCCGCAGGTATAGGGCTTGCTCCCGCGTGGAGCTGCAGTTGATGAAGGTCGCCGCGGTCGAGCTGGTACAGGGGCGCGCCCAAGGGCAGTCACCCACACCCCCTTTTGAACAAGAGTTATGACAGTGGATGGAGCAACAAAGTTAAGAGAGCGTCGCTTTTTACTCGTGTAGAGCTCCTGCATTCCTAGATTGATCAGACTTGGCAGGATATTGGTGTTTATTGACTGAATTTTATCTCTTACTCTCTTAAATGATTACTGCAAACATTAAAAAGCAGCCATGTCACGGAAAACTCAACAAGCTATTAGAAGCGACGTGACCCTCGGCCGCACGAAGGAAAGTGTCTGAGATATCTTCCTCCGATTCCCGCCGGGCCCCAATGAAACATGTCTCGCGATTCACCGACGACGACAAGGGGCATTGCCACTGCCATCAACAGCTGCAGCATCTCCGTTCTGGTAATCGACTTTGGGGTTCTGTTCATCGTCTGCGTCCCCATACTGCGCTGCTGTGGAAGCGTTGTCCTCTTCTCTCTGGGCCCGGAACGCACGAGCATCACCACCACACCGCAGCCCCGTCCATCGCCGTTGGGAACGGTACCACGATCATCACCATCGGCTTTACGTGAGAAGCATAGAGAAACAGGACGATCACAGCGGCAAAAAACGGGGCCCGGAGCATGAGCAGCTTGTCACGGAGATAACGGAGATGGAAGCAGCGCCAGAGAAATTGCTGCCGAAACCTACATGGGCCGCCTCAACCATACTTATCAACTGAAATAGGTTCCTCAAGGACTCAAATGCGTTCTCAGAAACTAAATTTACACCATTGCCCGAAACGTGTGCATGTCTAACATGGCTACTTGGAAGACTTGGGTTAGCATAGACGAAGATAGATGTAGCTGCTCCGACGAACAAGCTGGTTACGTCCATCGCGACAGGCCTCTAGAAGGACGAAGTATAGTTCCTGTTTCCGGAAGGATGAAGTCTGTTTCTGGACGGATGTAGCCAACATCACCCAATTCCAATGAATCTCACAGGAACTTGACCACAGAGAGCATTGAAGTTGCGTGCGTTTTTGCCCGGGGTGCATTGAGAGGAAAAGCACAGCGATCCTCATAACTACAATGGTCTCCTTTCCCTGTTGTCTGAGTACGCAACCTGGTGACCTAGAGGACGCTATGATCGCCGTTATATCTGTTTCGATGGTGTTGCGATTGCTTCTTCAATCCCTATCCTTACTTGTTGGGTGTTAGCTTGCGGATACGACGATCCAGATAGAGACCCGTAGATGGCCTTTCCTGATTTCTCGTCAAGTAATGGTATCTAAACATGCGACTTCAGGATCCCTTGCGGGTTTTACCACGCCATAATTTGGCATGTATCAAATTGTTTTAGTAGGGAATCTCGCGACCAGTCTTCTTCCGAGATATTGAAGGTTGACACAGCCCCAATCATCAACAACCACACTATCGTATCCGAGGGCACCAAACCACTATTATATGTGCGATTACGAAGACTTTGATCGTACGCCAACAAGATACCACGAAGAGGGGGCCGGATGTCTTGCCACTGTAGGGAAATATGAGAGGTAAAAACAAGGAGGCCACGTCGCATGGTCTCATCAGGCGGGCCAGTCGCGAACTTCATGTAGAGACCACGGCACATAACCGCAACCAGGGTCCCATAGATCATCGCCGGCGGGAGCAGTACCCGGGTTTGGGCTCTCATGCTGGCTAAGAGACAAAACGTCCTCATTGTCCACCAGGCTTTGGCCAAGTCATCGTTCAGAGACAAGACGAATCCCTGGTTATGGTTCATACGTGGGTCAGTTACGGATTTGAGGACGATCTGCCCAGGATACTCGAGTAGGGGGTTCCGAGGACTGAACTTCTAAATGAGGCTTGGAGTCATTCAGGAATGCGATGCCGAGATCGCATCCTTGCTCAAGAATAGTACATGCTTAAATATGGCTCATGACCTTTTTCTTTCTTCTCTTTGGGCATGAATTACCTCTTCATCTGAGTAAACAGCTTCAGATTGTTGTTCAAGGCATATATGACACCCCTAAGATCCACCATCTTCCGCAAACCTTGTCAATGCTGCCTGGAAGTCGTCACATTCTCATCAAAGTGTGCAGCGGTAGCCAGCTTCAATACGGTCCTGGCAGAAGCGTCTGAGTTCTTTTCATCTTCGTCGTAACCTGATCAGTTGGGTTGGCCTTACCTCCGTTTGAAGAGATGATGTAAGGCATATTGTTACCTGGCAGTCCCGTAGCTGCAGCCGATCTCCTTGAGTGATTTAGTTCGGACATCTTGATCAAGTTTTACCGCTCTTATTTTCCTCCCTAAAGGGGTAAGTGGGTTTGGATAGATTACAACTCCGAGGTGCAACTGCGGGAGGCTGATGGCGACGACTTGTGAAGTTCTTCCTCGGTGTTGAACCTATGTTTGTTTCCCGTTTTCGGAATAGCGGTCTTGCAACGACAAGAGTCCGATATCATACTCCATCTAAGACCTGGGCTAATAAAAAGGCGCCAGGCTTAGACTTGTGCTGATAAGAAGGGTGCCGGTGGCTTTTAGTCGAGTAACGAAAATATTGTTTCCCCGACCCATTAGACAAGTACGTGGCTGGTATTTATATTATTGACTTAAAATCCTCTATGTAAAGGTGATGAGACATCATGTCTTCCCAATAGTTCAAATACCAGTTCTATGTCACCTTCCTATTCTACCTTACCATAAATGCATGTCAGCCTCCATACGAAAGTCTGTCCAAATCACCGGCTGCTTCGATGGTGGCATCAATTCCGGCCTGGTCGAGACCTTCCAAGAGCGCGGATACCACGTCTTCGCCGCCCTCCGAAACCTCACCAAGTTGTCACCCCGTCTTTCCGCCGAGGCTGCAAAGATCAAAGAGAATAGGGACGTGAAAGCACTCCAACTCGACGTGCTATCCTCGGACTCCATCGCCGCCGCCGTCACGAGCGTGAAAGCAGCGGCCAGGCCCAGATCCTCCCGGCCCTCGACACGGACATCGACGAGGCCCGCAAGCTGTTCGGCCTGAACTTTTGAGCGCGCTTGGCCATGGTACAGGCCTTTGCGCCGCTCCTGATCCAGGCCAGGGGATGCCTCGTCAATAACGCGTCGGTCAGCGCTTACGTGCCGATGCCTTTCAGCGGCGCGTAGCAGTTTTTTTTTTATCTCACCCTATTCACCAAACCTTTTATTATGCCCCTACCTGTCCTCATCTCGTATATTAATACAGACCGGTTGTTTCTTTTCACAAACACCTACGGCGCCTGGCGTAACTCACCGACGGCCAGAAACGGAGCGCTTATAGCGAAAAACTCAGATGAAACAAAATGATACTGTAAATTTGAGAATGCAACTATAAAAGGTTTTCTACGGCCTGATTGGACTGTCTGTCTATAGCCCCTGGTCCCGGCATGTAACGTGGAAAAGGGGCGATTAAGTTTGGACTAAAGCGCTTCCCGCATACACTTGGCGGCAATTCAAAACCTCGGGAGGCCCGAGCTCCGGCTTCATGCACATCGACTTTCAGTTTCCATGCGCCGGTCAGCAATCACTCTCTTCTGTTCGGCATTGTGAATAAAAGAGACTCCCCCAAAATGGCTTCAATCACACAAATCATATCTTGGATTGTCCAAGACATCTACCATGGCTGGAGTCCTCTACCCCTCCCGCCCGCTGGCTCCTTCGCCGGCCAGACTGTTTGCGTCGTCGGTGGTTCGACGGGGCTCGGTCTCGCCGCCGCGGAGCACTGCGTGAACCTGGGCGCGGCCGAGGTCATCATCACGAGCCGCGACAACCGTCGGGTGAGCGTGGCGAAGGAATACTTAGAGGGGAAGGCGGCCAAAGCCGCTGCAGCCACAACAGTAGGAAAAGAGGAAAGTCCACCGCCAAAAACAGAATGTCGGGTGACGGCCATGACCCTGGACATGAACCGGTACAGCTCTGTGGTGGCCTTCGCCAACGACCTGAAGCAAATCCGCAAGGGACAGGGCGGCATCGACTTCATCCTGCTCAACGCGGCGGTCATTCAATCGCGCTACATACAAAGCCCCGAAGGCTGGCAGGAGGAGCTGCAGGTCAACACGCTGGGCAACGTCATGTTGACGCTGTTGCTTCTGCCATGGCTACGGGCGGAGAGGGAAAACCGGTCCTCGCCGGCCCATATCGCCTTTACCACCTCCACAGCGTCGATAGCGACCGATGTCTCCAAATGGGAGGGCTGGTCGACGTCGGGAGAGGGGATCCTGAACCACTGGAACAAGAAGGAGAATTGGCCGCCGGGCCTGTCGGGGGGATACCCTGTTTCCAAGGTCATGTTGATGTACGCGGATAGGGAGCTGAACAAGTTGGTCGTAGGACCCGATGGAAAGTAAGTTCCCCTAGATTTGGCGGTAAAGAACTTACATCGCATCGAACACCCCCTGTAAACAAAGTTGTTCACTGTATTATGTTTATCCTCCCTATCACTACTTCCATATCGAACAAGAAACTGACGGATGACTGATATGATCTAGACCCTGGGTAATCATCAACAGCATGGAACCCGGCATGGTGAAGACGGAAATTCAACGACACGTACTCGAGGACTCGCCTTTTCTGCAATTCCTGGCGCCCACCATTATCCCTACCATCTTTAAGACCTCGGAAAATGGTGCTAGGATCCTGATCATGGGAAAATTGACCACCGAGGAAGAGCACGTAAGTCCTAGCTGTGGCTTGTCGAGGGCCCACCAAGTCCCCCCCTTTCCACTACCCGTGAATATGACAAAAACAAAGATTGAATGCGGGATCTGCTGACCGTTGGGCTGAATATAGGGACACCGTCTATCTCGGGTTGTTCCACAAGAAGAATATAGAAAGTGAGTTCACTCCTTAAGCAAATACCATTTCCAAATGTCTTGATTAGCTGACAAAGAATTGTTATGAACTCTAGTATGCCCGTAGTCGCCAGTCCAATGGCGAAGAGGCTGCAGCAGATCGTTTGGAATGAGATCACCGACATCCTAACCAAAGCTGTCCCCGAGGCCAAAGATGCACTTGATGAGCTGAGGAGACAGTAAACCCCATACTGTTTCTATATCTTTACACATTGCAACCGTCACTGCGTGGGGCGGGTTAAAAGAGGGGCAAAATATGCTTTCTAATAAACTGGCTCAAATTGGGGATTTGGGTTCATCCACACACAGGGACTTCGGGAAAACAACGAGCGCAAGAGACACTCGTCTCAGGGTTCATATACCACTTCAATGCCTTGCTCCCTTGCCCGGACCGGTGTAGCCTAGCGGTAGTAGTCTTATTCCTATACTTAGAGGCAAGAGGGTTCAACTCCCTCTGCGGGCACTTCTTTTTTTCTTTTTTACCCCGAGCGTTTTCGCTCCCCCTTTTAGACCCCCTTTCCGACTAGGCAACTTTATAGCTACGAATAAACTCTCCAAGTTTATATATTTTATTGAGGATCGACTTTTATTAAATAATACGAAGTAAGAGCATTTTACCGCACTGGCATTTCCCGAGCGTAGAACAGGAACAGGTACGGACACACAGCGCAAATGCAGATGACCAGGTTAATTGTTACCTCTAATAATTGTGAAGTGGCGGCCACCTAATACCTTCGTATCTCCGAAACTCCCATAGCTTGTCAATAGATGCTAGCCAGCTTATCCCCGGGCTGGCCTCTCGGGCCCGTCTTTTCGGGTCCGAGTGGCGGCCGACACAACGGCCGCGATCACGGCCGTGGCTTATAGCTTGCGCATTATTGAACGATCAGAAGTATTTAGGAGAGAACATTCACCTCTTTCCATGGTAGATATAATCACCTCTTACTCATAAACCAAAGTCATCATATTTCCCTCCGACATCTTTGTACTACCCATATTCTGTGATCATTGTGGAACTCCCCTGGATTACGCACTAGTAACGGACATACCAAACTCCCCAAGTTATGGTAGCACAAGTCCTTATCAACCCTTCAGCTTCCACCATGCCTCTCAATATTCTCATCGTCGGTTCCGGGGTCTGCGGGCCCGCCCTCGCGACCCTTCTCATGCACGCCGACCCCCAGCACAAGATCACCGTTGTGGAGCGCGCACCCTCCCTGCGAGTTTCAGGACAACAGCTCGACGTCAAGGCGCAGGGCTTGCCTATCCTCCAAAAAATGGGCCTGCAAGATACCATCAAGTCGCTACTGGTCGCCGAGACGGGGTTGCAGTTTGTCGATACGAAGGGCAAGTCGATCGCCGAGTTCGGTGTGACGGGCGGTGGGAAGCGCAACTACTCGTTGACAACGGACCGCGAGATCATGCGCAGCGATCTGGTCAACATGCTCTACGAGGCCAGCCTGAAGCGGAGGAAAGAGATCGACGACTCGGCTGGGCCTGGAAAGGCCGAGGGCAGCCTGAAGTACGAGTTTGGCAAGAGCATCACAGAGCTTTCGCAGGATGACCATGGCGTTGACGTCAAGTTATCGAGCGGTGAGACGAGCCGTTACGATCTGGTCGTCGGCGCAGACGGCCAGGGCTCGCGTACCAGACGCCTTGCCTGGGGCGCAGACGCCAGCGCAGCAGCTTTCCATCCCCTGGGGATCCACGCGGCCTATTACAGCATTCCGCGAGCGGAGGGCGAGGGCGGCATGGCAAAGTGGTTCATCGTACCTGAAAGCCGGGCAATCGTGATGCGGAACGGGGATCGCCCGATGACGCAAGTGTACCTGTTTGCGCGAAAGCAGGCAGAGATGTTCCGGCAGGCGTACAAAGAGCCCATCGAGAGACAGAAGGAGGCGTTTCGTCAAGTGTATGCCGGCGCCGGTTGGGAAACCGACAGATTCCTGAAGAGCATGGACCAGTCTGACGACTTCTACGCCCACGAAATCGGACAGATCAAGATGGACACGCTCTATAAAGGTCGAGTCGTCCTTGTGGGAGATGCTGGATACTGCCCTGCGCCCTTCACGGGTATGGGTACGACGCTTTCTCTCATCGGAGCCTATGTCCTGGCCTGCGAGATGGCGCGGCACAGGAACGATCTCGGGCGGGCGCTGAAAGCGTACGGCGAGGTCGTCCGGCCTCCGGTTGACGAGTACCAGAAATTGCCCCCAGCTTCTCTCAATGCCATCTTTCCCTCGTCCAAGGCTGGCGTCTGGTTGTTACAAAATGTTACTTGGGCGTTGGCCAGTCTCAAGGTCGATCAGTGGGTGCACAAAGTTCTACCTGCGGAGAATAGGGACGGGAAGTGGCCGATCCCAGAATACCCGGAGTTGAATTTGCCTGCATCGTAGATTTGGGTCAGTGTTTCTCTTTCGGATAGGGAAGATTGCAATGAACACTTGTAGCCGGTTGTGTTATTTTGATTTGTAGTTGGATTAGGCATCATTGGTCTTGGAAGATGGGAAAGCAGGTACGTAGCAAGATACTCAGCTTATCATAATTATAACATATGCTTGCTCTGTTTGAACAAATACTGAAAGTCACGTCGAAGCTTACAAGTTGCCCGAGATATGCAACTCCACGCAGGCGTTTGCGAACAGCCATGCATGGTATTCCGTCTGTAGGTACCTGTGGAGCTTGTCAATCAATGGAATTTTTGCACTAGTGAGCAGGGCAGTAGGTAAATAGGGGAGGCACTACACACAATCAGCAGAAACAACGTAACGTCTCCGTTTGCACTTTCCACTGATGCCTTACCAACCTTTAGGCACCTCACCTGATAAGTCTAAACAACATCAGAAGTTTCCATCGGAAGCTGTTCTCAACAATAAACCCGTATCGTCCAGTGGTTAGGATATTGGATTTTCATCTCATACTGAATACTCCAAAGGCCCGGGTTCGAATCCTGGTGCGGGTACATGTTTTCCTTTTGCTTTCTTTTACTCTTTATTCCATCATTTGTCCAAGTTATCCTCTTATTTTAAATGTATGTACCTTGGCATAGCATCTTGGTGCAAGTGCATTACATTTAAATATCAAATCTCAACTGGGAATGCGTAAACGAATAAACACTTGCGTAGGAGGCGGCTTTTCGTATTATGTCTTGATTAGATAGACGATTGTCTGCAACCAAAACCAAGGTGATAAGGGTGTGCAGAAGGTCTACGCCCCCTGAATTAGGACAGCAGAACCCAAGCTTGAGCTCTGCTCGCGTGGTCGACACCGATGGAAGGTGATGATGGCTCAGCCCGCATTGGTGCAAAATAACAGGATCATTATTGGCCAAGTGCGAGCAACCGCGTCTCCTCATTACTTGGCGTATCCCTCTATAAGGGTTGGGGACCGCATTAAACAGCGTGCTTGCTTCACATATGTCCTTGATTGGCCCAGTATGACTTCAGTCAAGGTAGATCCTCACATCTCCCCGGGAAAGGGGCTTGTACAAAGTTGAGGGCCTCTGGGTTGTCACTGTAATATTAATGCAATTAAGAAAGAGAGATATGCACATTTTCGGTCTGTATTAGTTCCCTTGGCGTAGAGGTTTTATGCCTACACATATTGAACGTACAATCTGACGCGAAGGCGGATCGCTCGTCCCCTGGTGAGCATCGCCAACGATTTGGGCTGCCACAAAGGAATGGATTAATGCCAAAGCCCAGAGTGTTGCTGTTTACCATCCATGACATTTCCCAAGACAAATTATACACCAATCATACAGATTTGGAAGGTTGACGGAGGTGCCCAGCTCATGGGAGCTCTATGCACTCGTCCTTATCGCTGCATAAACCCCTGCTTCAGGATCGCCCCCATGAAGGCGACCATACTTATAGGCAGGATCATATCCTGTGTTGTTGATAGGAGGGTTTTAGCTGCCTGAGAACCCCATGAAGCTTCTATTCGTACTTCAACTTATTGTTCCAAAACTGCTACTGAAAAGCTAACATGTTGGCAAAGGTCACTGGGCAAGTTCGTCCACCACGCAAACCTGGCAAGGACTACACTGGTGTGGACGGCCGCAAGCACGTTTAGATTGACCAAGGCCTACGGAAGCTCGGAATGAGGGAGATCACTGGTAGTCCATGCTTGTCCTGGTCATGCTACGGGAGCTTCGACATCTTGCGATGGGCTAATGACGGAGGCCCGGGCCGGCTACCGTTATGATAAGACGTATTTCACATGATGACTGTTGCGGGCATGAGAAGAAGGCCTTCCCCAGCTGGTCACTATGAAACTAATATTGTTTGCAGGACCATCTGCTGGGTTTGTGCGATGGCTGGCGGCTAATTGAAGGTTGCCAACACCAATGCCCTAGCTTATATGGCATTCTGGATGCAGAGGCTCGAATCGAACAGGCAGGCATTACGACAACGACATGGCCCCCGGAGAGCTCGAGACATGAAGAATGCAGAGCCAACCCGTAGCTCGTTCTACAAGGTGAAGGCTTTCTATGTACTTCACTTGTAGTTAATCAGAGGGTCGTAGCAGCAGTAAGGCTTGAACAGACAGATAATACGTCATCAAAGCCTTGGACTGGATGACGATGGGCACAGTAGTACAAACCCTTGTTCGAACGACAACAAAGTTAGTTCATCAACATGATGCGGGAATATTTGCTTGACCAAGCCAAAAACAGAATACAGCTGGGTTTGCTTCAAGGTGAGAGACAACCCTGGCTCAGCTCCTTCAATGGCAGTAACCAAAGCAGCAACATGCCAATGGATGGTTGTAATCTGGTCGCATCTCTCATACTATTTCTAAAACTAAATGTATGATCACACAGTAGACCAGAAAACACTTGTTCATGGACAACAGATGTGGTGTTTGAGGGGAATCAAGAAGAGTGCAAAGAGTGCTGCTGCTCATCACAGGCAAGGCAGCCAAGAAAATATGAACAACATGAATTGGATCAGATGGTTTCAAATTGACCCTAGGGTGGTGAGTTGCCGCCGGGCCATATCAGCTAAGCTCCCGCACGAAGCGGAAGGACAGCTGCTTGGTAATTCACGGCCTCGTCACTTCCAATTTTAGTTGTAAGGAAGGAAAGGAAGAAACCGTCAAATTGTCCGCGCCCACGATCGCGTTTTCACTTGTGAGCTCCTATCTAATCGGCACGTGACTGTCACTGACCGGGGGCTTGTTCTGCCCATTTCAGTGGTGCCTGTGCTGAGCTTCAATTGCTGAGCCTGTCCGAGCTCCCCTCAGTTCCCTCCCCCGCTAACCCGATGGCTCATTGTCGGCAAGGCGGCCAATGCTGAAGCTCCTCCTCCACCAAAAAGCTGCACTAATAAGCACCTCGCCGGAGCAAGCGTAACCGGTGACTCCATTAATAGCTCGTTCACGAGCTTCTAATACGGCCGACGTCGCTGCCACTCGATTAGCCCGTGGATCTACTTTTCTGCGAAAGCACCCGATAAGCCGCAGCATGGCATGGTGATTGATTCATGACCCTTGTAAGATAAAGCAACTGCCTGCTCCTCCTGTCTCCTGTCATGCCATCTTGATCTCGGTCGAACGACGAACTGTAGCTGACTCCAGAGCCCCTCGTTGGTTTGTGATTCGCAGGTAGCAATGTCTCTTCCGTCTTTCCGAGGCACTCGATGTGCCCTCCGCACACTGCCCAGATGGACAGCGGCGACCAAGACTGCAGCGGCGGCAGCAGCCCGTAACCCGAGCGCTGCCCGCCGGGCGCAGTCGTCGGTCTCGCTGGACGGGCAGCAAAGTGTACGACACATTTCCGCTACTACTACTGCATCTGCATCGGGCGAAAACTCTGGAGAACATGCTATCGTTGGAAGACAAGATACTGACGCTGCTATCAAGTTACTCGCGGCCCACCTGCAGAAAGCCGACCCCGCGATCTACGACATCATCGAGAAGGAGAAGAAGCGCCAGAAGCACTTCGTCAACCTAATTCCCTCCGAGAACTTTACATCCCAAGCCGTCCTCGATGCCCTCGGTAGCCCTATGCAAAGTAAGACATAGCAATGGAGGAGCTTGCTCAATTGAATGGTTTGGCTGATGCCATAGACAGATAAATATTCCGAGGGATACCCTGGCGCAAGATATTATGGCGGCAACGAGTTCATCGACCAAGCAGAAAGGTTATGCCAACAACGTGCGCTAGAAGCCTTCGGGTTGAGCGAGAAGGAATGGGGAGTCAACGTGCAATGTAGGTGACCCAAACAAGATAGTTGACTCGCTCGAGTTGAGAATTCAGCAGCAGACTAACATGCCGAATAGCTCTGTCCGGAGCACCGGCCAACCTTTACGTTTACTCGGCCCTCATGAACACTCATGACCGGTTGATGGGCTTGGACCTCCCTCATGGCGGCCATCTGTCTCATGGCTACCAAACACCTACAAAGAAAATCTCCGCCATTTCCAAGTATTTCGAAACGTTGCCCTACAGGCTGGACGAGGAGACTGGTCTCATAGATTACGAGAAGCTGGATGAGATGGCTCAACTCTACCGCCCCAAGATCATTGTTGCTGGTGCCAGTGCCTACAGCAGGTTCATTGACTACAAGAAGATGAAAGACACTTGCGAAAAGGTCGACGCCTATCTCCTTGCCGATATGGCTCACATCTCGGGAATGGTGGCCGCCAAGGTGGTACCGAGCCCGTTTACCTTCGCGGACATTGTTACTACGACTAGCCACAAGAGCTTGCGCGGACCCCGTGGGGCTATGATCTTCTACCGCAAGGGAGTGCGCAAGGTCAACAAGAAGAAGCAGGAGGTTATGTACGATTTGGAGGGTCCCATCAACTCTTCCGTTTTCCCTGGCCACCAGGGAGGACCCCACAACCACACCATTACTGCTTTGGCTGTTGCCCTCAAGCAAGCAACGACCCCGGAATTCCGTGCTTACCAAGAGCAGGTCCTGGTGAATGCACAGTCTCTTGCTAACCGACTGGGAGAGTCCAAGAGCAACGGTGGTCTCGGCTACAAGATCGTCAGCGGCGGCACAGATAACCATTTGGTTCTGGTTGACCTCAAGCCCCAGCAAATCGACGGCGCACGAGTGGAGCGTGTATTGGAACTTGTCGGCGTAGCGAGTAACAAGAACACGGTTCCAGGTGACAAGTCTGCCTTGATGCCTGGCGGGCTTCGCATGGGTACACCCGCCATGACGACTCGTGGTTTCAATGGCGACGACTTCGTGCGAGTTGCCGACATCGTCGACCGGGCCGTCACCATTGCGTCAAGAGTCGACAAGGCTGCGCGAAAGGCTGCCGAAGACCAGGGTGAGAAGTACAAGCTGCGCTCCTTCTTCGACTACTTGGGCACTGGCGAGGATGATTCAGAGATTGTCCAGCTGCGGTCAGAGGTCGCCGACTGGGTCGGTACCTATGCCTTGCCTTGGGATGAGTCCTCCTAAAGAGGCACTGTTCTATGGATTGGTGGGAGAATGAGCGTTCTGGTTTTGGATCCATATAGGGGCTTCGTCATTGCGAAGCCGGGGAGTATATTTACCTACCATAGGACGCGAAGGGTTTCAACACCATTGAGGCCTTCGTATGTGAGCCCAGCCCATCACCCGTGTCGTGTCGCAACGACACATGCGACAGCAAGGTTGTGGGAGTGAGTTACCTCGGAGGAACTTGAATCGTACATAGTTTATACCGGAGTTTGGCTTTGGGCGTTACTCTCTCCTTTAAGGCACATGCTCTGTTTCTGTTGACCTGCTGCTAAGCGATGCCATCGTACTTCCCATCACACCTGGCACTCGATCCTTGGACGGTCGGAGGAGGGAGATGCATTTTTTCCCGAGTTGAGCGGGAGGCGGGAAATCACACCATCGGCATGGAACATAAACAAACCATACACATGTTGATGTTGGTTAGCCTCAATCCAACGAGTCAATCAATGGTGGTGACACAACAGTAGGATGCGGCGCCAGCAACCTTAGGCAGCCAACAGGCTAGGCGGCTCTGTCTAATGTGAGGTGACGCACAGATCGCACGATGTTCCACGGCAGACATCTGGCTGACTGGCTGGCCGTTCTTCTGGGCCGTTGGCCAAGGCCAGCCGTATTGCACGGTGATTTGATATTTGGATTACTGAACCCTAGCACTTATTGCTTATACGTTCCTGTCAAAGCCCGACAATCTGGAACCCAATTGAACCCGGGGTATGCCACGTTGGTAGGTCCAACCTTACCGACAGTGTCTCCCTGCTTGTTTGGGAAGCATATCAAATACAGTGGTGTCCACAGAACGTTTACGCTTCAGCCTCAAAAGACGTTTCGAGGTTTGCCCGAGTTTGGTTGCGGCATTTGCAGACCTACAACCTACATCCTACATCCTGTCTACAAGGCATGAAAGGCCGGTCGGTCCGCCATGAATAGATTCCAAATCCTATTTCGGGCGCGATCCGCGAGTATCAGGAACAAGGGGACTCCGGCCCGGGTCCAAAGTCTCTCACGTCCTCAAACCCTTGCCTTGTTGAAGTTGGGGTACCAGAAACCATGTTCCCCATACCGCGGCCGTTTGTCGCCCTTTTTTGGTTCTGAAGACAATACGTGGCAGATGAAATTTTATTGCCGCACCGTAACACCTTCGGCCGGTTTGGGATATTTACATATTGGATTGAGATCCTAGCAAGTTTTTCGCCAGCAATCAGGATATGCCCGCATGCATGGCCGGAAATGAACCCTCTTTGTCGTTGTTTGTGCTGCTTGACTGCAGCTACTATGCGACAACTGACTGCTATGCAATGTAAGTCATTTATGTGATTGTGCCAACCACCAGCCATACATCCTACCAAACCAACGACCACGATGCCGGATGAGGTCAGAACGTGGTAGTATGCGCCGCCGTTATACTATTTGCAACGTATGCCCCGTTATCAAACCAATGACAACTGTCTCAGTTGCCATACTTCTTCGCAAGCTGTGACTTGAATCATATGTGTGTGATAAGAGAGACGCGAACAAATACGGTGCTGGGTGGTGGATAAAAGGTCCGAAAACCCAAGAGGTTCATATTATATCTGACATGGCATGGCATGTCAGCATGCAATTGAAGCCGCGAACAGTTAGTCAGTTGAGTAAGTACTTCCCTTGTCGGACTTTACTGTTGACGGCTTGTTGGCATGAGGTTGATTGCTGAACTCTGAGAGGCTGCGCGGCTGTACGCCCGGCACACACACTTCCTGACTGATGCGGCGCATGGATGGTAGATACGTGTACCGGGTGGGCAAGACGGACTGCGGGTTTCTTTTTCTGTCAGTTTCTGCCTTCCACACTCCCAAGGATCTTTTCGGCTTGTGAAAACGCGATCATTGCCTCTTCTGGGCCATGCTGCTGCTGATAGCCTCGCATTGCCTCTTTCAGCCAACCAATGCTTGGCTGTTGTATTTTTGTTTTCGAGCGGCCATATCTGCAAGCGGCCTCCTTGCTTGTCCGTCCATCAATGGTGATCATCTCTCTTCTCCTATGTGCCCACCCGTTCCTTCTCGAAAGAACGAGACGGAGCCGAGCGGACCACCCGTTGGTGATCCACAGCGTGGGCGCCCACCACCATCAGCCATGTGGCTGGGGCCTGTTTTCTTGATCACAATGCGGTGTGTAAGCAAATAAAACACCATGATTTCGACTTTGGTAAAAATGATTTCTGTTCTTTCATGGGTGTCGCGCAATTACTGAGAAACGGCGGTGATTGATTGCGCGCAAGGCTCCGGAGTCTGTCAGTTACGTCATCGATACCCGCCCGCCAAACATGGGAAAGTAGAAACCGGAGCAAACATAACGGTACCCCTTTGAAATCCTGATACCGTCTTCTCACAAATGGATGTAAGAAATTTTCAAGACGTAGATGGGACAGCTGGCAGGCGAGGTAGATCACTTACGGTGGGAAAAGGCCCGATAGCAACCAGAGAATATTCGACGGTTAGACCGTGTAGTTCAAACGCTCTAACGCCCTCCTGTGATGCCATCACGGCCCATCATTTTCTCCTTGCTGGCAGTGGGTGCATATGGTGACTTTTCTCCGGGCGCAGTGGGACCTGGGGAATGTAAGCGCGCATCGAGATGGATGGTGTGAGATCGAGAGTAATGTACATAATCGATTGTCGACTTATCCACACCCCGTACATATGTGAAGAAACCCATAATACATAGTTCGTTCTCTCCGTCTCCAGCCAGTTACCCAGTTCTTTTTTCTTGTGGAGATTGACACATGGAGGGAGCGGCTGTTGTCCGTTAGGATCTGCTATCTATCCGTACACATTTAGATAGTGGGTTATGTTAGGCAGTAACAGCTGGCCTCCTGGATGCTTCGTGTTCGCATTATCAAACCGACGACAGCGGCACGTCGGCCTCTATCCGTGAGAGGCTCTGCGGGTTATCCCCTCTCTCAGGATTTGGCAACGACGATCCGTAGCATGTGGCTGAGACAGGCACGCCGTAGTAAACGGCTAAGTACGTCCGAGATTTACGGTTAAGTGCGCCCTGCCGCTCGGGATTGGCAACACAGAACCGTATGAAGCCGCAAGCTGCTTGGCTGTCAGCAACCACGAATATTACTTGCAGCAGCCAGCCCCCACTAAAGGCCGCCTAACCCATCTATTTCCTCAGCGCTGTTTCGCTGCCACCCTTGCACCTTTTTTGTGATAAGATCGTCACCAGGCAGCCGGAGGACCCTTATCACATGCAACCTCATATGTCCCATACCCTCCAATCCCATTGCGGCAACCACCATGGCGCGCCGCCAGGCAGACTGCACAACAGGCAACACGCTCGCATTTGTTTACATTTTCGGTTTCCCTCACGTTTCGCTTCAGCAATGTAATTTGGATTGTATCGACAGGTATGCTTGTCTGTACTTTTACTTCTGGGCCGAGATGATGTACAAGTGGCACTGAATCATATCATTGTCACTTTGGCGGGTGCTGTCCATCAGATGGATAAAATCATTAGACGAGTGATTACACATAGGGCTCGTCGCAAGTAGCGAGGTTCCTGAGACTGTCGCAAAGTCCATCCACCGGAAATGGCAATTCAGGGAGGTAAAAGATACAGGGGGGTAGGACAGAACAGGGCCCGTCGAGATGAGGCGCAACAACTTTGATGCTCATCGCCACAACGTCGTGAGCCCGACCTTATCAGGGTCCAAGGGTTTCTTATCAAGGGGCCCCCCTTCAGTTTATTCGGACGACAAGCGTGCAAGCCTAAGGTCCAGCTACACACCCCTTTGGCAGTCCGCGGTGTCACAAACAAGTCATGTTCGCATCAGAGGTTTGTCATCGTTGTTTGGTGCACGACAACGGGATATGCGACTGGACAGATCACATTTGGTACGACAAGCGACAAAAGCTGGTGTCGCCGACGGCAGTACCCTTGCAACACAGCATCTTCCTCGTCCTACTTATTGCACTAGTAGCCTCCTGGTGGTGACGGTTCACTCCCTTCCGGCCAATGGCGGGCAAGCCTCACCGGCCATGGACGTTTTCGCCGCGCCGCATTGATGATAAGGGGCGTTCAATGACTTGGAAAGGTTTCCTTACTCATCTGGGATTTACCAAAAGATCTACAATTGTGGCAGTCTTGCGGTGAGACGGAGCGAACAGTACCAACCTGTTTACCGTAAGCTCTAATCATGCCAACGGGATTTCGTACCGTCTAGCAGCGGAAAAGCCTGCTCCAGTACCTCGATAACATGACAGGCCTCTCGAGTCATATACTGCCAGTGACAAGTAATAACGACAGATATATGCAAGAGTTGTATTGCCATTATCGGACTGCTGTCGAGGTCTCTTCCAGTCCCCAAAGCACGTGTCGGGGTTCATCCATGGCTTGGGATATCGGATCGGCTATGTCGGTCTTTCTGTTTTATTCTTAATGACAGATCCATGCTGGTCGTCCTGAGTTTGGTTTGGTTGTGCCGTTCCAGCCGCGGATAATAGAAGAGGTAAGCAAGGGGACCGGGACCAACCGACCGACTGGCCGATGCCCTTCTCTAAAACCGCTGTCCGCCGGCGGCATAGGTAGGTACAGGAATAGCAGCAGCTGCCGGTGTGGGCTGCTTTCTCAGTGCCAAATGGCGTGAATGGTAGGTTGTGACCGACGTTGGATGTGACGGCGGCCGGCGGCCTGTAACGACATGCTGCAGGGGGTGTTCAATCGGGAGGGGCAGGCATCAGTGAGGGGTTATTCTGGGTTACCCCTCGCTTGCTCCAGACTTTGTTGCTCACGTCTCTCGGCCTCTCCAACATGCCTCGCATGCCAATGCCAACCTCTCCAGAGACCGTGCACCCCGTGATGCAGTCGGCTTTGCGGAGTGCGTTTTAGTGGCTACAGAGCCCATTTAATGAGATGTAACAACAGGGGTACGTTGCCTACGGGAAGAAAAGGGTACTTTACTGGACTTCGGTCATGAATTCTGCGTGCGGCCTGCCGTCACAACCCCACCACCATCCAATCTATCCCCAACCCCACCAAGCTGCTCTGGCTAAGGAGCAGTTGACGTCATATCTCATGCAACGGCCCATTGTTTTCTCCGACCAGGCATGCATCTCTTCCATGGCTCCGCCGCCAGTTTCGAGCTGCATCCAGGAATCGATACTTTCCGAGATCGAATACCAACACAAGGAAAGAGTACGCCGAGGTACATACAGTCAGATGGCATTTGACTGCCCTAGCCCGAGAATACCATCAATGATTGGTCTGACCTGAACACGCCATACATGGTTTCGTACAGCCTCAAGGTCCCTTAGCGCCACCAGGGGACTGAAAATTTTCTTTTGATATTTGGCGGCCACTTTGCTTAGAGCCGTTGCTTATCTGCCTGTGATGGCGAGCGGCTGACAACCTGAATTGCAGACGCCCATATCATCGTCGATCGAGTTGTCAAGGCGTCATGGGAGGGGCGTCAATTCGCAAGCAGTTACGAATCGAAACGATCCATGGAGCTGCTCTAACATGTCCAACTTGATATGGACGGTATGAGCAAAAGCCACGGCCTGGACTCTTTAGGGGCCCTTCTTTATGACATGGCCGCTGCATGGCCCAGGGGTTCCTAGAAAACTGGCGCCAAGTCTGCCGGATGGACCACTCACACCCTGTCTCCTGCCCAGTCGGGCTATGGTGTCATTTTACATGTGGCCGAGTCATTCTCTAGCAAGCCACTCGAGCCGTACCCGACGAATACATCTCGGAGCTAGTACTGATTGACCCATAGATTAGCGACAGGCTAAGGGGAGCCTTGCATGCCACAATCAATCACTGATTATCAGCGGCAATTTGGAAATCCTAGATACACTCGATGGACAGGCAGTTGACATGACTGCCGTTTGCTTCCCGCCCGCACGAATACTGTTAGATCCTGCGAGGTTTGGCTGGCCGGCTCTTGAACCTACTTACGTACGGCCGAAGTACAACCTACGTTCACACATCGAATCCGACCTTCTACGAATGAAGTCTAACGGCCCTGGTATGAATCATACCAGGGTGGATGTACACGGCGTCCTTCTTTGGTCCAGATACATGCACTCTTACACAAGGCGACTCCACTGCGGTTCCACGCTGGCTACGGAGGTTTGCATGTTTACATCCTTGGGTATTTCTGGTTTCTGATCTCACTGCGCGTCGCCGATTAGAAGGAATACCCAGCTACAACTGTTCGCCATCCATGAACGGCGTATCCACCGTTTCCAAGGCCACCCACCTGTTTCCACTCTTTCCAACTCCCAGGTGTTGATCGATAGATATATAATGGAGTCTCCCCGGACCTCCAGATGGATCTGTCTGTATAATCATTCTCCAGTTCATACTGCATATCTATCTACACCTCCCGCCTTCATCGTCGTGAATGCGAGCCTAGAGTCTATACCAACCACCAACAACTTCATCTTTTGATTTACCTGCGTGTCGAGTTCGTTCATTACCCAAAACTCAAACCCTCATCATGTCTCTGGAACCCGATTCTCAGCACTACAAGCCCTCGTTCCACCGAGGAAGCTTTGTCGACGAGTTGGAAAACGCCCGAGGCGAGCTGTCGAAGAAGATGCTTCGCGAAGACCAGCACAGGCCTAGCTCTTCCGACTCTGCTCCGTCTCTGAGCCCGACTCACAGCGCAACCCCGTCTACTCCCCCGTCCGAGCCCATTTCGCCAAATGAGAATGGCGACCTCGTTGCAGACAGCTTCGCCTTCGCCTTTGATATTGACGGTGTCCTCATCCGTGGTGGCCGTGCGATTCCGGAGGCCGTCGAAGCCATGAAGGTGCTGAACGGCAAGAACGAGTTCGGAATTAAGATGTAAGCCCCCCCCTTTCTCCGCTTGTCGGCTTCAAACTACAATATCAATACTAATATACAATCTTAACAGCCCCTACATTTTTTTGACAAATGGTGGCGGCAAGTCGGAAGCTGAAAGATGCGCCGACCTTTCCCGCCAGATGGAGATCGACATCTCAACCGCCCAGTTCATTTGCGGGCACACCCCCATGTCCGAGATGTCAACCAAGTACAAGACTGTACTAGTTGTTGGTGGCGAGGGTGAGAAGTGTCGTCAAGTTGCCGAGTCATACGGCTTCGCAGACGTTGTGACCCCTGGAGACATCATCAAGCACAACAGCGCTACCACCCCCTTCCGCAAGCTCACTCCTGAAGAGCATGCCAACTCTCGTCAGCGTGACTTCAGCCAGACTACCATCGAGGCCGTTTTCGTCTTCGCGGATTCTCGTGACTGGGCTGGTGATCTGCAAATCATCCTTGACGTCGCCATGTCCAAGGGCGGCCGTCTTGGCACCATGTCGGAGACCTTCGATGAGGGCCCACCCATCTTCTTCTCTCACAACGACGTTCTCTGGTCGGCTGCCCATGACGACCCGCGCCTTGGCATGGGTGCTCTCCGCGGCATTGTTGAGTACACATTCAAGGAAGTCACTAAGGGAAAGACCCTTAAGACACAGGCGTTCGGCAAGCCCCAGATTGGTACCTTCGAGTTCGCTACTCGTCTCCTGAAGAAGTGGCGCAAGACCGCTCACGGCCTGGACTCGCCTCCCGAGACAGTTTACTTCGTCGGCGACACCCCCGAGAGTGATATCCGTGGCACCAACCAGTACAACTCCAAGGCCGAAAACGACTGGTACAGCATTCTTGTCAAGACCGGTATCTACCAGGATGGTACCGAGCCATCTTACAAGCCCCGCACCACTGTCCCCAACGTCCTTGATGCCGTCAACTTCGGTATCAAGCGCGAGATGGAGCGCCGCGAGAGGAAGCAACTGTCCAACAGCGAACAATATGCCACTACCATGAAGAAGCCTCAATTGACCGACCTGCCCAACTGGCTTTTGGACAGCTCGGACTGCGCCGTCCTGAGCCCGTCTGAGGAGCGCGCACTTTCATGGGTCGCATAGGCGATTTCACAAATGCGACCAATACGAATTTACGATTTAACTGTTTTATGATACCAAACCCGTTATTCTCCTTATACTTATTTTTACTAAACCCCATCCACCTTCTGCTTCATATCATCGTTTCATAGAGCGTTTACGGCTAGACCAGAAGACCGCGCTTCTTTATACTTTCATTCCTGGCGCAACTTGGGGCAATCTATTGCTGCACATTTCCATCGTTGGCATCAGTCCCAAACTGGTCTTTCTGGAAGTTACTGCAAGTCTTGTCACAATCATTGGGCGGAGTTCTACTTCTATTTATCTGTTCTGTCAAGGCGTGAGAAGTGGGAAACCGCCCTACAATCATGTTATGCATTACGAGAAAAGAAGGACACGGGAATATGATGGAGTACTTAGATAGCGAAATGAAAAAAGTAAAATCATCAAATCTTACTTATTGTTGTTATCGTGATATATTCTTGTAAGGACTCGTTTATCTTAGGTACTCAGTAACGTGCACGTTGGAGGGAAAAGAAATCTAGTTACAACGAACCACAACAAAGAGCTTTCGACTCACAAGCGCCGCATCTTCCCTGGTTCTTGGCATAAATTGAGTGAGGCCTCCACGTCTAACAAAAGCGAGGCAGGCCGAGTACGTTCAGGTTTCTTTTACTTCTATCCATCTCGGGCACATGGCCGCCAATCCTGCGTGAGACCGCCGACTTTACCGGCTATGCCCGGCATGGTTGTGTAACACGACGGTCTGATATTGAGTATGTAGGGCAGGTAGGAGAGCCACAAGTTCCGCAAAGGACAGGAAAAACTTGCTTTTCTTGCATCGCCTGCATAAGTAGTGGGACCGTCCGTCTCTAAAGCGAAACTGCCGCCATCCCTTCCTTCGTCTATGATAGGTAGGGCAACCTCCGCAAGGCTATCATCTTTACTTCCTACAAGAGTCAACAACCCCGTCCGTCAATCGCTACCCCGTACCCACACCTGATGGGGATGGGGAGGGCTATGCACATACAGGACTCCTCCTCCGCGTTTACCGCGTCCATGGTAAGGTTGTAGATAAGTCTGAATGTACCATGTAATGTATGGGAAACTCTGCATCATCATCCTTCGTTCACCTTGGCCGTCGACATCTTCTCCTGGCGAATGAACCTCACGCCATTCCCCACGAAAAATAGGGACTCCACTGAGCTGATTTTCAATAAGACTACCAAGTCAAACTAACTGATGTAAGATAGGCATATTGACCTGGGATTAACACCTCTTACCCACTCTACCCCCTCTTTCGTCTCCTCCTCCCCAATCTCTGTGCTGATGATGTCCGGGGTACGGGTCTTTCCTCGGGACCACTCTCTCGTGCCAAGACCAACCGGCGTCGAGTAGAGCAGCCACCCACCTACCCGTAAAGCCCGACCGGCCGGCTCAAGTTGGGGGCGCCAGGCAGACCCAGTGCCCGTGTATCCCAGTGCCCGTGTACATCCATACCTACAGTAGCATAGGGAATTGGCTGTACACACTCCATAGCAAGGCAGAGGCATGGATGTACACACATGTACATGATGTGAATCGTGATCATCAACGCAAATGGAGCTCGCCATGCTATGGATGCTGGAGCTTACTCCGCTATAAGACATGAAATGGAGTAAGTAGTAGATAGAATAGAGTAAAGTGAACTCGAAACGCCAAACACCCCTAGTCCTTGACAGTCGTTTACTCGCTCGCTCGTATTTCGCAATACTGCACTGCACTGCCCCTCGTTTCTCTTCTCTCGCTCACTCACTACGTACTACTGCAAATTGACAAACAGCCCCCGTCCACCAACAGCTGCGCCCCCGTCACGTACCCGCTCAGCTCCTCGCACGCCAGGAAGACGGCGGGTCCGGCCATGTCGCGGGGCTCGCCGGTGCGGCCCAGGGGGATGCGGCCCTCCATGTACTCCCGCTTGGCGTCGTCGCTCAGGTCCTCGTCGTTGAGCTGGGTCCGGATGGTGCCGGGAAGCAGCGCGTTGCAGCGGATGCCGTGTTTGCCCAGGGCGACGGCGCAGCTCTGCATCAGTGACAGCACGCCGGCTTTCGTTGGGGTGTAGTGCGTTTGTTGGCCGCCCCCGACTAAAGCTGAAATGCTGGAGACGCCGATGATGCTACTCCTGGAGGAAGGGTCCTTTTCGTGCTGGGCGGCCATTTGTCGTGCGGCGGCTTGGACGACGTAGAAGGACCCGTCGAGATTGGTCCGTACCGTGCGCGTGAAGAGGTCCGGCGTCAAGTCCAGGAACTCGGCGAACGTGCAGATGCCCGCGTTGGAGACGCAGATGTCGAGGCGGCCGGTGCCGAACTTGGCCACGGCGTGCTCGACCAGCTTCCGGCCCGTCTCCGGGTCCGTGACGTCGCCGGGGGAGGTGATCCAGTTCCCCTATCGTCGCTCCTGGAGTTGAAGAGGCGGTAGCTTTGAGGGACGCGGCTTCTGACAGTAGCGAGTCCAGGTGTGTCGAGTCCCGCGGCAGGTCCAGGTGGTTGACGACGACGTTGCAGCCTTGGCGCAGGTACTCGAGGGCGATGGCGCGGCCGATGCCCGTAGTGCCGCCCGTGATGATGGCGGTCTTGCCGGCGAGGAGGTTCGTGGCGGGCATTGTCGTTTGTCGTCTTGGTTTTTCCCTCTCTTGTTCTTTGGTATTGTGCTCGCTGATGCCCAGTTCTCACGTCTCTTGTCTGGCTGGAAACGAAACTCGGATTGGAACCTTGATGAAAAGAGGAGACGGAAGAGCAGAGCTGCTAATCAGAATTCTACCGCACGAAAGCTATCGGTTTCAATGTGAATGGAGATGGATAGGGATGGCTTAAACTGAGTGAGTGGTGATGGAAAGCCGTAGAAGTTGGTCTCTTCGTCCGTATAAGTCAAGGTAGGTACGGACTGCTAGCTCCGGGGAGGGAAATGACCACCAAGACGGCCGGGGGTCACGATGATGCAGCGAAAGCGGCTTCAGGCGCTCAACCACGGCTTTTTATGCGGGGCCTGGCTCTCAACACTGTGAGCTGGTTGGTGATGGTGGTATCCGGGACCCGGTTAAATCAAACTGCACAAAACTGCAACGGACTGACCTTGGCTTGCCTTTGACGACAAATATCTCGTCGTTCTCTCAGAGCACAGCTTCGCGAGCAAGTCGCTGCAGGCAAGCTTCGTAATGCCCCGCGTCTCGGGTTAGTGGAAACCGAATGGAGGGGTCTTGGATGAGTTAGTGCTATGACGAAGTTGGTGGGGGCAGATTGCAGATTGAAAGTAAACAAATTCACCGCAAATAACTTGGAAAACTGACATGATGTATGGGATTCGATAACTGGGCGCAATTGAACGTTCAATTGGGAAGCCGTCAAACTTTGAGCCCCAAGGGGAATTTGTACAACACGAACAGTGGCGTTGTTTCAATTACGAAACATGTATACATTGATCCATCGAGACACAGTCTGGTTTTCAGGTACGGTGACTAGCTTAGCTAACGGCATCGCTCGAATTTCAAATCCGAGCACCTCACTCATAATCATCATCTTCCGAGCTCTAGGTTCTCTGACCAAGAAGAGAGCTATCCCTCAGCACCAGAACTTGACTCACTGCCCGTCATCACACCCTCAGACTATGCAAATGCAGACTAAGCAGCTTCGGTCTCAGTCGTCTCGGCAGGCTCCAACGCTCTCATGGGCGGTGGGCTGAGCAGGTAAGCAGACGAGATCAGCTTCGATCTCGCCGCCGGGTTGATGGTCAAGCCGAACCCGGGTTTGTCCAGGTCCGCCGACGTCAAGAAGCCCCTGATGGGGATAGGCTCGTCCATGAAGAGGTCCCCAAAGACCGGCAGAACACTCTTGCCGTCGGGCGAGTTGGCCAGGTACTCCTGGAAGGGTGTGTTGGGTTGTGATATGACAAAGTGGTAGCTGTACGGGCCGCTAGCGTGAGGTACCACGGGGATATCGTAAGCCGCGGCGTGCGCGGCCACCTTGAGCAGCTCCGTCATGCCGCCGAGCCACATGACGTCGGGCTGGATGATGTCGAGGTTGCGGTTCTCGATGAGCTTGCGGAATCCGTAGCGCGAGTACTCGTGCTCGCCCGTCGTGAACTTGACGGTCGGGTGCGCGCGCTTGATCTGCTCGAAGCCGTCCGTGTCGTCGGGCGTCAGGCACTCCTCCCACCAGTTGATGCCGAGGTCCTTGCACGCCTCCACAATCTCGATCGTGTACGACACGTTCAGGCTCATGTAGCAGTCGACCATGATGGGGAAGTCGGGCCCCACGCTCTCGCGGTGCTTGCGCAGGAAGGCGATGTTCTTCCGCAGGCCCTCGTGCCCGTCCGCGGGGCAGTAGGGCAGTGGCACCTTGGCGCCCCAGAAGCCCATGTCCTTGGCCGCCGTCGGCTCGGGGCCGGTGCAGTAGAAGTCGATCTTCTCGCGGGCGGCGCCGCCGATGAGCCGGTAGACGGGCTCGTTGCGCAGCTTGCCGAGCAGGTCCCAGAGGGCCAGGTCGATGACGGAGATGACGGCCACGGGCAGCCCTTTGCGGCCGTAGAACATCGAGGCTCGGTACATCTGCTCAAACAGGAGATTCGTGTTGCGGGGGTCGGCGCCAATGAGGAATCGTTCAAAATGCTGGTGGACTAGCCAACACCCCGGCGGACCTATAATTATGACATGAATATTCACCATACCAAACCGGACTACATGAAAGAGCACCACTTACCCCCGAATCCCGTGGCAAACCCTACAGTGCCATCAGTGGCCTCTATTTCTACCAGGAAAGAGCCCAGGACATTGATGCCCCAGCTTGTGCGAGACTTCTTGTACTGGTCCCAGATTGAGCATGGTGTAGAGATGTCGGTGTCGATCAACCTATTGGGGGAAGTCGTTAGAACGAGATCAGTTGCATTGATTCACTGAGAGGGATACTCACCAATGACCCCCTTGACATTGTGATAATCACCTCCTATATCTAGGTCAGTACTTGAGGGTCAGGTGCTGTACGATTCTAGAACGCACCTGAGCCAACACCACCAATGATGAAGGTCCGAATGGCCTTGATTGTGGGGAAATTCCTCACCGAGGAAGACATGATTTGTGCTATTTATGTGCAATAATGAAGTGTAGTACCTAACCTAGCTGATGACGGTTGCGGAACGATGCTTGGAGAATGAGCAAGTTGATCAAGAGCAAATAAAAGAACTTCGCATTCAAATCAGAGCCGATGGATAGTTACAATTCAAGGCATTGAAAGTCAACATAACACGATATGTAGGCAGAAGTAGATGTAGTCAGTCATTCCCGGTCATCACAAGTCCCGTGTGGCCGAACAAACGCACTTTCTTAGGCAAGGCCGAGGTGACGTCCGGCTCATGATCGGTTCGAGATGACCCGACCTACTTTTACCACTGGCATCTTGCTACTGCACTGGCTGGGCTAATGGCGTCTTCTCCACCTCTCGGAAGCTGGCGTACTGTAGGTCTACTTAAAGTTGCGATAGGGGGCAGCCCGGCTATTCGAGTGTCTCCATAGTGGCTGTTTTTAATGGACCTCACAGTCAACGCTTGGAAGTACGTTATCCAGGATATAAGATGTCGACCATTGAATAATAGCAACGAAACTCAGAGAGTATAACATACTAACAATACATGACTGCGGCGTTGATCTCTTGTGAGGCAAAGTAACTCGAAGGAAGAAATGAGCCTGGTGAGAAGACGCCTGCAGTCGTTGTGGTGGTTACAGATGACTTCGCAATGTATGAAGTTCCAACATGATTGCCGGACGTTGATTGGGCAATCAGATTCGGGATGTGGCACTGCGTCTTCACAGGGGCTGCTTACATGACTTCTTTCGGTATTGGCCTCAGCAGGCCATCTGCTGTTGATGGCGAACAGCATCGCGTGATGGAAGGCCGACTCTAGCCTCCTACGACCATGTTAGTGAGTGAGTACCTGGATAAGATAGCGAAACTGATACCTATACACTTATCGGTTGGATCCCTATGCGTCTACTCGTATCCCAATTGCTTCGCATTATACTGCTCAGTTTCTTCAATGTCCAGACAAACACTCATGTGATCGCCAATTATGGCGTTTCCTTTGCATGATGCAGACGTAGAAATGCTCGTGACACATGCTTAGAAAACAAGGATATTGCTTTTGATCACCCCGCATTTTCCATGGCGGGGTGCTATGTATCGCTGGCAGGCTGGGGTAGCTCAAAATCCATGTTCGCTCTTTCTACCTATTCTCTGGCGGGAGGCCTTCATTCACCTGGGAAATTGATAGATGCATGTACTCATCGTCAAATTCTGGCAACATTCGAAGAATTCGATGGAGTGGTGAGTGGCCATCCCCTCCCGAGTTCCATGTTGTAATCATGAGATTCAGTGAGATGGAGTCTGGAGAAATGCCTCCCTTCCTTTCCCCGCCCAGTCAATTTAGCGGGTTCCGGGCTGCACGACCTTTCCGTGCCAAGTGCAAGCCAATTTATTAATTGCCTTTGCATATTGGGAATTCGCAAGTCTGACATGCATGTTGTGTGTACTGATGTAAGAAGCCATGATGAATGAACATAACCTCCTGTATGCACGGCGGAACCTGACAACTGCCGGGTGCCTCAGGGCCTAACCTATGAGGTCCTCGGGGTTGGGCCTCGTTCTTTTGGGGTGACACCCGCACTGGCTACATCGCATACGATGCACTAATAACTAGCCGGTCAACCACACGAACACCTCTCTCCCCCCAGACCCCGAGACGGGCACCAAAGCCGCTGCCCGCTGTGCCGCTGTCTGCCAGTCTTACCCTTCCCCCTCCCTTTTCCCCCATTTTGCCCACAATAAAATTCCCCGGGGCCCAGAACCGCTCCATCTAGTCATTACATTCTGCTCAACATTACCCCGAGCTTATCACAAACCATCGGCCCATACCGTTCGCTTTTCCATACTCAGTCGCGGGTTGTGCTTCTGAATGAGAGAGACTCAAATCGGGCTGGGAACATGCCGCTGCTACATTACACCGAGAAGAGACCCTATCTTTGAGTCTGTCCGCCGAACTAGGTCATACTCCAGGGGGTGTATGTACCCTGCCTGAACATACCACTACTTTCATCCGTCCTAGAGCGCACCGCCTCGGCATCCAAAAAAGAAAAGCCATGCCGGCCGACAACGGAACCCAGCCACATCATCTTGTCTCGCCGCCACTGCACCACCGCGATAAAGCAGAGCCCGAAAGCGACGATGGGAACGGCCTTCACAGCGGGGACGATATAGACCCCGATGACGACCAATATGAGGCCGAGTCTGCAAGAGCCGGTGGTAAACGCAAAAGGCCGCTCTCCGTCTCGTACGTTAACCTTCACTTTTTGTGTCTACAGGGGCCCGGATAGCCTCCTGGCTCGGACCGGATAGTTTCCGGTACATTGCCAGTCAGGGTGGCCCCATGTTTTCTCATAAGACATGCGTCCGCCAGTTCAACAGTCTCGCTATCGTATTAGCTCTGGAATGAACACTGGATTCGATATAATCTATTTGTCTTTTCGGTTACCTCTTACAAGAACCGTATCAATGGATTGGGTGGCGGAGCACATGATCAAACCCATGGGGAAATACGTGCTAACATGGATTCATTGCCAAGGTGTGAGCTATGCAAGCAGAGAAAAGTAAGACGAATTCACGAACTGCCTTCTTCCGGTGTGCAGTTGCTAAAGAACAGGACAGGTGAAATGTGACCGTGGCCAGCCGTCTTGCGGCTGGTGCAAGCGCAACTCGGTCTACTGCGAGTACCGAGAAAGAAAGAAACCCGGCTTAAGAGCGGGCTACGGCAGGGAGTTGGAGCAGCGGCTCGACAAGCTGGAGGAGATATTGCGATCCCATTCGGAGATCTTACAGAACTCGTATATCCACAATACTCATCCTCCTGCACCGCCGAGCGCTCCCAGTGTCCGGAACAGCAATGCAAGCGTGCCCAGTGACCATGGCACACCCAGGGATCAAGCGCCCATGTTCAGGCAGAATGAGCCCCTGCGTACACCCCAGGCGGAAACGGCCTTGTTCCTCCAGAAGCCCTCGGCATACCCCGCCGTCACACAGAGCGTCGACTTCGGGATGCCGCCGCAAACCCCATCGATCCATTCGGTGCACGACGGCTTTCAGCCCCAGATGCATCTATCCGGCATATCACCCACTAATAATCAAGTGTCTAGTATGCCGGTTAGCTCCTCGACACAGGATTACTACAGCAGCAGCCACTCTCTCCAATCACCTGGGTTGAGCGTCGCACAGAGCCAAACCCATATCTCATCAGATCAGGACTTGCCCCCTTATGACTTATTGTATGCTCTCGCCGATCTATACTTCAAGCATATTAACACCTGGTGTCCAATACTCCATCGCAAAACCACACTTGACGCTTTATTTGGGCCATCGGCACTAGACGAGACGGATAGAATCTTGCTTCATGCTATTGTCGCCACGACACTGCGATATTCCACGGACGCTCGGCTAACCGACGAGAGGAGACAGCATTACCACGATGTTTCCAAGAATAGAGTCCTGCTATACGGCCTAGAAAACTCTTCCGTCAAGGTTCTCCAAGCGCTTGTCATTCTTGCTCTCGACTTGTGCGGCAGTGGCAATGGCCCTCCGGGATGGAATATCATGGCTCTCATCACGCGATCCGTCGTGCAGCTGGGATTGGCCGTGGAGAGCAACTCGTTCTCGGTTTCCCCGAGCTTTTCGTCCATCTACACACTTCGAGCCATGTTGCTACCCGAGCCCCGAGACTTTGTGGAGGACGAGTCGCGACGGAGACTGTTCTGGATGATCTACCTGCTGGATCGCTATGCGACCATCGCGACGGCCTTCGAATTCGCCTTGGATGATAAGGAAATCGACAGGACTCTCCCCTGTCGCGACGATCTATGGATAAAGAACCAGAAAGTGGACACGCGATGGTTCCAGACACAGGACTACCCATCCGACCTGCCCGACCACGATACCAACCGGCCGGAGAACCTGGGGGCTTTTTCATACTACATTGAGATCCTCGGGATCCTATCCAAGATCCACAAGTTTCTAAAGCAGCCCGTCGACATCAGCGCCCTGAGCGACGTAGAACAGTGGCAGATGCGCTACAAGCAACTCGACAACCTCCTCACCTCCTGGAAATTCGGTCTCCCCGGCGACTTCGGCAACATGGCGAAACTGTACCAGCCCTGCAGCAAGACCCTCAACTGCGCCTGGGTCATGCTGCACGCCACCTACCACACCGCCGTCATCCGCCTGCACTCCTCGGCCGCCTACCCGACCACGCGCTCCCCCATCTTCACCCCGTCCCTCATCGCGAGCCAGCACTGCCACGGCGCCGTCGAGAACATCGCCGCCCTCGGCGAGTTCGTCGTCCAGAACGGCCTGCTCAACAAGCTCGGCCCACCCTTCGCTTTCACGCTTTGGGTCGCCGCCCGCCTGCTCCTCGTCCACGGCTCCACCGTCGAGCACAAGCTCTCGCCCCAGATCGCTTTCCTCGTCGACACCCTCCGCGACATGGGCCGCTACTGGCCCGTCGCGGCTCGCTACTGCGAGCTGCTGCAGCGCGTGCTGGACGAGCACGCCGACAGCGAGCGGGCGCTTGGGACCACGGGCGAACGTATCACGCCGTCTTCGGTCAAGATCCTCGCCGACATGCGGCGCACCGCGTTCGATTTGGATATCCTGATCAGCCGTCAGCCGCGCCATCTCAGCGGTGGCGGCGGTGGCGGTGCGCCGAGTCGGTTACCCAGCGTGACACCTGCCCGTACACCGGCGCCGAACGAGCTTGAATATCTTGACGTTTTTGACTTCTTCAACGTGCCTCGCTTGCCGTTCAGCAGCGAGCCGACACCGGCGAATGCGGGCCAACAGAACGGAGGAGGCGTAAACGGCGGCGGAACCGAGATGAAGGCTGAGGTACCACCGACTCATGGCGGACTAAATGGAGCTAACAGTAGTAATGGAGGGGGAGGAACGGGTAGTGGTGGTGTGTCAAACGAGTTTAATATCACCAATTTCATGGTTGATGCGAATAGCGACTGGCTATTCCGTCAATCATAGCATATATAGGACGGGATGACATAGGGGATATTTTAGCACCATGGCAAGGCTTGCGAAACATCTGACGAGATTCATGAGCATACAAACATATATAAATATATATAAATACATTTCTGCAGTGATACTACCGTTGCTCCACCATCCGCAACTTCGTGCCTTTCTTACTACTAACTAGGATTTGTGCTGGACGTCCCCAAGCTCTCCCAACCCCTTCAACGCCTCACACGCATCCGCCCACGCCGCATCGCCCTCGTAGAGCTGGCTCCGCAGATACGCCCACGTCATCCGCTGCACGGTGCCCAGCCGCTGCGGATCCGTGTCCGGCGTACCGACAGCATCCCAACCGTCCACGCCCCCAAGGCAGTGCAGCCCGCCCTTGACAGTGAGCAGGTTTTTGGGTCCCGGTGCCAAGCTGTACGCATCCATGTGGAACCTGGGCCCTCTTGTCGTCAGCTGAATGCTCGTGTCGCTGTCGCCCGCGACGACGAGCGTGGGCGTGCTGAGTTTGGTAAAGTCGGGCCCGTAGAAGGGCAGGATCTTCCGACCGGCCTCTGTATCCAGAGGTCCGGCTCCAGCCCCGGCCATCAGCACGCCGGCCTTGATGCGTGCGTCGTGAACGCCGAATGTGTTCATAGCGGCGCCGGAGAAACGGGGATCGGTGTTGACGACCCCCAGGAGCAGGTTGGCGGTGGCGGCGCCGAAGGAGTGCCCGATGATCCCGATCCTCTCCCGATCCAAGCGGCTAGGACGAAGACCGGGTACCGCAGCCTCGATCTCGTCAAGACGGTCGAGGATGGTCGTCAAGTCCCGGACGCCTGTCTTCCAGTGGTACTCGTTTCCCTCCTCTGGTGTGACTCTGGAAGGGTCGTAGAACCTCGAGCACAGGAACGTCGGCTGGATCACGGCAAAGCCGCGGCCTGCGAGAAAGTCGGCGAGGGGTGTATAGCCCTCATGGGATGAGAGGAAGCTGCTGGGGCCGAGGCCGTGGGTGAGCAGGATGATAGGCAAAGTAGTCTCATTGGAGGACGAAGGAGGAGAAGGGGATGGAACGGATACCCGCATCTGCAAGGGCGCGGGGCGGTTGGGGACCTCGTTAAGGATGACGGGGCTGTAGGAGAGGACGGGGTCTGGGTCCGGGACGGGGATGTTGGCTGCGAGGCCGAGCTGAGAGTGGTTTCCGAAGAACATGCTCAAGCAGTGTTGATTCCCTGTCGAAAAAGGTCTCGTATGTGAAGAAAGGTCAAATGCCAAGACGTTTTCATCGGTTCATTCGCGGCGTCGACCGTGAATTGGGATCTGGCTGTTTTGCAATTACGTCTAATTGCAAGAGAGCCCATTACCCTGTCTGGTCATCTCCATCACGCTCCCTTTATATCAATATACCCAAGAGCCCTTGTAAAGAGAAGACCTCTCACAAAGGATGCCAACATGATGGTTTCATGATTACTTACCTGTCACAAACCGCTTATGTGATGCAATGGTTGAGCTGACCAACTCGGAGATCAGCCCTCCTTAACTCCAAACGAAAGATGCAGTAGAAGTAAACTGCTTCATAGGCTTATCTCCCGGTTCTGGGCCTAAGCTGCTGAGATACGGGCTGGCAGCTGGAAATAGCGCCCATGGACATTTGAAAATGTGCGAGGCCGTATTCCAGAAGAAGCCAAACGCCGCATTTCCAGCCACAGCTTACTAAGGGGACCGGATCGGTATTCCATGTGAACAAGAGCCACTAGGGCGGCTCTGGTAGCATTCGGGTCAAATACCGAGTCACCTAACCCAGCAGATGACCGGCATCGAGCTTCGTCGGGGGGAGGTAGAAGACTCAGTTACTTAACTCACGAATACTATGGACATATTGCTTGCATCTTGGAAACCAACATGACGGTGGCAAAAACAAATGACGAATGCTCAGGTAGATGGAACCACCCAGGAATATATAGGCATCCACTGAAGAAAGTCAGGTTAAAGTCCGGTGCTTCTTCGTGGTGAGGTGACAGGTCTCGTCTCGTACCGGAACCCGGGCGTGTTCGGCTCCGGTAGCCCAGGATGTTCCGCAGTGGGCGGCCTCACCCCGCGTCAACCCACTGGCAGGACAGGTGTCGTTTATCCCACTGCTCGTGCTGGCAGACAATGGGTGAGCTTCTGGGGTGACCAAGAGAGTCGATTGGCACTGCCTGGCTGAGCCCCAACTGTTTTGTCTCGAGGTTGGGGGAGAAGGCAGTGGAACGTTCTCAGAGTCGACAAAGCAATTGCGTTGCACGTACGTTGGACGGATATCATACGAGAAGTCGTAAAAGCAAACAGGTTCCGGGGAGGAGATCCATCAGGTTGCGGGCCGGAATAGCGGCATGCAATCAATAGCTCTGGGGGCGCGGTAATTGCTCTGGGGGGCACTCACTTGGGGGGCATCGTCGTGGCCCAAGGACAATTACATACGAACAGCCACAGAGCTAGCCGGCCAATAGCACTTACTCGTTCGCCTGGTGCGGTTGCTCAAAGCAGTGCCGACATCCGTGAGCCTACAGATCTGCGAGTGCAATTGCATCTCGCACAGTAGGCTGGCAGATTAATTGGCTGGGGAAGCTGTTGTTTGCAGGCAAATCTTATGATTGCTTCATATCAGAGGAAGCCATGATGGATTAGTTGGCAAGCATTGAGCGGGCGGCCGCTTCCAGCTTCCTCAACGCAATTACGTAGCATCCTCCTTGGACAGGTACGGATGGAGGGGCAATGGAGGGGCACTTAGTAGCAAGCTAAACCCCCACCTGGCCAATTTTAGCAAGGACGCTCCAGCAGAAAAGGAGAGAGGCCAGAGAAGACAGATCTTCTGGACAGATCTGCACAAACACTCGGTGTGCATAGAATCCGATACGGCTGTTGCTAGGTAGCTTGCTAGGTTGTTATTACCATCTCCACCCGCAACTGGAGACGAAGCCATGAAGCTCAAGCTCTTGCTGACGTGTTTACCGCCCGACTTGCCTCCTGTCCGGCAGCAGCATGGCCAACTTGCCAGCATTACGAGCAAGCCAGCACTGCACATTGATTGCAGGTGGTTCCTAACTACAACTAATATGGTTCCCCATTCCACAGTGCTGACTTGGCTTGGCACTAGGTACCCTGGGTATGCCTGGATGCCTTCCCAATAGTGGACGAAAAGTGGCAGGCCAGACCGCGCTAAAGCACCCGACCAATCACTAGAGCAAACGCCCGGGCGCTTTTGGTTACGCTGCTGCTTGTTCGGCGGGCGTCTCGCGTATCCTGTATCCCTTCCCACTGCACCTGCACTGGGGCTTCCACTCCCTCTGGCCAACGTAACACCCGACCTCACTGCCTGCTTGCCCATCCATCCTCACTTCTCACTTGCAGCTTTCTCGTCCAATGCTTGGTCAATTGGCTTCAGCTCAACTTACTTGACACAGCTTCGCTCCCCGCCAGTGCCGCAGTCCCGAGAATGCCACGTATATCCTGGCTTGGCGGGAGGGGAACGCCATGCCCTGGCAAGCTGAGCGTGAGCTCTGCTTTGCCCGCCGGTGGGGGCCCGTCTGTTTGATCCCTCGAATCGCCCCGCAGGGGTCTTTGGCGATGAATGGGGGCCCAGTTTCTAAAAGGGTCCAAGGCATGATTCACGGGTGGTTCCTCTGGTTCCGTCTGGTTCTTTGGTCGATGCCGCTACACATGACAGGCGTCAAGACTAGGCAAGCCTCCTTCATCATGGATGGCATGGCCAGAAGCCTGGACCATGTCGATGAAACAAACCCCTCCCAGAGGAGAGGCAACCGGATACCAAGAGTGAGGGGCAGTGATGCCATGCCAATGTGCCACGATCCCCTTTCGATGGGGAGGTAGTCCCTCCTCGGCATGCATATAAAGGTGCACCTCATCCTCTAGCTCTCTCCACGACCCGGACTCATCACATCACAACTATCTACCTCTTCCCAAATCAAACAACCACACACACTCCATCACCATGTCTTTCTTCGACACCGCCCGCGACATCCGTCTTGAGGACAACCACATGCTCCGCGCCAGCCTCCAGCGCATTGACGGCGAGTGGGTTGACGCCGAGATCAACCTGAACGACCACATTGGTAACGAGAACGGCCGCTTCTGCTGGGACAGCAACGGTATGTCTACACGATCCCTTCGTGCTCTCGTCCGATGACGTAGCGCGGACTCGGTCTGGAACGTGCTTTTACTGACATCAACACCAACAGGCTTCTCCGACTCCGCTGAGGGCACCTGGTGCTCTGTCGAGGGTACCGGCCCCGTCTGCGTCCTGCGCGCCCGCCTCCGAAACGCTGATGGCGAGTGGTGCGACCACGACCTCAACCTCTCCGAGCGCCTCGGCAACAACGACGGCCGCTTCCAGTGGGGTAAGTGATGGCAATCCATGACCTCGAGCAAAGTTGGGACCTTTTTATTAACAATATTCTTTCCGCAGTCTAAACTTTGTCATACGAACCGTCTCCGGGCAGCTCTCTATGACCAGATGTCTTTATTAGCATAGCATACCCTCGACAGTCAATTGAAAAGATAACAAATCCACAACGAAGGTCGAACTTGACACTTGAAGTGACGTGATAAATGGTGGAGATCATCTAGAACAGACTGGTTTCTTCTAGCAAACCGGTCGGTCGGTCGCATCGTATGATTCGTAGCAGAAGGCCGTAGGGAACATGACGTAATCACTTATACGCATTCGCCAACGGCGTGGGAGAGCTTATGGAATGGGTCCAAGCATTGAGCTGAACACCAGGAAGGTAAAAGCCTGGAATGGCCCGGCGCGAACACGACTCGCTGGTCGGAGCGGCTGACTGAGGTAGCGGTCCCGCCTCGGAATCAGTCCTCCGATGCTCGGCGCCTCCCCCGGGTGGATCGTCAAAAATAACTTCGCGCACCCTTCTGTCAGCCTCACGTCTCTCCCCTTCAGCTAATTGGCTAGACAAAAAACAACATTGGACCACGGCCCATTGAACCCCCCAAACAGCACTGCGAACTGGATCATCTTCTTTCTTCTACCTCAGCCATGGCCACCAATACCGGTCTCCCTTCTTTCACGATTCGTGCCATCACGCCGTCGGAGACCCACAATCTTCGGCACCGCGTGCTCTGGCCCCACAAGCCGCTCTCGTACGTCCAGCTGGACGAGGACGACCAAGGCCACCATTTCGGGGTCTTCCTCGAGGATCCATCGCCGCTGCTGCCGCCGAACCTGCAGCATCTGCAACAGCCGGAGCAAGAGAAGGACGACGATGACTCGGTACCGACGGAGCCCGTGAGCATCATCTCCATGTTCTTCGCCGGCGACGAGGCGAACCCGAAGAAGGAGGCGCGGTTCCGCAAGTTCGCGACGGATCCGCAGTGGCAGGGGCGCGGCGTCGGGTCGGCGCTGCTGCGGTATGCGATCGTCTTTGCGGTCACGGAGGGGGCCGGGTACGTTTGGTGCGATGCGAGGACGTCGGCGCTCGGGTTTTATCAGCGGTTTGGGATGGATCGGGAGGGGGAGGAGTTCTTCAAGGGGGACGTGCCGTATGTTAAGATGAGTCGGACGTTGCCCTAAGGTACTTTTGGATGGTGGGAGGGAGAGGCTATTGGAGTTGGAGGACGAGTGGAGGAGGTTGAGGGAATGGGGTCTCGGGTCGTGGGTTGGGAGGTTCATGTAGACGGGACGTGGGTTTCGGGTCACGATTTCACATATAGATGGGATGCGGTATCTAGTTGAAGACAGTGGCTGCCGTCCAATGCGGACAGTGCCTGGGCTAGTTCATGGCCGTGGTGGTGTAAATCAATGTCCTCCCCAAAGCGAGTGAATTGTTAGTTTCATTGCTGCTAGTTCTGCGTGTTCCCAAATTGTATAGTTCCCTGAGCCTCGTCCGGCACACTCACTACGGCAAGATTGGTGTTTTAGAAAGACTTTCATGGATTCGTATACGAAGATGTTTCTCATCTCTTGCATTTCTTTTAGCTCCACTGAACAACACCGGCGCTGTTCTTTCTCCCCTTACCCCTATCTCGGCTCCACCCGGCTCCGACATGTGGCCATGTGCTCCCCCCGAGCCAGCACGTGTCTCATTTTCTGCTTAATGCATAAGGCAAGATATCTAAAGGTTGTTAGTAGTTTAGTTTCGTATTATCTCGTTTACACGGTAGTTCATTGGCCTGCATGTAAGTCCTGATAAAGAGGTGTCGAGGCGGCCTTGCCCCAACAGTGCTCGCGAAGACTCGGTCGTATTGTAATGGAGCATGCTTACTTGGGCTTAATAGGTATGGTAGAAGCTGGCATTACATGCTCGTTGGACGGACACATCCATACGCTTAATTTGGAGCTTGTGACAGTATAAAAAAACGAAACAAAAAGCGTTCACCTCATTATGAGACGCTGCTACATATCTAGATGATTACCAAGTGAAAGCAGACTGAATCACAACAACCGGATTGCCGAAATGTATTCATGAACATTTATTACAAAAACTCTGTTGTGAAACACGTCCAGTGTTGGTTTACCTGTGAAGTGTGGTGATGATGTGAGTATGTATGCGTCGACTGGCACCTCATTTCTGAATGTAAGCAGACGTAAGGTGAGTAGGATCTAGATGAGATGTTGTTTGATAATGGAAATACTCCAGTAAAGGGAAGGAAAACAAAAAGTCGAGGGAAGACGGTGGTGATGGATGCAAAAAAAGTAAAAGTAAAAATAAAATAAAATAAAATAAATGAATAACAGTATAACAGAATGGCAAAAGCTCAACTGCAAGCCCTGCCGATCCGAGGATCCCCCCTGTGCTCATGGGGGACTCGAACCCGAGGTTGCAGCCTACGAAAAACCCCCTTCCCAGACGTCTCCGGTCCAGGGGGGTTTTTACTCCGAACAGGTGACCGCTCGGCCAGAGGTGCCAGTTGGGGCCGTAGCACTTGGGTGCGAGCGGGCCTGTTGAAAGAAAGGGCAGTAATTAGGCATTATAACCCTAGGTGCAGCTCATTAGGTAGCTAGGTAGGGTAGCTGGTAGGTACGGGAGGTGGGTGCTGTAGGTAGGGTTGCCCGGGTGGCCCTTCAGGATGCCCTCACCACTGAATCACCTGGGCAACAATCACCCGGGGTAGCTTATGCCGGCACTTGGGCAAAGTTCACAGTGCGGTAGGTCACTGCCACCCGTATCTGATGTACTCAAGGGACGTAGGAGAACCTGCTGCCACAGCTGCACGGGCTACTCTCGAGTTATCTCGTTGCCCTGAGAAGAACTGAGAAGATACCACACACATGCTGATGGCAGGCCAAGCTGCCACGCACCAATGTCTGGCACATGGATTACCCGTCTACGTAACCACAATACGATACTGCTTCTCTTATACATCAACAGAAATATCTTGAGATGAGTGACATTAATTAGACTCTTTTTGCATCTCCCACCCCCTATTTCTCACATTGATTTGAACCACCACATCCTGAAACTGTACACAACAACAACCTACACGTAACTGTCATCCAGCTATCCACCACCACATCCGCCTATTGGAGTACATACTTCAATACGTTGTCGACTCTCTCAACCCTATGCATCGGTTGGTGATGGGCTGCTGGTGCTGGATAGGAGAACCCCTTTCCTTGCCATCAATCCACACTACCTACCTGAAATGTGCGGGTACCCAATGAACCAGAAGGGAACAGATTCTAAGCATCCTAAGAGAATCTAATCATCATAATACATTATCATTATGCTACGCAAGTTGCTCGGAGGGATCTGTTTGAGCTGAGACGGGGGTGACAGGCCCTTAGCCAGGTTGCTTGCTCTAGGTCCGAGGCCGGGGGAAGGGAAGTTCAAGATCACCCTTTACTTGAGGTAGGATCTTCTGTCTTATTATGAAAGGTCAGTACGAGTGAAGAATCTCCTGTTCATTATATATACACTATCTCAGTCTCAACTTGCTGACCTGATACGACATGCCTGCCCCTTCCCCGGTCCCGTTATCCATCCCACGAAGGCTGAAAACAACCAAGGCGGTAACTATACCCACGGATCTAAGAGCGATCAAAATAGGACACGAAATGAATCCGAATTCCCACGACGAACTCCACTCCCCGCTCGCTGCTGCATCATCTTGAGCAGGAAGCGTGTCCGTACTGAACTCCAGGGACGAGGAGGGAAGATCAGCAGCACCCTCATGTACGCCACATTGAAACTACCCCGAATTAGTTGCCAATCTTCCATCGACTTGACTGCCCTCAACCTCAACGACAAACCACCTTGGCCCGGATCCCCTTGCTCTCCGCCTTCGGCACCCCAACGAAGAGGTCGCGGTCAATGACGAGGTCGCGCTCCGCCGTAGTATCGTAAGATGGCAGATCGAAGCGCGCGACGACGTGCGCGAGCGCGAGGTAGAGCTCGGCCCAGGCCAGGTTGATGCCGATGCAGGACCGGCTGCCGCGCATGAATGACACCTTTCAGTTGTTAATGTTGTCAGTATCACTCTTTCGGTAGTCACTGGCACACCCCTCCCAATACACGCAGGAAAACGAAAGATTAGAAACAAGGTTGCTGCTTGCTTGCTTACCATGTACCGATCAAGCCGCCGACCGTCCGCACGCTCGGGCGCATCGACCCAGCGCTCCGGGCGGAACTCGAGGGGCCGCGGAAACAGGTCCGGGTCGTTGTTGACGACGTAATTCATCTGGCTCACGGGGGTCCCCGGCGGGATGGACCAGTCGCGGTACTGCAGGGGCTCGTGCGCGACGCGCGGGAGACGGGTGGTGACGCCGGACATCATGCGGACACCTTCCATGATGCAGGCGGTCTGACGAAGGAAGAGTGAGTTAATCCGTCTCTAGCGCATAGGCTATGGACATTGAGTGGGTGGGTGTGTCGGTGAGAGGTGCTTAGATGTACAGGACAGGATAGACCGAGGTATCAGAAGATAGTAGAGGGAAGGAGAGTAAAGATAACATACCAGGTACGGAAGTTTCTCAAGCTTGGCCAGCGAGTACGACCCATCCGCCTCCGGCCCCGCCGTCGCGATCTCGTCCCTCAGCCTCTGGAGCTTACCCGCATCCTCGTTCAAATGGAACGCAATCATCGCCAAGCTCTTCGCCGTCGTCTCCGTGCCCGCCGCAAGGACAACCTGCGCCTCGGCCTCGAGTCTTTCGGCGCTCTTCTCCTGCGCGGGCAAATCGCTATCGAGCACGGTCTGGAAGATCGACCCCTCGGCCCTCTTCCCGGCCTCATTCGTCGCGATGATGCGCTCGATGCGCTCGCGCGTCATGTCGCGCCAGACCACGAGGCCCGCGGCGGGGTGCCGGAGCCACTGCAGCAGCCGCAGCGGCGTCCGCTGCAGGACGGGCCAGAGCCAGGGAAACTGGCGCAGGAAGACGGCGTTGGCGGACTGGGCGATCAGCGTCTCCTTCCACCGGACGCCGAAGTCGGGCTCGTCGAGGTGGTAAGTCCGCTCGCCAAAGGCGAAGTCGGTGATGATGTCCATGGTCAGCGCCGTGAACGCGACGTCGACCCGGACGATCTCATTGCTCCCCGCCGCCGCCGCGAGCCGGTGGCAGAGGTGCTCCACCTTTTCGAGGATCTGGGACTCCTTGTCCGTGATGGACTTCTTGGAGAAGAAGGGGTTCAGGGGCGCGCGGCGCAGGCGGTGCATGTGGTGATCTACTGTCGCGAAGGCAGAGGTCGTGTTGCCTGCTACTTTGACCTGTATGCGCATACACATGCGTATTGTATCAGTATCTATCCCTATATCTTGTATGAAAGTAAACGATTGGGCGGACCCAAGCTTCTGACTTGTCCCTCTTCTTGGAAGAAGGGGCGTAAATCTCATCATAGTAGTCGGGATCTCTAATGTGTAGCTCATTGGGCAGGATCCGCACGATAGGTCCTGGCACTCCTTCATTAGCACCGCGTTCTCATTTCGCATATAGAAGAGAAGACCTCGAGAGAGGACACATACCATATTGATCATGAAGCTTCTGGATGTGCCATATGAACTGGCCCTGTCGGACAATGTCGTGATAGAACTCGTACCACTCGGTCGTCGCCGCCAGCTTAGGACCAGGAAATCTGGCCAGCGGATGCAGCGTGACTCGGTAAATTGCCAGCGCCGCACTGTATAACAGTACCAGCCCTGCTCCGTACGCAGTGAGCGCCACGGTGCTGGTATCGAAGACTCCCATGATGCAGATGGATGATGTCACACTGAACAGCACTGCTAAAGGTTTTGGCATGCTCGTGCCTCACATGTACCTCGAGCGAGGAGTTTCCCCATGGTTTTTATTATATCGCCTTTTTGCCCAAGAGCTGAATTGAGGGGGGTCTCTTCCATCCTCCCAGCCATGCAAGGTGATGGAGGGTCTAGATGCCGATATGCATAGTGCCCAGGAAGCACGCCATGATTGGTTGATTCGCAATAGCCACTCCGGACGTGCATATTCAGAGGGAACACAAATTTCGTGTCACGGCCGCGTCGACACATAGGACGCCACGCCTCCAATCCGGTCTTCCCCGTGGGACGCAGTGTCCCATCGAGACCAGCCTTCTTACTCGCTCATGCCAAGATAGCGAGACCTGGGGAACTGGGTATGGCAGCTCTCGGCTAATTTTCTTCAGTACGACCATGCAAGATAACGATGCATTATCTCCAGAGGGCAACTATGCCCGAGGGGATGGGCAAAGCAGCTGCAGGTCGGCCAAGCCAGATCTGGGTGGGTGGGAATGGGCCCCGCATTCCGGTCTGCCAGAAGAAAGCATGGTCTTGGCAAATGAGGCACATTCAAAATCAGGACTGACAACGAGTGGTGGTCATGTTTGATCATGCCAACAAGGGAAGCTAAGATTGACAGACGATGTTCGTATTATTATTTCATTACTCGTAAATACCATAGTCAATTACATAGACATGCATCCTCCATCCTTCAGAGTAGGTAGGTAGTCAAGCTGTTTGGTGACTGTTTTAGTACTTGCTCAATGGCGGACATCCTTGGCAAGCCGGCAGCGAGAACTTGGTCTCGACGAAGACCTTCTGCATGCCGTCCTCGCGCGCCTCGAACTTGTAGTAGACCTTGTCGAGGTCCTCCATGCGGACGCGGTGCGAGACCATGTCCAGCGGGTCGATCTCTCCGGACTGGATCTGCTTCAGTAGGTCCTCCCAGTACTTGTGCACAGGCGCCTGGCCGTTGCCGATAAGGCGGATGCCGCGCTGCATCAGCGAGCCGACGTTGAAGTGGTTGGTCTAAAAGCCAGATGTGTTAGTGATCGCATGTAGGAACAATTAACATGATAAGGTGTTGGTGGAGCATGAGCCATCAAGGTCCCCAGGATGATTGACCACCGCCATCACCGATGGCGTAATGCGCATGGCAGCAATATGCGTGCCCCCATATATGTAAGGAAAGAAAATCTGAAAAAAGGGAGGAGGGAGTACTCACGTAACCAACATAAACACCCGTAACACCACACCGACCAAAGTTCCTCACACCCTCAATCATTTCATTGATAATCTCACTGGTATCCGTCTCAGCACCAACAGCGATCTCAAGCCAGTGGGCCCAGCCCTTGGCGTACTCGCCCGCCGCGCACTCGAGCGCGCAATCGGGACCGCGACCGCCGCAGAGCTCCTTGAGGCGCGACACCACGGTCTCCTTGTTGGTGATGCCGGACGAGAGGGTCTTGTAGTCGATCAGGCTGCCGAGCTTCTCGGCGTACTTGGCGGGCCAGTGCTCGCGAATGTACGTCAGGCGGGGCTCCGTGTCAACGAAATGGACCTTGGAGGCGCCCGCCTGCGCCGCAAAGATACCGGCGAAGTGGCCGATGGGTCCCGCGCCGAAGACGGCAACGGTGTCGTTGGGGTACACGGCCGTGTCCATGGCGCAGTTGTACGCCGTGCAGAGCGTGTCCGAGAGGTAAAGCGCCTTCTCGTCGGGGACGCCCTCAGGAATCTCCAGCAGGTTCACGTCGCCGAGGGGCACGCGGACGTACTCGGCCTGGCCGCCGGCGAAACCGCCGACGAAGTGGGAGAAACCGAAGAGACCGGCCGTCTGGCTGCCGTACATGGACTTGGCCGTCTGGTTCGAGGATGTCTTCTCGCACATGGACGAGAGCTTTTGCTTGCAGAAGTAGCAGTCGCCGCAGGCGATCTGGAACGAGGCCACGTAGCGCTTGCCCTTGGCGACCTTCTTGACCGAAGGGCCGACCTCGTCCACGATACCGCAGAACTCATGACCGAGGATATCACCCTTGTTCAGCTGGATGATGGAACCTACACGCAAGATCAGTCAGGTGATCTATTCCTCCTCAAACGGGACAGGAAGGGAGAGAACAAACCGTGCAGCAAATGCAAATCGCTTCCACAGACGGTGCTTCCAGTGACCTTGAGAATAACATCGTTGTCCTCCAGGATCTTGGGACGGGCGACATCTTGGACCTCGACCTTGTTCTTGCCCATCCACACCAGGGCCTTCATCGTCTCACCACTGTCCTTTCCGACGCCGGCTTGGCCATAGTTGGCAATGTCCTGATCAATGATCGCGCTGCCATCATGTCCTATCGCCTTCTCGGCGGCGTATGCTGCTTGGGATGCTGCCATGGTGACTTTTGTTCGCGGGGTGATGTTATCGAATTGGTGGGCTGTTCTCTGTCCTTTTTCCCTTCTAAGGCACGATACGTGATGACGCTACTTATCAAGTATCAAATTTGACTCGTTTGTTTTAAAAAGAAGGGGTATCACAATTGCAGATTTGTATGGTTATTGATAAAGATCACGATGCAGGGCGATGCCTTCCTTCTTATATATACGTTACCAGGCCTTGACGGGGATATCTCGCAAAACGACGTAACAACCACCCAAACCATAATGGATCAAGTTGTACAATACTGACCTCACTACTCACCCAGCGACCCCGCGATTGGGACATTGGGGCAAGGGGCAAGACAGACAGTTGCTGCGCGAAATCCCCCATGTTGATCTTGGTTGATGACGTTGGGAATGGTTCGCCGTGGTGGCCTGGATGGCTCAGAGCGACGTCATGGACTTTTCAAACCTGGGCGACAGAGGCGCGGCTCTCCATTCAGGACACCACATGGCGATCCACCGAATGCCCAAAATGCCATGCTGCGTGTGCGGGCTTGCCCCGCGCGGCAGTTCAATGGCAGTTGCATCTTCTAGAGTTCTTAACGCCGAAATTTGGCATTCTCTGGGACCCGAGGATTGCAATGCCAGATCTGGAGTTGTGGCCAGTAATCGGGATGTAGGATCGGAAAAGTGCTGGCGTGAAGGGGTGCACAGATCGAGGAGTTCAAGGGTCCGACGACCTAGCCTAAGCCTTTTCAAGGGCCCCGCCGGAGAGATTGATCCGACATTCTTCTTTGCCCAATGAGAGAGGGCCCTCCCTACCTGTTGACAAACCGTCGCTTCGTACGTACTACGCTTAAACTGCCATCTGCCTGGATAGGTATGCAATTCTCGGCATTATATATGCACTTATATATCTTGAGAAAGTATTGTTCTGTCCAGTATTGGTTCCAAGGGTGTCTCCTAAACCAGGAATGTCTTAAACTGCCAGTGAGCAAGCCTTTGAGGTGCTCGCTCATATCTTCTTTCCCCGCAAATCCCAAGCCCGATGCCGACTGCACCTTCGTATTCATATCATTGTCCAATCATCTTGTCTAGCGCCGTCACTCCGCTTGGTTCAGTTCGAGTATCAACAACATGAAATTTATTTCAGGAAGCATAGATAGCTATTTTGGCTTATTTTTTTGTTCCTCTCCTCCTTCCACCAAGATCTCTCGTCTTGGCGCAGTAGTAGTTGTCATACAGTTATTAACGCCGGTTTCCATGTCCTTTAGCCATCACAAAAAATGCTGGGGTATCAACCACTACGAAAACTACTCTTTCCCACCCAAAAACATAGCCTTGAAGTCTGCATTGCTCTTTGGTTTGGCGGGGCCTGTTCCGTTTGTAGCGGCTCCCGCGGCTGCAGATGCAGACTCCGTCGTCTTCGTGTTCTTGACGAATCCCAACGCCTTCTTGAGCCCCCGGCCGCCTCCTAGGGCTGGTCCGGGCCGTCGGATGCTCTGCGGCGGTGCCATCAGCTTGTCCGTCACGCGGTGCTCTCCCCTCTGACGCTTCAACTCCTCCACCGTACCTGTCCGCAGTTTTCGCCCAGGTGCTATTTCATATCCATCCAGCTGTAACATGGCTCGTCCCACAGTGTTGACATCAGTATATTCGATGATGGCTCCTTGATGGTTCGGCTGTAGCACTAGCTTGACAATGTTTCCATGTTTCTCTGCTAATGCGCGCAGTCGAGCGTCGTTGACCGTGTCGGGTACGTTCAAAAGTGCCACCGTCCGATCTTGAATCTCTCGCTACGCGAAGGTCCAGACTGATGCGAATCGGTCCCCTCCATGGCAACATCCCCATCGGTACTGCCTTCGCGGGTGCTTCGCGCCACGGGCTTGAACTTGGTTTCTTTGCTAAGTTCCACGTCTAGAACCTTGTGCCCAAGCTTCGTCTTGTTAAGCTCGACAGCTTTCTCGGCTTCTTCTTTGGTGGAGAACGTAGCAAATGCCGTACCCTTGCTGTGGCCAGAAAGGTTCTTCATGATGCGGATTGTCTGTATGTCGCCGTATTTCTCCAACACCTTGCGAAGGTCGTTTTCGGTCAACTTGAAATCGACATTCTTGAGATGCAGCTCGCGCCCTTCGGCGATAGCGCCGTCCCGCTTCTTCTTGGACGAAGGATTCGAGTATTTCGACTGTAGCGTATACTTTCCCTCCAAAAGCTTTCCATCCATCCGAGTAGCCTTTTCAGCAGCCTCTACGTCTCGGAATGATAGATAGCAGAAGCGTCGGCGGGTGTCGAACTTGAGCGAGGGAAACCTTATGTTGATGATGTCGCCGCAGTGCTTGAAGAGATTTCGAATGTAGTCCTCGTCGGCAGTCGGTGGGTAGTTCGAGACAAAAAGGGTAAGACCAGTCCCTGGCTTGACAGTGATCTGGGATGAGCCAAAGTACTTGTTATCCCGTAGGAGGGCTGACTGCATCTCCTCGGGCGATTCGAATTCGATCAAAGCCAGGGAAGACTCGCCATCCTTGTCCTTCTCAACAATCACATTGATAATGTGGCCGTAGTCCTTGAAGTACTTGCGAATGGCTGTCAATGTAACCTCGACGGGAAGGTTTGTGACCAGAACCGATGTGTTCTCTCGGTCACGCTTCAAATTCTCGTCAACAGTTGCTGTTTGCAAAACTTGAGGATCGGTATTTTTTGGTCGTTTGCTGGCTTGGCTCTCAAGCTCATCTAAATCTTCGTCTCGTTTCCTCTTAGAACTTGAAGGAGAGCCCTGCAGTTGCAGTGCTGCAGTCTCTTCGGTAATAGAGCGAGCCTGCTGCTGTTGCGCCTCTATCTGGGCGGCGTAGGCAGCGGCGGCCTTGGCTTGCTCGTGCTGCCTTCGTTCGGCCACGGCCTTTCGGGCCTTATGTATAGCGTCGAGACCTCTGCGCAAGGTCACGGCGTGCTCGTAGTCGTTCAGATGTTGTGAGTAGACTTCCATGATGCGCTCGGGCCAGTCCAGAGAGTCCTGCGACAGGGCTCGGGAGAGGACTTCGGTGGCTAGTGTGGGGACACGAAGAGGCCTCTCCCCATTGGCAGGGGTTGGGCTTCTTGGTCTCGGTTGCGAGGAGAAAACCATCATCTCCCATAGGTAGTAGTTGAGCCAGAAGTCGTAGCTGTTGGCAAGTAATGATTTGCTGGCCGCGCGACTCCACACCTTGCGAGCAGAATCAACTTCGCCCTTCTTTTCAGTCAGATACTGAACGAGGATCCTTTCGATGCGATAGTTCGGGTCGCCTTGGTATTCTTTCTTGTACAAGCGCTCGCCCCATAGCTGAACATCCTCAAGTGCAACAGATAGGCCGACGTCTGCTATGTCCACGGCATCTTCATGTGCACTAGGGTTCATTGCCGTGCGCTTCAGATAACCGCACCAGGCGGCATACATATCGATTACCCCTGTCATACCGTTCTTGTCAAGGGCCTTGGTGTTGGTTGCGGCGTGCTTGATATGTTCGACATCTTGGAAGGTCAGGCCCGCCTCCTCAGCACCCAGAATGTACCGGGCCCAGAGCATTCCCGACCAAGGACAGTGTGACACAGCGCGTTGGTGAACGCCTAGCAGATCCGGAATGTTATATTGTAGGGTTGATGTTCTCGATATGGTATGAAGACTGGAGATGTAGACGGTATAGTTGGCCCATATCTCTTCGTCGGCAGTAAAAATGCCAGCAAGGGCTCTCGAGTAGAGGGCGAGGCCAAGTGCAACAGGCATGGTGGGGCTCTTCTGGCTTTCCTCGGTTTGCGCTGTTTCCCAATCCAAGTACTCTCGCATCACGGCCTTTTGCTCCTCGACGTCACCAGCTCTTTCAGCTCTCCGGAGCTTTAATTCGCGAGGCTCGCGATCGCCGTAGGCTGCCTTGGCGCCCTGGGCTAACGGTATGACTTCCTTGAACTCGGACTCGTAGGCGGCATTGTTATATTCGCTGAGGAAGCCAGAAAACATTTGCGACGTCTCGTCCCAGGTGGCGTGAGGGACTTGGAGGCGGTCGCGGAAGAGATGTGTTATGCGCTGAACACCGGCTTGAGTACGAGTGCGGGCAAGCTGCTCCTGTTCGATGGAGATCCACCGGTTCCAGAACTCGTGGCTATCGTTGACTCGGTGACTGATCAGTTTGTAACCGTCGCTCCATAAGCTCAGGGCAGAGTCGAAAGAGAAAATTTGCCGGCCGAGCTGCTGCTCGTCGCTAGGCCATCCGGCCGCACCGCTCTGGCAGTCAATGAAGAGCGACCAAAAATATTCGCAGTACGCCAACCATATCCGCATGCTTCCTGGCTCGGCCAGAGTGGCGCTCTTGAAGAGCTCAACTATCTTAACACGCCCCTCGAGGTCATTGACATGACGGCGCTCCTCCTCGACATATGCCAACCAACTATCTTCACCGACAGGGTTCGCCATGGTGCATGTTTTTCTTAAAACAGCCAGCAACAAACCAAGTCTCTCTGACAGCCTTCATGTGGTTGGCGCGCTTTCGCAGTGTTGCCTGTGTTGTTCGGAGGCGGGGTTTGCGCGACGAAGGAAAAGGGTCGGAATGGAGGATGCGCTCGCGTGCGTGGGTAGAATAGTTTTTTGGTGGTGGTTGGATTGTATGCGATGCGGGAATGACAGTGTGTGTTTCTGTCCGCGCGCCACAGGACGATGCCGTGGGAGGTGTTACCGACCAAAGCACGACAAGAGACCGGCTGCACCTTTTGTGTCTGTGTGTGTGTCTGTGTGTCCTCTGACCCGAAGTCTGACATCCACATCCACTGCTGGGAGAGGAGAGGGAGCAGTAGCAGCCGGAGCAGACAGAAAAAGTGTCCTACTTGTCGACTTCGACAACGTGGGCGGTATCCGCTGAAGCTGATGCCTGCCGGCCCTACCCAAAATAAAAGAAGTGGGGGGTCTTAGCGGACCAGCTCCCGCCTTGAAATGCAACTAAATAAGTGAGTTTGATGTTATGCTAGAATCGCCGACAGAAGTATCTCCTCAAATATGTGCACTATGTGCGCTGTCGCCGGGGATCCAGTGTGGTCGGGTTGCTGTTGTGCAAGCTGTCAAGTGCTGAGTTTGAGCTGTATTGTTTTTCTCGACCCAAAAGCTGCGCAGGACCCAAACAGTCGACTCAACACGAGCAGGGGGCACTTCGAAAGGGCAATAATCAGGAGAGGATCGGCGTTGACAGGGGGTGTGGGTACCGTCTGAGGGAAGAGTCCCTGATAATCGTCCTGTGTTTGGTTGAAAAAATGTTAGACGATGCCTATGATCGACGGACGCGGACCGGGGCTGGTTGCTTGGGAAGAAGAAGCGAAGGAAGCCAAAAAGAGCAGGAAGAAGAAGAAGAACAACAAGAACGAGCAAAAGCTGTCCCCAAGAAGGTGAATAGACGATTGCCAATGCTTGCTTGGCAGCTTGAAAAATGCTTCGAGTATTGGCTTTGCCCACACGCACTCTGGATGTCTGCCAGCGCCCTTTTTTTTAATTCCGTCGCCCTGGGTAGGACGAAAAGTTACAGTTATCTCAGACGTCAACAACCCGCAGTGGAGCGGACGGGGTTGGGAACTTTGGGACTCTTTTTTCGCAAAGCTATTTTTGTTTGCGCTTGCTGGTAGGTAATAGAAATCCCAATGGGCAAGGCGGTCGATATTGCGCGACTCGCTCGCACTGCTCTAGCGGCTGGGCCTAATCAGAAAAATGCCAACTTATCAGGACAGGAGCCCGTCCCTGTTCCTCTCCTGCCTCCTGCCTCCTGCCGCCTGCCTTTTGGGCACATGCCGCGCGAAAACGAACTTATTCTTATTACAAAGAAAAGGGCTCCCCCCATCCATCCCATACGAAGGGACGGAGATCTAGAAGGGTAGCCAGGGCCGCCGATCGTCACTATCCTCCCAGCCAGGGTTCCCGTTCGGTGACACAGCTGACAAACAGAGGTACGGCCACGCTGGCCAATCAGAGCGTGCCCTTGCCCTTCGGATCGCTTCCACCAGAGCGCCAACATCAGCTGCGCATTCTTCCTTCGTTTGAGCAGCGGCGATTAAACTCTTGCAAGACTCAAAGCACCGGGTTGATCTGCGATTGCAATCAGTAGCCTTCAATGGTGAGATGGATTCAATTGGTAAGTAAGATACGACGGGCGTTTTGGCTACGGTTAGCAAACTCAGGTTTTGCGATCCCTTTTCCCTTAAAGTCTCTTTTTATCTCCTGTTATTCCCGCATGTCATCCCAACGCAACCAGCACAGCACGAATAATAACAAGGGTCGACTGTCGACGGCAATCTCGGCTTTTGCATGAGTGGGAAGAGGGCCAAGAGGCGCCCCCAATTCCAGGCGGCGGGGCGAGACGTCACTGTCTGCTGCTGTCTAGTGGTCGGACTTTAGTTGTACATACAACTTGCAGGGAAGATGCCGCCCGAAAGCGGAAAGTGGGCTTGCCTGACCCCCCGTCCAAGCACGTTCTAGACCCCTGAATCGACCGGCTTGGTCACGCCCAAATACGTCATTGCACCACCGGGGCTTGCTGCAAAAAATAAGAATGCATCGATATCTTTCTCGCTGCTGAAATTGCGCTCCCCATCTTCACGCTCTGTTCTGCTTGTTGTAACGTTCGGCTTGTTCCATTCCACACGCTCCCAAGAAGCACCAACGCTACGATGTCTGTGTGACGGATAGACACCGCAAAGTTCATCTCTCCTTTTTAATTTGCCTTCTTCTTCCATTTCTTTTTTGACTCCTCGCGCCGGCACTTGTCCAATGGAAACGCCCTGTCAATCAAACGAAACATTGCCTTGGGACGGGCAAACGCACTTGCGACGCCATTCGGAGCCATTCCTCCATTTTTGGGGTGTCTTAGGTCTGGGGGTTAAAGTTTCAAGAGATGCCGTTGAGCCGGTGTCGAAAGATGACCACCCAATCTGGCTCCTCTGGGCTCCTCCCTGACCGCTGTGGTTCCTGTGGAATCGAACACGATAATCACTAAAAGCTCGCAATAAGCCAATAAACCGGAATTTCCTTGGTGTGCACGACTCATTCACCACGATCTATCGTTCCATAGACTAGGGGGCAGCGACTGCTAGTCGTGGCGCAGAGGGACCCTAGGGGACCCTAGGCTGCTAGGGAGCCCGTCTCCACAGGCGCATCCGTTTGCGTTCAGTTAGTATAAACGGGGTTGATTGAGGTCGGTCGGTGGGAGACAACCCGCACAACCCGAATTTCAAATCCCGAAGCGCGCCATTCGGTAGGTCGTAGGTCGTGACAAATAGGCGAGAAACACGGAAGACCACCAGCCTCGGCATTCAATAGTTGGCGGTTCGCATGAATCTTAATTCTGGGTACTGCCCGGTCCTGATGCAAGGGAGTGAGTGCTATTATTCATCTACCATAAGTAAGAGTTCCACCGTTATCTCGGGTGGGCTTTCCCACAACGCTCGCCGGACTCCATGTTTGGTGTGTGCTGCAGTGAAATATGACCGAGGGACCATTACCTAACCTATTCAATGACTTGAGCAACGCAGAACCCAATATTCAGAAATCACTAGTTATCTAACCTACCTACCTTATAAGCACTTTTTCCAAGGCACTGTATATAGCACTACAGTATACAGCCTATAGAAAGGGTGTGGTGTGGTGTAATAGCGGCTTCCGGAGCAAAAATCAGATGCAGCTGCAGCTGGGGGCTACTGCTTACCTTGCTACTCGAAGTTCGTCGTGCTGGAATACTGACAGGTCAGAAGATTTACCAGAGGGAATTCCGCCGGAAACAGCATGCGGGCGACTGACTGGTCGCAGTTTGCGCAAAACATGCACGGCTAATCAAAATGGCATGCATAAAGTCGGATGGGCATACCAAAGACTGGTAGCCTCAAGAAGGCATCTAGCGGCTCCCCGGTACTCAGCAGTCGATCACATCAACTCGACGTAGCGACTGTCCTCAGAATTCGTCCTTCTACTCATAGTAGAAGGCTCCTTTTAGAATATGAAAATGCGGTTCTACACTGGCAACTGATGCACACAACATCCTGTACCCGGTGCAATGCCCTAGGACTGGTACGACTGGGTGGGCGCACGCTCAGCTCTTGGGACGGCGATCGAGACCTTGATGCTGGCACCTCTGTGCTCCGATCCGTTGAGAGCGTTGACAGCAGCCTGGGCCTGGTCGGCGCTAGCAAAGTCCAGGAAGCAGAAGTTGCGTCGCTCATCAGTGCCGGGTGCCGATGGCGTCTTGGGACTGATTCGCTTGCTGACCAGCTCACTAAAACACAGGGAGTTAGACAGGACCAATATGGCGCCTTGCACCGCACGCACTACGCGCCAAGGGGGGTAAAATAAAGCGGGATATCAAACTTACACCTCAAAGCCGTTGAAAAGTTCCCGCATCTCGACGTCATTCTCGGTCTGGTCGAGCATACGCGGGAGTCCGCCAACGTACACCTGTCGGCCCTCCTCCTGAGCCCTAGAGCGCTCGTAGTAGGTCTTAGTCGGCAAAGACGAGCGGCCACCGTCTCGCTCACCCGAACCGCCCCAGTTGCCCCAGCGGCTGGGGTTGGCACCGCCCTCTCTGGGCCGGTCACTCCTGCGCTCATAGCGCTCGCCGTCCGCAGCGGGCGAGTTGCCGTCGCTGTCTGTGCGACGCGGGGCGCCCTTAGGCAGGCACGGGCGGCACTTGACAGGGCGGTCGAACAGGGGCATGCCCTCGAGACCGGTCATGGCGGCGTCGGCGGCCTCCTTGGTGGCGAACTCGACGAAACAGTAGCCCGGGTTGCGGCCGCTGAAGGGGTCGACCGAGATGTGGGTGTTCTTGTAGTCAGGACCCTTGCAGCCGTGCTCCTCCAGCATGGCCTCGACATCCTCGGGCTTGGCCGAGTACACGAGGTTGCCGAGGTAGATACGGCGACCCTCGGCGATGGCCTGGGCCGTGGCCGAGTCATCCTGTCCGCCACGGGCCGGGCGGTCGTTGGGGCGGCTGCTGTTGTTGCGCGAACCACCCTGGGTAGGATTACTGGGGTTGTTGCGTTCACGCTGACGCCATGTGGACGAAGGTGGATTACCACTGGCCGACGGCGACCGCCAGCTGGAGGCGTCTCTCCAGTTTCCCGCGGGGTCTGTCATTTTATTTTATTTGAGGGGGGAGAAAGGCTTGGGGGCTGGGGTTAGACAGACAGGCAAGGCTACTTGAGAGGATGCGAGGGATGGAACTTTTTCCCTCCACGACGCGGATTTCCAAGAGCGAAGAAAAACTGTGCCTACGGGATTGTTTTTGGCCATTCATATCCCTGGACCCTGGGCGGTGGGCAGAGGGTCTGTGCTTGGGGGCGATAAGCCAGATTGCCATCCAACTCCAGGTGCCAGGTGCGCTGATTGTGCGGGGGATAAAGAAAGATAGCGGTCTAGGCCAGGCCCGACCTGGGCTAGCCTGGCCTGCTAAATCGTTGGCCAAAACCCGACGTTACTTTTCGATGTATGTTCCCCTTCTTCATCGTCTTCATCCCGTTTCTTACTGCTGATGTGGTTCTTTCCTTTTTCCATTCAGGCCCACGTTACTCCTTACTCCAACCTGCCAACCACCAACATCGGGCCACTTCTCAGCAAATTTTTTTCAAGATCAGCACGGATGGCCACTATTATTCGTGACACTAGCGACATTGGAACACATTACGTGGCAATGGGGGGCAATGGTTCTCGTCCACTTCGCATGTTCGGTGTGGAAATTTCGGTGTAATAATGTTCATTCTCGAAATATTGTGGTGACAATAGGGGGTGATGCCCGAAGTTCAGTGTCCCACGGGGGAAGAGGCGCCTTGCAACTCAGCCCAACTCAGCCTAACTCTCGCGGTCCTATGCTGTAGGACTTCGCGACATGCCAAATAAGCCTTGAGAGCCAGAAGGGGTCATAGAACGCCCGGTAAGTTACGCTGTGCGAGGTTCATGTGGTAGACACAGCCCTGAAGAGGTTGGGCAGCATATTGCAAGGTTTGGTAACACGAGCAAAAGTTTGCCCAAGAGTCAGGCTAACTGAAGTGCGTGGACGTGTGATAGCACAGGAGAGCCCTGGCGGATGAGCACATCTACGCCAGCGCTGGCCCTTTCGGAGACGCATGTTTACAAGTCTACTTGATGAAATCCAAAACAACAGATATCTGGCTCATCGCTAGAAAGGCTAGGCCTGGATATCTTGGGAAATATGGCCTCATACCTGAGAGTGATTCAGCGATTGGCCGTTGTTGATAGACGCCCGTTCACTCAAATGTTCCGCCCTATATAATGACACCATGGTGTGAAGGCTCTGTCAGCCTTGCGATAACCTAAGTACTACACAAAGAACCCATCGATGAAGACGATGAGTCCTACGTGGATACTTATGATCAGTAACCCAGCCGCGACGAAGCCCGGTTAGTGGCAGGCGATGGTTGCCTGTGCAGGTGTCATATTCGAGCATTCTCGGCCTTCAAGAGGTGATACACATTTGCCATGGACAGACTGGACATTCCTCCTGATTTGTTCGATTCCGGTCAGATCGATAATTCATGAGCTGGCCGCCTAACGCACAAGGCGAAGTTTGGCTGGGAGGATGAGCTCGCAGGCGTAGGTGTCGAGCCTGCATTGGCATTTCCAAATGTCGCTTACTTGGTTCGCCTTGCTTGCTCCTCAAAGCATTCTATTTGGTTTCGGTGAGCCGTTCCAGGAGAATAGTCCAACAGAGGCCGCAGATGTTGGGGCGTCTGCGTTCTTGCGCCCCGGTCCTTTGACAGGAAAATACAGGAGAGGGGAATCTATGAATGCATGCTCCTTGTACGTCTAGCAATGAGCTGACCCGAATCCGCCAAGCACAAGTTAAACAAAATGTGTGGTCGGGCCAAACTCCTTCGAGGATGACGGATCTCTATTGGCAATTCCAGGGGTCTGTTTCTTGGCATCAGAAAAGTACCATCCACCATATTTGTCGAAAGTAATAAACACACTCATCGCAATTCAAAAGAACAAAAGGGGAAGAGACTAAAAAATATTCAACACGAAACATACCTACGGTTGGCCAAGATACTACTTGTTGTGCGGTTCGGGGAACTAAATCGAGAATTAGGTGCCAGCCCAGGCAGCAATGCAATGTTTCAAGGAGCCATCAACACAGTGGAAGACGGAAAGACGATTGGTGCTGTCAGGTAGCACTGGAAGGATTCAACCCCTAGCTAGAACGTAGAGGCTGTGCTTTACAACCCGAAACTGTCACATCCTACCTGCCACAGCCGTCGCGACCGTTGGACAGAAAAGAGCGAGAAGGTAAAATTTCAATAGCCTCATGTGCATTGTACAATAACAACAGGTTACCGTCACGCTTATCTACTATTAGCTCAATAGGGGCGGTTCGTAATCGAGGTTCGTACCCGTAGTAGGTCATCAACTGACGGATCAGAAGTAGCTACCCCTGTGATTACATCGTGAATACGCCGACCGCGTCACCCAGTAGGGTTAGATCAGCACATCGCATCAAATGGGATGCTAAGTAATCGCTCAGGTCGGCAAATAACTTGACGCCTTCCGCAGTAGGAGAAGGAAGCTTAGCCTTGAAGCGATGCCATTGATTACCAATGCGATGAGACCAGGGGGCCGTCGCTCCAGGTCCAAAGCACATACCCGTTATGGCATGTGCTGACAGCCCGACTGCGTTGCTATACTGTGACCCCCAAAGGCATCAATCTGCACGTGGCTCTATAATTAGAACACCCCATGCTCCCATCCTGCCCCCCCCGGACGGAGCAACGGCTGAGCATGTAATTACTCGACTTTGAGGAATACCACGAGAGGGGCCACCGTTCAGATGAACGGCATTTCCGTCGCTTCGTTGGGTCAACCGGGCGACGGTAAATGCATACTCGGTGACGTCTATGTATAACTTGACCAGGGCAACTCCCCAGACTGGCACTAGCAAGGGGTCCTACGTTCACCAGGCTGTCTGCACAGCCGTTAGCCACCTTGGTGCAGGGGTAACCCAAGCCTTACAAACAAGACACTGGACCCTCCAGCATTCCAGATAACTCGCAATCATCCTTCCATCGTATGCCGATCTGAGACATATATCAGTTGAGTTCGGCAGCTTGAGCCTTGTCCTTACATGTCTAGATACAGCACTTACTACGGCTTTGGTGATTCAGCAAGCTTGACCAGCTTTCATCATATTTCCTTGTCCTTCCTCCGCCTATTTTACGATTCGTTACGCCACTACACCAACCGAGTACCGATAATATGCCTACCGCAGAATCAAAACCTACCAGTACGGCCAAGTGTGGTCGCCCGCCCAACTCAGCATACCTCGAGCTTATGAAGGAAAACGAGGATTGGAGGCAACTGGAGAATGCTGCTGAAAGAAGGAAGATACAGAATCGCCTTGCGCAAAGAGCCTACAGTATGTATCAATATTGCAATACACACTCCTTTTTTTATCCCAGTGCCTAACTAACTCGGGGGAACAGGGCGTAACCTACGAAATCGGAACAAGGAGATCGAGACACTCAGGGAGCAACTCAACAGATTCCAAGAGGTGGACGGAAAAGTCACAGGCATAATCCAAAGCAGCAGCAGCAGTGACGAGGGCAACAGCAAAGGCAGTAGTAGAAGCAGCCCCAAGGCATGCTTCGCCAGGCCTGGAAGCGCACCCAACAAGTTGCAGGCAGCAGTCCCCAACAAATGGATGGCTAGCAACTACGAGATGGGCATATCCACGTCTACTCCAGGGGCGAGCAGCAGCGGTGACCCCCAGTTCTTCGACACGTACCCCGACCTGGATTCGGACGATTCTATGTCGCTTGCTTCTGGATCTACCCCGGGCGACCACCACTCCGTCCAATTTGCACCGACAGATTTTGGTGTCCAGATTATGTACGACGACCACGCCAAGTTATCTCCACTTTCACCTGCCTTCAACACAATGCATCCCTATGAGACAGGGTGCATCGGATCAGGAGAAGACCCAGGATTCCCTGCAGATTCATTCCGCCCCGGGATCGATTATGAGTCTAGTGCATTGAATCAACACTATCTCGCGCCGCTCCCACAGAAACCATCGCCACGATATGCTGCCCCTATTGAGTTTAGCCGTCCAGTCGCACTGGCTAGTGATGAGGAAGAGAACTCCTTCTGCTTTGGGTACAATACCACTAGTACTGCTGAGCCTGGGGTACCCCTGACAACGATCCCACCCTCAATCACGGACATTCCCGCCGCCGCCCCTGGAACCCATGCCCACGACAGCGAAGGACGCCGGAGTTACACTATGAACTCTCCAGATGTTCTCAAAATACACCCAACATTGTTGTGCAGCTCATCGCCATCGCCACCAAAAACAACTCCGGTCTTGCAGCAGCCCGCCTGGCCACACGTGAAGGACTGTGCTATCTCTTCGCTGCTGCACATCGCCGTTGCGGGCGGCTACAGAGAGACCGTGTGGCTCATCCTCGACCATTGGCCTGAGCTTGCTCATGCGGTTGATTCAGAAGGATACACAGCTGCTCAGCGAGCCATCATGACTGGCCGAGATGACGTGATTAGCATGTTCATTCACTAGACAGCAGGAAGAGACTGGCAATTTGTAATTCCTTGTGTATATCAACTGTAGCAGTGAAGATGTGTGTATTGGTGACATCTCACGTATAACAAGCGACTGGGCAACACCCTGAGTCCCAAAGGTGGCATTTCGAAGACCCCTGCCTATCAGGTTTCATTCTCAGTATGAGGGATCTTACGTCCGACCCGAGACCTCGGAAGCCTTTCTGCAAAGAACCAACACCTCGGTCCCGAGAATCGGAACAATGACGCCCTATCCCCGAGCCCCACGCGACTGGCCCAATATCAGAAAGGCGCAGCCAGAGAAGCAGTCTGAAGCTTGGCTATATGCGCACCCATGCAGCTTATAATAATGGGACCTAGTTGTAAATGCCAAGCAAGGGCCTCCTCCACTCTCAGATCCCCGAATGGTCGCCGAACGGGTCCCTTTCTGCCCTATAGCCCTTGCAAAACCCGGTAAACAGGATCGCTACCCCGGTCCTTCGGTGGCACAGTTGCTCCCGGCAGAGTTGGTGATTCGTCGCCCGGATGGGAGGTCCGTCCCTTATTGTCTATTCATTATGTAAGTCGGACGAAAGTCCGACACCCTCGTCGATACCAAGCATCAATAGGCTTCAGGTTGAACAAGCGTAGCCACAATGAGCAGATGGAGATCAATTATATTGCAACCCAGCAGGCCTGTCTATTGGCTGAAGGGTGATTGCAGGCGCGGGACCCCTTTTCTAGGCTTCTATCATGCAGAGTTTATCTAAAGCGGCGTAGCAACGAATGGTACGCTCTGTACACCCGCGATTAAGAGCGGGCCGTTAAGTTACTCAACCACGATCTCGGTCCCGAAATCTAGTCAGGGGTATGAGGACATTTCCACATATGTCATCACATGGATGCCATACACGTGTTGCACATACCAGTATCGTACGATGACCAAGAATAGAAACAGGATGTCTACTTGGATCCAACAGTCCTGTTCCTTCATTGCCTTCAGTAACTCGCCTACTCCTACTCTCCATGTCTCCTTCTTGCAAACCTTCATTGCGGCTCAGTTTTCAATTGAAAAGAAGCTTAAAATTTGTGCGTGGAACCCTTGGCATTCGAACGTGGTTGAAGACACGAAGTGAAAGTGGCATTTGGCCATTGAGGACCGTCCGACGTTTTCAACATGGTCAAGGGTCTGGCGGTGGTGGGCCGCTCGCACTCGCATTCAGTTTGTGGAGAAACGATATCTTCAGGGACGAGCACCAGCCTCGGCGTTGTTATTATAGCTTACAAAGCGGCCGCAATAGTCATCGCTGCTCAGATGTCGTTGCACAGCTCATATGCCATGCATCCATACGACGAAGTAGCGGGACAATGGAGCCAGAATCCACAATGAACACACCACTAATACATACGTAGATGTGTGCGGGATATGCGGACTGCCTTCCAGGGGTCCCCTTTGTATTACGCCAAGTACGTGGTTTCACTGCCTTGCCATCCGAATCCCCGGGAAAACTCTGCCCCGTAAGGCTGGGACTCCCCGGTAAGCGATGAAGAGGCACGCACTGCAACAAACAACGCCAACTGCCAATACCAACCCCCATGCGACCATTACAGATTACCAGCAATCTTACAACCCCCGATGCCGACTCCACATTCTACACCTCAACGATACGATCAGCAACAGCAGGCTCTAGGGACATACAAACAAACCCACAAAGACAGCGACTTTAGAGTTATAGAAAAGTGAAATGACTCGTATGGAAAGGGGATTTGGAACCGGGAATCCGGCAACTCGATGAGGTCTTCTGGTTGGATAGTCGCTCTCGGCTTCGTTCTCCCCCATACGAGTTCTATCAAGGGCAGGCATGTGTAATGTATAGAATCGGGGCTACGAGACATGTTAAGACGGAGCGCCCGTATGGCGAGATAGGAAGGTGGTGTGGGTGATCTGAACCCCCATTCAAGGATTCATGTTAATGGATGGTTTGTATTCGCACAGGCCTATGACACGCCACACTTCTCTTGCGCTTACAGCTGACTAGAAGGACGGATATACGAAAACACCGCACGCACTGTGTAACATATGATGCCACGAAGGCCAGGCGTGCTTTCCGGTTCATATTATGACATAGAACAAATGAAACCCCTGTGCGCTTGTAGCCACATTTGGCCATCTTATACGCATGCCAAAAACAACTATTCCATATCAGCTTTGCTGCCCTCTCTTTACCGCCCCTAGTGGGGTATACACACTGAATGTCGATGCAGGTGGATGGCAAAGGAAGGTATACGTTGATGTTCCCACATGGAGTATGTCGCTTCGCTCGTGGCCATGTCGTGGCCGTTGGCACCGACACGCTTCCTAGTTGAGGCGTCTCACAATCCACCACGTGGAGAAGGGAAGACGAAAAGCTTCAAATATAAAGTAGTGATTTGAATCAGGAGAAGCAGAAGTACCCAGGAAACGACGATTCCGCAGGGAAACACAACGATGAACTTGAGAATGGGTCGTTTGTCCAGCCACATGACGAGTGCATGGGGTTCGGGTTCTTCGCTAATGTGAAGAGCGGGCGGGGCGTAGGCACCCGCCTCTGTGTTAATATGAACCGATGCCAGTACATTCCCACTTCTATTTGTAATAGTGACAGTAATATCTTCAGCGTTCTCCTTTGACTTGATAATATGGTTTGTGATGGCCGTCGGAGTTGGTTCAGTTGAGTCCATGTTGAAAGGGTTGGGGATAGAATCAATAAACATAGGCTCCTCGGTAATGGGGAAAGTCGGGGCTTTTGTACATACAACGCCTCAGGAATGCTATGTAAGGCGCAGCATATCCCTTGACCATAGAAAAGCAAGAAACAATTGTGCCTTTAGGCACTACCGCCATAGTCGTGTTTCAACTGCAGCCTTCGGATCTCTCGCGCTGGACAAGGCTAAGATTGTTGGTGGGAATGGCCAGACCGACCCCTATCATGTCTCATCCACACTCGTAATGTTTGCTTTTAACAGGGATATAGCTACAAGTAGGCTGAGACCATTTGTACGCTAAGCTCACCTCTTACCAAGGTGGCGTTTTGAATGGATGGCGCCCAGGCTGAACAACAATGAAAGTCGCTTAGCCGCTGTAGAGGTCGGCGGAAGACAGATGGCGCCGCTTTCAAGGAGGTAAGGTCTGGCTTGGTTCAGGTGATAGCCAAAGTGCGTACTTTGTGCTAGACTTATGCAATCTAGGAGCACATGTGCACTCATTCCACGATCTACATCAGTAAATGTAGATATTGGCAGGAAACTGCCCAACATAGCCATCCATGCACGTCCAGGAGACAGAAGAAGGTCACATTGTAATCCTCCTAATGTTCCGCTACTCCCGCTGCGCGCTCTGTGAGAGGTATGCCGCGACCGTCAGGCGCGCGAGCCAGTTCCCGTTAGTACGGACCACGACGTTGCCGGCCGAGAACTCGCGCAGCTCGTCCCAGGACTCGATCGAGGTCACGTGTGCCCTGGGCGGCTCCGCATGTCCTGAGCTCAAGTGGCCGCACGACGAAAGCTGCTGCTGCGGCGATAGGCGGTGGATAATTCTGCTCCGGAGTGCCGGGAGGACGTCGACGTCGCTAATCCACCAGCCTCGCTCCCGGACCGAGAGGACCGACTCGATCAGAGCCATCTCGACGTCCTGGTTGCCGCCGGACTGGAACTCCTCGAGGGGCCGCTCCCAGTTAGTGAAGGATAGGTGCATCGAGGTGTTTTTGGAACATATCGGTCGGCGCGCGATCGAACTTTTGGGGGTCGGCAACCCACCAGAAGCTTGACCCTCGTCTGCGGCGGGAGGAAGTTCGATCTGTATTTGTCCAGGTTTATAAATCTCAGTGACCGGTCTTAGTCTTTCATTGACATGGTTGCAGCCTGGTACATGATCTGTATTCCTTGTTTTCGGTCTGCAAGCTCTGTTTAGTATGCCCCCCCTCCTGTCATCTTTTACACGAACATGTTCTTCTTGGATCTGCGGGAAGGACTCTGCGAGCGAGGTGAGGAACCTGATAGTTTCCCAAGCAGAGTTTTGGTCTGTTGGAACGTGTCATCGTGTCAAAATGCAACCGAGTGCTACCAAAAGTAGTTAGTTGAAGCTAATGCGTGTGGGGTCCGGTCGAAACATCCCTTTTCTCTGTGCAGGCTGGCTATAGTACTTAAGATGAGCAAGAGACAAGTACCAAGAGACGCCGTTGGTAGGAGTTTTGACCGACAGTGAACAGCCAAGCGAGAGAGCTCCCCTTGAAGAGAAGAGTGCGTCGTCCATAGCGCCCTCGACGTTTCGGCTTCCGAAAACGATTATGTTTTGGTATATATGCCATGATCTGAGGTCCAAAATCGCTGATCCATCATAGACCTCTTGGGTTATGCCGGATATAAGCCGCTTCATTGTCCTCAGCGTGTTTTTCCATGCGGTTACAACACCGGGATGAACTGAAGACTCGTCTGCTTTTGGCAGCTCAACATTCTTAGGGACCAGGCGCAGTTGTGTCTGCTTGGCTGCAATGACCGAGTCCGCAGTCTGTAGCCACGCGCGGGAACTGGTGTCCCACTCAGCAAGCTGGGTCCTGGCGATCCCTTGCTGAGCCGCGGCCGCAGCAACAGAAAACGGGATGCTTTCGTTGTGATCCCAGTCTGCCGCTATAGCTTTCTTCCGCTCGTCGATCAGCTCCACCCAGATCGAAGTCACATCGACGCCAGTATACGATCCAAACACAGACGAGGATAAGGTCTTATGTTCGTTGGCCCTCGCATGCTTCGGGATCTCGAAGACCCTTTCGCCATATGCTTTGATGAGTTCGAGAGTCTCGGGGAAAACCCCCTCAAAGAGCGCAGCCAGACTTCATTCGTTGCCTGAGTCAGCGAGGCCCGGAGCTTCGCGATCGACATGTGAAATGACTTGAGTTCATTCGAGAGCCCTTAGCATGCGCCAACTACCGCAAGTCCCGTACAAGCCGTAGAGCAAGGTGCTTGTTCGGAACAAGCGGTGACTGAAAATAAAAGCTATGTGGTGAGATGTCCCCTCTTTGAGCACAGCCTCTACAAAGCACGCTGACTGCTTCAAGGCAGGATTGAAGATCCCCCCCAAATTTGCTAGAGGGAGAAGGTGTTTATTTTCTCTCTCTTGCTCGTTTTCCAAGCTCAGCAGGGTGAGGATTAGAGTATAAGTCATGTTGATACAGGGCTACCTGCGTGGACTTGGTATCACTACTATACTTTCGCCTCTAACGGTATCAAATTTCAGCATCATTGCTACTCTCCTTAACTTCGGAGATGCAACGAAAGTTCTTCGAGTTGTTGTTCCTTATGGGCGCAATGTTTACTGAGAATGTCAGCTGCGGCTGAGAAGTAGTGCAACGTCCTAATAAGCCATGAAAACGCCCCGTGGCGGCTGCGATCGTCCCCGAAGCCTTTCCCATAGCATCAAAAGAAGCTGAACCGATACGCCAAGATAAGACACAGCCGACTGATCCGGCCGGCGAGCTGAAATTATGACTCTGGTCGAAGGCAATGTATAAAGGCGTATCAAATAAACTACTAATAAAGTACGTGCGTTAATTAATACGTTAAGCTGGCTAAGAAAAGTAAACACGTCCTATGTCTACCTGCGCGATATGTCCATAAGAGATCGTGCGCACCCAGACGAACCGCCCCGCACAGCTCGGAAGTTGGCACTCAAGAAGAGCAGGTGGTTTACCCGAGGCTGGACTCTCCAAGAGCTAGTCGCTCCAACGTCTGTGACCCGCGACCATTCTGGCAGAGCCATCGTCCGCTACGACCCACCCGTCGTACAAACGTATCCATGCCCGATGCCTAACCACGGCCTTGAAAAGTCACCCTTCTGGGCGGACCGCGACCTCTTGTGCCGCGATTCGCCCAAGTACCACCGGCTTCACAACCACGTCAAAGAAATAGTTGCGTACAAGCATGAGCATATGATGTTTTCGCTTTGCACCCGGCCAGTTGTTCCGTTGCCATGATCCTCCTTCTGGAGGACTTCCCTAAGCTCGAAGTAATGTACTTCCATGCGCAGGTCCCGCTCTTTGGCTCGCGCGGTGCCGGAGGCTACTCCCGGAACACCATGGTGCAGGGGCTAGACTCCCGGGATTGCCCCGAGGTCCTCCTGTCGACATTCGATATTTCCTCAGCCGGCCTCAACCTGCAGGCGGCCATCTGGCTCACTATGGTGGAAGAGCCGAACAACAGCACCGACAAGGAATAGGCTCCGGTCCGGGTGCACCGCTAGAACCAGACGCGCCAGACGAACATCGAAGCCATACAGGACGAGCCGGCAGATGGGAGAGGGCGTCGACTGGTCCATGTACGAGAAATCTGGTTGATCTCTTGATCGTATTACTTCCTTGCCATTAAAATGACCAAAGCACACAACTTCTCACGTATTACATGTATTGAAAGACGTTATCTGTATTACTGAAAATTCAGTGGCGAAGCTGTATTGCATTGAGAAGTTAACCTGGTGTTTCTAGGTGAAAGAGACACCATCTATCGTACATAGTATGTAAGAGTCTAGTTGAAAGGATCCTTTCAGACTTGCAAGAGGCACCCAAAATCTTCCGTCAGGAGACGCTGCCGAACGGAAACATAAAGGCGAATACAACCTTCTCTGCAACAACTGTCAAGACTTCTTCTATCACCTGGCCGAAAAGATCTGCCCCGGAGCCCTGGAATGCTGCCATACAGACTTTTCCGTTGATCCTGGGCGCGGCAGCCTGTGTCAGTTTCCTCGCTGTTGCAAAGGTGAGTTACATCAGGCGGGAGAATCGACGCAAGCGCGAGCGAAAGCATGACAACGACCACCGGCATCGCCATCGCCACCGCCACCCACGCTAGCAAGAATTTGTGGTCGTTTACGGGTATCATCTTCAATGATAACACACGACTTCGGACTGGTGGGGTTTTTAATCAGTATGTCAGAATTGTACGGAATTGGAAGGTATTCGATCACATGGCGATGATTTCTTATAGCGTTATTTCAGGATATGCCCAGCCGTTTCAACAGTTAACAATGCTATAGGCTGTCCAACTTTTATAACTAATATACGCTCGTTAAACCCCTTTCCATGTGACACAACAAGCCTCTCGATGCTTTGGATTCCTTTAAAGCCATTGCTAAATCCCCCGAGGCATCTCCCGTTTCTTCATTCTCCAAGGAGTAGGTGTTGAGGGAATGAACCTTATGACTTTCGGGGGTTGTTGTCTCTTACCATAGTGGCATATCTGCTAGTTCCATTTGAAAATGGCATCACAAATTCAGGGGGGCAGTGCTTGGTCTCTTTTGGTTACCTTCCAGGTCTTCCTCAACACCGGGGGAATGATCGTTTCTGGGGCCCTGGAAATGGCCATCTGCCGTGGCTCGGCGGACTGCGGAGGAAGTATGCCGAACGGAGTCTTCGTCGCTGGGTTCGAGCGAGCTTTCTTGGGGGGTCTGGCCACGATGCGAACTCTTTTCTTCTGCCGATGTCTCTTCTGGAGCGCAAGCCAATATGGGATGCTCGGGATCGGAAATGTCGAATGCGGCTAGCATATCGTCCGGCTGCGTAATGGGGATTTCCTCGTCGCAGTGGCTCCAGCGTCCGTAACCGCACTGATCCTGGGCTACGCGATGGAGCTGGATTGCCGTGTGTCCCTCCCATTCGAGGTAGGCGTATTTGTTATAGAGCCCTCTTTTCTGTAAGAAACAAAGTAGAGGACTAATAGTAAATGAGACGATAATAATCAGGGCGCCCATCGAGTAGGTAAAAATTAGGCCAAAGATACTGAAAGAGGAGTACAGTGCACTTCGAATTTTCTAATTATAGAAGTTAGCCCGGCTGTATATAGGCGGTAGTATAGGGGTTACTCTTACCTGATTTCGACATATGTCCCATTCGTATTCATTAGCTGGCCGTATGGGATTGCCAGGTAGAAGAGTCGAGTTGCTTATCCCGCGAGCTGTGCTGACAAAGGAGGTTTGAAATCCGGCTAACACCATAGACCACCATCTAGTAGTATGATCAGACACTGACTTTGAATCTCAAGTGCTGTGAAAAGGCTAATACCTACCTGGTAACATCAACCTGCCACTGGTTCCTTTCAAGCTGCCATATAGAGCCTTGTCGGACCAAGCTATTGGACGAAAGCGAGCTTGGACCAAGCGTGCTTACAAGGGAATTAATAGAAGTTCCGCTGTAAAACAAATTAAAGTATGACCAAGTGAGAAGAGAACCTATCCTAGTTGGAGCTACTGGCCTCGCAGGATCTAGGTCTTTGTTAGTTAGGCCAAACCAAGGAGCGGCACTGTATGTAGCGTCCAGGCTACTAGCCAAATCCCCGCATTGTCCACGTGAAGGATCCCGACACCATTGGTATTGCTCAACACAGCCTAAGGGCGATGCTGCCTCTTCCGGCCGGTATGATTTCAACATATCTGTAATATCTTCACTGTAGACTCGTCCATTGAGAACAGTTGCTCGGTACCATTCGTCGTCGGCTTGCGGAACAAACATCAGCCCGTTGCCAGAGAGGAAAACTAAAGTCACGTCTCCATCCTGTCTGATGATTTCGGGGTGTGGGATGAATGCGGAGCCCCCTTTCATAACAGATCCTCGAAACATGCGATAATTCATGGCGCTATAATTGGATGTTTAGAGAATATTCCAAAAAGACATTCAAGAGGGACACCCATGTTTTGGATGTCCTATGGGGTCAATCGTACCTGATTAGCATGTTGTTGTTATTTAGAGTTCCAGTGCGAGGCCTTGCATACTGAGTATTGACATCAGGGACGACATATGTGTAGTCGACTTGCTTCGGATCTGCTGGATTCACCATGAGCCCGTAATTATAGGTGGTATAGTTCCGATTTGAAAACGTGATATTCTTTATACGTTCTCTTGTAACTAAGGGGGCACACTAGGGAACATTGAATAGAAGGTCAGCGTTATATAATAGTTTTAGATCGATGTAATAGGCCGCTGCGTTGCATTAGGCGAAGAGAAACTGTGGATATTGGGGTCACGAAAGGGCCATAATCGGTGGGAACTGTACTGACATGCAAAACGTATCGCAACGTCATCATCTTATCTTTTAGCGCATTTAACCCAAGGTCGTTACTGGCTATGTGGCCTGTATCAAGACGCAAATTCGTACTGTCATTCCGACAAACATCGGAACGGAATGGGCAGTTTGCGTGATAATCTGCCACTGCCGTTGGAATTGTTTTAACAATAAACCTTGAGCACTCAAGGAGGCCTGAACTCCGATTAGAATAGCATTGCTGCGCGTAGTTAGCTATGTCGTTCATCTGGTTTGCTTCAAGGGATCGAGAAACGGCATTTTGAGTCATATTCCCAAGTCCAAAAGTATAGGGAATTTCGCAAGTGTCTCCTCTTAAAAGAACCTCACCGGCTGTAGAGATCTTCGAAGAGTATCCACCTGCTACTGTAGCTATTCCGATGGAGAGAAACGATAAGAGGGCCACGGGAAAGACTCGGAGCCACGGTCGTTTAGCAGTGCCTTGCCATGTCCAGATCATACGGGCAAAAGATATGAGGCTTGTCTCGGGTGAGGCTGAACTTCGTAATAGAACCTGTCGCTGGTGATGAACCGCGTCTCGCGGGTCCGATGTCGAGTAGCATTGGTGGAATAACATGGCGAATGACTTCCAGAGTCGAGAGACAACGAACGGTATGAAGAACGCGGTGAAGGTAATTAAAAAATTGCCTTGCTCTCGCGTCATCGTGAGGGTAGCGCCCATGACACGGCCTCTAGACCAGTTCGTCCAGGCGCCAAGATAAACTTGACCATCTGAGTCCATGCCGCGCTTAGGCTGACTTCATTTATGTCAATAGGTGGTCAGAGAAATGGGAATCTAACTTACTTGAAGAAAAGTGGATAGAAAGTCGCCTTATGCAATGCCGATAGGTCTGCTCAGTGCAAGAAACTGGAGATGAGTTTGCAGGACTGGTTGGTGTTGGGAGTAAGAGGCGTTTGCTCTGGAATGAACTGCTTCCGCTGGGCTAGCTTGGCATGAAGCGCAGCCTTTGAATGAAGAGCGAGAGGTGTATATATACCTTAGCTAAAGAGAACGACACTCTCCCAACGAGGCTGATACAACATCGCCACTTCTGGGCCTCTATATTACACAAAGCCTCAAGCTACGTTGCACTACATTTGAAATGTTCACTCATATGAGAAAGAAACCAATTAATTTGCAAGTTGTGGCTGTCCACCCTCTGGTGGCAGCCTGATGCAACCACTCAGGTCGAGCTGGCTGTAACGAAGCTAATAATAATCTTCATGCAGGCTCTGGCGGCAGGCTCTGGCGGCAGGCTGGGAATTAGGTGCGTGCCACAACCGCTTCTCTAAGCCTCCGGGCCATGCGTACAACGCATGAGAAGTGGTACCACCGGCTCCTCTACGGCGCTATTGCATATAACCGGTCGCGCACCGAGGCAGCGTTCAGGTTGAGCTGTAAAGTATGGCAAATGTATGTGAGGGTACGTCGGGAGATGTTAATACAGGCCACACACTGGCCTAGCGTAGAGGTTGGACGAGATTTGTCGTCGTAGTAGGAGTGGTGGCAGAGAAACTCGCATGGCTTAGGACCTTTACTAGATAAGGGTAGTTTTTCACACTACTGTAGACGCCGAATACGTAGTGTAATGGGATTTATCTATATTCGCCATGCTGGAGAGACCGAGGAAGGATATGCCGGACTAATTTAAACATGAATGTGCTGTGCTTGGTCGACAAGACTGGAGAGTGGAAGGATCGAACTAGCGCGGGAGGACATGGGGGACAGGAGAGAAAAGAGGGGACGGGGGAGGGGTTACATAGTAGTACCAAGGGGCAAAATCCGCCCGAGTCTGCCTTGTGCAGGTGATGGAAGGTGGGAAGGCTGGTCCATAGACAGCCTGTCAGTGGGGCTATGCAGCGTACGTTCATAAGCCAAAGTTTTATCCATCCAATCATTATTATAAAGTCGCATATTTGCTCATGACACAGAATCGTGGTGCCTAATGACCTCACCTTGTGCTCGCGATCCCAGTGTTTGCTGTAGCAGTCCGGACTCCCAACTTTGTAGTGCCAGAATTCGAGTGTGTTGTCTTTACCTCTCCGAACCTCGAACAAGTGGTCGCCTACGACTATAGCCCAGTAACAAAACGCATCTGGCAATTTGTGGTTGCCTACATGTCCATGGTTCGTTCCAGGTTTGTTGGGTTCGTCGTGGCTAGAGAGTCCATGGAAGGATGCATCTATCCGAGACGGGTTGGGGCGCAGAGACCTCATTGGACGGAGCCGCATACTCTCGAGGGGTTTAAAATGTAGCTCCACCGCTTTACTTGCGGCTGCATCATGGTTTGGACGAGATCCGTTGTCGAAGTACGGAAACTTGTACAGGAACATGTCTGGCTCGGAACCTACGGCGGACAGGGGCATAGTCTCGTACCACCGTTGCTTATACTGAAATCTCAGTGTAGCGGAATCGAGCCAACTTATCATTATTTCCGAATTCATGCTGAACAGGCTGCGGCTTCGAGACGAATCTACCGTTCAGATATGAATACGGTGTGTTCAGATCGAGAGGACTTTGATGATGAGAGAAAATGATAAGGCAACGGGGACTTTTAAGGACGATTCGTCCCCAGGAGGTTGAACAAGAAGTTTGAATAAGAGGAACACCTCAAGCGACAGGCTCGTCTGACAATCGTTTTGAGCCAAGCGTATGGTAAAGTTGTTAGCAAATGTAGGTCTAGCAGTGTGGCAGTGTGGCAGTCTGGTCTGCATACCCCTTATCCAACATGCAAGCGGAATCTGAATCAACTTCCATGGGACCTGATGTTCGTGCTGATACTTCTGAGGCTCTGCTGAGTAGAACGGGGTTGTACCTAAGACCTTTCTGCCGTGCGGTAAGTCTCCGCACAATTAGCCAGTGGCGTACTTCTGAAACTGGTGTCCACTCCATGATGGCTATTATCAAGTTACACCAAGAGGGCGGAGAAAAGACTGTCTCTCCTTCCACATGCAGCCAAGCGCTCTCCTGTAAGCCGCAGCCTTACCATCCAAAAGCATGTACTTGCTAAGCTTTGTACCTGTCAGCCACCAACAAGCCCACGACCAGGACCCTGCATTCGAGCCAGCCTGATCTTGACCCAGCTATTGTAGTCCCGGATCCCCCCATCTTTGTGGGCACTGTCGAGTCTTGGCGTCTCTCCTGACATAGCCCGTTACTCCATTCTCGTCAACTCCAAACCTCTCCTTACTGCAACAAGCGTCCAGAATGTCCCAGCTATTGTTAGCCAAGGTCGCGGCCTTTGGCCAAGAAGCCCCTACTGAGCACCGACCATGCTAGCCTATAGCTGGGTCCGCCGAGTCACTGTCCCGTTATCTGACAACTCCAGGCCATAGCTGCCGGCATTTCCCCAAATACCGCATCGAGTAAGGTCAAGTTCCCAATGAGTACACCAATCGTCTTGGATTCTTTCACGCTTCCAAGTCTGACGTCACGGCCAGCTGTCTGGACACCGTCAAAGCTATGTAAGAATTGTCTTGCTTTAGTCGGGCAATCATATACCTCAGCACAAGACACAAAGGACCCGCCTCTGGACCACTCTGAAAGCCATCCACCGGCAGATAGCCCAACTAACTCGAGACATACGCGCGTTTCTGGCTCCGATTACGCTCAAAGACCAGTCTCTTCAATCGATGTGCCATTAGGAAATGTATCTGGAGCGCCGTTGGAAACAAATTCGAGGACATCTTCTCCACTCGGCTCCAGGACATCATCGGTAATCCCACCCCACAGTGGCAGCATATCGGACAGTGACGTTGACAGCAACTCTGAAGATAACGCTGAGGGAACAGAGAACCAGAGCGAGATGGGCAACGAATTGAGTGGTCACAATACCCTTATATTAGACGGTAACGATTATGACGATCCCACTGAAGCTCAAAGCGCGGAAGACTTATCCGAAGATGAGGACAAGGATCATTTGGAAAGGGCCTAAAGTGATAAAGAGCCGTTAGATGACGGCGAAGATTCTGACTCAGATTAAGCCCTAAGCGATGGGATATCGGCAGTGAACGATGACTAAGATTTGGAACCTAGTAAAGATAACTCGCCAAGTAGCGACGAGGATTATTTAAACTAGGGGAGATTTAGTAATAATAATAATAATAAGATTAAGTTATATTTTAAATTATTATAAAGTATTAAAAATAAAATAAAAAGCTTTAATAGTTTTAATTAAAATTAAAATAATAAAAGTATTTAATAAAACTTCGAGTATTTTAAAATGAAATTATTATTTATAATTTACTTTATATTATAAATTAATAATATAATATTAAATAAATAATTTTATTTTAAAAGCTTAATTTAAAAGGATTATTTATAAAACTAAATAAAAGCTTTAATATTTATATATATAATTTAATATATTATTATATAAAAAATATAGTATATTTATTTAATTTATTTTAAATATATATAAATAAAAAATAATCTATTAATTAAAACTTATAAATATATATATATAATATATTTTAATTTAAAATTTAATTTATATATATATTAAAATATAATATATTAATTTAATTCGTTTTAAATATATATATATATATATTATATAATTAAATATTAATTTATATATTAAATAAAGCTTAAATTAATAATTTTCTTTTTATTTATTATTAATAAGTTTTAATAGCACTTACACACATTATTAGTATTAATATAAATGGATAACCCGCAGAGGATCTTTGAAGTCAGACGGCATCGAGGCTAATAGCGTCGGAGTTGGTTGCGAAGTAAGCAAGCCGTCGTTACCCCTTACGTCCGATCTAGGAGCGAATATGCCCAGGATTATTATTTCCCCTCTTTCTCGTTCAGCACGGCTCTCGAGACAACTAATTACAAACCAAACATGGCGAAGAAACTATCTGCATCGCAGCTGCAAGACCTGCAGGGAGGCCTAGGCCTGGAAGTCGAGATATTGACGGGGGAAGGCAGCGGCGACCGGTTTCAGGAACTCGCTCAGGGCTGGACCAATATCGGTCGCGAGACACCTGGTGCCATTGTCATGCCGCAGACCGAGAAGCAGATCCAAAAGACGGTAAGCGAAACCCATCGCCCGGTCTTCTATATCTGTTGCTATCGCGTACTTATCATTGGCACCAACTTTTCGTGGGTTCCCAGGTGCAATGGGCTGTTCAGTCGTCCGTGCCATTCGTCGCGAAGAGCGGCGGCCACAGCGAGTGGTCCTCCATCGGCGAGCAGGGCATCGTCATCAACTTGAAGAAGTTCTCCGGCATCGAGGTTGACGCTGTAGATCAGACAGCCCGATTGAAAGGTAGTGTATTGGCGAAAGATGTCGCCGTGGCTCTAGCGGCCACCGGAAGCTTCACGGCGCTGGGAAATGGCAATACCGTTGGCGCCATCCCCTATTTCCTCGGCGGCGGATCATCGATAACAAACTCAATCACTGGCTATGGGTCGGATCAGATCATAGCCGCCCGCATGATCGACGCCAAAGGCCGACTGGTCGAAGTGAACGAGGAGGAAGAGCCGGGTCTGCTCTATGCTATCCGAGGTGCGGGCCAGTTCTTCGGCTTGGTCACGGAGCTGACCGTCAGGACCACGCCTCTATCCGCACTAGGCAACGACCGGGGTGTCATCTGGGTCGGAGCCTTTGTGTTTCCCCTCGAGCGCGCGAAAGAAGTAGCCGAGGTCATGAAATCTTTGATGGACGATGCCAGCCGGGCCACGGCGGGTCTCATCATGACCATGGCTCCTCCCCCGGCGCGAAAGCCAGCGCTCATTATCTCGGCTCGGTATACGGGCAACCCCGACGACGCGCAGACGCCATACAAGCCCCTGTACGACTTGCAACCACTGGTGGCCAAGGGCGGACCCGTCCCCATCCAGAACGCCAGCGACGCCCGCGAAACGCTCTGTGCCAAGGGCGATTTCAAACGCTTCGGCATCGTGGGACTGAAACGCTTCGATATCGATAGGTTCTTAGAGACTATCGAGGTTTGGAAGGCGATGGTAAAGCAATGCCCCGACGCCATCAACACGGCCTTTAATTTCCAGTGGGATTCCCGACCACCGAAGACGCCCGAGTTCGAGTCGGCAATGTCTCTGCACGATACCAGGTACTGGCAGTAAGTAAGAAACTTTTATTGTTTTTCTATCTTGGTATTTCTAGTTACCGAGAACTTAACCAGAAATCAGGAACAACCTCATCTGGCACACAGACCCAGCGGCACGTGAACAGGTCGATATGTTCAACGACGAGTGCATCAGGATCATGCGTGGCCCCGATCGATCCGAGTACGCCGACTTTCAAAATGGCACGCGCACCGGGCCCCTTGAGTTGCGCTTCCGGGGCCCCGGCAAGCTCGACAAGTTGAAGGCTCTGAAGCTGAAATGGGATCCTGTAGGCGTGTTCACAAGACAGCTGTTAGACTAATGCGAAGAAAGGCTGCATATATATATATATGGACGAATAAGCTCGTTCGTTATTGGTATATTCTTGTGTGTCTGCTTCGTTGGACCAACTTTTAACCCAGCTCCTATTCAGTCTGCTCTATCGCGCAAAAGAGACAAATGCAGAAAAACAGTACAAAATTGATGACCTCTCTAAATCCCTGAATCGTGATCGTGATCGCACCCACACATGTTCAGTAGACCTGTTGCTGAACACTGTAACCCTTACCATCACTTCCGCCGCGCTCCACTTCCTCCACCTCCAAACTGCCCTTGTTAATAATCCTCGAGGCGTCCGCTGGCCGCGTGAAAAGATCGCGGTTCTCGTCCACGATGCGGGCCGGGTCCAAAACAATAAAGATCCAGACGGCGAGGACCATGAGGAACCCGTCGAGCGCGACAAAGTACCGCTCGTGCAGCACGAGGTGGCCCGTCCAGCCCTCGGCCAGCTCGGCGACGCGGAACAGGTTGCGGGCGACGATGCAGACGAGCGAGATGAAGAGGGCGGTGAGGACGGAGTAGTATTTCTTGGGGACGACGCCGCCGTTGTCAAAGCCGCCGATGCTGCGATCGGGCGATAGCGACGATTTGGAGATGCGGCGCAGGAAGTCGACGGCGAGACCGGCGAATACGGCCATGGTCGCGAGCTGGAAGACGATGCCGGTGATCATGGCGTTGGTCCCGGGCGTGGGATTTTTTCGGGTCCGTTGGGCGCTGGCTGCCATGGCGGCGCCTATGGCCTGGATGGGCAGAAAAAGGTCAGCTTTGGCCAGAACTGTCTTATATAGTGACGATTGCACAAGTGGGGTTTCAAGTCGGAACAAAAAAAAAAAGGGGGGGATAATACTACTAACCTGAATAACAAGGGAGACCCAATCGCAAGTGAGGAAGACGATGGTGTACATCCTCGACGACAGCATGCTGGACTCTGGGCCGAAGATCTGGATGAGCTGGCCCAACAAAATGTACAGCGCCGCCGTAACGAAGACGGGGGGCGATGACGAGCGTGACGATCTGCATCAGATAGGCGTGCTGGTTATACGGGCATTGGGAGCCCCAGGTGCGGCCGACCCAGCCAATCAGCTCAACTAAAGGGTAGTAGTAATGTCAGCCTTTTTTTCTCTTTTTCCTACTGCATACTTTTGATGAGAATGCGTTGCTACTCACCGAACGCTCCATACGCCAGGGCCACAGACACCCATCGCTTCTTCCGCATGCTGAGGGTGAGGTGGTATATCAGCGCGAAGCCGAAGAGCACGACGAAGGAGGCCCCCGCGGCCAGGCTCGGGCGGTAGCCATAGCTGTAGGGCACGCCGGGGAGTTCCTCGGCCCAGCAGTTGTTTGGGCTTCTGATCTGCTCGGGGAGGGAGGCTAGGAAGTTTGCTTGGCTGCCCATGTTGATATAGTAGAGGCACCCGTAGATCCTCTATAGAATATTTGAAAAGAAGAAAAAGAAGAAGATCGTAGAAAGTGTTCCAGGAGAGTGCTGAGCGAATACACACAACGAGTTTGTAAGAAATGTCTCGTCGGTGCTTGTTCCGTTGTTGCAAATGCTTGTGAGAAAAGCCTACTGGACTGGAACCTCTTATCACGAAGGATTTATGCAGTCTATTTGAACTATTCGCATTTCCACGTTGCCACACAGTCCAAGGTCCACCGTCAATGCGGAACGGCTCTTGCGGGTGCGGCTCAGCAAAAGATGGAAAAGTGTCGCTTTACCGTTTTGGTATCCGGGCTGTGAGCTGTCAAGATGGAGACCCTGTTTCTGTGCCGCAGGAAACTTTAATCGAACAAACGATTGGTTGTCTACCTGCGAACCAAAAACATGAAACGAACAACTCCAAAGCCATAGTTCACAGCATTGACCCCTGAATGGATCCCAGAATGCTATATTCAGCTTGCCCGGGGTCAGGGGGGTTAGGGCTAGACCCACAAATTGTCTATCGGCGAGTCAGGGTTCTTTATGCACTGCTATAGATGCATCTCGTAGATCGTGTGGCGATGGCAGGTCGCGAATAGATGGTTTCCTGGCCATCTCATGTTTCTACGCATCCAACGGTGGCTGGCGGCTAAGCCTCCAAATGCTAAGTAAGTACGAGTGCTACGTCGCTTAACTTTTCTTGTATCACCAAGCAGCCAAGAGGGCGTCATCTGGAACTCTTTCTGTTGGAATGCATCAAATTTATATCTTAGGAAGAGCCAACAGATTTCCTCCGGGTACGTGTCTCGGTAACCGGCTCAGATTTGGTGGTGCCATTTGACCATGAGCCTAATATGACATCTATCAACGGCACAGCGCACTGCACTGCATCCCTGCCACCCGTGACCCAGACTGACAGATCGCAAGCAGTGTTATCCGGCCCATCAGCCTTACTCGCCTCTCCCTCGGGAAACAAACCAAGTGGATCTTGTGTCTGCGCCGCTCGTCGTCGTCGTCGTCAACAACGGGTTCCGTGCCGCAGAGGGATCCGTTGAAGAATATGGTGTCAACGGTGAGCGGGGGCTCTCCAGAAATAGAAAATGGTATCCACTACGGGTGTTACCACCAGGCAGACTGCCTCTGCCACATGTCAGTCCCGTTAGCCAACTTCTCGAGGCTTCTGAGGTTGCTAGTGGCCACTCCTTGCTATCACTTCGAGGCCGAATAGCTAAGCGAGTTGGTCAGAAGGGTAAAAGGAAGTCTCAGACTGGCTGCCTCCTTCCCACCTCGACAGTTGCGAACACCCTACGAGGTCGGCACTTTTAGTGATGGTAGGAACCCTTTCACTCAGAGACTGTATACGAACAAAATAGGGCTGTCCTTATACTGTCCTCTCTATACCCCTGTATTATATTGGTATTGTACCTGGTGACATATGCTTTGACCAAAATTCATTTATTGCCCTTGAAGGCCCACGTCTGCTGAGAAAGACATGCTCACATTTGATACTGGTCACTATTGTTCATTAGACGGCTGCGTATCTTCTTATTGTCTTTACAAGTGTATTTGACAAGCCTCGTTGGATATGAAAATGTCGGCGCTGAAGTGTCTCCTTACCTCTAAATGACTGGCTGCGTGATTCGAAGAAAAGGGCCCTTATATTGCAAGGCAGTATCCTATCATATGATCAGCTGCGTTCGGCTCTTAGCGGACAGTCCCTCTTCCCTTTCCATGTCCATAAGGTTTACCAGCCATCTGGCTCCCCCACAGCGACGAACCACGCCGCGGCCAAAGCTCGCAAACCTGCTCAGGCAGCGAGAAAGGCGCACTTTATTCTTCTCGAAGGCTTTATGGGTTCTAATGACACCCTTTTCCCTTGACCGGGCCGGGGTAGCCTAGCGGTAGTAGTCTTATTCCTATACTTAAAGGCAAGAGGGTTCAACTCCCTCTGCGGTCACTTTTTCGAACCCCCTGCGGGTCAATCTTTTTTTTTTCTTCTTTTTTTCCGCCCCCCTCCCAACCAACCCCTTTTTCCTCGCCCCATATATGGAGCACTCACTACTTTGACCTAGTCTCGACTGAATTGTATCGAGATCTAATAAAATATTATCGTGGCCATTTCCCAGGCATATATATATGTTTCTACTTAAGTATTCCTACTTTTACAGCAGGCGACTCTTACCGGATAACAGCTAAAAGCAATTAATTCAGACAGAATAAACCAACTCAGCCGTCACCTAGATCTCTCTCGTCCACCGATGTTACATTAGGCGACTGCTGAAGTCTGTGCCTTGAAACCGGTTGATTTTGCACACACGCAAAAATAACCAGACTTGGATGTTTTGATTAGTAGAGTAGTCATTGGCATTGAATAATCCCTGACATTGAAATACGTATCACCATGTTGGTTCAGAGCTGATCGATCTTCCTTATCCATACTTCCTCCACCCAATCACTTGCCTGTGAACCACTGCTTGGACCCGGTGATGCAGCATCGTCGGGCCTGCCCCCAGGTACAGGGCGCAATTGGAGCAAAACGCCCCAGTCTTTATCCCAATACGCGTCGTTGGCCTTATCTTGATCCTTCTTCCGAATGCTATATCTGGAAACCTCCGAATCGGACCTGATCTCTACCCAGAACTGTTGCGTGACGCCGCAGGGGAGTCCATCAGGCGCCGCAAAACACCAAATATGGTCAGTAATGAAGCGCCGGATTTGGTCGATGCCGTCTTCCTTTGACGCATCCGTCCACGCCTTTCCATACTCTTCGTTTTCCCAAGAGCCCGAAATGCTCAGGGTGCGCAAGCTCAGCTCTCCTCCTTCATGGCTTTTGATCCGGCCCAGAACGTCAAGCCAATCCCTTCGCGCCTCTTCCGCAACCTCCCGGTCGACCGCGGCAAACAGAGAGCAAGTCAGGTTCCGCAGGAGCGGCAAGTGGCCCGCGTCCATAGCATGCTCGAAGAACTCGCTGGCGGCGTAGCGTTGCGGCATCTCCGACTTCTCGCCCTCCATCTTGATTTTGTAGAACCCCGAGGTCTCGGGGCGCACATCGAAGCGGTTGCGCTCCAGGAAAACCTTCTGGGCGGCCGCGGTGAAGGCTCTGCTGACGAGGAAGAGCGCCGTGGGCGGCTTCCAGGCAGTGCCCGCGGCCGCGCGAAAGGGCAGGCTGTAGCGCTCGACGGGGTTCCAATCGACCTCGGCGGGCGCGACTAGGTCTGTGTTCTCCAGCACGTTTAATAGGATCTCGGGTGGGAGGGTTAGTAGGCGGGATGTGCCAGGGGAGGATGCTGTTGTCGGCGTCATCTCTGCGCTATTGCTGCCAGCAGATGATGGTGTGGTAGTGCTCTCAATGGGCGGTACGGAGCGTGCGTCTTGTGCCATTGTGACTGTGTTTTCCGGTGTGCGTGTGGCTGTGTCATGGAATACCTTAATTAAGAAAGAGAAGGGATGTGGTTTTTGAAATCGAATGTCTGGTCTGGGGAGAAAGAAGATGCAACTTGATGTTTGAAGTGTTGTTGTTTGCAAGCTTACGTGCCTATTTCTTGGGCCTGGGTTGTTTGCGGGGCAGGCCGAGGAGGAGTGGGGCAGACGTGGCAGTGGTACCTGATCTCCCCTATTTCTGCCTACTTCATATTGCTTACCCTTTTGCGCGGCTGTAGTAAGCAGTCAGATTGGATTGGCCGTGGGCTGTGTGACGTGATCGACACGCAACTGTCTCGTTTGACAATGCGACCCTATACAGATTCAGTGCAATATATTATGTAAGACGCCGGAAGATCTGCAAGTTGGGCCGGAGAAACACTGACAACACGCTGGTCCAACCAAAATAGCCATCCTTGACCTATAGCAAGATCTAGCTACTACCCTTATCTATTCTTGTAATTCGAGTGCGAATTCTAGAACTAATACATGGTAATTATGTATTCAGATGCTATGCGAGCGTCGGTAGCGAGTGTTTACGTAGCTTTTGGTGCTATCACGTAGATCCGGGGGCGGTTAGTCTGGGGTCTTATGCAAGGCACTTCTGATTTGGGGTCGGGCTGACTGGTGACACTGCCAACATGGGCAGTGTGGCTCTTGGGAGTACGATCCATACCACACTTGGTGTATCAGGTGTATAACCACCTGCTCCTTTTGCTAAGCCTCCTCCTTCATTGCGTTTACCCTACCCCATCTTTGTGAGTCTTTTCGAAATCTGGTTAGCAGTGCTTCGTTCTCGCTTTTCTGTTGACTTGGATTTAATGCTAGGCCAATTTGCAGTTGGTGCTAGTTCCCAACTTTAGCTGTGCCGCTTCCTATTTTCTTATAATCTGTGTATGCCTTCGGCCAGGGGTACCAATGAGAGCCCTTATACATGACAGACTTAGTATGACGTGAGCTGATTCCTGTTGCAGTTCGGAACGGTATATGATTTACAATGATTACGACAACCAGTTCTTCCTCGGGTCATCCAATCTACTCGCGGCATACCCAGGATGAACTGGCTTGCGCGTATTTTTAGAACGCCGAAAGCAACCGATACGATGGCCTGAGGACAACGCAGGCAGTGAATATGGAACTCTAGGAAGTGGAATATCTATATAAAGTTGTTGCTCTCCAAACGATAATCCATCACGAACACCATCCATCACAGCATCAATAACCAGTCAGACTAGAAGAACTACCTACCCCTTGCTCTCTTATAGTATACCGCACCCTCCACATACACCCTTCCAAATAGAACCTAAACCACCATGCGTTTCACCAACATCATCGCCCTGGCCGCCGGCCTCCTGGGCCTGGCCCAGGCCGCCCCCGCCCCCGGGCTCGAGCTCGAGCCCCGGATCCCGAAGAACATGAAGCCGACCAAGGACGAGTGGAAGATGGACAAGGCGCCCAACTCGAGCCCCAGCTCCCCCGTCTGGGTCGCCCACAAGAAGACGGGCGTCATCGACGGCATCGAGAAGCTCTACGTCGAGGCCAACAAGGCCTTCAACTGGGTCCGCAAGCAGGACAACGCCCTGACGGGCGCCAACAACCTGTTGGTCGCGGCCTACTACGACAAGTCCACCGAGTCCGTCTACGCCTCCACGATCCCGCGCGGCAACTGGCAGGACCTCATGCTCAACGACAAGAAGCACGGCCTCATCTGGCGCGCGCACTACCAGCATATCAAGAAGGCGCGCGCCGATGCCGAGGACGGGGCGTACTTCTGGATGGAGACGTCCAAGAACACGCAGCCGAACAAGGACGTGCCCATCCTCGAGCAGATCTACGGTAACGGCCAGAAGAAGGGGCCCAAGATTGCCGTCTGGGGCGTCTACGGATCCAGCAAGGATAAGGTCAAGAAGGAGACCGGTACCCCCGTCGCCTCCTGCGACGGCTGCAAGCAGATGGCCAAGGAGCTCGGCGTCTACTACGAGGACCCTCAGTAAACCAAGGAGGCAGCCCCATTTTTGGGCATGCATGGCTTCTTCATGTCGAGGCCTTTGGTAACAGCCCCTCACACATCTTTTATTAGGGGTTGAATCTGCTTTTGTGGAAAGTCGTTGATCAGCTTTCGCACGTCTCCTATCGGCGTTGCTCATTTCTGTCTTATCATGGAGAGTTGTTATGTTGTGTAGTTTGCTTGCAATCGTTAGCTTCATCTTGGAGAATTTCTATATAGGATTCACATACATGTTATGTTAGCCACAAACTTGACATTTTTTACCTGGCTTGCCACCTATCTGGACAGTCAAACTTGAATTGTGTGAGGATGCTGTACCAGGGGAGCGCGGACTCAGGGGGCGCGGGATATACTAGAAACAGGACTATCCACTTTGATCCAGCCAATCAGAACTCTTCGCCTCAACATATGCCATTTCTATTGGGGCATGCTTCCTGCTTCCACGAGGAGTGGATCGTCCTAACAACAAAACAACTCACGTTTAAAGGAAAGACGAGCTGCTCAAGACTACCGTACGGAACTTATGTTCTTTCTTCTTTTTTTTCCCCGAAAAAATGTAGTTGGCGGCGATGGTGGTCCTGAAACCCATTCGCCAGTCACCTACGTACCTCTACCTGAAAGCCTACTGCCTCTGTGCCCTGGTAACCCTGTTCAAGGCGGCCCCGGTCTCGTCCCAGCTCCCTCACCTGCAACAGCGGCTTCAGCGGCTGCACGCGCGCAAGCTCAAGACCATCACGTTGAAGAACTGGCGGACGGTATACCTGCCGCCGGGAGACTTGTCGCTTTTCGCATCAGCTGCCCCTGTCACGGGCGTCACAAATCCGGACATTAGTATTAGCAGCATCGGAAAAAGATGGAAAAGACGGCTCATCGACTTCGCCCAGGTCGGAGAGCTACTGCGGCGCGACGAGAAGGATGCCAAGGTCTATCCTGAAATTGACCGAGACGCGACGGTCCGGCGCTTGTCCTCTGTGCACCCGAAGGAAAAGGAGTTCATCCGGCTGCGGACTCTCAAGATTTCCTCTCAGGGCGACGACTCCCTTCGCAAGTTCCTGGGTCTAGGCTCAGATGAGATCGTGGACCCTCGAGACGTCCCCCTGATCGCCCTAGGAGGCTCCGGCGGCGGCTACCGGGCCATGTACGGCTTCGCCGCCTTCATGGCAGCCTCGAAGAAACTCGGCCTGTGGGACTGTCTGTCCTGGACGGCGGGCGTGAGCGGCAGCTGCTGGACGCTCGCGGGGCACTACACCATCTCCCGCCAGGACTTTTCCCGGCTCATGCGACATTACCTGTCGGTCGCGGAGGAGCTGACGCACCCGCTGAGCCTCCACGCCCTCGACATCGTCGCCCGCAGCAGCCAGGGCGTCTACTTTCTGCTGGGGCCCCTGGTCCGCAAGGCCCGGGGCGGTGCCGTCGGGCTGGGCATCATGGACATCTACGCGACGTTGACGTCGACCTACCAGCTGCTCTCGCGGGAGCCGGGTGCGAAGCTGAGCCGTGCCACGTTCCAGTTCTCGCGCGTATGGGAACACGCGGGGATCGACCGTGGCCTCGAACCCATGCCCCTTCTCACCGCGGCCAGGAAAGCGCCCAAGAACGCGCCCGGCGTCAAACCTCACTGGGATTCCTCCCTGAGCAAAGGCCCACCGCCGAGCCAGGCACTGGCCCAGCATACCACCGAGGCATCTGACACGGTGATCAGGAGTCGGCGCGGCCCGACCGATGCAGATAAAAAGGCGGTCGCCGGCGCCGATAGCCCGTTTGCAAAAGGGTTCTTCCAGTGGTTCGAGATCTCGCCGCTCGAAGTCGGCAGTCCCGAGGCCCAGGCCTACGTTCCCACCTGGTCCTACGGGCGGACCTTCGTGTCGGGCCGGTCCGTGGCGTCACGGCGCCTCCCCGAGCAGTCCCTATCCCTGATGCTCGGCCAATGCACCAGCGCGCCGGCAGGGCCGCTGACGGGCTATATATCTGCTTTACTGGCGACGATGCCCCGACGTACGGCGATGACACGATGGCTGCTGCTGTTCAACGACTGCGTCTTACGGCCGCTGACGCGCAGGGGATTTCTCTGGGGCAACCTCATCCGCGCGGGCCACGACCCGAATCCCTTCTACGGGTTCGACGGTGCCAGGTCCAAAGAATGGGAAGCCGAGACTCGACACAGGCTAATGGATGGCGGCATGTCCAACAATCTCCCCAATCATATCCTGGCGCGTCCCGATCGGAAGGTAGACATCATCATTGCATTCGATGCCTCATCGGATATTCAGAGCAGCCACGCCGAGCGTCGACTGCACAACTTCGCCGAGGATTGTCACATGGGCCTCGAGGATGTCACCGGCAGATTCTACGATCCAACAACTAAATACATGGCATCCCATCGGGGAACAGACGCTATGTCAACGGCGGCGGCAGCAGCCGAGATCGAAGCGAAGTATATACATAGATACGTCAAAGTGTTCAAGGGGTACGCCAAGGCAGCGGCAAGGAGCTGTACGTTGTTTACTGTCCTCTTTTACCCAACGGCGTCAATCCAGGATTCGATCCATCTGTAAGTTACAATTGCTAAGCTTCTCGTTCCCTCTTGAAAAATTCACTGACTGACAACGTAAAGACCGCACCGTTTTCCACCTCCTACAACCTATTATGGAGACCAGAGCAGGTAAAGATGCTCTTCAACACCGCCGAAGCCAACCTCTCAGAGTACGCGATCCACGCCATCAGGCGCGTCACGAGACACGTCTACAAAGAGAATAAGAAGCGCCGAAGTGGCGCCTTGTCCAATTAGGAAAACAGATGCAGCTAACTACTTTGACCTATCCTCTCGCTTTCGGCTCTCTATTAACAGTAATGAATAACATCTAATAATTCCAAGTAAAAGGACACAAACACATGACTCCACGTCACCAGCTATTAGGAGTACCAATCAGAGTATGCATTGCATTCACAGCACAATACTAGAGACATGCAGGTCTAAATTTGCATCCGAAGGACCCCCTGGAACGTCATGTATTCGAAGATCGTATTACAAGGCCTTCCCAATGCTCAAAGTGTCCGCGCAAACTGAGCAAGGGCAATTCCGTCGACAGTGGACGTACGAGGTACGCCACTCCCGCAAGCCGGAATGGTCCCTTGTTCGTACAGTAGTGATGCAAGTCTTTCAGGTGAGTTCGGATTTACGGCGTTCAAGGGAATATGTAATCCATACATACTAAAGGGCAACATGGAGTAGAAAGATCTAGAACCTTACGCAGGACGAAGTGGCAATGCAGTAGCGACCCCCTATTTGCCACGAGATCTGCAAGGACCGGATGAAGCTACTTGCTCAGCATTGCCAAGCAAGACCAAAGAACTTCTTGACCCTCAGGCAAATCGAGAAAGGAAAGGGAAGATTAAGTCCCAGAAAAAATCAAAGGAAAGAACCAGTCAATACTCCCAGGTAAGGTGATTTTTAAACTTTGCGTCGGAAACGGCACGAATCAATGGCCAACAAAAAAATAAAGGGGGAGCAGAACGATCGACATTTACCCTCATTCAGGTCAAACCTAAATCACCAAGTTCCGAGGACATAAAGTGCACAACTAATCACATTGTATGAGATAGTTATGACTTGCTTCTTTCTCTTATTCATTATGGATTTAAATTTTACTGGGGTATCTGTCTTTCTGCAATAACCAGACAAAGATTAATGTCAATACACGCTAATAACTCTAATAGTCAAGTTTTCTTTTCCCTTTCACTCATAGTGCTCGTTGATGCGGCGGTACGCTATCCAGCGGACTTCGGGGGCTGACCCGCGGCCCTCCCTCCTCTATGAAGTCCTTGGACGACTTGTGCGTGAGCCGCTCCTCACTTTCGTTGAAGTGATTGTACATGTCGTTGCCGTCGTTGCAGTGAGCGGGCTCCTTCTTGACCGTGACCGTGGTCGTGGTGAAGATGCCAACTTTGTTGTTACGCATGCTTTTGTTGTCGTCGTCGCCGGCGTTGGGAGTCCCGCACGTCACTCCGCTCTTGCTTTCGCCACCGCCGCGACGATGGTTGCCCTCCAAATCGAGACTCTCTTCATCGTCTTCGGACACGCGCTGGAATGTTGCCAGTGTGAAGTTCCCGTTTTCCCGTGCGGCGCGGGCTTGGCTCGCCTTGTGTCGGTCCATGCTGCCAATGGTTTGTGGTGGCAGGCCGGAAGCTCCGGGACCAGTATGTATGCTCCAGAGACCCACCGACTGCGCTGTTCGTTTTATCAAAGGCTGCAGCGTAGCCAAGCATCCAGCACAGATGGCGAGGCCTTGTTCGACGTCGGACCAGATCGCGATATCCAGTGTTGCCCCTGAAAAGGAGAGTGTTAGCACCAGGCCAAAACATGTTGAACAGGCCAAACCCCGGGTGGGAGAAGGTTATGATTCACATACATAAAAAGTCCGGGTCCTCAAATGTGTGGACGAAGACGAAGCGTACAACAACGGCAATGCTGGCTCTAAGATGACGACTGTGTCAGTATGCAACTTGCAATAGCAGGTTGTTGAGAGATGCAAAGCTTACACGCAGGCCATGCCCAGAATGGGGACAAGCGAATACTTGATACTCTGGCGCATCTGCAGCCCCATGATCATGTGGAGCGGTAGCAGCGCAAAGGTGAAGTCGCAAAGCACGCTGAAGGCGCTGTAAAGGTAGGTGAGGGCCGCGATGATGGACGGCGGAAGACATGTCCCTGGGTTATCCTTGTCCCAGAAGTAGTAGAGTGGCTGGCACTGCAGAAGCGTAACGAAGAAGAAGACGACACCAGTGATGACGGAGAGGAAAAGGACGACATAAATGATCCATTTGTGGGCCTTGACGACGGTGATGCGCAGAAGGAAGACGCCAATCGATATTTTCGAGGTGATCATAGTGATGCAGTACCATATATAGCAGAACCACCAATACTACAAGTTCGGGTAAGCATCTTCCTTAGATATTTCAGGGGGCTAGTCGTGACAGAGCCTCAGTTCTGATCGAGGGTTGGACGAACCTTCATTGCCTGCTGGATGTCCACCTTATCAAGATCCTTATGGTGTCGTCCAGTTCCATAGTGAACTCCTGTAAGTGCCGACGAAGTGAACAGTATGAAAGAGACCTAGTCATAACCTCTTAGTTAGCGGTCGCTCTTCTGGAGGCGTTCCAATAGATTGTCATGAACCATAGCTTACCGTTGCGAATACCATAACTGCATCATCCAGCCCAAACGCCCTGAGGATAAAAACACGCGTGTAGCACCGAAGGGCAACTGCGGTGACGGCCAGTACTAGCAAGGCAATGCAGACGGCCTGCAGCTCGGGGCCGCGATTCGGGATATCGACGCCGTCAGCCATGGCTGCGGTTTGGGTGCTGGCTTGAGGATTGCTCGTCTCCTCTTTGTAAGCTGGCGTGATTACATAACATAAGAACCGTAGATTCGGGATCACAAAAGGGACGTCAAAAGGAACCAACGAGTCAGTCAAGACCCTCCTTTAAGGCATTTTCAAAGTTGAAAAAAACCCGGGATTCTAGGAAGGGGTCCCGTCGGTTTTGGGGAGATTCTGGTGTCCTGGATTCCTGCCCCAGACCCATCCCAAGTACGAGGGTCTTGTTATCCTCGATTACCTACTGCATTGCCATAAGCGGAATAACGGATCCAGTGTAATGAAAAGCTCCTGCAGGAAATGGATCAACCACACCCGGTTTTGGTAGCAGCTCGAGAGCGGCAGTACCTTGCGTCACTGCAGCTGAGCGTTAGCGTTGAGCCGAGGCCGGTGCCATTGCTGTTTCTGGGGATAGCGGCAGGACACTAGTATACCCATTGTATATTCTTCCAATCGAGCCAATTGGAGATGGCTCCAGCGAATGAGACAATGAGCTTCCGTTCTCTATAGTGGAACTTCTCTCGGGCCCGCAGCTTGGGACCTGGACTGTGGCAGGTCAGCCCCCTGAAATGGTCTGTAACGAGCCGGTACTGAGGCACACATTTCCGGGAGTTCTTGATAAGCGGGTTCCTCAGCATATCCGTTTGCAGCCGGCTGCAGAGTGGTCAGCTCGGTGGCCTGATCTAGGCTTTTGGTCAGTACGTACTGACAGCTGCCATCGTTTTGCCTGCCGATCTTGATGTAGTCACATCGTATTGTCAGAAACGGACCGGGTTCGGTACTTGAGTGCCGACGTCCATAGCTATGTGCACATAAATCATGCATCTACGTGCATCCAGTGGTTCCACCAATGACAACTCGGAGATTCAGCAAAATGGCGCAGGCATTCGTCGTAGCATAAACTGATGTGACTCTGCAAATGCCTGTACATACAGCCCAAATCGACCAAATATCCACACATCTATCAAGATGCATTGTTTGTGACCGCCAGTAGCAAATGAGACTTTGTCTGCGCCAGTGATCTTGGTGAGGAGCCGTGGGAGTAGTAGGAGCGGCGGGGGCCCACCCACTAAGTTGAGGTTCCGCTCGCCTCGACGACGCGTCTAGGTAGCCCTGGCAGTAGCTTAACGCATACAGGCACAAGCTCACCCCTAGTGCCGAGGTCTAGTCGCTACAGCCTGGCGAGAACATGGATCTGGATACCCAGCCGGATAAGCAGCTGTTTCTGGATGGTTAGCAAGCACACATAGGCAAGGATTTTCAACATGCAGTAGTACGTCGTATGCAACAGCAAGGAGGGGCAGATCATATCATAGAGTTCAATTCTGTCGAGTGATCAGCATATTGGGCAGCAGCGAGATGATTATACTTTGGGTCTATGAGATACCATTGAACGATCCAGAACGCCGATCCGGGTTTGGGAAAGGTGCCATTGCGATATCGATGTGTGGCCCAGCGATGAGGGCTAGATGAAGGAGCAAGATCCACCATTCCAGGTGACGACGATCATCCCGGCGTAAGTGCGAGTTTTCTGGCGCTTTCTCAGCCTCACGTAAGAATGAGGTACTGAAGGAGGACGAGCAGAGATTTTGAATGGAGTCGGGTGGGTTGGTGAACGCCGCAAACCGGGTTTAGCTGACGATAATCATGCCTTGAATGGCCTGGCGGACTGCCGGATTTAATTTGGTCGTCTGGTCTCTCAATCGGAGGGTATCCGACACACAAAAGTTTTCGACGGCGCACCAAACCCCATCCTCTCTCTCTGTCCCCATATGCTCCCACTGGAAACGAGATGAAATCGAAATAGAGTCGAAAGGGGCGGCAACTCTAATTAACGATTTAACCCCCATTTCCCACAAAAAAGATATCAGATTGGGGCGTGTGTCAGGCCTCTCTGGCAGTTGGAGTTGGAGTTGGAGTGGGAGCTGGGAAAAGAAAGCTACGTGGAATTTGACAAGAAAAGTGGCGCCAGAGTTTGAAATGGTTTGACGGCTAACTTTAGCTCTTGTCAAGACTCAACGGCAACGGCAACGGCAAGCCTAGCAAAAGGCGAGGTCTTCTTGCCGAAAAGGTCAAGTGTCTCGCGCCTCGCGTCTATTGATGGATTAGGTACTCATGAATACCTGTGTACTTCCAGCTAGGAAAGACGGTCGAGTGTGCTCGTGCCCAGCTAGGGTTACGTTCAATGGGGTATACTACCAGAGATTGTTGCAATTTTGTGACAACTCGAGCAATAGCTACCACTGCACGCATTCATGCAAACACACCTGCCGACGTGTGCAGTACTACCCTGGAAGGCTAGGTCTAACTCTGTTGCCTCTAGAAAAAATGCACTTGGTAGGGGAAGTTAAACTATCCCCGGGAACGTCGTAGTGCTTACATTCTAGGCCCGCCTTGCGCAATGAGCGTGCCTGGCCGGGCCAGTGTACGGAATTGCCGAAATGCGAACAATAACCGTTCTTTCTCACTCTCACTCTCTTTCCTCTTCGTCAACTCTCGGCTGAACGGCTACCCTGAACAGTGAGGAAAGCCGACACAGTGGATGGCCGGCCCATAAGTCGTCGAATAAGGAAAAATCACCTGCAAACCAATCAATCAGGTTGCAGAACCCGACAAACAGACTGTAGGGAAAAGAGCATGGAAGCCGTCAATCCATGGCAATCGCTCGACCGACAAAAAGTCGACTGAGGAAGACAAACCGACGAACTGCTATCCATTTCAAAGATCGGGCTGTTTTTCGCCCGCTTAGGGCCAGTGCACGTTACAGGGAGAAGCGAGATTTCCGACGTTGCATCCAAAGCCACGCTGCAATGGCCAGGGGGAGCCGCAATTGTATCGGCGATTTCACGATCTCCGCCCACGACGCACTTGCCGGTTCTGGAAACAGGGAAGAAGAGAGACTAGAACAAGCCACTAAAACCGCGAACGCTGTCAATTGAACAAGGTATGCGTGTATCAGATTTGATCGATCAGGACCTAGTTTTCCATGTGCTTACGATATCTTAATCGAAGAAGCACGTTGTGCGTGGAGATGGATCGCAAGTGCATAAGTAAGCTAGAAGGCTGGTGCCAGGGCAACCTTCGGTGCGGCCCCGTTACACTACATTGATTTGTCTCTTTCTCTCTCTCCTCCTCTCGGCCATGTGTCTTCTTTCACACCTGCTCAGCTCAGGGGCAGACATCCGGCCCGTACGTCTTCGGTGCATGAAGTAATTGCACCTAATATTACCTCCGTTTCTCCCCGGGAGCTTGCGCAACCGAAGACCGTGATCCGTTGAAGCGGGTTCGTGGCACCAGAGCAAACAGCGTATTATAGACGGTGACATGGCAAAGTCAAATATAGAACGAGCACAGCAGATTGGACCCTCATACATATGGACACTCTTTTTTCTTCGCTTGGTAGACCAAAAGAAAAAGAAAAAAGAAAGACGAATGCGACGGTAGCGCTTTTCTTAGAACAACAGCCTCACATTCCTTTTTGATGTTTCTCTCTCTTCCCCACTGAAGGACCGAGCGGTGGTAACCATCACACCTCAGCGGTGGGTGTCCGTACGGTTTCGCGCATGAAACAAGTGGCAGGTAACTATTGTGACTATCTCTTGAGGCATCGTAAGAGAGTGAACGGGAGAGCGGAGTAGTGATGCTCCGACCGATGTTATCGGCAAAACACCACGCGATTTGAACCGAGGCGAGAACGACAGCTCTCACCCGCTTCCCTCAGACCCGAACCTGATTCCCATTACTTTGCGACCGCCAGAGGCCGGACGACAAATGCGATGGCAGCGCATGCTTTTGAGTGACAGCCTGTTACTCCCGTGCGGCAAGCCACCCCAAAGCTGCTCGAGGACAGACGACGCACTTGTACGGCCCGAGAGAAAGTTGAAATAAGCGTTGCTCTCCGATCGATCAGGCAATTGGAGGTGGCTGGCCGGCTCCTGCTGATAGCATTACCCATTTGATTCAACCTGGACAACAATGACGTACACATCTCTTCCTGGAACAGTAACTCGGTCCCTGCGGTCGCCAAAAGCTGCGCAATGAAGCATGTGGCGGCGGCGGCGGTGCTCCTTGAGTACGCACATACAGATCTCCCTCTCCGTACCTCCGTAAGACCAGCGCCCGTTCCGGACCCCCGCCCCTCCCCGTTTTCGAAATATCGGTGCAGCACAAGGCTAGAACCTGTCGTATTTAAGAACATAGGTTCGGAACCAGCTTCTGATCGGCGGACTGGTTGGACTGAGTGGTGAAGGGCCAGTCGTGGTGCGCCGCCCCTATCCAAATGGCAAAAGCCAGTTTGGAGGTGCAATTGACACGTCGGACACGGCCAGGCGGGCACGCCAGGTACCGTCCTCAAGGACGCAAGAGCGGTCAGCGGCCTTGGTGGATAACTTACCAGTGTCGGACCGGGGCCCCAAGTCCTCAATGGACGCAGCAGTGCTGCCAACAAGGTAGGCGAGACCGTTGGTGTGGTTCGCGTTGGAAATCAGCCAGCCACTAATTGATATGTGAGTGATGAGGATTATTCCATTATTCTTTATCAAGTAGATTCGATATTATGATATCTAATCCTATATGCATCTTTCTTTATCTCTTTCAGTCTGTATCCCAGTCTCTGTATATGCACCTCTCGCTTATAACTCATCTTATCGTGGTATCATAATATCAAACTCCATAACCAAACACCCAACCTAACCCGAAGCACCCAGCATCTTCTAACAGAAGACGTGAAGACCACCTCCCTTGATATGCATGCAACCAACCCCTTACACCTCGTCCTCGTGCGTGTGAGCGACCTTCTCGGCCCCAACGACACCCTCGTTGCCCGCTGCGCTGTGCCTCCGCTGGCGGAAGGTGCTGGTAGGCTTCCACGTGGAGGACTTGTTGGCGAGCTTGACCTCGGCGTAGAGCTCGTCGACCTCCTCGAGCGACAGGCCCTTGGTCTCGTAGATGAAGAAGTAGACGAACGCGATGCAGATGAAGCAGCAGCCGAACCAAATGAAGAAGATCTTGGACTGCAGGTTGGCATACCCGGGCCCGTAGTTGACAAGGTAAGGGGTCGCGTAGGCGATAGCCCAGTTGAGCAGCCAGTTGGTCGCCGTGGTCATGCTGAGGCCACGCGCGCGGACCTTCAGCGGGAAAATCTCGCCCGTCACCACCCAGGCCAGCGGGCCCCAGGTCGACGCGAAGAAGAAGATGTAGATGCAGACGAAAGCGATGCCTGCCTTTTGCGCTGCCACGTTGTGGACGATGATGTTGCCGGCGCCGTCCTGGCTCGTCGTCGTGGTACCGAGCATGGCGACCAGGAACTGACTGATGCACATACCGATGGCACCCCACAACAACAGAGGTCGACGACCGAATCTATCGACGGCCCACAAACCCGGAAGGGTCGAGACGACGTTGATACAGGAAGTGATCATCTGGATGGTGAAGGCATCGTTGATGCCCGAGTTCTTGAAGTACTGTTGGCAAGTGGGGTTAGCTTTGGTACCAAACGGATCATGAATCAATGCGTGAGTGTGTATGGCCTACCTGAGTTCCGTAATAGAAGATGAAGTTGATTCCAGTCAACTGTTGGAGGGCCTGCAGGCCCATACCAGTGAGCTGACGCTTAAGCATCGCGCCCTTGAAGCAGTCGATGTAGCTGGCCTTGCCGAGACTCATCTCGAATTCGTGGTTGGCGCGGATCTCCTCGAGCTCAGCCTGGATCGATGCCGACTCCGGCGTGAGACGTCGCAGCTTGCAGAGCGAGCGGACGGCGTTCTCATACTTGCCCTTCTTCACAAGAAACCGCGGGGTCTCGGGCAGGATCAACATGCCACCAATGAGGATGATAGCCCAGGCGAACTGCACCGCGATGGGGATACGGTAGGAGCCCGTGTCCTGGCGGTCCTGAGTAGAGTAGTCGACAATGGCGGCCAGAAGAAGGCCAATGGTAATGGCAAGCTGGTATGCGCCGACGATCGCGCCACGAATCCATTTGGGCGCTGTCTCAGATTGGTAAAGGGGAACGACAGCGGACAAGAGACCGACACCCAGGCCAGCAAAGAATCGGCCCGCCAAGAAGAGCGGCAGCGCAGTGGCGGCGGTCTGGAGGATGACGCCCAAGTTGAATACCATGCAGGAGAAGATGAGTGCATAGCGACGACCGATGGTGTCAGCGAAGGCGGGAGAGCTCAAGGCACCGAAGAAGGTACCGGCCGAGAGAATTGATACGACGGCCGACGACTGCGACGGCGATACATCTAGATGGCCTTTGGAGTTGACGTAACCGGTAGAGAACAGTGTTTGCCAGTACTCCATGGCTTGGATACCGCTGATGGTTCCTGTGTCATAGCTGTATAGAGACCCGTCAGCAAGTTCGTTCGTCTAGCAGAGCAAGTCTTGCATGTTGAGAGTAACGTACCCGAACAGTACACCGCCAAAGGCAACGAATACGCCAATCACGATGGCAGGCCATGCCTTGCCCTCTTCATGATCGGGCTTTCCCGGGAACCGCACCATGTTGGCCTATGGTTCAATGGAGACAGGGGGTTTGGTAATGATATATATATACCGAAGAGTGATGCTTGGTAGAGTCCCGATGTTGGAGCTGTCATACAATGGCGGGAAACATCCAGGCTTTATATAATCGTATCTGACTAAACCAGGTGTGTGCCAGACACGAATCCTGCAAGGTTCCATCCTGCCAGTACATGGCCTGCAAGGCTACCTGGCTCATCATAGCGGCACCACCACGCGCACGCTGCAGGGAGGGTGGCAGTAAGCTTCTTCCCCCTCCATCCAGTCTTATCATCATCGCCAGACCGGGAACTGGGGTAATGAGCTCTAGAATTCTAGTCCGGGGTGTAGCTCTGGTGCCCCGGATTCGCGCTACATAAGGTGCTATATCGGCGGCATTGTGGATGCTTGCATAGAAAGAAGCATAGTAGTTCCGCGGGGAGACGACGCTTAGCCTCAAGACGGCAAAAAGAGCTGGGTGCTGTCGATCACGAGGGTTTGCAGGAATGGACGCGGCCGGACCGATTTCTGTCTGCATAGTCTGCTTCCTCCAGGGTAATTGGAGACCCGTCACGGCCCTGGATGGGTAACACCAGAAGAGGAGAGGCCAATGGGCGGACAGAAACTCTGAGTCGGTCGGTGAAACCTGGAGTAGGCGCCACGCTCAAGACGGCCTAGCTCTCTCTCATCAACATTGCGACGCAGTCAGTGTAATTTGTCAACCTCAACACCCATACCCTTCGCTCATTACTCAAAGCGCATGCCATGGATTCGAAGCAAGGCACGCATCTATTGGTCCTTCAGAAAGATATCTGTCAACCCGAAAATGTCAGCGAAAACAAGACAACTTACCAACAGAACCATGATCACCACGCCAGAGAGGCGGGTGGCGGTTGCCGTGATGCGGGAAAGAAACATGCCATCTTCCCTCTAGCTCCAGCCTCTAGGGCGGCACCGGATAGAACGAGCTTAGATCTTGACCTAAGCATTTCCATTGAGCACCTACTACTCAGTGTCGACCACAATCCACCTCGCAGTCCATAGGTAGTTGCAAATCAGTAGTCAGTCCTCGGGCTTGTTCACACTAACATAGCTTCGGAAGTGGCTAAACAGCAGTTTTGGACGAACAGGTTGGATGTTTCTAGTACGCTGACTGCTTCATTCGAACCTGGTCCTTACCTCGCGGGGCAAAAGTGCCAAGGTACCATGGAGGTCTTGATTTGGACTGACAAGGGGCAAATGCGCGATGGAAACAGCGACCAATCCGTGCCACGCAAAAGCTTAGGTTGCTTAGCATTCCTCCGTCAGCAGGCTAGACCCCTTTCCCCATGACCCCCGGAGATTTTCAACCTAGGAACAGAGCTGAAAAAGAACCATCGTTCCATGATGCCATCCACTCGGGTATCGTACCTTGGGAATGTCATCAATCGAATGTTCCGTGTTGATGCCTGAAGAAGCCTTGAAAACAAAGAAGGGTTCAGTTGGGAGGTGGTGGAATCATCGGGTACTTTAGGTACTCTTCAACTGTACGGGACCCTGCTGGTAACGTACCTAGGGCATTCATGTAGCTGCAGGAGCTTACCCTGCAGGTATACTCTGCCCTCGTGACCAGCGAGGTGGACTCGGCCGACACGATGACAACTCGCCTCCCCTGCCATTTGAGCTCGTTCGCGTTCAAATGCCACAAGGGACTAAGGTGCTATGAGCTCGGCCAGATGGCGTCTGCCGTGCCAAGACGGGCACACCTGCTCATGATGGGGAAAAGCGCCGAGACCAAGAGTCAGCAGCATCACTATTCCCCGCTCGAACCCCAAATGCCCCGACCCCTCATGCTCTTGATACGTTGATGCGACAAGAAACTTGCGCGTGGTTGGTATCCATCAAGGTGTACTGGTACTGGAACTAGTAGTAGGAGGATACCGACGGGAAGAAGGCCAATCCCAAGAGAATGTGGTTTAAGAGACTATATTGAAGCATCTCTCTCCTCTGGCCTCTGGTCTGATATGCCAGTTTCTTTGGAACACGGTTCGATAACTTGGATGATATATGTTACATCCCTTTCAGGAAGGTAGATGTAACCATCCAGAATAGCCCAGGGATTGGAGGATGACTTGCAGCTGTCAGAGTCAGAGGACGCGAAAGAAAAAGGTCTGGAATTCAACACCGCCGGGGGCAGTGCCGCCCCCGCAAAGTCGCAGTTGGGGAAATCTCTACCCCAACTCCCCCAACTTGTCCCCCCAGGCCAGGCCAATTTCTCGGCGAGATCCACATTTATTTCCAAGAAACCCGCCAGCGAGTCATGAATCGAACGGTGGTTGATCGAGAGTTCCTGATGAAAGGCCCAACCCATTGGAAAATTCGAGACGGATTAACCAAGTCCGGTCTACTGCTCAGGCTTGTCTGCATACAGTCGCTTCTAAGAGGCGGGAGTCGCGAGGATCTTTTACGACAGCCTCAGGCCGGAAAAAGGTAGGCCTAGGATAGTCTGACAATCCGCCGCCCTTTTTAGAGTGTTCCTGTGATTTCCTCCAATTGCATTGATGATGATACCAGGTAGGGCCCTCCAGGTTCAATTTCCAGAAACCTAGACTGGAACTATTCTTGCAAAAGTGGTCCTGCAGGTGTACCATATCGTCGGAATGACATCGTACGTTTCCGTAGCTCTGAGTAGGTTCAGTCGGGTGCGAACCTTGCGGGTGGCCAAAGAGACTGATGCCAGTGGAACGACAAGAGATCTGATCTGGGTTCATGTTGGCAGGAGCTGAAGGTCCCTGTTCTAGCCTTGTGATCAGCTCGTTCTCACTGCAACATCATCCCCAGACCCGATGATCTGGTACGGAATATTTGGGCTCCCCTAGCCATAAACGCCGGGAAGCCCGATGATCCTGTTCCTGGTGGGGGGCGTGCCGAGGTTGGGTGGCTCTTTTCCACAACCAGCTACATCATCCATCACACATGCAAACATTCGATGGTATCCCCCAACTCAACACGATACACCTGCTTCTGGTATTTTCATGGTTAATTGGTCGTTTAGTGCTTGCAGCAGATTAATTTAGTCATGGAAGTCTTTGTAATTGAAGCATGTGAAAAATGGTGGAACACGTCCGCCTGTTAGTGCCCAGGCTTATCGAGTGAATGAATTAGCACTACCCAAAAGCTACCCCACATTGACGACACGTTCGCTGTCCGCGTCTGTTCATCCCTGACAGAGCTGAATTGGACAGCATACGAGCCCCTTCTCACACACTCACTCGACCCATCCCTTCGCTCAGAATGGGAGGAAATGGGGAGACTAAGGTGACGGGCGCCTCGTCCTCGTCATCGACATCGCAAGGCTCGGCCGTCCGCGGCGCCTCGCTCCTCATCGTCCTGCAGGTGGCGTCCCGCGCCGTAACCTTCATCGCGAACCAGCTCCTCCTCCGCTTCCTCACGGCGCAGCTGCTCGGCGTCTCGACCCAGCTCGAGGTCTACTACCTCTCGGTCCTTTTCTTCGCCCGCGAAAGCCTTCGCGTCGCCATCCAGCGACAAGGCCCCACGACCACCACCACCACCACATCGACCGGCGAAAGTACCAAGAATGCCAATGGCAAGAACAAGGCCAACAGTGACTCGGCCCAAGACAGCCAGTCGGTAGTCAATGTCGGCCACCTCGCCCTCATCCTAGGCCTAGGCGCCGCAGCTGGCCTCGGCGGCGCCTACCTAAAGTACGTCGACGCCGCGACGGCGTCGACCCCGTACCTGGACACGGCGCTGTACATCTACGGCCTCGCGGCGGTCATCGAGCTGCTGTCGGAGCCCGCGTTCGTGGTGCTGCAGCACCGCCTCCGGTTCGGGCCGCGCGCCGCCGCCGAGTCGTACGCGACCTTCGTGCGGTGCATCGTCACCTTCGGCGCCGCGAACTGGGCCTGGCGCGGCGGCTACGACTGGGGCGCGCTGCCCTTCGCGCTGGGCCAGCTCGGGTACGGGCTCGCGCTGACGGGGGTTTACCTGGGGTATGGCTGGTGGCTGGCGTCTAGTGAAGGGTTCTCGCTGTTGCCCAAGCAGATCGCCCAGTCTGCGGCAGTAAAGAAGAAGTCAGACGACCTAGTTACGGCGGGCAACAATCAAAGCAACAGCTATGCGTTGGGCTACTTCTACAGACCGACGCTCAATCTCGCGGCCAGTATGACGGCGCAGTCGCTCGTGAAACATATCCTGACGCAGGGCGACACCTTCCTCGTCTCCATCCTCTCGAACCCCCAGGCGCAGGGCGTCTACGCGCTCGCCAACAACTACGGCTCCCTCCTAGCCCGGCTCGTATTCCAGCCCGTCGAAGAGAGCAGCCGCAACTACTTCAGCAAACTCCTCGCGGCAGCCAGCCCCGAAAAGGGAAAAGATAGTGCCGGAAATAAAGAAGATGATCAAAACGTGCCGCTGCCGTCCTCTCCATCCAACCAGGCCCTCGTCAAAGCCCGCACCGACCTCGTCTCGATCCTGCACGCCTACCTCCTCCTCTCCCTCCTCATACTGACCCTGGGCCCCTTCGGCGCCCCGTTACTCGTGCAACTAATCGCCGGCCCCGCCTGGGCCTCGAGCGGCGCCGGCCTCGTCCTGGCCCAGTACTGCCTCTACCTCCCCCTCCTCGCCCTCAACGGCCTCACCGAGGCCTTTGTGAGCTCCGTCGCAACCGAAGCCGACGTCCACCGCCAGAGCCTCTGGATGACCGCCTTCAGCGTCGCCTTCGCCGCCGCCGGCTTCGTCACCCTACGGATTCTCGACCTCGGCGCCCCGGGGTTGGTCTACGCCAACGCCATCAACATGCTCGGCCGCATCGCGTGGAGCGGCGCGTTCATCAAGGGCTACTTCGACCGCGCCTCGGGCGGCAAAGTCCGGTTCGGCTGGGCCGATGTCATGGGGGCCGGCGGCAGTATGGGCGTCTACGTCGCGTCGACGGCCGTGCTGTGGCAGGTTCTCGTGCTCTGCGGGGTCAGTGTTGGTGGTGTATCGACTCGCATCTTCAGGGATCTATTCACGGTGTGTGCGTTGGCTCTGCCGTATGTTGGGCTAGTGTAAGTTTGATTTTTTTGATTCTGTTGTTATTCCATTGAAACCCTTCTTTTCCCTTTCCCCAAACTCCATTTGAAGGAGAAACAAATTGTTCTAACATGTTTTGGCTGCAGTGCGTATATGGAGCGCCGGTACCTCCTGGAATGTTACCGCTCGATACGGGGAGGTGGTTGATCATCCTCTCCTTGACTAGATCTGAACTGAATGAATGCCGTGTCGCTTTCTCTTCGTCCTCGTGTAGTAGAGTCTATATAACAAAAACCACGAATCTAGCTCTATAGACAGACAAGACAGGCCCGCCTACAAGGTGCAGTCATTAAATGTCTAAGTCGTAAGGCGTTTTCTTTCAAACAAAGAGCAATATAAGAAGAAGGTCCGATCAGCAAATTTAGTCGAAAGTGATCTTGGTGCCCTTCTTGCTCATGTCGACATCCTTGAAGAAGGCGCCGTAGGTGCCGTGTTGCTTCTTCTTCACCGTAGTTCCGAACTTCATAAGCTCTTCCGGTACGGGTTGGTTTGCTTGCTTCAGGATGTTGACCAATCTAGTTATACGTGTTAGTGATTTTGCCTTTCTGGGAAATCTTGACGGCTGTCGAAGTCACAATGGAGGGATATGAGAACTTACTCTCCGGAATGCGCCTTATCGTGCTCAGTGAACATGGTAATAGCAAGACCGGTCTTGCCGGCACGGCCAGTACGACCGATACGGTGGACGTAGTCTTCGATAGTCAGGGGGAACTATACGATAGATAATATGGTCAGCTACAAGTCTCTCTCTCGGGGGTCAATATTGAACAGGTGGCAAAACATACGGTAACGTTGAGGACCAACTTGACCTCGGGAATATCCAGGCCACGCGCCGCGACATCGGTAGCGACCATGACGTTCATGTCGCCCTTCTTGAAAGCATCAAGACTGCGGGTACGCTGCTCCTGGCGCAGATCACCGTGGATACCGACAACCTTGATGCCGCGCTGCTGCAGGAACTGCTCGACGCGGGTAGCCTCCTTCTTGTACAGACAGAAAACAATAACACGCTCGTTCTTGGGCTGCTGCTTGAGGATCTGCAGGACGCGCTGCTCCTTGCCGCGGGGGTCAACGACCTCCACGCGCTGCTCGATGCGGGTGTTGGCCTGCAGGTCGCCGGCCGTGTTACCACCGATCTGGATCTTGACGGGCGACTTCATGAAGGTGGAAGCGAGGGCCTGCACGCTCTGCGGCCACGTCGCAGTAAACATGAGGGTCTGGCGCGTATCCTTGGCCGGGCACTGGCCCAGGATCAGCTTGATGTCGTCCTCGAAACCCTTGTCCAGCATGCGGTCGGCCTCGTCCAGCACGGCGAACTTGGCGTTTCCAAGCTGTATGGAGCCTTCCTCGAGGAAGTCCTTGAGGCGGCCTGGCGTCGCGACAATGATGTCGGCCTTGCGTAGCTGGTTGCGCTGTGTATCCTTGGAGGCACCACCGTAGACACAGACGGTCGAGAGACCAACTACCTCACCCAGCTTTTCCAGCTGCTCCGCGGTCTGCATAGCCAGCTCGCGGGTGGGGCTGACGACCACGGCACGGATACGACCCTCAGTCTTGCCAGGCTTGGGCATCTTCAGCACCGCCTCAACCAAAGGCAGACCGAAGGCGATGGTCTTTCCAGAACCAGTCTCGGCAACACCGACAATATCTCGGCCAGAGAGACCGAAGGGCCACGAGGCTGATTGAATGGGAGTGGGTGACTTGAAGGCTTTGAAAGGCTGCTTGGACGTCAGCGTCGTCTTGGGAAGATGGCCGAACTCGGTGATGGGTCGAAGGGCCTTGCCGGGCTCGGCGAGGGGGTCCGTGATGTTGGTTTCGTTTGCCTTAAGGAAAGACTCGATCTCGGACTCCGGCAGAGCGCTCAGGGAGGCGCTTTGCACGTAGTTGGAGTCGGCGGCACCGTTTGTGTCGTGGCCGTTTGTCGCAGCACCATTCGTTGCAACCTCAGCATCCGCGTCTTCGGTTTTGCTCTTCTTGCTCTTCTTTTCTTTCTTCTCCTTCTTCTCCTTCTTGGGCTTCACCTCCTCCTCCTCCTCGACGGCGCTGGCCTCGTTGCTGACGGCGGCATCAGCGCTGGGAGTGGTCTCGGCTTCGGCTTCGGCATCATCATCTTCTGCCTTGCGCTTCTTCTCCTTCTTGTCTTTCTTGGACTTCTTGTCCTTCTTCTTTTCTTTCTTCTCCTTCTTCTCCACCTTGGCTTCAGAGTCTACATCCATAGCATCCTCAGCCGGGGTGACGGGGGCTTCAGTCTCCTCAACGGGGGCGGACTTGTCCTTCTTTGCCTTCTTATCCTTCTTGGACTTCTTGCGCGACAAGGTCGCATCGTCCTCGACGTCTTCGAGAGTACGCTTAGACATAATGGCAAACTGGCAGTCTCTCACAGGGATGCAGTGTGTATAATCTGCAATCTGGGTTGTAGGAACTGGAAATTTGACAACGAGAAACTACAAAACCGACTTGATCGCAATGCAAAAAGTCGGACCCTGCCGCAGTGCCAATCCAAATCCACCACTACTACCTCTACTAGCCGCAATCGCAATTGATTGAAATTTTGGAAAAAGTTCTTATCTTATCAGGCCTCCCCACCTGCTAGCGCCGCTTAGCGCTTCGTGTTGTGCATAAAGATGCACTTGGAGCATAAGCGTCCCTGGCCATCCCTGTCGCTATCACCCCGCCATCTATCGCCATTTATCGCAAAGGGTGGGAAGTAAACAATCCGATCTCCATTGATCTGTCCGAACTTGCGAAGTAGTAGGTTAGTGACAACACACACATACCATTCAACCACCCCGCCCACCATCCAACACTTGCGACGCCGGATACCCGCACCGACCCCATCTCACCAATTTACGCACAATGGCAGACAAGGTCAAGAAGTCAGGCGATGAGAAGAAGACCAAGGTCCATAAGCTGTCTCTGAAGGGCAGTTCCAAACTGGTTGCTGAATTCGTAAGGGCTCCCATCCGTCCATCCATCTCCGACCCCGTCGTGACCCGATGCACATATCACCCGCCCCATTGGTCGTACCGGTCCTAACAAGATGCCTTACGTCTGCGTTTAGTTTCACTACTCGATCAATACGATTCTTTTCCAACGCGGCGTGTACCCCGCCGAGGACTTCATCCAGGTCAAGAAATATGGTCTCAACATGCTGGTGTCGGCCGACGACCAAGTCAAGGCCTACATCAAGAAGATCATGAGCCAGCTGGACCGCTGGATGCAGCACGGCAAGATCAGCAAGCTGGTCATCGTCATCACCGACAAGGAGACGGGCGAGCACGTCGAGCGGTGGCAGTTCGACGTTGACATCTTCAACAAGGACGCCAAGAAGTCCAGCAAGTCCAAATCATCCAAATCGGCCGCCGCCGCGGCCGCGGCAACAGAGGGTGACGAGAACAACGCCGGCAAGAAGATCGTGGCCGACACCAACAAGACGGAAGAGGAGATCCAGGACGAGATCCGCGCACTCTTCCGCCAGATTACCGCCACCGTCACCTTCCTGCCCCAGCTGCAGAGCACCTATACCTTCAACGTGCTTGTCTACGCTGACGCCGACAGCGAGGTGCCCGTAGAGTGGGGCGACAGCGACGCCAAGGAGATCGCCAATGGCGAGAAGGTCCAGCTGAGGAGTTTCAGCACAACCAACCATCGTGTGGAGACGCTGGTCAGCTACCGTGTGGAATCATAGTGGCAGGCTTGCTTCCCTTGGAAAGAGACTCGCGGCCTGTGAGACTTCTTCTCTTGTATGTGATATAATGATTATTGGCGTTGCTGGCGTTAAAGAGCTGTGGACAACCCGCACCGAGAGAACCGGGGGAATGATGCCTTGTATAGTACGAATTAGATGTCACGAACAGATCAGGATATAATGACTCTCAAACGGAGCAGTGTGTTTTCTTTCTTGCAATTTAAAGGCAGAAACGTAACTCTTTTTACTTAATCCAACCAAACTCTGCTCACCTGAATCTGCGAACCGTGCTCCAATTGTATATGATTGGCTGAGTTAGGTCGGCGGCACAATCACGGAGGAGCAAGTATATCAAAATAGTCCTCTCATGATGATGAAATGAATCCAAGATCCTATTTTTGTGATTGGTTTCTCTAATATCCATAACCGTTTCCGACCCAAAGCTACCAACCCCACGATGGCATCCTATTTTCATCCCATAGCGCCCACCATGACTAGAACTAGGTAAACTAGTTAAGTTTCAGATGTAATTGGTAATGAAACGTAAGGCGGTCCCCACAGCCAAAACAAACCCATCCATCCCTTTTTTATCCTGCTTCCCTTTCTTCGCAAAACCATAATAACGGAAAATCAAGTCTCAACTCGTTCAGGAATCCATGACTTAATCCGTGAGATTGTAGATCTTCTGGATCTTGGCGAGCATGGACTCGAAGTCGACGTTGAGGTCCTTGAGCAGGCCGTCGTGGAAGCCGAAGACCCAGCCGTGCACGATGGGGTACGTATTCTCGGCGTACGACTGCTGGACGGCGGCCATCTTGACGACGTTGCGGCACTGCTCGACCACGTTGAGCTCGACGAGGCGGTTGTAGCGCTCCGTCTCGTCCTGGATGGCGTCGAGCTCCTGCTCGTGCAGGCGATAGACGTCGCGAATGTTACGCAACCAAGGGTTCAGGATGCCGAGGTCCTTCGCCGTCATGGCGGCTTTAACGCCACCACAGCCGTAGTGTCCGCACACGACAATGTGCTTGACGTGCAGATGGCGGACGGCGTATTCCAGGACCGCCATGACGTTGAGGTCGTTGTTGGGCACCAAGTTCGCAATGTTGCGGTGCACGAAGGCCTCGCCGGGCGCCAGGCCCGCGATCTGCTCGGCCGGGATGCGCGAGTCGCTGCATCCGATCCACAGGTAGTCGGGCGTCTGGCCCTCGGACAGCTTGGCGAAGTAGCCCGGGTCCCGGGTCTCCTGGGCCGCGGCCCACGCCCGGTTGTGGTCAAAGACGCGGTCGTGGTCCTGCTTCAGGTAGTGGGGGATCTGCTTCTCGTCGGCCATCTTGCGCCAGGCACTGTCCTTGTGCGAGGATGTGGATGGAGATGAGGCTTTGTTGCTGCCGGAAGAGGAGGAAGAGCAGTAGCGCGGGGTGAATGCAACCGCAGCAGCGCTAGTAAGACGTGCGGATTTGTTGAGTGTTGTGGGCCGGATGATGCGGGAGGTCGTGAGGTGACGTCTTGTAGTTGAGAGCAGAGAGTTGCTGAGACGTGTCGAGGACATTGGTGGGAGCCAAGGAGACCAAGAAGGTGAGATAGGAATCGTACGACGTGACGACTCTAGCGAAGAAGGGTAGTTCCTGCTGAATGGAGGAGGATGGCAAACCCCTCTTGATCGTCAGCGGGCGCTACCTAGATATTAGTCGAGCAATCACACATCCCCGTCGCCGGCCCCGGCGAGATAAGGTTTGCAGGATCTGGCTTGGCGCGGGTTCAGCTTCGACCTCAGCTGCAGCTGCCCGCCAGCTGGCCAGGGCTCGACTCAACGTCTGTCCTACCTTCCGTTCTTCAATGGATGTCTGCCAGGGTCTGCCTGCCAATAGAAATGTAAGACATTGTTTCCTGTAGATCTTTCTAATTGGTACGAGTCAAACCTCTTCTTTCCATAGATTCAACAGTTGGTAGGGTTGCTGTCGCCGATGTGCTTTTGAGCAACAAATTATCCCGCCAGGCCTAAAACGGCCAGTCTGGTCCAATTGGATCTATGAATCGCTTGATGTTTCATCGTATAGATTTGGGAAACTGAAGCCTGGTGTCTTTACTATCAGGGCGTTTGGTAATGTTTCGAATATGTTGCCTCCTATACTCCTCAGCTTTTCTGGGCTATTAGCCACTATCTGCTGACCAAGCCCCAAGAAAAGAAGTAAAATGGAGGAAGTGAAACTTCAAGGAGTTTTCGATATGGTCTGGTCTGCACTAGAACTCGGACTTTGTTGGTGTTGGGTGCCTTGTTTGGATGTACGAAGCTCTCCTACAGTGACTTGGATTTTTATTCTGGAGGCCGTGGCCGGCTGGGGCTTTAATGCTCTGTTGCCTAGAAAAAAGAGCCAAGGGGATATCTCTAATACTGTCAACACATATAAGTTGTGTTAGTCAATAGACTGCCAAACCCCATGCTGATTTGCTAGAATGTTTTACCAAACAGACTCGTACACATGTAATGGTCCGTCGGTGGATGATCAACGAACAAATACTTTACCCCTTCAGAAATGTTGTTCCTTGAGCCCCTCTGAAAGTTATTTAACAACCTTGCATCTGATTATCCTGAACCTAACCCCGACTTTGCCATTTCCATATATTGCTTGCCGTTGATTCAACCAGCACGATATAGTTTACACAGTTAATCTTCTGATACCGAGTGTACTTGAGACTGGACCTGACTTGGTCGGAAAAAAAAAAGAGCAGCACACAAAATTTGTAGCATGATCTTTGAGGGCCGAGTGACTACGAGTGCTGGCATTGGCATACCAATCTCCTTTGAGGAGGAAGACGAAAGAAAACCCTCAGTAGCGGTGTCCATGAACATGCAAACTTGAATACTGCAACACCAATCTTGCGCCGGAAACCCGATGCCGCGGGCCGCTCGGCCCACATGTCACCTCACCACGATCCTTGACCGAACAAGGATGGCGTGCCGTGCCGCAGGGCCACAGGCAATCGACCTTCTTGGTCTCCACGCAAACGATCCCCTTTTGGATAACAGCTGCATTTACTGCAGCATTTCGTTTCACCCCCTCCCTCTCTCCCTACATGAGGAGCGGAGTTTGTTTGTTTGCTTAAACCGAACTCGAATTCATGCCGAGGTGCGTGATATGCGTGACCGGGCCGTCGGTTTTCTCAAGTCCTCCCCCCTCCCCTTCTTCGAATGAACATCTGTTGTGCCGGGTACAACCACTTTTTCCTAGTTTTGTTAGATTGGTAACTCTGCATACTTTCAGCATAACTCGAATTTTATATATTCGCGTAGTCCGCAATGACCGTCTCATTGGAAAGCCAATCAACAGGCCTGGGCGAGCGGCCCAAGGAGAAGATCAGACTGAAGGGAGTAGAGGAGACCCTGTTCTGCACCCTCCTGCCCAAGGCCCGGGACGCCGAGCGCCCGAACCCAGTCCTCGGCGACCCCTACGCCTCGCGGCTGATCGAGTCGTGCGACGTCGACCTGACGCGGTCCACGTTCCAGGCCGTGGACAACGACCGGGCGATCCGGTGGGTGGTCAACCGGTCCATGACGTTCGACAGGTGGTGTCGAGACTTTCTCCAAAAACATAAATCGGAGCCCGTCACCGTGCTCTACCTCGGCTGCGGCCTCGACTGTCGCGTCCACCGGGTCAAGCGGGGTCCCGATGTCCGCTGGATCGACCTGGACCGCCCCATGGTCGTGAACCTGCGGCAGCGGCTGATCCCGCAAGCGCCCGAGGGTGATTATCATATGCGGACCTTGGATATCACAGCCACGGGCTGGATGCACGACATCCCCGCGGACCGGCCGACGCTCATCATGGCCGAGGGCCTGTTCATGTACCTCACGCCCGCGCTGGTGGAGACCATCATCCGCGAGCTGGTGGAGTACTTCCAGGAGGGCGAGATCTTCCTGGACACCGTCTCGAACCTGTACGTGAAATACACCGACCACGTCGAGCTCCTCAAGGCCAGCGGCGCCAAGTGGAAGTGGGGCACCGACGACGCCCGCGAGGTCGAAAGGTTCCACCCGCGGCTCCGGCTGCTCGAGCACGTCCGCGCGACCGAGTACATGGGCAAGAAGGCCTTCGGCCAGAGCCAGGTGCCGCTCTTCGGAGAAGATGCCGCGGGCGTGTTGAAGATGGTGTTGGCGTCGTTTTCCAGCAGTAACAGCGCCTTTGGGCAGAACGCGAGGTTCAAGTTTGCTAGGCCCGAGTCTGGATCATCCACGGAGACATCTTAATAATTAGAATAGAAGAGGAATGGAAGAATCTGCATGGTGGTAGAACACTCGGTATGGAATAAGAGGGGGAAACAGAACCCATAACCTAAGGACTCGTCCGGCTCAAAATGTTGGAGTCTGGCCAAAGCAATAGCCTTGAACCACAGTTGTTAACGATGCTGAAGATGTTAGTATTGTCTGCCCATATTATTCTCTGGTCATCAGTCTCTGCCTTGTTGAGCCTAACTCGAAAGTTAGCATGTCAAAGTTGTCCCTTGCCCCTATTAGCCAGGGTTATCTTGGAGAAGCAAGAATATAAATTCCGGATAATACACACTACATTACCATTATAATGATATATATATATCAATCAAAGACACGCGATAAGCCCGCCATTATGATGAAATGACAGTTTAGGTAGCCTAACCTTATTGAGAAGTCCTGTAAGCATTGTCAAGTCTCTTCCTAGTCAATAGCATCTATACTAGGCTCCTTTCTTGTTCCTTCAATGGCCCCGAGCCAGACAGTTATGCCTGCTAGGACGTATGATGGCTAAGGGCGGCAGAACCATAGAGATCTGCCATTCAGCTGCCAGTCGAAACAAGATCACACACCTTATATTTATCGTACCATAGGCCGGTAAAGCCTTGCTATCGATACTTGCCTAGTTAGAATCCTCAGTATGAGTGAGTGTCTAGGTAGGTTACACATGTAGTTTTTTGACTTATGACTTAGTTGATGAGCTGTTTCGGGACGTAGTTGAGAAAAGTCAATGTTGGGAATCTAATGGTAAGGAAAGGTAAGGCAATATCATACATGGGACAGAAAGACAGCTCTTTTAATTCATACATGATAATAAGAAGCTTAAGTCACAGAATATCTTTACACTACGAATCCCATGTTGATATAAGTTACAAAGGAAAAATGAACAAAGAAGCTAGAACTACTGAGGTAATGGTTGATGGCCCTTGATGATTCTACATGAAACAAAGTTTCACCGTCCTCAACACAACTCATAATTCAACTACTCAAACATGCCTCGGGGCTGCTGGTTCGTACTGGCTCATGGGACGCTCATGTTCGCGGGCCTGGCGCCCGCAGCCCCTCTCAGACATGGAGGAACAGTGGAAAGGGGCGAGTGAGCGGCGGTATTCGGGTCGCGAGTGCTTTGTGCGAGCCGGCCCAGAGCAGCCGACGGCTTTCAGGGCATTATTCACGAGCACGAGAAGCCCCAGCAGGGGGTTAAAAGGGTTAAAAGTATTTAGTACATGAGATGACCCGCCGCCAGAGCCGCTTCTCGGTGCTATGTCACCAGATGATGGGATCCCGCGCTTGCCAAATTCGCGCTCCAAAACACCGCCTTCTCGCTGCAACCTGTAATTTCCAGCGGTAGACGGTGAATTCTTTATAAACCCTTCCGAGACGGCCCCTTTTACGTAGGTCAAAACTACTGTGCTTGTGGACAGCTCGTAGCCCCATGTCCACCAAAGAGTGAATAATACATGCACAATCCACAATAGATTGGCACGATCACCCAGTCAGTCAGCAAGCAACTCCCAATATGTCCCGAGTGGTTATTCGAAGCTTGCATGGCAACTGTCTTGGGGAAGGAAGGCAGGACCGAAGTCAGCAAGCCGATGTGAGATATGGCAGTTCTCACGTCCTGGCCATCTACCGGATCTCTTTCTTATTAGTCTGTGGCAGCCCTAACGCCAACATTAACGGCTATACCCCTTTCCTTACCGTCTGTCCTCCACCGTTGCCAACGAGCATTACACTCGACAGAATAAATCATCGTCGACGTAAATTCCTTCTAAGAAGTTCTTACCTTGCCGTCGGCGATCTTATTCTTCGGCGACTCTTACGAAAAAGCATTTCCGTCGCCGAAGAGTCGTCGATAAACAGGGCAAGAATTTCCTCGACGAGAGAACTGTTTTTTCTTATAAGAATCCCCTCCGAGATTTAAGCAAACCAGCTTCACCTACCAACTGGCTCACCACTCGGCATCATTATCCAAGTCGCACCAACTCGACCGCCCACCACCCCTTTACGAAGCAAAGAACCAACCTCGTCCCCAGCATACCACCAAAGACTCAAGAGATCGTTTCTATTCCTAAACCGTAAGTTCTCATTTTTCTTATCCTAAGGCCCTGCGGTGCAAGTCGCAACGATGTTCCGTCTAAAGCCCACCAAATCGCTATACGCATATTCCTAATAAATAAAACGAAAAACCTAACCCGCAAGATATCCCATACAAAGGTATCTCCTTTTTTCCCTAAGGGCATAAAAAACTACACGCAAGTACACAAGTAAGTGAGCACGGCTATCATGCTCCCTCGACGACGGAAAACAAAACTAACTGGAACATCCCCAGCCCAAGCACTTCGCACCAACCAAATCCACCGCCATGGCTATCAAGAAGGAATCGGTTCTTCCCGTCCTGCTTGCTGCTGTAGCCGGCTACCCCGCCACCAAGGGCACCGTCGGCGCTGGCAGCGCCGCCAGCAGCAGCGAGGAGGCCGCCGAGCCGAAGAAGAAGAAGAAGAAGAGAACCCACAAGCGCCGCGTGGGGGCCGGCCAGGCCAAATTCTATCGGGAGATGGACAAGAAGTTCGACGGCGACCTGGACAAGGCCGCCGAGCAGCAGCTGGCCGAGCTCAGCGTCCGCAAGAGCGGCGACGGTGACGGCGAGGAGGAGGACGACGAGAGAAACCATAAGTAAGGAAAGAAGAACTTACTGGTGGGTTGGCAAGGGGATGATTCTATGCGGCAACAACCATCAATCGTACAAACCGGATGGAAGGTGCACACAGCAGACGGAAGGTAGCCCGATTCGTGCTTTCCTGGAGTATTTCCAGCCCTGGATCATCTGATTCTGTAGGTACTCACTTATCTTTGTCTTTTTGGACATTGATGAGGCCCTTGAGTAGCTTCACATAGTTCAGATCAAAGTCAAGGCTGGGATAACCGCTGATTCATCTTCTTCGTGATATTACCAGTAGGCCCCCTTAACCACCCGAGTAGCAGTGAGAACGCAACGCCGCAGGGGACTCGACCCAGTGCGGATGTGAACACCATTGTTTCGAGTTCACTGGCCTACAAAAGCATAGACAAGGCATGAAAACAGCTACGCACATGGATCATACAGTGTAGTCACAACTTTCTTGTAAGATATGTGAGTGCAGCGACCAAAGGCATTATCATCCGAGCAACCGTTCATTCGTGCCGAGATTCTTCTCCATTGAAGTCATCAGCTCGGGTCTGGATATTGAGTGTTCAGTCCTCCGCATCAACGAAAAGTCCACCCCTGGCGCCACCAAAGCTTATTATATGCTCACCCAGCCACCCAGGCACCCACTCCAGAAATCAACGCACTCACTTCCAGTGTTTCCTAGGTATATATGTCAAAATAATATCTCTCTCCCTTGACCGGGCCGGGGTAGCCTAGCGGTAGTAGTCTTATTCCTATACTTAGAGGCAAGAGGGTTCAACTCCCTCTGCGGTCACTTTTTCGAACCCCGTCGTGGGAACCTTATTTTCTTTTTTTTATACTGTTTCTGGCACCCCTTTTGCAGCTCCAACGTCACGCAAGTCCCCCCTCTCGTCCATCAGGCATACATACAAGCGGCCACCCTCGAGAGACCTAAAGATCAAGTTTGAACTCATGCGGTGGCACGCCCTCAACCCCGACATCGACCCGGAACAGCCCTCCGCTATAATCGACCTCCTGTTCAGTCCCAGCACCCTCCTCCATCCCCGCCGTCGTAATGAAGAGCTCCGTCCCGACGAACTCGACGCACGTGATATTCTGCGTCGGCAGCTTCACCTCGCCGACGACCTTGCCCGTCTTGCCCGAGACCTTGAGCACGTGCGACTCGCCATACACCGCGGTCCAAAGGTTACCCTCGACATCGATGCGGTGGCCGTCGGGCTCGCCGGAGCCCTCGTGCGTGTAGAAGACACGCTCGTTGGAGATGGGTTTGGAGGCGTCCGACGAGTGGTCGTAGGCGTGTATCGTCTTGGCCGACGAGTGCGTGAAGTACATGGTCTTCCCGTCGGGCGACCACGACACGCTGTTGGGGATCGTCACGCCCTCCTTAAGCACCACCGAGTCCTGGCGGCCGGTGAACATGTGGACGGAGCCTATGGGCGCGCAAGCGAATAAGATCAGAGTCAGTCAAGTCAAACGTTGCTACATATCGGGTGGTAATGGAGTTCTGTTGCACCTCCTTTTTCATCGTTATGATGGATGGGGGGCAACCGCAGATGTCTCTCATGCAATTGAGTAGCACCATGGCAATTCATCTTAATCTCCTTACCAAGTACCAGAGAGAGGCTGAATCGCCGAGGAAATGAAATAAAACAAAAGCGAAATGAAGTGAAGCAACTCACCTTCCGATTGAAACGGCCCCAATTCGAAATCCGTCATCGTCCCCAGCCAAAACCGCCCATGCGGATCAACCGCGCCATCGTTCCCGCGAAGCCGGAAGTTATCCTTCATCTTGTGGAACTTGGCGACGTACTCGTAGGCATCCCTGTTGCCTTCGCTGGCCTTCTTGCGATCCATGACCGCGACGCCGAACTTGGCCCCGATGAGGATCTTGTCCCGCGGGTCGACCCCGGCGATGTCGGCCGTCACCGAAATCGGGGTATCCAGCTGCTGCGTAACGAGCGACTCGGGCCCCTTTTCGAGCGAGACCGTGTGCAGTCGCTTCGAGATGATGTCGACGAAGCGCAGCGTGTTGGTCGCCCGCTCGTAGTACGGACCTTCGCCCAGCTTGCAGTGGAGCTTGAGGTAGGGCTCCTTCACCTCCCAGGTCTGGATATCGGACGACGAAGTCATCTTGCTTTCGTTGCTGCTTCAGTGATCTTCTGTATATGTCTCACTTAATAATATTATTGGCGTTGCACGAAAGTGAGTATCTGCGGTTGGTGGATGTGGCTTGACAGCGATCTACTACGATAGGTGAGGGATTGGGAGCACCTAACGTCGATTACGTCGATTACGTATGCCGAAGCCCTGGTGGAGTTGACTAGAGCTTTCCGACGGTTTGCGGAGCGATGCGGAGAGACGGCGTCGGGGCTGGTCTCTTAAAACTTATTAGGTAGGTAGGTTTTCTGCAAGTGCTTCGCTCGATGTTTTCTTTACCTACCTCTCCTAATATCACGAAGAACGAGAAGCAGGATTTCACATAACAAGCGACGATGCCCTAGATATCCATTGCGAATGCATCAATACCAAACAACATGAATACCACAGAAACTCGTATATTTGTTGGTATATTATCGCTTGATGGCCACGGGATGCGGCCCTCAACCCCGCAGCATTTGTGGATTGATTCTCCATCCGCCTATTTGCGACCCGGGCCGGTCGGCTCAGAAGTGATATCATCCCTAGGACCGTGATGTTGTTGCCTGCAACGAAAGAGCCATGGAGATTGGGAGGCCAAAGCAATTCTCTTCACCCACAAGCGCATTTTTGGGCATGACATGTTACCTATTGTTCAAATGGCATGTCCCATTACCCCAACTTCCGCACCTCTCCCGACGGCGCGCGGATACTAGCAGAGTGGCAGAAAGGATAGCGGCAGGATTGATGGCATGATCTTCTGCCGGTCGCACCATTTCGGACGGCATATATTAGTTTTAGAAGAAAGCAGCCTTACCTCAGGCAACTAGAGGGACGGCCCGGCTGTGATAAAGCAATTTAGTCTGCTGTTCTCGCGCACATATTACACTACAGTAGTTCCTCAGACGGCGTGATTAGAGCACTTTCTTAATTGCCATGACAGCGGTATATGAGATGACCGCTGCGCCAGAGGGTTGGCTGTTGCTATTGTTATTTCAGCGCTATCATTTGGGATATGTCTCTTAACTGGTCACTTTTCGCGGCGTTGCTCGCTCCGTTACAGCGGTGACCAGCCAATGCCCCGAGCTCACCTGAGTTCGGTGAAGGTGACCTTGACCTTGTCGGCAAGTTCCTAGGTCAGAAACCTTGTTCGTTGCGGTGAACCTAGCAGAAGAACCTAGGAACGATGCCTTCCGCGCGCATCCCAAAGAGAACACATCCATGGCTGGCTAGCGAAACATAGCCTCGTCGAATTCTCACCGTCAATGATCGCTGGTAGGGAAGGGCAAAACACCTGCAGCAAGTGGGTAACAACCATGATGAACATGGTACATGCATCTACCGGTCAAAATTCCACGCCAATCACTTGCGCCATTAGCTCTAGCCTAGCCCAGGTCGCCTCTGGACAGGGTTGGGTCCTGTTGTTCGGCCGAGGCTGAAACTGCTCTCGAGTGTTATATGCACCAAGCTGGAGGGACATGAAGGATACAACTGCCATGTCGCGCCTTTCTCGCAAGGCCTTAGGTGTCTAGAAAACGGTTTCACCGCCTCTTCCGGTTCTCATGGCCGGAGTCCGACATCGTCGCTCCAGCAGACTCGTTCTCTTTGATATCGAAGATCTGAAGGTGTGTTATTAGCGTTACACTAAGCAAGTTCAGAGGTTCGCATGTAGTGAGGAGGGATACGGTACACACCAATATACGCCAAATTAAACGCCCGCAAGCGTCATCTATCGTAACCGGGTCACGAAGGCACCGTGGGCACCAGAGGACAAGATCCAACGATATTACGATGTTGCTCAATGGCGTGGCATTGCTGCCCGCCACGGTCGTCAATGTGACATAGCTTTTAATTAGCTTTGATCACATATTCCCACCCGGCTCGGATTGTCCACAAATCAAGCCGGCCATGTTGCGAGGGCGTTGGCGAATGCTGCGCATGCTGGGAAGAGCACGCCGGCCTTTGCCTGTCCCGGAAATGGGCTTTCCAGGACAACGTGGGTGTTGACGGTGGTGATGGATGCTGCAGACAGAAGCAATCAAAGCACCAACCCTAGACCGGTAGGTAGGGCAGGGCGGGCAATATGACGTGTAGCTTTCGCAACCGAGCAAGCCGGTCTTGAGCTTTGAGACGGCCCCAGTTGACGACGGGTTGAATCGTCTCGCCTTGTCTCGCCTTGTCTCGCCTTAGGGATTGTCTCATACTTGCATGTAAGTCAGTACCTAAGCTGCCATCATTGCGGTATGGCGTCTGTGCCTGTGCCTGATAAGACCGACGTCGGGTCACTCCAAGCCGACGGATTGGTGCTCAAACTTTGCGCCATAGGAGATTGCAACGCTATATGCCGACATCGAAGTCCAACCTCCAAGATGATTATCTACCCCAAATATATGCCCATCGTCATTTGCAGATCTCCTCTTCGACCGCATTCGGTTACTCACGAAGGATGCAGAAAGCCCAATAGGTGGAATAGTGCATGAGCAGCCTCCGCGGACTGGTCTCCGATGTCGACCACGACACTGCAGCGCGACAATCGAATGGTTGGTTGCACTTGGAGCCTGCGCGTCAACATACGAGCTGTTGGCAGGTTCGTTAGTGATAGAAAACTGTAACATGTCGTATGTATGCAAGTCGAAGCTGCTGACGACATCCATCACGGCATGGCACAGCCTCCCTCGTCACATCTACACGATGCCTGTCAGAGTTTGGAGCCCTGGGGCGTCCAATCTGCTGGGATGGGGAATATTTTCTTTCTTTCTTCTTCTCGACCGGGATGATCCTTTGGGGGAAAAAAAATCCTTCGCAGTAAAAATAAGAGTCCTCGCACTAGACCAGAGCGATCGCTGATGAATACGGTAAGGGAGACACCAGCAGGCAATTTCGCGTGGGGAATTGGGTGGTCGCATGGAGGGCCGCATACGGGGAGGACTGTGCTTTGGCTGCTTGGGTGTTTAGCGAGGGGCCCTTTGTTCCTCTCTCTCTCTCTCTCTCATCCTCATGGCCTGCGACTAAAAAAAATTCTGGCAGCAATCCCTTGGTCCTTGCAGACGTGCAGCTTCCCGCACATATGTACGTGCACATGAGATATGCAGGCCGTCCTGCCGTGGCCTGCCGTGGCCTGCCGGGGGGTCCCTGGCTGCTGCTGGGATAGGCTACTTACATAAATAGAGTATGTCCAATATGTGCAAGGTGATAGCGCATGAATAACCGCTGGTGTGCTGACTTACATAAACCACATACATACATGTATGTATGTATGGTACGGATGTGTGGAATTAGGCAATATCGTATCTGCGCATCTCATGTAAGTAGTTACGAGAGCTCAATGGGTCGTCTATGTGGACGGCGTCTGCGTCGTTGCGGCGGGTAGGACCAGTGCGCAGAAATTTCCCAGTGACTCAATCTGCTATAGGGACAGTGTGTATATGGTATTTTAGGTTACCCTGTCCGATCAGGTGAGATTGAATCTACATTAGGGAGCTCCAGTTGAGAATGGACACTTCGGGAATGGATACCTGTAGGTTCGGCGGCCCCCCTTCTGGCATTCCCCCCACCCATTCACCGACATGCTGGAAGAAGTCGGTGATCGGGGGAGCGGCATGGATTGGATAGCTGCAGTAAAAGGATGGGGGGCTTGAATGCAGCCATCAGATCAGCATGACAGCAATAGCATGACTTTCGCATTTAATTTGCTCGCAGGGTGGGTAGACTGGGTAGAGCGCGCCGTGTTTGCCAGCGGAATCTTTCCAAAGCCTGCCAGCGATGTTCTCGAAGATGGGGATGATATTGCTGATTGCGTATTGGGCTGGAATGTGGAATGGGATGCACATCATCGCAAGTTGTGAGCCAGGGAACCCTGTAGCAAGATGTGCACCACCTACATTATAGTGCTTACATGGGTAGGGCTTTCCAGAGTTCTGGGATCAGCAGATGTTCCCACCCGACCGCTCGGGACACTTTTTGATGAGGGCCAGGCGCCTAGGGCCCTAGGCTGCTGGGTATGGTATCACGCCCAATTTTGGAGTACCTTCATCGCCTCTTGTCTGGCTGGTGCTCTAAGCCAACAGAACATCATCGCGAGAACCCTTCTGCCTACTAGCACGAAATGGCTGCCGCTCCTTGGTTCCCTATTGCGCACATTGGACGCAATCAATCCAGGGGTTGCGGTTGGTCGCTCTGGTAATTGCTTGTTGCAGGGGGGATCTCCGGGACGCATCTCGTTTCGTTGACAGCCACCAGACAGGGAACCAAGATGAACTGGCTGGCCACTTGTTCCTTCCCATGCGACGACACGACACCGGCCTTGCTGACCAGTCATTTATGAGAGAAGCTGTACCGGACCACGTCAAAACCACACCTCGCACCTCCTCTGCCCGTCCATGTCCAACCTAAGTGGGATGTAGGGGGACCTGTGAGTTGGTGGTTGGCTTGAACGGGGAAGAGGAGGAGTGACGTCGAAACATGGGAGAGCGTCTTTCGTGACGCTGTTCCGCTTCCCCGGCACCGCTGAGCAGAAACGTTTTTTTTTTTTTTTCTCGAGTCGCTCGCTCTAGAAAGGCGCTAAACCCTTGGTTCCTATGGTTCTTTTGGTTAGACCCAGGCACAAGTACATGGCGCAATAGCTTTCTGGAGGGTTCATTGAATGTTATCATCAGGGCCTCTCCACTCAAGCTGTCGCCGGCCACACGTTTTTAACTGCCCGGGCCCCATCGATCCCACATGTTTCCGACTACTGTATCCTAATAAACCTTAGCTGCCATCGCGGAGATGGGTTTTCGCTTGCTGTTATTGAGTCAAGTGACCCAGTATTGTAGCGATGCAGCTCCAGCGAAGGGGACCGCTGGACTGGCGCCCATTAGGTCCACGTTGTCAACTGAAAAAAATGGAATGCAGGTGCAGTAGGGTGCAACAGGTGCAGCTATCTGGCGCAGGAGGTGCAGGAGTGGTGCAGGAGTGCGGTGCTTATGTTGATGTAGGTGTCCTGCACTGTATGCTGTATGTAAAGTACATAATGTACTGCAGGCCAAGTAGGATTCTGCGCCGTGCATGAGCTAGCCTGCCTTTTTGACTTTGGAGCCCAATTGCCCACTGATCTCCCCCATTGATCACACCTCTCTGGACCTTACATCCATCCTACATGCCTGCAATCGACGTACACTTGCATGTACCTGCCATTTACCAACCACGGAGAGTGGACTTGGGAAGATGTGACCAGAAGCGGTAAGGAGCTTGCTTCCTGCGTAGCCGCCCAACGGTGTGTGTTGGATGCGCGGACCACGGCTCGAATCAGTACAAGGTGACCAAGGGACATGTGCGGTGAAGTCGGGTTCGGCATCTATCACCATCGTTATTGTCTTCAATATATTGACATCCCAGGTGGGTTCCCAGCGCAGCGTTCGACTGCTGGATGAGGTACTGCTGACCTGCATCTATCTACGCATAGGATGGGATAGGACAGGATACCTGACTTTAATGTTTCCAGCGGGAGCTGACAGGTTGTTTTTGCGCCTCCCATTCTCTTGCCGCAGAAGCGCGCGTGGAAACAATCTGTCGCCGGGAAGCCCTTTGGTGCAGCCGCTGAGCCGCTTTTCTCGCATGGAAATCCCTTCTTCGCCTGCCGCGTTCTGGCATCGACAATGAGAGCCAAGATCAATTCCACGGTTACGGAGCATCACCATGCCTCAAATAAGGCCCCCCTCCCAGGACTCTGCCTCCGGCACACGGAAGTCCCTTCCGCTCCCACTTCATACATGTAGCACTGTCAATTCCACTAGTGGACTTTTTTACTTTCATGATCAATGCACCTCTGGCATCGTCACCGGCAGAACTCTGTACGGGATGCGCTTGTCGAGGTCAAAGCTGAGATCTACATACACATGTCGGTGGCCACTGTATGGCGGACACCTATTATGTAGGGTCTAGGTCGACAGTGCCAGAGTGGCGGTCTTCGGCACGCATGATGACAGGACTCGGGGTCACTTGCGCATACTGTACGGACAGCAACCAGCCTGTCCCGCCGACGTAAGCAATGATACTGACACGTCGTTGAATGCATCCGACTGGCGAGTGCCACAATGCGAGTGATGGGTGTTCCCCATCGCATTGCCGCGATTGATTGGCTCTCCTTGCTCTCTGCAAACACATACATAATTAGTTGAGCAGCATCGAGGCGTGAAATCCGCGAGGCACGTCATCAATTCATATGGGATAGCCATGTCATGTTCATGTCCAGATTACATATCTGCAAGAGCATTCACAGCGAAGATGCGGTACTTTGGGTACATGCCCATGTACCTGGAGGAAGGAAAGAAAGAAGAAAAGAAGACGACGTTCAAGCCCTGTCAACGTCCGAGCATCGATACAAGCAGCTTTACAGGGGGCCCCTGAAGCTTGATGCACCCCGGCCTCGGTCTCAATAAGCTAGTGTTGCTCGTTTCTTCTTGCCTCTCCATTATAGCCCCCCCCATGCAAGCTCCACCCAGTTTCTGGAACAAGTTTAGGAAATCGATGGGAAAGAAAGGGACCGCGGGCAACTGGATGCTGATTCACACGACCTGCTTGCCTGCTAGCTTGGCTACCAGGAGCTAGCCGGTTGACGACCCTTCCCTGCCAAGGACCAGAATCAATACTGCAATAAGAAATACCCCGAGAGGAGAACGCGGGCTCGCTTCTGCCCGTCATGGAATCCGGCAACCCAAGTGCGTGATCGGGATACCTTCTACCAGCATGATCTTTTACTGGAAAGCACTCGTTCCCTCTTACTGAAATCTGCAAAGCGTATTAGTGGAAATTTTGGATCTCGCCGCCCTCGTGTCGAATCGCACGAACCATACCCAGCTTTTCCATCTTATTGCTTCGACTCTCTGGCCATTGGTCCCTTTCTCGACCATCTTACTTACCTCCAAGGCGTTGGGGCTGAGGGCATTACCCACGCCGTCGCCAATCTTGGGCCACACACAGTTCAACTTTGCTGTTAGACACCCCCGGGTTGTCCTGCCCAGGGCGGGCTGATCTCGTAGCGGGCTAAGGTGCTTGGTAGCCATTCAATGCGCCCAGGGTGCTCATCACGGCTATCACTGGTCCGCTTTCCTGCATCTAATTCCACAGGTCACAACAAAAACTAGGCTTTCCTGGAAGCAGCTACTACCCCGGTTGGGCACTCTTTCATAAGGCACGCACCTCTGGAGACCTTGGTTGCTTGGGAGTTGCTATCTATCTCCATCCGACAAGACAGACCAGACCAGCCATTGCATTTCACTTCACATTCCAAAGAGAGACCGCCCCTCCCCATTCGACTACACACCTCTTTGTCATCATCGGTAATATATCACCGCGGCAGCATACCGATATCACACTCGTGTTAGACCTGCACCGAACCATCGAATTATATTGGATTTGGGGTACCCTTGACACATAACTAAGGTGGTAACTTCTCCCGAAGAGCCAACTACATAGTGACTCAGGTGTCACCGCATTCGAAAACCCTGAAAATAGAGCTTTACGTCAGACGTGGATTTTTGGAAGTGGTTCCCGTTACGCAATACGACCCTGTTGCGATCTCACACACACACACGCGCGCGCCTCGCCACGACCAACCCGGCCGGCACACACTCCCATCTCCCACTGCCAACGACAAGTCTTCGCCGTGGCGGTCACCGAAGGCTTTCGTCAACCTTTCCATTCCTCCGCCCACTCGGGGCGCTTGACCATCCGAAGTGTGACATCTGCCTATCCGAGCCCAACGGAGGGCAGCTATCCTGAATCGGCGACGGCAGGAGCACTAGGTAACGCCAACACTGCAACGGCATTCCATGCCATAGGTTCCGACCACAGCAGCGGCGGCCACTATCAGAACAGAGAAGAAGACTTCGACCGGCAGCGTGGTCAATGGTCTGGTCCTCGGGACCACCGACGAGCCGGGGACCAGGATCCGATGTCGCAGAAGGGACCTGCGTCTGGCTCTACCTCGCCTGCTCCCCAACAACAGCAACAACAGAAGTCCCCCACAGCATCAAACACGGCATCACGAGTTTGCTCTGTCTCGCCGCGGAATCTAGAAGAAGCGGCTCGCAGAGCTGAGAGTTCGGCGGTAGCGGCGGCAGCATCAGACGCAGCAGCCGCACTCGAGACCCAGCATTTGTATCACAGGCACAGGCACAGCCTCGGAACCCCCACGACTAATGGCGAGCGGGTGCATCATTCCCCACAGAGGAGCAGTTTGGGAGTTCACCACATTCTGAACCCAGCAGCAACCGAACCCCGATCAGGTTCCCCAGGACCGGGCACACCGACTTCGGCAGTCGCACGGTCTATAGAGGACGAGAGGCTGGGCGGGAGGTATAATCCAGCGGTGAGCAGCCAACAAGGTTCCAACCCTTCGACACCGCAACTCTACACACCTCGACCATATGGTCTAGCGGGACCGCCACAGCAGCAGCAGCAGCAATCACAACAGCAGCAGCAGCAGCAGCAGTCGGAGAACAGCAGCAACATGGCCACTCTTGGGAGCATGCTTCACCATAGGTCCTTGTCGACAGGAAGACAGTCGCCTGCGTCCTCACCGTCGATGCACCCGTTCCCATCCATGGGGGCTGCCACCCGTCGCATACTGACACCGCAGTCCCCTCGGGCACTCAGCATGGGTGGCGGTCGTGGTCCTCCACCGCCAAACCGGCCCTTGATCTCTTCACCGGCGCCTCTGCTTCATCATCAGCCACCGCCACCGCCACCATCCTCATCAGGTTTGGAGATGCGAAGGCAGGTTTCGATCGATAGCTTTTCAGACCAACGATCGAACTACACTACGCATGGAGGGCATCCGCAACATCAGCACCATCCCCTTGCACCGCGGAACCCCCCTTCGCACAACGTCCCGACCACTCGAGCGCTCTCCCAGCCAGCTACAGGGCTACAGTCTCCTTCAGACAATCGCCAGCAACAGCACCAGTTCCACGGCCCGCAACCGCCGTATCCAGGGACGTATCAATACAACCATCCTGGCGCGTATCCGCCACCTGGTTCGTCACATGGAGGGGAACACAGATATAGCAGCAGCCATGGTAGCTATGGTGGCGGCTCATCACCCCGAGCCATCCCGGTGCCTGAGGGTCAGCTCGCGTTCCGGATCGCGCCCGTGAATGGTGAGGTCTTTACGATCCCCGTCGATACGCACCAAGCCTCGCGGGCCTCGGACGAGAAGAGGCAGCGTAACGCGGGTGCTTCGGCCCGGTTCCGGTTGCGCAAGAAGGAGCGCGAGCAGCAGCAGGTCATGAACCTGCAGAAGCTACAGCAGGACAATGCTGAGATGCAGAAGCGGCTGCAGGAGCTTGAAGAGATCGAAATAGAGCGCAACCGTCTACGCGATATCGTCTGGCGAACACAGCAAAGCGGTGGGCCAGCTGGTAGCACGGCGTCGAGCGAGCCGAGCGGCTACCACCACCAGAGACAACCGAGCCCGCCTAGGAGGAGGCATGCGGATTCGCTCTCTGGTGGTGTACCCCCTCCGCCGCCTATCCCATCAGGGGCATACGGGGCGGGAGACCCCATCACAGGCGAAAGGCCTTCGCGACGGCGACGAACCGATTCCGGACTCGAGTTCGCACCAGTACCACCACCTTCCCAACATCACCAAGCCCAAGGCCCTCCACACGCTCTTCCTAGCCCTCTGAGCTATGCTGGAGCTCCGTTGTCACAGCCTGGAACACCCACGGGACTCCGACCGACTACGAGGCTTCCGCCTCTGCGGATGGACCACCAGTCGTCCGAAGCACAGCACCGACCTCCCTCAGAACCCGGCTCGGCCACGACGCAGCAGGGTTACTCGCCATACAAACGCGAAGCCTACGAATCTGGATGGGCTGTCAGACCGGGCGGTGGTGGCCCCCACGATCCCAACCAGAAGGGTGCTTAGACTGCATCTATGTATACAACATATCAGCCTACATTCTATGTACCAACTTCCCTTATTTTTCATTTACCAAGTTAACACTTGTAATCACACAAACACAGCAGAAAGTCTATGTCCATTCTTGGATTTATTCACACAACAAAAAGAATTGCATAGTCGGGCAACCGACGACGGAATGGAGGGGTCATCGATCAGCGTGGGGACGGAGGGAGACCGAGAAAAAGAAAAGAAAGACGGGAAAAAAGAAAAGCGAGGCACCGAAACAAAAAGCATGTCCGTGCTATACAACTTCTTCTGAGTCTTCGGTGTCACGGACAAAGAGAAATATCGAGGGGATGGATTCAGTTTCAACACGAACAGAAATCCTCCCCGGCTTGCATATTGTCCCTCGATACACGTGAGGGCATTCGGGGCGTCAGTCAGCATCATTGCACAACACATGCCTTTTGGCGCGGGAAACGAAGGAGTGTGGGAGTTGGGGTTGGGGACGCGGACGAGCGAGGGAAACAAAAGGGGCGTTTCGTCATCATCATCATCAACATCAACATTATCATCACTATCATCGTCGATTCATCTGCGTTCCAAACAAATCTCGGCGGGCGTGGGTTTGCGTTACCAAGGGTTATGGACATCAGATTGCGAGATCACAGGATCGTACCAAATTTCTGTTATTTTATAATTGTTTTAGTGTTTCGGGGCTTGCTTTCAAATCTCTCGTCGGGCGTTGTATATAGCTGGTTTTGTATCTATTGAAGAATTATATTTTTTTTTGACTCCATCATCACCTTGGCTGTTTTGTTGGAACATGATGATCTATTCGAATTTTTGATATACGCCATCTACCGCGTAAACGTCTAATAATCATGTAACAAAAGCTACATAGATGTGCTGTTTTCCGTATGTATCACAATCTTTTCGCGTTTGCCTTATTTTCCTTTGCGAGACGTTGCTTGCATTGGAAGGCCGTCATGCCTCTTCTGGGTATCACCATGCAACGAAATCCTGGCCGGGATGGAACTGGGATTGGAAACGACGTATCAGATCGTTCTATGGTGTTCTACTACTAGCATGGGGGGCATAGCATGGGGGTTCTCCTTCATCGACAAAGCGAGAGCCCCGGCGAGGTCATGGCGCCCGTGCTTGATTGCGGTCATTAGTGATGCCCAGTTGTCACGTAATGGGTTTGATAGCCCAGCCAGCCAGCCCCAGGAAAGGACAGGAGGAGCATTGGGCTCGCTCGCCCGCCCACCCGTTCGTTCGTTCGTCCTTTCGTGATTTGCGCGGGCTTTGCCTGCTTGCTGCTCGCAATACGGCAAGCAGAAGACGCAAGACGCGCACGATCTGCAGGACGCCACCACGCGCCCGCCGATGTCGTCTCGTCAACAATAACAATAACAAAGAAACCAACCACCCAGTTTACGAGTTGAAACGCCCCTACTGCACGAGGCCAAAGATTGGTTCGACCGTACTGTGTCAGATAACCGGCAGGCCGGCAGTACATACCCTAGCCTGTCCTGTCCTGTCCTGTCTTTGCTCGGGGGCCCTGCTAGCTCAGGCTACTCGCACAATATTGGGCGCCGACTGCTGCGGCCAGCAGTTCGTGCAGTTCCTTCGCTCGTTGGTTCCAGAAAAGCCGATCGTGTGGTCGGGACGATGTATGGTCTTGGCGCAGGGACCCTGACCCATGATTGACCCATGGGCGGACACGAGCGGACTCCTCCCCAGTGCATCTCCCCTCCAGAACCGTGCCAGGCCGGGCAAAGAAGCAGAAGCTTGGATCGAAAGAAAAAAAGAGGACGAAACTCTGGAACCGCCTCCTGGCTCCATAGCCATGCTTTCTGTTCCCAAAGACCGACCCCGATCATAGCTTCTCTTTCTGGACTCCGGACCAATGGCAATACAGCGAGCACGGTCGGAGGAGGTACGAGAGGGACCGGTGAGGCACCTTGGTGGCTCTTCTCTCTCGTTCCGTCTCCTTTGTTCGTATCGTATGACGACCTGTTACGTGCAGGCGGACAGACAGTGTGCAGCGGCCAGTTATGTACCGGTGCGGAGCTGCAAAGAAGAATGACAACCAGGTTTGGCTGCTGACTGACTGGCTGACTGGCCTTTGCAGATAGGAATATGTGCCTAATGTTTCCAAAATGTCGCTATCCTATCATCATCGTGCTTTCTAGTCTCGAGCAGCGTGGCTCCTCTACTCCCCCCTAGGTCCGCAAGCCTCGCCAAGTGCGGTAGCATCGGCAGGCGTTGACTGTGTATCTCTCTTCTCTCTTCCTCTCCCTCTCCAATGCGGAATGCGGAATGCTCCATGATCCAGTGTACAGGCAAGCAAGGGGGTGATACACTTTTTTGGTCGTTGCATCCATCCCCCCTTGCCCTTGCCCACACTTCCCTTCCTTCCTTCTATGTACCATACCATCATCGATGGAGGACCCTGATGAAGGTCCCGTTCTTCTTTTCTACGGAGTACTACCTGATCTAGTTGTACCACACCGCAAAAGTACCGTACCTATACCGGGTTTTGCCTACCCGGGGTTTTTTTTTTTTGCCTCAGACACAATACCTAGCAAATAGAACGATATCGAAGAAATCCAACCCCCAAAACACGTGGCGGCGCTGAGCTGCATGATCAAGATGTCACGGGTTATTACTAAGGAAAATCAGGGGGCGGCGCCCACCCACTGCCATCCATACTGTACGAGCGAACGACGGATATCTCCGCGCATTGTTCTTCAGAGATCGTCCGAGTTGGATTATGCTTTATGCCCGGATCGTCATAACCAAACACATAACGACAGTAATACTGGTAAGCATAAATTAGGATAGATTGCACCGAGAAAAAAATGATACGTTGGGTCCCTGCTGGTTTCATAAATGCAGCTATGTATTGTACTGTGTTCCTTTCATCAACAGTTCTGACATGTCATATATCGGGACAGCATACCATGGTTCCAACAGATTGCGGTCAGATAAATATTGAACCTTGAACCTTTCTCCCTTAATACAAGGACTGGCCAAGGATCTCTCCGGAAAGGCATCCGGCGTGGGGGTTTCTTCCTTGCAAACCTCCTGTCAGCATTGTCCAGAAGGATGATGTGATAGACAAGGGGTTCAATGGCATAATCATTACGACGGTAACATAGGAGTTGCTTTTTGTTTCGGCCTCCCGGCCTATTCTGATACGTCCGTTGAAAGTAGTATTATGTTTACATATATGAAAGGCCGAGATAGGAGAAGCCAAAGCGTAAATATGTCGATGAATTCATGTTGGTGGGTTGAGAGGTTACCGCAGAAGCATAATACTATCTATGAACATGCCCTCATGTATCGTGTGCGCCCCCTGGCGATATTACTCGCAGAGAGCGGCGAGCCTGCCGTCCATGCTGGTAAAGAAATAATACTTCAACTTTTGAGACATTTGTCTCTCCGACCCAAGATTCTCGAGAGACTGGGGATATGGGACAAATTTACAGCGACCGACTGCCAACCCGCAACTTCGCCGGTGCTTGCTTATTCGGCTCACCGAAGAACGTTTCGGGAGCAGACGATTACAGACATACACATGCCTGATCTGCGTTAGGAATATTGTACTCGCATATCAACGCCCTTATTGAAGTTTACTTTACACGGGCATTTACCATGTAGCAGGCCAAGTGCACTCTTACTCTTGAGTGTACATAAACACTTTTACCAGTCTCTCATTTCGTCGTACAAACGCCATCATATATTTGTAGTCCTCGAAACGTACCAAACTCCATAGCATCCGATAGCGACTGGCGTAACTTGTGTCTAAATCGTGACGAATGTTCAGTGATCTGTGCAAGTCGCTCACCACGCCACGAGGAGCCTTGCATGTCTATATAATGGTAATAAGGCATCGCCCCTCGTCTATTCTCTCCAGTGCCGGCACTTCAACTTCCTCCGAAGCCCTGATCATGCGTGCCAGGACGCGGCAGTGCTCGAACGGAATCCCCAGTGCCTGGCCCTCTTGACATATTGCCGGCATATCACCGCCCACGTCGCTGTGGTTGTTGTCGTTGTGGCTCTCAAGAGATGTTGAAAATTCTGGCTTGTTCCTCGGGGTCAAATGCAAAAGGCCAACCCGGCGGTAGAGTCCCCAGGTAGGCGTCAACGACTCCAAAATGAGGAAGCGTGTTGTGGCGTCAGGTTTGAGTTGTGTGAGCAGCGGCATCGCGTAATATCTTGCCCCCTCGGCAACTTGGACACCCTTGTGATCCCTAGAGTCCCTGGAGTTATTGTCCAGCTTGCAGTCGGTAAACCCATTAAGAGATTCGTGTGTTTGAACTAGTTTCTCTGCGGCACGCGCCACTTGAAGTTCAAACTCCCGCCCAGTCAGGCTTGTTCTCGTCCGAAACTCGTCATAGTCCAGCTGAAGCGGTATCACGTAGCAACGCAAACGTAAACTCCCGCTTCGAACTCGTCCAAATGGGTCGGTCCAAAGATGGGGTACAACGCGGACGTTGTCGATGTCGGCAAGGGGCTGGTATTCGTATCCCCCGTAGCTGAACTGCTTGTAGTCTACCTGCGCATTTATCGACACCCACGACCATGACGGGGCCAAATACTCCGCGTACCTTCCTCCTCCCCTCGGACGTCGCGATTGTGTGGACGACCGTTGCCAAGCTAGGCCTTCGAGGAGGTTATCGGACCACAGACCAGCCAGATAGGTTGACGGCTGGAAGCTTTCGCGGAAGACGCGAGCTACACCCGAAATGGCCACGAGCTTGTCCGTTGGATACGTCAAGTCGCAGCCGCTGTAGTATTCCACAATGGTCTTCCAGGCATCGTGGGGGCTTGGGTGCTCCCCGAGCGTCCTGAGAGAAAGAGGTTGCTCGCCGTAGGTGTTCCTTCGGCTGCGGAAACTTTTCGCTTGTGCGCCATGTTCTCCTTTGGACAGCTCCGAACTCATCTCCTTGGCGCACTCGAAGTACACCAGATGCCGCGCGTAGCTGACGTTCCTCGTTGCCAGAAGCCGTTCCTGGCAGACCCAGGCCCGGCTGTACAGGGGTTCTTTATCCAGACGGGCATGCCATTCCGTGTCTCTTCCTGGCTGCGTTACCACGACGGGATATATGTTGTTGTTGCCCGGGATGATCACGTGGGGTTGGAGCCATTTAGCATCCCTGTTGTAGAAGAGGCCCTCGTTGGCTGAACTGGAAGATGCTGCTGATAGATTACAAAAGGCATGTCGGTAGACACGATGCATCTGGGCGCTCTCGGCTGCCCAATCATCTTCGTCATCTTGAATGATACACTGAGCAAGATCGCTTTGTTAACGTACATGTAGAATTGAGTGGCCGGTGTATCAGGGGGCTCAACACATACCAATGAATCGATCCATAGGTATAGGACCCCGAGCTGCTGTGCAGCCTGGATAGCATCGACGTACTTTCGCGGCAGATCCTTCGTGGGGATGCGGTCTCGGTACAGGTCGTACGTTGCCTTGGTCAGCCTGAGAATTGTTGGGCCGGTTCCCCATTGGTGACTCAGGCTGATGTATCGTTTCTTCTCCGTCCACTTCTTCGTAAGAACCACGCGGAGCCGGGTTGCTGGGCCTTTTGTCGTCACTTCAAGCAACCGCGTCGGGACCCATGGACTGGAGTCTTGACATTCCGGGTGGGTTCTTGCGCAATTGTCAAGCCGGCCCTTCACGTATTCCCAAGTCGCGGGGCCGCCTGTATAGCTCCCCAGCTTCTCCGGTCCTTCGCGCAACGACTGGGCTATCCAATCGACAGAGAATGGCATCTTCAAGGCGAATTGGTCTCCTAGGGATCCGTAGCGCGGTGTCCACGCGATGATGTGAAAACTGCTGTTTGCTATCATCATCACCCGGAAGCAGAGGAAGGCAGCACGGCCGTCATCTGCCTCCTTGATGACTTGGCCGTTGTTTCGCTCCTTGGCCATAGCTGCGAGTGATGTCTCCAGTCGCAAGCACCACCAGCATCTATTGCGGATTCCATTCTCAAGGTTCTTTCTGGTGCGGTGCAAGATGTAGGATTGGCCGTCAAGTTCGGTACGTCCGTCGTGGTGGTTGTCAAGATCGATCTTCTGACGCCAGTACGCAAGCGAAACTATCAGATTGCATCGTTCACAGCCGTGGGCTCTGTCAATGAATGGTAAGGGAGGATTGAAACGGTGACTGGCTAGATCAATAGGTGCCTGAGAACTGTGATTGGTTGTGGTGGTGGTTTCTCCGGAACTGTGACTACCTCCTAGACTGATAGATTTCTTGATACTTGCCCTGGACGATTCTTGGCCCATTGCGAGGATTGGAACGCGGGTGGGAAGTGCTACACTACCCGCAGCGCAACCAGAAAGTGGAAAAGGCAAAGGAATGAAGATGATAAGGAAATTTGAAGCAGTGTCGCAGGAATTGTGATCACATAGCCGCGCCCCTGGAGCGCATGGTGTAGCCCCAATCAGTCATCGTTATATGGCCAATAACATGGCTATTTGTTAGAACTGGTCGGAGGATCTCGGTTACATATTGGCGACATCCTCACATTTGTTGTAAATGACTTGATTTGAAGCGGCTCGCCAGCTATCTCTGATGCCCCAATCGATACTAAGCGTGCCCAAAGTCAAACGGCATATCCCCAATGGCATCCCTGGAACTGAAAGTGAACCGTTCTTGATGAGAATGTATCGAAAATGCGGCTACGTGAAGGACTTGCTTCGCGAGTTTTATGAAGCGCCTGATCTGAGGATTACGCACACATACAATGCATCCATATACTTACACACACGTCTGGTCCTTTTGTAAGAGATATTCTGACGACATTATAATCAAACACAGACCTACATCAATATAAACATGTAAACCAGGTGGAATGCAGTTACCCCGGATTTACTTGAAGATAAGGCTAGCATTGAAAGCACGTAAGTAAGTGTCTAAGCCTAAGGTCGTCCGAAAGCAGAAGGGACGAACCACTGGAGCTGCAGGTGACACCTTCTAGAAGCCGCGCACGGGCCCGTTTCGCTGCAGCCATTGGCCGTTCGCAGCAGCGAAATGAGAAGCAATTTGGTGGTTCCCAGACGGCGCAAGGCTAAGTACCTACCACCAGCACTAACAAAGTTCCTTATTGGAGGGGCCTACAGCAGACAGACCAGCAGCAATCTGGCCTTGTCGTCTTTGTCTTACAGCAGCAGCCAGCCATAGGCAGCCCATACGCCCCTCCATCGTCCTCAATCGTCATCAATCCGCTGCAGCTTAAGCTGACCTGACCTGACCCAACACGACACGACACGACACGACTGCAGCAAGACAAACCTCACTTCCCAGGTCCACGATCATCCCGGCACCCTCAAACGCCTCTCTGTGTATTCTATTATCTTCTCATCAGAGCCGCAGATCATGCTGTACAATTAATAACCACCCCATAATCATTTCCCCCTCTTTCCCACGGCACTCTCGCTTTCATACCAGTGTATCATTATATTTCGGCGGCGCGCAAAAAGTCCAGTATGGCCAATTCCATCCCCAGCACAACCATAACCCTCTCCTATCCATTGTGGGCCTGCGCCTTCGATCCGCATCATCCTGACCAACTTCTCGTCGGCGGTGGTGGCGGCCCAGGAAATCATGGCATTGCCAACAAGCTGGTGAGTCGCATGTCGCATTAAAAGCCCATTCAACGCCTGTTGTCGTCCCATCCCCGTCAATTTCCCAATTGTCGTGGCCCTTCCTTCTTCCCCCTCCTCCTCGTCGCTGACCATTGGGAAATCGCCCCATCTGCTTAGACTATTCTCGATGCGTCCAACACGCCCAACGAGATAACAAATACCGCCGAGTTGGATTTGAGCGCCAAAGAAGACAACGTAGCAAGCCTTGCCTTCGGACCCCGCCGAGCCAAGTCGACTGTCGTGTATGCCGGTGTCAATGGGAGTCCCGACGACGTTAAGCGCGGCAACAATCAACATTTTCGAGTGTTGGGCATCAGCCCCTCCAACGGTAAAGCGGCTGGGACTAGCGGTGTACAGATCGCCGAGGACAGTCGCCACTCTCTCTTCTCCTCTACGGACCCAGACACCTACCAGCGACTCCTCCGAGTGACCCAGCCTTACTCCGGTCTACCGCAGCTAGGCGCACTTGCGACTGGTCTGTCCAAGCAATCACAAATTGTGCTGTTCGATGTGCCACTTAACGGCGCCGCGTGGAAACCCCGGGGAACACTGGACACCCCCGATGAAGCCATGGACCTGGATGTCGTGCAGACGGGTACCGATACATATCAGCTTGCATACTGCGAAAAACATGAGATATTCACCGTGGAGGTGAGCCCGGACGGCGTCTCCGACCCGAAGCTCGTATACTCTCTCCCCAACGACGACGGCCCCACGAGTCGCCCCTCTTTTCGCTCAATACGTTACCTGAACTCGGACTTCATCTTCGCAGTGGTCAACAATTCGAACAGGAAGGGCGTCATTCTCCACGGTTACCGCTTACCCAAGCCGGACCAGGAGAGTGCTCGCTTGGCCATAGTCAAGAAATTACCCAAGACCGTCATCGCGTCGACCGGGCTGGCAGTGCGGAACCTATCGCCTACTGCTTCGCCCACGGAAGTACAGAGCGACTCCCAGTTTGTAGTCGCTGTGGCCGGCCATGATTCGTCGATATCCCTTCTTACCTTGGATTACAAGACGATCTCCAATGTCGACCTTTTGGCCAATTTGGCCCCCTTCTATACCGTCAAGTCTGCTCACCCCGCAGGCATCACTGGCCTCTCATTCTCGACTCCCCCACCTGCGCCAAAGCGCTCCAAGTCTGAATCAGATGTTTCGATTAAGCTTGCGAGTGTTTCCATGGCCAATACAGCCGTTGTTCACAACATACCGTTGAAGAAGCTTATTAACAAATCGACGTCGAGCGACGCGGCCGCCTCCGAGCAGGCCCGCTATGTCGTAGCCCTAAAGTCGCAACGTGATCGTAAGGGACTGTGGCTCCTGTTTGGGACTTTACTTATGTTCACTACCCTGGTATGCATCGGGCTGGCGATCATCGAGGCCAAGGGATTCGGTGAGCCCGTTCTGGGCACGAACCGTTTGCTCCCTGCCTCCTGGACCGTTCCCCTGAAAAAGGGCCCCGTCGTGGGCTCCAAGACCTTCGGAGATCTCCTCACCGACGTCAAGCCCGAGCCGCACGAGAAGGTCATTATCCGGCACGATGACCTCGGCGCCGTTGACATGAACGGCCTGCCGGTGTGGAAGGTCGAGATCCACGAAGAGGAGACACACGGCCCGGCCAAGACCTGGGAGGAGCTGGACGAGAAGGACCAACACGTCTGGCGGGAGCGCCTCCAGAAGACGGGCCACTGGGTCGAGAATATGGGCGAGACCGTCTTGAAGGGCGTGGTGTTTGGTGAGATTGGTGGAGCGATTGGCGCCATGGTGGGCGAGGCGCTATGAAATGAAAAGAAGATTACGAATTATATTGACAAGAAATAACACTATAAAGGAGACAAAGGGTGTCCCAAAAATGGGATTATGCTGTGTAACAACCTTCAGGGCGGCAGATACCATGTGTATTGATACCCACCACACAACCATGGACGATGTTACGGGCATCAGCAGCAAGAAACTCCTGTACTATAAATGGTATCTAAGTTTGGGTACTTTTTCTCAACAATTCGAGTAAGTGGTCTTGATTCCCACTTGGATCTTTACGATCAATCTAGACATAAACCTATATATATCCAAATACTTATATACATTGATCATTTATTGAAACAATGAGCATCGGTGAAATTGCAGTGCTTATAGGTATGTATTTTTCGAGTGAGCACCTGAAGTCATTTGTGAGTATGTACAATGTGGTGGCAACTGGCACACATCCTCTCCTTCCCTTTCTCTTGTCTAGTGGCGGGATCGAAATCCAATCGGTTTGTCGCCCACCCTCATCTATCATAGTCAACACCTACCACCCTCACTCCCACCATAACCACTTCTAGTGACTAAATAGAAGCCGCCACTACCGACTACACCTTGAGGGCGTACATGCGCACGGGGTACAGGCCCTTGGGCAGGCCGTTCTGCAGCTCGGTGCGGACGAGGCGCAGGCCGGCCTCGCGGAACAGGGCGCGGTACTTATCGTCAGTCCGCGTCACGCTGCTGTCGAGGTCGTCGAAGAGGTCAGCGTCGGTGGTGGTGTTGTTCTCCTTTACGACGATGGCCGGCGCGGGGGAAGACTCGGAGGAAGAGACTAAAACGTCGCGGCACCGGCGGAGGAAGGCGACGAGTTGGGTGTCGGTTAGGTGGCCTAGGCACCACTGGAGCCAGATGAGGTTATATTTTTGGGGCGAAGAGGAATCATCCTCTGTTGTGGTAGAAGTAGAAGGGGGCCATTCTTCGAGACCCATGTTGTAGATTTGGCCGACTCCCGGGGTTTGGGAAAGTTCGTCGGTGAATTTGGCGATGGGTTCCACGACGTCTACGGTTTGGGAGATGTCGAAGAGAAGGCCCTTGGTTATGCGGCCGATGCTGTTGGGTGGGTTAGATGCCAGTCAGACCAAGTTGGGACAGTTTTGGGACAGGCTCAGGGTCTTCAAGTGGGAATGTGTCTGATATTTTGGCGTGTGGATGGGTGACTAAGGGGGCAAGAAGTTGAGAGAGAGAGAAAAAGGGAGGTTTGTATGTGAGCAGTAGTAGCCGGAGAGGAGCGACCGGGCACAATGAGATAGACAGGTATGTATATGAAGAGAAGCGTATGATGTCGAGACAGAAAATAGGGCATCGCCAATAAGTTAGTATGAAAGAAAGTTACTCACCCAGCACCACCCTCCAGCATCCTCTCGACCTTCTGCAGCCCCTTGGTCTTGCCGATCCCCAGCTTCACGAGGAAGGCCCGCGAACCCCTCAGGTCGACGGTCGAGATGTTCGGAAACCCGCCCAGCATGCCGTTGACGTCGGCCGAGATGCCGGACCAGTAACTCAGTTGGTCTTCGGTCCGCATGAGGGAGTCCGGGGGCGGCGCCTCTTGCTCCTCATCTTCCCATTCTCCCTCTTCTTCATTTTCTCCTTCTCCTTCGATCTGCTGCTGCTGCTGCTCTTTCAAGGATGAGTCTTCAGTGGCGGTACTTTCATTTTGTTCTACTTCCGTGTTAGAAGCAGCAATAAAAGCATGCCTGGAGCATATCTCGATTTCGGAAGAGCTCACCTGTCGTCGTCTTCGCCGCCGCTTCATTCGCTGCAGCACGATTTGAGGCACGCGTGGTGCGTGTGGTGGTGGGGGCGGGGCCCATGACGACGATTTGAGTTGAGGATCTAAAAAGAAGAGGTGAAACCGACAAAGTTGAAACCAAAGTATGCCTACTCTAGTGGGAAAGAGGGGACATGTAAATACAAATATACAAGCAAAACGGACATGCTTTTGGGAGGTTTTTATTAAGCATCAAGAGTGATGAGCCTCAAGAAGCGACCCAGGCTTTTGGAGAATTGTGGGAGGAAAAAGCATCCATCTCAATCACGTGCGGATCCGTCATGTCTCGCTTGCAATCAAATGATGCCTCCTTACATACAACGAACGCCTTAGAATTCTACATCTGGAATATTCAGGGATCGCGACCTAGGGCTTTGTAGATTGTTTGCTTATATGCATGATCAAGATGCCAAAACCCGCCATTTTGGCAAGACAGAGATCACCGCTCCCAGACTTCATAGGTCAATTATATACTTCTCAAAGCAGCAACAACAAGCTCAAACAAACCATTGGATCAATGACACATCGATTGACTCTCATTTCTGATTATTAAGCTCTATACGCTCAGCAGATCTGTTGGGGGGGAGGTAAGAAACACCACCATTGGAGGGCATCAACCTGCAAAGTTCCGTCATCGGGCTGGAAATGACATAGGAGGAGGTATAAGTAATTACAACAACATTATCTTGTTCTTTGTAAGTAAGGCAACATGACCCCCGTGCCCGGCCCGCCCTGATTGGAATATAAAGTGCTTTCCTCCTTCTATAGTACGTAACCACCAATACCCACGCAGGTCCATTCGCGCACCCCCATCCCTTCTTCCAGCTCGACACACCACCAGAGCGCCTCCTTGGCCTTGTCCACCTGCCCGCTCTCTTCGTGGGCCCGCGCCAATGCAAACCATGCGTCCGAGTAGTTCCAGCCGGTGCCCAGCTTGGTCAAGGTGGTGAGCAGACCATACGCACGGTCTCTGGCCGCGAGACGGTCCACGAGCGGCAGCGAGACGGCCTTGTAAGGCGCGGGCAGCTCCTCAATCATGGAAGGAGATGCGTGTCGGTGGTTAGTAACAGGACCGGCACCCTTGCTAGCATGCAGAGTTGAGTCTCCGGTGTTGCCGCCGAGTCCCAGCGTAGTGGTCGGAAGTGTTGGCAAGTCGCGATGGGGAAGCGACTTGGGGTCACGTCCCCCGGAGACCAGGTTAGCTGGCTCGCCATCCGGCAGAGTCATCTCCGGGATGGTCGGGTTAGGTAAGAGCTTCTCGCTGTAGATGTCGAGGAGGATGTTGGACAAGCCCACAATGGCTGCAGGGTGGTTGGGATAATGCATCAGGGACTCTTCGAACTGTGCTCGAGCCTTATACGGCGCACCTTCGCCTACGAAAAGATAGGCCATCTAGATTATATGTTAGTACATCGTTTCGTCATGAGACTCGGCAAATTTAGAAACTTACCTCAGAGCGCACATCACTCCATAGCTCCTCGACGCTCTTCTTTCCACCCCAACCAGGATGAGTGAGCGAAATCGCGTTGGTAGTGTCCTTGGCGATCTCCGCTTGCAGACTGTCCACCAGCTTCTTCGCTTCCTCGAGGGCTCCGTGGGAGTCTTGCCACATATCCGCCCGTCGGTAAAATCCGGCAATCATCAGCCACACCTTAATGAGACAACCGAGTCTTTGCCTGTCCACCTGTGCCTTGGGAAAATGAATAGCGGGAAGCGTGTTCGGCGCCGAGAGTGACTCGAGGATTACGGCTTCCTCGCCTATCGTCGAGGCCTTCGCAGAGGAAGTGGAATCGTATCTTTGCAAGCCCCGTCCCGCCGAGAGGGACTGCGAGCTCGAGATGTGGTTTTTGCTGCTCCAAGAAAAGAAGTCTGGCCGTTCGCCGGCCGGCGTCTCCCCAAGGGCGTAAAGTATGCATCGCCATCCAAAACGGATGGCATGCGAGGTACGGGTGGTTCACTGTTGCTGGCTGAGCGTTGGACGGAGCCAGTGCTCTCGCGTTTCTTCCTCAGGCTGTTACCTCGCTTGGTGGAGCCACTTCTGTGCCGGCTACGGACGCTGCCCCCGGATCGATGCGACTTCCAATCAGAAGAATCGCCATTTTCCTTTGTGACCTGGATGGTTGGCTGCGCTGCAGCAATAGCGCTACCGGCAGTCTGAGGCCTGCTGGCTTCGCCTTCAGCCACACTCGCACGGCGCGCGGTCTTAGACTTGGTGCTGAATATGCTAGCCCTGCGGGTTTGCACCTTCTCTTCAGCGCTTTTGGGGCCGGAAACCGAGTTTCGTCGTTCAGCAGATGGCAGGCTCGGTTGCATGCTGCCAAAAAGCCGGGTATACAGAACTAGCAGCTCATGGCTGGCGTTCACGGCGACCTCTGGGCCCTCTAACAGCTCGAGCAGTGCAAGCTGGGTCATCTTGATTTCTACGATGCCTTCCTTTTCAATGTCATCCATGTCATCGACTAAACCGTGCGTCTTGGCGTTCCCTTCCACCTCGTTAAGATGCTCGCTTCTATAAGCACCTCCTTCCAGGTTCTCGGATCCAAAGAGGACCGTGGGATCATCGAATTGCTCAAATGCCCCTTCACAGGCCCGGGCAGCCATGACATATTCTTGCCTTGCGCTCAAAAGCAGTGCGAGTAAGTGCCACAATGGCATCAGCGAGCGTTCCCGCCAGTAAGCATCTGATGGAGATCCCTGGTCTCCGGCCTTCTTGTTGGACATGAGTGCAGCCTTGACGAAGTCGATGGCAGCACTCAGCTTGCGCTGTTCCGCTAGTAATAAACCGAGTGCGAATAGGGTTCTGACATCGGTAGGATTACCTGTTTCGGGGGGAGAGGGACTTCTGAAAGCACCGAATGGCTTTTTCTTGCGCCTCGGCTCGGACGACAGCGCTGTATGTCTTCCGCGACCATTGGGCCTGTGACAGCCCAATGGCCTGCCATGCCAAGGCGTTAACATGAGCCGGTATCCTGGGGTGAAGGGGTTCGCCGTTTTCGGTCTCCTCTGTCAGGGTGGGAATTTGCTCATCAAGTTTGGGAAGCGGCCCTGGCAGCTTCTCAAGCATCTCTTCCAGCTCCTCGCCGAGCTTACGAGCCTTTTCGGCCTCGTCCGTGAACCCGTATTTACACAATGCTGTGATTGCTCTAGAGAGCGTTTCAAGCACAGTTGCATCGTCGTCCAAACTCGGCTCGGCATGGCCTGTTTTGTCGACGCGCGCCTTCCCTTTCTTGACAATCTCCAGATAGGAGTCAAGAGCTTTAAATGCCAGGTCGAATTCTGCGACAGCCAGATGAACTGTGAAGAGGTGGCGAAGGATGGCCGTCGAATGGAAGGTCTTCGTGGCGGCTCTATAGAGTATATCAAGGACGCCGCGGCTGAGTCCTTCCTTCCCACCATGCCCCAGGTCTTGCTCCTCCCATTCCCGTCCGCCGAGAATGGTCCAGTTAACCATGACTGTCTGGACGAAAAGTTCTACCTCCTCTCTCTCCTCATCGGCACGAGGGAATGTCGTTTCGGTCAAAAGGAGGGCTTCATAGGCTGCTTCAACCTTCTTCAACTCCGTCCTCAGCTGATTCTTAGCTGACGCCTCATCATCAGGTGCTTTGTCGACAAAGCCGGTTGGGAATGGCAGATCTTGCCGAAGGATAGCCGAGATAGCGCCATAATACTCGAGCCAGACTCTTCTTCTAGGCACAGCATCCCGAAATCCTTGACCGCCTGTCACCGAAGTTGTATGAGTCCTCGAAGTATCCCAGTAGGTAGCCCAAGTGCGGAAAGGTGCAAGGCTGTTTGGGTCTTCCAGTGTCTTCTCGCCTTGTTCCAAGGACTGCGCGTGCAGCATACAGTATTCCGTCAGGAAGAGTTCAGCCCAGAACTGCAACTCCTTGCGCCCCTTTTCCCCTTCCCAGATCTTCGACAACGATGGCAGCGATGATTCGAACACAGCCAAGGCAGGGGGTCGTTCATTATCCCGAGAAAGGCAGTTGGCTTTCAAGTACGTTGCTTTCAGGGCACACACTTTTGTCCATTCTGAGGTGGCGGTCTCGGAGGATTCGAACTGAGAGTATCCCTGATCCGAGCCTTCATGCAGCTGAGCAGCAGCGGTACTGTAGTCGCTCAAGGCCCAATACGTCCACCCGATGCAAACCTGCGCTTGGAATCTGTCCTCGAGGTGGGTACTCTCTCCGGCAAGTGCGGACTGTAACTTATGTAGCTGTTCTGAAATTAAAGCGTTTTCGGGTAGCGCCGTCGTAGGACGTGACGTCTGTTTATCATGCTCTTTCGTTATGGCGCATTCGGTCTCGGCTGTCGTGGCGAGGCCTAGAGCAACAAGGTGGTCAGAAATTGTGTTACTATGAGGACAAGGGCTATGGGGGGGTGTCCTACATTGCCTGCTGGGGGCGTGTTTGCGGACTTTGCGCACCAGCTCGGGCACAGCGTCCCATCTGCCCTCGCAACGAGCATCGTCGAGAAGTGCAAGGTATCTCTCCCCTTTTACGGGGTTCTGAGGGTTTCGTCTTGTCAGCGCCTGTCGTGTCGACAGCAAGGGCGGGCAGGGGGAACAACTGACACTCATTCTGGGCAAGAGCGTGCGTCAGAGGCGCTAGAAACAGCAACGTGAACTTGGACCAGGGCTATTTGGCAATTCAGGGCGCAAACAACATGTCGCTCTCGCCGCAAAAGGAAGAAGAAGAAGAGCAAGGCGGAATGAAGGAGCAGGAACGTCAGTGGTCAAATCAAAAGGAATTATAACGTGCTGCAACAGGTCGGTGACAGAGGAGCAGGTCAGAGGAAGCTCTCTCCTTGAAGCAGCATGTCCAGTAATCTGATCCAATGATTGACAGGTTGACACTGACCGACCCGGGGGGCAGGAATTAATGTTCCAACCTAACCTATCATGGACAGGGATGGCGCACGTTCAATGGACCACGACTGGGTCGCCGTTCAGGGGGAGGGGCAGGGGACGCTGGAAGCCGGAAGCTGGAAGCCTCACTGTGGCTGGTGTCGGCTTCTGCTTACGTACTTAGGTGCCCGAGCTCCAGTACTTAGTATCCAGGTACACACCTGGAACTGCATCTCGGTTCGCTATCGATTGAGGCGGCTCCACTAAAAAGTTCAAATCAAACGAAACTTCGATGAGTTCGGATGGGCAATATCCCCGACCTTGATATCGCAAATTGACTGCTGCTACTATTTGGCTGTCGTCTCTTGCCGTCATTACGAGATCTCACCCGCACAGCAACGAGGCTCGGATTGATCAGGGTCTTATTTCGGGACCAACTTTGAGACTCTCGTACAACAGAGACCGCCAGTCCATTCCCTCAGGGACGGACCGTTGAGCTACCATGTCGCTGGTGTCATTGCCCCCAGAGCTACGGTCTCTGTGCCGGAAGTTGACTGCCACAAAACCAGACCAGCTTCCCTCTCTTCTGCCGTCCCTGCTCAAGGATATCCAGCGCTGCCAAGGTCCACTCTCGGCGCCGCAGGAGGCGAAGACCGGCGCAAACTCAACCGAAGCGGCCGTGTTGGTGCATAAGCTCCGTACCCAAATCACGACGCTCCTCAATGGCAGGGCTATTGAGGGCCGCTTTGCAGCTGTTGCTCTGGTAAAGGCTTTTATTGAGACCGGCGGCTGGGAATGCCTCCGCGCTTCAGATGCCTGGGTGAAAGGACTATTGTCGATTTTGCAGGTTGGTCACGGATCTCTCCACGCGCCCCTGATTCCATCCACTAACTGCTCTTCTAGAAACGTGATCCTGTTATTACAAAAGAGCTGTGTGTTGTTACTCTGACGAAAGTCTATGTGATGCTCCAAAGCTATCAAACACTGATACGTGAGATCGCTACGCCAACTCTGCCAGCCTTTGCCCAAGCGTGTCTGGGAATCCTGAAACCCCCAAGCTCCAGCAAGGCGCCAAAGCCGCCTTTGAGCCTCATCCAAACTCTATTTGATGCTTTTTCTACCCTGATTCCTCTGTACCCTACCACTTTAAGACCCTTCAATGGTCAATTGCGGTCCGTTACAAGGCAGTATCTTGCCCCGACATCTTCGGATGATGTCTACACCCCGGCTACTCTGCGAGAAAGCAGCCGTCGTTTGGTTATCAGACTGCACATGACTGCTGCAAAGGGTGGTGGCGCGGATGAATGGACTAAGCATCTCAACTCGCTCATCAAAGAATTTCACATGACGGCCGATCACGTACTTCGGGCCGTCCATGAGAACTGGGAGTCAACCACCGGCTACACACATCAAACTATCAGCTTTGATACTGAGCCAGCAGGTGGCGGTGACTCCCTGGATCAATTCCCGAAGTGGCAGGGCATCCAGTCTGGCAGCGAGAGGATGATATCCTTACTCGAGTACATCGGAGATTGTCTTTGCTGCAGCACCAAGGTCGCCGTGACTCTTCCAATCAGTGCTCTTTTCGATATCTTGACCCGTATTGCGTCCATCAGCCCCCCCTGCCCCGGGACGTGAGAAGACGGCTGTGACCCAGACAAACAATGCAATCGGCAGAGAGGAGAAAGACGATCTTTGGACGGTGTTCCCAGACATCCAAGTCGCCGTCATGAAGCTATGCCGGCTTTTGGCCAACCGATTGGAGAGGAACTACGTTCCCCTGGCCCAGGAGACTTTGGATTGCATGCTAAGAATGTTCGAGACCGGCTACCGCTTGCCGCAACTGCGAGAAACTACATTTGAAGTAGTCCGCATGATGCTCCCTCTATGTGGGCCGACGATGTCGAAGACAAACGTTGCTTCGCTGGCTCTTGTTGCAAAGACGTGCTGCCGCGACCTTCTCGGGCATGCAGGCCATATCAAAGCACCCAAGACGCCAACCCCCACCGTACAGAACGGAAACAAGACCAAGAACATAACGCAGAACGCGGACTTGTTCCTGGCAAACATCAGCGAGGAGCAGACTCTAAAGTCTACGCTTTCAGCCTCTCACCTCAAAGCTGCCGAGAACCTCTTAGTCGCCTTCTTCAGTCACCTGCCCCAACACTACATCATCTCGCAGTTGCGCACTGAACTGCTGAAGACGGCCATCCTCTGCCACGTCAAGGACGCGCAGATCGCGAGCGTCCTGCACCCTTCGCGAGACAGGAGTGGCCGGATCCCGCAAGTCATTTTGCCGTTCCTATACCGCCAGTTCCCCCATGACGAAAGCATCGAGGTATTGCGGTTCAATTTCCGTCCCATGACAGCTTCGGTCAAGGCCGATTTTGCCGATGGCGGCGACTACGCTGACGACGAGGACGCTTCTATGATGGAATCAGCGGATGGGTACGCGTTCGACAAGCCTTTCGAGGCGGCGGGCGCGTCGGTCTCACAAGCGGCTCAAGGCGACGATGATAACCAAATGGCGGTAGACGAGCCCATCTCATCGGCAAAGGTCGAGCCATCACTGCCCACAGCGGTACCTGCCCAGCCCAGTCCGTTCCTCGCTCAGCCCACTACCGCCAGCAGCAAGAAACCCGAGCCGGCAGCAGCGGTGGCCGAGTCGCCTGTCCGTACTATGACGACCAGATCCCTGAAGCGTAAGAGTAGCAGTGGCGTAGAAGCGGCCGCCGCCACGAAGAAGAGGGTTGAGCTCGAGAAGAAGACAGCAGTCGAAGAGGAAACAATCACAGCTGCTGTGGAGGAGAACGACGACCCTGGCTTCACTTCGGTGGGATCACTGGTCGAATCGACTCTGAAGAAAACCGTCCCTGCAGTGGAGGCGGCGGATGACGATGATAGTGACGATGAGAGCGTTCATTTGAATATGGAGCTTGACTCTGATGGAGATGATGATGAGTAGATAATGTAGATAGAGTTACTGCAAGCTTTGTAAAGACTTGTTTTCAAAGATTTATACATAGTAAATTTATGAATTGAGACATAGAATGATCCAGAACGTGTTGCCCATCATTTCTAAGGGTCTGATGTCCCAACTTTCGTTATGATTTTCATAATACTACCGACTTTTCGAAATCGTATCCATTGTAGGTCAGTTTACTAGAGAAGCACAGCACAGCGTAGTATAACTTATCCATGTGTCAAGTCAGGGAACTGCCTGCCAATCACGTCCCTGTCTCTTCTGATTCGGTTGAAACAAACATACACTTGAGATTTTGGCGATTGTAAGAGAAAGCTGCTCGTCCTATTTCCTTCATCATGGCACAGAACACTGCTTGTGGAAATATATTCCTAGTATATCTAGGAGGCATGGGATACGATTGGTATTGGTTCATACCACCGACGTCTACCATACGAAAAGAGTATTGTAACTCAAATCTAACAGGCCACTATATCGTACAGTAAGTGCAGCGAGAGCTTTATTTCTCCTCAATGCATCCCATTCATATAGTAGCGCCGTTATAAACATGCACAGCAGGCAACGGACGGCGCGCCTAAAACACACAGCGTTAGCTGCAACATGCAGAAGGAGCATTTTGTTATGGCATAGCATAGAACGGGAAGTAGGGCCGAATTACACAGACTTCCTTCTTTTGTCGCCAAGTGAAAGTGCCGAGACAACACATTGACAGCTACATATGCGACTAGCAGACAGCTTACTGTTCCGTAGTATGAAATCTGTCGCCCCAAGATCCAGAGGGGCAGCCTCCGACACTCCTGCAAGCCCACGAACACAAGGAATGGAACGATTCGTATCATGATTTGATTTCTCGTTAAGCCGCCGACCAGAAACTCCCAACTCAGTAGCCTGCTGTACTCCTTATGTGTATCCCAAGAACTAGATTTTAAAAATAAGACAAGATAAGAACAAAGTATCCTCTAGATTGAATCTAAATCATTGCAAATAACGTGACGAAGAAAGCAAAAGCAAAGCCCAAAGTCGAAGAAACGCTCGTAATAGACGGGGCGTCGTTCGCGACCAGCACCGCCGTGCCGATCTTGTGCGATTCGTCCACGCTGCAGACCATCTTGCAGCCGTCCTTCTTGCGTCTGACGACATGCTTGTTCTCGACATCGTGCCGCACATTGCCGTTGCTGGTCGTCGTGGCGTCGCCCGTGGAGTTGTAGAGCAGCTCGATCCACTGGATCTGCATGTAGGCCGCGTCGCCGCGGGTCATGTTACCCGTCCAGACGGTGCCCTCGCTCCACATGTTGAAGATGACTTGGGCCGGGTCACGCGGGGTCTGGAAGCCAATCTGCGAGACGTTTTGCCCGTCGACGTACCACGTCGTCGTCTTGGGGTGCCAGTCGACGCGGTGGACCGACCACTCCTCCCAGCTGCGCGGGACCGTGGCATTCTGGGTGGCCTGGCTCACCGTGTCACCCGTCCGGCTGTACGACGGCTGGTTGGTGTACTGGATAGTGTCGGGCGGGTCGATAGTACGTATCTCCAGGTCTGCCTCCTGGATGAGGTTGGGGTCGTCGCTCTTGCGGTAAGTGAACATGGCGGAGATGGCTCCCTTGGCGCCGACAGTGCGGGCGTACATGCGCGCCGACAGGAAGTGGTAACTCATAGGAATCGACTCGAACTCGGCGGCGGACTGAAAGTCATCATGCCTCATGGTGCGGAGTGTTAAGAATGTGTCAGACTCTGGGTCCCTGTCCTTGTTCTTCTCGATGTAGACGTTGCTGGGCGAGTTGACCATGAGAAGCTTGGCCTCGTCCTCCGGGTTGCCGCTGTTGTTCCAGGCCTGTGTCCCCCATGAGTCCGTCCATGGGCTCTGCTTGAAATAGTCACTGGCGGGTGGTGCGTTGCTGCTATCCTGCGGGTCATTGATGGGTTCCGGCACGTTAGCGTACTGGGACAGAGACCGGAAGTCGTAGAACTTGTGGCTGCTGAAGTACTTGGCGTCAGTCCCGTTCGTAACGAAACAATCGCAATCGTTGTCACTAGTTTCCTGGAAATCGGCAGCCTTAGTCAACGCCGCCATGGCGAGACCGGCCAACAAACAGGATCTCGGGTTTGTGAAGGCCATTGTAAGCCAGTCGCGCTAAGCCCGGTGTTTGCAACCACGAACTCCAGCCCTTGAGATGTTGATTATCGGGCGTAGCAAATATGATCGAGCAATCAACGCAGCAAAAAGAGATATGTGAAAAGGCAATTAGGGGAGAACCGAGCAAGCGGAACCCCGACTTGTTATTATATGTCGGTCTTGCAGAAGCGAGGCGAGCGGATGATATGGGACGATGCAACGGGACGACGTTCCTGGACAGACAACCCCATAGACCCCACGCACATGATCTTTGGGGTAGCTTCAATGGCTAGAGTATAAGGATGCAAAAGAAAGCACAAGGTAGCCAACGAGTGGGTTGGGAATGGTATGGTGCGGCGAAGCGCCTAGCCCAGGCAGTGCTCCTGCTCAAGCTAACCACAAGGGAGGTGCTTCATCGGGACCTACAGACGGTCTACCCAGGCACAGACGCGATGTGCTGCCGCTCTCCCCACCCAATGGGAGGAAATGGGGGGTTCTAGACCCTTCAGACAAAGAAAAGGTGCAGCCGGGTAGGGCTTGGCCGGTCAGGTTCAAGGGTTTGGCCCGGACAAGTTGCTGATGTGTGTGTTGAGGTTGTCGTGGATAAAATAGAGTGCATCATCTGGCTAAATGGCTGAATTGTAAAGTGGCAACGGTCGGGTCAAGCTGGTTGAGAGCCGTTTATTCAGTAAGAAGAAATCTAGAAAAAAGGAAGATTGACCAGTTCTTCAACACTTTTACTGGGTGCTTGCCAGTGTCGCAAAGAGCTCTCTCTGCAAGGGAATCGAAAGGAAATGAGACATTCAACAGCTGGCTGATCGGCTTCCGAGATACTATACTTGGGATTTGCCAAGCAATAAAAGCAAATCCAGCAACACGAGTGAAGACACACCAGCAGACCGGCTGCTCATGGGAGCGCAGTTCTGTAATACGGTCTGACTAAAATTAGTTCACTCAAGGGTTGGGAAGCGACGATAATTCGTTGATTAATTGCCCATAGACGGCAGATCGTACAAGAATGGTAAGAGCTTTACCTGGTTGCCTCCCCTAGTACCTACCTCTATGTATGTAGGGAGAAGGGTTGGCTGTATGTACAAAGATGGCTTGGAACAAAAGAACAAAACTAGCAGAAGCCAGCCACCAACGTGGAACGCCGGTGTCTTCAGCCCAATGGAGCAGTCAACGAGAACGAGCGCGTAAGCGACGGGAGCGTAGGCGGGTGGCAGAGCTTGGCGTACAGTACGCTCGAGGAAACACGTCAGATACCAGTCACCTCCCCATTCAGCGGCTGTTTTTTGTTGTCTGCAGACATGGGGATGTCGTTGTTGATGCAGTAGGTACTTCCCGTCTGTCCGTTGCAGCTGTACTCGACAGACATACAACGCAGGAGGCGTCACATGAATATTCCGTGCATATGAAGGCTGCGAGCATATCAAAACGGAAGGCAACACCGGGGAATATTGATGAAGACGATCAGATTGGAGAGCGACAGTACATCCTAGGTAGCAATGTCCACGGGTATTAATCAAATCGGAGAAGTGTGATATGGAATGCGATCTGCATCATGTTAGATCGGGAGCAGCCGTGTGTGGATAAGTCAAATCCACCCACCGTTCCCATCTCCGAGATGGAGGTGCTGACGAGAGAGTTGGATGATGGATTTTCCGAAGCCGATCTTTGGCAGGTGAGCGGGAGGACGTACGAGACCTTCTACGGTGCAACTTGTACCTGGACCTGACCTGACGTTGGACGATAAGCCGATAAGATTTCTGGCTCTGGGTAATTGAACGTTAGAAGGCTTGCTCACCTGGGCTTCCATCGATTTCGAGAAATCGGGAACTGGAACCATAACCAAAATCATAGCCATCGTTCAGCATCCTCATCATCATATCTAGTACATCTATTTGATGTATGCACTTGATTTCTCCTAGGGTAGGGCCTTTTTACCTGGATTCCAGGTCAATTCTTCCAGTACAAGTCACCGGACTAGTAAACGTTATTCCGCAAAACACGCGCTGGAGACCTGGCTGAGCAAGCATCCGCCAAAACAGCGAAAAGGCTGGCTGGCGTTGATCACTTCATCGTCGTACGGGCTTTTTGGTCCATCTTCAGTGTTGCCGGATATGATGTTTATCACCCTTGTGATTTGTACATGACACCCTGCTAACAGAATCAGGATTTACCAATGATATAAGTTGTCGGAAACCCCGGAGACCCCAAAAGTGATCATGACGTCCGCAACCAATTCACCCAAGCCTGACGAGGCTACGCCCTCGACCTCCGAGGAGCAATCGCATCAGGCCCCCGAATCCAACGTCGATCCTCAGCCTACAGAGGTGGAAAAGGCCAATCCCTCGGAGCCGGACTCGCCGTCCGCCTCACCCGCCGAGTCCACGGAGTCGCGAGAATCGGGCGAGGCTTCGCCAGACCCTTCGACACGAGAAGCATCGCAAAGCGCTTCCGCGCCCCCGCTACCTAGCGAACCGGTACCAGAGTCGGAAGACGACGGATGGGATTATCATTGGGATGCGACACATCAGGCTTACTTCTTCTACAATCGCATTACGAACGAGAGCACGTGGGAGAATCCAAGGACCAGGACTAGTGGCGCAAGTGTTCCTGCCGCTGCGCCAGCCGCGCCTTCTGCGCCTGGCGTACCGGAGCTGCCCAAGAACGAGAAGCCGCCCGCTGGAGGATACAACCCTGCCATCCACGGCGATTACGACCCCAACGCGTGGTATGCCCAGCCCAACGAGGGGCCAGAAGCCGGCCAAGCCGCCGTCCCCAGCACAGAGGCCGCCTATGCCGCCATAGGATCCTTCAACCGGTTTACTGGTCGCTGGCAAGCCGACGATCAGAACCCCGACAAGCACAATGATGAATCCAAGTCCCGGCGACAGATGAATGCGTTCTTCGATGTAGATGCCGCTGCCAATTCCCACGACGGCCGAAGTCTCAAGGCAGAGCGCTCCGGCAAGAAGCCCAGCAAGACGGAGCTCAAGCAGTTCAAGGAGAAGAGGCGCGCGAGGAAGGAGGAGAAACGGAGAGCGTGGCTCTTGGATTGATTGAGCCGACTCGTATGGAATCAAGGCGTTTGGGGTTAGTGAGCGAATCACAACGCACAAAATCGGTTTGATATGCTTTCATTGTGTATACGGCGGACGGCGTTCGATGCAATTCCATGCCCAAAGCGTGGAACATCAGGATTTGATTTTAGGGTAGTATAGAAACGGCTCGCTCATACGAGCTCTTTGGGCTCTTAGCTGGATTCGTGTATGCACATTGCAGTTGGGTCATCTTGATGAATGAAAGAGGCTACCCGTAGCTTTGGAAATGAACTTGCAACTGGCTGCCTACCTACCTAACGTGATATCTCGGGCCCGGCGGCTATGTCTCGTAGTTAATGGTGCCATGTGCCTTGAGAAGTATGCTATATGCCGAACTATTTATGTTTTGGCTTCTCCTGCCCAGAGTTGGTCTCCTCTTGACCATCGTGGGCTTCATGGAATTAATACATGCAGCGAAACTAGCTCTAATGATATGCCATTGATAGCTTACTACTGCGGAATATACGGACGGAGTCTCTTGTTGTTCCTTCTTGGGTAGAGGTATAGCTCAGCAAATGCCTAGACGGATTGTACCAATGTTCCAAGGTTGTTTGACTAACTTCATGTAGGTACGAAATACCTGGGGGTTCACTCGAGCTGCTATTGGAAGATGGAAATACATCCTTTCTATGGGAAACATGAGTACATGTCCCCTTACTCACTTTAGCCAACTAAGCATTTCCATTACTGCGGATGACCGGGGATCATACCACGTCCCTTCGAACCAATACTTGTTTCCTAGATGAGTGAATCCGAGTTCCTTCGCGTAATCTTTGCAGCTGTCACAGATTGCTGCACTGTGGTGCGTTGATATGAGGACAGACTCAAACTTGACCATAGTCAGAGAACTCAGCTCAAAAACATCGATCCTGTGAGTTTATGAACCTTAGTAAGCAACGTAAGGCATTGGGGAACAGATATTGAGCAAGTCTAACCAGCAGGTCGTATGCTACCTATCTAATACCATGCAGCCATTGGTCAAAGTAGATGCGCGTATCGAACCTTCTGTCGCTACAGGATTACCCTTTGTACATACGCATAGCCATAGATACAGTTACTATCTGAGAATTGGTCTCCATGTCTCCGTCTGAGCCATACACATACTGAGCTGTTCGCGGGCAACAAGCGTGGTTGATGCTGCGAGTGAACCTCGGAGTGCTCGGTGCTGCTAGTCAGCTCAGGAGCTGGACCGGCGGTTACCAACCGTCATTCTTCCCGTGGATACGTGTGGAGGGGGCGGCGTCGGTCATAGAGCGGAATTGCTAACTAAACATCTCGGCGTCAATTCCGCTCTTTAGGTCGATTAGACGTTGGCGATAATCGTTAGCTCATTTGACGTCTTTCTCACGCGGAATGCGCGTTAATAGGTTTACACATTAGACACTCGTGTTTAGCAGTAGTTTCGTTCTGAGGCAGTTTACCTATGGGTTGCTCATATTCATAAGTTCTTTGTTAAGCACGTAGAATTCAGGTACAGTATAGTGGACAAACTCGTGACATGCGGGCTCTGACCTCAAATTATAGAATTGTATATTTCAAATTAAATAGGTAGTCTTCGTGGAATAAGATGCAGTTACACTTCGATAATTCCGCCGCCTCGGAACCAAATTACTTGTTCAGGTACGTTTTGTATTATCATTGCTCTGCTCCGGCTGCTCCGAGAAATGCGGTGTCGCCGGAAGGAATATCAGCCCCGGAAATTACTTGAGATACAAGACCGGAAAAATAAAATGTAGGGTTAAGCGTTACCAGTTACCGAATCGACGTACTTCTTTCTACCCCTACTTGTACACATGTACTTAATTGAATATGGGTTATTTCGTTTAAGCATAACATGGATACAAGTATAGTAATAATCGTTCTGTTTTGCCATTCTAGTGGTACCGACCGACCTTTGATACAAATCTTACGATGGCTGAAGTAGTCATACGGTCCTGACATATTCTTTGTCGTACATGGAATGATGCGGGCTTCTTGAAGCAATCAATGACATAGGCTCCGCGCATCGGATCTAAACTTTTCTACAAACAGGGAGGCCATTAATGTGAAACCCAGCAGTCCTTGCCTCCGACCTAATTTCGAGATTACAGTCTTCACGATATGGGTAGGTACGCGTCGAAGAGAACAGTGTCGCGAATTACTCTGGTCTGCAGAAACTGCAATGGTATCATTATTGGCTATACACGTGACGCTCATTTACCCTTACCCTTTCCCCTGCCCCTGAATGACTTGAGCGGATCCGATTTCCGAGTAAAGGTCCTCTTGCCCTTCTTAGATTTACCCTTTCGGTCTTTGCCGTCTTTGGGTTTCCGAAGAGGCACATATCCAACATTAAGAGAGGACACGGCCTTCTTGCCGTCTGGCGGAAGCAGGTAATCGGGGACCTGCTTCAGGTGAGGCTGTAGTCTCGCTGCCCTCAGTTCGGAGTCATGTCTGTAGAACAACATTAGTTTCTAGAGGTGCAGAGAAGCTAGACACGGATTGCTTACCTCAGGTGCTGAAGTTCCGCAGGGTTCTCTTCGAAATGCCGCTTCAACTTCTCGGATTTCACCAGCTCTTGCTTCAGCTCCCTGATTCGTGCCTCTCTGATGGCGACCTTCGTTACGGCACCTGAAACGTTGTATTAGCAGACAGTCGCGAGGTAATGGACTGCAACCAAACTTACGCAGAGCATCGTTCATACGGTACCGGAACGCGTCCAGTGCCTTCTTGTCGAAATTGTACGGTTTCAACTCCTTACCCTTCTTGGCTTGCTGTTTCGTGATCCTTGCCAGTACCTTCTCGTCATGCTCCGTAGACTCGATTGAGGTCGGCATGTGCTTGCGATACTCATTGCTCGGAATCACAAAGGAAAGAGATATGCCATTCTGACCGGCTCGTCCGGTCCTGCCTATGCGATGCGTGCTGTTTACGGTTAGAAAATGGCGCGCAGAAAGCGTGCAGAGTGTTTGGGAGACTTACTAAGATTTCGAGGATGTAGGAAGGTCAAAGTTGATCACCGCCGCAACTCCCTTAAAATCAATACCGCGACTCACACCATACTCCTTGTCGCGTTGTGCAGCCTTCCGCTTCTTCTTTGGCGGATTACTGCTCTTATCATCTTTACGGTCTGCGTTTTCACCATCTTTTGGCTCTTCGGCATCTTGCTGCTCGTCCTCACCGCCCAGGACTTCGTGCTCATCCGATGCAATCAGAATATCGTACACGCCTTGGCTGAACTGTTGCACGATGTGAATCCTGGAGTTGATGGGGAGCTCAGAGTTCAAGACAGTACTTCGGATACCGAACTGTTCCAGGTACAGCTTCAATCGATAACTCCGATCCACGTCATGTACAAATACTGTTGCTAAGAGTCAGCCTGCGTCGTCGGATAGGTGCACGCCAGAAACATACCAATAGATTTCCCCTTAATCAGTTGTAGTTTGAAGATGACATAAATGCATAAAAACTTTTCGTCCTCAGCGCACTTCACGTAAAATTGATCAACACCACCTTCCGTGTCGTTCTTCTCCTCCAGGTTCAATATGGCAGGGTCGCGGCAGAACAGATCCTTCACAGCTTCGACATCAGATGTCAACGTGGCTGAAGTGAGTATGGTCTGTACTCCTTTGGGAATGGTCGAGGCAATGGTCTTAAGGTTCTCATCATAGCCATAGCTGAGAAGCAGGTCCGACTCATCTAATACCAAGTGCTTGAGGCCATCGAGGGGTAGCGCTGAGCTTTTGATAGCCTGCAGAACCCTTGCGGGCGTGCCTACTACGAGATCGGGTAGGTTCGACAGGAGTGTTCGAGTGACAGCGTCGGATAGCTTCTCGGATAATTTGACAGTTTGGATGTCTTTGCAGAAGGCAGCAAAAGTGTCTATTACCCTTACCACCTGGTCTGCCAGTTCCCTCGTGGGAACTAGGATGAGTGCTGTCGTCGTGGGCGCAGATGTTGTCTGTAGCCAGTCGGTTAGCACACTACGACCGAAACGCCGGGCTTGCGCAGCAAACATAAAAGGAGTAGATGCATACCTGCTTGCGCTTGAGTATGGCCTCTAGGAGAGGAAGAACATAGACTGAGGTTTTGCCCGATCCGGTCTTCGCCTTCGCAAGTACATCGCGACCGTCGAGGGCCAAGGGAATTGCTTTGCTCTGCACCAGAGTTGGTTTCTTCCAGTTCTGGCTGGCGATGGCTTGCAGAAGGCGCGAGTCGAGACGGAGACTCTCCCAAGTGGCCGTCATCCCTGCGTCTGCGGCGGGCGTCGATGAGGCGGTTGTGGTTTCAGCATTTTCGGTGGCGGCCGGCTGGTCGTTCTCGTCCAACTTGCGCTTCATCTCGAGTCGTCGAAGTGCTGCTGGCAGCAGCCTGAAATAAAAGGACTGATATTCAGAATAGAACCCGGCTTCGTTTCAACGAGAAGGCAATTGGACATTGGTTGATCTCGGCTTCGCATAGTAAAATCCCGCCTAGCCTACAGTAGGGCGACCTCGTTCGTCCCTCCTACAAAACAAAATTTCGAGGTTCCGGGCTTATCGCTTATCTTATCAGCCCAATCTTTTCGTCCAAGCAAGCCATGTGCCTGATTGGCTGAAATCAGTGGAGTCTAAGCCTACGAGCTTCAAAGCACCGCGACGGCTGGCTGGCTGCATTGTTGAATAATCCAATTGGACTGCCCAGCAACTTGGCAAGCACCTTGCTTGTCGTCTAAACCCAAATTATCATCCCGAATGCTCCCATTCCATTCAGATGGCAGTCCAAGTCCTCGTTCAAGATTACCTAAGGTGAAACTGCTTATATGGACTGCAGGCTACCCCAAGCTGCTTTACCCAGTTCAACTCCTTTCCCGAATCAGTATCCGTGATGTCCATTACCTAGAAGAAATTCCAATTCGCTGGCTATTTTTGGTCCTGAAGTCCTTCGCGAGCTTTTTGCGACATGTTCGCTCTTACACGTATTGTCTTGAAGCAACCACGATCCAACGTTAGCTGGTTAGTGTATACCATGAGTACAACCACATAGGTTAAAGATTGCAACACACATATATGATTCACCTTGGCTAGCGCATCAGCCGTCTCTTGACGTCCTTGTCGAAAGCTTCGCCATTTCTTTCTGGAGCCAAGCATATGATCAAGCGGCCTCTGTTGATCTTACCCTGAACGGCGAGGAACATCGTCATTTCGTCACATCGGCCCCTTTGATCAACTAGAAACAAAGCGGTCAAGACGACACGCAGAAAACGACCCTCATCATACTCCACATCCCCAGACCCTATTCCTTTTGCCGCGGTGTGCTCCCCAGATTTAGTATTTGGGCATGTGGCATGGGGTGGTCAAAACGAAGGTCCTACGAGCTTGACGCTCACGAGTCTTGGCCGACTTGCCGATCTGTATGCCTTTTTGGAGGGTTCCTTGCCATCAAAACGACGCGGTTGGTTGTTAATTATATCATCGGCCGCATTGCCTTTGTCCAAGGAGTTACGGTCTGTTTTGGCCAAGAAACTCGATGCCACATAACCAGCACATAGAGCGCGGTCTAAACACATCGCTCGCGGCTGGCACTGGCTGCGCGATGCGCGACAAGCTTTTTGCAGCTCTTTTCCAACCTGGGCTTCATGTCCACCTCCAACGCAACCCCTCATCGCCAAGGGGGTAAATGTTTGATGTCCGGAATGTTTCATCATCCGGGATACACTTGCCAAATTGTCACCACAAAGGGTAAGCAACACTGTCAACGCCGTCCCCGAGATACAGCCGCAATGCCACGAGGGGAGTTGGAGGCGATTTCAGATGCGATGCCGGCCTCTGGAATTGGGAGGAAAAAGGAGGAACCTACCTACCTAGTTTCGACCGAAGCCGTGCGGACAACCGACTAAGCACTGGAGAAAGAAACTAGAGCTTGATGAGACCGCGCGGGTCAGAGCGTAACGCGTCTTCCTTGCCAGCCAGTGGTCAGCTCAGCTTGCCTCGCTTCTAATTCCCGTCCCTTGCCCACGCCCCGCTACCAAGACGCAATGGCCCGCTCGATAACGCTCCGTTTATCTGAAGCTGGCCTCGGTGAGCTTTGAGGACTTTGAGGCTTTTCTGGGATTTATTTCCGGGGCTGCGGTGGTCGGAGACTACTGTACAATCTCCTGCTTATGGAGACCAGCAAAACCGGGTACCTGCTTTCGTCGCCCTGATCCATCTTGGACGGAGTTGCGGAGAAATGCCATCCTAGTAAGAGTTGTTCTTACCATAACGCGATTGAGACTACTCTGGCCCATATACCTAAGCCCGAGGTCGACTAGTCAGGAACCCAGAGCCTGCCCCCGTTGCCACCATTCCGAGCTTGCACGGCAAGCGGCATGCATTATTTGCACTAGCAAGTAATGTACACAGCGTGCCGGCACGTTTCTCTTACGCCGGAGCATATTCGCTCTCGCGGCTGCTTTGTTCTAGACGACTCGAGACGAGTCATTCCTCGACGCAGCTTCGTCGACACAGGGAGCTTGGCAGTTTCCGTCATGTCTTATCTATTTTAAAATACGATCATCTCTTCTATTCCCCCTTAGCGTCTGGCGCCGTTAAATCCTCAGCTATCACAATGTTATTGGCTGGTCGGCTTGCTCAGGGACACTTGCCGACAATTTGTTTCTGCTCCATCGGAAGATCATGTTTCTAGGCGAGAACCCCCGTGCGATTAGATTATGCACACGCAACTCACGAGTCACCAACCCTCTCGCAGTTCGTCATGGAGCATGAAGTAACGAGGGCGCGAAATTGGTGGTATGGGTCTCCCTGATCTCTTGTGGTCACGTGCTGCTATAGAGCCGCCGTATAGCGCTGTTTCAAGCTCCATCGATGCTGAAACCATGACAGGGGTACGTGATCGTCCGGAGCTGTTGCAACTTCTTGAAGAGATTTTGGGTCTTCGCCCGACGCTTATTCGTCCGTGGTGAGGCATTTTCAGATCGCTTCACCTCGGGTTGTCTTTTCTACCTCACTTGGCGTGTGGAGGATCCCATGTCTAATTTCAACGGTAGCCCCAACTAGCCTCGCGAAACCGATCAACGCTACATCGTGTTCACTTTTTGTCGGAGACGCCCCAGTAGTGATACTGGGCTTGGAAGTCTCTGATTGGCTAGTTGCGGGACATTTCGTCCCATCGTGGAAGGTACCTTAGGCTGTAGAATGAGATCTCCATCTCGCCTTCGCTCTCCAGAAAAGGGCCTTCACCTGAGAACCCGCCAAATCAATTTGGCGCTGGTGGAGTTCCCCTGCAACTGCTCTGGGCCCTGGCTGCTTCACAGGAAACGGGCCAAGACATGGCAGTTGCGGCAGCTCTCCGTCCATCGTCGGTATGGGGGCCGACTTCCTATAAGTATCGGCTTCATCCATCGTTTGGATGAATTCTTCTCTACTCTACAACCTTCCGCCAATCTCCCTCCTCTTTTACCTCTTCCCTGGTATACTCTGTGGTATCTCGTGGTACTCCCGTAGCTTCGGCTTTCGTTGCTTGCTCCTGATTTCTTCTTCTGTTCCTGCAGCTGGACTGTTACGCCATGGCACCTAATCTAAAGAAGTTGAAAGGTCTCGGTGGCCACAAGAGCAACCCCGAATACACCGCCGCCGCTATGGAGGAAGGTGCCGATCTCGAGTCGGGAAGCTTCCTCACGGAGAGCCAGAGAAACAACGACGTCGAACCCAAGCCCGTAAAAGAAAACCCTCAAGGCGAGAACCCGTACATGGATGAGTACAAGGCGTAAGTCCCCCCTTTACCCATGTTCAACTCCAGCTTGTCCACGACTTCAACCTAACTGATTTTTCACAGCTTGGTTCGTTTCGTTGATACCTACCGGGATCCCAACGCGGAGTCTGAAGAGGAGGAAGACTTCTCCGGCGAAGGAAAGAAGGCGCCATGGTGGGCCTTCTGGAAGAGCGGTAAATCTGGAGCCTCTACGGCCTCCAAGAGCGACTTTGTGACACCGACCGAATGGGTCAAGACCGATCTCCATAAGGGTCTTGACAACCTGGAGGTTGAGCGGAGACGTAAGCAGTCCGGATGGAACGAACTCGCCGCGGAGAAGGAGAACATGCTTCTCAAGTTCATCGGTTTCTTCCGTGGTCCGGTTCTCTATGGTAAGCGGCCCCCCAACATATTCACACATGCCGGCTTTTGCTAACACGTGCGTGCAGTTATGGAAGTTGCTTTCATTCTTGCCCTCGGTCTCCAGGATTGGCTTGACGCTGGTATCATCATTGGTATCCTGTTGCTCAACGCCGTCGTTGGTTGGTACCAGGAAAAGCAAGCTGCCGACGTTGTTGCTAGTCTGAAGGGTGACATCGCCATGAAGGCCCTCGTCGTTCGTAACGGCAAGGAAGAAGAGATCCGAGCTCGTGAACTTGTCCCTGGTGACATCGTCATCATTGAAGAAGGCAACGTTGTTCCCGCTGATGCCCGCCTGATCTGCGACTACGACAACCCTAATGGTCAGGCTCAGTACCAGGCTGAGTTGAGTGCTCAGAGTGGCCTGTCCGGTGAGAAGAAGTCCGACCCCGAAGATGACGAAGGCACCCCTCATATCGGTCACGCTATTGTCGCCATTGACCAGTCTGCTATCACCGGAGAATCCCTCGCTGTTGAGAAGTACATGACCGACACTGTCTACTACACTACCGGTTGCAAGCGCGGCAAGGCTTTCGGTGTTGTCACTTCCGGTGCTCAAGCTTCCTTCGTTGGACGTACTGCTTCTTTGGTTCAGGGTGCGAAGGACTCCGGTCACTTCAAGGCCATCATGAACTCGATCGGTGCCAGTCTCTTGGTCCTCGTCGTCTTCTGGATTCTTGTTGCCTGGATTGGTGGTTTCTACCGCAACCTCAACATCGCCCTTCCCTCCGACAGCTCCATCAACCTGCTCCACTACGCCCTGATTCTTCTCATCATCGGTGTCCCGGTCGGTCTGCCCGTTGTTACCACTACCACCCTTGCTGTCGGCGCTGCCTACTTGGCGGAGGAGAAGGCCATTGTCCAGAAGCTCACCGCTATCGAGTCTCTCGCTGGTGTTGATATCCTGTGCTCTGACAAGACCGGAACCCTCACTGCTAACCAGCTGTCCGTCCGTGAGCCTTTCGTCATGGAGGGTGTCGACATCAACTGGATGATGGCTGTCGCTGCTCTTGCCTCGTCTCACAACATCAAGGCTCTCGACCCCATTGACAAGATCACCATTCTTACCCTCAAGCGCTACCCCAAGGCCAAGGAGATGATCAGCGAAGGCTGGAAGACGGAGAAGTTCACTCCTTTCGACCCCGTCTCCAAGCGTATCACTGCCGTCTGCACTCACCAGGGTGTCCGCTACACTTGTGCCAAGGGTGCCCCCAAGGCCGTCCTCGCTCTGTCCAACTGCACTGAGGAGCAGGCCAATCTCTTCCGTGAGAAGGCCACTGAACTCGCTCGCCGTGGTTTCCGCTCGCTCGCTGTCGCTGTCCAAGAGGAAGATGGCCCTTGGGAAATGCTCGGCATGATCTCTCTCTTCGACCCTCCCCGCAGCGACACCGCCCAGACTATCGCTGAAGCCCAGGCTCTTGGTATCTCGGTTAAGATGTTGACTGGTGATGCCATTGCCATTGCTAAGGAGACCTGCCACATGCTCAACCTCGGTTCCAAGGTTTACAACTCCGACAAGCTCATTCACTCTGGCATGCCTGGCACTAGTGTCCACGATCTTTGCGAGCGTGCCGATGGTTTCGCTGAAGTCTTCCCCGAACACAAGTACCAGGTCGTTGAGATGCTTCAGCAACGCGGTCACTTGACGGCTATGACTGGTGACGGTGTCAACGATGCTCCTTCTCTGAAGAAGTCTGATTGCGGTATTGCCGTCGAAGGATCTACCGAAGCTGCTCAGGCTGCCGCCGATATCGTCTTTCTCGCTCCTGGTCTCAGCACTATCGTCTCCGCTATCAAGATCTCTCGTCAAATCTTCCAGCGCATGAAGGCCTACATCCAGTACCGTATCGCTCTTTGCCTGCATCTTGAGATCTACCTCGTCACGTCCATGGTCATCATCAACGAGACCATCCGTGCTGACCTGATTGTCTTCATCGCCCTCTTTGCCGATCTTGCCACCATCGCTGTTGCCTACGATAACGCCCACTTCGAGAAGCGACCCGTCGAGTGGCAGCTGCCCAAGATCTGGATCATCTCCATCGTTCTCGGTGTTCTGCTTGCCATCGGTACCTGGATCCTGCGCGGTACCCTCTGGCTCCCCAGCGGTGGTCTCATCCAGAACTACGGTGGTATTCAGGAGATGCTCTTCCTCCAGGTCGCTCTTACCGAGAACTGGCTCATCTTCGTCACCCGTGGTTTCGAGACCTACCCCTCGTGGCAGCTGGTCGCCGCCATCTTCGGCGTCGATATCCTGGCCTCCCTGTTCGCTGGCTTCGGTTGGTTCAGCGGTACCGGCGAGGAGACCGCATGGTCCATGAACCCCAAGCTGTCTCAGAACGGCGCCGTCGACATCGTCACCATCGTCGTCATCTGGCTCTACTCCATTGCCGTTGTCATCGTCATTGGTATCCTCTACTACGCCATGACCAACTGGTCCACTCTTGACAACCTTGGCCGCAAGAAGCGCTCCAAGCAGGACACCATGATGGAGAACATCCTCACCCACCTCAGCAAGGTCGCCATCGAGCACGAGAAGGACGAGCGCGGCGAGCGTTACTACGTCGCCCAGAAGACCATCATCGAGGAGGAGGATTAAACCATCACATAACATGGGTGGGAAAGATAAATTATAGATAATAGAATTGGTCGGTCGGTCTTGGGTGGATGGCGTGAAAGGGTTGGATAACCTCAGTCTTTTACATATATTTTCTTTATAGTCTTGTATTTTTGATACCACCTCGGTCGCTACGAAGGCTCTGTGTAGGAACAAAACCGAGAACATACTATTTATTTACTATTGTTCAAACTACTTGCTCGACTTCTGCCATCTCTCTTGTGACTTGTGATCTGTGTCCCATGTCTACTTACTCAACAACGCAATTGACTGTTGAAGGTTACATTCTCAGATCAACCTTTCCACTTGACTCTGGAAAACCGTGGTCTTTATTTGAAGGAACGAATGTCATTGGTTGTATCCATGTACGTCTTAATTCCGTTGACAGGACATTCGAGTAAATGCACAAATCAACTCCATATGTTCCCTCAACCCCAAGAGACCATGAACCTATTTCTGCTTTTGATGATCAAGTACCTTGATCTGGGTTCAAAGCTGGTCGAGCACCGCGCGCTCGGTTCAGATAGGTACCAACCAGCCATAATACATCCCAGTCATATCTCGGGAAGAAAGAGGGCGGAAAGGCAATGGGTAGCGCGCGCGATACTTGGCAGAAGAGAGAAAGTACGCTGCTCATGCCAGAACGAGCGACGATTCTTCTCGAATATGGTCACTTGCCACCCAGGGAGAGTATTCTACGCGTTGTCGTCGCGGATGCTGCTCCAAACAAGGATTCCCAAGCTTCCATACTGCAAGTCGCTTCCTTTGACTCAGGTTACTGCTGAAATTTTCACACCGAGCGCCTCAGTTGAGATGGAAAAGCCCGCTACCTAGAAAGCAACTGCGAAAAGCCGCTGCAATCACAAGGATGACATGCCCTCTGTATATGTATCAGTATCCTGGGCTCGGGCTGTCGTTGCACCACTAGGTGACGCCATGTTACCACATCCGACAGTAGCAGACATACAAACATTAGATAGCCATAGTTGTAGGCTCCCAGAAACCCGTGAACCATGTTTTCGGAAAGATGTGGAGAGCATGTCAAAACCAGAATAGAGTAGAGTATATTCGGCTCGTTGAACAAGGCAGACGTTGGAGATGGCATGGATAGGAGTGACTGCTACTCAAGAACCACCAATTGACACGATCTTTATCTACCTTGTTTGAGCATGGCTATCTGATTGGAGAGCAAGGGGCTATATCTCTTGGAGAAGAGCACATCTGGTGTTAAGTAAATGAATAACAATGAGGCATGTTGTTATGATTCGTGGTGTCTAATCTGGGTTGGTTACACCCACCAACTTACACCAAGCCAGTCAGAACCGTGTAACTTATCATTCATATGCAGAACAGGGCAGCGAGATGGAACTCGTCAAGGCTTGCGGGGCACAGAAGAGAGAAGAAAGAAAGAGAAAAAATAAAGTAGAAGAAGAAAAGATGCGTCCGTTCCTAGAGAGAATGACTGGCTCTCCTTATACCAAGCCTGCCCGTCCGCCGTAGCAGATGCAGGGTCGATCACTGTCAACTTGTCAACACTGCAGAGTTTTGAAGAGCGCGAACGGTTCTCTCAGGGCCTTCGAGAGGAACCCCGAAGCCAGAGAAAGAGAGGATATGGGATCGATGGTTGAATTGCAGGTTCGTGATATGCAGACTATCATGCACACACAGACGGCCGAACCAATAATTCAGGGTGACGTTTGTCCGTGCATGTGTCGCGGGACCTAATGCACCTTTCCACCAACAACACCCCGTATGTACGGTATTTACCGACAATGGATAATGATATTGAGCAATTGATGAATGTTATGATCTGAACGAGATGGTCTATGAGATAATGAAAACATTTCTCCCCAAAATATGAGACTCGCCTGAACTATCAACCGGCACGCATCTGCCACTTCTCGACAGACTGGGACTTAGCACGGCAGAGCCAGCCAGCTGTGCCTCTCTCTCTTATTTTTCTTCTTCTCTCGGCTTGGTCCAGTCAGCATTGGAAGTCAACAAACGAGGAAAATGCAGGTTTTCGCACCTCGTTCCTTTTTCCTTGTTTGTATCGAGTGGATACGAGCAGAGGTGAGGGGGACGAAACAAGAACAGACACACAGACGGGACGCGGCAGCGGTGGACTCGCCTGCTCCAAACTGGCCACAATGCTTATTACGTGCGTTAGACTGCATCAGAAAAGACGAGCCCGACGCAGCCGGTGGAGCGCCGGATAGCTAGCCATGTAGTCTAATGTAAGGGAATCTCGATACTCTGCTGGTCACATCGCCCTAGGACCATGAAATAGTAGGTCGGTTGGGAATTGATGCATTGGAGAGGAGATGGAAGAGCACTAGAAACCGGCATACGGGGAGAGGTCACCAAAACACAGGCAAACCAGCTTGCAAGCTATGTTGCTAGTGACGGACAGGACAGGCAGGATGGGGAATATCAAAACTGGACCAGAGCTCCGCCAGCACACAACATTGAACGAGAATGGCTGCTCGGCTGCAGCACTACTGGCCAATATGGGTGTATTTATTAATATGTCGAGCAATGCAAAAAAGGTAGGTCAGCCCTCCCAGGGCGAATGAGGGGAGACGGCCGTTGTCGAGTAACAGTGCAGTGGGCAATCCCTAGGCTCAGAGGGGCTTAGGGAGCAGCGACGTGCAGTAGCAAGCCGGCTCGCAAGCAATTCTCCGGAGCGCGTAGCCGCTGTGTCTGATGTCGTCGCTAGCCAGCAAAGCCAGCCCAGTGGCTAAGAGTGCAAGGAGTCGCTGGGAGTCGCTGGGAGTCTGGCCATGGAGTGGTGCCGGCAAGCCCATCTGCTCGCAGCATCCCTACACCGTCGGCGTAATTGGTATGGCAACGGGCGCAGAACTGGTGGAAGCGGGTGGATTTGGTGGGGAAGCTTGGGGCAGCTGCTCCTCTGTTTACATCGCAACAGCTCCCCGGCCAATCACAGGCCGTCTCCTGTGACATCCCGCCGCTTTCGTTACCTCGACCCAAGCCCAAGTGCTCACCACCGCTTCGCAAATAACAATATCTACCCAACTGGCGCTGCGCAGACCGCTTCGTTGCCTTTACGTTCGTCGTTCCTCCTATTGTTCATCTCCATCCTCTCTGTCCTCTGAGTTGGCAAGGAAAGCATCTCCATTTTGGGTTCCGTCCATATTCATTTCAGCGATATAGCCTGTCCCAAAGAACCCCGTTACCGCCCAACCGCTGTAACCCAACCTTCTTCCTTTGATTCTCATTCCCTCACTACGTCAACGTCAACAAATGCCGTGAAGAGCTGGTGTCTGGCTACAACCAACTATCCCGCCTTCCGTGTCGCATTCCACTGCGATTTCGTTTTTTTAAGAGAAACCAAAAAAACCAAGAGTTTTTATTCCTCTCACTACCTGCCTTATCCTTCACCGCAGCGCGTCGCCAATTGCATTCCACTTGCTGCGGCGCTCTTTTGACAAGACCTACCAAACCATAAGACCCCAGTGGTCCCTCCATATCAAAACAAAGCCTACCTCGAGCTCTGCTGGCACACCAACAGCCGAGCGGGCATCACCAACCACCCAATAGCGCAGCGCATTCGCCGCTTAGCATCTTTTCCCTTGTGTATAATTCCTCGAAGGAAATGATCCACCTTTAATTTATTGTACAAAAAAACAAGCAAGATGGCTACTGAAGAAGCAGTGAGTACCTACTAACTTACAACGGCGCTTGCCGCGTTCGGCCACCACCCAAAAAGTCTCCGTTTGTTGACATGAACCCTCTCCACCAGATTACACAACCACTGCGCATCTCCAAGGGCTCAGGCACACCATCCACGACGCCGAACAAGAGCGGCCTTCCACGTCCCTTATCTGAGATTTCTGTCGGTGAGAAAAGGCGAAATTCGCCCAGCTGGAACCAGACAACCAAGGTAGGTGGTCGCAGCCAAGCAGCACCAGTTATCCCTCGAGCCAACCACTCGGAGAAATATCCCAAGCTGACACAAGTGGCGCTTTTGCAGAAGATGGGCCTCAATACCGATTCATCGCCATTCCAGTCCTCACCGCTAGACAACACTAGCTCTCCTCGACTCTTCTGGCAGAGCCGCAACACCCAAGAGAACGATCTTTATGGCGGAGGCTCACCGTCCCCTACTCGACGCTCCTCTATTGAGCGCCTGCAGAAGGCCTCGCGTGTAAAGAACAGTACCATGTTCGCACGGGAGCAGAAACAGGAGTACGACCCGACACGGATACCCACTATAGAGCGACCTCTCGCCAAGGTATCAAACAGTGCCTATGTTAGCAACCCAGCAGGCGGTTTCCGCTCAAGCCATGGCCGTAGTGACAGCCAGTCGAGCATTCCTCTTTATAGCCCGGGGAGGTCCATTGTCAGTCCGGTGACTCTTACTAGCCCAACACCTCTGAGCCCCCGCAGTCCTAGCAAGGACCAGGTCTCTCCTATGAAGTCTTCACTTTCCAACCATCGATTCAAGAGCAGTCACGACTCACAACCAACCGACTACTTTGGTGAGTCCATACATGAAGATAACGATCTTCCTTGGGGCAAAACCCTCAGCCGGAACATGAAGAGCGTCACATTCGACAATGGCCCCCCCACAAATCAACGAGTATGAGATGGCAACACCAGATCTGTCTTCCATTGGCACAAACTCCAGAGAAGGCAGCTACGATTCGGAAGAGGAGGACGACGATGAGGACGCTTATGGTCTTTACCGAGATGAGGGCGACCTCCACGAAGATAGCTTCGATGCCACTCTTGAAGACACAGATAAGACACCTGTCGTAGGACCCGATGAGTGGCGTGGAGATAGCTGCGAGGAGAGATTTGAAAACAGTCCTCTGCCGGAAGGGGCTCCTTCTCCAGCGGAGACTGCCAGGCCCCAACATGGCCATGGCCGCACTGACTCCACTGCATCGAGCGGTGAACACCGTCCGTTGCCGCCTCTACCAGGCATGGGCCATGTTCGCACCCAATCAAACTCCTCGTCGAATGGCTTGTCCGCAACCGCTGAGCGTATGCTAGGAAGCCCCCGTCGGGACCTTCCGACGCCGCCACCGGCTGCGACAAGCAAGTCCGAGATGCAAAACATTGGCAACACCAAGATGTCTCTGGAGGAGCGACTTAAGCTCATGATGCTGTCTGAGGATACCAGCCCTAAAGCCATCTCGACTGATCCCATCAAATCGTTCGCAGAGCAGCAACGTGAGCGACGGATGCGACGTGCAGGTCCTCGCGATAGAGTCGAGAGCCCCACACCAGATGATAACGACGACGCTGCTGATTCAGAGGCTGCCGAGTCAGAGGCAGGTGATGAGGCAGGCGATGAAGACGACACCATCGGTGACATCTCCGGTCTGGATATGGACTACCAGCTTCCCAGTATCTCTCGCCAGTCCATTCTGCAGCGTGTTAATGGCAACAAAGCTTTCGAGCGAGACTCTGACTTTCACTTCAACTCGTCTCCGGCGCCCTCCAGCCCCGAGCGCCAGCTACCTTTCAACCCCGATGTTCCGATTGATAGTATCGAGGAGTCGGTTCTTGAGGACGTGGCTGAAGAGAGTGAATCCAGTGTGATCCTTAATGGGACAGAAGACGAGAAGAGTGATGTCTACGATCTATACCAGAGATCGGAGGACGACCAGTCTGAGATTGATGATACTCTCAAGGACGATGACAGTGAGAGCCACTATTCTGATGGGGAGGCCCAACGACCTCACCAGGAAGACGACGAGGACTCGGTCATGACCCCTCGTGCAGGCAGTTCAGGGGAGAAGCTCAGTCCAGCGGCCGATTCTGGCATCACCAACTTCAGTGCCACCCTTCCCCAGGTGAACGGAAACAAACAGGAGTCTGAGTTTACTAGAAGTCTTCAGTCCTTCATGCTCCCCAAGCCCAAGGAAGCCGATGCTTTCACCTACACTGAAAGTCACAAGCCAAAGGAAGACATCGATGATCTCACTCATGCTGAAGCTGAAGATCACAAGCAAGATCAAGATGACGATGGCTTTTCTTACACCGAAAGCCATGACACAGACGATGACGATGTCTCAAGCTACACCGAGAGCCAAGTCACAGAAGACGCAGAAGATGAGGCCGAGGATGAGGCCGCGGCTGAGGCTGAAGCCAAATCTGAGTCGCAGGGCCGCCCTACAACTCCAGAGAAGAAGCCAGTGCCGAAGTTGCTGCCGAAGACTGATTATGACGGCTCTGGATGGGGATCCAAGGCTGATTATGATGGTTCGGGATGGGGAGAGCCTGAAGAAGAAGAAGAAATCGAAGAACCAGGTACTCCCGAGTCGGTCATTCACCATCCTGTCTCTGAAGATGAATACACCGAGGATGAGGAGGAGGAGGAGGAGGATGATGAAGAGATGCCGGATGAGCCCCTCGAGTCACCTGAGGTTCCGGAGCGTGTAGCCACGATCAAGAGCGCTTCGGGTTCCAAACTCAAGACCCGACCTTCGGCCACTCCCTCGGACCTCGCTGCTATGCGGGAAGCTCGTCGACACGTGAGTCGCGAGGTACCACCCTCCATCCCGCCTATCCCTTCGCGCCACAAGAGCCGTTCGTCGACGGATGTGGGTGAAGAAAAGGCTGACAACGAGGAGGGCAATGGAGAGGAGGAGGATTTCATCGACCGTCACCCTAGCTTCAAGAAGCGTAGCCTGACTTTGGATCTTGACTTGGGTCTCAGCCTTGACCAGGATTTCGAAAGGGTCATCGAACAACAAAAGGTTCAGCTCCAACAGCATTTCTTTAAGCACGAGTTTCTGGCTGCAAGTAACAGTCCTACTAGACAAGCGTCTAGGACTCAGAATATGGTTGTGGCGACCGACAGAACCCCCGGTCGTACACCTGGTCGCAAGTTATCAAATAAAGAAACACATCTCAATGCTAACATCACAAATCGTAAACAGAGAGGATACCTCATGCGACAGAACACCAAAGTCGTCACTGCTAGCGACAAGCAATCAGAGGAAGCCCGCGACGCTACTCGATCTGCTGGCAACTCACCTGTGAAGCAGACTGCCCGTCCCCAATCTTGGACGGTCGAGCCATGGAATGGCAGACCACGACAGCGAAGCACGAGGAAGAGGACGACCCCGAGCATGAACGGCCCTGTCCCCCCAATGCCGGGACAGGAGAGCAATGCAACAACAGCTCTCAACAACGTGCCCGAGGAAGATGCTGCTCACCCTGAGCTGGCAACAGAAGAGTGTGGAGAGCGCGGTCGTCTTTTTGTCAAGGTCATGGGGGTGAAGGACCTTGATCTCCCTCTGCCCAGAAGTATGTATTCATTGAATATTATGAAGAGTTTAGCCTTTTTACTAACGCGTCGCAGACGAACGAACGTGGTTCAGCCTCACCCTTGACAATGGTGTTCACTGTGTAACAACCGCTTGGCTTGAGCTTGCACGCAATGCCCCTATTGGGCAGGAGTTCGAACTGGTTGTTCCCAACGATCTCGAGTTCCAATTGACACTGAATGTGAAGCTCGAGAAGCCACCAGAGCCCCAGCGTTTGCCCGCCTCGCCGACTAAGATGTCGAAGCCTAAGACGTCGACTTTCTCTCGTGTCTTTGCCAGCCCGAAGAAGCGGAAGGAGATGGAAGCTCGCATGCGCGCTGAAGAAGAGGCATTCGCCCAAGCACAACGCGATGCCGCCACTCGGCAACGAAAGGTTGCCCCTACAGCCTGGGACCTTATGTCTCCTTTGGCTGCCGATGATGGAAGCTTTGCTCGCTCTTACGTCTGTCTCAAAGAGCACGAGACCCACTGCTATGGTCGACCTTACATGGTCGAGATTGCTGCTTTCAATGAGTGGGCTGTTGAGGAGGCTGGCTTTGCCAGCAGCGTGAAGAGCAAGCGTGGCGGACCCAGCAACTCCGTTGTGCGCCGTGCCCCTTACAAGATCGGCAAACTTGAAGTGCAGCTTCTTTTCGTACCTCGCGCCAAGGGTTCCACCGATGAGGACATGCCCAAGAGCATGAACTCGGCTATTCGCGAGCTGAAGGCTAGCGAGGAGAGACTGAGCAGGAACTGGGAGGGCCCCCTCAGTCAACAGGGTGGAGATTGTCCTGTAAGTTGCACCTAACTTTGACTCCTGAAGAAACACGACTAACATATGTATAGTACTGGCGCCGCCGTTACTTCAAGCTGGTCGGAACCAAGCTCACTGCTTACCACGAAGCCACTCGCCAGCCTCGGGCAACCATTAACCTGTCTAATGCCAAGCGCATCATTGATGACCGCCGGCAACTGACACAGCCAGATACCACCGGCAAGGGTGGTAAGCGCCGTCGTTCTGCCTTCGCCGAGGAGGAGGAGGGCTACATGTTCGTAGAAGAGGGCTTCCGGGTCCGATTCAACAATGGCGAGGTCATCGACTTCTACGCCGACACGGCTGAAGACAAGGATGGCTGGATGAAGGTCTTGGGTGATGTTGTTGGCCGCGAAGGCGTTGAAGACGACACCATGCACGGAGGAAACCGCAGAAAGTGGTGTGAACTCGTCCTTAAGCGGGAAGAGGCACTCCGCAAGAAGGCCGAAGGGCGCAGAACCCACTCCAAATCCAAGAGCATGATCGTCTGAGAGAGCTAAGGGCTGTGCCCGAAGCAACAACAACACTTCATGGCCGATTCCGAGCCAAGCATCATGGTATGCTCTTGAGGGGATAATATGAGGAACGAAGTAATACGCCAGACGCCAAACGCCATTAATGAACCTACAACCTTTAATGATACATACTCGGCGTCATGACTTCATTGGTTCCTGCACCATTGGGCCCTATACGACAGAGACCCGGGACCTTGCACCCTTCCACTACTTCAGTTTAATCTATCAAAGACTGGTTTACTCAAGTCTTCCTGGGACTGCTGGTCTGCCAGGTCTCCTCCTTATTCCCTTGCTATCGAAACGCATCAGAATGCTTGCATCTGTGTTTCTGATCACTTTCGGACTGGTGTACAGAGTCCTTACATGGCCAACTTTCCTTCTTCTTTGGCCTCGAATGCTTCTACAGCGGCTCACCAGGACCACCACCACCATCAGCACTCCACATCTACCATTTTGCATCAAACAACCCGTGCATCTTCGTTGTTTTGCACCGCGAATATTCATTTTCATCATGTGATCAAAGAGAAAAAGACTGCGATGAGAAGATGCCAAGATAAGAAGACATGAGAGAAACGAACGCCAGTTCAGGCCGAGAGTGTATGCGTTCAAAGGGATTTACTTATATCCCATTGTGTTTGAGTGCGTGCGTGCGTCTTGCTTTTTTAGGGGGGGACTTGGGGAGTCGGAGTTCGTCGTCACCTTTGACGGTTCAGCGGTCCGGTTTCTGGATTTGCGGGTCGTTTTTTATATATGTGTTTGTTGTCTTGTGTATCGAGTATAATAAAATGCATTTCAGTACACCACTATACATAATACTTACATCAACTTCTACCCAAACCGATGATGATTGTGAATGTGTCCTATCCTGTGACTTGTGATGGATGAACGAATGTCAAGTGAAAGTCATAATAATGGCTGACAAATATAAATGAACATAATCTTCTACATGTATTGAGTTTTTCTCTGCCTTGCATTGTCTTGCCTGTCTGTCTTTCGGAACCTATCATGCATGCTTTTCTTAACCATAGTCATGACGCCAGCATGCCGAGGGGGATACACAAGAAGAAAGAAGTAAAGCAGCACACTTTCCACATTCCGCCATTCATTCATCCACATACACAAAAACACCATCTATTTATCCTGTCATTCATCCATCCTCTTCCACCACCACCACTACTACTACTCGTGTTATTCGGTCTTGTGAATAATAACCCTACTACTACTATTTCGGTCTCCCTCCCCTCCAGTACCCATGTGCGATTATGGTATATTCTTCTTCCATGGGTTTGGAGGGTTATTCTTTGCTGTCGGGCTGGTTATTGATCCTGTGTATGTTCTCTTTATGGACGAAGCGACTCAAGCTCGAGCTCTAGTTGCCGGATGCGCTCGCTCTGGTCCTGGGAGCCCGAACCCACGCGCTTCTTGAGGCTGTCGACCTCGCCCGTCAGGACGACAATCTGCTGCCCTTGGGAGCTGATCATCTTGGTCTGAGTTTCGAGCAACTGCTTAATCTCCGTGAGGGTGTTTTGTACCCCGGCGGGGGTAGAAGTGTTGTTGTTGCTCGACAAAGAGGAAGAGGGGGCGGGAGCAGAAGCGGTAGTAGGACTGAACGTGGACGGAGATGTGAGGGTGGGGGATTTCAGGGCGGCGGGTTTCGGGAGCGGGGCCGAGGTCGTCTTGGTGGGCGAGACGGGTTTCCGCGAAACCGGCTTGGAAATCTCCTCGAAGCTGCTCGTCTCGTCGTCGTCGCCGGCAGCGTCGTCATCTTCGTACTTGGAGGCCATGGCGGCGATGGATGAGCCCTGGTCCCGCATCGAGGGAGGCGGGGAGCGCGCAGCGGCCGGGGCCGGAGCCGGCTCGGGTTCCTTCTTGGGTGCCGGCTTGGCGGCCGGCGCAGGGGCAGGGGCGGGGGCGGGCTTGAAATCGGCAGGGACCTCGCTGACCGGGTTGCCCTCGTAGATATCCTCAAAGTTGATTTTGGGTGGCAGGGCTTCCTTACCCGAAAGCCACTCCTGGGTGCTCATCGCAGGCTTCAGGCCGACCGCCGGGGGAAAATGTCGGACTGGAAGGTTTCGGCGCGTCGCGGTACCGTGAATGAAATGGGCTCGATGTACGAATCGTTGACAGTCTTGAATCCCCTCATGACCTCGTTCTCGTGCACCTGGTATATGGTTAGCCAAAAGCATGAGTGCTAAAAGTGGCAGATATACTGACATTGACACCGCGCTTAGGCAAGAAAGCAACACCTCTTTGGGGGTCACCAGACTTGTACTCGGACAAGAACTCAAATTTGTCGTTCTCGTATTCGAAGTAGCGAATGTTGCCATCACTGTGGAATTATGTTAGCCGACCGAGTTTCATTTACGATAACTTTAGCTCTCATAGTCGACTTACCCCTTGCCAGCCAAGTACAAGCAGTTGCAGCTGTCGTCCCAGAAAGGCATGCAGACACCGGAAATGCTGTCCAGAGTGTGGAAGCCTCCGATAGGGGTGGTGTTACCGGGTTCCCACAGCGCCAGTTGACGATCGCTCATTTTGGAGAAACCGGTGGTAGCGAACCGGTTCTGTTCGCCCAGCCATACGACTCGGCTGTTCTTGGCGCCCTCGTGGCCTGAATGTTCCGACGCTGGCCTCTCTTGTCGGGCATCCCACACACGCACCTTCTTGTCTCGTGAAGTCGTGACTAGCATGGAGCCGGAGGCATTCCATGACAGGGACTGAACGATGTCGGGGTGTTTCAGGCTGAGCGAGGCGGACCCTGCGTTGACATCCCACAGCTTGATAGTCAGGTCACCAGATGCGGACGCCAGGATATTCTCGGCGGCTGGGTTGAAGAGGACTTGGCCGACCTTGCGCGAATGGCCGCCGAACTTGGCCACGGGGGAGACGTCGGCGGGCTCCTCGGCGTCGGTGAAGAGGGTGAAGTCCTTGGGGACCTCCCATATCATGACCTTGCCATCATCGGAGGCCGAGGCGACAATCCGGTCATTGAAGGGGTTCCTATAGCTTGTGTGTCAGAGAGGGGGCGTGTCCGTCGCAGGGAGGGGTGTTGGGGGTGGTCGCGTGCGCACCAGTCGGTATCGAGGACGGCCGAAGTGTGGCCGCGGAATAGGGGGATTAATTCGGGGACTTTGCCCTTCTCGTTCAGAGGAATGACAGCAAAGGCGCCTCCGCCGCTGGCTTCCCAATTGCATGAGAGGTACTCGGGGTTGGCCTAGACGACAGGTACGTAAGCGTCAGCAGGGCATGCAAAGCAACAGCGCAAGTTTGTTGGGGGATACTACGGACCTTGATCAAGTTTGTGTCCCAGGCATTGCGACTGATACGGAGGTTGTCGTAGCAGAATTCCTTCCGCGTAGACTTGCCAAAGACGTGGCCTGCGCAAAGGGGGAGCTGTTAGGATAGGAAGTCTTTGTCGTTGCTCGCTTGCTCGGGTCGCATGTGGTCACGAACGAGACAGGAGATGCGAAGGGGGGGAAGAGAGATCAGACGCACGATATTTGGAAGCTCGCACGAAGCGACCGGACATGATGACAGCTGTTGCGCGTAAGCGGCAAGGGGGTATGATGATACAGAGGCAAGAGAAGAAACAGATTAAGAATGAAAAGAATACAGAACAAAGCGCCCAAAGGCTCACTGCAGTGTGTGGTTAAGGGGAGAGAGGGAGGGGAAGCGAAGCTCCTTTCCAGAAAGATGAAATGCAGTCCAATGCAAATGCGGATGTAATAATGTTGAACTGGATAACTTGAACCCTGAAACTAAGCTGGCCCAGCTGCGCCTCATCACCTCTCCGAGCAAGTAATACACACGTCGATCGCCTGGGCCCTGGAGAGACCGATGGGCTGGTCCAGTGGTCCCAGTTGGCTTAGTTGACTCGCAGCGCTGCCAAACTGGCCTTTTTAGTGGGCTCGGGGGTGCTTTTGTTGCATTTAGGCGCTGGTTTTAGCTGGTTTTAGCTGGTTAACCCCCGAGGCAGCCCTGGCCAGACAGAAGTGCTTCAATTCAATTAGGTTAACCTAGCAAGACATCTGAGCTAACCAGATCTAGCACCCAAAGCTATTGATACAAATTAACATGCTGCTGCCCATGCTCATGTCTGAATGCAATAACCGAGTGGCATAAAATAGTGAATAGACACCCCGAATAAACGCTGCAAGTCTAGCATCCAGATTCCGTGGCCGTTGTCTTGTCTAGTAGCGGTTCGTAGACTGGTTCTGGCAATGGTTGATTGCATGTACCTGTCCGGAGTCCTATCAGTGACCTACCTACCTACCCGACTGCACCGGACTTCAGCATTAAATGCACAACGTGAATAAACATTTCGCTTAGGTAATCGCGTGGGCCAATTAACGCGAAAAGCTGCACGGCAGGACGGCGGGAAGCTTTTAGCTCTCTAGCTAGGAAGGGAGGGCGTGGTGGTGCTTGTCGCGTCTGGTCGGTCAGGACTAGGACTACCCAACTACTCTCAGCACTTTCTTTAGCCGGGTGAAGTCAAGTTCTTTCCCTCTCAACTGCCTGCCAAGCCTGATTGAAAGTCCTTCCCCTTCCTTGCCAGCCATTGTTTATTTTTCTCAAGGTTGCGGCGCAAGGCCTGGTATTTCAGCACTTCCCGCCTTTTCTATTATTTTTTAGCCCTGCAGATCTGCCCAAAATGTCCGCCATCGAGAGCTTCGACACCATCTACTTGGACCTGTCCAAGGAGCACGGCAAATGCAGATTCGCCGAGAACGGTCTGGGTTGGAAACCCTCAGCTGGCGGCAACACCTTCACCCTCGACCGAGGCGATATCGCGGGCGCACACTGGAGTCGCGCCGCCAAGGGCTACGAAGTCAAGATTCTTAAGCGATCCTCTGAAGTCATCCACCTCGACGGTTTCCAAGAGGAGGACAAGTCCCGACTGGACAAAGTCTTCAAGAACTGGTACAGCACAAACCTCGAGACCAAGGAACATGCTCTGAGAGGATGGAATTGGGGCAAGACCGAGTTTACGAAGGCCGAGCTGGTCTTCAACGTCCAGAACCGACCCGACTTCGAGATTCCCTACTCCGAGGTCTCCAACACCAACTTGGCTGGTCGTAATGAGGTGGCGATTGAATTCGCTGCTTCCGACCAGGCTGACACAGGTACTAATGGTCACCTGGGCGGTGCCAGAGGCCGTGGCAAGAAGTCGGGAGCCGGCAAAGATCAGCTGGTCGAGATGCGCTTCTACATTCCCGGAACCGCGACCCGCAAGGAGACTGAGGGAGAGGATGCAGGCAGCGACGTCGATCAGGAAGAGAAGAACGCCGCCACCCTATTCTACGAGACCCTTATCGACAAGGCTGAGATCGGCGAGACGGCTGGAGACGCTATTGCCACCTTCCTCGAGGTCCTTCACCTTACCCCCAGAGGTCGTTTCGACATCGACATGTACGAGTCTTCCTTCCGCTTGCGCGGTAAGACATACGATTATAAGATCCAGTATGACGCCATCAAGAAGTTTATGGTGCTCCCCAAGCCTGATGAGCTTCACTGCATGCTTTGTATCGGTCTGGATCCTCCCCTGCGCCAGGGTCAAACACGCTACCCTTTCTTGGTCATGCAGTGCAAGAAGGACGAGGAGGTTACCATCGATCTCAACCTTACGGATGACAAGCTCCAGGAGGCCTACAAGGACAAGCTTCAGGCCCATTACGAACAACCCCTGCACCAGGTCATTACCTACTGCTTTAAGGGTCTGGCTGGCAAGAAGATTCTCTCCCCTGCCAAGGACTTCCAGACGCACCGACAACAGGTCGGCATCAAGTGCTTCATCAAGGCTAGTGAGGGTTTCCTCTACTGCCTGGAGAAGGCCTTCATGTTCGTGCCCAAGCCCGCCACCTACATCTCGTACGAAAACACGGCTAGCATCACATTCTCGCGAGTTGGTGGCGCCGTCTCGACCTTATCCACATTCGATATCACCGTCCATCTGAAGAACGGTGCTGGCTCGAACCAGTTCAACAACATCAACCGTGAGGATCTTAAGGCACTTGAGGACTTCTTCAAGCTCAAGGGCCTGCGTGTTAAGAACGAGATCGACGAGGATGCCAAGATGCTGGCTGCGGCCATCCGTGAAGAGGCCATGATGGATGACTCAGAGGAGGAGGTCGTTGGCAACCGTGCGGATCGCGGCTCGGCCGATGAGGACGAGGAAAGCTTGGACGAGGACTTCAACGCCGACTCCGAAAGCGACGTCGCCGAGGAGTTTGACTCCAACCACGAATCCGATGGTTCCGGTGACGGTGAAAGCGACGTCGACGAAAAGGACGAGGACGAGGATGAGGAGATGGAAGATGCCGAAGAGGAGGAGGAAGAGGAGCAGCCCAAGAAGAAGGCTAAGAAATAGGGGAAGAATTTTCTCACAAAAAGCGGAATGAACTGTATTCTATCAGGATGGCACACAGCTGGCGTTCAGGGTGGCGGTTGCTTTTGATTGGGTTTTACGTTGTTGCCAACATCCAAGGATTTTGCAGATATCAGCTAGGCATAATTCATAGCCTACGTGGGCCTGGACAACATTGGTTACTGTGCTTCACTATTGATTCCATTTGCTAACATCACTGTCAGCCATAAACAACCAGTCGCATCGGAAATCACCCCACGGCCCTTTCCCCCTCGTAACTTGAATCGTTGATTCGATTGGAAACCCGTTTCGGCAACTGCTGCCTGAGCCTTTGGATCATGGGTTGCCGATGGAATAGCGGTCCTGGAGGTTTGACAGATGCCAAGAACATGATTCTTCATGGCATCAACGCCTTGATCATCTGCAGTGGTGACGGATTCTAGCTCAGTTCGGAAGATCCACACCAGGGCAACATGCAGCGCAGTGACGGTGGTCGAGGAGCTTGTCCGTATATACCAACTCACATGACCACAAATGATTGGGTAAATGGCGGTGGGATGATGACTGTCGATGGCAAACCTCTCACAAGTGAATTCTTGTCTACTTGGTGACGTTTTTGCTTTTCACTTTTACGTTTTGTTTGTTCATTCATGTATCTACCGGGACATGCTCCTAGTATGCAGAGTCTAGTATGCCCAAGGTCCCCGATATGGGTAAAAGGTGCCCCAAGTCCACTCATCCTGGGTAACTTTCCGCGCAAGCCTCTCTCCCCTTTCCTCTCTGAAAGGCCATGAATGATTGAATTTACTCTATCGTTTTCGCACCCTGCCTTTTTATATCCCGAGCTACTCTCATCAGATCCCGACCAGCTTTTCTGTAATTGAACTGGCACAGATTTTCGGAAAAGAGAGTGGCCGAGTTGGCTAGCTCGCCTCGCAGCCCAGCCGGGGTAGAGTTCGAGAACTATAGCAAAAGCAGATGATCTGGCGGCACCTAAACCCATCCAATAACACTGAAGGGATGTTATTCGTTCCACTACGACTTGTTGTTCCAGGCCACGCAGTCGTCAAACTTGACGCCGCTCCCGCCGAAGCAATCGAGGGCGCTGCCGATCGTCAGGTCCACCTTGCCGCCACTCAGCTTCGCGACGAGGTCCAAGTCCTCGAGGTGGCGGCCGCCGCCGGCGTACGTGACGGGGATGCTGCACCACTCGGCGAGGCGCTGCACCAGGGTCTCGTCAATACCCTTTTGCAGGCCCTCGTTGTCCGCGGCGTGGATCAGGAACTCGGAGCAGTAGGGCTCGAGCTCTTTGATGGTTTCTACATATCGCGTCCGTCCCCCATCAGTAGGAGGTCGGGCGAGGTGTGAAATGAGCGCCTCAAGGGAGGGGCTAAGAAAGGGGTATACATATATATATATATATATATATGGGTGGCCGGGGCAGGGAGTAGGGGAATGGAGACACGTGATATCGCGCCGGGCTCACTCACCTTGGTTCACCTCCATATCCGTGATGGTCTGCCATTTGTTCATGGCGACGAACCAGCGATCCTCGCCGCGCTTGCGACAGCTAAGGTCGATGACCAGCTTCTGCTTGTCGCCGTCTAGAGACCGCAAGACAGCATCCAGGCGCTCCTGGCTGAACTTGCCCTCAGGGAAGAGGTACGATGTGACTATAACCTACTGAGCAGCCTGACGGTCAGCTCCAGGTCTTCTTGAAGAAAGTCGCGTTGCGCATGATGAATGCACGCATAAACCACGCCAGAAAGAAAGCCAAGCAGGTAACATTCAACCACCCACCTTCTCGGCCCCCTTCTCCACCCACAACCGGGCGTTGCCGTCATTGATCCCGCCCCCGACTTGCAGGCCCCCGGCCAAGCAGCAAGCGCCTCCGTAGCGGCCTCGTCGTTCTTGGGGCCCAGCATGATAACGTGCCCGCCCCTTAGGCTATGGTCGCGGTACAGGCGGGCAAAGTGGCCCGCGGGCTCCAGCGACACATGGTTGGTCTTGAGCGCGTCCGTGGAGCTGTCCAGGGTCCCACCGACGATCTGCTTGACCTGGCCCGCGTGCAGGTCTATACAGGGCCGGAATTTAGTCATATTTGTTGTTTCTTCTTGGCGGAGTACAACGAAAATGTATGGTGTGTCTTCGTGACGAGGTGTATGTACAGAAGTTCATGGTGGGGTGAAGGCCATTGCTTAAGCTTCAGCTCTCCGAGGCTGAGGCGGGGTTGCATCGATAGCTGAGGCCCCCTGCTAAGTGTGGCTTGTCAGGGACCGGTCTCTTATCTACAGGCTTTGATTGGCTATCTCTGTCGCATCTGCTGTGGCTATTTGCGAGGCTGCAAGAAACTTTCAAAAAAATTCATGATTCAAGGAAAGACTAGCTTCTTGACCAACTACCAAACGCTCGAAAAAGAGATTATTGTTGGGTCAATTCTAAATTCCCTACCTTATCTACATTTTATGGCTTTGGCGGTTTTCTAAAATGACTTCTGTACTGGGAAAGCGCAAGTCGCGCCGCGAAGAGAAGGACCCAGCCGAAGTAGCAGCTGCACAAGAAAAGCTCCGGAAATTGTTCGAGTCGAAGTTCGAGCCCATAACGCCGACTACTGATACGAAAGATGGCGAGGTTGACGATGAGCGATCGGACGAATCCGGCGACGATGATGAAGATGGGGACTCTGGATCAGAAAACGAAGGCGGCGATTCAGAAGACGACGACGACGAATGGGGCGGGTTATCAGGCGACGAAGACACCACATCACCGCAAGAAACAGAAACACCACAAATAGAGGTGGTAGACTACACCACCACCACCACCAACCCAACCTCCTCGGACCCGACCCTCCGCAAAGCCGAGCGCGCCTACCTCTCCTCCCGCGTCCCGAGCGCCCTCCCCACGACCGCCGCCGCGCCCGCCAAACAAAGCAGCAAAAAGACCGCCGACGAGGACGCCACGACGCTGCTGCGCGACGACATGGCGCTGCAGCGCCTGCTGACGGAGTCGCACCTGTTCGACTCGACGTTTGGCGCCAACGCCAAGGGCACGGGCATCGAGCACGAGGGCCGCAACCGGCACAAGGCGACGGACCTGCGGCTCGCGAGCCTGGGCTCCAAGGACAGCATCTACAAGCAGGCCAAGATGCCCATGTCGCACCGCAAGGGCATCATCGCGGCGGCCGAGAAGCGCGAGGAGAAGCGCCGGCGAGAGGCGCGCGAGAACGGCATCGTGCTCGAGCGCGCGACCACCGGCGTGCACGAAGGGTGGACGGGCCTCAAGGGCAAGAAGTCCAAGTCCTCCTCCAGTGGTGGCGGAGCCGGTGGTAGTCGGAAACGGGAGGCTGCCGTCGATGCGCCCGCCGTCGGCAAGCTGCGCAACGGCTTGCTGCAGCTCAGCAAGAAGGATATCCGCGAGATTGAAGGGTCGGGCGGCGGTAGCAGCAGGGGCGGCAAAGGGGGTGGCAAGAAGCGGAGGAGATGAGCCGAGAGATGAGTTCGGACAATGTTGAAACGACACCAAAAATCCAAAAAGTCAACAATGATGCCCACCAATATTTTTAGAGTTCATGGGCCTGAGCGACAACATGTCAGCTAAAATGGCGCCCACAAGGTATGCGAACGGGCGGACGGGCGCGCCCGTTGAATTGAGTAATAGCTGTCAAGTCGAACTCAACTATCCTAGCGCTCCCTGCCTGTCACGGTGTCAGCCAGGGACGGCAAAGGATCATCGAAGAGAGAGGGTGGCGCCGCTGTCAAATAAAACGTCTTTACGACGGACAGCGACGATCGTGCATTCGGAATCATTTAGTACCCAACAGCCGATAGCGAACGCAGAGTTGACTCCCCCTTGGATGGGAGGTTCATGATCAAACAATCTCGTGTAATTACCACTTAAGTATGTGCCTTAGTAAAGTGAACCAAATTGCCAGGCTAATAAGCATTGCATGGTCGTATTAGTTTGACTCAACAGGAATGTCTGAATATATGGATGGTCTTGAGTACACAGGTCTCGATCTAGGATATACATTTCTTCGGGTCACGACTGCAAGGCCTTGATGGATGGTATTGTTCATTGATCTCTCTTATTTTTTTGGTTTATTTAGTTTTGGAAGTTCGGGACCTGTCCTCTCCAACATATATCAGAGAGCAAAAAATCCAAGCCCGAGTTAAGCCCGCCCATAATGGTGTGCCCATTGGTGCGAACTCTTTGTGTTTGTTCGAGGGCACCATTCCTGCGCGCTTCCTCTCTCCTGCGCAGTCAACGCGATCAACAGGAAACAGAAAGAAGAAGAAAAAACCGTAGGGTAGGTAAAGGGGGAAAGCAGCAAAGGTTATATATATACAGGGCACGAGTTTCCACCCACACAAATAGCTTTCTTCCCCCGCATCTGTGATTCCGTAGCCCGTCCGCTCTGTGCGCGCCTGTTCGGCAGCCGCCGGTCTATCAAAATTCGAATTTTGGTATCCTCGTATATGAAATGAAGAAGTATGATCGTCCCACCACGTACTTAAAAAAAGAGGTAAAAAGAGTAGTACTTCCAAATATGAAAAGGAAAAGAAGTTGTTGGAAGAAAAAGCCCAAGATGCCGGGCCGGTTAGGCCCCCGGCCAACACGCGCGCCCAGATAAAAAAAACATAGAAACTCCAGGAGTCTAGCTCAAGATGCCGAGATCAAACCAACCCGCTAAGAACCTTAATGCCGACCTCGCTCATGAAGACCCTATCATAACCTTCAAAACGAAGAAGAGGCGTATATCTCATAATGCAATACCGCTGATAATAGAAAAAAATCGCCAAGGTTTTTACATCATGGCGCCCGTCGGCGTGCTCATCGTCATGGGCATGCTGAGGGTCTGAAGGCTGTTGAATGCTGGCGCATGAGACATGTTCGTGCTCGTTGGCATGCTGGTGGCCGGGTCGTGTGCGACCGAGTTGAGCGACGCGGGGATGTAGCCGGCGTCCGAGTTGGGTGAGGCCTCCTCAAGGGAACCGAGCTGGTCCTCGCCAGAGTACTCCTCCTCGTCCTCGCCCGAGAGGTTGAATCCGCCCTCACCGCCCTCACCGCGATCATGAGTTCGCTTGTGTCTGTAAAGGCCCATGCGTTAGTCGAGGTACAATGAGAATATAATTGCCGCTTCCTGTGATTCATGTTCTTGTTGTTGTGTCTCTTGTGTTGTGGTTTGGGTTGACGCTCTGGTATCTGTCTCGCTCGTCGTTTTCGCACAATACATTGTAACTCATCACAGGAAGCAAGCGTACAAATGAAAAAGAGCAACAAGGAAAAGTATGGAGCATACTGTGCTAGGTTGTCTGATCGGGAGAATGCCTTGCTACAATAAGGGCAGATGTAGGGTCTTTCTTGGGTATGTGTTCTCACGTGTCTAGATATATTGGTCAGATACATGCGCGGCGCATCACACATGACATAGTAAAAAAGAAAAAGTTGGTCTTACCGCTTCAGGTGCTCTAGGCGCTTGAAGAGGCGGCCGCACGTCGGGATCGGGCAAGAATGCGACTTCTGGGGGTACGGGCCAAGCTCCATGACGGTAGCCGAGCGAGCGCGTCGAACAGCGCCGGCGTGACCCCCATGGCTCGCATGCATTGCCCGTTCACCGTGCATGTCATCGTGGCCCATGTGAACGTATTCCTGTTGTTGCAAAGACATGGGGTTCATTGCGGGGCTGCCCTCAACGGTGGACAAGGGAGTTCCGTGTCGGGACATGTCGACCATGTCCTTGTGGTGGTGTTGGCTGTGTACAGAGACTCCCGAGTTGCTGTAGGACAGACCGGGCGGCGAGTTCTCGTTCTCATCGCCCTCCGCGACAGGTCCTACCGAGGTAGAGACGGACCTCCTCAGGTCCGAGGGACGGTGGCCGGCGGCTTGGGCCTGTGCAGTGGCCGCAGCAATGGCGGACATGGAGGGAGGAATCGACGATCGCCGCCTCCTCTGCTTGTAGGTGGGAGAACCCTCGATAACGGAGTAGACGTTGTTAGCGCCATAGGCTCGTGAGAACTGGGGGCCAGCCAGGTTGGAAGGTGGCAGCTGGATCATGCCGTTCAGGCCGTTGACACCAGCCATGTGGTCGGGAATAGCAGTGTAGAGACCGGTCTCTTCGTTGGCAATGTAGGCGGGCTCGGCGCCCATGCCCAGGGCTTGCTGGGGAGGGGTGATGGGCTCGAACGAGATGCCGCGGTTGCTGTAGTCCTCGTAGTGGGATGAGACGAACGATGGGGCGGGGGAGTACTCGAGACCGTAAGCCGGCATGGAAGCATGGCGCTGGTGTCCCTGAATCGGCACACCGTTCTGGTTGTACTGCATGCGCGCGTAGTCGGGCTCGCGCTTAACCACCTGTTGAACCTGAGGAGGCATCTGGGGGGCCATGGCCATGGTTTGGTACTGGACCATGGCTTCCATCCCGTCGGATAAAGGGGCCATCGTCTGGGGCATCATTTGCGGCGGGGGGCATCGAGTCCATGGCCCTCATCACTGGTGACGGGGCCTGCGACTGAGGAAAAGACACCTGCTGGGCATTGAAGGAAGAAGAGTTGGCTTGCTGGGCCTTTGTGAGCTGCTCGTACAGAGACTGGGAAGAATCGTACTGGAAGGACAGAGCAGGTTCGCTGACGGCCATGGTGGTGGCCTCTTGTCCCATCTTCTCGCGCTTCAGGTCACGTTCCAGAGCGTCGAGGAAAAGGCGGTCGTGTGGTACGCTATACCAGTAGAACACCTTTTGCTTCTTCTGTGTGCGAATGCAGTTGTTCTTGTACAGGAAGTCCAAGAAGGGGGCTCTTGGGCTCCTCGAGCGAAGCGTCGGTCCCCGACTTCAAGTTGCGGAGATCTGAGAAAATACCCTCCTCGAACTTCTTGGAGTTCTTCACCGGGCGACCGAACGCCTGGAATCGGAAGGAGAGGCAGCGGACAATGTCGGTTCCGGAGATGTGGAACAGGTTGTTCCAAAGCACACAGGACACATACTCGCCGGTGGGGAGAAGGAATCGCCGAATGTATTGGTCGGGTTGCCAATCGACAGGGGCCGAGATCAGGAAGTATTTGACTGTTGAAGCTATGTAAGCAGGGAGCTACAGGGTTAATCGCATCGCGCAGGAGGCACACTCACGGTTATCAACCTGTTGCAGGGCTACCTGAGCATCATGTGGTAATGCTTGCTGAGCCTCGGTGCTCAGCATGAACGTCTCTGGTTTTTGCGGTGCGGCGGCCATAGCTGCCTGTTGTGTGTACATAGCCCGTACTAGCACAGCAGCGGAGTAACGGGGAAAAGGAGGCCAATCGTCTTATACAGCGTCTTTCGAAGTTGCCGAGGCAAGCGATTTGAAATCGGTACAGGCGTCAAACAATTATTAGGTGGACAAAAAAGGAGTCACGGAAACAGCGCCAATAACGCGTAACAGATGCCACTGAACGTTGATGGCAGTGGGAAGCTCCGAGGCGCTGCCTTTGTGGGGTTGGAGCGGGCGCTGGTAGAGTTCCGGCGGTGTTGATAGATTGCTGCTAATATTTTGTGAGTTGGTGTTAACTTCAGTCGAGTCCAGCCCGCCGGGATGTATTTTGCACGAGAGTACTGATGCACCGATTTGCCTCAAGCGAATGGTAAGGCGCAGTCAGTGGAAACCTTCAAGGTCCAAGAGTCGTCGTGGTTTGGGGAAAAAGACTGGGAGGTCTTAAAGGTCCTATACAAGTCTGCGTCGTCTCGATGCGACTATGCGTCGAGCTATTATGACGGAGGGGTTGCAGGACGTAGATGTGCGTCGTGGGAGTGTGGATGCAAGCAAGTGCACACTGGAAAGTGGACGACGAGAAGTTGGATTTCTCCCCAGGGACTCGTCTATAGCGACAATGACGGGTATAAACAACCGTACAAGTAGTAGACAGAATCAGCAAAAGATGCTCCCCGTGGATCAAACAGTGTGGACAGAACGTCGACTATGCCCAGCTTGCAACGATCTGCGTCTGATGAGTGGTGCCGAGTAAAATCGGGGGACAGGTGATTCGTGGTGCTGTTGAGAGAAGAGAAACGTCTCAAGATGGGCTGAGTGGTGCAGAGTGCGCGGCTCTTGGAAGGATGTAATTAGAGGCCTACAGCACAGGAGACGAGGAGGGGGAGTGAGGGGTGAAAAGAAAAAAGAGAGCGATGTCTCGAAGAGAAGTTCTGGCGAAGGTTCAAGAAGAAGGCAGGACTAGAAGAAGGGTCAAGAGGGAGAGTAGGACGACCTGGGGTGTTTAATGATTTCCCACACGGACTGGTACTCTGAAGTGGCCGAGTGGAAGAGAGATTTGGGGTGGGAACTTGAACCGGGGTGGGCACTGAGGAAGAGGGTAGTGGGAGACAAGAGACAAGAGAGTGCTGCCGTATGCGCGTGTGTGTCTAAGTACCTGCTGCATCTGCGGCGCGCGAGTTGAGAGTTGAGCGAGCGAGCAGACGGGAAGCTGTATGGGGCCGGCCAATCCAGCGTCAGTCGGAATGTACCTGGCCTGCGATTCGGCAGGGAGTCTACAACTGGGCTGGGTGTGAAGGGCACACACTGGATTGCAGCGAATTGATGGGTGGATGGGATGAGCTGAAGGGGACCCGGTACTGCAGCGAGTAAGTACAGGCACGCCGATCCCAGGGCGAAAGGTACAGCCCAGAGCCGAAGTACCGCTAGGAAAGCAGGCCACGCGTAGTAGACTCGCTCTCTGCATCCCGATTAGTGTAAGGGCTGGGGGGGAGGAGAGGGTCCAGTAATTGTTGTCGAACGAGAGAAATGATTGAATGGGTGGCACGGAGCAGCTGGCGGTTGAAGTAACGGCGGCAGGGGGGTGCCTGGCCGCTGAGGTGTGGAAAGAGGGTAAAAAAAGGTACACTAGAACAAGAGGGCCAGGGAGGGTTGCCCAAAGGAGCGAAGCGCCGACTAGCATTTCTTCACGTCTTCTACCTCCTCCACCAGCTTCTCGCCTGGCCTGCCTGGCGGGGCCCGGCCTGCATCGCATCGCATCGTTGATGGACTTTCAGGGAAGCCTGTCCCTGGGTCCCCCTGCCACTGCGCAACCTCGCAATTCTCCATCGTGCGTCTGCCTCCCACTGGCCACGATGGGGGAAGGGCAGAGGGAAATCGGGCCAGTGTGTGTGTGTGTGTTTCCTGTGGTACCAGAGTACTTCTGTCTCTGTCTGTCTCTCCCCAGCGCATTTCGGGGATCCAGGCAAGCCATGGACCTGGCCAACGTTGCAAGCAACAGGAACAAAGGTGGGATGGGAGGTAACTGTGGCCAGGGCTCTTGATATGAGATAATGAGACCGAGGGCGTACACAGAGCATGACAACGAGAGACAGAGCGGAAGTTACTATGCAAATTCAGCTATACTCCTACTACAACGGCATGTAGCTATAGAGAGAAATTCCAGCCGTGGGTACAGACAGTCCCATCCTTCAGGCCAAAGCAAAGTACACCCGTCCTGTACGTCTGTATGCAGGCCACACGAGCACAACATACAGGCAAAGATTGGCAGAAGAAAGAAATAAGGTACGGGTACGCATAAGAGGACAATGCTCACATTTTCTCCATGATATGGATACAAAGTGATAGGTGGAAACCCTTGGGCCCACTGTCCTGATCTCGAGAGCTTCATTGTCTGTATACCAGCACTGATCTGATGAACCGGCCAGCGGGCGTTGCTGCCAGCTCACAATGAGTTTAGAGGGGGGATCTCAGAATAAGACGGCACTAATCATGCGGGAGTCGGCTAATCAACGTGCATCTTGCGCCTACATTGTCTCTCGCTTCGACCTGTTGCTTTCTTGCCGTAATTGCTTTTGCGGTGCAAGTGCCCGCTAACAGTCTTACTTGAACCGTGAACGAGAGAGAGAGGGGAGAGCGCTCCCTCCAGGTCATTGTTAACCTATGTTGGTTTAAATTTAGAGACTCTTGTTCAACCTTGCAGGCAGCTTTTCTGCCCTGGAGCATTTATTTGGCTGGCTTGCTTTTTTTTTTTTTTTTTTCCTCTTATTTCTTTCTGTCCCTCTCTCACTTATGCGCGCCCACCAGATCCGTGTTGTACGTGTTCTGCGTAGTACTTACATGGCTGTACTCCGCTCCCAATGGAAGATGAGGAATGAGGAAAAAACAACAACAACAAAAAGATCAGGTGACAAGGATTATGACTTCTCATGCAACGTTCGTGGAGCCGCTCTCAGGAACCAATTCTCCTTGCAGTATAGGCAGGTGTGGAAAGACCACGCCTGTGGACTCCCTCTCACGGTCCTCCTGAGTAGAGTCCCCGGCAGCAATGTCAGTCAGGCTGCCGGGTATCTGCAAGCCTTGTATACTGACGAGCAGCCGTGAACACGCCCGCCATTCTGTGTCCGTGTCTTGCATATTTCTACCTAATAAGAGTGCTGTTGTAACCTTGAGTAAGATGATAGTCCCGCGCGAACTGTTACCCAACCTGCCAGCACATGCACGGCTTCTTTTTGGAAGAGAACAAGATTGAGCCTCTTCATGCGCGCCTGAGGGCCTGCATTCGTATGTAGGCCCTATACCTACCTCGGTGATTAGAAACGCACAGGCTTGGCTTCTTCATGGGATATTTGGATTCTATACAGTGATACTGTAAGGCATGGCGTATCGCTTTCTCACCATTTTCTGGTTGGGTTTAGAGTTTTCGGGCCCAGCCAGTGGCCCTTACGCATTCACCACCTCCCCGGAGTCGTGACCAAGGGGTTCCGGGACTGTCGCCGGGAAACACTTTAGTCTCCATTTGAGCATAGACAGCCCCTATGTAAAGGCGGCGTGTAGATTTTTCTTTCGGCAGGAACGCGGTACAATGACATGGGTATGCCAACTTTTCTCTGGCTGCTCCGTCCCACTGTCCCTGCACTTGACCCTGATGTAGGTACGACCTTCCCGTTGAGCCGCGTCCTTTCGACGTTATCTGTACGTATCATGCGGCTTGAATCTGTCCCCGATATTTGCGGTGAGCGAGAGAGCATCTCAATAATATTAGATATAGCGTTCGGTATATCCTAGTTTGCGAACTAACTAATAGCTGTGTCTAGCTGTGTCTTTGGGGTAGTGGTCTATCGAAGGTGTTCGTCGATAGTACTAGCCGTATGTAATCTTGGTTCACCCAATAAGTCGGCAAAACCATTGCGCTACCGGCGGTAATGTCCGTCCCGGGACCACACGTACGACGTCCATGTTTACATGTTTTCTCAATGCCGATGATGACGATGACGATGATGATGATCTGACTATGCGACACGCCCTACACGTAAGTCGGCAAAACAAAGCGCAAGTCAGTCATATAGTCAGCTGGGCGATCTCTGTTCCTGCAGTAGTATACGCAGATTCAGAGTTACGGGGAAACGTATGGATTCTTCAAAATTGCCTGGGTCTTGCCGGTTCGGTAGGGGGTCCAACCGACGGACCACATTAATCTCCGTCTGCAGGAACATGGCGCTGAAGCTCCAAATCTCCAGGCTGCGTGCTGCATACTGCAAACAGTAGACCAGTGGCTCTGCCGAGCGATCGACGATATGTAATGGAAGCATCATGCTGGCAGTCTACGAATCTTGCACTTTTTGGTGTTTTGGAGTCGCATGTCTATCGTGAGGCGGGCAGGCCCATCCAAGCCTGAACAGTGTTCTTCCCGAGTCAAAGCTTCAGAGGATATGCCGTATCATTCACTTTCAGTGTAGCAGCACGCATGCGGTACACCGGCAAAGATTACTGGATCTCCAACGCATGATTTCTGCTCATGAATCAGTGAGCCGGTATCTAGCTGTCATCATCGCTGGGGCTGACAGCTGGGTGAGTATTATCGGTTAGGTATATCTCAAAATTTCTGCATACTCCAGCAGGGCTTACAGCGTGGTGTGGGAAATGCCGGTGCTTTTCCTCGCCGCTTTAAAGTTTCTGGCAGACGAATAGACAACTGCCAGTGTCAAGCATGTACACAAATACGCACGATGCGGAATTCGATGGGAGAGCGGGAGGGCGAAAAAGACCAATGGTTCCTGGATGCTTTGTTTTCCAGATGAGTTCTACCCGACCTACGATCCTTGTTTCTCGCACCAAGCAGCATAGGAGCATGGGGGGTCCCATGCCATGGCTCGGACCCTAAAAGTCATTGGGCCAGCAGCATCCCTGCGGCTTCTCATGAGACCCTGTCAATGTGAAACAAGCCTGGCGCAATGCCTCAGAGTGCAGCTAGTTTCCCAGATATCGGCGCTAAGCTGTTGCCAGGTATTCTGGCGTCCATGTCCGTGTCCTCCCAGCCATCCCATCCGTTTCCTTGAATGCGACTAGCACCATACGGGAGGACGCGCATATTCCCTACATATTCCCACGATGATGGACCGCACACTCCGCCAAGTTGCGTCCGAGTCAGTCGTGGGCCTTTCGCTGATCAGCTCTTGCATTTGTACCAGCCTCATGGCGGCACTGGCGATGATGGAAGCTTGCAGCAGCCCGGCAGCCAGGCACACTGTCCCGTCGTCCATTCGGCTGGCAACGATGGAATACGATTTCTCATAAGTGGCTTTCCTCAGATTAACGACATAATGTCCCAGAGACTGGTCTGCCGATATGACAAAGACGAGTCATTATGATAAATGCGCTACTGGACGAAAGTCAATGCGAGACTGGAAGAAGAACAAACCAACGGCCGGTCAGGCTTGTGGTACCCAGTGGTCACGCAATTCCAGTTGCTCAGCGGCATAGAGAGCTTTCTTTTTTTCATGCAAGCCCGTTCGTTGCAACCATGATCCAAAGCCAGGCTATTCAATAGGTAGTGCCAGGTAGCAATAGAGTCGTTCAACGGCAGCCACTACTTTCGAGTGTTTCTCTTAGCCGGTATTTACTTTTTTGTCGCGACGGATCATCAATGCAATCCATTGGTACAATGTTCCTGGTCCGCTGAGGCCGTAAGATAAGCAGGACGAAGCACCTACCTTCCTATCCAGGTATTTCGCGCCCGAGGATTGACGTATGCGGGGTACTGCTGGTCAACCGTACGAGAAGTGCTCTATTCAAATAGAAGTTCTATTTTTTGTCTTTGGTTGATGACGGAAATGATACAATCCGCCCAGAGCCGGTTTATACGGGGAATCTATTCCGGGTAGCAGAATCAGGTGATGATTTTCTGATAGGTCAAAGCTGCTGGCTTGCTTCTAACCCACGGGTGACGGCTGATGCCCGCAGCTCGCAGAGCGGAAAGCAAAAAACACACACGCACACACACCAGCAATCAGAAGAAAATGGGGCCGAGGGCGCCGGAACTTGACATCACCAGAGCGGCGGCAGGTACGCCGCCCTGCCGGAAGGGTGGCAGCAAAGAAGAGGGCCTGTTTGATCACCATAACCAGCATAATCCGAAACTTGAAACCATCTGGCGATGACATCGCGCGTTGGCGCGAACTGGCTAAGGGGGTTACGTTGTAGGAGGAAGCAGTCGAGACAAGAGACAAGAAAAAAGTACTGCACTAGCCAGCCCGCTCTCTCAACTTGGACCACATCTACTTCGCTTGCCTGATCGTCCCGCCACCCTTGCATGAACTTCTCGATCTGGTGTTCAAGGCTCGTAAGTTTTGGAACAAGGCTATCCTTTTACCCCCCGAACTCTCTTGATTCCTGCCTTCTTGGATCCGAGGAAAGATTTGTTGTGACATGCGCACACATGGAGAGGTGGGATTGGACTGCAACCATGCCGCTTCGTATTCTTTTGATGACGAGCTTTGGCAAGGGAGCTGGGTAGCCAAGCTGGGCAAGGTGACATCGTCGCTTACTGCAAAACTCCTCCGCAATTTCGCGCAAGACTGTCGGTCTGCGAAACCTCATCGGCAGTGAAGGGTGTTGCTGTTTTTGTTTCCCCCACTCTATTACTAGCATGGCCCGCCTAAATCCGCTACATGCCATTCGCTAAGTTTGTAGGGAACTTGGGGGAGGAACAATTATCCCGTGATACATTTTGATGGAGCGACACACACACAAACGCGCACACATAATAATGTAGACCAAAATCCCGTCAGGTACGGATTGAATTCGCAAGTCCCGGAGATCAGCGATTGGGTGTTACAGCTCTAAAAACAAACCTCCTATTCGGCTCCTCACTGTTGCTATTCTAGAACTCATGACCTCTGTGATGTGTTTCTTGGTACGCGATGCCTATCTGTTTCGTGCGACGGAAGACCCTATGGAACAAAGCCAGCCGGGCGTTACGCTCGGTACGGTAGATTTGACCAACTGACAATTGAATTCGCTATCAAAGCAGTCAATGGGCAATCGGTCGCTATGCATACTGGACCTAGCCAAAGGCAAAAATCCGCCCGCCCGCGTCCCGAATAGCTGTCTGCCATCCCAATTAAACATGCTGCTAGCGCCCTTGAGGTCGGATATCACTGAAGTGTCTTGTTTCACATCAGCTTTTATTTTCCCGCCGACTTTCACTAAGCTTAATTTTCCTGTCTCGTTGACTTTGTGGTGCTTAGATTCCTTGCAGCAGCCAATGAGGCCGCGGGGAACCTGCGTATCGCTTGTGGTGGTCGAACAAGGAGAGCTCTTCAGGCCGGTGATTGGTCACGTCAGATTCTGTTTTTCCTTTTTCTCCCACTCCCCCATATTGGCTGCATCAATGCCTTGGGCTGCTGTGGGTGACAACGCACGCCATAAATAGAATACACCTACATTAAACCTAGCCCAGCCATTCCATTCTTCAACGGGCGGCCAGTTCCATACATGATATCGATTCGATCCAGGCATCTCTGTACGCCGCCGGCCGCCTTCCCCAAGACCTGCTTCCCCGCTGCTCGGCCGCATACTTGATGACCTGGCGGCTCTATAGCTAGCACATTAGCCACATCATCGTCGGCATTGGACGGGAGGCAGAGAGGCAGGAAAATGCACGCGCCAGACTGATCACGGGCACACTTCAGAGTCTCCATTCGCCATGCAGACGATTGGACGTAACGTGAATTCTCCAAGTGCCAGCCCCATGGCTGGGAGGGGAAGCAGATGGGAAAGTGGTCCGCCATCGCCAATCAAGATCGAAGTCGTTAGATCTGCATTAACTCAATTTTCATAGATGTGATGCAGCCAGTAGTACGGGTAGAGCTTGAAGCTTATTCGTTCGAACATCTTGTTGACGATGTTGACGTTGTCAACGGGCATCAATGTGTGCGATATCGCAAAGTTTGGGTTCCCATCATGGCGGCGCTTGCCTGCCTCCCCGGCCCCCGTTCCCTTCCCAAGATGGGTATTGGGTTCAATGACATGAGCAGACTACGGTTTCAGGATCTTGAGGCTCTTTTTCTCGCTCAGAATTGGAATACTGAGTTTCGTCTGGGCCCCATTGAACCGGTACAGGACGTGCATTTGATTCGGAAATAAACCACTTTTTTTTTTTTTTTTTTTTCCAATATCGGCAGCCACTTACGAGCTTGATCACCTTGCCAAGGCGCATATGCGTTGAGGCGATACATGCTACTATAAACACAATATAGAGACCTGCAGCAGTGGAAGTAGACCTTGATGAGAAGTGGGCAAGGCAAAGTGAGGTACAGATGTAGGTACCAAGCCATCAGACATGCTGCTGTTGCACACCTAGGTATGGACCTCGTCACGAGGCTACATGCTTCATTCACTGCACTGCAGATCCACTACTTGGCTTGGATTAACAGCACATTAAGCGCAGGTTTGTTTGCGACTTTGCATCATTACCGAGTATTAGCAGCATACCACTGCAGGTGACAGACAAAAATCCTCCGAAGGGTGGAGTTGATAGTCGTTGCAGCTGCTAGCTGTTCGAGCTTGTATCGTAGCAATAGCTTCTTCCCAGCTCCTAATTATAAATCGAAACATGAAAGGTCTGCCACCGGTGTCCATTATCGCCATCACCCTCGCACCGTTCTTGCCTCACTGCCCCGGATCGTCGGGAGATGCCTAGGCTGCGTTGGGTGCAAGGTGACAGTCGCCGCCCGGCAAGGGTAATCAACCACCGTCCAATGCGACGTTGAAGCGAGATCTACCCTTCCCTCTAGGAGAATTATTACAGAACTTGAAACGCCATTTTAGTGATGGGCTAAGATGTCGGCGAATTCTTTTGTTGAAACAAACCATGGTAATCCCAGCGCTGCTCAGCGGAAGTAGTTCGTCCACCCGTTGTGATGGCAGCCCGTAGTCGGATTCGAGCATAGCTCGCTCGCGCTCTCGTCGAGGCTAGCCCTCACTTCGTCCAACACGAGACCTGTCCATCTGTCGGACCCCTCGAGGCAAATCGACATACCGCCGGCCTGTCCGTTCGTTCGTTCCTCGCTTGCGCCATCAATTTTCTTCTTCCTCTCATCCGGGGTTCATTCTTTTGCTGCTGCTGCGAGTATGTGCGCAAAGCAGGGCCAAGACCCTGAGTAGAGCACTGATTGGTGTGCCTGAATCATGCAGAAGAAGGGCCGACATGCAGGTCTTGAATCCAGGGATAGGCCATCGTCACTTTTTTTTGGGGGCCCTGGCTGGTACCTACATACTCGAAAACAACCTGCGCGAGTCTCTTTCTCCTTTGCTCGGCCCATTATGATACATAAATCAGATGGCGCAGGCGAGCAGGCAAGCAAGCAGAGGCAGGTACATTACGCGCACGCTCGGAAAAGATGACAGATGAAAATGCCATGCGGTTGCTCTACGATCCCAACAACCTCCCCACTCTTCCCATATAAGTAAGGTACGGTGGTATGCAGGAAGCTGGCATTGTCTGAAACAAGACGCCAGTCCGCTTCTGGTCGTTGCTCCAGAAGCTACGCGACCCTCAACCCTCAAGGCTCCCTGGACTTTGCAACTTTCCAACCTCGACGACGACGCTACCCTAGCCAGGAACCTGAAACAGGCACAACCTCGTCACAGCTTCTTCTAGAACGCCCTCTATATTGGGTAAAGTCCTCCCAACCTACTGCTCTTGGCCCTGCTCGCAGCCTGTATTTGGCTTCCTGAGACAATCCCGCATGGCCCGCCCAACCTAATCCGACCTTGACTCGACCCGTCCTTTTCTGCAAGTCCCAGCGTCTTAGGTCTCTTCGGTCGTAGGGTCCGTCCGTGAGGGAAAGAAGTGTGATGTTGGTTGTAACTGGATTTCGACATCACGTCCGGCGCTGCACCGCACCGAAGCGGCCAAGACGGCCCACCCACTGCGCTACTTTTCTCCTCAGCCCAATATAGCGACTATAGCGTCGATACGCATCGCTTTGGTGCGCGCGCTCGTCACAAAGCCCCCAGTCTAGGAGCCCGTCTGAGATTAATTACGTGCATCCCCGCCAGCAACCGCCATGTAGTCTACCAGCTATAGAGGGGTGGACAGAAGGGGAAGCCCCTCCCAACACCGAACCCAGCACGCTTAAGCGGCCAGAGAACAGGAAGGCATGACAGCGTCCCGTCGCCTGGGAAATGAAAGTCAAGAAGGCTATTTCCCGTTTTCCCCCATCTCGGCAGCCGTAAGCCGGATTTTGTTCAGGCTGTTGGACGTCCCGTTTCTTCGTCCCGTACGAAACCATACACTATGATACTTCGTTGGTTGGCCCAAAGCAACATCCATCACATGGCACCGTCGGAGAAGAGCCAGTTTTAGTCTATATCATCAACCCCTTCTTTGCTCGAACCGGCAGGTGAGTAGGGGACAGCTGCAGCTTGCATATCTGCAGCTTGTCTGCTTCGCTAGGACTCCTCCCACCCCTTCAGATGCATTCAGTTCGGCCGACGGATAATATTCGTCTCTTCCTTCCCCTCCCTCCCTACCTACTTCGTGATGTGATGCCCGTTGCCGCCGCCGTTATTGACTGACGTTGGGCGGCTCGCAGGGCCCCTGTGATCTGCGTGTTTCATCTTGTCCATTGGCATCATTATCCATCTTTAAGGCTTTTTTGGGCTTAGACAAAACCGCGAGTTCTGCGTTTCATCTTTCGATCTAGTACCCCATCGCACATCCACTTTCCATGTACGAATGGGCCTTTTAACCCTCGAAGCCACGCAGCCACGCAGCAACCAGGGATCGGCATCGCAAGTTCAGGGCACAGAGGGAGAAAGAACCCTTGGGGGGTGGTTGGTGGTTGGGGCGGCACCTCTCTCTCTCTCACCCTGTTCTCCTCTTTCTGAGGGTATCACCTGGTGGATTCCTCTCGAAACAATGATTAGCGAGGTTTCTTGAGTTGCCGCCCACGTTGTCTAATACGTACTTTGTGCTGACGGCCCACGGTATGCATACCGGCGAGTGAGTGTCGTCTTCTCTGCTCCTCTTCCCAGGATGCTGTTTCTAGAAGATGTGGGGGGCCATGCCATGCCATGGGAACATCATGACGAAGTAAAGGTCATTCGTTCGTATGTACACACTTGGTCGGTACATCTCTGGTTGCTTCTTGCTATCACAAGCCCTGATCCGAGCTCCTACGACACGAACTGTACAGGCTGGGTTAAGTTCGTGTTCTTTTCCTTTTGCCCATGTGCGTCATTCCTCGGTTTGCTCGATACTCCCCATGCCCTCTTGCCACTTCGTTTTCATGTGGCGTCCTGACATCGTATGATAGCATGTCGAGGTCGGATGCAAGAAGCAAGCAGCTAGGGCAAAAGCCTTACCTCATAGTCGCCGCTGCCCTCTTCGCCTCGCCCTCGCGTATGGACCACTAGCCCACTTCAACGAAAAGTAAAAATGTGGCAAGCTCCTTTGACGAAGGTATTCTAGACCTGACTTACCCCTGGTGGATGTCATCAACAGGACTAAACCCGGCTGCGTTGTGGTACACATGGTAGAAATGCCACTGCCGCCGGGCTACGGAAGACATACCGGGGCCCATCATCCCACCGTTCTCAGCGGATCGACCTTCTGAAACAGCTAGGACTAGGTCTTTTTCCCTCCCTCTGGAGTCTGATCTTTGGCTCGCCTGCTGGCTCGGCGGGTTCTTCCATGCTCATAGGTCGATCACTGGTAGAGGTAGCCCAGGGATAATACCTGTCCTCGGGCTTTTTCTTTCTTTAGTCTGCATGAATCCCACTCGTGGTAGTCTGGGAGAGGACTTACTGTTCTGGCTAACCTTGTATAGTCATACCACCGTGTGTTCTGGGCCTGGTCTCCTTCAACTCCGCCAGTCCGGCGTATAGTCCGGTCGTCGGGGCCCTATATGCAAGGTACATCACATCACACATCCAAACCTTCGACAAGCCGAACGTGGTACCGAGCCCAGTAGGGTCCAGCATGCCTTGGTAGTGAAGATAGGACCCTTAATATGGATGTTGTTTACGACATCATGCTAGGCATTTTAGTAGCATTTCTTGCGTGCCGAACCAAGGCAGTCCGTCGGCAGGTTGGTGATGCCAGGTGCCGGAGCAGGGCCCAGGCCTCTCTTCCACGCCACGCTACTGATTAACTATGACACCAGCTGAACAGCCAAGTCTTGAATGTTCGCCGCCCGTTGAAGGATCGGCTAGCCACCCTCGGTACGCCGCCGATGGGAACGGTCGTGGTGGTGGCGTAATTACGTACTATCAATTCACCTCTGATGCAACGCGCTCTCGTGAAAATGGCACGATGATCGAGCCCTACGACGTAGTTGCAACTGTACGTAGATGGATAGACACTGACTTGCATGATTCTTTTCCTCAAGCCTCTGTCCGATGCTATTAAGTCTGAGGTCATCGTTCGGGAATAGCAAACAGCAAGAACGGAGAAGAGTCGGACTTCGAGTCACCAGCGGACTGGTTGGGATGACGATATGACTCGCTGTTAGTGGTGAGAAAGACCAATCTTTGGGTTTCTCGGACCGTATGCCTGCCCCCTTCCCATGCTACATTATGCTATAGTAATCGTTGTTGTGGGTGGGCAATATACAATAATCCATGTTTGAGTTGTCTGTCCCCCTTTCCCTGCTTGCCTGCCTTCCTCTCGTCTGTTGTTTCTCGAACGGGAGGGAGTCGTCATGCTTGTCCTGTTCCGAATACGTTCGGTTTTGGGCTTTATCAGGGGGCAATGGGAGGGATAACTTCGAGGGAGGGATCATGCCACCATTTTCCAACAGGAATGCATCCAAACTCCATCTTACTTGGTGGCCTCTTTCCGTTAGGTAGAGTTCTGGGGTAGTCCCTGTATAGCCCTGGCCTGTCATGCCTGCCCCCTAACCCCTGGTTGAGTATGGGAGCCGACCTCGTTCCTATAGAAATTGTGTATGTGTATCGGATTGTCAAAGGAAAGAGCAGGCGGGTGGACTCTGCCCAAGATCTTCTGAGGGAGGGGAACTCGCGCAGAGGATCTATCGGCTGTAGGCCAGATCTGACTTCTGAATGTTGATTGTAGTATTGTTTCGCTCCCTTTTGTTCGTTCTCTTCTTCGGATGGTGTAGTATTGCCCGCTAGGTTTGCCGAACAACCGACGTTCTATTCATATATATTCTCACGAGGTATTGCGAGTCGTATCTCTGTGCGTAGAATTTCAGCGTCTCGTGTCCGGTGTGCCTGACTAGTCCGACCAGCCGGGGTCCTACACGGAAAGGGGAAGGCTTCGAGAACCATGACGAACATTACAAGAACAAAAGCATTGGCCAGATCGGAGAGACGGCACTTTGGCTGTTGACTACTTCCGTTGGCTTGGGATATGATGGGACGACGATCTTGATCATCCCGTTGTCTGCGACACTGGTCTGAGTAAGAACCAATATGATCTAGGGGAGGCAAGAATATCACGGTGGCGGGGAGCGAGTCGTAGGAAATGGCTTGTAGAATCAATGCTCGACAGTGGCGTGTATGGGCAAGTTGTGTGGTGAACGGATTTGTGTCATGGAGGTTGCTGATTACCACCTCAGCGTGCAGTGCTCAATGGGTCGCCGTAAATGCGTATGTGCTGGAGAAGTGGCGAACGTCTAGTCCCCTTGCTTCCAGATGGGGAGAAAGGGGTTGGTCGTTGATGTTGTTACGGCTTTGTCGAAACGGGCCTTGTAGTGAAGGCACGATGGTAACACCAATCCCGACAGTACTGCTGCCACGACATAAAGTAATACGCAGAGTATAATACGCGACTTCGAGAGAATATCGTATATGAGACCATTCTGAAATTAGACACATACAAGGCAATAGAGATCTGCTATGGAGTGATAATAACATTTATTGCGAGCTACAGGACGTAGCAGCTTGAACTCGCATTCGAAAGGTCAAGAATCAATCAGTCTACTTCACTTAGAAAAGCAAAATAAGAAGCCAGAGAGCGTCTAATTATGGTAAAAGACGCTCGGTTACAATTGAACCCTTCCAATCTTACGGATACGACTTGGCCTCGTGGCAGTTGTAGATGGACGCGTCGTGTGTCCACGTCTATTGTGGCCCATGAGCCTTGTGGTGAGATGTCATCGAGGTATACGTATCTGTATCACAAAAGCTCACATGGCAACACGTTACAGAGCCAATATACGCCCAGAAGCAGTATAGTGAGAGGAGAGGGTTATGAGGGCAGTAGGGGGTTTTACCTCCCAGTAATTATGGACGGCTCTCGCCTGACAATTCATCAGGAGGCGATCTGTAGGTGATAACTTTGGCACACATATACCAACACGACTGACAAGAACCGTTTCCCTTTCCATGACAGTCTGGGTTGGTTGAGCAATGTTCCAAAGCTTTCGTTTCCCCGATTGCTACAACTCGTCTTGGCCGGGCAGACTCAAGTAGTAAGATATCCCTTTTCGTAAATCCCAGTAAAAGGGTATTGTTGCAGCCGAACAGCTAAAATGCCAGTACGTTCGTGGACGAGCATGAATAGTTTAGATGAGTGGGCTTATAGACAGTACGATCCGGCAACTTCATTGCATAAATATATGTCTCCATGAAGGAAATCAACCAATCTAATATCACTTTTCAATTCTCCTACTCCAGACCAGAAATATCATAGCCAGCATACGTTCGCGTAGTTCCTTGAATTTTTTGTTACCTCCCTAAACCTCCTTAGTTATCATCATCGTCATCATCACTGCCGCTGGACCACCCCTCCTTGTACGCTTCCGCGACCTCCGCAAGCTCATTGCCGATGTCTTCCCTGTCCTCGAGCCCGATGGAGCGGACGACGGTGGTGCGCAGCCCTCGCAGTCTCGCCATGACAGACGAGTCCGTCGACAGGGTAGTCCGCATGGAGACGGGGTCCCGTCTCACGGCGCCCTCTTTGTCACGGAAGATGCGGGGGTAGCTGTCTAGCATGGGATAGGCGAGGCTCGATTGGTATCTGGAAAGAGTTAGGAAAGTCAGCACATATATGCAATTGCTTTGAAGGGAGACACGGGTGTAGGCAGTTGGTTGGAAGTTGCCGGGACGGGAAAAGGGGGACTCACCGATGAGACTTCTGGCGTCTTTGAGCACGGCCATATCGATCCTCGTCATTCGCATCATCATCCTCTTCGCGACTTGCAGCCTTGATAGCATCATCACCTCGCGCCGTCTCGAGCTGAGAGAAGAGATGTGCTTTCTTCCGACCATTGCTGCGGGCGGCTGCGATGGCAGCACTACCCAAGTTCTCATCGAGGGAAGAGAGGTCCACATCGAGCGGCTTTACCCGGTTCTGTCCTCCAGCAGTATCATCCTCATCCTCGTAGCTCATCTCGTTGAGACGTGAAATGAGATCGCCGCGGCCCGAGAGGATCTGCATTCCCGTGCCTTCGCCCCCTGCTGGAGCCTGCTGCTCCACGGGACTCATCTGCAGGTTCGCGATGGTCTGCTTGCCGAAGACGTTCAGCATGTCCGTCACACTGCCCATTGTGAGCGAGTTGGCCCGGTCATTGGACTTCAGCCGCGTGTAGAGCGAGGTACTCTCCATGGCCGCGTTGAACAGGGCCGTCACGTTCCAGGCCGAGGCCTTGTCCAGGACCACGCTCGAGGCCAGGGACCGGGAGGGAACGGAGAGCGGGATCAGAAGGGATACTTGGGAAGAGAGTTCGGCAATCGACCTGGCCTTGTTGGTAAGGCGAAGCAAGCGTTTCTCCTGGCATATACATCAGTACTGCGAGGTGACAAGTGAGGGGAATAAGGGGTGGTGGGATGATGAGTACCCTAGGGATGCCAGCGTTGGGCTCCTGCAGACCCCAGACCCAGATAGGGGTCTTTCCGTACTCGTCGCGCATGCGCTCGACGTACTTGGCGGCAAAACCGCCCCAGGCGTCGTCGATGCCGCTCATGATCTGGACGCCCTGCATCTGGTCGGCCTCCTCGATAAAAGGACGCAGGTCCCGGTCCATGAGGTCGTGGTCCTTGTCGAGTGACGCGAAGAGCTCCTCGCCCATGGACCACTTCTCGAACGGCATCAGCGTCGAGCCCAGCTCGTACTCGTTGAGCTGCACGATGGAGCGCGGGTGGTAGAAGACGCGGCTGAAGTCGGACCAGTACCGCACGTTCTGGGTGGTCAGCTCGGGGGCGGCGGTACCCGTGTCCAGGCTCTCTTGGTACGCGCTCACGTCAATGGGCTGCTGTTTCTGGACGACCGTCTTTCCGTTCCTGCCATTGGAGAAGAAGTGTCAAAAATTGCCGTTCTTCCATTTTTTATTTCATTCAGGAATACATGCTGACGCACCATAGCGCCGCAGGGGTCTCGGCGTCCTGATCCTCGTAGAGCGCATTGATCTTCCTCATGGAACCAAAGCCGCCCTTTAGATCGTAAATCACGGTCCGAGGCATGAAGGTCTCTGTGCCATCGGCGCCAAGGCCGGGCCTGAAGTGGACGTCATGGTTGACGGGCGACTCGCCAGCATCGTCACCGAATGTGAAATAGGATTCCTACTGTGGTCAGAAGCAGTATGTACCGGACGGCGGGTAGACGAACGTACTTGTGTATTCCAGAAATGGGTGGCTAGATAATTGCTCTGCTGCCCCAGCTGCAGGGTGATTATTTCATGCATGGCGCGGGGTCATCAGCAGCACTGTGGCGCATATAAACGTCAGCCGGGGGATTCTTGATGATGTAGTGTAGATTGTTTGAGGCTATATACATGATTCCTTAACTGGAGATTCTCCAACGATCCCGGTTCAATTGGCGATGCTCCGTCTTCGTGAGAAGGGGAAGCTTATTGATCGATATGGAAGTACAATGAGCAGGGTTTTCGGTTTTCAACGCGAGCAAGCAATTGATTGACGTTTTGGCGGCGGCCACTTATGCAGAAGCCGGGACTGCCCGCATTTTGAAGCCCATTGATTTAGGTAGAGTCCATTAAAGCTTCTTCTCTGCACCGCGTGCCACCACCGAACCCTTGTTAGCGCATCCACCGCCTCCCGCAGTGCCGAACAACAAACAACACATCATTCGAACTTGACAACTACTACTACCTACACCTTCAGTCGGTGTGTTGATTTGGTCGTAGGTACTGCCTGCTGCAGAACCTCATCTTCTCATCGTCCTCCCTCACCTTGCCACCTTACACTGCAACAAACTTCCAATTGAACCATACCGGCATCATGTCTCAGCAGCCGACTTACCAGGCGGCACTGGCCCAAGAGTGGGAATCCTTCAAGGCACCGCCTGCGAAAGAGACTGCCACACCCCCAAGGCCGGAGACAAAGCACCTGTTCACCCCAACCTCAACCTGCCAAAAGACAAACCTACCGTCATCGTCTTCCTAAGGCACTGTGGCTGTCCATGTAAGTCTACTCATATGCCAACTTCATTTTGCTTGGACGCTGCTTTCCTATCTCTCATTATACACCTCCTTGCTCGCGTGATAGTTCACGTCTTTCATCTCATCCTCACAAGCTACCCCTGAAAAGACGAGGTCCACTCATTATGCCCGCCCCTTCCGAACAAAACTACTTCATTTCCTTATATGATCATGAAGCAGCTCTACTGACACGCACACGGTCCACCAGTCGCCGAAAAGGTCTTCAAGACCCTGACGCACCTGTCCTCGCAGCACAAGAACGTGCACTTCGTCGCCGTGTCGCACTCTAGCCCCGAGGCGACGGAGCGGTGGGTGATCCAGGTGGGCGGCAACTGGGACGTCGAGGTGGTCATCGACCACGAGCGTGAGCTCTACGCCCAGTGGGGGCTGGGCATGTCGACGACGTGGCACGTCCTGAACCCGCGCGTCCTCTACCAGACCCTGCAGCTCGGCAAGACCGAAAACATCTGGAACCGCCCCACCGAGAGCGGCACCCGCTGGCAGACGGCCGGCGCGTTCGCCGTCGCCGCGGTTGCGGACGCCGCCGACGAGGAGGAAGGCGGCGGCAAGGTCACCTGGGCTCACGTCGCGGGCGCGGCCGATGACCTGCCCGACTTCGCTGCTGCTTTGGGTACGCTCGGGGTGCGGGCTAAGATGCCGCCCAAGCCCGTCCCGGAGGAGCCGTCTGGCGGGATCCCGTAAATGAACGAGGAAGCGGAGAACCAAGGGCGCAAGGCACCACCCATTGGATGACCGTAGTTACGAAAAAGAAGGTAGCGAGGGAAAGTTGGCTTAATGAAGAGACGCTATTACTGTATGATCTTATTGTTATATAGGTTTTGGGACCGCCGGATAACCTACAATTCTATAACCAAGTCTAGCCACAGAAACCAGAGCAGTTAATGATGACTATACGACACAACAACAGGAACATGGATTGGTGTTCTTACGAATAATGAGAGCTGTGGTTGTTTGGCATGCACTGTCATCCATGAGAGGATTTTCGAGACCATGCGCTGAGATATACAACGAGGAATGCCGTGAACTTGACAAACCTTCAAGACAAACAAAGTAACTATCATACAGTTACATGATTTGGACTATACGTGGTACCTCAGAGCAATAAGCTTTCTCCTTGATACTGACCCTCACTTCGACCAGTATAGTTGAAAGCTTACCTACGATCTGTTTTTCCGAGACAAGGTGAGCATTTGTTCGTCAGTGGTATATCATTCATAAATAATACAAAAATAATTGAAACTTCTTGTTGCCACCTTTAGTCACTTGCTGCTTGCCTTGAACCCCATTGCCTCTCGACACGTCACGACGTACCATAGTATATATCCTGACAGGCTACTGACAAGATGGAAATCCTCTTTGCAAGATCGCTTGCCACCAATCACCCATTGGACAGTGCCAGTCACACGACAGTTGCAGATCCAACGCCAGAAGCACCGCGCATATTCCATCGGTTCCCAAACCTACCTCCGGAGCTGAGAGGCGCGATATGGGCAGCAGCAGCACGCAATGCCTTCGCGCTTTATCATTCCATGACCGAAAAAAACCCGCGGTTGTTCTGCTTACACATCCGACCGTTTCCCGAGCAAATTTATATGCCTGTCGACCCCAGGTTGGACTTCAAGGCTGCCGAACAGAGACTCATCAAGGGACTCATGGCCCTCCTTCTGGCCAGCAAAGAAAGCTCCCACCAGAGCAAATGGACGATCCGAAGATACCAGAAACAAGAAGAACAAGATCGACAGTTACCAATGCTGGGTCTCTGGGGATGCACTAATCGTGGCTCTCCCATGCGGCAGCTGCTGATGCCACGGAATGACATCCTCTGCATGCAGCATTCCTTGATGTATTTTGCTGTACGTCGCGCCCAACTCGGTAGGTTTATTGCATCGACCGGTCGGCGTCTACACCACATCTTGATAGGGATAGACCAAGCCACCACGATGGATCATCAGCAGACAGAAACCCTGCTTCAGCGTGTACCGCATCTGGAAACCTTGTACGTCGACGTGAGTCTGCTGAGGGTTAACATGTTCCCCCACATCATCCCCATAAACACATGCCAGCTTCATCATTATGATTACAATGGGAACATGACCTGGTTATGCGATCTTCCGCCAGTTCTACCGTCAGAGAACGATGAAGAAAGCGTCGATAGTCATGGTGAGGTGGCCGATGACGACGTTGCTGAGGGCGCTGGCAGCAGCCAGGGGCCAACACAGGAGGGCGAAGGCGCAGTCGACTACCACCGTATTCTCGGCCGTCTCCGTCCTGGGACATTCCAGACTTTTTGGACATTATGTGGCAAATATGGAGTTACTATACGGTTTGTGGCACGGACTGGGTGGCATGCAAAGCGATTCCGCTACGATGAATTTTGACTCGAAGCTGCAAGACCACTCCAGAAGCCCTCACTTTCTTCCAGTCCGCACGCAGTTGGCTCGTCTCGAGTCTTGCCAATAGTGCTGCGTTTATCAAGTCTTCAATACTTTCGGTTGGCTTGCTAGGATGTTATGTCTCGGCTCGGCATCCCGATATGGCCACCTGCAGAAAGAGGGAGGGAGAAGGGAGGATTTGCTTTACTATGAAGGGGGAAGGGGAAGCAGGAGTCATCGGATCCAGGACGGAGAATGTGTATCGAAATGTACTCGTACCCCCAACCACTCAATACATACCTGTGCGTCTTCTCCCCTTCTCACCGTCCGCCTTCGGACAGACTCGCCCGGTTGGACCACTCCCCCGCGCGCATTGTGCTCTTTTGGATACCACCCAGAGTCGTATTGAAGAATTTGGGTTGCGCAGAAAGATGGGAACTGCGTCACGGATGTACACTGACTTGTTGCCCCAGGCCAATCCGAGGGCGAGGAGCATGCATGCTGCGTGGCCGAGATGGTCTTGGTTGGAGCAGCCAGCGGGTAAGAAGATAGGAGTCGAGCAACACATCCCATCCAAAGCCGATGTTTTCCATTATTCCCATTATTCCCATATTCAACCAAGGGACGTTGCAGAATATATCACTGTGGAAAAAGGAATGGCCTGATTGATACCTGGTAAAGGGTGGTGGAATCATTGCAAGCCAAGTGTTGCGGACTGCACGACACACCGTAGTGGTAGTGGTAGTAAGTGGCTTCTGGTCGGTCGAGATGTTGAGCTTGACTGGATTGAGGGTCGGTCCGCCCCTCGTCGGCTCCTTATTCGATCGGGAGAAGCAGCCGGTTTCGGGTTGACTGTCAGCAATGCCATGGCGTGCGGCAAGGTACGTTTAGGTGAGGCCAGCAATAAAGCGGTGTCCTCGGCCCGGCACGTATATGTACGGGAGGGGGAGGTGTCCACGGCTGACAGCATGAACGTGGATCAATTTGATTAATTGATGGAATGAAGTAGCCATGCAAGTACACGGATGTACCTGCCTCCCACAACACTTTCATCGATTGCAGCTGCATACGTGTAGCTGGCTGAAGGTGCGATTTCCATTTGGTGCACTTGTCATCAACCTCTTACATTGATCAATGTTCCATACCTACCTCAGGTTGGCTGGCATCCCTGCATCAGTCACAACAGCGCCAGCCTGCTCTCTTACTGATACACATTCCTGACTCCTCGGCAACAAAACACATGGCCGCTCCCTTGCTTCGGCTTGCATGCCGTCTCCCTCTTGCAATCGGGCCGCCTTCAATTAGATCCTGCCCTCCTCCTGCCGTGGTTTTGTTGCACAGCCCATTGGGCAGCACTCCGACCGAAAGACGATGTGACTGGAACTGACGAGCATCCCTGCCTTCCATGTGAGTCGTAGGTAAGGCTAGTTCCTCGATATGCAGCCTCAACGTGGTTCAAATACCAAATCAACCCGACAACTTGGTAACCGGTCAGGACTCGACCTGCAAACACTCGGGACGGCAAACACCCTGGAGACTACCGGCTGCTGTTCCAAGACCCTAGTGCAGCTTTCCCGACCGCGCTACTGATTCCCATTCTAAAATTGTGTCTATATCGATGCGTGTAAGTGGTGGCGTCGAGGTGGTTGATGAATACATTGTACGTGCAATACATCTATCTACACAGCCTAAGGCCGCCAGCCGTATGCGGGCTGCATCTAGTCAGTCACACATGGAGAGAGCACGATTGATCGTCTTTTTTTCCTTTCTTCCTCAATTTGAGCCCTATCGGGAAAGTTGTTTTCGCAGGCCGTGACCAAACAAGTTCAGCAAGCATACCTCACTGCCAATTCCGCAATACCGGCGGGTACATACGATATCTTGTATGCTTCATTACCACACTCTATATCTGCCCATCTCCTCCTCCTTTCTTGATTGACTCAAACAATTACACCATACTATGGATGTGACAAAAGGTCAATCATATGATGTATAGTTGACTTATCACTTTCTCTCGTCACCGAAAAACGCAAGGAGCAGAGTCGATTCTGTTCTTGAAGCGTCAGACGCGAGATGAGCACACCGTTTTCGCTGCATGCAACGCACACGAGTGTTGCGTACATAGGTATATATCCACGAACGAACATTACCTCCCGACCCCCCAGTCAGCTTACACTAAACTCTCTCACATACACCGTACCATTGAGCCGAGAGACTAGTCGTCAATGTGCATGGAGCGGATATGCTTATTGCCCCGCCGTTTCGCTTCCCTACCTTCTTACGTTGCCATGACTGCCAGCCATACAGTGTTAGGCTTCTCAATCCCGCGAACCCCTTCGCCTCTGATGGGGGTGACTGGTAACGTGTCATGGCCTATTTCACAAGTGTGTGCCCGCCTATTTAAGAACCCGCAACGTGTCGTTCAGAGCATGTGCTTTGGCCCTCGCATAAATACCCGTGAAATCAAATCAGCTAGACTGACGGCTTCCTCTCGTTCTCCTACACAATCTTGTATTATGTCGAGCACTACGCAGGTTCAGATGCTCTTAGACAAGCCAAGGGGTTCGGCAGTTGCTCCAGGCTACCAGCCGAAAGTGCTTCTGGACAACAAGACTCGCAATGTTGAGACCATGGTAGTGGCTGTTGAGGTAGCGTCTTCGAGTGCGGCCCCCAGCTTGCCCGCATCTGTCGGTGGAGAGGACCGACCCATCGCTGTTGGGGGCCAAGGGGACTATATCCGCTTATCAGATGGCCGGCAGATCTTGGACGCTTGTGGCGGTGCGGCCGTAACCTGCCTCGGACATGGCAACCAAGAGGTCATTGAAGCCATGGCCATCCAAGCCAGCCAGCTGTCATATGCGGCACATGGGTTCTTCGACAACAACAGCAGGCGGGATCTCGCCGAATGGTTCAAGGCTACTTCGCAAGGTCACTTCCGAAAAGCTTGGGTGACCAATTCGGGTCAGTGGACCTTCCTTCCTCTTTAGGTGTAAATCATCCGCTGACATTGCTCTTCTATACAAGGTTCGGAAGCGATGGAGGGTGCCATGAAACTTGCTCACGAATACTTCGTGTGGAGGGGGAGCCACAGCGTGTCAATTACATCTCACGCGAAGTGTCTTATCACGGCATCACTCTCGGATCTCTAGCTCTGGGAGGACACTTGACACGACGAGCCCCCTTTGAGCCTCTGCTATTGCCTGGTGTGTACCGTATACCCCCGTGTAACGAATACCGACAACGTCTCCAAGATGAAAGCGACGAAGAGTTTGTCTTACGAAAGGTGTCAGAGCTTGAGAAGGCTTTCCTTGCACTGGGGCCTGAGACCGTAACGGCTTTCATTGCCGAGCCTGTTGTCGGTGCTGCTTCTGGCTGCGTACCCGCTGTGCCGGGCTACTTCCAGGCCATGAAAGCCGTGTGCGACAAGTACGGCGCGCTACTGATCCTGGACGAAGTCATGTCTGGAATGGGACGGACAGGAACGCTACATGCCTGGGAGCAAGAGGGAATTGTTCCTGACATTCAAGCAGTAGGCAAGGCCCTGGCAGGGGGCTACCAACCAGTCTCAGCCATCCTCGCCGGCGACAAGGTTTCCGGCCTGATGGATTCCAAAGGTGTGACCTTCACCCATGGCCACACCTACCAAGATCATCCGCTGGGGTGCGCCACAGCCCTAAAGGTCCAGCAGATTATCCAACGGGACGGGCTGCTCGCCAATGTCCAAACTCAGGGGGCACGTCTGGAGAAACTTCTGAAGGGAAAACTTAGCAGTCACCCCCATGTGGGTAACATCCGCGGCCGTGGGCTTTTCTGGGGCATTGAGCTCGTGAAGAACAAGGCCAACAAGGAGCCTTTCGACGCCCGACTGCAAATTTCGCACCAGATTCACGCGACGGCGCTGGCAGCCCCTTACAACATGGCCATCTACTACGGTCAGGGCTGCGCGGGGGAGAAAAGAGGCGATCACGTCATGCTCATGCCGGCGTATAACTCGACACCTGAGACTATAGAGTTGATGGTTGATACATTGGCTTCTGTCGTGGAGAAAGTTTTTGCGGACTCCACGGTGTTGTCGAATCTGTAAAAAGGGGTTTACACGCTACCTGGGGATGAGTGTTTGGAGTTTCGCTTTTTCCCCTCTGGCCATAGCATATGGCCTTATCAGCTGCGTGTGCTCTTGATGGCTGGGTGATTGCTCGCATGTGTTGACAATTCCGGATAGTTCTTTTCTTGGGTTATATAGTGGTCTGTTGCGTGCATAGTTGGCAAGCACGCCTCTGAATATGAATCTACGTGTCATGTATATACCTGCAAGTCGGTCGTGTCAATAGGCCACAGGCGGCTTACAAGTTGCCCTTCTTCTATTTGCTTGCTGTTCCTGACAGGGCACAATCTATGCTGGCACAAGGGATGTTTGTACTGCAAGCAAACCATGGAAAAACATAATGCTTTTTTCATTAATATGTTTTGTTTGGTTAGCTTTCTCTGCCTACAGTTTAGGCTTTCTGATCTTGACGGATGAGTGCAAGCAAGTGGCCTCAAGCATGCTCCCGCATCCCTTAGTGTTTACATTGGCCTCTCTGGCTTTAGGTGTGTAGCTTATTAGGGTTGAGCAGGTTGAAGAGCGAATTGATGGGACCACATTAGGTAGGTACATATATGTTTGCCTATACAAGTAGATGCCATAACTGATACCGCCTCAAAGTCAATATTTGCATCCACAGGTGGTGAAGAGAAGGAAAACACACCTAGACTCTCTGAATCTCTCCAACCCCCGATCAGTATCCAATGCCAATAATAGATGCAATACGTAATGACGCACAAAAAAGACTGAAGGGGACCCGACCAGTGAAACCTTAGTAAATATTGATGCCCACTATAAGTTAGCCTGCTTCTCCTCCAGTTTTGTGTTTTGCCGTGGCGTACTTCTACCTGCATCTCCCACCAAACCCTCACACTAACCCCCAGTCCGCCCCCGTACAGGTACCAGCAGCTAGCCCGAGGGCATGACGCTAGCGAGCCCAGCGGCACTTTAACAGCATAAAGCAAAAGCGTGTTCTGCCTGCGTTCTGTGCGCTCTCTCCCTCTCTGTGACGCGCGCGAACAGGGATTCGGCTTTTTGGCGAGCGCGATTGATCAGCATTTTTTAAACAAATCGCCCCAATTGCCCATCGTCAGTCAATAAATGCGCACGCCTTCGCATTGATCCAATAAGAGCATCCCGGCCTGGTCGGTTTGGCCATACGAAGACCAACTGTTTACTTACTTGGACAACGTTGCTGGCCTTTTTCTTCCACTCTAGAAGAGCCGCATTCCGTGGTGCTTGTCCGTCTGTCTTTTGTTGCAGAAGAGACCCTCGTCGCATCGCAAAAGCCACCGAGGAGATTTGTTTACTTTTCGCACTGGTGGCCGGCCCTGGTTGTAACCACGGGCCTTGAATCACAGGTAGGTAATAATCAGTCACATCAATCAATCCAGTTGCGCCTCTCTCTAGGATTCACCCCGCCTCGTCTCGTCTCGCCTCACGCGCCTGCCCTTCCAACCACCATTCGATCCCTTCTTACCACCAACTGCCAATTTCACACAAGACATCCCAATCATTCCCGACTAACAACCCCTAGGTTGCGTCCCGACCATTGCATCCATCCTCCTGTCTGCTGCTGCTGCTGCTGCTTCTTCCTTCCCGACATCCCCGCGGGGCATATATAATCTGCACACCTGCGTCCTTGCCCTGCCAGGTCGCAAACGTGCCAGCCACGCGCATTTCTCTTACATCATCGTCGCCGACATTCCTAATCGCCGCCGGCCACCGGACTAATCGGAACACTACCAACGGTAATGGGTCTTTCCGCGACCACCTACTAATATGCCTCCCACACGATCATCGCAAAGGGCTCGCCGAGTCCGCGACGTCAGCCCCAGTCTAGCCCACGCCGAAATGTCGTCGCCATCGCGTCCTTCAAAGCGCAGGAGAAGGGTATGTCTGCGATTGCGCGATTGCAACTCCCACTAGAAAAAAAAAACCCCAAGTGTGCTAATGATGCGCTCCCAGGCGGACCCCGATCCTCCCCCTCCTCCACCCTCGGATCCCGTCGAGGAAGAGGACTCCAGCCTCACCATCGATCCCTCCAACGACATCGATGTCGAACCTAACGTAGCCGCTGATACCTTGATCACCCAAGTAACCGAGCACCTGGCCAGCATCCCCACGAAGGCCGCTAAGGAACACGCCAATGCCAATCATACGTCCCAGGGGGATATAGAAGCATATGCGAAGATTGCGGCTAGAGAATGGACCTACTACGTACGTCAGCTTAACGTCAACATTGGTCGCTTTTCGGAGACGGCCGAGGACGGCACCGCACTCGTCCAAGACCCCGAAGACGAGAAGTTCGTCCACATTGATCTCGGACCCAGCAAGATTTTCTCGCGTAAGACCGCAAGGATATTCTATGACGCCGACGAGGAGAAGTGGTTTCTGGAGTGTAAGGGGCGCAACCCCGTGAAAGTCAACGGTGTGCCGCTCAAGACGGAGGACGCGCCGCATCCTTTGTCCAGCGGAGAAGTGGTTGAAGCAGGCGGTATTGAAATGATGTTTGTGCTGCCGGCTACTACTAGTCCCTTGCGGATCCACGATATGTTCATGGCACGCATTGGTTCTGCGGCGCCACAAATCAAGCATTCAAGATCTAGTCCATCGCTGGAAGCTCGTCATGCACTTCCTGCGGCTCCCTTGTCGTCTTCGGGAGATCGCCCATCATCGAGCAATGCTGGCCGCCCTCCGTCATCCAGAGGCGGAGCCTTTCAACAGCCGATCGCACCTGCGCCCCCGGATTACAAGCGTCCTGGCACACCCCAGTCGGCCAAGAGCCGTACAGTTGCATCAGCGCATAAGTCGCCGGCGTACGGTAGCTCTGGGACCATGCTGCTCAACAATGGTGAAGTCGACCTGAGCCTGGAAGAGAATAAGCACATCAAGCCCTCTTACAGCTATGCTCAAATGATCACACAGGCAATTGTGAGCCAGAAGGAGCAGAAGCTCAACCTAAATAACATTTACCGGTACATTACAGACCACTATGCCTATTACCGCAACCAGACGCCCTCCGGATGGCAGGTAAGTCTTGACAATTACTTTCCATCGTCTATTGAAAGTACTAACCCTTTCGCAGAACAGCATACGTCATAACCTGTCGTTGAATAAAGCCTTTATCAAGGCGCCTCGTTCCACTGATGAACCAGGCAAGGGTATGAAGTGGGAGATTGTACCGGAACAACGAGAAGAAATGACGCGCCAGGCCTTTAAGGTAGGGCGTGGTGGACACCGAGGGTCATCGGCCCCATCCTCACCCAGCGCACCGAACCAGTTGAACTACATAAATCACGGACCCAAGGACATGACATCGGTCCGGGAGCCGGCATCAGCACGGAAGCGGAAGGCCTCTCCAGCAGCAGGCTCACCCTTACCTAGCTCGGCTTTCAATCGATCTCAGATGACACCTGAGCGAAGCTCACGATTCCAGCCCCCCGGCTCTGCCAGTTTTCAAGATGGCAGCCCACTTCCAAGGCCCCGAAAGCCACTTGACAAAGCAAGTTCCTTTGCTACGACCACTGATAGCTTGCCGCGCTCGCCTCCCCTCTTGACATCTTCTTACTTGCAGGACGAGACACCGTCATTCATCACGCCGGTACCCCATCGAGTCCAACCACGCATCGCGCCCCCGAGTACCGCCCAGCGGCCGAGTCAGCACATGCCTACCAGCTCACCTGCGCCATTCTGGAAATTTGCCGATATTGGCAGCACGCCGGCCAGGCCTTTCGACATTAGCCCGTCCAAGCCGTCTCTCAACCTGCCCCGCAGCAGCAGCCCGCCCCCCTTCGCGGGAGATGACGGCAGTCGTTCTCCGATTGGTAGCCCCACCCGGTCGTCTGGCCGTGCAGCAACACAAGAGACGACGACTGTGGATGAGGAGGAGGAAGAGGGGGGATTCGACCTGACCAAGGGGTTCCAGAGCATCGGCTCATACCATAACCACCTTGGCCGCGGTGGCGGCTTGCTGGCTCGAGCGAACGGTGGGCGATAGAGACGAGATCCACCGCCCGGCAGAGTTGCACAAGCAGGTGGATGTATTATTCAGTGACCCGCCGTAATGCTTTGCGATTATGCTTGCTTTGCATCTTGCGACGCATGCACTGCACATTAGTAGTAACAATAGTACCGTTTCCACGGTTATGTTTGCCTACTTACTTCAGCGCCATCGAATTACTTCTCTCCCGAGATGATCATGATGGGCTGAAACTTACCGGCATGACTTGACGTTTACGATGATTAAGAATTTTTGCACTTTCGGATTAGGGGGTGCATGGAAAAGGGAGGGCAACCTGGTTACTTTTGGAAGGCGCAATATTGGAACGGACTTGGATCGTGCCCAACGGATCATCACCATCAGGTTGTTTTGGTTTTCTTTCCCAAAGCATCATTATCTGTAGCATTGCTTGTAGGCTAGCGTTGTATTATTCTTGATTTTTCTCATTCTGCCCGGCGGCGTTCTGAACAAGGAAAAACTAGGCTGAACAACACTACTTTCTACGTACTGATTGATAGTAGTAGTAGTAGTAGAAGTAGACGGAAGAAATTGTGTCGAGAAGCGGTTTTGGACCAGGAACGCTTCCAAGCATCTCTACTCAGATATATTATGTTTTATTTGCCTCTCCCAGTGATGTGACATGGTGAGAGATCCGAGTTAGATGGTGAATGCGGTTACATGCGATGTGAAGTCGGTGTTTTCCTGGGTAGGCTGTTTGCACGGAGATGAGGTAGAAGATACCGAGTGCATCTCACTCTTCATTCCTCCATTTGTGATGTATGCATGCGCATCGTCAGGAAGTCAGCAAGCAGCAGGTTCATATTATTCGAGTTGAAGAGGTGCGAATGGCATCCATCCATACTCATTTTCCCCCGTCTGGACTTTACATATCGCCACTACGTATATCTGCGAGAACAATGGGATATGGAGGCAACGTAATTTGGCATACTGCACACTCAAGCGGGTCGACGTCTGGAAAATCGGTAGTAATGGAACATTGCTTGCACCATCAGCTCTGTTTTCGTTTAATTACGGGATCAGGGCCAATCATGTTCTCAACCCTCTGTCACTCCGCCCCTGGCGCCAGGTCTGGGTATTGTGATTTTCAAGGACTTGGGTATTCGCCCCCCTTTTACCCCCCCCTTTCTAAATACTTCCTTCTCTCCTTAAACTCCCTTTCCCACGACGGGATAAGATGTCCGGTCTTTGCAGTAGCTAGTTTTCTGGCTAGTATACAGTAGAATGAAGCTGGGACTTGACTCGGTACGGAATCACGAGTAGTAGCAGCAGATCTGGCGAAGAGGCGGAGCAAAGTATGTATGGGAAACTAACTCCCGAGATAGGGAGATACTGGAGGCAGGCGTCTTGATATATGTGGACTATCTCCAAAGAATAGAAGACGAGACGATCAGCAGAACGGTAAAAAGTCTGTCTGTAAGCTGTGAGCTACTGAAGATATAGAAGAATGAATCTTTCTTCGGACAGAATTTCGCCCCATGTCCCGGAAAATGCGATGATACGGAACGGAGAGACAGAGATGCATATAGACAGACGGAGCAAGTGCGAAAAGTGATGCAAATGTTCGAATTGGTAAGGGCAAAGAAGCAAGAAATATAATATTTGCAACGAAGCCAACAAAGTTTGGGGTAAATCTCGAAAGTGAAAAAGGGGGTATATATATAGATAGAAGTTTGCATAAGTAAGCGTGTTCATCGGGTCGGCTCTCTTTCTCTCGCTCTTCCTGCTCCCTCCTTTTCTCTCTTCTTCGTGGGGGGTATTTGTGGTCGTGCTCATAGAGGGTCATGCATATGGGAAGGGGGTATCGTCGTGTTGTAATGGTCGAAAGAGTGTTCCTTCTCTCCTTTCCCTCAGCTCTTTAGTCCCCGCCAAGTGACTGTGGTATCCAGAGATATCGCAGCATCTGTTTCTTGCTTCAAAAGACTGTAAAATCACTGCTTTTTGGGGGGCTGCTTTGGGCTTTATTCTCCTTTCGGCTTCCAGGCGAGGATCCTTGAGAGTGGGAGGAAAAGAGAGACGAGAACGAAGAGAATCCATATGAAGAGGAAGAAGTAGAAGTAGAAGTAGAAGAAGTGAATAACCCCAAGGACAAGACGGGCAAGACAGCGCGCGCCTATGTCAACCAGCTTGAGCACCCATAATGGAGCAAACTGAACCAAACACAAAAAGTACACCAAGCCTGAAATTTGAATGTTTTCACACTCCCCATCCCCGAAAAAAAGTCCCCTAAGAAACACCCTTTCCATATCCATTTCCGTTGCCCCCTTCCCCGTACGCGCCCGCCAAGTGGTATATGGTTGTGATTGCATTTGCGCCCCAAACTCCATGAAATGTATGAGTATGTGTGTTTGTAATCTGATCAAACGGGTTGGTTCTGAGCCACCTCTCGTTGACAATGGCCTCTGGGGCACACTTCGATCATCCAGTGAGGATCGAAGAAGAATGAAGAAAAAATAAAGCAAGAAAAAAGGAGGTGGGCGGTTGATCCACCACCACAACACTCAGGGGATATCATCGTCAATATATACATCTACGTTTCGATGGATGTGATGGAGGGTAAAGATGTCGTAGAACAAATGAAAGAGAACGAAGGTGAAGAAGAATGTGTCGAATGGGAGGGGTATAGTGTAGTGTTTACGGTGCGCCGCGCCGTCTCCGCCCACGGTTTGGTCCGTCTGGCCGTTGCGAAAGGACATCGCGAAGGGCGGGGTCATCTTTGTCTTTATCGACGTGATGTACCCTTACATGCCTAAAAGGAAAGAAGACTTTGTGTTAGTATCGTTGCTTCCGGAGCTCCTGGCAGAACTTCCTCATCTTGGTTCAATGCTTACCTCTGTAGATTGTCCGGCCGGGGATATTTGTGTTCGCGATCCGGGCAGAACGGACACACATACCCCGGCGACTCATGGACCAAGCCATGCCGTATCATCTCGTTCTTTCGCTTGAAGCCCTTGCCGCCCTCACTCCGAGGACAACCCTTGACGGCGCAGTAGTGGGGCCGGGCAGAGGAGTGGACGTTGGCGTGGGAATTGAGCAAGTACTGCGTCTGGAATGGGGCCGCGTTGCAGCCTGCGAATTTGCAGATAAAATTTCCCGTCGGATTCGTCATGTTGTCGATGCTCATCCGATCCGTGATGGAACTCGCGGGGGTAGGTATCTGATCAGAGAGATTCGGCCGCTCGCCGTTGTTGCTGCTGAATTCGGAGCCCGACCGCAGCCTGCCAGTGCTGGGCGGTGAAAACGCAAACGGGCTGAGCATTGGTAGGGAGTGTGCTGGTGATGGCATGCTTTGACTGTAGGCATAGTTGGGTGACACCGGTGGCGACGCATGCGAGTTGCTCAATGGCGGCATACGAGACGTTGCAGGCGGAGAGTTGAGGAAGGACGGCGTGGGAGGAGGGCCGCCATGCCTCATAGCATGTTCCTTTTCCGTCATGCTAGGGTGATCGCTGAGCTGCTCCCCGAGTTGGGACCTGATGGGAGGTAAAGAAGCATGACCATTGATCTCGGATTGGGGAGAACCAATTGGCGGTAGGTCGCCATGCATGCCAGGAGTAGGTAATTGCGTGACGGGAGACCTCGCATCGCTCGGGTGTCGCAGCACTTGACTTGACGGTTGGCGCGGGGAGTACAAGTCTTGAGTTGCCTGGGAGGTGTAAGGGGACATTGGAGGTGCCAATACCGGCTTGGGCGTTTGCGAGATGGTTTCTCCCCGGAGAGGCAAGGGATGAGGCGGTTGCTGTTGCTGGCGCAGACTCGTGGTGCGATCTCCATTCCGGGACGAGAACGTCTCTTGACGGACAAGCCCCATTTCGCTCGGGTGCTCAACATCGCGCGGTTCTTCCGGGGCCGGGGCTTGTATCGACAAAGCGCTGGCGGCAAGAGACTTGAGGTCTATAGCGGGTGGTATGGTCGGTCGTGATTCTGGAGACATGGCTGGGCTATGCGTCTGCTCGTCAAACTCGTTTTCGCTGAACGAGACTGAACTGGAGCTGCAGCTTCCCTCCTCTTCCTCGTCCCCTTCTTCCCCCTCTTCTCCGCCCTCGCCAACTGATGATGCCAGAGGCCGACTCCCCGCCTCAAAGGCAATATCCGGCCGTTTTCCACCGTCCATGTATTGTATCAACACGGCATCGCCTTGGCTAGGGGGTACCTTTCGCCGACGATTAGAAGACTTGCGACCGGATTTGGGAGGAAGACTGACTCTAGGTAGCGGTATTGCCGGCGGAGGAGAAGGCGAGAGGTCGAGTTTCGGCTGGAGAGCTTTCATGGGCGGGCTGTTGTAGAAAAGGCCTTCATTGGGATCGTATATTTCGCTGTCTTGGGCGAGAGCTGGTCCGTCGAAGGTAGTAGTCATAGTTCTCGGCTGGTTGTTGGGTATATCGTTGCCGTTACTCGCGCATTAGTGGGCTTCGATACGCGCCACAGCGTGCGCGGCGCGATGTTGCTGCTCAGATGGGATGGGTCGGCCGGATAGCTACTATTGCTAGTAAGCCTGCGCGACTCTTTTGCTTCAAAGGACAAGTCCAGATAGTACCGCCGAAAGAGCCCAGCCACTGCGGCCTGGGGTCGGTCGAGGCTGAGGGTAAATTGCGCCGACGTGACCGGTGGTGTGGGCTCGTACAAAGACAACCCCTAATCTTAACCAGTCGCCGACAGAGAGGATGGGCGCAGGTTGGTTTCGCGATCGGCAGGCGCAGCGGCGCGCAAACCTCCGTTGTGACAATATATTTAATTATTGTCTTGTGTAAGTTCGCCAAGGTTATGGTCGCAACAACAGGTCTAAGTGCGGTTGGCTCACACACACATGCATACCACACCATCCAAGAATGCGCGGCTCTTCGGGGAACAAGTTGCAGAGACACAAATAGTCTGGGAGGCAAAGCATGGGCGGCGTACGAAAAGGAGGGAGAGAAACACTACCATTCGAGCGAATGGGGATGTGCAGCAGAGAGGAATAACCAGAGAGTCCCCTCCACCTTTCCCTCCTCTGTGCCAGGAGCCAGGATACAAAAGATGGCGGTAAAGCTTTAAGGTTGGACGACAGAATAGCCGCTAAGAATGGGCGATCTGCTCGTGACCAGAGCGCAGCACTTGCAGACAGACAGACACACACACACAAATACGCACTCACGCACACACACACAAATGCTGGAGCCCCAAGCCGCTGCCGACAAGTCCAGTAGTAGTCTTGGGACCTGACTTGTCGCCTTTATTTTCAGTTTGGCGTAAATTATAAGGCGGGGAGGGGACCCGTAGAGCCTCAGTTCGCTTGCTCCTCTTTTTGTGGGCTGGGCTCCAGAAGTCGGGGGGTGCTGCTCGTGGTCACTGGTGGTGCTCTGGTGCGTTTTCCTGCTTGAACTTGCAAGACTTGGCCAAGTTGCTAGCGAAACGCGGCCGGAGACTTGACGACTGATGGGATCCTGGGGTCGCGATGACAGGCCAGCGACAGGGATCTGATAGGGTGAAATGAGCAGGGACAGGACGGGCAAACAATGTTTCTTGTGACAGACAGCCAGTGTAGCGTCCAATTAGTTAGTGCGTATTGCGTTGTAATTTAGTGGCAGGATGGTTCCAGTAGTGGGTATGCGTATGCGTTGGGGAGAGTTGGAATTCAAGGGGAACACACAGGTTTCCAGAAATGAATGATGTAGGCAGGATGTAGGTCGGTCATGTAGGTAGGTATGTGCAGTGCCGGCCAGGTAATTGCGCCCATGTATTGGGTGTAGAAAGCTGATGATGATGGTCCCTGATGAGCCTGAGGGAGGTACATGAGTATTGGCATTGCCTGCCCTGCTCCATGGGCCATGGATTCCTCAAATCAAATTACAACAGAAAGCTTATTAGGCCGGCACGCTCAGGGATGGCGGATGGGATGATATTGCCCTACCTTACCTTATCAACCATGCCATAACCAGACCATGGCCAAAGCCATACCCTTCATACCCCACGCTTATTAGTGCCAACAGCTGCTCTGCTGGAGTCCAGAAGTGACCTATTACTCGAGGCCGTCAGCAAGAGAAGAAAAAAAAGTAAAGTGAGGTGAGGTCAAAGAGGCAGGAAATAGGCAGTAGTGCGTTGAGGTTGGGCCCGATGGCAATGTGTCGATGCGGCTGTGTGTCTCTTGCAGGTCCGCATACAGGTCCCGCGAATAGCAGATGGCCCGCGGTCCAGAACGTGGGTAACGGGAACCGCTTGCTGGTACTAGAAGCTAAAGGCAATGTTCGTTTTTGATGAGTGACGTCGAGGCTTGTACCTGGTACCTGCCGGCGGTGATCTCATGCCTTACCCATCATGTACCCGAGGCCACTAGGCTCTTTGCATTCATATGCATTGCATCGCCCTGTCTGCCTTCTTGGTATGTACTGTAGCAGCAAGTAGGGCCTGCACAAGAGGCCTGCATGTAGTTACATGCTTCCCTCTGCCGTTGCGTTGCGTTGCGTCTTGCTGCGCCCTTTCTGCCCTGCCAGAACGAACACCACCATCTTTTCCACCCACCCTTCTCGCCCTCACCAGACAGCCCCGGCCCTACGGAGCACTACTCAAGCAATGGGTAAATACGATCAGGTTGTCATTAGCAGTCTTGGCTGGCGTGGGAGATAATGAAAATAGGTAGCGCGGACGTAACGGCTGGACCGAGGATATGCGGCGAAATAGACTCTAGCCTATTCCAAACCAACGAACGTTTTCCCTTCCAGTTGATGCCGACTCCGATAGATTCGATTGTCATGCGGCCCAAGGAGCAGGTAGGATGCAGGTGCCGTACTTTGGCCCCCCCCAAATTTGGAGTAATAAGTCGTCTTGGGTATCATGCTTGCGGCTGATCCCAGCTTACCACTTGTTGCTATTAGTCTTGTGGAGTGGAGCGGCTCCTTCGTGTCAAGGGAACAAGACGTTTCCCTCAACCATATGCCACTTTCAGTAGTCTACCGCACCATTCATACTGATAGCAGCCACGGTGAAGGGAATTGATCACCGGGGGCCCGGGGGAATACCCATATTGCAAAACATGCTGCGGTCAGGATGGGATTCCTTCTCGATAAGCATCCCGATCAACACCATGTCGACTTGTATGTACTCAGATAAAAAAAATATGTACATGAAGAGCAGGTCTGGCATGTATGTGTGCGTGGAAAGAGAGTGAGGTGAGATGAGGGATGCGACATGCTACAAGACACCTTGCCTACCTTCCCCCGATAGGGAAGGTGCTATACAAACTGTGCAACCGATGATGAGGGCTCACGGGTTATGCCTGCCGTGTGTGCTTTTTGGGAGTGGAAGAGTGACAGACCGTGTATGCATGTCTAAGCAAGTTGTAGTGTTGGTGGCGATAGCTGATTGGTCTACGTCGTACCTAGGCAACCGGTCCCGAATAGGATCAAACCAAAAATCAAAAATCAGGATCAAGCAAGGCAAAGCATGTCCGGACGGGCGGGTAGGACGGGAAGGATATGGATGATGAGGATGAGCACAGAGAGCCAGCAGGGAGTGGGTTGGATGGGATGCTGACAAGCATGGATGAAGCGGAAGGGTCAAATAGGAACCCAGCAAACAACATGAGCTCAAAAATTGGAGTGACGGAGATGATGCAGTGCAGAAGCGGGATGATGGTAATGGGCTAGGGATGGGGAACAATGCTCTCGCATGCAATCGCCAAATGCCAACCAGCATAGACGTGTGTCAGATATCACTGCTTTGGATGGGTTTTGCGGGGAACTGGAGCAGCTACATTGAGCCGCAGCAAGCACTACCTCTCCCACTACTCGGTCATTCAGGTACATACATGCTGCTGCACTGCACCTACATTGCGTCGGTCTGATAGACGGGTCTCGGGTCTTGCTGTCGATGATTCAGGATAACACCTCAAAGTCTAGCAGAGGTACGTGACCAGATACCTCTCCATCATGCCCTGGAACAACTTTATCTAGTTCCATCCCAGACAGTTACCAAGACTATCACACAAAAGCATCTGCGAAATAAGAGTGATGAGAGGAAACAAAGTGCAGGCGAGGAAGGAGGGGGTGGGGTTTGAAGCAAAAGGCCTAGAGATAGGCAGAATCTGGCAGCAGTAGCTGGCAGATAGAGTGATAGATTGACATTTCCCAGCGTCTTGGGACTCCACCTAGCTACTCTGAACTATCAAGTATGTACATAATGTATATTATGTAGCCAACCCCAATAGGTTTGTATATCTTCATGATCCAGCCCAAGTCCCTTTATTTTACAGGGAAATATATGTAGGAATAAGTAGAATTAGTTGTTCTATTTAAACCTTATATTGTTTCATTTTCACTTACTTTTTTATACCGGATTAATCGGTGGGATAGTTACTCTGTTCATTCGGCTGTATTAGAGAGGGTTGACATGTACGACTGTGAGCTCTGCCACTCTTCCGGCCCCCCTCGCTCAATGTCGCCCGCAGCCAAACAAACCGACGGCAATTTGCGCTCAACTGGTCAAGATAAACTTTTTCTGCAACCCATGCAACCTTGCCAGCATGCCAGCATGCCAGCATGCCCAACCCCGAAATGACTCGTCTTCGCATCTGATTAGAGGAAATCTGGTCTGGTCTGCTGCAGGCCATCACAACTCCGGTCCGGTCTTCTCATTGCGGTCACGACGATACAGTATTGGACATCAAGGCCCTCACGGGGCTCACGGTCCTCGCCCTCGCCCTCGCCATGCCTCTTCTCCATTCATACTGTGACGGCCAGCTTCCCAGACGGGATGGGCCGTCTTAGAAGGCAGAAGCGTGATGGGTGTACCAATAGTTACACTCAGCTATTTGGAAAGGAGCCCACCCACACTTCGCTCATTCACACACGAACACACCCATCTATGAACTTGCACGACAGTCTGCCATCCTTCGAGCAGTGAGGGGTTGTTGCTATGATTAGCTGAGACTTACACCTCTCTCAGCTCCGCAAATTTTCTACGCCATCGTCCCTCTTCCTTCTGAGAGGAAGATCTTCCCCCAGCTCGAAGACGACAGGTCTGAGGAGGAGGAGAGGGCATCACAATATGAGCCAATCCAACGTCAGCGCATCCAGTAATTCATCGCGGGAGCTGCGCATATCCTGCAAATTAACTTTCGACCCCACGAAGGAAGCGGTCCAGGGGTCCTGCATCATCCAGGCATGTCCTACTCATTGGCTCAATGTGCCTCACGTATGGGAAAACTGGATGATTAGCCTCTTTGTGCTGAAGGACCGGTGAAGGGTATCTATCTCTTGGAGTCTCCTTCTCTCTTTCTCCAAGATGTGTCCGCCCACCCGACGAACTACGAAGAGGCAACCCAAGAACCCACACCTATGCACGGGTTATGTAGGTCTGTATGTTTTGTAGCTACTACGCATCTGCAAGGTGCCAGGCTTTTTTGGGACTCATTGTCCGCACGTGTCCTTCTTGCGCGCTTGACTAATTACAGGGACGGAGAAAGTGTGTGTGTGTGTGGAGGTGTTGTAAGGATCTTCGTTTCTGTAAACGCGACCGGGGCGGCTCCGTCTGCAACCAATTGCGCAGCGCTGGCCATCATTACCCCCGGATTTTCCTGAACCCGCGAGAGATTTGGGGCGCTTTTACTGATGGTAGGGTAGGGGCATCCGTCATCCCATTTCGTTAATCCTCCAGTGACTGACGTATGGAGTAGGTCAAGGCCACACCAGAAGGACTGGGCAAAGACAAGCACCTTGATTCCTCATAATAGCTAGCATCCATGGCGTTGGTGTCACGGGAGTGCAACGAGAAACAAAGTTGTTTGATGCCACACCATGAGTGGCTGTTCCAGAGAAACATGATCGGCGGTCGAAGCTTCGCCTCACTGGTCGTCTGTAGGGCCGACTGGGGGTCGGGTCGACTTCAGCCTCCATGCTCCAATCGTTTGAACGACGTGCCTCATCAAAGTTCAAACTCCTACTGGTAACCTAGGGAGAGTCACCCACACCGAATTAAGGCAAGGTAAGGCCTACATTCTTAGGTTACTTTGCTCGACTGCCTGCCAGTTATGTGATTGGATGGCTTTCTCGTCGACACGGCAGAGCATTCTGGCTTCTAGTATGGGCCTGGCAGTGTTAGCAGTTGCTTTATGGACTCAACACAGCCGCCGACCAACTGGAAATAGAGATATATATATCCATGACCAAAAAACGCGCAACACGGCGCGCAATGCTCGAGGCAGTTTGCACGAACAATGTTTGCTCACTACCTGAAAGCCCCCCCCTGATGAAGACCGTGAGATCAACCCGAACCCCCACCCCCGACTGCGCGAGATATGGGCGAAGCTAAAGGATGATCACCAAGTGGCATCAGCGGCTGTGGCCTTGATTGGTATCTCACAAAGTCGCTAGGTTAGTCTCCTCGAATGCGCCATTTTGATTGCCTCCCGATATGGGGGAGCACCCAATCACCGATCAAGGCAAATGAACAATATTGAAGCAGGAGGGGGCTGGCTTCTCGTTCTTGTACACGTGTATGGGTAACGAGGGCGGCAGCAAAGAGATTGGGAGGAAGAGGAGGAGGAGGAGGAGGAGGAGGAGCAAGCTGCTCTATCCATCATGTCAAGGCCTCATATCCCTTCTGCCAATTCCTTCTATATCTATCCTTGCCCTTGTATGGCGCCCAGGATACGGCAACGACGACGGCGACATTAGACATGATTGTCATACCGCAATTGGTCGCATGTGTCCAGTCTGGCAAGCACAACCTAGCTTGCCAATAAGGCAGAAAGTCCTGCATATGTGATGTCTGCTTTCTTTTCTTTTGATTGGCATGGGTGTGCAACGGTCTCACCTTTTCGTCCCTCGTCTATCACATTTTCTGTTGGCCGAGTGCATACAAGACATCACAATGCAGTACACAAAACGCATGAGGCGTCGCAATCGTGGCACCTTCAGCTCAGCCGCTTCGGCTAGCAGTGGGGTTCTCCCGCATTGAAACGAGAGCCTCTTCCGAGCCGCATCAATTTCAACCCAAGTTACACAGCACAGGCAGGTAGGTTGCCTGAAAAAGGGGGAAACGACGAGCATCGGGTTATGTCATGTCATCATCTCCAGTTGGATGAACAGGCCAACGTGTGCAAGCAATCGTTCCTCTTTTCCCCTCCGCTCCGACGTAATTTTGACGAGGATGAAACATTGCCAATTTCAGTATCCAGTCGCGGTATTGGTACGCATGTACTGACTTTCTTAAGTGAAGGAGATATAGCAAGCTCTACCATATTTTTGGCGGTTAGGTTTCTCTCCCCAGTCTACTTAAAATTGAGGCACAACTGCGCACGCTCGCTCCAGCAATCCCGACCCAAGGGCATAATAAGAAGCAAACTCTCAAACATCAGGCATTGACCAGGCGGCGGAGATAAATCGGTCCTGTCTTCTGTTTGCCTTTTTGCCGGCTGTTGGGCGCAAAGATCTCCCCTGCCTTAGGCCTCGGGGCCTCCGGGGGCGGCCAACAGTCAACCTCTGCCTCAACCAACATCGGTCATTTATGACTGGCATTAGCTACCGACCGACTGGAAATGGCATGATGGGTTGCAGCCACTGCCTGCGTCGGCCTCATACCTTGACGTTGACGAGGTTGGTTATGGTCATAGTGATACTCTGACAAACTTTCGAGATAGAAAAGAACAATATGTTGCCCGCCATTCCCTTCGAGTAAGTATGTATTGGGGGTAACTGACTGCATCAATCACCTTGAGCTACCTCGCCTCCCCGCTCAGGCATATCTCCGGAAAAGGTGAATGACAAGGGTGGTTGGTCATGTCAGACTTCCTGCCCGGGCAGTCTGTCCATCAACTTACGGGCTCGAGTTTTCCTAACGGAAGCCCTTCCATCTTCCGAAAGGACCCCACACCATCATCGGAAGCTGAGGCGTCACTCGCATACTGGGATAGCTGCAGCAGTGATGATCGCGCGCAATACAGTCTGTATTATATCCTGATTCTGCATATACACTAATTGCCGTGTAAGCGTCAAAGACAGTCTCATGAGGTACACCCTCTCTCAACAGACATTGCTTTTAGAGTAGGTAGGAGGTAAATACTCAAGCTAGATAGGAACAATTGATTTGTAACCGCTTTTACACGATAGTTTGAGATGGAAGGATAAATATCCCTCTCCCGACTCCGGAACTGACGGCGATGGACCCCGCCCAATCAGTGCCCCGCATTAGATGGAGAGAGACATCGACTCGTATCAAATTTGCGCATAGCAATCTTCGGATACGGTTTTCTGGATAGGAAAGGACAAATTGCACAGGGTCTATTCACAGTCAGATTCAGAGTACCGGGTTGTGTATGAGCTACTACTACTGCTAACCCCTGAAAATGGCTTCGTTACCTGCTACCATGAAGGCCGTTGTCTTCGACGGGCCTCATAAGGTTTCCGTGCAAGAGCGGCCGGTTCCCACAAGTAAGTCACATATATGAATTTTGGCCCTTCCTTGGTGTATATGGTGGCATTGAAGACAAAGACAAGACGATTGGCTCGGAGATAGAGAAGGCTAATCGGGGTAACTGCATTATAGTCAAAGATGAACGGGATATCATTGTCAAGGTCCAGAGCACTGCACTATGTGGATCGTGAGTTTAGTTGCTGCCTGCCACGAATGGCAATAATGGGATCGTACAATTAATTCTGACTACTGTTTGCCTACCCTCTTCTAGCGAGCTTCATACGTTCCGAGGTCTTCATGAGTCGGCGACGGGGTTCGTCATGGGTCATGAGTTCACCGGAGAGGTGGTCGTGGCTGGAAAAGATGTCAAGGCCGTCAAGGTTGGAGATAAAGTGGTGTGCCCGTTCACAACGTCCTGGTAAGTGACGAAATCCTGCAAAAGGCTCGTTAGGAAAGGCCTCGACCTAAGTGTATGCCTGTTCCTGGCTAGCTGGCTGGCTGTGGATCATTATTTCTGACATTAGGGCTAGCGGAGACTGCTTCTACTGCAAGAGCGGCGCGACAGGCCGGTGTACGGAAAGCCTCCTGCTCGGATGCGACAAGCTCGACGGCGCCCAAGCCGAGTACGTGCGCGTCCCGACCGCCGACGGGACCGTCATGGTGGCACCCAAGGAGATCAACGACAACGCGCTGATCCTGATGGCCGACATCTTCCCCACGGGCTTCTTCGGGGTGGACAACGCCTTCCGCAACCTCGGGCCGGCCCAGAAGCCGTCCGAGGCCGTGGCCGTCGTCATTGGCTGCGGGCCCGTCGGCCTCTGCGCCATCGTTTCCGCGCTCGAGTACAAGCCCAAGCACCTCTTCGCCATCGACAGCGTCGAGAGCCGCCTCGAGCTGGCCAAGTCTCTGGGCGCCGAGCCCCTGAACTTCGTCAAGGACAAGGCGGGCATGATGGCCCGGATCAAGGAGGTAACGGAGGGCCGCGGGGCCGATGTGGTCATCGAGGTGGTGGGATTGAGCCCGGCTCTCCGGACTGGCTTTGATGTCTTGCGACCTTTTGGTTTCCTCAGCTCTATTGGTGTCCACAATGCCGAGGTACAGTATTCTCCTGACCCTAGAACACATACCCCCCTTTCAGAGGCGTGGCGCTGACCTGATACGACACACACGCAGATTCCCTGGACCGGAGAGGAAGCATACGATAAGAACCTAAGGCTCCAGATGGGCCGCTGCCCTGTCCGCTCGGTCTTCCCTGATGCGCTAAAGGTCCTGGCCAAGAACCAGCACCTGTTCGGGTTCATGTTCGAGAAGATTATGCCCTTGAGCGACGCGGTGGAAGGGTACGACCTGTTTGACAAGATGAAGGTGCAAAAGGTCATCTTCAAACCTTCAGAGTAGGAGTAAATCGGACCAAAAAAAATGGTGTTCTTGTAGTAAAACAAAACTCATATCAAAACCAATTCTTCTTCAGTTTTGACGCGGCTTGACGATGCCATCGTGAACAAAGTAGTAAACAACGGTAGAGTCATCGTGGACAATGGCCATGAGCAGGCGCTTGCAGCGGCCCTTGGCCAAGGGCTCCAAGGGCTCCAGCGAGTCGAAGACCTCGGCCAGCTGCTTGAGGGTGAATTGCTCGTTCAGGTGCATGGGCACCACCCATTCCATCTCGGGCGTCTCATCGACGGTGTAGGTGGCATGGGTCTTAACCAGCTCGACCTGATCATCCGGATGAAGATACAGTCGTTTAGGCGGCAGTCCTGTAAGTAGAGGCCGCGGAAGCAACGTTTTGTTGGTTTCAGTCAGAGAGGATTGTTGTTTATGTGTGTGGGATTCCAGGAGGGTCCAGTCGTGTTGGCTCTCAAGGTTCTCAAAAACGGTACTCGCCAGATCGGTGAGGTAATCTGGGTGCGCCATGGTGATGGGATGGCCGTGTCAGATTTTGTGAATAGATTGCGGTGACGTGAGGAACAGCTGGCGGCAGTAATTATTCAGTCCAATCGGGTTTGCCTGCTTGGGTGTTGCACGATCACGCCCGAAGAGGATATTGCAGTCAGTAATCCAGCGCAGTCACGACGAATGGGGCGGTGTCTGACAGCAGTTTACAAAGGTTTCTTCAATTCATGGGTGGTACATGTGGCTCTGTATCTACACTAGAGCGAAGCTCTCCAATCTGACATCTAGTAAATCCAGTGGGAGTCTTCGCCCTAATTGCCCTCAATAGAATCTGGAAAGTCCAAGAAAACAAAGAATACACCTTTTCCCTTCTTATCATAAACGTCCAATATTTTGAAGTTTCGATATCGATTTTGACTCTTCTGTAAGCAACGCTGCTTGGTGCTATCACATGTGTGATTTCCGTCAGCTGGTAGCACGTACCTGATGCTCCACTGAGAGTGACCCTAGATTTTGCCTGGGTGCTGCAGCTTCCCCACGATCAACGTCCTTTCAGACGTCCTTTTTTCACCAGTTCTCAGCTGTCGTATCCAATACGGCAGAAGAAAGAGTCAACCAACGTACATCAAAGAAAGTAAAACTAACTGTCATGCTAGACCGCTGTCTGCTCCATCTATGTATGTAAGAAGGTGGATTGTGGCAAGACAAACATCAATTTTATTGAGTTGACTAAGCTGATGCTGACGGGACCCGTGTAACCAACGTACGAGATCCCCTTTGTGAATGCGAAAGCGATCTTACCTACGCGAAGGAGATCTTACCCCCCCCTGCCTCCCTGCCACTCCCGAATGCAAGCCTGGGCGGCACGATGCACAGCTGCTGACGTGGGCTGTTTGCTCGCTCTTGGCTTTCGTGGCTGGTTTCAACACACATCCAACCCTAGGTAGCAAACAGAACCAATGATGCGGACTTGGACGATGACGGCAATACGGAACTCATATTAATGTTTAAATGTATAAGACGGACCAGAAGACAGATTTGTTTGGTTGTGGCTGATCTGTAAACCTGCTTTCCGTTCATGCTTTGGCGGCTACGCGGCCCTCTCGGTCTTGGACTCTTGGGGCTTGGAGAGTTCAACGGTGACGTAGCGGGCTAGAGCGTTGAACTTGTGGCACAGGGGGCTAAACAAGAACCTTAGCCAAAGGGCAAAAGAACTCCGGCAGGTGCTTCTGCAGATCGTGTTGGAGATTCTAGACCACGGGCATCGACAGGGGCCAATTAAAACAGGCTCCCCCACTGGCGAGCCGGTGCCAATACAGTGGAGTGTGCTAGGTATCAACATCTGAAGTAGCAACTTGAGTTGGAGATTGTTGTTGTTGACTCTTGGTTTCCTCCTGTGCATCCTCCAGACGGGTGTTACGGTTGGACCGTGACGGGAGGAGGCGTATATTTGCATTACAAGACGTATCATTACAGTTCATCGTTTACTTGGGTCTCACAGCGTACCTTTGGACCTCGCGATCAGGCGGGCAGGAGGATGACCGTTTCGGTGCGTTGGAGCACTGCCTGCACTGCACCGCACGTCTGCATCATCCACATGCCAAGCTACTACCATGCCGGAATTAGATAGCCACAGTGCCAAGGCCTAGGGAGCGTAAGTCGCTTTCGCTTACTTGCACTTGCCCATAGCAGCCAGCCCAGAATCCCGCGTACGTGCAGTGCAATTTGGTGAAGGGGAGAAACTGGAAACCGCCGCTTGCTGGGCTGGCCCGTCAATTCGAGTGCGAAGTGCAAGGAGTGAGTGTGCGTGTGCTACGTAGCAGGCAGGCAGGTAGGTTCCCATCCTCTGTCATCCTCCCGGTTTCCCTTTTCGATCGATTTGATCAACTACAACATCCCGCCACGCTCACTCGCTCTTCTCCTTCTTCTTCCCACTTCATCTTTACCTTCTTTTAATTTTGGGTTCTTCGTCTTATTCACCGACATTCCTGCTACACTTTTAATCCTGACTGGACTCGATCCATTGATCAACACCAACCGAGTACATCTACGATCCGCTCCACAACATACCCCTTTGACCTTTGATAATCTTTGCGGACAGGCTCAACCACAGAACAAGCCCCAGTCTTAATCCGAAATACCAACCCGACAACTGTTTTTGTTTGGACAGAACAAACTATACCTGCAATCGACTCTGAAATCGCGATCTTGCGATTGCCATCGCTTTGCGACCGCTGCTAGACAGTAGCGAGTCCGAGGTTGTTATCCACATCTCTCCCAGCACTTCGCTATCCAGACTATGTCCTCGATGGCGTCCAGTGAGATATCGTCTACAGAACCCATCAAACGATCCGGCAACAACGACGATGCTGTAACGACAGAGCTGACTAACTCGCATTCGACGTATGAGAATGGGGCCAGTCAACAACATTACCAGGCGCAAGAAAGCGTCGGCGCCACCGTTATGAGCGGTGTCGCTAACACAGCCGCTCGCGAGCAACTATATGCCAATGGTTACCACTTCCCGCCCAAATACTCGGTGAGGGAAAACATTGAGCAGGGGCTCATCGACTTCTGGGCATTTTACAACACCGGATTCGGCTTTTTCCTCACTATATACTCGCTGAATGTTGTCGCATGGGGTGGTATGCTTTTCCTGCTGCTTTGTAACGCGGCACCTGCTATGTGTGTCCCGGACTGCAACGACATCAACTCACCGAGGCGGGTCTGGATAGAGACGGACTCCCAAATCTTGAACGCGCTTTTCTGCGTGACGGGGTTCGGACTCGCACCCTGGCGCATACGCGACCTGGTCCTGCTTCTCAAGTTCCGCATGGGGAAGAACACGAAGGCTCTCCGAGAACTGGCTGGCGTGCACCGGAACTGGTTCCGACTCGTGGGGTCGGAGAATCTCCCGGTCAACATCGGGCCCAAGAACATTAAGGAAACGATTGGGCAGTTTCCTGAGAACAGCGTGACCTGGCCCCTGGAGACGATCCCCGAGCCACCGCCTACTGGCATTCGCGCGCCGCCCACAAAGATGTGGAAACTTGATTTCATCGTCTGGTTCAACATTGCCAACACGCTTTTGCAAGTCGTTCTATCGACTTTCATGTGGGCACTGAACCGCTATGACCGCCCGAGTTGGTCCACGGGACTCTTCGTCTGCCTGGCGTGTATTGCCGCCGCTATTGCCGGCATCACGATGGGGCTGGAAGGGAAGCACGTCAAGACTATAGAGGGCGTGCCGCTGACTGATCGGGATCGAGAGCGCCTTGCTCGCGACAAGGAACTGGGGATTCCTCACCACAACAACATCAAGGACAAGGACCCCATCGAGCTGGAGAAGAAGAAAAAGAAGAAGGCCAAGAAGGCCGGCGAGGAAAAGACAGGCTGATCACCTCTTTCTGATACCCGATCTGGACATACGAGGCGGCGGGGTACCTGGGGGGAAAACGAAACAGACACACACACACACGAACTATGACGACTGTAGACTCTATAGTAATGCTGGCAAACTTGGCCGGGCAGCTTTAGTGTAATACGAATAAACGAATGTCCTAATTGTTATAAATGAAGATTTGCTGCGGAAGTGGTTTACGATTCAGTGACTATAACAATATACGTAAAACCAGATCACGAATGTGGTTGTCAATACTGTCGATCTGGATTACCCCAGCCTGTCCGGACGTAGGACCCTTACAGCAGGTAGCAACGTGTTGAAAAGGGCGGGCTGACGACCGGCGTGCATTACCCCAGACCCAGCTGATGTGCTAGCAGGCGATAGAGGGAAATAGTGCCTGCGCGGAAGACCCACAGGGGGCTTATCGCATGTGTCTTTAGGTAAGAGGTACCTCCCTGGGGCCTTGTAGGGGTCCCGGATGATGAGGAAGTGACGATCAATTGATTGCCTTATCAGTCGTCGCATGTCCACCTGCCGCCTCACGTGTTCCGGAACAGGCGCACCCCCAATCCAACCAGTGGCTTTCCCATTCATCCCGAACAACCTTCCCCGAAACATCATTCATCAGACTGGTTTTGTTGTGACGGGCCAACCTGTGTTTTGTCTATTATCTTGTCCTGCTAGACGGCATACAGTTGTCAGTCTCTATACAAGACCCGAACATAGAGATACATCGGTTCCGGGACAGCCGCTTTTACAGATTACAGCAGCTCTGGGAGCGTTACGTCGTCATTAGTGGTATCAGTTGCTTGTAACCTACTTACTTGAACCCCCCGTCTTCGGACCAATCACCACATACCGTTTCATTAGATTAGAAGAGTCTCAAGACTTTTGACATTGGAAGGGAAGGAAACCAAACACATATCCAAACATATACACACCTACACATACACTACCATCGCCCGTCACCATGGCGCCCAAAGCTATGGTGCCCTTCCTCGTGGGCATGATGCTGCTCACGGGCGTCTGCAATACGCTTCTCACCAAGTACCAAGACAACCAGTGCGTCCGCGACTGCGACGGGCCAAACCCCAAGACCTTTGAGCAGCCTGTCCTGCAGACCGCCCAGATGTTTGTCGGCGAGGCCGGCTGCTGGATCGTCGTAGGGCTCATGGCCCTCTACCGCAAGTACTTCAACAAACCCACGCCCGGCGAGAACGGGTACCGACCCCTCGACACCAGCGACGATAACGATGCGACGGTCGTCTCGAGCAACGGCGGCGGCGACGAGGAGGACGCGACGTCGGAGAGCACGCTGACCAACAATAACGCTAATGGCTCGGCGGCGGCTGCGGCGAAGAAGAAACCGCGTAGGGACACCCTCGCCGGAATCCGCATCCTCATGCTGGCGCTCCCGGCCCTGTGCGATATCTGCGGTACGACGCTCATGAACGGCGGTCTCCTGATGGTCGCTGCTAGTATCTATCAGATGACGCGCGGGGCCCTGGTCCTGTTCGTCGGGCTCTTCAGCGTCGTCTTCCTGCGCCGCCACCTGTACGCCTTCCAATGGGTCTCGCTCGTGGGTGTCGTGCTCGGCGTGGCCATAGTCGGTCTCGCGGGCGCCATCAGCCCTGATAGCCATGCTGAACCCGGCGCCGGAGCTGAGTCTGTCGCCACCGGCCTGACCCGGCGGTTGGCCTCAGCGACCATGAAGGACGGCGAGGAGGCCATGCCCGAGGCGGTGCGCGTCATCGTCGGTGTGTTGCTCATCGCCGGCGCTCAGATCTTCACGGCCACGCAGTTCGTTCTCGAGGAGTGGATCCTCGAGCGCTCGGCCATTGACCCCATCAACGTCGTCGGCTGGGAGGGCTCGTTCGGTCTCATCGCGACTCTCATCATCATGCTCGTTATGCACTTCGCCGTTGGCCAGACCGATGCCGGCCGATACGGCATGTTCGACATGGTCGAAGGCCTCAACCAGATGTTCGAGCATAAGGCCGTGCTCATCTCCAGTTTCCTGATCATGATCAGCATCGGGTAAGTTCATTTCAGATTCCTCTTGACCTACGAACTATTTGGTACTAATAATACTCATTCTCTAGTGGATTTAACTTCTTCGGACTTTCAGTCACTCGCAGTGTGAGCGCTACTTCGCGTTCTACCATTGACACGTGCCGTACGCTGTTCATCTGGATTGTATCGCTTGGTCTCGGCTGGGAGTCCTTCAAGTGGCTGCAGGTCCTCGGCTTCGCCCTGCTGGTCTACTTTACCTTCCTCTTCAACGGCATCGTCCAGCCGCCTTTCAACTTCCTCAAGGTGGAGGAGAGCGAGATCGAGGAGCTGCTGCCCGAGGAGCCCATGGAGCACAACTAGGGTCGTGCTTCTCATCCTTGTCAGGCATGCTACGAGGCGATTAAGACGGGCGAAATTGACCCGTAGGGTGTCGTTGTGCGTCCCTCGTTTTTACGTCATTATGTCCGGCCAGGAGAGAGCGGACTGGATCTATTCATTCATTCATTGCCGGGACTACTGGCAATACTAGTATCTCTCGCTTGGGTCGAGCTATGGGTTTGCATTAGGAGTTTCTTATTGTGTAGTCTCATTGATTGGGGGTTACGGGTTATTTGCATGTTTCGTGGCGTTCCTAGGAGTTGGGTCAGATGGTTGGAGAGTGGATTTGCATTTGTGGTTGTGAATACCGGCGTGTCTTTGTTTATTATATGGCGTTGCTGCCCCGACCGTTACTAGAGGTTCAAGCACAATAGCTTCTGACTTTGGTTGCATTCAAAGAGTGCATAGAGAATGATACTACTATTACATACTTACCATGCGACCCGAGATATCTTTACTTGCACGTGTGGATCTGCATTATGACAAAGAGGCGAACTATGGCTTGAAATGTCCTTCTTATCTATTTATTTACCTATCTACTTTACCTAGCCAACTAATCGTGTCCTTCCCACCGCCCAACCCCGACAGGCCCATCACTCAGCACCTCAATATTGAGCCCCTCGTCCGAGTTGGTCGCAGCCATGGGCACGCCCCCATGACCTCGACGACGATCCAGAGCCCACGGCGCGCCTGGATGAGGAGCGGATCGAGGTCGAACTCGCGCGTCCGGAGCCCGACGGCGCCGACCTCCATAAACTCGCCCTCGTCGTTATCCTCGTCGCCCGACGCCGCGACGACGACGCGATCCGGGCCCCGGCCCAGCTCGACGCGTAGGCGGACGTGGGGGAGACTGCGCGGTGTACCGGGGATGCTGCGACCGCCGCTACCACCAGAACTGCCAGAGGCGCCGCCGCAGCGGCGCGTGAGGATGACGCTGGCGCGCGTGAGGCGGCCGACCTGGACGCGGGCCGTCTTGCGCGGGGCCTCGCTGGGGCCCTCGAACAAGAGGGGCGCGAGGGGCGTGCGCAACATTCCCGCGGCGTCGGCCGCGACGGGGACGAGACGGCACTGGTCGATGTTGGCGCCGACGCGGAGGGAGAAGTCGGCAAGTTGGCCCGGCTCGAAGGTGCTGCAGACGACGGTGTAGGTGGTGCCCGGGTCGAGGCGGGGGACCCGAAGTAGTGCGCAGCCGCGGCGGTACTCGCCCGAGGTGGCGACGATGTCGCGGACGGCAAGGGTGGTGACGCGGCGGCCGGATGCCCAGACCAGGTCGATGTGCACCGCGAGGTCGGGGCTATCGGTGCTCAGCAGGATTGCGAGGGGCCCGCCGTCATCGCTCTCCCTTGCCGATTTGGGAATCGTGAGGGCGAACTGGGGATTGAAGAGGTACGTGGCAGCGGCCGCATTGCCACCAGCTGTGCGCCGCGTCCACGAGCTCTTCAATTCGGTATGGTAAAGCATGCTATCGCGCGCCTTTGTGATGGTGAGAGGGCAGCGGGAGAAGAACGAAAGTGTAAAGGCATAGCTGGGCAGGGGAAGGCCTTGCTGTGCAACGACAATCGTGTACGACACGCCCTTCTTGGCTTCGAAGGGGGCAAGGGTCTGAGGGGAGTCGACAAAAGGCCCACGGTAAAGTGATTTGTCACCAAGCTCGACGCGGCAGCCATTGGCGTTGTCGAAAATATACAAGCTCATGAAACCAAGTTTAGTAGACACATCGGAAAGTGTCGAGTTTGACAGCGCCCTGGCAATATCGAGCTCCGCATCCTGAAAGTGGCGGCTCAACAGGATCCAAGCACTTCCTGAGGCCGATGCGGTCATAGAATACTGTACATTGTGCGCAAAAGAAAGGGATAGACTCGGCGGTGGCAGCTCCCATACGAAATGGTGGTCCTGGCGTTCAGTAAAGAGGCCGGGGTTCCAATTCAAGTAGAGCGATTCGTAATTCTGCGTCACGTCGTGGAAACTTATCCAGAAGGAGCCAGGCTTCAGCTTGGTGGGATGGTCGCTAGGAGATTGGCGTGCGTCTGACGACCCTATTCCTTTCCAAACCAGCCCAGCACACCATGGGTTCTTGACGAGCATCCTCTTGTTTCCTTGCGACTCGGATATATCCAGGACAGCGTAGTCGTGCTCACCCACCAGACCCGATGTCTCCTCTTCGGCAAGGGACAGCCTTCCTGTTCCCAATGTAATGATCACATCGCCGTAATCGTACGCCTTTTTAACTCTTGCCCAGGTCTGGTCGAAGTCGATATCGTCGCTCTGGAGAAACAGCTGCTGCGGAATCCAACCAGTGATTATCCACAGATCTGTTCCTGAATTGCTCCCGGGGAAATCGTAGCCACCTCTGACTTTCAAGTAGGCCTTCTCCATCAGTGCGGGCCAGACCAGCTTGGGGTTCTGCCGATCCACCACATAAAGAGTCCGTTCATTATGCGAAGAAGGCAACCGGTCATCAATAACGACTTTTCGAAAGCAGCCGTTGAAGTTCATACGGAACACATACTTGCCGTTTTCTGAGACTTTCGGCTGACCCTTCTCGGAATCTATAGGGAACATAACGGTGGGTAATATGGAGGTGGGGCCTGGCCGAAGGTGTTTGATGCCAGCACCAAGACTAGCAACAACTGAACAGTCCGTCGTAATGTCTTGAACCAGGTCGAAGTCATCTTCAGCCTCCATCAGACGCAGTCGTGCATATTTGTCGTCATTTATGTTGGTCCCACCCCCTACAATGTCCCACGGCCGCTTCCAGCCAGCAAAGACCTCTCGCTGGCGATCTGACAACGAGAAATCGGACGCATCACTGCCCCAAGTTGTCAATTGAGTGGTACGTGAACATAGGCCCGGCCTGAGTCTTACATAAAACTGGAACCCCGGAATTCTTCTGGGTCCGGATCTGATTCCCATGGGGGAAACTTGCTCCCATGCAGCTTGGAGCCGCGAAGCAGGATAGTCTGCTCGCTGATTGGGATCTGGCGTGAGAGGCGAGGCAGCTTCAAGCGCTTTTCCACCTGGCTCACGGTATCAACAGCCCGAGCGATCTTTTTCAGTCGCTCTGCCAAAGACAGCAGGTCGTTACATTTCTGCCTTAACCGTGCTTTCTCAGTTGGCACCCGGGCCGTACCAGCTGCTTTCATGTACAACTCCGCCGAGGCGATGGCGTGGTCCAGAGCTTCTTGACCTGAGCATCGTAATGCTTGTGCCTCCCGTTTCTAGCGAAGGGTTGGATAGTTAGCGACAAAATAGCTCGTGCTTTTTTTTTCTCTCCCCCAAAGTGTTTGCCACATAATAGGGTTTACCTTCGCTTCAGCCTCCATGTTTCAGGAAGCGTGATCATGTAGACAAATGATGCGGCGCTGGGACGTGGGAGGGCAGAGTAGAAATAAAAGCCTCACCCATAGCAGCAGACGACGGGATCGTGTTTGACGAAGATGGGCTGAAGGGGGGTGGCACCTTGTTGGTGCCGGGTGTGCATTTCGCTTGCTTGATATGGGATTTTAGTCGCAAGATTGATTGAAGACGAGCTGACAGGCCCCGCCTTGTTTGGGTATCACTGAGGCAGTGTGCATGCGCTTGGGAGGAGATTCTTGGACCAGAGGAGCATGCAAGACGTCTGAAGCGGCATCTGCCGTGTCGAAGATGGAGTATTGCTGAGGTGTTCTATAAATACCGAAATAAGACATTGAAGTTTGCATGCATGCTGCTGCTGCAATCCTGTTCTGCCAAGTCGTCTCAACGAGTGTGAACGATAGCTGTTGTGGTCTTGGAGGTGTTGTTGGGGGAGGGCACTCGCCATTTTGCCGCTAACAGTCCCTTCTGCAGTAGCATTCGAAGCAACCCAGAGAGTCGAGAGTCCCAGACTGCTGCTCGACGTGCCTTATTCGTCCAATCCAGCTCGTTCTCGCAAACTCGGCAGACTATACTCAGAACTATCGATATATCTGCATTGCTAACGGTGCTACTATTTGGAATGGAAACCAATCATACGAAGGCCGCCTTAGATCTAGCAATCGTTGCGGCCCGCTCGCTAAATGATCAAATGATCTAAGTAAGGTAAGGTGCTTGACCTTGAAGACCGGAGTCAGCCCAGCAGAATAGAATCCCATCTCGCAAAAGAGACAGATGCAACAGACCGCCATGGTTCTGGAAGGCATGGACGGTAGGATTCGAACACCTGTCAGGGTGATCCTTTCTCGTCTGGGCTCACCACTATTCATTCGGCTATCTGGTATTACGTCTTCTGAATCGCTGGGCAGGTTCCGACTGGGACTATCGGCAGTAGGGTCCGGAGTTTGGGAGTCTTGGTCACTCTCCAGCTTGCCGAGAAGCAAAGGCGGGCAGCACCATCTCGATAAGATAACGCGCCATGGCCGAGGTCCCGTCATCACACATGCAGGGCGCGAGGGTCTTTCTGTAACAAGCCGCCCCGACGCCGCCTATACCGACATCCCTCCAAGTAACATTTTAATATTCCACACATCCTATAGACACAAGACTCTTGACCACGAAGGTCGTTTTTATATTCAATTGAGATTTCCATTTCTAGAAAAGACAAGAAAGACTCTATCCTGGTGCTAGCCATCCTGTGCCCCGTCCGGTTCACTGTCGCAAACCAGCCGCTCGGCAGTTGAGGGAGCTAGTCAACGCTCTGACTTCATACCGAGGTCGCATCTCCCGAGACTCGGCCAAACCGCATGCGCAAAACCCACCGCGCATCAACATAATCGACAGATAGTGATCCCACCAACAACATAGGAGTTGCGCTCAAAGACCCCGACATTGGATAGAGAAAGACTAGATTTACTCAGAAAAGAACGAACAAACACGCCGAACCCCCTTCGCTGGGCAACAGAAGCTTTTACCTACCTCTTCCCCAACTCATCCCGTACAAACCGCACGTCGTCGCAACACCATGTCCGCGCAATCGAAAGCTGCGGCGCTGCCGCCATGGGGCCTGGCCGTCGCTGGCTCTACGGGCGCCGTCCTCGCGAACGCTCTGGTATACCCTCTAGACATGTAAGAAAAGAACACCAAAGTTATAGTCAGCATCTCCGATCCCATTGCGCGCTCTTCCCTCGTGTCCCCCTTTCCCCCACCGTTGGCCCGGTCCCTTTCGCCCGTCTCTGTACATGTCAAGAGTAGTAAAAAAAGTATACTGACCAATCCATCTATTGCCAAACACTACAGTGTCAAGACCCGCCTCCAAGTCCAAGTCAAGCGCAACCCGAACGACCCCGACCACCACCACCACGGCAGCGAGCCGCATTATACGTCAACCTGGGATGCGATCCAGAAGATCGTAGCCGAAGACGGTCTGGCGGGCCTGTATGCAGGCATGGAGGGCGCCCTGTTGGGCGTGGCCTCGACCAACTTCGCCTACTTCTACTGGTACTCGACGGTGCGCGCCGTGTACCTGAAGCGCCCCGGCGCTCCCGCGCACCCGTCGACGGCCATCGAGCTGGCCCTGGGCGCCGTCGCCGGAGCGCTGGCCCAGCTCTGCACGATCCCCGTCGCCGTCGTCACGACGCGCCAGCAGACCCAGGCCAAGACGGATCGCAAGTCCTTCCTCGAGACGGGCCGCGAGGTTGTCGAGGGCGAAGACGGACTCTTTGGGCTCTGGCGCGGGCTCAAGGCCAGCTTGGTCCTCGTTGTCAACCCGGCCATTACCTACGGCGCCTATGAGCGCTTGAAGAGCGGCATGTTCCCGTCGAAGACGCGGTTAACACCCGGCGAGGCTTTCCGTATGTCACCCCTTCTTTTGATATATACATGAACGGTTTGGAAGTTACTTGTATGCGTATAATACATGCATACACGAAAGGGACTGCTAGGGAAAGATCAAACAAAAAAGGGTAGTTTGCTAACCAAGTACCCATACCAGTCCTCGGGGCCATGTCCAAAGCCCTGGCCACCATCGCGACGCAGCCCTTGATCGTCGCCAAGGTCGGCCTGCAGTCCAAGCCGCCCCCCCGTACGCAAGGGCAAGCCCTTCAAGAGCTTCATCGAGGTCATGCGCTTCATCCTCGACAACGAGGGGCCCATGGGCCTGTTCAAGGGCATCATTCCCCAGATCCTCAAGGGGTTTCTGGTACAGGGTATCCTCATGATGACCAAGGAAAAGTGGGTTTATTTCTTTCGTTCCCCTTTTCCATTCCGATCGATTTGTCTCTTCTTGTTTTGGGGGAAAGGCGGCTGCTGACCATAAAAACTATAGGATGGAGATCCTCTTCATCGCCCTCTTCCGCTATATACGCCAACTCCGCGCGAAGCAGCTGGCCAAGGCGGCCGAGCTGGCGGCGAAGGCTACGAGCAAGATTGCCGTTCCTCTCACGACGAAATAGAAAGAGGAAGAGACAGAAGGAAAGGGATTGTATACGATGCTAGATGTTTCGGACTGGCGCGTGTACAGGGGCATTTGATAGACGGCGTGAATGGATGGATGGATGGATGAATAGGGGTTGGCTTTGAACCCGGGCGAGGATTGATCGACCACCATCCAACCAACATGGGATGTGATGGATAGAGAGAAGCGCTCTCTTGCGCTTTATTTGTTATGGTAGGAGTTCTTCGAATATGGAAACCCCACGACCAACACCCCTTTCGGGGTTTGATCTTGCGAAAGGACACGGATTTGACAGCAGCATGTTATATTGATATTTCTAGTTTTCGGGTTTTTGCATCGCATGGCATTTAAATAGCTATTATGTATATAATGAACGACTCTTTTCCCTGCGGCTTCTAGGCCTGGTTTTCACTTCCTTGAGCCCGATCGGCAACTATGACGATAAGCAATGTGTGTGTGTTGGGCTCATTAATGTCTATGTAGGTAGGATATATCTCTACGTTTAGGTAGTACTCATAATAGTACCTTCGTGTCTGTGTATACGACGAAAGAGAGGTTGATAGAAACGCACGGGTGATTTAGTTACGTGCGTCTGCATCCATCAAATAATCAAGCCTACTATCTACTATACACAAATGTATAACATCAACCGAATGATCAGCGTACTGGAGTTCTCACCCATGCGGCTGTAGACGGTCCAGCCGTGGGTTACTGACGAGAACCTGTGCCTCAAGCACGTGAACAAGACTATTCAAGCTGCCACCAAGTAGAATGTTGCCTTCTGTTCCTATCCTAGAAGTATTAGAGAACAGCAGCCGGTGAATACATGAAGGTCTATTCAGAGACCCTGGGACAGCTAATATGAAGCACTTAGTTGCGGACATGTATAATTTCTTTACCTCGTACCTATGTAACAAGAATAGTAGAGAGACACTTATATTTATGAGAGACCGGAAAAGACCTTCCCCCTTTCTCCCGTTTCTTAGTCAAAATTCGCACAAAATGCTATGACAGGCATGGAGTACCGTCAAGCCTACAAAACAGTTCCTATTATCCTTTCCCATGAGGAGTCCTAAACGCCAAACCAATGCAATTTCCCGCGCAAGATCTCATTCACCCATAGCCCAACAGGGCTCCGGTCGAGTAAGCCTTGGGGATTTCAAGGCCTGTACCAACAAGATGAAACAGCGGGCAGACAGTTCCCCTCCCTCTACCGATACACCCAGGCGCTGTTTTCAGAGTGTAGTATATGCAGCGCCATATGCCACGCAGGCCAGGGGTGACGTAGGCGAGTCTCGATGTGTAGCTGTGTGAAGCATCCCCTCGGCCTTCTTTTCGCCTCTTCCTCAGCTTACATTGCAAAGCAGCTCGGCCTCTAGGATGAATTTTCCCTCCTTGTACTTCTCGCTGGACTCGTATGCCTTATCATATTTCCAACCAACGACTTCCTTACACTGGCGGCAGCTGATGTCACGCACTACGTGGCGTCCCGTGGTCATGTTACGTTCGGAGGCCTCGCCGGCGTCGGTGTTGACTACAGTGTTGAAGAGATAGGCTTTTCCATGCTGGCCTCGGAAGTTCTGTTCGTAGAGTAAGGGTAAGCACATATTAGCTTACAAGAACTACAGCGTGCGCTTGTGTGTTTGTGAGGGATTGAGTTGGGGAAGGAGTAGGAGGATGCGCGCGGGCAGGGGGGCAAGGGGGCCACGTTCAACCACGGCGCCAACTGTGTAAGTGGAGATGAACTTACCCGGCTGATGATATCGTCAGCATTGGCAAGGTGAGCCTTACAGTGCTTGCACCCATAAATCTTGCTGCTACTGAGGTATGTATTGTACGCGAGCCCCATGTTGAAGAGATGGTGATGGGCAAGACAAGGTACGGGGATATCGACTGGCCAAGCGGGTGCTTTGCGTTTCCTGTTAAGAGTACTGTGTGCAAGTAGGTATGCTTCCTGGAAATATTGTTTGCTGTTGTTCCCTTGGTCTCGTCTATGGGGCGGGCAATTGTCTCTCTAGGCGAACCAGGTTGTACGTAGTAGATCTACCAGTCACTATGGGCGACGAGGCGGGGAATGTCGGCGGTTTGACCAAGATAACAACGAAGCCGTGGGTGTGGATAGCAGCAGCTATGCTTCAAGGATGTAGGCAGGTAGGTTGGTTGATGTCGAGGTCCTTTCCCCGATTATCGATTCGGCAGATAAGGAAAGACAGACAGGCGTATTAGGAACGCTGTTAGGGTCTTTTTGTTTTCTTGACCCGGAGTCGGCGGAGAAGGCAGTTGTAGAGAGGCGACAAGGCTGGAATCGACGTCGGGGGCAAGCTGTCGCTGAGACCTTGGGGTTCACATAGGCTTGTTCGTTCAGCTTACGGCGCAGGCAGAGGTGGAATAGACAGACGAGAGACTTGACGAGACGAGCGAGTAAGGGAGTATGGTCACAAGGGCAGGTTTCTTCTTTTCTTTTCTTTTCTTTTTTTTCAAGTCGGGGAAGATGCTTATCGTAGATATTGACAATGTACAGTGAGAAGGTTTGAGATAGATATTATTCACGCGCGCGAACAGCCTTTGCTTACCTCTTGGATGGGAAAGCTGTTGTCGTCCGTTGGCGGGGGATGGAATGATGCACTTGCGGTGATAAGATGGGTTGACACGAGAAAGAAGAAGCCTGGACCTGGCCTGCACAGTGCTCCGGTTGACGTACCTACTGCAGTCTGCTACAGCCCAAAAAGAGCTGAGCTGATTAGCTGGCCCCCCATTGCGAACCTGAGCTAAGACATGCGGTCATTTGCCTTGTTACTGCGGGTGCGGGGTAATCAAAAGCACCCCTTCTACTGGCAGACGTATGCCAAGCCTTTCCTGTAGGTGGCGCCCATCTGAGATCACCACCACCTAATCTATCGTGTCAACTGTTGTCGGGTAATTGCTCTACCCAACGACACGAGAGATGGGAAGGGAGATTGATACCTAACGGACAGACCTCAATAAAATCTCCCAGCACCCTTCAGCCCTTGGGATCTGGGGGTGTACGAGGTGGGGAGTAATCTGTCACTTCTAGATAAGCAGTCTCCCGAACTCCGCCTAAGCAAAGGAGCCCACCAGAAATAGCTCTAGGTTGGTTGGATACATTGATCAAGGAGAGGCATCTCATCTCGCACTGACACTCAATACTCGGACAAGAAGGTGACCCTCTGCTTGAATTGGGTCTAGAACTAACCAATACTCGGTTTTGCTTGGTGGTGTGCATAGCATTGAGATGGTTATAGAGGCGTATGTATAAAAGTGACCAAGTTTGTAACTCAACCCCCAAAATAGCCCACGCCGCCAAGCCGTCGCAAGGGATGCGCCTGTCTGTTCGCAAAGTTCGTCAGCATCTGACCCGTTCAAGGGTCAGCCCCTAAGCGAAATGCGACCGCCCAAGTTTAGAAACGTTATGCGCCAACCTTTGGAAAGGTCAATCCGAATTGGACGGGAGTATCCTTGGAAGGTTATGGAATGGTTACAGGTCTCCCAAACACAAGACATCTTAAAAAGAGCTCTCTGATATGCCTTGTGAACCCAACACTCGATGCACTCGGCAAGAACATGATGTGCTAATGCTTAAAAGTCTCTTTAACTCAGTCTGAGGTCGTAATAGCCGCGGGCGAGATAACTAGATCATGGAATAAAACCCAATTGGTACCAATCATTACAAGTCACAATAGGGCTAAGATGTAAGAAAGTTTGGTAGTATGTCGATCGTATCATTCATGGTATTTTTCTGGTTTGTTCTCGCACAGGCATCTAGATATCCGTGACCTATTTACAACTCGACCCAGCCCCCGATCAGGGGGCAGTAAATACAGGTCTCTTTGACCACAAGGAGAGTCGAGGTCTTCTTCTTCCAACATGCCGAAATCAAGTATATGTATGTAACAGGGGGTAGTAGTCCGTTTTGTTTTTCCAGACCACAGTAATATGCACAACGAAATTTGTAAAGAAAGACGAGAGTCGATCCAAAGAAAAAAGGGGGGTGTTAGAAGCCAACAAAGTACACAAATCGCTCCGCCGTTTCCCAAAAACCCATTCCACGCCATACGTAGTAACAGACGAGTAACCAAGGCTTCCGGCTCCAAAAACAAAACCTTTACTTCTTCACCAAGTGAAGGCTTCATCCACAAAGTCAATGGTACCGTGGTATTGTCTCTTGCGTACAGCCGCGCGCACCTCGTCGCTTAGTGCTCCGGGGCCACAAGTAGATACGCCCATGGCGCCGACTTGGTTCTCCATCTCGATAGACAGCAGGGTCTCGATGTTGGGTCGACCCGGGAACATCTGAACCGTGGACGAGGGGCTGTGGATCTCCTTGGTAGATCGAGGTCGGCTGACGAAGAGCATAATGCGCAGGCACTCGCGTCGCTTATCCATGGCGAGAATCTCGGTCATCCAAGGTCGGATCCATTCCAGATGCTCAGGGCTCTGGATGATCCATACGAGAACGATCTTGCGAGTAGCGACGGTGCCGTTGGCGTAACCAGCGACGAGATCGCGGACGTGAGGGACTTGATGGGTGATACCCACACCACCGGCGAACAGCATCGCCGTGCCGTAAGAGTGCATCATGTGCAGGCCACCGTAGGGGCCCTCGGCGTAGCAAGTGGTCCACAGGCGACCATCGGGAGCAGCAGCAGCGCGCTCGTAAAGGTTCTGCGTCATGCCGGTACGGGCTCGGATCACATAAGAGTGGCTAGTCTTGCGTAGGGCTAAGATATCCTGGCGGTTCATGGCAAGTTTCTCGTCGCTCAAATCCTCTGCCTCCTCGCTCCACGCGATCGAGAAGGGATGTGACTGCCAAAGGCTGATGGAGGGCATGTACAGGTAGGCGTGCTGGCCAGCCTTGAAAGTCCAGGGGCGCGCCATAGTAACGGTGACGCGGCAGGCGTTGCCAGGGAGCGCTTCGACAAGAGCCTTGGTGCCACCTCTGCCAAAGTTGCTGTAAGCCATGCGGCAGAATCGAGCGAACCGATCAGCAATCCAGATAGGGATGACAGGGATGAGCCACTTGATCTGGGGGTACTTGTAGATGTCCAAGTGATACCAGAGACCAATGATGGAGATGATAGCCAGGGCAATGTGCATGATCTTGAACGTCTCGTAGAAGGCGTGTCTCGAAACGCTGGCAGCCTGGATAAAGATGGCAACGAATGCACAGGTGGCAATGAAGCCGTAGAGGATGAAAGGCGTCGACCAGATGGAATTGAATGCCTGGCTCCAATCCTTAGCGTGCGCAGAAACGGCCAAGAAGGCCATGGTGTGAGTGACAGCCTCCAAGGCGACAATTCGGCCGAACCATCGGTGCATGAGGTTGAAGGTGTCAAAGGAGAAGCCCAACCACGTGATAAGAGGGTTGTTTCTGCCGGCCATGACAAACAGAGGAATCTGTATGAATATTAGCAAATGGCACCCATGGAATGTTACGTATTGGCTCAAGCTGAACCTACCATGTTGACAACAGCCAGAGTACCGCTTCGGTTTCTCAGCTGCTTTCCGGCGCTGGTGTAGTCGCCATCCCAGGGAATATCGATAACACAGAAAGCAACATTTGTGCTCAGGTATGCCAGAAGAAACAGGAATTGGAATCGCGTAGGCAGTGTGCCCATGTTGGCAGCACTGCTGAGCTGGAACTCGCGGTTGTGGCGCTTGCGGAACAAGGGAGAATACAGGATATTCTTCTTGAACCAAGCCACCTTTCCTGAAGTCTTTGCAAAGTAGTACTGTGTGTCGTTTGTCAGGCCAGTAACTGTCCGCACGTATTTGGTGAGTTCCGTCCATATCTTCCAGATGATGAAAGCGCCCGAGACTGCAGCGCAGATGAAGATGAGGTAGTGAGATAAGGCGTCGTTCTCCATGCCTGGCGTCCATCCCTTGGCCAGACCAGAACCGGCAGCAACAGCAGTGCCCTTCTGCGCCGTTGGCGGCGTACCCGTCGAATTTGTCGCGTTTGACATGATGTTGATGCTGTGAATTATATGTTGTTATGTAAGCAACTGTGAGAAGATGGTGCTTCCCGTCGGGCGGTCGAGATCTAGGCCCGGTGGGTTCTAATAAAGAGCACGTGCTGAACAATTGTGCCTTTATATCCTTTGTTTGTTTTTCCTATCCTTCTCCAGTTGATACAATGTTGACAATGGCTCAGATCTGGTGAGGCATGTGAGGCCGGGTCGGACAAACAAGGATCCACTTCACAGCGGGACGAAGTTGAAATGAAGGAGAGAAATCCACGACAGCCAGCTGCGTGCGAATGCGGGCTTGTGACTTGTTTAAGTGAGTGATGACGGCAGTCAAAAGACCTAATTGTTGGTCCTGGCGGAAATAATCGAGCAGAAGACGGTTTGTCTAGTAGAACAGGAGGCCCGAGAACTGATGCGGGATCCCAAGACAGAGTGAGCGTCTCTGGAGGGCACGGTCACAACAATATCTCTATCTTGCCCGATAAAAGTCAAAGCCACCTGAAAAGAAGAAAGAGTTGGGGCGATTGCACCAATGAATGTGAGAATGACCGGTTGACAGAGGGAAGAGGGATCGGACGACAGCAAACGATAAGATCGAAAGGATCGAAGGAGAGATGCCCGAAAGAAAAAGGGTCGAAAGTCTATCGGGGTTTATCGAATGTTGCAGGAGTCGGAGGAAAAACCCAACGAGGCGGAACCGGTAAGAAGGGGAAGAGAGGAAGAAGAGAAGAAAAGGGTACGTAAGAAGGCGTAGACGAAGTGAAAAGTGAGGTAAGTAGCACTGGGCTAGTAATGCAAACACAACTTGATCTGCTCTGAACGGGCTGGCCAAGGAGCGAAAAAGGACGGGTTGCCGCCCAGAGATATACGAAATAAGGAGGTAATCAAAGGCCTTTCCCCAGTTTACTCTGGATTGATTACTCTTGCGTGGATTAGGCGGCTCGCTGCCGGTACCCTCGCATCCACTGGGGCGACTGGGCACACTGGGCACACTGGGCCTGCACTGGGAGCAGCGGGCAGAAACAGACGCAGGAGGGGGCAGTGAAGCCTGGGCAGGTATTGGACAGACACTGTTACTGGGCTCTGCTGGCCAGAGTCATGACCGACACACTGCTCCACCCGCGTGTCCACAGGGAACCACACCTGCATGGAAAGAAGAAACTTGAGCCGCGAGGTAGGATCAACAAGGACCTGCTGGGTCTCGCATCTTCGCCCAGGTACCGTACCTTGGGAGCCCAGGGCCTGCCTGTAGCCCCCGTATCCATGCTCCTCCCTGCTCCATTGAGGCGGCCATTCACCATTACGGAGAACCCGCACAATTGCCGGGGTTAGGTACCTCTCAGAATTAGATCAGGGTGCCATCTGATAGGCAATACTTACTGCCTGAACTTCAAATTGACAGAACCATGGCCGTTGCACGTCAGATGCTACCTGAAGGCGCTGGTTGTGGGAGACATATTGGTTGTTTTCTTGTTTTAGAAGAGGAAAAAGGAAACACAGCGTGGCCGCCCCCCGGTTCCTACACCTTGTTGAGCTGCAGCCATGATCAGAAATTGATGAGCACAGCATGTACCACCATTGCGTACGTCGCAGCCAGTCGTCGTACACGCTGGCGAAATACGAGGCTTGCTCAGCTCTGCTAGCCAGGGCATTTTGCCTAATCGGATTTTAGACTGAGATCTAGTGCACCTTGAAGGGGAGCGGATGCATAAGTCCGTTACCTTTTATGCCCTTATGCAAGGTACGGGCCTTAGCTCTTACCAGCTGACTGTGCTTGAGGCCCTAAGGTTAAGCAGCGCCGCCAGAAATCCTCCGATTTGACTCTTCCGTCCTCTTGCTCTCACCACTCACTGACTCGCTCGTGTTTGCAAACCAAAACTATCTGGCACCTCGGCTGCCCTGTCGCACATTACAGGGTCAGGCCATGTCGAGAATTGTCACTGAGCCCTGGAGTCCCTGGACTGGATTGATGCCAGTGTCATCAGGTGGGGTGGGTAAGTTGTCCTGGTCATCGCATGACGAGGGTTCCTGTTCGTTGCATCAATGCCCCCCTCTCCTTGTTCCTCCCCCGGCCACCACCAAGCCCTTTCGCTCTCCACGAATCAGCTCTGGTATTCGGCAAAGCACTCGCCTGCTCCTGGCCACTCAGTGACACCAATCCAATGGTGGGCGTCCGGCGGAAGCGTGGGCTGCAAGTGTGGCTGGCCTGTGAAACAGTTTAATTCTTCACGACAAGACATGTCCCCAATAAATAACAGGGATCGGGACGATAGCATGGCCAATGAAAGCTCGATATACATGCAACCCCCAGATCATTCTCCAGCAATCTTTTTCCCGCTCAGATACAGAGGCCAATCTGCACGCGACATTCAATTGTTGGAGGGGGTTGTCTGGTTGTCTGGCTGTGGTGTGAGTGGTTTCGGCTTATGAGATCTGTTGAAATCGATGTTGATCGCTGCGCGAATCCGAAGCTACAGACGGCCTGCGGCATAGTAATCCGCTGGTCACAATGCTATCACAGCGCTATCTTCTACACATACGTACATTCCCGTCGCCCATCTTCCGCTCCCGTCCTTCCCCATGCGGACATCAAATCCCATGTGCTTATTTCACTACCTCTAATGCCCTTGGTCAAATGAATATGGGATATCTATGTGAGATGCCAAGCCGTTGCCCAGATGAAGGGATCAGATGTCACTAGCCGTGCGGTGGCTCGAGAATCGGATGGATCAAAGACTTTCCAATATCGTCGGTGTCGGGTCCGGGGGGCACAAAGCGTTGGCGAAAGCTTCCACGATTCGCTGTGCACGACTAGGTATCTCAAGCCTTGCCCAGCAGCCCGGGTTGATTATCGCTTCACTACAGCAACACGCGAGCTTTCTGGCTTGCGTGTGTGGCAGCGGATCTATGCTCTAGGGATCATCGTTTTCGCCTGAAGTTGTCTCTGGAAATCCACTGAAGCCACATCCTGTAACGTGTTTGCGGGTGCTTTTTCGGCAACCCAACGTCTTATCAGTTCTGCAGGGCCTCTGTACGGGGCCGAGGATTGCTTTTTCTCCGAGCTGGCAACTCTGCAATCCCCAAATCGTGCCAGGGAACCAAGACTGCTCGACCGATGCGCCCGCCTTTCCAGGCAAGTCAAGCGTCAAACCCAAAAAACCTAAATATGGCACCACCACTAGCTCTTTGGAACGTTCGTACCTTGCCCCTACAGGACTGGTAACGCAAAGATCCTGGCAGACTGGGAACAATCGTCGTCGTCCTTTCACTCATTTAGAAAGCCGAATAAGATGGGAAGTCGAGACGAGACACTGGCAGGTGGAGTGATCTTTTGGGGTGTTACAGATCGACCACGTTTGAACAGGTCCCTTGGCGAAACCTCCAGCTGTGGACATGATGAAAACAAAACCTCTGATATCCATGCTGCAAGTGCTGCATGCTTCCCGGTAAGTAGTCGTCCAGCGTGCAGGCTCTTAGGGCAACATCCACTCAACCAGCCATAATGTCTCCCGGTTTCCGATGTGGCAGTCGGTCGGGACGGCGCTCAAAGCTTGGTTGCTATAGGCAGGCGCCTAGACCAAGAGAGTATAGCCTTGAACATCCTACATCGCACTTGTTAGTTTTAGCCAGGTCTACTTGCGTACGACTCAGATGGTTCGGCGTTGATTAGATGCGGTCTGCTCGCGGAAACAGAAACGGATCGCATTTTGGTCCTTGGGGGGTTTCGCGACTAACCGCCCGCCCGCCGCCGCCGAATGAGACGGTACAAACCGTATCGTGACCACTCTATAGGTGCTTCCTCCTTTGCCTCTATCACCATCGCCAATGACCAACCGTACGATGGACCATGTATCAGAGGACAAAAAAAAAAAAAAATTCTTATAAGATACTTTCCATCGGGTTCACTGAACAGACCGCCATCTGGACCTCCTGCATTTGTACAATCAAAGCTCAAACGCACGAGCGGTAGGATTGGGACTCTTGGGCACAGCAGTGATACACGATGTTGCTTGTGTAAGTAGGATGACATGGACTGCCAGCAAGCTTGTACGTCCTTCAGCCGCAATAACAGATGCAATACTCGAACAGAATAGTAGTGCCAAGTAGTAGCACAACCCTTTCATACCGAACATGCATTGTAACGTCGAATTGCCAAGCTCATATTTTCAGTGCATTGCCCTTCTTGGTGACATTTTGGGAGGTGAATAGGTAATTCACCGATTGGAGGCAAGCGGCAGGGCGGGTCTGCCTGCATTCCTGCCTTATTACCCTCCCGCCTCTTTGGTGTTACAAGATATCGGAGAGCACGACCGAAATGGAAGACTCCACCGGCGGTGCTGGTTCTTTTTTACCTCTTCTCCTCTTTACATGCATTCCAATTGAATGACGGTCCGTTCGCTTGTTCCTCGCTGTATCGTATCTCTGACTTTTTTTTTGGTTGACATCCCTGGAGACACAAACGAGCAGATGCTTGTTCGCGTCTACGGCGAGACGGTCGGCCTTTTATTGGGTCCCCTGGGGAAACGGAATCCGCTAATGACGGGGCCCTAGGCGTGCCACCGGGAATTCCCAATCGCTGGTAAAGTACAAGGGAAATCGCATCGTTCGCAAATCACCGCCTGGCTGATGATCGACAGCCACGACCCGCAGCTCCTGTAACGTCGCAGTTGTAGCGACGTTAGGGGGGAGATTGTGGTTGGCAAATTGGGAAGAAGATGCTGGAGGCAGATCGGATCACCCACAGACATTTCGCGATGCTCGGCACAGGGGGTTGTTTTGGAAACTCATTCGAGGCAGGTTGAGACGAGACGCACACAATGACGACGGTGTGGGCGGGTCCTACCCAAAATTGGAGGCTCTCTGCCTTCTTGCCAAGGTATCTGACAGCTCGGAGTGCATTCAGGCATTATTCAGACCTCTGTCATCCTTTTTTCGTCTGAAGTTTCAACGGCGCGGCAAATCCAAACACTACATTGATTGACATGCCGTTTCAAACATCGTGCTGCTCGCTTCGACTTGTACGATTATCATGTGGGCGGAAATACATATACACACTCAACATGCTCACGATATGGGGCACTGCCATGCGATTTTGGTAGCATTTGGGCACTTACCTTTTTCGTCCATACCGAAAGAGATGGCGAGCCTGGTTTCAGATGCTTGGCAAGAAACACGCCCGACTCTTTCGACTCATTCGATACCCACTCAGCCTCGTCACTGTTACCACTTACACGATGTGTAATTCCGGAGTAATCATCGCTCGGTAGCCAACCGGTTGGGTCGACGTGTGTGTGCGTGCGTGTGTGTATCTTTAGCAACAACCCCCCTTGCAGACGACAGCCGCCTAGACCCCCATCTCGAGCATGCGGCTGAAAATATGCAGGATTGCTTGTTGGAACTTTGCAGTTCATTCGCCCCTTTTGGGAAAGGCTCCCGCAATGCATGGACGTCCGTCTGTCCACACCCCCCATATCGTATCCAAAGGGAAGAGCGATATTGACTGTGACGATACGCAGATTGTTTTAAAATACACATTACCCACACCCACTCTCCGATATCCCATCGGCTCGCACCTTTTGTTCCTTTGGGGCCCCGAAGCGGATACTAGCAAGAGTCCGTCCGTCTTCTGTATTATTGATCGGCGGCGTGGTGGTCCACGATGTTGGTTGTCCACCTGGGCCTCGTCATTCCCTCCTATCGAGATCCTCCAGTTTAGCCGCCCTGGACTGAATGAACAAAAGGAGGTGGTCCATCACGATGATACTCTACTTGTCCCAGGGAATATTCTTCGCAGTCCAATCGTACTATGAACTCCTCTTGAACCCCCGCGTGGATGCCCAGGAAATTGTAGAGATGCATCCCTGGTGTACTTTTTAGTCGACCCACGGGAGATGAAAATAGGAGCCACTCGGTAAAGAGGGTTATAGGCGATGATTACTAAGGCGAATAACCGAGGTAGGGCATTATTTGCCGGGGGTATTTGTTCGGCAAATGTTATGAAATACTACTACACTAACAACTACATGCATATTTGATGCATACATATATCGAAAAAGTTGTTCTACACAGGCTGCCTCGTTCGCGTTTCAGAGGGGGCGAAGAACCGTCCGAACTTTCCCGTTAATTGGCAGCAAGCTGTGCCGTCGTCGCGGTGAACGAAAAATGGTCACGCGTCGCTTCGCTGTGTAGCATAAACGACACACAGCAGCAGCCCTATGGGATATCTAGTTATGAAACGTCGAAACGTTTTGGATCCAAACTGCCAAAGAAAAAGTCTGATGTCTGACAGAAAACGAAGAACGCCCGACTGGGAGAGAAAACAGACAGAGAGAGAAACTTGTTCAGATCCCAAGTTCGTCATCGCTGTGTATTATTAGATCGCCGGATAACCGGACACGACGCTTCTCGCCAAGTGGTCGCCTATTGCTGCTGCTGCCGCCACCGCTGCTCGATGTCTTGTAGTGACGCCGAACTGCCACCGCCTTGGCCTTGGCCTTGGAACGGGCTGTTGTTGTTGTTGCTGCTGCTGTCTGGGCCTCAAAGCTCTCCTTCTCATCGCCGGCCCAGGCGAGTTCATCATCGTAACCGGTCCCAGCGGCCGTTGTGGTCTTTGCCGTCGGCCGCATGGAACACCTGCGGTTGCTGGATGTGGGCTTGAGCAAGTTGCATTGCTTCTTCGGCTGGAGCGTTTGATGACGACGACCCCGTTGGCTCTCTTCGTCCGGAATTCGCCCCCGTCTCTCGTTGCCGGCTTTGCCGTCATGGCTATCCATTTCTTCTTCTTCGTCGGAATTTGTAAACAAATCTGGAACGAGCTCTGTGTGAACCGACGGGCTAGCCGGCCGAGTAGTTGTGGTAGAATGTAAGGGGCTAGTATCGCGACTCGTGGCTTTCCGAGCTGTCGAGGTCGACTGCTGAAATCTCCCAGACCTCCTGTGCTGAGCCTGCTTTCGTCGTTCCGCCACAGGGCTGGCAGCGACCCACTCGCCAATCGTCTCTTCCCAGCGGTAACCCAGCAAAAGGTCGGTAGTAGTTGCTGCCTGTTGTTTACGTTTGTGTACCTCGTCTGCTGTGAATGCTTCTTCTAGTTGCTGGTGATGTGCCGAGACAAGGCTTTCGGCGTAGACGAGGTCCCTCAAATTGCTCGTCTGCTGGGCGAGGAACAAGGCACCAGCCCGCGTGATACTGTTCATCATGTTCTCGTCAAGCCCCAGAAGCTGTAGATCGTGACAGAGGCGCTCCAGGTGCTGATAGGGCGCCTCGGACGATCCGCGTCCACAGATCTGGGCAATTTGCGAGATGAGCGAAATCATGCTGCTGCAATGTTGAACAGAGTCATGATTTGATACGTCTCCTAGACTCAGCTCGAAAGCGCTAGTAAGTCGACAATGCACGCGCTCTGTTCGTAGGCTCGGCGAAGAAGCAAGGAAGGCGGCCAAGTATAATAGGTCTTTTGTCATGTTAGAGCTCCGGCGCTTACGACCCTCTACCTCCATGAGGCATCCAAAGAGAGTGTATGTGATGTTTTGGCTGATAAAAGCAATATTTTGCTGCAAAGTTACGGGCTGGAGCTCGCCGACTCGAGTTGCCATTTCGCCGACAACGTTCATCGCGGAGAGGATGGCTAACGACCGACTTATGGTCGGAATTATATGCAAGTCGAATTGTGACTGTGCCTCCGTCTTTTGACTGACGCGGTGGTGCCTAGACAGGCTGATGATAGCGGTGACCAAGAAATCGATGGCAGCCAAAGCCTTACTGCCTCGAGAGAGCACCCGATGAGCCAATCCCCAAACTCGCTCGAAGCATCCGGTGACAAGCCACTCGACAGGCAGAAATCCATTCGCCAGTAGTGTTGTATACTGCCGCAACAGAAATGAGTGTTGAGTGAACCCAACCGAGAAATCCCAAAGAAACGAAAGTGGCCGTAATGTGTCATTCTCTGCGAAGGCCGCGTCTGGCCCGGAAGGGCACGGATACTGGCATTGGATGAGCACTTCGATCAAGGCCTCGGCCTCAGCGACTGCCTCATATTCGGTGCAGAGATCAATCACCAGCAAGCAGAAATAATCGTTGAGAAGACCTTCCAGCATGGCCTCCCCGCACAGCGGCGATGCCATCTGCTCTAGCGACTGTTCGTAGGTGACTCCAACCATGCCCGGAGGCGCCTAACGTTTCTAGCTCATTGTATAAACGCAAAGATGTATCGGAGCTATTGAAGGCAGACTTAGTGCCGTTCTGTTCCGCCTCATCTAACTCCCAGGCCTGAACGCCAGCGATATACCAGGGCATCTTCTTAAGGCACATATCCAGGAGGGAGGATGCGCCCTTCGTCTTCTCTTGCTCCTGCGCCGTCCCCTTCAGCAGAGCATCCAGGCTCCTAAATATCGACTCATAATCACTGTAGCGAGAGGCCGACACCTGACTCTTCAGACTGGCCAGGCGTTCCTCGAGCTCACCCCGCTTACTCGCGCCAGGTTTCTTCCTCCGGGCCTGTGATGAGCTTGAGCCCCAAGAATTCCGGAATTGCGAAACATTGGCAGGAGAGGGTATCTCCTGACCTCTCGCGCGGCGCACCAACGGCGTAAAAGCTACGACCTCCCCGGGCACCGGAAGATCGTCGTCTGCCACCTGCAGCTCTCTGGCGGCCCTCAACTTAATAGACAGGGGCTGCTGGGTAGTTTCCGAGAAAGAGCCTCCTGAGACCGAGGAGGAAGTTTGTCTTTCCGCGGGTTTCTGCTGCTGGGCGTACGTATGCCGCATCTTCTTCCGCGGGAGCATCCATTGGCAGTCGGAGCTCTCTCGCTTCCCTCCCGATTTCCTCCTTCCATCCTTCGTCGTCGCCAAATCCGTCGCCACAGCAACGGCGGCAGCAGCAGCTGGGTCCGGCAGCGATGCCAGCTCTTTCCTAAGGAGCGCGAGCCGCGATAGCAAGGGCCGGAGCAGACGGTGACACCGCGAGGCGGTCCATGGTTGGGGGCGGTCTGATTTCGCTATTGCCTTGGAGATCCTGTATCGCGAGGGCTGGGGCGTCTTGTGGACATCCATTGCGTTTCAAAGGATGCTGAGGCAAAAACGATCTCCAAGAAGTGAAAGTTCGATGTAGATACTTGCTATTGCATACCAAAATCGTTATTTCGTAATGTAAGGCAATGCCATATCTGTATGGTATTGTAAGGCTGGCGCGCTTGTATGAGATGTAGCAATGTTACGCGATCCAGAAATGTTTCTTAAATGACAAATTGCAGGGTGTCGGGTGAGGCGATATTATCCAGATTGATCCAAAACGGAGTCTGGGATGAAGCAATGGTTTTCGTCTAATAATATGTGCTCATTGAGTTCGCGATGGCAAGGATCCGAAGATAAACATGTCGTCTGGATGATCGTCGTGAGAAAAGGGTTAGGCTGACCAGTGAGAAGCCCCCATATTGTTTATTATTGACGTATTTCCTATCTGGGCGTAGTGCAGGATGGGTTAGGTAAGCCTGCAAAAGCCCCCACCAATTGGAAGCACCGACTGCAGAATAACGTAATCTTTCTTTTTCTTTGAAGCCCGACTGACTGCGTGCAGCCAGTAATAATAACAGGATGTGGCGAGACTTATATCCAGCTTAACAAAGCTTCCCCCGGGGTTGGAGGCCGAATCACAGCACTACTGGAACAAGCATACAACTTTTCAATTCCATGTTTCTCACTTAGTGATGCACATATTCATTCTCTACTTTCATCAATCAGACGGGTTTTTCTCGTGGAGGGGCTGAGGGGCTGAGGGGGGCTTAAGGGCCTGCAAGGCTTGCCAGGTGGCTTGTGTGGGCACGCATTGATGGCTTTGCTTTTCCTTTCCGAAAGTCTTTTCGGCATTCGCAATGTGGGCTTGGCGCCCCTCGCCGTGCATACTTGGGAGAGAGTTGTCACTGTAACCAATGAACAACCCGAACCAGACCGCTCAATGCAAATCATGCAAATCATTTGCAATTGCCTACGGAATGTGCGGTGCATGTGGGAGAATGCATCAGATCGAGGTCCAGACAGAGTAGGTTCCAGAGCCATCGCACCGCACACGCACCAGAAAATGATCAATGGTCGATGACGAGTTACATGCTGCGAATTGGTGAGCTATGCGCTATGTGCTGCTACCCTGTGGCGTATTAGCATCCGTTAGCCTGGGACCCGATGCTCGCTCCGGGGTACCGGGGACAGCCGGGAGGAGGGATTCCCCAATTTGATTTTTTTGCACGCTGCCTTGCCGACACAAGACATCTTTCTGTAAAGCGAATTGGTTTGAAGAAAAAAAAAGTGATGGGAGCTACTCACTTCCACACCTCATCCTCCAACCACAGCTAATCCCACGCTTTTCTCCCCCATTATACGACCTCAATTGAGACGACCATTCATTTTATTGCCCTGTACAATATTTTCTTGGTCTGTCTGTATATCTGTTTTAGACCTTTTCTTGCATTTCGCCGGCCGTTTTTCGAGCTTCTGACAACGTCCTTTGCTGGTCGTTGCCCTCGTGCTTGTAATTGCACCTTCCCGACCCGAATTGAACATAGCAATCCCACCTCGACTGCCATAGGCACCAATCCTTTGTAAAAGTCTGGTCCTGCTTCACCATGGCTACGCAAAAAGAGACCCCCGCTTCGAATGCCCGTACGTCGTCGACCCCGCCTGCCGTGCCTGGAAAAGATTTTGTGCTCTCGACTAACACATCTATGACAGAGGAGGCAAAACCCGAAACCACCGCCAATGGTCAGGCCACAGCCTCTACCGAGGTAGCAAAGGAGCCCTCGGCTGAGGAGGAGGACCCCGAGCAAGCTGGAGAAGGTGAGCTAGCCTCAGACTGAGCATTGGATCAATAAGTGGCCGGTACTAACCTATTCAGATGCTCTGTTCCCTCTGACCATCCTCCTGCCCCACGAGCCACACAAGATCCACGTGGTGGTAAGTTACCGACTTCATACACGAGGCATTGCACCTGGACGGCAACTAACACGCAATTTCTTTAGGCTTCCCCGCAGGAGCAAGTTCATGAACTGCGCCAGTCCATTATCGAGCTTCCCGCAGCGTTCCAATACTCATGTTTCCACCTCGAGCACAACGGAGAGCGCATCAACGACTTTGTCCAAATCTCCGACGTCCAGGGCCTGGGTGCTGAGTCCGAGATCAAGCTGGTGGAGGACCCTTACACAGAAAAGGAGGCCAGGATACACGTCATTCGAATCCGAGACCTGATTGGTGCCGCCGGAGACCGAACCGATACTCTCCATGGCATCATTCCCGGCACTTGCTTGTTCGACGCTGTCACAGACTCCGGAAAGGACAACGACAACGCCAAGGCAAGCGAATACAGCTTCGACGCTCCGGCGGATGTGGCTGCCACTATTCTCCCCAAGGAGGAAGAGCCAGCACCCAAGACAGTAAAGTCCGTGGCGCTCTCGTCATGGAACCCTCCTCCGTACCACCTGCGCCAGAAGGGCCACTTGCTGTATTTGCTCATTACCACAAACGAGGGTGAGCAGCACCAGATCACTTCGCATGTGGGTGGTTTCTACATCAACAAGTCCTCAAACAGCAAATTCGACCCTGCTCCTCGCGCTGCGCCCAAGGGCGCCTCGGCCCACTCGCTCTATACCCTACTCCAGGAGATCTCACCTTCGTTTAAGGAGAGCTTCAACGAGTTGCTGCAGTATAGCAGCAAGAAGGATCCTATGGCGACCTTCCAGATGACTAACGCGATTCCGGCTGCACCATGGGTTGTTCCCTCGGTAAACTCATCCATCACTCAGCACAGTTCAGATATCACGCGCACGCAAGAGGGCTATCTGATTGCTGGTGTGGATAACACTGATACTCTGCGGGACTGGAACGAAGAATTCCAATCTGCCCGAGAGCTGCCAAAGGAGACGGTCCAAGATCGTGTCTTCCGCGAGAGGTTCATGTCGAAACTCTTCGCCGACTACGCCGAGGCTGCTGCCAGGGGCGCTATCTTGGTCGCTCGCGGTGAGGTGACACCACTTAACCCGACCGAGGGCCGCGATGCTCAGATCTTCGTCTACAACAACGTCTTCTTTTCTTTTGGCGCTGATGGTGTCGGCACTTTCACTTCGGAAGGAGGCGACGACGCTGCCCGCGTTGCTACTGGCAAGGACGTTAACGGTGTACGAATTGTGAACCAGCTTGACATTGACGGACTTTACAGCCCGGCTACTGTCGTGGTGGACTACTTGGGCAAGCGCATTGTTGGTCAGACTGTGGTTCCTGGTATCTTCAAGCAGAGGGAGCCTGGCGAGAACTCGATTGACTATGGCGCTGTGGAGGGCAAGGAAATTGTCGCAGCCGACGAGCGATTTGCCGAAACGTTTGCTCAGTTGTCCAAGGCCCTCCGAGGCAAGAAGCACGCTGTCTGGGACAAGGATGGCAAGCGTTTCGATCTCGAAGCCAGTGTTGAGACCAAGGGCTTGATGGGTACCGACGGCCGCAAGTATGTTCTGGACCTGTACCGCATTACACCTCTCGACATCTCCTGGATGGAAGAGGTTGGCTCGACTGAGGGCAGCGAAGAGCCCTCCGATTACCCGCACCGCATGACAGTTCTGCGACCTGAGCTTGTCGAAGGCTTCCGAACACAAAAGTGGTCTGAATGGGTTAACGCCGAACTGGCCAAGCGTCAAAAGCAATTGGCTGAGAAGAAGGCCAAGGAGATTGAGAACAAGGAGGAGTCCAAAGAGGAGTCCAAGGAGGAGTCCAAGGAGGAGTCCAAGGAGGAGTCCAAGGAGGAGTCCAAGGAGGAGTCCAAGGAGGAGTCCAAGGACAAGGATGAATCCGAGGATGACGATAAGAAGGCCGTCGAGAAGAAGGAGGGCGAGGCCGCGGACGAGGAGGAAGCCGAGGCACGCCTTGACGCTTCCGCCTTTGATTTCTCGCTCAACCCCGATGCTTTCAGCGGTCAAGTCCCCCAGACTGATGAAGAGAAGGCTGAGATGGCCGCGGATGAAGAAGAAGTAAGGAACGCCTGCAAGTATCTGCGCGAGAGTGCTATTCCTGAGTTCGTCAACGACGTCAAGAACTCGGAACTGCCTTTCCCTATGGATGGTCAATCTCTCACCCGCATGATGCACAAGCGAGGTATCAACATTCGATACCTTTCCAAGGTCATGGCGATCTGTGAAGGCCCGAGACTCAAGTGCCTTCGTGAGCTCTGTCTGCAAGAGATGATTGCCCGATCATTCAAGCACGTTTCCGGAAACTACTTGCGCTACTTGCCTATGCCCTTGACGTCGGCTTGCATTGCTCACCTTCTGAACTGCCTCGTTGGCTTTGGTCTCAACCCTAAGCCCACTGCTGACATTGATGAGACTCTCAAGGCTTTATACCCGGAGGCCGACCTTTCGTTCGCGAAGGTTACCCCCGAGAGCCTTCGCAAGGAGATGGAGGAGCAAACTCAAACCCGGTTCAGATTCACCCTCGAGTCTAACTGGTACACCGAAATCAAGCCCCTGCAGTTGCTGCGCGAGGTTTCTCTCAAGCTTGGTCTCCAATTGCAAACCAAGGATCTGCAGTTCGTCAAGGGCGAGTCCCAGAAGGCGGAGGCTGATAAGCCCGCCGCCAATGGTGCAGCTTCCAATGGCGTCAATGGTCACCCTCAAGGAGAGAGCAAGAGCAGCAAGAAGAAGAAGAACAAGAACCGAGAGGGCTCTCCTGCTTCTGCTGCTACCACTCCTAAGGAGCCGTTGACGTTCACTGCAGACGACATTGTGAACATTGTTCCGATCGTCAAGGACTCTGCCCCTAAGAGCGCCATTTCCGAGGAGGCTCTTGAAGGCGGCAAACATTCCATCATGCAAAACAACCGGAGAATCGGACAGGAGCTTCTGCTCGAGTCCCTTACTCTGCATGAGCAGATCTACGGTATTCTGCATCCAGAGGTTGCCCGTGCTTATTCTAGCCTGTCTCAAATCTACTACCAGCTTGACGAGAAGGAGGCTGCGGTTGACTTGGCCCGCAAAGCCGTCATCGTGTCAGAGCGCACTATTGGTGTCGACTCTGCCGAGACGCTCTTGTACTACCTGAACCTGAGCTTGTTTGTCCACGGATCCGGCGACAGCAAAACGGCTCTCATCTACGTCAAGCATGCCCTTGACCTGTGGAAGATCATTTACGGCCCTGACCACCCCGACTCCATCACCACTCTCAACAACGCCGCCGTGATGCTGCAGCATATGCAGGCTTACCACGAATCTCGCATCTGGTTCGAGCAAGCCCTTACTGTCTGTGAGCGCGTCATGGGCAAGAACAGTTTGAGCGCGGCCAGCCTGCTCTTCCAACTCGCACAGGCCTTGGCTCTGGACAAGGAGTCCAAGTCTGCGCTGGTACGCATGAAGGAGTGCTACACTATCTTCAAGGAGACACTGGGCCCCGAGAACAACAACACCAAGGAGGCCGAGTCATGGCTCGAGCAGCTTACCCAAAATGCCGTTGCTATTGCCAAGCGCGACAAGGATGTCCACGCACGACGACTCCGCGCCGGGATCAAGTTCCCGTCGCGTAACTCCGCCCTTACCGGAAATGTCGACCCCGTGGCGTCGATGCAATCCAGCGGACGACCAAAGGCGCCTGGCACCGATGCTAGAAGCATTGATGACTTGATCAAGTTCATTGAGGGTAGCGACTCGCAAAAGAAGAGCACCAACAAGAAGCGATCTGGCCGTGGAGGTCCTCGTGTTGGCGCCAGCAAATAAGTGGTTATTTGCATGAGTGCATCTCTTTTTTTTTTTTTTGTTGGAGCAAACCAATTACTGGTTGACTCGACGGAAATGTTTATATAAAAAAAAGCTGCATGTAAAGAGGCAAATGGTGGAGGGAATAGTGATGAGGGATGATCTGTACCATACGGAGGATGGAGGGAATATACCTTTGCAGATACGGCTGGAGTATATCTCGGTGGTGCTTTGGGGGGATTATGTGTTGCTTTATTGGGAGCAACTGCTTGCTTACTCATAGAGACGTGACCGGTTGATCACGATGGCTGCATGAAGGGTACGACTGGGAAAACGAAAAGCATTCGGGCATTTTCTTATTCTATCACATACAGCTCTTCTCTGTGTATGTGTGTGTATATTTTCTTCTGTCGATGATGCCATACACACTTCTGGCAAACCACCCCACTACCCAAACAATGGCTGACGGCGACGAGTAACCGCCTCTGCAACGGAATAACGAGCTTGGGTTTGCTACTTGTCGGGCGGCCTGTTGATAAAATAGAAAGTCATCTTCACTCTACGGGTTGGGCAACTGATTGTTGTAAATAGTGACAGTACACATGAATAAATGACATGACATGAAGATGTTTTGTTGCCAACGTGTAGAGCTGGAATGCCTATCTAAGTACCTAGGCTAAGCATGGGACGACACTATTCAGCAGTGTAGGATTATAACAAATACAGCAGATACCTAACATCTGGGGTTCTGACCGTATTCTACACAAAGTCTTCCCTGTAGATGGACAACGACTTGACATACGCCACATGTGCTAGTATTTAGTGACCTCCAGCTGTCAGCCCTGGAGGCTGTCGAGATAAAGATCCACTATTGATCTGGCTGGCCTCGGGGGCCAATCAAACTCGTTATCGCAGCTAGTGGGGTCAGCACTGAAAAAAAAAGCGCACTAGGCCAGTCACAGCCGACGTCCAGCCCTAGTAGCGCCGCGCACATTTTCGAAGTGACCGACTCGCACTCAATCGATTTGCCTAGCGATCCATTCTACTTTTCGTCACCAGTTCTTCAATTCCGCATCCCCATCACCAAACCACCCCGTCTCTGTACAGGAACAGTCGTCGAGATGGCCAGTATGTTACCACCCGTGCCATGCCCTTCGCTATAGCGATTCGCAAAAATGGGAATGCAGTTACTGACATGATATTCTGCGCTCAGAGTCAAAGAACTCGTCCCAGCACAACCAGAGCAAGAAGGCTCACCGCAATGGTATCAAGAAGCCTAAGACTATGCGTTACCCTTCGCTGAAGGGAACCGACCCCAAGTTCCGACGCAACCACAGACATGCTCTGCACGGCACCATGAAGGCTCTGGTACGCGATTCTTGACTCCTCCCACCGATCACCCACCGCGACCAAAAAATAATCGCCTTTGATCTTGACGGGTCAACAATCATCCGGACCGATGGCTAACAATTCCCTACAGAAGGAGAAGAAGGAGGGCAAGCGTGAGACCGCATAAGAAGTTCGCCCACAATTTTTTTCGAGTTTCGGAGCCAGGGCTTTAGGGAAGGCAGCACATGCCACGGCGTGCATCGATGGCGAGTTCAGGAACTTTTCGGACCAACGACATTTCACGGGTCCCGGGGATATATGATCATGCATTTGGCTGTCTTTTACGTCAGAGGAACTGTCTTCAATGGAGAAGATTGAATCCAAGCTGGGCTAATGAGCCACGATGAACAACAACCAAACCAGCCCGTCCGCTCGCCTGCGTCCACCTCCTCGCGTGCCTCGATGTCCTTTCCTCCGCCGAAGAAGTGATTTGGGCTGCCCCGTCCAGTGTGAGATCCAAAGATCCATTCCCCCATCCCATCCTCACCTCCATTACCCTGCCCTCTATGAAAGTGACTCGAGCGGAGCGCAGCGCAAGTTGCTGCTCTGAACGAAAACCGGCATTAGTGTGTACAGCTGTGGAATCACTCCCTTGTCCAACTGCTGAAGGAATTATTCTTCGTGCCGAGAAGAACTCTTTGTCCGTCTATTACCAAACGCCTTTGCTCAAACGGTCCGATTGCAAAGGCGTATGAATGCTGGACTACATCCCCATCATGATATCGTTGATTATGTTTGCTCTATTCTAGAGCTTTCTCGTGCCAGGAGAACAGAACCTCTGCATGCGTCTTTCAGCCGACGAGGCTGTGATCGCATACTATTTAGAATTTTGCTCCTATAATAAATTTGATATTGCAGTGCCATCGAGGGCCATATCCATACCAGAATATTCTCACGTGATTCTTTCCCATACATACAAAAATTGATATATGACGGACCAGTCGCAACTCTGGAGAGACCGTGTAATTCCTTCTGCGCCAGCTAAAACCCAGCTTCGACTCGCGACGTTGTCATCGTTTCAACCTCCTTTCTGTGAACGTTGGTCGCTCGGTGGCCCGACTATTGGGCTGACTGTTCCATCTGGCGCCGACTGGGTAGATTTGGCAGTCGGGTGCACGCCGCTCTGATGCTGTTTCTTCTACCTGTCAAACCGTGGTGTGGGCTCCTGGCGCTGGGACTCTCCGGGCACTGGCTTGAACGCAGTAGAAACTGTGGATCTATTGGCACTTGTCTTGACCGAGTTGGGGAGCTGTGTCCTTTCAGGAGGGAAATAGGAGGCCTGGTGCCCTTGGTGCCTTGACCTTTTTACATCAATAGGATTGCCCGGTGGACTGCCCGCCTATGCAAGTGCCCGTTTCCTCGTCCGTATTCATGCACGCATAGATACCAGGCTTACCTATTCCTGTCAGGTACATGAGGTGATATAGGTGGGCTTTTTCGGCTTTCCCTTTTCTTTGCTTTTCCCCCTCTGCTTTTCAAATAATGCCCGTCTGGAAATTGGGCTAGGACCGTCAGGAGCCGTGGTGGGTTCGACTTATCGGCCAGCCGGGCCTGTAACCTTGGACGGTTTAGAGTTGATGACGACCTGGTGTGAGCGAACAGCTGGAAGTGTTTGAGATCAACATGTAGATATTTGGAGCTAGACATATTTGATAGTAGTGTGTTATCTAAGCAACAATTACTCGGAAACGAAGTTTATGTACAAAGTCAATTGCAGTTGACTAGTTTCGTGGACAGGACTCGGTAAGTAGATAGATGACGCCCTTCTTCTATGGATGTGTGCAGGTGCTTTCGGTGCGGCTTTATAGGTGCGAACGCTCAAGCTAGTAGCTACATCATAGCTATAGGCTGAGGATGTATGGATGACCTGGAAGAGGCTCAGACTCTCTGCAGCAGAAGTGTTTGGGACGCAGAGCTTATTGGACTGGACATTGGCCAAGGAGTGAGTGGCTGATGAGACTTGCAAAAGCAGGCCGATGCAATGGCCCGTGGATGGTGCAGTCCCATATGCCCGACATTCCTCCTTTGCTGCTATACGGTGCTGGCGGAGGCAACACACCACTTTTAGTACGCTGTACGAGCCTCCGGCCATGTACTGTCCTGGGAGAACCTTGGATCGCCCCAGACGGAACCAAGCCCAAGATGTTGTAGGTGTGTCCCAGCCTGGTATCTAATACCGGGATCCCGCATATCAAGAACAGCATTGTCCCTGCACGTACTCGAGCTCGCAAATATTGTACTGTAGGTATGTAGATGACGGGTTGACAGGTGTCTACATTGGACAGGTTCTACCGAATCACGCATAGCATAGATGTTAAGGTTCGCTAAGTAGGTTTAGTCACTCCTTTTTTTCTATTGGCAGGTAGACTCATCGTCGTATTGGATGTTCGTGTTCATCTCATATGGGGGTGGTAGAGGAAATCGATCAATTTGGTACGTTGTAACGCTGGTGGTGAGGTCTGAAGGCCGCTCCGAGTCCCGACTGGTCGAAAAGTGGAAGCTAATGGAGCCCGCTAAGCACCTATCGATTCGCAGCTCACAGCTCGCTACAGGCTTTTACAGGCCAAACAGGGCCTTGCCAGCCTGTGAGCGCCGCCCGCAGAACGACCCTAAAGCCCCCCTAACGACAGTCGCTAGAGTTCAGCCCCATCCACTTCAGTGGCATTTCCTCCAAGAAACATTTGGTCTGATCAGGGAAAAACAGGGACCTGATGTCCCATTGAATGTTCCTTTATGCTGTTCGATTGAGAACTTGTCTGCTGCTTGTCTCCATAAGTTTTTTCTCTTGCAGCAAAAAGATCACGCCCAACCTGCGGGCAGAATTACGGAGGTGTGCTGCACTCACTCTTTTCTGTTGTAGTTGTGCTTGTCGTCCTTGACAATCAAAGCAATCGTTTCGTCGGTCAGTCTACAGCCAGTACCGTACTTTCATCATCTATTTTGGCCAGTCTCCCAGTTCTTGGGCAGGTCGAAAGTGGATTCAATCGAGGCTTTGTTGTTGCATCGCCCTTGACAGAAGCCATCCATCGAGAATCTCGAAACAGTGCATTACCTGACTCCCCTTGTCCATTCTTTCACACGGGCCATCGATCGCCCCCGTTCCGGACCGCAGGGGTCTTTCGTCGTTTCACATTGCCTGCCAGCCCTGCCCGTCTTTCCCTTTGGAGCTCCTCCTCGACTCGACCCGACCGACAAGACTGCCTACCTTTCTGCTGTGTGTCGTCTGCATTCTGCCTGCCTCTGCTTCTGCGCCTCTGCTTCATGAAGGTGTGCTGGACAGTCTTCCCGTTCAGAGAACCACATTTCCCCATCTAGCCGACCCTGCCCGGGCGATTAGAAATATTCCCCTTTCCGACTTCTTGTCTCATCCCCTCCATTCATTGTCCTGCTGCTGCAGCCTTTCAGCTAGCTCGCTCTCTTTTTAGCATCATCTCCAAGAGCACATCCCATCACACACACCAAAGACGTGCTTCCCAAAGCAAAAGCCAAGCAGTCGATATTCCCCATCTACGAACAAAAGATCAACAATCGTTGCTTGAGCTAGTGTCGTCGTGTAAGGTGTCTTGCGAGGCAACCTCTATGCTAAATATGAATCGGAACAGCACTCCGGAAGCCAACACGGCCTCGTCGCTTCGACCGCCGTCGGCGAGGACCTCCGCCGCCGCCCAGCATAACCTGCGAGCGTCCGCCGACATGGCCGCCATGGTCGGCAACCCCCCTCGAGCCGAATTCGCCCGTCGTCGGACTTCTACGGCCAGTCCCAGGGCCAAGGCCAGGGCGGCACTGATGCCGACCCCCAAGACAAGATGACGCAGCAGTGGATCGCCGACATCGACCAGTACGAGACCACGCTGGAGGAGATGGCTGCTGCTACGCTGGACCAGGACTTCAAGGACGAGCTGAGCGCTATTGAGCAGTGGTTCCGTGTCCTGTCCGAAGCCGAACGCACAGCTGCCCTGTATGCCTTGCTGCAGCAGACTACCCAAGTCCAAATTCGTTTCTTTATTCAGGTTCTTCAGCAGATGGGCAAGAGCCACCCTATGTCTGGCGTTTTGTCGCCCGCCAACTTTGATAAGGGTAAGTCTTTCGCTTGGTGTTGTTTGATTCTTTCATCCGTTCAATGATTGTCGATTCTAATCCGCTTGGCTCGTAACACAGATCCTATGTCGAACCGCCTTAGCGATGCTATGGGCAAGTTGAACGTCAACTCGAACAGAAACTCGATGTCCCAGGCCCAGAATTCGACCAAGAGACACTCTGGCCTCGACCCCTCGACCATCAATGCCATGTTCCCCGATGCCGCCGCTGCCATCGCAACCGAGAAGGCCAAGTTTACTCAACAGACTGGAAACCAGCCTCCGTCGAACCGTAATAGCGCTGCCGTCGATGTTCGCAATTCTCTTGCCGCCCCTACAATCGCTGAAGAGTCCAACGGTCAAAACCCCTCTTCCCCCTGGGAAGGTGGCAGACCCAAGTCTTCTTCTGGCCAGGCCCCCATGGGCCAGTTCCAGCAGCCCCCGCCATCTGCCGGCCTGCGGTCACCCAGACCCCCTCAACTTGGTGGCAACCAGAACATCCAGAGCACCACTCTTACGACCGGCGATAAGCAGGGCTCCGACCTTCCTCTTCTTTCTCCTTACACCGCTGGTGGTAACTGGGCCTCTATGGTGAACACCCCTATGGTCGCCAACTTTCAACCAGGCGGCGGCCCTAACCAGGCTGACATGGTGGCCAACGCGACTGCCATGAAGCTTGCTGCTCTGTCTACTGTGAATAACCGTTTTGCGCTGGACGACGTACGAAAATATCGCCGAGCGAGATCTAATGATGCTCCGGGAGCAAACCAGAACCCTCTTTCACCAGGTGTCCAGGCAGGTGGCATTCCTAATAATGTTGTCATGATCAACGAGCACGGACAGGTCATTAGCAGAGATCAGATGATCGCCTTGCAGAACCAGCAGATGGGCAGCTTCGGTGCTCGCTCGCGACCCAGCTCGCCGGGCATTGCCATGCAAGGCGGCTTCCCCCGGAGGAGCCATGCCCTTTGCTTCCCCTCAGAACAACGGCTTCTTGGGTGTCTACGATGGCAACCCCCTGTTGAGCGGTGGTCTTGGCATGGGTCAGATGGGTCTTTCGCCTGAGGGCTATCTGTCTGATCACTCCGACATGAACCGTGGTCGATCCCCGCGCGGTCGCCGTGGTACCTCGAAGCCCCCGGAGGACCCGACGGACCCTACTCTTCTGCAAGACATCCCCGCTTGGCTACGCAGTCTCCGCTTGCACAAGTACACGGATAATCTGAAGGATTTGAAGTGGACCGATCTGGTTGAGCTGGACGACGAGGCCCTGGAGAAGCGAGGCGTCAACGCGCTAGGCGCTAGACGTAAGATGCTTAAGGTTTTCGAGCAGGTCAAGGGTAAGTAAGAAAATCATTGATTCTGCGCTTCGCCATCCGACATGAACCGTGCACTAACAGTTTCACAGAAGCCAAGGCGGACGGCAAGCTGGCCTAGCCATTTTCTAATGAGCGAGGAGCAAACTTTGACAGTAGTTCTTAGCAGTTCAGACTTAACATCGGTAGATAATAACTAGTATCGAGAGGTCAGGCCACCCCTTTATCATCACTGGCAGGGAAAATTCAGGATACTCAGGGTGCATCTAGGGGGGTTTCGGAGCTAGGATATACATGGCAATGCTGCTCTTCCGTGGATTTTGGAAGGGAAGAGGGAAGGCATTTGTTGCTTGATTGTTTCTCGGAGTGAAACTTTTGGCGTGTCAGGCGGTTTATCTCAACGAATCTATGAGGAAACCAAAGCATAGCGGATTTTGTTGTTGTTGACCTTGCCCTGTATTGTTCCGAAATTGTGTACATAAAAAACATCTCATCATTTCCATCATTTAACGACAACGACGGGGGCGAACGAGGAAGAAAGGAAGAGATAGGAGCGGGTGGATGGACAGGACAGCCAGTCAGCCACCACAGTACCACCGCTTACTCGTCTTTCCTTGTAGCGGAATACGAACTTGACAAGAAGAATCACAAGTACGAAACTTTCATCGACTCTATCTGGCTTGTTTTACTTGTGAACGTCGACTTCTGGTGACATGCATACGGATCTATATATTTTGCTCTATAGTCTCATCTGGAGTACGAGCGCGATATGTGGTGCTGGAAGATGGTATGGCCCTTCAAGTAGTCTCTGACTTTGGTCTTTGGTTGGATTTCGATCACATTTGAAAAATCAATAACTACTGCTACTGGGGAGCGTCAATATTGGATACAGCTGATCTGAATTGATTGATGAGAGTCCGACTTGACGATGGTCAACATAGGCTTCCAGCTGGCGCGCAGGTGGCGTTGTGCTTCTAACAGGTACAAGCTTTTGATAGGTGGGTGCGAACAAGAATATACCAAACGGGATTACAACGTCAAATGAAAGATGCAGCCTTCAAGCATAACGAATCAAACCATCGGAAGATAGAGTAAGGAAAGAAACGGAAAAAATCGGCTATCTGATATCAAAGGTTTGGTCAATAATCTTTCCCGACGTTCAATCTGTAGGATTGGGCTTATGCGAACCAATGCGCTGTCATGCCTTCTGATGATTGGAGACGGCAACTCTTACTGCTCGCAAGGTCATGCCACGAGCAGCTTTTGATTATTCCACGGTTTTGATTTTTTTGGCAAACACTTGTTGTTCCACTTCTGGTTGGGATAACCAGCAGTCTGATACACTTTCTCCGTTCATGCGGCCAATGGAGACGGTAAGTTGAATTGGTGCCGCTGCTCAAGCCCCAACCAAAATACTACATCGCGGTGCATCTTTCTACCCAGCACCAGATCATGGATCAACCAGACACAAGACAGTGGCTGCACGCCGCAGCCGACGCTTTTGCCCAATCTCAAGCGCAGGCGCCGTACCAGGATGGCCCCTCTGTACCCCCGGAAGGTCTGCGGGTGGAGGAACCGCCAGAAGAGAACGACGCTCTCCTCGAGGCCCAGAAGCAAGCGCTGGGCACGTTTGAGGATTCGGTGCGCAACTTTGTCAACGCGCGCGACATCAAGAAGGCCATCAGGTTCGGTATCGACGATGACCCGCAGGCGGCTGCTAATAAGGCCCCGCGCATCATCAAGAAACGGGGTCCCCGTAAGGCCGCTGAGCCTACCGGCGACGTCAAGATGCGCCTGAATTACGCTACGACCGCCTACATGGAAGGCCGACTAGACGACGCGCTGAACTACGTGGAGGATGCCATCCGCATCAACGGCGAGATCCACCGTGCCTGGACCCTACTCGCCAGTATTCTCCAGGACCGCGGCGAGTTCAAGCAGGGCCTCCTGGCGCTCGTGTGCGCCGCCCATTTAGAGCCCAAGATCATCACTGGTTGGGTCCACTGCGCGCAGCTGGCGCTCCAGCTGCTCGATAGCCACCCTGAAGACTTTGAGGACGTCTCCAAGATTGGGCTGATGGCCCTCTCGCAAGCCATTAGGATCGAGCCGGACAACATCGCGACGCGCCAGGGTAGGGCCGATTTGTATTTGGCGAGAGAGAGCTACAAGCACGCCATTGGGGAGTATCAGTTTATTCTGGAGCAGACCCCCTACGACCTCGCGGCTCTCCGCGGTCTCGTGGAAGCTGCCGTCCAGCTATCGATGACTCGGAAAAAGGGTACCGAGAAGCCTCAGTACGCTGCCAAGGATGCGTATCAGCGCGGCGTCGAGCACTACCGATATGAGTTCGAGCTGGGGAGCCATGATCCAAATCTCCCTCTTACCTGGGATGACTTGATCATGTATATCGAGCTTCTACACCACTTGAAGCAATGGGAGGATGTAATCAGCCAGACCAAGCTGTACGCAAGGTGGCTGCTTGGAAGGCGAGACGAGAGTTTCTGGGAGAATCTCCAGGACGACCGGGAATGGGATAACTACGATCACCGGCGTAAGGAGATGATTCCAGACTACGCCCCCGGAAAGCATCCAATGGAATCCTACGGCCTGGGGCTCCCTTTACGTCTACGGGCAAAGCTTGGTATTTGCCGCGTCCACTTGAAACAAGACGATGAGGCGATGGTGCGTGTCAATTTCATTATGCCTTCGTATATGTACTCAACTGACCACAAACACAGCACCATCTGGAATGGTTCGAGCCTATTGAACTTGTCCCAGACGATGAACAGTACTCCGATATATTTGCTGAGATAGCCGGGGCCTTGTACGAACATCAGCACTATTCACGAGCACTGCGCTTCTACGATCCTCTTCGTCATCAAGAGGGGTACCTCGATGCAGCCCAGCTGTACCAAGTTGGAAAATGCTACCTGGAGGCAGGAAACAAGCGAGATGCCGAAGACTATTTTGCTGCCGCCTTGGACGCCGAGGAGTCAACTATCGACACTCGTATCAGTGCACGGTACGAGCTGGCGAAGATGTACGAAGAAGCACGGCAAGGAGAGGAGGCCTACATCTTGGTGAATGAAGCTATGGAGCTGGAGAGAGACCGCGATGAGAACCTTCTGTACGGCGACGGAGATGGAACACACAGACCTCGCAGGCCATTGAAGACAAAGCGGAAGCCTACTGGCCCGAGGAAACCTAGAGCGAAGGGAGAAAAGGCGTCACGGCCATCCGTTCCCAGACGTCCCAGGGAGCCAAGGGAACCAAAGACCGGCCCGAAGGCACCCTATAAGCGCCGTGTACGAATCTTTGCTCTTAACGAGGATCGAGAGCGCGAAGAGAATGCCAGATCTGCACACCTGGCCAAGAAATGGGAGATGGTGCGCGCAGCTAATTACCAAACTGAGGAACTTTTCGGAGGTCCCGGAGAGGAGTGGATGGCGGCCGCCAAGGAGCTCATTGAGGATTTCTGCTCGTTCAAGGCTTTCTTCCCCTGGGAGAGATATCTCGTGAATATTGGCCTTAAGCAGGACAAAGCGGGCCTATCGTCGACCAACCCTACGCTCTTGAAGATGGCCCAGCGTTTGAAAGACAGTCAGTCTCTCCCGAATCCTTGTTTGCTTATTGCCACGAGACTAAACGAAGCTGACCCGTGTGATTTAGATATTGACAGTTCCCAAGCGGCAGACCAGGGAAACCGTGTCCAATCGAATCTCGAGAAACGCGCGCACGAGAACCCCGTGGAATATCGTGATGTCACGTTCCCCGAATGGCTCGACCTGTTTGTTGGGTATGCGCTAGCCCTGGCCCAGATTGGCCAGACGAAAGAGGCTTACAAGATTTGCGAGTCGGCGAAGGACGCCAATGTATTCTTCGAGGATACGGCCAATTTGTTTCTGATCCATATAGCGATGGCAGGTATGTTCTCATGAAGTGTCCCTGTCGATGACCACAAGTGAGTTGTTATTAACGTTTCCCTTCGCAGCTTGTGCCCTCCGCGCTCGCGATGAAGAGAAGTGCGTCGAGGTTGCTCGTTACATCATGTCCAAGAACCAGTTTTCGACCGACGGCTACCGCGTCTACGCGGCCATCTGTCGACTTTGTTCGTCGACGGCCGGCTGGTACGCTGATTCCCGAGTGCAGAAGTTCACGCTGCGCCAGATCAAGATGATGGATGCCGCGCTGCTGCCGCCGGAGCAGAAGGACAAGTCGCTCGAAGGTCAGGATGTTAAGGTTTATCCCGGCAAAGAACTCGACGCGACGCTGTTGATGATGTACGGGCATATCCTGTTCGTGTCGAACAGCTTTACCTACGCTCTCAGTAAGTTTGAACTGAACCTGACAGAACTCGGCGAGATGAATGGCAAGGCTCGACGAATGATGAGCGACAAAGCGCTGATATCTTATCTTCTTCATAGACTACTTCATCCGAGCCCACGCACGAGAACCGAACAACCCCATGGTCAACATCAGCATCGGCCTGGCCTATGTGCACTACTCGCTGAAGCGCCAGGCCGAGAACCGCCAGTACCTGATCGTGCAAGGGCTGACCTTCCTGCATAAGTACTACGACCAGCGGCTTTCGTCGGCGGAGAACTGCTCGATGCAGCGGCAGGAGGCGCACTACAACCTGGCACGCAGCTACCACCAGCTGGGGCTCACGCACCTGGCCATCCAGTACTACCGCCTCGTCCTACGGGAGATCGAGGCCAACCCGCCGGCGGAGAAGGAGGAAGAGATGGGAGAGGTGGGAGAAAGAGGAGTGATAATGAGGAGGCGGAAGATGGAGAATCTGGCGCAGGAGGCGGCTTATAATATCCAGGCTTGCTGTCTCATTGGCGGGGATATGATTGCGGCTCGGAGTGTGGCGGGGCGGCATTTGGTTCTGTGAGAGGGATACGTACTTACGTTGTATGTCAATAAGTGCTTAATCATGTAATCTGTTAAATTTGTGTTGATGAAAGAGTTGATCCTTGATCTGTTGAGTTAATTGGAAGCTTGGTTTAATGTCTATTTTCCACCTGCACCCACACACTGTTGCCCCTATTGCTTCCATCAACGGGGACCCCGGAATTAGTCTTCTCTCCAGGTTGTCGTTGTTGCTGCTGCTGCCGGCCCAACTCGTCGACCGACGCGTCAAACTCTTCTTTTATCTCGCCGGCACCGTCGCTGTCGTCTTTCAACGGTTGCAAGCCCCGATCCCGAATGAACGCACAGCCCAGAAGGCAGAGACCGATCAGCGGGATCTGCAAGATGAACACAGCCCGGCTGGCAGCCACATAGGCTTGGCTCAATGTACCCTCGTCCGCAGCCGAGAGGGGGATGCCCTGCGGCAGCGAATAAGTCCCCTTCTCGGCCAGGTAGGCGTACCGGTCCGGCAAGTTGGCCCGCAGCGCGGCTTGCAGAACGGCGCCCGAGACGGCCAGACCGCAAGCGCCGCCGCCGCAGCGGAAGAAGTTGCGGTTCGCGATGATGACGGCGCGTTTGGATTTGGTCACGTGGGCTTGGAAGGCAACGAGGGTCGGTTGGAAGATGCAGCCCACGCCGGCGCCGACGAAGAGGAGGGGGAGGACGATGAGGCCGGTCGGGGTGGTGGCGGTGTAGAGGAGGGTTAGGCAGGAGCCGCTGGGTTGGTGGAAAGTGGTGATTATGTTAGATCTAGGTAGGTTTCGGTGAAAAGGAAAAGGAAATGGAAAAGAAAAAGCAAAACTCACAGCGTCCATGACCCGAAGCCGAACCAGATGACCTCGCCGTACCGCTTCGTTCGCGCGATGTACTGACCGCCTGCGACGGAGAAGATTGACTGCGCGGCGACGAGCGCGGCTGTGAAGGCTGCCGAGGCTAGGACCGAGTACCGCCGGGCGTTTTGCAGGTACATTGGTAGGTAGTACAGGTAGGACTGGTACACGGCGCCGAAGAAGAAAGATTGGGCGAGCATGATGGTGATGACGGGGTTTCGGAAGATTTCCACTGTTTGCGTATGGATTTAGTCAGATTAAGTCCGTGTCGTATCCCATTTTTGGTGCGTTTTGGTACTCTGATGAGGAGCGAAGGGATGAAAGAAAGCGGAAAGGGGGAGGGAAACTGACATGGCATCATGGGCAGCCGAGCGACCCTCCATTCCACGAAGACGAAGAGACCAAGCGACAAGACGCCGATCACGAGCATGCTGATCACCATGGGCGAGTTCCAGGGGAAGTAGGCGCCTCCGCCGCTGATGGGGATCAGAAGAAACACGACGGCGATGCTGGAAGTGGCGACTCCAGCCCAATCGATCCGACGCATACCCTCACGGATCTTGACTTTGCTCTGTTTCTGTGCTTTCTGCTGCGGCGACGCAGATGGAGTAGGAATCCCCGGGATCAGGAACCAGCCGATGCCGCCCATGAGCGCGGCCAGGGGCGCCGTGGTCCAGAAGAAGGCCCGCCAGGTCGTGCGCGGGGAGGAGATGAAGGCGGCGGCCAGGAAGGGGCCGATGATGTTGCCGAGGCCCACGCACGAGCCGATGAAGCCCTGGTACTTGCCGCGCCGCTCGAGGGTGACGATGTCTGAGACGATGATCATGGCGAGGTTGCTGACGCCGCCGCCGCCGATTCCCGCGAGGGCGCGGAAGACGTAGACTGTTTTGGGAGTTATTAGTCTGACTCAGAGCTGGCCGGGAGGTCTGAGGAAGGGGGCAAAGGCCGGACTTCAAGAACGGAGCAAGAAAAGGGCCGGGAACAGCATGATGGTATTTGAATTCTCTCAAGCCTAGTAGCCAGCTATTTCCAAGGGGGCTTAGGGTTATGACTCAATACGTACAACTGGCAGCGTTCTGCGCAAACCCGCACAGCAGCGCCGCAATACTGAGCAGCGCCACGGCGCCGAGGAAGACGGCCTTGCGGCCAAAGATGTCGGACAGGCGGCCGTAGAGCATGGCGAAGGTGGTGTTGGCGATGAGGGACGCGGTCCCGGCCCACGAGATGGTGTCGCCCGCGTCCAGGTCGGCCGCGATGGTCGGCAGGGTGACCCCGATGCCGTTCTGGTCGACGAAGGAGATGAGCAGCGACAGGGACAGGACGGCGAACACGGTCAGGAGCCGGGCCCGCGAGAGCAGGTTGGTCTGGTCCGTCAGGGCCCGTTCGGCCGCGGCTTGGACGCGGCCGTGGTCCTTGGCGGTGGTGCTCGTCATCTTCTTTCAATTATCTTTTCGTCTCCGTCTTCGTCTTTCTTTTTGTGCTAAGCCTCTTGTACGGCTCTCTTGTTCTCTTTCGCTTCGGCCCCCTTCGAGAGACAAGATTAGATCACCTTGGTTTGTGTCTGATAACCGATCAGAGATCCTTCTCTATCTTGCTCTCACCAAACCAAGCTTCTTGGAAGATTTTACCTTGATGAATAGTCACTGGGATGTCCACTTTCGTATACGACTGGGCACAGCAACCTATGGAGGCCAAGGCAAGTTGAGGCCTGGATGACCCTGTGCGTATTCTTGGCCCCCCTGTCCAGAATGGCAGGCAGCAACAGAATATCGACTCCAGAAACAACGACAGAATTCAGTTGTTGCTTTCGCATACACATCAATGAGACTTTTATCGACGCCATATTGGGGCCCAATATACTATTCTGACATCGACGAAGGGGTCGTGGATGTGGGCCCTCGGCATCCGTCCGACGGGAGGCAAGTGAGTGAGTGTACTTGAGCATCGTTATTGGCTTGTTTGTCCAGAACCTACCAGTGGTCTGGGCTTGCGCAGAATAGAGGGTTTAAAAAACACAACTGAAATCACTCGTGACTGGGTTACGGCTACTTCCTTGCGGCCAATGGGGGCCCATTTTCAAAAAGGTCTCTTCGAATCAGGCCGGCCAGAGTGAGTTTGAGGCTCGAAACTCTCGTCGCCAGCACGGCAAACCGACATTCCAGATTTGAGGGCGATAGACGGACTGCTCCGAGGAGATGGCTTGGTGTCTCCCTTGGGCGGCGGCTTTGCCGGGTTTCGTCGGGGGCTTGACTGCAGCTCCGAAGACGGTCGGAATATATCCGACAAATCCGGAGCTCCCGTCAACCATTTCTCACACGTGTATTATGTATACCGGGGAGACTAGTATCAATACCAGGACCCCAGGTTTATCTATCTATCGCTGGGACGCACCCAGTATTCGCTTACCCACTCGCCCGCAGCGAACCCACCCTGCCTATCAGTGCAAGGATCTACCTACCGTTGCCCGCCCCCTTGGCGGCCAGAGACGGAAGGATATCTGCGGCCAAACCGACTGCTGCTAAATACCCTACTTTCCTTCGCAATCGAGACCCTATTTGCTGGGTACTGCTACCTGGCAAGAGCGGACCTCTGGACTATATGGTGTGCTCCTTCTTTCACGATAACCATCATGCAGCCATGATGCGCTGTTGTTATCTATCTCGAGAAACACACAAGTGTTTGCCTACCACCATCCCGGTCCGACAACCCAGCCTAGTCTTGGAATCCTCTGCTATGTGGTGGAGTCCAATCCCGGCAATGCGGGGGAAACATCGGCGTCGGCTCTCTGAGTAGAATCAATGATTGGTGGTTCTGGTCGCTTATGCAGCAGTACCGGAATGGCCACTGATAGAGATAGGTGGTAGTATCAGGGCCAAGATGGCTGGAATGAATGTATGATCGGCCCGCCCAGAGCTACCTTCCCATTTAGAGGACTTCCGCCGCCCCTGTCCGTTGCCATCATCCTGCATATATCCAACGACTGTGTGTCATGTACCATTATCGACGATGTGTATGTAGGTCTCTCTGGTGGATCATACTTCGAAAACCCAATCGACGACATCTTTTCGCAGAAGGACGACAATAGAGGGAAAGTCCATTTCTCAGCTTGAAAGGAAGCAAGATCCGTAGGCATGGCGACCGCGGTTCGCAAGGTCAGGACGGCCTTCTCGTCCAAGGAGGAGTTTAAGAAAGCACTGCTGGCGCCAGACGCCCCAGCCGAAGGTGTAAGTCAAATTCCCAACGACACTCTTATTCTTTGCCTACTGGCGCATGCCGAAACATGTATCGCGGCGGTCTTGAATTGGCAAGCATCTGCGACCATGGTGGCTTGATCTACAGAGAAAGAAAAAGAGAGCGTCTGTATATACACATGTATGAAAGAGAAAGGGATAACGAGCATGCTGACCCTCAAATCATTTACTCTCTTACAACAGGCCGCCTATTTCAACGAAGACCTCCTCCCCACGCCACCAGAGCGGCGGACGTGGACGGCGCTGCACTTCTTCAGCTACTATCTGACGCAGACCTTCAGCTCCGGGTCCTACAACCTGGGCGCGACGCTCGTCTCCATCGGGCTGCAGTGGTACCACGGCATGATCGCGGCGGCCATCGGCTCCATCATCCTGAGCGCCATCGTCGTGCTCAACTCGCGCGGCGCCACGCGCTACCACGTCGGCTTCCCCGTCTTCGTGCGCGCGTCGGCGGGCATCGGCGGCGCCAAGCTCTTCGTCGTGGTCCGGGCCTCGGTCGCCATCATCTACTTCGCGACCCAGACCTTCTACGGCGGCATGATCACGGCCGTCTGCCTGCGCGCCATCTTCGGCACGGCCTGGGACCGGATCCCCAACACGCTCCCGGCGAGCGCGGGCATCAGCTCCAAGAACCTGCTGGCTTTCTTCGTGTATTGGATCGTCCAGTTCCCCGTCATGTTCCTGCACCCGACGCTGCTGCGCCACCTGTTCGTCGTCAAGGCCGTCTACACCACCGTCGCCCTCTTTGGCGTGCTGGGCTGGGCCGTTCATGCCAATGGGGGCAGCATCGGCTCCTTTAGTTACGACAAGCAAATTGTCCTTTCGGGAAGTGCCCTTATCTGGCCCATGATTCAGGCCATCAACAGCGTCATGGGCGCGCTCTGCCCAATCCTCATCAACCAGCCCGACGTGGCGCGCTACGCTACTTCGTTTTCGCAGGCGACTTGGTCGCAGAGTACAGGGATCTTGGTTTCGAAACTGATCGTCATGTGAGTTTCGCATGGCCTCCTTTCTACTTTATGACTTGCGCTAAGATCCTGATTCCTTCTGCAGGTTCGTAAGCTGCGCAACCACCAGTGCGACGACGGGGATCCTGGGCAAGAGCTACTGGAACGTCTGGGACCTCTACGACGCCATCCTGACCGAGTTCTGGAGCCCCGGCGCGCGGGCCGGCATCTTCTTCGCCGCCTTGGGCATGGTGCTAGCGACCATCGCGACCAACGCCGGGTCCAACTCCCTGCCCGTGGGGGCCGACGGCGCGGGCCTGCTCCCGCGGTACCTGACCATCGTGCGCGGCCAGGTCCTCTGCGCCGCGCTCGCGCCCCTGTGCGTGCCCTGGAAGATCATCAGCAGCGCCTCCACCTTCCTGACCTTCCTGGGCTCCTACACCGTCTTCCTCATGCCCGTCTGCGGCGTCATGGTCGTCGACTACTGGCTCCTCCGCCGCGGCAACCTGCACGTGCCCTCGCTCTACGCCAGGGCGGCCGGGACCCCTACGCGTACCGGGGCGGGTGGAACCTGCGCGCCGTCGCGGCCTGGGTCGCGGGCGTGGCGTTTACCGTCCACGGCATCGCGGGCTCCCTCGACCCGGGCGCCGTCAACCAGGCCAGCAAGAATATGTACAAGTTGGGGTTCCTGCTGTCGTTCTTCATGGGGGCTGGGGTGTACTATGTATCGAGTCTCATCTGGCCTGTTCCCGTATACCCGGCGGATCATACGGCGGCCGACTGTGACGGAGATACTCAGAGCTTCGAGTACATGGCGCAGTCCGAGGGCTTCTTCGCGGGTGAGAACGTGGACCGCATCCGCGGGGTCCTGGTGGGCGATTACGGCGTCGTCGAGTACGGCATCCCGGTTCCTGCGAGGGGCTATGATGCGACTAGCAGCGAGAAGGATCGTGCAATTGTCGTGTGAGAGTGCGACGGATTCGGATACTTTTGAAGATAAGGATTAAGCAAATTATATGGTCTCAGGACAATGATTATATACGCGTAATGAGTTCAAATGACTGATTGGGCTGTCAAGTGTCAGTAAAAGGATTTGTTTCTACGGAAGCATGCTTATGGTCACCTGAGTTGCCATAACGATGACGTTTAAAATGCTTTACATAAGCTCGTAATATATACTGCGTATCATCATGATCATAATTCATAAATAGCAATCCCGCTAAGGCCTTTTCAATACCGCTCAATATCCAAACCCTCTTTGGCCAGAATACTGCAGCGGTGTGTAGTAGAGCAGTTGAAAAAAGTTCCCCAAGCAGTGAGTGTAATCAGACTTAAGACAAGCTCTGCAACGTCTCAAAGTCGGGCATCCAGACCGGCGAGTGTTCCTTGTCCTGATCGATCCAGCTAGCCAGCTCCGCCACCACCCTCCACGCCTCATGATCGTCGCTCCCCGGGCTCATCTGGCTCAAAATACTGCGTTGATGCTGCTGCTGCTGTCCCTGATCCGGCACTGTCGCAGTCGACGCCGCAATGATTTGAGGGTCGATAGTCACATCCGCAGAATCCGAAGCAGCAGCAGCATCATCATTACTCTTCTGCTCCGCCGCCGCCGCTGCCTCGGCCCCCTGTACAGACACCACCTCCGCCCCACCGTTGGCACCATTACCACTCCGCTGCTGCAGCTTCTCCATCGCCGCATTAACCAGCAACTCAAACGCATCGCGGTACTTGCGGACCCACGGCGCGCGCTCGCCCATGACGAACAGCACGAGCGAGCAGGCGCGGACGTCGTCGGCCAGACGAACAGACCAGACGCGGCCCGGGTGCGTCCAGAGGCCGTACAGCAAAGTGATGCCCGCGACGAAGACGGTCTGGACCGCGATGAAGGAGTGTCCGTAGTCGAGCGTCTGGTGCAGGCGCTTGTGGGCCTGGCAGATGTCGCCGGCCGAGGCGAGGCAGAGGGCGTAGTAGGGGTCCGTCGGCGGGAGGAGGGCGAGGAAGGGCTGGACTAGGAGGCGGATGGCGCGGTGGTAGTGGAGGAGGGGGTAGTTTAGTTCGTTGTTGGTATTGCTGTTGCTGCTGCTGCCGTTGTTGTTGGCGCTGTTGTTGGCGCTGTTGGTACTGCTGTTATTGCCTGCTGCAGTAGTAGTAGCGGTCGCGAGAGGCGATTGTAGCAGCTCCTGCTTCCACGCCTCGAGCTCCGCGTGGTATTTGTTCAGCTTGGGCACCAACGCGGCCAGCGGCTTGTCAGTACGATAGATGGAGTGCTGGATCCGCGATTCGATCCGCCGCAGCTTGAAGAGGAAGATGGCGGGCGTGAGCGACGTCTTCCAGCTGGAAGGATAACTGCTCATCGCACCGCCGTCAAACACTGCAGTTTTGGGACTCATACCGCTACCGTGACTGTCACTACTCAGGGGTCGGTGGTCGCTACTATTGCCTGCCTCGGTATTGAGCTTCTTTTCCTCCCTGTTATCTTCAGGCAGTTCCACATCAATCTGCCGGTCTGGGATGCTGAACGGCCGCCCCATGGAGATGGCGATGGTGCGCTCGAGGGCGTAGACGCTCCAAAAGAGCCGCCGCCGCATTTGGATCTCCTCACGGCTGTCCAGCTTATCCTCGTTGCGCCGCATGTGCAGGCCCAGGTCGATCGACGTCCGCATCGCCAGGCCGATCATGTACCAGATCCCGAAGCTCGAGGGCGAGCGCAGGTGGTACAGCACCAGCAGCGCCATGGCCTCGATATTTTGGGTCGTGCGCGACTCGCGTGCGGCGAAGATGTGTTGCAGGGCTGACATGTAGTAGCTCTATGAATTGAAACGGGCCAGCGTTAGTCCTGGGCTCATGGCTAGGCCGCGTTCAAAAAGAGAAAAAGGGGGTTACCGACTTCTGGCGGAGAGCTAGTATGCTTCTCCGTCAACTGCAGCAGCATGGCGCCGATGGCGTACACCATGTACAGCTTGAAGATGCCGAAACGCTGCTGCTTCGTCAGGTTGGGGACCGGGGTCGCCGCCAGCGCAGTCCGCTCGTTGTGCAAGACCCAGACTTCGGCCGGGTCCAGAAAGGGGTACCGCGGGTGGATCTGGCTAAAGTACGCCGATAAAATGCTGCTACCCAGCTCGTCGCTCGGCGGCCCCGCGCTGTTGGCGATGACCTCGTCCATGGTGATGGCTTTCGTAGGGGATCCCTGTGTGGTAGGGCTGCCGCACTTGATATCACCCCCACACGAGAAACTCGTTCCCGCAGCGCTCGATTTCCTTCGCTTGTAACTCCTGGGACTGCTGTCGTCTCCCCTGCTTGGTATGGCTTTGTTCCAGACGGTCGCTTGTACCATCTCCCCGAGGTTCAAGGCGAGGTTCAGACCCGATGAGGACCCTATGTAAGCAGGCGCCTCGAAGTTTCCCATGGACAGCAACTCCACAACCTCTCCTAGCGCATTACTGCTGTTCTTTCTAGGAGGAAAATGAGAATGTGGCGGATGGGGGTGCTGTCCTAGCTTTTGCTCTTCCTCTTGCTGCTGGAATGGGAGCCCGTTTAGCTCCGTCACCCTAGACTCGAGGAAGGCAACTCGCTCTTCAAGTGCGCGGGTATAGCTAATAGGGGAATGTTCAGCATCTATGCAACCTGGACAAGATATCATGTCGTGGTGCAGTTTGGTACGGAGGTGGGCTGGCACATACGCTGCTGGTGGTTCATCTTCGGTCACGGCGGTCTTGTCACATTCGGTGCCTGCCTTCCTGCAATTGGAGCAGATCGGCCACTGATCATCACACTTGGGCAAAGTCAATGGGTGTGCTTCTGAGAGTGCAGTACGCACATGATTGGCTTACTTTCTGTTTGCGGTTCTTACATCTGCAAGTTGGTGTGTTAGTTTTCCGATTCTAGTAGACAGAAACGCAGGCGCCATGTGTGAAACCTAGTCCGAATAAGGAATGCATCTAGTATTCACCACTTGGCAATGGATGGATGGCTCTATCAATGGAGCCCATCCATAAGGACCACGGAAATGCCAATATTGCTTACCTGGTACATGCGGTCCGGCCCCGTTTTCGGGGGTTATGAGTCGGCGCGTCCGTGAGGGCCGGCGAGACGAAGGGGGGCAATTGGCCAGTGGTGGCCATCATTAGTTTGGTTAGTCGACTGACTCGGGAAAATAACCAATCGGGCTTGCGTCGTGAGGCTCGTGTTGTTTCGTTCAACAAGCGGTCAACTTGGTGTTCGAAATACGGATGTCCGAATCATCGTGTGTATATAACCGTTTTATTCGGTTATGGTACGCAGTGGAAGCGGCCGTACTATCGGAGGTGTCATGTCATGCCCATGGTGTTAGTCAAGGGGTCCGATAACAGGTCGGTGGAAACCGGTGACCTCCGCCCAGCAAATTGCCAAAAGGAGTAGGTGCTGCTGATAGCGAAGCGTGCCGGCCCCGCTCTGTTGCTGTGTCAGTGGGCTCCGGGCTATGTGCCGACGCGGCAGTGCAAATCAGACAGACATGGAGAAGAGGGGAAGTGGCCGTCAATGGAAGTGAGTGACGAAATAGCTGCGGGTGGTATCGCTTATCTCAAAGCTATATTACTTGGTTCAATCGATATGCCGTCTTGCTTCTTGCACACCAGGGTCGTAGAGTGGAGTCAGAATGCTTCTCTGATGAATCCGTGATTCAAATGCACTACGCCTTGATAAGACCCCCAAACCGCAGACCTGGGATATCCTGCATGCGTAGTTGGTAGATAGATAGATATAGAATTAGTCCACCATTACGTGATCATATATGGTTCTAGTTGCCGACCCCTTCCATCCAAGCACCGTTGGGCTTGTACGGGAACTTGGCGTGCATATGCTTCGCAATCTCGCGCCGCGTCGTGACCCACACGCCGGGCTTGTCGGCGACGTACAGCATGAACTTTCGCAGCGCCTCGCTGCGCCCCGGCTTGCCGATGATGCGCGTGTGCAGCGGGATGTTCATCAGCTTGCCGCCCTCGCGGTACAGGCAGTCAAACGTGTTCTTGAGGTACTGCTCGTACGTCTCGGCCACCGAGCTGCCGAACCCGGGCGACATGTGGAACTTGCCGTCATTGCAGTCGTAGTTGTACGGGATCAGCAACATGCCCTTCTTCTCGTCGTCGGGCAGGTCCTTTTCTTGCGGCATGTCGATCCAGTAGGGTACGTCGTCATTGTAGCATTCGGACGACCACAGGAACTCGGCGCCGACGCTCTTCCATACCTCAGGGAACAGCATGTGTCTGTGGTTGTGATAAGCTGACGCTCATATAAGAAACGTTTACTGGTAAGATGCACTTACGTCTGCGGCGTACCGCGGCCAAAGTAAGCACCTACGGGCATCTCGCCCGAAACCTCCTTGAGCAGCAAGATGGCCTCCTTAATGTATTCCTTGTCCTCCTCTAGGGTGTAATCCCAAGTATCCTTCCACCGCAGGCCGTGGGCCGCGATCTCGTGGCCCTCTCGCACCAGGGCCTTGGCGAACTTGGGGTTCTTCTGCAGGGCCACCGCGACGGCGTACGTGGTGAAGTTCCAGCCAAACTCCTTAAACAGGCGCATGATGCGCCACGACGCCGTCCGACTGCCGTACTCAAAGTCGTGCTCCGCGTTCAGGTACCGGGCGCCCTCCTTGTAGCCGCCGGACGCGCCCTTCTCCCAGAGGTAGGGCTCCGAGTGGGCGTCGCCGTCCAGTACGGAGCGCTCTCCACCTTCTCTGTAATTTCATGTAAGTATTTTGAAGAATTGTGGTGCGAGTTTATCCAGCGGGTGCACTTACTCATAATTGAGAACGAAGGAGACTGCTATCCTCGCGCCGTTAGGCCATTGAGGATCGAAGCCCTCCTCGCCAAACCCCTCAAAGTCCCGAGGGACCTGTAAGCTCTCCTCAATGTGAACCATAATTGCTCCGCTTGTGAGATACTCTGTAAAGATCTGGGGTCTTAGAATTTGACGAATTATCCAGAATAGTCCCAGCGGCGGCGGCTCATAAAGTGGTCATGATAGTTGCCTCAGACTCAAGCATATGGCCAAGAAGGCAAGGCGGGGTGCGAATACCGCCAACTCCGATGATAGGCGCGCTCTCCAGGGGTGGTGGTGCATCCTCTCAACATCACGGCCCATACACTGAAGTGGTGCATTATCAGCAACACCCGTGCTTATGTTATCGAAATGATATGCACCACGACTCCATCTTGTTCGGTCGCTTGCACCAGGCTGTGGTTGCCGATAGCATGGGCAGGCAGCAGGCGACGGGGACTGGTTGGCTTCCTGCTGTGTAGCGCATTGCGGGGTACATGTATGTATCGGACTCCTCCCGACAGAAAGCCCAAGGTATCCGAAAGTTACTCTCCAACCGAAACAATAGACTCGGAGCACTGCGATAGCTCCTTGGGTGTCCCCATGGATTTTGCATTGCGGTAATAAAAAAAAAGAAAAAAAAAGAGAAAAAAAGAAAAAAAAAGAAAAAAAAAAAAAAAAGAAGAAAAAAAAAATCAGCGAGCAGAGTGACTGCGCAAAAGACAGCGCGTTGACAGTCTGGGGGTGGACCTGTAGGCAGACAAGTGGTTTCAATGGGGGGTACCTTCCAATCGGTTTGCATGGAAAACGATCAACCTCCCCAACTCTCTCGCACTTACGGAATTAGCCGCCCAAGACCAATCAACTGCCGATCTTGATGACGTCCAGCTCTTTAAGCTTAAGTCCGGCCCCTGTGACAATCCTTCAATTTGTAGTTCCGACTTGCAATCGATACTTGAAGCTCAGTCTTCGCATCGGATCGTTGATGCGATAACCAGACCGTGCGTGCCGGGCCAGTCTGAGATACATAACTCAATGCATATATTTGCTTGAACTTTTCTTGGCTGCGCAGTAAAGTGCCTTGCATGAAATATTATTGATGCAGTCAGCATCAAGTGAGTCGTCATCTGGGCCTTCAAAGCTTTCCCATATCCCACGCTCCACCCCACTCCATGTCACAATATTGATACCTTCATGGGAACTCCGTAGCATATGTCTCCAGATGAAAAACATCGATGAACAGTTGGTGGCCTCGAGGTTCAAGCTTTTCAGTATTGGCCAGGGGTAATTTGGAACCTAGGCAGTTTGTTGGAACTATGTTGAACAGTCTGCATCTCACCCTGGCTTGGTTCAGCGGCCACAGCAGGATCCCGCCCTCCCCTAGGAATGCCAAAAGGAGGGATGCTCAAGCCAACTCCACTGGAAACCTCGTGTTTCTCTGTGCTGAAACTTCATGTGGTGAAGCTACTACATCGCCCGCCTCCGCACGTAGTGCTGTCCCTCCTGCCTCCACTATCTCCCCGCCCCCGGACTGATAGGGTAGCGCTCGACCGCCGGCCTCTTGTGGAGTCTTTGGTGCTGCTTCGACAGGGTTCTTGTTCTCATCCCCTCCACCACGGCTTCGCGCCGTAAGGTCACGAAGTCTGCGGCGATACCGCATGATCAACCAGACCAGAGCGCCAAGGACGCCGAGGACGGCAATCCCAACACCCGTGCCTATGCCCGCGGACGTACCTGCGCTCAGTCCCCTGTTAGAGGTAGCTGTATCGTTCGGACCCGTGCTGCTGCTATTGGTGCCGTTGGTGCCATTGCAAGCCAGAGTGCCGATCTTGCCAAGATCGCGCAACCTCACGAGCCCAGAGCAGTCGAAATCCGGGTTCCATGGTTCGATCCTCACGTCGCTGGCGCTGGAAAGGCGTGGGAAAAGAGTGGTACTACTGTTTCGAGTCAGCCTCTCAAACTTGTTGCATGCTCTGGCTCCCCTAGCAACGTACTTCTCTATTACACCATTGATATAGATGGAGTTGGCATCCGTTAAACGCGAAAAGTCGCCAGGTACCGTCGAGTTCGGGTTGTTTATAATATTGAGTCTTTTCACGTCTGTTAAACGGCTGAAAGAAATCTTGCCAATGCCGCTGTTATTCGTGATATTCAGGTCCTGACCCACCGTCGTCACCTGGTTCAGTATTATATCGCCATTGCCGCTGTTTCGAAAGGCAATCACTATGGAGTCTCGCACAATCAGGTCCGGGAGGGGTCCGGCAGTCTCCTCATCGGCTAACACGCCGATGCCAAACGTAGGTCGGTTGCCGATAGTCAATTTGCCTGCGTTCTTTAAGCTGGGGAAAATGGAATGCCCCATCTCGGCGTCGTCTATATGGAGCGAGTTGGAAATGGTCTCGAGCTTGGGGAATTGGGCATAGGAATCCACTGCGCTGATGGCGATGGCGCTGGTCAGTTGCGGGAACTGCACGCCACCCACTTCATCCAGAACAATGATGGACAAGGCACTGATGTTGAAGAGTTGGGACTGGCTAGCGTCTCGGCCAAGTTTCGGGGCTGCGTAGATGTAGAGGCTGCCGTACTGAGCGACTCTATAGTTGCTGGTATCGGCGCTGCCGTTCCACTGGCTCATGCTAATACTCCACAAGGCCGGTGCTCTGTCGATACTCAAAGAGCCCAGCATGGCAGTGTCTGGAAAATGAAGTTCCTGTAGCTCGTTGTTGCAAGATATATTCATCTTGTAGAAGGACGCCAGGTTTGTAAAGTTTAGGGACCCTTTCGCGCCCGTGACCAGAATGCCACGAGCATCGGTTGTTGCATTGGGTGCGAGTAAAGCTCCATTGTCGATATCAGACTGGGATGTAATGACGGTGCCGAAGTCTTCAGGGTTGGGTAGGTCTGTTTCATTGCACGCTGAGTAGTCAAGTCAGAAAGCCGAACGCTGTTCAAGTGGCATTTCGAGCGTACACATGGCGCAATGATTTTTTGCAGTATGCCACTTCCTTGTTGAGCTTCTGGTTCATTAAGATAGACGGCGAAATAGGTGTGGCTGAGAGCAACTTCTGGAAAGTACATGGGTAGGGTAGCAGAGAACTAGTTCATATGATGGGTTATAGGCACACGAAACCTGCATTTCGAGTTCGTTGTATAGCTGGTAACATTGGTAGGCTGAATCATATTGAATCGGGATCAGAGAAGAACAAGGGGTGCCATACACACCACTTTATTCTATTTTTCTTATTCAACTCAGGGGTACCCAAGTCAGGCTGAAGTGGTTGGATTGGCCCCCATGGAGGGACAGGATTATGTTACTTCGGACATTCGCAAGCTTGCGTGAGCTTATGTAAAGGTGGTTATGTGACCCAATAGAAGACCGTATGATCATGCCATCCACAACTGTCGTATCATTGATCTGCATCTTGGCATGACTGGCTACCACCCTACGACACATAAGAAATGGGGTTGATGTTCTAAGATTTCTCCAATTCCGGGTATGTATTTCGTCGTGATTTCTAGTTACGCTGACGCGTTGGATTTTTTCCAACCACCAGGCCTACAACTACAAATACAGTACTGAACAGAACCGGAAGATGCACTGGCTATACTACACGGGCAACCAAACAACTTGTAAAGCGCTGTATCCTGTCCGTCGAAGTTTACGACAGCTCAGCTTACACCAGAGCCGCAATCTACATATGCATATTGTGTTTATGTGCATATTATATGACAGGGAGCGGGCAATGACCAGTTGTTCCTAGCATGAGGCTTTCACCCAGGCTGAGTAGTGAGGTACATGTACCCTGAGTACGCACACATGCTAGCTATACATAGTCTATATAGCTAGCTGCCTGTTTGAGTAACCTTGATGATGTGGAAATATTCACGTAGCAATGAAGGAACGAAATGCCACCAGACGCGACAAACTATCAAACCGCCCCCAATTCAGGGTATCGGTCCCGAACTTCGGTCGGTTCTCTCAGCTGCCTTGCTCCCAATCGTCCCAGGCGGCCTGGCGGAGGACCTCGTACTCGGCTCGCTCTTCTGTCGACAGCGCATGGTATTTATCCGAAAGTTCTACGCCGGACAGCGGCTGCTTAGTCCCGTTCCTCCGCATCAGGTCCCGCATGAAGAGCTTCTTAGGCGGGAGCGGATAGGAGCCGCCGTCATATCGGAAGAAGCCAGGCAAGTGCCGCTGTCCGGTCACTGCGTGAACTCCGTCGCGGCGCGTCAGCTCGAAGTGACCGGACGAGTCGTCCGTGGCCGGTGGCTCGAGTGTTAATTCATGATGTGGCGGGAAGGGGGGGTATCGGCCGCGGGAGGAGTTCAGGAAGTTTGCGAAAACCGTAGGGCTCGTACCCTTGCGCGTAGAGTCCGGTTTCTCCATTCCCCTCGGCGGCAAAGTACCTTTCATAACCCGCTTTGCGCAACTCGGGGCCTTGCTGGTAGTAGTCTTCGAATTGGTCGAAGAGGCCCTCGTCGATGCCTTCCTGGGCTGTGATCAGTCGACAGGTCTCGCTGTTGCCGGTGAGCTGCTGTCAGCGGAAACGGTCCTTGCGGACTCGGAAACCCTCGAGAAGCAGCATAACCTCTCCAAAATCCAAGGACTTGAGCGAAGTTCTCGCAGCTCCGAGGCCTGGCTAATAGTGCCCGCCGGAAGCCTGACGAACCGCCGCGTGAAGTTCGTCCAGGCTCATCCATCCCATGGCTTCGTACTTCTCGGCCAGGGTCAACGACTTTGGGTAGGCCAGAGCTTTTCCTAAGACATCGCCTCGGCTCAGAAGGAGGGTGCGCTGGATAGAAACATGGTCAGATTGATAACGTATTTCCCAGTCCCTGTTGGGGTTTACTATGTTTCTGTAACTCGGCCTCGGTCTGCTCGTCATTGCGGGAGCCGGCCTTTTCGTATAGCTCTTGGGGGATTTCAAGGCCTTTCGGGCCCCTGTTCTCGCAGCCGGATATTGCCCCAATTCGTGAGGTCGTTCGAAAAATAGTTTGGGTATGGTGTTGTGTAGTCCTGTGGGTACACGACACCACCGGGGAAACCTGGGTCTTCTTCTGGCTGGGGCATAATTGCCGGTCCTTCGAGACGAATGAGGAGATGCGACAAGAATGAGTAGACGACTCCTGAGCTGGCCTACCTAAATAAAAAGATAAAAAAATGATGTGTTTGTTCTTGGTATTTATTCCCCGCTCGCCAAGTGCACAGGCGCATGTAGGGTCTCCCTGAACTAATACTTCTTCTATCGTACGTTGGGTGGCGAACTACTGCGGGCCACGAGAGTGGGAGAAATGATGCAATATATACCACCAAAGACGAAAAGACCTTCACATACGACCATATCCTGCTGAATACTAGGGATCCCGTCCGCTCTCCCATATATAAGCAGCAGAGAGCCGAATTAGTACTAGGGTCGGTGACGACCTGGGAATCCTCGGTGTTGTATGTTTTGCTCTTTTGCCGGCCCCCTATTTTGGTGAGCGCCGACTCAGTTCTTTTTGGGCGTGGTTCTTACCAGCGATTAGAGGCGTGCGCCCCGATGCTGGTTCTGGATTCTTTGGCGATACGGCATACTTTTTTCACCAAACTGTCCGCGGCATCCTTCACCCCTCAGCAAATGGGCAGTCCCTCCAGCAGCGCAAAACCGGCAGCGATCGCTTCTCACTTGCGGTCCTGCTAGCCTGCATGAGGTTCATGTTAAGGCTTATACCAAATATATCCTCTCGAATCCTTCCTTTACATCTTTTGGCCACTGTTCGCCTTCCATCAAAGATGGACTGGGTTTCACCTGTCACGCCTAAAAGGGCTAAGGGGCTAGGGGAATGCCAATGTAATGTATGTACTACTTGATCTGACCTCCATTGTGCACATGAAAATATTACCCACTAATAGACATTATGCTACCGAGAATACTGGAACCAGCACATGATATTCCTCCGCAACCAATTCCAAACGGGTAAAGCTCAGGCAAGCTCCACTGGCGAAGTCTTCTTCTCCTGCGGTGAAGCCACTCCGGCATCATCCGCAACGCGTTCATTCTCAGCTTCCGCACGTAGTGCGCGTCCCCCGGCCTCCAATATCTCTCCGCCCCCGGACTGACAAGGTAGCGATCTGCCGCCGGCTTCTCGAACTTCCGTGTCATCTAGTTGAGTCTCGCGAGGCTTGGCCGCTTCCCTGGTAGCCTCCTTAGGGTCGTCCCTTCCATTGTTGCGGCTCTCCTTCTCAACACCCTTCAACTTCCGACGGTAGTGCAGGATAAACCAGGCCAAAACTGCTATGATGCCGAGAGCCGCGACCCCCACGCCTGTACCTATGCCTGCTGACGCGGCTGTGGACAGACCCGTATGAGACGCTGATGATGGTGGCGAGCTGTCAGGACCGGCGCCCTTGCCTTCGTTGGTGCCATTAGTGCCATTGCAGGACAGAAAGCCGATAATCCCCTTGTCACGCATCTGAACTAGCCGCGAGCAATCAAATTCTTGGTTCCATGCCTCTATTTCCACCTCGCCGGCACGGGAAAGGAGTGGGAACAAGGCTGGATTGATAGTCCTGCCATGCCAGATCAGTTATTTATACGCACCAGCAATTGTTCGATGTCTCCGTGACGTACGTATCTATCATTCCGTTAATGTGAATCGAACTGGCGGTCGTTAAACGCGAAAAGTCGGCGGATATCGTCGAATTTGGATTATCCATAATGTACAACCTTTTCACGTCCGTTAGTTGGTCGAAGGACAAGTAAGTCATACCACTATTCCTCGTAATGTTCAGGTCTTGTCCAACCTTGACCAGATTATTGAGTCTGAAGCCCCCTTGCACAACCACCATTTGTTCTTCGCCAGTAGAACTATGAGGCCCCATCACTACTGATCGTTCCACAACTAGATCTGGTGTTGTCGACCCACGACCTTCTGCTGAGATCCCAAAACTGTCGTAAATGCTTCCGTTACCGATATAGATGTTGGATACGTTTTTCAAGGAAGGAAAAAAGTTCCAACCTTTCTGAGGGTTTGTCATGCGGAGAAACATGCTGACTGTCTCAAGTAGAGGAAAATCAACGAAGGTGTTGACAACGTCAATGTCTTGAGCGCTCGTCGAATCCGGAAAACTCGCAGAACCTGCGTCGTCCAGATCCACAGAGTAGAAGCTGACACCATGGAATTCCGGAGGCGACCAACCATTCTGTGATATTTGGCCGAGTTGAGGGGCATGCTTGATCGTGAGGTAGGTGGCCTCTGTGTTCGATTGACCCATGCTGATGTTTCTCAGGGCTGGTGCGTCGTAAATATCCAAGGATACAAAGGAGGTGAGATGCGGGAAGAAAACATTTTGTAGTTCATGATTACAAAAAATGTTCATTTGGTAGAATGATGTCAGGTTTGTGAAATTCAGGGCACCCTTTGCACCATGGACGCGGATAAGATCACCGTTTGGCTTGTAGTGAAGCAAAGTTCCGTTATCGATATCATTTTGGGAAGTAATGTTGTAGATATCGATGGGATGGTCAACATACATGCCTGGTTGTGTATCATCGCGATCGCACGCTTGGTACATTGGTCAGAATACAGTGTGGTTTCAGGATAACCATACGAACGTACACATGGCTTAATATACTCTAGTAGTATACTGGGTGCTTAGCGGTCCTGCGCTTGGTATGATGAAGCAAAAGGTGAATAGAAGCGTGATCTCTGGATAATTCAGCGACAGATTTAGAACAGCAAATATTGATGCTAATGGTTTATGATCAGATCAATTGGAAATATCATTGATGTGGATGATCATGGTCGCATTGAGGGTATGTCGATGCGGTACCGATGTCAGTTATATATTTTTGTTTGGGTTTCCCAGTCCAAGACTCTCTAACGATGAAATATGTGACTCCCATGAAATAGAGGGAAATATATTTACTCCGCATCACCTTACAGCCTGCATACAACCAAGCGTGCCAATGAAGATTGTAATGCGGAGATGTTGTATTGCATCCTACATGTACGAACAGCAGCAAGTAGTCCACCCAACCAATAAACCTTGAGATCACATTCAATACCAACATGCCATCCTCAACTGCCGCGTCGTTGACAGCATATAGTGGGTTGCATTCTTGACCATTTGATCCGCGTAAAGGCATGATCGAACGCCATCCGCTACCACATACGAGGCAGGCTTGTCTTCTGTTTTATGTATGTTCATAGTCTCTTGGAAGTTGCATGATTGTGTTCCTCCATTTCATGGGGAGGGTGACTCTGTGTTGCACCGACTGAACCAACATACAAGGGCAGAAAATCTCACATAAGTTGTTCTCGCCTGTTTTAACTGGCTCGGCTCGGCTAGGTTTCTGAGAAGACCACAATGGTCGATCGCCTAGGCGATCGACGCACCTGGTCTATTGCGGTAGGCAGGCTTACTACTAGGCCATTTTGAGCATTGATAGTCAGCGTCCTCTTTACACCTGGTGGTGGGTAGGAGCAGGCTGGGAAAGGGTCTAACAGGCAACAGGGTACCGTTCCCGTTGGCTTCTTTACACAGGGGACGAGGCTCTCAGCCAGCTCGACATGCATTGAGGTTTGGTACTCGTAGCATCAGTGTGACACTGACCGAATGTACCGTAAAGTTGCGCTGCTCTTACTTGAAGAAATATGTTTAGCAAGAGAAAGGATAAGAAGAAAAAGAGGGGCGGTCCGACGCAGAACAACACATGTCTGGCGAGTATTGAGGTTCCCAGGTTAAAATATAGCGGTATGGATAAGCCATTCCTGCCCTACTAGTACCGAATGGCTGGTTCTCGGTTCATCGGGTTGTACCCTTGGCTCGACTGCAACGGTCACTTCAATTCAGCAGCGACGGGAATAGCATGAGCTTATTCATAAACCCGGTGCGGAAATACAGGAACGCCTCTTTGCTTAGTCGGGTCTAGTCCATCAATATTGCGACGAGCGAGGAAGGAATTAACTAGAACAGTCTGAACAGACCGTTTTTTCCTGACATCAAAGTTACGTATGATCGGACGGGTTATCGCCGAATTTCCCAGCAGGCAATGGGCCGATGACAGATGATAGGTCCATTTATTTCCGAGCGCATGGCCCCATCCCGTCTCCAGTCTTACCCGTCATCATTGAAATCACAGACACCAGAGTTTTCTTCCCTTGCCGGTTCTGGGCAAGGGATGATGGATGAGTGGATTATCCAATGCCACGACCGGTTCTTCAAAGAATGCAGAGGCCGTTCGCCCCTTCCGTAGATCACTCAACTATTTACATATTTCTGAAAGAAAGGCTGCGTCTACCGCCAGAAGACATGCAGATCCTGACGCACCGCCCATAAGCCCGGATTAAGCGTACCTATGTGTAAGCCCGGAATTATCGGTCATTTGTAATCTGTTGCCTGTTGAGTAATCAATTCTCGATTGCGTGCGCCTCGTAGGCCTCACGAACATAATAAACCTGCGTGCTCTGTTGCGTTGCGGCAGTTCCAAGACCTAAACCACCTGCGAAAGATGGAACATAGGAGAAGTTCAACAACTAGCGACGGCATGACAACGACGACGACCAATGCCCATGATGCCGAGACCAATCACGGGCGGCTATCCCCGAAGGACGATGAGCGCGATCTCGGAAGGGACTCGGGGCTGGATAGTTCTCCGGAGGAAGACGCCGACGACACCTCGACCATAGATGGAACCGGGCCCGAAGCCTCGCGAGTCTCCACCAATGTTTCCATCGCCGAGACCATATCGCTACCCCATGAGTTGCTTCTTGTAGCCGTTGTATGTCTCGCGCAGCTCTACACCCGTAAGTATCTCCCTCACATACCCCTGCATAACCTTGTCTCAATTCCCCTACCCAAGGGCGAAGAACCCTTCCATCGCGAAGCCGAAAGATGACTGACGTCATACCACAGAGGCCGCCCTTGGCAACACCATCGGCATCCTCAAGATCATCGGCAGCAGCTACGGCATCTCCGACCCGGCCGAGCTGTCCTGGATCATCGCGGGCTACAGCCTGACGGTGGGCACCTTTATCATGTTCTCCGGCCGGCTCGGCGACGTGTACGGCTACAAGCCGCTGTTCCTCCTCGGCATGGCCTGGTTCGCCGTCTGGAACGTCGTCTGCGGCCTGGCCATCTACTCGAACCACGTGCTGCTCATCTTCGCGCGCGTCCTCCAGGGCATCGGCCCCGCCATCTGCCTGACCAACGGCCTCGCCATCCTCGGCGCGTCGTACGGGCCGGGGAAGCGCAAGGCGCTGGCTTTCGCCGCGTTCGGCGCCACTGCGCCCGGAGGAAGCATCTTGGGCGCCGTCTTTGCGGGCTTATTTGCGCGGCACTGGTGGCCCTGGGCCTACTTCTGCTTCGCCATCGTTCTGGCCCTCAGTGTCGTCCTGAGCTACTACGTCATCCCGTCGCGACCGTCCCTGATGGGTAGGCCCCGAGACACATGGCCCCGGGGACTCTGGGCTGTGATACATGAGCTGGATCTCGCTGGTGCCGCGACAGGTATCACGGGTCTCGTGCTCATCAATTTCTCCTGGAACCAGGCGCCCTTGAGCGGGTGGTCAGCCCCCTTCGTCTACGTGCTCCTTCTCGTCGGCGTGCTCTTCATCGCCGCCTTCTTCCTGATCGAGATCCGCTACGCGAAGCACCCCCTGATCCCCTTCGACGCGCTCTCGGTCGACGTCTCCTTCGTGCTGGCCGCCATCGCCTGCGGCTGGGGCTGTTTCGGGATCTGGATCATGTACACCTGGCAGTTCTTCGAGGAGTTCCGGGGCGCGACCCCCTTGCTCGCGACGGCCTGGTTCTCGCCCGTCGCCGTCTCGGGCTGCGCCGCGTCCGTCTTCACGGGCATGCTGATCCACCGCCTCGGCCCCGCCGTCGTCATGGCCGCGGCCCTGCTGTTCTTCACCGTCGGCATCACGCTCATCGCGACGGCGCCCGTCGACCAGACGTACTGGAGCCAGGCGTTTGTGTCGATGCTCGTCACGCCTTGGGGCATGGACATGAGTTTCCCCGCCGCTACGCTTATTCTTTCGAACGCGGTGCACCGCAAGCACCAGGGCATTGCTGCTAGTCTCATCAATACCGTCGTCAATTACAGTATCGCGCTGGGGCTCGGGTTCGCGGGCACCGTCGAGTATAAGGTTAATATTGGCGGGAAAACTGACGAGGACAGGCTCCGGGGCTTCCACGGTGCGTACTACATGGGCATTGGCCTGGCGGGCTTGGGAGTGCTCATCTGCATTGCGTACTTGATCAAGGCGCATACAACTAAGCGCGACGAGAGGCAGAACGAGAAGGCATGAAGATATTTAGACACTACATATACAACTTATTAGACGAATGCTATTAGACATTTTAATGCGGAAAGCTCAAAGCTTGACTGCCCCGCGAAGCTTTGGTAAATACTATTCAGATACTAAGCGTCTGCTCCATGTCCCATATCTACCTACCTATAAGTTATGCCTGTACCTGTAATTGTTAAGTACAGCAGTAATCCCGCCGCGGTCGCCGCCGGTGCTGATAGAGCTACGGTATAAGATTTGCATCATCACCTTTCATCAGACTGCCCAAGAACCGGTCCACGCTAAAGTGTTGAAACTCGGCCTCGTTCAGCGAGTTGAACATTTGCTGCCGACTTCGACGAGCCATGTCCCAAAGATCTGCCATGGAGAACTCGTCGCTCCTGAACCGCCTCGCCAGGTAGAAGTTCTTGACGAGCTGCTGCAGTCGTACTCTGAAGTAGCCCCGGTATTGCGGGTGATGGTCGGGGCACGGCTTGTAGTCCGGGTCCACGGCCCAAACCCACATCTCATCGGAGAGGCCCCGCATGCCGAGGACGGTGTGGACGGTGCCTCTGTCGTGGACCAGGAAGACGTTGGTGAGTACTCCTTTCCTGAAGCCGTCGTTGCGCCACTCCACTTCTGTCCCGTCGTCGTTGCCGGGGATGACGTCGCGTCGAGCCACGAAGTCCTCACGCAGTTTCTGGAACCGCGCCTCTAGGTTCGCGTCCATCTCTGGCCCCTCCTCCCGGGGAAACCCGTCGTCGCCGAGGAGGAGATCCGGTGTCCCGCTCGGCCATGCAGGGAATCCGGGGGAATGGAGGACATCCAGCCGGTTCGGAAACCCCAACGCCATCCTGGCGTGCAAGGCGCGGCCGCCCAGATAGGAGTCGTGCTGCTCCTTCTGCGCCTCGCTGTCGAAGGCGGCGGGGTCCTTGTACTGGACGTAGCCCCAGCCGCCGGCGGCCTCGGCGTCCTCGTAGAAGCGCCGGAGCCAGGGCCGGCGCGCTTCGGCTTTGGCGAGCTGGGCCTCGGCTTCGCGCTCGATCCGGGCCCTGTATTCCGCCATTGCGCGTCTCCCGTGCTCGGCCTGGGCGTTGTAGATGGCCTCGGCCTCGTCCTGGGCATAGAAGGGAGCGCGGACGGCCTTCAGTCGATTAAAAATCCCCTCATAATGTTCATCCGAGACCTTGCAGAAGGCATAGTTTAATTTGTTTCTGGTTTCCTCTTCTGATGGGGAAATGTCCAGCCAGTAGCGTTCCTGCAATAAATCAATCTCAGCTGCTGTCAGTTCCTCGGGTGCATGGGTAGCCCGTTGTATGAGGTCCGCCCGAGAGAGCGAGGTGCATTTTTGGATGTTAGCGTCCAACTCGTCATCTTCTGGGAAGTCCAGCAGACTGCGCTCGTCTCGGGGCGAGATGCCGGGCAGTGTCTGCGATTCCAGATCAGAGATCAGTTTAGCGATGTGGTCGGCGCTGTCAATGGTGCGAAGCACCCGCGTAAAACCGTTGACGTATTGTTCCATGATGTAATTGAGATTGTATCGATTGCAATGGAGAGACTATATATGTGAAGTCAAGTTACCTAATTCACGGGACGCGCTTCCTTCTCATGGGCAACCATGGTAGCTGATTAGCGAGCCGGGGTGTTTCATGGTCGCAGGTGCTGCTGCCTATCAGTCGGTCCGCCTAACGGTGTTGTTCTGCATGAACTTTCCAATGCGATTGCCTCATCATTGGCTGGTTGCAGGGCGGTCAAGAGAAATAAGAGTTAGACCTTCGGCACAGAAATCCATAAGCAGATACAGCCACTGAAAGCGGGCCGGGTCAGGACACCTGCAGGTCAATTCAGAGTATGACCAAATGCTGGCACGACTGAGAGTCATATCGAAGGTACTCATGAACGTGTCATGCCAACCCGGAGCCTTGATAGAGATTTACATGATTTGTTTGTTTGGGGTTAGGTATGTTCTTGAGGAAGATGGTGCCATCAATGCCGAAAGTTCTTTTAGTGAAACTTACATAAGGCGGGATCTTTTCTTTTTAGCGTTCCGAGCTATGTCACAGGAGTTGAATTAATGCAGCTAAGATCGAGCATTAGGGGGGATTCTTCATCTCTCTCCCCTCCCCTAAACTAGCTTGTCCTCTACATCTCTCATGATGCATCTGCCGAAGGAGCAAACGATTCGAAACACACTGCTATTGAATAAATCTCCGGTTCACACGTTGTGGTGCTGGCGGGCCGCTTTGCGTGGAGACGACCGAGAGGAAGCGATGGATGGTACTCCAGCTTGATCGGATCGGAGCATATCGACCGAAGACATCTGCTTGGCAATGACGTTACGGTGTCAGGGCCAGGAACCACACTCAGTGCCACACCTCGCTGGGGGCTGGGGGGCCTGCATGCTGGACACAACTGACAACAGCCAAGCAAAGCAGCCCAGCACACACACACACAGCGCATCCAGCTGGAATCCAATGTGGTTCAGTGCCTGAGTGCTGAGTGCATCCAGCGCATTCGACAGCCACCTTCGCTTCGCGGGAACAGTGGGGAAAAGCAAATTAGCTTTTCTTGATCTACCCGCCCACGCTCGGGCCAATGACGCCAGGACTTGCAGGGCCAGCCTGCGGTTGCTATGGCTGGCATTGGTGAATCGATGATCGAATTCACCGCCGACCGACCGTAGAGCGAGCTAACAGGTTTTCGGCGCATCAATCTCCAGGTCTGCCTATGTGTCTTTCTTCCCTCGAGCTTGCTTGGCTTGCTTACAGTACTGTATGTACACTGCCTACCTACCTAGGACACGGGTACCTAACCTACGTGGGCCGGCACATCGGCAATCCAGAAGCAATCCTTCTGCCACCCTAGCTAGCATACATCATACGTAGCTGCGTGTATGCAGCTGGCTGGGGCATCTCTATGTGGCTAGGTAACATGGTTCAAAGGGAGTCATGTCAATACATAAACAATGTAGCTTCGCCCTCGACGTCGCTTGTCTCTCTTGCTCCTCCCCACCTGCAACTCTCGCTCTCACTCCCGCTTTCATCGTGACTTGCCTGAGCTTCACGAGATACGCCAGCCATGTCTTCCAGCAGCCAGTCGTATAGCCTTGGGCGTCTGCTCAAGGTCCTGCCCTTCGCTTCTCTCGCCTCTGCCGCGACCCTGAACTCCAACTACAAGTTCAACCCCCTCGAGCATCTCGGAGGTGTCGCTCCCTACTTCGAGTCCCAGGACCCCCAGGCCTCTCCCGACGTCCCTCAGGGCTGTACAGCGTCGCGCGCCGCCTACCTGGTCCGCCATGCCGCCATTGCGGCCAACGACTTTGACTATGAGACCTACCTGGAGCCTTTCGTCTCCAAGGTTGAGAACAAGACTATCGATTGGTCCAAGATCCCCACCCTGAACTTCCTGGCCGACTGGTCCGCTCCCGTCAGCGAGGAAGAGGAGGAGCTGTTGACCCGTGTCGGAAGACTCGAGGCAACCCGGCTCGGCGTGGATCTGTTCTTCCGATACTCCCACCTGAAGCTACCCTCCAAGGTCTACACTTCCTCGGCCGAGCGCACCTACAAGTCGGCCCAGTCGCTCGTGCGCGGCTTCGAGTTCGACGACAATACCATGAACGTCGTCAGCATCTACGAGGGCAAGCAGTCGGGCGCCGACAGCCTGACCCCCTACAAGGCCTGCCCGGCCTACTCTTCGTCGGCCGGCAGCGACGAGTCGTCAGTCTACAAGGAGAAGTATACCAAGCCCATCATGGCGCGCCTCAACGACCTCGCGCCCGACTTCAACTTCACCATGAACGACGTCTACGGCATGATGGAGATGTGCGGCTACGAGTCCGTCATCCGCGGCAAGTCGCCTTTCTGCGACCTCGACCTCTTCTCGCCCGACGACTGGCTGGCCTGGGAGTACACCGAGGACGTCCGCTACCACTATAACGTCGGCTACGGTAACGAGGTCGCCGGCGCCGTCGGCCTGCCCTGGTTCAACGCGACTGCGAGCCTGCTCATGAGCGAGGCGCCCGAAGCCGAGGACCTGTACGTCAGCTTCACGCACCGTGAGCTCCCGCCCATGGTCCTGGTCGCCATGGGCCTGTTCAACAACTCGGCCTTTGGCGGCAGCCCCGACAAGGTCAACGAGACCATGCCGCTCGACCGCATCAACTACCGCCGCGCCTGGAAGGCCTCGTCCATCCTGCCCTTCCTGAGCAACTTGGCCGTCGAGCGCCTCAACTGTACCGGCAGCTACGGCTACGACGACGGCGAGTACTACCGCGTCCTCGTCAACAGCGCGCCCCAGCCCCTCGACGCCTGCGCTGACGGCCCCGGTACCACCTGCTCCCGCGCCGGCTTCGAGAAGTACCTCCAGGAGCGCGTCGACATGTTCAGTGGCCCCAACGGCTTCTCCGAGAAGTGTGGCGTCTCTTACAAGAACTCCACCGATAGCCTGTCCATTTACACCGACTCCGGTGTGGGCAACGGCACTATCGTGGGCAAGCGCCATGAGAAGAGCTACCGCTTCTAAAGAAAAGAAGCTCACGCTTAATCTTTAATGCTTTTATATAATATTTTTACGTACTTAATCTGAATGAAGTTATGACCCATTTCACATAGTTATTATTTCACACAGTTATTATTAATCTTTGCCTGTGTCGGAATTATTAAATGTGATACCATATCAGACACCTGCTTAGAATAAAGGAAACCGGTACCACTTTCGTGGACGGGTTTTATGATGTGTCGAAAGCATTTCCTGATGCATACGGACGTTGCCTTTGTCCGCCTACTCTTTATTACATTAGGTCTGGGAGTGGGCTGCTCATAGTGGCTGCCTCCCTTACATGTTCGTGAGATACGGTTGGGGTTTCAAACGATCTTGGAATTCTGCCCATCAATCTTGACCGAGGGCCAACATTTCGTGCGGATTGACATCTACTTTTTTTTTCTGTTTTTGGAAAGGGGTAAGGCAAATGATGAGATTCGAATTCGATCCCAGACCTCCATGCTTGCTCTCAATCCAACACGGAAAACAAACCCCAATTGCACGACTAACTTATAAGAGCTTACTCAAAAACACCAGACGTCCTGCAACGACATGACATCTTCTTCGTCCACCGCTTCCTTGCATATCTTGCTCGTCTGTAACTTGCCCCTGGGTAACATTCAGACCTCCTCGTCCGTCAAGTCGACTGAGCGCCTCAGCACCAACATCATCCTCTTCCGTCTTACTCCGGGCACCACTACCGTCTTCTCTGCCGACAGTTCAAATAGCGGTATCGCATTTCAAGTCCAAAGCAGCAACAGTAGCATGATTCAGTTTCCCGAGTTCTTGATATGGTATCCTTTACCAACCATTGGCGGCGGCGCTCCACAGCTGCTCAACAACAGCCCTTCGGCCCACGACCTGTTAATCTACTCCGCCATGATGGAGAATGAGACTGGCGATGATGTCGCGCATGACAGTAACAGCAGAATTCTCGCCCCGGGACAAAATATCGCAGTCGACAGCACCAATACCACCTCCACCGAGATCGTGGTTCCCATCCACAGCGCCGAGAGTCGGCGCTGGAGGATTGGGTATTACGTCCTCACACATCGATACCCCGACGAGACCATCGCGAAGCTATTAGAAGGTGGTGATCGGTTGTCGTCATTGTGGTTCTCCCGAGATTTTGAATCTTCAGGAGAGCTGCCGGCCAGTGGTGGAGGTGAAGAAGAAGATGTGGAGATGGAAGAGGCCGACGACGAGAGAAATGGTAGCAGTGGCGGTAGTACTCGAACTGTTCAAGCGGCAGCAAGGAAGTCGGCCCGGGAAGCGCGCGCTGAAAGACGGAGACGACGTACGCGGCTCACGGAGGACGATACGAATACGATCCCCAGGCGACGCGATGCCAGCGGCAAAGCCAGAAAGGCGTTGACGGCGGCTGGAGCCAAGTCTCGAGGAAATGAGGTGGACGAGACCGAGGACGGAGAAGAGGAAGAAGAACCCGAGTTTGAGGAGACCGACGCTGGCGATGGCGACGCCGACGAAGAACAAGCGGATGGAAGTGGGCGTAGCATCACCCAACCTAGCCCAGACCCTGGGTTGACGTCTCTTTCAATGACAGTCCCTTGGATCGCATTAGCTGGCGGCATACGACTTAAGGGGCAAGTTGACATAGTACCCCTGAGGCGCGCATGTCCCAGGTGAGGAACGCAGAAGTGGATCGATTGGGTTGTCGCCTGCGAACGTCTGTGGTGCTTTGAGATGTTCATTCGGACGCCGTCATGGCCATGTCACAAACCGGGTGAAGGGACACACAAACTGCATGGACAAGACTAAAACCAACATTTCCCTCCAGATTCTATCAAAACTAGAACCCTGGCCGAGGGGGATCGACCAACTTTTCAAGAGCCCCTATGAACGCAACGCTGCCACCACATGAAACCCGAATCCGTGCCGCCCGCCTGCTATTTCGTCTTTCCTCTGCTTGAGCCGAATGCGAGCACACCTCATCAGCGGTCGTCGAGGTGATACTGTCGCCGCACCACCCGCTCTGTCGTTGTGTACGGGTCGTCGGACGAGCTCCTCCGCAGCGTGGTGACCTGGTGCTCGACGTAGCGAGGCTCGCGGTAGCCGGCACCATTACGAGCATAGTCATCATACCTGGCGTCATCGCCATCGTGTCGCCTCGTCGAGTAGTAGCAGCGGTCGCCGCCGTCGTAGTAGTAGTATGACGACGACGACGGCCTCCGACCATCGCCACCTCTGGCGACCTCCGCAAAGCGCTGCTCTTGCCTCGTCGTGCTGACCGGTCGGCTAGCAGCGGTCCTGACCACGGTGTACCCAGCAGCACTATGATCCGATCGACCCCCCCTGGACGGGGCCCGCCGGATCGGGTCTTCCGCGTAGACCACGCGCTCTATCCCTCGGCCTCGACGGTATAACCGGGGGCTTGCTTCTTCTTCTTCTTCAAAACTGGCCCTCTCCCCTCTGCGCTGCGAGGCCGAGCGCCGTCTGCGGCGGCCCTGTTGTCGCCGGTCCTCCTCCCACGCCTCCTTCTCGCCATAGGTTACGCCTCGGGGCCAAAACCGATTGGCCACGTACGTTGCCGCAGCTACGGAGCCAAGAAACACCAGGGAGGTCTTGAGCGCGCTGCTTTCCTTCACTTTATCCTTTACGTCCTTGGCGTTGGGTTTCTCGTCTTTGACCTTCCCCTTGATCTGGTCTGTGAGAAATGACACCGATGGTCTCCTTTTCGCCTTCTCCCTTTCCGGCTGCTTCTGCGGCGGTGTCGGTGGTCGGTTGGCGTTGAAGGAGTCACGCCGCCGAGATGATGACGAGTGATGTTGTTGAGGTGGCGGTGCGTACGAACTGCTATTCCGCAGCGGATCATCCGGGGACACGGAGGACCATCGGACGTTGTTCTGGTGTGTGGCGGGGTACGGTGGCCGGGAGTGAGGCCGCGAGCGCGCATAGGGGCTTGGTGAGCGGGAGTCGGCCAGAGAAGAGGTGAGCGAAGGGGTCCTGGTGGGACGGCCTCGCTGCATCTTTTCCTTTGGGATTGCGGATAGATAGCAGCGCACCTCTGTTTCTCAGATCCCTTGAGTTAAGGAAATAGACCAGATGATAGGGGAGCCCTCCGGAAAGACAGCTCCATAGACAGGCTCGCCTTGAATATCGGGCTTCGGTGAATCCGATCCCACCACTCCGACCCTATTCTGGACAAGAATGTAATATGTTTGAGAAGAGAAGAATGTCAGGAAGCCCCCGCGTGTCGTAAGTAAATATTGATGTGTCAAGATGGAAAGTAGTTTGAGTCAGCCTGAAAATGAAACGTCAGAGGGGGAAAAAAAGCGCAGGTGGAGATTTCGGGAAATGCCATCTAATGTTGAGGAAGAGAGAGACACAATCGGAATTTCAAGAGCCTCATTGACCAGTAATGGGCAATGAGCCCCGATCAGGACTTGGTGGGAATAAGGCGGCAGACTAAGAGCGGAACGTGGCATTCAGGCGAACACGTTGGGTAACAGCCGGTAGTACAATATGCAATTGCCCGTTTGGCATCAGAAGAAATGGATCATGGGGAGAAGGAAACCCATGACTGCCACGGAGCTGCCAAGCCTTTTATGGCAGTGTCAAGCATGGATAATGCCCGATAAGGCAAGACGAGCAGAGCAGTTCGGGAAAGAGAATGGCGGGCTTTTTTTGACTACATACAACCATTTCCTGAGGCGTGCGGATCTGCTCCTGTATGCCCCCTTTTGGGGATAGTGAGCATCTCCGATCTGATTTGCCCCTATCCATATCTTCACACCGCAGACTGATTGACGGCACATACATGTACGAGGTATAATAGGCTACAGCCTCCTTGATTGGAGTTGTGAACATACGCCTACTTAGGTAGCTGATTATTAATCGCGTATGATTGAAGGGTCTGAAACACGTAGCACGCTTTCGCGGGTGATTGCGTGCTGGGTTAGGTACAAAACACCAGCTAGCCAAACCGACGAAGGACCTGGAGGACACCACACCTTACAAGATATACGGGAGGACTCGGGTGCTGGTATATTTCGTTCGTTCCAGTGATCAGTGATGATGGCCGTTGGCGCCGGCGCGTCAGTGGCGTCTCACAATTTCGCCCGGCTAAGGCTGGTTCAAACTTGTCCAGGTCTCACCAATGAGATCATTATGCAAGTGCTCAGCTTACAAGTTTCGGAGCTGATGGATTGACGTCTCCGCCAATCAGGTTCATCCTACCTGGGAGGTTAGACGACATCGATATCGGGGTTTCACTGTGTAGCCATGGGAGCTGACACTTGGAGTCGAACGACTTTGTTTTGCGCGTGGCATATTTGTTGGGATATGTGGTAACATGCGGATGGAAGGATTTGTCCCTATGAGAAGTAACCTCACCTACTTGGACAAAAAGATAGCTACTGTTCCTTTTGCGTGGTCAACAAGCTGGATAGCATCCAGAGCCATTGCCTACATATGTATTATACAACCACCCTTCCAGCTCCCTTTAGCCACGGGTGGGTGTACAGGCAGAGGCGAGACTACAAAATCAAGCAGCTAGCCTGCTTGTATTTATAGACAAACCACACGGTGCTGATTAGGTATTGACTAAACTTAGTACGACATATGCAACGATCTCGGGTAGGAATAAAACACATTGCCAAACGTAGCTTTCTGTGCCTGAGGGAGCCCACCTTGGTAGGCTGAACTCCATTTCTTGCTTCCATCGTTTTGTAACACTCTGCAGCTTCGTCTCTTTCTTTCTTTCTTTCTTTGCAATCTCGAGGACAGCTCGATTCCAGTTAGGTCAACGGGACTTGCGTACGAGGCCAAGGAACGCGAGTAGAAGTGGCTCTCCGTTACCATGACTACCTACCCATATCATGTCGTGGAAGCTTTGTTTGATGGAGATACCCGTTGAGGATGATGATGAATCCTGGCGCGTCAAAAGGAAGCCATCAACACTTGGAACGGAATAAACCATCCAAAGTAAAACTCATCTGGTGGGATTGAGCAACAGCTTCTAATTGAATTCGTGGAGCCCACGAAAGGGCGGCAAAGGTCTTAGAGCTTTTAGACGAGGAAGACGATTGTCAATCTATAGTAGGAGGAATTTCATCCTATTCATAACACACGACGAACAAAACAGATGCCTATCTGATAGTGTCAAAGGGCGGCAGTGTCAAATCGGGAGTGCTGGGAAATGGTGCTTATGGAGAGGTAGACGGTTCAAATCCCCGCAAAGGCGCCCTTTTTTTTTTTTTTTTTTTTTTTTTTGCCCTTTTGGACAAAACATATCAAACACCACCGAAGGGAAGGAGAGATAGGAACAAAAGGAACAAAATAAAATACGGAATGCCTTGATATATAATAGAGCACAAAAATAAACTATCTAACTGTCTACTAGGCCCTCGACTGAGCGCCCCCTTCTGAGCGTTGCTTGCTGGATCACTTGGAACTTTGAACTTGGAAAGGCAGTAAGTGTTTTGTTGCTGCGGTTGCCCCTAGATGTTCGTGGCCCACCTCTTCCATTTGTGATCCAGAAGCTGCTCTTAACAGGGCCCAGTGACCACTTGGGTTGCCTGTTTCCGGGTATTTGTTTGCTATTGGAGTCATGGTACAGACCGTTACGCCAACATGCCTGCTGCACGTCCGAATCTGACTATCCAGTGGTGATTGTTTCTCGAGTTATTAGGCATTAAGTCGGGCTGTTCTGTTTCACTGATTTCCCGGGTCCCCCAGATAAGCTTTGGGTGCCTGGACAATGGGTGCGTGGGTGGTAGGCCAACCCGCCCATCACCCGAGAGGTTTGGTACACCTTCCAGAGCAACCACCATGCCTTTCGTACCCAACCACCACCCGATGAGGCTCTACTTCCTTCTAGACCCCTCGTTACTTCTTATCTCGGGATCCAGCATCGTGACATACACAGTGCCAGTAGGTGATACCTACTTCGTCGACCCGGAGACCACCACAGCAGATAAGCAGCTACCTAGTTATTGGCCTTCTCCTAGGCAACACATCACTGTAGCAATTCCTTTGCTCGTACACTACAATCATTAACCGTAACTGCGACTGAAAAACATAGTACAAATCAATACACCTGAGGTCATCTGAAGCTCCCCATCGCCATGTACACACACCTATTCATGAGATAAACCCTGAACGACAGGCAGCTTTGGAACCACTAGTTTATAGACATCTCTGCCACCCTATTGAAATAAGTAGACACATGATTCTTGATTACACTCAGGGACAGAGCTTAATACAAACTCACCCCACATGGCACAAGCCTGTTTCTTCTTGAGTTTCCCACTGGGAGTGATGCCATCGTGAAGATCTATGCCCCTCACACCCAACTAACTCCCTACCCTGGTTGGCCTCAATACGGACAGTTGATTGTGGTAAAATTAGTAAAGTACCCTTCTTCCTCTGTAGACATGCTACTTTTCCTTAAAGTACTCGGTTTGGTCAGTGTTCTTGGTGTTAGTGATGCCCAGCCTTGGCAACCACTGCTGCCTGGCCACTTGCCAATTGACAATTATCAGTCTACATAGTAACAGAAAACGAGCCGTGTGAATCTAGAAGCTATTACAGCAACCCCTGTAACCGGATTGCTTGCCAAATCTCCGTAATTCCACGATATCTTGCAACCTGACCGACTCCATTACCGCGATGCGTAGGATAATCGCACAGTATTTGAGCAAAACACTTCCAGACCAACCAATTGGCCATTGTCTTATCCGTACAGCAGTAATACACAATCAATACCAAACAAAACAGCGTCCTAACAGAGTGAGGTTCTTTACGGCAGTGGTGATGGCCCATGGTGTTGAGAGGAAACGAATAGGAGGATCAATTAATGAATGACATGACGTTGAGAAAGCCGAGGGTACGTATCTGCTAGCTGGTAACGCGATCAGTGATGCCCCCACTTTGCACCCGCTCTTTGATTGATCGTCCACCGATTCGGCTCAACGCGCCTTTGAGCTGGACTTGACGCGCCACAATTAATTGATTGATGGATTATTCGAGGGCAACATTGGCAACGGTTGGTACATAACTTACCTATTCCTAGGACAGCACCCAGAACGCTCAGCACACCTGCATTTGCATTGGTTTATACCAGTATTATTTACTTGCATTGTTTACTTTTCCAACACCTGCCAACCTCGAATTGCTCCTATTTTTGTCCGTTTTTTGGCCCTCTCTTGGCTGTTTTTGATCCTGCCTGGAATGCGTCACTGCTGTTGCTAAGCCAGCGATGAACTCGCCGCCTACCTCAGAGACTGGTCGGACGGCCTTCGACCCCTCGCAACCCTTTGCTGGTGTTGTCGTCTGCTGCACAAGCATCCCGCCCGACCAAAGAGTACGTTGATCTCCCGCCTGGACACGCATCGTTGCCTCTGCCTTTTGCATATTACTCCAACTAACATCTGCCACCACCACCACTAGACCGAGATCGCCACAAGGACGGCCGATTTGGGAGGCATTCACAAGTATGACCTGACCCCCGACGTAACACATCTCATCGTCGGCGACTACGACACCCCAAAGTACCGCCATGTCGCCCGCGAACGCCCCGACATCAAGCCCATGGCCATGGGCTGGATCAACGCCGTCCGGAGCCTCTGGGTCGAGGACCAGGACATGAACTTCCCCGAGCTCGAGGCCCAATGGCAGCTCAAGCCCTTCGAATCGCGCGGCGCGAACCCGGACAGCCCCCACGCGGAAGAGAGAGAGCCAGGACGGCTCCTGGTGTGCCTCACGGGGTTCGAGGAGGCCGACCGGCTGTACATCGAGGAGACGGTCAAGGCGAACGGCGGCGAGTACACGGGCGATCTCTCTAGGAAGGTCACCCACCTCATCGTCTGCAAGCCCGAGGGCAAGAAGTACATGGCGGCCCGTGACTGGGAAATCACCACCGTCTCGCTCAAGTGGCTCAACGACAGCGTTGATAGGGGCATGATTCTCGACGAGGCCTGCTACGACCCTCTTTTCCCACCGGAGCGGCAGGGCAGAGGCGCGCGCAAGGAGATCAAGCAGCTTCCGCACTCGGCGAAGCGGGCACGTGATGGCTCAGCGGCGGCCCCGGAGGAAGGGCGCAGGAAGCTGCGAAAGACAGCGAGCATGAAGCTCGCCAAGGGCGGCAACAACATATGGGGCGAGATGATTGTGAAGAGGTCGTCGATGGACCTGTCGAGGCCGGCCCTGGATTCCCGCGCGGCCAGCATGTCTGCTATAGACCAAGTGCCCGAGCCGCAAGCGTCGGAAAGCAGCCAGCTCTCGCGTTCGATGTCGAGCGCGAACCCTACGCCACTCCCAGATGGCGGCGTGTTCTCGTCATGCAGGTTCTTCGTCCATGGATTCCCTACAAAACGTTCCCAGATTGTCTGCGAGCACTTAGTGTCACATGGCGGAGAAGTCTCCTCTTCACTTGCTGATGTGGCATCCCCGTCACATCCCGAGCCCGCCGACCAGCGCTTTCTGATAGTGCCGCAATCCTCTCAACCCGATACGCACCCCACCATACCCGAAGGTGTTCACATTATTACTGAGTTTTATCTTGAGCGATGCATTCACAACCGGCGTCTATTTCATCCCAACGAGCATATTTTGGGACGACCATTCCCTCTATTCCCCATTGATGGATTTCAGGAGCTTACTATCTGCACCGCTGGTTTCAAGAATGAGCAGCTCAACCAAGTCGAGAAGACGGTTTCGCAACTGGGCGCGAAATATGCTGAGAGGCTGAACTCGCAGAGCTCATTATTGGTTTGCCCATCGATCAAGGACGTCCGGAGGCAGAAGTTGGATTTCGCCATTCTCTCCAAGATTCCCGTGGTGAATGCCGAGTGGCTCTGGCAGTGCATCTCTACTGGTTGCCTGGTACCTTGGTGGGAGGAGTACATGTTTCCAGAGCTGAAGCAGCGGCACTCTATTGATGTCGATCCAGACCTTCAGAGGCATAACCAAAAACTGGCAAGGACGAAATCCGAACCTGTATACAAAAAGCCGAAACCAGGTCGCCGTCCTGAGGGAGGCGTACTTGACGAAAGCGCCTTCAGGGATGACAACAGAACCCCAACGAACAATGCTCATCCCGAAGAAACGTCACACTACGAAACTGCACCAACCCAGCCCCAAGAATTTTCCGACACAGCCCCCGAACCTCAGCCTCTCTCCGAGGCATCTAGGGCATCTTTAAACAGCAATGGCAACCCGGCATCAAAACCCGATGATCGAAAGCCTCTGCGGCGTTTTCAATCGGGCGGCACTGTAGCCGACTCGGAAGGCGGCGATGGCGATGAGTCGGACGACGAGCCATCCATCCGGCTCCCTCCCTCGGCCGATGACCTCGCACGATCACGCCAACGTAAAGTTGAGGCGGAAAAGGAGGCGGCGGCGGCGGCGGCGGCGAAAGAGGCAGCCGCAAAAGAAGCCACGAAGAAAGCTGAGCGCGAGGCCCTGGCCAATCGTCTCGTCGACCTGATTCCAAACGGCGCTGCTGGCGATACGTCGGCTCGTCCACCCCGGCGCAAGCGTGAAGTCTTTGGGCGCGCCATCAGCAACGCATCGGCCACCTCTTCGGCGAGTGGTGGCGGCGATAATAATGCTGCCGCCGCCGCAAGACCCGCGTCATCCCTGAGCGCCGGGTCTGCAACAAAAGCGACGCGCATTGATTCCCTCAACAGTCTGGAGGGCGGCTCTGCCAGCCAGGATAACACCATCCTCGACGAGGACGGCAACGCCTCTTCGAAACCTCCCTCGACGCAGATCAACTACGACAATCCCGAAGCGACGCGGCATCGCGCCGTCGTCATGGCCCGCATGAAGAAAGGGAGCGGCGTAGCCGCAGCTGTCGATGCAAAAGTTCAAGTACACGAACCTGTGACTATGGAGACGTTTCGCGCGGGCGGGGATCCGACAGCGAGTGGGGCGGTGAGGAGGAGTCGGCGTCGCTGATAAGTGACGGAATGAGTTATATTATAATGAGACCAAAGAATATACAATACGGTGGTGGGTGGTTACGGGGGAGGGGAGGGGAGTGTTTGGAGAGATATTGAGTTTCACGATCACGACGAGATGGAAGTGTTGTGTGTGGGTGTCACTGTCTGGTTATCCACTCCGACTGCTTTCTGGGATATTTCATGCGTATCATTGTATGTATGTATGTATGGCGTATTGGTGTCTGCGTTTTTCTTGCATTCATATAGGATCATGACACGAAATGACAATGCATTGTTTTGAAATCCAGCTTTTTGAGTATGATGGATGATACATGTATCTTCGATGTTGTTAATACACGATACCTACTTAATCAATATACGCTCTGACTCAGCTGCTCTGCGCATTCCATCTCTCGAGAAAGTTTCCCTGCCTTCTGCAAAGCACAGCTTGGAATGCCCGCCAAAACCAATCAGCCAGTAGACGGCGTTGGGCAACACGTATAGATTGAGTGAGATATATTGTCACGAGCAGCAAACAGTTCACTCGGGTGTCAGAGACAACAACTTGGAATCATGTTGGGGATGAAAAAAAAATTGATTGCATGCGCGTACGGATGGAAGTACGCTTTCCATCCGTACATAGATACGCATGCGTTCATTCATTTCCAGGTGAATACATTTCGACGACAGAATCCAAAATAAGCAACTTTCCTCTCCACCGGGTATCATGTCCACACTTTCCCCTCAACATTGTATCATACATATGAAATAGCATGCAGTTTGATACTACACATCAACACACACACATCAACAGTGTAGTACAGGTATAATCATCCTCTTCCCTTCCTATAACTTCAATCTTAGTCGAACAAAATCGGACATATAGAACGTAGAATCGTGACAAATCGTAATAGCCTCTTCTCGTTTTCCTGACCATGATCAACCAAACCCCTTTCTCTTTTTTGGGAGATTCTTATCTCTTATTTGCTGTATGACGTCTTTCGAGGTCCAGCCTCAAGATAAATATGTATCTTTACAGACCAGCAGCCGCCTCAGTAAGGACGCTGAGTAGACTGGCGGCAGCACCACCGATGCCTACTGCGCGGAGCGTCTCGCCTCGGGCCTTTTTCCGCGCCATGCGGTCGTCGTTCCGGTCGCCGTCATCACGGTACCGGTCTCGATCACCGCGCCGACGGGCGCTATAACGATCACTCCGCGGACGCGACGAGGTATCAGAGTGCTGTCTGGAGTGCCCGTGCCTCCGGTTGTAGTCGTCCTCGCTACCGCGATGACCCCGCTCATCCCTGCGGTCACCTCGGTCTCGTTCTCGTGCCGGGGCGTCGCGACGATGATCCCTGTCGTCGTAGGAGCGGGGTGCATAGCGGTCTTCGCGGTACCGTCGCTCTCGCTCATCTCGGTCCCTGTGGCCGCTGCTGCGTGACTGCGGTACAGATTTTGGAGTCGATCCGTCGTTCAGAACCTTGGGCTCCGGATCGAAGCGCACGTGCGGATCGTCGTTCTTGTTCTTCAAGATGGGCTTCGGCGTCACCGTAGCAGAAGGACTCGCCCCGGTTCCCTTGTCCTTATCCGGAGGAGGGACAATAAAGGGATATGATTTAGTCCCCTTTTCGTCAGCATCTTCATGAGACGGATCTGACTTGGAGTCCTGCGAGTGAGAAGCGCGCCGGTCACGCGATCGGTAAGCGGGAAGCTCCTCGTCGGAGCTGTCGCTGGATGAGTCAAACAGATCGTAGCCTGAAGAGGACTGAGAGTCGGTGCGACGTCTGTTGTCGGCGCCATTGTTGTTGCCGTTGACGTTCCTCTTTTGCGCTTCGACGTCCCAATTCTTGTACTTGTCCGGGTAGTACCGTTGAGTGTCGCTGCGCTCCCTTGGTTTGCGCTGTCCCATCCGCCTCCTACGTACTTCTGCGCTGCGGCGCGCAAACTCGCCGATGTCCTCCTTGGTAAATACACCAAGAATCGCGACAAAGTCAGGACGTGCCTCGAAGCGCACACCCGCTTGGTGCAGTACCTCGGGAGAGACAAGGGATCGTCTGATTCGTGTCCATGAAGCGTCCAAGGGTATGTCATGCCCCTGGGAGTCGGGCGCTAGGCGCGAGCAGCGTTTCGATTGTCCCGGGAGAGAAGGTGTGATGCCGGGGATCACCGGGGCCGACATGGAGTGGGCGTGGAGTACGGGAGGAGGCGAGCCCGCGTAAGGCGGAGGTGACGCAAAGTGAGGTGAGAGGCCACTCTGGTCAGCCGATGGAAGAAGACCTGCGTTGGGTGGCGCAGGAAGGTAGTGGTTTTGCGGGGAGGTGCCAGGGCTGGTGCCGGTAATATAGTTTTGAGCGGGTTGAAGGTGCATATTGTCCATGGCAATGGCCAGGTCGGCCTCACGCTTATCTATGGCCATGAGATCACGCGTAGAGATAACCAGAGCCATCGAATCATCTATATGACCATCATCCATATCGTCGTCACCCGAGTAACGCCTGTCGTAAGACAGATTGGTGGACTGCTGTGCGAGACTTGACGGATACGGTGGTTGCTTCTCAGATTGGCGCCGCTCATCTTTGATGGAAGGAAAGAATTTCTCATTCTCAATAGACGGGTACATCTCCTTCGGACTCAACTCTTCAGGGTCAGCTGGATAGGGAGGGTATGGAGCGACTGCGAAAGAAGGCTTCTGCGACTCATAACTCTCAAGAAAACCACGAACAGTAGGTGTGACACCGCCGGAGATTGTTCGTTGCTCATCAAGCTGCCTGATGTAAGCGCGAAGAACATCCTGGATAGAGTTAGTAAGCAAATCGCAATACTTGATGGGGTGGGTGGACGCACCTGATTCCTTCGGAGGACATCTTTCGAGAAGCCTTCGTGTTCGAGCTCATCTCTAAATTGTCGCCAGAGGTCATCATCAGCCACGCCAGCGCTCGCATTCGAGCTATGGCGCTGGAAGATCCTCGCGGCAATAACATCGACCTTGTCCTTGATTGTGTCCAGGTTTGCGTTGCTGGTGTCTACCGCGGGATGCGATCTGGCCGGATTGTGCAGTTGAACCGTGTCGAGGAACATGTCAATGTTGAGTCTTTGGTTAGCTAGCTTGGTGCGAATCAAGGCGATCTTGTCGCGCTCGAAGCCATTCAGCGAGGACACATTTCGACCGTCTCCCTCGCTCCCACTGCCAGTACCGCCGCATCTCCCCAGAATGGTACCGAGTTGCTGGAGAGTGAATTCGCAGTCCTCTAGGATAGGCGTGAGCTGTCTGATGTAACGAGATTTGTCGCCCGAGTTAAGTAAAGAATCCGGGTCCTCAGCTTCCGCTTTCAGATGCTTCAACACCGTATGCAGCCCGTAGACTATCATAGACACGTCGGAAAAGTCCGTGCCGGCATTGCGAGCCCGTCGAAAGAGCTGGCGCGCAAAAGCGTCGACTTTTTCAATGTCGACAGCCGACGATGCCTGTGCGGCTGTTCCATAACCGTTGGACGTCATCACGCCGTGATGGGTTGGGAACTAAGTCCCAGTTTGCCGTTGAGTCGACCAGTTCTGAAACCAGTCGTGTTGTTGTTGTTGTTATTGCTGTTGTTGTTGCTGCTGTCTCACAAAACTCGTAGCAGAGAACCCAGTGATGCGAGTCAATCTGATGGGTCAGGTCACAAGTAATGGAGGGAAGACCAAAGGTTTGGAAGAAAGACGAGGTGCGGTAAAGTAAGATTAATAAGTCGATCTGTCTAGGTCATGTAGCAGTCATGTAGGGTAGAAGGATGGACATAACGGGAAGGGAGCGACTGTGCGTGTAAGCGTGCTGGGTGCAGGACATAGTACATAGTGGAGTGTCTGTCTGCCAAGGATGTCCCCATACGACCGGGGTCAGCTGCTGGGCTGGTGACCCTTGTCGCTTGTGGGCGAGGGGCGTTCAGCGTCCTTACCTACCTAGCCCCCTTGGCTTGGCCACTCCAGGTACCAGTACATGTACCAAGCGAGTAGACAGAACCCTTGACGTAGTACACCAGATGCGTGAACCTGTGGTATGTGCCTTGCGTGCCTAGCTGACTAGCTGAGGTAGACAGCACCAGCTGCCAAATTGAGTGCTCGGGATCTGTACATACAGAACCTGTACAGAAACAAAAAGTGAAGCAACCGCCATCAGTTGTTGTCGGAGATGGGGCCCTGAAAGAAACTCTCAACAGGATTCTACACGTAGCAGGGTCTGTGTGGGACGGGAATAGCAGAAAAGGCCCTTTAGTTTACTCAACGCAGTCTCAGAGGTTGACAAAAGTGGACAGCGGATGGATTTGATAGTCGCTGCGCATCGAGAGAGGGTACACTTGGAGGCTTGCGCAGTAGCGCACACAATGTATTGTATCAGAGGTGTCAGTATGCAGCCGAAGCCCTTTTCGAATGCCGCCATAGGATGTTAGGTACAATCGGCAGGAGACTGATTGCAATCGACACATATTGATACCTATGCGGCGTGCTGGTGGGCTGACATTCGCCGTTTGCTCTGCCATTTCCCGCCATATCCCCTCGCCCGACTGACGCATGTAGCGGGAATCGATTCGAAAAATAGACACACAAGAACGTTAGGTAACGGATGGATGCCCACACACAAGCGACGGACAGTCTATCCTGTCCTGAGATCGACAGGACCATTACCTGCTTTCATGACTCCCAAACCGTTTCGCTTCCTGCGACAAAGTTAGTAGCCTGCAACGGCGTTATCTGCGACTTATTTTAGTCGGAAGGTAACTCGAAGAAAGTCCGTGGGCTGGGAGCGCTGGAATGTGTGTCTGGTGTGGTGGTAGCTGTACCGGACAGAGTGCTGGGTTGAGGCTATGTGACGTCTTTCCCCAAATTACGGCCTACCATCCATGGCGGTACGTATGTCATCATAACTCGGACCCTAGAGACAAGGCTAGCCAATGACGTGGTGATTCATCCCATCCTCAAGACTTTTTTAGGCGGGGATCATCCCCCATGAACTCCAAGAAAATCCAACCCCCCGAAATTTTATTGAAATAACCGGGGACCAGGGTCTTCAACGGGCGCGAAGAAAGCGAGGGAGGGACGGAGGGATGTCAGGATGTGTTGGAAGGATGCGCTTGGATGGGGGAGAAAGGATTCGATTCGATGCGTGTGCGTTTGTGTTTGTGCGTGCTTCGCATCGAAGTTGAAACGCCCCCGCCAACCAACAACACGGGCGACAAACACCGGTTTAGGTTAAGGTACTGGGCGCCGAGGGCACGCCATCTGCAGACTCGTGAACGCTACTGTACGTGCATATACGTATCCTGCCATCAGTGGCCGGACCCGCGGCTTCGGTTCTCCGCTCTCACGCTCCCAATGCCACTCCATACCACTTCCACATGGTCAGCTAAGCAAGATGTGCGCGCATGTGCTGCTGCTATTGCTGCTGCTATTGCTGCTGCTATTACTTATGACTACTCAAGCTACTGTCCCACCAGCCACTACTGAATTGCTACGTTGAAAGATTGTCGCTGCAACGCAACGCTGAACGCAACGCCGCGCTCGCCACTCACTTGATATTCACGAGTCAAATCAAGTGTCGTCTGCATCCAGCTCTTCAGAGCTTGGAAGGCGGATGGAGCCACATGCAGAGGAAAGCGACAGCAGCCAACAGAATCGAGATGGACAGTGGGACTCGGGCAGAAGCTCGCTTCTTCTCCTTGTCTCCTCCCGAAAGGCGGCTATGCCCGACAAATTCCAGCCCTTCCCGGATTCCCTCGTAATCTTCAGCAATTGAAGGCAAAGGCGTGCATGCCCTATCACGACACTGATACGGGTATGGAGCTCGCCTGCCCAACAACCTGTTTCCTCCATCAGGGGAACGTGAACTATTCTGTGTAACGCCGAAAATGATCGCCGGCGTGACACCTTCTATAATCTATCGGATCTATGTACCCAACCTCTGGCTGGTCATATTACAAGTTGAAGCGAGGCTGCAGGAGCATACTGCATGCCATGCCATGCGGCAAGTCTCGAATTGGTCGATGCTAAACATGATGCTAGGTCATTGGGTGCACCACCAATCAGACTGCGTCCATTGTCGTTTGCCAAACGTGTCGATCATCACTATTGGGCAATGTGCGTGCATTACCAGGTGACTTACCCGCTTAGCAATTTTTCAGCTATATATACTATATGGAAAGCTGCATATTGCATCGTGATACAAGGTTTGTTTGCCATCCAACAGTCATTTGTGCCCCCCTTTTCAAGACGACCCGGACACGTATTAATGGCATCGCTGTCAACTGGGGACCTTGAGTCATGTCGATTGATATGGAGATGTATGGTTTGTATATTGTATATGCAAGTAATATCGGCCTTGCAGTCAGGTTCACATCACATCAATCATGTTGCATTGGACATCAGGGCCTCAACCTTAATTGCGGCTTGGGTGTTGTGGCGGACTCCTCTTGCGGCCCAGGCAGCAGCAGCATCGCGATCCCACCGGAACGCCACACTGCAAATGACCTTCCCGTCGCTGATATTGCATCCGGCAGTGCTTCGCCCGCACATGCCTTTTGGCGTACTTGTGTGCAGTAAGCCAGTCAGAGCTCACCTAAGCTCGCAACATGTTTACATTGGTTGAGATATTGATTGGACATGCCGGTCTACGGAACCGAACACGCACGAGGATTTACATGTGTGAATCTCCAATCCCGACTGAGCATTTGGCGTGTTGAGCAAAATATGTGCATATCATGAGTCTGCAACTGCGGCGACTACAGCGTACGACCAGAACTTGCAAAAACCACCAGACTGCATTGGATGCTTTGATCATGTCTGTCTGCCTGATCGCCATTTCGAGATAGGCATTTGCATCTCCATTGGTGCCAGCATACACACCTAGCTGAAGAACCACGATCAATGTAATCTAATACGATCTCAAGGTTTCCGGAGGTGCGTCTATGTTGTGTGCCGTTGCACTGGAGAGTCACCAGTTCCGGCCGGGAAAGGAGTCACCCCCATCGTACAAGTCAACTCTAACCCTTCAGGCGCCAATACTTGCGTCAGAAAGCGCATGTAGGCAGGGTGGTAGCTCTTTACCTATTGTCTGCATCCCTGATCCTTCACCTTGGCCCATAGGTCGGTCAATCCAGGAAAGGTGGAAGATATGGAGTAGACATAGGACTATTCTCTCTCTTTCAACCATTGATCCATCATATCAGGTAACGAACAAGGCTTGGTTGAGAATCGGAATTGCTTCCATGCCTTGTCCGTGTGTAACCGTAATCCCTCACCCACCACCCCACATTCCAGCTTTTCCATTCGGCACGACACTTGCATGGGCTAAGCCCTCGATTGTGGGGTAATCAGAAGACTCTCACCTCGAAACATGAGGCTCTCGGCTCGGATCACTTCTTACATCCCGTTTACTCGCTACCTACCAGCTGACATGGCCCAATCCGAAACTGCTTACCGAGCTCCAACTAGCACGGGGGAGGAAACGAGGGGAATGCGCCTATCAATGACGAGCAGACGAGGTCGAATAAGCAGTTAGGCGTCTGAACCGGCCATCGCGGGCACTAAGCAAAGGAGGCGAAGCAAAGTACAGCCCTCGTGACTCGCCTCTAGGGAAAAAGCTACCGGCGGAGCGGCGGAGACTTGGTGGGGCCCATCTCGCTGCGGTAGCTATGGAATACTTCTAGAAGAAAAACTATGGAGGGGAACACCCGGGCTGTGCGATTTGCGAACGGGGGGACTTCCATGGAAAGCAGCACCGAGAAGAACACCGAGCATGCTTCACCATGCGGACAGATCGGCAGTTCGCTGGGTCCCGAGGTCTTTGTTGGGACGAAAACCTCGCAGCACCATGACGAGCGCTTCTGTACCCCATAACGTTGTCATCCTTGAACCCGGCCGTAGGTTTGCGACTAGCGAGCCTCGCAAACAGCTTAGGTTGAGGCTGATGGGCAAAAGACGATGTTACGGACTCTACCTTGTTAAGGACATGGATGCCATTGGAAATTCGCGAGCCGGCGAACGCCTACCTTACATACGAAAAGGGTACGATGTGAAGAAAACACGCCCTATGGCAGTACCAGTACGAGGCTCTTGATTGAGTCACAGCCGTGTCATTCACTTTCACCGGTTGAAAGCATTCGCTCACCTTGCATATCATAATCAGATTGGCTCAGCAAACTACACACCTATGACAATACTGATGTCAGCATTGCAGAGAGAGATATACCAGTAGGGGGAGAAAAAGCGCCAAGAGTGCATATACATGAAAGAAACCGGTTGTGTACTTTACGCCCCGAACAAGCTCGCGGCAGGGTCCTTCCTGCCTACCCACCCAGCAAAAAAAAAAAAAAAAAAAGACGCTTTTGGACGCCATGATCGTTGCGGTCCCGGCAATCTGGGAAACACTGTTTCGCATGGAAAGGCTGACCAATGAACCCCGGCATCTCATTGTCTATCTATCTGCGCCGAAATCAAGGAGGCAACCATAGATACACTCACGTACGTAGAGCGTCGTAGAGACGCACACATTTCCTGTATTTTGCTTCTTCAGGTCAGACTCGGTGCCCGAGCTGAAAAATCAGATTGCCAAATCCAAGCTACTGAATGGTGGTGGCTGATTCACGGTGAGTCAACGGGGCTAGGTAAGGTAGGCAAGGTAGGCAGGCATGCGGCTCAAGTAACATAAGTGAATTCCACAACTTCATTGGTCTTTATCTGACGGCCTAGAAGTCGCAACAACAACATCCAGTCCGTCCGTACATCCATCCGCATCTACTCGACCATCCATGTCGAAACAGCGCTAGCTGACCAAAGCCCCCTTTTCTCGCTTCGCTTCCCTGCGTGCCTCATGACTTTTACAAACCGCCCCTCTGGGCCCTATGAGGAACTGATGAAACCTTCGGGGTACCCTTCCGTAGATAGAGCCTCAAGCAACCGTGCCCAACGCGGCTCGGCTCGCTCAGATGACATCTAGATAGCGATTCTCTCCAGAGAGTAAGAGCCGACCTGCTGACTACGCAGGTGTCCAGTCTCTCGGGCAGATCTCCTCACAATCTCACCGCCAGCCACGACCTTCCGCCACTCGATCTGCTGCGACTTGGTCTTGAGACCCAGCGGCAGCGCCTGATCGCCCGACTCGCGCACGTTGAGCGCAATGGGCCGCGATACATCGACCTTCTTGGCCTGCTCCTCGGCCTTCTGGGCCGCCTCGCTATACTTCAGCATCTGCCCTAGATAACTCCTAATTGACGAGGCCTCCAGCGAGGCCTCCAGGGCAGCGCCGACCTCAAGCCGCAGCGCCGTGATCAGGTCGCTCGATCCATCGCTCGCTAAGATGGCGTCGTTGAGCAGCCAGCCGCCGGGCCCGATGGCGTCCACGCAGCGGTGCAGCAGGTCCGCGATCAGCTTGATGACGCCGTCCGGGGAGCCTCCATAGTCGGATCCTCCTCGAACTGCGTGTTATCCATGTAGCGCGAGGGCCACGCGCCCTTGACCAGTTCGACACGTAGAAGGTGAATAAGAGATAGGATCTCCTCCGGCTTGAAGATAGACCTTAACGCCTTGACCATTGAAGGCGAAGAACAGTTTCCTAGTTTCTCAAAAGCGGCACTAAGGCCGTCGCCTTGCACGCCCGTGTTGCCATTGATTGCCGACTCAAACTTGAGGATATCTTGTTCGAGGTTGTCCAACTCCATCTCCACGTCGTTACTGTCGTTTTCGCCACTCTCTGCTCCCTCAGTAGCTCCGTTGGTGAGAAGCAATGGTGGCGGTTGCTTGGGATCCTGTACACACCCCAGACTCCTCATGATTGTACGGACCGCTAGCACGAGTTCAACAGCACCCAATGCAGTTCCCGAGATATAGATTGCCAGGAGTTCCAGCGTGGGGTCGAGCTCCGCCAACCGTAGTACGAGCTGTTCGGCCAGACTCGTATCGACGTCTCGGAGATTGTTTGTCAGGGACCGCAAAGCTGCCTTAACATTGGTTATTGTTAAGTGGCCTGCATCCAAAAGGTAGTTGATGATGTTAGTGTACGGCAGAGTGCATACCAGCACGGGTGCGCTGGTGTCATCGACCTTTTCACCGGTCCACTGGAACGTTCTGCTGATTGCGTACAAAATCCAGCGTCTGTCGGCCTGAGGGTAATCGGACCTCGAGCTCGGCCACTCCCACTCGGGCAGCGCTTGCTGCTCACCCTTTTTGGAAGAAGCACTGGCGCCATTGGTCGACTTGGTGTCTTTCAGCTTTATACCAAACTTTTCAGCGAGGAAGGCCTCGAGAGCTTCGACGTTGTCCTCCTCTACCCATTTGTCGGCGCGCTGTAAGTCCTGTGCCCAGCTGTCCCAGTAGTCATCCCGTAAAGAACCGGGAAGAAAACCATTGAAGGTTGATGTGTCCACCTTAGAACCCGAGTCACGATTGGTCTTCTTAAATTGCTGAACACCGCGTCCGATGGAATCGATAAGGAGGCCTTCGGCACGACGCTTCTTAGACCGAGTCTTGGGAGCTTCGAGTTGGATGGCAACGAGATTGGTGTCGGATATACCGATAGCGAGCTCTAGCCGCGAGAAATAGGCAACCAGGGAGCACCCTTGCTTCGATCCACTGCTCGCAGTTTGAGCTTGGCTGTCCAACTCCGATTCAATTGAACTCTGTAGAGATTGGAACTGCGGGTTGTAGATATTGAGCAGCGTGGAGCTCGACGTCAGAACTGACGTTTTAGACAGACGCAGAATGGACTTTGCTCCTTCCACCTCCATACGGTGGCTAACCTTCGGGATACTGGTCGTCAAGTCATAGACTGTCAGCACACCATTTGACAGGACGGTGAGAGTTCCGGATCGAACGTCCAGACGATAGATTGGGGCCTTCTTCTCGGGGGTAGAAGAAGCGGGCAGTGGAACTGCATTCAGCTGCACAAGACCCCCGGCAGAAGACACTATGGTTTGCGAGCGTGGAAGAGGTCCAAGAATATGAAGATGGCGAACTCGCTGACCATCGGCCACAATGCTGGAAACAAACAGGAGAAGCTCGACATTGGAACCATCGCGCGCGGAATTCGAAAGCGAACTGACGGCGTCCCAGTTGCCTTTGAACAGGCCTTCCACCACTTCAGATGCCTGAGCTGATACGCAGTAGTCCAGTTGGAAGTCTTGCTTAGTCTCGAAAGCAAAGTCTTGTTGCAAGATGGCAGGGGAGGTCTTCCACTTTTGCTGGAGGGTCTCGCTATCAAGGCCCAAGACTTCGCCATTGCGCCTAATGACCAACAGTTCATCGCGGGTCGCATCAAGGATGTCGTCATTGTTGGACTCCTGGCTAGATCGAGTAGTCAAGTAGACAACAGGGTCGGTACTTTGCAGCGACTGGGTTTTTGTGGAAGAGATGGTTTTCCCGGAGGCTTCGATCACGTCTTTGTAGAGCGTCACTTTGTAGGTTGGGTCGCGAGTCGCTATATAAGTATACCTGATTACCTCCTTCGACTCAGGCTTCCTACGGCGAATCGAACAAGGCGGGCAGCTGAAGAAGGACTGCGGAGGGATGGGATAGGACGTGACTAGTCGGGTAGACGATACCTGAGACAGATTAGTATGTGGCGGAGAGGGAGATACCTTGAAGTGAGCCTTACATCGTAGATATTAACTGCTTCGCCGTCGATGCCCACCGTCACTTCCGGTCGCTTTCTCTTCCTCGAGCCTTCGGTGGTTCCGTAGACCTCGCCAACCACATATTGGCCGGTCTTGGGGTCCAGGGGCCGAGGCAAAGTGGTCAGCACATACGGCTTCTGTATCTGGAAGTTGGAAGTCATTGTGGCCGTGACTGAACCAATGCGATCGTGATTCGGGGGAAGAGAGCGTTACAGCACACGCAATGGGATGGGCTTTCTGCTCTTCTTCGCCTGTTGACCAAACAGAATCGTGAACTTTTTTAGTGGAGTCTCAGCAATGAAAGAAAAAAAGTTGTCGGACCGTGCAAAGACCGACATCTTTTGCTGCCGTATCAGTGGGGTCCGTCCCCGATAAGCCCCGCTGGAAACACCTACTGCCCAGTTTGCCCCTAGTTGGTTGGGCTGGTCGCATCAAGCAGCAAATGGGCGGGCCAGTGCTTCAAATCCAATTAAGACTGATCCTGGCAGGCGCGTCCAGCTAGCTTGCGCGACTATGACGGACGCGATTGCCTGTAGCAGCAGACGCGACAGCCATTAATTAGCATGCAGCAGTTGGTAGCTTTCATCGTCGTTTGCCTAGGTACACCAGACAGACCATACCAGACCAGACCAATACTCACATCTCGACTTGATCTTAGAGGGATGTTCTAGATCAGTTATTCAATACATTCTTGCGTTTTTTAAACTTCATATTTAGACGCTGCCCATCACCTCTGCCACCACATCGTCCTCCAAAATCCCGATGGCTGCGATTCCCTGATCCGGTTGCCCAAATCTTACTTTTTATCGCGGTGTGCATACAATGGCTGAGAATGGAGGGGAAGTGGTGATAGATGGTGGTGTGTCAGCCACGAAAGTGCACCCTTTCTTCTCAGCTCCCAAGACCGCTCCAAAAGACGCATCTGCCGATGTGATGCGCCCAGTGACACCAGATCCCTCGTGCAGTCCCAACTCCGAACGGGCACACATGATACAAGAAGCTGCCGACATTGACGAGCTTGCTGGAGATCCCGACTCGAAACTCAACGGCGACCGACCGAAAAAGAAGCGACGAAAAACCGACACAGATGTACCAGCTGGGTGCAATGACCAGCCCCCGAAGAAGGCAGTACCACGAGCTAAGCGCCGTTGTAGAGACTCTGCGGCCTCCAGTATCCTTGATCACTTCGGGTCTAAGGACGAGCAGGCTACATCAGATACTGGGAGCCTTGACAGTCGGTCCGCTAATGGCGACCTGATTGCTGAGACGCCTTCGCAACCCCTGGATCAAGCAATTGTGTCGAGAAACGAAGCGAACTTAGCAAGCAACCTTCAAAATGGGAGCCAGGAAATACGACCAGCTGTGAAGACTCACAAGTTATTACGATTCAACCCAAAGACAGGAACAATCGGTTCACCGCCTAAAGTGCAAGATGATAATGGGGGCAAAGCACATAGCGAGGTCAAGCCTGCGGTAAAAGCCAAGCGTGGTAGAAAGCCCAAGCAGCCCCCTTCTCGCATTGTCACTATACGCTATGGCACCGACGAACAATCGCGCACCCGGATTTGCGAAGCGATTGAATCAATATACAGCGGCGTTCGCTTTGTACCAGCCTATAATAGTCCTACGATAGAGCCGAACATCAAGACACAACCGACCGCTGAGAAACCACAAACCCCCAAGAAATCAGCATCAACCAGAACGACGACCAAGAATACTGGAGCGCCTACTCATCCATTCTTCGTTGCAAAGTCGAAGCAACCGAATTCGAACAAATCTTCAACCCCAGGCGATAAGCAGAAAGATTCAAACGCCAAGTCGACAGAAAAGCGGCATTCTATTTTCACTTCAACTCCTTGCTCGCCTAAGCAGGCCAAGGCAGCCCCTTTCTCGAAATCAAACGCCCCTCAATTCGGCTCCAGGCCAGGCGGGCTCAAGATACCTGGAGCCCAGCACCCAGCCTGGCCTTCAAAGGGGATGGCCCACGTTCACGGGGATGAGCGCGACGCAGGTGACTCGCCTAACCCGAGCAACCATGGAGTCCATGTCGCAATACCACATAAGAAAGCGAAAGGGGCCATGGTTCGTCTGGAACCGGGAGAGTCTGTGTTGGCAAATATCACCATGAATCTTGGCCTCGACAGTCTGACCGAGACACTCCAGGCCCTGAAAACTGATGACTTCCAACCTCCTGATCCGGCCTTGCGAATCCCGGAGCGACATCTTGAGAGCGGGCTGAAGCTACAATCCCGGGTCCGCCCTGAACTTCGCACCTGGCAAGCTGGTTCTGGGAAGAAGCCTCACCCCGCCATCTCCGATGCATACAACTCGCTCGCAACGTCTCTATCCGCCTTTGACCAGTCCAAATGCGAAACTGTTGCTTGGGCGCAGAAGTATGCACCGCATGCGGCGGCTCATGTTCTTCAAAGCGGCCATGATGCTGTAATGCTTCGGGACTGGTTACAGACACTCAAAATCCAATCAGTTAACACAGGCGCTGCGGATATAAACAAAACTAAACCGAAACAGTCAGCTCCTGCCAAAAAGAGAAAGAAAGGGAAGAAGATGGATGGTTTTATTGTTGATGATGATGCAGAAGAGGATGAATTGGCCGAAATCTCTGGGGATGAGGCTGACTGGGCGCCACAAGGAAGCCAAGGCAATGCGAAGAAGACAGTCGTCAAGGCTGGAAAGGGTTCCAAAGAGTCTGCCAGACTCACGAATGCCGTCGTCATAAGTGGCCCGCATGGTTGTGGCAAGACGGCTGCAGTTTATGCCATCGCGAAGGAACTTGACTTTGAAATATTTGAGATCAGTCCCGGTTCTCGAAGAAGTGGCAAGGACATACTCGAGAGAATCGGTGACATGACCCAAAATCACCTCGTCCAGCACAAGCAAGGCGAGGCAGATCTTGCCGACATAGAGGCTCCTAGCGACGATGAAGTGGCCAGGGATCTCAAAACGGGTAAGCAAGGTACGATGATGACATTCTTCAAGCCAAAGACGTCTGTGCAGCCAGCGAAACCTCAAACGAAGCCGCAAACGAAACCTGCGACGGTCGATCAGAAGGTCGATCAGGCGTTGAAGCCACTCAAAGAAAAGCTAGCGAAACCCCTGACCGGCAAGGGCCAAAAGCAGTCCCTAATCCTGCTCGAGGAAGTCGATATCTTGTACGAAGAAGATAAGCAATTCTGGGCAACAGTAATCAGCCTCATGATACAGTCAAAACGACCTTTCGTCATGACCTGCAATGATGAAAGCCTTGTGCCGCTGCAAAATCTCAATCTGTACGGCATATTCAGATTCGGCAATCCTCCAAAGGACCTGGCGGTTGACCTGTTGCTTTTGATTGCTGCCAACGAAGGACATGCCTTGAGGAGGCGTGCCGTTGAAACGCTATTTGACTCCCGCCATCACGACCTTCGCGCGTCCATAACAGAGCTCAGCTATTGGTGCCAAATCGGTATCGGTGATCTCAGGGGCGGATTTGGCTGGTTTCTCCATAAAGGTGTGGAAGACGTAACAGCCGAGAGCGAGGGACAGATGCGCGTGGTCAGCACGAATACATATGAGCCGGGCATGGGCTGGCTCGGTCGAGACCCGCTACTCGAGGCCTGCGCCTACCGTACTATCGAAGAAGAGGCCCAACAACAGCTCTGGGACGGCTGGTGTCTTGATTACGGCGACTTGGTGTTCCCTCCCAATCGCGAGATAAATGGTCAAGAAGCGTCTGGAGCGAAGAGACTGGCAGAATCGGAAGCCGTTGACGCTTTCGCCGACTTACTCAGTGTTGCGGATATATGCTCTTCGGGCACATATTCCGGAGGTAATGGAGTAACAATCGACCACTCGGTACCAGATCTACCTCTCAAGACTCGCGATGACTTTATCGTTGGTCGTCGACTCCTGGAAGTAGAAACTTCAACTCGTTACGATCTAACTTCAATGCACATCGCCCTGGCCCTACGGGGCCTAGGCAGGGAGATATTCGCGTCTGGCAAGGGCAAGCTTCCATGCATAACCGACTCCTGCCCCTTCACTGAGGATACCGCTGTGAAGAAATTGAGTGAAAGCTTCTCTAGCCCTCCCTACTCGACCCCATCGACCACACGCTACGACTACAGCCTCGCCTTTGATGTCATCGCCGAGTCGCCTACCCATTCGGGCGGCTACCTAGACCCCTCCGTCTTCGACCGCACCATGCGCCTGATCACTTTAGACGTGGCCCCCTTTGTGCGCAGCATCGTGGCGTACGATCAACGTCTGCAGAAGGAGCGACTCCAACGTAGCAACCTCCTCAGCGAGGGCGGCAAGCCCAGGAAGCGCATGCGCACTACGCGTGCAGCTATGTCGGCGCTCGAGGGCGGCACGCGGGCCAGCACGAGACGCGAGAAGTATTTCGCGGCGGGCATCAACCCCGTCCTGGTCATGCGCACCGGCGGGGAGGACTGGGCCAGCGTTGCGGCTGCCGCTGTTGGCGAAAGCGAAGGGCAGCAGCAGCATCAGAGCGACCGGAGCAGCCGAGGCAGCTCGGAAGACTGCGATGGTGATACGGACATGGAGGATGCTGCCACGAGTGGTTAAAAGCAGCAGGTGAATGATCTCAAATCATTAACGATCCAGGAAGAAGCGGAGAGAACAGTAAGGAACAGCTGGCTTTGTACATAATAGCTCTATGGCTTTTTCTCGAAAGACGGAGGCTCAGCGTTTGTTTTCATGGGATTTGGGGAACGAACACATTAGAAGAAGAAGCATGAATGACAGCATGGCGGACGGAGTATGGTGCAGACAGGTTGCTTGCTTGCTTATATGCTATACAAATTCACGGAGTGAAGTTGTGTTTCTTTTGCCTTTCCTATTTAACCACAGAAAGTGGAGGGCGATGCTCGTGACAATGACAATACTTCACGTATTAACTAACTAACCCATGGAAAGATCGTGATGCGCCGCCGTCTAAAACCCCAGGTTTCCTTTTCACCCATGACAAGTATCAAATGCTTAGTTCGGCAAGCAAAACCCGGATTTCTCCACCAATCTCTACACCATCCATTCCACACCCTACCACAACATGCGCCAGTTGCCGTCATCCTTATCTCTTCAGCGTCTTCTGCTTCTCCGCCCCTCTCCTCTCGCCCCTACCCTCGACCAGCAACCCCTTCTTCCTCCGTACGCCGTCCATGTATCGCTTAGCGACGTTCTCCTTATCGCCGAGCTCGCCGAGGTCTTCGAGGTCGTCGACGGTGAAGGGCACCCAGAAGGGGTCCTCGTCGAGGATCTCGAAGCCGGTGAAGATGAGCTGAGGCTGAGCGGCGCCCGACGTGCGCTTGCGCATGTCGTCGGCGAAGCCGAAGGACTCGGCCACGGGCAGGACCGACGAGATGGTGAAGAAGGGCGTGCCTTCCTTCATGGCTTCAGCGTTAACGCGGCCGCGGCGGCGGGTTAGGACGTCGTAGACGCGGCCTAGGACTTCGGCTGTTTGGGGGCGAGTTTGGTTAGTAAGAACAACATACCGATAGAGGAGAATGAGGGCAGGGAGGGGAACTTACTGCTGGCTTGGATTTCGCAGGAGTACATGGCCAACATGAGACGCGGCGACCAGTCTAGGAATCCTTGGCGGATGGACTGCTGTACGGTCTTGATGACCTCGCCGGTGAGACGGCCTAGTCTGTCTCTGGCCGATGCCTCGTCCTCTGGCGGCTCGATCTGGATATCCTCAATTATGACCGCGATGCCACGGACCGGCTCGTTACACAACGGTCCCTGGTTCGTAGCCAACTGGAAACCGTACGTGATCTTGTCGCTGAGATGAGAAGCGTTAAGAGAGTCGTCGGCTCCCAGGCTATTGTTGGTGTTGTTAGTTCCGAAGACCTTAGACAAGCAGCCGCCTTCTTTGGTTGCGTCGATGAGCAGGTTGGGCCCGATTCGCCTGGGGCCGAAAGCGGCAATCTTGTCGATGACGCCTTTCCAGGCTTCCCTTCCCTTGCCGGTCTCCAGCGCCGCTTGCAGTTGTTGCTTCAACTCATCGTGCGACAGTCCCTTACCATCACGAACATCATCGTCAATGTCAACATCCTCCTGCACGTCTCCACTCTCGGAAGAAACCTCTATACCTTCCGCAGCCGCCTTCTTTTCGTTGTACAAGCGCTTGATGGCACCCGAGTTCTTCAGGAGAAACTCAGTCACGTTGTCGGGAAGGGGTCGGACCCGGAGTGTAATCGACACCTGCTTTGAGCTTGTGACTCCAACGACAGCGCCGCGGCCCAGTTCCTTGTTGGCGGGGGGCTTCATCTCCTCGGCTCGTACGATTGTTTCCCTGTAGGGCACAATGGGTGCACCCGCCTGGATATCGCACCTGGCAAATCTTTCCTTCAAGTCCGTCAGGCAACGCTCCAGATGCAGTTCCCCTGCGGTTAGTAAAACGTGTTCGCCACTTTGAAATTGCTCATACTCTGCGCAAGGGTCGCTCTGAACCAGAAGCTTCAGACCGTTGATCATCTTGTCCAAATCTGCAGGGTTGACGGGCTCGAGCGCCACGCGTACGATGGGTTGGCCAAGCATGCTCACACCTGCAAGGTTCACTGCGCCATCTAGCTGACTGCAGAGCGTTCCGGACTTGAGGATATGTCCCTCTAGTCCACCGATACCAAAGACGACACCGGCGGGTACGGAGTTGAGCGACTCGAGGTTCCGGCCCATCATCATATAAAGAGCTGTTACGGTGACCTTCTGCGGCTCAGGGGCAGCGTGCGCATGAGCTGGTGAGAACTTCGGCGGCAGGACATATAGCTCGTCTCCGACGGACAGGTTGCCAGAGTACATTCGCGCGAAACCAATCAGATGTTCCGGATCGACTGGCTTCTCATCTAGTTGTGGAGTAACATCATCGAGGTTGACATCCTCGATAGCCGTTGTCAGGTCGTTCGCTCCATTGGTATCCGCAGCCTGTTGTGCTCGCGCCAATTCTGCGCGCTTCTTTCTCGCAAGCTCACGAGCCTCTTCCGGACTCAGTTGCCCACCACGCCGTTTGTTGGCAGGAAGTTCACTTTCGGGTACTGAGACCATCTTGCTAACGTACGCAACGACAGGATCAGACTTGGATGTCTGGAAGTTGATCATCGCGTTCTTGACATTGGCGTCGATATGGGATGCTCCCGGCGAATCCTCTAGCAACTCAGGGAGTCGTTCTTTCTGAGCGACGCGAGGAGAAGGTAACGATTCGATGACCGAAACCAATAACGCAGTTGATAGCGGCAACCATGAGGCGAATATAGTGCTTTGTAAGACTTTGGGATCGCGAGACCTAGCAATATGGGGTGGTATGGTGAGGTTTAGAGACTTGGTAATCTTCTCGACAAGTGCGGGATCACTGTAGTTGGTTAGTCGGACATATATCTTCGTTGGGATGTTTGTAGTACTTACCCTCTTCCATTGTCACCACCCGTGGTCGCCGCGTAAATTGCCCACACCTGCCCAAGGACTAGTTGAACAAACATGGGTTTCAAATTCCGGCCTTTAAGGTGCTTCCTGCCCAAGACTTTCTTGGTCTTGGGGTCCAGGTAGAAATCACCCCAGAGAACTCTCTCCATAACATTCCGTTTGATGCCGAGCTTCTTTTCGTACAGACTTGCAAATTGCCGTACAGTAAATGCCCAGCCGTCGATGGCACTGCTGAATATGACGTTGTTCTTCTCGGGGGCAAAGTAGATCTCCTCATCATCTCTCTCCTGGAATTGCAGCTCGTCACTCTCATTTTCTTGGTAGGCGGCTTCCTTCTCCTTTGCTGCGGCGGCCGCTACTCTCTCGTCCATACGCTCTCGCCAGTTCAAGTCCTCCTCCATACGTTCGCCCTGAAAGAAGCTTCCTAACACAGCGTTCACTTGCTCCAGAAGCTTGCTGAGGTGTTGATATGCCTCAGTGGGAGACATCTTAAGTTCTGTGACGAGACGGTCCATCTTGTTGATGACCAATAGGGGCTTCAGTTTCTCTATCCACGTCTGGCGCAAGACAGTAACTGTTTGACTGCAGACTCCTTCCACCGCATCGACTAGCACAACTGCACCATCGCATAACCGAGAAGCGGTTGATACCTCGCTGCTAAAGTCGATATGGCCAGGCGAGTCGATCAAGTTGATCAGATACTCTTTAGCTTCTGGTGTGGCGTCAGGCGCTGACCTCCGCAACATGGAAAAGTATAGCGATATGGCCGAAGACTCCATGGTAATTCCTCTGAGCTGCTCGTCTGGGCGAGAATCTAGATACCGGATTTTGCCGGCCATCTTGGGTGAAATAATGCCATTTGTGGCAATAAGAGCATCCGTAAGAGACGTTTTCCCATGGTCAACATGAGCAAGGATGCATATCTATTTAGGAAGTGTTAGTATGAAAAGACATCATAGGGGGTCATTGCACGTACGTTTCTGACATCGTCGGGCTCGCTCTGGAGGCGGCCCAGCTTTTCCGGCGAGACGACGGGCATGGTGCCGAGTGTTAAGTCGTTTTGGGGGGGGGTTCTAGCACAAGATGACGTCGTTAAACGTAAAATCTAGAGCAAGGATTGCGATTGATTTTGGTTGAATGAAGAGGAATCGGATCTTCTTATATCAAAGACCTCGAATTCCGTAGGTAAGGTTATTCTTTAAGATGGATGTGATCGCTTATGTCCGGCAAAGAGGCGGGTGACTAATAATCGGTAGGAAGAAAGTCTGACTTCATCGAGGTTAAGTACTGGTTCAATTCGGTAGACGACAGTGGAGAAAGATGCCGAACTACATAAAGATTCATACGAATGGCACTCGAAGTCTAAATAATAGGCATTCAAATGGTACTATGAACAATACACTCAGTCAAAGGAATGGATCAATGGGATGCTGGTCTGGGGTCCATGAAAGAAATGCAGCTCATTATGATTCATCTAGGCTAAGATCTTGGGATCGCTTCAGCACAGCCAGCGCAGCGCATTTGCAGGCGCTTTACATAAGGTATGCAACTGTACCAAGACTTTTTTTTCTGCTTTGGAGGGGTCGATAGGAAAAGAACCCCGCACTAATTCTGCCCGGTACGTACAGAATGGCAGGCACTTTGCACTCATCGCCGTCCAATTGATCTGTTTGGGCACACAAGTCAACCGCCCCACTTAATCGTCAAATTCTCCCACCCACACATATTTTCCCTTCTAACCTCCACAGTCTATCGACGCCCGTCGCTGCTGTCCCATCACATACATCGCTAGCAGCAGCAGCAGCAGCAGCACATTCGTCAAGATGAGCGCCTTTCAAAACGGCGAACAGCGCCCGATGCGCTCCATGGAAGTTGACAGCGATGTCGAGGAGGAGGCCCTGGTCAACGACTACAAGGAGCAGGTCCAGTACGAAGATGGCATTGGCGAGGATCTCGAGCGAACCAGCTCGTTCGGCATGGCCGCCCAAACCGACGACATCCAGTCGAGACTCGTCGCCGCCGCCCAGCCTCTGGACTTCTCCGCCCCTCTTGAGGTCAAGTTCCAGAGCTACGATGCCTACTGCAACCTGTTCCACTTCATTCTGAACTCGGAAGGCCCGGTCGATCTGGAGCCCCCTTCGGTCAGTACATGCGGCTCCTCAGCCCTCACGATAATCCCAATTCAAGGGCTTTGCTAATGCGCGCGAACTACAGTACTACTGGGCTTGGGATGTCATCGACGAGTTCATCTACCAGTTCAACTCCTTCTCTTCCTACAGAATGAGACTGGCCCGACAGCCCCGAGACAACGAAGAAGAACGCCAGATCCTGCGCGAGAACCCCAACACCTGGGGTTGCTATAGTGTACTTAACGTGCTATACTCCCTGATCCAGCGGTCTCAGATCACCGAGCAGCTTGCTGCCATGAAGCGCAACGAGGACCCCATGGCCGTCGCTGGCGATTACGGATCTAAGAACCTCTACCGCATGCTGGGCTACTTCTCCATCATTGGTCTCCTCCGAGTCCACTGCTTGCTCGGTGACTTCAGCCTTGCCCTGAAGACCCTCGACGACATCGAGCTGAACAAGAAGGCCATGTTCGCCCGCGTCATGGCCGCTCACTTCACCACCTACTACTACGTGGGCTTCTCCTACATGATGATGCACCGCTACGCCGATGCCATCCGCATGTTCAGCCACATCCTCATCTACGTGTCTCGTACCAAGAACTTCCAGAAGAACGCCCAGTACGACTCCATCACCAAGAAGAACGACCAGATGTACGCTTTGATTGCCATCTGCGTTGCCTTCCACCCCACTCGTCTGGATGACACCATCCACACTGCTCTCCGTGAGAAGTACGGCGACCAGCTCGTCAAGCTGCAGCGCGGTGGCCCCGAGGCTCTTCCCATCTTCGAGGAGCTCTTCCGCGCTGCCTGCCCCAAGTTCATCTCGCCCGTGCCCCCGGATTTCGAGAACCCCGAGGCCAACGTTGACCCCATTGACCACCACCTGGGCATCTTCATGGATGAGGTCAAGACCAACATGTTCAACCCGACCGTCAAGTCCTACCTGCGCCTCTACACAACCATGGATCTTAAGAAGCTCGCTGGTTTCCTGGAGGTCCAGCCCGAGGAGCTCCGTTCCTACCTTTTGGTCAACAAGCAGCGAGCTAGGCAATTGCGATGGACTGACCAAGGTGGTTTGTTGGACGGAGAGTGGGTTAACGTCAGCGATCTTGACTACGCTATGCAAGGAGTACGTATATCCAAGCCTCCCATTTCCCTCAATTGCTGTCTTGTATCGAGACCACACAAGCTTTACGCGTAACCGTCAAACTTTCTGTCCCTCATTTTACTAACGGCATGCTACAGGACTTGATCCACATCTCAGAGGCCAAGGTAGGACGCAAGCTGGTAGACTGGTATCTGCGCAACCTCGCCCGCACATACAACTAGACGTAGGGCAACCTCGACGAAACACATCAATCAATCGCCAGGCCAGCAACTTCATGGCACCAAGCCGAGTATTGTTGGCCAATGAGATCTCGTAAGGACGGATGGGTCCATGGATGGGCTTTGCGCAGGTTTCTTTCTTAACTTGCATTGCATAGGCGTCACGGGAATTACTGTTTATACTCTGGCCACGCACCATCAGCGACGGGCTTGGGGATAAGGTCGCACAGGAAAAGCTGGTTCCGGGGTGACGAGACATTTATCTTCATGTGCGTACAAGTACGGCTACGCGGCATTGGGAAGGTGGAGGGAGAAAAGAGAATAGCCGGCTCCTGCTCTGGAGACCGATAGAGTCCGAATGAGATATGTTGGTTCATGACGCTAAATCACAAACCAAGGCAGCTCACCGTGCCACTAGCCGGTGGAATGAGATGAAGCTTCTCAATTGGTTCGTTCATCTATAAATATAGCAAAGCAAACCTGAGCCAAGATGACCCCCCTCATCACGAGATTGTTAAACGGTACTACTTCCAACGCCCCTCCATCCTATAGTTGGATGTCAGATTGGTATGTGTTATACCGTGGCGAGTCAGTTGATTCTCAGTCAGCAGTGAGGCTGCAGCTTGCCAAGAGTTGTTGCATCGGGCTCTGGGTCATGCAAATACATTACATGAAGTGAGTTGATGCTAGATGACTTCGTGCGAGGTCACACGGTGTACGCTACGCTATCAATGTACCTTCTGGTGGTATATAATTTCTCTTGTTCATATACGTGTTATGCGGGACGGGTCACAGAGTCGTCGCTATACCTAGCATTGGGATTGCGACCTTGCACAAAGTCTGGACATAAACCCGTACCTTGACTTGACGTTGTTGTTCATGTGGAGGCAGAAGTTGACGAATCTGGCCACCCTGGTTGCTGGTGTCGGGCATGCCCGGTGTATTGCAGTCAGAAAAGGTCCAAGGTTACTGACCTGGTCTGACTGGCTGGTGTTTTCCTCTTTCATTGATCGGCGCTCAATGGTTTGGAAGTGGAAAGTACCTGTACGCACCTAGGCGCTTGTGCTGTCGGTGCTGTAACCCCTCCACCCACTTCCGCTCCGCTCGAAGAGGCCAGGCCTTGTTCGGTGCTAGGGAATTTCGCCCAAAAGCTGCGAGCTAGCTTTACCTGGTCCCCCAAGCTACGAGAGCCCCTTTCCAGCAAGAGAGGCAATCCGACTCAGACTATTCATTCTGCCATCTCGCATACAGGTAGTAGACCGACCGGGTGACGGGGTCCCCCGCCAGTAACGCGTGGCCTCCTCATTCCGGGACAATGATCAATATATTTGACTCGGATCTGGTTGCCGTGCTAAACTGTGAGGCTGGAACGACCCGAGCCGTCTTAGCCGTTACAAACGAGCAGCAGCTGGGCGCCTGTTTCTCCCCGAACGAAGGGCTTGGAGAAAGGACCTCGCTTCTGTTTCACCGCACCGCGAAAACTGTGTCTTGCGACGGGGTGGTCTGCAGATGCCCAGGTAGGATGTAAGTGCATTAGGAGGTAGCCATCAAATGGGAGGAATTAATCTTATCATAGTGGTTGGTGTCGTCATAACATGTGATTAGGTGGGCTGTTGATTTGCTGGATAGAGAGAACCATGAAGCTATTTCGATGGCATAACGTTCAGATAAAGCCTACTGTCTCAGTCATATATCATTGTTCCTTCGACCTCCCCTCTCGTCATTGATCTAGACGTTCATGCACACACTCGTGGACGTTGGACGTTATCCACGTACATACTTCATACCCACATACCTGCCGCTTGATAGAATTGCAAGACACACAGTTTTTGGCTCCGGTTGAGTGGGATGATTGCTTGAAATTCACATGGCAGAGGGCCGGCATTGCGGGTCGCCGCGTGCGAATAGCCAGGTATGTATGTAAATTGAACCAACCTAGGAATAAAGGCCAGAACGTCCCCCGACAAACGCTGTGCGATGACTTGGCAACTTTGATTTCGCAGCGCTGCCAAGCCTGCCAAGCATGTCCATGTGTACCGCTACCCAGCTCAGCTCCCATCTGGATGGCTGCTGTCTGCCTCCAACAAAGTACCGGATACTATGCAGCCACCTGCGACGTCGATAAGCGCGGTGTACAAATTACGAAATAGATGTTGACTTGGAGAAAGGAAGAGAAAGAGAAAGCAAGAAAAAAAGAAGACAGACGGCAGGATGATGCGATATCCAAAAGGACCAGCCATGAAGATGGAGCAGCAAGCAGCAGCAGCGTTGGTGAATTCGACCGAACCCCGTCCGTCAGCCCTGATGCCCCACGCTTAACACGGGACGACATTTTTTTGTGACACGCCCCAACCGTGTACATCTCTTCCCTCAGCGGCAATGCGCATCCACGGGTTCCGTCCACGGTGGCATGATTGACCTGGGGGAGAGGATTCGACCGGAGCGTCTGACAAGAGAGAGGACGACATCAATGTGGTCGTGATGCGCGGGCGTTACTTTGCAACTACTTGCCCCGGCTCGTTGGGCTGCGCATCTGCCGCCCAGCCTCTATTAGCCTCTTGGCTGTTTTCCCTATGGTGCATGTAGTTCTGTTTCGATCTGTCGTGTCCCATTTTCACAACTCCCCCTCCGCATCGGGCCACACCCAACATCCTTGGCATCACAGACATGAAAAATGAGGTACATGTACCGAAACGTACAGGAATTGGGCAATCCTGTCTGCCTCCCCCATCTGCCTGCTCCAGCTCCTCCTCTCGCTCGTTCACACAATCCATGATCCATCAGCGCAGCCGCCGTATGAGAATCTGCGGCCCCGATTCCCCACTAGCTCCTCACTTTGGCCCTGGCCTGGGCTCCGCGTGAATGTGCTGTGCTTTTTTTCCCTCTCTTCCCTGAACTTTTTACATAAAGGGAGGTCATACCGACCCCGTTCTGGGTCCCGTCCCCCGTAAGACATTGTCTAAGTACAAGCTTTCCTAAGCTTTTTGAAGCCTCTTGCTTGACTCACGTGTTGTCTGTTGTGGAAGCAAGAGATAGCAAGCAATATTCGGAAACCCACCCCCTCGGGCGCCTTGGCTACTACTAAGCTACCCTGTCTCATTTTCTTGCAGCTCCCAGATCTCAGACATCGGGAAGGCAGAGCAAGAGAGACAGGTTGACGACATCCAGTCCATCCAGTCCCGTTTGTAACCGGATTTCTGCGTGTTATCTATCGATCGACGTAACGACCGCCCCGTAGAGAGCAAGGGAGACGAGAGAGAAGAGCCCGCGCCTCTGCCTTTCCGATCTTTTAGTGTCCCAGCCGGCCAAATCACATCACATCATTCTTCTCCCACATCACTTCGCAGGACCATTGTCGCACAAACATCGAAAGATTTTCAGGAAAAGCATACATATCTACCTGCGCTTTGCGCAAACGTGGTGGTGCCGAGAAATCTGACTGGCTCTGCCTTGAGCTTGGGACGTGCAGATAAGGGTCGGCATTGGCAAGAGCTCACCGCATCAAACCCCTACGGAAGCGACCTCCTTCGGTTCCTTGCAGCAGCGGCATTTTGTATCTCTTTGTGTTTCTTTTTGGCGCAATACCTCCTCCCATAGGAAACAGAAGGGCCCCGGACGAAGGAAGCAGAGAAAGCGGGAAGAAGCAAAAACCAGCTGATTTTTGAAAGTAAGTAAAAAGCCAAACCGCGCATTGGACCATCCCAGGCAGCACAGCAAACCAGCATTACATATGTGTACATGTATATGCACATACATACATACACCTACCTGCATCCTACCTACAATCCCGGGCCCTGGTTCTGATTGATAGCACTCGCAAGGACCCTGGCAGCCCGGCTTATCGTTGATTCCTCGAGGTAGCTGTGACCCTGTCAACTCGCTTTGGTTCTGGGGAGGGTCCATGTCGAGCTCGGCCTAGGTTTCTACTACCTCATACCCGTCTCCCAACTACAATAACGCTGGTTGCCCCCGGCCCAGTCTGGCCCATTCAGTCCCCAGTCAGGCTTTGTTCGTTCGACACTTCCATTATCCCACATTGTCATCGCCCAACGCTGCTCCAACTTTCGCCAAAAAGCCTGCCCGACTTGTCCCCCCGACAGAGGTAGAAAGAGAGAGACTTGCGGCGTCCATCGACCCAAGCCTCCCTAAAGTCAAATCCAGTCACGAGCGCACCTGCCCTGCCCCGCCGCGAGAACCACCCATTGTTTACCTGCCACCTGCCTGCCTTGAGAGTCACTGCGCCTTAGCCTTAGTCCAAAGCTCGATCGTGAGCTTCACCCTTCACATTCCTACCAAATGTTGGCCTATGCGAACTTGCCTCCTCCGCCCTCTTCTTGAGGCAACGTGAGTCAGGTACAGATTGAAAACGAACACCAAACCAACAACTTGTATATTAGTCGATTATCTCTACAATCCGCAACCGCCACGCTCCCTCCCGACAGACATATCGACATATTCGAGATCCTGCCCCAGCCGTGGCGCCAGCAGCAACATCACCAATCATGTCGCTGAACACCACTCCCGTGCAGAGTCCCGCGAGTGACGTCTCGACTAGATCGCAGCCCACCCCGAGGCGGGGAGATTATTTCGACAATGCCGGCCGCCGGGCAGCCCAGACGAGTTCCCCGAATAATTTCCACAAGAACAATGCCGAGCCATCATCATCATCGTCAAGGGCTGAAGTCAAGGACGACACGAGCGCTAGCAGCGTTTCGACGCCTGGCAACGAAACCGTCCCTAGCCCCGGCGCGGAAACTGCTCCTAGTCCCGGCAGTAGCGGCCCTCTCCCATTGTCTAGAAAGCCATCGGTCTCGAGCGTCAGTTTCCGGCAGCCTCATAACCCCAAGTTGCCGCAAGGACAGAAGAAACCCCATGGCAGCAGCAGAATTCGGGATGCATCACCTCCGCATCGTCGGTGAGTTATTATTTCCTAGTGGTTTTCTGTTTGTCTTCTTCTCTCTTCTATTTCTCCCCGTCTTTCTCTTCTCCGCAAACCCCCAATATACCTCATTACACCCTTGTCGAGGCCTCTGCGATACGCGATTGTGAAGTTGTTGTCATTGTTGTGGGTGATGAGGCTCTGCTTCGATCTGTGTCGCTATTGCGTGCGGCAAGTTTCGAGCAAGATCAGCCCAAGCGACGTCGAATGATGTTAGACATCCCGCGGGATGACCCTTGATCGGGCCACGACTGCACAACGCTGCAAATGCGGCCCGCTATGGTCTCGACTCGAGAGAATTGGAGCTCTGCTTTTAGCTCCTCTGGAGGGGTTAGCTGCAAGGAGAAGAGCCACTCTCGGGGTTCGTCGCTCTAGAATCGTTGTTCGTGAGGGGTGCATCACATGGCCTGCCACACACAAGCAAGTACAAGCCATACAGCTTGTACCTGCACCCAGATGCGGTATTCCTCACGTGCCTCGGCCGGGGAAGGCCCCCCTTCACGCCGTTTGGATCGTGGGGATGGATGCTGGTGTGTTTTTTGACGGCTGTCCGTCTATTGATTGGATCTCATCGCGACTCGCAACCATGGGGTCCTCGGGGATTTAACCGCTTGCCGTTCAACTCCAGCTTATGCTTGCTTGCTGCGATGTTGCAGAATTGCACACGTCGGGCTGCCTCTTCGATAAAGCCTTTTCGACCCCAGATGGTCTTCGCTTGGCACTTGATGGTTCCCCGCCAATCCCAGCCTGCCCCTCTCTGGGTTTGACTCAGCGCTCGGCGATCCTTTTCGTTTCCCACCGCCGCCAATCCCATTGAATTGCAACCTCTCCAACGAGGCTTCGCAAAACATCTGACGATTGTCGACCTGACTTCCGCTGGCGTCACCGACCTCCTGCCAAACTCATTTCACCCACTTTCCCCAAAAGGCTCAGTGGCCATTCTTTCAAGCTACCATCATTACATTATCTGCTTGCGTTCTGCAAACTAGCATTTCCCATTTTCTGCCAATCCGCATGCCTGCGCGATTTCGCCTAATCGATGGCTACCGAAACGCTGACACCTTCGTCTTCCCCGCATAGGTTTCAACAGCATGTTGGCTTCGACAACATCGCCTCGAATGAACCACCGACAAAAGAGAATCCGATCTCGTTAACTCTCAACTATCGGCATGATGGTTACCAGAAGACCCGAAGCAGTCGCACCTTCATGGTCGGCGTCGACGATAACGCGTATTCCGACCACGCACTGCAATGGCTGCTGGACGAACTGGTCGATGACGGAGACGAGATAGTATGTGTCCGTGTCATCGAAACGCAAGTGCGACCATCAGACAAGTCTTACCAGGATGCCGCCAAACACTTGATGCAGCATATCCAGTCGAAAAACGTCAAGAATTTGGCGATATCTTTGGTGGTGGAATACGCTGTTGGAAAACTGCATAACACGTTCCAGTCCTTCGTAAGTCTTGCCAGTCAAGGAATGACTTGGTGTTGCGTCGCATCACCCCTCCCCGAATCCCTTCTTCAATGCTGCAGCGACAGCGCTCATACCGCTTCTTCATTCTCTGGGGTTTTCAATCCAGCCTAGCGAGCTTCGGTTCAGGCCTCTTGAACCAGTTTATGCAGGGACATTGGTTTTTTCACGGCGTTGTTGTTGCAACTTTGATGGGCGGGCAGTCGCAAACTTTTGACAGAGCATTGTGCCATTTACTGACCTATACCTTCCAGATTAAGATCCATGAACCATCTATGTTAATCGTCGGCACTAAGGGTCGGTCCCTGGATAGTGTACAGGGATTCTTTAGTAGTTACAACAGTTTCTCGAAGTACTGCCTGCAGTACTCGCCGGTGCCGGTCGTGGTCGTTCGCCCCAACGAGAAGCGCGAGAAGAAAAAGGCCAAGCGAGCGCAGGATCCTGGCCGTCACAGCTATCTAAGCATATTAGCCGGTCAACCACACGAAGCAGACAGCGACAACAACAGCACTTACGAACTCGAACCCACCATCGGCCCCGACGAAGAAGCGCATCGTGTCGCGGTCGCGGTCGGGTTGCCTGCCGCATTCGATCCTACGATTAAACCTCTCGACGTCGATGCAATACTGGCTCGAGGTGGCGGCAAACGTGCGGCAACTCCGACACGAGAACCTACTTCCATGCTTGATCTGGCCGAGAGAGGCCAAGAGCCTCTGGCACCCGTGAATAAGGAGGGTGACCCCGTCCCCGACCCTAGCCCGGATAGTGACGGGGAGGATTCGGAGTATGAGGAAGTGTTTGATGTGACCAGCGGCGAGGAAGCGAAAAAGAAGGAGCGACTGCATAAGATGGAGTCTAATGAAGGTGAGCAACTCAAAAAAATGCAAAGCCGGAAGATGAGCACCGAATCAATCGACGACGATGAGGAGGGGGGTGCTAAGACAGGAAACGGGTAAGGCGGGTGGAAGCAAATGTACTCGAGGATATGTGACACCGGACGGGGACAGTTTGCTTTAGACTGGCAAACCTACTAGGTCTTCTCGAGTGCAGATGTCACTTGTCACGGGTCTTTCACAGCATGACGACTGCATCGAGAGACGGAATTGCCAGGAGAGAGTTGTTTACAAAAATCTGCTTGGTAGTTATGTCTCCTTTTTTTTTCTGAGCGGGGATAGGGACGAAAGGCTATGATAGCCACACATCAAAGCGTTGCGTTGTTTGCTACTTTCTGGACGTCGTTCCACAGCGTACTTGTCTGGGGTCGTACGCATCTGGCCACGCCATGATTGACCGATTTAGTCAGATCCGAGGGTGGTTTTGGTCACTCTTGTTAGGTTGTGTATGGACGTAGTAGCTGCTGCAATACAAATGATATCCCAACTCTCAAGCGAAACACTCTTCGGCTTCGTCATTTCCGTCGTACTGCATTGTCCTGTTTTGGGGAGTATGGATATGGCGGTTCCCAACAGGCTCGGTCAAGTCAGATATACTTGCGACTTGAAATGACTGTCAACAAACATGGTGTACCTGGGACATTGCGGTGGGTTTCTTTGTGCAGAACGAGCTTATGAACATATGGTTTTACAATTGAAGTATAACTAGATTGCTTCTGTCGCATGTTCCAGGCCGGATGTAATGAAAGCTAGATTACGAACAGTTCGTTGCACGACCGAGGCGAACAGTAGCATTAGACATAGGCTCAATAAAAGGCAAGCAACATTGACCACAAGCACAAAAAAAACGACGAGGGAATGAACATGGAAAGAATTGCTTTTATGAGGAGGTTCGAGAAAAGGGCAAAAAAGAGAAATCGTATGTAGCTGATGTGTCTCCCATACGGGGAATCGAACCCCGAGCTCCGCGGTGAAAACGCGGTATGTTAGCCGTTACACTATATGGGACTTGTAATCAAGGAATCCTGTGTCCTGATATGGTAATTGCCGGCGCTATCGCTCTTTATATTGTGCTCACAACGTGAGCCATGCACTCATTCCAGAGCTAAATCGATTCGAAATCGGTAAACTTCGCTTGCTGAATCGCTCCATAAGAGAATGATTGATAAATACGTATTAGAGCTGAAAGTTACATCATGTAGAAGAAATATCAAGGTCGAGTGGCTACAGAGCCATTGGTTTCTGGCGACGCTCAAGTCTGCCGCAATAGCGGGCAGACTTATTGGCCAATTGTTCAAATGGTCCATCCGTCGCCAAGCTCTGGATTTCAGTAGGTAGACTTTCTTCCCAAGCAAATGCTTACTTACAGTGCCAGCGACATCGTTCAAGGATATATATAGCCATGCATTGCAGAAATAATGTGTGAGTGCATTTCGAAACAAGTCCCAATGCATATGCAGCATCCAATCAAGGAGAATTCAGAAGAGGTTGTTTCCCCGATGCGACACCACTGTGACATCCATACTTGTCCAACGGTCAGGTCCAAGTTAACCAAGAGGCACACCGACTTCGATCCCGTTTCTTTGCCCAAGATCACATTACTATCGGAATAGAATGCATTGGGAGAACACAGATAGCATCAAAGAACGATAATAAAGACTTGATGGAATGTTACAAGCTAGATTCTCTCCAAAAAGAGCCAGTCAGTCGTGACTGCTAAGTTCGTCTGCCAGTCTAGATAAGATAAATATACATTGATGAGTATTTGTACAACCACCACCACCACACCCTTCTCCTCGCCATTCCATGAATCCCATGGATATACAAGAACAAAAGAAAACGCATTAATCAACCCTGCCGTCCGTTCGGCCGTCCAAGTGCGCCGCCGCTATGAATGCTGCTGTTGGTACAGTAGAAAAAAACAAAAGAGAAGGGGAATCGAAAACCGCCCTCTGTAACCAAAAAACCCAACCATCCAATGATGCTGCCAAAAATGCCAAAAATGCAATTAGATGAAGTTATCCTCCGACGAATAACGAGAATCATAGCTCATCCGATCGCCGCCGCTGCCGTAAATGCTCCCTATCGTACACAAATTTCACAAATCAGTCCAAGCGGCTCATTCGGACATCGAGGTACGCACCCAAAACGGAATGCTCACTCTCGGACCGCGCGTGCTTTTCCGCGGCGGCAATCCTGGCGAGATGTTGTTGCTGCTCCACCGTGTTGGACCACGGCGGGTTGACCGGGATGCGCAGGTTCACGCCGTCCTCGTGGTCCGCCGCCACAATCGTCGTCACGGGCTCCTCCTCCACCATGACCCCCGGGTACTTGTACCCGTAGGGCGGCAGCTGCCGCGGGCTGTGGCCCGTGTTGCTCTCTTCGAGGATCACATGGAGGGGTCCGCCGTCGGCGGCGCTGTTGTTGTTGTTCTTCGAGGACGCGAGTTGCTCTGCCCGCTGGTCCACCGTTTGCTGTTGTTGCTGGCTCCTAATCCACTTGGCCTCCAGCTCGGACTGGCACAGCTCGCGCATGAGCGCGGCACCCTCGTCTCGGTCCTCCTCGCTGTCGATCGAGAGGCCCCAGGCGCGCAGGAAGTTGGCCTCGCCCCGGTAGTTCTTATGCAGCCAGAGGCGCTCCTCGCGCGTGTGCCTCTTCGTCTTCGCCGGTCGGGCCTTGGGGTCCACCACCAGTGAAATCTTCGGGCCGCTCAGCGACGACGACCGCGTCAGGGAAGAAACCTGGCCAGTTTGACCTGGTACAGGCGGCGGCGGTTGGGTGGAGGGTTGTTGTTTCACTGTGATCTCCTCTGTCGTAGCTGTCGTAGCTGCCGTCCCGGGACGTTGTTGTTGTTGTTGCTGCTGCTGCTGTTCCCCCATCGATAAGACCTGGGAAATGGCAGGTAGAGGTCCAGAAGGTGGAGGGTGGCTCGGGGGCGGAAAGGTTCTGGCGGAGATGCTCGATTCGGCGCGCGAAGTCGCCGGCTGTCTCGAGTACATCTCGTCCATCTCGCCGTCGGACTCGGATGGTGTGGAGTTGGGGAAAGGTCTCCATTTGGGTCGGGTAATGGAGGTGTTGGATCTTGTGAGCTCCTTCGAGCGATCCTTAATATCGGCCACGGATTGGGACCGCTTTAAACCATGCTCGGACGCATCGTTGGACGCGATACTCGAGCTGGGCGAGACGGGGTTGCATGAAAAAGGATTAGGAGCAATGGGGGAAAACATCGCGGCCGACCCTCGGCTCTCCGCGGAGGATCCGGTCAGGGGCGGGGACAAAAACGAATGCCCGTTCGACGGATCCGAGTGCAGGGGAGACAGCATCCTTTGATGGGCAGTAGGGATCTGCACAGGGGCAGGCGGTTTGCCTTTGGACTGACCTACATTGAGCGGCGGGGGACTCAACATGGAATGCGTTGCCGAAGGCGGTGGTGATGGAAGCCGCTTCTCCAGGGTTTGCTCTTCCGAATTTCCGGAGGAAGACACCATAGGCGGTTCCGGAGGGGACATGGTGAACCATTGCGTAACCGGGCGCTCATCCGTTGATGATGAAGTATTACTGACACGCGAGCCGCCCAAATGAATGATTTCCGTCGGCTCATTGCTGCTGGTGTTGCTGAAGAATAGCAATCGTTAGTGAATGAGCCAAATAACGTTGACAAATGATTTGTGATGTGTATATATCTATGACACTGCGAGTTCATATTGGATCACATACTTGCCCATGGCGGCAGCGGCAGCGGCAGCATTGTTGTTGTTGTGCCATCTCATCCATTTGGACCGTTGACTGGGTTCCCGTGCAAGCGGCATCGTGTTGTTGTTGCGTGGTGTATTAGTCGAGAGTCTCTGGACGACAACAATGGCGGAGACAGACTATCGGTCAGTCGATCGATCTTCAGGTTGAAGAGGCGTAGGTCGATGTGGGCGGGCAGCACAGAAGACGGGAAAGGGAACGGGCGTCCGGCGGGAGTTTAAAGAAATAGATGCATGGAATCGAAAGACTCGCATGGTACCTGTTCCCTGACGGGGTTCTGGTCGCGATAGCGCGGCTTGGCGGAGCTCCCGTGGACGGCTATGTCGCTCCAGTTGCAGGGTGGGGGATGGAGACTGGGATAGGGACTACCTAGGATCAGAGGGATGGATGGGGGGGGGTCCAGGAAACCGGCAGGGCAGGGCCTGGCGAGGATGGGCCAATCAACCTCAAACCCTGCTAAGAAACTGTCATGACAAAATGAATTCTCGACGAGGTCAAGCCAGGAGGAGGGCCGCTGGGCGTGGGGAGTCATGTGTGGCGGTCCTACCACGCGTACCAATCAGGCTGTTTGAACAGGGCTAATAGTCCGTCGTTCTATATACCGACCGACATCACCAACCAAGATTGGGTTGTCGCCGTCCTGCTTTCTAGGCCTGTACTGTCTAGCATTATTGGCATGGGGGGCAGGCTAGTCGGTCGGCAATGCCCTAAGTCGCGGCCGTTGGGCGGCACTACCAAGACTTTCGCGTCCTTCCACTCAGGGGCCGGGGCCAGTACATTAGGTAGCCAGACGGCCGTCATGAACCAATTTTCCCGAGAGATGGAAACCATGGTTGGAGACTAGCAGGTCCGCCCTGCACCCATTGCCATAAGAAGAGCCCATGCCCGGACGGGAATTGCACAGGACTGCAGCGTACATAAAAATGAGCAGATGGTGAACCACAGGTCTGGTACGGAGCGCCCCTGGCAGCTTGGCAATAGGAGAAAGGGAAAGGCGGCTCCGCAAACCGTTATCCGTGCAAGGTACGTTACCTGGTTGGCTCTGCATGTTAAACGTTGGTGGTATGTTCCTCTGCAAGCCGCGTACGTGTATTGCCTCCCACCGACAAAATCCAACATGGCCGGCAGAGCGGCTGAGCAAGAGTCATGGTCGGCAGAGCAGGTGGTCCATCCGCCCAGAAACATCGACGACGATGACGCTGATGATGAAGCCAAGCACCGACTGCTCCCTGCATGAAAGAAGCAGAAAATAGAGTATTGGACGAATTCATGCGTTAGTAGGGGGGCTTGGGGTGGGAATAGGTAACGCAATTGCTGGTCGTGGTGGGTGGGCACCCTGAGCGCGGCGCTAGACCCTGTATTTTCCTCAAGTGCTGTAATTTTTTTCTCCCTCTCACAACCCCACGAGCACACGTCTGTGCATGGCGTTTCAGGCCGGTTGTGAGCTGAGCACTGCAGAAGGTGACAGAAAAAAGCAGGACAAGGGGAAAAAAATCGAGATTGTCCCCTAAAGGAGGCGATGACTGCGAATTCCAAGGCGTCCTGTTCCTCGAATAGGGCAGTTGATCATGATTTATTTTCGGATTCGAGCGGCTGACTCGTGCTGTCGAATGTGACGGAGGCAGGGGCAGGGCAGGTGGGGAAGGCCAGGGCAGTTTCCTTTTTGCATTGTTCCTTCTGAAGCTTCCAAAGCTTCCAAGCCTCTTTTCAATGTTCTTCTTCTTCAGCCGCTACCTAGGTACTGGCCACGGGCGGGTGACCAAGCACAATGGATGGGCCAGTGCCAGGCGGCGATTTGATTCGGGCAGCGGCAGCAACCTGTCACTTGCCGATCACTTGACGGCGAATAAACTCTCCGTTGTGTTGTAATCAAACTAATCGGCCAAATTAGAAAGGTTGCAGTGCTAAGAGCGGCCAAGTAGGTGATTGAGCTACATATGTACATACAGCACATCATCCACGCCGCTGCAGCGATTCGATGCGGCTGATCCAACCGTGACACCAAGAGTCCGTGCTCGGGAGCCCCTCCCGAGATTTTCCTGAGCGGCGCCAACAGCCATCAATTAGCGACCTAGCAGGCAGGCAGGCAGGCAGCTTGCAAAGAGAGGGCGACCACACAGACGTCTGTCGCAAGTCGTGGGCCTAGACCTGATCCTTTGGTGAGATTGGTAGGAAGGCGGTCGATTGAGCCGAGGTACAGTTGCTGACTTTGCTGCGCTGCGCAGCGACTCGTTTCCTCAACAATTGGATTGTTTCAAGGGTCGAGCTGGTTGGCGGTTTTATCGCTCGGAGCCCGTCTCGACTCAACCGTCCTCAGTCGACCAACACATACAGCGTCTCAAAATACCTGCATTGCGGATGAGCAAATATCGTTTGGCAATCCGAGCGTTGTATGATTGGGCCACTGTATTACCCATATCAAGGGCGAGGAGCTGCCGATCCATCTGGGGCTCTTACTCACGTGGTGTTCACGAGCCAGAAGCCTTGTGCGTTGGTCGACCGGGTAGACTGCTCGGGGCACTAGCAAGCCCTACCCATCTACAACTGGGTCGTGAAGGGGGACACCATAAGGAGGCACGCCCCTACTAAGAGCGGAACTCTATGGATCCTAGAGATTGAGAGCTCGGGGGTTCATATTCGATTCGGGCTGTGCCCACGGCCTGCCGAGATTATCTTCTTTGAGAAGCCGGGACTCTGAGGCGCAGGAGAACCCGACCGGAGATGGCATACCATCACGCTATAATTAGGCAGCATTACCAACACGAGCCTTCGGCCATCGGGGTGGGTGCAAGTGAACGAGTTACCCAATACCCGGACCGGCTTATGGTCCAGGTCTCCAGCTGAGGGGTCCAGCTGAAGGGATCTTCACCAAACTTCTGGAATGATTTTCGATGAGGGCAGATTGGGATCTGATCCACCCAATTTTTCAAATGGAGAATGCTAGATTGAGTGTTATGCTCAAAGGAACTGACTGCTGCTGATGATGTTATAAACTCAGCCGGCCCCTTGACAAGCCGCATCCAACTTAGATATCCCACAAAATGCATGCAATGCGACGTGTAATCGACTTCAATGGAGACTATATCACGAACTAATAACTAGGCAAGAATGACCGTGTTATTGAACCAGATGGCGACAACCATTGCTCGGATCCTACCACGACAACTATCACACATCCCTCGTTGAAGCGGTGCCGTTTGTCGGCAACATGAGCTACGGGATCAATCTCGGTAGTCCTTCCAAACAACCATACAAATAGAAGTCTCATTCTCATTCTCATGCTCACCCGCTCACTGCCTACCCGCCTGCCTGCTCACCTTTACGGCGAAGATGAAAGCCGTCGTGGGAATCGCAATTCGAAGAGGCCACATCAGTCTTTCACCACTTTGAATGCTGTCCCATTGATACTGCCGCTTCGATTACCTCGTCCGTCCGTGGACGAACGAAGAAGTGGGTCGTTCTCTCCCTTAACCAGGGGATTAACATTTCATGCGAGCAAGTGCTCGATAGTCATACGCTGCACCAGTCTCTGCCTCAATCTGCTTCACGTCGTAATCTAAGAAACTAGACATGTTCCTCAGGGGCGGTGTCTGACGACAGCTCCAGTAGGATCTATCCCGTGAATTGTCACTACCAGCTTGAACAGAACAATGCTCAGAAGTACACGTTATGATATGTACGAGATCCCACTGCTATTTTTCATCTCCGTGGATTTGAGGCTTCTGTTCTAAGCTGATAGCCTCAGGACTAACAGCATCATCTTTGCGGTTCTTCTATTTTGGCTAGGCTGGTTGATGTTTGATATTGGATTGAAGGTGGAGCTGGATAACCATGGTTGGCTGGGTTCATGGTATCTGGCGATATAGCCGTATGCAAAAGCCCATGTGGCTGAAGTAAATGGTAATCAGCAATAGTCGGTCGTACCACTCGTGCGCGAGACGAACAAGATATGGGAATTGGGATTCTTCTGCGGCCCAGTCTTGAGTTTTGAGTATTTGGAACAAAAGGGTGAGTGGTAACAGGAGGCAGTCTTATGGTATTCCGAAGCGGATAGCAGTATATTTGAAAGATGTACGTAGGTGAATATAGCGTAATATCCTCTTGGCTTCTCTCGAAGTTAATTGCAACTCACATTGCAATATTTTATGTTCTATGGATTATGGTCACTTCACTCGTTGTCTTTTCCGGCTTGTACCAAGCAGGTCTGACAGGGGCAGGAGATTCTACAAGAGCTGGTGATTCCATAGATACCAACAGCCCAAGATGCCTGCAGAGTGATCCAGGCAGAATTGCGGTTGTAGGAACGGGCGGTGGGATATGCTCGCCCTCATGCTAGCGAGATTGGCAGCCCAACTTCTAGTACCATGAGCTGTGAATACTCAATAATCGTTGAAAAAGATCACACTAAATCCTTTACTTTTAATCTCTATTTGATTCCCTTCCTCCGCCCCGGCCCCCTCTCCCCAAAACCCTTCATCGAAAACAAATATACAAGCTACCCCTATTCCGATTCCGCCACGATCTCACCTCAAGGGTCGAATAGGGGCAGCTCGTATCCCCTTTTCACGACACCTGATTTTCAGCGAAGTTATTGTTTGACAAGCTACCCGACCCAAAAAATGTTGTTTTCTAGGCTGCCACGAATTTCCTGGTGCAAGCAAAGGTGTCGCAGATCATAACAAGGCACAGGTCAATGCCAGCTGCCCGCCAGCTGGCGAAAATCTGCTCGTAGCGAAATCTCTACATCTATTTGTGTGCAATTAGTGATTCAATAGATGGTCATGGGTTGAATAGTATCAAAGCGAAAAAAAAAAAAAAAAAGTCAAGTCGCAAGGATGAACAATCGGTACTGTTCACATGGAGTAACCCCCTGACCACCGAAAATAGATCGCAGCCGGTAAAACAATCAGCCGGGTAACACGCCAAGATCTTCTAGATCGGTTGGGAAGCTTCGATAAGATAAGATTGCCAAGACCTTCTAAATCCCGAGGCAGTGGATGGCATTACATCATACCGAGGGTACTTGGCGATATTCAGGAACAGCGAAACTACATGTCAAATATCACGCTTCAAGTCCGTGTTCATGAAGAAAGTAGAAAAAAAAAAAAAAAAAAAAAAGCTGGTGCTTGTTGTTGTTGGTAAACCCAATTTGCTTTAATTTTGTTTCATGGTCCATGGGACGGCTTCGTGTTGTCATCGCTGACAAGCCATCTACCTGTGAGCTAGCTATATTCATTCCTCCCTTTTGAGATACCGCCAGTATTGGTCCACTTCCTGAACCATGGGTATCTCATTGATTTCCGTTTCCCCAAATCTTACATGAGCCATTTGCCTAATACGCGTGGCAAATCCCCCCCGAAATCGAAAATGTGTGTATCTCAAATTCCTCGGTAAACTCCTCAGATGGTCGTTCGTGCATGCTACAAAATCCCACCATGGGATTTACCGAAAAAAAGAAAAAACGCCTCGTAGATGCCCTCGATGCTGTCGCTGAAAAAAGAAAAAGAAAAAGCATGATTCCGTGAGAATAACCGTTTCATATACCCTCTCTGGAACTCCGATGGCCATGCAGATAATGACGAAAAAGGAAAAAGTCGCAACGTATGAGTCTACACTCATCTCATTTACGAATGATAATGGTGGAGCGCGTGTGTCGCCGGCATGGGGGTTGGTCGCCCACTGCCGTAGCCAGGCATAAATTCCGGCACGATTCCAGTGCGGACGTTGTTTCGGCGGCCCAGTGGCTGATAGTGCATTTGAGCGGAGCCCAAATGATACTCGGAAAGAGGAATGGAAGGGGGTGGGTAGTTGAGTGTGTTAACAGGACGCAGGGGCTTGTAAGGGCTGTTGCGCTGCTGGAGATAGACCGAAGGCGAGTTGGACATGGGAGTGTGATGTCCCGCGTACGATTCGGTCAAAGGCGATGAACCGTAGACGGCCAAGCCACGCGGGCTGGTTCGCTTCGTAGGCGTTCCATAGTTCGAAGGGGCTGTATAAGCTGGCGTCTGAGGACCGCAAGTGGCCATAAGGGGAGCCTGAGGTGCCCAAGTAGTCGCGTTGGGATATACCGTCGCCATGGCACGGTGGCCTGATCCAAGGGGTGGTAGAGACACTGGCCCTTGGGAGTAGTTGGGGGGCGGCACGTAGGGAGCAGGTGCAGTCTGGCTTGTGTCCAATGTGAGGTGTGGCACGGGCAAGCGGGCGGGGTCGACGCCACCGCTAGGCAATTGACGCGCGTGCGGAGGCATGGAAACGACAGATTGACGGTTTACTCGCTTTGGCGCCGGCTCGACCACTTCTGTAGCTTCTACACTTCGCTTTCTGGCTCCGTTGAAGCTCAAGCTTGGCTTGGCGGCCAAGGGTGACATCGCAGGCGTAGGCTGGAATTGTCCGGGCCAGCTCTGGTTCGTGTTGTACATGGGTGCGCTTGGTGAGTAAGCAGGGACCGAGGCCGGCGTGCCTTGCATGGTAGAAGGCAAGACGCTGGTGGGCGAAGGCAGTGGGGAGGCGAAACTTCGGTGGGTTGGCGACGGCAGGTTCGGCTGCAGAGCTCGCCTTGCTGCGGCCAACTCGGCAGCTCTCTCGGCCAACTCGGCTTTCTCGCAGTACTCATGGAAGCACGCCAGCTTGTCCAACCACTCTGCCCACTGTTCCTTGGAGGTCAACAAGCCATATCGCATGTTGCTAAGAAACTCGACCTCCATAACGTGGATCTCCTTAACAGCTATGCCAGACACCTCAGCCCAGGTCTTGTTCGTGTAGGTGTTATCATCCAAGAACTTGTTTCCCAGCATGAGCGCTACGGTAAGTAGTCGGTATTCGCTTCCAGGGCTACCATTGACTTTCGGGTTCGTGCTCTTCAGTCGGTACACGAAGAGCAGTGCCAGAAGGATCACGTTCTGGGTGACCTGGGTCGTCGATAGAATGGTGTTCACCCATTTCTTGTAAGCCCGATCCGGCCTCGTGTACGAAGACAAGGGAGGTATCGGTGCGTTCGGGTTGCGGTCTCTGACGCCCTCTGCCGCCTGGATAGTCTCCATATTCTCGAACCAGAAGAAACATGTCATCTGCGAAAAAGTTAGATGTGCGTCGGTGGAGCGTGTTATGCTAATTTACTAACCAATGCAGCAAAGTCATCCAGATTGCCGCCACTTGTGGTGATGCAGCTGGGCATGCGCAGGCTGTGCATAACCATGGTGGATTCCCTGCGAGAGACGGTGCCCCCCTCCGAATGTGCGTGGCTTGATCGTGCGGAAGATGGTGTCGACGGTCGAGTGGAGTGGCGTGAAGCTCCTGAGTGGCAGGCGGGAACTGATGCCACGGCCGAGGCATGCTGAGGTTGTTGTGAGGGTTGCGGAAGTTGCGGCAGACTTTGCTGGTGATGTTGCGGTGCTGTTTGGTAGTGGTGTTGGTGCGGCAGTGGTTGCTGTTGCTGCTGCTGTTGGAGTTGGGTTTTTGAGAACTGGTTCAGCGTGGCATCACAAAGAGCCATGCCCGGGCGGCTGGCTTGCACCAGGCTGTTGGGTTGTCTCGCCAAAGCAACATGGCTGTCGTACGTCGAAGAAAGCACCGGGTTGTGGTGGTAAGTAGTGCCCATGCCGTCCTCAGCTGGGGGCGTTCGAAGACCGCCCGAGTAGAGGGCAGCTTCGTCGGCCACAGACGTCTCTTGTACCTTCTTCAAGCTCAGAGGCGGAGGCACAAGCCTTCGTGATTGCGGATATCCCACCGGAGACGGGAGATAGGGAGGTACGAATGGACGAGCAATAGTCGAAATGGCTGAAGACATGAGGAAGAACTAGATATTAAAACTCCTGAAAGAGTTCAAATACTCTAGAGTGAGAGGTTGGTGACCGAGGTAGGGAACCCGGAGAGAAATTAATTTAGAATCGACGTGAGTTGTATTGTTCGTCTTTGGTGGTTGTTCCATTCATCAATCGTCAGGCCAGGCAGGTTGGCTTGTATTGGTTAGAAGTCGGTGCCGGGAGTGAATGCTGCAAGACGCAATATAGTTTGGTGGTGAATCCGAACAAGTCATATATGAGCCATGCCGAGCATTGAACAATCCGGACTGAAGTTGTTGCCAAAGCCGGCCAGGGTGAGAAGTGGTAAGTTAATGTTAGAGAAAGAAGGAGACTTTTCTCTCAAGTTTCGACTCTTTCGTTTCCGCGTTCCTGGATCCTCCTTTGGTTGGTGGGGGTGTGGTTACGGAGTGGGAGATATATCGAATCGGGAAGGACGGTTTGTTGCTGCAGCGGATGTCGACAAAGGTGCAACGGGAGGATGGTTGGGTTTACAACGGATGATGGCAGAAATGGCGTTGCCGTTCACGAGAAACGAGCACTCACGACACTGCGGTTCAAATTCCTCGGACTTGCAAGAGTTCCTGAACTGAAGACGGGATGCAATTGGAACTTGGGCGCTCATTGAATGATATACAATCGTTAATAAGTTACGTATGTTCTAGGTATCAGCCGGATTAAGACTGGCGTTGACCATGTCTGAAGAGATTCGCCAGAGGGATGCCAGAGTGGAGAGGGTTTGGGGGGGGAGGGGGTACGAAGAATGGGGAGGGCGTGAGCGAAAGTGGGCTTGGGGACGCTTGGCTGCGACTCATCACTACTGCCACCGAATTTTGCTTGGGTTAGTGTCTTCCAGGGGGTAAGGGTATTACTGTACTTGGTATGTCGAGCGGCCGGCATGGGAGGTGCAAGTGGAAGTGCAGGTGGGGAACGGAGGAAGTCACAGTGAGGAAAGTGAGTCCCAGGTTCGACCAGGAAGGTTTTTAGTGCGCTCGCTGGGGGAAGTGCCAGGAAGGAGAGGGTATGTAGGTACCTACGCAGTGTACTGTACTGTACATAGGTGTGAGCCAGAGCAAGCAGGCGTGTCGAGTGAGAAAAGAGAGGCAAGAAGAGGCAGAGCGGCATGGCTCTTTAGAAACCACGCTTGCCTGGGATGGGAAACGTCAAAGGGCCAGGGGGAGTGAAATTAAGAGGGCGACGGCCCTGATTGGGTAGGCATGGGGCGTGGGAGTGGGCGGGCATGTGGATGTGGAGGAGGTGAGATGGGACAGTACGGTACAATCGGACTGAGAGTTGGCTCTGGGCGTGAGTGTAGGTACCTGATGTACGGTACTCCTCCGGTTGCTTTCTGAGCTACCAGTACATACCACGCCCAGACCAGCACACATACACGCACGCACATATTCTTACACACAGCAGCAGCAGCAACAACAACAACAACAACAACAACAGGCGAACGGCTCGAGTGGTTGAGAAGCATCCAGAGGGTGTGTGGTGTGAATGTGCATGTCCAAGGTGTATGCTGCTTTCTCTTGCATGTGCCGGTCGGGCAAAATCCCCTTGTCAGTACATACCGATAGACACCCATCTGTACATACATACAGCCGGCCAGTCAGCTACGTCAACGAACACCCTTTTCTGTGCGTAATTCGTTGGAATTGATTGAACAATTGATTGATCAAATGAAATGCGTCTCTGGCCTGGCATGGATGGATATCAAACGTATCAATGTGCGTGTGTGCGTTGCGTGGGTGCGTAATGAACATGGAGATTCGATGTACCTGCAACTACAAGCAAGCAAGCATCTAACCTAGCCTAGTTCGTTTTCGGGGGTTAGAGCAGAGAAGAAGTGGTCAGGTAGGCAGGTCAGAGGAGCATGTAACCTGTCCAATGTAATCAATACATCGCTCGTACCGCGATTATGACCGACCGACCGACCGGAGGATAGACATGACATGCTAGTTTCGGCTGGACTGGCTGACTCTGACTGGCCAGTCCCGACTGGTTGTGTCGTTGGTGGATGGATCACCGCTCGCGCTCTGAAATTGGTGTTGCGGAAACAGCAAGAATGAGAACAAACCCACTAATCTAGCACAAGCAGGAAGAAGGAAATAATGCCTAATAAAAAAAAGGGACTCGTTCTTTTTTGGCCTGGGAGGCCCATGCCGTCCATGTGTGATAGTGTCTGTCGTTGTATGGTCGTATGGATGTAGGCAGGTAGATACATCCTCCTCCGGGGTAGGTGGTGCTGCTGCGTTTGCAGTGCACACAGGAGGCGTAGGAGGGAGGTACTGAACTGTGGTGTAGTGCCGTGATACACCCAATCAATCCATCCAACGACACACAACTGCGCACAATCGCAATCAAAACGAGATCCATCCGGCCAACCCAGGCTTTGCCCAAGTCTGGATTCCACACACAGTAAAGCAAAGCAAGTCAAAATGCCTGAAGTTAGAACAGACTCAATAACACCAGAATAACACTTTGCACCGCATCACCGAGAACCGAGGAGCGTCATACTCCCGTGCTGTGTTTTGCTGCACGTACACCTACGGTACCTATGCACACGCATACACCACACACACACACACACAAGACGCATATGCCTCTAGTTCAGTTCACCGACGGTCCAAGACTCTTCCCTCATCAATCTTGGAAAAATGGATTTTTGCAAGTGCCCATCCATCGGCCCCAGCAGATGAGAAAGGAAAAAAAGATTCATCGGCGGGGATTTGCGTCGCTTGGTTTGCACAACAAAGTGGTTCCTAGCACACTTGCTTTGCGACTCTCTCGATCATCCAAGGTTTCGACCAATCGCAACTCCGCTTCTCAAAGCCTGACGAGAAACGTGGATTCCACGGACTGGGGCCTCTTCTTGCCGGCCTCTCTTGTGTGTTGCTGGGAAAGGAGTGTGTTTTAGAGGCCAGCCGGGACCCTTTTAGTGCATTCGCCATACCATGTCATTACACCTCGTAGTCGCTTAGGTTGGCTGGGACGACACGACAGGGAAGGGCGAGAAAAATGCCGATTTAACCAAAAAATCTTGAACCACGACGAAAAAAAAGGCCCCCAACTCCATACTTGCTACCTCCCAGGTTGATCATGGAATTGTGAGCGCCGAGCGTACGAGGATTTCCGTCCGGCATCCTCGTAGCGATTTGTTATTTTCAGCTAGCTTAGGCACATGCAGTGCAGGAAGCGGAGTATTGCTTGTAATAGTGTAGTGCGGTGCGCAGCCCATCGAGAGCAAAAGCCAGACACTGCTGACCAGGCAATGCCAGCCTAGCCTGGAGTCTTCTAGCCTTGATGCATGGCCAAAGGGGGCGGCATGCCACACTGTTTTCAGAACTGTGTGGTTGTTGGATGAGGGAGAAAAAGGGTTCAGGATCAATCATCATCAATGGATGGACTGACTAGGGCAAGGTTGGCTGCCAGTCCGCCCGACCTATTAGGCCAGCCAGCCAGGCCAGGAGCCAGGAGCCAGCGGCAGCAGTAAGCAGCAGCAGGAGCACCAGCAGCAGCAACAACAACAACCAAGCAGCCTTGCCCGACAGACACCTGGATTGTCTTTGTTTGTGTGGTATGTGTGGCCCTTCAACCACACACGGTCCCATGCCGCTGCAACTGCAAGGGCCAAGGATAGTAGTGGTATATGCTACCATCGGCGGACATGGCCAGGGCAGTGCGTCGGCCGTTCCTCCAGTCCGGTCCAGCCTGTGCAACATGAAGCCTGTTCGGGTTCAATCATCACTGCATACCACATACCACATATACATACCTGTGACCGCCTGAGCAATGCTTCGCTGGGGCTTGCAGGGTCGGGATAAGTAAATTGCCTCTCTGGCTGTGGGACATTGGCGAGGCGCCCGCCCGCACAAGGAAAGAAAAACAACTAGTACATACACCATCACACACACATTCACATACACTTCATGATCCAGGCGTTATGCCCCACGAAACGTAGTGGTAGAACCCTTTGGCGAGAAATGGGCACAGTACAGAATGTACAGGAATTTTGCGTTGCCGGTCTATTGTAATGTTGGACCACCCCCCGACCGACCGAGATGCGAAAAGGTGGAAACACGAAACTTTGGATTGGCGAGGTCAAACGCCGCGCGCCCAAATGGAGTCCGTCCTATCATACACGGCAGTGGCAAAAGAAACCTGCCTCTGATGGCCCTATTGACATGTACATGCCGCATTGGGATAATGTGTGATGGAGGGGAGGGGTAGATAGGCAAAGTAGGGAGGTAGGGGGAAGGGAAAGCATCACGGCGGCATCAGCAAAGCAAGTTGAGACCATCAATCAAACGACCGGCCAGCAAGCGAGATGGATCGTGTGCGTGTGCTTGTGTGAGAAAACTCGCATTCCGGGGTTAATCATTGCCTAGTCGCAGTACTTTTCTAGCCTCTTCCTCCGTCCGTTCGTTCAAGGATGCGGGTTTGCGTTCAGAGTGGACAAAGGCAGGGAATAAGAGTCCCCACGTAATGCGCGATGAAAGGGCGAGGAGGGAGAAAAATTGAACGATTGATTGATAATAGCCTCGAGTTTCATTCACAATCCCGCTTGCGCCGATTCATGTCATGTACATACATACATACGCCTGGCCAGGTATGGGGCGCATTTTTCATTAGGACTGGTTTCCACGGCATGGCAATCATCGAACCGAACACGCGACGTGTCGATGACCATGCTGGTGTAAAGTGGTTGCAGGTCAGATGTAGTCGTAGGTAGCACGTCGTCCGGGGTGGCCCTCTAGACCAGACGCGCGCGACACTAACACACACACACGCACACCCCCTGGACCGTCAGTCGTCTCGGTCGGGTGAGGAAGGGAAGAAAGGGATGCACACTATGTACACACTGTACGTATAGACGACAAATGGCTGGAGCAATGAGTGAATGATAGTCCCAACTGCAGCCCAGCAAGCAGTAAGTGGGCAACGACAGTCCAGGTATTGATGTGTTTCCAATCCGAGACCCCGGTCGTAAGCCAAAAAATACCTGCCACCACTGCTACCACCACCCAATCCAAGCCCATATCCAATCTGACGGCGCTTGATCTAAAATAAAATAAAATAAAACACTCACTTGGCTTGGTGGAAGGCTCGGCCCAACAACCCAGGAATTGCGTGGTATCCTGACGGAATGGGCGAAACCCCGGCCCTCATTTTAGGTTATGTGGATGGTCAATACCAGTTCGGAAGTTATCCACGAGACGAGCAACAACAAGACCATGCAAAACAGCAGATTGAGAAGAGCCCGGGCTGCCAATCAAGATTTGTTTGAATGCATTCCTTAGGTATAGTTGCCTAAGACATCTCATCAAGGAGCGAACGAGATGAGAGGCCATATCGAATTGATGCCTGCGCACAGGTACGTGGTGTTGTAGCTGGCAGCCGATGGGATGGGCCAGATTGCCCGCTCAGGAATTGCTACCGAGGGATGAAAACGCCGGTACAGTGCAGATAGGCGCAAAGAGATACTGTGCTACAGGGCGATCTACTCATTGGCTGGCTTGGGCCCTTAGGCCCTTGCCCGGCTGGCTGTGCATCGTGCCCAAGACAAAATAGTACATATGAGACACATAGCTTCCTTTCCTACATCCGTCCGTCGTCATGCCTCCTTTCCCGTATTCAAGGTTCCATGTTCACTGCCATCAATCAATGGTTGAAACATGGACCTTGTGTGGGCGATCTATTATTGTTGTCCTTCTTGATTGCAACCTACTACGGACTTCCTGGCTCTTGTTTCGTGGAGGCTGCCACAAACAGCAAAGCGTTAGTGCGTACGAGAGCTCGCTTGGTTCATGTTCATCACCCTCTTGTCTGATGATAAGGAGGGGCGGGCGCGGGCGCTGGCGCTGGCCGGCACCGCCTGCTGCTGCCATGGCCCATGCCATTGCCATGGCATCAAATACACGTTAGATAGGCAAGGGGCAGCTAAGTATGTAAATAAGCAGTTGAAGGAGCGGAGGGGGAAAAGGACTTCCCGGTCTTACCTTTTCGGTAACGTGTCTCTGGCGCTGCGTGTACCCGCAGCCGGCCGGAAACAAATTGGGAACGCGGCCGCGCACGAGACACAAGGACGGACGAAGCAGGTGTAAGTCGCAGGTTGGGTTGCTTGCTTGTGACCAGCCGTAGCGTCGCGTAGCGTAGGCAGGCAATTAATTGCCAATACAGGCAACTCTTCGTCTCGATTCATACCCAGTAGTATCCTATCGGAGTGTCCACCGCTTAGGTGTTATGCTATGCATGCTACTACTGTGAATGAATCTCCGACATTCCCAAGCAATCCATCCGCCGGTATTGGTTGACTCCGGCAGGGCGGGCATGGTTTTTGATGAGATGGATCGGAGAAGGATCCTTTCAATGAGGGGATTGGATTAAGCTGGGCGGATGATGATACGATCATCCGTCCATTAATAATCTTGTCGGTCAACAGAGAAAAAAAAGATCTTGTTCTTGCATGCCTGTAAGTGGGCGTGACGATGAGCGAGATCCACGCGTAAGGGAACAGGAAGAGAGTTTGGATATGCGCATTCACGGAGTCTCCTTTGCCCAGCCTTCGACAGGGTCATTATGCATACATCCTTGGCGTCATCCTGGAGCTGAGTATTCTGTGAATATCTCCTGATGCTAAACGGAGGATGGATGATACTGCTGGCATGTCATTGGCGTTTTCGCGGGCGGCATACAGTACGTATGTACAGATTACGTCCCTCTACCGACTAACCCTGCGCGGGAGCCCTTTCGATGACTGGATCTAAATCGAATCGAATGTACTCCTCCCACCTCCCACCTCCGAGAAGGCCCAGCCAGTAATAGAACAGGCCAGACGACGACGATAGGCAGACCGGCGAAGGCGCGCGCCCCACTCCCCAAGTCTTTCGCCTTTTTTTTTTTGTGAGATGATATTCGATGATAGCAAGTCAGGCTGACCCATGGGCCACGGACGGCTAATTCCACGCACTTCTCAAGCACCACCACTTTTGGCCCGGATAGTAGTCGATACTTTCTGGAGAGCCTGCCACCTGCTGCAGTCTTTGAATACCTTACCTAGAGTAATTGTTGGGTACGCGGCGCCGTCATCATCCGCTTGCAACTCTGCTTGGCCAATCAGACCCATGGGCCAACTAAACCACCGACGTCTCCATTTGGATGGACAGGGCCCTTGGCCGTCCAAGCCGTGCCATGCCATCGCTGGGGGGTTTTTTGATACCGGAATCTGGGCTTGGATATCACGAGTGCGAAGTGTGTCGGCTTGGGCCAAGCAAAACGACACGAGGTGTGGTTCGCCTTCGTCTCCTTCTAGGTTAGGCTTTCTCGTACTTGCAGGCTCGTTTCGTCGGTCGCAATCTACGATGACCTACGTCCGTGTGCGTATTACATGCCTGCAACATACATACGATTCTTTCTCCCTACCTTGGCCGATTGAGATACGCACCGAGGGACCCGCTGGCTAGACTCTGGCAAGACGATCGCTAATCAAATAAATAAAAAACCTCGGCCATGGTCCCCACGGCCAATGGACGGACGATGCCAAATACTCGAAAGTCAGTCATCATTGCATAAAGCATGCGCCCAAGGCGACTAACTATCAATTGTCTGCCTGCACACATTAATCAACAAGCCAATATTCTCGTCGTATTCCTTTTTCTGCCTCGGTGGGCCTTCGCGTGTCTCGATACAATGGGATTTTTGCTCTTGACTCGGAAGTCCACCCCAAACCTAATAGCTCGGTGCTTATTGTGAGAATGTCGGCCAAGTTGCCCTCCAAGTGCCCGATTTGGCAATGGGGCAGCCAATCACATCATGCCCTTCCTTGACACTCATGCGCTTCAGCGCCCATACCGGCCAGCAATGTAAAATATTAATTGTTCAGGGCTTGGGCGTTCTGATATATTGCCTACCTACCGGACGGACTCGGCACCTCTTCTCTGATAGGCCCACAGGGCCGACATTTACTACCATCTGTGTATTTTATATACCTGATGGAAATCATGATCGCTATCAAGTAGGACAGCAGTGGCACTCCTTATGCATCTTCACCCTTTTGTCGCTAGCCGGTTGTCCCCGTGTCGTAGTGCGTGTATGATGTACGTGTGCTGTCTATTAGTATTAGTCGGATTACCAAAGGTCGTCGGTAAGTTTGTAGGTATGTATCTGCCTATGGTTGGTCAGGCGCTAGTATCTTACAATGGAAAATACTACTAATTCCCCAAGTGTGGTGCTGAAGGTGGACGGTGCAGGGTTTGGGCAGGTTTTTGGAATGTCGTGATGATCATGCCTGCCTTCAGTGCAAGGAGCGCCAGTGGATATGCTGGATTCCATTCTTTTCAGCGGCATCATCATCACCCGCGCGGCCTACCGCCCGACAGCACAGCAGCCCGGCAGCACCTAATAATAAGACCTGCCCACGCTACCTGCGCTTGGATTGGGAAGGAATGTCCTGACTGCAACGGTACCTACCTGCGTCTTACTACGGTAGCAAGCAATGCGCTACGTACTGTACTGTGAGGACCTTAATCCATCGAAGGGAAATGGCAGTATGTAGTAGTCCGGCTACGCAGGGAAACTTAATGTTTGTTAACGACACGCCCTCTACGGAGTACCCTCGTCTGGACTGGATGGACCACACTCAAGCCACAGTACCAGAAGTTGCAGGGGTGCAGACACTGCAAGGATATGGGAGCAACGAATGAAACAAGTTCACTATCGCTACTCTAGACTGCCGGATGCATTTCCGTGAATCTCAGGTCGAGACAGAACAATGGCATGGACTTGGACTTGGATGATGAAAGTAATCTCTAGCTACAGCAGTCAAGTCAAGCAGGCCGTGCCATGCTCAGCTGAGATGTTACCAAGCCGAGCACACCTCGGTGCATGATACGATGCTATTTCCAGCAACAGTTTCCAGGGTGGCAGTTGGAACATGTCGAAGGGGAAGGGGTCTTGTGGCGCGTCGATAGTAGTTGCTGGCTGCGGCAGGTGGCGGAGAGGAATTCCATGCTGCTGCAACCCTGTCTCCCACCTGATTTGTGACAAGGGGTCGAATATCGGGTACCCGACCAAGAGGGGCTGTACCATACATCTTACCAACAGGAACTCTTCCAAGTCTTCACTCCGCCAGACCAGCAGCAACAAGCGCACATGGCTGATACATTCATATACGCAATACTTCTATCAAATGGAATCGGCCTGCTGGCGGTGGAAAAGGGAGAATGAATAGCCGTAAAAGCGTCTTGCCCCCTCGGTTGCGTGATTGGCTCGTGATTGGCTCGTCCTGGCACAGGCTCTCTCTCACTGTGCAATACAGCCAGATAGGTAGTCAGTCAGTCAGTCAGTCAGAGGCAAACAGCGCGGCAGCAGACGCAGACTCATCCGCACCGACCTCTGCCGCGTGCCGATCTAACGGGAAACACTACGAGAAGAAAAAAAAAGCCCCTCTTCGCATCGAGTCCCAGCCTCCCAGGGGTTGTTGACGAAAGCTGGACGACATCTTTCGGATCGTATCCTAGCCCACCACCACCACTCTAAAATTTCAGCTGCAAATGACTCGTTGCATGGAGGGCCTACCTGCATGAGGGTCGCTCGGTGTCAGAGCGACAGGTGATATCACCCTCTTTTTATTTTATTTCGAAGCAGCTCCGGGATGAACGGGGGTCCATACCTGCGTTTCGGCCCTGAGCCAACTTTAGACGCTCCCTTTTTTCTTGATTTCCTCCTCGGTCTTTGGGGCGCGGCGGCAGACGACGTCTCCTCCTCCCAACACATGCACTTGCGATACACCTGCCTTGCCTTGCCTTGCCTTGCCTAGGTGCTAGCTGTGCCGGGGCAGGGGCTAAGATGGGGTGAGGGAGAGATAGCGTCTGGGAATACCGACCTCTGATGACCGCAGTACCATGTTTGCATGTACACTACGCCGCTGGAGCATTTCCGTGGTGTCGTAGTGCAGAATCACAAACAAGAGGGACCGGCCGATCTCGTCCCCAAATCTATTGCGAATGGTTTGGTAATCTTACGCACATATCTGTGATGCTGTGCTGCTGTGCGCGAGCATGGCGAGTGGGCAACCTTCTACTAATCGAAAATGTCCAGGCCTATCACTCCATACTGCCGCCTATGCTACCCGGGCAGTAAGTAGGAAAAGAGCCAGCGCTGATTCAGTCTCTCACCACGGTTTCAAACTCAAAAACGCACCATGATGGGTTACCCATCACGACGCGGCTGCAATTAGGAGCAAAGCAAATTGGCAACCTTTTTTCTTCTTCTCTCTCTTTCCTTCTCCATTCCGGACTTGCGTCACCATCACGAGTTCAGACTGTCGCGAGTTGATTTACTTACAGCAAACATGGTCAATACACACGAGCATCCATGCATCGAACAGACGATGGGGCCATTACACAGTTCCAATACACCATGATATAATTTGCACTCAGCAGCGCACCCTTGCGCATCCCGAGTCCCGCCACATCCAAAGCCGAGTCGCAGCCGGCGCCAGTCAACTTACTTGGATTACTGAAACCTGCAGCAGAATTCTCGGCACATATCACAGACATAGATGAACTGTTGAGTAGGCCCTGCACTCGTAGAACCTGGCTGTGCCGATGGTTTCAGCCGTGGACGACTAGCACCCAGCCCAGCCTCGGACCAACTGCACCGGGGAACTATTCCCCGTAGGCCGTGGATATGGATGACGGCTTCCCAGGCTCGAGAGTTGCCGCGCGCCCTCTTGGATGATGCCGCGCGTAGATGTTGGGCAGAAACGGCCTGGACAGATCGGTGTGACGCTTCACTGATCCAAGGAACAGATAAGTTCGACGAGACCCTCTATCACATCAGCTGGCCAGATCGCTAGTATCCCTTTCGCAACAACCGGAAGCCCTTGCCTTGGTGGATGATGAGAGAAAACCCAGTCGGTATTCTGGCCCCCCAACTCCCTTCCGGGCAGCCGATGTCCTTTACCTCGGCGTCAACGGACAGAGCTATATCCTTACGGTGCCTATCAGCCAACGACTAACAAGCGGCGCTGTTCGTCGCAAGGGACTCTTGGCTACTGGCACTGGTTCCGCAGGTTGCCTTCTCGCCGGGACGAAGTTCCATCTGTCATGTCAGCCACCGCCATATGTAAGCTCTCGGTACAAATGAGCAGGGAGCAGGGTCAAGGGCGTGTGTAAGTTGCAGTAGTCTGGTGTAAATTGGGTATCGGTATCAAAAGCTGATGACCACCTGCCGCCGCCGGTGGGGGGGGAACTCGCTTGATTGCCATCCTTACAACACCATTTGATTGTGCTTGTCCTTTTTGCCCAGACTTCGATCGGCCGACTGACTCTAGTCAAGGCAGCAAGGCAACCTCGCCCTCGCTGTTGTCCAAGTCAGGGAGGTTGTGTGCTGAAATAGCCCAAAGTGAATACAACCGGGCCGTCACGAAACCCCTCGACTATTATTAGGTGGTAGGTCGAACTGTACGCAATGTACCTAAAACAGGTCCCGCCAATCTGTAGGTAATCATATATCGCCCTCTAATATTGGCCACATTTTTTGAAGATGGATGTTTTTAGAGATCCGTATCATCCAATCAGAAGGTATTCCCGATACTTCCTCGATAGGCTTAGGTCAGCTCTTGCTTCTCATGCCAAGTTGGCTTTCTTCCCTCTTCCTACTTGCACGGCAGGTGCAGACTCATCGTATCTCTCCCCCTCCCCCCACTGATTGATTGGGTGGTGGTTTGAGATGATTGTTCCAGGCGGAACGAAGAAGTTCGTTTTCTACCATCCCAGACCCCCGACAACAGCTTCTCCTTTGGTGTCTTTTGCTCCTCGCCAGCGGATTGGCAGCGGCCCTGTCTGTTTCTGCGGGGTTCTTCCTACGGTGCTACATCGTACCGTCCAGAAGCACTGTGGCCTGCCTCTTTTTCCCCCTCCAAATTCCCAAACCGAGCCCCTTGGGCTGGAAGTCCCTTGACGGCAACCCCTTGGTACCTCTCTGCCTGATTCCCCATTGCCCATTTACACACACTTTTTACTTGCATGATCCTGGCAAAAGCAGGTAACGCGACGCAGCATTGACTGACGATACGAGCGATATCACACACACGCGCGCGCACACACACATTGACACGCACACCGTTCCTTTAGGTAGGGATTCGTAGCGACTTTCACATCCATCGGATGCTGTCGTTTCCACGTCCGCGGTCCCGCCCGACTAACTAACACCCGTCCCGTTCGACACCGCACCTGCACACACACACACACACCCAAACGGTTTCGCAGTCTTCCAACCAGGTACATTCTCCCAGCTTGACACGAAGAATGTCAGAATGTACATACCTGTAATACACACTCCCCTATCTTTTTTTTCTCCTCGGCTTCTGGGCCAATACTCGGTCCACTACTACCAGCTAGTAAACCTACTTCCCTCACCTACCCAAAATGATCGTTGGTCTGCGTAAGAAAAATGTCTTATCAGACCAGTAAGACCGTCCGTCCCTTGTGGGCACCAATCCCTACAGCTACTGTCCTATTTTTTTCTTCTTCGCTCCTCCAGGACCTACTCCTGAACCCTTCGCCAGCTGGATCGGCAATGAGAGGAGGTTCCAGCCGTTGTAGTGGTTGAAAAAAAAAGGAAAATGATCCATACCTATCATCCACCAAACGAGCAAACGCGCCGGACGACGGACAACCCCTCCCTTTTCAGGCCGTTCCATAGCTGATCCCTCGGTCTACATGTACTAAACAACTGCCCCTCCCCCCGCCCTGCATCCATCCATTTGAAATAGCGCGCCGCCCCCTTTGAGGGCGGCGAAACCTCGCACCCGCGGCTTACACGAGGCAGAGTGAAAGAGGCAGGCAAGCAGATGGATGTGACGGAATCGTCGTCCGCATGATCCGGATTCGCCCATATGATGCAATCAAGAAAAAGAGACAGGTAAGTCGATTCGAGGATATGGCTAACCGAGTCGAGAGGCTTTTCTTGCTGTTATTGGCGAGTAACCTTTCTTTATTCCATTCCTTCTTGCCAGTGAGTGCCAGCAAGCCCAGATAGAGATGGAGAAGGCGTACAATTTTGTGTTTGATGCCACACCACCAACCGACCTGCGAGCCAGCCGTTCAGCCAACCAGCCCCTGAGATGCTTTGTGTGCTCAGCCAACAAACGTATCCCGTCCCTTCTGCTCATACCGTCCGCCAGCCACCTCGCTTCAGCGTATGTAAGAGGAAAAACTACAACCCCTTCTACTACATACATACATACTTTTTAGGTTACCCCTTGGCATGGGCTGCGCAATGGGGCTCCGCAAAAAGAACACCCAAATAGATCCGTCGCTATTGCCTGCATATACTGCGCGCACAGCCAACCAACCAATACGTAGTTGTACGTACTGGGCATACAGACTACGTTAGGGGGTTCGTCACGCTATAATCTTTGACGATGAGTGATCGACGGCGACTAGACGACGACGTAAGACCTCCTGACTCGATCTCCACTCGACGAGGGAATCTCGACATTCTTACTGCGATCCAACTCGATCTGGGATCTATTGATGTACGGTATTTCCAGAGCATGCATGTACTGTGACCTGCGGGATGGGCAGCCATGGCGGGCGCACATATTGCGAGGCTACAAGTGAGAAAGTCGGTGCGTTCCATCTCACTCGCTCCTCAGGCATTCACCACTGCCGCTTTCGTATTCCAGAAGAAACGCGTCCTTCCGCTGAGTTGGGAGACGAGCGAGGGGCATGTGGAACAGTGAACGGTAGTCGTTCCGTTTTTGTCTCTGCCTTATTTGTCCACTTTGACCTACTCGGTGGAAGGGGACATATCAATGAGGGAGCAATGCTCGGGTGATTTGAGCTGATTTCGCAAGTCTCACGTCTCGCTTCCTTTTTTGCCCGCCAATATTGGAACCACGCTGTTCCCGAGCCTACCCGCCACGGGTCTCACGGACCCAGGCGGCCGATTGAGTGATCGCTCGGTCTGGGCTATGGTGTTTGCAATCTTGCCAACGTTGTTGGCACGGTATTTTCATATTAGTAGCCAGTTAGACAAGTCGGTAAGTGCACGTCCTGTCCTGGTTGCGGAGGAGTGTCCGTTCTGGTCCCGGCACACTTATTAGCCAAACGACGACTACAACAACAATTTGCCAGAATTGGTCTCACCGGCAACGTCCGCCCGTTGCACCGGAAACAAGATGCCTCTCTCTGGGTGAGGTTCTAGAATCGCTTCTTTCACCAATCTGTCTTCCCCATCATTTGGGACATGTGACTGGAATGAATCATTGTCCGCCCGCGTGCGCTGTCCCCAAAGTGCGTTTTATCAATGTCCGTCTTCCAACAGCCCACCATTGGAACATCACATAAGCAACACACGCTCTGGCATCCATAAGCAGCAACCACGGCTGGTCAGTGACGAGGTCTTATCCACCTCAATGTAACATTATTGTTGTAGCACTGGTCATGATGATCAATAAAGGAATCTCAGACATCAACTAAAAGAAGCATCTTGGCGCAGGGGAAGCGCGCCGGGCTCATAACCCGGAGGTCCTTGGATCGAAACCAAGAGATGCTAAGTTGATCTTTTTCTTCTTCTTTTGTCCTTTTCACATACTTTCACCCACAATACGCAACTTCCTACTATCGCATTCAATTCCTTTTTTTTTTGTTCAATAGCTACATACTTGAAACACAGTTATTGACTCTTCCGTCTTGACTCCCCTGATTCCTCCGCTATGATGTCGTCTTCCATGTTACCTGATCCCACCTCGTATTTGAGGATGTTGTTTGCGTCAACGGACCCATCGAACATTGATTTGCCAATCATTTTTCATGTTGCATCGCTGACCACAGTCGACGTCCGTGCCATCTGGAATGAATTACTTGCAATGCTGATGGCAAACAGAACCTTGGTTTGAAGAATATTGAAGGAAGAAAGCTGGGCTAAATTACGTGTGTGCTTGCGATGCATGCCATACACACGATGCGTCACATGGTCACGTAGGTACGCTTCTCGTCGAGGATTTACTTTCATATACGTGTGCGTGCACAAGGAGTCCAATACGAGCAGAATGGCGGTTGGCTTGTTTGGGTCCTTGCAACCAGGCTTGATTTGAAGTCAGCATGTGCGTCTACAAGGTGCTGGAATGCTAATCCACGCAGCCCACGGCACTGAGGCAGTTGCTTTCCCACATGGCCAAATAGGCAATCTCCAAACAAGCTTCTGCGTGGATGCTACCACCTGGGTAAAGGTAAGTACATACACAACAACTGTGGCAAGCATACACCAGCCTCTGCTCTTCAACGAGTCCACTTGATCTTAAGCGGAGGCGACTCCGTCCGCTGCCATTTCGACTCATCCTGAGCCGACATGAACGCCGCCCGCGACTTGACCACCACAACGTACTCACCCTCGGGCACACGCGTGCGGTTTTTGAAGACTCCGAGCCATTCCCACCATCCCCCGATGCCGTAAGCCACCTGCCCGAAAAGCATGGGGAGGTCGCCCAGTGTCTGGCCTGTCGCTGCGTCCCGGAGCTCCGTCACGACCCGCCGCGGCGCCAGTCCCAATTTGAACGCCAGCCTGGGAAATCCGTCCGGCAGCTCTGCGGTGCCGCCAGGCTCGATGGTGCTATCGTCCTGCCGCTGCCACGTGAGGGAGTGCATCGTCGGCGTCTCGTCGATGCTGCCCGCCAGCCCCATGTAGGGAATGGTGTAATCGAAGCCGTCGGAGCCGTTGAGTGCCAGCCATCCCGAGAACGCGGGCAGCCGTGTCTTGTTGACGCCCGGCGGATCCAACGCCGTCACTTCGATCGTGGCCTGCCCCCCGTTGCCGGGAACGGTCACGCGCGCGCCCGTCGGGTACGAGAGAATGGCCGCCTCGGACGTGTACAGCCCGTCGTTGGTGATGGTGTTGTAGTTGCCAAGGTCCCACGTGCTTGGCTTGAAAGGGTACACCGTCCCCGCAGGGATGTTGGCCAGCTCATAGGTGATGGCTTCGGGTGTCGGATTGCGGATGTCGAAGACGGCCCTTTGCCGATTCATCGTGTCGTTGAACAAGATCTTGTGGACGCTGATCTCGCACGGCGCCCGAATGGCGTTCATGGCCTGGACGAGACCCGCGCCTTGCTGCAAGGTCGATGCTAGCTCCAACCCTGGTTTATCCCAAATGTCTTGTGGCGCGGCCCGCACGAGCGACGAGGCGGTCGTGCTCAACAGGCTCCGGAGCCCTCTCCAGTCCTTGGTGCCCCGCGCCTCGGCGACCAGAGCCGCGACGGCAGCCGCAAAGGGCCCCGACAGCGAAGTGCCGCTCGTGATGATCCAACCGCCGCCCGCCTTGGTGCTCAGCAGGTTGTCCCCGGGCGCCGAGACCGACGTGGGCAGGTACCCATCGTAAGTCGGGCCCCACTGGCTGAACGCGCTCATCCGGCTGCCGCCCGGCCTCTTCGGGGCGGCGAGCACGCGCTTCTTGTCCGGCGGCGCCGTCATGTTAACTGTGACCTCGGCACCGGACTGCAGCAATCGCAGCCACTCGTCACCCTGCGCTCTGTGTGTCATGGCGATGGCGCGGATCGCCGGCGTGTTGACCCGGACAACCTCGATGCCCTCGCGTTCGTCATTGTCCACCAGCATGACGTAGGCGGCGCCCTTCGCGGCGGCGCGGTCGGCGAGAGTCGTGTCTAAGCAACCGGAGCCATAGCGGGCGGTCCGCGGAACCAACACAAGGCGGTTGCTCAGGTCGGGCACGTCGTCAGGGAATAACGTATCACAGTCTTCGCCTGTTTCATAGAGGCTCAGGTTGGACCAGAGTGGAAGCGCCATGTTGTTCCACCCTGTCGCCCCAGAGCCAGGCTCGCCATCTCGCCACACAAACTCGACTGCTTGACCGCCACCATCAGCACCCGACTTCTGGGTGTAGGTAGATACATTGGCGATGGCGTATGCATAGGCGTTGTCGACGGACCCGACGCCGAGCACTTCCGTAGCTTCCGCAGGCCTGATCGTCTTGAACATGCCAGCGGCGCCGCCGTTGCCCGCAGCGGCGACGATCAGGAGCCCGCGCCGGCTCGCCTCGTCGAACGCGAGGTTGAGCGGCTCGTTGGACCAGCCGTCGTCGGAGCCCATGCTGTAGACGACGGCCGTCACGCCATCTTGGATGCTCGGTCGAGCGCCTGGAGGAGCTTCTCGTCGTTGCCGCCGTGGGCGCACCCGGCGATGGCATAGCTGCCGAGCTGCACGCCCGGCGCCACGCCGCCGCGGTAGCCAGCAGGCCCACTGGTGCCCGGCTGCGCGGCGATGACGCCGGCTATGGAGGTGGCGTGCGACTTGCATTCGGGGTCCGGGTTGTTCTTGTCGTCCTCCTCGAGCCACTCGCGGCCGAAGGAGACCAGGCATCCTTCCCCAAGGCACCCTCCAAGGGCAGGGTGCGTGTAGTCGATCTATTGGGAAAACGCCGGCGGTTAGTTCTCGTTCCTGTATGTCATTCGGAAATAGCCGTCGCCGCTTCTCGATTGAGAACGATAACGTTTCAGAGAACTCACCCATGAGTCAATGATAGCGATTTTCTGCCCTTTGCCGGTATAGCCCGCCGCATGGGCCTGGTCGATTTGGGCCATCAGGTGCTCGGTCTGGGAATAGTTCTGCCCGAGGCGTTGGGTTTTGGCTAGTCTCGCTGCTGGATCGTCCATAAGGTGGGCTGGACTGCCGCCGGGGAGGAGTTCGGGAGGGGTCTTGGGTCTGGGGTGCTCGCGCATTGGGGGAGACAGCCACAACTTCATCGAGCGTCGCGATCTCCGTAGTGGTGTCATCTACGTCGCTGACGCCGTCGATGTCCCGATTACTACTGATCTGGATCGAGACCCCGTTGAAGATCTCCCCAGTCAAGTCCACCCGCAGTGATGCCTGGATGCCGAGCTCGTCTGACAACTTCGTCAGGAACCCATCATTCTGGAAATCATGACCCATTAGTCAGCATATACGGTGAAGAATTGTGCTCTGTTCTCATAGGGCATGCTTGTCTTGTGGAATGGCTTACGTATCTGTAGCCTTCCTCGAAAGCAATGAGGTATGCACCCTCAACAGCAATGGGTTCCGACTGGGTCGGCACGAGAGGGATAGGAGGAGCAGTGGCACCAGCAACGTCAGCAGTCCGAATGGTGCCACGATGTTCATCGTCTACACGCAACGTGCCTCTGGCCTGAAGCGAGGGGCGAATGAAAGATAGGAAAGGCACGGCTGCCCATAGCAGAGAGTGTAAAGGGGCCATGACTGTCAAAGGAACGAGTGTTGGGCTGGGTCACAATGAGAACCTTGGGAAGGACTGTTGGGCCGAACCGAAAGGTAGCCCGTTAGACGTAGCTGAGGGGGGAGGGGGGCATTTTGACACTGGCATGCCATGAACTACATCAGGGACTTTATATATGTACTGGCTGGTATGATGAATGCGTCCTGCTGTAATAGTTGTTTATGAGTCTATGCCGGTCAATCCCCGCGCACAACCAACCCTCAATCACTAATAACATTAATGCCTTGGCGTATTATTCGACCTGCAAGGCTGCCATCATGAATATGCGGGCAGAAGCTTACACGATATTACACCACCACGAGCGCTGATCGCTTCGCCGCTTGGCAAAAACAATGCTGCATTATCCAAGCAAGGGATCACAAAATGTCCCAACCCTCTCCAGGGGTTGATGGGTCTCAAGCGCATCGACGTTGTAAGCGAAAAGCATTGGGAAATACCGGTGCGATGGGTGGTGTGTTTCTCCGATCTCATTTCGTTGGTTCGATCCTGTCTCCGAACAACCCTTGCATTGATAATCTCAAGCCGCCCACCAATGAAGGCAGTTGAATCGCAAAAAGGGCTTGGCAGCTCGACGGAAGGAACCTTTCTTTCCAGCGGCGCGTGTATCTATCATCACGTCGCAGGAATGAATGGACGTGTGCGGAAGACAAGGAGGTATGGCAGGTTATGTATCTCGCGTTCTTCCGCGATACGCATGTTTTTTTTTTTGGCAACGTGCTTGATCTTATGAGAAGAGTGCAGTGTCCCAAGAACTCGTGCAAGGGACTCGGAAATTTACTGTGACAGAGATCGCGGGACCTGTGACCATCCTCAACACAAACATATCCCTGAGCAGCGGGATAGTCGCTCTGCCACTTCCATTCGACTGAACGAAGGGGCCGAGTTGGTGAGCGTCTGTTGGTCTGCACCACCGTTCATGTCTCCTGGTGTGATCCCTTTCCCCTGGAGATTGAAATTCCTTTTGATCTTTCACTCAAGACGACATCCTGAGCAGGGCCAGGTTAACTTGAAGGTGGCAGACTGCTCAAGCGACGTCACCATCAATCGGTTGCTTCTGGAACTGGAGGCAGGGTAAAACGTACATGCTGAGATTATACCCAGTTTGATACGTGATGTTCCAATGAACGTGTTTCTGGCCGTTCATGGCATATGTGGCACCATCTGGTCGAAAATAACAAAACATTGGTGTCGTACTAATTCCAATAAAGGAGTGCTAATGACTATCTTGTTGAGTGCAATTCGGAGCGGGCAATATGTTGACCCCCTTTCACCCATTCCGATGCAGGGTCAGTAGACACCCAGCCCTCAGCTGGAAGTAGGAGCTCAGACAAGAGGCCTCACCGAATCATAAATCAGCCGTTTATTTCCGATAAAGCTATCCGAGCCGAGCTCCAATGTGTTCTGGTTCACAAATCCTGTTCGGACTGTTTAGTTTGATGCTTTTGTTGGATTTTCGTACCTGATTCCCACTTCGAGACGAGTGTGATTTGCCCATCTCTTACAGAGTGTTGATCATGGCTCGACAGGTGTCAGATGGCAGAATTGGCATTCCGACGCGATGTCGGACGTGTGCTGATGTTTTTCTTCCACCTTCATTTTTGGCTCGACGAGTCTAGACCAGCCGTCTCTGTCAGGCGGAAAGAAGAGATGAAACTCCACATGTCCTTGTTTCATCTCGTTACATCTGTGTTGCAAAAGCTCCAGAGCAGAGGTCAGCTCTCTCTGCACTTGCCATTTTCTCCCCAAGATGCACAGGGTGATTAGTCTTCATCATTGAGGCTGCAGTCAAAACAAGCCTCTGGTGGGAGATTGACCCCCCCCTCCCCTTTTTTTTTTCGTCCGAAGCCCTCCTTGAGCCTCCCCCGCAACCTTTTGGCGGTGCTTCCAAATTTCGAGTAGAAGTAAGGCTGTAACGACAGTCAAAGATTCAGCTGCCAAAAGTAATATTTGTGTTTCCTCGGCACAAGCAAGTAATCGTCAACAGATTCAAGGTTTTGGTTTAAATATATTTGGAATTTTGTATATAGTTTTGTTGCTGTTTTTGCGTTCCCAAGCCGCGGGGTGTGAGTAATCCAGCCCCGGAAACTCCACGCCATTCTCGGACATTTCCCCTTCGCGCGGAGCCGACATCATATAAAAAGTGAAATATGGTTCCTGGCCACATGCTAATCCAACCAGTCCAACCCTTATCAGATCCAGGAAACCCAGCCTGGAGGAACCTAAGCCAGAAAGGTTCACGTGCCGCACCACCGATGGAAAACGTGCAGCTAGAATGCAGACAAATCTGCTTCCAGAATCAAGTGCTCATCATATTGGCACCTCTGCTGTCCCAATATTATCGTTCGAGTTGGTAAGAAGTGATTCCCTTAGGAAGAAGAAGAAGAAGACCCGGATGAGGGTTTCCTCCCTAGCATGGGCCGAAAGATGTTCTTGGAGCTCGTGCGCGACAGGGGCGGCGAGGCGTCAGACCTCTCTGAGGAGGCCGAGGAAGCCGATGACTTCGTTCCCTTGAGGCGCCTCAGGGGCCCTTCGAGCAGATCTCCGAGGTACCGCGGCTGTTCGGGCCCGGGGGCGGCGACCATGCGCAGCATCTTCGCGTAATGATGTTTCTTTTAATAGGGTTGCCTTGTGGTCCCTGCGTGAGCGGGCCTTGCCGGAGACTCGGGGCTCGTAGTCTATTAAATCTGGGACCGGTGATCGACACTCCTATAGTTCCCCGGTAAGTGAAGGTGGTTTCAAACGAGTAGGAACGACGAGGAAAGATAAACCGCTCACTCTCTCTCCAGATTAAATAAACGAGTCGATCAAACCGTCAATCAAAGAAAATTAGGATGCAATGTTATACAATGTGGTGATCCAAGTAACCTGCTTGGATGATATAGGGGCTTGCTACGTCTACTATCTACGGGCATTGCCGTTGGGACGGCCGCTTATATACACCTTGATTTGTCTTTCGTCCTATGATACAAAGCACTGCTCCTGGTAGACAACTCATCTTGTTCGAACTTGCTGGGCTTGGCCGTATCACTTGGCTCAGATCGATCCTGTGATGACAGGCAGCGCCAAGAATCACTATAAGATCAGGCCACTGGAAGTGGCTGGAGCTGCCACACCAATGCTGCATGTCGCGTCGAGTGTTTTGTGTGGGCTGGCTTGGTGGTACGCAGACAGCCGCCCAAGAAGCGGAAACAGGAACGCCCAAGGAACACAAGGAGATTCCCCGCGTGCCGTATTTGAATCCCGAAATCGACGATACAGCAGGCGCTTAGGGAGCTTGCGAGCATCGCGAAGACGACCCAGGATATCAGGCCATGAACCGCCCACGGACAGGCTTGTTCAAAAGCTTATTAGCCGCCAAGGCGAGACGAGTGCAGTCGCAAGGCTGCCAAGCAGAAACGAGAAGAACTTTGATCCGGTTAAGTCTATTTGCTCGCGACAGTAGTGCGTGCGAGATCGTCCGGAGTAGCGCCAAGCCGTGCCGCCGGGGTCGGGGGTCGGCAGTCGGTGGCCGGGGGTCGTTGGTCCCTTGTCGAAGCTTTGGGCTCTTCTTTTTTTAACCTCTCCCACACGTCCCGCCCTTCATCGTCATCACTCTGGCACATCGCCAAAACCCTTCAGAGATGGGGCGATGTGTCCAAAGATAGAAGGATGAGCCTCAAAGCACCCAGGTCCCACCCCCGCGCCCTGAGTCGACGGGCTCTGGATCATTCGAGCAACGACTCAGTCTAGTCTGTCAACCGCACTTTGGCCTACAGCTTCCAGCTCAGCTGGCGACATGGGACGACCGCGTAGCTTACCGTAGCAACAAACCTTAGATGACACCAGAACACCACCACCGCTACCCGTTTGTTCGATCCATGTTCCCCCCAAAGAACCAAGCACCGTCTAGGGAATTAGAGTAAACCGTTGCGGCGCAGCCAACACGCATCATCCCTGTCCTCCCCATCACCCCCGGGATTCAATGCAGGAAATAAGGGATCAGGGAACCAGAACTCAAACGGCCAGAACACCAAGCCGCAAGACGTCTCTTTGTTCCTTTCGTCCCAATTCACAGAGCCCGGGTTGTCGAGGTCACATTACCAGCGAGAGGGCGGGAGTGTCCTTACGACTAATGATTGAACCCAAAATGGCCGGTTCGGAAAACCGGGAGCCTGTGGTCTGCCTGCGCAGGCTCGCTCGCATCTCTCGATCTCAGCTGCTCGGTATAAAGCTTTTAGGGCCGCAATCTCCCACCTCCCCCGATTTTGTTGACTCCACCAGATCTTCGTTCTCCTATAACGCACCCACACACTTAAACTGCTTGGCTACAGTAGTCTTGAGCCCCAGCACGAACGAGTCCCCTGCAGAACAAGGGAAAAGTTTAAACATAGAACAACAAGAGTCAGTTGGATCTCTCGGCAGCGTCAACACTCCTCCAATCCATACCAAGACCGTCATCCGTCCGTGGTGATACTACCAAGACTCTACCAAGAGATTACCAAGGCGCCTCACATCCGCTCAAATCCGCTCGGCGGCGACAACAGAACCCTGTATACAAAACACCTCGATGTCTCGGCGTTTACTTAGCAATCCTTCTTCCTTCACCCAAGTCCCTCTTTCAAAACTTAATTGTTTTTGTTTGAATAAAAACAATAATCCTCTCTCGGCATGCTCCAAATAGGTTCGTCCGAGTCGGACAGAAACAGCGAGGAGAACACTGGCCCGAAATGGCAGTTGGCTAGGATAAGATCGGCCTCCTGGTTCATCTCCATGGTCGTCAACTTGGCGGCCCTGACGGTTAGTTTCAACGACCTCCTTACCCACTCTACCACATCCGACTGCCCGCCCGCCCCCGCTGGTGGTTGGGCCGGTGCTATGCCGTTGCCGTCCCGGGACCACAGTTACTGACTCTACTCCGTCGCAGGATAGTATGTTCTTCGGCCTCATCGTGCCGTTCTTGCCGAACCTGCTGAAATATCGCGTCGGCCTTGTCGATGACGCCGAGAGTGAGTCGCACTCCACACTCCACTACCCTGAAACGTCGGAGAGAAACATAACTGACTAATGTTCACAGTTCAACTGTGGAACTCGGTACTTGTCGGCGTCTATGGTGGTGCAGTCTTCATAGGCTCTCGTAAGTCTGTCTATTTTTACCCTGGCCTCTTATCCCAATGACAGAGAGCATAAGCTGACCCTGAAAAAGCCATCTTCGGCTATTTCGCCGACAAGGCAAAGAGCCGAAAGATCCCTCTCCTTCTGGGATACCTCTCGCTAGCAGCCTCGACTGTGCTGCTGCACTTGGGCAACAGCCTTGCGCTTCTCGTCCTAGGGCGCATTCTCCAGGGACTTTCCTCCGCCTGCGTTTCGAGCGTAGGGTTCGCCATCCTGTTTGACGCGTTCGGCACGGAAGAAGCCGGGGGCGCCATGGGCTGGGTGGCCGCGTCCCTGGACGCGGGCGGGTTCATCGGCCCCGCCCTCGCCGGCGTCCTCTTCAACACCGGCGGCGAGATGGCCGTCTTCATCTTCGCGTACGCCTTCATCTGCTTCGACATCCTGCTGGGCCTACTCGTCATCCTCGACCGCACGCAGCCGGACAAGCAGCCCCTGGCGTCGTCCTCGGCGCTGTCCGATTCGGACTCGGACTCGGAGGACTCTTCGACCGCGGTGGCGTCCACCGAGGCCTCCGACAGTGAAGACAACAACAGCGGCAGCAAGATCGAGACGAGCAGCAGCGACGACGGAAGCGGAAGCGCCTTCGCCGCCGCCAAGCCCCGAGCCACGGCGTACACAACAGAGTCGCGCCCTGCGGGCGTCAGCTTCCGGCGCCTGATGCTGAACCCACGGCTCCTGGCCGCGTTCGCAGGCTGGCTCGTCGTCGGCAGCTTCGAGACGGCCTTTGACAGCGTCCTACCCATCTTCGTCGAGCAGACGTACCACTGGGCCGTCCTCGGCGCCGGCCTCATCTTCCTCGGCTTTTACCTGCCGGGCATCATCGTCAGCCCCATCTGCGGCTACATCATGGACCGCGTCCGCAACTCGCCCCGCGTCCTGTGCACGCTCGGCTTCGCCCTGTCGGGCCCCTCGTTCATCCTGCTGGGCCTCGCCGAGGGCCCCCAGATCGGCAAGCAGGCGCTGCTGTGCGTCCTGCTCAGCGTCGTCGGCATCGGCACCGGGCTCTCGGGCCCGCCCCTGCTCAAGGAGGTCGGAACCGTCGTCGAGCTGGCCGAGCGGAAGAACCCGGGCGCGTACGGACCCAAAGGGAGCGACGGCCCGGGCCTACGGCGTGCACAACGCCGCCTTCGCCATAGGGAACCTGCTCGGCCCCGTCCTGGCCGGCGCGATGAAGGCCGCCTATGGCTGGGCCGTCATGGGCTGGGTCTTTGGTATCGTGAGCTTAGTGATGGGCGGCATAGTCGTGTGCTCGCTCGAAGGGTGGATCTGGAATACCAGGTTCAGGAGGGACCGGACCATCGACTCGGCGGCCGAGATTGAGGTAGAAGAGGCGGTTTGAGGGCTACTGACGCGAGGCGACGATGACTTGGCTGTAGCATTATTATGCCTGACAAAGTACGGTTTCGAAAACGATAACGATGGTAACGAAGAAATAGTAGAATTAAAATTAAATAGTATAATCAAGAATACATTTCATTAATACGAGCCCGCAGGCGTTGCTAGTGTTGTTCGTAGTCTCTAGTCAGAGCTGTCCTCTTCATATCCTCCCATGAAGGCATTTGCAGATTGATAGTATTATACACCACAGACGTATTGATGAGAAGAGAAAGTTTTATTAATTCAAGAGTAAACTCCTATGCCAGACCCGAGATCCCAACGTTTCCTGATCGTACAAAACCCCGCATTGCACGGTTCCATTTCCAACCCTGCGGCGGAGGCTTAGCCGTTCTTGTCAACACTTGGCTCGACAGAGCAGCCAAAGTCTACTGGCACTGGACATTCTGCCCGCCGACGGACTGGATGGCGTGGCCGACGCAGCGGCCCTGGCCGAGGGGCTGGTTGAAGGTGGCGGTCCAGTCGTGCCAGTTCTCCTTGGTCTTCTTCTTGTCCGGGTTGTAGACGAAGCCCCAGCCGGTGATGGCGCCGCAGCCCTTGAGCTGGTTGCGGAGGTGGATCCCGTCCGGGCCGATCATGTCGTCGTGGAAGTCGTGGCCGCGGACGATGAAGGCGTCGAAGAAGATGGCGTTGCGGACCATGCACTCGGTCCGGGGAGCCCCGGGCCTCGATGATGGCGGGGGCGGGGGCGGGGACGGGAGAGGGGGCGGCGGCGGCCAGACTGGCCAGGCTGAGGGTGAGGAGGTTGAAGATGGTGGTGGCGTACATGTTTGCTACGTGTGTGTGTTTTTTTGGTTTGGTTTTCTGGTTTTGTGCTTGTTTTTGTGTTTGTGTGTATGGAGTGGACGCCGTAAGTATTCGTTAATAAACGAAAAGAACGTGGATGATTAGTTATTAAGTAAGTGAGTAATATAAAACGGAAATAAACCCTAAGAAATTGCTGTGATGAGCGTTGGTGAAGAGTTTCCAGGAGAAATAGGCCTGGTGGGAGACTGGGCTACATATACCTCACGCCGGGTGTTGCAAATCCGGAAATGCTAGAGAAACGTACAAAGGGCGAGAGAAAGGGTGACAACGAATGAAGTCTGGTGAGTGGCAGCTGACAATCTGCCCTTGAGACCTGACAGTTGAGTAGACAACTATGAACCTTTGTTAAACGATGCACCCAAAGAGGATTTCCGCGATGTGCCTTTTGACGCTTTGTGGAGCCATAGACATAAAAGGGGCGTTCTTTATTAGCCCGTGTACGTGACCAGCTCCGGAATTAAGGGGCGCCGACGAACGAGAACACCATCTAGAGTTACTTCAACGCCTCTTATAGGATCGTTTGTATGAAATGGATTTTAATGGCGAAAGGATAAATATGTATACTTCGGATATTATTCATCACCGACCTACTGGCAGTATCATACGGCACGACCACGCCTCCGCCGACAACAACCCATGTACGAAGCAGCCCAAGATCTTATAGCAGGAGCCGGTATTGTCCGGACCGACCTTGGCATGTGAGAATGCCATCCTTTTCCGTTCAGCTTAAGGGATTGCCAAGGCTTTAACGAGTCTTTTTACTCGGCGATTGCTGCATAATACATACTTGTGTCATACCTGTGGCTTTCAGCTGCATCAGTACTTCTGCAGACAAATTGATTTGGACTCTGCCACGGCGTCCGATTGCAGTGAGCAAAGTCAGAGCAGAACACCTAAAATGATATTCAGAATTTCCTGCTATGTTGAATAGCTACTCCAAATCCAGACCAGCACCCGTCTCTACGCCTGTGTCTGATCAGGAGATCACAAACATTTCCCAGGTCTAGGCCGAAACCTGTTGGCCTTCGCCATTCACCTGACCGGGTTTTTTACCGTCACACCACTTTCTGTCTTTCATGCTCTTAGAGTACATGCCGGACTCCTCACTGTTGACATCATTCAGCCCCCAAGCCAGGGAAGAGTTATCATAGATGGTCGCCCTTCGCATGTCGCGAATATGCTTGCCGACATATGCGCCTTGCTTGCCTCTGTGCATGACACAAGTGTTGTCCTGTCCAGGCAGTTAGTAAAAGCACACCCCATTCCCTCAGCGGCTTGGTAAAAGTAGTTTAATGCAATAAGATTACAAGACACTGATGAATGATATGAAGAGATGGTGTTTAACTTACCCACATCACCACATCGCCGTCGTTCTCCCAGTCGATCTGGACCACGTACTTGTCCTGCGTGGCGTGGCGGAGCAGTTCGTCCACCAGCGGTCGGCTCTCCTCGTACGACCAGCCGTCGACGTGGTGCACGTGCGACGCAATGTAGAGGTTCATGCGGCCGCTGGGCTCGTGCAGCTGGACGGCCCGGTGGCGGCCCATGGGGTGGTCCATGGGGTCGATGCCCTGGAGGGGCTTGCAGTCGGGCGCGCCGAGCTTGCGGCTGTACCAGAGCGAGTGGCACAGGACGAGCTCCTTGACCTTGTCCTTGGTGGCCTCGTCCAGGTCCCGCCACGCGGCCCGCGTGTCGGCGTAGAGGGTGCTGCCGCCGTTGCCCGGCGGCGGCAGCTTGTGGCCCCGCAGGATGGAGAAGCCGGCGCGCCGCGGGTTGTACGAGCAGTCGACGTGGAAGAGCGAGTTGCCCGCGTTGATGTAGTGGCGGATGCTGTCGGCGGCCGCGACGGTGCCGTCGTTGTCGACGTTGCCGACGTCGGCCAGCTGCGTGTACTGGCCGAGCCGGTAGGGCTGTCCCGGCGGGATCCAGGGCGCGTGGTCCTCGAGGTCGCCGAACTGGGACGCGAAGGCCACGTGCGCGGCGTCGTCCATGCCCGTCTGGCGGAAGACGAGCACGCCGTACCGGGCCATGCCCTCGCGGATGGCCGCGATGGTCTCGGCGGGGACGGGCTTGGAAAAGTCCACGCCCGCGGTCACTTCGGCGCCGAGCTCGGCCCCTAGGGGCTTGAACTCCAGGCTGGGAGTGCCGTTGCTGTCCGTCATGATGGTGGTGTTGGTGGTCAACGTTATTGTAATAATTGTCTATGTATGTACTGTCCAGTTGGTGGACTTTGATTCTTCTTGGTTACGCTTTCCAAGAAAGGATACAAAGGCCAACGATATGGCTAAGAGAAGAGTAGGCAACTCTGGACGTAGTGGGAATGCCCGACAGATCGACCTGAAGTAGAGGATGGTAGCAAAGACGCCGATGCCATGCTGCGGGTCGACATTCTACCGGGTCGTCTAGAACTCCAGGGCCGCGGAAGGTTTCGCTCGAGTCCGATGCCTTCTTGTGTCGGTGGCGTAACGTATGACGGTGTGCAGACGAGTGAGCTGCCAGTCCTAGCGAAGGCAACAACGAGGAAGGATTTAGGCGAAGGTGTGTAGCCCACCGAGGCTCGGACCAGGCGGGACCTAGAGAAACGTGAAGCAGGTAAGACGAAGGCTTATCGCAGTAATCAGACTGCAGCTATTTCAAGGTCGATGGTGGATTTCATACAAAGAGAACGAGATCATGTTATGATCCTTTCTGCGCCCGGTCCTTGGCAGCACAGAGAGTGGGGGAACGGAAAGAGTACACAGCTATCTGGAGGGAAGCAGTAGACCGAAGTATCGACATAGTACATTCGCAACCATGAAACGTCCAAATGACGCTTTTGGACTTGGTTTATACTCTGATTCCAAGTACCGTAGATCTGCAGTATTACGGTCCAGGGGTGGTAGATCCACATTTCAGGGCGGTCTTATATCCAACCCCGTGGGGTATGAAAGAAAGATCCAACTCACCCCCCAACCACCCCTGTATGTGCATGAGTGCTTACTTCTGCATGCAAGACAGCTACACACCACCTACCTAGGCATCCATGATAACAGTACCCCTGTCCCTGTCAAGGCAGTTCGGACCAAAGCAGGAGGTTGCGCCGTGTCAGACCACAACCACGGTCCCTACAACTCCTTTCGGCTCCCGTTTTGGGCTGCCGCTGCGAGTCTCTGACACATCCAATGGTACCGGATATTAACGCAAAGGATCCGATCCCTCCCACTTACGTACACGGCGAGGTACGCGCGTCATGTAACTCGGTGCGAGGTCGGATGGTGCTGTCGTCATACCATGGGTGACTATCTATCTCAACTCAGAAGAGGTTAGGGGTAACGGGGGAGGAAGGTTAGCTTTGGTACGTACCATTATTACAACTGCTCTTGGCATCTGAATAGTTTGCTCGATCTCCTGGTACCTTGTCCGCACAGTCGGGTCATGGAGCTGAAGGTCGGGAAGAACACAGATCGAGGCCATAATATTACAGAGCATAGCGTATGTAGACTGTAACTCCAAGATCGCCAGATATCAGTCAATCTCCCTTTGATAGTCATTGCCCAACAAGATGAGTACAACAAAACAAGACCAAGTTCTATCCCTGGCCACCATCGGGCCCGGTAGGCTAGAAGACATCGCCAGGGAAATGCCACGTGCCCGTGAGCAGCATCGAGGATGTCTACCAGTGCACGCCGCTCCAGGAAAGCATGATCGCCGCGAACCGGGACGAGGTGTTCCACTTCGTGCTGACGTCCGACCGCGGCGTAGATGTTGAGAAGTTCTGCACGGCCATGCGCCGGGTCGTGGCCGCCAACGCCATCCTGCGCACCCGGATCATCGAGTGCGACGATGGGCTGGACGGCAGCCTCGTGCAAGTCGTCACCAACGAGGACCACGTGACCGAACTCGAGACCGGCTTCGACAGCGTGGACGAGTACCTGTACGGCGACGCGCGAGCGGCTCATCATTTCTTCGTCCCTGGAGAGGTACTGTTCCGCTCGGCTTTCATCGGCCAGAGCCTCGTAACGACCATGCACCACGCCATCGCCGACTACTGGTCCATGGACAAGATGCTCCAGCTCGACATGCCGGCCGTCTATTTCGGACAGCCGCCAATCAAGCGGCCCGCGTTTCGCGACTTTGTGACGCAGTGCCTACGGATCGACAGAACTGCGGTCGATGGCTTCTGGGCGTCGCGGTTTAAAGGAATCCCTGCCGTTTTCCCGGCTCCTCCCCCAAAGTTATCCGCCAAAAGCAAGCTGTCCTCTAATGAAGGACCAGCCGACGGAGGAGTTGTCAGCGAGAAGCCGTCCCGGATGATGCCGCTCAAACGCAGCGCACCCGGTCCCGGCGGCATCTCCCCCTCGCACATGGCCTTCTACATCGAGGCGGCCTGGGCCCTGACCGCTTCCATCTACACCGACAGCGACAGCGTGGCGTACGGCTACGTCATCTCCGGCCGTTCGCCGAACCCGGACGCCGTCGAGAACACGCTGGGCCCCACCGTGACCGAGATCCCGATCCAAGTCAGCGTGCCGCGCCGTACGACGGTGGAGAAGCTGATCAAGGACCGCGCGGCGTCGTGGCGCCACCTGCAGCAGAACACGCCCTTCCTGCAGTACGGACTGGAGAACATCTCCCGGGTGAGCGAGGCCGCCGAGGCCGCGGCGGGGTTCGGGGCGCTGATCAATATCCGCCCGTCGGTGTTTACGGACAAGAACAAGGATACCAGCATCGAGGGCCCGGATGATATCAAGCTGCGCATGGTCTGGCTGCGCGGGTACTTCCCGCTCCAGTTCATCTTCAGTATCACCGAGGAGGGCGTCATGGTCTGGCCGCGGACGAACCCGTCGATCGTCAGCGACGTCCAGCTGGACCGCATATTGAACCAGTACGAGCACATCCTGCGGCTGCTGACCGAAGCGACTCCGCAGACTAAAGTCGGCGATCTGCCGCTCCTGGACCCGCAGGCGCAGTCGGAGGCTCTCCTACGCAACAATCAGGAGGCATTCGTTCCCGGGGCGGCGGAGCGGTGCATCCGTGATGTGTTCAGTGGTCCGGCTCTGGCGAAGATTTTCCGAAATTGGGACGTCAACATGGCAGCACCGGCTACGACGAATGGTAATCGACACGATTCTCAGGTATACAAATCGCAAGGCGACTCCAATGTCGGAAGCGCAGTGGCTACACCGAAAGGTTGTGGTATATGGATCACGACCCCCGAGAGCATAGACCGTCTGGCACCTCTAGGCGGTATCGGGGAAGTCCTGGTCGAAGGCACACCCGGCAGCGCCATCGACGACGACAAAGATTCTACAATAGCGTCTCTGGCCGTCCCAACGCCCAAATGGACAGCCTCCATACGCGGAGAGAAAGCAGCAGCACAGCAAACAAATTTTTTCCGCACAGGCATTCTGGCCAGGTATGCAGACGGTAGCGTAGATTGTCTTTCTATTGTTGGGCGGGCGAGCAACCGCATCAAATTCGGCGGACAGCTGATCCAGCTCGAGGAGCTCGAGCGCGCGATCGCCAGCGGCTGCGACGCAGTGCGGGACGTCGTGACCGCCACGCGGATCGCAGGCGGTCGGACCGTGCTGGTGGCCGTCCTGTGCCTGACGGACCCGGCTCTACCCAAGGACGCGGTGCTGGGGAGGTTGCCCCCGCCTGCAGCTGCGGCCGGTATATCGAGTAGCAGCGACGATCTTGCTACCACCACACGCACGCGCGTGGAGGCGGGCATCCATGCGGCCAGAACGTGGGCGCAGCAGTCTAGTGGGCTCCCGGCGGATCGGCTACCCACCATCTGGCTCGCGGTCGAAGAGCTGCCGAGGATGCAGGGGTCGCGTGACGTGGACCGGGTTGCGGTGCAGCAGTGGTTGGCCGTGGCGATGCGGGGATAATATTGGGTTTTCATGCAGCCGAGTGGTTCAGCATGGCGGCCGGTGACCTAACCTATCTCTGGTCAGTTGGGGTGAGTCGGGGTTCTAGTAGCTGGCGTTACGCAGATCGACATATAGCATCAATCCAGTAAATTTACTCTGTGGAACCTAAGATCAATGATATGTATCAAGTATCTTCGAAGCTAGGGTTACGGCAAAGGAATATTTTGAGTACCCCCTAGGGAAGGGGGACCCCGAAGAAATCCAATGTCCAAATAATGACGGATCCGCTCCTGCATATGCATATTCGCTCATATAGAGAGGGGGTGTCTTAATATCGAATTGTCAAGGAGTACTATGACAAGCACTCGTCCTTGGCTAAAGCAGTTACCAACTTGGTCGACTCAATATTCGAGTTTCCTTTGTTGCAAACTCCCCTTCCGCTTCCGAGCGGCTTTGACGTTCTGAATGATAGGCCCGACAAGGTTGCAGTCGGTCAGGGTCGCGAGGAACACCTGCCGCTCCTTAGCGTGTGGGCCTCCTTGTTGGCCATGACCTCGATCCGGCTGTCCTGGGCTAGGTGGATGCTCGATTCGTGGCATGGACAGTGTCTCCGGTACCAGACGTTCCACAGGGCGGAGTTGATGAGCATGAGGGATGAGAAAGAGTTGAAAAGGCCTCATATCACAAGAGTCGGGCTTATGATCTGGAGTCGTTAGGGGCTCATCAGGTCCGTCTGTTGCCCAGCCCGGAAAGAGTCAAATGCCGGCCGCACGCTTGGCTGCATCCGAAGTGCCGGCGTCAGACGTCAGTGTCATACCCATCGGACTGCCGTATACGGCCACGTCGCGACAAAGTCGGATAGGAGCCAGGAACGGTGTTCAGAGAAGGCGCGGCTGGGGACAAAATAGCTGGCGACCCCGAGTCTGTCTCGAAGAGGTGCGTGTCAGATATTGGTTGGTAGTAATATGTTACTTGTGTTACAGAGAACTGGTTCTCTGCTCACGGACAAATGATCGTCAGAACCTGGTTGGCGAAGTAAGGGCTCAGGGGCAGAGTATCAGTATTGGAGTGCGTGTAGTGATATGTACTCCATTCTCGAACCCCATGTTCCACTGCAAGCAACAAGGCTCATGTTACATGACGTCGTAAGGTGTTCCATGCCTGGAAGCGACTGAGTATAAATTCCCAAATCATTCTCTCTCTCTCTCTCTTTGTCCGGTCTCCTTCACCTCTTCTTATGAACAAAACATCTGTGACGAGTATTCCACACTGTTGCATACGAAAGAGGACCGACATACCACATACCACTGCGAAGATGAATAACCCACTCTCGTCTGGCATTTAGGAAGACATATTCCCAAAGATTGGGGGTTCATCGGCCTTCCAGCGATAAGCAGGAGGGAACAACAACTACGTGGATTTCATACCGAATCGCCGGCTTTCTCCCGCCATACCTGCCCATCGGCGATGAGAAGACTTGTCCTGGTCTATGAGTACAAATGCCAGGACGTCTATGACAATACACGATCACGAATGCGTCTTGAGAAACTCGAAGAAAAGATTTCAACTCGAAAACGGCCAGTGAAGCGAAGTTGAGTGTGGCAAGGCCATGATTTTCCAATTTCAACATCGGTGTCTAAATTTCATTTCAATCCTTGCCAAAATGAGATTCCAAGGTACACGCAGCTCCTAATACCGACTATCATTAAACCTAATTCCCAGGTTTTGTGAGTTTGACTCCCTCTACTCAGACGCGGATGCCTTCATCTCATAGTTTCAGACAGGAATCAACAACACTCACCGACTCGCTTCATCATCCCCAATGCCGTGATTGGCTGTCAACACGGGCTGCTTACGTGTCCGGGGGAGCAGACAAAGTCGGCTGGCCGTTCTCGTGTGACGCAACGCTTGTCCCAAAAAGGAGAAACCTTTTGCCAAGACGACTTTGGTCAAAGATAGGAAAAGCGCGGCGGCCGTTACGTTTATCTGCCGGGCGCACAGCTCGGATACGCGGGGCTAGGAATGGGTGGGATTTTATGCATAGTTTCTTGATGCAGTCAGCACATGCAGATCGAGGTGGCTCGGGGGTGCTTTTAGAAAGTTGGTCCAACCCTACCTCCTTGACGCCCTGTAAATACACTGCATTATTAATATGCAAGCAGTTTCGGCTCCAGGATCTTCTGCACCCCTCCCGGCCTTTGCTCTGGATCTGACTTGCATCTGCATGTCTCAAAAGAGAAGTATTCTATGCCAAGCCTGGCGCTCGACCCCCGCCCAAAGGATGGACGAGGACATTGTCAGCCTGCATGCGATGAGCCTTGGAGACGAGCTTTAACCAATCGCAGTCGTGGCTCTCGGCGATCCATGGTACGATTCGATGTGGCTGACGTGAGATATGATTCATTACTGTGTCTCTGTCTGGCAACTGTCTAATCTGAAGAGCCGGTCCAGCCCAACCCCCCTCTTGGAGTCTTGGCGGGCGGCACATTCTAGCTCCTGCATCTCCATCACCGCACGGTCGGGCGCCCTAGGGTTTAGTAGCTATGCTTGTTTCAACGACACGACATCTGGAGATGAAACACGATCTATCATTTGGAATGACTGCAGTGCAACTTAACAACGAGACTATAGATGTAACTAACTAAGATCGAGTGCAACTAGTACTCTACGCTATTACATTTCGATCACCAACTTGCCAAATTGGCTCCCGTTCTTGATATCCTCAAAGAGACCGTCGATGGCGTCTACACAGTCCAGCCCCTTGACCGACCGGCTCACAATCGGCCGGACCTGGTGATCCCCGGACGAACTGGACCATGTCCGCAAACTCGGCCCGGCTGCCGAGGATGGACCCCTTGAGCTCGAGGTTCTTGAGCGCCGCGGGCATGGGCCAGTCCATGACGGGCCCTAGCGTCATGCCGTAGCTGGCGATGACGCCGCCGGGTTTAATGACGCCCATGGCTTTGGTGACGATGTTGCCGCCCGCGCCGTCGACGACGGCGTCGATCCGCGGCCGCTCGGCGGGGAGCATGGCGAGGAGCAGCTTGTCCCAGTTGTTGTTCTTGTAGTTGACCCCGCCCTTGGCGCCCAGCTGCACCGCCCGCGCGATTTTGTCGTCCGAGCCCGAGGTGACGTAGACGTTGATGCCCAGCGGCACCGCGAAGAGCAAGGCTTGGAGCGCGACGCCGCCGCCGATGCCCGTGATCAGGATGTTGCGCCCGGGCTCAGCATTGGAGGACTTGATCATCAGCGCGCGCCATGCCGTGATGCCGCAGCAGGGCAGCGCGGCGCCCTCGAGCGGGCTCAGGTGCTCGGGCAGCAGCTCGACCTCGGACTCGTGGACCGCGATGTAGTTCTGGCCCATGCCGAGCGTGTCGTGGCCGGGGTCGTTGTGCGGGTTGACGCCGCCGATGGTGCTGAAGACGGACTCGTCCTCGGGGCCCTCGGGGTTGGACTTCCAGCCGCGGAAGGGGGTCAGGACGACCTTCTGGTCGAGCAGATGGGTGAGCTCGCAGCCCGGGCCCAGCTCGATGACGGTGCCGCAGCCGTCGGAGAACATGGGCGACTTGAACGAGAGGCCCGGGTACGCGTTCTGGCGCAGGAAGTAGTCGCGGTGGTTGAGCGCCGCCGCTTCCATCTTGATCAGGACCTCATGGGGGCCGGGGGTGGGCTTTTGCACGAGGTTCAGCTGGAGCGGGAACCAGAACTTGCCGGCCTTGGCCTTCTTCTCCTTGAGGGTGATTGTGTGCGGCATCTTTGGTAAGGACTTGGGAAGAATGGGAATGAAGAGTTTGCGACTCCGGAGAGAAAGCGAGACAGACGGTTGTTCGACGACGGAGAAAAGGAAAGAAACCAGGGAAACTTGCTGAAGTTCAATGGGAGCGAAGGCTTACCGACCCCGTGGACTATTGTTCAATATTCTTCGCGTCTGGTAGGCCATGTTGGCTATGCATACTGGCTCCTCATCAGCAACTGATGTTCAAACATGAAGTCGAGACTTGTACAGGAAGCCGAAGACAAGGTGAAGGATCCCAACGGAGAAACAGGAGAAACATCCGAGCAGCAGTTTCTCTGGTGGTACTTCGCACCCGGCTATCGGACAACGCCATTGGCCGGCCTGATACGCGACTACTCCCGGGCGGAAATAGGAGCAGGACACCCTGGTCTATAGCCTTGGCACTGACAAACGAGACAACCAATAACGCACGCATGCATATGCAGCTTACTCCCATACAAAACCCACTCCTCCATCTTTCTTCGCTACCTCCCACCCTTCTTCCATCCCCCCACAGAGCCCAGGGATATCCCTGACGCCACCAAAGACGCGGGGATTTCGCTTACTATCCAAGTAGGATAGAGTCCATCGTCAGACGAAAAGTCCCACTCACTTATGTGAACAGAAATGGCGGCAGTGTCCGCACCGAAGACCTGCTCTCGTCGAGCCATTGACTGAGCACACCTGGGCCGACGCGATGCCTCTTGGATTCCCTCTTCTTGTCGTCCGACAGAGCCCACATACAAGCGTAGTTGGGGCCCTCATGGCTGGCTATCATCGCTTGCCATCCGAGTCCGAATCCAAGCTTGAGGAGAGTCGTTCTCAGCGATATTTCGAAGTCATTTCATCTGTCACCCATATTCTCAATCATATCCGTATCCTTTCCCCTGTACTACATGTTTAATACAATCATTGAGACCCATTATCATTGAAAGGCTATTACCACCATGCGTTTTGATGTACAGTTCCCGCCGACGACAGCGTCGGTCACTGGCCTGTTGACCACGGTGTTGCTGCTGTTCGTGGTACGGGCGGCGTACAAGGCCATCGTCAACTTCTACAATGCCCGCTCCATCGGCCTGCCCATTATCTTCTCCCCCACCGACCAGACCGGCATCGTCTGGTCCCTCCTGTCCGTCCGGTACCGGTCTCGCCTGGCCCAGGTGCTCCCCGCCTGGTTGTGGCGGCGCGTCGCCCTCACGGTGCCCGGCTGGGAGGTGTACCACAAGTCGAAGCCGTTCGACAAGGACGCCTCCGTGCGCGACGGCAAGAGCCAGTCGTTCGTCCTGGTCGGGCCCTCCACATACGAAGTCTGGACCGTCGACCCCGTCGCCGTCCACGACGTCCAGCAGCGCGTCCATGACTTCGAGCAGGCCAAGGCGCTCGCCGTGCTCCTGGGCAAGTACGGCCCCAACGTCATCACGTCCAACGGAGAGCGCTGGGCGCGGTACCGCCGGCCCGTCGCGACGGTACTTAACGAGCGCATCTCCGGGGCCAACTTCGAGGCCGCCGTCCGGCACGCCGAAGAAGTGTTTGGCCCCGTTTTACCGTCTTCGTTGACCGGTGTTGATGCCTCCAGATCAAAGATAAACGTGCCGCAGCTCTTCGACATGATCACAAAATTGACCTTCAACGTGCTCATCAGCGCCAGTATCGGCGACGACAAGTTCCCCTGGTCATCCGAGGAAGCACAGGGGCGGCGGGAATCTGGCTACAAGTTCACTTACACCGAGTCGCTTCACCTCTTCCTTGACAACTTCTATGGCGTCAGCATGCTTCCGCTCTCCGTCATCAATAATTGGCCGAAATGGCTGACAGGATACGAGACAGTATCCTCTGTCGGCCAGGCTATCACCGAGTACCGCCAGCGCATGCGGTCGATGCTCGACCTGGAGCGCGACCGCTTGGCCTCAGAAAAGCAGATGCAGTCCGGCAAAGCCGACCTCCTCGCGCTCCTCGTGAAGGCGTCCGAGGACGAAGCCCATACCGGCATGGCCCTCACGAATGACGAGCTGGTCGCCAATCTGTTCGTGTTCATCGCGGGCGGCTTCAAGACCATTGCGGCTGCTTTACAGACTGCCCTAGTTGCCCTGGCCGCCTACCCGCAGTGGCAAGACTGGCTTCTGGAGGAAGTCGACGCCATCGTGTCGTCTTCCTCTGAGAATGCGGACTCTTGGGAATATGCAAAGGTCTTCCCGCAAGCCGTCCGTCACGTGGCCTTCATCTTGGAGATGATGCGGCTGCACGGCTCTTCAACCCGCTTGACCCGCATCGCCTCCGGCCCCCAGACTATGCAGACGTCCGGGGCCACGGTGCACATACCCCCCAAGACTCGCGTTCACGTCGACAGCATGGCGCTGCACGTCTTGCCTTGCTGGGCCGGGATCAACCGGCAGTCCGACCCGGCCTTTGTAAACCCAAAGACGGACACGGGAGACGAGTATTCGTTCCCCCCCTCGCGGTGGATCAACCCGCCCGGGTCCGACAAGACTCATTACCTACCCCCCAAAGGGGACCTACGTACCCTGGGGCACGGGCCCGCGGGTCTGCCCCGGCCAGAAGATGGCCCAGGTGGAGATCACCACCGTGATGCTGCGGATCCTCAAGGACCACCGCGTCGAGGCCTGCCCGTCCTCGGCGGGAGAAAGCAAGAGCCAGGCCGAGGAGAAGTTCCAAGCGGCGCTGCATGATGTGCAGTGGGGCGGCATCCTGCAGCTCAAGAGGAACAAGGATCTCTGCATCAAGTTTACTAAGCGAAAGTAGGGAGCACAGCGAGCTACTGGGAACTATTGAGTTTGGAGACAAATGCAAGATTAGGTAGTGTACCCCAGAATCCAGGGGGAAGGGGGCGGGGAGGGGTCCAGAACGTCTGTGGATGTGCTAGATAAGCCGTATCTGCGAACCACTCAACTGGTTTCAACCGTATCGCGTTGATAGGGAGTATTGTATCACATGTCCCAGATACCAATATGCCTTCACTCCCGACTGGAACTACCGCACAGCAGAAGAATGTGTGTTGTTGATGCATCCTGTACAACTCCGGTCCGCTTACTGTGTATTATTGTATCAGGCAAAAGTCCTACGGCTCATCATATCGAACGAGGTCGTAGATAAAGGGCTTTCCAGCACCAATTCTTCAGCCTTGGCGTATTGGAAGATATGGGGGTTGTTGGTGAGTAAGCCCATGATGGAGTGGCTTGCAGCTTGGCATATAAATAGAGAACTCAGAGATAACCAACAGCCAATCCTAGCCCGTTCAATGGCGTCATATATGGGGAGATATCACGGTAGGATTGAAATGCCTGCGCTTTTCCCCGGTACCAGTACCTATGTATCTATATGTAGGGGTCTTTCGCATACCGCACGTGAAACCAATAATATGCATGTTGAAGTGGCATGTACATGGCCATATGCAATGGCACTTTTGGAGATGCAGGGCCAAGACGGCAAATTCCACCGTAAGCCACGCACCGCGTCAGCTGCAGGCCGTTGGCCTATATGGTAAGGCTTGCAGGATCTGGTCATTGGTGGCGAAAACCTTGAGTAGCGAGGCGGTTACAGGGGCACTTTGGCTGGTCCAATCGGCAAATAGGCCGTCCCCTTGGTATTACGCTTACGGCTTACGGCCGATGCCACCGTCCGAGAAAAGGGCCCACGCCGAACGTCCTTCCCTTGTTACACAGGCGGCATGCATGGCCAAATGCGACGCTGACAAGCTACTCGTAACAACACGAGTGGTGCGGAAGGACCCCGCCATCTCCCGCGTAATCGTGGCCTGATATCGCGCGGAAGGTGGGAAAACCCCAATATATTGTGTCATGGCCCAATTCCGGAAAGGTGGTGACAGTGGGTGGGGGGCAAACTTCCCAAGTCCAGTCGTTGCAGAGGCGCATTATGGCACCATTATGACACTGCATACGCCCTGGACCCCTGATCCGGAACACCTCTTTCGTAGGTACATCGTACCCGAGACATTACCAAACCGAAGAGGATGGCCACCGTAGCCATGCATGCCGAGTCCTACCAGCCTCGCATTATGTTACTCATACCCCGAGCGATCTGCAGGCAAGGCGAGGGCTGTGTTGACTGAACGAGGGTCTCTACACACCTTCGAACTCCTATACATATCCGAAAGGAAGAGGGGAAGGGAGGGGTGCTGGATTACTGGTATGCGGGGGCTTATCATTCTTGGAAGACCGAGATGCTGCCGTTGATGATACGGCCCCTCCCTCCCGCTCGCCTTCGGCGACTACTTGAGTCATGGAGAGTCTCGAAGATGCCACACCCCTCCCCCAGGGCCACCAAGGAGGAGCACGCATCTACGCGATTCACCAAGATGGGATCCTTTCCCTGGATGATGACTGCAGGTGAGCTAGTGGTCTGACCTGCTTCTGCAGTCCAACAAGAAAACAAACACAAGAAACAAAACTTCGACATGCATACTTATCTACCCCGGCATGAGATGCGGTACTTCAAGTCCGCCCGGCTTCCTAACGAACTGCAGGATGGGGGGTTCCTATTACACTACGCACCTTCCAGAGAAAGAAAAGGTCCAAGGCTCCGGTCAGCGTGATATCAACGGCTGAGCGCCCGCAGATTGGCTATCTCGTTCGTTTAACCATATGGATTCCACGTTTCAGACCTTGAACCGTCTTATTGGTCAACGTGCCAGTGTATACTGGCCCCATATCTAACCCCTATCGTAAGGCCGCGGCATCGCGGGGACTGTTCCAGACGATGACTGCATAGACGGGGGAGAGAGGTCAACGGAAGGTGTGTGCCAGGTGAGACGGAACTTCTGTACCTTGACGCTTACTCAGATCATGATTGAGAAGGAATAGGGGGATGCTCCGGGAGGGTCGCGTATGGAGGGAGGATATGGTGAGAAGTTTGTTTATCAGCAGAAGGCAAGCGAAAAAGGACAAACAGGAAGCAGAGCCCAGGATGGGAAGGATTCGGTGTGTGTGCTACCGGCCAGGTCTGGATTCGTTATCGATGATGTCTGAGACTGGTGAGGGTTTCCACCCCATGGGGAGAGGGGGGCGCTTGGTTGGACAACATCGTTACCTGACGCCAGCAAAGGGGGGGGCAGGGATGCGATAACGACGGTTCTGGTTACAGAGGTCCGAATAAGCGACTTCGAAATTATTCAGCAACCTGTAAAGGTGTGTTTGTACCTGTTTGGGGAGTATATAAAAAGGGGGCGGGTATAGGATTGCGAGTCTTAAGTGCGTTACAGACGAACTATGCTCATCCCCATTGCTCATACCCTCCTGTTACTATTAAGAACCGCCCTTTTTCGTCACACTTTGTAGCTCCCCGATCACTTAACGTACTCACATAGCCCTCTTGGCTTACTGTCTACACTACCCCTTTGATACCTCCCCGTCATTCAACATCACAACCGTCACCATGGCCAACCAAGAACCCATCGCCATCTGCGGCATATCCTACCGGGCCCCCGGCATCGGGCGCAAGGGCCTCTGGGACTACCTGGCCCAAGCCCGCTCGGCCTGGACGCGGGTGCCGGCGGACCGGTTCGAGGAGTCGGCCTACTTCCGCAAGGGCGGCGACCGGTCGGGCGTGATGAGCACGCAGGGCGCGCACTTCATCGACGAGCCCTACGGCTTCGACGCCGCCTTCTTCAACATGCGCGCCGAGGAGGCCAAGCACTCGGACCCGCAGCACCGGCTCATGCTCGAGGTCGCGCTCGAGGCCGCCGAGGACGCGGGTCTGGGCCTCCAGGACATCGCCGGCAAGAAGATTGGCGTCTTTGTCGGGTCCGGCCAGCACGAGTACGCTCAGCGGCTCGGTGACGATGAGCACGTCGTCCAGACCTTCTCGGGTACGGGCAATGCTGTCTGCATGGCCGCTAACCGCGTTTCCTACTTCTTTGACATTGACGGGCCCAGTGTCGTCTCCGACGCGGCCTGCGCCAGTAGTGTCTATGCGGCCCACGTGGCCGTCAATGCTTTGCGGAATGGCGAGTGTAATGCGGCGTTCGTGGGTACCGCGTCATTGAACTTGAGTCCGGCCGGCTGGCTTGTGCTTGAGAAGACAGGGTGAGTTCATGCTCCTCCATAAAGCTCGTGCTGGTTCTACTTTATATCGTTTCATCTCGCGGGCCGTAACAGTGGAGAGTGAGAAAGAATTATTGCTAACGATCTTTGCTCGCACCAACTCAGAGCTCTTTCAGAACACGGCCGAAGCTATTCGTATGATTCGAAGGCTTCCGGATTCGGTCGGGGTGAAGGAGCAGCGTGCTTGTTCATCAAGCGCATGGAGGATGCCATCCGCGATGGTGACCCCATCCAAGCAGTCATCCGCGGGACGGCATGCAACCACAGCGGCAGGAGCGACGGTATCACCATGCCCAACGGGCTGGCCCAACAAAAGTTGCTATGGGCGGTACATAACGCGGCCGGACTGGATCCGTCCGACACGCCGGTTATTGAAGTAAGTTTAACCCTCATCACCATAATCGTCGACTTCCCATATACGAGATCGAGTGCTGATAGTAACAACTCGCTGCAACCAATAGGGTCATGGTACTGGCACAGGGGTCGGTGACCCTATTGAATCAGGGGCTTTTACAGCAGTGCTGGGCAGAAATAGGACATCAGCAAACCCCTTGCATCTTGGTTCTATAAAGTCAAACTTCGGGTAAGTGCAGCCACTTCAACAACTAGTACCCGAAATGGTGTACGAAGGAAAGACATGTGCTGACATTCATGGACAACCAGACATCTCGAAGGTGCAAGCGGAGCCCTTGCCATGGTCAAGGCCATCATGCAGGTCAAGAATGGCATCGTGCTACCCACTGCCGGCTTTGAGACCATCAACCCCAAGATCCAGGACCCCGAGAAGGTCCGGATCGCCGAGATGCCCCTTCCGTGGCCTGAGAACGAGCCTCGGAGGTGCCTCATCACCAACTTCGGTAAGCTCTAATCAATATGCCTATAATTTTGTGGTTCATTGTCTGGGGTCCCATCTAACACCACTGGCTTAGGATTCGGCGGCAGCAACTCGGCCATCATCATAGAGAAGGCCCCTGAACAGACAACAAAGCAGAACGGGATCACAAATGGCCACAGCAATGGCGTGAACGGACACGACGGCATCGCCACAAATGGGACCAACGGCCACAGCAATGGTACAAATGGGCATAGCAACGGCAGCGCAGTCCAGAGCCGACGACTCTTCGCTTTCTCAGCCAAAACGCAGGTAAGCGACTGTACAAGCCAGGACTTATTATTAGTTGAAGTTTACTGACTATCGGCGCTATTACAGAAAAGCTTGGACAGCTACCTGACTTCTTGGGATGATTATCTTGATGAAGCACCCGAGTTTGCCGACTTCTTCCGGGATCTCAGCTACACACTGGGGCAACGCCGTACTCATTTCCCCTACCGTGTTGCTGCACCGGCAGATTCAGTAGAAGGCCTGCAGGAGGCTCTGTCTACACTGAAGCCGGTCAGAGTCAAGGATCGCATCTACAACTTTGTTTTCACCGGTCAAGGTGCACAGTAAGTGGCTCACTTAAAGCACTCACTCCAATAAACTTGGCGTTTACTGACCGCAATGAACTAGATATGCCCGGATGGCCTTGGAGCTTAGAAGTTTCAAGGTCTTCACGGAGGCCCTGAAAGAGGCGGAGTCACACCTCCAGAAGTTGGGATCACCTTGGTCCCTACTCGAAGAACTCAACAAGCCGGCCGAAGACTCTCGCGTCAATGAGGCGGAGCTCAGTCAGCCAGCCTGCACATGCATTCAGCTTGCTCTAGTGACGCTGCTTACCAGCTGGGGCATTATCCCAACCGCAGTCACAGGGCACTCCAGTGGTGAAATTGCGGCCGCCTTCGCCGCCGGCTTGGTGTCCTTCCAAGAAGCCGTGGCCGTGGCCTACTTCCGCGGTCAGGCTGCTGTCCGACTGTCAAGTCAGCAGAGCCCCGACCAGAAAGGCGGCATGTTGGCTCTCGGCGTGGGAGCCGAGGAAGCGACCAAGCTCATCGATGAGCACGGTGGCGGCTATGCCACCGTTGCGGCAGTCAACAGCTTCAACAGCGTGACGATCTCGGGCGATAAGCCAGTCATCGAGAAGGTCTTCAAGGCCGCTGAGGCGCAGGGGATCTTCGTCCGCAAGCTGAACGTAGAGATGGCCTACCACTCCCGGCACATGGAGCAAGTCGCCGGCTACTACCTCGACGCCATCACTCCTTACTGTGGTCAAGTCTCTCCCAGCAAGAATGACACTCAGCGTCCTGTGTTCGTTTCTTCCGTGACGGGTCAAGTCGAGGACTCGGTCGGCGCCTCGTACTGGATCAAGAACCTGGTCCGACCTGTCTTGTTTGCCAATGCCATTCAAGGCATGTTGACTCTGTTTGAAGACAGTGACAACAAGCTCTTGAAGGCGATGCCAAAGGTCATCGTCGAGGTCGGACCACACGCCGCTCTCAAGAACCCCATCAAGCAAACCGTTGAGATCGTCCAGGCTGAGAGGAACTGGGGCCCTGCATCCTTCACCTACGTCCCGACGCTCCTGCGCGGGACCGACGCGGAGCAAGCCGCACTCGACCTCGCGGCCACCCTCTACACCCTGGGCGCGCCCATCCAGCTCGGCGCCGTCAACCAGACGGGCCAGACGAATGCGCACGTCCTGACGCAGCTGCCCTCGTACGCGTGGGACAAGACGCGGTACGAGCTCCGCCCGCGCGCGACGCACGAGAAGTTCTGCCCGGGCGAGGACTACCACCCGCTGATCGGGCGTAAGATGCCGAGTTCGGGAGGCCAGGAGCGATCCTATAGACAAGTGTTCACCCTCGACGAGATGCCGTGGATCCGCGACCACGTCGTCGGCGGCTCCACCATCTTCCCCATGACGGGCTACATGTCGTGCGCCATCGAGGCGGCACGCCGGACCGTCTCCACCCAGGCCGAGGCGTTCCTCGTCACCGACTTCCATGTCTCCCGCAGTCTCGAGGTTCTCGAGGAGCAGACGGTCGACCTAGTCACCAAGTTGCGGCCCGCCGCGCTCGGCGAGGGGGCCTTTTCGACCAAGGCCTGGTCGTTCGAGATTACCACGTGGGCCGAGAAGGATGGCTGGAACGTCCATTGTTGGGGCCAGATTGAGCCGGAGATGGCAGAGATGACGATGGACACGCCTACGCTCAAGAAGGGTATCCCGCTGGTGAACAACCTCGCCGCCCTCGACGAAAAGAATATCGAGGATGAATACGCCAAGGCTGCTGTGAGAGCTACGCAATACGGCCCTTCCTTCAAGAACAACATCAAGTTCTACGAAGGAGACGGCTTTACCGTCCTGGAACATCGGTTGAGGGATCTGGGCGAAGCGCGAACTGACCCCTTTGCTCGCGGGTCGCCGGTCAGCGTTGACCCACCCACCATCGACGGCTTCCTGCAGGGTGGTGGTCCGCTGCAGTACGATGAACAGGGCAGGAGACCGGCGCAGATGCCCAACTACATCAGCCGCTTCCGTGTGTCCAACAAGATTCCCTCGGAGCCCAACTCGCGCTTCGACGTCGTTATGCAAAAGCTGAGCTACGACGTCAAAGGTGGACGCCTGTACTGCAGCGTCGCCGTTTACCACCGAGCTGACAACGGCGACCTGACGCCGGTATGCGAGTTCGAATCGTCTCGGTTCCGCAACATCGGTTCCGCCGAGGAGATTGCCGATCCGGCGGCTAATGTTCCGGACAACTGGGCGTGGGAGGTCCTGCCCAAGTTCGACTACCTGCCGGCGGACCAGCTGCGCAAGAAGGTGGCCGAGCACGTTCCAGAGCTGGGTATCGAAGAGGATGTCCGCCTCGAGAAGCTGGGAAGGGCCGGCTGGTACTATATCGGCGAGGCCCTCAAGCAGACGGCAGGCGAAGACTACTCGAAGCTGCCGCACCATTACAACCGCTTCATCCACTGGGCCGCCAGGGCCTTCACCGAGACCGGCCTGGAGTTCCCCGTGGAGCCGACCGAGCTTCTCAACGAAGTGCGATCCGGCGACGCGCAGGGCCTGCTGTGCTGCGCCATCGGCGAGAACCTCGTAGACATCCTCCACGGCGAGGTCGAACCGCTCGAGATTATGCTCACGGACAACCGGCTCACCAAGAACTACGAGAACGGGACTAACAACTACCTCAGCGCGGTGCTGGGATACTATGCCGAGATGCTGGCGGACCTGGAACCCAACCAGCGCATCCTGGAGATCGGGGCCGGGACCGCCGGTTCCACCCTCCCCATCCTCGAGGGTCTTTCTAAGGACCGGGACGAGCCGGGCTTCATGAGCTACACCTTCACCGACGTGTCCACGGGCTTCTTCGAGGGCGCGCGAACCAAGCTGGAGAAGTGGACGCAGCGCATCACGTACAAGAAGCTCGACATCACCGAGGACCCCGTGGCGCAGGGCTTCGCGCTCGAGGAGTTCGACGTCGTGGTCGCGGCCAACGTGCTGCACGCGACGCCCGACATGATCAGCACCATCGCCAACGTGCGCAGCCTGCTCAAGCCCGGCGGCAAGCTGCTCCTGCTCGAGGGCAACGTGCACAACAGCATGCTGCTGCCCTTCACGCTCATGCCCGGCTGGTGGCTGTCCGAGGACAAGTACCGCGAGCACGGCGACGGGCCCATGATGACGACCCCGATCTGGAACCAGCTGCTCCTCGACAGCGGCTTCTCGGGCGTCGACACCACCATCCCTAGCAGTTGGCACGCCGATACGCCGCTGATGAGCGTCATCTCCTCGACGCGTATCGGCAAGCAGGACGAGAGCCGCGACCTCATCATTAGCGGGCCGTTCATAGACGACGTCGAGATCGAGTTCGCCCAGGGGGTGGCGGACCTCGTCTCGAAGCAATTGGGATGCACGGTCGACATCCGACCGCTGGCCGAGATCGACGCGGACGATGCGCCATACTACATCTTCATCGACTCCCTCAAGGAGAGTATCATGCAGAACATGACGCGGGAGAAGTTCGAGCAGCTGCAGAACCTAATCCTGCACAACACGGGCTTGTTGTACATCACCCCCGAAGGCGCCAACCCCGACGCCAACATTATCCTGGGCATGCTCCGGACGGTGCGGATGGAGTCGGACCCCAAGAACCTGACGCTGCTCCAAGACGTCCCTAGCACGCCCGCGGGCGCCCTGGCCATCCTCAAGGTCGCCGAGCGCCTCCGCGACCCCGAGGTGACGCGCCACCAGGACCAGGACCTGGTCTGGAAGGACGGCTCGATCCACTTCCCGCGCATGCTGCAGCTGAAGGACGTCAAGGAGCAGTTCGCCGTCGAGCAGAACATCGCCTTCCTCAAGAACCAGAACCTGTGGGGCAAGCCCGGCGACCGCGCGCTCGAGATGACCATCGACGTCGCGGGAAGCCCCGACACCCTCTATTTCCGCCGCACCGAGGTGGGCGAGAAGCCCCTCGGCGACGACGAGGTCATCGTGCGGGTCGAGGCGGCCGGGCTCAGCCACCGCGACCTCGAGGTCGTATTGGGTGCCGTCCCGTGGGCTCCGCCCGGATTCGACGGCTGCGGCAAGGTCATCAAGACCGGGGCGCGCGTTTCGCATGTGCGCGAGGGTGATGATGTGTTCTTCCTTTCGCTCGAGTCCAGCGCGTTGGCGACGTACAAGCAGCTGCCCTCGTGGCAGATCTCCAGAATACCCGGGGCCATCAGCATCGCCGAGGCGGCGACCATGCCGCTCGCCTACTCGCTCGCCGTCCTGGCCCTCATCCACACCGCGCGGACCCGGAAGGGCGAGACGGTCCTGGTGCACGCCGCGACCGGCGCAGTCGGACAGGCCTGCATCACGCTGGCGCAGCACCTCGGCGCCACCGTCTTCGCGACGGCCGGGACCGAGTCCAAGCGCGAGTTCCTGCACAGCCACTACGGGATCCCGCGGGACCACATCTTCTCGAGCCGCACCCCGGCCTTCCGCGACAGCATCATGGCGGCCACGAACGGCAAGGGCATCGATGTCATCGTCAACTCGCTAAGCGGCGAGCTTCTGACCGAGACGTGGGCGCTCGCCGCCCCCTACGCGCGCTTCGTCGAGGTCGGCAACAAGGACACCTTCCTCAACAACAGCCTGCCGATGCGTCCCTTCAACAGCGGCGTGACCTTTGCCGGCATCGACCTGCGCGATCTGCACAAACACCGCCCGGACGACGTCCGCGACGTCTTTGCCGAGGTCGTGCGGCTCGTGCGCAGCGGCGTCGCGCGCCCGATTGGGCCCGTGACCGAGTTCCCCGTCTCGAAGATGTCGTCGGCGCTCAAGAAGCTCAAGTCGAGCGAGCATAGCGGCAAGATTGTCGTGACGCTGGGCCAGGACGAGAGCTTCGTGGCCGAGACGCCGCTGCGGCCCTCTACGGTGACCATGAACCACCACGCCACCTACATTGTCACGGGCGGAACCCGCGGTATCGGACTTGAGCTCGCCTATTGGCTCATCGACCACGGCGCGCGCTACATCGTCGTCTTGGGCCGGAGCGGCGCCAAGGGCGAAGATGTGCAGAAGCTTCTGGCCAAGTACGCGGACACCGACGTTACGATCCGGGCCCTCGCCTGCAACGTCGGCAAGCGCGATGAGCTCGCCCGGGTCATGGAGTCGATCACGGACCTTCCCCCGTCAAGGGAGTGGTACATAGTGCCCTGCTTCTTAGTGTAAGTCCTCCTAGCTCAGGACCAAGTGGTGGGGTTTATTATCCAAGGAATCCGCTAACAATATCTGCTTCACCAATAGGACAAGCTCTTTGTGAATGCCACCTACGAAGACTGGGAGATCAACACTACACCCAGGGTACACGGTGCATGGAACCTCCATGAACTCATGCCTGCTGATCTCGACTTCTTCATTGCGCTCTCTTCGTTCAGTGGCGACACCGGAAACATCGGACAGGCCATCTACGCTGGCACAGCTGTAAGTACCTCCCACTCCAGCCCCTATCCTATCGATGTTCGGAAACGTAGGAACACGGGACTAGGCTAACACACCACGTCTCAGGGGTTCTACGACGCGTTTGCCAAGTACCGCAACAAGCAAGGCCAATACACCGTCTCCATCGCGCTGCCCGTGGTCCTCGATGTTGGCTACGTGGTGGAGCACAACATCACGGAACTGCTCAAGATGGCGCTCGGCGCATCCCTGACCATGGCCGACATCCGAGCCCTATTCAAGTGCGCCGTTTCCGGTTCGCTGGAGAAGCCTACCCCTTACGTCCAAGCTTCGGGCCGCGCCACCGCGTTCAAGGTCTACGTCGACGGGCAGGCCGTGTCCAACGGGTCGTGGAAGTACTTCCACCCGGTGCACACCAAGGAGCGGCTGGCGGAGGCGGCGGCGCTCAAGAGCCGGTCCGCCGAGGCCAATGCCGGAAGTGGCGGGGGTAGCGGTGAGATGACCTCGTGGACCGCGGCCGACGACCCGGAGCAGGGACTCACCGAGGCCCTCATCACCAAGGTCGCGGCCATGACCATGATGGAGCGCGAGGAGGTCCTGGCCGACGCGCCGCTCGACTCGTACAACTTGGACTCGCTGGTCTCGGTGGAGCTGCGCAACTGGATCCGCAGGGAGACGACGGTCGAGTTGACGCTGAGTGCTATCATGCATGCGGACAGTTTGAGGGCCTTGGCTTCTGGGATTCTGGCTCAGAGGAATGCGGAATAGAATGTCGAGAGAACATCCTCTCTATAATTAGACTTTGGTCTGGTATGGGATATATAATACTAGGAGTTAACGTGGGGAAGTTTGACTTCAAATAACATTCTTTCATTCATCACTCGCTCGATTAATGCTTTGGAAGTGTAATCCTTTCTCTTCTGTCAAGAGCTTGCCAGTTCGAATCGGCGTGGTTGTGCCTGTCTGACATCTGCTTCGTATAACGGAGGCACGTAAGTTCCATCGGCCTCATTGAGAGGGTTTCCTCCAATTTCGTTGCCGTGGGCATATTTGTTTTGGTTGTTGCCGTCCCTGCCAGCGTTGCCTCCCGCCGAGTGCGAGTTGCCATTCGCCAAGTCTCTTCCCGTATCCTCTTTGTTCTTCTTCCAGATTCGGAACGCCCACCACGCTCCCGCCAGTAAGCATATTAGGACCGCTACTACCCCGACGACGATGCCAATCAGGGTTCCTGTCGGGAGCGGTTTATCGCTGGTGCCGTAATTCACCACCGCCGTCTGCCAGACGGTTTCAGTCGGTGCCGGTGAGCTGATGGGAGCCAAGGTACTTGTGGAACTACCTGCGGGCTCCTTGATGGTGATGTTAAAGTAGTGCGTGGTGGCGATATCCACGTCGTTTTTAATCTCTAAGTAATACACATTATTGAACGAAACGTCGAATCCGCCGGAGGAAACGGTCCAGTTATACACAGAGCCTTGTATATCATCTTGATACTGGATCAGCAAAGCAAAGACGAGCTAAAAAGGCCAATTTATCACTCACCCTCGATTTCTGCGCTCAACCCACCAAAGGGCCCTCCTGGACGATAGTCCTGCCACAGTCGCAGCTTGGAGCGTCCGTCACCATTGAGCCTCCATTGTACGAACATCGATGTGCCGACCATGACTTGCCTATTGAAAGTATAGTCCTTGTTGGGGCCAGCAGCCCATGGCGCCAAGAAATCGCCGGCATCTGCTGCGGAAATGAGAACTGAGGCGATTGTTTTCCATAGTAACAACCCTCGCTCAAGCTTCATCGTTTGAAGTTAGGTACTGTAGGAATTGTAAGGTATCGTCGATCGTCAAAGCTATATATATGCTCAAGAATTGTTGATACGTATATGTAATTAGAGAAACGCAGAAACGGGAACAGGAAAGAGCACATGCGAATTTGTAGCCCAGTCTATACGTTTTAACTACAAGATGGTGGCGGCTTACTTGAATCTGTACATCCGCCGAGCCTTGCAGAATACGATGAGGCTTTCCCTTGATTATATTGCATTTGTGCTTCCCCTACAATCCTACCAGGCGCCACAACCATAAAGCGGCCCCCTTTTTTCAGCTGAGAGCCTGTGAGCTTCTGTATCCCCATGATGCAGGTTCCAAACATAGGATCAAAAATTCATTGGATGAGCCACCTTCAGTCCTTTAATTAACTTTTGGCCCTCACCTACAGCGCGCCTCAAGGGTGCCTAGATCTCGCATTCGTTCCAGTCCCAAATGCTGTGAACTATATCTTTTTTTTTCTTACTCGACTTTGTGAGAGGTTCAGCTCCAGCCATCAACCCCCTGCGATTTCCTTGTACTCTCGCTGAAGCTCCATTTTCCCACCAGGCTCTTCTTCCCCAACCTGCAGCTTTGGACAATAATGGGACAGGAAGGAGCGCGATAGGTCCCACGTAATCCGATGGCAGCACATCATCGACCTGGACTCGAATTGCTTTCAACACGCGGGCCATTTCACCGCCTCCCAAAGCCGAGCCCATCAAGTGGTAGGGGAAATGAGGGTGGTCCCTCGTCAGGAAGCTCACGAACCCAAATATACTAGGCCCGCTCGCCCACGCGTGGAGTCAATGCCTGCCGAGGGCCAGCAGCTCAGGGACCAACCCAAATCATGAGCAGCCTGGCGCACCAAGGGTGGCTGGCAATATAGATGGCCTGGTCGGGTCGAGACGGCCGGGTGAAGTAATTCTGCAGCTTGCGCGAGCTGGATGCCACAGTGGCGTTGCCTCGCAGCATGTTGCCATTTCCCTCGAGAACTTGCTGTTACCAGTCTTGGGGCTCTAGTTTGGTCCCTTGACGCAAGCCACCCCCAGAGGAGCGGCGCACCCAGGGGCCAAACTTGTGTTATCGTACGTATGCCTTGCACGCAGCGTGCTCTTTGTGGCACTAGAAATAAATAGCCTGACCTATCATCCTCTTTGCCCGTTGCCACTAAGCGAGATCGTGATGAAATGTGGTTAGCGTGGCGCCCCTGATGCCTAATTAGTTGGTCTCATAATTCCGCCGCTAGGGAACGGGCCATTCACGATCTAAATCTCACGAAGTAAACAACTGCCTAATTGAACTTCACTCATTGCCTTTTCAATTGCCGAGACTCAAGACGTTGGTCTTGGCAACTCACCAAGTCACTCGCTCACTCCAGTCCTTCTTTTCTTATCCTGGCTTGACGTTGACCTTCGCCCCGGATGCATTCTTACACTTCCGTCCTCACGGCCCTGCTTGGCAGTGCCGCCCTACTGGTCCCCAGGGCGGCGGCCGACTGCTGCACGCTCGACGACCCCATCGGGCCGTTCCGGACCTGTTCGCCGCTCGCGACGAAGGCAGAAACGCCGTTCTTAGTCAAGGCCGTCAACTACACGCGGTACCGCGACACCCTGGGCGGCGGGACATTCGACCCGAACCCGCGCTGGAACAGCCTGCAAGTGATGCTGGCGCGGGCCACCAGCGGCCCCAACGACCCCCTGGGCTGCTCGGCCGCCAAGGACCCGTCCAAATGCACCGTCACGTCCGCCCCCGTCTGCGTACTCATCGACTGCGTCCCCCTGAACCAGGACGACGGCCACGCCACCAACGACGGCAAGACGCAGCTCACCGACCTCGTCGTCGCGCCCGGCGTCCCCGCCGGCGCCGGGCCCGACGGGCCCTGGTACGACCTCGCGAGCACCGAGTACGACCGGCACGAGACGGGCCCGCACGCGACGCTGGCGAACCTGAGCGCGAGCGCGTGGCGCAAGACGCTGTACGGCGGCAACCAGTCGAGCCTGCAGTACGACAACAACTGGCTCGGCTTCAACCTGACGGGCATGTCATCCCCGTCATCCATGAACGGCACGAACGGCGGCTCGGGCTTCTACCCGTTCGAGCTGCAGGGCCATCCCTGGCCCGACTTCGACCTGCGCAAGGTGCCCTGCGGCGCGTACCCGTGCGCGCGTCGGTGCGCTCACGCGGCGCTCGGGAGCAAGTTCGAGGCGGACTACACGCCGGCGGACCTCGCCGAGGCCCGGGCCTGCATCGACCAGTGCGCGGGGGTCGACGCCGTCGTCAACTACTGCCCCGACGTCTACGGGGGCAAGCGGCAGGTGATCACGCCCCAGGAGCTCGGCCTGGACTCGCAAGCGGCCCTGGACGCCTACGTGCCGGACGGGTGCGCTCGTTGGGAGCGGGCGGCGTTCCCGGCCGCGGCCGCGAGCTACAGTGCCTCGATGGCGTCGAAGACGGCAAGGCCGTCTCCGACGTCCTCGGCCGCGACATCGAAGGAGGATAAGAGTAGTAGCAGCGCGAGCGGTAGAGGTGAAGGCTGTAGACTTGCCGCGCTGACGGCCTTGACGGCATTGATGGTTAAGGTCGGGCTTGACGTATGACCCCAGCAAATGCGTGCGAGTGCTTCGCCTAATTTATTAATACACCCATCAATGACTGATTTCGTCCGTATATCTTATTACTGTGTTGTTGCCCTAGGACGCATGCATACTACTATCAACTTGACACGGGCGGGTCCTCAGCTTTCACGGCGCTGCGCAATAAAAGTGCATAGAAGTATGTGGCTAGATGATGGTCTTATGCCAATATACGTTTGAGGGGCATTCTGTCTCCCGCTTATCGCAGGCGATTCACTTGGTACATTGAGTAATGATACAATTATTGATGGGAAGTCCGCCTTCACATTGACAGGACGCAAGAGCATTCGTGGTCTTTAAGATCTGGGTGCCCCTTCATTCCCTTCGCTAATCTTCGACCTCAGCCACTCCGGCACGAAGGCCTTGACCTTAAGCTTCTGGGCCCCATTACCCTCCTCATCACCACCCCACTGCATCAGGAACTCCTTACTCGGGTCGAAGGGCGCCGCCTCCGCCTCCCCAGGCAGCTGAACATCGGTCATCATCTGCAAACGGCAAAGTCCGAGCCCGATGTTACCCACGCCGTCAAGGAAGCTGCCCGCGCTACGGCCTTTCTTGCCGGATCGGCCTATACTCAAAAGATGCGGGACGTCGGCGGCTGACAATCCACCTTCCGACACCGCCGAGGGCCTATACTCGAGCGTCTCCGGCGGCGCCTCGCTCTCTCCGTACAGAACCACGGGCAAGATCCGCTTGCGCACGACGCCCCGGTGCTTGGTCCGGATCGTCAGCTCCTGGCCCAGGTAACAGCCCTTGCGGAAGTCGATGCCGCCCATCCAGTCCATGTTCGCCTCGAGCGGCAGCGCCGCATCAGGCTGGATCTCGGTCGCGCCCTCGGCGACGCCGTCGAGGTACCGCCGGATCCGGTACGCGTCCGCGTCGCTCAGCTCCGCCTGCACCCGAGGAGGCGCGTCGTTGCCGCGCCCCAGGACGCGCAGGCCCATGGTCGGGGACCGCGGGTCGCGCAGGACGATTTGGCCCTTCTGATCCGGTAGGAAGTCGGTAACGATCTTATTGTTTGCTCCGTCCTCTGGTGTCCCATTTTGGCGGGAGGAAAAGGTGGCATCGTCCCACGCCTGCCACACCAAGCACTCCTCGGGCTCGAGGAGCTGGAACTTGAACTTGCTGCGGAGCTTGTACTTCTTAAGGTGGCGCATCAGCGCGCCCGCCCGCGAGTCGTCGCACTCAATGAGGAAGGAGGACCCCGCCGGGCTGTCCGAAGGGCCCAGGCCGAGCGTATCTGGGTAGACGAAGACGTCGTACAGCACGCGGCCCGTCGCCTGCAGGAAGCCCGTGTAGAAGCCCGCCGCCGCCGGGCCCTTCGGTGTCGTCAGGTCGCTCATGTTGGAGGTGATCATGCCCTGCAGGAACTTGGCGGCGTCGACGCCGGCGATGGAGATGAGGCGGCGCGAGGGCAGGGCCGCGTAGCCCGACGAGGGCGGCGGGGCAGTCGGGGCCGGGGCGCGGCTGTTGTTGTCGTTGTTGTTACATCGCGAAGAGCCCGAGGAGAAGGTTCGGTTCGATGTGTTGAGACACGAGTTGCAGACGAACGAGGAGTTTCGGGTTTCTGAACGCACGACGTTTCTCCGTATAGGTGCCGCCGCCGCCTTGGTCGCGAGGCGCGCTCCGGCGCATCGAGGCAGGGCTTGCATCGTGCCAACAAAGTTTGTGTTTTCGAACGATAAGGCTGAGCTTCTTCCTTGGCAGCCTCGTGACGTGGGTACCAGGAACCAAAGCAATGTCACAAGCTATTGAAGCTACAAGTGATCCCGGAAGCTTGACCTCATCGGCGATTGGTGTATGTCCGCGGCGTTGGAGCATTCGCACCCACGAGAAATCTCGGCCGATGATGTCAGGTTGGGTTGGATTGCAAAGCAATTGGCGTTAACCGGCCGTTGCGGGAAAATTTTGTGGGGTAACGGATTTTGGCGGTCTTAAGATCCCGACTGCCGAAAGGACCTCAAGGCAAGTACCTACCTACCTACCTACCACTACGGGAAAAGGCACGGGGTCGTGCACTTCAGAGCACATGATGAGCAACGGGATCTTCATTAACGGTGGCCGTTTCTTGGTACATCCGGACGGATGACTCCAGGCAGGGTGGTTGTATCATTTACGGCAGAGACCTGCGCAACTGAGGACCACTTCTTCCCGTGATCGAGGTGGTTGAAACAACACGCCGCGTGTCACGGCGGCAAAAGACCTGATATTGAACAAACGGACTCGGCATATTACTTAACTGGAGCCATCCCCATCCGCCCTACCGTCTCAGTCTGCCAGGAACAAGTAATAAGTCGGAGTCACCTCGGCCTGTCAGTTGAGATCTCGTTTCCCTATCGATCGAGATAACAAAAACAAGTGTCGTTTTGTTTTCGTGGCGTTTGGTCCGACGTTTTTGAGACTTTCCCGACCCGCTGAAGTCACCAACCACCAACCACCACATGTAGCGGCCAATACATTATGCAAGCTGGTAACGGGTTCCAGGCGAAGACTGGTTTCGGTAGTCACAATCTCCGGGCATAACTGCTGTTACCTACTCGCCCCCCATCAAGCCTGGAGCGCCTGTGCATGTACGGATGTGTTAAGATTACAGCGACGACACCATGCATATTGTCTGCATTGGACGTCCAGAGAAACGTCAGGAAACATCCTGCGATGCCCCCCATGGCCCCCCAGGACCCAATCTCGGATGCAACGCGATTGACTCGTTGACCGCCTTCCGCTGTGAATGTGTGTCCACCGTCCACCTGAGTTGGCTGGGGGTGCTGGCTATAATCAATCTATCTTTTCCTCCCGTCCATACTATTAGCTCCGGTGTACCATGCTTGAGCCTCACATGGACACACTTGGGGGTGCTTGGCCCATGGCTATCGACACCACTAGTAGGCTCCCCCGGGGGTGGAGGGCGCGGCGCGGCGCACCACCCGGTTTCCAAGCTGCATCTCGATAGTAGGGGCCCTCACGAGCCTCATTGGGTCTCAGCGAGGGCAAATCTGGAGAGAGCGGTGATTACCTACCCTTTTTTCCTTTTTTGTTGTTGTTGCAGCAAAACGCCCGCCGCCCACTTGCCGGTCAGGCACAAGCTTGTGATGTGCGTAAAATGAGCATCTGCCAGCCAGGTAAGACCTTGTGCCTATGTACGTGCATACTTTGCGTTGCCTTGCTTTTTGCCTCGCAACACTGTTTCTCCGCCATTTGGGCAAATCAAGCAAAAACGCCCCCAGCCAATGGGCGGGTGATTCACCCGGGGGAGAGCCAGGACACCCGAGACACCCCAACACCGCCAGCTTGGTCGTCCCGCCCTATCAGCCGAAGCCACCACGCTGATCACCTGCCAATCAGGAGGGCGGGGGAGGAGAGAGAGAGCTTGAGAAGTGGTGCACACACACACACACACACACACACACACCCACACCCACCAGCGCATCACCAGGTAGGTATCTGATAGATTGCTGGCTGCATGGTGGTTGCGTTGCTGCAGCAGAAGGGCGCGCTGGAGGCTGCAGCGGCCGAAATCATTCACCGCATTTCTGCCCGCTAGCACAACGGGCTGATGCGACCTTATGGCGGTGGGGAGATCTGTGTATTGTCTCTCGCTAGTCAAAGTCGGGTAAAACCTCCCCCCTCTGAGCAAGTACCTGCAAGTATGCACACTGGGATGGCTTGGCAGCAATACCCTGCGGCGTATAAGTATGCAGGGCAGAGAGAGATGTACACTTGTGGCTTGATACCTAGCATACAGCATTAACCTAGGAACATCACGGTTCAGTTATGTGTGTGGGGTTGGAATCTCAGTTAATCTACCTCGGCGCGACGGGAGTGCCAACTTTCTTTTTTTTTGAGGGGGGATCATCCGGCTGACGGCTGGCCAGCTGGTAATCGGTCGATCGGTTACATCCCAGCCCAGGACGGTTACGTTGTCCTAGTCTAGTATATGTGCGTAAGTCAAAACTGGGGAGTTATGCTTTGATGTCAAGATGTGCACCACCTTACACCCTCTCATCAAGGCCTCGATCGTCAGTCGAGACGGCTCTCGCAAGGCAAACACTGGACCTCCGTTCTCCGTCTCCCCTCATCCAGCTGGAAGGAGAGCAGCCGGTTGGCGAATCCAGGAGCGAAAGTGGGTTAAGGCAAGATTTGTTTACATCTACACCACCGCCACTTATCACACATGCTACAACGCATCCGCATCCGGTACCCATTTGTCCTTGTGTAAGGCAGACAGGCAGGACGGACTAGCCAGCAGACTGCGACTATGCGACCAGTCAGCATCAAGGTTTGTTCGCAGCAGCGCTTGGCGCGTTGGTATACTGGGTACAGAGGATCCAGTCTGCTGCTTTCTGCAAATGTGAACACACACATACAGGTGGGGAATTAACACGTTCGAATATTGACGGCAGATGCAGATTCTGGCCCCATGGGCGGAGAACCGCTTGACACAGCATCTCGGAGTGGGCTCAGTGGGTAAGAGTGGGAAAAGAGGCTTCCAACTTTGTCGAGACCGTTTCGGTGTTCTAGGCCTCCGGCTCCTTGTGTGGGCTGCCTGGCTCTTGCGTGGGACTCTCCTTGCGGGGAATCAGCCGAGAATCAGCCCTTCCGGTGTATCAGCGTCCGTCCCCGTCGTTCCCTACATAAGCGCAACGACGACTACAGTACACCTGGAACCCCGGAAAACGGATAAACTGCTGGTATTGTGTAATGAGAACACAGGCATCCGTAGTCGATCGTAAGTGAATCGATTGGATGTCCTTCGTCGATTGTTGATGTTCAGGAACACGCAAGCCCTTTCGCGTTGGGGTGGAAACGGGGAAATAGGACCCCCGTCTGAGGGCATTACGCGTAATACGCGGCTGTCTTGTTACTTGTTACCTGGTCACAGTACGGGGGTAACAGAGATATACATCTATGTCTTATGTCTCGAGTATGCGAAATGCACAAAACTGAAAGAAGCAAAAGTGAGTTAGTAATGGGCAGATTAATAATGTAAGACATTGAATGCGCACTCTCCCTACGTGTTCCGCAGAGTCGGGAGAAGATGGCGGTGGGTGTTCATGCAGTCAGCTGCCGCTTATTGTTACACCTCATTTGGGGAAATGATGGGTAGGAGATGATGATACTGGCCGCCCGTCGCATCAATTCGGGGTAAGAACGGCGGGATATGGGGTATGAGTAAACACCGCGATATGCGGTCCTGCTGACCATGACCATCGCACATGTCTGCCAAACGACGAGGGCAGCACGCCGGGTTGGGAGCTTCGTAGTGGTTGGTCGATGGGACCAGCAGGGCACCTTTTGGAGAAAGTCAAGCCGAATGATGATGATGGATGGAACTTGCATTTCCGCTGTTAACGGTTGCCCGCATTTGGCATTCTTGCTGATGCAGGGTCCTTTCGACATCGTCGTCGCCAAACCAAAGGGAGAGGCAGACATACGTAGACAGCAGGATCTCCGTTTCCGTTGAACCGCGGCGGCATCTGGATTCCTTGGGGTGTGTGTATTAGGTACAATGAAATAAGGAATTCGGAACTTTGGTTCATTTCTACATGCAGTACTCTATCTATCCATCTGCCGTGGATTTGCGCATTCCCCTTCCCAACAAAACAACGAAATGGTCTAATCGTGCTATTCGTGTGCCTATCGTCGATAGACAACAATGCACAAGGGGAGCTCGAAAACGGACGACGGTATCAATCCTATCGTATGAGAACGGTTCGTTTGTGTCTGTTTGTGCATAGACCCAGACCCTCCTGCGTGAGCCTGGCACTTTTACGGTAGGTAACACGCACGGAGGGAATGGAACCTGGTTGCGTTGCAAATCTACCTACGAATGATAGTCACAAGGGGAGGGTTTGTCGCATTGAGGCACGGCTCACGGGATTGACCGTTCGAGGTTTCGCTGAGCGCTGAGAGGGGAGGAGGGGGGCCCGCCTGCCATGAGCATGATGCCCGCCCCGGCGCACCACACGGACAGGGGAATCGTTTGGCCCTGCCTACCAGCCTGCTGCCAGGTATCAAAATGCCTGCCCTGACAGCGAACATACGCTAACTTCCAACCTTGGACTGAGCTACCCGCGGGGCCCTGCCAGCCCGGGCGGATCAAGGGACGAGAACCTCGACCCGTGATCAATGCCTTTTCGTATCTACCCCACAAACCAAGACAGATAGTCCAAGCCAAGCCAAGCCAAATCAGGCCAGCCAGGTGAGGCGAGGGAAGAAGAGAGATAGACAGATAGAGGCTGGCTGGTTTTCGCTTGACCGACTTTGGTTTCTTAATATTACCTTTACTGGGAGCGAGCAAAAAAGCGTTTGTACCGTATCCATCATCCAGGCACACCCGAGATGCAACCTCCTCATTCGACCACGTCGGTAAAAAGTAGCGGGGGAAAACAGGCACATACCGTACGTGCTTACACAAGTACATAAGAATTGCGGATGGGAGTGAATCTCGACTGCACTTGACACAGGCACCAGCCAAAGGACCCTGCGGATCTGGAAGGGATCAACCAATGAGTACCATGATGCGCCAATGGCGGCCGCCGATTGGCTGGAGAGTGCGACGATTTGCTAGATTGATACGGTGATAAGCAGGGCAGGTGGGTGGTTTAGGTAGTGGTAGTAGTAATAGTCAGCACGGGCAGAGAGACTCATCCGACCACCTACCGCTCACCACCAACAATTACCAATTAGTGCATTGCGTTCCGAAGCGAAGGGAGTCGGAGATACGGGCCATTGAGTTTGTCCTTGTCCCTCCTTCCGTTCTGTTTGGAAAAGCAGTACATCAATTGCATTGGCATGGTTGGTAGGTTGGCTTTGCGGGTAAGCCAAGCACCGACAAACCAAACGCATGGCCAGCTAACCAAAACTAACCGTATCGCTCCTTATCCGCGTACCCGTACCAAGCGAAACGGCGTTCCGTTCCCAAGGACACTACTAACTAACCTAGGCGCCATACGAGGGCGCCAAGTCAGCCCGACGGACAGCGGACCATGTGTGTCGTGGTGTGGGTAGCTTCGCTACGTTTTTTGTTTGCTTGCTATGGGTAATAGACCTGCGACGGACGGAAACAAGTCATCATCAGCTGACGACGAGGAAAACGGTGCATCGTGGAATTAGAAAGGGGGAAGGGGGAGGGGGAGGGGTGATGACGAAAAACGGCATTAGTAACCCGGTGAATCCAGCCCGTCCCGGCCCCTCTTCCTCTCCCGTCTGGCCTTGCGAGAAGAGACGAATTCGACGGGCAGTACACGCAGTACAATACGTAGTCGAAAAAAATTCAATTCTAGCCATCAAGGAATGAACATTGCCAAATAATAATAATAATGGGTACTTGGGATGAGCAACAAGGGGAGGAGGTTCTAGCCCGGCCGGCCCTGGCGAAAACGCGCATTCAATTCATCCAAGTTGACATCACAGAACAGCAGGGTTGGTGGGCGGATTACCAAAGCACAAATTTCATCATCCATCATCCATCATCCGTCCATCAAATCAATTGATCGGCGGGCGCTGCGCGGGAACAAACAGGATGAAAGAAACCACAACCCAAAAGCAAAAGCTACATTTCCTCGGATAATAAGCTCCCACCTACCCAGAATCCGAAAAAGAGGGATGATGATGATGATGCGATTCGGCAATACGGAATCTCCAGCTGTACGTACATACGGTAGTACCTTTATCCAACAGCAGTAGTAGCAGTTAGCAGTAGTGGTGGTGGTGACCTCAGTAGCCGTCGTAGACTCGAAAACGGGAGGAAAAGGTTAATTCGATAGCTGGGTCCGCCGGCTCTGGGTACGGTACCAGCTCGCAGTCGCGCACATCATTCGCGGCCGGACTCGCTTACCGAGCGAGCTGCGAGCGAGCGAATGGGCGAGGCAGGGCGAAAGCCGCGAATGGAATTGCATTGCTCAGCTTCCTCCCCCTAACTGGAAGGGTGGGATTGCTCTCCGATGGATGACTGGATTATGTCCTTAGCACCAAAGTCAAAGAAGGGGTCGTGTACTATTGACGCAAAGGCTCCCAAAGAGAGAGAGAGAGTCCGATGTCGCACTGACGCCATCTGCGAATCAATCAAGCATCATCGGCCGAACTCGAGCTTCGGACCAAACTGACTCGAGAGAGTTGTCCGGTTGGGGAATGATGGGTACAGATATGATGTCGATTGGATTGATCTAGATACAACAGATCACGCGATCACGGCAATTCACGAGTTGTGCATGAGACAAATTTGGATGTTTGGATTTGAATTTGTATTGTAACTCTTCCACTCGCTGACGAGGTAGTAGCTGTAGTTGTAACTGTAACCGTGATGAATCTCCAAGGCGTTCCAAGACCACTCGACCATTCAGCTGCGTTGTACCATTGTGTACTGTGAGCCATGGGAGCGATCAGCGCCCCGCCAACTTGTTCTGTGCAACTGCCTGCCTGTGCTAATGTAGTCTTCCGACAGCTTCCCCCCAACTTGATAAAATCCCTTCCGTTCTGAGAGTGGTGAAATCCCCGTTCTGTTCAATCCAGAGTACCAAAGCTCCGCCGAGAGCTGTGTCGTCATAGAGCTCTGCTGCTATTCGAAGCCCAGTCCGCAATAGTGATGATGTAATAAAAAAACAAGGAAATGCAAAGATTCGCTGCGCTGGTAAAGTTCATGCCATGCCGTCGTGGTATATTCTTTTCGTAACGCCGCCCAAGATGCAAGAGAGTAAACAAAACACGAGAGGAGATGATAAAAAGTGACTGGTGGTGGTTGTAAGTCACTTAGTAGACCGATATGGCAGATACTAAGCGGTTGGGGTTCCGCGGCGGCAGGTAGTATCCGTCGTTGTAGAAATCGGACTTGTCATCATCCTCCGACGCTTTCGAGTCGTAGGTCTCGGTAGCTGTGCTTTCCCTCCGCTTCTCGCTGAATGTGGGGATGGACGCAAAAGGTGGCGACGGGGGCATGGACTCGTCCTCCGACGACTCGGAATCGAGGTCGAGCTCGGGTGGCGATGCGGAGTGGGATGGCGATCGTGTAAGAGTAAGAGCGGCGAAGTCCTCCTCATCGTCCTCCTCGGCATCGTCATCGTCTAGCACCTCATCCACTTGTATCGTTGGTAGTTGGGGTGTGGCGGGTGTGTAAGAGGGCATTCGCTTCAGGGAGACGACATCGGCCATCTCGACATCCTCGTCCTCCTCGTCGAAGTCGCTGTCGTCCGAGTCGGACTCGGAGTCTGAAGAGTCGGCCTCCCAGTCCTCCTCGGAGCGGTCTGGTACGGAGTCGGCCCATTGGATGTGCCTCTCCTCATTGTTCTTGGGGTTGGCGCCACGGACGGATTGGTTGAACCAGCTCTCCTGTTCCCGCTCAGCTTCGGCGAGGTCGAGCATCAGGGAGTCGAGCAGGTTGGCGTGGCCGACCAGGAGGCGGAGGTTGTGGTCGGGTTGGGCAGCCTCGCGAGAGAGCTTGGCCCGGGCCTTGTGGGCCAGGAAGTATGTTTGTGTGATAGACATCTTCTTTGCGAGTGGTGATTGCGTTGATGTTGATGATGTGGTAGAGGAGGAAGTAGGGTGTAGAGGCGAGAAGGATGTTGTAGTCACCATTTTGACTGATGAGAGCTAGGTAGAAGTAATAGACAACACGATTGTGTGGTCTGTGTCTATTATGGTGCAATGCAATGAGTAGTCCACGAAATTTCTGGTTGACCTGTGAGTCAGGCAGCAGAAGCGACTAAGGCGTGCCTTTTTGTATAATTGATGTAAGGCAGGGTTCAGCGGTCCCAGAAGCTGGATTCGGTGGGGGCCTGTCCAGGGTAGACGGTACCGGAGTACTTCGCGAGATGAGACAGGGATAGGTGCCGTTTTCGGTACCTGGTACGGTTGAGTCGGATGAAACGAGGCTCGTGGGCAGTTCCAAGAGAGGCAAACAGGTTGATGCAAGCACTGGGGCGGGTAAGCTTTGGCTTTGTCGTTGATCACTGAAGGCAGGTATAGGTATATAGACTATAGATAGAATATAATGTGAGGAATCTCGAGAGGGAGGAAGGGAATGGCCATGAGCGGGCGGAGGGCGATGGATTCTTTTGTAATGCTGGCGAGCGAAGATACAAGACGAAAGACCCGCCTGAGGGAGGGGGGCGTGCAGGAAGTAAAGTCGCTGTTCTCATGTGTCCACACACCGACGTCTCGGTCTTAAACGGATCAGAAGACAGGATGCCGGAGGGAGCGGCCGGACGAAATCTAGTTGGGTGAGGGAGTGAGGAGGGCCAGAGTGCTGTGGAAAGGTACATGCCATCCAGCCTTTGCGCCAGGCCCTTTGCTTTGTTACCCGCTCCACCAAAGGGCCACAGGGCCGCAGGGCTAGTATGCAGCTGCTTGTGTAATCCACGTATATGGGCGGTGTGTACATGTAATCCGCCGCTCGCAAGGTAGGGAAAGTAATAAAAAGTGCGTATTACGAATTATGCCCAGTATGTACCTTGCTTGCTAAGAAACCTTAGGTCGGAGGAAGGTTGTTCTTGTCTTGTCGCATACCTAACCCCAGACGGATTTCGGGTTTTCCAGTCCCAAGCCGCCCGTTGCATACAGTACCTCCTTTCTCTGCATGGACTCGTTCTCGCATAATCATCGTCGTACTTTAATACTTGACCCGTGCCTGTCTCGTGGCTATGGGCTGGTCGGGGGACCCAGTAGCATTGGTAGGCTCTCCATGTTGGATCTTGGCCCTGCCAGGCGCTGCCAGCAATGCTGCCATGGGCTCCAGCAAGAGTACTCCAGCGTGATGCTTTCATAATTTCTTGCGCATTTGGCAAGCCACAATACACGTACAACCCATCCCCACCGCACACAAAAAGTCTCCGGGTGGTCACTCGAACTTTGCCAATGCCCGCCGATTGGATTTTCCCGGGTACAAGGCAGCCTGTGCAAAACCCATAAAGTCCATGGCTTAACCCCAGCCCGCGCCAAGCGTCCCAGCCAGTGACATTTGTAAGAGTCACCGTCGCCTTTTTAGTGCGTGCATATTTCTTCCCGCTGTGACTCGATCGCTGTCGATGTACGTGTATCGGCCTCGGCTTTGGCTCGGCTGCTGATGAATCCCACAAGTCCGGTCCTCGTTCCTGTCAGCCATTGTGTGCCTGTCATAAAACTAAAACCTGCGCCCAGGGCTCCGCTCTTTCCAGAGCGCCGAAAAGAATAAAACTGCCCCCCCACTCCAAGATGCAGAGAGAAGGAAAAAAAAAAAACGGATTGTTCAGCATCGCGAACGGCCGATTAATAATTCCTACCCAACTGTGGATTCCGTTCCAAGCTATACCAACTCCATTACGTGCCCTTCTGTGCGCTTCCCTCTCATTTGAAGCTCTGAAACGAAAAGAATGGGATCGAATCATAGCTGAGAATATGAAAGGCCTGGACTGACCTCTGGAACCGGGCACGCAGATTAGACGATCGACCCTATCCATTGCGCCCTGGCCATGGACAGCATCATCCATGACGCCGTCGCGATGACACGCATCAAACATGTATCGAGGTATCCAGTTTCACATCCATTAGATAAGCCGCATGACGGTCTGGGTCAGTCGGAGCGTACCTTATTATTATTGGACACAACTGCCAGCTTCAGGGCTTTTGTGTGCCGTGCCGCATCTACAGAATGTACCCAACATTGAATTTTCTGTGTATTGCTGCATGTAACGTGCAATCGTTGTATGACTGACTGGACTGCATACCTCTAGTAGCGGTATATCCAATTAAATCCACTCCGCGATCTCCTTCGTCTTTTGTTTTGTTGTTCTTTTCTGCTGCTGCATTGCATGCAGTGGTGGGAAATCAAGTTACGGTTGCATATCGGCTCACCGTTTGATTCGATGTTGTGGCTTGCTTGCTCGTCTTGTCCCGCCTGCAACAAGCTTCATTCTGACATGGGATGAATCATCGAACATCATGGCCAACCGAGCTACCGGAACGGTCGCAGTGTCGCAGCGTGTCGCAGGTTAGCAGGTCGCAAGCCGTGTCAGTCGTCCGCCTTTTCGGGGATGACTCGATACGACTAAAACATGTCATCTCGTTTGAACATCATGAAGATGTTCAATCCGTCCCCTTGGCTGCCCCCTTGGCCTGGGCGTCGCTAAAAGCCGACCGGCCGCCTATACGATACGACGTACCTGGCAGAGAGGGCCATTGGTCGACATTCCGAGATCATTGTGGCTTGGCCCTGCCTGCCCTACGATGAACCTAGTCTTTCAGGTTAGTGATGACGGACACCCCATGCGTATTCACTTTCGTCTCCGTGTTACGACGCATAACGAGAATGTGTCGTTATGCAACATCGTATTGACTGACGTTGGCTGATCTGATCGATCACTCAATTATCATTTGATTTCGAATTCAATTCATTCCTTTTGCCTTTTTTTTTGTTGGGCTTGGTGCCTGCTGGCAGAGCAGGGTCTGCTTTCTCAATGATATGCGCATGGGTAGCCACGTCACGCCGGGGGTGGTGCCCGCGCATGTCCGGCCTGAAACTACGCGCTCTCCCTATTCGACGCTTGCGGCGAGGCCATCGTCAAAAGGGCCACCGCCCTGACCTTCTCCCCCTTTTTCTTATTTTTTAACCCCTTCCCTCGCGTTTGACGAGCAATTATTGGCTAGTATCAGGGGTCCTCGCGCAAAAAAAGGTGTTCCCACGGTATATGGTTGAGGTGAACAAATAGGAAAATATACCTAGGTAGGCAAATAGTCGGGGCCATCTCGACTCTAGGCCCCTAGTCTCGTATTTGATGAGCTGGTTTGAAGCTTGGGATGATTTGCGCATGCAAAAGTATGTACGGAGGTGGAGCGCCCATTGTATAAACTGCATACCGCCTGTAGGGCTGAGGAGATCAATTGATTACACTACCAGCAGCCCAACGTAGAAGCCGACCAGGCCAAGCCACACTCACGCCTCTCGTCGCCGACTAGGTTACTCGCTTCGGTCATCTCCTTTTGAGACACGACAGGAGCGTAACGTAGCAGCGCCGCCGGTTTCCTCTGATAGGCCGGAATACTAGAGACACACAATGTCGATTCCAAATCCTCACTACCGCCTTTACGATGTGCTTTGCGACTACTTAGGTTACTGCATGTCAGCAATTGCTGTTACCCAGCCACCATTAGGTGCCATTGGGTTCGAGGTCGAGGTTTCGATAATGGGTGCCTGTGCCTGCCTGCTTACCTGATTACATCTATTTGCTGGAACGGGAAATTGGTAGCGGAGCCAGCCATAGGCAATCCTTTTCTTTTTCACGCCAGATTTCACCAAGAAGGAAAAAGACAAAAAAAAAAAAAAAAAAAAGAGACTTAGACACACCCCTCCTCACCCCCTCCCCCCAGCCCAGTCACCGCCAAGCAGTAGGGCCTGATCAGGCAGCCAGATTGGGGGAGACCATCTGATCACTTGCGACACGCCCAACGGTTCACCGGGGCAACGAGCATGCCGCCGCGTGGCCCCGCGACGGTTTCGTTTTGATGGAAGAGGTGTCTCAAGGGAACAGGACGCAGGAGAGAGGGAAGCTGATGGAATCGAAACGTTTCCCAGCAGGCCGGCGTCGGGAGGATCTCCTGTCCTGAAGTTTCCGACAGATCCTCCTCTCGGCGTTCAGAAGGGGGAATGATAACCTCCGAGTTGCCGGCACGTGCCCGCGTAGCTCGGGCTTCCGGGTTCTCCAGTTTGAGGAATCCCAACTATTGGACGTAGATCGTGTAGATTACTTGGTGTGTACTACACTCGCATATCAGGAGGCCAGGGGTTGGTTGTCACTGATAAGATTTCGGAGCTCTAGGTGGGATCTAATCGCTACCTAGGAGGGGTGTATGGACAGCTAGCGACAACGCCGTTTCGCCGTCTCGCGGTCTCGCTATCGCGCATCTCATCTCTGCGAAGACAGGCAGACCCCTTATCTACATGCAGCCACGGCTATCACGGAACGGAAGAGCTGGATAAGTGACAATACTCCGTAACTGTCGATGACATCAACCTGGTATGGAAAGCCAAGTCCCTCGCCAAGCCGAGTTTCTTCTGATGCTTGACAAGCCCAATGCGACATTCTTTATTAGATGGACCTTTTTTTTATCCAGGTAACCGCGATATTCGGGCACCGCTGGCTTGATTGCCAATGCCCATGCGCGCGCTCCGCTAGCCACGCTCCCTGTAACTGTATTCCCCCCCCACCCCCCCCTCGCTCTCTTTCTCATCACAGTCACCATTTGCGGCCCTGCACCACTTACACCCCTACCGCGATCCACCGACGACACACAACTTGCCAGGTATGCATAGCAGAATTTGATCCAAAAGAAAAGAAAAATTTACAGAATGGCAGGGCCCCCGGCCACCTGCTTTGCCAATCCTCGCTACCTTAGCCTGATTTGCATAGCAAGGTGCCATTTTGAGGGGTTGGAAAGAAAGAGACTGTCGAAAATTCATATCGTTACCCCCCTCCCCCTGGTGCAGTTAGGTAGCGGGCGCGAATGCCAAAAAAGACAGCTGACAGTCGAGATGGAGCCATGGTTGTTGCGCCGCTAGTTAGTTCTCTTTCTCTTTCTCTTTAGGCCCATCCGAGCATCTGGTGCAGCCGCTGGCTTGGCCGCTCTTTCCATCCTGTGCCTCGTGCACGCCCGCAAACGCACGCACGCACGCACCTTCTGTACTTAAATCTGTACGCACACTCGCATATACTTTAGTTAATCAAGCAGCAGCATCAAAGTCTGCCCTGATAATGTGGAGCAGGCGGTAGCAAACGCAGCCAACAAGCCAACAACTTCATCGGGGATATGGGCATGGGACGTAGCTGGTAAATCCGAGCGCCAAGACCTTTCTTTCACCTCTGCACTCAACCTTGGAAGCCTCTCTCTTTTGTTAACCCAATTGCGAAAGGGCTCTTTTCCTCGTCATCAGCTGGAAGATCTAACCTACAACGTGCACCAACGTCCCCCTGACACGATTCAGCCCGCCGTCCGGCCTCCGGTTCGGGCTGTGGGAGGTTTCCAAAGTCCGCTGGTCATTCCCAAAAAGGGTCATTTGATGTGCCGAGCTGCATCTTATGCTTGCACTTCTTTGACTCATCTCGGTGTGCAGTCGACTCCAGGTGTTTTTTCCACTTGGAGGTATCTACGTCATCCTCAGACTTCTCAATGTTCCCGAGTGACCGTGTCTCGGCTCGGAGACGGCGATGTTTCTTTCCTTTCTTTTCCCTTCCCGCGTGAATCAAGCCAAGCCCCAAACCCAAACAACAGACGTCATCGCGTCCGTAAATGAAGCTGGGCGGCGCGGGCGTCAGGAACGTCAACTCTAAAATCAAGGTTCTACCTTTAATGGACATTGTGTGCGTGCGTGGACTTCAGTTGATCCATCCTGCGACGAACTGACAGGATGTGAACCATGCACCTTTCGAGGAAGAATGCCCCTTTTGACACCTGATCGGCGATCAATGTCTTGCGATTGATGCGGCTGCTTCCCGAAACTCAAAATCATCGAGTGAGCTGCCTCTCTCGGTAACTCTCCGCATGAATGAGGCAGCTTTCCAAATACGGATCACTAAATACTATCTATGGGATGGAAAGTAAATATAGTTGTTGGATATTTCTTTGCGCTGAATGGGTCGGATGTTCGATGGCTCGGGCAGCCCAAGCCCTGCCCCTAAACCCATCCCATCAAGTCCTTATAACGCCTTCTAGAGCCCAAGTAGGCATAGCCAGAGAAAACACGCACCGCCTCGAGTCATGTTCGCGAGGCTTGGACGTTAACGTCAAGGGAGGGGCCCGGTTCGTTTCCGGGGCCTGCGATGCGGCCAAGCCGCCTGGAGGCTTGCGTTTCTGAAGATCTTCAGGCACACACGGCCGCCCGCGGGAAACGCGACTCGAACGGCGTACGACCTTGCTGCAGCCGCGTCTGTCCTGGCGCCCGCTTGGGCGGATGCCGTGCACGCCGCTACCGAACGCGCACTCTTGGCCGTCAATATATCTGTGTCGCGATCTCCCCCTTTCTTGGTGATCTAAGCCAAGAAGGTCTTTCCCTGAAGCTCTCCTGTTCCCCTCGATTCTCGATGGTCCGAAAATGCTTGGTATCTCCTGTTTCCATCTCTATTCTTGCCGATCTGATTGCCGCGGCCGAAAAGGTGCCTTGGCCTGCCTACCCGCGCTGTCCTGTCAGTCCAGAGGATCGAGGCAAATCGGGTACATGACACAGGGAGTCCCCAGACCGAGGACTCTTTAGGGGTAGGGGTAGGGGTCCTCTTGGCAGGTCCCTATTCGTTCCATCTAGATGCCATATTAAGTCTCCCCGGCCGCGTTTACCGGTATGAAGCTTCTTCTTTGCCTTGACCCAAGGGGCAGCCCTTCATTGGCTTGGCGGTCGTTGATCTCGCAGCCAACAGCACACAGGCTTACGTGTTCCTGACGACTCCATCCTTAGATTCTATCTGATCAATTCCTTCTGCTTAGGTGTTTATTTGCTGTTCGATTATGATTATGGCTCTTCTTTTCTATCTATCAAGCTTTTCGCCACTGCAATGCGGTTGTATTGAGGCTCCCGGGGGTGAGTTTCCTTGGGTGGCAATTTCCATGATGCTATCAATCACCTCATTGGCTCGGACATGACCCCTTTCGTTGGAGGTGCCGGTCCCCCCGTTTAATACGGTCTGAAATGTTTCTGTACCCTGCTCCGAAGCGCACTGCGCTCGGGATGCATTTGCTGATCGGTTAGGGGATAACTTAAGTTCTTTTTTCCCTGCCACATTCAAATTACGGGATAAGGAAGCCCGGTCGGGGGTAGGTTGTCGGAGCTGCACAGCTACATGCGTGTGTGTGGCTTGCCAGGCTGGTGACGTGAGCGCGCCCGGCGTAATGGCGAGTCCGAATGGCTGACAACCACCAACGCCCCCCTCTGAAGATGTTACCGGGTTTCTGTTACCATGCCGAACCCGAGCACGCCTCCTCATCCCGCAGGGCCACTTGTGCATGGATAAACCGAGGTACGTATACAGCGATAGCAAGATGGCCCATATCTGGGGACGCGCAGATTCGGCGCACCCGCGCGCGCCATCACTTTCCCACTCTTGCAACGCGTGGCTGCTTCCAGCTTCGTGCGTCAACAGGCAGGCCGGGGATGATGAGACGATGCCGTGCCGGGAAAGGGGAATATCAAGGGTCCGTCCCCACATTGCCAGATCGTATTGGGAGGGGAGGGGGAAAAGAGGGTGCCTATGTAATTGTTAGGGCGTGCGGAATCGCTGGGACTGGGATGACAGTGAATGAATAGCCTGCAAGCCAACGGCAGCATGCTACGTTTCGCTGGTGGGCAGCCCTGCGGGCGTCAGCTGAAGTAATCCACACCGACCCAGCCCGCCCATTCTTTCCCTTTCTATTTTCCCTTTCCCTTTCCATCCCCACACCCCTCCACCTTCTGATTGACTGGGGGGATGGGGGCTACGTTTCATGCCTGATCCCAAAGGATGCGAGTGAGAGCGAGAGGTGACAGGGAGGCCACGCGATAGGGCTGAGTTATGATCCCTGTCTTGCCCAGGGGTATGCATGCGAAGGAAGGAAGGAAGAGATAAGATGGCGTGGTTCTCGTGCTGGTGAAGCTACTGCCGTCAGCTTACGCCCGACACCATTCGGCGCCGCCTGCTCGGTTCCATGATTTGATACGATGGATGGGGCCGCGCACCCGGTCGGTCATCCGTCCTCTTCTGGATTAGCTGCTTACCGGTATCGTTATCTGACAAAGTGCCATATCCCCGGTGGCTGGGAAGGGGGAGACATTGGCTATAGGCAATGGACTTGAAACGAGATACTGGAAAGAAGACGTGGAGGATAATGTATGAACTCTGAAATTCAAATTTCTATAAACACGCTTTTTTGACACCATTGCGCCAATCTATGTAGGTCTATTATGGACTTGACACCCAACGCCCAATCCAGTCATGAAGTGTAAGTGTGTAATTCCCAACACGGGGGTACGGATGCCCTCACTACGTAGCCATCCAAATGATCTATGCCCGCAACTTCTGCATGCCGCGCTTCCGCTTTCCGCCGACCTCGCGGTTCTCCTCCATCTCCAGCAGCGCCTCCCGCTTCTTCTCGCCGACGAGCTTGAGCGCGTCGCGGACGACGCGGGTCTCGAGGTTGACGCCCTCCTCCTCCCAGGCCTCCATGGGACGGCCGACGCGCTTCTCGATGGCCAAGACCAAATCGACGTCGCGCTGGCCGACGAACGAGACGGCGTCACCCTTGCGGCCCGCTCGCGCCGTACGACCGACGCGGTGGATGTAGTCGTCCGGGTTGCGCGGCAGGTCGTAGTTGACGACCATCGAGACCTCGGGGATGTCGAGACCGCGGGCCGCGACGTCGGTCGCGACCAGGATGCGCGCGGCCGAGGCGCGGAAGCGGCCCAGGTTGTTGATGCGCTCGCGCTGGGGGAGCTTGCTGCTGAGCGAGACGACGCGGTGGTCGAGCAACCGCAACAAGTGGTGGAGGTACTCGCACGTCTGACCCTTATTCACGAACACGATGATGCTCTTCTCGACGTTCTCGTCCGTCAGGAGGAAGGTGTGGAGGTAGTGCTCCTTGTGCGTCACGGGGACCTGGATGTACATCTGGCTCAGGGTCGCCGGGATGGCGAGGGCCTGGTTGTCGACGACCGAGACGAAGACGGGCGCCTTGCCCGGCTTCCGGGGCCGGTTCTCCAGTGCCCGCACTTCCGGGGTCATGGTCGCGGTGAAGAGGAGCGTCTGCCGCTCGTCGGACGGCGGGAGGGCGCCGAGGCACTCTTCCAGGTCGGGCACCATGCTTCCGGGGCCGTCGGAGGCGAGTAGGCGATCTGCTTCATCGAGGACGAGGAATTTGACTCGGTTCAGACCGGCGATCGTGTCTTGCCCAGAACTCCGGATATGGTCGGCAAGACGACCGGGTGTTGCGATAATCAAGTGCGGCCTCTGCGCTAACGCAATGGCTTGAGATCGCATATCCGACCCGCCTGTTATCAAGCAAGCCTTCAAAGTTTGGGCAGCCGAGATGGCCTTGAACTGTTCGTATATTTGCAGTGCCAATTCCCTGTGTCTGTCAGTTGGTGTAATCGGTTAGAGTGTTTTGGGGAGCCAGCTACATACCTCGTAGCAGTAAGAACAACGGCGAAGATACAACTGGGGTCTTCAGCGAGCCGTTGCAGGATGGGCGTAGCGAATGCGACTGTCTTTCCGGAACCTGTCCTACTCCCACCGATGCAGTCCTTGCCCTGCAGGATTTGCGGGATCGTCTCCTTTTGAATCTTTGTCGGCCGCCGAATGGCCATGTTGGACAGAGATTGGATGAGCCATGGCCGTAAACCGAGTGACTCAAATGTGGTATCAAGCTCCAGGGGCACATTGGCCGGGGTGGTGTCCATCACGAGGTCGAGGTCACTCGGAGCAGCTGGTGCCGGTGTTCCCTGTGCCGGTGCCCCGTTCTTTCTCCCGACACGCGAGGGCACCGCTATGGAAGAGATGATGCCAGCATGGTATGGCTCATCATCGACCGGGTCGACCTCGACATCGACGCTCACTTTGCGCTTCTTCCTGGGCGTATCACTGTCCAGCGAGTCCGAGTCCGCGTCTGAGCCGGACAGCGCCGCGGCGTCGCTTCCGTCCTCATCGCCGGCACTTCCAACGGAGACCTTGGACTCAACATCCGAGTCGTCGGACGACGGTGACGTGATTTCGATATCCTTTTTGGAAATCCTGGGCGCCATGGTGACCTGATTGGGGGGGTTGATGTGAAAATCTTTGGTGAGATTTAGCCGACAGCAGCAGGAAGCAGCCAAAAGTTCTAGTGGGGCAGGCGTTTTTTTGATCGCTTGGGGTGGAGCTGGGTCGGCCAATGAGCACCGGCAATCGCGCATAATTAGACGCTCGGCGCTTAGAGACTGCACTAAGGCAAAGGAAGAGATCCAGCTGCCAGGGGTTCTTTGCATTCGCAGTACGTCCGTACAGTAGTACCATTTTACTAGCATGTACTGGACGCATACGGATACTCTACTAGCATGCCCGTACTTGACGCATACGGTATCAACGTCGGTGTTGGACTTGTTCAGCACAGTGCATGCTTTGCCTTCACTTCCGGTGGGGTGTTGAAATGCTGGAGTGGTCGAGTCGGAGACTGCCCATTCGATCCCGACCTTACCAACAATCCGAATTGACCGGTCATTGGACGGAACGGTACTCTCAACAATATGTGATTTACACCCCTTGCAACTGTCCATGACCTTTAGACGCCAGCAAAAGTCCAGTAAAGGCAGACGATCGGCGCAATGCAATCGCGGTTGGAACACGCCGCACCAACTCCTTCATCTCATCCATCATGCAATGGGCCTGCTTGGGGCAAGCCAAGCGATCATCTCGCCAAGGGCCCATGCGACCTCAGCGATGGCCAACCATTCAGCAATCGATGGATCAATATCGAGTTCGCGAAGTCGTCACTCAGAGTTTCAGTCTCGCAACGGGCTCAAAACAAAGCAATACTCCCTGGTTTGCTGTCCCAATTGGCCCGCAGGTGGATTCATCGTCCGACAAACGCGAAAGGCAATACCTTTATGTACATACCTAACAATACACCGTCCCACCAACGAATGATACGCTGTTGAGCCTCAGGCAGAGAAGACATGGACCAAGAGCTAGCTACCCATGATGTTTCGGACGATTGCCTCTGATTCGCTCCTGTTCGAGGGGGCGGAAAGCGTTCACTCGCAGCATGCACAGCAATTGAAAATCTGAGACCTACCTGCTCTCGCCTACATACATGCAACCCATTGGACCCCATCTAAATTGCACATGATGGCCCAGTCCTCTCGGCCAGTGCCGACACGAGGTTGGAGTAGGGAGAATTGTTTCGTTTGGAGATGCCACCGGCCGGTGTCAGCACTACTGTCAAACACGAAAGGACACTGCAGCATTTGGCGTTGTCAAAAAGTGTGCATTGCGGGAAGAAGAAAAGAAGTGTACGGCAATCCCATCCCAACATCGCATGTCAAAGTATCGTAGTTGACCCATGTAACGTTGGGTACGCGCATTTTGATACACGTCAATTCCCACACCAGGTGAGCAGCCGACGGCTCGATGCATACGGGCTTTGACGAACGGCATACCTGGGATGGAAATTGAGCGACTGAAATCTTACTCATCCGTCAGCTCCCCTACTGCTCTCCGTCAATATGTCAATTTTATTTCATCATATCGCTGCTACTGCACACCCATATGATCAGCGCCAAGGCAGCGAGTCTGGCAGCGCGATGTGGTAGCATGCGGCGGTGGGGACGAAGTGAGGGCGGAATGCATCCTGCACAGCTTACCACACCTATTGCCTAGCCATGGCAGACGCTCGACGTCTCCTCGAAGCACACATGGTCGCCTTTGGCTGGATGGGGGTGGGGGTGGCATACTCAATTCGGTCAACAGTGGCGGCTCGCTGGCTGCGAGGTTCGCACGAAATGGCAAGGCGACAGACTGGACCTACACACTTCTTAGCCATGTCCCCGACTTTGTTACGGGTGTGTTGATGTGATCCGAGTGGTTGGCTACAGGCCTATGTAGTAGTACCACCGCGAGTTGCAGCAAACAAAAACATCAAATGGCTTCGTCAGACTCAGTAGCATCTGATCATCTCATCAGCCGTGTCCCGCATTTTCGCAATGCGAATTTCGCTCCCTAGCACCGTTAGCCGCCAGGGCTTGTCTCAAACTCGGTTCCCCATATCAGTGACATGCCGGTTTTGTGCCAGTCGGCTTCACGTCCTAGCACCAAAGGAGGACGTACAGGGAACATTGCAAAGTGATGCTGGACTGGAGGGGTTTAGGGCCATCAATCATAGCAGCTGCTGGCGACCCCGCTAATGCACCCGTTGCACTTCGGTCCGTCGGCCAAAGTTGGAACCACCATTTCGAAAACAGCCCCCAGCTTCTTCGATATGCCGACCGAGGCAGCAGGCAAGGCAGCCAACTTGACACTTCCAGGTTGAAATGGCCATCAAACACAAGACGGTTCCCAAAGGCTTGGGGCTTCGGTGGGTAGGTCAGACCAATGCCCTTATTCAAGCTGGAACGGCCTCTGTCTGTACGTACTAACAGTCGCATTACCATTGAGCGCTGGCCGAATATGACAGGTACAATTCATCCATCAATGTTTGACTGACTGACTGGCTGACTGTAGGTTTGTGTTTGCTGTGTATGTATCCTCAACTATTTGATTGATCAAATCAATGCCCCCATCCCAGCTTCGAATGTCCTCAGGTGTCAGGTTTGGCGTTGTGGCCTCCACCCTGGGATTTTTGCTTCCTGCAGATTAGGCGCCTAAGCCTGAGCTACACGCATGGATTTCTGGATCTGATGCCGGCCATCCCTGCATCCCAAGGTTCCATGGGGCCAAGGGTCATACCGTCTCTGGGCCTTGCACTGTCTGCACTGACTGCACCAGGCCTGTTCAGTAGGTAAATGCAAAGTACGTACCTGAACCGCTAGAACCAGTGTGCGTGTGCTGAGGGGGGGGGACGCGCCACTACTGGCCAGACCCGAGCCCAGTCAAGCCCAAACCTGCTCGTGCTCCCTCTCCACTCCTTCCACACTCACCCACATACTAGAAACCCTTCCCTCAAATGGAGGGGGTCACGCACGGGAACGACCTGCAACAGTCCTCCTCCTCCCTTGTTGACCATTCTCGGCTTTTTTAGGTAGACTTGTTCTTCTGCTCCAGACCAGACCAGACCAGACAAGATATCATTCATTCGTTATCTTTCTTGTTATATCGCCTTCTCGCTCCATTGCTCTCGTGCCGAATCATACATACATCATCGGCATCGCTAGGTTTGACCCGATTTATTGACCTGACACTGACACTTCCTACCGACCGACCGGATCGTGTTAGCTGAGCCTGATTGGCCTTGGCAACAACCACGCAGAAACGCCCTTCTGCGGACAACCGATCATAATTTACGTCACAAACAATAATATATATATTGCTTCGGCTGCCGTACAACAACAAGCACTTCATCTGTCTCTGTCGATCTTACAAAGCTGTTTTCCAGTTTCGCCGGCAGGATTGCTGCATAGCAACTTCGCTACGGCCCTACTGATCCCATCGAGAACAAACACCCCGAGTCTCTGATCACACCCAGCCACGGCTGCACCTGGATTTGGGCAAACAACAGCAACCAGAGTACTCCGAACTCTGAATTGTGCCTTCGCACAACTCCCTCGACGCTACGGTGCCTAGCTGTTTCCCCTGCAGCTTTCGAGTCGCCTGTACAACGGTGTCACAATGCCTGAACAACAGAACTCTGGATCGGGGTCGCAACCTGTAATTGAACCCTTTCATTCCGTCCACAATGTCCCCCCGTTACCCTCCTTTGTTATCGCACACACGCCCTGGTGCCCAAAGACGAGAAACTCGGCAGCGCCAATACGCCTTTGAAACACGGAATGCTAACAGTTCTCTCTTCGCAATGAAGGCCTCGATCCCAACGCTCGAACCTCCAACCCCGCCGACCCTCTCTAATACCAGCAGTCCCGTTCCTCTCATGGCATCGCCAGCTCCCTTCTCAGGCCTGCCCTCGGCGGCGGACGACCGGGCGGAGGGCGTACACCGAGATTGGGGCTCGCCATTCCCCCATCACCCAATGCGAAACCAGTGGGCGCCGCGCAAAGCACTCGGCCGGCATTACCGACGCTTCACCTCGCCACGCCCATGGGCAGCACAATAGTACCGTCCGAGCAGCCCCCTCGGCAGTTAGGTATCCAGCCGGGACAATCAGCAAGCGGAGGCAGTGAGAGCAGTGCGGCACACTCAAGATCAGGAAGCTTTGGCCCCATGGACGGCCGGGCCAGCAACCCCACATCAGCAGGATCTCAGTTCTCTGCATTGTCTTTTGCATCACAGTACGGCATCGGAGGATCGCGGCCACAAGGAACGCCCGATCCCGTATCGGCTGTTGGTTCTATATATTCGGAGAGGAGCGAGGGCGGTATTGGCATGGAGCGCGATGGCAGCATGCACGGCTTGGAAGCCCAATTTGACAAACTCACGATCGAGAAGGCTCGAACGGCCGATGTCGAGGACCTAGATGACGATGGCTGGCGAATTGCTAGTCTGGAGAAGAGAATCGTCGAGCTGGGTAGCCTAGGCGAGGGTGCAGGAGGTGCAGTTACCCGATGCAAGCTGACAGGCGGGAAGACAGTATTTGCTCTGAAGGTTATCACTACCAACCCCGACCCGGACGTGAAGAAACAGATTGTGCGCGAGATCAACTTCAACAAGGAATGCGCTTCGGAACACATCTGCCGCTATTACGGCGCCTTTGTCGACCCAGCTACTGCGACCATCTCCATCTCCATGGAGTTTTGCGAGGGCGGATCTCTCGACAGCATATATAAGGAGGTCAAACGCCTGGGCGGCCGTACCGGTGAAAAGGTACTTGGCAAAATTGCTGAAGGCGTCCTCGCCGGCTTGACATATCTTCACTCCAAGAAGATTATCCACCGAGATATCAAGCCCAGCAACATATTGATCTGCCGGAACGGCGACGTGAAACTCTGCGATTTCGGTGTTTCTGGAGATTTCGGTACCAAGGGCGAGGCCAACACCTTCATTGGAACTAGTTACTACATGGCCCCTGAGCGTATCACGGGTCAAAGCTACACCATTACCAGCGATGTATGGTCCACAGGAGTTACGCTATTGGAAGTGGCCCAGCATCGCTTCCCATTTCCTGCCGATGGCACTGAGATGCAACCCAAGGCCGGTCTGATCGACCTGCTCACATATATTGTACGGCAACCGATACCCAAGCTCAAGGACGAGCCCGACGCCAATATCCTCTGGAGCGACAGCTTCAAGTATTTCATTGAGTGCTGGTAAGTATTATCTTGTGATCCATTGACAAGTGACGTACGCTGACCCTCATTTGCAGTCTCGAGAAGGAGCCCACGCGTCGGGCCAGCCCATGGAGAATGCTCGAGCATCCTTGGATGGTCGACATGAAGACGAAGCGCGTCAATATGGAAAAATATCTCTCCCAAGTATGGGGCTGGGATAACAAGGAGAAGGCCTAAATGAGCCACTCGACCCTTTTTCTCCACAACATCATCTAGTACGGCAGCCGTACGGGACACTTTTCCGAGCAAAACATAACATGATTATGACCAGCGATCAACCATTCGACTAACTGGATACCCTCAAGCGCCACATCACTTCCGGCGCTGAAGTATATAAAGCGGGATTACTGCCTCGTCATCTTTGGATATACGATGCCAATACTGTCTGCTCGAGGAACATGGCTTCGCAGATCAAGACTGGGTACCAACTAAGTTACATGATATCGCAGTTGGGTACATTCTATTGATACAACTGAATGTGCTGCGAATGTACAGCTTCACGTGTCAATGTATGGCATGTGGAGGTGGCCACAAGCTCATCAAGTCTGGCGTTTTAGGGAACTGAGATAATGGAAGCGGTTGGGATGTATTATGGTTCCACTGCAGGAGAGTGTATCCTCTCTTGAACAGATCGAGTCGAAAACAATATAGAGCGTGTTTCTACTCTAACCCAGGGCTTTCCTGCCTTCCCTTGTGATACGATGCTGGGGTTCCCTCATTGTGGGGATGAACTTACTACAGGCTGTGAGCAGACCGATGCAAGAAATGCTCTTCGTCTTTGTGCTGTTTCCGAAGCTTCTTGGGACCATTCCATGCATAAGATTGACCCTTTAGGGCGCAGGGATATGCCACCTGCATGCGGCACCAATGAGGGGGATGGATGGATGTCGACTTTTCTTGATTGCTTCTTCCCGTCAGATCAATGAAGGGGGCGCGGGGTGGATTGCTTGCACTCATGCATGCATGGAGCAGCCATCCTCTTGGCGATTATCAATTTTCTTCTTCCTCTACTATTACTTGATCTACATCTGTTAAGATACAGGATTGAATTGATTGAGGTGGGATTACTTGCTCAGAGATAAGTGCGAGCAAGCAAGGCTCCCCAATGAGGATGAAGTCGGCGCTGGGCGCTGCAGGGCAACCGGGAGTCGCCAACATGCAGCAAGACCTACTACTACCCCTCTCTCTCGGCGACTCCGAACCCCTGAGCTCTCTCTCCCTTGCATTCGGGGCGCGGCGCACTCATCTCACACATGTACACGCAGCCTTAACCTGGGTGTTTACCCCACGATGCGTAGACCGATTGAATGCATGTCTTAGCCTGCTGCTACAGCCTACCCCCTACTTACCGATCCGGACCCCAATCTTACTGATGGAACGGACAGACGGACAGACACGAGGAAAGGCTATCCACACCTCGCATTCAATGAAACCCACTCGACACGTTGCAGCCACGCGGCGAACACCGGTATGCAGTATCCCTTGTTTTCTTTTCCTTTTTTCCCTTTTCCTCGTCGGGTCCAGTCAGATCAGGGGAGGCGGGGAAGAGGGAGTGAGGGAGGGTGGTGAGGGGGCAGATTGGGGGCGGTATGCGCTGCAGTGGAGACGGCTGTGTTTGGGGGCGGAATCTGCAAACCCAAGATTACACCACCGCTTGCGGTTTAGGTACCCGAGAGGCAAAGCAAAGCCCCTGATTCGAACTGCATGGACATACACATGTGGTAGGCGTTCTTGGCACGAATAGGGCGGTGATTTGTCGATGCAGGATGAGGTGCGGATTGACTTGAGTGGAATGGAATCTGCGTGCGGAGCTACTGAACGCTGATATTTGCGAGTTGGTTGGTCGATTGACTTTGTCGTAGCAGCAAACTTATATTGGTTTTTTCTTTCCAACCTCGAGATGCTTATCTGGGTAGAGCTCTATACATCGACGCAAGGCTGATGCTGGCAACCATCCCGGTGTTCTATCGTTGAATGCATTTGCCAGGACTAACATTGACCTAGTATCTTAGAGTTGTAGTCGATGCAGGTATCACACGACGGTTCTATCATAGCAGCCCATCAAGCATTGAACCTCTCTCTCTGGGACATGTTGTCATTCTGGGGATCATCGACTACTTCGACCATCGGAATCCGTGCCTGCCGCCTCTGCTGTCCCCTTTAAGAGATGCCTGGTCCTGCTTATAAGAGTGCATCGCATTAAACCGCCGAGACGCTGAGTGGGGTTCGCCCTGAAATACAGACGTAAAGATGGCCGATGGAAACTCTTTAATTAAGTATCTATCGAAGCTACTAAATCATAGGTGAGGCTAAGTGAGATCGATGAATGAGTCAAGATAGCTGTCATGTACAAAATAGGCTGACAATAAATTAATGAGCGAGAAACGAACCTGGTTTAGCGTATACGCCATTTGACAAGGGAAAGAAACAGTTGCAGTGTAGCGTACAATAACGAGAGAGAAAGACTATCATATGTCAAGAGCAGTATGTGCCGTTTCAAACAGAACAAAGCAGCCAGTGTGGAGGTTGCTGAGTGAGGAGTCCCCTAAACGCCCCCCTATTGTGGTATCCGGGAGCTATAGCTACTGCCGTTCCTCTTATTTACTCCATCCCCTCCACCCAAGCTCCGGGGAAGTATTGCGGATCCGGGTGCTCGACCAGATGGCAGAAATTTCCCGCGAACGTGTCCGTAGGCTCCGATACCCAGATCCACCGATCTCCTGCATGGCGCCTGCATAACAGGCCGGCGTGTCTGGATATCATGCAGATGGTCGAGCCAGGCTGAAGGGGTGATGCCGTCGGCTCTGGTGTTCTTCAAGTGAGTACCTGGACGGTCACGAGGCTCTGGTAGTCGCCGTCATATGCGGCGAAACAAACGCCCAGGACATTGCACAATCCTGTCGTGAGTTTGAAGTACGTTTGAACGAGGAAATTATGATGAAAGAATCCAGTTTTCGTATTATCAAACTCTTCGCAAAGTAGTCTCGCAAACTTGAGCACCCAAATCTGCCAGTCTCTCGAATATGCCTTGCAAACAACGACTTCCGGCCGCATAGGCTGAGTATGCATACCCATCACAACCGTTCTACACTGCGCTATCTCTCTGACTTTTGTAAACTGATCATTCGCAAGAGGTAATAGTGCTTCGTTCTAAGCATCTCCAGGCACTGGCTCCTCTGTTATCGCAGCTTGAATAGTTTGTCCAAGCGTGCAGTTGCGTGGCGGTACTGGAGCGAGGATTGTTTGCTAGCCGATGGGCTCATATTTGCCACATTTTGGCCACTTCCAGACCCTCGGCGAACGTACCGAGTTTACCGTCAATGGCGTACCCCTGAGCTTCCAGCGCCCGGCACTCCGAGTACAGATCCTTGAGGGGCACCGAGAAAACCTCGATGAACTCTCCGTCCTCCAACTGTGCCTTTGGCTTCTGGTTCGCGGGATCATTGAGATCGATCTTGACGTGGATGACGTAGTTGCACGAGCTTGAGGAAGCAGGGGCTGCGAATAGTTGTGTGTCAGTGCTGATACCTTCCTCCACATCAATGAAAGAGCTACCGAACTTACAGCTATGAAGAACTGGGCGCACACCGCCGCCGCGGTCCTGAATGACAGTGCCGGTATAGCCCGTCTCCTCCAGGAGCTCGCGCACGGCCGCCTGCTCGGGCGACTCGCCGGCGTCTACGAGCCCGGCGGGAAGCTCGATGACGATCTTGTCGACGGGCGGGCGAAACTGCTTCTCCAGAAGCAGTTCGGGTCCCGTGGCCTTCTCCAGGATGGCCACGATCTGGATGGCATCGACGGTACTGCCTTTGGGCTTCGTGGTGCGTCTGGTACCTTCCCACGATCTCTGGTTGCCCTTTTCGTCCTGGTATGTGATCCTTTGAGGTTGAGACGTGTCAGTTTTGGCTTTTCCCCGAGTTCCGCTAAAGAGCACTCGGCGATATGGTGGAGTGATAGTCAGTTGCTTACTTCTCAAGATTGATCCACTTCGCATCCTTGTTCTCCTACAGTCTCGGTCAGCACGAGACTCAGAGAACGCAGAAACCAAATAATCGTACGAGGGGCTCTCTGCCAATAACTCTGGCGTCTTTGGATGCCATGTTGTTTTCTTCTGTAGTGGTAATCGTGGTGTTTAGAAAGGTCGATTGGTGAGTGAATGAGGAGAATCAAGCACGTAGCGTTTGAGGCAGATGGATATATCAATGAGCAAACCAGCCCGTGTCGGGCCGGCGCCAGCTGCCCACACAAACGCTTGTGTTGACACACATTACAACGACTCCATAAGTCACTACGCCAGATTTGGGGGCGAACCAATCAAAGACTCCATGTATGGGCTATACTGTCCTAGTGTTTAGACTAGAATCATCTCTTGGCGATTCGACTGATCCCCTAACACCCTTTTTGCTAGTTGCCCATATATCCAAGTAGTCCCTACTCGTTTCTTGCGTCCGGGACCGTGGCCATCTGCACAGGCAACTACCAAACACTTGCACTGCATATCATCGTTACCATCTTCCTGAGTATCCTGCTTATCACTTTCTGTCTTTCTCTCAGAATTGTCTCGAACAACGGAAGACAAGACCAGGACACTCAGTTCCATCTCTTTCCACCTCCCTGACCACGCGACCTCTTCGTGGTCGAGCTCTACATCCACCAAATCCTCCTCATCGTTATCTTCATTATAAGGGGTACGCATTTGTGGATGTGGCATGAGGCCCACCTTCTGCCGCCGCAGGTCGTGGTCCGTATAATCAACCTTAGCGGGAAGGAGAGGAATCACCGGGCCACGAATGCGAAGCCAGGCGCTGTTTACCTCGCCATAGGGGTTGCCCGCGTTCTTCAGGTCGACCTCCCATTCCATGAGTTGCGCAATGGGCTTTAGCCAAGCGCCACCGCCAACGCCGTTGGCGGCAACACCAGAGTAACTGACCCAACTCCAGCTTGGACCGGCATCCTGAACGGGGACTCTTACGCGGCCCAAAGCCCGCCATGATATGCTTTGGATCAATGAGTCGCTCCAAAATCCTGCAACGTAACGACAACGCAGATGCTTCTCAAAGAGCTTGCTGAGGCCGCTGGTAGCTGGCAGCTTGTCGGAGGACTTCGTCAGGCTACGATTGCCAAACTTCCAAACAATCTCATCCCATAATGTCAGAATTTCGTTGCTGTTGCTGCTGTTGCTGCCGTTTGACTTGAGTAATGGAACTAGATCCCCAAACATACGTTTTTGGCGGCAGCCATCTTCCCCAATGATTCCGTGGTTGCACTCGAAGTACATCTGCCGGGCATTGTAGTGTAAGATGCGTTGGGACAGGACACGCTCCTGGAGGGCCCACCCCCTTGTCGAGAGAGGCTCCGACGGGAACCCGCCATGGTCCCAGTCCAGTTCATCGCTGGCAAACACCAACTCCACGTGCACGTTGCTCGCATATCCCGGGAGGTCGACTTCGCATGAGGGGCGCGGTGAGCGACGGTGAAAACAGCCTTCGGATGGCTTCCTGGCACGGTTTGCGGCAATGGTGAGACACGCATTGTGATACACGTCGTGCATACGAGCCGACTCTCGTGCCCAGTCATCCGCGTCGTCCTGGACAATGCAGAGACTGTCGATCCATATGTAACGAATTCCCAGATGCCTGACGATTTCAACAGCATCCGCAAAGGTTTTTGGAAGCTCAACCAAGGGGATGCCTGACTTCTTCCTTTGGATCGTTTGCTGGGTCGTAGCCAGGATCAGCTCTCCACCCCACTGCGATGATAATAAATCAGTAACTTGGAAAGCAACAAGGTACATGGTAATCTCCAAATAGCTCACACAATGAGATAGGCAGGCGTAGAACCCCGACTGCCCATTAGGCTCTATAAGCTTGACCATGTCGTTCAGCAACCCGATATCAAGAATTCGGGAGGGCAACACGGTCGGCTCTTTGGAGCACTCCTCGTGTTTCTCATGACACTCGGCCAGGAAGGACGCAGCCGTATTCAAGCTGTGTGTTGACCCCGAGTCCAAGTCTGGCGACTGCAGTTGCAGTTTGTCAAACGCCGGGTTTTCTGCAGCCCGTTAGTCCTGAGCCTTCTTCACAGGCGGGAAACTCGATGTGATACATACCCTTACCGACGCTGAATACTACGCCGGTCAATAGGCAGTCCCAATGTAGCCCAGGTTCTCTGGCGAAGACGATGAAGCCTGGACCACCACCAACGCGTCTTGTCAAGTATAGCATCTGCCCATACGGTACCGTATCATCGTATACGTCCTTGAATTCCGCGTAGAACGCGTCTCGCCGAGATTCTTCGAAATGGACCAGCCACTTCCGAAAGCCCTCATAGACGACGGCGCAAAGTGGACAGGAGCTTGACGATACAGCCAGAGCCTCCAGGTCCTGATGCCACGGGAACCCATGTGCGCCCTTTTGTGTATGGTCAATTGTGAGCGCTGGGCACTCATTTCGGCCGCCCTGTCGTGTCCAAGTCTTATACTTCGGAGGGCCAGGGAGTGACCCGAAAGGGATTGTGGAGCAAAGTGAACACACATTCATAATCATAGACTTCCAGTAACAGAGAACACCATAACACTAAAAGGGACATAATCATGGTAAACCGTAAGACATTTCGGCTGTGAATCTACTTTTATTTTACATATATGCTTACATGAAGGAGCTCGCTAGTGGCAGTGACGTCAGCTTATGTAGGCTGTGTTAACCATAATAGATTGCCACCTACCTGCAGCCCAAGGCTGGATTTAAGAAAATCAATTTGCCACTTGATGCTTGTAGAACCGATCTGAGCATCAGCGTTGGAGAATTCATGGGAACGTAATATCGGACCTTTTGTGGCGCTGCAAGATTGCCTGATGTTTGCCTAAGTCCTCTGGCAGTAAGAGTATCGCCCGGGGACACAAGTGTGTGTTGGCGATCAATGTTCGATTGGGCCAGACTGCTAGGTGGTGGGATACCCCGCATTGCAAGCAGTCACTGTAATATGCCAATGAAAGAGAACGGGAGCCTTGCTTTGGCCTAAGTGCAGCCGATGGGACAGCCGAAGCTGATGACTTGGAGAGAGTTGCAATCAAGACCACTTGATCAGGCATCAGGGGGCCACGCTAACCACATTTCATCACAGCTTTACTTAATTACTGACAACGACGAGGCCAATAGCAGGTTGGACTATTAATTACCAGTATCAAAAAAAGCACACTGAGTGGAATATGTACATATACTAATATAATCCCAACCCCTGGTTTCAGCGCTCCTCTGGAAGTGTGTCACGTCGAGGGACGAGGTCGAAGTCCCTTGTTCTTAGAATGTACGCCAGCGCCAGCGTCGCCACTGATATCCGACATACGGGCAGAGCGTGTTCGTCTTCTTCGTCCTCGACATCGGACGAGTCGTCCCCGCAGGATCTCGCACAAGACCCGAAGTCAGGACAGTTCCGTAGCGAGCTCTATTTCAAATAAGATCATAGATAGTGCTTTGAAATCGATTTATATGTGATTCGAAAATTTCCATGAGCTGTGGGCAGCACTAAATACTGTGTGCTCCTGCTGCATCCGCTTTCTCCATTCAATAGCCCAAGTTCCATCCCGCGACACCTCTCAGGCAGTCTTCTCGACCACGCAATCCTCCCAGACCTTATCGTTGGACTTCTTGGGCCACCAGTTCTCACGAACCAGCAGAGCCGACTTTCCGGCCGCACCAATGGTGCCTTTGAGAACGAAGGTGATGGATCCCTTTGCTGGCATGTCCACCGGCACCAACACCTCGCTCTGCTCGCAGTCAAACTGCAGGTACGTCTCCGCCGAACCCGCGGCACTGGGCTTCTGCACGGTACTGAGCTTGTACGTGCCCGTCACGCCGCCGCTGGTCTCGATCCCAAAGGTTCCATCGCCGTTGCCGGCGTCGTCGGTCCCCGCGATCTTGAAGTTGCTCTTGGCGAACAGCCCGTCCTTCGCGGACAGCGGGATGCTCACGTGGACCGAGGAGAAACGCTGGCTCTTGGTGGCGTCGTCGTTGGTTCCGGTGATGCGGACCTCCGTATTGGCAGAGCCGACTTTGACCGGGCCGCTCTGCGTCCATACTAGGCCATGATTGCCAGAGACAGGCCCGTCTATGGGTACAACGTTGCCGTCCTTGTCCTTGAACGGGTGATCTACTATCCATTGCTTCATGGCGTCGAGCTTAGGGTCCTCCGTAGTCCAGGCGCCTAGTTGACGTTAGCAATGCGGCGTGTTTTTCCATTCAACATTATTTACCTCCGGCATCCTTGGAGTCCAGAATCGCTAGATCACCGATCACCTTATCGTCCGTGTTGCAGCTGGCAAGCTCCTATTCGCCCAGTATTAGCTATGGGCGAGATACCTTGGAATGGTAAGAATTACCTCATCGAATTTGTCGACCAGCTTGTTAAGGTCTTTGAGGACTTCCTTGTCGATCTGTTCTTTGGTGATCTTCAGAGCCGGGTTCAGGTCGGGGTCGTTCTCCTCCTCCTGCTCCTTTTTCTTTTGCAACATGAAGTTCATGCTGGTGACGATACCTGCGGTCTTGGAGGTCCACAGCATCGATTGGTTGACAAGCAGTTGAATCTTCTTTGCTCCAAATCGCGACGAGCAGGTCTCGATGATGGCCCTAATCAGGAGTTATTAGCAAAAATGAGGTCTTCCCCCGTCCATCGCAGTGAGCGACCTACGCTTGGAGGGTTTCCTTTTCCTTCTCGCCCTCGACCAGGGTATAAATGAGCAGGGCCGCCTCGGCAATGACGCCTGCCCATTGCAGGAACTTCCCGGCCCTCTTGACCCAGCGAAGGCCGCTGGCGGTCTTTTCCGCGATGTCAACACCGCCCACGAGCTTCCGGGTCCAGTTGACCCGGATCAGCGTGGCGAAGCCTCGAATCATCTCAACCCCGTCCTGGACAGCGCCTGGTGGCATGGTTAGTATGGAAGAGCAAAAGAAAACTCCCCAGGCGAAGTTGCTTGCCTTTGAAGATCATGACCAGGCCTCGAAGAACACCCCAGACTCCGTGGATGAATGCGCTGAACTTGCAAGTGATAGCGACCAGCATCTTGGCTGTTTTTACCCGTGTCAGTCGTTTTCAACTATAGTTCCAAGATGCATCGAGACTTACGGATAACCTTGAGGCCCCAGCCCACTCCGGCGATGATACCTGTTGCCATCATGCCGTTCTTCAGGTGGGGGTTATGAATGATGAGGGTGTCGCAAATGTGCTGGTAGTTTGCCTTTTGAGCCGGGGTCAGAGCAGAAAGCCCGGCTGCAATGTACTGCTCTGCGGTAGGGTAGCCGGCCGCCTTGGCCACATTGTCGAAGACGGATTTCTCAATGGCCGTGAGCTTCTTGATCTGTTCTTCAGTGCTCTCAAAGGTCGACTGAATGGACGTCGTCTGTGTGATGAGTTGCTTGACGCGCGCCTCACGGTTCGGGTTATCTTTCTCACTGTCAGTATCATCGATTCTTCAAAGCCACGCACGCCGAATTTTGTTACCGGGATAGAAAGGGCCAGACATGGTGCCTTTTGTTCAACGTCTGATTTGGTCTGTGAGAAGGTCTTTGTGCAGTCAAAGTGATGTGGGGGATCGTAGTCTGGATGGGCAGATTGTTGTCTCGAAACGTCCTCGGGATCTCGCTATATATAGTTTTGATATGGAAATGAGACTGAGTACCAAAAGCATTCTATCACAGATTTGGCTCTAAGACCCATACGCTGGCACACGGTAACATGTCTGTCTGTAACTCTTTTTCGGGGTTTAGGTCCGTGCAAAGCGAGGTTTGGACATCTCTTCAGCTTGCGACTTGATCCAAGAAAATGACCATCACGCTCAGCAGTGACGCGCTGGTCCTTACTCATCCCAGCTGAATAGCTCTCAGCTCTGCAATATCATCTGATATCGTGCCGAAAGAGTAGCAAACGCTCGTTCCTTTTTCTTTTCTCCTCCTTTGCCTTTTTTCTCGTTGATTTCATTAGATTCTTCATCATTCCAACGAAGCTGCAGAGCGAGACCGTGCAGAATTTCAGCTATAGTGAGGTTTGTGGTTTTCCCTTGTTTGGATGCATGTGCATTCGCTATACATTTATCCAATCATATCCCGGCGATACGCATCTACATAGCGCGCCAGAAAGGTCTGGACCAATATGGCCTGGCCTGGGCCGCAAGGCACGGGGGTTGCCGGCAGATGGAGTGCATTAACGCCCCAAAAGCATACTCACTAGGCACAGTATTCGAGGTTGATTCGTGTGTGGTACTACTGAGAATGCCACAAGCATCTCACCGCCTACGCCAAAATCCGACAAGTTGGTTGGGCCTTTAGAACCACGGAAATGTCTGTGGCGTGAGAGTTTCCCAAAACGTGCATGGAGTATTGGCAGTGAACCGAAACGGAAGCAAGAAAAGAAAGAAGTGGAAGGGCTGAAGGGTGCATGGGCTGAAGGGTGCATGAGCTGAAGAGTGCATGAGCTGAAATGTGCATGGGCTGAATTGACTAGTCGTACATAGCCGCCACTGCCAAGGTGTTGCAGATTGAGGTTCTAGACTTGATGCTAATACCTCCCTGGGTAACGTTTTTGAGAGAAAACGCCTGTGTCCACTGTATGAGGGGGCACTCTAAGGGGAGAGGTAGCGTGGATGATCGAGAATACATTATGGGAGCTTGTACAAGTGTAGGAATCCAATGTACATTGAAATACAACCTGAATGTGGCGTTTGCTGAAGTCTATAATTGTTAGACCGACTGTTAAGGGGGCATTTGATCAGGACTCGAGCAAGAATCTCTCTAGAAACTTCCACTCATATCATTCCCAAGTCAATTGTTGTTGCAACATGGGAAACGACGTCAGCAAGCAGATCTCTGATGGTCTCGATGACTTTGCTCGAGGCGTAGAAGACGTCGGCAAACAGATCAGCGAAGGTGTGGGTGCAGTTGGACAAAGTATCGGTGATACTTTCTACTACGACAACCCCAATCGGAGAGACCGGGTCGAACAGCTGAGGAACGATATCAACACTTTCAAGGCAGAGTTTGACTCACTCAAGAAAAGAGCGTATGTACCAAGATCCGTCACAATCTGTGTACCACAACTTACCAAGCTCTCTCCATAGGGACGAAGTTGTCGCAGGGCTGCAACCCAAGGTTGACAAGTTACTGCGTGACAATGGCTTCGAAAGTGCCGATGACATGGACCGAAAGATGAAAGACAGATTGGATCCAGAAGCATTGAAGAAGTGGGAGGAATTCAAAAAGATGTTGGTCTTTGCTTCATCATCCGCCTGCTATTCACTAATCAACTGCAAAATACTTAGCCTCAACCGAGACATTGCCATAGAGAACATCATCTTCGCAGTGACCGGTATCCTGACTGTGGCGACTGGCGTCATCTCTGGGATACTCATTGTGTTTGGAGTCATCACTGCCGCGACTGGTGGTCTGGCTCTCGAGGCGCTCGGCGTCGCCGCCTTGGCTTTGGGAGCCGTGGTCGTCATCCTCGCCTTGGTCGACGCGTCGGAAGAGCGTGATGTAAGTGCTCAGCGAATTATACCAAACTGAAAGGTCCACCAAGACGCTAATACGGCGCAGAAACTCCGCGACGCCATCAATCAGCTCGCATTTGCACGTGTAGACGCCAGGCAAGGACTTGAGCAGATGAGGAGTTACTTTGCCTTCGTCGAGCAATTCGGTAAGGGTTCCAGTTCGACATGAATACTCGGGCTAACGATTCAAAGACTTGTTTGTCGACAATGAACTCATGGGACAGCACAGCGAGTGGTTCAATGACTTCTCTAACCATGGGTACGAAAAGTTGTTGGAACTGGCTGTCCGGCCGAAGATCGTCCAGGTACCACGTCACGATGCCGCATGAATGGATGTACGGATGTTGATATTTGCAGCTTCTCAAAGAATTGGACGACGTCCGTACCGGCGGAAGCTGGCGAGACGAGGACCCCGACGTCGGCCCGGTCCCAGCGGGCAAAGAGGATTCTGTGCAGAGATCGCTCGACAAGATAAGAGCCGAGAAGACATCCAAGGATGCGGGCCACCACGTGTCATTGCTGATGGCTACGAAGCCAGCGGTGCTGCCTGTGAATCAGGCATTCGATATGCGTACTGGTCGCGTGCGTAAGCCCTTTTGACTTATACTGGACCAAGGCTAATCTCTTGCAGCCGATCATCCAGTTCGTACACGACAAAAGCATGCCGGGCGAAATTGTACAGCCACAGGAGTTCCAGCTCACTTCGGTCCAAAGCAGAGTCGACTGCGAAGCCGAAGAAGTGCACACGGTAAGATTGGCTTCCATCCCTATCTGTTGTGTTGCAGGACATTAACCCTGAAACCTGATAGGGAGACAAATGGCTCATCCATGCCAATGTCACACAGCCGTACCCCGAAAAGATCAACGTCAAGGACGTCAAGTTCACCATGAACAATGTGACCAAAGGCAAGATCTTTACGGGCTGTCAATGGCAACTCCATGGCTATAGAACACTGTAATTACATGATCTTATGTTCGTCCAGCATATCGTGATAAGATGAAGCCTATACTTAATAGGATAGATATAGAATAAGAAACGACGGAGGAAATGTTATTTGGTTCCATGTGCTCTTTATTTCCTATTGTTGACACCTCATCACGGCCTCAATTAATTACCGCTGTCGGCGAAGAGGTGGTCTGTGGGTCAGGTCATTCACTTTTGGTATCGTGGAAATCCTGCTACGTGTAATATGCACATATGTATATCAATCAAAAACTGACCCCTGATTGCGGCGCTCCGCTGGAAGTGTGCCACGTCGAGGGACGAGGTCAGAGCCCCATGCCTCTTATAATACCATGACTCGATTAAGCATCTTGACCCTCTTTGTATGTTTTTATAAAATTGTCAACAGAGCTGTTATAACACGTGTGAGAGAGCCTATCCGCTGATTTTGAGCTGATCTTTGAGTGCCCAGTTCTGCAGCGTACCTGGCAAGCGTGTTAATAAAAGGGGCGAGATGCACGTTTCACAGACTAGAGAACCCTGATCGAAAGCGTGTTGAGCTGCATAAGACATATTTACTTAGCCCAGCACAAGATGAATGTCCTCCAAGTCATGGCTTTCCCAGCTCTCCTTTTGGATGCGCCCAACACCTTTCCGATAAGCCACCCCATCCACCCACTCAACCCAAAGAACACCATACCAGTCTCGAAACTGTGGAAATTCCACAACCTTGACATCATCCCTCTCTTCAATCATTCTTTGGATACAAATGGCGACAAGCTCGATAGTACGGCCCCAATCCTCGTCCTTATCCGGGAATTCGTCTGCGTGTTCATCAGACGGTACTTGGAGGTAGCCGCAGCATGCTCGGTCTTCCCCCAGGATAGATACTTGAGCCCCGGGAAGGTCAAAGTTGTATTCCTCACTGAAGCTCCTCTTAGCAGCAAACATTCCACGTTTCGTGTCACAGGATAAGAAAGGCCATTCCGGTAGTGGCATGCCTCTGCTCGAATTTCCACTGACGTCTTGAATAGGGAATGGGCCCCAGTAATGCTGGCAGGGCAGGCTCGGGTGCTTGTAGACATAGTCGCCCAGCACGTAGAACGGGTTTTCATCTTCTTCGTCTTCGCCTTGAAGAACATGCTTTAATAGATTAAATCTCTCCTTTGTCCATCCCTCCGTGAGAAGAGATTCTTGTTGGTTATTCTTGAAGAAGTCGCCATCATGATCCAGAAAGTTCGATCGAATCGCATACTTCGTGCTCGAACTCGGGGTTTCCTGGCTGTACCATTGCGTGATTCGAATTGTTATGGGGTTGAAACAACTCCAATACAACTCCCCACTGTACTCCTCATAAGAGTTCAGGTATCCCTTCCAGCCTAGCCAAGACCAAGAGGGCAACTTGGATCCTTGCAGAATTGCGTGAACTTTCCCCGAATGAATACGTCTTTGCATTGGGAAGACCATTACCGTCCACATTAGTGCGGAATCGAAGCACGTCTCTGCAAGGCCATAGATGAAGCCGCCGTCAAATGAGCGGCTTACTATTGCAAGCAAGCCGCTGATGCCTGCCAAGGCGTCTTCCGGGAAAGTGAGCTCCCTGCTGTTATACTCTTGAATCAGCAACGAAAGCTCCACAAAGTCTGGTTTTCCCGAAAGTATCCGCGGGAATTCAGTAGTGACGTCTCTCCCGTCAGGACCATGCATGTCCTCGTGATGTGTTTCAACCGAGCAGTCCCAGTGAAATTGGTTGTTGCCGATGATGAGCCGTCTTTTCGAGAGGTTATACTCCTGAAACGTCCAGGCCCGTGCAAAATAGGGGGTTGGGGTTGGTGCTGTGGCTGAATCCCGGGTTCTGTCGGATGACCACCTGGTCGCTTTCCCCCAGTGGGAACTTGGTTTGCGAAAGCCCCCGTGGCCGGGAGACTCCCTTCAGCCCTGGTATCCCGTGGTTCGCATCTCCATCCGTGGCAACGATAGTAAGCTTGGCAGAGGCGTAAATGGTCCCCATTATTTGCAGCTGCGCCCTCGTCTGTTCTCCGTTGTCTTGGACAATGCACAATGCATCGACCCATAGATATCGTTCCCCAGAAGGCGGGTCAGCCCGATGGCGTGTGTAACTGTTGGCGAGACACGCTTAGCGAACCGAGCCTGCAATAAAGCTCCTGGCAATTGAAGCGTATCCAGGAGGCTAAGCTCGTTTTGTAAATGTGCCGCCCCGTCCCCCCATCGGTAGCTCAGCGCGACGTACTCCTGGATGCCATGCCCGGCGACTATGCAGTGGTCGGTGGTATCAATGAGCCATGCTGGTGAGGAGGTCTGGGTAAGATTAAACGGGTTGTCACAGCTGTCTCGGTGCTCCGTCAAGCATTCGCACATCCATTCTCGCAGCAGGTCTAGATCAACCCAATCTGGATCAAGGACACGTCCAAGTCTAGGTGTTCGTAGGTTGCGTGACGACTCGAGCAAGAGCAGCGGGTGAGTTTGGTACAGATTCCGGCGTGCATTGTTACCTGCCACAACAAGTTGTGCACTGGCTTGGCCACTATAACTTATAATATAGAGTTCGGTTTGTGGATCTGGTAGTGTCTCAGCAAATAAGAGATTGGGGAAAACAAAGCCTATTAGAGAGTCGTGGGCCCGGCAAGAGTTCCTGAAAATATCTTCCATTGTTCCAAAATAGTGATTAAAATAATCATCAGGATAATCCCTCTTTCGGATAAGTGCTGTTATGATATCCCGACAGACACTGCAAGGCGGTAGAGAGCTGCTGAGCTCAGACTGGGCTGAGGGGCTCAGCATATCCATATTCATTTTTATCTTGGAAGAGATAAAAGAAGAAAGAGGAGTGGAAATGTGATGATGGGGGAGAGGGACGCACTAAGCATTTATCGGCGACAGATCTCATCCACATACAGGCCCGATTGGTCCAAAGGGGCAGTGTACATGTCAGGCGAATGTAGACGTATGCCCAGAAACCCCGCTTTGTACGACACAGCTGAGGTCAGGCCTCGGTCAGAAGGCCTGGAAACGTTAGAAATTGACGTATTCCCATTACTACGCGGGCTTTACTCAAGGAATGCACTCAACCCAGGCAGATCCCGAGGTATGAATGGTATGAATAAGGTGATGAATCTCATTATGTGGCGATCCTGACCAGGACCAGTGGCTTCCCGCTCTGCACAATGTCGTTGGGTGAAACCAGCACCTTCTCGACCTTGGCTCCGACAAGTCGGTCATCCGCCCCGACGTTGATCTCCATCTTCATGGCCTCGAGGATAGCGACGACCTGCCCCTTCTGTATGATTTGGCCCTCTTGCGCCAGCACCTTCCACACATTCGCGTTGACCGGTGCTTCGATCACCTCGATTTTCGGATCTGTTATTTGTTAGAAATTTGCTGGTCAGCTTTTCTTTTTCTGCTTCAGCTGCACTCAGCTCAGGAGGCCGACCCTGGTTATTGGGGGCACTCACCATTCAGGAGCGCCTCGATGTTGTCCACGGAAATGCCCTTGGCCTTTTTCTCCTCGTCCCACTTTGCGAGCAGTTCTTTCTCGAGCCGCACCATCTTATCCTGACACTCCTTTTGCCGCCTCTTCACAACAGCGACCTCGTCCCGCGTGCTCTCCAGAAGCTTATTGTGCGCCGCCATATCAAACGTCGCGTCTTCCTCGACCTTGAACTTGTACCTTCCGGACTTGAACAGCGCCATCTGCCGATCGTACTCACGCTCGTCGACCTCCTCAAAGGTAATAACATCCATATCCTCAAACTTCCAGGGCCGCTCCTGGGAGAACCCCTCTTTATACCCCAACGTATCGACCCCCGGAATCGTCAGCCCAGCCATCATGTAACCCCCCGGCGACTCGACCGGGTAAATAGCAAGACAAGACCCGCCCCAAGACACCGTACCCTCCGGCGTCCACGTCCGGCTCGGATTCATCTTGGGCGCGTTGAGCCGGTGCCGCGGGTCCGCGGGCAGGCACTCGGGCAGCGCCATGAAGAAGCCGACGCCCACGCAGACGAACTCGGCCTCGAGCCAGAGCCTCCGGAACTCGGCCGCGCTGAGCCCGTTGTTCGCCGCCACGAAGTCGAACGTGTCGGGCAGGTAGCTCGCGTACGGCCGCTGGTTCGCCATGTACCGCTCCGTGCACTCGGCGAGCTTGGGGTGCGTGAAGGTCAGGGGCAGGGTGAAGCGGCGGCTCGGTACGCAAGCGGAGCGGAGGTCGCCTAGGTCGGATTCGAGGGAGATGAGGTAGTCGAGGAGCTGGGCGCGTGGTATCGCGAGGCCGTTGTAGTAGATCATCATGGAGTTGCCGATACAGACTGTATTGTAGATACCCTGGCCCGTCGCGGAGAAGCGGATCGTGCCGGTGCCAGCTTCGAGCTTGCGCTTGAGCGCCGTGGTCCGGCACTTGTGGTTGATGTCGAAGCTGCCGTGGCCGTAGTCCACGAGCAGGTAGTCATCCCCACCCTGGCGGTAAGATACGCGCGGGCGAGTTTCCGTCTCTTCAAGTAGCATTAAGAGGGCTGGCTCGGGCTCGGTATTTGTAGGAGTACTCGGATTTTGTGACTTGTCATTGTCGAAGGGATTGACAACGGCGCTCAAGACATTACCACTTGGGCCTTCATTCGAAACAGAAAGATACTTCGCTACAGCCGAGATGTAGTCCTCCTGTACTCTGCGTGCCCGAAGTGCCTCGTCGAGAGTCACCGGGCGAAACTTGACTTTGTCCCCAGATCGGAGCTGCCCGATCTTCCAATAGTCCGCCTTCACGACAGTGAACGGACAAACGAACCCGCCAAAGTCCGGACAGTCATTTGGAAGTAGAACCGGCTCGTCTCCCGTGAAGTTGATACCGCCCATTGGGTACCCATACTCAATAACATTGCTCGGGTGGGCGCCTCCGTCGCCGCCATCTGCCCTTGCCCATTTCGGCCGGGGCCCGATCAACCGTATACCGCCGCGGGCTGCGTTATGCGATATCTCCCAGGTGGTGCTGTAGAACATGTCGATATCTTCTTTAGTCAGGTAGTCTTCACAGTACGGCCCGTGCATGACCTGGAGTTCCCAGCAATCATGGGAATAGTTGGGCAGTGGATCCTTCGATACAGAGGCCGAGTCCGTTCCTACAAGCTCGGGAGGCAGTTTATCGACGAGTTTCAAGAGATCTCCGGCGCGGATGGGCCGCCCCTGGTAGCCACCGACCAAGGTCATGGGCACCGTCGCCTTGGACCCAAACCACTCCGCCACGTTGAGGAACCCGCCGTACACGGCCAAGTACGCCCTACACCCAGCCCCCGACAGCGTCTTCCCAATAGACAGTCGCTGTCCAGCCGATATCCTGACTCGGGTCCACATGGGAAAGGCGGTGGCGTCGCCGTCCAACGTCACCGACATGGCCGCGCCCGTGAGCGCCACGACGGCATCGCCCAAGAACAGCAGATCAGGGCCGCTCAGGGTTATTTCGAGGCCATCTGTTCCGAGGGGATTGCCAACCAGGGCGTTGGCTAGCTGGAACGCGACGGGGCCCATTGGGCCTCCGTGGCCGAAGCCCTTTCCGATGGTCGGGCGGCCCGGGTAGTCTTGGACGAGAGTGTACGCCCCGCCAGCTAACACGTCTATCGCGGGCGGGCGGAAGTTGAAAGTCGAAAGGAATTGCGTTATGGTGTCGCCCGCCTGGAACTTTGGGTCATGCAGGATTGCTTGCAGGAAATCCAAGTTGGTAGGGGGACCGCATATGTCGGTCTTGGATAGCACTTCTTGAAGCCCTGTCAAGGCTTCGGCTCTTGTTGGGCCATTGTGAATGACTTTAGCTAGCAATGGGTCTTTGATTGCACGTCATGTTAGTACTTAACAGTACCACAAGGCAAGAAGGGATTCCCGACTGTTCGGAGTAGTGGTTGACTAGAGGTTGAAAGACTTACCGTAATGAGGACAGACTGTAATACCAGCACGCACCCATGTATCCAGTCGTGTTTCTGGAAGCTGGTGCCAGTCCACTTTCTGTAGCAGACCCGGCGACGGTGCATACCCTTTGGCCGGGTTTTCGGCGTACACCCGGACTTCAATAGCATGACCCTTCGGCTCTTTTCCCGCCTCCACCAGTCGGTCCATCTCGTCGGACGAAAGCCCCTCTTGCCCACCAAGCACCGCATCCGCCTGCCGCAGCATCAAGGCGACAAGATCGACTCCGTACACCATTTCGGTCACACCGTGCTCCACCTGCAACCGGGTGTTCATCTCCAAGAAGAAGAAATCCCCCGTCTCGTCATCGACCAGAAACTCCAGCGTGCCCGCGCTGGCATACTGCACGGACTCCGCCAACGCAACGGCAGCTGCCGCAAGGTTTCGCCTTAACTCCGGCTTCTTCTGTGCCACGAACGGGCTCGGACACTCCTCAATGACCTTCTGATGACGCCGCTGAATACTACACTCCCGCTCTCCGAGCGCCGCCACCCGGCCGCGGCCGTCACCGAAGACCTGCACCTCGATATGGTGCGCGGTAGGGTAATACTTCTCGAGAAAAACGCCCGAGTCACGGAACAGCGCCTCTCCGCGCGCCTGCACCGATTCGAACGCGGCCCGGAGCTCGGACTCATCCGCGCAGGTCTGCAAGCCCATGCCGCCCCCGCCCGCGGTGGACTTGAGCATGACCGGGTATCCCCGGGAAGCTCCTCGGCCACGATCCGACACGCATCGTCGGCGGTCCCCAGAAGCCCCTCGCTCCCAGGGACGACCGGGACGCCCGCTGCTTTCGCTAGCGCCCGCGCGGTGTGTTTCAGGCCGAACTGCTCGATGCTCTCCGGTCTCGGTCCGACAAAGTGCAGGCCCGCGGCCGCGACGGCGCGCGCGAACCCGGCGTTCTCGGACAGGAACCCGTAGCCTGGGACGATAGCCTGGGCACTTGATGTGATTGCGACCCGGAGGATCTGGTCTCCGTCCAGGTACGCGTGGGCGGCGGGTCCGTCCAGCAGGTGCGCCTCGTCTGCGTCGGCGACGTGCTGTGACGCGGAGTCGGGTTCTGTATAGATGGCGACGGTGCGGAGGCCGAGGTGCTTGGCGGTCTTGATGATGCGGACGGCGATTTCGCCTCTGTTGGCGATGAGGATGGTTTTTAGACGATCCATCTTCTGTGTTTGGGTGGTATGTGATAATAATTAGTTAGCGATGTCTCATCGAAGGCGCTGGAACCGCCGCATCAGAGCAGGCAGATTGCCGGCTATAGATAAGCAATTCATCAAGCTCGTTGGCGATGCGTGATCAGCTGCAATGCATATCTCTGTACATGTCGTTTCGGTGTAACGGCATTTGCGGGGGATCTGCAGAGGATCGGCATTGGGATAGGATGCTTGTCCCTGCGAGATAACTGAAATATTGGGGTAGAAGATAAGATGATCCCGCATAAGGCCCGCACATACGCCGAGATAGGCAGCTGCACGCGTAATAAGGTTCAAGTTGGAGTAAACAAACCAGGTCAAGTGAGCTGGCGACTGACGACATGCCGCATTGGGCCAAGATGAATTGGAGACATCCCCAGATTTATCTCCAAGTGTCCCCTAAGTGCCCCGGGCTCTGGATTACGGCGAGGTAGCGTAACCCTATTCCGACCTCCTCAAGTGACCCGGGTCCGAGGAAAGCCAAACCTGACTCCTGACCACCCTTTTTTTAGTATTTTCTCGCGCGTCCAATACACGCTTGTCCACGATGCCGCCACGCAAAGCCTACATCAATGTCGACCTAGGAGAGGGGTACGGTAATTACAGCTGCGGCCCGGATGAGCTGCTCATCCCCATGATCGACCACGCCAACGTGGCCTGTGGTTTCCAGTACGTCCCGAAGCCGTCCAATGTGACATATTCACCCTCTACGTCAAACCCCCGGAACTAAAACACAATGAAACAGCGCCGGCGACCCCCTTCACATGCAGCAAGCCGTTCGCCAGTGCAAAGAGCGCGGCATCAAAATTGGCGCCCACCCGGGCCTACCCGACGTGCAGGGCTTTGGCCGACGCGAAATGAAGCTCAGCCCCGAAGAGCACACGGCTAACGTGATCTACCAAGTCGGTGCGCTGCGGGGCTTTCTCGACGCCGAGGGCGTGGAGCTGCACCACGTGAAGCCGCACGGGATTCTGTACGGGATGATGTGCCGGGACGCCGAGGTGTGCCGGGCCATATACGCGGGGGTTCCGCGCGGGATCAAAGTCTTCGGGCTCGCGGGGACGTCTCAGGAAACGGTAGCACTGGAGATGGGGCTGGATTTTGTGGCGGAGCTTTACGGGGATGTGAAGTATGACGACGAGGGGCGGTTGGTTATTGATCGAGTCAAGAAGCCGTGGAAGGCGGAGGATGTGAAGCGGCATGTGCGGCAGCAGTTGCAGGACTCGGCTGTCACGTCGGTTTCGGGCAAGGTGGTGCCGCTGCCTACTAAGGACTATGCCATTTCGGTCTGCTGTCACTCCGACTCGCCTGGGTGCGTCGAGATCGTGACGGCTACGAGGGAGGTGGTTGATGAGTATAATAAAGCCAACGGCTTCTAGTTAACAGTTCACTCGCTTGGCGTTCTGCAGCTCCAAGGCAAATGGCCCGAGTCATGATAGTAAATCGGACGCATTGCTCATGGACTACAATAGTCAAGATTGAGATAGACATTGGCTTCTGGTTCTTACAATGGTTACAGGGGGGTATTCGGACATATGTGCGTTTGGTAGTAAAACCCGAGGTACTTGTTCGAAAAACTGAGCTTTGGTGACCCGTGTAAGTGGTGGCGCGCGATAGGCCGCAGCAAAGACATGGCGGAAGATGATGTGTCGAAGGCAGACCTAGATATCGCCGAGGACAAGGACCGCGACACAGAGTGGGACTCAAAACAGCAAAGATTCCAATTCAAGAATCGCATCACAGATGAGATTCGTCCAGCTTGCCCTGAAGCCGAGGGTAATACTACAAAAACAGCCACTGGGACCCCTACGGACCCGCGCTATTCAAAACCTTCCGGAAGGGCAGCCGACCGCTGGTCGAGGCCCTATACCCGAAGACAACCGATCTCGCCGCCCGTACCCTCTCTGGAATTAACGGCGGAGAAAGGTGATGCGGTCTCTCGGTCTAGGCATTAATCATGAGTGCTGAACGCCTGAAAGAAACCAGATATACGGTGCATTGGTTTTGATATGTACTAGCGTGTCACCTGCTTCCCATAGTGGCTCTTTGTTTGATTACCGCGTACTAGGACATGCAGATGATAGGCAAATTGAGCTACCTTGCAGCCCGCAAAAGCAACGAGTGCCATTTCAGGTTTGAACTCCCATCACCCCTTCTGGAAGCTAGCACTGTAAAAGCCCACCTACTTAACCAGCTGGCGCACCGTTACCCGCAAGCCCTTGGAGTCCTCCGGCATGACGGGGACGACCGTGTCACTCGTAATCACCAAATCCGCTGCCGAGGTCTCAAACAGCTCCAACGCACCGACGTCGTCCTTGCCCCGGACCTCGGCGCTCCCGTACACCCGGAACAGCGCCGCGAGCGTGAGGTAGAGCTCCGCGTACGCGAGGTTGATCCCGAGGCACGCCCGCCCGCCCTTGCCGAACGAGACGAGGTACCGGTCGAGACGCGGGTTCTCGACCCAGCGCTCGGGCCGGAAGGCGTGCGAGTCCGCGAAGACGCGCTCGTCGTGGTGCACCAGGTTGCTGGTCATGCTGAGGGGCGTCCCCGGCGGGATGCGCCACTCGCGCCCGCCGGCGTGGTACACGAGCGTCTCATCCGGGCAGATGCGGTGGAGTCGGTGCGAGATGGCGTGGCTGAGGCGAACGCCCTCTTGGACTACGCCCGTCAGATAGGGCAGGCGCTCGAGCGCGGCCAGACTGAGCGGCTGCGCCGGGTCCGGAATGGCGGTCTCGAGCTCGGCCTTCAGCTGGGACAGGATGGCGGGCGAGGCGAGGGTGAAGTAGGTCGACACGCCCAGCGCCCAGGCCGTCGTGATGGTGCCCGCGGCCACGACGACCTCGCCCTCCTGCCAGAGGCGGTCGCTCGACTTGTCGTAGTCGGACAGCTTGCTGTTGAGGATCTCGTGGAAGATGGTGCGCTGCGTCTTCTCGTACGAGTGCGTCTGGTGCGCATGCTGGATCTCGGCGACCTGCCGCTTGACGTTGGTCTGGAGCTGGGAGTAGGCGCCCATTGCGGGGCTCAGTCGGAGCAGCCAGGAGACCGGCAGTTTTCGAAGCATGTCCATTAACCATGGGAAATGCTTCAGCACATGGCCGGATTTGCCACCCTGCAGCATGGCGTCTCGGAAGGAGGGATCAAAGTCTGGTGCCTGGAGACGATCCTCGCTTCTTCCAAAGGCGTAGTACTCGACGATATCTACTTACAAGTCAGTCCCCAATAAACTCGTGAGTATGTCCAAAAGGAGTGTCTTACCGTTTGTCAACGCGGCATAAGCATCGTCCAGCTTCATGGTGGCCCCGCTCGTGGCGAACTCCTGGAGACGTCCGAGCAAAACGGCCATGTTCCGGTCAACAAGCGGCTGTAGGGCCCGCACGCTCTGTTTCGAGAAGTACGGCGACAGTGCCGCCCTACGCACGCGGTGCTCATCGTGTCCTAGAGTGCCAATCAGGCTCTCGTCGACACCGAAGGATCGGGTGATCCAATCCCACTTGTCACGCTTGCGTCCGCTACCGGCATAAATCGTGTCATAGAAGTCCGGGTCTACAATATGGATCTCATCCGGGTTGATGCGGATGATAGGGCCTTGAAAATGCGTCAGTCGATATAACAGCTCATCGGATTTCCAGACGGGGCCCCCATTTACCATATTGCTTGTGCAACCGACCGATTTTGAACGTATACTCTGGCTCGGCAACCACATCGTACCAGAATTCATACCAGTACGTCCATGCCGCAAGCTTCGGGCCTGGGAAATGCGCAATTGGACTTAAATAAAGACGGTAGACGGTGAGATACAACAGATAGATGATGAGGAATGCGATAAGGGATACCAGCGTCACCGACTGGCCGAGTATCTCGACAGGCGCGATGGATGTCGACATGTTGGGCATGATTGTGGGAAGGGATGGATGGACGAGGACCAAGAAGATCGGGGAGCTTGCGACGGGGTCTGGCACCCTACCATCAGTACAGCTAACCACGTCGTACCCCGGCTCGTTGTCGGTAGAAATACATGTATGTATATGTATAGTCTATCTAGACACACCTATCGGTGCGGGACACCAAACACCAAAATCCGTCCTCGAGGTAGATACTAGCTGCAACCGCTGCCTGTCTTTGATAGGGGGTGGTGGGTCCATTTCTATCATTGAACTCGGGTCCATAATCCAAGATCTTGGCCGGGTCTTATCGCATGGCATCACGGTGAGCACGCAGGTGGTCAGCACAACCAGGCCCGGAGTCTGACATCAGCGGTACTTTGAGGTCAGCTACACGAAACGGGCAGGGACGCGTCAGTAGTTCCGCGCGCACTAAGATTATGGATTCCCATAATTGCATGTGATACGTCACATACCTCCTTACACGGCATCTCAGGTATCTACCTCGCTTACTATAGCGTGCACTGTACTCCCCCCTTTCCAGGAGTTGCACGTTAGGTTGACATCTTGGCTGAATTGATGTAGATACTTGAATTAGACGGGAGGGAGTTTGAAACAGTCCCCCATGAGTACCTCAAAGGCAAAAGTCTCAGGGCAATAAAGCAGTTTCAAACAAATTGCTGTTGCTATACCTGGTTTTGAAAGTAAACCTCCAGCCATGGAGACGTTGTCGTACCAGTCCAAGCTTGTCCCCGCCGACGAAGCCAGTCGGACGGGTTGCTTCACCACGCTTCCCGTCCGCATTCATCCCCGAGACGATCTCGCGGATGCAGCAAGCCGCCGGTTTGTGAAAGACTGGGCGAGGGAAATTGGAGACGGCCGGGAAAAGAAGACGCATTTCTCTTTCTCGCCAGTGGGCAACTGGTCTTCTCTAATCTATCCGGAGGCGATCCCGGAGCGGTTGGGCGTTCTGGCCTACCTCTCTGATTTGGGCCTGATCCATGACGGTACATTTGCCCATTGCTTTGGTTCCCGTTCCATGAACGTTTTCTAACCGTCGTGCACAGATAAGGGCGAGGGCCTCAGCATTGACGAGGCCAAGGCCGAGAACGATGAGCTTCATGCGGCACTGGATCCGGACGATGAGCGAAGCTTGTCCCCGGACTCCCGCGCAATGAAAACCAAGAAGCTCGTTTCGCAGTGCATCCTCGAATGTGTCAAGCTCGACCATGAACTCGGTCTTAACATGCTCGCCGCCTTCCGCGACGTCTGGCTGGCGATAAGCGAAAAGAATAGCGACAAGGAGGCGCATACCATCGAAGAATATTTGCAATACCGCAGTGAAAATGGTGGGATGCTGTAAGCAGACTGAGCTTCTCCCTTGGGTCCCGAGGCTAACCAAGTAATAGCGTCTTCTGGCCGATGCTCCAGTTCAGTCTCGCGACATCCCTCTCCGAGGCAGACCATACGCTCGTGCAGCCTATTATCGACGCAGCCACTGAAGGTCTGCTGTTAGCCAACGACTATTTCAGCTGGGAGCGTGAATGCAGAGAGCTGAAGTCCGGGCGCTCCCAAAGGATTGTAAGCGCCGTTGAATTGTTCATCAGAACGCAAGGGCTTTCAACCGAAGCCGCCAAAGACGAAGTCAAACGCAGGATCATCAAGTCGGAGCGCGACTTCTGCCAACGCCGTGATGAACTCTACATGGCCCAGCCAGACATCCCTGTGAAACTGAGAAGGTGGATTGACTGCGCTGGCCTGGCTGTCTCGGGAAATCATTACTGGTGCTCCGCTTGTCCAAGGCAGAATGCGTGGAAGAACGAGACGCTTGCCAACCGCGTCAACAGTAGTGCTATCAACGGCATCAAAGCCCACAAAACCACCAATGGCACTTTGGCCAACGGGAGCAATACCGTCAATGCGACCAACGGCAACGGAACCAAGAGGGGATTTACGCCCAGCGCAGAAGACGAAACACCCACAAAGAAGCGAAAGGAGTCAGGTTCCAACGGTTCTAAGCGTAGCGATTGTGACAGTTTTGACTGCTACGAAGTTTCCAGTTATCCTTTATATGAGCCTTCCAACCTTGCCCTGGATGCGCCCGCAGACTACATCTCTAACATGCCGTCCAAAGGCGTTCGAGGCGCTCTGATTGACGCCCTCAACACCTGGCTCCACGCCCCTCCGGCCGCGATTAAGAACATCACCTCTGTAGTCAACACACTGCACAACGCGTCCCTCATCCTCGACGATCTCCAGGATAACTCACCGCTACGCCGGGGCTTGCCGGCCGCTCACGTCATCTTCGGGCCGGCCCAGTCCATCAACAGCGCCACCTTCATGTTCGTCCGCGCCGTAGGCCAAGTCGCGCACGGCCTCAGCCCGGCCGCCCTGACAGCCGTACTCGAGGAGCTCGAGGGCCTCTACCTAGGCCAGAGCTGGGACCTGTACTGGAAGCACAACCTGGTCTGCCCCAGCGAGGCCGAGTACGTCAACATGGTCGACCACAAGACGGGCGGCATGTTCCGGATGCTGCTGCGCATGCTGCAGGCCGAGAGCAGCAGCAGCGCCGCCACCAGGGCGGAGAAGACGACACAAAGCACACCGCCGATGACGCCGCCGTCGCACCTGAACTTTGAGCGCCTCACGCTGCTCTTCGGCCGCTTCTTCCAGATCCGCGACGACTACATGAACTTCGGCGACTACGCCGCGCAAAAGGGCCTCTGCGAGGACCTCGACGAGGGCAAGTTCTCGTACCCCGTCGTCTACTGCCTGGCGCACCACCCGGAGTACCGGGGCCACATCCTGGGCGTGTTCCGGCAGCGGCCGACGTCGGCCACGAGCACCGGGTCGCCGCTGTCCAAGGAGTGCAAGGCGCACCTCACAGCCTGCTTGAAGAAGTGCGGGGCCTTTGACAAGACGCTGGACTGCTTGCGGGACTTGGAGCGCGAGCTCGAGCGGGAGATTGAGCGGCTGGAGCGGGCGGCCGGGGAGGCGAATCCGATGCTCAGGCTGTGTCTTGCGAAGCTCAGCGTTCAGGGGATTGCTAGGGTGGAATAGGCGAGGAGGTGTTATTGGTGCGGCTTGATCCCTAGTATGATAGCTATTGAACTTGGTGGTGTGGGTGGATGCATGCTTTTCCTAGTCCGCTGCCCGGGCTGTCCAATCAGGGGCCAACATTTTGTAAACCCATGTCCAAAGAAACCATTATACGTGTAATCAATACTCCTTGGGTCTGTCAGATTACGTGCAACCCCTCCACGTCGGCCCACCGCCAAGTCCAAAGCCAAAGGTTTGCTGGTTAATGATCCTTCATGGGTTTTTGGAGTGTAAGCGAGAGAGGATTGGTTGGTTCTATGCCGGTGGAGGGCATTGTCTTATCTGGCGAAACCACTTCAGGGACCCCGCAACCACGGCTCTCACATCAGCACGGCATCTGCGGCCAAGGCCAATAGTCTCACTGCCGATCACCCGAGTGCCTGGGCGCCGGGGCCTACACGGAGGCCGCAGGATCGCACTCGGGTCCCACGTATGCGGTCAGCAACTCCGGGCCAGGCTTACGTGGGCGTAATCCAAGTCTACAGGAGTGGGATGTTTTCTTATGGCGAACATACCTGGCCCGAAGCATCCTTTTCACATGTGAATCTCAGTTGTTGGCCCGGAGGATAAACAAACCGATTTGGCTTTGTCGTGGTTCACGCGGGTGAGTTATTACGCTACACCGTAGTAACCATGCCCCAGAGGTGACTGTCAAACGCCATTATTGTGTTTGTGTCATTGTATTATCCAAATCGAAATGCGCCAATCACTGCACCTGAGCTGGGTCAGTGTCCTCTGTGCTTCCATCGAAGGAAGCAAGGCCCTGAAGGCAGACTATAGCGCATGCCAAAGCGCAGTACGTATCACCGTGATGAATCTCCGACGCAAAGAAGGGTGTCGTCTAACATTCGTAGTGTACCACTCTATCTAGCCAAGGGCTATCCGTGACACCACTTGGCAGCTATGTTGCTCCCTTCCAGCAGGAGTCTCTCCGCGTCTGGGAGGGCGATGGCAAACCACTCTTCTGGGCGCAGCAGCAGCAATCGGCCCAGCCGGCCTGCCTTGTCTACGCCCGGTCCGCGGACGAGATCGCCACCTTGATCGGGACGGCGCGGTCCACCGGGTGCCCCTTCGCCGTGCGTGGCGGCGGGCACTCCGACATCCCGGGCGCGAGCAATATCGACGGTGGCATCACGGTGAATATGGCCGGTCTGAGCGGCGTCGTGGTGGACGAGGCCGCCGGCGTGGCCCGGGTGGGCGCCGGCGCCAAGTGGGGAGACGTATTCACAGAGCTCGAGAAGACGAACCGGACAGTCGTGGGTGGCCGGCTGAGGGATGTGGGTGTAGGCGGACTACTGTTGGGCGGTGGGCTGAGCCACTTCTCTGGTATGCACGGCTGGGCCTGCGACAACGTCCGCAACTACGAGGTAGATAAATGCCATTTGCGTGGCGCCATACTGTGGTTGTGTGTGCTAACGTCTGAGTATATCACAGGTGGTACTTGCCAACGGCAGCGTCATCGACGTTTCCCAATCAACTCATCCGGACCTCTACCGCGCGCTGCGGGGCGGCGGGAACAACTTCGGCGTCGTTACACGTTTTGATCTCGATCTGTTTACACAAGGTCCGATTTGGGGCGGCCTTCACGTCTGGCCACTGTTGCCGTCTGTCACATCCGCCGTCACGACAGGGTTTGTCAAGTTTGCTCACGAGGCACCGTCCGACCCACACGTGTCACTCTTTGCAGGCCTGGGATACATGCAAGGCAATTTCGCTTGGGCCGTGGGACAGTACGACACTCTCGGTCGACAGGAGCCCCCGATCTTTGCCCAGTTTCGGGACGATGCCGATGTCTACGGTGCCAGCAAGATTGTCAGCACCGCTCGGGTGACGTCGCTAACGGATCTTGCCAACGAGCTCAACCAGTCCGAGCCGCCAGGACGGCGTAGCAGGTTTACGACGGCGACCTTCAAGGTCGACCAGGATCTTTTACAGCAGATGGTCGGCTTTTACGTGGAGCAGGTCAAGAAGGCGATGGAGGCCGGTCTAGATAAAGATGAAGGATTTGCTCCGATGCTGGGGATTCAACCACTGACACGAAACATTCTCAAAGAACAAGCAAAACGTGGAGGGAATGTCTTGGGCCTCAGCGAGGAGGACGGTCCACTAATGAGTGAGTGATTCCTTCTCCCATCATGATTGTACTCTTACTAACAGAATCTTCCGTCATAGTCTGTTCTTTTGGATGGGAGTGGTCTCAGGAATCGGATGACGGGAGCGTCATTGCCGGGATTAAGGCTGTGCTCGAGCAATCAGTAGCAGCCGCCAAGGAGAGAGGGCTTTATCACCCCTTCAAGTACATGAACTACGCCGCCGAAGACCAGAATCCTATTGCGAGCTATGGAGCAGATAACGTCGAGTTCCTGAAGAAGGTTCAGAACATGTACGACGCCGATGGACTGTTTACGAAGCTTGTCCCTGGGTGGTTCAAGGTCACGTAGCTAGGACCCCTTAGCCTCCAAATGTGTTAAATAATAAAACCAAGACGAGTACACGTGAAAGCGCCCAGGCCACATGAATAGCTCCGGAGAACATGACTTCATGGTGATACGCAGTAGCACTGGGCAAATGTGCAAACTCTTCGTCTCACGGGAGATGACGTGGTAAATACTGTGGTCTAGGCCCTGTGCGTCAACAAACCAATTCGTCTAGATACACGGTATTGTGTCGACGTCAGGAGTTTGAATATACTTTTTCCAAGTTTGGTAAAGACGCGTATTTCTGTGTCAGAGCTAATGCACCCGGGATGACAAACTGGCGAGTGAAGAAAGGTGGACTCGATGTAGCGTCCAGGCCATCTGCGGTCATGCTTGGAAGGATTCTAGGCGCCCGGCATACTGGGTGGGTGCGGGTGGCGGATTACGATGACGACAGATAACAACATGGGTGTAAGACATGACTGCATGACAAACATCGGCTATGGGGTTTTGTGCGCCCGACTTCCCCCGCAGTACGTTAGCACAGGTACGAGACCCGACTTCAGCTGGGGGACAACGGACACCGGTTAAGCACTATCGGGGATCGTCAGGACTATCGCATTCCTTCGGAACCAAACCGGAAGCGCTGTGTGGCATAATACTTGCCTTGCTCACGTCAGATCACTTGGCCGCGATAAGGGGTTCAACATTGTGCTGTATGCATGCATGTCGTCCTGTACTGTACTTTCAGCTCCACGGAAAGCTTTCAACAGGCCTCGCGGCCATTGACGTCGGACGGACTTTCTATCAGCCCGAAGAGAAATTAGTGCCAGCTTTGTATCCCCGTGATGATCGCGCAGCGATTGCCTATCTATCTCTCATCATACTACTGTTTCATTAATTGCCGGGACAACATTCTATCATGGCGGTTATCTCATTGTTGCCAGCTTGGAGCTGGGGACAACAAGCCGGCCTTGTAGTGTTTATCGTGAGTCTTTCCCTTCGACCCTATACTAGACTTATTTACATTCCCGGATCTGTCTAATAGCCACAGTTCACCCTCGCTACGGCATCAGTAATTATTTATGGCTGCTTCCTTCATCCTATCTCTCATGTGCCTGGGCCGTTTTTGGCCAAATTCTCTCCGGTGAGTGTCCATACAGTAGACTACGTGTAAAAACAACATGCATCTAACAAAAAGCAGCTATGGATAATGCGAGCTTTGTACCGCATGCGGTTCAACTCGGAACTACAGGCCCTCCACCAAAAATACGGTATGAAAGCCCATGCCATGAGGTTCCCGAGGACCTCGACTGACAGTTACAGGACCTGCTGTTCGGATTGGACCCAATGAAGTGTCATTCGCTTCCCTGGAGGCGGAAACCACAATCTACGCGAAGCAGGAAGACGGCCGGTTCTCTAAGGATGGGACCTTCCTGACGCTCTTCTCAGACCTGGTTTTGAACGCGCCCACGCTGATCACCATACCCGATCCAGCCCTCCACAGGAGACTGCATAAAGTAATCGAGCAAGCTTTTACCTCTCAAGCGCGCGCAAAACAGGAGCCTATCCAGAAGCTCCATATCGACATGGCCATTTCCGAAATAGACGGAATTGTAGAAAAGGGAGGTACGATGGATCTCGCCGACACATTGGAGACAATGTTTTGGGAAATCATTGGTGATCTGGCTTTCGGGGAGCCTCTGATGTCCGGAAAGCGCCGTAAGTTGTGATGGTGCTGTTTGGGGTGGGCAGGAAGCTGACTTTTCTCAAACAGCTACGTACGAGTCCTTGAAGCAGCGCGGCAAAGCATCAATGCCCATGATTGAAGCGTTGAGTTTCTGCCTTACGATGCCCGGCATCGCCCAAGCCCTTCAGCTCGTTAGGGGACTTATCACAGCAGTCACGCCTTCCTCGCAGCTCTCTAAGCTTGTACCGTCGACCAAACTACGAGAGCAAGTAGCCCATCTTGTGCTTCCTACACCCGGAGTCTGACTAACCTTCCCATAGCTGTGTCGAACGGCAAGATGGCAGAGAGGACTTCCTCACAGCCATCATGGGCAGCGAAAAGCAGGGTCTGACACTCGATGCAGATGCCTTCTTCAGCAACGCCATGGGACTGACGTACGTACCATTCCTCCCGTCCAGAAACAACAGCACCTTTCACTGACAGCTGTTTTAACCTAGACTGGCCGGTTATCAGACCACAGCTACCACGCTGGCCGCCACTTTCTACCACGTCCTGCGCTACCCTGACGCCTATGGCCGGCTCTGCGCCGAAGTCCGCTCCAGCCTGGCCAGTGAAGACGACATCACGGGAGAACGGCTTGCCCGGCTCCCCTTCCTCAACGCCTGCGTCCGCGAGACCTTACGTCTACTCCCCCTGCCAACGGCAAGACGGCCCAGCGCACCGCGCCCGAGGGCACCATAGCTGGTCTCTACATCCCCGCTGGTACCATCGTCTCGGCCGACCTCTACACGATCCAGCGGTCGCCGGAGAACTTTGCCGACCCCGCTGCCTTCCGCCCGGAACGGTGGTTGGACGGCGCGGAGAAAAGTGCAGAGTTCCAAGCCGACAACCCGACCGCGTACCGCCCATTCCTGATCGGGACCAGGGCGTGCATTGGCCGGCACATGGCGCAGCAGAGCATTCGGCTCATTGTGGCGAGTTTGCTCTGGAGGTACGACTTTGAGCTCCTGGATCCGGATGGGTTCGTCTGGGAGCGCGATGCAGGTAGCAGCCTTATTTATACCGATTACAAGGTGAATGTCCATGTGAAGAAAATCGGCGGTAGGGTATAATAGACGCAGCATAGATTGAGGCTGTTCGTATATGGCAAGTATCACAATACTATAGTCATTAGCCCGCGAAACTCAATGGATAACGAATTCTTCCTCGGCCATCCTTCCTGCTTCCCAAGCCTCAGGAATTTCCCCTTTCATAATACCGTGCACATAGCACTCCCCTACCAGTCTGTACCTACTATCCGAACTTTTCCTAAAAATGAACGGTACCATGCAACCAAATACCACACATACTATGTCGTCTTCTTGCATAGCCTTGGACCCCAGTCCGATATATCCTTGCCCCGTGACGAAGGGCTTTCGATGACTACTCCATACTTCTCCTGCCTTTATAAAACGACCCTCATCGCCTGCAACGGCTTGCTGTCGTGGCGGCTCGGGGACAACTTGTTGGGAGGCGGGCGAATGGGCCAGACGGAAACCGCAGCCACGAGCGTATGCTTCAAAGTCAGCGGTCTCGCCCATGAATATCCCGCACGTCATGGTCATAAGAAAGGCCTCGGTCCGTCTCTGGCCGGGCGGGTACCGATCGCTCGTCACGTCCTCGCGGCTAGCTGTAAGGCCTGCAAGGCTTTCGAGGGGCTCTCGACGCTCGGGACCCTCACCACGCCACATATGTTTGTCTATCTGTGAGCCAATAGCTGAGACTATGTCGACCTGGATCCCTGTAACAGCAAGAAACCGCCGCCGTTCGAAGACCCTGTACCTGGCAGGGTAGCCTAGCGACGCCTTGAAGGTCTTGCATCTGATCTCAGCCCATAGCATATTCGCCGCGGGGGGCTCGTGCCACCTCGGGGCGAAGGATGGGAGAAGGTCGTCGTCGACGCTCTGGGAGTCGTTATGGTCGACCGCAGAAAGCAGCTGCAGTGAGTTACATCCCCGAAGGATGTCCATGGCAATTCTGGCGCACATTTCGTCGTGCGATAAGCCGTAGTCGGGATCCATAAAGAGGGCACCGCTCGTTGTGACAGCAGAAGGGTGCGACAACAAGGCATAGACTTTGTCAAGCTGGTTAGTGGCATTGAAGCACTTGGCTTCTACCAGGGTCTCCACAAACGTCCGGCGACGGCCGCTCGGAGAGAAGAGCCAATAGAGGTCGACGCATTTCTCCAAGCCCCCGGTCATATCGAAGTGTTCCACAAACGCGGGTGCTCTATCGTCAATGCAGCCGGCGGCGTCGGCAAGTTGTTGCCATGAAATCGTTCTTGTGCCACACAGCACCGTCGCATGGGTTGCCAGCCCGGCTTCCTGGATGACCCAGACTCTCGTAAACCAGGGCGAACGGTAGATTCTAGACAGGTTCCTCCAAAGTCCGCGTTCGATGGGGCTGAGATGTAAAAGCACTTCTGGCGCGGCATACTCCACTAGTGCAAACCACTGCAGATCGTTCGAGATCTGGCCCCGAGACGGTATTTCAGGTTGCTTTCGCCGCAACCGCGGATAGTTGTGCGTCGCGATCTGCTTGGCCAGGTCGAAAGCACCACCGGCGATATCCTCCTCATCTGAACCAAGCCAAATGATGACTTCTGTAGCCAGCGAGTATATCTTTCCCATCAGAGCGACTTGGTGGTTCTTCTCTCTAACATCACCTCCCTGATTGATGCATATCGCATCTGCCCAGACCAGCTTCGCAGCAGAACTGTCACGCAGTGCTCGAAGGGCGCTGTGTAGGCTACTTTGAATCGTCAAAGATTGGCCATTGCAGATAATGCTCACACTGGTGTTTGAAACGCCCCAGACATAAGAGAGCGCCGTATATGGTGCACAATTGCGAAGGGGGACGATTTGCAAAGAGACACTGATGCCGTCAGATGTCTCGCCTGGGGTCAGCTCAAGGAGCCTAATATATTCACCCTGTGGTATTGTGGTGTAAACATATTTTACACTAGTCATGTTGCATCAGTATCTCTTTCTTCATACGGGGATTGGGTTTTGGCGCGGATGACGATACTAACAACGCAGTTTTATGCTAAGCATGGACTGCTAACACTGTGGAAACAACGAGAACAAGGTCCATAAACCACCTGGAATGAATCTGCCCAGGAAACCAATGATTTATGTAGCATTCTATCCCAACCCCGCCCCCTCGGAGACTTGTGTTGTCTTCGGGCGCAAATGGTGTAACTACGCCCGACGCCCCTTATGACAAGGCTGAGAGGTTCGCCCTCCATCCATACTTGCTGACTGCATTAGTGCTTCTCGGCAGTTGTTCGATGGTGAACAACTGTAGGTAATTCGTGAGTAAGCATCCCTTTCGTTACGCCCCTTTTCCTTACCCCGCCCCTATGTAGTAATAATTATCCGTTTTAAGGTGAAGGCGATATGCCAACCAGCCTATCCGCAGACGGTCCTTCTCGGGCCTATGCTACCAATAAAGTACTCGGCACGTTGCTTGAAGGCGTGGCAGAAGTGCTCAATTTCAGTCCGCGATGTCGCCCTTCCTCAATCGCGCTTTAGGAATTCGACTCGCTTTCTTGAACTCAAGATTGGAAAGTCAGGGAACAACTAGTATTGGGACTTTAGGACTTGATTATATAGGCATTCACATAACCTCCATATCTAACCACACTTCCCCTTAAAATCCCCTTGTGCCAACCAGCAGCACGATCTAGAACCCCAAACCATAACTCTCGCCGCTCCATATCCAAACTCCAAATTCAAGAAGAGGGGCAGCAAGCCTGTTTAGCGGCGCACTTCGCGAGGCGGTCCGGCATGCAAAGGCGCCTGACGGAGTCGAACCTCTGCCCGGAGTTGCAGGTGCGGATTTCGGCGGCGCCGTAGGTGCACCGCAGGTACTGGGCGCAGTGGCACGGGTTGGGGAAGTCGCCGTCGTCCTCGGGGCACTTGCAGGTGCCCTTCTGGCGGGCCTCGAGCAGGGGCGAGGAAGGGGAGGAGAGGCCAGTGCCGGGGGCGGGCGAGGCGCTGGTGAGGCCCATGAGGGGGAGTAGGACGAAGAGCGATTGGATGCGCATGGTGTCGGATGTTTGTGGTGTTTAGTAGAATAGAGGTGGAATATAGAGTGGATTGTACCAAGGGAGATATGTGTGTGCCTAGTTGACTGTTGGAAACACAAGAATTGGTTCTGGTTGTTTCTTTAGGCGGTGTTAGATGATGTTGTCCGATGCTCATGGGACTTGTCGATATGAGGTGGAGAGGAGGCAGTTAATATACCGTTCTTCTGTACAGGATGTGAGTCAATAGTCACCCTCGCACCGATATACCGAATGCTGGGGCCTCGGGCCAGATAGGCTGGGGATGTCTTGATTGTTGTCTCACGGGACTGGCCGTTCCGTGCGTCTCGAGCAGCCTACGAAGGCCTGGATCAACAACGCACTGACACGTAGCCCTACAACTGCCGTGTTTTGATCCTGCAAGGATGAAAGTCTATCTGGACCTCCTCACATACCAAGGACGCTGGCTCGTGCCAATATGTATCACATATGGAGTGTTGGGGGAAAGGGGTTATAGTTAGCCGCTGACCTGTTCCAGAGCATATCCTCATTGGTTCCTCCTGGCATGTAAGCTGAGTCGGTCTCGAACTTCCACTCTCCACGAAGCCCACGAAGCAAAACCAAGTAGCCAAAACTTCGTCTGGTGACACATAAGATAAAGCTCAGTTGACAATCCTTTCCCCGCAAGCCTTTCCACACAACAAGCGACTGCGGCATGTCTAAAAGCGGAGCTAATAAAGTCCCACCGGAGCAACAGAAGGATGACTTGAATGGAGTAGGTATTCTATTGCTAGAAGCTGTTCTTGGCAACTAGATATGAGTCGACAGTCAGAAACACGGTCGAGGCCCGTCACTTGTTCCGATCCATGAAGTGAAACTTGGGAATTACGAAGGCAGGCCCCAAGCCCACGTATATGTATTCATCCGACTTATTCAAGATGAACCAGGGTGTGGAGCACGATCGCCACGGAAGCGCGGCCGTCGCTCGCGTTCCGTCGTTGGCTCTGGACGGCGCAGCCGACACGGCCCAGATACAGCCTTCCCTGTTCCTCCGGGTTGGACCGGTCTAATAGACTCGACACTGGTCAGGCATGCTAGAGATCATTAGCCTTGAGGATGTTCATCCGGAACCCCCGTTCGGCCACGCTCATTTTGAATTTCGAGAGAGTGGCTAGGCGGAACCGGGGCGAACTCCCACTTCGTCCTCCTCCGGCCCAACATTATCACCAGCAAAGAAGAACAAGAGTAGGAAAGGACCTTGCGACAACCCCGACGTCCCTTTCATCAACATCGCCGAAGCCATCAGCTTGACCCAATGGCGCCGCGCCACCGACCCCCGCGACCACTTCTTCGGGGTCCTGGGTCTGCTCCCGGCGGCGTGGCACTCCTACTTCTAGGAATTCGGGTACGGCTGCAAGGCAGCAAGCTCCTGTACGTCAACGACAGACATCTGCGGCAGCTCGGCTGCGCCATCGGCACTCGAAGGGCGGCGCTGCAGGACTTGCCCACGTGGGCCATTGACCTCAGCCGGGGCCAGGGCCACGACGAGGACGGCGCCGACCGCTGGACTCTGTACGACGCGTATTCGGTGTCCGAGTACGTCGACGGGACATCGGGAGTCAAGTTCATGCACGACCTGCAGGATCCCGCGCCGCAGGTTCCCGGTATCTACATCGGCAGCGTGGCCGCCTGCACGAACCACAAGGACCGGAGCAGTAGCGGCCCGAGCCACGAGCCGAACACGATCGTGGCTCGCGACCAAGTCCAGCCAACGCTCGACCTCGTGGCGTAGTGGAAGAGCCCATATTGAACCACACGCATCGGCAGCTGGTAGCAGCCGCGACGACACCTCCTGGCGCACCGCCTTCATTGGACCGCGACATCCGGTGCTACTGGCTCCACAGGCGCCCGCCCCCCTTCCCCCGACCAAAACGCCGCGACATTCGGTCTCGGTTGGTGACGCTTCGCCGCGACGGGGGACTACCGCGACCTCGCGCCGGACCAGCAGCCGGGCGCCGTGGGCGGCGGGACGTACCACTACCGCGCCCCGACGCTGAACATTGGAGAAGTCCCGGTTCTTCTGCGTGGACGGCATCGGAAGCGAGCCGGGGCTGGGCCCGCACGATGTAGCTATGGGGGGATGAAATCTTCATCTTGGCAGGCTGTCGCTCCCCTGCGGTACTTCGACCGATTGTCAATAGCGACGATATAGAGGAAGGGCGGGCACTTTTGAAAAAAAAAAGGGACGGAAAAGCGACGACAAGAATTAAGAAGTACCAATTCGTTAGCCTATGTTTCGTGGACAGATGAATGTACGGCAAGGCGGAATCACACAACCTATCATGGCAATCGCTGGAGCTATATTGATAGACAATGAACAATACCGCAACTGTCTCTGGTTCGTTGCTAGAAAAAGAAGACGCTGTGATTATTCCCTCGTAAAACTTGGTATACTCGCTGCTTATCTGGCTGTTGCCCTCGTTAACCAGCTATCCCTTCCTCATGAACAAAGCGCCTGAACGCCTCCTTATTTTATGCCTCCTTAGTTGTAAAACTCCTGAAAATGCTCATGCACAGTTGGGTATGAAGAATAATGCAATGCCGCCAAAAACCAACAAACTCCCAGTCATTTTTGTTTCTTCTTCATCCCATACACCTTCCCTCAAATTGGTATGGTGTGTGATGTAGTGTCGGCGAACTCCCCTCCCTCCCCGAGGACTGCTGCGTACGTACGGGGCAGCGGCCGCTAGTCCAGCTCCTCCAAGGTCCGGTACTTCATCTCGAGCACCCACTTGTCGTCAAAGTCGATCCCGCGGCGCAATCTAGTCGCAGCTTTCCGCCATATGCTGGCGCCGAGTCCGATGTCCGCGAGGTAGAACTTCCACTCCTCCACCATCAAGTCGCCGTCATCTTGCCCGATCTCCACGGCCTTCAGTAGTCCTTGCTTGGGGGCACCCAGAGAGACCACGTAGCGAGGGTGCACGTACAGCTTGGCGCCGTCGATGACATTGACTGTGCCCTTTGTCGGGTCCACGCCACTGGGGATGTCGATCGCGAGGACGAAGGCCTCATTCCGATTTGCCCACTCCATCAACTCGTATGTCGTAGCTTGGTCGCTCGGACGCAGCTCTTCGAACGTGATCGAGAGACCGAGCAGAGCATCGATGATGAGCGTGACAGAGACCTGCGATGAGGCCGCTAAACTCGTAGCGTTCTTGCTCAGGTTCTCGAATAGCTGTGCCTTGGAGCATACAGCACCACCAAAGTTGCGGAAGAGCCGAATCTGGCGTCGGAATTCTTCGATGAGCTCCTTTTCACGCTCAATACCGACCACACAGACCAGGACGTTGATCCCGCGGTTCCGCAGATGCCGAGCGGCGGAGATGGCTCGGATACCGGACTTGTTGTTACCAGCCAAGACAACAATGGTGGGCGTGTTGGGAGGCGAGGCCGTGGCGTTGCGAAGTTTGATGGCAGGATCACCAAGCGCAGTCAAGGCCACCTCGGCAACGCTACGGCCTGCATTCTCGGCCATCAAGTCCTCGCTCAAACCGATCTCGTTATGGGCAATATTTTCCAGATTCAACATCTGGAGATGTGTGACCGTCTCTATGCGTCGGTTCAAAGGCACGGCGTAGAATCCCTCTCCACTCGTCGCCGGGGCCGGTTGCTTTTCAGTGTTAGCACTCCTGCGTATGCCTGAATGCGTGCGGAAATGCACCTGGTGTGCAAGGTTGTCGGCGGGCTGTCTTACATTGGAGTTGCCCCGGCTTGGTCCCCCCATGCCTTGTATCGCACTGGCACTCGCCTTACGAGACTGGGACCGCCGTGAGTTGGACATCCGTGACTCGGCTCGCATGCGAGAATTTCGTCCGCTGCCTTCCCGCCCACTCATCTGCTTCTCTCCACCATTGACAGTTGCATCATCAGCCTCGCTTTTCCAGAAATCGTCGGGTGTCTCCTTCAACTTCGGCGTAGTCGACGGTATGTCCAGTACGTTTTCCGTATAGTGCAGGTTTTTGCCGCCCGCCGTCCCTGGCTTGGGTCGTGGCAACCGGTTATGTGACACAAGACGGTCGGATTCCTCGATTTTATCCTGTTGCCGCATCTCGTCGAATATGGTCCGCTTATCGAACTTAGCCAAGCTTCCCTCAAAATCGAAGTCACCAGCCTCCTGAACGTCAGTCACATCCTCCGAGGCCCACCCATTGTCGGCGTTTGGCGGCTGACGGCCCTTCTGGCTCTTCTTAAGGGACGCGAAAGGCTGGAAAGACTTGGTGGATTGCAGTATGGGAGTCTGTCGCCATCCGGGTCCTTGCTCAGTAGGCTTGGCGCTTGAGGTGGGTGTGGCATCGCCGTCATTTTTACGGTTCCCGTTGCGACCACCCCTACGTTGTCGCTGCCGAGACTTCTTACTCTTAGCAGTTGATTGCCCATCAATAGCCTGAGGGGCGGTTGGGGTGGCATTCAGCGCTTCATCGTCCTCGGTCGTATCTTGCTGGTCCAGGTCGTCTCCGACGGCGGGTGACTTCCCCCCGGCAGCATTGCTGGCGTTGGCATCGATAGTCAGCTTGTTAAGTGCCCTGGCTAGAGGCGTGGTTTCCAGTGCTGCGGTGTCAGGTCGCTTGGCTGGACTGGGGCCGGAAGATCGTGCTGGGCGAGGCGAGACGATGGGCGGGGGTCGCGCTTTTCGCTCGTATTAGGAGGTTGGGCGTTGCGATTTTCGTCATGGCGGATCGAGGTCGGTCTTCTTCCGATGTTGATGATGGCCGGATCTTGAAAGCTCGCATTATTAGAGTGCTTCGGGGGCGCCGGGGCTGCAGCAACATCAGCAGGGGCCGTGTTTGGTGGTGGCTGTTCGTTGTACGACTGCTGTGGCGTCTCTCTAATGTCCTTGATCAGAGCCGGGTTCAGCTCCAAGGTCGGCAAGTGCTGGCCGGTATTCAAGATGTGGACTGTACAAAGCGGTGTCAGCGGCCTTGATGCGAGCAAAGGGATGACGATGCATCGAGATGAAGAGTAACTGGGCGTACCTTGGTGCAGGGCCAGCAGCTGGTTGGGAACGATAGAATAGATGGTGCCCACCAATGTCAAATCCTTAGGTTCGTTCAAGATCACCGTCATACGCATTCCCAAGAACTGGTCGGCCATGGTGGGCAGTTTGGGGGGAGAGGGCGAGGGAGAGGGAGAGAGGGATGAATGTTAAGAGATGCGCATGTGCCGACTTCACAGATTGACAGATGGACTCGAGGGTGGGATGGATGGTGGTTGCTCGACTTTGACCAAAAGACTGGAGGGATGGCGGGCCCACGATGGTTGGTGGTACTGAAGGGTCAGTAAGGTACGAGTCACTTTTAATTTATCTTTGGAGCTTATCAAACCTTTTGGACGTGGGTTCAAGGTTATCCAGGCAATGGAGGGGGGGCAACTGGAACTCACTTGGCGGCTGCTGCTGCTGCTGCTGCTGCTGCTGCTTATCGATAAGCAAGTACAGGTACCGCTCAAGCGCCTGATCGCTGCCTAGCTTTCTCCCCTCTGTGCACTTCAGGCCACTACCGACCCCCTATTAGGAATTAGGAGCCTGCATTTGAAATAGGGTTAGCCAGATAGATTACTCAGTCACGGTCGACAGGAAAGCGGTGATAGGCTCCTTCAAGACGCCTGGCAGTTGAGTGGTATACGTGGACAATATATTCATTACATCTACATCAGTTCTAATACTGCCTGCCAGTCGCTATCGCAGCCAGAGTATTTAAAACATACCAACATCCCATCGCCGACAGCAACGCTGTATCAACGTGCCTCCAGGTATCTCGTCATTTCTCGAGGCTAAAGTGAATTATCAACCCAGTTTCGCTCCGTCTCAAAAACTCCGTCCCTATGCTAGGTATATTCCAGCCATCATCGTGCGGTATCTCGCACTCGACCTGCAATTGCGCCTTCCCCTCTAACCGTACGATGCCGCCATGGCTTCTTCGTCATCGTCTATATCGATAATCTTCCGGCCTTTGGTCTCCGACCGGCCCCGGGAAGCGAAATCCGCCAGCGACGGCGTTGGCTTCTTCTTCATGGCCGATTCCGCGCTGTATAGTTTGTTGTAGAACTGGATCACGCGTGGATGCGCCATGACCCTGTTCTTGTCGAATCGAAGCACCTGCAGTCCTTGCTTGCTCGTGGCACGACTGAGCGCCACATACGCTTGTCCCTTCTCAAACACCTTGCCGAGATCGACCTTGACTCTCTCCAATGTTTGTCCTTGCGCCTTGTGGATCGAAAGGGCCCAGGCGAGAATCAGGGGTACCTGTCTCCGCTGGGCTTGGATTTCGCCGTTGGGGAGCTCCACCTTCCAGTCTTCGGGCAGCATCAACAGGGTCCTGTGGCTACCATCGACACAAGTAAACTGCACAACTGGATATTCCTTCAGGTCCTTGGTCGAGTCAGGATCTCGGCTGAAGGCTTTGATCTTCTTCTTCGCGCGGCCCTCCGGGTCTTCCTCGTCATCAGAGCCCGCATTTTCTCCACTCCATATCTCAAATGTGGCCTCGCACATAAAGCCCTTAACTTTGCCCAGTGAACCATTCACTAACGTCTCATCCAGATTCTTGATTAGCATGACCTGAGCCCCTTTTCTCAGCTCGATGGCCTTTGGTGCCATCATGTTCTCGAGTAACCTGTCTTTGATGTCGGGATGGCCTGTATCTGTAGCATCGAACCTTTGGGTTGAACCTGGTAGATTGCGTAACCGCTGATCATTCGATCTATCAACCTCTTGTCGTGTAGGGAACAGCTCTGTCACATCCAGACCGTCGTCGAACGTCAGGGGCCTGGCAAGATGTTTGAAAGTCTGTACCGTTTGCTCGCTTATTCTGCCCAGTCGCATTTCGTTGAGCATATTGGCGAATTCTGTTGAGATGTTAGCCTCTATCATCTGTGTAAGTGCTGCAGGGAACTCTTACCTGGGTCTCGTTGACGGAAGACTTGCGTTAGACCGATAGTATGGTCGATTGATGTGGTCCAGGTCGCTGCCTCAAAAGCAAACTTGACATCCCGTTTCTGTTTGTCCGGCACTGGGGGCAACTGGAAGAAGTCGCCTGTGATAACGAGCTGTATGCCTCCCCAAGGTCGTCCATTGTTCCGTATAGTCCGAGCAATCTGCGCCAGCTTGTCGAAAAGATCCCCGTCTACCATGGACACTTCATCTACGATGAGGGTCTTGGTGCGCAGCCATCGATTCTTGGCCTTCTGGTTGCGGCGAATCTTTTTCACCAGGGTAGGCACGTCCTCTTTGCCCAAACCGATTCCAGCGAAGCTGTGCAGGGTCTGTCCTCCGATATTACATGCTGCCAGTCCCGTGGATGCCGTGACACTCACTCGTTCAGGGTCACGAGCCCACTTCTTCTTCAGCTGATCGATGATGGCTCGCATCAAGACAGACTTTCCTGTTCCAGCAGGACCGGTGAAGAATACGCTTTGATTCTGGTTAATGACCAAATCAATGACATGACGTTGCTCCAAACTGAGCGAAACTGCGGCATTCTTCTTGACCGCGTGAGAGTCAACGGCAGCGCGGACATCATCCGGCGCCACAGAGCCTTCAGTAGAGAAGGCACGAGTCGAGCCAGGGAGGTTCTTGGTCTTGTTTTTCAGTTGCGCCCTCTTGTCCTTGATGGCACTTTGAGTCGTGTCCCACATCATGGGCTTCTCTTTGGGCTTTGCTGGAGTAGCCAACCCCGTGCTTTCTTTCTCTGCAACCGCGTCAAGGTCAATCGGGTCTTCCTTGGTCGCAGTCTGCGACCAATGCTTTGGTAGCTGTCGTTTCTTTCTGATGGGCTGTTCCGTGGCGAGAGTGACAGGAGATTGGCGTTTCGGCGGGGGCTGATTGGTCGCTTGAGGAGGGAAGCGATGCGCCTCAGGAGAAGAAGTCCATGGTATTGGTATGGTGGCCTGGCTCGTGGGAGGGGCAGATACTGGTGATTCGGGTATTTGTTTGGTTGGCTTGGGAGGTGGCGGCAGAGTCGGCAAGGCGGAAGGGCACGCATAATCCAACTCCAGGTCATCATCGTCGCTGAAGTCGTCCTCGGCTATGTAGACCAAGTCAGTAGCGCCGCCACGGAAGGAGCCTGTCTGCTGGGAGGTGGTGACGGGCTCTTCCTTGAACGAGTCGGCTTTGCTGTAGAGGGTGGCGAAGCCGTCGGAGGGCTTGATGAAGCTGGTCACAGAGGAGCCAGTGTTGGTTCTTGACATGGAATTGCTCGATCTCGGTTGTAGTTGACTTTGCCCAGATGCCTTCGAAGACCCTAAATTCGCACCTGCCGCACCACGGCTGTGGCCACTGCTGACCAAGTCGACGATATTGCCATCGCGCGGGCTGCTCGAGGGAAAGAGTTGCTTGGAGAGATCTGATTTGCCAGACTGAGCCTTGGAAGCGGGGGGCGCCGAAGCCTGATACCTGGTCGCGGCCTTTCCCAACATCGTACAGGCTTCTAGTGGTCTAGAAGATGTGGTGTTTATGTCTGCATGCCTTGATAAGGCACAAGCAAGCGCTCGGTGTGAAGAGAGGGGAACACCCGGGTTCCGGTAGGCGAATAAGGGTCTCGAAGGCAGGAGAATGCGGATGGCAGTCGGTAGCATGCAGCTGTTTCCCTTGTCGTAAGGAAGGTGTTGTGGTGGTCGGTCGACCACTCTCGGTGTTTTGGGTCCGGGTCTACTTTTGCGTCTTCGGCCGGGGGGTTATTGAAATCGATTTTAGGTGGCACTCCAAGCAATTGAGGCGCGTTTGGGAGCGCGTAAACTGTTAATCTACACGAGGAGGGGCCAATTAGATGGGTGGATTGGGCAGCTCAGATGGTCTGTGCGGCAATTGCCGTTGCACTTGGGTCGCAGGCTAGGGTAAGTTCACCTTAACAGTTTCCTCTGTCTGCCCTGTACCTAACCTAGGTTAGTCCATAACAGACGCCTGCGACACGTCGATCAATTGTAGCTGGTTTGGAGGGAGGGGAGCTCTGGATGTTATTAGGCCCTATTTATGAAAAATAGTAGAAATGTATACATCTTCTGCTTAGATGGCTAGCCTCCCGAATTGTATTTGGCTTGATGATAAGTTCATCATGGTACCAATAGTTGTGTTGCGTTGCTGTAGCGCGTGCCATCTTGGCTGCACTTAGAAGTAACCTAGCTTTCATTCCAGCACTGTTTGGTGAGTAGGCTCCCACGCAGCTGCTGCCTGCTTCTTGACCCATGTCAACCAACACTCGCCGGTCAAAAGAAGACCGATGAGGTTCATGGATTTATTTCCTGTTTTCCAATACTTCTTCGCTTTGGATGGTTGAATGACATTTCCATTTGGAGGTGTCTCAAGACAAGAACTTTGCCGACCGCGTTACTGCATCAGCAAACACCCTATGGAGGAACACACTCAATCTACAGCCTACAGCAACGCTCATCAGATCGCTGGCAAAGCTTCTGCGACAGCCCTTCCTTGACTCTGCAGCACCCAGTAGTCTTTTCTTCAAATTGCCATCATGAGCAAAAAACCTCGGAGCTCAGAGGCGGAGGATGAGGAAAGACGCCAATACGCGGTGGGCGGCACCACGCTCAAAGAGCTGGACGAGGAGCAAGTTATTGTCTAAGTCGCAACATCAAAACACATGAGCGCTGACCATCATCACCAGATATCCATATAGACCCAAGAACCACTCCAGGACCTGGCTGTTCTCCGAACTATATCATAGCTTATTTGACCCGCTGAATGAGAACAAGAAGAAGCCAACGGGACCCAACGTGCATCGCACCAAGCTGGGTCCCCATGGCTCGAATAAGATATCGCCTCATGAGCAGAGGCGCTCCATCATCGAGCAGTTCTTCTCGAGATGGCGGACAGAAGTAGGCAATGACATCTACCCAGCCATGCGCCTCATCATCCCGAACCAGGATCGAGATCGCACTGTCTATGGCCTCAAGGAGAATGCTATCGGCAAACTCTTTGTCAAGATCCTGAAAATTGACAGGCACTCGGAAGACGGAAAGGCCCTACTGCGGTGGAAAGATCCCGGTCAGAGGGTCAGTTCCATGGCTGGCGACTTCAGTGGAAGATGTCATGAAGTCATCTCCAGGCGACCGATGCGGATGGACCCGGGCAACATGACGATAGCCGACGTCAATGAGATGCTCGACAAGCTCTCAGCCGCCTCGGGGGAGAAGGAGCAATTGCCCATCCTCGAATCATTTTACCACCAGATGAACGCAGACGAGCTCATGTGGCTTATTCGCATCATCCTGAAACAGATGAAAGTCGGTGCGACGGAGAAGACATTCTTGAACTTGTGGCACGTCGACGGCGATACTCTCTTCAACGTCTCGTCCAACCTTCGTCGCGTTTGCTGGCAGCTCCACAGTCCCGACATAGACCTCAACGGTCGTCAGAGCCAAATCGAGCTCTTCCAGATCTTTCAGCCACAGTTGGCCCAATTTCAATTTTCGGGTACCTTTCAAAAAATGGTCGATGTCCTGACCCGGAGCCACCGTACCGAGACTGACAATGACTTTTGGATCGAAGAGAAGTTGGATGGTGAACGGATGCAAATGCATATGCAGAAGGACGACACAGTACGGGGTGGTATGAGGTTCGCCTTCTGGTCACGACAGGCCAAGAACTACACGTATCTATATGGCAATGGTTTCTTCGACGAAAAGTCCTCCCTTACGAGACACCTCAGAGACGCGTTCCTCCCTGAAGTAAACAGCATCATCCTCGACGGGGAGATGGTAACATGGGACATGGATATCGACAAGATCATGAACTTCGGAACGCTAAAGACAGCCGCGTTAGCAGCACAAAAGAATCCTTTCGACCAGACCGGGCCACGGCCACTGTATCGGGTATTTGATATTCTGTACTTGAATGACAATGACCTCAGGCAGTATATGCTACGCGATCGGCGCCTGGCCCTCGAAAGGGCCGTTAAGGGTGTGCACCGCAGACTGGAACTTCATCCCCATGAAACAGCTACAAGCCCGGACGTTATCGAGCCAGCTCTTCGAACAGTTGTCGCTAATGCATCCGAGGGGCTTGTACTGAAAGACCCGCGGTCCGTATACACTCTCAATAGCCGCAACGACGACTGGATCAAGGTCAAGCCAGAGTACATGGACGATCTGGGAGAGAACGTCGATGTCGTGGTGATTGGAGGATACTACGGTTCAGGCCACCGAGGAGGCAGATTGTCGTCTTTTCTCTGCGGGCTCCGGCCTACGAGAAACGACATCCAGGCGGGTGTCAACCCGGAGACATGCTTCAGTTTCTGCAAAGTTGGCGGAGGTTTCAAGGGCGAAGACTACCAGCAGATCCTCGAGATGACAGAAGGTAAATGGCACGACTGGGATAGGAAGAACCCCCCCGTCCGAGTACGTGGTCCTCGGTGGAGGCGAGGCGAAGCAAGCCGAGAGGCCGGATAAATGGATTCGCCCTTCAGAATCGTTCGTGATCTCCGTCAAGGCCGCGAGCGCCACCACGTCCGACCAGTTCGCCAAGCTGATCACCCTGCGCTTTCCGCGGTTCAAGGGCCTCCGCCTAGACCGGACGTGGGACTCGGCGCTCGACTACGACGAGTTCGTGACGCTGCGGAAACGCATGGAGGAGGCCACGGAGGGCAAGACGATGCAGATGGAGAAGAAGCGGGCCCGCGCCAGCAAGCGGGTCAAGAAGGAGGTCGTCATCGCCGGGCAAGATGCCGACGCCGCGGCGCCCGCCGTGTTCGAGGGCCCGCAGTCGCACGTGTTCGCGAACCTCGAGTTCTGCGTCTTGAGCGACTCGATGCAGCCCCGAAAGTCCAAGACGCAGATCGAAGCGCTCATCAAGGACAACGGCGGGAAGATCTCGCAGAAGGCCGTGGCGGACGGGAAGATGATCCTTGTCGCGGACAAGAAGGTGGTCAAAGTGGCGAGTCTGATCAAGGCGGGGGAGGTCGATATCGTTCGGCCGAAGTGGGTGTTTGACTGCCTCGGCGAGGGCAACAACTTCGTGCTGCCTTATGAGCCGGGACACCTGCTGCACGCGACGGATCGACTGCGCGACTGGGCCAGGGAGAACGTCGACGAGTTTGGCGATAGCTATGCTAGGAATCTCAGCCTGAAGGAGTTCCGGGATCTGTTGATGGACATGCCCAAGAAGGAGATCGCCTACGAGCCCTTCGACAAGCAGCAGTTCGTCACTCAGCTGGAAGACCACGGCCACGACCTGGGCAATCTGAAGTGCCACCTTTTTCGGCGCAACGTGGTCTTCTTCGCGGCGGGCGCGTCGATATCGCCAATCCGGGTCCTCAAGTTCCGGAACTGGGTAAGCTTCGGCGGCGGCATTATATCGGAAGATCTGGACGATATCTCCGTGACACACGTCGTCGTTATCGGTGCCGATGAGCAGAGTGAAAGGGAGCTCAGTGCAGAGGTACGGACGACGATTAGTATGAGGACTCCGGTCCCACGCATAGTTACGCAGCTATGGCTTGAAGAGTGCTGGAAGGAGAGCACATTGCTTGATGAGGAGAGATATGCCCCGGCGTAGTCTTTTGGAGCGGTGGAGTCGGCGAATATCTCAATGTCAGCTTAATATACCAATTGATCACGACGTATGCCCGGGATTGATCCTTGTTAAGCAAAGCCATAATAACTGGTAACAACACGCGATAAATTTTCAAATTGCTTGAATATTCCACTTTCTAATATTCCTTCTTCTTAAGATCGGAGCCGACAAATGTCCACTCCACCCTCCATATTGTCGTCCCTATTTCCCAATCGTCAAGAACAGCCGGTCACCCACATCGCCCACGCCCGGCTTCAGCATCCCGCTGTCGGTGAGCTGCCCATCGACGCCGGCGACCCAGATGTCGACGGCGCCGGGCCACTCGTTGGCGGCGCGCTTGACGCCCTCGGACGCGGCGACGACGGACAGCACGAGGATGCGCTTCACGCCCCACTCGCGCAGCGTCTGGATGGCGGCGGCGCAGGTCCCGCCCGTGGCAATGACGGGGTCCAGGATGATGGCCAGGCTCGCCGTCGGCTCGTTCGTGGTGGCGGAGACGTGCTGGGGGAGGTTGTTGTAGTACTCGACCGGCTCGAGGGTCGAGGGCTCGCGGTAGAGGCCTAGGTGGTGCACGGGGACGGGGGTGGGGAGGAGGGTTTGAATCGCTGTTGAAGTGGAGAGAGGGTGGCTTGTTAGCAATTGCCGAGGTAGTATGTTGATGATGAAGGCAGGAGGTTATAAACGGACCTTCTACCATGCCTAGACCGGATCGCAGGATCGGGACGAGGGAGAGGGCTTGCGGCTCGATCGTGGTCGTTGTGTACTCGAATCCAATGGGCGTTTCGTCCTATGCAAGCACAGTCAGTTAGTTATTGTCTTCGTGTCGCTAGTAGTTGCGGTCTGTTGTTGTGCTTACCTTCGGGCCATCCGCTGGGGTCAGCGCAGAAGCCAGGGCTTCCACGCCGACAATTGTGGCGATCTCATTGACGAGAGCCTTCACTTCACGCGTGGAAGTGCTCTTGGATCGAAGAAGACTCAGCTTGCCCAGCAGGCATGGGTGTCGGGAGACATGGACGTTGGACGGAAGTGACATGTTGTGGACGGATGGGACTGAGACGGACTGTGCGGGTGTTCGGGACTTGTGTTACTATGAAGGAGATACTAGATGGTTGGACAACAGAAAGCAAACAAGCAACCGTGGGATAATCCAATGATGGCACACCAGAGGAGACGAGACGGTGAACAAGGCGAGGATAAGAATGTCTCAGTGACCACCCAACGTCAAGTTAAAGTCTACACTATCGGCTGGTGTTCTCCTGAGGGACTTCCTACGCCGGAGTCCAGCCTATCTCTCAGATGGCGGAGTGTCCGTTCGTCCAGTTGGTCATGCTGCTGGCTGGCTGGGAGCAGCGCGGGGCTCTCTGTTTGGGTACCTGTCGGGAGATAAGCGATAAGCTTGGGGGGGATTGGGGGAGCAACAGCAGTGGGGAGCTACCCCTGTACCGCTTGCCTCAGCCCACTAAGGTTATCTGGGGGAGGATCCGAACAGCGGACTAGAGAGCCGCCAGCGGGGCTTTACGTAAGGCTGGTTGGCTGCTCGGTAAAAAAAAAAAACAGGTTTCATTTCCACCGAAAGGACCACTGACTTCAATTTCTTGGCTTGACAGACAGACACCATGCGGCCAGGACTCTGGGAGAAATGATGATATCTCAAGATGCAGCGACTCGATTCCACCTTTTGATACACAACAATCATTGAACTGGGTCAGAGAGTTGTACTCTGCGGTTGACGTGCACCGTCTCAATTGTTACTTGATTGTCCACGCGACGTACAATGACGCAAGCGCAAAACCTGAGTGAGGTTACCTCGCCTCGTCCCGGCACCACGTCACAACAAAATGGACATGGCGACAAGGTCCTAAATGATAGGAGGGAGACTTCAGCTGACTCTGAGTCATTGAAATCGAGTAATCCTATCTCGAGGCAGCATGGAGATCCAACGCAGGACCGCGGCCCGAAAGAACACAGGGCAGTTTCCGCCAAGCCGGAGTCCGGAGATCACCGGCTCGCAGGTGCCAAGACAGGACACCCGCCCTCTTCGCGAGGAGTCTCCACTGGACAGACCGACCGACATCGTCGCGGTTCGTCTGCTTCGAGGTTCGACTACGATGTTCCAGACTCGTATGCGAACGTTGCTGAGGCGTCTGCTCTCGCCCCTGTTGAGAACCGGGATGATGCCGAGATCTACCGGCACCGGTCGTCCCTGGAGCGGACGAGAAGCCTGGATCAACAATACAGCAGAGACCAGCAGAGGCGGCGGCGAGACAGCGATGCTAAAGCGGAGAAACAGCCTCCAGGAAAAGAAGAGCATCGCGAGACCTTTGAAGTCTCACGGCTGGCCACCCAGCTGTACACCATCTCGTACTTGATCCTCTTTTCCATCTTCGGGACCCTAGCGAGACTTGGCCTGCAAACCTTGACCTACTACCCGAACGCGCCGCTGGCTAATAGCGTCGTTTGGCCCAACTTTGCTGGATGCATTGTGATGGGCTTCTTGTCGGAAGATCGCAAGCTGTTCCTCAACGAATGGGGGACCCCAAAGTACCACCAGCAAATCCAACAGGTCAAAAAAGCCCGCGAAGACGAAGGGAGCGGGAACTCCAGCCCGGGAAGCTCTGCTGATATCGACCTTGCTGCCGCGAAGAAGGCGCACATGGCCACCAAGAAGACGATCCCGCTCTACATTGGTCTGGCGACCGGCTTCTGCGGCTCGTTCACTTCTTTCTCCTCCTTCATCCGGGATGTCTTCCTCGCGCTCTCCAACGATCTGACTACCCCCGAGGGCGGGAGTAGCACCAGGCCACGAAACGGCGGTTTTTCTTTCATGGCCTTGCTTGCCGTCATTATCACTACCGTATCTCTGTCTATCTCGGGCCTGTTTGTCGGGGCCCACCTTGCCATCCTCCTCGAATCTGTGATTCCCTCTCTACCGTTCTTTGCCACTCGCAAGATCGTCGATAGAGTCTGTGTGCTTCTGGCATGGGGTTGCTGGCTTGGCGCCGTTCTCCTTTCCATCTTTCCGCCAGACCGCTTCTCACACCCCCGGGCGGGGAGGCGTGGCGGGGTCGCGTCACTTTCGCCTTGGTTTTCGCGCCCCTTGGGTGCCTCGGCCGGTTCTACGCGTCACTGTACCTGAACGGCCGCATCGCCTCCTTTCCCCTCGGCACCTTCGCCGTCAATATGTTCGGGACCGCGGTCTTGGGCATGGCGTGGGATCTTGCGCATGTCCCGTCAGGCGGGATCATCGGCTGCCAAGTCCTCCAGGGCATCGAGGACGGGTTCTGCGGGTGTCTTACTACCGTGTCGACCTGGGTTTCCGAATTGACGGGATTGAGAAGGCGGCATGCTTACATTTATGGGTTCGCTAGCGTTATTGTCGGTTTGGCGTTCATGGTCGCAATTATGGGTGGCTTGAGGTGGAGTCATGGTTTTGCAACTCTGAAGTGCTTGCACTGACCCCTCTCTATCGGCAGAGCATTCAATGTTTTAATTAATCCATTTTCTTCCATTCTTGTGTATATGCATTACCCATCTACTCTGCCCATATATGTATACAATTGTTTGACCATAAAAACTGTCCTCATGCAGCGGGTACTTTCAACTCCGGGCAGACATCCAGCACATGTCGAAATATCCTTTTCGCCGCCTCCTCGGGACTAATATCGCTGACATCCACTTCAAGCGAGCCGCCCGCGGCGGCAAAATTGTTGTACCGGTATATCCGCTTCTTCTCCCGCAGACCCTGCGCGAAACGGGCGTCGGTAAGCTTGCCCCCGCGCGCGACCCGGTCCGCCGCGCCCACGCGCGCCAGGTGCTCGGCCTCGTCCTCGCACGAGAGGACGACCGAGACGAGGTCGCAGCCGCGGAAGCGGGCGGCGGCGACGTACTCGGCGCAGACGGTGGCGCCGACGAGGTCGGTGGTCTGGCTCTCGGTGAAGATGTAGGCGTGGGCGTGGGTGGCGGGGTTGGTGCTGAGGGCCTCGAAGACGGTGGCGCGCAGGGCGCGGCGCAGGGACTGGTAGCCCGGCTCCGTCCGGTCGAGGAGGGCCGCGCAGGGGTCGATTAGGACGTGGTTTTCCACGAGGCGGGCGGAGAGGGCGGGGTCGGGGTGCGTGTTGATGAGGGTTTGGAGGTGGCGGGCGATGGTGAGTTTGCCGACGCCCGGGTGGCCGTTTAGGTGGATTAGGGGGAGGGGTTTGGGGTTGGTTTTGAAGGGTTTGAGGTCGTCCATGGTGGTAGATGAGGAGTGAGGTATGAGAGAATGTGGGATTGATTGCCGTTGGTTGGATAGAAGTCCTCTGATGAGCGTAGTGTTATGTTCGTTGTAATGTTGGTCGCCTAGGGGCACCAGGTGAAGAGGACTTGAGAGCGTTGGATTTGATGAGCTTAGAGATTGGTTCTCAATTGTTCACGAAGGGAAAGTCCTTATGGAATAAGTACTTTTCAGATTATTTCGCTTCCCCTTTCTCCGAAGACATAAAAGGGTTTTCTTATTCAAGATAAGCTTTTTTAATTGCCTGGTACGATGCATTGCTACCACCGGCTGAGCATCTAGCAAAATGTTTTTGGTGAATGAACTATTACGGTCTTTCGTCTATGTATATGTGATGCGTCTTACCGAAGGAGACTTGTAGATGACTTTTACTCCTGACCCAACCTTTCCTGGACGAATAGTTTGGGAACTGACCAGTTCAATGATTGACTACCAGCTACTTCGACGATTGAACTTGTTTCCATAAAATCTCCCTATGAGGTGTGTATTTTCGGTTATTGTCAGTATATCTTGTCATTGGACTTCCTTGAAATTACCATGGGGGAAACCACGAGACACAGGCGCCATCCCAACCACAATATCAACCTACCAACTCTTTGGATGCTACATTTCTTATGATGGCAGTGGTTAGCCTGTACGGCCATCTTTACAATGGAAGTTGATAAATACGTCGAGGTGTTCTGTTACTCGGTTTCGCAGGAGTCCGACGAGCCCTTTGGAGCTGTCAAGTCTGTTTGCCTAGAAGTAGATGGCCAAATCATCGTCCATCAATCCACCAAATACAGAAACACTGACGCTACCATACCAGCGCCGACGTATTTATAGCAGCAGTGATGTGGTAGCGTTGAAGTATGTGCGTAGTACGGGTACGGGGTGGGACGTGAAGACCATGCATTTTCAACTAACTAGTAGTGCAATGGGTTTGAAATTTCTTTGACATTGCCGTATTCCATGCCTTGCGCTAGGTTTCGCACACGATGGCACTGCTTTACAGCCCTGTAGTAGGAGCCGGCAGGATGGTTTGAATGTGCGTGTAATTTAGCCAGACTGTTGGAATGTCTCACGGGTATCATCCGTTCATCGCGGTGGACATCAAGGCATCGGATGGGATGCTGTGGTACCAACTTGCTCAAGCACCGCACATTTAGAGTTGATTATTTCAAGTTGAGCAAGCTTTTTGTTTCCCTGGTTCACGGCGCCGCTTACTCTAGATACTCTGGAATTATTTGCCGACGTTTTACGAAACTATGATTCCTACGGTCGGTGTATTACATGCTCTCCTATTTTAGTAAGGGCTCAGTCGTCTTATATTAAATTCATGTTATAAGACTTCCCCGTCTTGTCGCCCCGCCGTTCTACTCTTATTCATAAGGGTCGTAAATGTTGAATTGTTTATAGAGTTTAGAGGGTATTTGGGTATCATACCTTCTTTTTGAGTCGATAAGTGCATTGAGTTTGCTCGGTTTTGAGTCTCTTGCTTCTGCTGGCCTGCGCTGGTATGAGTCGAAAAGCAAATGAGCAAAATAGCATAGGAAATAAATTTTCGGCATCATACACATCATCTCATCAGTCCAGCAAGCTTCGCTCTTTCTATTTCGCAAACTCAGCAGTCATTGACTATTATTACCTCTCAAGAACTTGGAACGAAATTCCCTTCACAACCATCAACGTTTGACCGAAGCCCAGACACTCATATCCGTCCAAGATGCACGCTACCACCTTCCTCCTGGCCGCCCTCAGCCTCGCCACCACATCCTTGGCCGCTTCCTCCCCCGCCGCCGTCGAGAAACGATTCGAGGGTGGCTGGTGCGGTGTCCATGTCCAGGTGACGCAGGACCACGACAACCACTGGGCGACCGTTAAAGTCTTTGACAGCAACCAGGTCCAGATAGCCCAAAAGGACGCCCAAGAGAATGTGGGCGATGCCATCACCGCCGCCGTTGGCGGTAACGGCCTGACCGAGGTACTAGTCGTCAAAGTTGTCGCAGGCACTGAAAGCCCGGTAAATTCTAACTCTTCCTTCTACTTACGTTCATTGGCCGTTTTTACCAGCTATTATGTAAGTTCCATGCTGACGAAGCACGTGTTACATACAGGCTTCCTTCGAATACGGCGACGATCACTGGGAATCGGGCAGGATTCGCACGCAGAATGATCGCTGCAAAGTAGGCAAATCCCGTCTTTCCGGCTTCTTTCACATTAAGACGAAAATAGAAATGGACTGTGGCTTTACCTGCTAAGCTACCATGGCCCCTTCTCTCTGCTGGACGGCCCTGGGAACGGCGTGTTGTCATTTTGATGGGCTGGTTTGATGCCGAACTTAAAGCATAAGAGTCGTTTTCCCATGTGGTATATACAATTTGTCTTTTACCTTCCTCTATTTAGCTCGCATTTTGACCCAATCCATTATGACACACCTTAACAAAAGTGTGATAAGTTCCATCTCCGTAGCCGGTAGATTGTTAAAGATCCGGCCGCCGTTGAACCAACCCACCGCAGAGAATGAAAGCCCCGACTCTATGGCATTTTTCCGAATCAGAATTGCTACACCGGATGACAACCCCAAACTGTTTTCCATAGTGAATGTTATTTGAGCAGTATTGGCAAGGCATCGTAATGCGCAGTTCACCCAGCAGGCTTGGATTCCAATCTTCACTGTTTTTACCACTTTCCCCCGATAGTGTTGTATAACTTTTGTCTACATGGTAATCCAGTACTGGGATACTTAAAGTAGGTCACCGGTCCGAATTTTCAAGAAATACTGTCGACAAACTCGATGCCAGAATCAAGCTACATGTTAGATCTGATTTCGGCAGAGCCACAGTGCATTGAGACATTTCTAGAAGGTTGCTGCGCGTCATTGTCTCAAAAAGGGTCGAGTCGAGAATGGAGTTCTTCTTTGAGCAGCACCCCGACCTTTGTCATGAGAAATCAAAGAAAGGTCCAATTATCCTCTGCACAATGGACCTCATAAGAAACCGACTTCTTTTTCGCTGAATAGGCGTACCTGCGAAACCCTTTGTGCCATATCGCCAGAAACGTTATGGTTGGGACATGGCCCCTCGACGCCATGGAATCACATTTGCCGAAGTCGTCGAGTAGGAGTCCAGCTATCAGACAAAGGAGTTGCACGTTCTCGTCAGGATGTACACCATAAGTGTAACGAGGCCGACACGCTGGCTCCCCCGTGCTGCTCCCCTTCCCTCTCGCCACCAGCTCTTAGTTCAGTAAGCCCCTGAAGTCGTCCGCCATGAAAGCCGTAGTAGTAGAAGAGACTGCCAAGCAGATTGTGGAACGCCTTGGCATCAACTGGTCTCCTGCTCAGAAAAAGGAGTACCTCGACTCGATCAAAACCGTATACCTGAAGAGACTGGAAACACCATATCCCATAAATGATTTCTACACCGCAGGCACCCAGAAGGCGCAGGGTGAGTGGGACGCGTACTGGAAGGGCAAGCCCCTGAAGGACCCACGATACAACAAGGGCCTACGTCGCGGCACGAAGACGATCGACTTCTCGAAGCTCCAGTACATCATCGAGCAGGACGAGAGCGTACAGTTCCGCGACGCCGACACCAAGGAGCTCGTGATGATTGTGGTCCGCGACTTCTTCCCCGACGAGGCGATGCGCGAGGCCTTCACCGAAATCTGCCTCGAGGTTGTCGACCGCCGCCGCGACGACCGGCGCGAGGACCCGGGCCAGCTGTGCCACTTCGGCTACACGTGCGGGTCGCGGCACCAGCCCGGCCTAAGGCTCGCGACCTGCAACAAGCGGCTCAACACGCCGGCGCGTCGGGACTACGAGCGCCGGCTCAACTACAAGGCGCAGGGGATGGCGAGCTTGGGCTGGAATATGCTCAAGTCCCGGCTGCCCGACGAGATCATCCAGGACTACGAGGACGCGATTGCCAACTCGGGGGCGCCGCGCATGGATATGCAGCGGAAGGAGAAGAATTTCAGTTTCGAGTTCCATGGCAAGTCGGCCACGTTTGATGACCTCGACCTGGCGCCGCCGTCGGGGCTGTGCTCCATCAATTACTCGCGCTTCACCCACAAGGAGAACAACGGGAACCGGTTCTTTATCGCGTGCACGACGCAGGCGCCGGCGGACCCGACCAAGGGCGGCAACTTCTACAATGCCTCGTACGGCATCATGCTGAAAGGTGAGTACGCGCGGAAGACCGCTCATCAACGTACATTGCATGCCAAGGACGTCACAAATGGAAGGCTGACATAATCCTCAATTCAACCACGTGTAGCGGCGACCAATACGGTTACGTCGTGGATGCCGACAGACCACCACGGCACGACCCTGTACGAGATGATGGAGGGGCCGGAGAAGCGGGCAGGCTACGAGGTCCGGCCCGACGGCGGCATCAACACGGGCTTTTCGTTCGAGGTGTCCAAGATGATCCGCAACGCCGTCAAGCAGGGGAACAAGCGCAAAATCGATGCCTCTTCCTCGTCATCAGCAGCAGCACAAGCTTCGTCGGCGTCCTCGTCCTCCGCTGCCGAAGAGATCACGGTGCGCGAGCCGCGGGCATTCAAGAGGCAACGCGTGGTGCGTCGTCGTCGGGTCGCGGCGACGGCCGACGATGGTGATGATCAAGATAGTAGTAGTGATTACCAGCCGTGAATGGAGGAATAATATACAGCTTTGCATGATATGGTTACATTGGCCGTTTCGAAACATAGATATTCCAAACCTACACGTACTTGCATCACTGGTTCCAAAGTCAATTTGACATGTGCCGCCGTGCATCGCAGGGAAATGTTTTGACGTGCAAATGCATGAGGTGTAGATCAAGCTGCCAAGTCGGCGCAATGTTTGAACCTGAGCAGGAGGAATAGGAGGGGCAGGGTTATGCTGGCCAATGAGCCCTAGACTGCTAGACTGGTCTGTGTTAGTGGCGGGATTGGCACCAAGCGCACTGCCTAAGAAGCCAACTAAGCCAGTGGCAGAACAGGCGGAGACTCCTCCTCTTGAAACGCCGCCGTCCAAGACAGTTGGCCCGACGGAGACGGACTTTGAGCTCGTTCTGGAGTGGCCGTATGAATTATGGGCAACCGCAATCGCGAAGTCTGCGGACGCTATTTGCAATTAAGGTTAATTGACAGCAAAGTACCGGCAGTCCACCAGTAATCAGTCAGCTAACGTCGTATTGACAGCCTGCCAACGTCAGCAGAAAAGGGAAGTGTTCGCCGGTGCTTCTGCCAGGCTTCCAAACTTCTCCCGAGGCGGCCGACTCACCGATACCGAAACCGAAACCCAGCCCAACCCAACCGGCTACCACTTCCCAATCTGGCCTGCCCATTGCCCCTGGTTCGTATGTATGTACAGTTGACCTCGCCTATCGAAGATTGGTGGTATTCCTGAATGCGACTTCTATTGCAGCCAAGCTCTGACCTAGGTCGCTGCAGACGTGCCCGCCTGGCTGCATGTGAAATGGTGGAGCCCTGCCACTGTTATCCCCCTGTCGCATCTCAGTTTAGCTGGTTAGGCCAGCTCAGCAGAGCCTAGAGCAGAAGCCTAGGGAGCCAAGCTGCCAAGGGAGCTCAGCCGTCCAGCACTTGGCAGCCGACCTGTCCGACGAGCCGAGGCGCAAAAGAATTTCTGTGGGGCTCCGGCATGGCCATCGTCCCTACAAAACCCCGTTATTAACAATCGTCATGCCATTGACGACATGGGTGCGTTCTTCTGCTCCATATTTTTGCCTCGTAGCCTTTTTTTCTCGAATCTCCATGGCTCCCGGCGCACACAGCAATCCGCAATTCGTGTCGCCGCGTGATACGATCTTGACGGCACCTTTACGACGGGTTCGGCTGAATAATCACGGCACTCTTACTAGAACCAGATCCTAGACCGTCATCAGCCCGCCCTGCCCGCGTTCCCTATCTTTATCGCCAAGAGATCAGTGGATCGGGAACGGCGAAAATGGTTCGACAGCGGCCCTCCGCGTCGCAAAGTCCACCCGCGGGCAATGGCAGTGGGCCTGCCGACGACTCCAGGGTCTCTGGATCTCTGGAGGCCGCTAAAAACGTTAGGGGGAGGGAGTAGCCCAGCATCTTCGTTCGGCATGCAGGAGAATGCAGGGAGAGATGGGCGAAGCGCCACAGCTATAAATTTATTTCATGCCCATCGACTTCTGCGACACGCAATCCCACAGAGCTGAAGCAGCAAATACCAACTTTTACTTGGTTGCAGATCACTTCAACTTGATCTCTTCCTCCTACTACTTCTTTACTAACCACCCTACTTTACCTACTTATTTCATACCAGTTCATCACCCAGTTTTCTCGTCTTCTTCCTCAGCCGAACTCGGTCGACTGATATAATAGCTTGACATCATCGCACTTACCCCACCTCTGAGTCGAGCTGCCGGTCTTCATAATGGCGGAAAGCACTCCGGTACCCGAGCCCCCGGGACTGCCCTTCCTGGGCTGGAATGTCAGCGAAATCGACCCTCGGTGCCCTCTGAAGTCACTCAAGTCTCTTGCGGACAAGTATGGCGAGATTTACCGCCTCAACCTCCCCACCGGCCCTCTTGTCGTTCTCAGCTCCCACCAACTGGTCGATGAGGCGTGTGACGAGAAGCGTTTCATCAAGCTTCCCGATTCAGCTCTGAAGGAGATCAGAGATGCCGTCCACGACGGTCTTTTCACTGCCTTCATTGATGAGGAGAACTGGGGCATTGCCCACCGAGTGTTGGTTCCCGCCTTCGGCCCCGTAAGCATCAGAGGCATGTTCGATGAGATGCGAGACATCGCCGGCCAACTGGCCATGAAGTGGGCCCGCTACGGCAACACCCCGATCATGGTGACGGACGATTTCACCCGTCTGGCTCTCGACACGTTAGCCCTGTGCTCTATGGACTATCGCTTCAACAGTTTCTACAAGCCCGAGATGCACCCGTTCGTGGAGGCGATGGGTGACTTCCTCGTAGAGGCCGGCAACCGTTCTCGCCGCCCAGCCGTCGCTTCGTGGTTCTACAGCAAGGAGAACCAGAAGTACTATGAGGACATCGAGACGCTCCGAAAGACAGCAGACGAGGTGCTGCAGGAACGCAAGGCGAACCCTAGCGACCGCAAGGATTTGATGGGCGCCATGCTGAACGGTGTCGATTCCCGGACTGGCAAGAAAATGACTGATCAATCCATCACCGACAACTTGATCACGTTCCTGATTGCCGGACACGAGACTACCAGTGGCCTGCTCTCTTTCACATTTGCACAGCTTCTGAAGCACCCCGAAGTCTACCGCAAAGCCCAGGAAGAAGTCGACAACGTTATCGGAAAGGGCCAGATCACCGTGGACCACTTGTCCAAGCTTCCCTACCTCAACGCCATCCTTCGTGAGGTTCTCCGACTTGACGCGCCCATCCCGGCGTTCGGCGTGCATGCCAAGGAAGATATGCTGCTTGCTGGAAAATACCCCATCACGGCCAATGACAGACTACTTCTCCTCCTGTCCAAGTCCCACCTGGACCCCACCGTCTACGGTGATGACGCAGACCAGTTCAAACCCGAGCGCATGCTCGACGAGAACTTTGAGAAGCTGCCGCGCAACGGCTGGAAGCCTTTCGGCAATGGTGCCCGTGGCTGCATTGGCAGGCCTTTTGCTTGGCAGGAGGCGCTGCTGGCCATCGCCATGCTGCTGCAGAACTTCAACTTCGTCATGGATAGATATGACGGCGACATCAAGCAAACCTTGACCATCAAGCCCGATGAGTTCTACATGAGAGCCATGCTTCGTGATGGCATGACGGCCACTGAGTTGGAACACCGCTTAGCTGGCACGAGCCCAGAGAAGGCCTCTAATGGTTCCAAGGCCTCAAAGGACGCCACACCGGTCCCGGGCGCCGGCACCGGAAAGCCCTTGACGGTCCTCTACGGTTCCAACAGCGGTACTTGCGAAGCCTTGGCCCAGCGTCTGGCTTCCGATGCGCCCCGGCACGGATTCAAGGTCGAGAAGCTGGACTGCATGGACAGCTCTTTCGGAAGCCTGCCCAAGGACCAGCCGACAGTTGTCATTACAGCTTCATACGAGGGCCAGCCTCCCGATAACGCCGGCCTTTTCGTCAACTGGGTTGAGAGCATCAAGGACGCAAGCACTCTCAAGGAATCTTCTTATGCAGTGTTCGGCTGCGGTCACCACGAATGGGCCCAGACCTTCCACCGCATTCCCAAGCTCGTCAACGACAAGCTCGCAGAGGCCGGCGCTGAGCGACTTGCGCCCATCGGTCTCGCCGATGTTGCCAGTGGCGATTGCTTCACCGACTTCGAGGCCTGGGAGGATGAGCAACTGTGGCCCGCTCTGGCCAAGCGCTACGGCGCTGCCCAGGGTGAGGAGGAGCCGTTCCTCGCCTCTAACCTCAGTGTTACCGTGGACAAGCCACGCCTGTCTACCCTCCGACAAGACTTGATGGAAGCCGAGGTAGTGGAGAGCCGGTCGCTGACAGCCGAGGGAGAGCCTGTCAAGAGACATCTGGAGATCAAGCTGCCCAGCTCTTCCACCTACCGGGCCGGCGACTACCTGGCCGTCCTGCCCATCAACCCCGCCGTCACAGTCCAGCGTGCCCTGAAGCGCTTCGGCCTAGCCTGGGACGCCAGTCTCACCATCAAGACCGATGCCCAGACCTCGCTGCCTACCGACATGCCGGTTTCGGCCAACGACATCTTCGGCGCTTACGTCGAGCTGGCACAGCCCGCGACCAAGCGGAACATCGCCATGCTGGCCGAGGCGACCATGGACGAGAAGGTCAAGGCCGAGCTCCAGCGCCTCGCCGCTGACGACTTCGCGACCGAGGTCATTGCTAAGCGCGTCTCCGTGCTCGACTTGCTCGAGAAGTACCCGGCCGTCAACCTGCCCCTTGCTTCGTTCCTTACCATGCTCCCGCCCATGCGCGTGCGCCAATAGTAAGTCATTCCACATCAACCCGCTTTGCTTTGAATCGTCGACTGACAGCACTCCAGCTCCATTTCGTCTTCGCCGCTCTGGAACCCGTCACACGTCACTCTGACGTTCTCTATCCTGGATGCTCCGTCCAAGTCGGGCCAGGGCCAGTACGTCGGTGTCGCTTCCACCTACTTATCCGCCTTGAAGCCCGGCGACAGACTCAACGTCTCGATCCGCCCCTCGCACACGGCCTTCCACCTGCCGACGGACGGCGAGACGACCCCGATCATCTGCGTCGCGGCTGGCACGGGCCTGGCCCCCTTCCGCGGCTTCATCCAGGAACGCGCGGCGATGCTGGGCGCCGGGCGCAAGCTGGCACCGGCGACGCTGTACTACGGCTGCCGCGAGCCGGGCAAGGACGACCTGTACTCGGAGGAGCTGTCGCACTGGGAGCAGTCGGGCGCGGTGCGAGTGCGCCGCGTGTACAGCCGCAAGCCCGAGGCCAGCGCGGGGCAGAAGTACGTCCAGGACGCCATCTGGGAGGACCGGCTCGACGTCAAGGAGGCGTGGAACGACGGGGCGCGGCTGTACATTTGCGGCAGCAAGGCCGTGGGCGATGCGGTGACGGATGTGGCGCTGAAGATGCATATGGCGGCCAAGAAGAAGGAAGGGGAGGAGATTTCAGAGGAGGAGGCGAAGGTTTGGTGGAATGATTTGAGGAATGCGCGGTATGCTACGGATGTCTTTGACTAAACGAGACCGCTCGCTTTTTGGCCATTTCTTGGATTTCTGGGATTCGAATCCTATTTGCCGAGTAGCCGCAGACACTGGCTAGCGGCAGCATGTTGGCATGGCGTCTCGGGGGCATATGTGTTTAGATAAAGGTGGAATCTTGGAGAAGGAGCTCCGGGTAACGCACCCGGATGTAAAAAGGATATATACATATACATATATATATATATAAATCGTTAACACAAAAGCAATTAGCTGTTACGACCTCGTTTCTCTTCACACCTTAGCTACCAGAAGCCACCGTCGACCCAAGCACGCCCACCGACTGAAGATGAAGCTCAACAGGCTGAAAGCCAGCACGGCGCACAGGAACACCACATAGGCCGTCGGCCCGACGCTCTCGACGAGCTCGCCGCTGATGGGGATGCAGACGAGCGTCGCCAGGCTGGCCACGAAGTACATGGTGCCGTAGTAGCGGCCGAACTCGTCGGCGCGGCACAGCTGGCCGACGCAGGCCGGGGTGAGGGCCATCCAGCCGCCGGTGCCGAAGCCGAAGAGGGCGGCGAAGGCGTAGAGGGCGGGGAGTGACCTCTGGCCCAGGGGCAGCCACAGGACGAGCATCCAGACGAGCGTGAAGACGGTCATGGCGAGCAGCATGTTGAAGCGGCCGAGCTTGTCGGCGAGCCAGCCGGGGCCGAGGCGGCCGAGGCAGCTGACGCCGTTGAGGAGGGCGATGAGGTAGAAGCCCGTCGTCTCGGCGGGGTAGGATGGGTTCACGAGGGCGGCGTAGGTGGGGAGGATGCCGAGGGCGGAGAAGAGGACGATTTCGAAGCCGAAGACGCTCGTGGTCAGGAGGGTGAAGCGGAGGTCGGCGAAGATGGCGAGGGAGATGATGGGCTGCTTTTGCTTCTGTTGTGCTCCCCCTTCCGGGATCGGAGCGGGGGGGATCCGCGCTTTCATCAGGACGTTGCTGAGGCCCAGGCAGCCGGCGAAGATGAAGCCGAGGATCCGGATCGACCAGGCGTAGCCGTACCGCGGGAACGCGGCCTGCAGGATCAGCGGCAGGGTGAGCCCGCCGAACGAGCTCCCGATCATGACGACGCCCTGCGCGAAACCCCGCCGCCGCTCGAACCAATGCGCCACCACCGCCAGCGGCGTCGTCGTCAGCGCGGCCGCCGACACGCCGCCCAACACCCCACAGCAGAGAAGAAAGTGCCAGAACTGCGTGCACTCCGCCAGCAAAAAGACCATCGATAAGTACCCCGCCGACCCCGCGAGCGCGATCCAGCGCGGGCCGTACCGGTCGAAGAGGGGGCCGACCCAGAGGCCCAGGGCGAGGGAGAGGTAGGTGAAGACGGAGGGGATCCAGCCGACGTCGCGGGAGGCGAGGTGGGAGAGCTGGTGGGTGTGCCAGTACGATTGGAGGGTGCCGATGCTGACCATGAAGCCGAAGGAGGCGAAGGACATGGTGAAGGCGGAGAGGACGACGAGCCAGGCGCGGAGGCCGCCTTCGGGGAAGGCGTCGGCGGGGGAGGTGTAGGTGTCCAGGGGGGCGGTGCGTGTTGTTGGCCGGCTTCTAGTTCGGGACGGTTGGTGGCGGGGCCATTGCCATCGTCAGCACCTGATTTCCTGACCACCGGATGCGTATTCGTCTTCGCGGTCCCCCCAGGGATCTCGCCATCGCCGGCGACTCTCTTGGACCCGCGCGATACGACGCGCGATAGGCTCTGTCGCAGCTGCTCGAAGGTCTCGTCGGGCTCCGGCTGCACCCCCGGCGGCATGTGCTGGAGGTGCACGGTGGGGTTGGACGCTGCATCCATTGACGGCAGAGGTTTTCGTACGCTTGAAAATGCTGGAGCGGCGAGTCGGCTCTTGACGCGCGTGCCTCGTGAGATCTATAGGAAAGCCGATAGATAGCCTTTTGATAAGATGGGCAAAAGAACGGGGGATATATATCTATCTCCATGTAGACGATAGGTCGGTCCTGTGTCGATGGAGGTGCCCATTCTATGAGTAATTGGCTTCCGGAGACCGGCCCCAGGCAGGACATGCCGAATGGGGCGTTAGCATGGAGTCAAACTAGGGATAGGGCGTCAACGAGCCGGTCTAGGGGCCGAACCGGCGGGATCGATGGTCCTTGGCGGTGTGGAGAAACAACCTCCAAGGTTTCTCCCAGGGAGGAAACTCCACTTTGATATCGTCTGTCCCCCTCCCCCTTTTTGTAGCCGGAGGTTCCTGACTGGACGCCCTGCGATGTACAACCCGGTGGAATAGTTGCAACAACCGTAGTTTGATATGTTCTTCCGAGATAGACTAGCATGCGACGGGTCGTGAGGGTTGGGGTCTGAGTATGCGTAGAAAGAAACGATTTCATTCGCTGCCACGATACTGGGAGTCCATTCGCCAATCTGAATAATTTCTGGCCATATTGATTTATTTTTTTCTTGTTTCTGTTTTCTTCTTCTTTTGGTGTACAGCGGTCGAAATTCCCGAATTGGCTGGCACTTCACTTCAATGAGGTCAAGATGGAGTTTTACGAGACCTTGGAAAATATCAAGGAATAAATAAAAGGTCATGAGACAGGTACTCAACAACCACTCATGCTAAACGAAAGCAACATCAGTATCATCTCTCTCGCAACGAACCGTTCGCTTTTCTATCCCCACTGGGCATCTTGAATACTAGACAAGACCAGCAGCTGCGGCAGAAGATATCCCGAGACCAAATGCCTGGAATTGCCAAAATTAAAATTTACATAGTTCGAAGACCATGGTTCGATAAAAACTTGAAGATAAGCTCCAGCATGAGGGAAAATGCGAAATCCCCCTCGCACCTTTCTCCAATCTTCATGACCTAAAACCTAAAGAGTAAAAGACATTCAACTTCCTTGTTATTTGCATGAAATAAGTATGAATTGATCCAAAAGCACAAGCCACTCTCCATCTTACGCTTGACCCTACAGTTTGATTCGGCTCCAAACGGTCACACAGGGACGCCATGGCTTCACCACTCAATCCCTTCCGAACCACTCTGCTCAGTCTTCCCCCAGAGCTCCGCAACCAAATCTGGGGTCTGGTCGTCCGACGCGAAAAGCCCATTCACCTCCGCCGGCCCTCGCCCGTGAGTGGGCAGGCCAACAACCAGACCACCAAACTCGACGCCACGGACGGACACATACTGGCCGCCTTCCGCCGTTCCGTTTCTATCGCACACGCGCACCGTCCCGCCGCTACCAGCAACGCTATATTCCGAGTCAACCGTCAGATGTTCGTCGAGGCCTTCGCCGTCTTCTGTTCCGCCAACAGATTCCTCGTCACCGACCCCCACGTTGCCTCTTCCTGTCTGCAGTTCATCTACCACCCCGACCTCTCCCGCAGCCCCAGGCTGAACCTGGGCCCCGTGACCTTCTGGATCGACGGAGCGAGCACTGCGAAGGACTGGGCCGAGCTGATCTACTACCTGAAACGAACACAGCGGGGAAGCTCCTCCGCGAACCAGCAGCTGCGGCTGTTCTTCCGGACCCCGTGTTTTGACGTGACTATGAGGAGCTGGGAAACCTCGTATTGTACCGAGCCCACCCGGTTCGTGGTGGCGTCCATAAAGGACCCTGGTGGACGCAACGACGTGGTTGGGACGTTGGGGAGGATCACGGAGGCCGATTACTCTTATAGTAAAGGACCCGGCTTGTCCATGCTGCAGCTTGCGTCTTGCTTGTTCGAGACCGAGATTGGTTTCTGCGAGACGCTGGCGCATGTCCCCTTTTAGGACGTGATGGTTTCGGGTTTGAATATCACATGGGCGCGATTGACCGGCTATCTTGACTTTGCTCAGCTTGTCGACTGGCCGGCTAATCATATGAATATTCACAAGAATCAATAAACACGCCGTGAAAATTCCATCTTATTTACGCTAATGCATACATATGTACAACCGCTCTGTTAGAAACCCTTCGTATCAATCTGTCAATCTTGTCGAGAACGCCCCTTCCCCCCTTTTTTGCACACGCTTGTTCCGCACATGCGCGCAAACCCCGCCGCCCATCACAGCTTAGGCTTGGGCCGGCTAACGAACGCATCCTGGGTGCAAGTCATCAGCAGCTCGCCCGTGTCGCGGTTCCAGAAGCGCTGGTCCGCCGTGATCCGCCCGTTGGCGCCCCAGGATATGCCGCTCTCGCACACCATCCACTCGTCCAGCCTGGCCGTGGGGACGTGGAAGGAAATGCGGCTGTTCAGGCTGACGGTGATGGCGAGGTGTCTCCAGACCTCGGGCACCGCCTCCCAGTTCGCGTATAGCGTCAGCTCGAACAGCGACTGGTACGACAGGAGGGCAAAGGACGCCATGTTGACGGCGTCGGGGAGTTCCAGGGGCGTTTCCGTGTTGGCCCGAACGTACCCACGGATGCGGGTCTGGGAGGGGTCGCCGGTCCCTGCCTTCAGCTCGAACGGGAGCAGCCGCCAGTCGAACGGGTCTTGGGCCTTGACGCCCATACGCTTCAGCCTGTCCCCGTCGCCGAACTGGAAGTTCATCTGCTCAAAGCCCTGCGGTGGCAGGTAGTGGGGGAGGAGCCCTCCCATGTCCGGTACGGGATCCGCAAATTCTGGGTCCTGGTCGTTGCTGTGGTTGGCTCCGCCCTCCGCGGGCGAGCGGGGTCGTTTCCGCCTCTGAAAGGACAGGATGGACATAAACAGACACGGACCAGCGGCGCCTCTCTGGGCGGCGCGCACGACGCGGGTGCAGTACGAGCGCCCGTCGGCCGTGTGGTCGACGTGGTAGACGACCTGGCGGTTCGCCTTGATGGGGCGGAGGAAGGACGATTGCGACAGGTACAGGTCGAAGTCGTCTGGTACCGTGGCGTAGGCCGCCGAGATGGCCTGGCCGATGACGGAGCCGCCGAACGCGCTGTCGCCGATGGGTTGCTGGATCAGGGGCCTGGTTGGTCTGGTGAGTGATTGAGCAGGAATGACGACGCGGAGGATCGAGTGACGTACCCTTCGTTGGCATAATTGTCAGGCTCCGTCACGGGCAAGGGAGCGGCGACGGAGACGAGGGCCTCCAGCAACGATGGTGGCGCCGCAGCCATACTGAAGCATATAGGCAGGCGTATTGTTTGATGATTCAAGAGAAGGAAGAGATCACACCTGACGGTGATGATGCGAGTTGTGAGAAGTTGGGTCGGTCAAGGCGGCATCAACAACGTATTGCCCCACCCGGCCAGCTCTCCATAACGATGTGGCCATTGCGTGTCTGCTCCTCCTCATCCACCAGTCCGGACCAACAGGATGGGCCTTCCTGCGTCCTGGCGCCAACAGCTTGGTACTTGCGGCGGGACAGGTCATACAGTGGGTGCCGCCCAAGGTTGAGGGGTACCGGGAAAAAGGGAACGAAAGCTTCGTGCACAACGCCTTTTCCGTTCCCGGTCGCAACATTGGAAGGCTCGTGATTTGTCTTGGCTTCGCCAAGCCATCGCTCTGGTCTGAAGTCAAAGGGGTCGAGAAAGCAATCTGGGTCACGGAGGATGCAATAGGTATTGACGCCTGCCTACACGCCTGGGTATAATGTTGCCGCCAACGACAAGCGGAGGCTTTTCCTCCACAATGTCCCCGGGGCCGAAGGGAAGATGCGGATGGTCTCTCCGATGATTGCATGAGAACATGCAGCCGGCCAGCGTAGGACAACCCTGAATATCGTCCTCCGAGTCAGAACTGGAGCGAATCTCTTGGACCAGGTTGGTGTAAACGCGAGCGTTTCGTGATATATAGAACAGGGCGGCACAGAAGCATGCCGATGTGGTATCCGCCCTAGCCGAAAGGGGGGGAAAAAAGGGTGGCCTCGGCTTGGGTCTCGCTGTCCTTGAGGTAATTGCTGTGAGGATTTATCTCGTCGACGATAACAGAATACAGGTTATGTCGGATAGGCTTGGGCTCGACGACCTTGGTGGTAACCATCTTTTCTGAGGAATTGTAATAAGCAAATACCTGATCGCGTGCAAACAGCTCTAGAAAGGAGAATAGCTTGATTTTGTATAGAAGCGGGAATTGTAGGAACATATTGATATGATGGTTTCCAGTGGTTTGTGTATTTATTAGGGGGTACCTCGTATCGGTCTGTGTCTTGAGGTTACTTACAAAGACGAGCAGTCCAATGATGTCGAGGGTCAGGCGCTTGACCAGCGGGGGGCGAGTGGCAGATGATGAGAATCGTATTACCCAGAGAAGCATCCTGAACTGTCTCCTAAGACCAGATCGAATATCCGTAACGAGGACGAGGCCTGCTCTTGTCGTATTCTGATGAGGAGGCTCATGAAACCAGCGTAAAAGTCACCATATGCATCTGTGAGTCTCACCAAAAGGGGGCCAGGATAATATATCGGAAGAGGGGGTGGGGGATTCAATCGATAGCTGATTAGCAAGGCGATCTACTTCGTCCATTAAAAACCACAGCTGATCATGGCAAGAAGCGGTAGAGGCAAATCAGACTTATGTATGTAAACAAGGCGGGAGCGCAAAACAGATAGAAAAGTCTTCCATTATTGCCAGGCAAGAGGAAGTAACGCAATCCACGAGTCCGTACTCGAGCACCCTTTTCCTGTTTTACTCCTTACCGACCATTTGGCTGTTACCACCGATCCGATACTCTACCCAGCTCACAAACTTCAAACAGGAGAACGATTGCATTGAAAGCGTTAGTGGAGACTCACTCCAAGACAGGATCAAAGCAGAATCTCAAACTAGCCATCGACTTTCCTATTTAATACTACCAGGCCCAAACTGCGGCCCCCAACTCTTCAATCGCCCAGCGCACGCTATTCTACCGTTCCTGTCATCTTCTCTATCTTGCCATTAACCCAATCTTCGTCTTTAGTGTATCGAATAACAAGGTGTAAGGGCTCATGGCTATACTACACACGTGCTCCAGGCTCTGAGAAGTATAATTAGGACGTCTTATTAATCCATCTCCTCGGTTACCAAGCGCACGACGCGCCGGGAGAGACCGAAGCCGAGCCAGGTATGCGCAAATACAGCAACTGGGAATTTTCGACGCCGTCCTAAGTGAGGACTCGGACACTCCCGCATTTGGTTGTACAAACCTCTGGTCGAGTTGGGCCGCGGAGGGTGCCTCGGAAAGCGGTACACTGAAACATGTGGCCGTTTACGACGCCGACAGTACGAATAAACTGGTCAACCCTCCACTACAGATGAACTAACAGAGTAACTATTCCACCGAACATCCTAGACTATAAAATGAGAGATATTAGAATAACCAATTACGATAATTAATATGAAGATAGCAACATAGGGGCCTTGAAGCCATTAATATATACATACTTTAAAATTGATGGCATAATTACGGTGTAGCTATTGTGGTTGAGTAGGTTATTGCCACGACCGGGAGGGGGTGTTGATTAATTGCAATTCAAGTAACAACGGGATGAGATGTAGTCAACCAACGAATCGTAATACTGGCAAATCTAGCGGGGTGTGTTATTAGCCTCCGGCTCTGCTTTGTCCTTCGATTCAGTAGGTTTCTCATTCATCCCGAACTTGGTCTCGAGCTCCGTCCGCATGGGCAGCTCCTTGACAAGAAAGGTGAGGAGAAAGCCGAATAGGGCAAAACCAAGGCCAATAGACAGTCGACGTAGATGCCTTTGACAGTGATCTCGAGACTTTCATCGTTGCCTAAATCCAGTACAGAGTACAGAGTCCCCCCGGCTGCGAGATTATACGCCCCTCCATTGGCCAAAAGAGCACGAGTGCTGTCATCGTGGGATAGCCGAGCGTCCACTAACCAATTGGCTTTGGAGTTGAACACGGCGAGAGTGATGGCAGCTCCCCAAATCGTACCAAAACCGCGCATAAATGCCCATGTAGCCGTTCCAACGGCCACGTCAGGCTCAGGCAGGGGTGTCAAGACAGTCGGCAGAGTTACCGGGGTCACAAGGCCAATAACCAGCGCGGCAATGATCTGCATTCCAGCTCAGTAGCCAGTAGCTGTCCTCTCGTCCAGACGTGTGAAGAGTCCCATGGCGATGGGGAAGAATGCAAAGCCGGCCATCAGTAAGGGCCGAAAGCGTCCTATCTTGGACATCACCCTGCCACTCATAATCGTGAACGGCATACAGACAGCAGCAGTGGGTAGAATATTGACACCAGGCTTGAAGGCTGAAGCTCCGAGGACAGCCTGGAAGTAGACGGAAAGGACAAAAAGCAGCCAGTACACTAGCATATTGTGGGTGAAGGCACACCAAAAGCCCGCAAGTGAGGTTCGGTTGGTAAACAGTCTGAGTGGTGTCTTCGGCTCTGGCACCTTCGTTTCAAAGGCTAGAAACAGAAAAGGCCGACCGGACCGAGCACCAGCGGCAATATGGCCCGCCACGATGGCCAAGGTCGCTCATTGCCGCCCCAGGTAAGAGCAAGTAATATCGAGGTGACGGCTGCGACCAGTAAAGCGTTACCAGCCCAGTCAACTCTCTTGAGCGAGCTAGCAGAAAGGTTAGATCCCTTTGGCAGCGCACCAAGAGACATGAGGACCACGGCAAGTGTCAATACTGACAGTGGGAGGTTCAAGTAGAATATCCACCTCCATGTTGCGTAGGTGGCAAAGGCGCCACCCACAAGTGGTCCAGCAGTGGTAGATATGGCGTATATCGCAAAGACGAAGCCCATAAACTTTCCACGCCCGTGCAAGAAAACCAAGTCGCAAACCACCATCTCCACGAGAGCGTTCAGGCCACCGCAGCCGATCCCTTGGATGGCCCGGCCGAGACCAAGTTCGCCGAGGGTGGGAGCTGGCCCCGCGATCGCCGAGCCTACCGCAAAAATGACGATGGCGAAGATTGTCAGAGCCCGGCGACCGAAGATGTTGGCGGTTTGGCCAAAGATGGGCGTGAAGGCAGTAGTCGTGAGCAAATAGGCGTTGGCGATCCAGGTGTAGTTTTGGCTTGTGCCGAGGTCGCGGATCATTGAGGGCATGGCTGTCGAGACGGCGGTGGCGTCTAGACCGGCGAGGAGGCTCGCTACGGCCATGGAAGCCATGATGGCCTTATATTCGTCAGAATACCGCGCATACTATTTAAGAAGCTCGTTTCTCACCCAAAAACGCCTTCCACGGCCGGCGGAAGCTGTTTCGCCTTTGAGTTGCTCGGACAACCCCATGCCAGTGTTTCAGCAACACGTAGATATAAACTTCTTTGCAGATGAATGTGGCAAGGAACGAAGATACGACGTTTGTTGGTTTCTCTGGCTGGATTCAGGAGCTGAGGATTGTCAATGTCCATGAAATTCCCCAAAGATCTGCCTGTTACTTAAACAAAGCAATCGGCGTTCTTAAGGACCGACACGGATGGTTTGATGTGGCCGGCGGTCCAACCATTGCCCGATTGTTGGTTGTGTTGGTTGTTCGACGCAAGGGGGCGAATGCCTCGATTAAGCCTCAAGGGGAAGCACTGCGACGCTGCATTCAAAGTAGAAAAACGGGCGCCTCGCGTGTGTGAGGTCCTCTTTCTTGCTCCTTTTCTCTTTCGTCTCTTCGAAAACCCGCAACAGCTGGCGGTCGATCTTTTTGGACGTTAACCCCCCGAAAACAAAAAAAACAAAAAAAACTGCAAGATGTCTGATAGCGCTACGCACTACAAGTTCACGGTCACACACTACCGCCGGCCGGAGCACACCCACGAAGCCTTCATGAAGTGGATTGTCGCGGAACACCTGCCAGCTGCCATGCCCATCTTTAAGAAACACGGCGTTCTCGAATACTCGCTCGTAAGTGCTGTGCCTTCTATATGTTCCTGTTGTATGAGCTGGGTAAAAGGCTTTGTGCTTACCGTACGTCCCAACCCAGTTCGAGACGCCGGCGCCATTGAACAGCATGCTGAAGGAAACGCTGAGCAAGACCCGTGCCGGTTGGGACTGCGTCGACTTTGACTGCTTTATCGAGTACGTCCTCCCCAGCGTCGAGACGATGCATGCCGTCACGGCAGATCCGGATTGCCCGGCTGCACTGAAGGGCGAGGATAAGTGGCTGGACACGTCGAGGGCGTTGGCGTCGATGGGACGGATTACACCCTACCTGCTGAGGACGGGCGAATTGGTAAACATGGCAAAGTGAGAGATTCTGTCGCAATTTGGATCCCGGTCCAAGATGATCGGCACGTGTTAGTGGGGATACTCCCTTTTCATAGCAAATTGCGACAACTGCTGTCGCTAATTACATGGTATAGAACTGTATGCATGTGGCTTATTTTCCTTGCTATGTCAGTCTTAACCATGGCCACCAAAACAGGGCTTTGCCCCTGATTACCGCCACTTGCACCTGCAAAGTCGGTGTCGGGTTTCTCAGCCAATAAATGACTGTGCATCCACTGGAATACGTGGGAGCCATTATAATATGGTCTATGCCTCCAATCTGCCAGTGGGATACAAATAGGGGCATTAGAATTTGGTTCGATAGTGGTTGGCAGGAGCTGCCATCGTCGCAGAGCTACAACAACAGGACATTGATACGACACCGGAGTAGGACGGACGATAGAGATGGCGGAGTGGGAGTTTCCTATGTCGTTTATGGACAAATGCCAGGTTCTTGCTTTGCATCGTCTGTGCGACGATAAGCAGCACGTGTTTGGCAGGGTGCCACGAGCCTGACTCGCGCGTTCTTCCATATCTAGAACTTTATTTAAGGTTGCATCAGGAACGAAAAGACGTGCAGAAGTGCAGTGATGGACACACTGAAGTTTTCCGTCTATTAATAGATGCAGCAGCCTCATCTCTATCGACGGTTTCCTTTTCTTCTTCCTTTTCCCTGCATGTCGCTCAGGAGGCGGCAACTGACTGCCATCGATCTGCTTGCTCCTTTATCGGCTATCTGCAAATCCCCCTGCCGATCATTGTCGCTCACACTGATGGCCGGATAATCCCGAATATGGCTCTCTGGCCCGTGCCGTTTCATCCACTGCCAACTGCGATATGGGAGGACATGGATCTAGGCTCTGGCGCGGTGTATAACACCGCCAGGATCAGGTGTTTTGTGATTGGTTACCACGACAGAGGCCGACCCGTCCAATCTGCGAGATAATGTCGCACTCCACGCAACCCAGCCCACAATGCCAGGCACTAGAGCCCGTTATTGGCTCTATTGTCCCAACGTCGTCGGTGCCAAGTATCTGCCAGCTTCCTCATTGATAGCGCCTGGCGGGGCACGACGTCTGTCGGCCGGTCGTCGCACTCAAAACCCCGGCGATCTTGCCCATCCTCGGTTCCGTACGTCGGACAATACCACCAATGGTCGCCCTATGCATGGGGCCAGGATCTCGACTTGAGTCCATCTTTGCCCACACAGCCTGCTTACTGCGGAGGTCTGCGTAGTAAGCCCAGCGTGTCAAACACCTTTTTTAGGTTTTCGCCGTCTTTGCAGGAGAGCAAGGTATACGGGTAGAAAATGCCTGCAGAGATTTCTCGGCTATCGGGATCTTGGATCGCGTATATTTAAGACGGCAGTGCTGTGCCGATCTGTCCTGTCCGTCACTCGAGTGGTGTTCTGCAGACCTCTCTCCGATTGCTAGCTCGGAGCTTGTACTGGCTCGACTCGAGCCCTGTATAGTCCGCCCACCATGCGTTTCTTCCTGGGATCGAGCCTCCTGCTCCTCTCGTCGGCAGCAGCCTACACGCCCGAATCCACTGCCCAGACGGACGCCGTCGCCGCGAAGAGCTTCGAGACTCTGAAAAGCGCCGTTGCCGACGGCACCTTGAAAAAAGGAGCTCGCCACCAGAGGCGTCTCGCAAGAGTGCACCATCGAAAACGCGGCGGTCCGGAAGGAATAGTACGTTACAACCACGCACCGGGTTTCTTAATTACAAGTGCACATGCTCACGATCACAACAGCGCCGACCTCTCAGATGCGGAGAAGATCGATTACATCGATGCCGTCAGGTGTCTGATGACCAAGCCGTCCATCACCCCGCCCGAGGTGGTCCCCGGTGCCCGCACCCGCTATGACGACTTCGTGGCGACGCATATGAACCTGACCAGGACCATTCACATGACCGGAAACTTTTTGACGTGGCACAGGTACTTGGAGATCCTCTCCTACACCTCTGGTATGATCTGTTCTAACCAATGATATCTTGACAGGTATTTCGTCTACACCTGGGAGAAAGCCCTGCGCGACGAGTGCGGCTACAAGGGCTACCAGCCCTACTGGAACTGGGTCAAATCGTCCGCGGACCCCATCCACTCGCCCTACATGGACGGCAGCCCGACGTCCCAGGGCGGCAACGGCGTCTACGCGCCCCACAAGTGCACCCCCTTCGTCAACAACTCGACCCTGTGCATCCCGCAGGGCGAGGGCGGCGGCTGCGTCGAGACGGGCCCCTACGGCGTCATCACCGCCAACATCTCGGCCACGTCCCCGACCTTTTTCCCCGACGATGGCGACGTGCCCGTGGGCAAAATGTTCAGCTACAGCCCGCGCTGCCTTAAGCGCGATATCTCGCCCTGGATGACGTCGCAGTGGCTGACTGACAACGTGAGTGAAAACCCCATCCTAATCACTATGATTGGTTTTTCTTTGAGTAGATAACTAACATGACCACAGCACACCATGGAGCTCTTCGCCAGCCCCTCGCACGACATCGCCGTGTTCCAGGACCTGCTGCAGATCGACCAGCCGCAGGGCCCCATCTGCGTGCACTCGGCGGGCCACTTCACGTGGAACGGCGACCCGGGCGGCGACGTGTACAACAGCCCCGGCGACCCGATGTTTTGGCTCCTGCACGCCAACGTGGACCGCGTCTGGTGGATGTGGCAGAACCAGGCGCCCCTCGAGCGTTCCTTCAGGATCGCGGGCACCCGCACCATGGCCAACGAGCCGCCCAGCGCCAACGCCACGCTCGACGATTGGCTGGATATGGGCTTTAATGGGGACAGGTCGCCGGTCAGGGAGCATGTTAGTACGGTTGGGGGGCCGTATTGCTATGTCTACGCTTAGAGGGGGGGACAACAAACAGGGCCTTTCGTCATAGCTTGCCAGTGGTGCTGCTGGCTGTGGGTGAACTTGAGGGCATATAACTCCAAATAAGGGGTATGAGCTACTAGGTTACGAAGATATTAGATTAGAAACGTTAATGTAATGAACAACCTTTAGAGTCGATACTCCCGCTACGATGTTTTCCTGTTGCTGTTGGTCCATGCCATCCATTCCTTTCGGCATCAAACATTTCAGGCGTCTGATAACAGAGATTCAATGCCTGGCCCCAAAGGTACCGTCACGGGGCGAACGGAAACGCGTGTGTCATGTTGACACTTGAGTGTAATTGTCTCTTCGCGAGTCTTTCGTTCCTACCTGGCCCACCCGATGCGCTGTAGAGTTATTTTGGTACGCACTCACATAAAGTCCATGTCATAAATCTTGGCAAACAGTATTTGTAAATCGCGCGGCCCGGTGTTCCTTCATGCATTGCATCTGGGGTAATTGTCCGCGAGAAGTTTGCTTTTTTATCTCATTTCTTCCGGCAGTACCGGAGCAAGGGATATTTGCTTTGCTTGAGCCCCCGGCCGGCATTTAGATGAATCCGGAGGACGGAGGGAAGTCCGAACCCTGCCGACCCCGACTCCGGCAATTGATCAGCATGCATTGAAACATCACTACTTAAACCGGCACGCTTGTCACTGTTATAGGACGCTGGGGGCCCCGGCCAAGGCTTATGTAAAGATCCGATCAGCCGATTTGCTGCGACGTTACTGGCGCGAAAATTGCAGGCCCCCAGCGCCGCGCCGTTTCAGACAAGCAATGATCGGCGCCGAGACCGACCGATTGGGCATCGCCCGCCCGGCCTGCTGTCCCGAAATGCTACCCTCGTCACCCGCCCAGACTTTCTTCTTTCGCGCGGGTGCATAAACGTCTTGTTTGTCCTGGTTCCTCTAGTAGCTCCATTTCCACGCCTGAGCCGAACCAGGTCGCGCAAACCTGGGAACCGGAAGGGGATTCGTGCGGCAATAACTTTGAGGGTGACGTAGTCAAGCAACTTAGCCGCGTAAACCTCATGCCCAGCTTGAACCCTGTCGTAGCCGTTAGGCAAATGCTTTGGTGGTTGAACCAACGACAAGGACTAGTCAGGCACCGGCAGCGCCTGATTCGCGGAATAAGATTGCAGGCCGGGGGGCTCCCACGGATGAGTAATTGCGGGATAAGGCATGGCCCCCTGTGACTATAGGTCAGGACATTAATCGGGGCAGACGACTCACCATGAGCCGCAGTTTATATAAAGTCCATGGAGACTCCCCCATTGTTTCAGCAGTGAGAAGCCACCATCACGCCCGTGTTCAGTCAAATCAAGCATCGTCCCGTGCCTAGCGTATAGCTTCTTTAAGCTTAGAGTTCGTCTCATATTCCCAAAATAACAACGTTCTCGACAACGGACCCATCGCCAACATGAAAGCCACCACCATCGCCTGCCTCCTCGGCCCTGCGGGAATCCTCGCTGCTCCCGCCGTCGTGGGCCGTGCCGCTCCCTCGCAGAGCATCAACGACCTGTTCAAGGCCAAGGGCAAGCTGTACTACGGCAATATCGCCGACCCCCAGACTCTGGGCAACTCGCAGACCACCGACATCCTGAAGGCCGGCTTCGGTCAGCTGACCGCAGAGAACTCCAGTCAGTACCCGACACTCTTTCTCGTCGGAAGCATGCGGGAACACTTGCTAACAGTCCGCCAGTGAAATGGGACGCCACTGAGCCCACGCGCGGAAGCTTCAGCTTCTCCGGCGCGGACCAGGTCGCCAACTTTGCCACGTCCAACGGCATGCTGATCCGCGGCCACACCCTGCTCTGGCACTCCCAGATCCCGCAGTGGGTGCAGCAGATCAGCGACAAGGCCGAGCTGACCAAGGTCCTGCAAGACCACATCAACGGCGTCGTGGGGCACTACAAGGGCAAAGTCTACGCCTGGGTAAGAAGCACTCACTCCCCCAACCTCCACTCCCCCGAGAGCCACTATTAACGCAGGCATCTCCCCCCGCTCCAGGACGTCGTCAACGAAATCTTCGCCGAAGACGGCTCCCTCCGCCCCTCGGTCTGGTCCAACGTGCTGGGCGAGGACTTCGTGCGCATCGCCTTCGAGGCCGCGCGCGCCGCCGACCCGGCCGCCAAGCTGTACATCAACGACTACAACCTGGACAGCGCGACCTACGCCAAGGTGACGACGGGCATGCGGGACCACGTCAAGAAGTGGCTCGCGGCCGGCGTCCCCATCGACGGCATCGGCTCGCAGTCGCACCTGGCCGCGCCCGGCGGCTTCAACCCGGCCTCGGGCACGCAGGGCGCGCTCGAGGCGCTCGCGTCCTCGGGCGTGGCCGAGGTCGCCATCACCGAGCTCGACATCGCGGGCGCGGCGGCGAGCGACTACGTGACGGTCACGAACGCTTGCTTGGCGGTGGAGAAGTGTGTCGGGATCACGGTCTGGGGGGTTACGGACTCGGTAAGTGTTTCCTTTTTTTTTCCCCTTTCCCCACTCCCTTTTCCTTTCACACTTCAGTCTCGCTAGGCACTAACCTTGTGGAAATCTAGCAATCGTGGCGCAACGGGGAGAACCCTACCCTGTTCGATGGCAGCTTCAACGAAAAGGCGGCTTATGGCGCCATTGTCCAGGCCCTTTCGTAGGATATTCACGCAATAAAGCCCGCTTATGGCAGAATATACTATTACGTCGAGTAGGCCATTGAAGTTCTTGTATATAGCTTTACCATGTGGAATCGGAATATACAGTAAAGTCCGCAGCAATCTTTAGTCATCAGACTGCTATCAACAACATTGGTTGTGCATGCGCCATGCATAAAGACGCCTGATTTTGCATCCAGTTGACCGTTCAAACACCCTTCCCCACCCCCCACAGCCGAGCATTTTCATATTCTACCGAATGTACATTGCTGAAAGTGACTTGGCACGATCCTCGCTGCTTAGTTCATGCCGGCTTTCCGTGTTGGGGCCAACAATATCACCTCACGGAGTCAGTAGACCATGTATCCTCAAGGGCACCGCCGGCCTAATTAGTCTCAACAGTATACTAGTCTACAGAACGCTAGAGGCTCAACGACTGTCACTATCTAAAGACGATGCACCCACGCGGGTCACAAGCGGCCAGACTAACCCAGGAGCTAACCCAGACCCGCCGAGGTGGAGATGAGACGTTGCTTTTTGCGGTAAACCAGACCTCGGCATCCTTTGGTGATTAGTGATCAGGTTGAGATATAGCTAGTCGGAAATCAGCGCTCAATTCCGTGACTGAATTGTCTGGTCTACATCCGTCGCACCACGAAAAGGAGAAACCACAGCGAATCAAGATGGCCGAAAAGCAGACAGCCGAAGTCCACGGAACTCCCAAGGGCCAATCCGCCATAACCAATGGCATGTAAGTCTCCCCCATGCATACTAGTCAAAGCCACCCATGCAAAGCTAAACATCCAAGAGCAGACGCAACCCCAAAGGCATCAGAAAAGGCATCATCTCCCTCGCCTTCCTCGGCCTGATCCCCGTGACCGACTACCTCGCCCGGACGGGGCCCCTGCACTGGCTCCTCCGCCAGACCGTGGCCCTGATCCCGGGATGCGCCAGCGCGGCGGCCTCCGAGCCGACCAGCGGCCGCATGATCCCCGCCCTCTCGGCGCTGTACCTCTTCGTCAGCTACGGCGCGAGCGGCGCCCTCTCGCTCGCGGGGCAGGCCATGGCGCGGCCCGAGGGCGAGGGCGTCGACGCGTCGCACCCACGGCGGCACGTCAATGATCTCGAGGGCTTCCCGCTGCGCCTCCGCAGCGCCCACTACGGCCTGCTCGAGAACTTCCCGGCGTTTGCGCTCGCGGCCGCGCTGGCGCAGACGCTGAGGCCCGGGGACCCGCACATGGTGGGGTTGCTGGGACTGCACGTTGTGGGCAAGGTGTTTGTGTATTACCCGGCGTACTTGGCGGATGTGCCGGCGCTGAGGGGGGTGAGCCATATCTTGGCGATGGCGGCGGTGATTAATGTGTGCTGGAGACTGGCCACGGCGGCGGTTGTGACTTAGGGTGGGAGATATGGGGGAGTCGGTTTTTGGGGGGTTGGGGATGGACAGGGGAAGTCTGAGAATAGAAAGGATGTAGACATTTGATAGGGCGGAAGTACTGTGATGAATGTGACATTTGAGGATCTTTCTGGGTATGTTATGGGAGGAATCCTCTGGCGGGTATTCTTCTGCTTTTTGTTTCCATTATCTATCTTCATTAAGTCGTTCATAGAGTAGTAGGCCTCCGAGCATTCCTCGGGCAGACTGTGTGGTTCATGATGTTGGGTGATTGGTTTTCACGGGCTCTATGACATCAGGGTTCATCCAAGAGCCGCCAGGATCTCCGAGCTGTTTCCCAGGAAGCCTGGGGAACGCAACGAGTTAGTAACGTGGAGTTTGCAATGCCGCGCAGCAGCAATGTGGAACACTCTAGGAGACAAGGAAGAGATCTTACCGTAACCGTCCGCGTTGTACCGCGTCATCTGCGTCGCGTAGTCCGGGCTGACCGTAGCGCTCAAGTCGTCCACGTACACCGTGTCGTATCCTAAATATCACCTTTATCAGTATTGTCTACCCAGCATTCTCCAAGGGACTCGCTCGTTCCTACCTTTGAAGTGGGCGTCCACCAGCGTGCTCCAGACGCACTGGTCCGCGTTGACGCCGCCGAAGAAGATGGTCGTGACCTGGTTCTCCTGCAGCCAGAGCCCGAACGGCGTCTGCGCGCCCCACAGCCCGCTGAGCCGGTTCTTGTGGAACAGCAGGTCCGTCCCCGCCGCGAGGCCCTCGTCCATCAGGGGGCCCAGCGGTCCCCACGGCCGGGCGTTCCACGTGTCGCGCATGAGCATGGGGCCGGCGTCGACCGTGTTCTTCGTCGAGTTTTGGTTGTTGTTGTTGTCGGAGTCTTCCACCATGCCCATCTCGCCGCCGAAGCTCTTGTCCGGCTGCATCGTGCCGCCCGAGAAGCCGGCCATGAACGCCGGCGGCATCATCGACAGGTCGTACTTGGTCAGGCCCCAGTTGACCCAAGCGACCTTCATGCCGGTCCTGCGGAAGGCCTTGATCATGTCGACAGCGGGCCCGCTCGCGGCGGCGCGTCCGGCCTCGGCCGCGGGGGCGAGGGACGGGTGCAGAAACAGGTTCTGGTAGTCGACGAGGCACAGAACGGTGCGGCGGGGCTCGACGATGATGGCCGGGTTCGAGGCCGTCTTCACCATGGGGATCACCTTGGGCTCGGAGATCTTCATGGTGGCGCCCCGCGTCAGGTCGACGGTGCCGTTGGGGAGGACGGTCCAGTAGTTGTACTGGTTCCCCAGCTTCTTCTCGGGGCCGCCGAAGCCGTTGCCCACGAGGCCGTAGGCTTGGCGGCGGTCGAGGGCGGCGGCGGCTGCTGGTGGGGAGGATGGCGGTGGGGGTATGGAGAGCGAGGCGACGGCCGCTGCCGACGACAGGACAGTAGTGGCGGTAGTCAAGATATGCATTGTTAAGTACGGGAAGGTGGGTATGCTCCGTGGATAGTAATTGGGGTTGACGAAGTATCAAAGGTCTCCTCACTCGGGTTGAGCTACTAAGATCACGGCGGAGTCAACGTCCACCTGCCTTGGAAATGGGGGGATATAGATTGTCGCGAGGCTTGATGACGACAAAATCTTAGCCAGCGTCGGTGCCTACTTATACAGAATGGTCTATGAACACACCAATGCTTTTACGACCCCTCCGCAGCCCGGTTTAGCGACTCCGTAACGTCGAACGTTGGCTTGGCGTTTAAACTTTCGCCTAGGTAGCCGCTGCGACTAGGGAGATGACCCCATCGTACACACCCCAGCTTCACTCACGGAGTTCAAGGAACACCCCAGCCGCTCTGCCGTTAGTCAAACTCCATAGTGACTACCACGCGATGCTCTACCCGCTACGAGCTGCCAGGGTTTGCTTGTGCTTGGCCCCTAGGCTCTACTGATGCATAATTATACTGAAATCTGTCCTATCACAGCACACCGTTCCGAGTGCCGAGACGATACGGTGAGGCTTCTGCCTTGCTACAGCATTCACCTGCCATCCAAGCGCATCGGGATCTGACAGCCCCCAGAACAGGCAGGCACCGAAACCTTGTTGCGGCAGCGAGAACCAGGTTCTAGGCGTCAGTTCCCTCGCAACGGAATATGACGTCAGAGCACAGCTGCGTCTACAAATGGAAATATGCCTAGTCACACGAGTCGTAGGTAAAAGGTCTGGACTCAAAACGTTCGATGGCCATGAAAGATGGAGGGGGGCGGGGAAGCAAAAGGGTGCAGTAGCCAAAGAGGATATATACAATTACTAATACAACTACTACTGGGTTCCTTCTAATAGAGTTTGACGACACGCAAATGCTATTGGTCGGCCCTCATGCAATACTCATGGCCGTGCAGGACGTTCGCGATACTAATGCACTGCAACCCTACACCGACGGCTTACTCCCAGCCCAGCCTGCCAGTAAACGGCCAGCCAAGAGCCAGAATCAGGACAGCAACCATTCCTGCTTTGGTTACACTGGAATAGGTTTAACGCGACAGACCCCTGGGGGCAGCATCCGAACATATCATCTTCCGGATGGCTGAGCTATTACCAATCTACCCTTTTGGATGCAGCACCACGTTGTTGAAGAGGCCCCGTAGCGTTACATGCAAGGCTCAAACCCATTCTCAACAGGGCAGTAGCATCACGGCAACATAGAACTCAGTCGTATTGGTGATGCAAAGACTTGACTCGAACCACACCTTTTTGGCCGCCTTTGCTCTCCCTTGACTAGAGTACTCCTCCTCACCGCTCTCCTTCCCCATAACCAACATTCCTTCTCCTAGATCTCTAATATGAGCGAGCATGGTCGTCGGACCATTCTGCCTCGTCATCGCCGATCGTTACCTTGCCGCTTTCCCCTCCTCCCTCACTCTATTGAACAACTTTCAATTTCCCAAGCATAGTGATTGTACCATGAAGTAATTACGGATACTGCATGCAACGTCGCCTACACGACGATGCTATGACACAGCATTAGATATCGTCACTTCGGGTAACCTTACGGACAAGACAACAAGCAAGAGACGCCCTCAGCCCGCAATGGTCTAGGAGGGGCAAGAGTTGTGGCTAGACCTGACGAAGATGGGATGAGAATGGTCGGCTGGCCGCAGGCAGCAACATGGCCTAAGGCGGTTCTTTTCAGTTCCAATACGGGTGAGCGAGACGAAACGACGCCGAACATGGCACTCGACGATACACTGGTCAGTTGTTTCAATTTTTGTTTTGTTTATTCATTTTGTGAGCTAGGTACGTGAAGACAGAGTAGGGAGGAGAGCCTGTCTGACAGGAGCCGAGCCGGGCAAGTTCGTATGCTGACTGGCCAAGTCAAGGAAACCGAGGTCAAGAGCTTGTTTGTTTTACTCGTTCGATCCGACACCGTTGCGGGTTAGAAAGGGTTTTCTTTTTTTTTTTTTTCTTCATCTTCCGTGTCTCGTATGCTTCTTCCAAGCGTCATGCCCAATTGACCAAAACATTGAGGGGAAGGGGTGCTTGCCAGCTCCGCGAAGAGTGGCAGGGGTATGATGTGTGCATATCTCAAATAAAAGTAGGAAGTTTTTGTGGTCGCGGGATTCCGTCCAACGCCTGAACAATGCGTAACTGAAAAGAAAAAGGCAGGGAGAAATGGTTTGGATGGACCGATGCTTAAGAGATGGTCATCTCCGTTGCTGGGTCGTGGGGGTGCGCGTCGAGGTTGACAGCCTCAACGATGTCCCGCTGGCGAGCACTGTTGCGGACAAGGTTGCCAAAGTACTTCAGGGCAACCTCGCTCTCGCCGCGGACCTTCAGCGTCTCGTCTCGTCGGGTGCCGAGCTGCTCGACGGAGCGAGTGAGCTCCACACGGAGGTTGTCGGCCGGGAAGCGCAAGACTTTGCGGACTTCGCTGGCAATGCGAGTGCTGTTGAGGTGGACGTAGTCAATGGCAGCAAGCTGCGAGGAGATCTTGCTTGAGATCCTGTGCGGCAGTGATTGCGGGATCTGTTGGAGAACGTAGGCAGCAGCGCCGATGACTGTTTAGAGGATTAGCATTGAGTTGTATCACATGAAGAGGAGCATTAATGACTTACCAGCCACAACAACACCTGGTATAATGAGGCGTCGCAGGTTGTCGTTGCCCAGCACCTTAGCGATACTGAGAGCATGGTCCATGTACCCGTACCCACCCATGAGTCTGCCACCCAGAGCGGTGGCGACGGTAAGTGCCATACCAGTACCGGCAAACTTCTCCTGCTTCTGGAGGAGAGTCGACCAGTCTACAAAGTCCAAGAACTCCGTGGGAATGTCAATCTGTTTGGCGAGCATGTGGCGTTTCCTGGTGAACATGACATCTGACCGGAAGTTCAGTCCATGGTAATCGTCGCCCAGATGAAGAATACCGAGTTGCTTGATAACATTGACACCGCCTACGGTCTTCGTCCGGGCATATCCCTCGCACTCAGCGACGGAGGCGGAGATTTCTGACAGCATGGCCTCCTTGAGATCCTCGGCAAAGTCGAAAGCGTTGAAGATGCCACGGTAAGGGACGCTTAGGGCATTGGCTCCAGCTTCGGAAATGGTCTGGTTCAAGGCGGAACGGGTGTGGTCGTAGACATCCTTGCAGGTTTCCTCAATCGCTCCATCGATTTGATCGCCAACCACGGACTTTGCCTTCTTCGACGACTCCAACGCGGGCTCGATTTCCTCGAGCTCGCGGTTGACACGGCTAAGTTCCGTTTGGGCGACTTCCGAATTGACGGTTGCCAACACGTTGACATCATTCAAGATGTTCATCAAGTAGGTCCTGGCAGGTGCAAGCTTGGACTTTGCTCGCTTTTCGAGCACGAATCTGCGCAGCGACTGCTCAAGCTTCTCAAAGTCCTGGATCTTCTCCTTCTCCTTGCCCTTGCCCTTGGGGTCGTTGCTAGGGTCGTCGCCTCCGCCTCCTCCACTCGAGCTTCCACTGCCATCAGGGCCACCAGGCGGGGGTGCTGTGGGAACAGCATTGCTGGAAACAAAGTGTACCAACTCCGATGACTCCTTGAATGTGTGGGGACTCAATCCTTGAACTTGGTCCAAGATCATCTTCTGGCATCGCTCCTTGGCTCGGATTCCATCGTAACCGTTGACCACAATAAAGAGGTAGGCCTTCTCGGCAGCGGCAGCCCAGATAAACTCCTTGGCGGTCATGGTGAAGTGGTTCGCAGCCGAAACCACAAACACAACCACGTCAATCTCTTCCTGGCGCGCAAACACGGCCGTGGTCTTGGTGGTGTCGGAGTTCAGACCCGGAGCATCGATCAGGGCGATATCGACGACGCCGTTGTTGAGCAGGGACTCATCGATGGTCCTCGCGTCCTTGACGTAGACTTTGCATTGCATATAGTTTGTGTTGTCCGCAACAATTTCCTCGAGATCAATGAGCTTGAAAACATCATAGGTCGACTCGTCTTGGCGATTGTAGGTGGCATCCTTATGGACGGCATGCACCTCCTCGATTCCGCTGTTCTCTCGCGCATCCAGGACCTCACAGAAGATACTGGTGCAGGGCTGTTGATCCTCGGGCAAGACTTTTCGGCGCAGTAGCGCATTGCAGAATGTGGACTTTCCTGCGTTCAAATCGCCTGTGATGAGCACCTTGCTGGATGTATCCTCTATGCGCTCCCGTAGCGACAAGAGATGTCGAATGCTTGAGCTGATCTTCCCATCCAGCAACGCAGCAACCGAGCCTTTCTCGAGCGAGTGGACCAACTCGGCCTGGTGCAAGGCACCAAGCTTGAGATCCAATTTCAAGACGGAGAACTCCTGCGCAATCTGAGGGGTGACCAATCTGGGCTCGGAGGCTGCTTTGTTCTCGGCTTCTCTGCTCGACTCGGCGCCGTAATCGTCCAGGGAAGTCAGCGATCGTCGCAATTGGCCGGGGTGCTGAGACGGGCCGGCGTCGCCTGCCATCGAGTGGGTGGATTGGAAGCCTGGCCTCGAGGAGGGTCGTGAGGAGGACCGTTCGCGGTCAGAGAATTTCGCATCGGCCCTGGACACGGACGGGTAATGCGCCGGCCATGTTATGTTGGTCTCCTGTAGCCCCTTCAAAAGGTCGACGACGCCGTTGATTGCACGGCCAAGTGCCAGTCTCTGCTTGTTGTACCACAGTTGATGCACGGCGGCGGCCTGGTTTCGGCGGTCCACATCGCCGTTGCCGGTGGGAATCGTGACAGAGGAGTCGCCCAAAGTCGGATCGATGCGTGGGGACCCCATGGGCAGCTTTCCGGATGCACCGCCAAAGTCGCTCCCTGCAATGCTTCCGCCGTACCCAGAATCATTTTCGAGCAGTTGTTGTAGCCGTGCAGCGTGCTGCGAGGTCGAGCCGGTTCCTACTTGTGCGTATGCGGGCGAGCTGCCGCTGCCGTTGGGGGTCGAGTCGGTGGCGTCGCGACTGCTGCTTTCGCCGCCGTCCGAACCGGCGCGGGCCTTGCCCTTGTTGGCCCTGCCCTTGGCGGACTTGCCCTTCTTCGAAGAATATTCCTGACTCATTTCGCGGTGTGTGCATCCATTCAGGTCGGGTGGTTGATGGGGTTTGTAGGAGGGGGGCGAATGGGTAAAAAAGAATGGGCTTCACAATTTTCGGCAAGAGAAGCTTGGTAATAATGATGGCCCGACAAGAAATTCAGCTCCCTTGCTATCAATCCTGCTCAAGTGGCCGTCACATCCCGACACCCCGACCTGCATAAACTGGAAATTTGCCCCGTCATGTAGCCAAATGCGCATGATTGGCTGGGCTTCGGCGGTCGGAAAAACACGTCATGCAAATTGAAGAGCTCTTTGCCAGCACGATGGAGCAATTCCTAGATTCCAGTTGCCTTAGCGATCGAATGCATCTGGCGGGCATCTGGCTGTGCCCGGATTGACAGAAGCAAGGTACTGTAGGTACTTCGAATCTGATTGCCTCACTGCCAATCGATTTGTTCCTGTCCCTCCTCGAGAACCAGCCGCCACATGCGCAAGCCCCACCTGCCGCCCTCTTTCTTCCCTCGGACCCCCCGCTTTTTTCCCTGAGGGCCAGTCATGGAGTAAGGTGACGGTCACCAGCGGGTTTCGCATCGGTCACGTTTCGCCCATCTTGTAACCTAACCAGCTAAGGTAGGTAACCTTGGAAATCTGGGGATTGGAGGAGGTCTGTTTGCTGGCTTCAGCTTCATCATATCTCAACCTTATTACCTCCACAACCCCGACTCCAGGCAGCCGATTATCTATCTCTCCTCCTGCTGACGACGCAGTGCGACATCGCGACGACCCGGCGCAACGACCTCCAGCCTACTTTACCTGCTCCCACGCCCGATCAATTTCCCGAATTGAAGCACACCATCCATCTCCTAGTCTAGCCCCCCAAAGGCATAAACAATCGAATCCACTTTCGACGATTGTTGTTGTTGTAACGACAGGCATCATGAATGTATGACCACTACACAACAACGCCCGTCTCCGAGGCAATCGCGGTTGATGGGCCGCTGAAGAATAACATCAGTAACTGACCATGCTGCAACTAGATCCTCGAATGGGCCTTCGGCAAGCGCATGACGCCCGCTGAGCGTCTGCGCAAGAACCAGCGCATGCTCGATAAAGCGATACGAGAGTTGGACCAGATGCGAGTCAAGCTAGAGAAGCAGGAGAAGACACTACAGACACAGATCAAGCAGAGCGCCCAAAAGGGCCAGATGGGCGCCGCCAAGATCCAGGCCAAGGATCTCGTGCGCACAAGGAGGTGAATATACACGCCAGCCACCGTCATCCCCAGCTACGGAATTTACTCGTCCAGTCTGCTAACCCTTTCGACCACCCAACCCAGATATGTCGAGAAGTTCTACAGCATGCGCAGTCAGTTGCAGAAGATCTCTCTCCGCCTCCAGACCCACCGGACAAACGAACAGATGATGCAGGCCATGAAGGGCGCCACGATGGCCCTTGGCAGCATGAACAAGTCGATGAACCTGCCCGCTCTACAACGTATCGCCATGGAGTTTGAGCGCGAAAATGATATCATGGAGCAGCGGCAAGAGATGATGGACGATGCGATCGATGATGCCATGGACACGGGTATCGAGGAAGAGGGTGACGAGATCGTAGAGCAGGTCATGGAAGAGCTCGGGGTGGATCTGAATCAAGCAGTAAGTCATGTCTTTATGGCATCCGTGGCACGTCTTTCCTGGTCTAACGGCTGTCACAGTTTGGCGAGACACCGACGGGGTTACAGTCCGACAAGGTCACCGAGGGCCGAGTCGCACAAGCTGTCGGAGGAGGTGGTGGTGCAGACCCGGGCGATGATGACCTGCAAGCTCGCCTTGACAGTCTTCGGAAGTGACGGAATACGCTTCTTAGAGAAGGCGTACTGTATTACTCGGGCTTCAGATTGCTATCTTGTCCCCCGCATTTATGGGACTAACATGCATTTACAACGAGGCGTACCTTTTGTTTGTCTGCGGAGTTAGGGATTCTGCTTGCTATTACTTTGCTCGCTTGGGATATTTGAATATGAACTGCCACGGCGGCACTCTTTACCCGAGCACCATCTTCAGGATTTCCATTACTCCTTGTTCGTCCAACGGCGCCGGATTTGTCTTCACCCAGCGATCTTGGAGGCTGTGCTTCGCGATCCCACCCAGCTTATCCTTGCCGATCCCAAACTCCTTTAACGTACGAGGCATCCCTAGCGTCCTGATGAAGACGTCCAGGAGATCCCCTAAATCGGTATTCTCTTGCGTAAGCCCCTGCTTTTCGAATATCGCCCGTGCCTCTTTATCGTCCCATAAGAGCTTCTGAATGGCGTGTTGCCGCTCCCGGTTCGCATCTCTCTGGTAGTTGAACTTGCACACCGCCGGAAGCAGGATGCAGCTGGTCTCTCCGTGCGATACGCCCGCGGGACCCAGCTGATGGCCGATGCCGTGGCTAGCACCAAGCGGGACACCTCGCGTGGCCGCGGACATGGCATCAATGGCGCCCAGCTGGCACACGAGCCGGGCATCTTCATCCTTTCCGTCTTTGTCCAAGGCGCATCGCAGCAGCCCTGGTACGAGCCGAGCCAGGCCATGTCGGGCGTCTGCGTCGGCAGAATCGTCCGATTTTAGTGAACACAACGTCTCGACGCAGTGGTCCACGGCTTTAACGCCGGTGCTGAGCCAGACGCGCGCGGGCGTGCTCATGACGAGGGACGGGTCCAGAATGACCAAGGAGGGCGGCGACATGGCCGGGCCCGAGAAGGAGTACTTGCGGTCGTCGGCGTCCTTGGTGGCGCCCGCGAAGGCCGAGTACTCGCCGCCCGAGAGCGAGGTGGGGATGCAGACGACGGGGATGCGGGCGGGCTTGGTATTTTTGGAGGCGGTGCGGTCCGGACGGAAGCCCGCCGACGGGTCGGGCAGGAGGCTCTCGAGGCCCTCGGGCGTGCTGGCGTCGTTGGCGAGCGCCAGCGACACGATCTTGGCCGCGTCCGTCAGGGACCCGGCCCCCAGCGTCACCAGCAGGTCGCAGTCGAGCTCGCGGGCCTCGCGCACCACCTCGAGCACCTCGGACCAGCGCGTGTGGGGCTGCAGGCCGACGCGCACGCCCGCGACCTTGGAGTTGAGCGTGTCCTTCAGGGACGTCAGGTGCGGCGTGTTGCGCGCCAGCGACGCCGAGCACAGGACGTAGAGCCGGGTGGCGCCGAAGGTCGAGCCGGCGTGGTGCAGCAGGGTGAGGGGGAAGGGCAGGCCGTAGGAGACCGAGGGCTTGTCGCGGCCCGCGAAGGCTGGGCGATGCGTCTCCTGAGGCATCTCGCTTTTTGGTATCTTCTTGGCCCGGAACTTTAGACAGTGAACCTTGGAAATTCGTTCAGCGGCTCCCTCGGTGACTTCGGATGTAGCGGTTTTTTCGAGTAATTTGGTTTTTAGGGTATCAGTACAATCTTCAATAACGATGTATATATTTATATTATTCTGGCTTAGGTAGAGATCGATACAGATTCAATACTTCAGACAATAGCTCGCCGATAAATCCTGCCTACTACTTATTCGACCCTAGGTGCATGTAGGTAGAGGCTGGGTTGCGAGCCAGGGTCCACAGCCACGGGTACGCAGATGGCAATTACGTGATGACGATTTGTACTTACCGGCATGGTGGTAAACCCCGCTCTCGGTTCCTGGTAGCTCTCGCTCAATCCATCTGTCCTTGCCCTACTCCGTATTGACCAATACGATACACCTGGCAGCCTGGCTTACAACACAGCCCAAAGAGATTCTAGACCTTTTACTGGAGGTCCACAGCTTATTCCATCTCAGACTCCCAGATTCCCCAGCGGGTCGTCGATTACGAAGTACGTGGTATTTGCTGTCCAGTCTACCCATACCGATCTCGCCGAGGACCGTATCAATTGTCCGTCTAGGCCCTACATCTATCATGACTACCACTCAATAGATACACACCATACCTCTCCTCCCTGCCTGGCAGTCTGTCTGCTGCCTCCAAGTAAAGACTGTATCAAGAAGCAGGTCGAACTCAGCCACATCCTTGTATGCTACAGACGCGCAGGTGTTCATGGACCTGCTGCTACTGGTCTGCGGTGCTGATAAAATGGAGTTCAGGCAGGGCCGCATCGTACTATATGTGTGCGACTCGGCGAAACAAACTAGATGACGTAACAATGCACCGTACGTGGATGAGACAGTACAGCAAAGTACCTGCCTAGTGAGGTAGTGCCACATTGGTCTGGTGGGCAAGTCTTTACCGTAAGGAGGGCCTCCGAGAAAAAGAACAGCCTGGATAATACATATCTCAATTTCATGAACAATTACACAAACACTCGAAGTAAAAAGGAGGTGTTTTGCACGAACATGTCGGTTTGTGGTTGTAACCAGGTTGAACCCTCTTTATTTGGCGATCACGTCCGTCGGTAGCCCGGGCCAGGGATCAAAGATGGCCAGCGCTGAAACAAGCCAGCCAACAGCAAGCAGCAGCTAACCTTACAGGCCCATCTGATAGTGATAGACACTGGCCTGCCCCACGGCCCACGCGCCGCAAGCAGCACAACGCAAGCAAAAGCCCATCTCCCTGACAGCCAGCCCTCCTACCAGCACCCAGCATCCAGCGTAGCCTATTCACCTACCATCGTCATCACGGCAGCATAACGCCCCAAGGTTAGGCCGGGTCGGCTATTCTACTCGTACATACGCGCCTTTCAACACCTGCACTCCATCTCGTGACCTTTAGACGCATGCCTTCGCTTTCGGTTTCGACTTCTCCCTTTCTTCACTCTCCCGCCTCTCGTTCTTGCGGCCAAAGAAACCTTCACTTGACCAGACCGTCAAGCACTTACACACACACACACACACACACACCCTCTCTCTCTCTCTCTCTCTCTCTCTCTGCCTCTCGATCTCGCCTTGGATCTCTCCGAAACTCCTGTAACACTCGCATCCGTGAAGAACGACTAAGGTACGTGCAAACGAGTCATATTGTACGACCCTGCAGCATCGTAGGCCGGATCTGTCCACTGTCCTGACTGTTCTCTCTTCTGTTGTTGCTTCACTGCCCGTTGCCCTAAGGCGCCAGGCGCCCTTGTCGAAAGAACGAACCCAATTCATTGTTGTCTCCTCCCATTGTCCCTCCCATTGAACTCACTCCCTCGCTCTCCTCCCACGTCACCTGCTCTATCTCTGTCCATGTTTTTGCGTAAAGGAATATCGTTTCTTATTAGCTTTGCACAGCTGCAGGTCCTCGGTGTACCTCTCCGGCACAAAGTAAGGTTAGTGGCCATTGATTCATCTCGTCCATTGATCTATTTCCGCGCCTCATTGTTTGCAAGCGCTGGCCTCAATCAAAGAAACCCAACCCCAGAACTGGGGGAAGAAGACCCTGAACATTCCCAGGGAATTCCTCCGGGGAGCACCCTAATCTTAGGCGCTTGTCAAGCGAGGGTGCCTCTGACACCAACGGTCCGGCGTTAAACCAGACGTCACTTGCAGTCAGTGCCAGCAAGATGCGCGAGCAAGCAGCCCGGCCCAGCACAATACCTACATACCTACCTACCCACCTACCCTAGCACCATCATTCCATTCCATCCCCGGTGAATCCACTTGCACAAGAACAAGGCCAGGCCTCAGACCAAGAGCCAAAAGGCGAGAGCCAGCGCCACCCTAGTATTGAACCCATCACAAGTACCTGACCCAACTTACTTAATCTACCCCTCAACCTCCACCAGCCAGCCGCCTTACTATGGGTTATTGATTTTAGCTACTGGCCTCTCCCGATTCCGTTCTGCCTGCCAACCAACGGCACTGCATCAACCTTGTTTCCTCCCACTGCATCAACCCAAACAAGTGCAACAACACCAACCGGCATCTTCACCCATCTAGATCATCATCTTGTTGGCGTTTTGTTTCCGTCTCGGCTGACGTTTTCCCTTATCAAGACAGGCGATCAATCACCTCAGGAGAGCTTTCCTTGAGAGCATACCCGTAAGCTGTGCCTGCATTCGGCCAATCCACCCTCGCCCCAGCCGCAACCCACGACGTCACTACCACGCGACACCCCCCATTTACACATCACAGCGGATTATCTCGTGTTGATTCGCTATCACGACCATCGCACTTCCTGGCATTCTCCACCGTCACAAATCTGGCAGGGAACAAGCGACGCAGTCTCTCCTCTCACGGAGGTCTGCTGAATAGGATGTTTGGTGGCGGCTCTTCCTCCAAATCCGACTCGGCTGCAGAGACGCCCAACGCCGGAAAGAAGTCGCCTTCTCCCGACTCCAAGAACGAAAGCTCCTCCCCCGTCTCCATAAAATCCAGCGATCAGGCCGCGAGTGGCGAAAAGCGCAGTGGCAATGGCAGCCCCTCTGGGCGACAGGGCGAAGTCGAGAAGAAGCGCCGGAGCAGCGGTGTTGGCTCCAAGGCCAGCAGTCTCATAGCCAGCGCCAAAAACTCCCTCAACTTTTCCCAAGTCGGCCGATCCAGCAGCGACATGAACACGCAAACGGCCCTGCAAAAGCTGGGCAAACAGGATCCAGCTCTGGCTGTCCCCCAGGGCCAGCACAACAACTCGGCGGGCGAATCTATGCCTGGTCCTCGTTCGACTTTCCGCGTCGGTGTTTGGGAAGATCGCAACAAGAAATGCCGGCGTACCATGGAGGACACGCATGCCTTCTTGTACAACTTTCTCCACACCCCTGCGCCCATGCTGGCTGCCGAGGCTGATGCAAGAAGCTCAAAGTCCCACGAGCCCAGCGAAGATGGTGAAGCGCAGAGCGAATCGATCATCTCGCAGGACATGGTTGAGACGGACAATGGCTACTTCGCTATCTTCGATGGCCATGCCGGAACCTTCGCTGCTGACTGGTGCGGAAAGAAGCTTCACATCCTCCTGGAAGATATTATAAAACGAAACCCCAACGTGCCCATCCCTGAGCTTTTGGATCAAACCTTTACCACTGTTGACAACCAGCTGGAAAAGCTCCCGCTCAAGAACAGTGGCTGCACTGCTGCAGTCGCAGTGCTGCGCTGGGAGGATCGTGTCCCTAGTTCTAGTTCTGCCACCGGGTCGCAGGCCATTGCGCCCGCCGCCGCGGCAGCCTCCAAGGCCACGGACGTCTCAAAGTCTAAAGACGGTAAGTCTGAAGACAATGACACCTCCAACGCCATCCCGGAGTCTGCTCATGCTAAGCTAAAACCAACAGCTGCGAGACAACGAGTTCTCTACACCGCAAATGTCGGCGACGCACGAATCATCCTCTGCCGCAACGGAAAGGCGCTTCGTCTGTCCTACGACCACAAGGGCAGCGATGAGAATGAGGGAAAGAGGATTGCCAATGCCGGCGGCCTGATCCTCAATAACCGTGTCAACGGTGTGTTGGCTGTCACGCGTGCGCTAGGAGATACCTATATGAAGGATCTGGTGACGGGGCACCCGTACACCACCGAGACGGTAATACAAGCCGAGATGGACGAGTTCGTTATTATTGCCTGCGACGGTGTAAGTCTATGATTACCATTCTCTCTTTTCCTTACTTGCTAACATTCGTCTAGCTGTGGGATGTCTGCTCGGATCAAGAAGCTGTTGACCTGGTGCGAGAGTTACCAGACCCTAGCGCGGCTGCGAAGCAGCTCGTTGATCACGCCCTGGCCCGGTTTAGTACTGACAACCTCTCATGTATGGTCGTGCGCTTTGATAAGACGGCTCTGTTGGAAAACCAGAAGGATAAGTCTCTTGGTGTGGAAGGAGACCCCAACGCCCCAACTGGGAAAATCAGCGAGTCTGAAAAGATCTTGAGCTCGACCAAGCAGAAGATCGCCGATGGAGGAAACCCGGCGATTGGTATCTCGGCGAGCAACAGCGGGCGTGGTCATGATCCCATACCCGTTATCAACGATAACCCCGAAGCCTTCACGCCTACCACTCTGGATTCTGCTGTGGAAGAAGAGGCCCCGATTCCGGACTTTAGCGATGCACCCGAAGTTGCGGAGCCGCCTCCTGAACACGCCGATACTGGGCGTCCCGAGTCCCGAGATCTGCCCGAGATCCATCTTCCCGACAAGGTCAAGGAAGCAACAAAAGCATCATCATGACGACCGATCATCGGAAATTGCTGAGCCTCATTGGTGCCACCGATTGCAATGCGCGTCGACGGTTTTGATTGTCGCTAGATTGAGGGGTGCCGGTTCCACGATATCCCCGTTGGAGTTTGTGACATCCATCGATGAAAAAAAGCGAACAGAAACGGATCGCTGGTATTTTGAACATGCACTTGTAAACAGATGGCAACTCGCGGCGGGGCGTTACGGGATCTTGTCCCTTTCTAACTGGCCCAGGGTGATACCCCCAAAAGGCAGACGGCACGGTAGAATTGGCAAGCGGCTTCTAGGCTTACAAGAACCATTCTCAGTGATGGACATGCGCGTTTTACACTTTTTTCTTACTCTATCTTTCCGTCGCCGCAATAGTTGTGTATCTGTGTAGGAGTAGGCAGCTGGCTCATGAAAACAAACAAGAACAAAGGACGAGAAGCCCCGGTGGACTCAGAGAGAGTAAGCAAGCGCTCTTGGGCGGACCCGAATGATATAAGGATGTACATTCTTGACTTGATGTTCTTGTCCCCTGCTGATGTATGAGGCTGATATGTGACGTGTGATCCGTTCGTGGTGTAGCTTGGTGCTTTTATGGCGATGGCTTTGCCCTGATAGCCGTCCCCGGCTCTTTTCCTGTCATGTATTTCGTAACTTAACCGAGATATGCCACCGCGTCTCGCTCTGCTCTCGCTATATCCAAGAGCAGAATGGCAGACACTTTGTCGGGTTTGGCAGCTTTCCTAGGCCAGGCCGGGCGAGGCTGAAGAGTTAACAAGGAAGGCTGGAGAATATTCCTTAGATGTAGCACTTGTTCCATGACATGTCATGTCTTCCTAGTCTCACGCCTGGCCCTCGAAAAACGTCTTGGGTTCCCAGGCCGCCTTCCCATGGACCAGAAGCTGTGTTACCCCAAATCATGTCAAGGGGAGATATGGTATGTGTGCAAGAAAGAACAGAAAGGCCTCGGGTTCGCCGCGGTTACTTCTCCCCAACGTTTCCCATTCTGGTATCGCTCTTATCATTAGCAAGTTCTGAATGCCTCTTTTTATCATCTCGTTGGCCATCACAAATGGCATCAAGCTCAGAGATGGTGGTGTATTGAAGTTCTCTGGAGAATTTCCAGTATTCCATGATCATGGCGTTCGCGTTTCAGTAAAATCTGGGGAGTTAAGCACTATCTGCGCAGGAAAGCCTTGGGCTGCGTCATGAGCGATGTGGTGATGAAGACTGAAGACTGAATGAGGTTCCGTAGCTGCGTTCCTGCTTTTTACTGCCATATTCTTGTCAATCCATCCTAGATATGCTTGTAAGCACGAGCTGTGGCCCGTTTATGGCTACAACTATTGACCTTTATTGAGCGCCCTTGCTTCCGGGATCTACAGAGTGGCGTACGATGTATCATCCTGGAGGCTTCGATTCACTCACATTGCAGTAGCACTCATCCCATCCGCAGGATGTCACAGAGCCCTTCGAACCAAGAATTAAAGCTGGGTGTCCCGACGAACGATCAAGAAAATGTAGGTAGTCAGCTCACCCGTATGGTTCAAGGTCTGCGATGAAGCTGCAGCTATACCAAAGGAAGCCAGTATATGATGAGATAGGTCCAATTCCCATCAGCGCTATTGTAAGTGTCCTTTGCTATGACCGCTCCTTCCCGCAGGTGACATGCTGCACGTTTAATGCAAGGTCAGTGTCACATTGAAGGTAGGCGTGAATATCACGAAACCAGCTTCCGAAAGCAGTAGCGAGCATACCGTGCAATGGTGCGTCTCGTTCGGGGCTGATCACTGGTTGGTGGGGACGCGGGCGTGCATCCCGCATGGCGAGACCGGGATCTGATTCGATCGTGCTGGGCCCCCGGCTTTGCATGCGGCGGTAGGGATGCCTGGAAAGGGTGCGGGATCAAAGCGTACATAAAACAAGTTGCGCGCAATACTGTGCCGCAAAGCAAGGTCCGTCTGTCACCTAATTAAGTATTTATGTTGACGGTCAATGGAGATCCACCACGTGTAGCAGGATTTTGTTTCCGAGGCACGGGTGAGTTCATGGGATTCCGTGCTTCGAGGGTGACACGATACGTCAGCTGTATGAGATGTTTGTCGGGTGGATGCATGGCAGGTAGTAGAAGAACATGAAGGGAATATCAATAGCGCCGGCGAAATCGAACCCAACTCCCCTCATGTAGTGCTCGAGTACCACGACGGGAGCGAGTAGGCAATTGATGGCTGAGACGTTCCCGGGAAAGATAGGTAACCAATATTGGGAGCATCTAGGTTTTCCTTCCGCGTACCTGCCTGTAAGCGAGCACATGCAGGCCTGTGTGGTGACCCGGGAACTTTGTCCGCACAATAACCTCCGAAAACGGCTGGCTGCAGCGGCATTTGTCTATTGTCCAGTGGGAGTTGCGATACGAGAATGTAAGCCAGAAGCTGCTGTGCTGTTCGGACCTCTTTTCTGCTCCTGTTATATAAGTCCATCAAATGGAAGATGGAAGACGACAACGTCGTAGGAGCCGTTCATCCGTACATGTATCTCGGTTCGATCTTTCTTGGTGGGGCACACCAAGTTCCCCAAAAAAGGTACAACGCGCTAGCCCATGCAAGATCGTGCAGAGAGGGTTTCGGTCATGCGCAGCCGTAGGTGTAACATGTGTGCCGGCGGGATTCAGTTTCTGGATCATGGCTAGTTGACCCGCGCTCTGGAGTTGGCAACGGGAGACATAATGGAATTGTCGAGACGGCATCGTGGAGAGGGAGAGAGCTGGTGTGGAGTCTGGACGAAACTTATATTCTGAGGGTCTTTTGCTGTCTACATACATACATACGGCTTGCCAGCCAGCACCTTGACAGGGCTGCTTTCGAAATTGAATAAACCAAGAACGCACAATGATAGCTTAGGTACGCTTCAGAAGTTGGATGTGCTAGTAGTAAATCTGTGAGCCAGCCTTTCCGTCATGGACTTGCTCAGTCATCGGCAGTCGGAGTCCGGCTGTTTCGGAGGACAAGGTGACATCCAACCATGATGATTGAGACACGAGATGCGTGAACACGGTACGGTCCAACCTCAACACGTGGGTGTTCGTCAAACCGATTGTTCAACGTGGGAGACTTTACTGCACTTCAACCTCATGGCCCTGGCTTCCAAACTGCGGGCAGGACATGACTGATATACTACCTACTAAATGCGGAAATGCGACATACGAATGAATACCTACTCACAGCTAGTGAGCTAACGATACCGGCTTCCAGACGTGAGCTGGGCGATAAACTTCAGACTGATACATCCTTCAACTCATGTACTTACTGTAAAGTGTGCGGCCATTTGCGGATCTCTCTATCCGGCGACCTCGTCTCGTGGCCGTAAGATTGAAGAGAATCAAGTCCCTCAGTCCCTGGCAGTAGCTGTGGCCTAGTGTGAAGGACTTGCATGGGTTGGGCCGAATGGCGAGATGTGACTGGCTTGTGTTGACTGGGATCCGGCGACGGATCCCCTCAACCCCCCTTCCCACCACTGCAGCCACTAAACCGCTTCGACGTGGACTACTTTCGCCAACCCGCTTTCCTCCACAGCATCTGCTTTGCGTGCCTGCGTGCGCTGCAGCCACTGGAGACTCATTATCTGCATTTCGACCATCGTATCGTGCTCACCTCAACCCAATCGATGTGCCTTGTATTGCTTTTGTGCCCACGCGTATCTCGTTACCCTAGGAGGACTTGGACTTCAGGTTAGGTAGCTTCTTCTTCTTCTACAGGAGCTTCTGCAGTAGGTACCTAAGCACCTAGCAGCCTATGTAGGGGTCTACTCTGCCCACTGTCTGGTAGGTCCTACCCGCCTGCCCGCCCACCTTCCCCAATCTGCGGGCCCCATCACTTGGGTTCAACTTTCTTCCTTTTCTCTTACGCTTTACCGGCCTAGGTTATCAATTGATGTATTTTGCGACCCGTGGGTTGATTGATTCGAATGCTCTCTCTGCTTGTGTGTCGTTGCTGCACATCGTCATTCGTCTGATAGAACATTAATACCAATTCAACGAACCGGATTCCCGCTGTCACATACTGACGGCGACTGACTGCATCTAAGTAAACCCCTGGCCCATTATCTAATCGTCGCAACCTCGAATCACATCCGACCATCTTTCCTAACCTAGTTCGGAAGCTTATTCTGCTGCAACCCTCCTCCCCTCGCAGAAGTCTCAGCAGCGACATCCCGGTTCCCCTGCTGTACCATCGCAAGCGCTAGTCGTCTTTGCTCGACCCCTATCAATATCCTTCGGCGAAATAATTGGGTTGTCCCGCTCAGACGCCAGAAACACCCCCCCCCCAGTCTTGCAGGAGCTTTGTCAATTCCTAATCGCCAGAACGGGCTTGTCGTCTCTTCCATTTGCCTGGATCATTCGAGCAAAAAGAGCAAGAGAGATTTTGCCAGACAGCGTAAGCCTGTTGCGTTTTTCGTGTGGTTTGTTTTCGTGTGCGCGTCCAGGGCAATCTCTTCTACTTCCATTGCTGTCCACCCGGAAAGGCCTCCCCCCGCCGCCGAATGCTGTCGCTTCCCATCCCAGCCGTCGACTAGATGTCGGAAGCTCTTCACCAGACAACCGCGGTTTCTCCCTCCCCGAAGAAGTAGAACGACGAATTGGCTGCGACGGCGCCGGATCCGACTAGTTGCCAATGCTGGGAAGGATATTAGGACTGTTTGCTCGCTGGAACAACAATATATTCGCGCGACCTCGCACCACTCTTCCGAACAGACTCCCTCCCGACTTCCATTTCCACTCTACGAGCCTGATCTCGCATCGCCAAGGCAAATAATGTCGTTGGGGGATTGGACAGTGCAGCCATCAAGGAGGCGCACGAAGCTGCGAATGCTGAACCAGGCGGGTGGTACGTTCAATCAAACACATCCTTTCCCTGGCTGGATATGGAGTTACTAGCATGCGACGACTGGCTCGACCAAAGCTCGATCTACATTGTCCCCGGATCGGCCTCCCCAGCACATTTATCGTCCCATGTGCCTGGTTACTAACCAGTGTCTTGGCGCAACAGGTTTCTCCTCAAATATGCGAGTCGCGATGAAGTTGAGCTGCACAGCCGGGGGACGACGGGCGTCGTGGAGATGCGCAAGTCCATTGCCCAATATGAGGAAGCGTCACCGTTGTACGGCTTCTTGAAATACCGGCGAAGAAACGTCATTCTCAAGTACCAACCGGAGGGCTGTTCAAGGCTTGTGCAAGGTAAGAAGATCTCTCTCTCGTCTGGCGCGCAGTAACTATGTACCTACACACATAACCTTCACCCGGCGCATGTTGTCACTGTACCCCAGCACAGGTGCAGACCAAGCTTTTGAGGCAATCACCAAGCTAATCACACACGTTTTTCACCGCATACATAGCCCGAGCAACAGTTCATTTCAACGCCGTGTGCGATAATTTCCAGCCGTTCAACACAACTTTCGAGCTCACGAATGCGAAGGACCTCAAGGACACCAAGCTTTCGGCAGCTTGCTCCTTGCACACTGCGACGGGCTCGACGTCTTCCTCGACCAGCTCCCTCCGCAGGCGGCGTTTGATGGAAATTACAGAAGAAGAAGAGGAGGAGGAGAGAGAAAGAAAGAGACAATCAATTGTCCATGATGAGGAAGAAAATGAAGACGGCAGCGAGACCACTCCACATTCACCTCCTTTATCGTCTCCAGAACCACCGGTGGTCTTGGATCGTCAGCAAATTACCGACCCACAAGGTCCGGATTTTGCATCCATCCCTGACCCAGCGACCTTCTCAGGAGCAGCCCAACCAGCCTCACCCTCAAAGTCGGAATTCGACATTGAGCCGCCCAGGCGCCAGTCTTCGCAGCTCACGCGGCCGGAACTGCACACCTATTCGTCCTATCCATATGGCAAGCCCAAAGTGAAGTTAGCGCCACGCCCCTCTATGGACGCGAATTTGAGGCCGCATACATCTGGCAACTATAGACCCATCGCCGCCCTCCCGGCCGGCTTCAAGCTGTCGAGAAGCTCGAAGAAGAACAAAGCGGAGCACAAAATGGAAGAAGAGGAGATGAACCAAAAGGAGCAAGGGAAATCCACAACAAATGCCACGTCGACTGCAGCCCATGAGGATCATCAGAACCCGGGCGCTGCCAATAGTACTAATAATACTACATTAGTACTCCCGGCGCGACCCGCTACAAGCTCGGGCGCTTCCCTCAAAGGGTCCTCAGCTTTTGCCGACAAGAATAAGATGACACCTGAGAAGGCTCGTCTTATGAAAGCCATGAAATTGCGGGAGAAAAAGAAGAAGCTTAGCCTGCTGCCGACTGAAGTAGTCCCCAAGCCTGAACCCCCAACAGCAGAGAGCAATGCAATGGATGTGCAACCACCAGAAGATCGTATAGAGGGGGATGAGCAAAGTCACGATAAACTCCATGTGGAACCAGCGACAACCGGGACCGAACAACCTGAATTGCCTACTCTACCAATGCACAGCGAGGCCAATACGGAAGATACATCCACAGCTTCGCATCCACCTTCGCCAACGGTTGGCTCCTCTGAAGTTGGCGCGTCGACGAAGGCCTCTTCACTATCCGAGTCCACAGATGAGACCGTTCAATATGCAGCAAAGGACACGGGGATAGATGCCGACGACGGTCCACCGGGTCCCGAAAATCGAGACAAACCCAGCGACGAGATGCACTATATGGAGAACGAGCCATGTGAGGCGGAACCCCTCGCATCGGCCACCATCCCGAGCAATAATGAAACTGCCGACAGCACAGTCGTGCACCATGAGGCTGCAAACGAGAAGCCGGATGTCTCAGAGGCCTTGGAGGAGCCATTGGCTGAAGAACCTCCCAAGACTTGTGAGAATGAGCGACAGGCCGTAAATGTCACGGCAGCATCAGCAGAGTCGCCCAAGGAAGCCACTGCAGCTACCGATGAATCCAAAATTGAGGTTCAAATTCCGCAATCTCGCAGCCAAGAGGTAGCCCCACTGAATCAAGATGAGCCTTCGCCCAAGTCCCCTTATGGCGTACCACTTTCCAGGTTCTCAAGTAACGAGCCAAAGTCGCCCGCAACACCGACTTTAAAGTCTAGGTTTTCAACGCAGGATCTCCGGAAAGCTTCATTTGCTGAGGCTATCCCTGTCGTGGCTGAGGTCATCCCACCGTCTTCTGATGTTCCCTCGGAGAAGGTTCAACCTACTGAGGAGTCGAATGCTGCTGCTGTCGCTGAAGAAGTAACCCCGGAACTGCCATCCAAAGTAAAGCGCAAGCCCTCTGCCATCGATCCTGCTCGAGCCGAACTCGCCAGAGATACCCCTCACTCCGACACCTCCGACCCTCTCCTCGACGAAGCGCTCTTGGACGAGCTGCAGGCTGCGACGTTACAACACGCCCAGCCTATGACAGTTGCCAAATCTCCCATCACCCCGGTATTCCCCAGTACAAGCCCCAGAAAGTCACAAGTGCCAACGCTGCCTCGAGCCGTGTCTAATCCGCTTCGTAACTCTCTACTTGTGCCTGGAAACAGCAGATTCGGCAGTCTGCGCAGCGTCTCAATGAACAGCAACCTCTCACGACAGTCTTCCAACGCCAGCATGCAGTCTAAGCCGGCCCCTGCGGTGGGATCCAGCATCTCCCAGCGGATCAAGGCCCTGGAACAGATGGCTGGCAAGGAGAAGGAGGCGAAGCAAGCCGGCGCCCAGGCTCCAGCCGTCGCCGCCGCCCGAAACAGGCCGACTACTCCCTCTTCGACATTCTTTACGGTGCGGAAGTCAGCGAGCATCAGAGAACCGTCCGTGTCTCCTTCTTTGACCGACGCTGCTTCTGTCAAAGCACGAGATGCTACACCTGAAGAGTCTCGTGAGGGCTCGCCAGACGAGAGTCGTGTCACTAGGCGTGATCGCTCAGCCTCTGTCCAGAGCAGGCTATCGGTATTTGAACCCCCCAACCCTACCTTATCAGTCTCCTATGCACCCCGTGGTCGGCCGGAAGCTGTCCAGGTTACCGCAAGGATCGTGCGAGACGGTGGACAACCATTCCCCAAGAGACCTGTTTCTCGTGACGAACTCCAAGCTTACGATGCCGCCAACCTCAAGCAATCACCAATCGTGGTCGAACACCAAAAGGCCGAACCCGCCCAGGAACCGGCATCCGACGCCGCGGACGCACCACTTGCCGATGCCCCGACCATCGTCGAACAGCCGAAGGAGACGATTCTGGAACGACGAAACTCGAAACACGAGGCTGAAAATGGAACTGAGAACAAGCGCAGAACGTCCTTGAGTATTGTCAAGGGCTTCATCAAGGACCGTCGGACTTCCGTTTCGAGCCGTTCGAACTCGGTCGACAACCTGGGTGCTCCTTCTCCCGCCGCCTCTTCGAGGCCCGCTTCGGCCCACCACAGCAGCAGTGGCAGCATCGCCCGCCGACTTTCCATGTCTAGTCGTCGCTCGATGAGCCGCGAGCGCGACACGACGGCCGGTATGTCCCCGTCCTCAATCAGCGAGACCGACGAGAAAGGCGAAAAGCAGAGTACCGCTTCGCGTCTCATGCGCCGACTCTCAAGCTCACTTAGTGGCGGCCGAAAAGCCCAATCGCCTAGTATTTCCCCTACGGTAGCGGAAGAGGACGACGGTGTGAATACCGTGGCACCTCCTCCACAGCCGCAACCGAGTGTTTCGTCCAAACCGATTATAAACGAGGAATCTCTCGTGTCGTCGTACTTGGGCGATGTGAACGTGCAGTTCCCCGACAACCTCCTGTGGAAGCGCCGCAGCTTGTGTTTGGACTCGGCTGGGTTCCTCGTGCTGAGCGCCCTGCAAGGTCATGCCCCTACAGCCAAGGATCGGGCCGTTGGCACGAAGCGCTACCACATGAGCGACTTCCGTCTTCCCTACATCCCTGATGCTGATGTTCAGGAGCTTCCGAACAGCGTCGTGCTCGACTTTGTCTTCGGGAGTGGCTTGCAGATCGCATGCGAAGATCGTGCTGGGCAAACGATGACACTACATGGTAAGCCGACTGAATCACCGATGTGTATGGCGTGGATATAAAAGCTAACAATGTCGCAGCCCTCGAGGATGCCCACCGAAAGTATACGTCTTGAAGCAATGCCGTCGACACTCGGAAGGGATGATCTCTGCCTGCCCTGTGTAGCCAACGGCCTCGTTCGTCTCCCGAGTACTGTACACGATTGATACCCACACAGTTTTGTTTCGTGCGTTTGTACTTACCTCACACTTGATGCTACGCATTGCAATGCCTGCCACTGCACTTCTCCTTTGTTCTCTTCCGACGGTGACCCGAATTGCCACGTCACAAGCATCCAGCCTCGACAGCTGTCCGTTTTCCTTTTCCTTGCACCTTGTTCAATCAACAACACTTTTTTCTACTTCACATCTGTGTTTTTGGTTTTGGTTTTTTCTATCGGTTGGTCTGATTGATAATGAGGGGATATGATACATAAAATATTTGTAATTCACCCCTCTACGGCATTCACCCCTAAGATTCTTGTATTTACTTTTTCCCCCATACTACTCTCCGCTTGCTGTGCCGAGTGTCGCCTATGGTTTGGGCAACTGCTCTGGCGCGGTGTTCGCGGAAGTGGTTTTATTTATTCGCTAATGGTGGTGGTTGTGGTATACCTGCTGCCGTTGGTCTTTCACGTCCTGGCGTAGCGGCACACATTACACACACCTGGTTAGGGGTAAAAAGAAGAGAAGATGTACACACGAAGAGGATCCCCACTCGGAAGTTGTGTGGTGGGAGAAAGAGAGAGAGAGCTGCCTGTCACATATTCGCGAGTTCTTAGAGAAAGAGAGAGAGGGAGGGAGATGGCGAGAAGAAGATGTAGAGATAGAGGGAAAGAGGAAGAGGAGAGAGAGAGAGAGAACATAGTTGTTGCCATGAGAACCAACCAACCGACCAAGCAGATTGGTAGGTTTGGTGGTGTTGTTGGCCCCGCTGTACATATTTGTTGGATAAGGAAGGGTTGAAGACGGTTCAGCGCCCCTTTTCTTCCCTTCTTCCTCTAATACTACAAATCCTGTGAACATTGTCATCTTCGGTCGGGCGGTGACTTGTGCCACTTTATTGCGACGACTCTTGTTGTTGGTGGACTTTGGAGCTAGGGGCAGGGCTATCTGTCGTCTTGGTCGGACGAACCGACGTGATGAAAATCAGTACCTGGGGAGAGAGAGGCTGATAGAAAGCGAACACGACTGGATCGTCTGGTACGCTTTTGTGTCTCTGGGTCCTCCGGTGCGATCGGGCCGGCGGACTCCGAGGCGAGATGGTCCAAAAAGGGTGGCTGGCTTCGGCACCAGTGGCATCAACCCCAGATTATAAAGAACACGAGCTCAGCAAGCGGGACAGTTCAGACAATGGCCATCGCTACCGCAAACCGTTGCACCGATTGCGGCGACATCTACTTCAAGGAACAGGGTTCCGACGTCGTCACCAAGTTGACAGCCCAGGCTATCACGGTTACACTTTCCGCAGAGGCTTGAAGAGCCGTCGTGTCCTGGTTTTTGGGATCTCGTTTCTAATACTCTTTAAAGCAAATCGTACAAAATAGCACTATCAAAAGCTAATGAAAACTAATTCCAGGTTCGCAAGGACAAGGATAAATATATATTTAATTATATATAGTCTAAATAGAACGATGTGAAACCGACATATGTCTGGAGGTCCAGCTGTCGTCGTCAATGGTACGCAGCATCAGGGCACATTGGCTCGTTCAGGTATTCTTTGGCGAGGTTGTAGGCCTCACCACTTTTGTGCAGGATGTACATCATGGTAGTTCTAGAAGGCATCTTTGGAGTTCAAGTCCATGTCCGGGTGGGCGGTAGGATCGCTACTGACTATCGCGATGACACCATGGAGGCCACGGGTGACGGCCGTTGCAACTACCTGGCCTACCCGGACGGCGAGGCCAACAAGTGCCAGTGCCACGACAACGGCCACTGCGAGCCCGTCTGCCGCGACCAGGAGGTCGCGGCGATGCTTGATATCGCCTGCCAAACGTCAACTTGATTGTCCCTGGCTTGATCCGTCCGTCATCTGGTTCACTTGGTTCCAGCCCAGGATTGAACAGCCCCGTGCTCTTGTTGCCGCGTCTCGCGACTCGTTTGAAGATATTATTGGATATCTACTAGGACTAGAGGCTGGGACCGTGGGCATCGAATAGCTGCACTCATTCCTTGCCTGCTGCCCGCTCCAGTACTTCGTCGGGCTGATTTGGCCCTGCGCCCGGCCCCCATGACCGATACCTCGGTATTTAGGACTAAGAGTAGCTGGGGGTAACTGTAAAGAAATTGTAAGTATTGTTATGATCGTGGCAGAGATTTGAAGTCTTGTTTCAGCATCCATTAACCCACTCCGTCTCATGTTATATAATTATACGAACTCTTGGTGTTCGAGCTTATATCATACTATCCCGTGTACGTATAGTGCACTGCCTTCATGCCCATCGACTACAATGACCTGTAGACGGTCAAGCCCGCCGTGGACAAGCCCCTCAGCCAGGAAACCCAGCTGCGTGCACTCTTCAACAACACGGGGCATCATAGCCGGGTCGGCCGGCGTCCCCAAGACGGCCCAGGGATACGAGCAATAGCTGGGGGTCTGGGCCTATGCAGTCGAGCTCGCCAAGCGCCACCAGGCCCACGGCGTCGTCCGCATCGCGCTGAACCCGGGAAACCTCAAGTCGGACCTGTTCCGGTCCCAGGGCTACGCCATGAAGATCATGAACTCGATGATGCTCTATCCCGTGCCCAGTGGCGCCGCCACGCAGCTCTTCGCGGCTCTTTCGCCCCAGGTCAGCAAAGAAACCAGTCTCTCAGGAAGCTGGGGTACGTACGAGAACAAGGACCCATCATTAGCGCCTGTTCTGGCAACCTGATAATACTGATACATCTGTTCTAATAGTCATTCCCTTGGGCAGCGTGGCCCCGGTCCGGACAGACCTCATTAATGCGACGAATTCGGCACAGCAGGGTGGAAATGATGGCATGTGTAAGTTCTGGGAATAGACGGCGGACCAAGTCAGACAGCAGCAATGAGGGCCCCCAGATGAGAGCGGGACGCCAAACATCGAATATAAGCCCCCAAAGCTGACGATTCTTTCACATACGACCATATCCTGCTGAATACTAGGGATCCCGTCCGCTCTCCCATATATAAGCAGCAGAGAGCCGAATTAGTACTAGGGTCGGTGACGACCTGGGAATCCTCGGTGTTGTATGTTTTTGTATTTTTGCTCCTGTTTGAGAAGTTCCGACGGCTCCAGGTCTTTCGTTCGAGCTAGCAATTCCTTTCTTTATTTCTTATTCTTCGATTTTTCCTTTCAGTCGATGCCAACATTTTCCAGCAGAAACAAATACTAACATATAGCACATGTGGAGGATAAAAGGGGCGACACATGTAGTATTGTTGGTATGATGGAGTAAAGGCTGTGATTACTGCCATATTGATACCTGATCTATTGTCTATCTTGCTAGCATTTGACAAACATGTACTCCCCATTCGAGTCCCGGTGCAGCTTGGCCGCGAGCCCAGACGCCACGACCTCCGCCTGGTACGCCGTATATCGCTCACCCATCGGGTTGCTCCTGACGTGCTGTTCCGCCGCATCCAGGTGTCCGACTCCCAAGGACAGTAGTGCCACGGCCGACTCCTTGTACGCCAAAGGGCGCGATGCGTTCCGAACCATGGCGAAGACGAGCGTGGCGGCCGTGAGTGCCAAGATGCCCAGCGGACCCGCCATCCAGGCCCAGTTGACCACGATGAAGGTCTGCGGCTCGAGGGCGATGCCCGTCATGTTCTGCGCGGCCATGTTGTCTTCATCGCGCATCTGCGCGGACAGGATCCTGGCGAAGTCGCGCATGACGACGTCCGGGCCGTGTTCGATGATGTATTGGGTGACCCCGTATTCCGTGCCACCATTACGCCCAAAGGAGAGCGACCGGGGCGCTTTGGGCATGCTTCCCGACATCATGTTGCCCAGGAGCGAGTTCACCCTCTCCGCCGTGTAAAAGCTGACGGACCAGTCCGGGGCCGATCCGGCCTCCTCCTCTGTGCGGTACCGGATGACCATGTCTTGCTCCTTCGACGCGGCTTCGTCCTGTACGAGCCACTTCGTCGTCGGCTCGCTGGCTTGGTACTCGCCGTTCCGGACCGTGACGTCTTCGAAGGTCTGCACGCACGGGTGGATCCGGCACAGGTAGTAGTCGACGCTCGCGCCCTTCTCCCACACCCAGCTGTTGCCGTCGCGCGCCGCGTTGCCGGCGGCGGTGTAGTTGACCGCGGCGAACTTCATGAAGGAGTAATCGGGGATGTGCATCCCGTTGGGCGCGCCCATGTCGAAGCGGAACACCTGCGGCTGCATCGTGAGCGTGGGGAACCTGGAGGCGTTCGTCAGCGTCGCCGGGCCGACGGGGACGTTGCTGATCGGAGGACCCGCGAAGAACTCGTTGGTGCCGTTCCGGACCAGCGAGGCCGCGGGCCGCGGGCCTCCTTGGCATTTGGCACAGGCGCCTAGGGTCTCGACGTTTTGCCAGTGGCAGGTCGGGGCGGTGCACTGGAATCGGGGCACGCTGTTGTTTTGCGCTTTGGAGCCGAATGCGCTTAGCAAGAGACTTTGCACCGCTACCTGTTCTAGAACTTGGTGTTAGCTTTCGTTCCTGCTTTCAAAATGTTCGTCGTGGAGTCCACAGTCGCGACTCACTGGAAAAATCGTCGGCTTCCGTCTGCAAGGAAGCCGCGGTCCAGTTCGTCGCTACAGAAAGCGAGGCCGTGGCATTATTCGACGGCGTCTCCCGCGACTCGAAACTGAGGACCTGCTGCGCCGTCGGCTCATAAGCCAGCGCCACGACGCTCAAAAGGCACGCCGCCTTGGTGATCCAGGCCCCGCCCCTGGTGTCCCAGACGAGCTGCAGCGCGGCCCAGGGCCCGCGGCTGGCGCGGTCGAAGGTCTGGAGGTCGGCGAGGCTGCGTGGCTCCTCGAACCAGACCCACTTCATCTGGCTGATGACGCTGGCGACGGGCAGCGCCAGGGCCGTCTTGGCCAGCGTCGAGAAGACCGAGACCAGCGAGTTGGGCTGGATGGGCAGGGGCCAGTCCCGGAGGAGTCGGCCGTCCCATAGGCCCAGGATGATGCAGATGGCGGCGGTGGAGGCGATGGCAAAGGCGAGGGAGAGGAGCTCGAGGGTCCAGGTGTAGTCCTGGACGGCTTCCCAGCAGCCTCGACGGGCTTTGGCGGGCGCTCCTCCTTCTTCCTCGGTCTTGGGGTCGTTCTGGCCTTCGTCGGCGGGGACTGGTCTGTACGCAACCGATGTTGGACCTTTCGGCTCAGGTCTATCGCGGTTCGCTGAGAATGTTTGTGCCGTACTAGCAGATGGGGTGTTGGCACCTGACTCTTGCGAGGTTCCTAAGCCACTCATCGTGACTGCTCTTGAGGTGCATGAACCTCGAGGTGAATGTTAAAGAATGAGAATGGCATCCCTTGCCACATGGAAATATGTAAAAAGTTTTCATCGAAATAGTTGTTGCTATATATATATTAGATCTTAAAAGCGGTCTACGGTAAGGGTCCCCAGCAACAGGGTTATCGTGGCAGTCGGTACTATAGTAGCCGCTGCAGCGGGACTTGGGTGCAACGAAACAACAACGCACCAATCGGAAAGTGTTGTGACCAACGGCCAGGGAGTTAGTGGCACGTTTTCGCATATTAGCTCCTACTGCTAACGGGGGACGCCAGGGCTGTGTTGGCCTAGTGCTTACTCGCTAAGCCCCTTGTTAATGAAACGCCCTCCACTCCCTCAGCCCTAGGCGGGCTGTAGTATCCATCGTATGATGATCGTATAACGAATTAGATAAAAGCAGGCTTCACCTTCAATTCACTGCCACGTTCTTTATACCCCAGGCTACTGTTCTCTACCATCTGCTCGTCATGCGTGTTTCCTTTCTGCTGAGCTGATATGACACGCAACCGAGTATAATGAGACCAGGAATTAAATATGGCATACTCGTGTTCCGGTTTCTGTTTGTTCCACGAACCCAATGCCCCTCAATCTTCCATCACATTGTGATTGCATTCGCCGTCGGGCCTGGCAGGTAAGACATGGTGTTTTGCTTGTCGAGATTAAGAGAGAATATCCCCAGCCCAAATGGCATGAAACGGAGTTCAGAGCCATCCAACCCTCCAATATCGTGACAGATGAGGTCGAGATATGTGACTTGGTTAGTCATCAGTCAGCCGCACCTGCCCGCACAGAAGGTGAACCCGATCCTACGTTAGATGACCGGGGTTGCATTCCCATGTTCCACACTCAAGGATTGGCCCAAGTTCGACTCGTCGATCTCATCCATTCCCGGGAAACGAGCCCCGATACTGGAGCGGCAATCAACCGACTATCACGCCATTGCGACTCTCATTTCCACTCCGAGAACATGAACAGGGGGACAAGGCGCAGGCCTTCTATAAGCCGCCAAAGAATCCGACAGGATCCCGCCACGTGGGCAGAGTCGGGGCAATTGGGCCCGGCATTGGGCTAGTTTTCACGGCGGGGGGCCATGTTGTTGGTCCCCATAGAAATATGGTTGCCACAGACTGTCACGATGTGGTAGATTCGGTTGTATACTTCCTGGACAGGATAGTGGTATAAGATGAAACCAGGGAACTTTTCGTCTGTTTGACTTGTTCGCGGAGCCCAAGTGTTTAGGCATGAGTGACACGGGACTCACCGTTCTCCGCGTAGGGGAAAGCAGGTATCCGATGTCTCGAAGCAGTCGATGATTCTGCCGCACCGAGGTCCCTCTTTTACTGGGATTCTTAAATACCGCAAGGAGAACGGGCAGTCCGTCGCCTTCTTCGGGCCGCCCAAGGGCCCCGTGCATAATATGATCACTGCCAACGTGCGGGACCATGCCGGGGCCCGGCGTGTCCTCGCGCCCGCCTTCTCCGAGGCCACCTTCAAAGCCCGAACACATTCGCCCCCGAACGATGGCTGGATGATCCCGCAACAAAGATGATCCTTGGGCCGGCGTTGATTAAATACGTGCCCAAGCCAAGGGTGTGTTGATATTATCCTGGGCGTTCCCCATACGGGGGTTTCTTTGCGTCTGACCACAAACTTACCACGCTACATCATTTACCAACACGCATTTGGAGCCATGTAAATACTAATTTTATACACAAGACCGCCCGGAACTGGCGATCAATATGATATAACCCTACAGGCGTCGAACGTATTTCCTCGTGGTCGCTTTTATAAGTTTCCTTTGACACTTCAACACTCCGAAAAGCAGGAAGGCCTCTGACTCCCAATGTTCGGGTGGACTGCCTGGTCGAGCAGCTGTCATCTGATCTAGGAAGAATGATTGACATCTTGCAGAAGGGCACCCAATGAGACCTTTGACACGATCTTGGGGTCTTGCGATATTATTACGATATCATTAATATGCGAACAAACGGCTGCTCAGGTTATGATCATGTACACACTAGTTGCCAATGGACATAGACATAGCAGCAAAACACAGCCATGTACCAACGGTTACTGGAGTAATACCACTGTTACTCAAGTGGTCTCATGGCCTGGCCTGGTATGACATCTGATCATGGACAGCACATCATGCAGGACAGGCAAAGTTCAGTTAGATGCCCACAACCTCCAAAGGAGTCTTCAGAAGCGTTGTGAGACTGCTGCGCTGGCGTGCCCGCGCAAGGTGGTGGGCATAGCCTTGGCGATCTTCCCTCCTTCCGAGACCAATCTTCAGCCTGTACGCTGTCTTGTTCAGTTTGGGAGCCCAAGGCTATTATGAAGGGTGGGTAGTAGTAGTGTTGTGTGTATATGACATGGTGTTGTGAAGAGTAAGAAGCTCGGCGCCAGTAAGTTGGTTGGGTAAGCCTTGACTCATAATCGAGTGTTTACTGAAGAGTGAGTAACGTACGCACGGGTGAAGTATCTACAAGTCATATTCCTGTGGAAGATACATTGAACAGCCGATCCGAAACATAAAGCATAGAGCCATATTAGCTGCATAAGCTCCCGGATACAGTTGGTGCATGGATTATATGATAAGGCTCCTGGGGAGGTACTGTATCCAGGATGGAAAGGAGACCTGCACCTGGTGTGGTAGTTGACTTCGCGGCGGTGACGTGGCATGCATATTTGAAAACTGTTTTAGCGAGCTGCAGTCGACGGCTTGTCCACTGGCGCGGTAGGAAACGAAGCCAATCAGGCAACGCAGTGGCACCTGCAGCTTGTGTTGGGTCGTTCCGTTCTGGCTGCAAGGCAAAGGCTACTTACCTACCCCTCGATTTTGATTGTGATGTCGATCTGTGCTGGTAGCCTCTTCAGCCTGCTTACAATTAAAACCGGTGAGGGGAAAAGCAAAACACGGCTCTTCGGGGCTTATGGACGAGAATGCAGAGTGAGCGCCAACTGACCAATCATAAAAAATCGAGATATCACTTCCGAGACCGGATCTTACAAGCTCTGCCGACAGCTTTTCGATGGTGTGTCGTACAGCTTTGTGTTCCGGATGTGGCATCCCATCGGCGTTCTAGAACCAAAACCGTATCAAGTTGTTGCAGGCTTAGTGTCACTAGCTACGCATTCAGTCCGGATTCGCCATTTCTCTGCGACCACTAGGTGCCATCCCTCCATACCTCATAGAAATGCGGTCGGTACTTGAATTTGCAGTGCCGTCGCTACAGCAGGCTCGACGAAGAACCCTTGGCCTTTGCGGATCTGTGCTTTGGGCCCCAAAAAGAAATCTGAGATACGCCAAACTTGGGTAGACTGTATTGCCTGGAATCATGGACGACGAGGACTTGTAAGCGGCCTCGCGATAAGTGACGTTATCCTCTAAACTGATCTGACCGCCCAGGGAATCGTTCATCGCCACGAGTTGGGGCACAATTGTGAAGTGCTCTAAATCGTCATTAGAGCTAGGCGACAGTGAGACTGTTGATTCATTCCCGAGGTCGGATGTCGTGGTGGACTGGGTGGTCAAGAGGTCCCCACCGTCTATTACACTGTTGCGACCGGCCCTGGGCCACCTGCAAGCATTCGTCAACTTCTTCGAGTCAACTGTCGCCCAAGGCCTTGATACATCCTATCTTTGGGGCTCATTAGCTTGTTTGCTAAAGGTCAGTCTTCAATCATCTCCGGAAAGCGGTACTTAAACATGGTTATTGACAATCGAATACCCCTTAAAGCTCGTATCTGAGCATATCAAAGCATTGGAGCAGGTCCCGTGGATGATCAAGTCTCTTGCTCTCAAAGCCGAGGCATTCAATCAACACCGTACGAGAAGCTATGGCGTTCGGAGCTCTGTCAAAGAAATTTGCTTTGACATGCAGGTTCTGCTTGTGGACTTCAATACAAACTCCATCAAGGCAATACGTGGTGCAGGTGTGACACCGTCTTCTGACTGGGAAGTTGCAATTGTCCTTCTGCGACTGACTAATATCAATCAACAGAACTGACCACCCGGGGGGTAACTGCTACTGGATCCAATGGGGGAATCCAACAGATCATCCGTCGGCGCTACGACATGACGTTGCTGCAGCTCGCAGAGGCTCTATCACGACTGGGCGAACCAGGGCTTGGAACGACTGAGAACCACTTTGGATCGGCGATGATTCGTAGTGATTCAGTTGCAAAACGACGCATACTAATGCTACCTGACACCAAGACGAACCGACTGTTTGACCGCGTCGATATCTATTTGCAGCTGGACAGGCTTCTGACCCCCGACGCAGTAGAATTCGTGCTTCAGTCCGTTGCTCTGCACGGCCTTGCAGGAGTTGGCAAAACCAGCATTGCGTCGTCATATGCCGAAAAGAAATACCGAGACCATGTTTACGATGTGGTTCTATGGGTCCGTGGCGAAAAGTATGCGTCCTTGAGACAGAGCTTCACCGACATCGCTCTGCGACTGAAGTTGCCAGGGGCACAATCGCAATCTCACGATGAGAACCAGATCCTCGTTCATGACTGGCTCGAAAATGCTGGTGTGCTATCCCTTTAGAACTGGTTCGGGCGAATGACGATATATTAATGCGCACGTGTTTCTTGGAAACACAGATTGCAGGTGGCTAATTGTTTACGACAACGTCGAATCGGCTCAAACACTCAGACCATTTTGGCCACGAGCCACAAACCGAGGCAGAGCGATTGTTACCACACGTAACCACTCGCTAGGATTCGATCCGGCAGAATCAGGCATCGAAATCACGTCGTGGGACACAGACACCGGTGCTGCTTACCTTCTGTTTCTTTTGAAGAAGAGAATTGGACGCGACATAGACTCCGAGGGCATCTCTGCTCGAAGCCTGTCTGGCAGATTGAGTGGTCATGCCTTGGCTATCTCGCAGATGGCTGGGCTCATATATGAAGGCGAGTACTCCATCCAGGAGTTCATGACTATTTACATGAAGAGTCCGCAGTCTGTCCATAGTATAGGTGGCCTAGGATCCCTGTGGCAATTTGTATTCGAGTCCCTCGATGAGAACTGCCTCGCCTTGCTTGGAATCATCTCCTTTCTGGAGCCCGACTGCATACCGCCAGAGGTATTTAAGCCTGACCACGAAGTCGAACTGCCATCGAACTTGGAATTTCTTAGAGACCAATATATTGGGTAAGTTGTTTCAAGAGTCTTGACAACATGAACGATCAGCTGATGTATTACCTGGTATTTCTAGCGCATTTAGAAAACTGTCCATCCGGGCACTCATCAAAAGGGACAAGGACTCGGGCATTTTGACTGTTCATCGATTGATACAGACACAGTTCCGCTATTTCTTGGACCATGAGCGGCGCCAAAAGGCCTTCAACGATACTGTGACCTTGCTGTCGCTCGTTCTGCCAAAGAGTGACATAGAAAAGGGTCAGCTCTACGATGGATGGGAGAAATACAACCACTACCTGCAACATGTTATCAGCCTGAGGGACATATTCAACGAGGAGTTTACAAGAGACACCTTGATAGCACCGGTGAAATTCTGCGAACTTCTCAACGACTACCAACGGTAGGTAATGTTCTTACTTACATCAAAACTGGAGGACGATGCTGATACCAGATGATCAAATAAACTAATGTATACGACAATCGTTTACTAAAATATTTTGCAGATACCTCTATGAGAAGTGCGATTTCGAAGAATGCGAAAGAACTTGTGCGGTGAACCGGGCAGCGGTCTCAACCCTTTCTTCGAAAAAGGAGATGGTTGATCTTGAGTGTACCATCCTTTCACATTTGAGTCAAGTGTTTGAGGAGCGAGGAGACTTCCTCAAAGCTATCAAGATCTGTCAGCAGGAGATCGATCTCAGGCTTCGCGAATCACCCCAGAAGAAGATACTGTTGGCCTATTCAACTGGCAACCTCGGTATTAGCTACGAGAGTGCCAACAACTTCCCAAAGGCCTTGGAGTGTTTCAAAGACGCCCGTAAGTGGTGGGAGGCTCACTTTGCTGAAAAAGGTGAAGACAGGAAATATGACGCGTCCATTATCGTGTACGAAGCCAGGTGTATGATTGGCCTCGGCGACTTCGATGTTGCCAAGGAGATGCTCGACACCGCCGTTGCGCAAGCCAAAGAGGAAGTGTCGCTCAATTTCGGCACTCTTTCCAGGTAAGTAATACGTCCAGATGGTGAACTCACTATCGGAGGTATTGATTCGTGTGGCCATCGGGGCGGCATCAGCGCATACTACTGGCAGGGTACTCTTTCCCGGTCCAGAGGTAGATTCGAAGACGCCGAAACCCACTTCCTGGAAGCCCAAAACGCATGGCTCATGGGCGACCAGACTCGCGTTCATCCCTTCAATGCTAGCATCATGTATAACATCGGTGCTTGCTGCCTGGATCAGGGGAAGGTGGAAGCTTCGATGTAAGGTTGATCCTATTCCGTTTGTCCCTCGCGATACTACACTAATTCGATTATGATTTGCCAGAAAGCATATCAGAGACTCCATGGAAGTGACCGAGGTCTATAAGCGGCTGCTGCCCATTGATCATGGCCGCAACCTCTTCAAGCTCTCCGAGGCAATGGGTCTCGGCGGAGTTGATAAAGCCACGGATGCAGCGACCCTAAAGAACCAAGCAGAATATTACTTGAGGATGCAGGAGCCTCGGATAACTGAGATGGGCAACGAAAGTACGTACAGTGACCTGATCACTATATCGCGGCGGTAGAACAGTCATCATGGCGACACTGTGATACATAAAATTGGGGAGAATGTGATAATGAGATCATGAACTGCGTAATGAAGTAGCACTTTCATTCTGTTTTCTTACCTGATTTCATAAGACTGAAACTTCACTAAAGCTTCGATGTGCATTTTGAGAAACTACCTACTTCACTATTGGTGCAAGATAGTAAGCACGCTGCTCAGGAGCCAAAGGTCTGAGATGGCCCGTCATGGAAGGCGGCGTCCCCTATGCTACCCTATCTACTTGAGCTCCACCTTCACACGCCCCCTAGCATGTGCCAATTGCTGTAGAGTAATGATTTTAGACTTGTGGTTTGTATCCATCTAAGACTAGGAAACCATATGGCTGAAGTGCCGCCAGGCGAGATCCCCAGTGGCTAGAATCTGTAATGCTACACCGAGACAGAATCTAGTTTTCGAGGGACTAGGTGCGTGGTGATTCTGCTTGCTGCTCTCGAAGTCAATGGTCTAAATCGCAATTCCAGAAATTTCGTTTTCATATCTATCTCTGCTTCTTCGTAGTCTTTGCCGCAGCCTTTTCTTTGCTTCTGGTATGGGAGCCAGTTGCTTGCTAATCCAAAGCATATGCTATTTACCAACGGACGTTTGAAGACGTAACTATGGGACAGCCTCACGGTTTCCAAAATGAGATTATCCAGCAGTATTAATGGCATACGCCATTTGAACAAAGCCTACGATCAACTGCAGCAGAGCAAGAAGAAGTCCGAATCCACCAATGATGGTCACCACCCAAAACGTGTACCATTGTAGTGGATTTCGTCGATCACGCCACAAGTCAGTGATCTTGGTGGGCTGGCGTCTTTTGCTATAGCGTTGTAGGGCCTGTAGTCGGGATCCAAAGACAGGGAAGTCGTCCCGGGCGGAATAACTGTCTGACTCGATAAGTTCGTTGTCCACATTGAGGGCCGACGCCGGAAATAAGTCCCCTCTTATCTGGTGGCCTGAGCCCCTGCCCAGGGGTAGACCTAAGAATGTCCACCGAGTGTGCAATGGCATAGTGCAGAGTGTTTTGAGGAATCGATCAACCCCCATCTCAGTGTCTGTTTGGACATTGTGCGGAGTGCCTTCGCTTGTTCTGTTTGGCATCCGATTGAGAAGTTGAGTGAGCATTGTGCGTGACTTCTTTGATTGTGCAAAAAGGAGTCGGTAGCTGAGTAGAACCTCTTGGTAGATAGAACACGGCTCATCCGGCGAATCGACAGGTTGAGGCGGGAGAAGTCTTTCTGTGATACTATGACACATCAACGGGACAGTTAGTTATATGCAATTATGTAACATGGTTGGACTATGGTTAATAGATGCGTACCTTTCAAGAATATCTACCTTCCGGCCCGCACGTATCTTCGCTACACAAAACGACGGGTAGCGATATATGCAGAGTGTTCGTGTCGCGCAGTGGAATGAGAGATGAGCTGTCAGGGTATCTACCCATTTGATCTTGACGCGCCCAATGGCGGAGAGGGAGTGATAGGTCAAGCTGGATTCGTAGAGTATATCCTCCAAGGTGTTTACCACCGGCTGACTATCGACCCCTGCAGGTACTAAGCCTTCTGAGTATTGCTCGACGTCAAGTACCTGGGCCCTCGAGCGATACATGTGAAACATCAAACTGATAGGTCGCCGGAGGTTGCTTGTGGAGTAAACGCGGCCGCAATTCTCAGCGTAAAGAACAGGAAGTTCCGAGGGGACACTATTATCGTCTTCACCTAAGGCCTCTGAACGAAGCGGTGGACGAGATAGTTCCTCTGCCTTTACACCGACCAGCGGCTTCAGTGTTGCTGATGTCCAGCATAGTACCGCAAATATAGCTTGCAGCACATGTGCTTTCTCGTCTGTCGGTATGCATGTCAACCCCCTTGACCGAGACGTTCACGGGCTGCTCCCAGTATTGTTCTATATACCCTGTCAATGCTTGGATCCGGGTCTGAAGACGACTGGATGGTACGAATGACGAGAAAGCACCAATCCCACACCTCAATTGGAGCCGCTGGAACGTCTCGGTCGATGATTTTCCAGATGAAGTTGAACCGAGGGTTCAGAAGCTCTCCAAAACAAGCCTCCGTATGGTGGAAGAACTCGAGTATACCATCCCATTCCGCGGCATGATCCGATGGTAGCGAGAATAAGCAGCGAAGTGCGTGGCGGTGTACCTCCTGGTATCGTGGGTCTAATGTCTTAGATATGATCAGCAGTTGGGACGTCAAGAGAGCTAAACTAATGCCAATCGAAGGAGATTGATGTACCGTTGCTATCGAGCCTTGTGCCTCCCTCATATCTCTAAGGGGTATCAAAGCAGTACCATCCCTAGACCAAGAATTGCGAGCCCATCGCCGCAGCTGGTGTCTGATGCCGCTTGGGACTTCTTGGCTCACTACCTGCTTCTCTGGGTCAGAAGCGTCAAAGGTTGAGGTCGGCATCAGAAAAGACAGCAGAGCACGTGTCTGGCAACGGCCAGATCAACCGTGTCGCAAGGAAATTGGACGCAAAGGAGACATAACTCTCGGAGCATCGTACATGGTTGAGAAGCCAAAGATGGTCCTTTATGTTGAGTTCATGCAAAACAAGTCGATGGCAGTGCGAGCTAACAGGGTGCCACGCATTGCAAGGCTGTGCTGTTTTAGCTGTAGGCAGTGTCGCCAGTGGGTGAGTCCAGGGCATCCACTAAGAGGATCTTCTACCATTTATTGAAAGGGGTGTCAGGACCCCCGTACGGGCTGGTCGCATTTCAAGTGACTTGCTAGTTGTGAATAGCTTATCCCATACTAATAAATTGTTTATCTGACAGTTGAAAATAAAGAGTACTGGAAAACACATAATCCTCAGGCAGCTGAAGTTATGCATGCCCCTCGTTCGTTCGGGGCTTTTTGTACAGGGTCATCACACCACCAATCACTCCCCTGCTACTTCTGTGGCTTGCATTAATACGACACACCGAAATTGGCCTTGGACAGCCTGATCGATCTTTGCAGAAGCGCGCATACCTTGATGGTTGGTTTTTTCTTTGGGGCCTCAAGATCCACTAGCTTGCGTTCGAGGGCAACTGTCCCATGGTTGCCTTTTCCACCCGAACCACCGCCCGACCCCCCCTGGCCCCCCTGGCCCACCTGGCCCCCCTGGCCTCCCGATGACTGTCCCCTTAGCTGAGACGAGGTATGGTTGCGGCCGCCCACGGGCGATTGTTGCTGGCCCGGAGCCCGAATCATCATGTGATCGACTCCGCCCCGATGTTGCTTCGGTTGGGCCAACTCGGAATTTGCTGTGGGTATGCCGGGTGTGCCTTCGCTGCCTAAACCGCCCGCTTTCTTCAGATCTGGGTACCATTTCTTCCATGGCTGGTCTAAGTTCGCACCAGACTGTTGGAGTTCAGAAGGCATTGTGCTAATCAATAGATGCAATAAAGGGGCCTTGGGATACTGGTGGGAAGCACGGCCAACAGATGCTTAGAATAAAAGTTGTCAAGAGGTGGCTCCCAACCGGCGAAAATCGAAACGGTCGCATACTTAATCACAAACCATAGTCGGTACGACCATCAGCCAAGTGATCAGTCGGCCGAACTCACACGCAATCAGATGTTTGTGACTGGTGTGAGGCGTCGACATCCCCAGAATTGGCCCAATATACATCTGCTCATCGACACACAGTCCGATGATGCACAACCGATTATTAGGTACCAATATATCCAACACAGTAGGCTCACCGGCTGAAGGTTGAAGAGGGTGCATGCATGTTGACGTGGCTAGATCTCCAAACAAATCAGGAAGGCTCGTTTAAAATATGCGTCTGTTGCCTTTATCACAGGCAAGGATCATGCAGCCATATGCAAGGCCTTGTGGTAGACTGATCTTCTCCTACCCCGCCCGGTAGAGGAGGTGCAGCTAATCATATCTTGAGACAGCACGTAGTTTCACAACATACTGTCTCCGGATAATGATCGTGACATTGGACTGTTGATAGGACAAGGCGTATTCGGCAGATAAGATCCTTGATTACTCAAAGAAAAATCACCCCATCCAACCATTATTGATATGAGGCTCTGCGAGGCTCTGCTCCAAGGAACATTCCGTAATCTCACTGAATCAGTGGCCAAAAGTCCTTCCTTGGTTAGGCATACGCGAGCCACGCCGTTCATCTCTCCACTAGTGCCCAAGCTGTGTAGTTCTATGTTGAGAGCTGCCATGCAGAGTTCACTTTATTACATCGAAAAGACCGCTAACCTAAAACAGGAGAAGGCTTTCAGTACGGACTTCACTGTTGACCACGTGGAAGGAGCCGTTGACCAAAACGCCACACCAGACTGCCGCCAAGTGACTGTTAACGCGATTCAAGACCCCGACGACTTCCAACTTGATGTGCATGGCTTCTGCGTCCTGCACGGCCAGACTCATCTTGACCACGAAGGGGTTTACAGGAACAAAGCGTCGGTGCAGGATGCTTACTACTATGAGATAGAGGCCATATTACATGAGGCCTTTCCCCAGTATTCGAGGATTGAGGCATTCGACCTGACTGCATGTACCCCCCTCCCACATCCAACCTTCAGTAGCAAGTTAACATATCTTCAGGTACGAAAGAGAGATGTCGACTTCCCAGACGTAGTAAGAGGCTATCGCAAGGAGTACGAGCAACCGTCATCTATTGCGCATTGCGACTGGTCCAAGAACGGATCTTTGAAAGTCCTCCACTGGTGCTTCCCCGGCAACGAGAGCTACTGGGAAGGGAAGAGGTTTGACATGCTCAAGTATGCAGCCCTTGTACTCCAGCTAGCCTCCCTCGAGGTTGGTTCCATGCTGTCAGACTGCACGCCGCTGAACTCACCTTCAATCCAGTGTATGGAGACCTCTAAAGCAACCGTCTGACGATTGGCCCCTGGCCGTTTGCGATTACACCACCGTTGACCCGGACCATGACATACGTCTGAGCGATGCGATACGCCGCGACCGCGTCGACGAGGTCTGCGTCTTGCATTACAACGAAAAGCACAAATGGTATTACTTAAAAGACCAGGGGGTTGAGGACCTGCTTGTGTTCCGAAACGCCGATTCGCATGGGGAGAGAGCCCGTAAGTCTAGGCGATAAGTATTTGTTATACGCATCGGAAAAGGACGCAAGCGCGCTGACACAAAAGTGCAAACCAGGTGCTTTCCATGCGGCGGTTCACAACCCTCAAGCTCAAGGTCCCCCAAGGGAAAGTGTGGAGGTTCGTCTGGTAGCTATATACTGATGCTAAAAGATCTGGGATAGCAATCCAGTGTTTACAGTAATCTTGCTCTCTGATGTTGGGTTTGAGAGCAAGCGGTTGAAAGCGTGGCAGCGATACTCCGCATTTCCTGTAATTACCTCCTAAACCCCTTTCTAGTCAGAGTCAAAGTGAAATCTCATGCAGAGGAGCTTACTTATTTCAACCCCAGACTGGTACACTGCTTAACCAAAACAATCCTAGCTGTATTCCAAGCCGGATAGGTAATACAGGGATCAATACCCCGCCTTCTCCAAATCTTGGATTATCCCATTGGATATGACTCATTCATGGACCATGATTTATCAATAAAAACGCTTCTCAAGCAATCATCGGAGAGGATGAAACAAGCACCACCTCTACAAACTTTATTGACAAAATTCTACCCCGAGTTCTAGCTACTTCAGTTTGACATAGTCCGCGAAACCAGGGGTAATTGGATCGGCGAATAACGGGCAACCTCCGGGACATCACGCGCTATCCACCCCGTTGAAATATGGGCGACGTACAAGTCATCAGAGCCACCCAGGATCATGTGCCGGCGATCCGCGCCATGGTCCAGGCCGCCTACGCCAAGTACGTAGAGCGCATCGGACGGCCGCCGGCGCCCATGCTCGCAGACTACGAGAGGATCCTCGAGGAAGGCAAGCAGGAGGTATGGGTTCTGGTACCACAACAGGGTACTGGCGGTACCACGTCGCCGTTTCCCGACCTTGAGGGCGAAGTTAAAGCCCAGCAGCAGCAACAAGGGACGACCGAAGAGCAAGAGCATAAGAGGAAAAGCGCCAGTGTGACTAGAGCAGTAGGATCCATCATCGTGGCTCCCAACCCCGCTTGCACTGCTCTCAAGATCAACAATCTCGTCGTGGACCCGGATTCGCAAGGGAAAGGCTACGGGCGCGTGCTTATGGGGTTCGCCGAGGAGCTGGCGAGGACCCGAGGTTTAAATAAGTTGACCTTGTTCACCAACGTGATGATGTGGGAGAACGTCGGCCTGTACGCCAAGCTCGGGTTCACGGAGACAGAGAGGAAGGTCGAGGACGGGTATGAGCGGGTTTACTTTGAAAAGGGGCTCGGGTTGTAGCACGAGCACATCAGGTGGCTGGAACGGGCCATGGCATAAAGGAGGCTGTCGACCAGTGTAATTGGCGCGGCCATTCCACCAGCAGCTTTCTTATATAGTTATGGAAGTTGTAAAATTATGCTGGGCGAATACGCCCTTCTACTTGGTGCTTAGTAAACCATTAACCGTTAAGGGTCATCCAGTTATGGCATGATCAGGGGCTTGCTTGGTAAGGTACCCAAGAAACAAGGACACGAAATAGTGGCCTGCACAAGTCAAGTTGCCTAACGGCACCCATAAAATCGCGGCTTGCCGTTGCAATATTGGCCATGGCTTTGTCAGCTGGGCCGAAAAGCGGGAAGTAATCGAGGATGATCTCAACGCCACGGAACGCCGCGGCGTTGTGCTCCGCATCCACACATGAAGTTCTCATTGGCTCGAATACGTGCCAGTTTCTTCAATCCCTCGCCTATTGGTAAGCCTCGGACGCAGACCGAGAAGAGTAATCGTACCTGATAGAGTGATTCTGTTATTGCCCCGACATGATGTTGTATCACGTAACACCGCCATATAAAACCTTAACGGAACCACCCACCGAGGGAAATATGATGACCACCAGAGGAACCACCAGCGTGCTCACTGAGCTCCTCCTAGACAGTTGACCAAGTCGGAATAAAAATGATACACCCTTCAAAGGCCATTGTGGCGATTTGCTTCGCTGGCCTCGCCAGTCTGACGAGTGCCCAAACAACCCCGACAGCAGAGCAGTCCACGGGATTCAACTCGACCTTCGCGCTGACGCCGGCTCAGATCGCGGCGGCCAACCTCTCGGCCGCCGAGGCCGCGAGCCTGAACAACGTGGTCCGCTTCGACCGCAGCCAGCTGGCCAATGGCGGGCCGTACGAGGACGACTTCTACACGCTGCCGCCCTTGAGCAACAAAACCACGGGGTCGCTGCAGCCGGGGACCTTGCTCAACACCCAGGCCTTCACTGATCTAAGCGCCTTCACCATACCACCCAATACGGCGCTCTCGCGCATCTTGTACACGACCCGGACCTACAACGGGACCGTGGTTCCTGCGTCGGCTTTCATCCTGTGGCCCTTCACGCCGCGCCATGTTACAGCTCCAGCAGGGAACCAACGTGCCCAAAGTAATGATGACAGGCAGAGGTACTTTACAGCAGCAAAGCCCGCAGGCGCGCCCGTCGTCCTCTGGTCCTACGGCACCTCGGGCTTCTTCGGCACGGCGGCCCCGTCATGCCACCGCGCGCTGTGGTACGGCGACGCGGCGCCCTTCGCGCTGGCCCTCGCGGGCTATGCCGTCGTCGCGTCCGATTATGCCGGCCTCGGCATCTCAGAAGCCTGGGGCAACAGCAACAACACGAAGATCCAGCACCAGTACCTCATGAGCCGCGTCTCGGCCCGCGACGGCCTCTATGCCTTACGGGCCGCGCGCGCGGCCTTCGGAGAGAAGCTAGACGAGCGTTTCGTGGCTATGGGCCACAGCCAGGGCGGCGGTGTCGCTTGGGGCGTGGCTGAGGTTTTGCAAGAGCCGGAAGGCAAGGCGGAGTTTGGGGACCTGGCGCCGGGATACCGGGGTACGGTGGCGGGCAGCCCGACAACACAAGTCTTCACCGGTTGGCCATCCCTCATCGCGCCTTTCGTTTCATCGGGCATCGGGTCTGTGTTCCCCTCGTTCAAGCTGGCCGATTGGTTCACCCCCGCGGGCGCGGCGCGCGTCGCGCTGTTCCGGGAGATCGAGGGCGGCATCAGCGCGGCGCTGCAGCTGTTCCTAGGCGACGGCTCCGCGCAGCTCCTCAAGGAGGGGTGGGATGAGACGTGGCACGTCGAAGCCTACAGCAAACTCGCCAACGCGGGCCGGAGGCCGTTCCGGGGCCCCATGTTGGTGTTGCAGGGGACCGAGGACGTCTACGTGCCCTACAGCATCACCAACGCTACCGTCGCGGCCACGTGTGCCGCCCACCCCAATAGCGAGCTGGAGTTCCTGGTGGTCAATGGGACGGGGCACGTCCCGACGCTGGATGCGACGCGGCAGATCTGGCTGGATTGGATCCAGGACCGGTTCGAGGAGAAGCCGGCCGCGGCAGGAGGGAAAGGCTGCAAGAGGACGGAGCTCAGCAGTTTGTTGCCGGTCGGACAGTACCTGAAGGTCGGGAATGCTTTCGCGCAGTGGGCTGGGACGCCGGAATACAGCTACCAGGTGCCACTTGGCCCGTGAGGCGGTCGAGACGGTTCTCTTGTCTTGCCAAGCATTGCTGGAAAGAGCCCATTTATGATGCTGCATTCAATGAGTCTGAATTTGTATTTTTGGGCATGTTTCGCGGATGTACCTCCCGACACCTACACAACCACATCAATTGAGACGTTCGTATGCGGTGCCGCCTTGTTGAATGATGTCGGAGCCGGGTTGCCGTGAGATTGGTGATGGTAGGTGAACTGAGTTGCAAGGTACAGGAACAGGGGCTCATCAATGACGTAGGCCCTAGGAACAACAAGTTTCTGAAATGACAAACAGAGACACGCGTACTCAATTCCCGACGGCGAGACATTCCAATCCGAAGAAAAACAACATCATTTTCCGGGGTATTTTGTTTATTTACATGTTTCACGAATTAAATCAGCCCTACAGCCCTACGCAAGCTTCCGATCCTTTATCCCTTTAAAAGGCCCTGAAGCCACTGAAACGTATCACCTACATACAGCACAACATTAGCCTACAGTGGGGGAACCCCGCACTAAGTAAAGATCAACCAGCCCGCCCAGCATGCCCGATTCACTGGACATCCAGCTCCAAAACCAGAGCACCTCGTCCGAGCTCTACGCCTACGTGACCGGCCTCTCCCTCCAGCAGCATGCCGGCTCGCGCGTCCTGATCAAGGCCGACGGCCGCTCCCTCTACTTCCCCGCCAACCCGCCCCAGATCCTGCAGCCGCTGGGCGAGGACTGCGCCATCCCCCTGGGCGCCCCCGGCGGCCCGCCCGTGACGGTGCGCTGCCCCCAGATGGCCGGCGGCCGCATCTGGTTCAGCCGCGACGCCAAGCTGACCTTCCTGCTGAACCCCGGCGGGCCCCCCGGCGCCGCCCTCGTCGAGCCCAGCGTGCTCAACCCCACCGACGCCAACGCCGGCGTCGACTTCACGTTTGCCGAGTTCACCCTCAACAGCCACCAGCTCTTCGCCAACATCAGCTACGTCGACTTCGTCTCGCGCCTGCCCATCGCCCTGTCCCTGCAGGACGGCGCCGGCGTCCAGCACGTCTCCGGCATGGCCGCCGACGGGCTGGCGCGGCTGTGCGACGGTCTGCGGGAGCAGGCCGGCCGCGACGGCAAGCCGTGGGATAAACTTGTCGTGCCCGACAAGAAAGGGAGCCCGACCCCGCTGCGCGTGCTGAGCCCAACCCACGGTGGTACCAACGGCGCTAACTTCAGCGGATACTACGAGCCGCTGGTGGAGGAGGTCTGGCAGAAGTACGGCGCGTCCACGGGCACCAAGCTGAAGATCAACACGCAGGCCGCCGCCGGCGTCGTCGAGGGTGCGGTCAACAGCGACGGGAAGCTGCTGTTCAGCTGCAACAGCGGCAACGAGGCCTTCGGGAAGCCCAACACGGCCGACATCCTGGGCTGCAACAGCGGGCCCTTCGTGACGGGTCCTTCGCCGACGCGTAATGCCATCATCCCGCGCCTGGCTGCGGGGTTCCTGCGGTCCACCCTCGCAGACGCCACGGACCACCCGTCGCCGGCCGAGACGCACTACCGGCGCGAGCCGACGAACCACTACGCGCGGCTCCTACATGAGGTCAATCTTGACGGGAAGGGGTACGCGTTCGCGTACGACGACGTGCAGCCCGATGGGGGCGCGGACCGGTCGGGCAAGGTCAACTCGGGAGATCCCAAGGTGTTTGTCGTCACCGTGGGGGGTGGCAATGCATACGTCGGGGATAAGATGCCTATATAGATACCACTGTTGCTTGGATTCATGCAATGGGAGCATATCAGAGATAAAAGACTCGCACCGAAAAGATTACCTGAGATAGAGACAAAAAGGGAGAAGCTATCATACTCAACGTATCGAAGCCCCCTAAAACATACCGACTACTGTCATTTTGGCTCGTGTGGATGGATTGCAAGATTAATGATGGCGTTCAAGGATTGTCGATGTGCTAGAATCTCAGGGCAGGTGCTTGAATAGCCAATACTTTTGTTGTATACTACCTCGACAAACACATGTTCGTTCGTTTAGAATTGCTGCCTCAGCAGTATGAATAAGTACCATCGGGACGATTCAACCACGTTGAAAACCATCGACGCCGTCTACCCAACAGAACACTCTGGTGCAATGGCAGCACGCCGGAAATAAGAAAACCCGGAGATTGGGGTTTGAATCCCTATGGTGAGTACTGTTTCGTTTCTCAAAAGGGATCTCAAAAACATCAGTCTTGGCGATTCACTATCTTCTAATAGTCAGAATAGTCCTCATTTATACTGCGCAGCAGCCCCGGCCGTAAAGAACATGGCGAAGATGATGCCAATGCCACAGAACCACGTCATGCTCCGCACCAGCGCCCACCGGGGGTTGTCCTGCAGCACCACGTAGACGACGTTGTACACGACGCGGCTCGCCAGGTACAACAAAGACAGGACATTGGCCGCGACGGGGTTCACGCCCTGCACGTTGACGGCGGCCACGGCGGCGGCGTAGAAAGCGAGCGTCTCGAGCCCGTTGGCGAACGCGGCTTCGGCGCGCAGGATGCGGGCTTTGGTCTGGAGAGCGAAACGGGTCAGTTACCAGGCTAGAAAGCAGTCCCGTTCTCCGCGCCCATCGTTATGGTGGTTGGTATGAGAGTAAAAAGGACTAGAGCCAGAAAACTTACTTTATCGTCCAGATCATCTGCCTTGAGTACCGCGGGTTGGTATTTCTTTGGATCGGCGGGATCCAGATACTTCAAGCCCAGAAAGAAGCTATAGAGCTTCGGGAGGAAGAGAAGCACAAATGCAGCAGGCACCTGGTGGGATGTCTCATTAGTCTCTGAATACGAGAGGTCAGTTGAGGGGCGGGAACATACTGTGAAGAAAGTGAAGTTTTTATCAAAGCTACCCATGGTGGCGAGGCGATGGACGGGCAGGAGTAGACCGGGTGTTGTGGGAGATTTAGGGGTCGCGCTTGACAGGATGCAGTTCTTGGACAATTATCGCTTGGCAAAATGCTTCTATCGACGCAACCGCTGGTGGTTGTGTTGAAGTCGGTTTAAGCATTGCTGGCCGTTTCAACCTACGCGGCCAAAAATTGTGGCGCGCGTCGAAAGATGAAACACGGGGTTGCGTCGTATCGGGGGATGCGCTATCCGAGCGCAGCTCCCAATATCGCCGGTTGGAGGCCGGCAGAAACTTGGAGCGTTTGACAAGGGAAAGGGAATAGATGAAGCGCTTTGACTCCAACCACAACTATATTTTGTTTCGTCACGGGGTTTCCCGACTGGAGAGCTGGTCCGCTCATCCATTACTGTACTTATCCACAGGGGCGCTGGCGACAACAATTCCTCCAGATATAATCACGCTTTAATTACTATTAACTGCATTTAAAAGCCAAATGCGAAAAGGATATTACTCGTCAGGAGGAAAATGGCATACAACTTGATACAAACAGCAGAAGAAGCACCCGCAGTAGGCACTGTTGGACCTGTGGTCGGTTGAGACTGGTCTGTGTTAGTTTAATCCACTCGGTAGAAGGGCAGGTTTATGAAGTGAGGCACTGACGCTTGTGCTGGCATGAGTAGTTATTGTATCGCCCGTTGATGTGGCAGACGCAGAGAGGGTTGTGCTTGGACTAGCCATAGTGGAAGACGGCGCTGTCGATACTGCTTCGCCGGTACTGGATGAATGAACAGAAGTTGCAGCTGGCTCTTTTGGTCCTGTCGTGGCAGAAGTCACCGTGCTGGAGTCTTTAGCAGCGGGTATCGCCTGTGGTACATCGGTGGTCTGTTCGGTGCCAGGCGTCGTTGACAGTCCACATGAACTCGCCGCCTTGGTGAGGGCGTTTCCGTAGTACATCCAGATGCCATAGTTGTCGGGACCGGCACAAGAGAGGCAGACTGCGTAGTCCGTCAAGAAGGTCTTGTCATGACAAGGGTCCCCGCCCCGAGAGGCAATGATGGACTGGCCTAGTGACCCATAGTTATTAGTAATGAGCATTTCATTTCGGAATGAAGCATGTTGAGATTCAAGGACTAACCACAGTTGTCGTGACAATTGTAAGCTGGCGTGCCAGGCTCCGGCATCTGCTGGCGCTTGGCGAAGTGAGCAGCGAGCTCATTGCTGTGCACATATAGACCGTCTGCTAATGCCACGGCAGCGAGCGAAGAGAGAACGAGGGCCCTGATAGTAGACATTGTAAAATGTGTAGTACAGCAGATGCGTTTGAAGGTAACTAGCTGTGGGATACCGAGCTAGCAAGATTCCAATAAAGGGGTCAATATCAAAATCGAGTTTCCGTGTGTGTGGACTAGAACTCGATTGGGGGAGTGAGAGCCTGTTATAAGGAATGCACAACAGGGAGTTGAGACGTCCAAGCAATCAGATGCCATACTATCGCAGCCATGCCGCCCCGAGTTCGGTAAGCGAGGTTGGTAATGTGATACTACAATGCGTACGTAAACAGCAACCAAAGCGCGTGAACTTGTGGAGTCTCGTTCCCGGAAACGTGCGCAGTTCGATTGTGCGCCGTCCTGCTCGATCAAGTACACGGAAATAGTGTGGCTAACTGCTCACCATGATCCGGTACTCCCCTGATTCTCCCACGAGGTGACCGTGACGGGCGGCAGGGGTCTTCCCTGGAGTGTGGCATCTAGTGGCCAATGTAGAACCGACTGGGACAGTAGCATCGCAGTTAGCCTGCGGGAAACCGGAACCGGGCTCCGCGGCGTGAGAGTGTGGGTTAGAATGTGCTCGCTCTTATTTGGTTCGAGAAAAGAGTTTTCCGTCAAATACTCTGGAGATGTAGGCATGATCTTGGACCGATTGTCGGACCCGGACGTGCTAGGGTCTGACCATTATGATGCAATGCAACGTGGTGCTAGTTCGGATGCCTCGTTATCTCTCGGATCAAAAGTGGGACAGGCGATCCGGATGAATGTTGTTGATTGGGTTGTGTCCATATTGGCCCCCCTTTTCCCGCTGTCCATCTGATAAGATGGTTTTGATAAATTGGCTTGGCATTGGACACGCCCAGCCAATAGTGTAGTCCAGCTGCGGCTTATTTAGGACCAAAATCACAATCCTCCCGTCACGTCACGTTCCCGGCAGTTTTCCCGCAAGTAGTACCTTGTGCTGGGTGGCATAAGTAAGGCGTGAAACTTCCTGTCCCTCTGGGCTGCCATGAGCGTTCACCCAAGGCAGATTCACATGACTGTCTACCTCAAAACCCGGAGCTCCCTTCCACGGTACCCTTGTCCAATACCAAGCCCATCAACTGTTGGTCAAAAGTCGAGGTTCGATGGTCGTACGAGAGACAAATACTACCCAACTAGCACGCCTCGGCATGTGATAGTGCATGATGGTAACATCGGCAGAGCATAATTCGCGGAAGCTTGCGAGTGTCAGAAAACTTCTACCGTGGCCGACTACGGCCTTGGACATCCCACAAGCGTTGCCCCTCATTCGACTACATATTGATGTGTGCCATGCTAGACATTTCGTGGAATTTGCGTCTGTCCCGCAACTTGCGAATCTGTTCCTCCGAGTTGATCTGCATTTTACATCATGTATTTCGCCACAGTTCTGACAGTACTGGCGTCTACCTGTTTTCAACGGACAATGGCTCAACAATTTCACGGACAGGGAGTTGAGGGCACCGAAATGGGTCCTGTTGCCTTTCTATGGCCAAACGATCGTCCATGGAGCGCAGCTGCGGACAACGTCAGCCCTTGTGGTAGTGCTTCGGGGGTTACAAACCGGACAATCTTCCCCTTGTGTAAGTAACGAGCCCGATTAAACAATCAAGTATGCCAGTTATACAGGATGGTTGCACTAACCAAAAATCTAATAGCCCAAGGAGAGGTTGCATTGTCTATTGCCGATGAGGCATACCAGGTTGCGTTTAAGATCGCTTATGACAATGGCAAGTTTACACAACACATCTACTCACGATTATCATACTGTCGTATTCATTATATGCGGTTGACTAATCAAGGAACAGAACCCCGAGCGCAAAGTGACTTCGGCCAACAAGTCGTCAGTAACGTCACAGAGATCGAGCCGGGACACCAGTGCTACAAGATCGCCCCCATCCCGGAATCGATCAAGGCCGGGAGCAACGCGACCATCCAGCTCGAGTACTGGGCGTCTGACGCGAAGGAGCAGGGTGGTGCGAAGCAGAGCTTCTTCGCCTGCGCTGATGTCGTACGTCTCCACTGCTACTGTTTACACCGTCGTCGTCGGAACCACTGACACAAGACACAACTCAGACATTCGTCGAGGCCAAGGACTTTACACTGAGCGTGCCTTGCTTCAACGTGACCGCCTCCGACTTCGGCCTGGCCGGGCCCTCGGGCACCCCGCAGCCCAAGACCCCGACCGATGAGGGCGGCGCATCTACCCCTGCCCCCGCCGCTCACGCTGCAGGAGGCGGGCTCACGACCGGCGAGAAGGCCGGCATCGCCGTAGGCACCATAGCCGGCTCCTTCGCCGTCGTCGGTGTCCTTGCGTTCATGCTCCTGCGCAAGAAGAGGGCCCAGCCGGCTGATGTCGAAAGCCCGACAAGCGGCGCCGCGCATAAGGGGGCCAGCGATGCCATGTCTGAGCGATCCACGTAGGTTGATAGACTACCTGTCTCATGAGTCTTCACTCACTCTTGAGAGATGAGAACTCGCCAGCTTCTCTTGCTGCTCGGTTATATACGGGGGCTATCTGGGAGTTGGAAGGTTTATGATGAATGACAAACTATCATGTTTGATGGCTTATGATAATTACCCAAAAGTTGGCAATGGCTGTACGCGAGCTTCAGCCTAAGCTATCAGTCAACCTCTTCCTCTCCGTTTATCCATATAGGGTGATCGTCCGTCATGGTAGGTTTCGAGATGCGTTGCTCTGGAGAACGGGTCTGGTAGGCCTGAACTCGGAAGAGGTTGAGAGGTCCCACCGGCAGGGGTAAAAGCAGGCCCCGTTTGATATGGGTCGAAATTTGGAAATTGGGTAGGCTGCTGCCTAAGAAAGGGACAGCAGCCCATTTTCGTCCAATTATGTTCTTCGTGCAGCAGCAACAACAACAACCATATATCTCTCTTGTCACCCTAGTGCCATAACACAGTACCCGCGACATAATATTTCCATGAAACTACGGAGGCACACAGCGTTTAGCGTGGTACAACCCTTCTACCCATGGATCTATTTGATGCCATGACGGGCCCTCCGGAGAGGCTCGCGCTCCTACACCGGGTGGTAGCGAAGCAATGGAGCCCCGACGACCCCGAGCTACAAGAAGTGCTGGACGATGCCAAAGCGATTGAAAAACTGTCCGAGGAACAGCCCTACCTTACGCCGGAAATCATGTCGGAATACGTCATCGCCCGGGACCCCTTTCCAAAGAGAAAAGAGTCCCTACGCTTGCTCGGGGGGTTGGTCACAAGGGCTTTCCCGGGAGAGTACCGCACCCGGACTTGGGGCTTCGCCATCATCCGCACCGCGTACGACAAAGGCGCAAGCACAGGCGAATGGGACGCCAAGTTCCAAACCGCGCTGTCAGTCATCCGCCGGGCGGTCCCAAGCCCCCTACGAACACGAACTCGCCCGGGTCGAGCGGGAGATCCAGCTCAAGATCGAAAACAGGCGCTGGCCCGCAGAGTACCCGACCAAGCCGGACCGCCGCGCCGAGGACGAGCTCGCGAAGCGCTTCGTGAACGACGTCCTGGAGGACAGAGAGGTCCTGGCCGACGCCACGGTGGGCGAGGTGAGCGAGCACTTCCGCCGGTGGGCGTCGGCGCGCTGGAAGCCGATGCCGATGCCGCCGAACTTCTTCAGCGCCTACAAGAGCCGACGCCTCAAGTCGTGCATCCTCCTGGACGCCGAGACCATCGAACAGCTGCAGGAAGCAACCACGCTAATGAACGACAGCACGGTATTGGAGCTGTATCCGCGGCTGAAGCAGTTCTGGGTCAAGGCGGTTGAGGCGGAGCCGCAGCGCCGGAATGAAGACGACGACGGCAACGGCGGCTCGCTGTGGTGCGACTGCTACCGCGTGCGGATCCACGAGCTCGCCCAGTTCTGGTGGGATGGCGCCTACGTGGCGTTGGCCGGACAGCGAACGCGCGAGCCGGACCCCCTGGATGACAGTATTCGCTATTACATCCACGACTACTGGGAGCCCCCTAACGCACGTGTTACCCCTGATGCATCTGTTAGGATTTCCTGGCCAGCGATAGGGGAGCCGTTGCCGGAGGTCAAGGCAGAGGTGCCACGTGATAAACGTATGGCTATTTCAAGCCTTTTGGTATAGGGACCGGGTACTTCAAGACTGCGTCATCGTCAACAACAGCCCATTCTATGTACTATCAAGTTTCTTCTCTTCTACCACAAGGAAAGAAAAACATTTCCGATCTCGTACCCGACGGCCTGTTTTGACAAATGAGAAAGAAAGCAACGCGTTAAATAAGATTCACCGTCCTCGCATTCTCGATATCCCCCCCAAAGCTCTCTAATAACCTCTGTGCACTCTCCTGAACTGATCTCGGGACCATCCAGTCCAAACCTTGTAGCCGACACCTTACACGCTACTTCTGATCCGTGATCGTACTGACTCTTGCGTGTATTGACGTCCCAGGGACGGATAATAAAAGAAAAAGCCCACCCGCCTAAATTTGTCCTGCCCCTCGTACCGTATCGAGCTGTCCTTTCATTTGAAGGAAGTTACCGTTGGGGGCTTAATTTAACCGCAATCTGCAAGCGTCTCAAGGCGATATAGGTGTAATTTTAGCACCGAAGTCCTCGACAAGTCTCTCGATTCCTCCAGGGCCGAGATAGATTTTGTTGCTAGCAAGCCGGAAGGTTTTGTCCTCCAGCCGAATAAGGACCTCTTCGTTCAATATACCCACGCGCTCAGAAGACAGAGGGTTGACTGGTCCTTTTGATTCGCAAACTCCATACTCCGGGGCTGCACAGATGTACCCAGCGTTTCCCTTCAGTAAGCCACTGCCCGCTGCAGCCCACCCCGGGAAAAGATGGGCTTACGTTTTCTTCGATATTATTATTCAAAGCCCGCAACATTAAATCCGGTTTATCCTTGTTTTTGCGAACCTGAAATTCGTTTCGGTTAACTTTTAAACGGTTTCCTATGTACTTATTTATATAAAAACTGCTAACGCGAGGGCCTATTCGAAGGGATATTCTCTTTTGGGGGAGGGAAACAAAGTCTGGATCCTCTTTTCCAGGCGGTTTATTATTGGAGCTATCCTAGGGTGCAACATTCCAGAATGAGTGATGCTCCCGCAGAGCTGGAGGTAGCTCTGGATCCAAATCATCATAGGGGTCGGTATGATGTTCTTTCGCCACAGCCCATTCTAGCTTGTCAGTCAAAAGGAACCTCATGAGCGCAGTGACCACCATTTGCAGCCACGTCTGGCCAATTCTCCGATTTGAGCTTTTGTTTTCGGAACCTTGTAGAGTTCTTCGTCGCATTGCCTCCCCACGCAGCGGGGGATTGAAAACAGAGAGCAGAGGCTCACAATGCTGACACCTATGCGCCGGCAGTTGCCCATGAACTCCAAGGGCACGTTTCAATTGAATGGTTTCGGACTGAAAAAACGGATCTATGTCCTCCATGTGTCGGCAGATCTGGAGTGATGCGCGATCATTTGTTTGATGTTGATTGTTTATTTTGATCAGGTTCAATATTTGCTTACAGTCCCTGCCTAACTAAAGCAATGTTCCCTCACCAGCCACTCACTCGCATAATGTCAGCAACGGCCATTCCAGGCCATAAGCAATGGCTGACTCTCCTGCAGTTCATGGAGGGTAGAACGGCTCTTGGCACTCACTCATTACGCCTTCCAGTTTCTGTTCTTAAGGCGCACTCTTACTATCTCCTATACTCCAAGACGAAAAGGCGAAAATACGAAAAAGGGAGTGGCTCCTGACACCGTGGATAAGCAACCAATTGGTAACCTGGTCCGGATCTGCCGAACGTCGGTCCCATCATGTTTCGGCCAGCCCAAAGCGCCAGGGGGATTGGCAGATCCACCGACTTGACGTAGGATCCCTAAGTTAGGTAGCCAGGGATGGGATGGGCTGGGTGGGTCGTGTCTCCAATCCTCGGCCGATACGGAGGACATGTCAATCCCACGTCAATACATGATCCGGGATATAGCCCCGTAACCGGGCTAGTCGACAGGGGCGCTTATTCGCCAGGCGAGCGTAACGTTGACGCCTCCCCCGCGAGACCTAGACCGGTCCCAGAGTCGCAATGCGTTTACCCCCCGGACGGAGGGTGCTTGCCAATTTTGCAGCCTGCATAAGGCAGCAGTAGCAGTAGTAGTAGTGTGTTACCGGGTGTCGTATCCCGACTGCTGATCATGGTGCGCATGTGGCACGAAAGGGATCGGAAACTGCATTGCCGATGTGGACACTAGGACTTACTAGTATAACGACTATTGCGACGTCGCGCGAGATGTGGTAAGAAACAATGTGCCAAACAAGCTACTTCATACCTAGCGGTGGATGCGACAACCATCACATCTCAAATTGTATCCGTCATCCATCCCCGACGTTGTATCAGGGACCGGACAGCCCCTATCCGTTTTCAATGACGATGACGTGCGCATGACCGAGTAGGTGATGGGCACTCGGGGAAATGCCAGGCCTCTGGGGATAGTTGGGAATAACCTACCCGGAGATCTTGTGGAGGAGGTCTACTTATCTTTGGCGTGCTCCCCCACACTACTCGAGGCCCCCCTTGGCGATCGCAAGGTCTGCCTCTTTTGTATTGATGCAACTGCATTTGACTTTCGACCCCCCGTATCCGCTCTCACGTAAGGGGAAAGGCCTATGGGAGATCACAAAGTAGACAAGGGGCCCGGCCAGTCCCGGATCCATCTTCTCTTTCTGCACACCAGAACCAACCTGTGCTAACTAATACCCCGACGCTAGTCACCCGGTCGATCAATAATTTCCAAGCCCCCTCCTCCGCCAAGGCTCGATTGCTAACGCTCTGTCCGGGGTAGGCTCACCCCCTGGCCCGGTTTTGTCAGGTAACCGTTTAGCCCGTTGATTCGCGGGGAGTACCCTGCAGCTTCATTGACAGGGGAGGTATATGGCACTTGGTAGTGGGGACATGACAAGGTATGTCTGTCACCTAGAATGATCGTCACAGACTTGGCGGCCTTATCGCTCGCTCGAGCCCCTTGCTTGAAGCACGCTATCGCCCGAGTCGTGAGCATGAATGTGACGAGACAGAGATGGGGGCAAAGGTGCTGAGGTTCGACTACACAAATATTACGGGAATAGTGAGACAGACAGTAAGCAGCAGGGGTCACAGAGGTGGCTGAATGTCAGCTACATTCGCCTTGCAGAGATCCCCCTGACACGAATTTTATGGGAGATGGCTGTCGTGTGAACCAACATGCGACCTGGTGTCATAAGCTTCAATATATGTGATTAATAGTTTACGTTAGGCATATCCTATGTTGGGTAATCATCTTTGACAACCCATGTAGTAATATGGAAACCGATACCAGCTGTTATCCAACTGTTCTGTTACTGACGGCAAATATGTTCGAGAAGAAACACGCTCTAGCCCGGTACCCAGTTTCTCAACTTGACCACATGCTTTGGGGACTTGACATCCTGGTGATGTATAACCTCAACTCCAATCACAGCCGTCCATCCAACAGTTATTGACATCGGTGCACGCGTCGCTGGCCGGCGTCCTGTAGAGGTCAGACCCTAGCACCGAACCGCTCTGTGCCGAGCTTTCGTAATCTCGTTCGTTGTCGCTTTCGTTTTCGTAGTGATCGTCTTTATCGTAAGAGCAATCGTCTTCGTCGTCATCTTCGTCATCAACCGTCGAGGTCGTAGTATTAGTAAACTCGTCAAACATCATGAGGTCCTCGAGCCGAGAGGCCAACCGGTGCGCCCGCGCAGCATCGGCATCGACGACGGCCAGTTCGAAGTGGACGATGGCCTGCGCTTGGGTCGCCGAGGAAGATGGGATGGTACTCGTCCTATGCTGTGAGCCCGAGTGGTCGTGGTGGTCTTCGCGCTTCTGGAACTGGTCTAGGAACTTGCGCACCTTGGAGGCACGTAGAAGGCCGCTTTCTAGCGCCATGCAAAGGAGGCCCTGCGCGATCGGCTTGGCCAGTGCGTGCTGGAGGTACGCGTCCTGGAAGAAGCACATGCAGAGGTCGAAGTAGAACCGCTGCTCGCGGCGCTGGCTCCGGCTTGGCCCCTGGCCGGCGATGGCGCTGCCCAGCTGCATGTACCCGGCATAGGCAAAGCTGGAGAAGAGCTTGTCGGGGAAGTCGAGATGATGTTGGAGGACGATGTGCTTCATCTGATTGATCGAGACCTCGTAGATCGCGCTGGGGGAGCTGTCGGCCGAGTTGAAAACTCGCAGTTTCTGGTCGCGCTGTGGGCCTTGGAGGAAGGGGCGGAATAGGATGAGGATGATGGTATGTAGGTACATGCTGCACAATGAGAATTAGACACACGTGCCAAGAAAGTATGTAGGGTAGCATTGAGGCGTTTGTGAGAAACCGCTAGTGCTTACTGGAAAAGTAGAGTATCGATGGGCGTATTATGTTCCCGTCTTTGGAGTTCCGGCCTGAGTGTGGCCGCCCATTCCAAGAGTTTAGTGTATTTGCTTTCGGCAAAGGCAAGGGACACTCGTTTGCAAAGGGGCTGTTCTCGATTGGTCGAGTATACGGCGGCTATCTCTTGAGCGAGTGCCCATAGCGTGCATAGTGCAGGGAAGGCGCAGCCCATCCAAGTCGGGAGAGAATGAGCGGGCCAGTCCAGGGTTGGTGTAGTTGCTCGTCTACTGCTATCGTGATGCTCGCCGGGTATTGGCAGGATGGGAGGATAGTCGATGGGTTTGGCCTCGTAGAAAAAGGTACGCAGGCTACAAGGGTTAGCATGCAAGACAGGACAGTGCAGGATGGCGGCATCACGCACAAACATACCTTAACCAATTATACAAACCCCAAGCCGCTTGTGCAGATGCTATCTTCATATGCGGAGGCATGTCGTTGAAGTGGGCCCGGTGGCTTTCGTCGTCAGGAACCCCGAAGAGCCTCATTCGTTCGCCCATCTGCCGACTGAGCCGTTGTGCCTCGAGAGCCAGGTCGTCTCGGCACTGCAGCGTGCACACCAGGCTAAAGATCGCAAGTGCAGACGAGTTGGGTAGGAGGTCCGACATGCGTTCTGCCCGGTACAGCATCTCCGCCTGCTGGAAAAACGCGTGGCCCAACGCCGACGTCCGCGAGTCGATGGCAGCGCACGTATACTGGATTGATAGATCTAGAAGTTAGCTGCCTTGCCCATGCCGGGCGGACAGTATGCGGGCCTGGACTGAAGACTTACGCAAGCATGGGACAGTAAAGAGCTGACAAGAAACGGGCTGCAAAATGTGATTCCCAGGTTGACGAGATCGTGGACGAATAGGTCGGCATCGAAGAACGCATAGAGAGGATGGTCGACTTCCAGATAAGCCGAAATGACAGTGGCGGCCAAGTCGTTGCTGACTGGTACGCTCGTCCAGTAGTCGATCTGCAAGCGGCTCAGGCGCTCGTCGATATACGAGGGGGCGTGGCTGGTCTCAGAGACGAGGTGCCGGCGATGCAACGAGTAAGACGTAATCGCTCGGCCAAGGTCGAGGCCAAATTATCCAAGGGATCGGTCGACCTCGGTTGCCCTTGCATGAGGGTAGCTGGGCTGCCCGAGACCGATCCTCCCACACTTATAGCTGGCTGTCGGTCCAGTCGGGGCTTCGGCACTGGATCGGCGAAACGTGGTTGGGGGTTAACAGTGGCGAGCGGGATTGGGGGAAGCGCCGGATAGGCTATCTGGTAGCGAGTAGTCAACCTGTCGAACTCGAGATCCACCCTCGAGGGGGAGTGAAGACTTCCGGCTATGCTCGAGTCTGTTGTTGGCGATCGTCTCCCATGTGGTGTACCGGCCTCGTTCGTAGCACTGGCAAGATAGGCCAAAGGCTCCGGTGCTGCTCGGAGGTCGCGTAGAACCTGGACGATGTTTCCTTCCGGGGTGGCAGACAGCAACTTTACCAACTCAACATGGCTATCCAGAGACGCCTGCAGCTCCCGTAACCGCTCCTTCAGGCGCTCGCCGGTAGAGCTGTATCGGCATGGCAGCAGTTTTCTGGTGCATTTGGAACAAGAGGGTCGCTGGCCGTCGCACTGAGGATGAGGCTGTAAGATCTGCCCCGGGATGTTTTGAGAGTCGGGCCATGCATTGTGAAGCTACTTACGGCAGTCTTTCTGGTGCGGCAGGTCTCGCAGGCGACTTTGGGCGCTGGCTTCCTCTTGGAATGTGACGGCGGTGTCGGGTCGGGAGAAGGGTGGCCGTAGGCAGGGCGTGGAGCAAGAGCCTTATACGACATGGTGGTGTCCACTAAGAGGCCAAGTCCCGCTGAAAGTCCAAATGTTGTCCGTCGTGTGGGAAAGACGAGATGCCCACCTCGGTGCTCCACCAATGGTGATTATACGCAATCTATATGCGTCGTACTACGATACGTGTGGGCGGCCTGTCACGACGCGCGGATCATGCATCAAGGTGCAGCCGTTCTGTTCTGTTTTGTCCGACTTCACTTTCATGGCTGCATTCAGGGCCCAAGTGAGATAGACCAGACTATATACTCTGGATCCATGTTTCGTATCATACGGGTCTGGGAAATATTGGTTGCTCATAGCGCGCCGTTGCACACATATGTCGTCGGTGGTGACGGAGGAGGAGCCCCAGAATTGATGGCCTTGATGCATGGCTGGAAGACTAGGGTTCGGGCTCGTATCGAGTAAAAACAAGCTCAAGGGGACAGATGAGTGATCTATCATAGATCCTTTCCCAAGTCGGCCTTCTCTGCTCAGCTGATGAGACAGTGTGTGGCGGGACTAGTGAACTCTAGGCTTTCCTTTTGATTTCCTCTTGCAAAGTGGTACCGTGGACGGGCAATGTCAGAAACTGGGCAGTACTGCCGACAGCTGCCAAGGGGCGGGACTCTGGCCCGGCATTTGGTTATGTGGGATCAACAGCGAACCAGCTATGGCGTCCTTATTCCAATCAGGCTGACTGTACCTTTTTCGCCAGAGCCACTGGACCCCCTGGCCTGCCATTTGTTGGTCCATTTCGTAATGGAAAAGGAAAGGAAAGGGTAAGAGTGGACGAAATAGGGAAAAGTGCGATAGTATGGATCCATACGGATATATCTGCCACGCGCATACAGATGGTGGCACGTGGCGACATGCTTTGCGATTGGTCCCAGTTGTTTCTTGGCGGAATTGGCTGCCTGGCTGTCGAGAACCGTACAGGCGGTGGGTGGCAGGGGTGTACACCAGGGGTGTAGAGCAGGGGCTTCAGGTGGATGGCTGGATGATACGGTAAACCCACCCCCCCATAACCGCCTGTCATCGCTGTCAAATCTATCAAACCCTGCCAGGCATGAACGTCCCTGCTAGCATCCGTAAGCGCTAGATCATCATAATGATAGATTGCCATGATATGCCCTCTTTTCTTTTTCAGCTATCAAAGGTCGCCGGTGGCGTTGCCAACGTTGGAACAGGCTGCAACAGATCGACAGACTTCGGGATATTCTTGTATTGGAAGAAAAGTGGCGCTGGGTACTGCTACGTACCCACCCTTCAGTCTGTGGCCAGAGAAGGCCCCGGTCGCCGTTGGCTGCCAGTTTACACGCCTCTCTGTGGCCGAAAAAACACACCCGTGGGCTTGAGCCAATGACTCCAACGCTTACCAAAACGCGTTGCTTACAGATCCAGCGTCCGGTTCTAGAGCCCTCCTCAAATCCGCCGGCAGCCTGGGGGCCTCTTTTGCGTCGTCGTCGTCGTCGTCGAAGTAGAGCCAACGATTTCAGGAGCTTCGGCGCAAAGTCCACGATATAACGCAAGCATTGAGCAGCCAGCGCGAGCGAATCTGCCCACCCATACAAACCAACCTCGGTTGGCGCAGAAAAAGGTGGTATGACGCGATCTCGCAGGTCTCAAAAATGCGATTGGTCAGCTTCATAAGTTTGGAACCGACCATTCAGCTCGGAGAATTGTGCCGATATGCACATGTAACACGCGGCTGATTGCGTTTTGCATATATATATATATATATATCCCTGCAAAGTAGAGGTGAGGCAACACAGCCTTACTTATCACCACACCGGGTTGAGTGATGGCCAGATAACGGTGAAGTCCTGACACAGCGTTTGAAGACGGTCGGTGTGTGGATGCCCGTCCCGCCATATCAGCCCTACCTGTTGTGGGCATCTGGAAGAGTAACGGGTACGATAGTGGTCATTGTGTGTACGAGTATCCTGGAGATCTGCTCCTGGCTGACCCGCCTATTGCCAACAATTGGGAATCATTGATGTCCCCGACTGGGCCGCCGCGAAGGGGCAACGGTTGGGTTACCTCTCTGGTAGCATGGGCTTGGCGTGCATGCCCGCAATGAAAGGGGCACTACTGGGAGTCGATGGCTGTCCCACGGGCTTACCGGTCCAGCGTAGGAGTGCCGTGCATGCGGAGATCCATACCTGTGGATGCCGTTAACATGGTCTATGACAAGACTCCGTTTGCTCAGACAGATGCCCCCTCCACGTTCTGGCCATTGATCTTCCGCGGAGGCCTCCGTGGCCAATGAGTGTGAAGAAGACCAAAGAGGGGTGAACCGGGGAATTCTCGTTTACCATCCTATCATGCTTTCAGGGGGGGCCTGGGCGACGTAGCCTGCCTGAAAGAACGGGATTTACCGGTCTTGGCCACTGTATTGCTTCTGGGGGCGGGAGAGCCGCCTAGTGAGTATCGTGTGTGTTACAGTTACATCGTTGGGATGTTGCATATTTTTCTTGCTTGTTAGGTGGACGGCCCGTAACCAGTGTTCATCCCAGTAATCGGAAGGATAAGAGAGAGCGCTCCTTGCAGTCACTCGAATCTATCCAGGTTTTCCGTCTCTTGCCCCCGCTCAGGAACAAATTAGCTTGTTTGTACACCAAAAACAGATGCGATAGATCAGAGTGCCGGACCAGAATACACTGGGTCGACGTCTTTGGTCCACAGCTTGGCCTTCGTTGTACATAGGTACTACCGAAGAAGACGCGGGCTGAATGCCTGCAGGAAGGGCCTTGCCGTGCAGAAGCAGAGCAGTCGGTGTGCAACCCCTTTGCGAGGACGGCATCATCAGATGTCGTATCATTCGTCGTGAAACATCTCCCATTAGTCTCGTAGACTGCGAATCTGACAGAGGCATTATAGATTGCCCATCGCCGGCATGCCATCGACAACCGTTAACAGGGTGGGCTTAGGTAACCGACTCCATCACTGGCTTGAATGTGTAAGTCAGGATAGAGCTGGGGCGTAGGCTTACACATCCGCCACTAATCTCTCATACAGCTCGATGAGGAGCCTTGCAGTAAGGTCAAGCCAACCTTTTCAATTTGATGCTGGTACCACGAGAACCGTAGCGGAAAATTATGTCTCGGCAAGCGCCACTTAGGGTTGGTACATGTGCTTTGACACGGAAGAGCCGCCCCAGAGCTCACCTACTTGAACAGCCGGCCGGCCCCTGTAAAGCTGCGGCGCAGATAAGCATCACTGGTTGGTGCGAAATTGCTTTCGGTCAACCGAGCCCAGTACCTGTATTCACCAATCTGATGCCAAGCTCATGACCCTGATCCATTGCATGGCCTTATCGTTGCGTGGATCTCGGTTCACGAGAAATATTCGGCGACGGCCTCATGTGGTCACTGAGCCGTAGATAACGCCGGCAGGTCGGCATCCCGTCCTGGCCAAACCGGGCTGCTAGACGGTTTCAGCGGTGCCCAGGCTAAACAATTATGGTAACGTTCCATATTTTGACCCGTCCACCATCTGGGGAGAATGACAGAAGTGGACTATAGCCCCGGATTGTCCCCCCACAGCTGCCTGTCACTCGAAGTGGATCATCATGAGCTCTCCACTTGAATCAGGTGGCAGATCAGCGTTTCACCACCTGCCTTGCCGGCCCTGTGCACGATGCCGTGATGGTAACGCTGTGACGTGCTGCCTATGTTATCTTGGCGCTGTGGGGCCGCCGGCCGAAACGGCGTACGAAGGAGAGACACCCTGCCCATGTAAGTAAGGACTTTCTGTTAGATTGGTTGTCTCCCGCATTGACGCCTGGACGGCTCATTGGATCCGATGAAAACCGGCAAAAACGGCGAGATAACAAACCGCCGCTCCACCTCGAGGGCCAAATTGGTAATCGCTTACACTTGCGGCCCCATCGTCGTAAAAAGCATTAGAGCTTACTGGCAATCGTCCCGCGGAGGGACCTTGCTGAGATGGTAGCCTGCGGTATCTGAGTAGTGATGCCGTGCGCGTAACCCAAGCAAGTGCACCAATAGTGCCGACGAACCAGAAGGATCATAATGAAAACAGAGTCGGAGGCAGAGTCGGACTTAACGACAATTGAGAGGCTCTTCTTGAATACGATGCATGGTCCGCTGCAGATCATATTCAAGTAATCGTACCATTCCCCACCCTCGTGCCGCCCTTTCTTTTCCTTTTCTGGCTGATCTAGACCGATCCATGTACGCTTTTCAGCTGATCCGCTTCCTGGCCAAAAAAGCCCCCAGTCGTGGTCGCATGGTTGGGCCATCCCCTCACCATACACGACCTGGCCGCCGGTATTGTGTCTAACCGTTGTTCTTGGTGTCAATGGTAGGGAGCGCAAGGTTGGCGACGGCAATGGTCGAATGTCAGGCTTAGGGCGGCTTGCTTGAAGCGCTCCCGAACACCCATATTCGTCGCGGGGAATACTGGCGTTCCGCCGCGGCCATCTGAGTTCGGGTGGCGGACGGATCCAGATCTTGGGGAAGCTGGCGGGAATCTTCATCTGGGGGGGAACGATCGATAATAGTGTTACCAATGCAGGCGATTGACCGGTTCCAGCCGTCCTTCTAGATTTCTAAGTGGTATGGTAGCTCGACTCGGAAGGCTGAGGTCTGTCCAACGTACCCTCGCGGAATGCTTCCGGGAGCATCCAAGTTTATCAGACGCTCGTTGGCTGTAACGGTCACGAAGCTGAGTCAGGTGCTTTGCGTCGTTTATTCGAGAGTGTATCCGAGTTTTATGGTGGCGTTGACTGCATGCATACGTGCCTAGTTCTTGGACCTGCGGTTTGATTAATCCAGAGTCTTGCTGCCCTTTTCAGCGTAAAACATGTCCAAACCACATGTGCATCCATTGGTTTGGCAGTCCCCTATGTGTTTCTTTGCACGCACGACTGGGATTCCTTCGGGCTTTGGTATGCCCACAAGCGGCCGAGACGTCGGAAATGCCCAAATGGAAGGCCAGACGGAATCGTCGAGCCCGGTCTCACTTTCAAGCTCCGTTGCCATTTGTTTGACTGCAGTGGCATTGCATGTGATGCTTGTAACACCCGCCGCCCATCCATAAGCGAAGACAGACCTGCCAGGGTTAAGCTGACCGGCCAGTACGCGCGTGCTTGCATCGGGGAGATGTTTCTGGCAGTCGTTCTCATTCTTGTCGACGGCGCGGATTGGTAGCTTGAAGTCGGCTGGTACTTCGTATATTGACAGGTCTTGCAGTGCATTTACCCGCTCCTGTTGCCCCGTCCCTGTTCCGTCATCGTTATCGCCCAGGATCACGCGGGCCCTTGCCTTTTCCGCAGGTGTTCCCATTGTCTTGACGATGTGTCTGAGCGTCTCTGCTGCCTCCGTAACACATATCAGCTCATGATCCCCTAGGGTAGGATAAAGATGAGCCGGAAGGAAATGCTCCTTCTTCTCCTGTTCCCAGTGAGCAACGTGGTGCCGATTATACCAGCCTTGTCTCGGCACAGCACTGTGGGAGAAGTCAGACGCGAGCGCCACAAGAACCGAGGTGTCGATATTCAACACTTCTGTAAATGAAGACGACGGGCAGGGGAACATGACGCTCATCAACGACTTAGGCAACTCGTTTGGTACTAGGGTCTCGTCCTCCGCCACGCTCATCTGGTTATCGGAGGTCTCCAGAATATCATCCACGCCATTCGGGATCATGCCCGCCTCCGATATCGCCGTGGGGCTGATGCCCTGCAGAGCCAGCTCGCTGCCGGACTCCACCGTGACATCCGGGTCATCGAGGCGCCGCGGGAGGTCTGCCGCGTTCTTGGGCACCACGGCAGTTGTACCGAAGCTTGGGACAGGTGGTAACGCAGCACCGCACAGTATAGTAGCCCCGGTCTTGCGACAGAGTTGAAGAAGCTTGTCAACCTGGACAGTCTCACCCTCAGTGACCCTCGGAAGGATTATGTACGTCTTCGGTTGCTTCGTACGAATCCTGTGGTTTGCCGATGCCTGGGTTATGTCCTTGGCGATTTTCAAGAGGGGAATGTCAAGATCAGCGGTCTCGTCGTCGAATGGATCGTCCTCGTCCTCGTCGCTATCCCCACAATAGACGGCCTCCTTGGCAAGATCATAGATGAGTTTCCTGTTGGTCGTCGTCGAGACCTTATACCAAGCCAGGCCGCCATCCGCAATCACGTCGACTGTGATGTGGCGCAGCTTGGAGCTGGACTGGGTCCCCAGCGAAGGCATGATCCGGTTTCCAGGTGCTAGTGCTGGCTTAGCAGTAGGGGTGATGCATATCCTGCACCGGATGTCTACCAAGTCTCTCGATCGCTTCGCTGTCTCCCAGATGGCCTCGTAGAATGGGAGATTGGCGCCGCTCAACCCGTTGACATCATGAACACCAGGGTCGTCGGCCTCGCGCACTTGCTGTATCCTCCTTTCCAGGGATCTGGCGTCCGTCTGGACGTCCGAGCTCAACGAATGCAACCTGGAATATAGCTGTGTCGTCGTCCCTCGTGTATCGCGCACGTGGGCTGCGAATTGCTCAAGTTCGGATTGCAGGCTCCTAGCCCTCTCGAATAGGTCTTGATGTGAGACATCCATGACCACATCTATTAGAATATCCACTTTCGAATTCGTAAAAAAAGAAAAAGAAAGAAAAAAGAATGGAAGAACGGATTTGATTATGCAAGTCTTGAAGAAGAGCAAGTTGGTGCTGGCCTGAATAAGGCGATGTTTGCGTCGGCATCCAACTCCGCTTGAAAAAAGATACCCCGCTGCTGGTGTGAGCATCAACGACGCAAGAGCGAAGGACGGAAAGCAAACGGACAGGTAGCAAAGTATTCTTGAAACGAATCCATGAGTAGCAGCTTTGATGACGAAGTAGAACATGTATCTCCCAAGTCGTCGTGTCGAATAGTAAAGGTAGCAACAGCCTGGAATCACAAGAGGAGGACTCGATGTGCCTCCTGGCTCGACATGAAAAAACATTGGAACTCTGAAAGTCGGGATCCACTGGGAATCGCCGCCACTGATTTTCCGTCCACCGGTAAGAGCCTCCCCAAATCCCTGTGCTACGATGAGGAAGCTACCATCTTTTCCTAGGCCAAAGGTCCTTAATTCTGTCGTTTCTTCAATGTGATTGCATTACATGCCTACCCACGTTGGGAAGTGGCTGCTTTGTCCGCTCGCTTGCCCGGGCTGCAGGGTGGCCACGAGGGAAGTCGAAATTACCCCACCACTCTTCTTGTAGGCTGGTGGCAGTCATCGGCCGCCAAGACCGCCTCTTTCTTACAACTGCAAAGCGATCTGATCTTTCAGGGACAACCTTAGCCTTGCCTAGACCTGCATGTTCTTCAACTCTGTATAGCAAGCACTTGAGACCATGGCGTACCCTCCCATGACAGACTGGGAGTTCTCTGTAATCGTAGGGCTTTTTGACACGTAGTTTGGAGAGACCGTCTCAGTTCCCCCAATTCATAGGTTGACCATTATCACCGCTGGACGGAATATATGTACATAGCATACCAGCACGTGGCAAGAGACATACGCACATATGAACCTGTTTATACCTGTTTATACTTTTTTTTTTTTTTTTTTTTTTTTTTTTTTGAGATCATATGGGATGAAAGCTTCTGTAGTTGCAGGTCTTTGCCCATTATGCAAACAGTGCAACCAACCATTGCCTCATGAATCATACCAATTCGCCACATTAGGTACTGGTTGTTCTGATTATGTTTGGTCAATCTGACATGATGGGAAAACGCATTTCATCGAGCCTGTTATGGGTATATGGTAATATATAGGGTAATGCCTTTCCGGTATACCTAAGCCCCATAGATTGAGAGACTCCGGGCCCCTTGCACGCCGCTGCGGGGGTTCGCGTCGGGCCGTGGTCTGCGCCTTCGGCTTCAACCATGTGTGTGGGACTTTTATCAAAGAGAGGAATCAATGACGAAACTCGATACTGAAACAGAACAAGTCACCGCGCATCCATGGGCGCACTGGACCCGAATCGTGTGGTGTTAGGCTGACAGCCAACGAGTTGACCATTTTCGCCATGCCATGGTGAACAGCCCTCCGCAGCGACTCGACTACATGTGAGGTATCCAGCAAATCAGCGATGTATACAAACAATATGGCCCCATCAGCCCATCTGCATTACGCAAATGCTACAAAAACACCAAGAGATAGACTCGACGACATCCTAGGCGAACTAGTTCACTCAGACTATGATGCCTGCTCGTACCTAAAACAGCCGGATTCCGACATATGTCCTGTGATTATGGGGCGTTCATCGTAGATCTCGCACGTACAGGTGTGCACCTGATATCCGGGAATGGAGCCAAGGTGTGCCAGCCTTGACGCCATTTGCGGGGGCTTCTGTCAAACGCGGGATGCCACCTACCCACCTCATTAACAACAGGATTATAGTGTGGTGTGACAAGAACTGGCTGGATGGATTCAATTCCCACAACATGCAAGTCTCGGGGACATTTAAGAACCATGCGCGACTGGATCTATACAAGGTTATTATCGTCGAAGAAGCATTTGCAGGTCGGACACGTGATGCGGCAATATTGGTTGATTTCTGTCACTTGCGACGCCGTTGTTATTGGTCGAACAGGCATCCATTAGAGACAACCAAAATAAAAAGTCACTGATCGAAAGAAAGAAAAAATAAGGTTGCGCAGAGCTGGTCCATGTGCGGATGGGACGGCAGAACACCAGATGCGCATCTTTGCATCATTGGTGGGTCCACAAGGACGCCCCCAGATGCATCCCTGTTTTGCGGTACGCTTGCAAGTCGCATTCTGATACACATTGCAACCACACGCGAAATGAAATTGCACGTCGACGTTGGGCAGCTTGGAGACGATGCTCCGGAATAACGTCCGCCAGTGCATTCCTGCTGGGTCGAGAAAAAAAAAAAAAAAAAGACGTGCGGAGAGTGGACGCGCGAATGTGCCCAAATGAATTGAAAGGGCACTTCTGCTAACCCATATCGTGATTCGCCGGCGTCCCTCATGACAGCTCTGTTCGTCCCCTTCGGTTCTCCTTCGGGTTTTGCGCCTCAATATGATATGCCAGCTAGCCCTTCAGCGGCTTTGCACTATGACGTATTCGACTCGATGCAAGGAGACAATCCCTTCCCTAGCTTGAGAAGCTGTCGCGTCGAAAGTCATCCATCGTTCGATGATGCCAAGGTGATAGGACTTGGCACTTTCATGAGAGGATCTGGCTAAAAGGAAAACCGCGTTTCAACATCGAATCAAATCATCAGTGGTTCTCATTCGCACGCGTCATCGCCAGATTCAACCACCAGCAAAGGGGGAATCACTAGGTGCCCAAACCATTGAGGTTGGTGGCCATGCGACTGGGATAGGATAGGAACTGACCGAGTCGAGTACTGGTAGACCAATCAATTAAATATAATTGCAATGGTTCCTGCGATTTGGGAGGGGGGTTGGTAGGTAATGAGAGTTGACATTGCGATCGAGCTCATCGTGTTCCAGACCTCATTCCAGCCATCTGATGATCCGGTTGTCATGGCTACCTCCATTGGAACATACCACCCATGCCACCCGACTTGGATCGATGGATTGCTGGGTTTTCAGCCCCAAGGACCAAGGCAGGTAATGACGATGTCGCGCTGGACCTTGTGCTAGATGCGGCTAAGATGGGATTGGAGATTAAAAACCGCCAAGTGCATGTAGGCTGGAGGAAGAAGATTGTAGGTAGTCGCTGGCAGCCAGGCCCAGGCCCAGGCCCAGTCCCAATCGTGCCAGGCCCAGTTTCCATGTCGGGTGGGTGCTGGTGCTGTCTGTCCACTGGGTCTTTGGTTAGCGGAGGATCGCGGCTGGTGGCATTTGCATGCCGGCACCCCTGTCGGGCCAATCGTCAGCTCCCCCATGGCGCCCACAGCTAACCCACCCGAGCTCAGAAGAGCTGTCCCGGTTGGGAAGAAAATCACCTTCATCTAGCTGTATCCGGAGGTGAAAGCCCATAATTCTTTCCAGCAATGGAAGCGCACATCGCCAATAACCTGATTTTCCACGAGGCAGGTTATGTAATCTCACAGATGGTGTGAGTTCTGGAGAGAGTAGCGCGGGTTAGTAGGCTGCCTAGTGGCCTGAATGGGATTGTTTTTCGGGCTCTCTAGGCTATTGGGGGAAGCGAGCGTGGGAAACATTGAATTTAGCAGGCCCAGGAGGACGGCAGTAGACGGGTCGCAGATGCCAATCCAACGATGACGTAGCACAACTCAATGTTTCACGTCACCACCAGCCAACCCATTCAACACTTGAGCACCCTCTGGCGCAGTACGTGCAGTACACGCAGTACCTACCGTGACTTGGCACTGCATCGAAAACCTGCCGCAAGCCTTTCCCTTCCCCCTTGGATCCATCCATTGAGACTTCATAAAACCTTTCTCTCCCCCAGATCCTTACACCTGATCCTACCTTTTCCCTCCCATCTAAACATCTACTCGTTGTATTCTCTTTCTCGTTGTGATACCCCCCAAAGCTTGATACCTATATACCCATACAAGCTTTAATAACCCGCAAAACCACCCATCAATACATCCATCTACGACCCAATCCCCTCTTGCCAAACGACATACAGTATCCCAATTGGTACTACCGCAACCCAACCATCCTCAACCATGTCGGTCAACAAGCCCACGGACGTCAAGCAGAAGGAGGCCGATGTCAACCGCAAGCTGCAAATTTACGGCATCATCAACGCGTTCCAGGCTGGCAAGGTGCCATCCGTATGTTTTTCCCTGCGCATGCCGTTCTTGTTTCAATCGCGTACAATGAATGTACTGACACTCGATGCGCCTACAGAATGACCAGATCGATGTCGCCCTGAACAGTTTCCTTGCTTCCAAAGCGCTTGCGAACCCTTCCAACAAGCTCTCCACAGAAGGTCGTGCACTTGTTGGCGACTTCCGCGACGTCGTTAACCAAGCAAAGAACTTGCTGCTGTCCAAGAACGAGGGAAACCTGCTGCAGGACTTCGTATGGCAGACCACCCAGTTCAACCCGGAGGCTGTCAGCACACCGAACGCTCCCGTGAACAAGGAGACCGCTCAGCAACATGGCAACCAGGCATTGGAGGGCCTGCGCACACTTGGAACTCTGATCATCACTAATGGACAGTTCCGCAAGTTGCTCAATGATGCGACCATCCTCCTTCGCGACATGGCTGGTGATGCCGCCGCCAACACCGCCAACAAGGTTCGCCCTGACGGTGACGCGCTGAACCAGATCGACAGACCCGCCCAAGACAACACTTGGCACAATGCTCCTGACTTCAACAAGGACAACGTCAAGTCTCAGCTTCAGAACTTCTACAAGGGCAACCCCAAGGAGGATGCCAAGGACGCAGCCGCAGCCGGTGTCAATGCTGCCCAGCCTTCCACCAGCGGCGTGAACGACCAAGCCGGCCAGCAGGCGGCTCAGGGTACCGCCCGCGAGCGTCTCCACGAGAACACGTCGGAAGAGGATCGCCAGCAGGCCCAAGAGATCAAGGAGAAGGGCAAAGAGACTGCCGCTCAATACCGAGAGCGGACCAAGCAGTATCTTGCCAAGAAGATGCCCGAGGAGCGTCGCGAGCAGACCATCTGGCGACTCAAGGTATGTTTGCATTATCGACACGATATTGCCTCACTTTACTAATTTGCTTTAGAAAATGGTTCTCGAATGCCAGCAACACCCTGACTACCAGACAGCCATTACCACTTTGCTTGATCTTGCCGAGCAGTACGGTGGCCATGCCAAGCAGGTCACTACCGGTACTACTGGCACCGTTCAGGAGGGCCGTTCTGGTCTGGCCCAGGCCGAGGCTGACCTCAAGACCCTGATCGAGCGTTTCGCCAACGGCACTTCCAGCGACGACCTGTGGGCTTCTATTCAGACCGTCTACGCGGACGCAGACAGAGATCCCGACCTTAAGAACTGGTTCAAGTCTATGAACAAGTACGTCCGACGCTGCCTCCAGGAGCAGGGTTACATTATGGAGGAAGACTCGACCAGGGAGTGGAACCGCCTGTATGACCACGGTAACTATCTCCTCCGCGACCGTTACCGCCAGCACACCGACCGCATTGTCGACGAAATCAAGTTCCTTGCTACTCAGTTCGATGAGGACCCAATGAACAAGCGCTTCGCCCAGTCTCTCCAGAAGCTGTTCAACGATCTTGGCAACGACGCCAACGGCAAGCCTACGTTCAAGCCTCACTTGATCAAGGACTTGACTGAGATCATCATTCCTTCTGCCTTTGAGAGCATCGCCTACCTGCCCATTCCCCGCATTGAGTACTCCGACCCCATGATCGATGCCGTCGTGGAGAACCTCGTCTTGGAGAGTGACAACTTCATGCCCAACGTGTTTGAGATCGCTAGCGACCACTACTTCCGCTGGGGCCGCAAGAGCGTCGCCAATAAGAACAAGCAGGCTTTTGATGTCAAGGTCACTGGTATCCAGATGGACCTGCGCGATGTCAGCTACTACGTCAAGAGAAAGCAGGGATTCCCCTCCATCACCGACACTGGTGTTGCCAACCTCTTCATGGGTGGTGATGGCTTCTGCTTCCGCATGAAGTTGGCCTCGGCCGACAAGGATGACCGCCAGAACTTCTTCAAGATTGAGAAGGTCGATGTCGATGTCAAGAACCTGCAGGTGAAATTGGTCAAGTCCAACCACAAAGTGCTCTTTGGCATGTTCAAGCCTATCATGCTTAAGGTGCTTCGTCCGGCTGTGCAGAAGGTTGCTGAGAAGCAACTGAAGGACCAGTTCAACCAGTTTGACCAGCTCATGTACCAAGTCAAGCAGGAGGCCGACCGTGCCATGGACGAGGCCAAGGACAACCCTGAGCAAGCCCCCAACATCTACCAACGCTACGTCACCGCCATCCAGAAGCGGGCGATGCAGGGCAAGGAGAAGGTTGATGAGGTCGCCAGCAAGACCAAGGTTAACATGGCTGTTACCAAGGAGGACAGCATCTTCCCCAACATCCAGCTCCCCGGCGGCATCAGCTCCAAGGCCACCGAGTACAAGGAACTGGCTCGCAAGGGCGAGAAGTGGGAGAGCCCCGTCTTCTCCATTGGTCAGGCATCCAAGAGCAAGGACCTTCCCAGCGCACCCACAGTCACCCGCAAGGCTCACACCCTCGCCAGCCAAACCGGCAGCCACACCAACGGCAGCGCCCTTGGCAATGGAGCCTTGAGCGGAAACGGGTACACCAACACTGGCTACAGCAACGGGAACGGCAATGTGCTTGACGGCCATAACAAGCTCTACGACCAGACGTCGCCCCTGGGTAACAACCCTACCAACACGGTGACTATCTAGGAATGTCACGAAGATCACGACGAGGAGTGCGAGCTTGATTGATTTTCTTTTTCTTTTGTACGAGATAAGAGAGGGCGGTTGACGGATGGACAGGTTATACCCCGGTCGCGCTGCGACCATACATGTTCATGGCAGGAAACACGATGATACCTTTTACTGTTTGCGGTTTATTTTCCCTTTGTACGATTACTTAATCACCTGCAACCTAATGCTACAGAATGATTCCTGAAATATCCTGCGCATTGTGACTCGTCAATTACTGCACCGTGGATGTTGTGATTCAGCGCCGGACTTAAGAGTTGTGCTGTGTCCCCACGTTCTTGAAATATACATCACCGTCGTTTCTCGTCAGAGTTTTCATCACGTTATAAGTGTCGCCCTTCTTCATGCCCCTCGCTACCAGCCCACCATCACGGCCAATAAAATATTTGGTTATTAGATGGTTTGGTGTTTGACCAGGAGTCTATTTGCTACCCTCGACTTATGTACTTTCTAACATTTCCATTAATAATCTCATCATATACATTTCCTCGTATTTTGTCTCCTCTGGGCTCACCACACAGTATGCGTCTCACCTCTCTCAAGTAAAACGGTTCCTCTCCCTTGCCCCCCTTTCCACCATGTCGGCCAATGACGTTGATCTACCATGACCGTTTCCTGCGGTCGGGGTGAAGGAGGAAGCAAGCAAGAGAGGGAATAGAGAAGCCTCGGATAGGCTGGAAAGGAACTTATTTGGATGGCTTCTCCGGCTCGGGCTGTGGCTTCGGCGCGGGTTTGGGGCTGCTGGTGATGTCGTAGCCGCCTCGTCCCGGGTCCGAGAAGATGTCTTCTGCTGTTTCCGGATCTGGCCGGCAGTAGTTGACTAGCGTCGTGAATCTGCTGGTGCTGATGCTGTCCCCGGTATCTGAGGAGATGAGCGTAGGGCCGGCCTTGGGCGTGGGCTTGGGCGCGGGCTTGGGGTTGCCGGTTGTCTCGTAGCTTCCTCGGGCCATGGCGATGATGTTGTTGTTGAGGATGGGATGTGGTAATCGAGGGAAAGGAGTTGGTGGGATTGGTGGGAGTGAGCTGCGTGGGAGTAAGTGTTGTTGGTTGAGTGGTTTGGTATAGACTGACTGATCTCTTTGATCTGGCTGTGGGCTTATAAAGAATCTACGAGTGCCTAAGGGACACGATAAACCCTGTTAATGGTTTCCATGTTGCCCTTGGTCTATACACGTCTGTTTGGCCGTTTGACCGCATCAATAACGGCTGTGGTATAATCTCAATATTGCCTAGTCAAAAGGAGGAGAGGGTATAGGAAGGGCCGGGACAAACCATATGTACGAGAACAATGACCGGATGTAATTATTGCATAGGGGTGGGCCCTGTTATTGAAACATCCCGGGCTCTTTGTCCTCCTAGAACACAATGGGAAAAAGCAGGGTTTGCATATACCTCATTGGTTGCCAGCTTGTCGGTCAAGATATACTCGAGCCGACCGCCTGGGGTTTTGACTAAGCGTTTCGGCGGTCGTGTTTCGCCGCCCTCGGCAATACCGATGTTGGTCGTTGGTGGGAGTACCTTGCAACCGATTTCACGAACGATTGCGCCGAGTCGAGAGATACCAGAACTCACATGTTCGGTGTAATCTGAATACATGCAAACACGGACGCTCTTCTCGCGCATTCGCGGATGTGCAGTTGTAGATCCTGCGGTGGATAGAAAGTTGCAAAGGTTTGATTGTTGTTGGTGGATAAGGTGTGAGCTTCCCACGTGGGTAAACGCATTGTACCGTGGTTTACTACTCTATAGCGTAGACCATAAGAAAAGGCCGAATTAACAAAAGTCGTCACAAAAGTTTCGAGGTGGAATTCAGTTGGGTTGTCTCGCCATCTCCGACAATCTGGATAGGAAAAAGTTGGGTTTTCTGGCAGTCTGGTTCATGTCAAAGCCAAACGACGTAAAACCAAAGGTTTTAAATATCCTTCTTCTCCCCCAGGACACTACTGTCTTGATTGAACCATCTGATTCATCATTTTTCATTCAATGCAACACTCCATCATGCCTTCTCAATATGCAGGTCGTCTTTGTGTGGCGGCCGTGGTGGGCTCTTCGCTTGCCGCCTACACAATCCGTCTTATTCTGTCCAGCAAAACAATTGGATCTCGCCATGCCCAACTTCTCGTCCGTCTCCAGCAGGCCATGGCCAAGGTTCCTGATCTATACAAACTCGCCGCGAACCACCGACTCGCCCTCACAGTCCCTTTGTGGTGTGCCAGCGCCCTCAAGCTCATCCAAACCCTTACTGGGAGATACAGCTGGATGAAGGGCTTCGTCCTCCGATCTTTGACGGTTTCTGTCACCGTGCCCACATCCGATATCCTCAGCACCAGCATCCAGCAATGGATCACCCAAGTAGAGCAGCCCAAACGCCGATACTACAAGTTCACTGCGACGGCGGGTGGAGGGATCATCAGCAACTCAATGAGCGGTGGGGTGGAACGGGTGCCCAAGAACGACGATGGAATAAGACTGAGACCGATATACAAGGACGTGCAATTCTGGGACGGTTGGCGTCCGTTCTGGATTGTCCGCCACACGCTGCCACGCATGGAAGGTGACGGCCACGCGCGCACAGAAGATGGTCCCATGACCATCATGACACTGGGCTATTCGACCGCCCCCATCATGAAGTTTCTGGAAACATGCCAGAGGCTGGCCGAGGACGCGACCCCGTCAACCAGGGACGCTCCCGTCATCCGGGTGTACCACCCCTACGCCGACGATCCTCGAGACTGGGCCCGTCCGCCGCCTGGTGCTAGCGTCGCGTCGTGGGGCCCCGGCGAGCGCAAGGTCATGCGGCGGCTCGAGAGCGTCTACATCGACGAGACGGTCAAGGACAAACTCGTCAAGCGGATCCGCCTCTACGTGCACCCCCTCCGGTCCCAGATGTACTCGGCCTGCTCCGTCCCGCGCCGGCTCGGCTTTCTCTTCCACGGACCCCCGGCACGGGCAAAACGTCGCTCTCGCTCGCCCTGGCCGGGACGTTCGGGCTGCCGCTGTACATCCTCGATGTGCCCGACGTCAAGAGCGACGCGCATCTCAAAGCGCTCTTCAAGGCCCTGCCGGCGAGCTGCTTCGTGCTGCTCGAGGACATCGACTGCGTGGGCTCAACGCGGGGGTGGACGATGACGATAACGGCGAACCGTCAAAGAAGAAGCAGACGACGGAGTGGAAAAGGCGCGAGACTGCCGTCACGCTTTCGGGGCTGTTGAACGTCCTCGACGGCCCGGACTCGGTGGATGGCCGGATCCTGCTCATGTCGAGCAACCATCCGGAGCAGCTGGACCCGGCCCTGGTCCGGCCGGGACGCGTCGACCAGAAGATATTACTGGGCCACATCAGCCAGGCCTGCGCCGAGACCATGTTCCTCCGGATCTACACCAAATTCCGCGAGGCCCTGCGGCAGATACACCGGGTAGAGAGAGAAAAAGAGGAAAAGCGGATGGAAGGGAAAGAGAAAGAGAAAGGGGACGTAGATTCCCCTCCTCCTCCGCCGCCGATCACCGAGATGACCGACGAGGAGCTGCGGCTCCATGCTGCCGACTTCGGACCGCGCATTCCGCCGGGGACCTTCACGCCGGCCGAGCTCCAGGTCTACATATTTGACCACGAGGAGTCGCCGTGCGCGGCCCTCGAGGACCTGGACGACTGGGTGAAGGAGAAGATTGGAAACGAGCAGGGGGGTTGAATTAGTTGGAGTGCAAACACATATGTACATTGTTAAATTAAAGCGTTATGATATATACCCCTTTTCTTTCTAGAAATTTAATCGAAACTCCGCTAAAATCTCGCTAGATGTTTACTAGAAGTGATTTCAGAGTATCAAAAAGAAGAAGAAGAAAAAAAAAAAAAAAAAGAAAACGAAACACTTAAAAGTACCGAGGTACCGCACATCTGTTCCAAGTCCCAGGCCGGGCTGGTGGACGATACCATTTCTTTAATCTCAGACGCCGATTCCTATAGCAACACGTCAAACTGCCGGACGGTTGCTCTCTTCATCTATGGGGATTCGTGAAGGTCACTGTAGGCCGCGGCGGCATTTCTGGCAGTCTGGTCGTGTAACTGGATCATAAAAGTGCCGCGGGGGGTTGTGCCCGACATTTCCGGAGGGTGCGGGCTCGACTCGACGATAGCGCCATCACCAACAACGTTTCTGATACATACGAAGTCTTGGCATATGGTATTTTCTTCCCCATGTGCATCTTTCGAAACGGCTCGTACGTCCGGTTCATAGCGAAACACCCTCCTGGCCTGCGTCCGCGAGCTCTGCGATCCCGTCGCGGACGTCTTCGGCACCTGGGGCACGCACGCGGAGAGTCGCGCTGCGATGTAAGACCATGCGCAGCTCCGACATGCTCTTGGGGACGAGCTTCTGGCCCACGGGTTGGCTCTTGGCGCGAAGCGGATCCCCACGCCGTGGTGCATCTCTTACCGGAGCAGGGCCGGCTCAACCCAGGACTGACCAAGTGATGTGGCTGGGTACATAAGCCACACTAGAGCATGGACCATAATGAGCTGATGGAGCTCGGGCCACCACATGAGATGAGATTTAAAGTCAGACCCGAACCAAACCGACAGAGGCGGTTGGTACAGGATATGGAACATCACTTATGTCACTCTATGACAAGACTTATTATTTAACAGTAGGTATGCTAATCCTCTAAAGAGCGATAGTGCCCGTAGTATGGGTCGGAAGCTGGGGCCGGACGGGCAAAAGCTTGAACGGCCCCTTTTTACTAGCTCAGTGGGACTCCTGCCGCAATTGGCAACCGGAGTGCTGGTAAAGCGTCTTGGACAGGCACAGGCCCAGGCACAGGCCCACGCCGCCCTCTTTCGGACCTTTTGCTCGGGCGCCTATTAGTAACCCCCTTGACACGATGGTGTTAGTCTCGGCCTGACAGCCGGATTGGCACCGCAGATGCTGACGGGCCCCGTCGCACCCCACAGGGCTGGCCCATTGTACGTGGTCTGCGGAGTCTGGAACCGTGGGTCGGAACTCGGAGATCGCTTCACCTCACGCCATGTGCAATTTAACATGGCCCTCTAGCTGGGTGCGGCGCTGCACGACGGGACTTCTCAACGCATCCTTCCCGCGAGGATGGGAATTCTACATACACCTCGCATGTGGGACATCTTAGCGAGACAAGACGGCCATGGGGACCGCCACTCGACTTATAAATAACCTCTGTCTTCAAAAGCGGCTGCTTTCGTTTCTTCTCTGACTAACATGCGCCCTCTACCTTCTGACGAATCGCCAGAATGAGAGGAGCTAGCTCGTTGTCGCTGCTCGGTGGCACGCTGTTGCTGGCCACTCAAGTTGCCTCCAAAGCTGCCATCGCCCACTATATGGTATGCTTTCCTTGTTTGGTGTACTTAATGATGCATTGGCAGCTAACACCAAATTTTCCACACAGCTGGGCAAGGTCAAAGAAGAGCATGTAAAGACGGACTTGAGGAAAGCGAAAGCTGCTGGGTACGTTTGACGGATCCCGACAACACCTCCCATATGGTCCGTCACTTCCCACTGACTGTTTCGGCAGGTTCGATGCCTTTGCGATGAACGTTGGCTGTGTCGAGCCAGACTGGGTCGATGAAGTCCTTGGTTTCATGTTCAACAACGCGGCAGCCGCCGGCATGGGCGTGTACTTGAACATGGACCTTTATGCCTCTGGCGACGCCTGTTGGAACGGGGCGTCGTGCTGTGACTACGCCAACGACTACACGGGCATCTGGAACAAGTATAAGAACTCCAATGGATGGTTCAAGATCGACGGCAAGAACGTTGTCAGCAGTAAGCATATCCCGCTTTCGTGACACTGATGACTGGAGAGACCCGAGCATGTGGGGACTGACATGGAAACCACGGAATAGCCTTTTCTGCAGCAAACTGGTCTCGAAAAGAATTTAATGCGTGGCGATCGAAATGGGACGAGGGAAACCTCTTTTTTATGCCCGATTTTGACAACACAACGGGATACTGGGAGGGTGCGGAAGGCTGGTGGTAAGTTGCGCACGTACCCAACTACCTGTCTATCGAGATGCTAACCCGCCGGAACCAATAGGGAGCACTGGGGCGAGACGGTCGACGGCATCGCCAGCTGGGAGAGCTCGTGGCCTGAATATGCGGGCCACGGCGGCGCCTTTCCTGGCGACGTCGGTCCGGATCTGAAGCCTTTCCACGCGGCGCGCTACCACGGCGTCGAGTACATGATCCCGATCAGCCCGCTTCAGTACAAGGCCGCCTACAAGACTAACCTCTACCGTCTCGGTGACATGAACCTGCCCGTTCGCATGGAAAACATCCTCGCCATGAACCCGCGACCCAACTACGTGCAGTTTCAGACCTGGAATGACGGGCCCGAAAGTCACTACATCGGTGATATCTGGCCAGAGCAGAACCATGACTACCAGCCTTGGAAGTACATGAACCCCGACCGTTACGACCATAGGTTGGTATTTTCCATTTCGTTTCTCTTGAGTTCACTATGGTGCCCAGTTTTAAAAAATCACTGCTGACTACAATCCAATGTAGCGGCTGGCAACCCCTTGTCCGGTCTTTCAACAATGCTTTCCGTAAGGAGGGCTCCACGGCAGCGTCCATGGACACCGCAGACGGCAAGATCGCCGAAGGGGCCATCTGGTACCAGAGCTTCCCGCGCGCCGCCGACTGCAACGGCCCGGACGGCATGTACTCGGAGGAGCCGATCAACTACAAAGCCGGCGTCGAGGGCGTCTACTTCGCCGTGGTCATGAAGCAGGGTCTCGCGCCGGGCCACACCCTCAAAGTCTGGAGCGGCAACACGGAGACGCCGGCCATCTACAGCCTCAAGGCCGGCCTCAACTACGGCAGCGCCGAGGTGCTCAACCGGGGCGCGCAGTACCTCGAGATTCTCGACCCCAGCGGCAAGCGCGTGGCCTCGGCGGCCGGCGGCATGTGCGTGGCCGCGTCGTGCCCGCGCGGCATCCGCGTCCGGAACTACCACGTCGTCGGGATCGAGGAGGGCGACCGGGGCGCGACTTGCACGCCGTGGCCCCGCGAGCAGGACGAGCCGGACCCGGACCCGGACGCGGTTCCTCCACCGAGGCACTCGTCGACTACGGTGCAGATGCCACCTCCGGAGGAGACGAGCGGCCGAACCGTCAAAGGGGAGAACAGCAATAAGATGACCTGTGTGATTTACAAAGACTTCCCGGACAGGACGGACGACTGCGAAATTCCCTGCAAGAGCGCCCGCGAAAAGGCCAAAGCCGAACACAGAACTACTTCTTACGGATGCGTGGGGTTCTGGCCAGACTCGAAGAAGCCTATTCCGTGGGTTCGGGCAAACTCTTTCGATCCCTGGATAGCTCTGGGCAACTGCACGTGTGACGATCCGATTTTGAATCTGGTCGGAGACACATTCATGGAGGCATTGCCCGTCATTGCAGAAGTACGTCTTGCCCCAAGAAACCTGGAAAGTGGAAACGTGATACTAATAGGCGACCCCCTCAGGTTGGATGCTACGTGATCATGTCCTCGTTCAAACTCGTTCTGGACATTGCGCTGAATGCCGTTCCAGAAGGCAAAGCTTTAACTAGGCCGATGGGTATGCCTCTCGCTTTTTCTTTTTTTTGTTTCTCTCTCCCAAATGACTCTAAAAGGGAAAATAGGCCCAAGCTAATGAGATATACCCCCTTTTTCAGCCATGTTGACCGACGCCGCCAAGCTCTCCAGCTACGTATATGACGCCTCCCAAGGGCCCGACGAGGCATTCGGCCAGTGGTTGAACCCCTGCGGCGACAACGACCTCGTCCCCGACGAGATCAAGAAAGTCTTCGACACGCTGAACATGGTCGCCGACGCGGCCACCGGCTTCAAGGTCCCCTCCAAGATCGGCAAGGGCAGCGGCAAACGGGGTGACGAGGGCAACCGCGGCGCCGGGAAAGCGAAGCCGACGACCACGAAGCGCCCCACGCCGACTTGCAAGCTGCAGCCCGCCAACGTCGGCCGCCAGGGCAGCGCCGTCGTGACGAGCCGGGAGTGCAACAAGGGCACGACGACGACGCACGCCTACACCATCACGTCCCTCGCCTACGCCGCGACCGCGAAGCCGACCCTGGTCGCCGCGACCTGCTCGGACAAGTGGAGCCAGGCCTGCCAGCACTACAGCTCCGCCATCTCGGTGCACCCGGAGTGGAAGACGCTGTCGTGCGGGCCGAAGATGGCCACGGCGACGCAGCCGGACCTCAAGGCGGCCGCCACCGACGCGTGGGCCCGGCAGCACGGCGGCGCCGGCTGGCAGAACGCGGGGTACCGGGCGGAGAACCTGTGCGACCGCGCCGAGTACCCGCCGACGTACTTGCTGAACGGGGTCGGCCAGACCGACTCGAACCAGTGCGGCGTCGGTCCCAACCAGCTCGTCCGCTGGCTGCCCAGGGACCAGAACCGGGGCGCGGCGCACATGTGGAGCAATATCTGCTTCGACACGCCCTTGGGCGCGCTGAGCGATGCCGAGATGTATGAGGCTGCGAAGAATAAGAACTTTGGCGCGAAGACCAAGGTCAGAGCCCCTAGTAAGTACTCCCGAATTCAGCCCAACCCCCCGACCTCAAGTGTCATCCAATGGCCAGTGGAAAGAGACAAAATTTGGACTCGACTGACCACGTTTTGCCACCCATAGCCAAGACGGAGTACACCGTCGGAGTGACCGTGGCCCACATCCCCCAGTTCACCATCTCGTCGTGGCAGCACAAGACGAAGAAGGACGACGGCCTGTGGGACAACCCGTGCTGGCCCAAGGAGATCACGCCCAACGACCCCGGCTTCGCCCTCCTGCGGTCCGACCCCTGGTACGCACGCAACGGCAAGAAGCCCGCGTACGACTACACCCAGCCCTACGCGCCCGGCACCAACGGTCCCGCCAATGGCCCGGCCCCCGTCCAGCGGCGCGACTGGATGGCCGTCGAAGGCAACGACCCGTTCCGCAACGGCACTTCGCCCTTCGCCAAGCGCGACTACGAAGGCAACGGGCCCGGCATCGAGTCGCAGCTGTACCTGACCGACGATCCCGAGCTGAAGGAGCTGCAGGAATTCACCGTCGGCGATCGCGTCGGCGGCGGCGCCGACGGCTCTGTCTACAAGATCGTGTTCAGCGACGAAGAGGAAAAGGCCTACGCCCTCGCCCCCTGGAAGTGCGGCGCCTGGGTCGTGAAGAAAGAGTACGACAACTTCAACATCTGCGACAAAGAGTACAAGGTCTACGCGGCTTTAGAGGGGCACGACATCGCGCCGCGGTTCGGGGCCTCGGCGATGGACCCGGAGTCTCAGGAACGGGTCGGGCTGATCCTCGAGCACGTCGCGACGCGCAAGCTGGACCCGGGCAGCCGGGAGGACGCGCGGGGCGCCATGGCGGCGCTGCGGAGGATGCACGCGCTCGGCTGGGTCCACAAGGATATACACATCGAGGGCAACGTCTTGGTTCGGGCGGCGGACGGCAAGGTCTTCCTGATCGACTTCACGCACGCGGAGCAGACGAGCTCGGTCTCGGGGAGGGACGCTGACATCCAGTCGCTCAAGGGCCTCTTCCGCGGCGTGGAGTGGTATGGGGATAGCGTTGTGTAGTAGCTTGCCCGATTCATCATCGCCTGTCAGATAGCTTAATTGAGAACTAAAGACACCTGTTCGTGTTGCAACTTGTCCCAGGCCTCCGCCTGCACGCGCCCGCTCGCTAGGCGGTACGCGACCCCTTCCTTCCACTCCACCCACAGTACCGAGTACCGCTCCGACCTCTTGACCGGGGGCCCAATGACCCGCGTCTCCTTCTCTACCGAAAACTCGTGTACTCGGGATTTGCATATCGCTACGAGCTCCACTTCCAACCCCTTCTCGCCATCACCAGAGCCCCTCGGGAAAGCGCCGAGAAACGAGCGGTTGGGCAGGTAAAGCTCGCCCACCTCGTCCCCCGAGCCGCCGTAGAGCTGCACTTGGTTTCCATTGCCCGCTTGGCGGCCCCACAGCCACGCCCGCACCGTCTCGCAGAAGAGGTACGGCGTTTGTTCCGGCATGGACCCCGGCGCGTCCCCCTCGGGCACGGGGAACGGGTAATACCAGCTGTCACTAGGCCCGACCTCGGGATCCGGCTCGGGCATGGCCTCGTGTCGGAAGACGCATTCGCCGCATCCGTCCGGGTACAGGCGCGGCCGACCGAAGTGGTCGGTCTTGGGGGCCTCGTGGCGTGTCCAGCCGGGGGGAAGTGGACGGCTAATGTTCTTGTACTTCTCCCGATCCGCATACCACGTCGACCTAATCTCCCGCCTCTCCGACGGGTCGCTGTCGGGTGAACGGCCGGTATACCACGTAGTGATGGGCACCGTTTCCTCGATCTCGTGACTTCGGTGGTTGATCCGCGCCGCTTCGCCGCCGCGGCCCATGGTCGTCCGGCCCTGCCAACCGATCCATGACCAGGAAGGAAGGCCAGACATCGACGATGATGCTGACTGGCCTTTTCCGTCTCGCCGACACGAGGGGCTACGCCGCCGGAGTTCTGTAAGCGACAGCGCGGGTTTCCATCCCAGCCCCCGTTCGAAGAGCATTTCGGGTATACCGTAAAGGAATCCGCCGGGAAACGCGCGGCTCAGCACCATCAGTAGCCCCGAGATGGCGGGCAGAGCGTCTTCGTCGTATCGGTGGTCTCGCTCGTTGTAGCGCTCGACGACGGCGTCCAGGGCGCCCAGGTCGGGGAACCCAGCCAGCAGGGTGGATATGTTCGGGTACATGTACTTCTCGACCTCGGCGGGCTGGACCTGCTCCTCGTGCAGGATGTGGCAGGAGCACTCCCAGTGCAGCTCCTTTTCGTGGAAGTAGACCTTGCGCGGCGAGAGCAGCCGCTCTTGGTAGGTCCAGGCGTGCTGGTAGTAGGGGAAATAGGTCGAGCTGCCGTGGAATCTGTAGACCTGCGATTTGCGCACGATGAGGTTTTCTTCGCCGAAGGGGATGACTCTTTGGCAGAGGCTTCGCGGTTCAGAAACGCCTCGGAGGCCCGGGAGTCCCTTTTCGACGTCGCCGTCTGCGACGATGATGGTCACGACCGCGTTCGCGTAAATGGCTCCCATCTGCATCAGTTGCTCCTCCGCGAAGGGCGGATCGACCTGTGGAATACATAGCAGGTCGACCCATAAGTAGCGCTCATCCATGACCGAAGTCAGGCCCATGGCGTGCTTGACCGTTGGTGGAACGTACTTTGAGTTCTCTGGTAGACCCAATGCGTTCGCTTGTTGAAGCTCGACCAGTGTCTCGGCGTCGATCCCAGGCGCCACGTAGTTCCCGTAGGTATAACTCAACGCGACGTAAGGAGTATCCGCTGCCGAGCCGGGCACCAGACACTTCCTTTGCACATCAACAAGCCAAGCCGGACGCAAGGGAGAAGCGTTGATGGGGCTCTCGCACTTCGCCCCATGCGATGATAAGCACTCGTCCTTCCATCTTCTCAGCATATCCAGATCGGCCCAGTCGGGATCCAGAACACGCGTCGTACCGGGATGGTGAGGTCTGTCTCCTGGATTGGCGAGCAGCAGTTCCCAAGCTACGCCCCCTTTGCGGAGGGACTCGAGCATGTGGGGACCAGCTCCCTTGCGGCGTCGTTGGATACCCATGTCGGCCGTGGTTGCAGACGTGCCCACGTTCTTCGAGCGGAGGACTTTGGCAAAGTTCTCGAGGAGGGGCCGGTGGGCTGGGCAAGCGGTCGCGAGTGCCTCTGCGGGCGATCCGAAATTGACTGCATCTGTGAAGGTCGGGTCAGTAAACTTCTTCCAAATATCCTGGCAAGTCTTGCAGCCGGAGAGCGATTGTGGGAGGGTCGCCATTATTCAAGCGGAGAGTTTGATGTATATGTTAAAATGCGGGTTTATGGAAGCAATTTACGTTATTGGCAAATGCCAAAGTAAAGCTAAGTGAACAGTATATATAGTCAGTAGTTTCGCAGGAAACAATAGAACGAACGACTGTATCAGACTAGCCGCCGGCTGTTGCCTTGCGGACCCACTGACGGCCCCTATATAAAATGGAGACGAGGCAATAGTTAATGAACGCTATAATATTTAGTATATCCATTTCATATGGCCTCGATCCAATCCCGGAAACGACGAATTACACAAAGATCCGCCACAAGACGACCCTGCCAATGTGCATCCATCCATAATCAAATAATGGATCTCCAATCCTGCAAAGCCTCACTCTCCCTCGCTTGCCGCATACCCCGCGCCAAATCCACCCCAGAGTCGTAAACGATGCCGAAATGGTCCCCCGCGTCCCCGGCCGCGGTGTACGGACACTGCGCCACGCTGGGCAGAAGAAACTGCCAGTAAAAAGCCGGCAAGCCGACCTCATTAAAACTCGCGGCCTCGGCGGGGAACGCGGCGGTCTGGTTATAGCGCGCGGCGTCGATGCCCCACTCCTCGACGAAGACGAGCTTGCCGCCGGCCTGGTCCGCCCAGCCCGCCGCGCTCGCGTCCCACTGCCCCGGTACCGAGGCGTAGCGGTGCACGGCGACGGCGTCGAGCGCCGCGCAGCCCACCGCCCGCGCCATGAAGGTGCAGCCGTGGCTGTAGTCGCCGCCGAGGCCGCCCGAGGCCACGATCAGGGGGTTGTCTTTCCCGAGCTCGGTGCGCAGGTGGGTTGCGCGGCCGCAGGCCCAGTCGTGCGCGTCGTTGTTGGTGCAGGCCGACGTGTTGGCCGTGAAGGGCTCGTTCTGGTGGTGAGGTGGCGAGTTCGCGTAAGTAGGAGGAGAAGAAGAGAAGAAAGATGCCAACCAAGGGAGACGAGAGAGAGAGAAAGAGAGAGGATATACGGGTGCACTATGAGTAAGTCTTGAGGGTAGCGCGCACCTGCAGGTCAAATCCCATGATGGCTTCACTCCACTCTTTCCACACTTTGCCCGAGGAGGCGCCGTTGTAGTTCAGAATGTACGACAGGCGAGCGTCGTAGGCCTCAAAGGCAGCCTGGTCTTGGTAAAAGCCTGCGGACCCCCACTTGTCAAAGTAGACATCTCTATTTGACATGGTTTTCCTCCGTCAGCGGCTCTATCCCGTAACTCTTCTGCGTCAAGCGGCCACTCCAGACTTACGCTCGATAATCCCCCAAGAGGGAATTGGCATCGTGAGGGGAGATGAGCGCCTTCATCCCCTTGGCATAGAGCTTCACGATCACCTTGTCCAGTGCGTCCAGGGTGGCATTGTTGTAGACGCCCAGGGCCGTCTCCAGGGGAGGGACCGTCGAAGCGATCAGGCTCCCTTTCTGGCAGTCCCCGGCCGTCTGGCGGTTGACCCAGAGCCGAACCACTTTGGCCCCATCTTCGGCCATGGCGTCGATGTAGGCGTTCTGGTCCCCGTCCGAAAGGCCCTGGAGATAGTACAAGTTCGCACCCATCCATGAATTGCCCGTGTCGTTGGTGGCACATGAGGCGATCGCCACTAGAACGGCAGACGTCAGAATGCTGAGCCAGAATGAGGAGTTGCCCATTTTGTCGTAGGAGGTCGTTACTTGAGGGGGTTGGGATTGTTGGGTTGCCTGATGGAATAGTCTTTGATCTCCATAGACAAATCATGGCTGTGAGAACCCTCTTATAAGTATCTACGGAGGCAAAAGTGCAATTGTACGATACACATTATGCTGATGCGGGGGTACAATGTACTACCAAACAGTATTGTGCGTAATAACAGGGGTGGACGCCACAGCATCACGACTTCGGATTGCGAAGTTCAGCTCAGACAGGGGTGGGACCAATCAATAAAGCTGGTACATACAAACACCATGTGTACATACGCATCGCGTAAATTTAGCATTCCACTCCTAGATTCACCTACTACTGTACATGGTAAGATTTTGGTCGCCACTCCGTCGCTATACAAGCGTTGTCTTTTCCGTTACCTACCCTGGACCCCAGTACAAATCGAAACCGCTCTGTCCCGCACGATTCCCCCTCCTGATTCGCCTTCCGTAGCAACAATTACAGCACCCCCACCATGCCGAAGCTAAGCAAAACCAATGCCAAGGCTCTACAGTACGACTGGGATTTGGCACCGGCCGAGCCTGTTTCGGAAGGCGACGCAGGTAGTGTTGGCCGGCTCGAGGCCACGGCGGGCGATGCACTCGGAGATGCACTCGCCCTGGACGGAGTCGCCGTCGCGGATGTCGTTGCCAATGCGGACACGGTCTTGGACAAGACTACGGGAAGATTCCGCCAGTATTAATCTCTGGACACGATAAGGGGCAGTATTCTAAAGGTGACTTGACTGACCTACAGTACCATTCGCCGCAGACCCAATCGCGCAGTAGCTCTCAAATAGGTCTGTTGCTTGAGCAATGGCGGTAGACGTGTCGGGCAAGCAGCGCTTGGCCACTTCCTTGCTGATGATGGAAACATACTTGGTGGAGCTGGCAGTACAAAAGCAGCTGTACGACGTCGTCATCTGGTGGTCGCCGCAGCCCGACGCCATATTCTTCACGATGGCATTCACTGGCCTCTCGGCGCAGGGCGGGAGGGCCTGGTAGCCGGACAGACTGTCGATAAAGATGTTCTGGGCCATGGTCGCCGGGACTAGCCAGACGTATAGGAGGTGATGCAGGTACATGATGACAACGAGCGGACAGCGGCTGAATGACGCAGAGAGATAGAGAAAAAGGCAGAATAAGCAAGTGACTATAGAAGGGTGACGTCGGCGGGAACTAGAAGTACGGCATATTTGGTTATAAAGGAGTGATGGCATGATTTTATCTTGACATGGCCAGTCAGGGGCAGTTAGGGGCCATATCCGATCGGTGCCAAAATAGGAAGGTCGCATCATAAGGCGTTTTCTGGACAGGTGTTGGAAAGCCGTCGATGACTTGCCCGTTGGCTTTGAACCACAGCCTGATCTAATTTTACCCACCATCCCCGAAGCTTGGGGGTGTCAACTGGGGCTGTAAGCAGTCAAGGCTGCAAAGTTTCAATAGATTGCGTTACACAATGTCGCAGGGGAATGGCGTCAGGGGTCTAACCCCTTACCGCGCTTAGCGCGTCACAGTGGAGGTCTCTTTTGTGTATATATACGCACCGCAGTGCCCTTTTCTTTTGTCTTATTTTCACCTTCCTTTAGTTAGCACTTTATGTATCATCTGACGCTCTTTGCCGTGCGACACACAACATGTGTACCTCCAAGGCACGTTCATGCTGCACTGCCCCCTCGGGCAAAACCTCAGCTGTTGCTTGGTTCGTATTTATTGCTGTGCATTGAAACAGCCAGCCACGAAATTTCGGCACGTCTCATCACACAGCCTTGCCAAAATTCTTCGAGTTATGGCGACCTGGAGACTGTCCAAAGTCTCGTTCGAATAGTGCGATGCCTTAAGTAACGTAGGCTAACTTTTCTGTTCCGCGATATAGACTCAACATTTACCGGAAGCTGCTTTCGCACGCCACTGTAACCCAAAGAATCGCTCGTCGGCCTCTCTTTGATAAGGATGCCTCGCACCAACGTGAAACCCTTCTTCTGCAGTTATGTTTTACCAGGCGATCACCACCAACTTCAACACGCTTGCGACATTGCTGCTCTGTTGATATCCTGCTGCCTTACCATATTTTATTGGTCCCCTGACCCAGACTTCCACGCTTTTCAGTTCTGGTTTCCATATATCCTTATTGTCTTGCTCGTCGCCCCGAACTTGTGCTCACTGCTTTTCTGGTACTGGAAAGCCCTGTCAGATCTTTTAGGGTATCCCGGCCATCCATATACCCAGTCGACCGCCCCAGAGAAGACGCAATGGACGGCCAATCTGCGCAACACGACGTGGACAGCGGCAATCACGGCGATCGCGACGCCGATACTATTGCTATGTCTGTGGCGGTCAGAGCTGCAGACCACCGAGATCGTCGTGCAAAAGGATGAGGTGGTAAGTTTCGACCTCGAACGTCTTTCATCGGCTCGCCCACACAAGCATCAGCGGCTCACATGCACAATTATCTATCGCCAGGGGTCAGTCTTCTATCCTTCCTTCGCAGTGATGCAGAATGTGGACTGGAGTTCTCAGGCAAGCCTCACCCTCGACAACAAACCGAAATGTTTTGTTGGCTGGATGAAAAACAACTTGCCATCCTGCGACCTAGTCAAGGAGCCGGGCAACTGGTGCAACTGCACTTCCCTATGGGATACCACCATCTCCACCTTCACATGGCAAAACACGACGTACAATATGTTGGCTTGGAACGCAAATGAGCACATGGTCAATTCGCGCCCGACCACGCCCATTCTGGCCCAGGCATTCTTCACCTGTAAGCAGACGCTTATCTTGGATACCAATCACCGGGGCAGAACTAATCGGGGACCACCCTCCAGTCAACAGCGAAAAGGCCTTCAAGGACTCCTTCGCCCACAGCTCCCCGAGCCTCTGGCTCGCCGTATGGGACACTGCCCTCTCCCTCCAAGAGAGCCTGGAGTACGGCTACACCCGGCTCCAGCTGATTGACGCGGCGGCCACCTCGTCCGTCAGCCTCGGCCTGAACCGCAAGGAGCTGCCCGGTCGGAAGCCGGCCTACGACTACCAGATATCCGCCATCACCACGGTACGGCAGATGGATTTGACCTGTGATTTGAGCGATGGCTACTCCGGTCCCTGTCGCGTCACGATGTTGATTCAGTACCCCAGCTTCAACCGAGACATTGTGACCCACAAGAAAGGGATGGATCAGTGGGTAAGTGTTTATACCATCTCAACCGCACTTTTCTCACTAACTGATCCGGCCGCTTGCTAATACCTACCCATTAGGACATTGCTGCGGCTGTAGGGTCGTGGATGTCGCTTTTCCAGATCTTGAGTTGGCTCCTATCACTACTGGCACTGCAACGGTAGAGCTGGGAGGATCTCCTAAGCCTCTCCTGAAAACACATATATTACTAGACTTGACGATGCCTGCGGAATCAACTTCGAGAGCGTGGGTGACGAAGCTACAAATCCAGCCGGATCTGAGTGTATATTATCGTAATACCCATCTAATAGAAAGTTACGATTTCATATAAGGGTCGTCAATGGGTCTTGGCTGGGTTCATCCAAGGCAGCAGCCTGCGGCTAGTCCGATCCAATCATCTTCCAATATTTTCTAAACACCAGACAGGGATGTATGAACTACTTGTAGTGATATGATATCCAAAGCTGGAAACCAATATGGAGAAGATCTGGGATTTATTAGACCAAGGACCCTCGCTCGTCTTTCACGGTGACAATCAGGATTAGGGTTACGACAAAGCGAATTAGTCGCCATCCGCAGTCGTTTGCCATCGTTTGGGAGTTCACAGACTAGGATGTCAGACAGAGGTACCCACGCGGGCAAGGAAGGGTCAAACAGTTATGTTAGCATAGACTGATACTTCTCGTGAGCTGCAGACATGTTATTCATGCGCTGAATCTTAATGAGCGGCGAGTCTATTCAACTATATGTTCGTCCGTATGTGAGCATTTCCACCGATCACCCTTCCAAGGCCTCTCAAACCCCGAATCAAACAAGTCCCGTTCCACCCCAACCCCCCACCGAACCTGACCCGGCGCCGCATCCCCCTCGCCCCCAAAAGGGTTCGGCCCGTCCTCGTAAAGAAAGTCATACACCTCATCCTCAACGCAGACGACCCGGTCCACCACGGTCCGCTGCTCGGACCCATTCCCGACCGCGATCGCGACCCGAGGCCTCTCGCCGGCGGGCCGTCCGCGCCAGGGCAGCAGGTCGCGCACATCGCACAGCAGACTGCGGTAGCTGCCGCCGTCGATGAAGCGCAGGCTACTCAGCTCCACGGACCGTAGCGAGGGCGGTAGAGCGGCGAGTAAAGACAGCAGGTCCTCTTGTTGTACGTAGAAGCCGGCCAGCCCAAAGTGTTGGAGCTTCGACCATGCCTCGACGGGAAAGAGGTCGCGCTGGAGGTGGACTTTGTAACCGGGGATGGAGTCGCGGTAGCGCATCCCTTTGCAGTCCAGGTTGGGAGTCAAGTCGGTGGTGAGCCGCACGTACTCCAGATCCTTTCCCTGACACAACACGCGTCGCAAGCGCCCATCGCTGAAGGGGGTCTTTTGGTAGAGGAGTTCGTGGGCGGCTAGTAGTGCTACATCGATGCGACGAAAGCCGGGCCTGCGGAGGAGGGCGACCAGATCCTGATACTCCTGGCATGCCGGGTCGTCAAAGATAGAAAGGGGTATGCCCGTACACAGCCCATGCACGTCTATGACCAGCTCGGTAACGTGGTGTTCCTGCTCCGCCAGAGCGCGCAGGACGGCGGAGAGGCCGCGCCAATTCCGCCTCACGATCTTGACTTCCCACGGCATATGTCCTGCAGGGGACGCGCCCTGGTCCCGCTGCGTCAGCCAGCCGCGCGGGATAGGGTAGTTGAAGCCGTCGGGGAAAGCGCGGATCATAGGTGTCTCGTACAACGGTTCGTGCAAGAGGCCATGGGCAGCCGGGGCGATGGTCAAGCGTCTGAGGGCGGGGAAACGGGCGAGTCCGTATGTGAGCGCATCTATATCCGCTCCTGTCGCCAAGACCTCCTCCTGCTGCTTGACGAGCTTTCGATAGTAGGCATAGGACGCCGGAAGAGGCTGGTGTGCTTCTAGAATCCGCTCCCACTCCGCTGTGTCTGGGTCCGCGTCTTTGCGGCTCGCTGAGTCCATCAAGTTCCTACTGCATTCCTCTTCGAACCAGAGGGGAGGCCAAACGCGTTCTTCCATCTCCCGGAATAACAAGTATATGGATTGGAGAGAAGGGAAGAAGTATATAAACAAAGTGATCAAAAAAGGGGGCTCGAACTCCCTTGGATAGCGTGACATCCAATAGGTGCGGTTTGGGAGAACTGCATCGTCCCAGATGATTTCGGTTACTCCTTTTCGAAGGGGTTCATGGTCTGCGATGGCGCGGAACGCCTCCACATTTCTTGAGTTGGCCGACAGGAATACTCGGGTGATTTGCAGCGGAGTCTTGTCTTTGAGATGGGTGCTGACCAAACGCAGGTTCTTCCGGTCAAGCGTGCCCAGGTAGGACAGGATAAGTGTGTGGATTTCAACAGGGAGACGGGTCAGTCCCGCCATTGTTATTAGGCATGGCTTTCAGGCGGATTCAGGACGTCAGACGGAGATGTAGGTTGGTTGGCCGTTCAAATGAGAGATGCCTGACCTGGACCCCGCTTGGTCATCCCTCAAGAATGCGGTCACGTGAGAGCGTTGTCCGCGTGCAAGCACGGGCAGTCAATACGAACTTCAATATGACACGATGCTGAGAACTGATGAATGGAAGTCTCATTAAGATAGAATGTATTGTGATATAGGGAAGGATGCCCCAAGTGATATCAATTTGATGTGACCACTATTATTGGCCACGATGCACTGGATCCATCCCCCAGGTGCATCTCGTTCATAATCGTACACAGGTCAATCGATCTGTACAGTTCCTGTTTGTTCCTTGCGCCGCATCCTCCACCGCGAAATCCATACAAAGAACGCATCAGGCCCAATGAATAGCCATGGTGTAATATCCCCCAATTGGTGTTAATACAATCTCATCAATCTCCCCCTCTCCCATGCCATTTTCAGCCGTTTACCGCATCCACCCCAAGGACCGACGCAGCCACTGCCTCTCCTACTGCTGACGGCTGCTGCGCTCCGCCTCGCTCACGTCCTCGACGAGCCGGTCGCCGCCCCGCGACGTGCCGCCGAGGGAGCGGCCGTGGGGGTCCAGCTCCGTGGTCTCGTGCAGGACGGGCTTGCCCGTCTCCTCGGTGGTGCGCTCAATGCGGCCGCCGTCGCGGCTGTTGTAGGAGCCGTGCTCGGTGAAGGACTTGCTGTGATGCTGGTTTCCGTCGTGGCCGCTGCCGCCGGACGAGGAAGAGAAGGAGGAGGACACGAAGGTGGAGAAGGAGCTGCCGGAGTTGCTGTAGGTTTGGGTCTGGTGCTGTTGCTGAGAAGGCATCTTGGCTGAGGTAGTGGTTTTTCCTTTGTCTTGAGGTTGTGTAGTGAAGTTGAGTTGGAGCTGGGGTTTAGGATGCTGAGGTATGTTCTGAAGTTCTTTATAGCTTTGAGGAATGGAATTCGGGAATACAGTAGTTGTTTCTGGAATGATTAGGTAGTTTGTTGTTTGTTGGATCGTCGAGAGCATTGCTCAAAGAGAAGCGCCCATATTTGAATCCGAGGATGTGACGTCATTCCTGCCCCGCCACTGAACGAACTTACGTCAACATGGTTGCAACTGCTTCACACCGCACCTGGCACCTGCTCAGGAAGCAGTTGACAAGGTGTGCTTTCCAATCCGTCATTTCTACAGAAATACAGCCTAGAAAAGGGGCATCGAGTAATCTCAATCGGATCCGTAAATAAGTCGTCCGATTGCGTCCAATGCGGAGTGGTTAGCGAGTCGTAGTCACAACGGCAAAGCCCGAGCGCGTCGGCGAAAGGTGGGGTTGGGGTCTCCCCCTGCAGTAGTAACGGCCTTTCTGATAAGACATAAGGAATTGGCTTCAATGCCAGTAGTAACTGTTTTGCCGATCATACCATCATCCCATAATATACAGGTCCCATATTGTTTACATCCATCCTGGCGCCCTTCAACCAGGCAAAAGGATCAGAAAATCACAAACGCACGTGCCCCAGGCAGGTTAAAACGCACCCCCGTCTGCCGTCTGGGAAAGCGTCCACCCTCCGGATCATCCGAGTGGCGCTCAACGATCCACGACGTCTCGACATTGACCGCCGTCGGGCTCTGCGCGGGGCCGGCATTGCCGTTGCCGACGACGACGACGGGGCTCAGCTGGATCTCCGACCCGCCGTCGCCGAGCTCGTTGAACCCCTGGCTCCGCGGCTTGCTGCTGCCCTTCTTCGAGTACGAGTAGGCCGACTCGGGCGTCGGGTGCGACCGGTTCGACGAGGACCCGAACGTGCCGCGGAACAGCGGCCGCAGGAAGGGGACGCACGCCAGCGACACGGCCACGCCAATCTCGACCGTCGAGAAGAGGAAGGCGAGGAGGCCGGTGCCCGTCGGGTTCGTCGCGTCGAGGCTTGGTAGTAGGGTCTGTCGGTAGATGGTCACGGCGCAAGTGCTATTTGTGGCAGTTATGTCAGTAGGCGTATCCAGAAGGGACGGACGAGAAGGGGGAGGGGCTCTCGGTTCACTTACATGAAGCCGACGCTGAACATCAAGAACAGCACAATCTTCTTGCGCAGCTGCAGCTGCAAGTTGTAGACAAAAGGGAGAGGGAGCAGCAAGACAATCACATCGCTGATGACATTGATGGCACTGAGCCACTCGTAGTAAGTCTTGACGTCGCCGCACTTCCCCTTAACGACACCTTGCCAGTCGTAGTTCTTCTCGTAGGGCTGGCAGATGACCAGGCCTGTGATAAAGCCGCAGACGTTGTAGAGGATGACGAAGCCGCCGACGACGCGGACGGCCAGCCTCATCCGCGGGATCGGCATGAGGGTTTGGTACATGGCCAGCACCGAGAGCTTGCTGGTCAGGACGCAGCAGTTCCAGAGAAGGGGCCAGGCCGCCATGCACTAAGTGGCTCATAGATGTTAGCAACTCTTTGCACTGGTATCATCTGTTGGTGCGCGGGGAAGATGGAAAGGGGGGTGCGACCGTACCCTGAAGAACGTGTCGAGAGCATCCGGGCCGAACCGGACGGCGATGTCTTTCAGGTCGAACGTAAAGCCGCCCCGGAACACCATGAAGAAGTCCACGATGCACAAGGCCAGCACGAACACCAGCGCCAGCGCGATGCACCAGTCGCTCGCGTCGAGGGGTGCGTTGGAGAACCGCGATCGCGCCACGAAGCGCATGGCGACGAGGGCAGAGGGGATAAACATTGTGAAGACGCACGTCACGATCATCCAGATCTGGCCGGCATTCTGGATGGGGATCGACTCATAGCCGCCGTTGGGGTTCCTGGGCGTGGTGTCCATGGCGTCTGCTGTGGCCGTGCTGCGTTCCAAAGTTCGTCTTCCTAAAAGAAGAGAGATGCTGAGAGAGTGTGTGTGGATTGTGACAATTCTTTCTCTGGTAAGGACCTGATGTTTTCCACGGGTCGCAATGTGGGAGCTGGAGCCAGATATGGGGTTTAAGGCGCTCTCTTATCCAACGGCATATTGATGCCTCCAGCGATGGGAATACGGTCGAACTCCAATATGCCGTTGTGTTAAGAGCCAAATCGTAAGACCATGACAATGGGAAAGTCCGCCGATGAACTGTTTACCGTATCGAGCCAAACCGTTCAGTGATAGGCATTGGCATGAAACTATCGAGGACGCCGATCGGTGCAAGTAGATTGAATGAACTTGGCCAAAACAAAGCCGACACTTATAAGTTGGACGTATTCCATGGGGGGAGGGATGGGGAGCATAAGATGGGATACCCCTAATATGATGAGACGTAGTGGCAGATGAGCGAGAGGTTATTTTTTTCAGGCAATCCTGTCAGCAGTGGCGTTTGTGGAAGCCTGCCCGTCCTGCATCTCCCGTATAACGACGATCAATGGGAGGTCCCAGAATCCAGGGACCCCAGTTGCTGCCGACCTTGGCACCGCGCGGCAGCTACTGGCCCCCAATACCCGTTGCCTGCCCCGTTGCCTGCCCCCTCGCCAACCCAAATCTCACACCGGTTGGACCAGGGGCCTCCTGGCCCTGCTATTGGTCAACCTCAGACCCGACCTCAGGGATCCTGAGCGATCTGGTAACAGGGGGGCTGACGGCTCTTTGGTCCCGGATGACCCGTTGTCAGCCTTGGGGCGATCCCCGGCAGATTTTTCCTTGGATGAGCACGAAATGAGAATATTCAGATTTCTGCATTGGGTTGAAGGATAGCCAATTATGACACGTCCAAAGAAAGTGGCGGTCTGGTGCTCAAATTTCGTTTCTTCAACGGTTGGTTGCATGCGATGTCACCTGCCTGACTCGAGGGCTGAATGAAAGACTGCAACCCTACGGCCGCGGACTGGCAAGGATGGGTACGCATATTTAAAGCGCCCGTCTGCTGCGAGATCAACAGGAATGAGGAGACAGGGCCCTGGGATATTGCCGGCGCGGCAAATTCCCTACACCAGGGATAGGGAAGTCGGTTGCGAAACGCGACAGCCGATGGAATTGCCGTTTCCAGTCAGCCATACTGTAGTCCCCGTTGACATCGGTCCACATTTGGGGGCACGCATGGGGGAGTATAGTAGGCGGCATCCCATTCGCCCATGCCAACCATGCGAACCCACCCCGGATGCTACCCCGTTCGAACCTTTCGAACCTTCGCGCTTCCTGCCAGATCCCTGGGGGCGGCTCTTGGCAGGCAGGGCCTGGCAGTTTGGTAAGATCCACCCCGGACTCCGCATTCACCGAGTTTCGCATTTGAGATTGTTTGGCGCACTCAACACTTCTGCAGCAACTTGCGGTCTTCTGCAGGCCAAGAGTGGTGTGGGATCTACATGACGCCGACCCCCTGTCGTATATGGGCTTCCTGGACCTCGCGTGCATGGCCAGGGGGTTGGCCCCCTCGATAGAGAGGATGCACCAGCGCACCAGTGCTAGAAAAAGGGGGCCTTGAGGGTGCTGTTAAGGGCTGACGTGTCTGCACCTCGTTGAAGGAGATCATCATTAGCATCCCGTACCGAAGAAATCCTTTGAGAACTCAAGCTTCAGTCTCACCCTGTCTCTGAAGATTACAAACATCAATAAACTCACCTACCGGCACACGGCAACAAGACTCAAGATGGGTTCCCAAGTAGCCGACCAGCGAAAAGTGATCATCATCACGGGCGCTACCGTAAGTTCCTACCCTCCCTTCAACGCTTTTTATCCATGTGCCCCTCCTCCCCAAACCCGCTCGTCGACAACCATTCTAACATATCTTCTGTTCTGCCTAACGCACAGAGCGGAATCGGCCGTGACCTAGCGCACCGGCTCCACGCCCGCGGCTACAACGTCGCGCTGACGGGCCGCCGGGTGCCCGAAGGCGAAGCCCTGGCCAAGACGCTGGATCCCACGGGCCAGACGGCGCTCTTCGCCGAGTGCCACGCCGAGTCGTACGAGTCCCAAAAGACCGTCTTCGCGGCCGTCTGGGCCAAGTGGGCGCGCGTCGACGCCCTCGTCGCCAACGCCGGCATCGTCGACAAGGAGTCGCGGTACCGCCTGGCGCGGCGCGGCGCCTCCGTGGACGACGTGCCGCCGTGCCCGGACCTGGGCTGCGACGATGCCGACTTCAAGGGCGTCGTGTACGGGACCGAGCTGTTCACGCACTACATGCGGCACAACCCGCCCGGCGTCAAGGGCAAGATCGTGGTCACGGGCAGTATTATCGCTATCTACCCTTGCCCCACGTTCCCCGAGTACTGTGCCGTCAAGGCGGCGGCGCTGCAGTGGGTCCGGGTCATGGCGCCGATGCTGCTGCTAAAGGAGAATATCACGATCAACACGGTGCTGCCCAACGCGTACGACACGGGTATCATGCCCGATTTCAAGGAGGCCTACCTCGATGAGCAGTAAGCAACAACACTCACTCACCTACTAACCCCGCACCGCCATTCATGATCGCTTACCAATTGGACTGTAGTTTGACCCAAAAGGAATGCCTCATGTCGGCCTACGACGTCTTCCTCGAGGACGAGTCGCACACCAAGAGCGGCCAGGCCATCGAGACGGCCTTCGACTCGCACTACTACCACGACGTGCCCGCGTACCAGAGCGGCAACGTCATCGAGCGGACCGACAAGGTCTACGAGCCCTGGTTCCAGTGGATGCACGGCGAGCAGAGCGGGCTGCCGAACGCGTACAAGGAGCCGCTGAGGAAGATGACGTGAGCCGTTTCAGGGGTAGCGTAACGGGAGGTGGCTGGAGCCGAGGTGGTTGAATGGGGTTTAGACTCGGGCCGGGGAAAGTCAGCGGGCTTCGTTAACGTTTGTGGCTTGTGTGCCACGAGCGTTACTTACAAGTGCTGGTACAAGTAAGCTGTCCTGTGTTCACAGTCATGTCACCTCAATATTCATGCGTCATGCCCAGCAATGATAGAAATCGATATAAATATCGCGTATTGCCCGCAAGGTCATGTTCTCGTAGCCAGTGTCAATTACGGTGCCGCCTGGAACAAAAATATGCAGAGAGGGTTGGGGGACTCACCGCCATAAAATTGTGCAGTAGTAACCCAAGTTGTGGTCTCTCCAGAGCTACCAAAATTACTCCAAAATTGGCGTTGGTGTACCGCCAAATCTAATGCCGGCTCGATTTGATCCCCCTTATTCAAACCTTAGACGGGCAGCGCCATGACTCGATTGGCGGCAATGAATACCGAAACAAGACGACGTACTCGGTTTCGGGAGGCAGTACACCCCTGAGATGAAAGTTTAACACCGGATGACTTCACCAGATATCACCATCGGCAATACCAGTGGCTTGCGTTACTTACTTACCTTTGCTTCATCAATGTCGGCAAACCTGTAGTCATATGCATTATCGTGACAGAAAGCAGTGGGCTGCCTCAAGTTTCGTTACTTAATAATCAGTCCCAAAGACGAAAGGCAGAAGGCAGACCATGACCTGGCAGTTCGTCGACCAACACAAAAATACACAGACGGTTTTCGACGACAACTACGACATGGCCAAGGAAAACACCAAGGGCTCGGGAGGGAGAGACACCAAACCCAAGCCCGACGAGAAGGGCGAGTCGGCCACCCCTTCGACGGCTTCCACCACAGGAAACGGCCGCCAGGTACCCGGCGCGCTGTCAACATCGTCGGGCCCGGGCCCAAGGATCACCCTCACGGGCGCGCAGCAGACCAACCTCGCAACCCTCTGCGCGCGGGCGCAGGACGCCAAGTCGGCGAAGCCGCTCCTCAACGACACGTGGGCCCTGCACGTGCTGGAGCAGGTGCCGGGCTACGACTTCACGGGTGTCGCGCCGGGCGCCCTCACGTCCTCGGCCGTGGTGAAGCGCGCCCTGACCCTGGACCGCTGGGCGGCGTCATTCCTGGAGCGGAACCCGCGCGCCACCGTGATCCACCTCGCCTGCGGGCTGGACAGTCGGTGCCTCCGGCTGCGTTGGGGCGGGGACGGAGGCGGTGTCGGGGCGAAACCGGACGTCTGCTGGGTCGATCTGGACCTCCCCGACGTCGTGGCGCTGCGGCGGCAGCTGCTCCCCTCGCCCTCGGGCCCGGGCCTGGACTACCGCCTCGTCGCGGCCTCGGTAGCCGAAGAGTCCTGGCTGGCCGACGTGCCCGCGGACCGGCCGACCCTCATCATCATGGAAGGGCTGAGCATGTACCTGACGGAAAAAGACGGGATCGCGTTACTGCGGCGCCTGCTCAAGCGATTCCCCTCGGGCTCCCTCCTCTTCGACTGCGTGGGCTCCGTCGTGCTGCGCGCGCAGGGCCTCATCGCCATCCTGCGGCACACGGGCGCCTCCTTCGCCTGGGGCATCGACTACCCGCGGTACCTGGAACTGCTGGACGAGCGGCTGCGGCTCGTCGAGACGGTGGGGCCGCTGGGCATGATGTCGAGTTTCGTGGAGAGCGAGTTGGTGCCGGCGCCCGTTAGGTTGGCGGTGCGGGGGGCTCGGGTATGTGCCGTTTTTGAGACTGGCGGTGGAGCATGTTATGCGGGATATAATAACGCCGGGGGGCTATTGTGAGGTTTGAGTTTTAGATGAATTGGTCTCCGGTTGGTTGGGGGGTTTAGAGGCATGTTGTATTTGCGATTGATTCGGGGACTGGCTGTTTTGGGAAGATCTTGGTGGCTTTGCTTGGAACCAACTCCGTTGGCTTAGCAACACGAGTGGAAATGGTCAGTAATAACTAGGCACAACAACCAAAGGAGTCAATTATGTCTTGTTGTAGTGATATCTGATAGTACTCTTTCACAGTTGGCGTGTTCATGGCAGGGTTTACGGGACTGCTGTTAATAAGGATGATTGGCTGAATTCTCTGCATCACTAACTTCTCTTGGCAGATGCTGATATATCTTGCATCATGGCTGGCCTGGGTTACGTTGAAGTATTCATTTGGTTTTTGCTCAGCTGTCCGGGCTCCGCTTAAGTGCAGATCATGGTCGCCGGTTCAGCCAAACACGGCGCTCACCGGACGCCTGCTTATGGTTCGGGTCGCCGACAAATTGCGCCCCCTTTCTGGCGGTGGTCGCAAATGCCGAGAGATGACGTGTGGGGCTTGCGACTTCGGCCCCCTCGGATTGGCTGCAATCCGGGTACGAGATACAGGAGAAGCGTCTGCCAAGGTAGTGTTAGTAAGCCGAGGGCGTCGTACGGACATCGAGTGACTCTGTAAGCAGTCGGATCACTGGCGGTAAAGAAACGCTGGCTGATGGTGATAGCTGCGAGTGCATCGTCCGGCTTGATAATGTCGTCTATAAAACCCAGACATCTCTATCGCAAAGGTTGGAATCATCTACATCGAAACAAGCATTACCACGGTCCTGAAATTGCAAAGTATAGAACACGATATAACCTCTTATTATCACACACACTAGCCCGGCAACATGCATCCGTCATTCCTATTCACACTCGCCGGCCTCCTCAGTCTGTCGGGTTTTGTAGCCACAACCCCTTTGGAAAGTGAAGAAGCACGAGTCCTTCGCTCCCGTAAGTTCGGCCGTCTTTGACTTTTACCACTTGTACTTGCCTGTCGTCCGACTGCGGCTGCAATCTTCGACCGTCCATGACTAACAACCGACAATAGTGGACCCGCGAGCACAGTCTTGCAAGGTCTATACCGATTGCGCTCGTTGTCAGTCGGGCTACTGGCGATGCTGCTTTGCGGGATGCAACGGCTTCCCGCCTCAGGGCGGCCAACAGTGCACATGCGTGCAGGATGGACACGATCTCGGGGCGAGCTGCGGTTGTACCTAGGTCGAAGGTCAGGCGGAATACCTGCGGCGTGTCGCTGGCTAAGACAGACGGCCGGCACTAGGTGCCTAATTCTTCAAGGCCTGAGGGATGGTACGAAAGAAGCTTTTGCAAGTGGCAAGAGAGGATCCGGGCCGCATGGCCCGGCGGCTATCTGGGTGTCCATTTTAGTGTCTTTTAGTCTGTGAGAGAATTGCATAGCCCAGGGGAACCGCCATTCTGCGTCATTTTCGTTCCCATTCTCCAACCAAAAGCGATGAATAATATAGAACGGACGGAACTTCCCACACTTTGGATCCCATGACCAAACCTATGATAAAAGTAGGTGCAATTGATCATCGTCTCAGGCAAGCTGAAAAGTCTAGCCTGCAGTCGTCCCCCGCATGCTTTAGCCTACATAGAGCTAGTCGCGAAGATCACCAGAGGAGCTAGACATAAGGCTAGGTTGTGCTAGAAGGTATAGCTCGATCTAGTATAGGGGTTCTTACATACCATAGTCCCGTCTAGATCTTCAACCGAAGAAGGTAATATGGACCTCCTCAACAACGCGGCTGTTGGCGCTAGAGCCAAATCTTCCCCATTTTCAAATGCCCCTGAAATAAGTAGCCAATCAATGAACATTCCGCCACAGCGTTTACTCAAGCTCAGCTCGCCACAAGATCAACTATTCATGACCTAATCCAGGGCAGTTGGAAGTTAGCATGGATAGATAGCCAAATTAATCCCTATGCCAATTTCTCTCTCTCCTGGCTAAGCTTTTCCTTGAGCTTGTTTCGATGACAAGCGCCACGCTCTAGGTGCGCCTGATCCATTATCCCGCGTTAGTAGTTGTACTGGTGCCCTAAGGGGCAAAATGCCCTTGCTCGAAATTGTCGTATAAGACGTGTCTTTGGGCTTGCTTCCCAACCTGTTCGTCTGTCAAGCGTCTTGTTGTCTCCGGATTGTTACCCTCGGTCGACAAGATGAACGCCCCGGTTTCGACAGTGTTGTTGCGCCTGCTGTTGGCCACCGCGGCCACAGTCGGAGGCGTCGAGGGATCCAAGTGCCGCCACAATCCATCCCCGGGTGTGAGCCTGTCGTCGAACTCGCTTGCATCTGCGACTTCGTCGTCGGTTTCTATCGCGGCTACTGATTCGACGACAACTTCCACGGACACGGACGGAACCACTGCGTCATCAACGGGTACGGATTCGAACACAGAGGGAGCCTCTAGCAGCTCTACTACGGATTCGTCGACCATGACGTCAATGCCAGATTCGTTATCGTCAATCGTATCATCGATTCTAGATGCGAAGAGCTCTGGTGTTTTGACTGTTACCGTTCAAACGGGCACATCGACAGGCACCGACGATGGGCACATTACCATTACATTGCCTACTTTGACAAACACCGGCGACTCCACTTCGACTACAGCATCTGCGGACGACACGTTGACAAACACTGATGACTCTGTTTCAACTACAACGTCTTCGGGTGACGCCACCGTCAACCCCTCAGATGGAATTACCGCGTCTCCCACAACTCCTACGTCCACGGGCACAGATACATTGGATTCAACAAGTACAGCCGAGACCGAGACGACCCCAACTACTTTCAATGCTGCGGACTATACCTACTACGAGGTGTCCTTGCCCGTGGAATTCACCACCACCCTGGACGGCTTAGCTACGCCGACCACCACGGAGTATTATTCCATCACCAACACGCCCACCCCATCCTGCTTCATCGACGCGAGCAACCAGGATCAGGCCTTCAAGATCTCGATCAAGTCGGGTACTCAGCTGATCCCCAAGAACGGCATCATTGGTGCTTTAGTCTCATCAGACTTCCCCAGTCAGCCACCTGCTGATTTCAACCCCAATACTACGCCCGAGGATCCCGCTGGGGCCGCAGCGAACGAGGCTTTCTACAACACCCTTCCCACCTTCAGCTTTCAGGAGACCGCCGATGGCCCGAAGGGGTTCTACGACCTAGTGGCCACAGTCAACGAAGTCACGACCTACGTCGCCCTAAAGCGCAGCACCATGGAGGTCCGCACGACCACTCATAGCACGGAGGGTCAGACGCCAGACGCCGATGGCTTGATCACCAGCATCTTCAGCTTCTCATGCGACGGCCGTATGGTGGTAAGCGATCTATCGGGGACCGTCTATATTTGGAAGGTCGCCGCGGATGGCGTTAGCACCGAGATGGTTGCAGGAACTCCTGACGCCGATACCGAGATTCTTCTGACCCCCACCACGATGCCACCCGGGTACGACCCCGCCGCTTCGATTGACCCGACCCTGTCCAAGAGGCACTCGCGCTACGCCTCCATGCCCAATGTCAACATCCTGGAGGCGCGGAGGAGTCCCTACACTGATGGTCAGCAGGCCCGCGTACCGCCGTACCCCCGAACCTGTATTCGGACAAACGGTACGGAGCGCGAGACATGAGCTCCAACGGGTGCGGGTCCGGCTCGACCGCGGCCTGGATCCCGCAACTGAACTTTGGCTGGTGCTGCGACATGCACGACTACTGCTACGACAACTGCAAGACGGGGGACAACGAGAAGTGCCACAGCCAGTACTGCTACCCGGGCGAGTGGGAGCGCTGCAACTCGGCCTTCTACGACTGCATGCACCAGACGGCGTGCCCGCAGTACTCGTGGTGGGGCTCGGCCCTGCGGCGCCTGCTGTGCGAGGAGGAGGCCAAGTTCTACGCCTGGGTGGTGACGACGTACAAGGGCTCGGACGCCTTCCGCGAGGCCAACAACGGGCGCTGCGACGCGTACTGCCCGGACACCAACAAGCCGCTCTGCCACGGCCAGTGCCTGAGCTACGACTGGGACAACAACAACTGCGGCGGCTGCGACTACAGGTGCGACGTCGGCCACCAGTTCAACTGCCGCAGCGGGCAGTGCGTGTGCACGGCCGACACCAACAACGACAGCAACAACTGCGGCGGCTGCGGCAACAAGTGCCCCTACAAGACGCACTGCAACGGCGCCCATTGCGTGTGCGACGAGGACACGTGCGGCAGCTTGTGCGTCAACAAGAAGTCCCACCCGCGCAACTGCGGCACCTGCGGAAACGTCTGCAAGACCGGCTACTGCTTCCAGGGAGAGTGCGTCGATCCGTCCGGGACGCCGACGTCCACGGATACCACGCCCGCGCCGCCGCAATGTCTCCCGACTGATGCGGTGAAGAACGGCGGTTTCGGTATGTACCCTGCTCTCATCCCCCTCGAACAAACCAATGCATATATAAGTTTTAGGACGTTTTGCTGATATGGAATAACTCTATATAGACACTGTTGTCGATGCCAGAAACGCCCCGCCGTGGCAGTACAACCCCGATGGCACTGGTACCATCGACTACAGCGGACACACTGCGTAAGTTCCAGTCCCTTTATTGTTACCACAAGCGCCACCTTCATCATGGACTACTCCTCCCCTGTTTCACATCAATTCGCAATATATGCTGACCTAGCCCACATATTGTAGTTCGATCTCCTTCATCAAAGACGGAAACCAATTCATGTTTGGGGGTCTCTTCTTCAACTCGGGCTCGCCCGTCCTGTCCCAGGCCATCACCGTTTGCCCGGGCGCGAGCTACGAGCTGACGTTCACCATGGGCTCCGCCATCTTCTTCCCGGGGACCCTGACCGTCACCGCCATGGGCCAGCAGCTGGCCAGCATCGATCTGGCCGGGCAGGGGCAGGCCGCCACGGGGTACGGGCCGTACCCCTTCTCGGTCCCGGCCTCGGCCGACACGTTCGCGTACACGAGCGTCGAGTTCCAGGTCTATTCGCCGCTCTTTGGCAATACGATCATCATTGACGATGTTTCTATTTACCAGCCATAAGAGGACCCCTTGGGCTTGATGGTATGGGAAGATCGACTAGGGGGTTTTGTTCCATGTAGCCAAGCGTATCTTCGAAGACAGTATAATTCATCATCTCGTGTCAAAACGTTTCCATACGAGAAATGCACTACACAAACGCCCACTTCCGTTACTTGTCTCGATGCCTCCCATGGATGTGACTCCTCTGCCGCGGAAAGCCCCATTGGTTAGGCCTAGGTTCTTGTTTTTGTTTTCTTTTTTTTTTCTTTTGTTAGTGAAAGAAAGCTGATCAGAAGCAAATATGTTATGAACACCCATTGAAAGACGCTTTTTTTTTTCCCACAAACCCCATCCCTGCTTTTCGCCATCCAAAACTTCTCCCATCTGAACCCTCCAAACCTCATCAAGGAGCCAACCTCGCCGCATCCCGAGGAAACAGCGTCGCCTCCCTCACGTCCCCCAACCCCAGAAACGCCTGCAGCACGCGATTCATCCCAAACGCGCAATTGACGTGCGGCAAGAGCCCCGCCTCGAACGCCCGGACCCAGGGCCGCCACATGGCCCCGTCCGGGTCCCGCCCCGTGCCGCGGTCCCGCAGCGCCGCCCGCACCCGCTCGTGGCTGCCCGTGAAGTGCAGAAAGCTGGCCACCTCGCGGCCCCGTGCGACCAGGTCCGACGTGTCGGTCGCCGGTGCGTCCGGGCCGTTGTGGTCGTTGGGGACGGTCTGGGGCGGGCGCGCGCTGCGGGTAGTCGGTGATGAAGAAGGCGTCGGTGGGCGGGATGGAGGGCTTGTTGGATCCCGGGCGAGAGGGAAGACCGCGATGGAACAGCGTTCCGAGCTTGGCTTCTTCCTCATGGCTTCATTATGCGGTTGTAAGCCGGGGTCACTTGAGAATGGGGAGGGAAAGTAGGTATCAGAATAGTTACGTACGTGAGATCACCGTTATCGTCAGTCGTCTGCGTGCCTTCGTGCTCTCGCAGAAGCTGCTTGGCCTCGACAAAGTTGACGCGAGGCAGGCGGCCCCGCTCGTCCAGCCCCAGCTTGAAGTCACCGGCCGAGGAGTACAGTTTCTTGGCCATCTGGATCCAGTCGCGGTATCTCTCCGATGCCTGGAGTCCGCGGATGACGGCGATGAACATATCCTCCCCTTCGTCCATGCCTTCATGCCAATCGTTCTCGTAAACCATGGTCATCTCCAGCCCCGTAAACTGTTTGATTGAGAAACCGACATGGGGTCAGAACGATCCCTTTCTTTCATGGTGGCTGGCATGTTGCAAAACGTTGGTGGCTCACCTCGGAAAGCCTCCGCGGCGAAATATCCTTCTCCGCACGAAACATGTGCTTGATCTCAAATACGCGCTGAAAGTCCATCGAGAGAGCCATCTCGTGGTGCAGCTCGACCGTCTGCGACAGCCAGCACGGCCGCCCGCCCGGGTACTCCACAGAGAAGTAGTCGTCGTCGGTCGGGATCTTGTAGTTGATCAGCGACGGGGTCTGGATCCAGTGCATCCCGCGCCCGAGGCAGTGCTGCGACGCCAGGCCGAGCATGCCGGAGAAGAGCTTGAAGATGGCGCCGTTGGCGGCTACCCGGACGTCCATGATGCGGTTGTTGAGCCGCTCGTGCAGGCTGAGCGAGTGGAAGGTAGTGAAAGTTGCAGTCGGGCTTCCTGGGTCCAGGTTCCGCCCAGGGACATCGTGGCCTGGGATCGTGTCGAGGTTGTCGACGGCGGAGGCCAGCACCTCGACGCCCCGGGCTTGGATCGTGGGCAGGGTCGACTCACCAGATCCCCGGGCTGGCGGGACAGGGGGTGGCTCAATGACACGACCCACGACGTGGAGGATCGACTCGGCCGTGCATTTCCTGGCCGCCGCCCGGGCCGAGTCCGAGACTTTCGCAACGTCGATTGCAGCCTTGGCAAACCAGGCTTCCTCCCGCATCAGGAGCAGGATAGGGACATTGTTGCCGTCGTCATCGCTGCGTTGGAGGATCTCGTGGACACGGGCGTAGAAACTTACCTCGTGCCCTGGCGGATACCCCTGGATCAAACGGAGTTGATTGAACTTTGAGGTTCCCGCCGTATGGGTGTCTGGTCCAGATGACTCCATGGCTTCCAGCGGGTAAGGGGATGAAGAAATAATGCACGATATCCTGATGCTGCAGTTAATCACCTGTATGGTAATATTCACAGATATCCTTTATAGACCGTGTATTTCCAAGACGACTTCCACGTCAACCAAACAGTAGCGGTGAGCTTTCACATCTCCGTTTCCGACCTGGAGCTCAGACTGTCCGTAGTTGCTTCGGGGTACGGGTCCAGGCCCAGAACGGCTTACATGACTGCACATAACTCTTACCTAAGGTAGTACATGAACCGCAGAGACGGAGTCCCCCGCTCCTTTCCTTATTTGGTTCCTGTAGAACCATGATGTCGGTCACACGGAAGGAAGCCGCCCCGGTGGTTGCACAACAGCTAGCGTCCGCGGGAAGGAAAGAGGGGTTTATTTCTCTCATCGCTTTCCCAAACGCACCGTGCAACCGCTCCTTCCCATCACATTGATGTACATAATACCCCCTTGCAAGACCAGGCACGGCTCCCGCCCACCGACTCCATCAAGCCGCGCCTCACAGAAGAGATCCAGGGGCCCTGAAGAAGTGTTCTCGTGACTGTTGAACCATCTCGACAGCCCCGTCTGCAACCGTCCGAGCTGGTCCCTACCATGGACGACGAATCCCAAACCGCGACCTACCCCAAGACGACCCAAAACTCGGTTAATAGATACAGGCATCTAAGTAAGTATCATCACGGCCCATCCGGCACCACACACCGTGCTGGGCGGCAACATTGCCGTTCTGACATGACACTAGGTAACTACGATGCCGCAACCATCCACTCCATTGTCAACTCTGTCCCGGTCGCCCACGTCTCCTTCGTTGACCCCGACACGCAAACACCCGTTGTACTTCCGATGATGGCCCGCATTGGCCAATTCCCAGGCGGCGACGACGACGGCGGCGGCGGAACCATGGCATGTTACCTGCACGGTTCCGCAACGGCCCGTCTGTTCCGCCGTCCAGGCCAAGACGAGTCCGCCGTCCCGTCTGCATAGCCGCCACCAAGGTCCTCGGCCTCGTCCTGACCCTGACCCCCTACTCCCACACCTACGCCTACCGCTCCGCCATCCTCCACGGCCGCGCCGCCGCCCTGGACGCCTCGCCCCCGTCGCGCGCCGAGCTGCTCTGGGCGCTGCGGCTGCTCACCGACGGCGCCCTCCCGGCCCGCTGGGACCACTGCCGCACGCCCCCGGACGAGACGGAGCTCCGCGCCACCCGCGTCCTGAAGGTGCGCATCGACAGCGCCAGCGCCAAGCTCGGCGGCCAGGAGGGGGCCGAACAGGCCAAGGACCTCGAGGACGAGCGCAGCCGGCGTGCCACCTGGACGGGCGTCGTGCCCCTTTTCGAGGTGCTCGGCGTGCCGCAGGCGGCCCCCACGAACCGAGCGGGGCCCGTGCCGTCCTACCTGCGGGAGTACGTGGCCAAGCACAACAGCGAGGAGCTTGCGCGTAACCATCCCGAGGTCTCTCTTTGGGGCACTGTCTCGGGTCTGTTCTTGGGCGTTCTGGCATGGGTCTTTGGTCGCTAGTGATGGTTATACGCCTGTCACGGGAGCAGGGAAGTCGCTCTCTCTGAACCACGAGCAGCGTTGGAACCGAGGGCTTTTGCGGAAGCGGTAATCATGTTAACTTGTCCAATCCTACGATCCATGTACACCCCGTTGAGGTAGCATTTGTCTCGTTTGTGTTGGCTTCACCGGGATTCGAGTCAGATCATCATGTAATAGCCGAGGTGATTCCACATCACGTTTTCTTTCCTTTACTCGGTTAGTCTCGGGGGAGCAAGTAATGTCAACCGCCAGAGCCTGGTAGCACAATAGTGGCAGACTAGGGTGCTACATTAGGTTACTTGATCCATATGAAGTGCCACAGGGCTATTCTCCGTTACATTCCGCGCCGAGGTGGTGTCGTATTTGGTGGCCTGCTGTATCAGCTAGGCTCAGGGGCGGCAATGAAGTGCTCAGACCAACTAGCCTAGGTCACAGGATACGTGGTACTGATGTGATGATACATAGGTGCAATATTCAAGAGTATGGCCCCTTGCTCAAGGCAATGCTCCTATCACAAAGGACCAGAAATGTTGAACGAAACACATTACACGTTACCTATAGTCTCGTTCCAGATTTAGGTGGCTGGTAGCAACTCCACAGTGCCATGGAGCACGAGGGTACAGTGAAAGCAAAGCGCGATGTTCTCGACTTAGTGACACCGATATACATTGTACAATGAATTCGTACAGGCCCATTGGATAACCTCGGAAATTCAGTCTCGCTACTGCCCTGCCGAGGTTCATAGGAACTGTGCTGTCCAGGCCTGCGGTGTCTTAGCGCCCAAGAGAATAGTAATCATAGAGGAAGTAAGTAAAGGTTATTGCCTGATAGAGATCTTCAAGACACATCTGAGTAAAAGGGGTATTTGCCTTTATCCAAATCATCTTTTGTTTGGTTGTGGACAGGGGCATACCCGCATTTGAGTCTAGAACTCGTATGGGCTTCTGCACCCGAAGCCCGGAATCACGATGGTAATAACGCTGCATGTGGTAGTAGCCGTCGCGCTGGGCCTTGTGGTGTTCGGGATGAAATGGAAAATAACACACGGGGCTGCCGGTAAGTGATCAACGCAATATCAACAGCCCGCGGAAGCAAAGTGGCTAATGTGGATAATGTAGCGGAAGAAGCGCAAATCGGATCATCCGGAACGGAAGCGGATGAAGGTGATAGGGCCAACAGTAGAGAAGCGGAAGAATCGTCCGACTTTAAACAGCTCTACTTCAAGCTGCATAATCTGGAGAGACATGCCGACATCCTCGGACCAGCGCGCGAAAGCCTTGTTACGCTACTACGTGAGACTTCTACGCGGGCTAAAAGGCGCAGTTGCCGCGGCAGCAGTATTTTGTCCATGGAGGAATACAACGCCACGGCCCTGGAGGAGTTCCTCATGCGACATCACGAGATGGTGATGGACCAGTGGCAGGAGTACCTGACACGTCGTACCGGGGGCCAGGGACCAGAGCTCTTTGGAACCCTCCAGGAGGCCGAGAGGTGGTTGCGGCGCATGGCTCCCATTAAATACGTCGATGGCGCCTGGTTGGGCTATGCCCATCGTCTGGGTGTCACCACACCGTTCGCGCTGCGCCTAGGCGGCGATTCCAGAGTGATCGGCGGCGTCTTGGAGATCCTAACTGAGGAGCTGGGCGATGGGCACGTCGAGCGCAATCATGTCTTCCTGTATCGGAAGCTACTGCGCAGCGTCATCGGTGAGGCTGATGGCAGCGACGGCCACGTCTCACTGATGCCACCTACTGCTGACTCGCTCGAGTTTGTGGAAAGGTCTGAGGAGCTGGGGATGGATGATCCGCAGGTCTGGAAAGCGGCCACGGCGCAGCTGCTCATCTCGCTCTTCCCCGACAATTTCATGCCCGAGATTCTCGGCTTCAATCTGCATTATGAGCCCATCACTTTGCAAACACTGGTGGCGATGCGGGAACTTGAGGAGCTGGGGGTTGACGCCTGCTATTTTCGTTTGCATGCATGTATCGACAATGCCGATACAGGACACGCTGCCATGGCGCTGGAGATTGTCGTCAAGTATCTTCAAGTCGTGCGCGAAATGGCCGACGGTAGAGAGGAGGATGGCAAGACAGTTGTCCAGGAGGCGTGGCGGCGCATACGAGCGGGATACGTTCTGTCGCAAGAACTCAGTCAATTTGAGGCTGTTGGGGACGACAACGGGGACGGTTGCCACTTGACCGGGGAGGCGGCCAGCTTCCTTGAGATTCTCCGTCTCAAATCTCGCGCGGGGCATCGGCTTCATTGCAGAAGCCGCGCCAGAATTGGACCCAAGCTCTTGGCCGACTGGCTCTTTCCAGAGCTATGGCGGTCCAAGAGGCAGCATGCCGGCCTTTTGGATGCTCTGGCGGCAACCAAGCCCTGGGTCCACAGGGGCAACAGCGACCGCAGCCTCTTGGTCCGGGAGCTGAGCTGGAAAGGCAAGATGTTTGGTGCTTTCACCGAACGGGAGGTTCAGATCGTGAAGAACTGGATCGACTCATTGGGGAGCGATGAAGAGGGTCGCAGACTCACTGAAGAAGACTGGGATGTTAGCATGCGTAACATGCTTCAGGGACTGAGATATCCACTGCCGGTTCCTCCACCTGCTTCGCAGACGGAATCGTTCCGGATACGAGACCTGAAGGGCTTGCATCTGTCAATTGAACCCAAATCTCAGACTGGCATGCTGTCCCTTTGGTTCACCCATCCATGCCTCCTGCAGAACATCCTCAGCATCCCATACCGAACCATGACTCCCCTCGCTGGTTACATATGCCGTATTCTCAAGGTGGAACAGGGATCCATAGCCCCAAACGATTGCCATACTCGAAGCGAGGGCCCAGCCCAATATCTCGGTCTCATCGACTTGGGGCTAGAAATGGTTCAGAGGCGTGGAGGTGGCCGGATCCCTCCCACTTGCCTTGAAGATGTGTTCCAGATGGTTGCGGAAGAAAGTTACGGTGGCGTGTGGACGGGCGACAGGTGCGGCACTGCTGTGACCTTTGCCCGTGCGATGCTGCATTGGGCGATGCAACCTGTCGCTTGCAGGGGATTGCTACTAGGTCTGTCGCGGGCGTTTGTAGATCTGGAGTTCCTGGTCTCGGTTACGGACGGTTTGTTGTCGGTGGAAGGGCAGAAGGCTTTGGGCCACTTGGCCAGCTGCAAATTGAACCTTCTGGATCTTTGTCTGCGGGAGATTCGCAGTGACCAAGCCATTCTCGCGGCTTACCAATTGGGCTACAATCAGGCTTGGGAGGAGATCGAGAAGCTTTTGTCAGAGGACCCATGAGTGTGGCCCATATACCTACTTGGATAAAAGCACCATCCTGCATATCCGTATTCGACATGTAGATTGGAAGAGAGAAAGCGTTGCTGTGCTTAAGTCAAGAGGTTCGTGTACGAAAGGCTCGAATCCTCGGCCAAAGAGTGTTGTAGGTTAGAGGCCAAAGAGAAAAGCCTGGGGGCTTAAGCTTAGCACACGCCTAGACTAGGCCTTACTCCACTGCCACTGCCGTACAGTGACTGATAACCCCGCACCTGCCACCCCCAGCGCCATCTCGTCTGCCACTTACCGTTCACGATAACCAACAGTGCAGGAGGCCTCTTTGCAGTGCAGAAATCGGTGAAAAGGGGACATCGAATCGGTAAATATGCCAAGGCATTGTTTCCTAGTAATGGCGAGACGCCCATGGGAGTCGGAGATACGAGGGATCTGGTTTGATAGGGGCGCACTGATGGAAATGCCCACCCAGCTACAGCCTGGGCAATTTGAGGGGATAAACTCTGGCAGCCGACGGAGATCACCCCCTTATTCCCGAAGACTAGGGACGGTTCAATAAGGGGATGCACTCGCGCCCATCGCCATGTTTTATGCATGGCGATGCCTCCATCCGGGTAGAAATGCGCATGCCATGCGATAGGCGACGTCATGTACGATAGGTTGGTGGCCAGCACCCGGATGCAAGTCCCGCCATGCAAACAAGGTTCGAGGTGGCCGTTTCAAAACAATCCGATGCAGCCATGCCCTTCTCCTCCGTCTCCTTCTCCTCTCCTCCTACCCTCCTTCCTCGCGTCCAAAAGGGCATTTGCTACCTGAAGGAGGGAAGCTGTCAAGATGCGCATGCATCGACTTGATTCAGGTCCGGGGGACGGGGCCGGGTTTCAATTCAAGATGAATACGGAATGAGCTTGCGAGCGGGAAAGAAGACATACCCAAGACGAGCATGCGATTTGTTCAACATCCAGCCGCCCATGAATCAGTCGTCAGGCCAATATGCCGTCCCAAGTCGTCCAAGGAGAAGAGGGTCATGATCGTAGTTAGTCATACACAAAGTCTATTACCGTCCCACGCTCGATATGTATGCATCTTAATAATAGTAATCCCATTCATGGATGATTCTCCCATCTTCGCAGACTGATTTCGTTTTCTTGCCCAAAAGGCCTGCGAGGATGTTGTCAGCATGGTCTTCATGAGCCTCATTTCAATACCATGTCCTCCACGGGAGCCCCGGCGCCGAACTCGACCGAATGGCACGACTACCTGGCCGAGAACATCGGCGGCACGGAGCTGATCGTCATATGGACCTTTACCGGCCTCGCGCTCATCTTCGCCTCGGCCCGCTGGTACGTGCGAGGCTGGATGCAGCACAAATTGTGGAGCGACGACTACCTAATCGCCATCTCCGTCGTAAGTTATGACTCCTTTTCCGCCCCTGACCATACCGTACTTAGCTACCTACCTATTGCTTTCCTATTCGCCAATATCATCTAGTACGATATGGCTGACACTTTCGCGCTTGCCATTTGCAATAGGCCACCGGAATCACCGCCTGCGCGCTCACCAGCGTCTCCGTCGCCAAGGGCGTCGGCCGCCACGTCGAGGCGCTCACGAACGAGCAACGGGTCACGGCCACGCTGTGGGTATACGCCGCCTACTGCCCCAGCGTCCTCTCCTTCGGCATGCCCAAGCTGGCCGTCATCGCCCTGCTGGTGCGCCTTCTCATCCCCGGCCGCATACACTTCTGGGTCCTCTGGACCATGGGCGCCCTGGTCCAGCTCGCGCTGATAGGAGTCGTCGCCAGCGCGATGGGGCTGCTTTTCGGCCGGTGTCGCCCTATTCACTACGCCCTGGACCGAGAGAACGTGGCACGTTGCTTGGATACCGTTACTTGGATGCATTACTGCCTCTTTGCGGCCTGTACGCTTGACGATATGAAAAAAAAGACCCCGACACCAGACACGATTTCGCAGCAACGGGCTAACGAATATGGATGCAGCTTTTTCGGCGTTCGTCGACTTTTACCTGGCGGCGTATCCATCGATCGTCCTCTACAGCTTACAGATGTCGCGACGGAAAAAGGTGATCCTGTCCGTTGCTCTTGGACTAGGTGCTGTGTGAGTTTTGATCCAGTCCTGCCATACAATGGGGGCATGATCCAACTAGGGCTGACAGTGTATGGCAATGCTCAACAGGTCAGGAGCAATCGCCATCTACAAGACGATTGTATTACTCGATCTAGTGGACCCGGATTTCACTTGTTTGTTCCACCCCGGCCCGCATCGTGGAGATACCGAGACTGATACCAGATGATCCCCACACTAGATGCCACCTCCCGCATAACAATTTGGACGTTGTAAGCCCAACACAAGCCCCACGAACGAAAAGCAAAGCCTAATCCTGGGGGTCGTCGCCAGAATTGAAGGAAACACCATCGTGATTGCTTCGTCGATCCCAGTCCTGCAACCACTAATGAATAAAATCTGCGACAAGAACACAGAGGGACGCCAACGAACGGCGAGGTGGAAATACTACATGGCGTTTTTCAGTGGCAAGGGCAAGCTCGCGACGGCGATACAGCGCCGGATACGCGAGCACGAGGAGCTTAGCGATTCGAGTCCGCGACAGATGGAATCAGTATGAGGCATGTTAACGGATATAATACAAGAGGCAAATAGATGAGGCACAAACTTTACATAATTTCGATGTTATTGCTATGGGTGTGTTACAGCACTGCTGTGCAAGTACATAACCGAAGAAAAGTTAACGAAGAAACTCTGGTCGTTTTCAACAACGGGCATATGATCCCCACACCGGGTTAACTTTGGAGGCATCGAGGTTATATCTGTCACTATTTGTTTGTTGAATGAACCGCTTACACCTATAAAAAGAAGCCAGGGGTGGACAATAGCCGACTCACAATAGCCTTTATCCCAGTTACTCTAACAGAGAACAAAAGACTCTTGTCCACATTACCTCGACAAAGCACAAAGCAAGACAACGACCAATAAACATGGGCAACGGCAACTGCAACAAGACCAGCGGCTGCAGCCAGCAGCCAGCCTCCGCCGACATAGTGGCCACCTCCCTAAAAGTCACCTTTTCATGGGACGTCGGCTCCAACGAAAAAGAGAGGGGACTTCCGCCCGTGGGCGCTCTGAAACGATTCGCCCACAGGGCCCGCCTCCCCCTTCTCCTGGTGTCTCTCCAGCAGTGCTTGGCGAAGAAAAGCCAAGTCTCCCTAGGGAAGACCCCAAACAAGACCCAGCAGAAGCTGAGAGAAGCCGTCGAGCGACGCAGGAAAGGGGACGAGGCGTCCCCTCCGAGCCTCCAGGCGAGTGCCGAACTACATGACGACTTCATCATGGTGCAACAACGGTCGAAAGCGGGCGAGTTGCAACGGCAGCGTCCGGCGATAGGCTTCGTGCCCAGAGTGATCATACGTTGGGAGGATATGCTAACGCGAAACCGTCCCTTCCTGCAGCTCCGGCACAGGCCCTCGGACCTTCTCTACAAGAGGAAGCAGCTGAAACTAACACCAGGAGTTCCGAGCCAGCAGCTGGATCTGAGTTGCAGTAGCTTGCTACGACGACCACGACCTTGTGTAGGGTGTTTATCTCGCCGCCCCCAGCAACATGGTGGCCGCCGCTACCATGGTCGACCTGGAGGGCGGCGACCCCCTTCTCTCCGAGAGAATGGGAGGAATCACGCCACTTTCGAGATTTCTACGGTCTTGCTGTCGTACTATCTCAAATACTTGGAGGTATGGTTAAGTCCCAGTGAGTAAGTACCCCTGAGCGTGAGTATTCCTTCCCTTTCATCAGCTACTTGTTGCTTTGGCCTCTTGCTTTCTATACCTAAGTAGATAATCATCTTGAAATACACTGCTGTTACTAGGCTCGCCCTTATGCCACCTTATCTCCTTCTCATCGTATCCGCTGGAAGCTTGCACTTAGTCGAAAGTAAAGTGCCGTAGGTGTAATATTGTGATCGATTCCACACGCAGAATTTCACTGGCCCTGGTGACAACGCGAGAAAGACTGGGTAGTATATTGTCTTGTGGCCATTTGGGTCTTGGAAGATTAGGTCTAAAGCCAGGCTATGGAATCAAGCCGCACCAGCAACGAGAACAAAAACTTTTAGTACGCTGAAACCAATCAGAAGTTCGCTAAATGACATTATATACTGCCAGATTGCTAAACGTAACCCCTGATTATTTACTTGACACCGTCACCGAGAGAGAATAAGGAATCGGCATTCAAGACATAGAACAGGAGACTAACAAAATGAAAAGACATGTAACTGACTCCAGCAATATGCTAAGGGCTGACGTCTGCATAATGCATGCCTCCAGAATCGTCTTCCAAAACCATAGATAGGACCCTGAGAGCTATTAGGCAAAGGACGTATAGAGCACCGCATCATGCTATTTTGGACTGCTCTCGTAGATTGGATGTTGAGGCCGCAGGAAGTAAACCACCATGGGAGTGCCCCCTGGCGGTGGGCTCTCCGGCTGGACGACGCGGTGGATGGGCGCAAGCAGTGCGCTGCCCGACGCTTCCTGGAAGGCGTCTCCCACATGAACCACGACGCATCCCTCCATGGGCTCGACGGTCGCCCACGTCATACCCCCGTCCCCTTCTTTGCCTTCCCCTCGGGGAGCTCGAGGTAGGGCACGTCGTACGACAGCAGCGTCAGGAGGCCCATGTCGGTGTGCGGCGCCGCCGTCACGCTTCGGGCGGGAGCCCGGGCGGTGTCGCCATCCTGGAGGTATAGCTTGAGGCCCGAGTCGGACGGGCCGTCGGCTCCCGGGGGCTAGGTCGGGCGACACGTCCAGCGCTTCGAGGAGGGTCTTGGTGATGTGGTGGCCTGAGTCCAGCATGGATGCTATCTCGTCTTTGCAACTCTGGAAGCCCCAAGGCAGGTCGCGTGGGGCTTCTAGCATCTCGATGCGGTTGATCTGTGGTCAAAGCAAAGTTCATAAAGTTACTAAGTGCTCGAAGTTGGTCGGTGTCGTCGACAGGAGTGCAGCCTGTAACAGGCGGTATAGAGGGGGACAGGAAAGGAATGGGAATAACTGACCTCAAAGGTTTCAATGACTTCACCCGGGTGCTTGAAACTGTCCAGCCAGGTATGCCCATCAGCTTATTTTCTACCGCGTCTCACAATTAGTGAAATGATGGTCTTGATGGGGAACTTACCCGCGTTCGACCCCCTCGCGATAGTCCTTCATCTTGGTGTCGGCCGGCTGGCCGAAATAGGACAGGATGCCTTGGTCAATCTTGGGTAAGTCCAACAAGACCTGCTTCCCAGAAGGGCCTGTCAGATCCAAGTAGAATATCCCCTTGTCGATGGGCGGAGGCCGGCATGCCTTGCGCAGCTTGTCGACCTCGTGGGTGTCCTTGTTCAAGATGGCTTCATAGTTAATAGTCTCGATTGGCTTCTGCATCGTTATTAAGTCGCTAAGGAGTTCCTATTGGGTCTTGAGAGAAAGTGAATGTAGGTTGCGTGTGAATGCTTGGGTTTGGTACGGACTAGATTCCTGGCAGCGATGACACATGGCCCGAGAAGAGCCTGGATGTCTATTTCATTTTCTCATTTCTCTCTTTTACACGTTCTGTTTCTTGCTAGCGTTTAGTACCCCAGGACCCCTGGCTATGCGCCCTGCGATCTCAAGTGCTCAACGAACTGTTCATCGTAGCTCAATTGAACGGAGACTCGATGTGACAACCCAGTACCCGGTGTCGCAAATGCAGTCTTTTAGTTCCACCTGCCCAACATATGGCCGCATAAGAAGTTCATACAGTCACAGCAGTAAGTTCGTAGTACAGTTTCGATCCCTCGTTACACTAGCAATTTCGATTGGGTGCACTAAGCCGCGGCATGGCGGTTCAATGAAACTGAGGGTACCCCTTTTTTCGTGCACGGGGGTATGTGCAGATGGCTGTTCACTGTAGCACTGCACATTCGTAATATGCTGAGGCCGGCGCCGTGCTGCTGAGTAGAGGCAACTCGTATCAGTAGGCGAGTAACATAATAACCGATTTGGTTTTGTCATAACGGCACTTCTCATCGAACTTAGTTCGCCACTAAACCCCCGGGCAGGTTCACTTCGCAGGAAGCTGTGCCTTGCTATGGCGTAGAAGGGTAAAGGAGGAACATGGATGAAGGGCTTAAGGAGCTGCAAGTGATATTTGAGCAGACGAGCTCATGTGCGATACGTTATATAATTGCCTAATATGAGGGTTGCAGATTTTGTGGACGTTGGTATTTTACATATAGCGGGCGGGACGTTGACTTATCTGGCGCCATTCAAATCTACCGGGTGTTTTATACAGATATATTATTTACTCATGTTTTAAACCTACTGATCGGTCCAATACCGTCCGTGTTCCATCGCCCAGTGTTCCAACCACCTCACTTCCGTATCCTACGCTACAACTTCATATGTTTCTACCAGTTCTATGATTATCTTCTCCCGTGATAGAACTCGAACCTACATCCAAAGGAGAGACTTCATTTGGAGTCCTGGGGTTCGCTTTTCTCTTCCTTTCGCCACTAGCAGATATTGATCTGGACACATGTTAGCCTGTAAATAGTATAATTTCGAGGTGGGAAGAGCGGAGCCTAAACTGACAGATATCGGCCTTGGGAGCTTTCCACTGCTCGATCGCGGAGATGCCAGCAGCTTCGAACTGACGGGACATGGCTTCGGGCCCGTACTTGAAGTTCTCGTAGCAGTCGACCTCGGTCCCTTCTTCCAGGGTCAGACCGACCGACTGAACCGCGACCGGCCTCTTGGCCCGCAGCACACTGCGGTGCATCACGGGATCGCCCTGTAGCACGCTGCGGCAGTCCCAGTCCTCGTCCTTGTACCAGTCCTCGCCCAGGATCCGGTTGCTGTGACGGAAGCCGTTGCGGATGAACCGCTCGTAGAGGCCGTCGTTGTCGTTATACGAGGCGTGCAGGCGGGTCCGGTCCGTCGTAGCATCCATGGTCAGGAGCATCATGGCGGTTTCCTCGGCGGCGGTGGTTTCTCGCATCGCCTTCTGGGCCCAGTCGCGGAGCCGGGCCGCGGAGGGGTCGGGGTGGTCGTTGCCGAAGATGGAGCCCAAGCTCAGGTACAGACGCGGCCGGCCGGGGTCGTTTAGCGTCTTCTTGGACCACGCCAACGCGGCGTCCCACGTGCCCCACAGGCCAATGCATTGGACGTGGTTGTAGCCAGAGTCGAATCGCTGTAGCCCGTTTTCCAGAGAGCTCCGGGCTAGGTCGATGGCGTAGTAGGTCACGGATTTCTTCTGCTTCTCGAGAGCTTGGAGCAAGGGTACGATCTTACGGACGTCACTATAGGGGATGGTCAAACCAGTCAGTATCGTGAGAGATGGCGCGAAAGAGAATACCGATCTGTCACCAACCCGCAGCCAAGGTCCATGATTATGGTCCCATCTTGAATATGCCTCGAGAGTTCGTCCGCCTTCTCTAGAATGAGCTCGGCCTCTGCTTCCGTCTGGTAGTAGTTGGGCGCCCTCGTGAGCTCGCTCCAGATTTGGAGGCCGGCATCGTCTGAGAGAAAGGCGGAAGGGAGGAGTCTTTGGGTGTGCCCGCCGGGGGCATATGGCTTATCTGTCCATAGCAGGGCCTCGCGGAGAAGAGATTGGAAGAATGGGGTCAGCTGGCTGCCACCAACATCAATTATCTGGGTTTTGGCGTTGGAAGAACTCGTGGATCCCATGATGAGATAATCATAAACCCAAAAGGACCAGGCATATGTGACTGGATCGGACCGGCGCCAGTAAGTATAGTTTCGAGAGACAGGAACTCCTAGGAACACAATTCCGATGGAAAGGCGGCTACCAATGTGTACCGTGTGGGTCACGCCGGCTTCCTCATCTCATGGTAAGCGTGTGGAAAGTACTCTTCTCCTTTTGGGACCTCCAAGCGAGCCGTCTCACTCTCTGTGTTCGTTCAAGTTGTACTGCATCGCTCATAATGATAGCGGCTTCTGCTGTGTAGCCACCTACAAACCGGGATATTATATGAAGGCCACACATTAGGTGATTTGGTACTCCATGCCGTGGTTATCATGTGACCTTGCTTGCATTGTCCGCAACCGGTTCCCACCCTTGACCCGATGCTCCTTTGGCCCATCGCCTATCGAAAGCCTTGGGCTTCTTTCAACTTATTTTGGGAAGCGGATGGGGGTTGTTTCCGCCTGTATCGATTTCAGAGATCCGGACTTGCCTTGACCGGATTAGTAGAGCACATGTATCCAACCATCTGCAAATCAGTCCACCGGCACGCTGCCCACTCTGGGGTGTGATATCCGCCATTCCCAACCATCGAGATATTACGCTTGCTAACTGTGGCTCCAGGGAAATTACGTAATTGCATTGCCTTGGGACACATACCCAGGTCCCCCGCTTCCTCGGCCACAGAGTGGTACTGAGATTCCGTGTCTGCTACCACTATGCGGCAGACGACAACTTCGGATACGGCTTCGTTATTCAGTCGAGAGAAATCTACCTCTCCGCTGAACGAGGCTCGATTCCACCAGGACAGGGCGGCCCCTGGTTGCGAAGGACTTTTGATGGAACTGAGGAGACAAGAAGATCCGCCCCTTCCCCTCGTCAATGGCGGCATAGTACATGCTACACTAGACCTGCCACACTCAGTATGTCTAATACGGTGTCTCATCGATGGTTGTATTTCCGAGACAGCACTCGAAGTATGTCGCTACCTCCTGACCTATTGGCAGCTCCTGGCGCTGGATCATAACTCCATGACAAAGTGCACAGGAGTGTGACATGGCAAAATGCCACGCACTGGGCACCTCGCAGTCAAGATTGGCTTTGAATACCAGAAAATGGAGGCCGTTCCTTGAAGATTGAGCCCAGGTATGAACTTCACTTTCTTCTCGAACAGGAGCAACTCCTTCGAAAAGGGAAAGCTCACTCCGCGATACCAAAGACTATCACGGCCATGCGAGGAACAGAAGAATCGCCCCTGCTTAGAAATGGTCCTGAGCGGGCAAGCAGCCCCAGGCTGTCGGTCACAAGACAGATGTTAATCGTCGGTGCCATGGCTTGTGCAGGATTGTTGAATGTGAGTTGGGTCGTGTCTAATATCCTATCTATTTCGCAAGTCCACCGACTGAACGTGGCTACTTCTATAACAGATCTTCACCGTACAGTCTACCGTGATTGTGCTCCCAGCCATCCAAGAGTCGCTCAACATACCCGTCAGCCGGCAGCAGTTGATCACGTCCATGTACAGCATCTCGTCGGGCTGCCTGCTGCTCCTCTGCGGCCGGCTGGCCGACGTCCACGGCCGCAAGCGCGTCTTCCTCACCGGCGCCGCCTGCTTCACCGCGTCGAGCATCGCCACCCCCTTTGCGCCCAACGAAGTCGTGTTCTACGCGTTGCGGGTCCTCCAGGGCTTCAGCAACGCCGCCACGGTGCCGTCCGCCCTTGGAATCCTGGCCACGCTGTTCCCGCAGGGCAGCAATCAGCGGAAATGGGCCTTTGTCACCTTCTCGGCCGCCAGCTCCCTTGGGTCTGTCGTGGGGAACTTGGTCGGGGGCTTCATTGGCGCCTATCTGTCGTGGCATTGGGTCTTCTGGATCCCCGCCGGCATCGCGGCGCTTGTCGGTGTGTTGGCGTGCGGCATCGTTCCCCCGGTGGTTCCCCCCTCGTCACCGACGCAGCAGCCGGACGAGCCGGTTCTTGGTGCGGGTCCCAAGCACTGCGAGGCTCCACCCTCACAGTCGGTGGACTGGATCGGGGGTATGCTCATCACGGCTAACATGCTGTCGCTGCTGCTCGCCTTGTCCTACGCCACCGTACTCTGGGGCAGGAGCCCGCTCGCCCTGCTGGGCCTCGTCACGCTATCGGCCGGTCTCGCGGGCGCCTTCGTCCTCTGGCAGCGCCGTTTGGAAAGTGGCACGTTCAGATGGGCGCCGCTGATCCGGACGTCGATGTTTCTGAATACCGACTTCTCCGTCTCGCTCATCGTCATTACCTCCTTTTGCGGATCATACAACAGTTTCCTGGTGTTCGCTTCCGTTTTGTACGTTTTCTTTTCCGCTTTTCCTATCGTCTTCGTTCGTGTTGGTGAACAGAGAGAGGTGTCAGCTAACCCCCAGCTACTGTATTGGACCATTTCCAGTTACCAGGATTACCTGGGTCTTGACACGCTTCAGACCACGTTACGCTTCATCCCCGCTGGCGTCGTCGGACGTAAGTTTCTCGTTTCCCAATCCACTCCAAGGGTAGTTACTGAGTTTTTCCAATGGCCAGTCCTTGGCTGCTTCGCCTTACCTCCCATCCTCGCCGTCAGCCCGTCGCCCTTCTACGTCGTCGTCGTGGGCCTCGTCTGCGGCATCGTCACGCCGCTCCTTTATGCCCTGCCGGCGATCCCGCCCGACGCCTCGTACTGGGCCTGGGGGTTCCCGGCCATGTGCCTGTGTTTCAGCGTCGACATTGTCTGGCCCATCGTCGGCCTCGTCGTCTCCCGCAGCGTCCCCGACGAGGAGCAGGCTCTCGCGGGCGGCGCGCTGCAGACTTCGAGCCTCATCGGAAGGGCTATGGGACTCGCGGTCGCGGCCGCGGTGCAGGTGGGCGTCCTCCAGCAGCAGCAGCAGCAGCAGGGGCCGGAACAGCCACTCCTCGGGGACTTGCGGTTGTTAAGGTCGCTTAGGGCGGCGCAATGGACCAATGTGGGCTTGGCCCTCTTAGCTTTACTCTTAGTGCTGGGGTTCTTTCGCAAGCTTGGGCATGTCTAAGGTTGCGGGTGGTGCTAGGCATGGTAGGGTTTTGTTTAATATACTTGACGAATGCCATACACAGGTTATTGGTTGGACCAGGCATTCGTTTACATTTCTCAGTTCTTGGGGTAATCCCTAAGGTTGGTGATTGGATAATTTGGCATGGAAAGTTGGAAAGTGATGGTACCCAATGATCTTTGGAATCGGGTGGTGTCGCAATAATGTATTAGTATCTCAGTATCATATCTGTAACTTCGGATTGAAAGACTTTCAATCAAATTTCAATGCTAAAATTGCTTGGAAGTCTCGGGCTGGACAGGTCGGGATGCCTGGCGTTTACTAAGTATTATGTTTAGCGTTGCTTACGAACCCCTATCTTTCCTCCACCTAACGCAGGTCAATGTTTCAATGCCGGATCTAGTATATTCGGACTCTCTAAAGTTCTAGATCAAATGCCTTTATATAAATCCATATCGCTGTATTTACCTCCTCTATGACTTTGCAGTACATCTATTTTAAATTTGACAGCCCACCTTAATTGCCGAACCGGATGCTCCCTCACATGCCCCTTTTCTATCCATCTGTGCGACTACATGGCGATGAAAAAGCGAGCTTGATATAAGCTCCGCCTAGATACGCCTGAGACTGGTTACTTGGTAACCAGAGGCAAGGACAGCAAAATCGTGAAGACTGGGATGTAGTAGAGATTGTAGAACGTGGACTTGTCCATCTCTGGAGATGTGGATGCCCATATTCTATAGGCCAGGACAGCAGATAAGATCAACTACAACGCAGACAGCAGCGCGATCAAGCCGGGGCCGCCCTCCTCTCGGTCAGTAAAACCTTTCAGGTAACCGAAGAGCGCAAGCGCGGTGCCGAACGCCACAATGTAGACCGACGTGCCGGCCCGCAGCCGCCGCAGTCCGCGCGGCGACAGCAGCATGGGGAGGGTCTTCCGGTCGCTCTTGCGGTCGCCCTCGAGGTCGTGGAACTCCTGGACGTGGACCGTGCCCATGAACCACGCGGAGACGGCCAGGTCGATGAGGACGCTGAGGTCCCAGCCCGGCACAGGCGCGGTGGTGCTCAGTAACACCTGGTTGAGGATCCGGTCCTGGATCAGGTAGAGGAGGAAGACGAAGAGGTTGCGCATGAACCAGGAGAACCACCGGGGCCAGACGTAGCAGAAGCCGATGACGGCCTCGAACTCGAGCAGGTGCATCGCAGCCCAGAATCCGTAGAAGTGATACACGGCTAGAGGCCCGAAAGTCCAGGTGAGAAACCAGCGGGTTTTGGCTTGGTTAACGGTAATCAGGCCGGCGGGGATGGGGCGATAGGGCTTGTTTACGGCGTCCTCCTCGGGGGAGGTGGCCTGGTTGCAGATGTCGAATATGTAGCTGCACAGGAATCCCACGGCCAGAGTATTCATGGTGGCCACGACGGCGTCGGCTAGGGAAGGGGGCGGGGCCCGAATAAATCTGGCCAGGAGCCCGCCTAGGAAGACGAAGCAAGAGCCGCCTGCGTTGGACCGCAACAGTCGTTCGGTCACGTCCAGCTCATGTATAATTGTGTTGGGGATTGCTCTGAATGGGTTGCCATTGCGCGGGGGACGACGAGGAGAAGATGGTTCAGGGGGAAGTGGTGTTGCAGATGTTTCGGCATGCTTCGCATCCAAGACGGATGGGATACCAGCGTCCACGCGCCGCGAAGTTGGCATTTTGCGGAACTGACAAAGAATAAGGACAATATCCTGGATGGCCACTTAATTAATCGAGTTGAGATTCATGTAGTACGGACACCAGTCGGTGAATTCTTCATTTTATATGTGTTCTCCCTGACGGTCTCAACATGTGACGTGAGTGGAGACTCAATAGGGGTATACACCATTGCTCTCCAAGTTATTCCTTACAGCTATCACCCGGTCACCAGTTATCGCAACAGACCTGACAATACGCGGTACGTATCAAGGATAGGATTCCCTGCGCTGACATGAGCAACACGGCTCCCGTAAGATGTGCATGATTGGTGCAGAATGATGGTCGGAGCCTGCCCTAATAGTCAATCATTCATCATCTGAACAACTGGGTAAATGGAAGGATTTACATCAAGTTAATTCTTTTCATTTCGGGGACCGATACCAACCAAATTAGTCTGTACATGTTCGTGTTTGAACGAACAATCGGTGGATGAGTAGATACGGATGTTATCTCAAAACAGCCTTTTCAAGACGACTTGGCAATCAGCGGGTGCTACTGCTTCTGCCGTATGATATGCACTGTCCGTATACAGAGCTGGCCTCGAGGGGCTTTGCTATCACATCCGTCACTTTGACCCCAAGATTTCGTTTCAGCACCAGTTACCGGTGGGCCGGGTCCTAACGCGCGTTGCCGTTCGTTTGGTTATCTTACATCCGCCTGACTTACATCGTTACTGATTGCAGCCAATGGCGGTAGACACGGCCGATGCCAAGCACCAAATTGGGAATGGGAGTATGCATTTCCACCCCATTCGGGGAGGGTGCTTCTTGACTGTCCACCAATCACAACCGCTGCGTTTATATTTGCATAGACTAGTCCCAGGGCTTCTAACTGCTCTTCACATGATGCATTATGGCTTCCTAATACGTCAGATCACATCTTCGGTGCATGCGGATAAGCTCCCGCAACTTCGTCTGAAGGTGGCATGAGAGCCAACATGCAGTCCCCGTATGGGAACACGGCTCGTGATTTTTCATGTAGTTCGACGGTGACTAAGCTCAGGCTTCGAATTGACCTCGGAGCATCATTCCAATGCCTAGAGGGCCGCTTAGCTGTCATTTAGGAACTCAAGCATTTGTCAGTTACGAGGGCTGGCAGAAGGCCTAACGAAGAAAAGTTTGATAGTGAGGCCATAACCTCAAGGATGTATCACCCCGGACACGCCCCTTACTGTAAACTATTTAATACGGGTTGGGCCATTGGTAGTCTTTCTTTCGCACGCAGGTTTCTAGAAACAAACCTTATTCAAGCTTCCAGAAGAGTTTGAATGCTGCCTGGACGAGTTCCCCATTTAATGTCTTACTTTTCAAGACCGCGTTCGGCTCACAGGTCTCGGGTCTGAACCCTGGATCTCCGGGTCGCCCAAGATCCAGGGCGTGCCATGATGAGAAAGTATTTGACTCCCAAGCCACCCAGGCGTTCGCCATTATCATCGAATGGTGCCTTGCCATGGCGTAGGTCCACTGCATCTAAGTGTCTGGGAATACGGGCCAGCACATTACCGACGCTGAGGCGCAACCCAAAGAAGATGGCAGGTAGGAAGCCAGGTTAGTTCAAGTTGCTCTTGAGGCGATTGTTTAAGCTTCAAATGACCATAGGAGACCAAGAGGTTTTTATTTCCTTCTCTCTCTCTACTGATAAGATTCACGATGTAGTTGGGTTGGCGAGGTGGTTTGAAGCCGTGGGATGTAAGTACGTCAATTCTCTGGGGTATTCATCTGAGTTTTCACTTGAGGGTAACCTGCGCACGGCATGTCCCGTCTTTCGTCTCTGTTGGGCCGGCTTGGCATGGATCACAGCCGAACAAGAAACCCGATGGGCTGGGTATTGCGTCAATGGTGAGAACCAAACGTGTTGTGGTCAAAACTATGATGTCTAGTCTGGGTGTTTGATTGGTCTCTGTTAGCATCGAATGGTGGCTTCAGTCATTTCTCGGCACAGAGTTCGTGGCCTCCAGTTGTCAACTTGCTCGCTGTTACGTGACTCATTTCTGCCACAACGTGGAGGAAACCTAGTACAGAACCAAATGACAGGACATTGAGTCATTGTTGGGGGAGATACTTGCGCACAAAAGCCTAGCAAATGGGTGCCTGATGGGTTCTGGGACCAGTATAAAACCAGCCCTCGGCCGTGGGAATAGGTCGTTGTGACTTGTCCTTCTTTTATGTGGTTTGGGTCTTGACAAGTAAGTGGTACAGCCCAGTCCCTCCAGCAAAAAAACATCAAGGAAACATGAACCGTAACCGTCGAACCGTTACTGTTACTGTTACTAGCTGGTGGGGCTTGATCATGCTAACTTCCAGGCGACACAGGAGCTGAACGTACACCGCCTACCCCAAACAGCTAGAGCATCCAACTGTCCAGGCAGCTTCGTGGTGGGGCAACCGCATAATCCTACACTTATTCTTTTTTTCTGCCGACTTATCGTGAACTTTTTCCTTCGTTCACCGTCTCCCATAGATCTTGGTACAAGAGTACCTGAGCCCTTGGGTATAAACAGAATCATCAATTCGTTCTGGGCCATTGCGTCGACGGTCATTCAAGATGAAGTACGTTCTGGTATCAGGTGGTAAGTTTGCAAACTTTCATTTGTTGTCCACCACTGCCCCTCAATTTTTACTTTGCCTTTGGTGGGGTGACGGCTCCGTGAGACGGAGGCCGAAAAAGTCGCGACGACAATATCGTAAGCAAAAGAGGACGAGCTGACCTGATCAGGTGTCATCTCCGGTGTGGGAAAGGGTATTATCGCGTCTAGCACCGGTTTGCTCCTGAAGACCACCGGCCTCAATGTCACCTACATCAAAATCGACCCGTACATGAACATCGATGCCGGTACCATGTCACCCATCGAGTGAGTCGTCCCAAATCCGGGCGGCTGGCATTCGCTGACCTTGCAGGCATGGCGAGGTCTACGTTCTTGACGACGGTGGTGAGGTCGACCTGGATCTTGGCTCCAGCGAGCGATATCTCGGTGTCACTCTGACTCGCGAGCACAACATCACCACGGGTAAAATTTACCAGCACGTGATCGAGCGCGAGCGGCGGGGCGATTATCTTGGCAAGACGGTCCAAATGTGAGTTTGCATGGATTTTCCTCCTGGCGGCAGCATGATACTGCTTCAAGTGTCCATTGCGTGTGTAATTGGTGATTAACGCAAGACTAGCGTGCCGCATCTTACGAACGCGATCCAGGACTGGATTGAGCGGGTTGCTCACATTCCTGTTAACGAGAACCAGGCCACACCTGATGTCTGCGTTATTGAGCTTGGTAAATGCCCCTTCCCCTTTCACAAGCATAATCATGCCGCTGACACCTTACAAGGTGGCACTGTTGGAGACATCGAGAATGCTCCTTTCATCCACGCCATGACACAGCTTCAGCGACGGGTGGGAAAGGGTAACTTCCTCCAGATTCACGTTTCCCACGTTCCTGTCATCCCGCCAGGACCCCAGGGCGAGCAGAAGACGAAGCCCACACAGAGAGCCGTCATGGACTCCCGACGCGAGGGTCTCAACCCGGATTTGATCGCCTGCCGCTGCGAGATTCCCCTCGAGCCTAGTACCATCCAGAAGGTGGCAGGCATGTGCCAGGTTGATGCCGACCAAGTCATCGCTGTTCACAACGTCTCGACAACCTACCGAGTACCGCTTCTGCTGGAGAACCAGAATCTTCTGGCCACCATCAGACGTATTTTCCAGCTCGACTCCATCCTCAGAAACCCCACCTTGGTGTCCCAAGGAAAGGCTATCTGGAAGGAGTGGGTTGAGCTAGCCACCAGCCAAGACCATATCCATGAGACTGTGACGATCGCCCTTGTCGGCAAGTACACCACTCTCCACGATGCCTACATGAGTGTTGGCAAGTCGCTTGAGCACGCTGCACTGCACTGCCGCAAGAAGCTCAACCTGATCTGGGTGGATGCTTCCAACCTCGAGGAGGATACCAAGGGAACCAAGCTGGTCGACTACCACAAGGCATGGCATGATGTCTGCACGGCGAACGGTATCTTGGTGCCGGGCGGCTTCGGTGATCGCGGAACCGAGGGAATGATCAAGGCCATCAACTACGCACGTACCAAGAACGTCCCCTACCTCGGAATCTGCTTGGGTATGCAGCTGGCTGTCATCGAGTACGCCCGTAACGTATGCGGTGTGAGTGGCGCTGGTAGCGAGGAGCTGCAGCCGCAGTGCGAGAACAAGGTGGTGGTCAACATGCCTGAGCTGGACAAGGATAAGCTGGGTGGCACCATGCGTCTCGGAAAGCGTCAGACCATCTTCCAGCCAGGTTCCGAGTGGTCTCGCTTCCGTGCCCTCTACGGCGACCTTCCGGAGATCTGGGAGCGCCACCGACACCGATACGAGGTTAACCCCGCGATGATTGAGTCCATCGAGAAGGCCGAGGGCGGCCTTACCTTTGTCGGTAAGGATGAGAAGGGCGAGCGAATGGAGATCATTGAGGTCAAGGACCACCCGTGGTTCGTTGGTGTCCAGTTCCATCCGGAGTACCTGAGCCGCGTGCTTTCCCCCAGCAAGACCTACCTCGGCTTCTTCGCGGCAGCAGCTGGCATGCTGGAGCCGATCACGAAGGAGTACAGCGGACGCAAGGACTTGAGCTACTATGCTGGCAACGAGGACTTCTCAGGCCAGGCCTCGTAGACGATGCACAGGAAAACTTTACCGGCCAGGATTCACAAGTTATAACGTGCTTGAGAAGGGCGTAACGAAGGGCGTAACGGCAATGGTTGGAACACGGAAAATGAGGGAGAATGATACAGACATAGAGGGAGGGCTTAGACGTAGATCTTGCTGAGATACGTAGTCTACATTGGTTTTTGCCTTTTATGTGTGTCGCACCCCAATGCTCTCGAGACTGTCTCTTGGAACAGGGATTGGAGGCACGGGTGCTCACTCATGTATTAAATACTAGTTGTTGGTGGGCTTGCTGGCACATACGCCCCCAAAGAGGCACTGTTTGAATAGGCGCTACGCATTGGCTTTTAGACATAGCATCTCATAGTTTATTACGCTGAGCGAAATCGAAATCGAAATCGAAGTTATTTTTACGATCATTCTCCAGTATACCGCAGCCAGGTGCTCACCACCAGAGTGAAGGCTACCGAGAAAAGGGGCGAGGAAGTCGATTGGGTAGGTTGCTGCCCACAACAGTCCCAGCAATGACTTGCTCAGTTCGAGACGACCAACTTCCAAACCCTGGGAAGTATAAAGAATGGTTAGTGAAACTTTGTCTCAATCCAGGTAATTCTCAAGTTGCTGTTGATTTAGACTCCTCGTCTCGAATGGTTGGCCTACGTTTGGGAGCCCCAGATTGTCAGACATCAGGAGAGATGAATTCTGCATCTTATAAATACACTGAGTATAGTTATACTTCACAAATCTCACCCACACCAACGAATTTGCAGTTATCTCGTCAAAGTGGCTGATCATGGATTTCTCACAAGTTCCAACAGAGCTCCTCTTGGTGCTGCTTGAGGTCCTGGCTCCTCGAGACCTATTGAACCTGGTGCAAGCATCGCCGCGCTGCCTCCGGATCTTGGAGGGCATGAGCGGCACCAAATTGCAGCAATTGTTCGATCGGAGCCTGCCAGCGACTCGGCACAAGGAGACTGTCCATTTCCATCGGCCCGTCGCAGGTCTCAGCGCTCTCGCCTCCCTAGTCGCGGTCGGAGACGCGCCAACCCAAATTCGGATCACACTTGAAAGGAAATATTACTCCCAGTACCAGTGTTATGAGTTGCAGAGCGCCATTGTCACGATACACGACGAGAACATTAGCGAAGCGGCTTACCCCCTATTATCCGAACGGATGGAACAGGCCTCGGATTATTTCTGGGCCGCGATAGAGGAACCGAGACCGACCACAGGAATCGAAACGATCCAGTGCGCCATGATCAAGCACTTTGCGCAGTTCTTCCACAATGACGGTTTGTCGGCGGGCGGGGGTCACCTGCCGACCATGGGGTGCGCACACGACGCGCTCCCGCCGACTTTCAGCTGCGAGGTCGGGATCATGGGGGCCGGACAGCGCATGTCCGTGCGGCTCGTCACCCTCAAGATGAAGGCGTGCCGGGGCGTGGTCCGGTTTACCGTCCACGTCGATTTCGACCCGGAAGTTCATGGGTTGAGGCGCGAGGGGGTGAGGTTTTACGAGATGCTGCGCGAGTTGGGCGTGGCTCCTCGTTGGAGTCGTTATGCTGATATGGTCAAGGATGGGGGATAGGTGAGGGAGATGGCGCTGTTTAGTATGCGTTTGGCTGTGCTTGCTTGATGGTAGCATGGCTGACAATACAGTCTACATGGTTTACATTACCGATCTTTTCCCCTTTCTTTGACTGCCTTCAATGCATCAACTACCGCTGACGGCAACACAAGGTAAATGTCAATTGGGTTCTACAGAACGACACAAATATACAATACGACTTCCTCAGAACTAGTTTCCGGTAGGCGAACTAAATTGCGAGTAGTATGTAACCACTTCACGGGATGGCGGTGTCGTTGGCACTAGAGAAGTTAAGTAATCAGAAAAGAGAGGATTGATGAGACGAATGGATGAATTGGAGGAGGCCACGATGCTCTTTTGACAGCGGGAGACCGGAGGCAGTTGATGACAGGCTATTGACAGCTGATTTTAGTGGGCTAGCCCCCATTCTATTAGCGCACTTAGCACTGCTAATCCCTGTCGGTAGCGCGCAAGAGCGCCAGTTTCCCGGCAATCCGATCGCGTCCAGTCGCATTGATTTTCTGGAAAGGGACGAGGACGGAGACCCTGGACAAGGATTTGTTGATTAGTGGGCGGTTTCAACAGCCAAAGGCAATTTCCAGTCGACTTTGCGCATATTACCATTACTTCAGGCACTCACCACATACATCAAGGAGACTGGACTGGACGAGGTTGCTTTCACTCTTCCTACCTTCGCTCGTTTGTCGTTACTGCATCTTCGATTCGACCAATGCATTTCGTATGAGCCATCTCCATCGAGACCGATTGACCGACCGACCAATCTGCATGGCCCGATAGACGCGCCTGATCGCCCCCCTTCTCTGACCTCACCCCCTCGTACAGCTCCCAGCCATGGACCTGCACGAGGCGCAAGCCCGCCTCATGGCGTCGCTCAACGACCTCTCGCATGCCTTCCAAAAAATTCCCGGTAGCGAGATCTTGATCCGATATATCCAGTCCAGCTACCAGAATGATCCCGTCCGCTCCGCCATCGAATTGGTTCTCGTCATATTCTTCGTGCGATATCTGCTGTCGCCTTCGTATGCCACCCACGGCCCCAACTACGTCAAGCTCCGCGAGGATGAGATCGACGAATTGGTTAGGGACTGGGAGCCGGAGCCCCTCGTGCCCGTCCAAACGCCCATGGAGAAGCAAGAGGCCGATAGCCTGCCCACCATCGTCGGGTACGTAGCAAGAACTAGAAGCCGCCTCCCCCCCTTTGCTGTTCCGCTGGCAAAACAACATGCGCTGACTTAGCTCCCACACTGTAGACCCACGGGCCCGAAGACGAAGCTCTCCAACGGCAAGACGGTCGCCAACCTCGCCTCGTACAACTTCTACAACTTCAACGCGAACGAACAGGTCAAGGAGAAGGCCATCCAGACCCTGCAGACGTACGGTGTCGGCCCCTGTGGCCCCCCGCAGTTCTACGGTACCCAGGATGTGCATATGAAGACCGAGACCGACATTGCTGCCTACCTGGGCACCCAGAGCTGCATCGTCTACGCGCAGGCCTTTTCTACCGTTTCCAGCGTCATCCCCGCCTTTTGCAAACGCGGCGACATCATTATCGCCGACAAGATGGTCAACTTCTCGATCCGCAAGGGTCTCGAGGCCTCCCGAAGCAACATCATCTGGTACAACCACAACGACATGGAGGATCTCGAGAGACAGATGCAGAAGGTCGTCCAGCAGCAGGCTAAGAAGAAGCTGACCCGTAGATTTGTTGTTGCCGAGGGCTTGTATGAGCTGACTGGTGACTCCGTGAACCTCCCCAAGCTGGTAAGAAGCCATTTGTTTTGGTATATAAGACGAGACATTTGCTAACAAGGGGGCGTCATAATAGGTTGAACTCAAGTCCAAGTACAAGTTCCGTATCTGCCTGGATGAGACTTGGTCTTTTGGAGTTTTGGGCCGCACTGGACGAGGTCTCACCGAGGCCCAGAACGTAGATGCCTCGCAAATCGACATGATTACCGGATCGCTGGCTGGCCCTCTCTGCGCCGGTGGTGGTTTCTGCTGCGCCAACAAGGACGTAGTCGACCACCAGCGCATCAACGCCGCCTCGTACACCTTCTCCGCCGCCCTCCCTGCCATGTTGGCCGTCACCGCCAGCGAGACCCTGAACATGCTCCAGTCTAACCCCGAACTGCTGACCCACCTCCGCGACAACATCAAGGCCATGCGCGCGCAGCTGGATCCTCGCAGCGACTGGGTCATCTGCACCAGTGTGCCTGAGAACCCTATTATGATTATTGTGCTCAAGCCCGAGGTCGTGCAGGCACGAGGATTGACCCCTGATGACCAGGAGCGCATTCTCCAGGACTGCGTCGAGGAGGTAAGTCGGCAATTCTGCCTTTTTTATTTTCCTCATGATTACGACGAATCGAATCGAAAGCTAACCTTTTTACAGACATTGAACAACGGCGTCATGATTACGAAGTTGAAGAGCCTGCCGGCCAGACAGAGCGCAAGCGCCCCCATGGACGGAACGTGGTACATCCAGCCGGCCCTGAAGATCTGCGTCACGTCTGGACTCTCGAAGAAGGAGATTGAGAAGGCCGGCGTCACGATCCGTCACGCCATCACCAAGGTGATGACGCGCAAGACGAACAGGCAGTCTTCGGTGAACCCATGAGCAATTGTTTCTTGTTGATGATATTGTTGTTTTATGATGTTCACACGAAATGAAGAAAGGAAAACGAACGACGACCCGGGGCATAGGTGGCAAGCAGCAGCCTTTCGACATGAACTTGTGCTTGCTACTTTGTATATAACTACTACGACTTCTACTACCGCAGCGCGTATGAGCGATGTATGGTATGTATGGTTATGATAGACTAGGTCACGGGAGGCACATCGTATAGAGTCCATATATAATAACTAATTCTACGGTACTTGCGGCTTGGGGGTTATGTGTGATATGTTGGCGGTGATGAGAGCAGACAGATTCGTGCTGGTGTCGATGGTGGGATTCAGGTACGTATGCCTGCGACTTACTGGCCATTCCTCTATCAGGAACCTTACCCATCAGTCATCGAAGGCCAATTTGGGGGATGTTCGCGTGTGGTGGCAATGAGGGTATCGAGACTTGGGCCAAAGTGACAGGCGCAAATCCATCCTTTGGATTGCAGCTGCCTCCATTGAATTACCTACAACTTGGAAGGCAGCCAAAAAATTCCATCAAGGCCCATCACCTCGGATCTTTATGACAAGATTGTCTCGCCAATTGATGAGTTCCTTCACACATCCTTTCGACAATCAAGTCACCTCGGAAGACTGGTATCGTTCGCATCTACGCCTGCGAGTTTCTCCATCACGTTCATTTCTATACCTTCGGTCTCTTGGGTAATCTCCTACATTTGTACCGAGCAATTGGATCACTTTGATCTTCGTCCCGGGAATCATATCCATCTGTCGGGTAAGTTTTGCTTTGCACTTTCCACTTCCACCATCGTCAGTCTCAATTGTCTCACGCCTCCCAATCCCACGCTCCTCCCTTGAAAGCCACCATTCTTCCACCTCATCGTCTTTGATTCCAGCAAATGGGAAATTGCATTCTTTCTATTGTTGTTTATTGTTGTTAGTGCGGCAACTGCCACTGGCACAGAAGCGCAGAGAGACGGCTCATTTCCCACTGGTGATCTGATTCTTCGAAGAATCTCTGGTCAATAATACCCATCTTCACCAATTCCCCTTGGTCAACCTTTGTTGTCCCTCCATCTCTCTTTGTGCCCTTGTGCCCTCGACTGATGGACCTCGTTTGACGTCTTTGGCTTCGCGACCCTTTCTGGTTTTTGTCACTCGCTTTCATGTACTTGTCCTTCTTTTTTCTTGTCGTCGCGCAACCTTTCATGACAGCCGCTATCCTATTGTTCTGAGCCTCCTTCTTGGGGCCATTCTCCCTCTTGTCACTCGCTAATTGAATGGCCACCAAATCCAGTCAACTCCAGTCACTCGTTTCCTACTTGAAGAACAACCCCGGCCAAATATCCTTGTTCGCATCCGAGGATTAGAAGGCGCAAAGAGAGGAATCATCCAAGAAGAAGAAGCAAACACTCGTTTTCTCGAAAGCTTTCATCCAGTATTTCTTACATCATGAAGATCCAAGCACTTCTTGCTGCTTCATCCCTGTTGCAGCTGTCGGTTGCGCAGCCGAGTAAGTCCTCATCCCCTTGATTTCTGAAAGTGTATATTGTCGTGCTGCCAACAGCTTATGGGCAATTGGAAGTGGACTTACATTGATATGTGTAGGACGTCATAACCACCCGCACGATGTCCATCACCGCCGGGCTTTCATCCCCAAGCGCGACAAGGTTACCATCACAGATTCCAAGGTCACCAAGCCTACCGAGATCCCCGAGGTCGTCGTCTATGTCGATCAGTTTGGCAACCCCGTTCGCACCGCCACCGAGACGGTTGTAGTCGCCCCGGCTTCAATCCCTCCTGTGCCCGCATTACCTGCTCCTCAGGCTCCTCAGTCGCAGCCGCCTGCACCTGCCCCGGCAGCTCCATCGGCCCCTGCTCCTCCGCCGGTCCCCAAGCCTTTGACTTCCACTCAGCCTGCTCCTCAGCAGAGCGCCCCGAGCTCGGTTGCGCCCCCGCCTAAGAGTTCAGACCCTGCCGTGCCGCCGCCTATCAGTGAGGACAGAAACCGCCACGGAATCACCTACTCGCCCTACAAGGGAGCTGGCGGCTGCAAGTCTGCTGCGGAGGTTGATGCCGACTTCGCCCTTTTCGCTAAGGACCATGGGGTTATTCGCCTCTACGGTGTTGACTGCGACCAGGTTGCTTCGGCCTATGCCGCAGCGAAGAAGTACGGCAACAAGCTTATGCTCGGTATCTTTGATATCAGCAGCATTCCTCAGGCTGTGTCCACAATGGCTGCTGGTGTTAAGAACGACTGGAGCATCGTCGACACTGTCAGTGTCGGAAATGAGTTGGTCAACAATGGTGGCGCTCAGGTAGGCCAAATGCTTGGTGCCATCGAACAGACACGGACTGCCTTGCGCGCTAAGGGCTACAACGGCCCCGTTGTCACTGTTGACACCTTCGTCGCCGTCATTGCCCACCCGGAGCTTTGCGATGCCTCCGACTACTGCGCCGTCAATGTCCATCCTTTCTTCGACCCCAACACGCCTTCTGCCAAGGCTGGCAGCTTCATCACCTCCACCGTCGGTCGAATCCGTGCGAAGCTGAGCGATCCTAAGAAGCGCGTTGTCGTGACGGAGACTGGCTGGCCTTGGAAGGGCTCCGCCAATGGCGCCGCGGTGCCTGGCATGGATACACAGGCCACAGCCATTGCTTCCATCAAGACCTCGTTCACTTCCAACCCTGCCGACTGCATCCTGTTCACGGCGTTCAACGACATGTGGAAGAAGCCCGACGCTGGCACGTTCTTTGCGGAGCAGTTCTGGGGTATGGGCGCCCGCTATTCACCTGCCGATTAGAACGTCGGCCACTGGTGATTAGGCGGACAGGACCTTACCAACAAAGACGTGCAAAGTTTACGAGGCCTTTAAAGGGGAGGCAAGGGCGTTTGGGGTTTAAGCAAGCAAGCTTTCTTTGATTTCTGATTTTCTAGCATGAGGGATGAATCGATGATACGTGCGAATGATTTGGATCCGGACGGCCTCGTTGTTGGCGTTGGCCCTTAAATAGGGCAGAGGCCTCGAAGGGGGAGAGCATTGTGCACCCCTAGCCTAAAGGCGAACGCAAGGGACAGACAAGGCACTATCCTATTCTTGTGAATATGATATACTGTATTTTACTTTTTTCTGAAAAAAGGTGGCTTAATCGATCATCCTCATAACTGACTCTTGTTGTTCCGTACTTTATCGTGACATGGGACCGCTCACTGACTGACTATACAGCAAGCGTGACAGCTGCGATGACGGCCATCGTTCCATACACCGTGGTCTGAGGAACTGGTAGTCTCCCCGTTGGGGCTTTGGATGTCGTTGTAGTGGAATTTCCCTCTTCTCCGCCTGCTCCAGTGCCGGTCGTGGTAGGCAGGGGATGGCTAGACAACTCAGGTTCAGCAGTCACAGCAGTGGGAGTAATAGCCCGTTCAATCATGAGGTGTTCAGTTAGCCGGCGAGCGGGACGCCTCAATATGGCGGAAGGACCAATCAAGCGAGGACGGGGTCCTGTTCTACCGCGGGGGTTTCCGAACCAACCACTGGGTCATGCAAATGAGGCCAGGATTGCGCAACAGGACAGCGTCAGGCAGGCGATTTCTTTACTTTTGTGTATCAACTGCATGTGAAACAATATGTAAAGTGTTGATTTGGTAAGACGCACCCGTGGAAGACCTGGGCCAAACATTTCCTTCTCGTCTATGAACTGCTTCTGTAACTGACACAGTTCTACTGTGAAGAGGTCGCAATGCCATCGTTTCGGTCCCGGGCTTGTCCCACTCAGACCCTTGACAACTAGTGGCATCGCACAAGCTCAAATCTTTCAGCAGGACGAAACGGTCCACAGCAGCTCTCGCTTTGACGCGGTATGCTCTCCTGAAGAGCTCGTTCCGCGCCGCGCCTGACGTCTTGAGCACGCGCGAGACTAAGGGACTGAGAAGCGGTAGACTGACGTGGCTGACGCCGATGTTGGGTTTAGTCGTCGAGGGGACGTCGGCGTAGACCATCCGGTCAAGCCTCCCGACATTTCTACTTATAGACTCGTGGCACCTATACAAGGGACTCAACCAAATCTCCTTCTCCGAGGAGTATCCCGAGCCCTTCAACAAGGCGTGGATGGACATTCGCGAACCTAGACCATAATTTAACTGCGGACCCCCGAACGGGAAAGGCCATCGGGGCAGTCTAGAGCCCGGCAAGTATCGATCCCAAGGGCCATACGAGGAGCAGCGCTGAGACGGCTTACCTTGGACCTCAAGTATGCCAGAGGTCCAATTTGACCGTTATGACGGACGCCGTGGTAAAGCGTATCGTCTCTGAGAAAGATGCTACTGGCGACTTACCACTTGCTAAGGGGGTTATCGTCCTCAACGACGGCGGCGACAAGGGAGAAGAAGAAGAAATCACCGTCTCTGTCAAATCCGAGATTATCCTGGCGGCCGGCGCCCTGCAATCGCCACAGATCCTGGAGCTTTCGGGAATTGGCGGTAAAGGATTGCTCGAGACCCACGGTAACGAGGTCCTCGTTGACAATCCCGGCGTGGGAGAGCGTCTGCAGGACCGCGCTATCGTCTCCCAGGGCTTCGAGGTAGGCGCGGGTGTCCCTTCTGAGACGTGCTGCGGGACCCCGCAGTCCGAGACGCGCTTGCGCAACTCTACCGCACGACCAATGGCGGTTGGCCCTTCGGTTAAAGCAGCATAAGCTCGGCTTACATGCCGTTGGTGAGTGAGCAATGCGGCCTCACGCCCGCTCCCGAGAAGAAAGTACTACTTGACGCGCACGTGGCTGCTGAAGTGGAGGAGTACCAGGTCATCCGATCCTTCATCGAGCCCCAAGACGAACCGACAGCCCAGTACCTGCTCTTCCCAGGCCAGACGACCGTGGTCCAGCACCCGACAGCGCAGCCATGGTGATGACCCCGAGCGCGCCCCAGGACTTCGCGACCATCCTGACGTGCCTCAACCACCCAGACTCGCGCGGCTCCGCCCATATCGTCTCGCCGGATATCCGGGTCAAGCCCCGTCTGGATCCCAAGTACATGAGCCACCCGCTCGATCTCGAGATCATGGCCCGACACGTCCAGTTCGTCGAGAAGATTATCGTGACCGAGCCGCTCCGGTGCTAGTTCAAGGGGGATGGTGGGGCTCGGCTGCTGCCGGACTTCGTGGTGACACTCTCGAGGGGGCGACGGAGATTGGGAGGAGGCGGCTGGTTTCTATCATGTACGTTACCGGCAGCTGCGCTATGTTGCTCGGGAGAGGGGCGGCGTGGTGGATTACGAGTTGCGTGTCTACGGGATGAGGAATGTTCGTGTGGTAGATGTAAGTGTCATTCCGCTGCAGCCGCTGGGTAACACGCAGTCGGCTCTGTACGCCGTCGCGGAAAGGGCAGTGGGTCTGATCCGAAACGGCCGCCTTATGTGATGACGGCGCTGGGGCCTCATATTCCTCTTTGGGTATACAACAGGGTGCAAATCAATGTGTCCAACTTCATCTCCTAAGTCCTTTTCTCTTGTTCGAAGGCAAGGAAGGTTATTCGCTTCATGATTAGGTAGAAGAGCTACAACTCCTCACTAATAATCTTTCAGTCCTCCATGCCACTTGTATTTCGTAACGTACATTGAGCAGACGTTCTTGGGGTTTGGTGCATACCACCTCCCGCTTGCGAATCTATCCACCATGAATAAGTACATAAGGTAGCTTGTGAACCAGATGACTGGTTCGATCAAGCAATGTAGCCCTGTTCGAAAGTCAGTACGGGAAAAAAGAACATTTCAATCGCGCAGGTACCTAGGTAGATATCGCCGCCAGTAAGTATGAAGAGGTAAAAAAAAAAAAAAAAAAAAAGAGAGAGAGAGAGAGAGAGCAAGTATTAGGTAGCAGTTGTTATATTAGAGGCGCAGAAGTATACACCCTTGAAAGTGAAAGTCCTAAGTTCGAGACGGTGGCGGAGCTGAATGTTAGCTGGTGGTTGGACGGCAGATAAGCCATGGTTCGCCGGCTGCATTAGCGTCAGGGCAGCATTCCAGGGGGGTGGGCAGCGCCAGACCTCAGCTGTTTTACCTTGTAATTTTATTAATCGTGCTTACCCTTTAAATTAATATACCCCTACTGAAATAAATTAACGCGTTTAAAAAAAAAACTTTAATACTTTTTAAATTTTATAATAAATTAATTAAAATTATTATAATGTTTTAAATTAATATATTTAACACCGATTATTATATTCGAATTAATCGAGCCGCTTTTAATTTTAATAACGGCTTTAGTTTTAAAAAAACCGCTTATAATTAAAGTATATATTATTTAATTATTTAATAACGCACTCGCGGCGTTTTATTAAAATTAAAATTTAAAAAACTACGTTAAAAGTTTATAAATAACGAAAAAAAAACCGTAATTAATTAAATACTTAATAAAGAAATTAATAATAAAATTCTTATTAAAAAATATATTTATAAGTTTCAAAGTTTATTTTTAAAATTAAAAATAAAATTTTAAAGTTTAATAAAAACTAAATAAATAAATTCGTATAATATTATTTTAAAATAAAAAGTAAAATTAATTAATTTATTAACTTTAAAAGGGTTAAAAATATTAAAAGCGATTAAATTCGCGCGTTTTTTATTAATTTAAAAATTATTTAAAATTAAAAATATATTAAATTTATTAATTAAAATTAATATAAATAAAGCCGGTATTTAAAAAAGTAAATTAAAAATTTTATATATTTTAAAAACTTTAAAAATTAAAAAAGTATATTAAAAAAATTAATTAATTAATTTTTTAAGTAATAATACTCGAATTTATTATTATTTTCGGCCGGAGATTTATATTAATAATTATATATATTAATAAATCGGTTTAAGTTTAATAGTTTAATAAAAAAGTAATAAAGTAAAAATATATAATAATTAATTTAAATTAAAATAATATATTAATTATTAAAAAGTAGTTTAATAAAATATATTTATTAAAAACTTAACTTATTAATAAAAAAAGTGGCATTTATTTATATTAAATAATTATAAAATATATATAAACGAAAAATTTATATAATATATATATAATAATAATATTTTTTTATATTTATTTTTTTATATTTTTAATTAATTTTAACTTTATAATATTAACTTTTTTAGCTTTTTTAAATAATATTATTTAAAAAAAGGCTAAAAAAAATAATAAATATATACGTAATAATATTAATATATAAAAAAAGGTTTTTTAAATATTATTAACGAGTATTAATAAAAGTTTTTATTAAGTATAATATTAAGTTTAAATAGTTTAAGTTTAAAATTTACCCTTATAATTTGAAGTTAATAATTAACGATAAATTAAGACTTTTTAACCTTTTTATTTAAAAAAAATCTTTTTATAATAATAAAAAATCCTTTTTAATATAAAAAATATTAAAAAAGTTTATAAAGTTTAAATAATAATAGTTATTAACCGAAAAAAAGAGCTTAAAACTTTTATTAAATTAACCTATTAATTATTTAAAAAAACTAAACGCGTTATTAATAAAAATAATATTAAAATAGCTAAATTATAATATAAAAATTATATAATAAAATATAAAATAAAGTCTTTATATTTTAATATATATTAAAAGGTAAAAGTTAACCCTAATAAAGTATTTTTTAACTTATTAAATATTAAAAAAGCTTAAAAGAAATTAAATTAAACCGAAAAGCGTTAAAAAAAACGGGTTAAAATATAATAAAAATAATAAAAGAAACTTAAAATACTAATTTAAAAGCGATAATTTTTAAATTCCAGCTTTAATTAATTAATTATATAATATTATTATTAAGTAATTAATTAATAAAGTGTGTAATATTTCTATCGGTTGTACGCTTAAATCGGCTCTTTTGGTTGGTTGGTGAGGGGTGTGTTGATTTGAGGGGTGAGCACGGTTAGTCGTGTCTTTGAGCTCATCGTTGACCATGTCCAGATCCTACCGGAAAGCATATATCTTGTTGAAGTCTTTTTAAACAATAACCATTCCATGAACTTAAATTCGGTACCCCCGCTGGGTCGGCCTCCATTCCTGTTGTTACCTAAAGGACGCATCAACAGTGTGTGGCCGATGAGGATTACAAAATCAATACACAGTTAATCACATGAGTTACCAATCACATCAGGGCAATCCAACCCAGTACACACCTCACGCAATATCGATCTTTCAACAAATCTGCCAGGTAGTGTACCCTCATATGTCTAATCCTGCATATTTCGATACTGTTCAATCGCCTTTGTACGACGGAGCCATCGCCATAGCCCTCGCTCCTCGCAGGAGTAGCATGCGAGGCCCCGAGCCGCGGCAGCGCAAAGTGAGCAGTTGAGGATTAAGATGGCCAACAAACATAACACGATCCGCGCAATTCCAAACCGAGAAAGTAGGTATGCAGAAAGAAGACAGAGCAGGGCGGCGCTGTCGCCGCAAACGCCAACGCCATTGCGGCTGTATTTCAAGGTTGCCCCGCCGCTGACCGCAGTGAACTGGTGGATTGGATCGAGGGCTCCGATAAAGTTGCCAATGTTGACCCCTGGCGATACGAAGATGCAAGGTCGCGCGGACTAGCAGCGGAGAAGGAATAGGCGCGCGGCACAGCAGCGCCGACCATGCCATGCTGGTCGGTGTGTCGAGATCGAGTAGTTGATCACGCACGATGGTTGGAAGGACGCAAGAGAAGGAATACAGTCAACAAGATGTGCACGGCTTTTGCCTGCAGTAAGAGCTCGGCAGTCATACCAAGAATTTTGACGGCGCATTGTGGGCCGTATCCTTCGCCCGCTATCTGGGGTCAATATTGATTTCGTGCGAGTAGCGGACGGCAGCATGCATGGAGGTATCCTCATCAGGGCCGATGGCGCTCGCGAAGGATGAGAGGGTGTAGTTAATGGCAAGGCTTTCCGAAAGAAGGTGTGTCTGATCTCCCTCCCCCTTTCATATTTGCTTCACCAACCATGACATAACTAACCACTAGATGTACCATAAGCTCTGACAAGTCCGATGTTATGCAGAAAACTCTAATACATGTCGCAATTTACGAGATATTAGGTTATGGGGCTAACAGCATATGCTTGGGACCGAAAACTCGAGGGTATACTTGACAGTTCACTACTTTCTCCCCACCATACATATATATTCGCCCGATTTTGGGTGCCTTCTTGTACGCAGTGTTAAAGCGGTACGGAAGAGCACCTCATCTAGCCAGTTCTTTGTTGATGTCTAGGCGGCCGAGCAGGGCACGATAGTGCCTCACAGCTTTGACAGCGGCAAGCCGATAGCTTGCGCCACTCAATAGCCGTCATGGGTGACAGGATACTGCGTTTCAGGGCCTTGTCAGTCGTCGCAATGTGGACGTCGTGTGAACCCTTTCACCTTGGGGGATACAGTTTATAATCGTCGTGACAGGCCACGTATGCTGAAGGCCCTTGTGGTCTTTCGCTAAAGCTCGTTGAATAGGAGTCGCCGTCGGGGACTAGGACATCGTGATCTAGTTACTTCAAATTATGCTCGTCTCCCCCTCAATTTGTTTATATGGAAAAGGACAATTTTGATAAGGGTTAAACTTAGTGAAGCAATGAAATTTAATGCCGATCTAGACACCCCGGTCACTGAGTCGGTTACATCGAGGGCATATCATACGTAGCTTGTTTATCCCTAGATACAGTAGGTTCCACGCTTGGGGGGCCTGGATTCAGTTAGCGAACTGGCTTGAGCATGGGGTTTCACGGAGACTTCAACTCATTATCGAAGACGAAGCCATCACAGACAGTAATGAGTTCTTTGCTAGAGCATCATCGCCAGTCGCAGATCAGGGCTAAGTGTACGGAGCTTCCGAGAAAGTACACAAACATGCCCGTGTGCTTGGGCGAAGCAGGAACTCCAAAGTCCACGAAGTTAGGTACAAGTCGTGGTACCGACGCAAGATATACAAGACCTCCGGTGAAATATGGACAATACGGAGTCCCCGGGGCTTACATGGGTTCGAATCTTATGCCTAAACATGGCTACTGGGCTGCCCGCCATAGTTTCCACTGCAGGCTAAGCATTGAAGGCTATTTGAATAGTAAAGCTACGCGGGCACAAGTGGATGAATCAGAAACTTCCCTTCCCTTGCCCGAGAGCACTCAAGATCGCAATCTTTCTGATATAGCTCCTGTCGGCAACTAACCTCCCCCTGTAACCCGGTATGAAACTAAACCAGGCACAGCAGACACACCGAAAAGCTCGAACCCCCGTCATCTCCCCCTGCAACGTGGGCTTGGCTTGTTGGGGTTGTGGTATTACTGAGAAAGGTATGCATCGGGCACTCAGTCGATTGGTGTTTCAGTCATATGCGTACTGGAATTCACGTAATACACTGGGCCGTCTTTCAGACCAAGGACAAGTCGACCTGGGTGGTTGCCCTCGACGCGGGACATGCGCCCGTGGACAAGCACAGTATGAAGGCCAGTTTTTACAAATAAGCATCCCCAGCCTCCGCTGCTGTTCCATATTTCTCCTTTACAATTACTCTGGTCTTGTAATGACCTGAACTTTTTGTGAATCCAGCTGTACACTGGAATGAGGTCTTGTGTAGCTCAATTGCACCTTTCACAGCAAGAGAATCTAATTACTGTTCTAAACATTCCCGACTCGCCCCCAAGCCCTCGGCGGATCGGGTGTCCCCGTCCATACTCATGGCGCGACGCCCAGAGACTGTATCCGAGATCTTGAGCCGTCTAGGTAACATCACGATCCGGGAATCAGACGACGTCCAACCAGGCTTTCGAAGGCGGCGGCAAGGAACGCCCGATTGCGCCTAGGCCGGCGCGTTTTTCACCTTCAGAGGATATGGAGGAAAGAAGAGATGGAAACCTGTGGCTCAATACGTTATCCTCTCCGAATTCAGGAAGATGCGATCAAGGAAACAGTACGTAACTAGCTAAAGCGCGAAGCGCTTTAGGGGGAAGCTCTCTTCACGTGACCTGCCGGTTGTCAATGCCATCCTCTCTTTCTCCCTCCATCTGGTTCCCCCTTCCCGCGGCTCTTTCCCTCATCGATCCCGTCGCCGCTCTCCCTTATCGACGCCAACTTACCCTCCGGCTACCTACATTATCTCGACTAAGCACAGCGCATCTTGCCCGTACGGTCCTCCCAAATTGAGTCATGTGATCTCCTTTTTCCCTCGAAACATTACTAGTACTATAGATGTTAGAGTACTATCGAGATACCCTTCAATAACTAATAAGATGTGCGCAGGCACCCCGCAAAAAAGTACACATTTCGCTGGCAATGTTGCCAATGTGGCTACTCGGGTATGAAGATGACCACGGAGGACTGTGCCGCTTGCGGGGTGACCCGGTGTGCTTATTGCCATACCGAAAGAATCATGGTCCGGGGTGTGATGGATGCATCCTCGGATGCTTTTCTAGATGGTGGGCAGCGCGCGGCCTGAATATGCCCCTTATAACTATACAATCTGTCTATCGTCCGGACATAGTCACGATACCCGCGACGACGACCCTCGCCATGACAGAGCCCTCAACGAGAGAAAACATATTATATATATCAAAACGTCCGGATTCTGACCGACCTGGACACTCGGGATTCCCCTGTCCAACTGAACCTAACCATCTAAAGCTGCTGATGCTGGGTATTCTAAAGCATCAGGAGTCTTACGATTCAAGGTCTAACCAGCCAGTACTGCATACGTGCATCATGGGCAACCAGGCCGGCAGCTTGGGAGGATCACCACAGGTGGAATATGGGCCATCACTTGGGGTGAATCCCAATGCCACCCTCTCAGGGGAGGTTTCCTTTATCAGCCATCTCCGAGCCTTCAGCCAATTTGGATGTATTTTAGCCGCATTCAACAGATCGACTTCCCGCCACCGGCAGCCAGCTTTTGATGCCTTTCAGTCATCACACGTCAACCGTTTGACCCGTCGTCAAGAGGCGACGCTAATGAGGCACGTTGAAACCCCGAGCGGGAGCAATGCCACACTCATACAATTCAATGTCGCATGAGCTCTTTCAGCAGCTTACCGGCATAGACTCGGCCCATTTCCAGTGGTTTGGTTGGCCAATCGCAATTCCAGATCGTCGGTTCAGCTGGGTGGGCGGAAAGAAAGAAAAATAAAAGCGCCGCGGAAGCTTTAATGAAAAGCAAAAAGCACCAGCCGTTTGTTGGACGGGGACCCCGGCACCGTTTCCTGGCGAACCATCATGTTGCGAGTCCCGGACACACTTTCCGAATAGCAGATGGATTAGGGTTGTACGAAATGAAATGTATGGGTTGTCATTGCTCGCGACCGTTCTATGAGGCTTGTGTGGGCAGTGGTTAGACAGCGTCGATGTGGGATCGTTCACGCTCGTTCCTCGCTCTGTGCTCGACCACTCCCAGAGACGTTGTCTCTATTTAAGGTTGTGGTGATGTTGAGAAGGCCTCAAACGTATCGGAATCCAACAAACTGGCTGAGAGATTATCGGCGATTGGTGTGAATGCTGAAGCCAAGCTACAGCTAGATTTCTTCCCTTCTCTGTTATTGTTTCTATCTCTTTATGCTACCCCCTCCCCGCCCCCTTCTTTAAACTATCTTTCTTTTGTGATTCTTTGCTTTCTTTTCTTGTTAGGGAAAAGGTGGCCTAATATCAGTTCAAGGCTTAGTCATGAACGGATAGTGAAACACGTCTAGATTCGCTGGGGCGTTGATACATAGTGAACGCCATATCTATGATTGGTACAAAATAGAAGGGTACCATTTCCATATTGCTTCTTAGAAATGCAAGAATAAGCAGCCACGAACCACCTACTCATGGATGCTACCCAGTCGTACTCCCGTCTGTCATGGAAAGATGGAGCGTAATCGCATACCATTGAGCTATTTCTAGCTAATGGCGCGCATGGTCATCTCCACCACGGCGAAGGTACCTGCACTCACAGGCATAGCCCTGAGCAGAGTCGGGGCGAGTCCCTTCCAGAACCCGCGCATGCCCTCGGCCCTCCATGTCTGCGCGAAGCAATCGCGCATTGTCTTGTATTTCTGGTCCTTGCCAAAACCGTCCGTCTGCATCTTGCTCTTGATGACGTCGAAGGGATAGCTGCCCAACCAGAGGGCCTCACCAGCCAGGCCACCGTACCAGGCGACCATGTAACTGGGAACTTCCTTGCGGTCGATGTTGTTGCGCGCGGCGTGTGCGTTCATCATCCACTCGAAGGACATGAACCACATCCCGTAGGCCTGAGCCTCGCGCATGAGCGTCACGGCCTCACCGCGGTAAAGGCCACCCAGCACACCTTGGTGCGCCGACAGCTTGCGCACGCAGTCGAGGGGACCCGAGTAGAGGCGGCCCTCGCCGTGCGGCTGCGTCTGCAGCCGAATACGCACATGCTCGATGGGGCCCGAGATGGCCGAGTTGGCTAGACCCGCGAACGCGCCCGCCGCATAGTACTGCGTGTAGCTTAGATCTTTCTTTCCGGCGGCCTCGTTGGCGGTTTCAAAGTAACGCTTCGCGGCGCCAAAGGCACCAAACTGGATCGATACGCATGCGCCAATACCAATAAGAGGCGTCAAAGTTCCCTTGTAAAACGCGCGGGGGCCTTCGCGCGTGTAGATGGAGGTCGCAGCGTCAAGGGCGGATTTGTATTGGGTGGTGGTTTGCAAGCGAACTTTGACGATATCGAATGGTTGGCCTGAGTAATGATGGGTTAGTCTAGGATTCGCGAATGCCACCAGAATAAGAATAAGACACTGAGGTGACACTATATGCTTGAAGCTAGTGGTGTTGCGTAAAGCTTTGCGGTTGCAAAGAGCTTGTTTCCGAGTGTTGTGATACGGAACGAGAAATGCCCAGAGTACAAGCAATGGCGGGGGTGACTTCTTGATTGTCTGTCTGTCAATTGACGCGAAACATTGGTCACTAACCTATGAGCACCTGGGCGACACCTCCTGTAGCTCCAGCGAACAGATCCTTGGCCGTATCGAGCGAGCCACCTCTCTCTTCCACTTCGGCAGCTGCGTCCGCCATCGTGCCTACCCCTCTCTCACAAATCGTTGGCCGTGGTTGGTCTGAGAAACGATTGGCCGCGGGCTGGGGTTCGTATCCTCGTTTCTCTGGTTGGCTGTGCGAGTTTGAAGGCAGGTTCGATTGAGGGTAAGGCCAAGGGAGTTCGCTGGAACTTGAGTGGCAGGTGTCGGTTGAGAAAGATGTGCGCGCTTTCACTTACTCGTAATCTGGTCGCCGATGTAGGAGAATTATTAATTGGTTCAACGGCAAGGGCAGTCCCAATTGCTTATCAGTAAATTTTGGTGGGGCTTCTTAGGCGCATGCAGGGCCCGAAGTTAGAGTGACGTGCTTGCTGGAGTTCCTGAAGTGTTTACCAGGCGCAACCCACTAACCTAGCAAGTGGTGTTAAAAAAACAGTTCCGGTTTCTTTTTAACCTCTTTAGGTTTATACCTTTAAAAATCGGTATAAAATTTATTATTATAGGTAAAATTTTACTTTAAAAATTATAAAATATTTAAGTAATTATTATATATTATAAGATTTTATTTAATTTTATATTATATATAGTTTATTTATTATAAATTTTAAAAGGTATTACTTTAAACATTAAATAAAAACCGAAACTGTTTTTTTAATACCACTTGCCTAGGTTAAGTTATCTTTAAGCTAATAACACTATAACTATATAAATAAATACATATTAGCACCACGCTCTCTGTGAGAATTAGTGATTCGGTGTGTGGGATTTAAACAGTCATCATTAAAAACAGCACGTTTCTATTCTTCGGTTTCCATTGACAACATGCCTCATCATAATGGGCAATACTCTGTGTGGCTAGTCCTAGGTCTTGTCTCGTCTGAGACGAGGCTGGGACAAACAACTTAGATCAGCCCGAGAATTATAATGTCTATTGCTTCGCTACCACCGGAACTTGACGTCGGCTAGCTGTCGCCCAGCGAAGACTGGTATCCTTTTTATTGGAAGGATAAACATATATATTCAAGGCAATATATATGTGCGTTGCTTCTGGATTGAGTGAGTAGGGAGGTTTGGATTGGCTAATTCCTCGCTTTTATCACACCCCGTCATTGAACAAAAGCCTTCCTTCCCCATAGAACGGTAATTGGCTCATATATTGCACTTCTATGTAACGTTGCAATGTGAAGCCAGCCTGCTGCCCAACAGAAAGAATATATAATACCGATTTTAAAACTTCCGTCTCAGCCTAACTTTGATAGCTGAATCTATATCATGGCCAACCTCATCGCCGAAATGACCGGATAGCCTTGTGAGTGCCCAGCAATTCCGGGCGGAGATCACTATGCTCCGCCCAGCACCACCTCTTTTCTAACCATTCGTCACAGCCGATATGAAGCAAGTACAATAACGCGTGGTTCAAAACGGGGTGGTTGTCGCCCCACTGGTCGAGATCTGGCTGACATAGATATTGACTGTTCACCGGTTGCAGGAAATCTAAAGCGCACTGCCCCCCGCTGACTCCCAACCGTTCTAAGGCCAGAACGAGAGTTGGAAGCCATTGGTTTGCTTCGGTCAAAGTTCTTGGCGGACCTCTCGCGGAGCATGCGGCTTGTACAAGCAGACAGGCCATGAGTTCGTGATACGGAGGTTCTCCTGATTCAGGAGCGCCCGGGCTGGTGATTGAGATTTAGGACTCCCAAAAGTAATTCTGAGCCATGCGGCCTTGACTTACCGAGTGATCATCCGGGAACAGTGGGCAATTGAAGTAGCCCCCTCGAGGTTACAGGGCGAGCAACAGGAAAGGGAGGTAAGATGCAAGGCCCCTCGAACAATAGGAGAGAGTGCATATTCTCAGATACAGCGTTCTTCTCCCATCCACCAGCGAAGGCCATTCGGCCAAATTGGTGGTTGGTGATCATACCCCAGCATAGAAAACTTACATGAAATACACTTGAGGCTCCTGGTTTTGGTGTAGTTTTCTCTTCCGTGTTCGATTTTGACGCAGGGCGAACACGGGGTTCTCTTCTGATCACAGGGCATGCCTTCCATTCTTACTTCCCTTTTCCCTTCCACCTTGACGATTAATGTGTTGATAACTGAGGACTTGCGATGATGGTACGTGGATCGTCTTGATTTGGCCAAAGTCATGGATGGTTCACAATCCAGGCAATGACACCATTAACCGCAGCGACATGCTTCGGTCCTGTCCGTTCGCTGCTGCATCGACATGTCAGAGATGCGTTGATGATAAAGTCGGCAGGCAGCCTGTTCTTCCGTACGCATGTAGGCGTCCAGATGGACTGGGTTTTCAGCGATGGATTGAGAGCGACATCAGTTGGGCTACACTGCAGCAGAGTCCTCGCTCCCTGCCGGAGGGTTGGTTAATCGCAAACTTCATTAGGGGTTGGGACATGCGTTCCGACTTCGGGACGCTGCAGAGACTCACATTGGACATTCTTCGTATGGAATATCTGAGCCAGCCTTGCCTGTGGGCGTTTAGCGGCAGTTGCCTTTAATTGCCTGCATTGGGCGCCGATGGACCAAAGGAGGTATTTCTGACTTGGCTTTTTCTGTATTCATGTGTTACATTCCAGTCGCTTTTCAAATCCGCCAGTATTGTTCTCCTTGGGGCTCTCCAATGCCTCCATCGTCACCGGTCGGGACTGTTGGGTACGAAGGGTTGTCAAGAGGTATACAGTTAAAGTGCTGGTGTCATGGAGTTTGGGCTTCCATAACGAGCCTGGCCGTTGATGGGCAGTGTATCACAAGGCTGAGTCCATTGCTCTCACCCACGAAACATCCGCACTTCATGTATTCTTTGGGTGTTCGTATAGCTACATCCCTCTACATGATGACAATTTATAATCGGGTACCCAGTGGGACCGTTAGTTGCAGCAAACTGAATAACATATCTTCCATTAATTTATAGTTAGGTTCATCACAACGGGATTTCTACTCAAATGTTGTCTAATATTCCGCACATTAACAACTCAGTCGATTGGTCGGGAATGGATGATATACATGCATGTACAAGCGTGCCGGGAGACCCAACTTCTCGGGACAACTTACGCAAGTGCTCTAGGTTACATTCATGCACGATTGCCACCTTGCAGAGCATCACTTGTACTTAATCTGCTGCAGATGTGCAAGTAGTGTCCTTTGCGTTTCTGGTACAATTAGACCTGCTGACCAATGTCACTAATGTATCTCCAGACCGTTGATGCGTCTTACTATGTCAGTAGGTTCATTTGCAGTGCATTCCTACTTCATTGCCACACGCTCCAATATGCTTTGCTACCCTATATCGCAATACAAATGACCACAGCCTCAATCTTCCGGTTCTACTGGTTTCAAAGCTCTCACGGAGCCTCTTAATATACATCCTTCTAATGAGTAAAACTGATCCTGAGCCATTTTTGAAGCATGACTAGTACTCAAGAAGATCGGGTCTCAATAAGGCTCAAAGCTGGACTGGTGACGCCCGCTGTTGAATGGCTGAAGCGACGAGACCAATCGAAAGATCATCGACGTTGACACGGCATCCTCCCTGGATGCAAGCCGATACGGCTCTTCGCTGTAACCAACGGCATACCCGTCATTCAAACATCTTTCCAAGACTCCGTAGCGAATGGAACTGGCAAGGCATACCAGAGATTCCATCTGCAACCATTACTCATTATAGGATCGAATGCAGAGATGCCACGCGTTCAGTCATGCGACGGTCACGGGTTAGACGACTCCCTTTCCCTCCAATCTTGTTCCAACTTCCCCAGACCGCTCTCCTATGGTGTGGGATCTACTTTAGGGAGTTTATATCAGCGAGAGCCCATTTGCTGGAAGATCAAGCCACGCTCAAAAGCACGCTCACGCCAGCCTCGAACGCACATCACTCGGACAGGCCCAGGGGACCGCAAAACGGATATAAGATGAAGTAACGAAACATATGTTCCTAGCTTGATTTTGGATTTCTGATATCTCAAGTCTGGCCGTGTATAATGAATCCTTGAACGAGGCTCATTGGCTCCCCACTTCGGAGGGATGGTCAGGATGCCATCAAGGTTTGAGGAAGCATCCCACGAGCCGGGCCGTCATGAATGGTGCCCAGAGTTCGACCAGGTCAGAGATCTTCTGAGAGGGTACTGCCAGCCTTTCATGGAGACATTGTCCAGAATCAACGCGAAGACTGACGATATTACCTTGTTTACCGATGCAGGCGACCCCAACCAAATGCCTAACGAAGCCGCGGATACTATCCTTGGATTCTGTCGTTTCGTAACATCGGCCGGTGCATTCAAACGGAAAGCTGGAAATCGACTCTTAGCTGTCATACACGACAGTGATTCGACAGGAAGATGCCGGGAACCCCGACCCCCCTTGGCAGTCACCAAGCTACATGAAGCCCTATTGAAACCTGTGAGACTGCACACACCTTATTCGCTATCTTCAAATTGTTTTCAAATATCTAATTCGTTATAGCGTTTCAAACTGGAGAGCCACATATCAAGCTCTTCAGGTAAGATTGATGCCACAGAGCCGCTCTGCAGCAAGAACAAGCATGGGAAAGACATCACCAAGGCTTCGACGAACGAAATCTCAGACGCAAATAGACGCTTAGTGTCAGTTTCTCGCAAAGCGACGCATAATGTTTATATTTCTAACATATCAGCAGTTTTGTGGTGAACCCAGATGAATGTGCTGTGTGGGCTCTCGCAGTAACGGTGTCACATATGGAAGCTCTGGCTATGCGAACATTCATCTCCAACTATATAGCATTCAAGGCTTCTTTCGACGTAATAATTCCCGTAAGTTACTGTTTCCGATCCAGATTTAGTCATCGTGTCGCTAGGAATTTGACCGGCCAGCTAACATGATGTAAAGACAGAGGGTGCTCTTACTTTCGCAATGTCGTTCCATTTGCCCTACTACGCGCTGAGGGACGCCTCGAAGGGCGCACAGTTCCACGATTCCAGAGAACTAAGAAGCGTCGAGAATATTGGGTTTCTGCGACAGTCTCCCCAAACCGACATAGGATCTTCTTCATTGTGCAAGCACATGTATCAGGCAAAGCTTTCGTGCCTTGTGACCGGGCAGGACCTCCGCATTTGGACTGCGTACATGTTCTTCGATAATTATAATGACTACGAAGGCGATGATATCCACGAAGAATATAATCCTGATAAGGAAGCCCTGAACAAGGCACGTCTTACGTTAGACCCATTCAGCGGGAAGCCACTTGCCTGGCCACAGATCACACCACGGGAGTACTTCCTGAGAGCTCTTGAGGTTCTCAGTACACAAGCCGATAAAGAATGGAGCAGTACCGTGTCGCATATTGTGTCAGATTTTGATGCCACAGTAGGTTCTACCAATCCTCGGTGCATTCACGATAGCTGATATGGAATACAAGCGGATTATCTACGCCGGCCGCCTCTACGACCATGGGGAAGAAGGACGTGCTTTGAGGCAAGATTATTCCAAATGGACCAATTCCGTTATAACCCTACTCGCCAAGTTGAAAAGAAGTCTTGACCAATGTGTTAACGCCTGGGAGTCCTTCGCTACCGACGGCGGTCTCTGCTATTTCCGGCATATGACGAGAATTGACAGGCGTCGAGTGGATATTATCATAACGAATTTCAAGCACATGTCTAGTTTGTTGAGGGAGCTAGAGGTGGTCAACAGTGAGTTGATGAACATCACAACCCAGGTAAGAGGCATTATCGGGAAATCCACCTCCGTACCGTCTCCTTCATAACTACGACGACAGCGAACCTCGCGATCTTGGGGTAACGATTGGCTGACATGATGATAGCTCGGTTATCTTCTCTCACACGAGAGCAATGAAATGGCCAATCTGCAGTCGGAGACCGCAAAGGATGTCAAGGTCCTTACATGGGTAACATTTGTACGGATACCTATATTCCAAATACGCAATTTCTCCCAGGCTGACACGCTCTAGCACTCAATTCCCTTCACACTCGCAGCAGCATTCCTGAGCACTAGGGCGGAAATCCTCCCATTGCCAGAGACTCCAGCCACCGTAGTCGTATGCTTATTAGCTATCCAAGCAATAATATGGATCATGCTGGATAGATTTTCCAAAGGGCGGTACTTTGCAATGTTGAAGCATTTCGCGATCGTTATGTACGCAAGGGCAAAGCATATGATGCGCCACAAAACAAGTGTCGAGCCATCGGTTGATGCATAATGCAGACAAACCATGTTTCACAGCACCCACATGAGCCTTGGTAGCGATATTGACAGACTGAATTGATTAATATCAAAGAAGAACGAATTTAGCATTGCTCGCGCTCGGTCCTTCGAAGGGTCGAGCCGGCAAGCGTTCAAGGAGACGGCACCATCTGAAGTAGCCTAAAAACTAGAAGGTGGCTGATATAGGAAACCCCCCTTGCCTTTGAACCAATCAACCTCTACTCCAACCAGTACTCCAGGATTGGGACGACTTTGTGATATATCCATGGATCTTCATTGCACCCCAATGTTGAGCAAGCCATTAATCCGAGATAAGTTTGACGAATCAAACACTGATTTGCCCAAAGACTTCCGGGTTTCTCACTAGGATCCGTTGTGTTGGGCAATAGACACAACGAGTGTGGCCACAATCGGGGCAGTCTTCCACGGTCATCTTCTTCCCTGAGTGGCCACATTGGCAGCATGTCCATCGGAAGGTATATCGGGGTCGTCGTGCATGCTATGGTCATATAGTTAGTTAGTCATTGAAGCGAGTCTTGGTGGAATATCACTTAGGAATTGCTTGGTTACCATGGGTTCAAAGGGTAAGGGAAGACTATTGGAAACAACGTCATGCTCATCCATTTGCTTGGTTCTTGGCTTGCTGTGTCAGCTCCCGCCGGTGCTGTTGAGGTAACTTGACCAGACAAGAATTGCCTTGTCAGATGCTGACAGGTTTGCATATATAAGACAGGAGGCTTGGATGGTCAGACGGTTCTCAATTCTACCTATGTAAGAAGAAAGATTGGAATTTCAGGTGGGCATGGCTTAAATCCAGTGCTCAGTTGTCACGACTTGACAGCTCAAACAATTCAATGGACAATTACCAATCATTAAGTGGTGTGCGAATTAATGGCTGCTATATCAATTGATACTGTATGTAACATAATCTAGCATCCTCGTGATACTCTTTATGTAACAGCCTTGTGAGACTCGTTGTTCGTATTGTCAACAGCCTCGTGATATTCTAGTCTATGTAACATCCATAATAATGCGATAAACTTGAATCTATCCCTTACGTTACAATACTCACAGAGGAAGATTACGGCATGCTTATTGTTTGTTAATCGACCCCAATGCATCTATAACGGCAATATCTGTGTTGTCCTGAAAGGTAACCAGAAGAAAGGTGTGGTTTTGGGAGTCTTTAGTATCCTACTCTGCCATGATCATCAATTCGTCATCGCATCCCGTGAAAGCCTCCAGGAAACAGTCGAAATGGCACTAATTACTAGGCGCCACGTCGGCAGCCGCTCTTCGCCCGTAAAAAATAAACCAACAATGTTCAAATCCTGCCATGTCCACGATTGCGGTAACCGCAAAGACCTTTGACCAATTGATGGCTAAGCTGCGAGGCACTGTGCTGTCCCTGTCCCCCATTCGAACTGGCTGGCCTTGATGACCCCGACAACAGAATCCAATCTTGATAGTGGCGTGGCCCTGGTTCCGAGCTCTTTTTGGTGGCCACCCACTGTGAAGCTTGTTACTGGCACCCGATCTCAATCCCAGTTCCGAAATGTTCACCTCCGTCGACATGCTTCCATCTACAGGGACCCAACTCCTCGTGTGCACCCTCGTATTCTTCCTTGGCCTGAGTATCGTGCCATAGCGTGCCGAGGACACTGGCGTCCCACGTGAGAAATCATTGTCTCACGCCAATCGCAACCGCGTGGTTGCCGCCGCACACGAGTTATATCGCGAGGCTCTTGTCCACAGGGACTAGGTGATTGAGCTGCTACTCAGAGACTCGGCCAGCGAAATGCCGTCATTTAGTCTCCTGCTGCCGAGCCCTATCTGCGCGCTGTAGCTGCTTCCAGAGATGAAGGAGTCGGGGGTGTCCAAGGGGCTTGTTCGTTATCTTCTTCTGCTTTATTATTCCACCCATGACGGGCGATCATATACTCTATTATGCCGTACCATTGACCCCGGCAGGAGCTCCGACGCCACCGTACAGCAGACTGGCTTTCTGTTTGGCAGGGCGACTTTTGTTTCAGTTGTCGTCATCGTTGGCGCGGTTTACAGTACCAATAGTGGCCAAGTCAAACCATGTCGATATCGGCCGCCTCACTTCAATTCGACTCTTGAAATGTCTGCTTGCTCCTGTCTTAAAATACGGACGGGTAGCTGCTTGCAGGTCGTCTTGCCTGCTCAACGTTGCCCGTGTGCTATTGCGAAGCGACTCGCATAGTGTTTTTTTGCAGGTCAAGCACCGGCTATGTATGGGCCGCGTCATGCATGAACAAGACGACGACTTCGAGGCAAACTTTACCTAGAATATGCATTGAATTGCCAAAGATGCCAGACACGCAGCGCAGCTGCATGTGTTTGTTGACAGCACTCGGTTCGGGACGTCCGTCCATGTGCGATGTGTGATGGTGATGGAAGTGGGCTCCCGTGCCAACGGCCGACGCAGATGGAGGTCAATCCCCAACCGTCAAGCCCCCATGCTGCTGTGGCACGTGGGGTAGTCTTACAAAGTCTGATATCTACAAGCGCAGCGCTCTTGAGACGCTACGTACATGTAATGTAGGCAGACAAAACCCGCATCTATGCTCAAGGGCTGCGGCCTTTTAGTGATGCCCTGCACACATTCAGCTCGGAAGGAAGAGCGACCCTGGTAGTGTCAATGTCGTCGGATGCGGGCCAGAAAGAAGTTGCAGTAAAGTCAGGGGTGGGTCAATTCCGTAGAGCTGACCGACGTGACCTAGGCTCCGCGTCCCCTCACCATCTCGGGGGCAAACCCTCCAATAGGATATCATAGATTTAAACCAGTCGTCCGGCACCCACTTGATGGATACATAGGGCATTTATGTTTCCTAGGTAGTTGTTATAGATGACTACTGCCTAGTCATGTCACATGTGTATCTTGACATCGAGTAGCAAATGGTGCACAGCTCCTACCTCTACTTGTTAATTAAGAACAGGGCTAGAACTACGTGCACCCAAGGCACAATCGCGGTTAGCCTACTGTAACCAAGACGCTCATGGAACGTCAGTTTGTAGACACTAATGTCCGGGATTCAATTGTAGCAACGCAGTTCAACAAGATAGTGTTAACTGAGAGATGCGATTTGATGTATTGGGCAGGTTCTAGTGGACGGAGGCATCGCTCATTGTGAATCTTGGAGTGTTCTAAATTAGTGTACAATTGCTTCAGCTTTGCTGCCAAGGAAATACATCAAACAAAGCTTGCCTCCTCTTGATATCGGCGTGGAGTTTAGCAAAAGAACAAGTGATCACTAGATTTTGTCGCCTTCAGCTTAACTATTCGGGAAGAAGCGCTGGAAGTGAGTGCTGACGTACTGTACTTTGCCATAACTCACTCTTTTCAGATCAGACCAATGCTCATGCTGCTGAATACTCTTATCGCAAATCGCTAAATTCGCAGGGTCGGTAGAGCAGTTCGGGCCAAACGCAAGAAACCATACCAAATACATAGGCGCCTGTGAGATGCTACCATGGGAGATAGACCTGCATATATTCAACGTGCTACTTACCGACGGAGGCGCTACAATCCGTTTAAAAACATTCAGAGCACGCTGTTCAAAAAGTCACTCCACACAGAAGACGAAAGTAGTGTCATACTGTGAAGCATGAAGCAGCACTTGGCTCTCATCATCCACACCGGACTCAAGGCGCAGACTGCCAATCAGGCAATTGGCATGATGCGCATGTCATTTGTCCGCCCATGAGCATCTCGTGCACTCGTATGTCGATGCAGTAGCTCCTGTGGTTTCATTCCGATTGAGCTAGGACAAGCGTGCTGGACGTATCGATATCGATATACGACAGCGAGTTTGCTAGCATTTGCAGCCGGGTATTTGGCTCCGGCCCTAGGTGGGGTGGATAACTGGGCGCAAAGGGCATGCCCGCTCCAGTTGATGCCGAAACATGGACTTGGAATTGCAATTAGAGGACACCTCGAAATAATTCCAAGCTGTACCCTCTAGGTGTAATTCATCGTCGTCGCCCGACCTCCTAGCCATCGAAACCTTGTCAACGAGACATGGCCGTTGCGGCACTGTCAGCAGTGCATACCCCGCGCCACAAGATCTTGGCTGCATCTTCATGGCAGGACTGCTTAGCGCCGATAGAAGGGATGTTGTTCCGAGAATGGTGCCAAATCTGAAATGCAATAGCATTGCAAACGATGAGCCTGGACCTACAGCGTGCAACCGGAGATTATTGCGGAGATAAAGGTCCATTCGGGCACCGGCTTTCCCATCGAATTGAGGTCGTATGGTAATGGATCTTGCAAATGCGGCGTTCCATAGCTGGCCAGATCACATACCAAATTGGTGCCGACAGTCCCTCGGGGAAAAATAGTAACATTTGTGAGAAGTAGCTTCGGACAGCTTAGCTAGTCAGTCCATACCAAAGCAAATTTGAACCGAGATTTGTATCGTGCGAATCGGCGGGTAGGCAGAGCAGCGAGCGTGTCGATCGGTAAGCTGGACCACACAAGCGGGATGATGCGGGTTCAGGGTCTCAATGCGCCCCCTCTAGCAGCCCCTGTCGTATCGGAGAATGGCAAAAGCGCATCCTTTTGCCTCGTGTTTCCCATTTGAATTCCAATTCCAGAGCCTGCAAGAAGCTGCAGGACGGGAGTGGCGAAACCTCGTAGTGGGTAAGAAAACCGACCACTTGGGAAGGGACCAGATGGGAATCGTCAATCCAAAGGAAGTGATCACCATCGGTTCCCGTCTTCCCACATGGGGGCAAGGAAGGGGATCTGGACCTTTGTGGAGGGGCGTGTGTTCGAATCCGGCAGGGCTGCAGCTGAAGCCCAGCTGGGAAGGCTGAGTGCCAGCTGCGGCAGACTCTCGATCGCCGGAATGAACGGTGATCGTGAGGATCGAGAGTCGAAAGGGGAGCGGGTTTAAATACCACTCTTCATGCCCTACCGAGTTGCTAGCGCGATGTTCGCCCCCTCCCCGCATGCCTAACATCGCCGGGGATATGGTTATCCAGGTGGCTGGCAAGCGACCAATCGCAGCCCTGCCTTGCACCTTCGGACCTGGCCTCCGAGAGATCTCGAATTTCATCGTTCCTGGCGGCTACGACGCTAACACACGACGGCGGCACCTGCGATGAGCGCGGCGGCCGCGCGGGCCTCTCACGAGAATTCCCTTATTGAGCCATCATGGCGAATTTCAATGTTGCCACCCAGCCAAATGTCAAATTTGAAGTGACAAGATGGCATTTCTCGTTTTTATCGTCAGTCAGGAAGACGCATTTCTGCAGATCGCCCGCCCGTAGAGCGCCAATCACTGAGAAAACATGCCGCTTAACATACGGACATGGATGCGGTACCGTAGTACCAAAGCTGTCGGCTGTTTTGGTCAAGCAACACTTGGAGAACACAAGCATTTGACAATCAAGCTTACCAGGTCGGTCTCGCGGACCCTGTGCATAGGAGAAAACAAAGATTTTGGTCAGATTGATCGATCGATTCAATGCTACGAGCACATTATGACGGTGCCTAGTTCACTACTTTGCGCGGCACCGTTGTGTTTGTTACGGTGACCTGCCCTCTTGTGATCGCAAACAAATTGGAAGTGTTTCATTCCCTTACGTCGGATGCGCTGTGAGGATCGCAGTTGAACAGAGGATCGAGGAGTCTCACATTTGTTCCCTTTGCTTGGCAGAGCTCCCTGAATAGGCAAGCCAGGCTCTCTGGCCAACCACACGCCACAGCCGGCGGGCAGTGGGCTGCCACTGACGGGTGGGCGACCCACCTTTATCCAGACCCCCCCAAGCCTAGGCCCACCTGTCCGCCTCTGGGTTTGGCCAGACCCCAACTAACGTGTGCAAGGTGCATGTCTGTCTTCTTGCCTGTCAGCTTGAAGTTGCTTGCTAGCCGCATTCCGCCGGATCGAGAATTGTGCACAAACATCTAGGTACGAGCATCTCGCAGTGTTGGCGTCCTGTTGGTATTGAAATCCTGCCAGCTGCCTCGCAAGGTCTCGTGATCTCCCCTCTCAATTGAGCTGCGCAGCAACCGTGCTTTGAGTGGTCAATTCAGACGCCAGGTGCCATTATTAATGAGCCCACTGCCCACTCTTCCACTCTTCCACTCTTTCCACGGTAGCCTCGCGACACGAGACAGGTTGAAAATGAAGAAAGGCTAGTACAGAACGGAGACTTTTCAAAGAAGGAACAGTGGACCCCAGGGCAGAGCTCGGAACTAGGACCACACCACCACCTTGGTGGGCGTGTGTCGTCAGTGACGCCACGGCATGTACTGGGACTTTGCGACCACTCCCAATTCGCCCTCCGATCCTCGTGATCGCGGTACCTGGAACTTGAGCCGCTCACGGTTTTCCCGCCGCCTCGTAGGTTCTCTCTGGTTCTCCTGCATGTCCGTTTGCCCCCTCCTTGCCAGCCAGCAAAGACTGGAGCTGTCCAGAGCTTTCGAGCCGGCTGATTGGTGCAAAGAGGCTCTACGGGCACCCCCACTCCCTGGGCGGGCGATGGCTCACAAGTACCTTTCTTGGAATTAGACCCTGGATCAGCAGTGATGAGAAGCGAGACCCTCGATCGCTGTGTTTTCTCCACCGACCTCGAGATCGGGCACCGTGTATGAGCCATCTACCGGTACTCCCACGACTGAATTCACTGTCGCCGAGGGCAAAAGGCGACAGGAACTGCACCATGGCGCGACTCTCTTATTTTCCATGCATGACATTACAATGCCAGCCTAATAATGGAGGAATTGACTCTTCGGGATACCCATCAATCTCGATGCCATCTCCCGATGCTGCTGCTATCGTCATCCACAAACATCTGATGCCCTTTCGCCCTTTTCTATCACCTACACCTTGCTCCTCCCGTAACCAGCCTCGTGGCCTTCGTCAACAACAGACCCTGCTCCGACACCACCGCAGCACCGGCATTTCTCACCACCATACTGCTCTATCATCCACACGGTTATATCCACACACGGTAAACCCCTCCGTCTGATCGATATATTTGCTTGAACACTGGATCCCTCTGGCGTGGACTTATTGCCCTTCCGCCCGCTATATCCATTTTCTGGAATTATCTGCATACGTACGATCATCCTCGACTCAATCACGGCTCTCATCGAGGGCCTCCGAGATTGATCACAAGCCAGTTTGTGACGAGAAGAGTTGAGTATGTCTCACGTAGAATTTCCTCTGTCATTGATTTTTATGCACACATTGCGACGGACAGGTCTATCAGTATTGGCCTGTCTTCCATTTTCCCTAAACTCTTCAAGTTCATCTTGACCGATTTCCTTTCCTATTTCAGACCACTCGGCAGCTCCTATCTGCCAAGGTTCTATTGCCGGGCTTGTATGCCGCCGAGCTTCATCTATGTACATACTCCGCGTTGTGTATCTTTTTTTTTCATTTTTTTTTCACTTACAGTGACTAACTTGGAATGCGAGCTTGTAGCATTTCTGCTATACCGTTTTGGTACAGATGCCCGCTCCAGTTGCGGGCTCCTCTCACATTGCCAGACCTCGCAGATCGCACCTATGAAACCATGGCCGACCCGAAGAATATATCAGCGGGCTCCCAACCTCCGCCTGCACTCAAGATAACGTACAATAACCCGAGGAGGACGTCTCCCGAGAACTCTATCACACTGAGGCATCACCGTATGGCGCGGGAAGCTTCGAAGCGCCCTTCGCCCCCTGGCGACGACGCCGGTGCGCCACCACATAAGTCACCGAGGCGACACTCTTCCCACGAATCGCAACAAACCGGAACCAGCGACCCGAAGCGATGGTTCGACCAGTCGAACACGAACCCGGCCGCCGGATTCGATTCCTCTATGGATATCGACCCGCCGTTTTTCCAGCGTGAATCAGATGAGTCGAACGAGGAGGGCACGAAGTATCCGATCCCATCGCAAAGTCCGGCCTACCGATTTGTGCAAAACCGCAATCTTGCGAACTCTATACGACCTGGTCTTACCCACCAGAGCAGCAGCGCAGATGACTACCGAAGCGTGATCGACGACCTCACCATCGAGAACAGGAGACTACGGGACGAGCTGAAGCGCTACAAGCAGATGGGCCCGGACTCTCTACGGCGGGAAAAGTTGTTCGAGGTGAAGGTACACGGTCTACCAAGTCGCAGGAAGAGGGAGCTCGAGGCGGCACTGAGAGATTTCACTACAAGTTTGGATGGCTCAAGTGGCGGAGATTCTTCACGTCGCAAAGTGCAGAAGGCCAAAGGCAAGGGCCTGAATTCGTCTAAACACGCATCTTCATCGTCAGGGTCCAATAGTCGCCCAGGGGTGATGCAGGCCGACTCGGCTTACGCATCCATGTCTGCAGGGCAAAGTTCAACTGGTGCGTCGCTGCCCGGGCGCCTTGGCCGACAAAGCTCCAATCAGACCGTCGAAAAATACTTGCAAGACGTCCCTGAGGGGCTCTGGCCGCGTTCATCCATCGTTACGGAGAAGGAGAAGAAGAAATTGGTTGTTCGACGATTGGAGCAGATCTTTACTGGCAAGGGACTAGGCAACCCGCAACAGCCACCTTCAGTTCCGACAGTACCGCCGGCTATTGCCGAGGGCGTCGAGATGCCTGCAGCTGAGGACAAACCTTTGGCCGTGCCAGGAGCCAGCAGGGAGGCCCAAATCCTGCCACGCGGTGGAGAGAAGGAGGGCCACCCACATTCACACGGCAACCGCTCGGCCTCTAACTCCAACGAGGATCAAATGGACTCGCGCGACACTGGCAGCGGTGGTGGTGGGTCGCACGACGTTTCACCGCCCGGCGAGTCGACGGCAGAGCAGCGTGCTACCATACTCCGCGACTTGGACCCTGACCGACCGCAAAATCCGTCGGAGAACATGGATTACATACGTCATCTGGGCCTGGATGCACCCCAAAAGAAGCAATATTCTGCAAAGGATGTTGCGCCCGATGCGGAAGGTTGGGTGTATCTCAATCTACTATGCAACTTGGCGCAGCTTCACATTTTCAACGTCACGCCCGATTTCATTCGCAGCGCAGTGGCGGAGAGAAGCGAGAAGTTCCAACTTTCGCCCGACGGTCGCAAGATCCGTTGGAGAGGCGGTGACTCGGGGACCAAATTCAGCAGCGAGAGTAGCGGCGAATATTCACAGCGTGGAAACTCCAGCGACGACACGGATGTGGATGGGTCGAATGGGCAGGACCAGCGCAAAAAGCTGAAGACGCGGACAACAGCCGGGAATGACGTCATCACGTCCGAACCCTCCAAATTTGGACCCCAGCTTTCCAACTCATCGGCTGACAGCTTCCACTACAAGCCGCTATTTGTGCATCAGCAAAGCACGTCTTCGGACGAACAGCCGTCATTGGTCGGCGATGACAGCGAGTCGTCGTACGACCGCCCCGAGCAGAGTCACTTGGGCATCACTTCCAAATGGAACCAGAGCGGTGTTTCAGGTCTCAGTCAGCGAAAGCGACGCCGTGACGGGGCCATCATCTACTACACGGGCGCACCCTTCTGCACTGACTTGTCGGGGGATGTTGGCGAGAGCTCGCCCGATTCAACCGACTCGTCGCTAGAAGTTTCCACCTCGCCGCGGGTCGACATCACTGGCCCAGAATTTAAGCGGACCCCCTCCGGATCGTCGATTCCTTTCAAGCCGCTTAGCAGCCTCGTGTCGCACCACGCCATGATGGATCTCGATTTCGTACCTCCAGGGCTTTCGCCGGACGAAGAGGATGAACCTGAAGACATACAGGCGCACTTCCCTTGGTCCGACTCTGCACAAGTTGCACGCCTCGTCAATTTTGAGGCTAGCGGACTGGGTGGCATTACTCCCGACGATCATTTTGTCGTCGTCGTGGAAACGCACCGACCTAAAAATTCTCGGAACTCTTGCCAGAAGAGCGATAGTTCAATCGAGACACAGGATATGGCCGATTCGGTTGCTGCACGACTTGCTTCCATGAGCACGAGGTCGCCATTATTGAAGCCAGACCCGATGAAGCAAAGGGCTTCAAAGCTTGGCATCAAGTACGTAGCCGGCAACATGCGCCGACTGCCGCCGGTTCCGCTTCCGCCGCCGACTTTCTTCTTTGGGTCCTCGGATTCCGTGTCTGATTCGGAGTCTGGCAGCGGGTCAGAATTGGGCGATATTGCACCCAGCAGCTGCCGTCCGTACGCCCGATCTCGCGCGCCCATGTCCACCATCAATGACGGCGGCGCCATGGCGAGCGACGACGATGACGACGAGTCTGAACAGTCTGACGATGAGGCCGGGTTCGGCGAGACAGGCGACTCTTCGCCGGATCTGGTGGATGAGCCGGCAACTCTTCAACGGTCACGCCCGTCGGACGCGTCCAAGATCACGACTGGCAGCTCGGTCGCCACTGCGGGCGGAGCCGTTAGTCACGGCTACAGCAGCGCGGACGAGGCTTAAGCGACAGATGTCTGTTCAACTTATACCTATCTACGAAGCGCCATGTTGCTGTTTCTTGCACAATTTTTACGACTTCAACTGGATTAAATTTTGGTTTTTTATTTTTGGCGTTGCCTGGAAAGCGGCTAGCGAGTGATGATGATGATACTCCCCCCTTTTTGGTCGCGAATGAGAGCATTTTCTTTTTCCTCGGCTGCGATACATTGTTTTCGAAAAGAATCTAGCATGAGGGTGTCTCATTATGCTATCATTTATACATTCACATGAGGGAGCATTTGGGTTTATATCAGATATGCATAGGGCGGCGTTTACACGGAAAGATCTGGCATTGCTCATTGTATTATCATTTTGCCAGAGGGAGCGGTCAAAGGTTCCTGTGGCAATGCATTTTAAAATACTAGTTTTAAAGTACGATACCTTTTCGATTTAAGCGGCGAATGGGGATGGATGCGAGAGATTTCACCTACATAGCTCTTGCATAGTACGGACGATGAGATGGGTGTCCTAAAAGGTTCAATACCAAATTTTTGATGACATCAATCGTGTCTTGGCTCTTTCGACGATCGTGATTGTGACATTGAATGTGTAGTCCCCTGACTCTCGAGGTGTTGAATTCCGACTCCGCCAACAATATTCCTGCGGGATTATCCCATGTTGCTTACATTGATTACCCTCAATCGAAGCAACTGACTTGACGAGTTCATCCAAAGTAAGCAGGCGGTTTTTCGCAACACGTGGTTGTCGCATCTAATACACATGTCCAGGCATGACTCGCTCCCTCATCTCTCTAAGAATATCAGACTTTCGATTTCGTCTCATAGCTGCATAGGTAGTTATTGGCGATTGGTTTTTTCATGCCCGCACGCTTTTCGAGTTCATTTGGACGGACCCCTGAAGACCCTTAAAAATTGCTGCCGTCCATCGATCGATCGCTCCTCGCGTTCATTCAGTGAGGGCTAAATGACTGACTAGCGGTCAGGGAGGAACGTGTGAAACTGCAGGATTTTCCGTATTCGAGATCGATCGAGACGCCGTCTGGATTTGAACGGTATGGACGGCGGACTGGAAACGGTACCCGAGACAGGGAGGAAAACAACAGGAATGACGGAAATCATTCCATTTCGTACACTCCCGAATCAAGTAGTTAATACCAGTGTGCTTATGGCCCCTGATCGTGTTCAAAACTGCGTATTGCTTTGCTTGCCAGCAATATTTCTGCATCGGGTAACCTAGCTTATGATCGCATACCCCCCTTATTAGAATTGGGCCAAGACAACACGAACGTTGCCGCATGAGAAAAACCCGCAGTTGATGAATTCACAGAGGCCACTTCCACAATAAATCGAGTAACGCAGCGAGGGGCTCTTGCATGAGTCGCGAAGTGAGTGGTATATCAATTACACTACAATACATACATAGCTCAGCCAGAATACCATGCTTCCCAGGTGACGGGTGTATATATATCAACAAAACGCCGTATTGCGATCCCCCCTTTTTTCATACACGAAGTCACCTTTTGGACCTCTTTCAACGTTTTACACGTCCATTACTACACATTTTCCACCCACGGCCATGACCGGAACGATCACTGTCATAGTCCGTCTCATGTCCCAGAGTAAACAGCAGTGACGAAGCGTCCGCACTCGACCCTCTGCTCGAGACTGACCTTTCGGCCTTTTCCGTCAGGTCCAAGCCTGGCCGTGGTTCGTGGCGTGATTTGCAGCCTGTGCTCCTCGCCCTTGCGGCCCTTCAGATCATCGCCCAGACCGCCGTCCAGGGGCCCGATGTACATGGGGGTGTTAACGTTGTTCCGCTTGCCCGTGCCCAGCTGGTAGTGCTCGTTGCCGCCCCAGAAAAGCACATCGGCGCCCCAGTTGATGTCGTTCTCCGAGGAAGTGTTGGTAGCACCTACAGAGGTCTCGTTGGCCATGACGGCGGCGGCATGCGTTGCGCCGACGGACAGGCGGGCGAGGCGGATAGGAACAATGGACTTGGTGTGCTCATCCCATTCGTACAGTCCCGATAGGGGCCTGATCTTGGTAGGGCCCAGGGTAACATGGGTCCACTTACCGTTGCCCAGACTGCCGTAAATACCAGCTCCGGTTGCCCAGGTATCGGCAGTGACACGACCGAGATCGCGTGCCGGCGCTAGCGCAACGGACTGATCCGACTGGCCCGACTGGCTTGCAACCTTGGTGGCTTCGATGGTGAAAAAGAGTTGGCACCGCCCGCAGCAATCGATGTAACGCGGGGAACCTGGGCAGTGCCGGCGTAAATCTTGCTGAAAGGTAAGGGGATAGGCCCATCGACATAGGGGATCTCACGCTCGGCTTCAAAGCCAAGCTGCCCTGATGTGTTGTCACCGAAAACGAAAACACGGCCGGCTTTCTCCAGGGCCAACGAGTGGTAGTCACCTGCGGCGACCTGTGTGATGTTGAACCCCTTCAAAGTCGAGATCTCGTGCGGAGCATCGTAAGGGCCCTGAGGCCGGGTTGTCCAGGTCAGTCCCGGAATGCCGAGTTGGCCTTTGGAGGGGTAATCCGAAGTACTCGAGGCAGCAGAAAAGACACGGCCCTTAGTGGTAAGAATCAGGGCGTGCTCGAGGCCGGAGGCGATATCGGCAATACCTTCACCCCAACCTAATGAAGGGATTTCAATCTTGCGGTATGAAGCACTAGATGGAGAGGACCAGAAGCTTGTCCAAGACGAAGACTCGGTCTTGGCGGTCGAAGCTTGGTCCGATCCGGAAACCGGTACCGAGTAGATCGTACCATTCTTGCCGAGGGCTAATATGCGATCGCGGGAGATGGCCAGCTTGGTCAGATCCTTGCCCTTCAACGTAGGCTTAGGCTGGGGGTCCTCCTTTGAAAAAGCCGTCCCCCATTGGACCAGGTCACCCTTCTCGGTGATAGCAGCACCGAATTCTCGATCCAGCTTGATATCCCGCAGCAGTTGGCCGTCGAAGTACTTAATCCGCCTAGGGGTCTTGATAGAGCTGTCTGCCATGTCGGGAGCGGCGACACGACCCTCGTTGGAGCCCCAGGCATACACACCGGGGTCTTCCCAGCTCTTCTTTACCTGGAGATGCTGGCTGCTGATCAGGTCTCGGTTATCCTCTTTCGATTCGGGACGTGGCCGTGCCTTTTCGTATTCGATCCGGGCCTGTGCGGGCTTCGCGACCTCCTTCTGGGTGGCGGGCCAAAATGCGACAAAGGCTCCGGCGCCCAGCAGAGCTGCGGCCATGCCTCCGAAGAACTTGCCGGCACTGCCGCCTTGTTTTTTGCCTCCGCCTTGGGAACTCGCATACCGAAGGGACTGTAGCCTCACTGGGGTGGTTGTCGGCCGAAGAGTGCGGCAGGCGAGGGGTGTTCCCCGCATGGCAACCTTAAACGCACTCATGGTGGTCGTGGTGGAAGTAGGTAATGGATTGGTTAGAAAAGCTGCCCGTGTTCAGACACAGACAGCAATTGAGAAAGTGCAGGGCTGGGTGTTTGGATCAGCTCCTCCGCATGCTGGATGTCGGGTCATGCACACACAGCTAAGTGGTGTCGATGTTGTTGCAGTGCCTTGTGAATGTGAATCGAGGGCTGTTGTAGTTTGGAATGGTGAGGTCATGTATTCCTGGGATCCGGCGCAAAGCTTTCTGCTTCCTCAGTCACAAGCTCCCAAGCTCCAATTGCACTTGCAGCTTCTTCCCCCACTTGATCTTTCGCTTGCTGCAGGGTCTGCCCCAGAGCCGATTGGTAATTGAATTGACGGCCTTCTCAACGGGCCAACAGGCCTAGCTCCAGTGGGGCCACAGCGCTACCTCGCCTGTAATCCAACCTCCAAGTAGCGGCTGGCGGCCAAAGTCAATCTCCGGGTGGAGGCCGTTTAGAGCGAGGTCAGGCGGCCAATGACCGCCAATAGTGATTCAAGTCTAAGGTGGCATCATCCTGGAAATCGGCATCTCTCCCTTCGCAAGTTGCAAGCACCCATCTGTCGCTCGAGCACTCCAACTCCCCAAACCCGGATCATGTACGAGGACTCATGGTACAGCTTTGTACCAGAAGTTCCTCAAAAGAAAGCCCCCTCTTCAGGTCATGGTACGAGCCACAAGAGAAGGGAATCCCTCCTGCAGCAGCCAAATGTTCGTCATGCCCCTCCTGCCGAACCTCGCTGTCGCCTGCCCGTATTAACCTAATCTTCAGGGCGCCAATTCCAATGAGCCGATTCAGCCCTTAGGTGACCTTATCGAAGAAGTTGCCCCGTCCAACGATCCTCCCGAGCCGACTTTGATCAGGAGAGCCAAGTCCTACTCCGACTTCTACCATGTCGTCCGCGCCCAATTGTCTAAAGATGCCGCCAAAAAGCGTCGCAGGAAGAGAAGGGACAGGAGCCTGGAGGCATTGATGGTCGACAAACCCGAGGATGACCTGCCGAGCCGAGCCACGCCACCTGATGTCTCATCCACCGACCAATTGCTGCAAGCCAGTCAGCAAGAGTTCTCCGTCTACCGTGATCAGCTTGCTATGACCGAGCGGCACCTCGACACCCTCATCGACGACACCAACGATGCACTCAAGCTCTTGGAGACTTTGGCTTCTTCGTTCCATGCCGTGGAGGCCCAAACGTCCTCGTTCCAGGCCCAATGCGACGATCTGCTGTCAGAAGAACGCCGGCTCCAGAAGCTAGCCGACGAGGTTGGGACCGATCTACACTACTATGCGTATCTCGACGGGGTAACACGGCGCTTGAACGCGCCAGGCGCAAGTCGCCTCGTAGATCACCAAAACTTCGCCGAGATCCTCACCAACACAGATGCCTGCATTACCTTCATGGCACAGCACGTAGGTTTAGGCGGACTCCTTACAATTGCCCTTATACTTACAAGCTTACAGCCTACTTACCGCGATGCCGAGTCGTATCTTGCACGCTACCAGTCTTCCCTCACCAAAGCACTCCATCTACTTGAGTCCGGTTTCACGAACTACTTGGAGAAAATCTCGTCCGAGATATCGAAACAAATAGCGTCTACGAATTCGGAAGCAGCACGCCATGCCTTGGCTTACGGTCGTTTCGAGGAGCTCGTCTTGGAAGCCGACGGGCTGATCTCCAACGTCCAGAAGGTGATTTGCAGTTGCTATGATCAATTCGGATACCCCATTGCTGGGCAGAACTTCGATTACTACTCCAACACGGCCGTCAACATCTTCGCTTCTTACTCGGACGTCAGAGACCGCGATCTGAAACCGATCACCCAGCACGACATGGAGGTGTTCAGGAAAGAGGTCAAGGATATCAATGTCGAAACAGCGTCGCGCAACTTCGTTAAGCAATGCTACGAGCGGTCCTTCGATGAGACTGCCTTGTTTACCAAGGTTTTCTCGGTTGAGCCCCAGTTCAGCACCGACGGCAACTCCGCGTACGCTGCGCTGAAGGCACACCAAAAGGCTCTCGTTAACGCGGCCAACGTCACCCCCATCGCCACCACCATTCAGTCCGCGCTGCAGTCCGCAGAACTGCCGACAATCTGCAACCTCCTGGGATGGATCACGAATGAGTACCTGCTCCTGGAATACGACGAAGAGGACTCGCGCTATGTGATTCATTGCCAAGAACTCACGGCCCGACTGTTAATGGAGCATCTGTGGCCTTTCACTGATACAGCGTTCGAGAACGAGATTACAAAATCCATTTCTAAGCACGTTATAGCCCCTGAAAGCCTGAAGATTACTCCCGTGGTCAACGGAGTTGTCACGTCGAACGCGCATCCCATTGCGAAACGAGCGCTAGAGCTGTTGAGCATGTATGACCAAGCCATGCCCAAGGAACGAAGCGTAAGTACCTTGGCTTTTTGACCCATTCCACATATCACATAAACTGACAAATTGTACAGCAAAAGTCAAGCCCCGTCATATTCCGGATAGTCCATGAGACTATTCTGGCGCTACAACGGGCAGAGACTCGCCTGAAGGCAAACAAGACGCCTAACCCTGATCCCGACCCAGATCTGTTCATGATCAAGAACCTGCTCATCCTGAAGAACGAGCTGGTCTCTTTGGAGATCGGCGACATCCGCTCCCAGGCGGACGCCATGCAGCACTTTGGCCAGATCTGGGATACCCTCAGCCCGCAGAACTGGATGGGGCTCTTCAGCGGCATCCTCGGCGGCACTCTGTCTCTGGGCGGCTGGCTCACGCCTGCAGCGAAACCGGCTACCAATGGCAACCCGAACCAGAACCAGGTCCAGGACGCGAGCGAGAAGCTCGACGAGCTCCTGCGCCAGAGTATCTACGCCTTCACGCAGCGCTGGGGCGGCTTCCTCCACGCGGCCCAGAGCGGGAAGCGGAGCGCGCGGAGCTTGGGGGATGTGGAGAAGGAGCTGGACGAGAGACTGCTGACGGCGTTTGGGGGACAGCCTGAGGTGGTGGCGAAGCTGAAGGAGGCTATTGATATTAATGCTGAGGCGCAGAAGGAGTTGGGGGGTGGGGCGAAGGGGGGTGTGAGGTAAAAACATGTATAGAAGGGATAGATGAAGTCCTTGATTACACTTGATGAGACTTTTATGTGGAAGAAGAAAGAGTCACAGAAGCATTCTGTATTATATGAAAAGGGGCCCGGTGCAAGCTTAGTGCGTGTCCTCAATGATGCTGGTGATCGATTGAACTATGTATTCAGGGGTCCTTGGTATCTCCGGTCTCCGGTCCTCCTTGCCTCGTCCTAAGTTTCAATGCTGTATTATCCGCGGCTCTCGTGCTGGTCGACCACCCGAGGGCGGACTCCTCTTCAGCCGGTAGCGGCGGCGATTTGGATCTCGCGCGACGTCCAAGCTGGGATGTCACGCGTTCAGTAAGTCGAGAGTTCTCCCGTTTCTCTTCTTCATCCTTTTTACGTCGTTCTAAAGCAAGATTCTGTGTTAGCCTTGGCCCTCTTTTTGCTCGACGTGGGGAGTGAGTTCTCTATGAGGGGAATTGGTTTTTGTACCTACCTCGAAGTTGCGCCGTGGCTGAAGCGTAGGCCTGTATTTCCTCCCTGGTCAAAACCCTCAAGACGATAACAAAGTCGTCGCGGACTTCGAACCGTTCCTTGCCTGTTGCCAAGGCCTCGGGATCGACCAGCTTTCGGCTTATTTTCGTCCAGCGGGCTCCTGGCGGGATGGGCTGTGTTTCTGGTCGTTTGCGAGGTGCAACGCCCTCTCTGATGAAGTCAGGGGGGTCCGGGAAGTCTGAGGTCGGCTTCTTCAGAATCCCTTTGAGAGGTGGGTGGCGTGGTGGCTGCTCCAACCTTGGATTGGTGTCAGCTCCGCCCTCAACAGATTTATCGTAACCGTATATCACGCTCTGTCTTCTGGGGACAACCCCATCGGTATCGTTGATACTGTCGTAATAGCGAGGATGCTTCTGGTGGTCGTGGGTTGATCTGTCAGAGGCGGATGATCGAGACTGGGACTTTGGGAGGCCTCGGCTACTCTCCACGCGTCCCACGTCACTGGTGACAACAGGTGACGGTCGGTAGTAACCCCTGTCAAAGCCTTCGCGACGCTCTGCTCGGCTTCGTGGGCCATCATGTTCCAGATCGTATTTTACCAAGTCGCTTGGCTTTGTGTACTCGAAGCTTTCTTCCAACGTGTTGGTGCCAATACGGGGGTGGTCACTCGAGCGTGGCGACGAGAGCCTATGCTTTGACGAAGCTTCATATAATGGTCTACTTGGATCAACAAAACCGTCTTGTACCAAAACACTGCGAGTGTCTTCTTCTGGGGATGGCGGTTTTTGTGATGATCCGGCCCGAAGTCTTCCAGTGTCGTATAGCTGGCTTATGTCACCCGTGTTTTGATTTCCTGTATCTACCTTAATTGGAAGGGCTATGTCTGCAAGCTCTTTCGAGGGATCTCCTTCCGAGTCAATTTCATAGACTGTCAGAGGTTCGGTTGATATAGAAGTTTTATCAAACGTGAATTCGTTCGCTTCCGAATTACTCTTGGGATCCAGTGAATCGGGTCCGACGCTTTCTCGGTCGTCAGCACAACCGGCAGCATATTGGCTATGGTGTTCTAAAGCATCAGAACGTGCAAACGTGCGACCGCACATAGGACACACATATAACCCTTCACTCGTGTGAAGCTTGCAATGACGCTTTAGATCATGTAAACGCCGGAATTGCATCCGACAAGCCGGGCACACGAAAGGCTTCTCTTGGCTATGCGTTAATAGGTGGCTCTTAAGTTCATGGTGGCGCGTAAAACTTGTTTCGCAATAGGGGCATTTGTGTTTCTTCGGTTCCGGCAGCTCAGGAGCGTCTGGCTGATTGGGCGCCATAGGCGGTGTCAATTGCCCACCAGATGGTGCTCCATCATCGACATGATGTTCTTCCAACTCCCGGCGGAAGAGCTCCAAGAGCCTCGAGTCATATACTCCATGATAAGACAAGGCAGCATCCAGTGCACTACCCCAAGTCTCGCCCCTAAGATGAATATCCGCACCATCGTCGATCAAGCGCCAAACCTCCTCATAATCCCCGCGTGCCGCAGCAATGTGTAGAGGAGGATCAGGAACCCATTCTTCAGTTGACTCGTATTCGTCTCCGGGGGGCGTCGGCTCAATTTGATCGATCGTTGAGCGGCTCACATTGGCTCCCTCGCTCGCGTTATTGTTGAGGACCCCGTCCCTGTGTCTTGGGAGTGCAAACAAAGCTAGCTGCTCCAAATGTTGCGATACATGTCGGCGGTATTGCTTCGGGTCAACGGCAACAACAACATCTTCCAGGGCGGTAGAGTCCGCCGGCGGAATTGTCGACTGTATGGAATCCGCCCACTCGTCGCAGAAAGGGCAGTCTCTTGCCGGTATAGCATCTACAGCACGCAACCCAGCGTTAACAAAAATAGCCAGCTGATCGTCTCCAAATATGAATGTGCCATGTGTCTGGGTCAAGTGATCCTCATACATCCTCTTGCTCCTGAAGGGGCCTTGTTGACACAGAATACACGCCCATTGCTGGCGATGGCATTGCAACTCATGATCAAGCCAGGATTGGCCGTCGCCGAAGAACTTGTTGTCGCAGGTCCCTTGCGCAGTACATACATAGGCCTTTAAGTCTTGAAAGGCATGCCGTCTCCATGACGTCTCCCTTGATATTGTTTGTATATCAAAGCATATCGGACACTCGAACACTTCGCTGCCCTGACTCACTTCCTCCAGGGTAGGGAGGTGGAGCGTCGAGTCTGCTTTGCCCAACTGAAATGATGATCCCGCAGAAACGTAGGATTTCGTGTCATTATCCTCGGCTTCGATATTTTCCACGTGGCGTAGTTGCGCAACGTCTAGTGTTGACGCCTTGGTTGAAGCATGTGTATGAGCTGCATATGATCCACTGTAGTTGGTGTGCAATCCAGATGCTGTTGATGGAGCACTTGAGCGAGTCCTTTCCTTAGAAAGAGCGTCATCATGTCCAATCGAGTGATGTGGCACTTGGTGGTCTACTGTGTCGACATCTCCATGACCAGCAATGCGACGACTGTGTTCGCGACTGTATCGCAGGAACTGCCGCCGCTTAGTGATGGCACGCCCAAGGCGCTCGCACAGCCATCGATTGTCTGGCCCAGCAAGCTTTGGATACCTTTCAGCAACATAAGCTATATCAAAATCATCCATAAAGGGGTTGGTGCCTTGCAAAGCTTTGGCGAAACGATCGCGGGGTGTAGCCTTCCGAATCAAGACAGTGATCTTCAATAAGCTCCCTATGCTCTTGGAGATAAGTTCCAGAAGATCTTGGTCTTCATATCGTTGAAGCTTGCTGCTGCATAAGTCGTTACAGCTCGATGACTGCACCGATGTCGGGTCGTCGCTGACGACACCCGGGGCCGATGGAATGGGGCGGTTTTCTGAGTTCCCAGAAGCTATTTCGAATACTGAAAGTTGTTAGAACATCCAAGCGGCCGACGTAGCAAAACAGAGTCCTTACAGTCATCAAGAGCTTCTTGGATATCGTTGAGCAAGCGTACCACTTGTTCGAGGACTCGCTTTGCCCCCTTTAGTCGCGATTCAAGAGATGCAGCGGAGTTTGGTGTCTGGCGAGCTCCAATATTTCCAGCCCAAAGCTTGAACTTATCCCAGACGTCAGTTACATCTCCTGATGAAACATTGGTGATTCCATTATTCGTATCAATACAGCGAACAATATCACCGCAACGAGTTTCCACAGCTTCAGTCTGCGATGATACGGACTGTGGGTTGTCCATACCGGCAGTATTCCTTTTCAAGGATGAAAACAACCCGGACTTGTTTGCTGTGATGAGTCGAGAACAGACTGTGAGTCCTGATACATAGTGCGGGATGATACTTGGGCAGATTTCAGGCAATGTTTCCGGCAGATGACACTCTCATCACGAGGGCAATTGATAACCACCTGTCTTTGCCAAAACCGAAAGGTTCAGCCCCAGCCTGCATGATGAGCAGATGTCTCTGCCAATGAGAGAGTATTACCAGAGACCCCCTCAATTTGGGGGCGGGAAAGGGGCTGAGCGGTTGAGGAGCTGACGCTAGAAAATCAGCCGCAGTCCTGCTTCGACGTTTTTCGTATCTCAACTACCAAGTCCAACTTTTGACATTTGATGATTATCGTAAACCCAACAGATCCACCAGAAGCATGTCAGGTATCGAATTGGCTGGGCTGGTGCTCGGGGCCTTTCCAGTCGCCTTATGGGGGCTGGAGCAATACCGCGATATTGCTAAACAAATGGGGTTCTGGTTCCAAATTCGGTCGGAGTACCAACAGAGTATAGATGAGCTCATCTATCACCGACTGAGCTTCGAGGGGAATCTGAAGCTGCTGCTACTCCCGCTCGTGGACGACGACGCTCAGCTGGAAAGCATGATGGTTGAGCCTGGAGGCCCAGCCTGGAAGAACGCAGCGATACAGGAGGCTTTGGAGAAAAGACTGCAGAAGTCATACCGCCCGTATTTATCCATACTGGCAGATATGGAGAGAGTTATGAAGGAACTGAACGAGGAATTGGCCATCGAAAACGACCATGTGCAATCACGGGTGGGAGGCAGCCACGACCACGAACAAAACAAGACGGTGGGTCGCACTTGCTTCACTCCCGTCAAAAGACAACTTTCTGCCCCTTCCTCATAATGTCTTGTTCGCGTCTGTACATAGAAACGGACGGACAGTTCCAACGAATGTGTGTACAGCATACCCTAACCATTTTACCTAGGAGTGTATCCAGCCTCCCAAGGCAGGCAGACGGACAGCCAAAGTTCGCCAATTCCTTTCCCAAGGAAACTGCGATTTCCAGCTTTTCCGGGCGAAGTTTAGTCTGGGAGATGAAAAACGGAAGGAACTCTTTGGGAAGCTCGAGACCTACAACGACCGACTTGAAAAGCTCACGACCACCAGCGACGCGATTTCGCAACTCCAAGCCAACCGGCAAGCATCCAAATCCACTGTCTCTGCAGTCAATGCGGCCCTACTCAAGTTCTGGAATCACGCCGACAAACTATACAGGATCATGGTGGAAGCCTGGAACTGCAGCCATGACCAACATTGTGCTCAACTGATCCTGCAGCACCGAACTACAACTGATAAAGAGTTCCGCTTGGGTCTATCCTGCGTGGAATCAAGAACGCCGGGGTCAAGGTCCTGGAATCCATTTGCAATCAAGATCAAAATGATGGACCGTCCAGAATCACAGCCGGTGCTTTTACAGACCACAAGGCAGACCACGTCGAGTGGGAACAGCTCCCCGCATCTATATACTCCTCAGCACAAGAACAAGGCGCCCACGAAAGGGGCAATGGCTCCAGCCATCAAGACGAAGAAGGGACATGCGTCAATCAAGACCACGACAGTACAACATGGGTAAGTGGCAGCTATGTGCCGCGCGTTGATTGCATTTGCTGATTGCCCCTAGACCCTCCAGCAATACGATGACAGTCACATTACTCCCGAAAGAGACAGTAACAACTATGGATGTCCCAAGCACATCGGAGGAGACTGAGCACATAAAAAGCCTATGCTCGACCCTCGCCAATGCTGCCACGCCCTCTGACTGCCTTGGATACATGCAGGATGACGATATACGCTATTACATCTACCCTGATGACTCCAGTGGCCCGAGAAAGACCGAAGTACAGCTCTCCCAGATTATCTGCGGAGAAGTCAAGCCGCCCTTGACAAGGAGACAGCGATATTGTCTGGCCCTTACTCTCGCGTCGTCGTTTGTGCAGTTGAAGGACTCCGCGTGGATGCAGGCCTCGTGGGGCAAGGAGTGTGTATACTTCGCACGTGGTGAGTCGGACAACGTGCTGTTCCTAGACTCGCCATACATAACCCACAACTTCGATCCTTCCACTTCCACGACCTCCGCAAACGGTCAGAGACCTGGGCAAGACATCGTCTCAGGAATTATTTGTCTTGGAATCATACTGCTGGAGCTCTGTTTCGGCAGCGCGATAGAGCACCACCCTGGGCGGACCGCATTCCCTCCAGGAGACGACGCACAAACTAAATCGGCTTTTGATCTCATTGCCGCGATGCAATGGATGACTGAAGTCAATGAAGAGGCAGGCGAGGATTACACACAGGCTGTGGAGTGGTGTCTACTCGGGTGCCGGACATCGCCCAGCGATGGAAGTTGGAGGCGGCTCATGCTGGAGAAGGTGGTTGTGCCCCTGGAGCACGCTGTAAATACGTGGAAACGGTAACGCAGGGTAGCAAATTGTCACTATCCATTACCAGAGAAAGCTTTGCTCTTGAGATGTCATACTTACTTTATGTTCCGCGCTCTATATACAGGTTCACCCCTTGAAGCAGGAAATTTCAGTATAAGATACTTACTACGTAATGCGTCTTACACGAAGAACCCCTATCCAGTCGAATCCTAGAAGCAACCCTCAGTGTAGAAAACAGTCGTGTTCATATGGTACATGTATGCCTAGAGACCATGTTCCTAGCTTCCTCTGGCTGCCCGGCAGACATCCGCTCATATAATTGAGCTGTTACTGATGCGGCTCTGTGTTGAGTTGAGAAGCTGTTGTGCTAGGGAGGCACGACATGCCGCAGTGGGGCGTCCGTTTGAGCTTATGCTTATCTGCCAACCTGCCCCTCCATTGCCCGTTATTGATCCATGCTCTCGCTTCCTGCCCCTCGGTTCGACGGTTCCCACTCTGTATTCCAGGGGATGCGCCTAACACCTAATGCCGTCATTTAGGCTTTGGGCGTGCCACGACAATGGGCCCCAGCCCAGCCCGGCACTGAGTATTGCAAGTGCCAGAGTGACCTCCTTGAGGTCATCCTTTGCTTCCTGATTTCTGGCCTCTTCTCGAGTCACATTGAATGTGCTACTCCAAGTTTGCTTAGTATTATTAACATGGCCAACTAATTTCCAACAAGTCCACTGTCCTTGTCCCTTCCCTTTATCTCTCAGCTCGCATTTCCACTTAGCCGCTCGTTCTTGCCTCTTTGCAACCTTCCCTCCAACGACGCGCAACATGTCTGCAACAATCACAGTACGCATTCAGATGCCCACTGGCCCCGGCCAGGTCGTCCTCGAAGATGACGCCACCGTCGAAAAGCTCGTCGAAGCGATCAAGGAAAAGGCCGGAGGCACGGAAATCCATACCATCAAGTACGGCTGGCCCAGCGCTGCTCTCAAGTTCAAGAAAGACGAAGACGACAGCGTCCGAGACAAGACAGTCAAATCATTGAATCTTCACCGAGAGCGCCTTACCGTCGTCCTAGCCGAGAAGTCCAACCCTACCCCCGAGCCTGCTTCTGCGCCGCCGCAGGTAGATGGCGCAGGTCCCTCTTCCAACGAGCACGATCCTCCTACCATACGCTTGCCCACCGGTAACGACCTGGGTAAGTTGTCGCGCAATGCGTCTCGCGCTCTAGCCTTTCCGTCACATCCAATATACTGACCAAGTAAACCCGCTTCCGAACAGTGTTGCGCGTCATGGCCGACGATAACAGCTGCATGTACACTGCAATGATGCCGATCATCCGCCAATCCGCCCGAGAACGAGGCATGGACGTTTCGACGGCCGGGGCCCTGCGCCAAGTCATCGGCCAACAGATCCTCAGCCAGCCCGACACCTACAACGCGGCGGTGCTGGAAAAGTCGCCGGGCGCCTACGTGAACAACCTGCTGAACCCGCAGTCGTGGGGCGGCTCCATCGAGCTCAACGTGCTGAGCGAGCTGTTCGACATTGAGATCTGCGTCGTCAGCGTCAGCAGCGGCAGCGTCATCTACCAGGGCGAGGGCCAGCACGAGCGCCGGTGCGTCATCCTCTGGTCGGGCATCCACTACGACCGCGTCGTCGAGACGTTCTTCGCGGGCGCCGCTGATACCGGCGACACCGAGTTCGACGTCTGCACCTGGGACTGCGCCACGAGCGACCACATCCTCAAGGGCGCCCTCGAGATGGCGGCCATTCTGAAGGAGAACAATTACGCCCACGACTCCAATGCGGCCGTCTACTCTTGCAAACAGTGCGGTTGGGTGGGCCAGGGAGAAAAGGAGTTGATCAAGCACTGCAAGGGCACAGGTCACAGCGAAATCCAGACGATCGAAGATAAGTAGGATCGTTTAGATCATGTTACAGATGCCATGGCAAGACGCTTCCGGGACTGGTTTGGGTCGCTGTCAATTTCCGGTTCGAACAGGGATGGGTTAGGCAGCAGCCGGGTGTGATTCCAACCACCCGACACATTCTTACTTACCTATGGGTTCCCTAGTACATGGCTTGTTTGCTGGCGACGAGATGGAGATGGGGGGACCAACCAGGGCATTTGAAGAGTTGATCAATACATGGCGATTCCGAACGGTTTGGTGCATTTACGCGTCGTTTGAGATACCCCTTTTCACTCATAGTTAATTAGAGACGTACATTTCCAAATACATATCAGCAACCACTAATCAAGCTGACTTTCGCCTGCGTATAGCCGCAGGCATGCATGGGCCCAGGAAAACTATTTGCAAGCAAAACAGGTTTCACGCCGTCGTCACGGCACCCTTGACCCGGTCCACCACGGTCGCCCTGTGCGTCAGCCCGCCGCCGAAGCTGTGCTCGCTGTTCTTGCCGCCGGCGGTGACTTTACCCTCGGCGACGCCCGTCTCGAAGGCGCAGGCGCCCATGTCGTTGAGCTTGGCCGGGGCGCGGCCCGACGCCGCGACGGCGGCCGGGCTGATGTCGAAGTCGAAAATGTCCATGGGCAGCCCGAGCGTCGTGCACGCGTTGGGGATGTCGACGATGCCGGCCACGTGGCCCTGGATCGGGGCGCAGGAGAGTAGGAGGTAGATTTGGTAGTCGCTGTAGCCGAAGCGGCGGAGGTACTCGATGCAGCCTTTTTCGTAAGGTCAGTATCATTAATATTATTATTACTTCTACACAATCTCAAGGGGTAAGGAAGGGAAAAAAGGAGAAGAGGTCAAACTTACGCAAGGTGGTCTGCCGGTACGCGACGGTGACGTCCATGTAGTGCTGCTTCCCGTGCTCGTCGACGGAGAAGCCCTCGAAGTAGAGGGTGCGGCCGGGGGAGAAGTGCGGCTCGACGGGGCCCGGGATGTAGATGGGGGACTTGAGGCCCAGGTTGGCGACGCCGTTCTTGAGGACTTTGAAGTTGATGGTGATGATGCCGGCCATTTCGATGGCGCCGCAGAAGGAGATTTCGCCGTCGCCCTCTTTTTGGGGGAGGGGGGTTAAGTTGGTTAGTTTGGGCTGGAGGAAGGGGAAGGGATGGGGAGAAAAGGGGGGAGGTAGCTGTTCTTACGAGAGAAATGCAGATCGCCGACGCTGAACTTGGCGCCGGCTACGTGGACGGGGAGATACACTTTGCTGCCGCGGCTGAGGTTCTTGATGCTGTAACAGAAGTCAACAAATGTCAAACACTCCTCAGTCTATAGCAAGCCAGAGAAACATGAACTCAACTTACTCGCAATTCCCCCATGCTCCGGCCTCCCCGGAATCGTCCGCGCCCCCTCCTTGCCCACCTTCTCCCTGACCTCGGCCCCGCCCGCACCGGCGTGCGCATTGAGCGGCTCGGGCGGCTTCGCGACGTCGCGCTCGAGCTTGTTGGCCGCGATGAGCTCGCCCTCGCGCGTGTTCCAGGTGTCGAGGACGTCGGGCGAGGGGGCGCACCCGAGGATGCCCGGGTGGATTAGGCCCGGGAACTTGACGTGGGGGATGTGCCGCGAGGTCGCGTAGATGCCTTCGAAGTCCCAGATGGCTTTTGCTCTATGGCGTGTTAGGGGGTTGACAGATAGTCCATGTGGTGGAATGAAATAGGGGAAATTACGCTGAGGGATAGATCTCGTCGAGGAATCCGCCTCCATTATCTTTGGCGAAGACGCCTGTGAATCCCCACTATATCGTACTTCCAAGTCAGCTATCTCCTACTGCCGACTAGTTTGTGAAGTAGCATTCGTTCCCTCTGTAACGAAGTAAAAACTCACCGGCTGGTCCTCGAATGGCTGCACATCCATAATCTCGACCAACAGCAGATCGCCCGGCGCCGCGCCCTCGATATCGAAGGGGCCGGTCAGGTAGTGGATCTTGGTGAGGTCGACGTCGCGCACATCATCCGCGCTGTCGTTGTTGCCGATCTGCCCTCCGGTCCTGTGACGGCAGACAACGTATTAGCAATCAGCAAGTTCCGAATGATAGGTGATAGATCAGATAGGGGCTTTGGGGGGGAAGGCAACTGCTCCGCCATCATACTAGGGCACCCATTATGGGCATTGTTCTCTGATATTGGCCAGTACATTGGAGAAGCTGATGATATGAAGTGAGGGCAATGGCGAAGATTTATAAGTACTTACCAATCCACACATTCAATCTTGACCGTCTCGCCATCTTTGATAGTCTCGACAGAGGGAACTGTGAGATGCAACACCGCGTAAGTCTCTCATGCCGCACAAGACCCCTATGACAGTTTCCCTATCCCTTTTCCCCGGGCTCAGAACTCACTGTCAGGATGCCATCTATTCTATAGGATGCCATTAGTTGATGGACTGTCATGATCAAAACGGGAGCAACCACAATGACTTACGTGTAGAACCTTCTGCTCAGACGCGGGGATATCGAAGCTGACTTTGGCAGCTGTGCGAATTCCGGTCTTGCCCATGGTCACGGTATCTCGGATGAAAGACAGCTTCTTCTTGTTGCGTGGTCGTTAAGTATTTTCACTTATTCGGGTATGCAAGCCGAGGCAGGAGAAACAAATCACGTTAAGCATGAGGTAGGTAAATATCAATTGTTGAGCACTCTCCATTCTACTAAAGCCATCGCAATGGACCGGTCGACGTCTATATAAAGTGCTCAATGCCTGAGAGTTACGGGTTACCCCGCATTCTCCCCCACGTAGATACGCTACGGCCTGGTGAAGTAATAAGGAGACGTCATGAATCTTCGTGCTGATTAGAAGGGGAATTCCGACTTCAAGAGAACCAATGCACATGGGCGGTAGCGTAAGTCGCAGTCATTCCACCTCCGCACCTTGGCTTATCTCTCCTAACCCCGGGTCGGCGGAAAGCGGGGCACAACCCGGACTCTCCATGTTGGAATGGAGCTCTTACAAGCATCAACTGATAAGAGCTCCGAGCTTCCTCCCCCAAGGCCGTACGTAATCACAAGGTAGATACCGTGGGATAATCTTGTCATGAGATTGGGGTCTGCGGGGTATAGGATAGATCGGCATTGATCAGCCCGGTTCATACAGCTTTGACATTGGCGATCACCATAAATATATAGAGTATGGATATGCGTGCTGGTAGCGAAGCTATAATTATATTGTCGCACTCCCCCGTGTCGAAGGCCAATCAGTTATTAGGGCAAGCAATGGCCACCTATAGTTCCTTTCGACCCTCGGACATTGTCGCTTCATCATAAGAAGGTGGATCCTTGGGAATCGTTGTTGCGGATCCAGAAGCTGGAGTTGACTTGGAGCCTTCATTGCCAGGATGCAATTTGTCCAAATCGAACAGGGATAGGCTCAAGAATTCGTGCTTGTTCGTCCATTCCTGCTGGCTGACGGCATACTCGTGGGCTTGCGCCGGGGCTGGCGGCGGGTCTGTGATCTTGGTGATCAGATACGCTGTCGAGGCTTCAGCAATGCCATAAATCAAAACTCCGAGCAAAGGCACACGCAATAACGTGTAGAATCCGATACCAAAACCGAACAGGAGGCCCTCTCGGCTGTGGAACCAGTTCTTCTTCTGCGACTTGGTCATATGGACGCGAGCGAAATACGGCTCGAGGAGTTCACGCATCAGACTGCGCGAAGCGAAGTAGGTCTGCAAGAAGATGACCAAGTATTTTCTGGGCATCAGGACACCGGTACCGAAGATGATGGCAGCGGGTCCGAGGCCAACGGCTTTGTTGAAGGTGTAGAAACTGGCTGCCGGCAGCACAAACTGGCCCACGTACGGGACGTAGGACAGGCCGAAGATGGCCAAGGAGATAGCAGCCTTGCGGCCGAACCTGTACAGGAACATGCTGACGGCCTCGGCAGTGCTCGTGGTGTGGGTGCTTCCATCCTTCACCTTGTACTTGGAAAGGTTCGGATAGTACATGTCTCGAATGTCGTCTGGGTTGTCGTGCTTGTGCTTTTGGACGTATGTCATGTCCACCCACTTCAGCGAGTCCATGAACATGTTGTCAAGGGTCGGGGTGACATAGCGCATCAGCGTCATCAGGAAAAGCGGTATCTGAAGGACATGATTGGCGAGCAGGTCGAGTGCGTTGACTATCGTGTCGTCCCATGATGTCTGGTCGAGGTCCCAGATGAGGGCGCTGCCGCGGATCAGGAGCTTGAGTGCGATTATCTGGTGATGGGCAAAGTTAGACAACAATGTTTTCAAGACTGCAGCTGACCAAACCACTCTCATCCGCAAGGCTCGGGTGCGGACTTACCGGGATCTGGACTATCAAGCGAATGGCAATACCAGCAACGACAGCAATGGCAGCTTGTCGGTAATGTTGGTTAGTGAAGATATCGGGATTTTGCAAGGCTCTGTTGGCTGTAGTAAAGGTTAGCAACTCCCTCTGTGGTCTTTCGCGTGCTTCACTGCAGGTCTCGCACCTCCAACCAGGGTGAGCTGGATGCCCCGCACTATGGCATTGATGTCGAAATGCGATGTGTCGAAGGCCTTCTTGAGCTCATCCTTGTCGATCTTTTCGAGCTTCTCGAGCTTCTGGGCGACCCGGTCCGCCATTTTGAATTCGTAGAGCTTGGATAGCTGAAGCGTAGATCCAGCTGAAGGGGTGTGTGTATGTGTCGTTAGGTTAGGTAGTAACAAAACCTGCGAGCTCTGGATCCTCAGGTTCGACACACAAATGGTAGCTACTGCGGGCGGGCTCGCAAAACTGATGACGACACCTCCAGTGCCCACTACCAAGATATCATCCCAGGCACGGACTTTTATGAAAGGGTAGCACAAGGTTGGCACTGGCGTACGGCTTATCGATTATGCAGAGCCGCCCGCATGCACTAAATATTGAACCCAGCCCCCAGCCGCTATATCAGCCAGTTATTACAGTTGCGCATTCGAGCCAGAGACCGTTCAACTCTCCCTCCACCAGTAAACCACCTAAAGATTCAGCTGTACGCATTCCATGACGTGCCCGCATGTCCATCCTGCAGACGCAATATATATGTTACTTGCGTGGAAACTCGGCCTCCACCCTGGGGGAGATCAGTATGACATGGTGTAAACTCTGAAGAAGCTCGCATCAAATCCGTCGACAGTGCCCTTCATCACTGCACGCAGGGGTAAGGGGCTTTCTTTGTAGATGCGATACATGTAGTGCTCAAGCCGCGTAGTTCATCGAACGAGAGGATCAAGAAAGCTGGCTCAGTCAGGAAGGATGAGACCTCAGTCCAACAAGGCATGCCTTGGAATGCGTCCAGACCTGGCAAGTCTCGAGTCAGGCATCAGGGATACCACATGCCAGCAGCACCGTGAGCCACCATCTCCCCCACGATGCCCCTCCACGTCCCCTCAAAGTAAGGATTACATTCCTACATGTACACTGCTCCTCCCCGCCGGACATCCACGTCAAAGGCTGGCCTGACCCTGACAGCAAACCAACTGCAGGACTGCTGCAACCCTATTTCTCCAGCCCCTCGTTGGCGCCCTGAACATCTCATCACTTTACTTTGCGCCTCCAGTCAGCGTCGAGTATGTAGTCACTCGGTCTAGTGTAAGTGCAGGTGCAGGTGCGCGAACATTAGTGCACCCTAATGTCAGGTCCGCGATCCACTCCTGCAGCTTAGGACCTTAGCCGCCTGTAATCGACAATTTTGCGGACCCGACGAGGGGCACTTGCCGGGTGGTCGGAAACGCTTGGAAGGAGGAAGGGTCGTGTGCGAAGATGTGAAACGGTCCAAACACGAGATATCGAGACATCGAACGAGGATAGTGCAAGTTGATCGCATACTCGAATGATCAAACGGGTCTCTATAGCGAATCCCAATAGAGAGATGTTCTATTCTGGCCAACGGAAGGGCGTCTTGGTCGACGGAAAGCTTGCAGCCAACCAACGCCTGCTACTCTCAATCGAGCCAACCTGCCGATGATCTACTGTCGTAATTTCAAGTAGTTGGACCAGGATACCCTCCCCAGGCGCGTAGAATGGTAGCTTAGGTTATTGCTCAGCAGTCCATTGCTTTTTAGCACCAGCCTCCAATTGCGCTGCAACGAGAGTGAGAACGAGAACGAGAAGAAACCTCAACCCTTTTTTCCCTCAATCGATGCGTCAGTGCATAGCCCAAAAAGATTGTGCATTTGCGTCTTCTGTACGAATATCCAAGTGTTCAACCGTGCCAACAGCAAAAAGCGTGGCTTCGTGTGTGTCTCTGCCCTTCGCCACTTACTTACACACAAGCACCTTAACAGACTCGGGGACACCTGGGGATTCCTTAAGGTTCTACCTCAGCGTACAGGCCTCTCTCCCGGGGCTCGCCTGGAGGCTGACACCTAGACCCCAATCCATCTGAAGTGTGAGACAATTGTCTTCTCCATCAATTCCTTCTCTCGATTTCTAGAGAAAGGCAACCTTGTCAATATATTACTTTGGCAGTCTCTTCGTCATGTCCTAGGAGACACGATTCCGACCTTGGTCGACACGATTTAACGCCTGTCACGCATCGCATCGCATTGCATCTCTCTGAGGTTGCTCCGTCATGGATTCGCAATCCCACGCAGACCCCCGAATGCCCGCGCCTCGGCGTGTGGTCACTTTGCCGACAGTCCTCCAAGTCCCTCGAAGGTCACCTTCCGTTTCGTCATTATCGTCACGCACATCGGCTTTGTCAAGTGCATCTCGAGGGCCCGACGAATTGGTCGAAACTCTCTACAATCACCCATATGCCAAGATAACATCATTCACCTCCGGCTGCGTCTCGTACGGTTCGTCAAACGGGCTCGACGAGCCAGAACCGGGATCTCTGTCGCCATCTTCGCGCCTGGAACGAACTATCGCAATCGGTGCGTAATCCAGCTTGTGAATCTGTTGAAGACGATGACTAACATGGCCCTGTCCTATTTCTGTAGGACCCTTTCGTATATACCGCGCACCTGGATCCGTCGCTTTCCTGTCTTGCGGTGCTGCGCTCCAACCGATACTGCCCAAAAGCCAATGCTGGTGCATCGCCGAGGACAATAGCCAATTCGTTTTGCAGATCCGACGCCCTCAATATTGGAGGATAGAAGTTCCAGTGGCGGATGCCGAAGAAGTCCAGCAAGCATTGCATCTGCGCGATGTTTTCGACAACATCCTCCTATTCGAGAAGACCGAGTGCCCGTTTGAAAGAAGCTTTACAGTCGAGTTGCCGCCGAGACCCGAGACACCCGTCATTAAGAAGCCCTGGACATCAGTTGGCAAACATCTGATACCGACCGTGTTCACAGCTGATTTATCTCCACCCGCACCTTCTCCGAGAGTTGTCAGCGGCAGAATGCGGCTCAAACCTGTTCCCAGGAAAACCGAATTTTCGAGTGAAGATGATACCCATTCTGATGAGAAGGAAATCCCGACCCCATCTGTGACGCAAGAAGATCAAATTACGACCGTTGCGGAATCCAGCGAACCTGAAATCGAGAACCGGGGCAGACGTTCTGAGAAGAAGGAGAAGGTTGCTATTACGACAAATGCGCCCGTTGCACTGTCTGTATATGACAAAGCCGGGAAGTCGCATGCAGCGGGAGAACCGCAAATAATAGAAGTGAGGGTGGATTCCGACTCCAGCGATCAGGGAAAAGAGACGGATGCGCAAGATTTGGCGCTGACTACGCTGGAGACTAAACGTGATACGGAAGTGGATATGGCTATTTCGCAAAGCGAAGTGAGGCCCAGTCAGGCGGAGGCCCCTGAACAAGTGCAGATCTCGCCTGACCCGTGCGTGATAAACACACGGGTCTCAGATCCGCCTGCTTCTGTGCCTGATGTGCCTTTAAAGCGACAAGACCCGAAGCCTAAAGCAAGGGTCCTTCAGAACTCCAAGGCTCCTCGTCTGGTCAGTGCAAGTAAGATCTTGGAGCCAACTCTCACGATGCCTCTCGAAGAAAGTCTGTTGCCGAAACGCCCCAGGCAGACTGTTACGGTTCAGGAATGCACTAATGAACCGGACGCAGCCCCTGCCTCCACCGAGGAAGTGTTTGGCGACGACGACGATGGGCCATCGCTGTGGGAAGGCTCTGGGCACGTCGGCGCGGTCGACCTCAAGAAAAAGCGAATGAGCCGTATCTTGGCTGGTCGATCAGCGGCCTTGCAACCGCAACTTACGGTCATGACCGCACCGCCTTCCAGACCTCGTCCTTCCAGGCCTGCTGCTCCTTCAAGACCTGCTCGAAGGCAGCCCATGCGGACCCGACCGGCTATTCAAATCCCAAGTCCTGAGCCTCCAGCTCCGTCTCACACATCCGACGACACCTCTCCCATTGGTTCGACCGACGGCTCTACCGATTCGTTCCACAGTCTGCAAAGCAATCAGTCATGGCACAGTCCAATCACACCTCTCCCTGCCTCGCCCACCAGGTCGCGAGCAGAGTCGCCGTCGGGTCATCGATTTCCTTACCCACACGACAATATTTACAAGACCCCCAAAGTCCGTGTCAAGGATAATTCCGAAGCCGTTACCACCCCAAGGACTGACGTCACGGTGATGCCGAATTCCGCTACGCTCACAAACAATTCTGACTCGCCGATGCCGCGGTCACCTAGCGAAGACTCGAAGCTGGCCAGTCCCGCATATATCGAATCCGTTAAAGAGGAAATACGTGCATCGGCACTAGAGGAGCGGCCCGCCCTGCGCAACCGGGCCAGATCTGCCTCCCACACCATGTCCATCAGCCAACGACGTGGCCTGTCTCCACTCCCGCCTGCAGCCAACCTGTTCACCCCGCCGCGGCAGGCCCGCCCCGCCACCGCTCTCGAGACGGTGCGGAAGCTTCCCAGCTCCATCATCCACAAGACGGTCTCAATCTTCATGTCACCCCCGGGCCACCTCGTCAACTTAATGCTCCAGGTTGCTGCTAAGATCGCGGCCGGCGAGTGGCGAGGGCTGGTCTTCGGCTTCAACGAGGGCGGTGAGAAGATCCCCGTCCAGTGGGACTACTCGGACGGTGAGCTCAGCAGCTGGGAGGACGATGACGATTACCACTTTTGCATGGGTCGCTTTGGGTCGATGCGGAAGGATAAAGAGCCAGAGGAGCAACAGCAGCAGTCACCCCCTCGAGTAAACGATGAGCCGGTTGGGTCGCCGGAGGAGGATAGCCGCGGCTGGGAGGTCGACTAGTGGGCACCACTCCTGTGTCTGGACTGACAGGCTGATCATGCATTCTTTTCCTATGTCATTTTTTTATTTGCATCGAAAGGGAGTTTTAGGGGAATCCGGGAATGACAGACCCGCTGGCATATACCCATTCATGTCGACCATATAGGGTGATGCTGAATCACCTTTTTTGCCAGGGTGATTGGCATGGAGTAAGGGTTATTGAGGGGAGGAAGAAATCAGTACCCCCGTGTGGATAGGTTCGGTAATAGCCAGGAAAGGGCGAACACATCTGGGAAGAAGATGGCGTTGTTTCATCACAATGTCCTGTATACTACAAGTCGACAGAGCCCATTTCCCTGCTGGCACGCAGGAGGCTTTCGTTTGTTGAGATATAGTGGAAGATCACTGGCTGGATATTGCTCCAACAACGTAACATGCTACTTTTCTTGCGCGTCTGGAATTCGCTTACTTAGAGAAGCAGGCGAAAACGCTGAGCTTTATTTTGTTTTAATGAACACATGTACATACTGGTGGCTTTGCGAGTATTTCGATTTATTCCATGTTGTCATGTGATTTACTCTGGTTGAGGTGAAGATGAAAGAGAACATGGGAGCTACGTAGGGGAGCCATGGGTTTAGATAGTAGACGGGGTTTTTATATCATTCGGTGATTGCTTAGATCACTCATTTAGTAGGACTGTTATTGTTCTAGAAATGCAATCACATTCTAAATAATAAACATGATGAGTTGACATGATCAGCGAGTGAATAATAGTAAGGCAACCCCAGCAAGCCGCGACACCCCTGGCGGCCAGCATCAAGAGCTGATCGTTCGCCGCGGCTCAAGAAACGAACAATGGACCATACACGAGATGCGTGGTCTCTTGTTTTCCGCCTTCTTTCCCACTAAGAGATGAACTTGGAGTCCAAGTCCGCCTTGGACTCGCCGATCTGCACCTGGTACACCCAGCTATCCGTCATGACGGCCTCGCCGCGATAGATGCCAAACTTGGGATCGCTGCGGCCGGGGAACAGGTTCCCCTTGAGCGTGGTCGACTGGGTCGTGTCGAAGGTGACGGGCTTGCCGTCCCACCACATGCGCACGTGGCCCCGGCCGGCGTCCCGGGCCAGGATCTCGAGGGCGACGGTGTAGACCGTCTGGGGCCGGACGGGCGTCGACCACTGCGGCTGCCGCCCCCGGATTGGTTGGGGCTGTACTCGAGGTGCAGCGCGCCCTTGCGCACTTCGAGCGATAAGGGGATGTTGGCGGCGTCGGACCCGGCGGCGCCGTTGGCGACGAACTCTTTCCACTGCATCACCATCAAAGCGTCGGGCGTCGCGCCTAGGGCGAATTGGTAGCCGATGAAGTAGGTTTTGCCTTCTTGGGTCTTTTTGTTGAGGGCGTGGTACTCGGCCCTTTTCTTCTCGTCAGTATTCGCTGTTTTGCCGCTTATTCTTCTGTAGGGGAGAGGAGGAGGAGGGGAGACTCACCGGATGTCGCCCTTTTTGCGGTGGAAGTGCGCGCTCTTGGCCCCCTTCCAGTCCTTGTCGTTCTTGATGTAGAGGTCGGCCGTGTTGCCGTCCTGCTTCTCGCCGCGCGCGGCCTCGAGGTTCACGAGGCCCAGCTTGGTGACCTCGTCGCCGCGCGCGGCGTTGTAGTCTACCAGCAGGGCGGCGCGGGCGTAGCTGGCGCAGAGGAGGGCCGTGGCGGCGAGGTGGGCGAAGTGGACCATGTTGAGGGTTTGGTGTAAGTTCTTTACGAGGAAGATGGAACAGTTAGAGATACAGGTTGTTGTAGAGGGATTGAAGCAACAGGCTGGTGGTGGTGATAGAGATCCCATGGAGTCACACGGCTACAACATTTCATTTATAGACTCTGGCTGCGCAGAGCCTCGTTTCTCTACGTCCGCCCATTCAGCTATCAGTATCAGGTATATCCACATATCCTGCATCTGCACCATCTCTGTTTTTAGATCGTAGCTGCGAACTTCGCGGCATCCCACCCTATAAATGAGCTTGTCAGCTTACTATCTCAATATAATAAGGTCGCGCTGGAAGGCAAAAAGCTTACTGTTTACGGTAGGTGTCGGGGCAGCTCTGTTGCTCATGCATATAAACATCACCATGCACGACAGTCTTAAAGCCAGCTGAACAAGAACGTCTGACACGGTTGATGTGAAAGTGCACTTTTGACTCGCGGCATGTCGCCGTAGAGAGTTGTCAGATGTATAATAAGTTTTTTTGCAGCGAGGCAGGGCAACAAGACATTTCGCCCGATAGGTCACATATTAGGTAACAGCTTACGTCCAGCCTTGCGCTTTTGACATTATCTAGACATGCCTTTTTGTTCATTCGCCCGGTCTTGCTTCCTTTTGGGGGCCAACTGGAAAAACATCTAGAGTGCATTCTATTGATGACTGCATACTTCCATATGCGAGGAACAAATTGGAATCAGGCTGCCCCGCCCCGTACTCTCCTTCCATACCGAGATTCCCGCAGTGGTGCGGATATGCGGCGGCGGGGGTTGGCGGAAATATGACTGCTGGGAATAGGAAACCGCCTGCTAAAGAGATATCCGCTCTGCTGGCTAGTCTGTCCGCTGAGCTGAAGATGCGGCTGAAGAAACTGTGCACAGTCCGTCATCGATCTTAAGCAGAGGTCAGCGGAATAGCTACGCTGCCGACCGATTGGTGGGAATGTGAGTGAGTATCCCTTGGAATCCAAAATGAAGGCTTTTTGCGTCCCATTACATAGAAGAATGCCAGTATAAGTCGGTGGAATTCAGGTTAGGGCCCAAAGAAATGCTATCCCGGTTATGATGTTATATACATCTTGAGTGCATTAGGTACCCTTTCTCCTAGCTCATGAACCAGTCGAATATTATATACACAGCTCGTTCTATATGTTCGTTTCTATGGGGCCAAGCTCTCGGTAATAGACGAAATAGGAGAAGGGGCGAAGAACGAAGAGATGGGAACAAACGACGAAACACCAAGACCGAAGTCGCACAGCCTTAACAAGCTACTTGGCTGAGACTCATTTCCAGTTCTTTTTGCCACACATGGTCTCATCGCCAGCAAGGTCGTCTGTAGACTGGAAACAGTGAATACGTCATCCAAGAAAACAAAAGCGTGCGTGCGAAGAGCCTCGGTGGCGATCAACCGCTTTGTACTGGCTCGGCACTTGTTTCTGGGCATCCGAGCCAACATGGAAGATCCCACTTGGAATATGATAGCTCAGGGCCTCGTTCACATCTCGTCAGCAATAATGACAGTGATGAGATGGAAAAGAATTTGAAAAGAAAAAGGAAGATCACCGAGGGATCTGGGAAGACCAAAACTGCCAAGTACATCGGGATAAAACAGATTAATTACATTAGAACATTGACGAGAGAGTCTCGAACCTGTGTCAGTCGGGTCCATGCGGCTCTGGCAGACGGACGGACAGGGTATCTCTCTCCTTTTCCTTATTAGCTGGGCCTTGGCGGTCTTATTAGGCTTACGGGGCGTAGCGGCCTAGGCCTTAATTCGAGATTCTCATGTCTGCCGGAAAAACCACTTTATTGCCTTTGCAGATACCCTCGAGCCAATTAACCATTCCAGCATCATGGCCTGGAAGGGCCCGAAGGCCAAGGCAAGCAGAGAGAAAGAAAGATGGACGGAAAAATTAAGCCCTGGTAGGTTCCTCGGTAATTGAAACGAGCTCCTCTTTCCACGGACACAGGTTCGAGCAGCGGCGGTCTGCTACTGGTTCGAGGAGCGTCCCGTCCGGCCGCTGACTTGGGTGACAGAAAAGCCAAGGCCGTTTAGGCTTGGATTCAAGCTCGGCGGCGTGTCATCTCATCTTGGGAGGCGATGCTTGGCACACGGCGATAAATTCATTAGTCTCGAAGAGGAAGACCTAGGAAATGAGACGCGCAAACCACCCAAGCATCCCATCTTTCCCAACGCCTTGGCCGGGCCGCCGGGGGTTTATATCCCCCGATCCAATGTCCGGATTCTTCTTGACTCGAGGCTTGCGACGTATGCGAGAGCCCCATCGGTCTGAAGAGTGTGAAGGAGAATGCAACTGAGGCACGGCAGGATAAAGCGGGTGGATTCATCGTACGGCGGCTCAGTATCGCATGGTACGACATAGAAACCCGCGACGATGGACCGAGGCTGGATGGACAGAGGCGCTGCCCATCAACAACGCCAGCAGCGTGAAAAGGCGACCACGAGAGAATGAGGCCATTCAGAGATTCTGAAACGCTTGGGGACCCACCGGCCTGCCGTCTCAGCATGGTATCAGGGGCCCTGCCAAGGGTCGAGCTGGCCCGTGCCTGCGTGCTGGAGGCGTTGGCGGCCGGTGGACGCGGGGTGGGTGGATGGGAAACATCGGCGCAACTCACCTCAGTCCCAACGGAGTCCGGTTGCTCTTGTCAGAAACAGGACGAGCCAATCGCGCGTCGTCAAAGGCACCCCTGCTTGCTAACGGGCGTGCCCACTTTTGCAACAGCAGTCGGCGCATAATGGCCTGATAGCCCACGGGCCTGAGGGAGGAAAGCCCAAATGGATGGTAACCTGCGAGGCTAAAGGAAAAAGAGAACGCAACCAACACATGCCACCCGGAATGACCCAAGCCTTCCAAGCACTACCAAGAACCACCAAGCCTTCCCCTTACCAGCAACACCCCTGGCCCCTCGAGCGCTTGATGAAGTGCCTGCTTTGCCCGAGAAGGGCAATAAATGGGGGTCCGCCCTTGTAACAAGGCCGGCCTTCAACATGGGCAATTGCACGCGGCGCCAGGTGTGGGTAAGGTGAATCAAGATGGATGCATGGGCGAGAGCAGAGAGAGAGAGAGAGTGAGAGGCAGTGTGTAGTCCAACCTAATATAGATGCGGCTCTGCTTCATTCCTTATTCCTGTTCTCTTCTCTTGTTACCGTCCTCTCAGCAGCAGTAGCGAGCCCAGCGATCCGCCCAGACGTTTTCCATTCTCTAATAATCTGTACATACTTTTTTTTTACTCTTTTCGCCGGCGAACCTCATTTATTATCTACTACTCTTCAGTAACAACAAGGGCTTGATGCTCTGATACCGTTCATTCAACAACAAGAAGGCTAGACCGGAAAAGAAAGACCAACAGCATTCGTATTACAGCAGTCGAAATAGACCCAGACGTGTGGTTTCACTGTTGCGTACTCCCCTCTATTCATACCAGTCTTATAGACAATCATCAACTTCACTCCGGTCCCCCGGTACAACAACATATCAACTCCATCATCATGCCCGTCATTACTCCAGAACTCGTCGCTCGCGGCTTGGAGGTCGGCCATATGTTCGCAAAGAGGGGAGGTCGACCACCGCGCGATAGAAGCTTTCCTAGTTCGTAAGTCGAGCTTCCACCTACACGACTACATTGTCTTCCTTTCGAAACTAACGTTCAATCTTCCAGTCTTAACGTGCTTCGGTGGCATTGGAGGGTGGATGTACTACATGATCACGCATTAGATGGCATGTGCCGAAATGAAAGAAAGCCCGAAACCCGAAAAGAAGAGGCAGTTCGGTGTTGTGTTGGTCGATAGCGTAGGCTGACGCCGACGAGGGTCTAATCAATCATCATTCTCATCCTCGACGTACAGCAATGTGGAAGGAAGAAGGATGCCGGTAGAAGAACGTGCATTGCACTCTCAGTGCCTTTTAATATACTTGAACGAAGGAGCAGGTAAGAGTTTACAACAACCCACCACCCACCACCTGTTCCCACTGCTCAAACCTATGAACATGGAGGCTAACCTGCTATGTGCGCCCCTTCAGGCTCTGTTTTTTTATTCTCGAGAACCCTCTCTCTTTTCAGCAACAACACCGTCTTCTTCCCCTACTTGACTTCTTCACCCCTCTATTTACTCTTATTGCCCTATGCATTCGCAGCAGAGATTTAGAGGCATACTGCGCTGTGGCTCATCATCATACCCATAAGCATGGCGGGAACGGCGTTCTGGGGGTTGATTCTTTAAAATACACCAGCGGATGATTTTACACAAGACATACAGGCAGACAGCGCACATGGGGCGTCTGGCCTACATTTTGCGAGGGTTCAGCAGACCCGACGACGATATCCCTATCTCGTATCATAGGTACCCGCACATCAATGGGATTCCTTCAAACCGTGGCTGTAGTCGCGAGACCGAACGGGACGTAGTTCATCTACGCCTAGTCATCGGTTAGCCTTCCCATGATGTTGCCGCTCTGACCAGAGGCAGGCAATGACGCCTTGGGGGAGGGAAGATATGACAAGCCTAGATCTATTGAAATGAAGAATACAATCTTGTCAACATGCATTGCCTTGTGTACCGTGTAGTGTACATCCCATCTAGCTGCAACTTGTGAACTCCAATGTATAACCAGCATCGTTTCCCCCTTCAAGGCCATGTTATATGAGTGAGGTCCATTCAGGTAATGAGTTATAGGTTATACAGACCAGTTCACCAGCGTCGTGAACATCTGCGTCGACAGGCTGTAGAGCCAACACATCCACTAGGGGTCACCGAAACTACTATTGCCCCTGCCATTCCACTCTCAAAGCTCATCAACACAACACTACTCACTCACAATCGACAGGAAGCAGTTACGGATTATTGATTGATCAAAACCGGCAACGCCATACCTCTCATCGCGGCCTATACGTACACTAGCAACACTCCAGCGCCCCGCGCCCACGAACTGCCAATAATCGTGGCGAGGCGTACGGTCGTGTGCGCCAAACCCCGTCACCAGCTAACCCGAGTCCCCTTTCCGTCGTTGACGCCGACTCCTTATTCCTTCAGCGACGACGCCACCCCTTTCCCGTTTTAACGCAAGCATACCCTCCGGCTACCCGCATTATCTCGACTAAGCACAGCGCACCTGGCCCGCATGGTTCGCCCAAATTAAGTTATGTGATCCTTTTTCCCCGTTGAAACTCTACTATGGATATACATAGCTACCCCCCTTCGCTTGCTCACGCGCGCAGGCAATTCCTTGGGGGACTTGCCGTCAAAGGGAAACAACTGCAGCGGCTTTGTAAAAGTTGTTCCCATTTGATTGCCAACCCCGGTCATAGCGGACTCTAGATCAACCAGAACATCGAATATCTTTGCATAGTAGAGGTTCACAACGTTGAAGACTTCAGTTTGTATTGTTATCGCCCAACTCTGCAATTTATCTGTGTCAAGAGTTCTCTACTGTCAGAACCGTAGTTGGTAATCAGGGGATACCGGGTAATGTACCTAGCATGTTGCTCTTTCAGTATGCAAATATAGTTACACGGAATCCAAATGGTGGTATACGTGCATTGGCATTTCCATAGTTGTTCACCAAGTCGTTTTCATCCTCAAGCATCGTGCGCGATGTGCCAACGTCAATGCTCAGGAGTGAGGAGAGCAGGGGGAAAACTCTCGGGCGAGAGAAGGACAGGACTTGCTAGGCCCAGAGAGCCTACATGCTGTCACCTCCATTGAATCCTAACAGGGTCCTCAAGGGATAGCTGCCGGTCTCCCGCGAGTGCAGGTTGCGCGTGGGAAGTTCACGGTTGCTCGAAACGAGGTTAAGAGACGGGCAAGGTTGGGCGCTAGTCGAGGGGATATCAAAACGATGTGACGAGAGCTGACAACTGTCAAGTGGAGTTTGACTTAGGGGAGGAAAAACATCGGGGTGGTTGCGGTGCGGGCATCAACTATAAAAGCACAAGGTGCAGGCTTACGATTCACAATCACCGATGCCTCGTTGTTCCTGCGATCCAGGGGAGATGGGGCCGGGTGGCACGGGACGAGAAAAGTGGTCGACTGACTATTTTGGCCGGCGTGGATCGCTGCTCTCTGTTTTGTTCACCACTCACTTGCACAGCACGCCCAGTTAAAGGGCGCCTCCCCTCCCTCATCTCATAATCTGCAGTGACTGATTGCCCTGCTGGTTGGTTGGTCGGACATATCTGCCAGATTTTTGCGGGATGTACGAGAGAATACTGGAACATTGGCCTAGGGGAAGGAAACCTTGGGCAATCTGGACACTGTCCACTGGTCCGGGTTCAGGGGAGGATAAAAGCCGATACCCGGCGCGCGTAATTGCCCATGCAGCCTTTATGGGCAATTTGGCAATTACCATCCCACGGGGGTTTTCTCTTTCCACTGCCACTACCACATTCGTTACCCTAGGCCTGCATTTGTTGTATTATTGCTATTCGCCGTAGTTCCCATGATCAATCATTTCCGCCATTAGGGCTTCCGCCGAGGAGATTTGAAGGCGTAGAGTAGACACATGCCCATCAAATGAGTCGACTGATTGTTTGTTGTTGATTTTTCCTTCTTGCCTGGTGGTCCGGGTGACCGCTACCTGAGGTCCGTTAATGCTTCGGGATGGCTGGTTTCATTCCAGGCCAGTAAGCATTCACACTTAGGCCAGTTATGACGTCGACGGCCGGATCTCAGACCTTTGAGACACAAGCTTTGGGAATTTTGCCAGTGCAGTACACTGTTATTATGCATGTAGACGGAACATCTACCGACCGTAGGCCCCGACCTATGTACGAGTATGCCCAAGTGCATACCTAAAGTGTGAAACGGTGCCCTCGAACCTCCACTCCTTCTAGCGGTAGGCCGTCGGGGCAAGGCCCGATAGATTAAATGTCTGTACTTTGCATTACGTCTTGCAGAAATATACATACTTGCCTGTGCCCTCCTCCTCATTTCTCATCCAACCCCATGCAAAACTTCTAGTCTACTGGCTGCGTCCTCTCACCGCTGATTCTGAATGTACGAACAATATTATGGTATCCCGGTGCTTTTGGTGGAATGAGCGAGAGGGGCTTTGAAGGACATGGCTCCGTGTAGAAACATCCAGACCTTAGCAAAATATCTCAAGTGCTCTGCCTATGTACTGTCGCTGGGTACATCCCAAGCATGTGCCTGTTCTGTTGGTGGGGGTTCCAAGTTTTAGTGGGACAGATGGGCTAGGTTAATCAATTGATGCTCTTGGTTCCTTCTTCCTGCTTCTACCTTGGGTATGTACATACATCCATACATATCAGTGCCAAGAAGTCCCATTTGATCGTTGTGGTCTTCTTCATCCCGGATTTGATAGTCAGTCAGACCCCAAAAGAAACCCGACATTTCAAACTTGGATGTATGCGACAGATAAATAAATGCCTTATACTTTCGGCTAGCATGTCCAGAATGAAGCCTCCTTTCTCCTGGGGCCGGCTGGGAATCATGTCCATGTCCAATACCAAAAGTAGGAAATGAAATGGTGTGTGCGCCCCGCCATGGATGCTAATGCTTAAACGCAGCATGGCTACAGTCCAGTGCAGCGAAGAGAAACGAACGGCCCCATCTGTCTGTGTTCCATACAGTAGCTAGCCTGCTGGAGAAGTCGGGCCCAAACGAAATATTCCCTATTCCCTGCGATGCCTGCTCAGCACCCTTTGGTCCCGGATCGGCGGCCCCCCCAGTCAGGTTTAGCTCCTCGACAGTCTTGACTCTTTTGACTTCATGTCACCTGCCTTGCCTGTCTTTCCTTGATCCTGTCTGCCACCTCGCACATCCATATCCGTACGCCGTAGCCTGGCCACGACACTGACATTCCCATTCCCATCGAATATTCGGGATCCCTTCATCAGATCGGGCCCGACCGACGCTGGCTCCGGATTACCTGGCCCTCGCTTCCCCATTTCCCAGCTCAACCCTACCGTCCACCCAAAGCCGGGGTCCGTCACCACACCACGCAGGCGACCGAGGCGGCCGACAGATAGGATTGGCCTGCGCAGGAGCGACAGCAAGCCACGCATGCAACTACCCGAGCCTCCTAACTACCGTCCAAGCAGCGTCTTCAGGCTCGCAACACCAGCTTGGGACTTGCGAATCTGTCACACTACAACCCTCCACGCCGGCTCGTCCGTTGATGCACGATAACCCATTTCGCTTCGACCACAGTCGACCCCACCAATCTACATCTCTTGTCGCGAACTGCTAGCCTGGACAGGAAAGATTCTCGTCGGACTAGACCAATGCTTTGTGACTCTTGACTTCGTCTTTGAAGTGCTGCAGCTCCGTTGCTTGGTTCAACCAGGCTTTTTGCTTTCCAGTGTTCAGATCGTCCAACCGGAAATCTTACATGCCGACGTTATTATCATAGTCGCCCCATACAAGACTTGAGAAACAAGTAGCTAACGAGGCAAAACCATTGACGATCGCATCGAACTCGACCACGAATTTATCTTTCCAGGGTTTCGACGACATACCGCGAATAATCGCCGAATTCTATCCCAGCAAACCTCTCTACTAACCCACCACCATTCACGGAGGCCTGGACGAGCGCTCCGCCAACTACTCGACGCCCTATATACCCAACAGATGTTGCCAAAATGGATAGCTTCTTTGGCACCCAGCTCTCCCAGGAGGAGCTGCAACGCCGTCATGCGCAACAACGCAACCAAAGGCGGGCTACCAACTCCAGGATAAGCCCCAGTTTGCGGCACCACATGAACATGCCCAACATGTCGCGGGATACCATGTCAATCCACCAGGATACGGCCATGAGCGGCTCGGACTCGCTTGATGATATCATCCAGAGCAACAACCAGGAGCTTCAACGGCGACGCAGCCTTCCCCAGTCGCCATACGATAGGAACAATTTCCCCCTACCACCGGACCCGCGCAGAGTGTCGATGATGGACTTCGCAAACCACGACTACCGAGACTATCAGCTCGGCGGCCTTCCGACAACTTCTGCGGACGGAATGGGCGGTGGCTTTCCAAATATGAATCACAACATGACGATGCCGGGGACAACAGGCAGCTTTTCCCCGCCAAACTTGATGGTGGACGACTTCTCGGCTATCTCACCGGAGATGATGACCAACATGATTGCCTTTTCGAACATGAACATGGGCCACATGGGCCACCTGGGTGGCGACCCTAATTCTATGAACATGTTCCCAGCCTCGGGGATGCCTACTGGATTCTCCCAGTCCTCAATGGGAGCACTAACGCCTAGCTTCAGTATGGATATGACGAGCCCGAATGGTCAAATGGACACTCCTCAGAGTGCGGTCGGGAATAACATGGTAGTGAACAACGGCGACACGAACATGATGGACACCAGCCAGCAGCAGTTTGTGGCTTCGACTCAGGCACCACAGCCCCCACCGAACCTTACTCTCGATACTGCAATGTCGAATTACCAACCGAATGTATCACCCCAGCCGCCGACTCAAATGCACTCGCAACCCCCTGGACAGATCCAGCCAAATGAGAGTGCCCATCCATCCCCTAGCGAGCAATCTATACAGGACTTTCCCCAGGAGGAGACGCAGCCTAGCATGCCACCGGTGCCCCTGATTGCACCGAAGGAACAGAAGGCGATATATTCCAAAAGTGGATTTGATATGCTCAAAGCGCTGTGGTTGGTGGCAACACGAAAGAACCCGCAAGTGAATCTCGGTGCTGTCGACATGTCTTGCGCTTTTGTCGTATGCGACGTGACAATGAACGACTGCCCCATCGTCTACGTTTCAGACAACTTTCAGAATCTGACGGGCTACAGCCGACACGACATCATTGGTCAAAACTGCCGCTTCTTGCAGTCTCCAGAGGGCAAGGTTGAGGCCGGCACAAAGCGAGAATTCGTCGACAACAGGGCTGTATTCAACCTCAAACAGAAGATTGCGGAGGGAAAGGAGGTGCAGCAAAGCCTCATCAACTACCGCAAAGGCGGAAAACCTTTCCTGAACTTGTTAACAATGATACCGATCCCATGGGATACCTCGGAAATAAGATATATTATCGGCTTTCAGATCGACTTGGTTGAATGCCCCGATGCCATTGCGTCATCGCAAGGCCAAGGCGCCATGAAGGTCAACTACAAACACAACGACATTGGCCAATACATCTGGACACCCCCTGCTTCAAGTCAATGGGAGCCTGAGGCTGGCCAAACACTGGGTGTGGATGACGTGTCTACTCTGCTTCAACAATTTAACCCGAAGGGGGTGGTCTCGGACTGGCATCGGCAGTCATGGGATAAAATGCTACTGGAAAATGCCGATGATGTGGTACACGTACTATCTCTGAAGGGGCTTTTCCTCTACGTGTCCCCCGTCTTGTAAGCGTGTTCTGGAGTACGATGGGCCAGAACTTGTGGGCAGTTCCATCTCCACAATCTGCCACCCGTCCGACATCGTCCCCGTGACCCGTGAGCTCAAAGACACTGCTACAGGCTCCACGGTGAACATTGTCTTCCGCATCCGGAGAAAGGAAAGCGGTTATACCTGGTTCGAGAGCCACGGCGCACTCTTCGTTGAGGCAGGCAAGGGTCGGAAATGCATCATCCTAGTTGGCCGCAAGAGACCGGTATTCGCTCTGCAGCGCCGGGATCTGGAGGCCAATGGCGGGATCGGCGATAGCGAGTTATGGACGAAGATCTCGACCTCGGGCATGTTTTTGTTTGTGTCGTCAAATGTGCGCTCGCTGTTAGATCTCCAACCGGAAAACCTCATAGGGACCAGCATCCAAGAACTCATGCGTAAGGAGTCCCGGCCCGAGTTTGGCCGAGCATTGGAAAAGGCCAGAAGGGGCAGGATTGCTACTTGCAAGCATGAAGTTCAGAATCGTCGTGGGCAGGTGCTCCAAGCGCTGACGACCATGTATCCTGGAGATGCCTCCGAAGGGCAGAAACCTACATTTCTGCTGGCCCAAACGAAGCTTCTCAAGGCTTCATCAAGGTCGATTGCTCCGGCTGCGTCGCAAATTAATAAGGCGAACAACATCCCGCCTACCGACCCGCGGTATATCTCTACATTGACCTCGGCACACAGTCCCAAGGCTAGTAGCACCAGCGGCATCAAGGAGATGGATGAGCAGGGGCTTGTATCCGCTGCTGGTGGTGGCATTCCACTGGGCTCTCAGGATAAGGCACTTGCGTCCGACGACAACATATTTGACGAATTGAAAACAACAAGATGCACCAGTTGGCAATACGAACTGCGTCAGATGGAAAAGGTCAACAGGATCCTAGCGGAGGAGTTGCACGGATTGTTGTCCAATAAGAAGAAGCGCAAGCGTAGAAAGGGCGTAGGAAACGTGATAAGAGACTGCGCGAACTGTCATACCCGCAATACCCCGGAATGGCGGAGAGGTCCCAGTGGCCAAAGAGATCTCTGCAATAGCTGTGGTCTTAGGTGGGCTAAGCAGGTACGTTCACCACTACGAGGCTCATCACTACGAAGCGGAGGAGAGACTAGTGGTGAACCAAGGCGCGCTAACTCGGTGAGTACAGACGGGCAGAGTCTCGCCCCGGAACTCGTCCAGGGGCGGCAACAATGATGGCGCGAGTAAGAAGTCCACATCGCCGGTGCATTCCTCACCACTTCAGCGAGAAGTATCGACGGGTGAAATAAGCGAACAACCGTCTGAAACGGATTCAATGACAACCGCCCAACGATCCCTCAGTTCTAGCGCCGGGACAACACCCACGGGGTCCAAAGGCCCGTCCAAACCGCCGTTGAGCCAACCTCTCCTGGAGGGAGGGGCGGAAAGCGGCCCGATGGCTTCGATTCGAGAGGAACGAGAAGCGAGCAGTGGCTGAGGCGGTATTGTCCTGACTTCCACCTTTTCTCTTCCTTATTTCCCTTGCATTATGAATTTATATTTGATCACCAAAAGATACCTACGACCAAATTTCTTATCTACACCTGCCGAAGGCGGTCGGGACGGGCCGGACTTTGACGATATATTTCTGCGTTCTACTAGACAAACGTGGGTCGGATCTATCTATCTATGGGAGATACCTCTGCCCCCAACGGGTAGACCTACGGGGACATTTGGAGCATGCATGTTACGCGGAGTCTTCGGTCTGTTTTTGTTTGCTGCTTGAGGGGGAGAAGGGAAGCATGGTGGTTTCCTGGCGGGTGAGTGGTTACGATGTTAAATCGGGATTCTACTACTTTTAGACCCTTGTGCTCGACGACTCAGACATATAAGTGGCCGAGTCGAGCTTACCATTGGGGGCGTTCAGTTGGCAAAAGACCCAGAGCTTGGCTACTTAGGTCTTGGCAGCCTCGAGCTTACGAGAGTTCGAAATGGAGGAAGTTAAGGCATGGATGTGCCCCCGTTCTTGATGTTATGAGGTTTCCAAAAGCACATCCAAGGAACCTTTGGGAACGCGCAGGGAGTTTTGGGGATACCGGGACGAAGTATACGTACACATTAAGATACCACTCACAATTCAAGTTTTCAATCAAGGAAAAAATAAAATGAAGGCCACATTTTCTGATATAATGGCCGATGCATTGCGTAACCGCAGATCCGGTTCATCCTGGACGTGGGGGGCTGGCCTAGAATCTCGCATGAAATCATACTTTATTCCGACGAGGTCGTCTGTACTCGATGGATGATGGGACGATTACTGTGTACAGGTAACGGGCTTGACTGGGAGCATCAATACTGTGACGGTGGGAAAATGGGGACTTGGAGGATGAGTTGTCAAGTCACTACTGGCTGACTGGCGTGTTGTCATTGTCTTTACAGCGCAATGCACAACGAGCTAGGGGGGCCCAGGGGGTACGTTATAGTGGGGGGTTCAGTTTGACACGTACCTGGCCACTCAGCCTCAACTGATCGGCGTCGCCTCCAAAGTCGGGGTACCTTTCTTGGCAGGGAACTGCCAAGGAAACTGGACAACTCAGCTTGGATAGGACGACTTGTTTCCGATAACTTTGCCTCTCGAGGATTCATCTCTCTTCTTCTATTCAACCATCTTGACTAAAATCTCCATTCGCATCTACTTATCTTGGCTATAGCAGTTAGCCCCGAGCCGGAAACAAAAACAAGCCACCTAGTGAAACAAACGCACACAAGTGACGACAATGGCCCCGCACGAGGGGTTGGTTCACCAGAAGAAGTACGACTGGCGCGACAGCAACGTCGAGCTGGTCGGCTCGGACCTGGACCACAAGGTGAAATACGCCAGCGCGGCGACGGAGCCGGCCTGGAACGAGGGCCAGGTCGGCGCGGAGGCCGGGCTGCGCGTCTGGCGCATCGAGGACTTCCAGGTCGTCAAGTGGCCGCGCAGCCGGTACGGGCAGTTCCACGAGGGGGGACAGCTACATCGTGCTGCACTCGTACAAGGTCGGGGAGAGCACGGAGAAGGAGGGAGGGGGCGGAGAGGGCGGGGAGGGCGAGGGGGGAGGAGAAGAAGGTGGTCAAGCTGGGGCACGATGTGTTCTTTTGGCTGGGGAACCATACGTCCCAGGACGAGGCCGGGACGGCGGCGTATAAGACGGTCGAGCTCGATGAGTTCCTCCATGGCACGGCGACGCAGCATCGCGAGTTGCAGGCGGAGCCCTCGGAGGAGTTTTTGGCGCTGTTTCCGCGGGTTACTATTCGTGAGTTTGCTTTCTTATTGCTTCTTGGTTTCTATCGTCTCGCCTTCTCGCGGCCCGGGTTTTCTTCTGGGGTTGAGCTCTACATTCATGACTTCATGGAGAAGAGAGAAAGACAGAGAGAACCTCGGTGCCAGAAAGGCCTGCGATTTATGCATGCATCTTATCGTACTACTATCTGCGATCATGAAATTATTTACTAACTCGCCACAGTCTCCGGCGGCGTCGCCTCCGGCTTCAACCACGTGGACCCCGACGCCGAGGCGCCCGAGGTCCCGCCGACGCTGCTGCGCGTCTTCAAGCACCCGTACGCGCAGCGGTCCGACTCGGTCATGGTGTACGAAGTCCCCCCAACTGGCGCAGCCTGGACGAGGACGACGTGTTCGTGCTCGAGGCGCAGGGCAAGATCTGGGTGTGGCAGGGGGCGCGGTGCAGCCCGATGGAGAAGGCCAAGGCCGCCCAGGTCGTGCACGACATGATCACGGCCAAGCACATGGACGTCGAGGTGGTGTCGCAGACCGAGTCGCGCCACCGCGCCATCGTCAGCATGCTGGGCGGCGACGCCGAGGAGGGCGGGCCCAACGACGATCCGAATATTACTTTCCACGCGCCGCGGCCCATTTTCTCGGCGCGCCAGCAGAAGGAGCAGAAGAACCAGGAGAGGCAGCGACGGCCCCGCCGCCTGTATCGCCTCTCGGACGCGTCGGGCCAGCTGCAGCTGTCGCTCGAGAAGGACCAGGGCCCCATGGCCAAGTCGGACCTCGACAGCAACGACGTGTTCCTGCTCGACGACGGGGCGCACGTCTGGGTCTGGCAGGGGCAGGGCGCCAGCAAGGCCGAGAAGGCCATGTGGATCCGGGTCGCGCAGAAGTACCTGCACGCCTTCCTCCGCCGGACCAACGGCGACGGCGGCGGCGGCGGCGAGGAGGGACAGGAGCAGCAGAGCGAAGAGAACGAGGAAGATGCGCAGGCTTGCGCGACGTCGGTTGCTAAGGTGGTTGAGGGGTACGAGAGTCCGGCTTTTATGCGGGCTTTGGAGGCTGGGGCTTAGAGGTCTCGTCGGTCATTCGTCGGTAACATGGCAGATTCATTCACATGAACTATCTACATATGCATCTCAATGGTTGATTTCATAGGCAGCTTGCCAGAATCAAAAACAACAATATTGAGGGTTATTCCATATAAGAGTCTAGACATGTACTATGTCACGTAGATTGTGTAAGGAGGCCACGCCGCACTCGGCTTCATCTCGCTGCTTGGATGCCGATATTGCATGCAGACCATTCCCAAGGTCCCAGTGTAAGACATGCACTTGTGATGCCTGTAAGTCGGTAGGTCGGCACGCAAATGTCCATATCTCGGCAGTCCAGTGTTTACGCTCGGTTACCCGTTCCCGCCCAGCCAGTCCCCTTCGATTTGTTGGTTTGGTTCTGTAGGTATGCAAGTGCGCATTGATGTGGCCCTCTGTGCGAGACCGACTACCGTCCCGTACTACGCAACCTTTTGAGCTGGCTGCTGCGGTCGCGCCGTGAGAGGCAGACTAGGCCGACTGGATGAAGTAAAGTGTCGTCTGATGGCGCACCGTTACATTGCACATCAATTGAAATCGCAGATTGAGTGTGTGCCGAATGACAGATATATCGAGTTGGTTCCAATCGTGAAGACCATCCGTGGCTGTTTTGGGGGGTGTTCGGCGTTCCACTCATTACGGGGGAGAGGTGTTTGGGACTTTGGGGTGGGTTCCATCCGCTACGTCGGGCGTTTCATCGACAGGCACATCCGCCCCGATCCCGCCCACGCAGCAGCAAGATGAAGGCGTTCGCTCCACTGCCATCGACAGGATATACCCTTACCATTACCAGTGGGCAGGCTCTCCCTCCTCCGGATGCGACGAAACAGCAAGATACGGGGTGGCTGTGAAGACAAGCAGGCAAGGAAATATGGTTAAGGGGTGGGTAGGTGCCGCAGTGGGTGTAAGGGTCCTGCCTGCTTGCAGCCCATCTTCCCCTCCTGCCGGCTTCTGGGTCCCTCGGGTTCAACAAAACTTGAGCGACGCCCAGCATCGTCGGCCCTTAGCCTTTTCTACTTGGTCATTGTTTTGTTTGGTGTATTCGTCTCTTCCCTGGTGGTTACTTCTTTCTTGGCAACGCCTTTACGTTCCTTATTCTTCAACTGTGTAGTGATTCACTACTAGTCATTCGTTCGAGACGGAAAGACTCTTCTTCTATTCTTGTTTGGCCAAGGCAGATCGTCGTCCTCGTCGCTTGTCGGTCTACCCTTTCGATTCTACTTCTCAATACCCTTTTACAAACAAACGATTCGTGGTGTGCGGATTTTCTCCGAGTAACACCCCAAAACACAACACCATGGTGTCATCTCTCATGAAGGGCGCAGGCATCGCCGCCCTCGCCTTCGCATCGGGTGCAGCCGCCGTGGAACCGATTGTCGCCAAGGTAAGTTGATCTACACGAACTTGGGATGGCGGGGATGGGGGATCTTCGAGAATCCATAAAAAAAGCAAAATAAGACAATGCTAACGTCTCGCCAATACTCTTGTAGGGCAAATATTTCTTCTACAACAACGGCACGCAGTTCTACATCCGCGGCGTGGCCTACCAGCAGGGCGTCGGCGTCGGCGGCTCCGTGGCCGACGGCCAGACCACCTTCACAGACCCGCTGGCCGACCCCAAGTCGTGCGCCCGTGACGTGCCGATGCTGCAGCAGCTCGGCACCAACACCATCCGCGTCTACGCCGTGGACCCGACCAAGGACCACAAGGAGTGCATGACGCAGCTGGCCGACGCCGGCATCTACGTCATCGCCGACCTGAGCGAGCCGGGCATGTCCATCGAGCGCGACAACCCCCAGTGGAACACGGCCCTCATGGCGCGCTACACCAGCGTCATCGACGCCCTGGCCCCCTTCAACAACACCCTCGGCTTCTTCGCCGGCAACGAGGTCACCAACAACAACACCAACACGGCGGCGTCCGCCTTCGTCAAGGCCGCCGTCCGCGACAGCAAGGCCTACATCGCCGGGAAGAAGGACATCGGCCGCTGGCTGGGCGTCGGCTACGCGACCAACGACGACAGCAAGACGCGCGACGAGCTGGCGTCCTACTTCAACTGCGGCGCCGACCCCAAGGCCGCCGTCGACTTCTGGGGCTACAACATCTACGAGTGGTGCGGCCAGTCGACCTTCCGCGAGAGCGGCTACGAGGAGCGCACCCAGGCCTTCCGCGACTACAGCGTGCCCGCCTTCTTCTCCGAGTACGGCTGCAACAACCCGGGCGGCGGCGAGGCCCGGCCCTGGCAGGAGACGTCGGTGCTCTACTCGAACCTCATGAACAAGGTCTGGAGCGGCGGCATCGTCTACGAGTACTTCCAGGAGCAGAACGACTTCGGCCTCGTCAACATCGACAAGGCCGGCAAGGCCACCCCCGCAAGGACTTTGCGGCCCTCGCCAAGCAGATCAAGGACTTTGGCTACGTCGCCGCCAACAAGACGATGCAGATGGCCGCCTACAAGCCCGCCGAGAAGGCGCGCCAGTGCCCGCCCGTGGCCAAGGACAGCTGGGAGGCCGCCGAGGCGCTCCCGCCGACGCCCGACAAGAACGCGTGCGACTGCATGGTGAGCAGCCTGAGCTGCGTGGCGGCGGACGGCATGCAGGCCAAGGACATGGGCAGCCTGTTCGGGACCGTGTGCGGCCTGGACCCGAAAGCCTGCGCGGGCATCACGGCCGACGCCAAGACGGGCACGTACGGCGCCTTCGCCATGTGCGACTCGAAGCAGCAGCTCGCCCACGTCCTCGACGCGTACTACAAGGGCACCGGCAAGTCCAAGGCGGCGGCGTGCGATTTCAAGGGCCAGGCGAAGCTCCTCAATGGCGGGGCGCCGCCCACAGTCGCGTCGTCGTGCCAGCCTGCGCTCGCGTCGGCTAGTGCGTCGCCGGTTACCAAGGCGGGGGCTGCTGTTGATCCGGCTACGGTTGGAGGTAGCGATAGTGGTAGTGGGAGCGGTAGCGGTAGTGGTTCGTCGTCCGGAGGTAGCGGCAGCGGTTCTTCTTCCGGTGGTGGATCTTCTTCCTCGGGCGGCTCCTCGGGTTCTGGTTCTTCGGGCTCGGGTTCCTCCTCGGGTTCGGGCTCGGGCTCCTCTTCGGGCGGTTCGAGCTCCGGCTCGGGAACCGTTGCGGCTGGTGCCAAGTCTGGCAGCAGCTCGACTCCCGAGCCGTCGACGGCTCTGGGTTCGCGGACCTCGTCGTCTGCTTGGGGCTATTTGGCCGCCATTGGTGCTTTCGCGGCCGGCGTAATGTTCCTGTAAGGAGAGAGAGAGAGAGATAGAGACGGGGAAACGGATGCATGTGGGTTTTCATATACTACCAAGGAGAAGGAGTGGACTTCGCTTTACCCAAGACGGGGTACGAGGCGAGCGTTCGCTCATGTTCGTTTATTTAGGAGTTTGCTTGTTAGAGTGCTTGACGCACTGAGTTGAAATGAATCCATGAAAATAAAGCCAAGTCTTTACTGACGTCTCGTTATCTGCTCAGTGATATATGCCCCAAAGTAAGCAAGTGTCTTCTACCTTGGACCAATGATACGCACAATGATGTAAGGATGTCAGCATTCCTGGCTATCACAGCATTGGTTAGATTGGCTAGCTGGAATGCGCTATCCAACGACAGGTCCCAGAGAAACGGTGCCGAGACCGCCATATGCTCGCTAGTGAAGAAGCCGTCTCGTTCAGCTCTTGGGGAATGAGAAAACATGCTGATTAGCCAGTGGGGGGATCTCGCAAAGAACAACCCGAGGAATACGCAAAGGCTGAAATGTCTTAGTTCCTCTCGAACCAATCAACGATAACGTCCTGTCTTTAGCGTATGGCTTCAATAGCAGACAAGCTCTCGGCCGGTCGGGCCAGCTGACGGATCTGCATCCTACTAGGCGAACAGGACGCCATCGAACACCTGGGGAATCTGGTGGGGGCAGTGAGGATTCCAAGCCAATTTTTTCTTGTTTTCGTGACACCATGATCAACACTCCTGCTGTGTGTCGGGGCATAAGGCTTCTTTAAGCCAAGCAAGGTCCCCCAGCAACCCCGTGGTGATTGGCGAATTTGGCTCGCTTTCGTCGTATTCACTAGGATCGTTAGGGCGGGCTCATTCGAAATAAGGCTGAACCGGCCGTTCGCCGACTCATTTCACTCACCCAAGCCTGAATCGAATGTCTTGGGCTTGCGCGACGTTGCTGATGGTAATTCTTACTGCGATTGGGCTTTGCGATTCGCAATATATAAATGCAGGTCATGTCGTCGCAGTCGAGAAGGGGATATTTACCTGTCTCCTTGAATATGCAGAGTTGTTGAGAACATTTGTCGAGGCCATCACCATTCACTCAACCGAGCGACTTCAAAACGAATACTGCACGACGACGACTGCCCATATACCCTGTTCCTGATAGCCCGTGACTACTTACCCAATCATGGAAGACGGCCGGTACGTTGACGGGTCCGTGTGGTTCTATGCGCCGAACAAGGGCGCTCCCATTTTCTTCGCCATCGCCTTCTTCGCCTCGGGCTGCTGCCATCTATGGCAAACCATGTGAGCATACGATTACAACAACCCTAAGCCCATGATAGAGAGCGCGCGCGCAGCTGACACGCGGGTATAGACGGTATAAGTGCTGGCGCCTGACGGGCCTGTACGTCTTCTGCAGCTTCCTCTTCGTCGCCGGCTTCATCGTCCGCGAGCTCGGGGCGTTCGACTACACGGACCTGATCAAGTACATCGTCAGTATCTGTTTGGTATATGCTGCGCCGTATGTTTGGCATCTCGTAGCCCCTGACTTACACACACACATAATGTTTACGGATGGTGCTAACTAACCTACCTGACAACTCCAGTCCCCTGTATGAGCTGGGCAACTACTACGTCCTGGGCCGGATCCTCTACTTCGTCCCCTACTACTCACCCATCCACCCCGGCCGCGTCGTCACGACCTTTGCCGCCATCTCCATGGTCGTCGAGGCGCTCAACGGCAACGGCGCGGCCTACACGGCGAACCAGTCCCTGTCGAAATCGCAGCGGGACACGGGCAAAGCGCTCCTCAAAGCCGCGCTGCTGATCCAGGTCGTCGTCGTGCTCCTCTTCGTCACCCTGGCCGCCTACTTCCACCTCAAGTGCCGCCGCCGCGGCATCCGCTCCACCAAGGTCGACAGCCCCCTCACGACGTTGTATATCAGCAGCGCCATCATCACGGCCCGGACCGTTTACCGCGTTGTTGAGTACTTCGACCTAGCCAGCGTGGACTTCTGGGCGCCCGACTTCGATCCCGCAAGTATGAGTCCTATCGCGCGGTACGAGTGGTTCTTCTACGTGTTTGAGGCGAGCTTGATGCTGGCCAACAGCGTGCTGTTGAATGTGCGCCACCCGCGCCGTTGGTTACCGCAGAGCACCAAGGTTTACTTGGCTCGCGAGGACGGCGTCTCCGAGATCGTGGGGCCGGGGTATAAGCAGGATCGCAACTTCTTCGCTACGCTCGTTGATCCTTTTGATGTTTATGGTATGGTCAGGGGGAGAGATAAGGAGACGCGGTTCTGGGATGAAGAAGGCACGGCTGCTGAACGGGGACAGGGGAAATCCGCGTCCTCGAATGGCGGAGGAGTCGGACATTAGTAGTGAAGATCCAGGAAAGACCCTCGGCCCCTCAACTGCGGTAACACAGGGTCCATAGATACCAACAGGGACGTCGGGACCATACCGTATCTTCGGTATCTTGATAAGTGTCGTAATCACAAACATCAAGTTTCGACCGGGTTAGCTCCATCTTCTCTGCACGGTTGTGACGTATGGCAATCCTGGTTAACACATTGGAGGGATAGTAAGATCTCCGTTTCGGTAATACGATATATCGCACGGACTTGACGACAATCCATAAGCAAGCTGGCTGTGACTCTAATTATAAGTCAGGGCCGGGCGTGGGAAGTGGCGTCTGGGGTGCGGTATGAACGGTGAGGAGAAATGGGATTTCGAATGTCCCGAGGAAGTTCGCAAAAGGGTCAGTACGTTATTGGGCTGGGCAACGTTGAGATCCATATTCCTTCGTGTAGGAATGCGTAAACCGACCACTCGGGATATTAGACGTCAGTCTCGGGATTGTCAGGGGAACGAATCTCCGGCGATCGACATGGCCACAAGATATCGTCATAAGCTCCAACATAAATGAATATCATCGTACTCGTAGTGGGAAGACACAGATTGAGGCTCAACTTCCGTATCGAAAGAACCTGCAAGTGTCGTGCTGCGGCGCCGTTGTTTGGTGACTCCAGAGCAAGGTACGCCGAGGTCCAATATTGGTGGCGTTGATCTTCCGAATCTCCTCCTCGAGATGCGCACGCGGCTTGAAATCAAGTCCGGGCGAAATTGAAGTGGAGGAAGACGACTGCTTAGCCTTTAGAAGAATTTGATTCCAAGGTCAATATTGAGCTAGATGAAAGGATGAGGGGGTGAATGACTTATCCCTTGGGCTCGCCAGACTAGGTTGAGCGAAAGAGGAGTTGGACTAGTTGCTGGTCCTATCCTCGGGACCGAAGGAACTCACTCTAATTACAGTGGGTCGGTTGCTCTTTCCTTTCATATCCAGCTCCCACGGAAAATCGGTCAACATCAGTTAAAGGCAAAGAAAAAAAAAGACTGATTAACGAATGGAGGAAGAAGAAAAAAGAAACATGAAGAATTTGGTAATCTCTATTTTAAATTGCGTATAAGCCTCGGCCGGGTGCCCTAAATCGGTGCCTGCTGATATCTATACAGAGGAAGCGATGTAGTAAACATCGCAAACATTCGGTTCTCGGGCTTGGTGATGGGGTTCTTGTGGCTTGTGCCCGCCGCTATATAAGCTAGTCTCAACGGACAGGGGGTCTTTGGGGCCTTCCGGAGAGAAGCTGCTATTTTTGGGCACGTCAAATCAGTCGGCACTCCACTTTGGAGCTGTAGAAGTACCAGACCTCTGGGATAAAGGTCCTTCTGGAAGCCCCAAAATCATTCCAATCTACCCACAAGCCCAAGCAAGCCGGAGAGATCACGATCATTCGACGAGTGTTGCTCTTCCACTCTCGTCGAACGACCCATTCTCGGCCGGTAGCCTACGTTCGTTTGCTTTCATGTGACCGAGTCCGGACTGACTATGCATACGAGCCTAAGAACATGATGGAGACAACGGTCGGATGGGAAGTAAGGCATGCGGGTTTGGGGTTGGTTAAGAATAGATGCATTCCTTACGCGAGATAAGAAACCGCTCGTCATTAGAATCATCTGATGGATGCTTCAATCAAGTTGACAGACATCGCAATAAGAAGAGAATATGATAGTACGTTCTGTGACATGGACCCGACGTTTTGTTGAATTAAGTACTGAAATCGGCATGGCATTCACGCCTCACGTTGGAGAGCAGTGGAAGGCACAGCCAAGCCGCCGTTCAGCCTCCAAGGGATCACATCCTTCCAACACCCGGACCAAGCCCTGTTGAGCTTCTTGCATGCCTTCCCACGAATCCGCGATTGCCCTAAGTCATTTTGTTTGGGCCCAATGCACCTGCCTCAAAACACCTCAATTGTTTGGGCGGTTTCCGGGTCCCTGTTTCCAAGAAGCAGGCGCAAGCGGGAAAACGGCCTTGAGCTCGACCCGACATTTGTTTGCTGCTCGTGGCCAACGCAGGGGCAACCACGCGTGATCTGCTGCAGGAAAGAAAGAAAGAAAGGAAATGATATCTTCAGCGGCTGATTCTGACCCTTTTCCCCCTTTCCCAACCCTCACTCGCATCGATACCTATTCCTACTCCAATAGTTCACCAAGAAACATCTTTCATACTCCCGAATCAATAGACTACGCCAGGACGTCCTGGCCGAACCCAGCTTATCAACCCCACAACCTACTTTGCAACTTTGTGTGGCTTTTCCGGAGCCTTGGCGAAATAGTCTCGAATAAACCCTCCGATATCGATTCTATTTCTATATTTACACACGAGGAAATACGGAGCAGACCGTCTGCTCTACTGTGTCCGTGACAGCGCAAGACCCGACCAAGCCGCAACGGCTCCAAAGGAAGGAAGGTTGGCGGCGGTGTGTTTGCTGTTTTGGTGTTACTCTCACCACAGACGCTGGGACCGGCACTAAACAGCAGCAGCAGCAGCAGCACCACCACCACCACCACCACTAACACACAGCCAGTGCGTCGATGTGCATTTCGCCTTAAACACGCCCGCTCACCATCCCAGGATTACCTACGATACATACGGGACCGCCCTCAGATCAGCTTGCACTTTTATTTTATTATATTCTTACTTCATTTAATTGTTACTTATTGTTTCTTACTCAATTGCCCGATCGGAGTCGCAGCTGATTGGTCGTTCAGCCCACCGTACTTCCCGTATGCGAGAGAGAGTGTGTGTCATCATCATCCATCATACCTGCTTTACTTTGCATGTGTACATCAATACCTTCTCCATTTCACGGCCCCTCTTCTACATAATTTAGTACTCTAGTGGCGAGCAGCTTAAGCACTAGGCACAGCGTTAGTCGGCAACTACTTGGCCCATATTCGCAACACACTAAGCCCTTGCATTATTCCAAGTGCGACCGCTAGGTTACATCTAACCCCTTCTCCCCCCTTCTTCTTCTCCCTCTTCCCTCCGATCATTATGATCAAGACAGATCCAATCCTCGAAGACATGAGTCCCGGAAGAAGTTTACCGAGCGAGCGAAGCCATATGGCCAAACCCCAGATATTCGTCCACCTCGAGTTCGGTGTCTCGTGGTCCCAGCGCCATACCCCGAGGACGCACGCCGTCACTTATACGTCGCGCAACCTGCGGGATGCCCGCGACCGTGGTGCCTTTCCCCGCCAACTGCCGCCCACTAACACCAACTACCTAGCTACCCTACACCAGCAACAATGGCAACGGGAAATTGGGGAGCACCGCCAACAGGCACGCCAACATTATCAACAGCACCAGCAACAACCTCAATATTTACAACCATATCACCACCCACAAAACCACACACAGCAACCCGGCTACAACAACACGCCGGCGGCGCAGCAGGATAGCAGGGGACTGGAATCGCAATGGGCCAGAGACTCGCTGGAGCGATCACAGGAGACCACGCCTGATGGACAGCGGAATCGGCGGCGGGAGTCACGGAGTGAATCAAGAGGTTTATCACACGAACGGGGAAGCTCGGCGCCGCCACCGTTGAACGACAGCCCATGGGACGCTACAACCGGCGCATCATTATTTCCACCACCAAAGATAGTGCCAGCAGCAACATCATCTACGTCACGACCCCGACAGAACCGGACACAGGAGGAGCCGCGCATCTGGAAACCCTTGCCTGAGGCACCGGGCCGGTTTCGACTCGGGGAGGATGGGCTGCCCTGGTCTGCCTTCGCCTGGCCGGTAGACCCCCACGGGCCTGATGAGGACCAGGGCGAGCCAGATTACGCAAATCAATCTACACATGACATGTCATCTGGACGCTCACGGGTGGAGGACCCTGCTAAGGCCATGGAGCTGGAGTCGCTATCGGCGGCCATGATGACCGTCGACAATGGTTTCGAGAGTCAGTGGTGGTATCAGGGACCGCGAGAGCCCGTGCCGCGGTTATCGAGGGACCAGGAGGAGCCGCAGCGCCTCAGCATGGCAGATGCGGTGCTTCTGAACACCGCCGAACCCATGGTAAGTACAGCGTCGCCCATGGCGAGTGCGCCACCGCCCGAGGGCTGGTATGCCCCAACAACTCCCCAAAACGACGGCTACGATCAGTTTTCCACCTACGATGGAAATACGTTTGGGACGACAAGCGAGTCAATAGGCGGTATCGTGTCCCCGATCTCCACCCTCTCAGCATCGCCACAACAATACCGGCCCCTACACAGGACGCTGACAACGAGGTCAGAGGAACTATTTTTCGGTCACTGATTGGTACATTTATTTGAAATGTCATGATAATGAATAAGGAGCATGCATATACCCATGGATCTACACAAAAGAAAATGGCTACTCTCAGCCACCAAATTTTGGAATCTGATTTAAGGAGTTGTATAGATAGATACAATTATCTGGGGGTATCTACACACTCGCTCACACTAACGTCGGCGTGGAGCGATGCATTTCCGTGCTTCGCAGCATGGCGAGCATCATCAATGGCATCATTTGGGAGTTGGAAGCGGGCATCGGAGCGAGAATCATATATATAGAAGGCAATATCCTATGGAGGAGGAAATCTCTTGGGGCTAATACCAAAAAGGCCGTGGTTGATTGAAGCCATTGCGGCTTCACACATTTCGCAGCCTCTTCTTTTCCTGTGGTGCTGCTTGATCTACATGGCTATACACCATTGACACTTAGCCCAATGCTGTACACACATACACACACCAGCCGAGGGGCTGCTTGGCAGCCTTGTGCCATGTGCGCGGTGAGCAGCAATCTTGCCACTGCTAAATATGGAAAACATTGTCAACCCACCAGCCCCAATGTCCCCCTTGCTGCATGTGGTGCGGTGGCCAATTTGAGGGTCGATTGGCTTTGCGGGTAGAGAGGTCCGCGGAGCGGCTGTTGTCGATCAGGTCAGCCATCCCGTTATTCGCTTTCCCGCATACTGCAGAAGAACAGTGAGATAGCTAGCTGTTGCTTGCTGCAAGATGTGAACGCCGTCAGCTGACACCGACCGATAACGACCGATAGCCTTCTCTACGATTTGCTGGAAGATGGTAGCCGTCCATTTGATACTGCAGCAACAACATTGAACTACATCTTACTTACCCTGTTATCTGTAGGTATGTAAGTCGGTCAGTGTGATAGAGGGTGGTTCATGTGAACACATGCATGCATATACACAGCCACTTCTGTTTGGCGCACAACAGCCTGCGCGCAATCTCCCCCAAGCGTCGATAGGCATCAGGATAACCAAAAGTGCACCTTTCAAGATATGTGCGCCGTGGCCTAGCATGCTGGGACAAAACCTGGCGGTGCTATTCGCTGTAACCCCCCCTCGTAGGTATGCTGGCAGCAAGCAGAGTCAAGGTCGCAATTCCAGCCGCATGGTGCGGCAATTTTACGTACATAAAAAGTAGGGGTTCTCTGCTTGCTGCACCCCTAGACCTCCATCCCGCGCACTGCATCGCCACACGGTTTGGTGTGACAGGAAAAAGGAAAGTTTTCCATGGGGAGATAGAGGTGGTTCAATCCACTGCCGAATCTTGCCGGGGACAACGCACACTTACACCTCAGCCAGCTAGATTCGCCTCGACCCCAAAGCAATGGCGAAAGGAAAGAAAAAGAAAGTAAGCCTACGGCCATTGGCCAATCGCTGGGAGCTGACATGCATACAGCTCTGGTTTCCTGCATATGGTGGTAAAGTACTGCCTAGATGCCACTGCCTATCGCTGATACTTGTCACCCAGCTTCTGCACATTGCCGAACACATGCCCCCATCTCACCAATGATGCCCGATCGCTGGTTTCGGTTGCTGAAGTTGGGTTTCAACTAGCTGTTCCTCTTCTCAGATTTCCTTGGAGGCAACATTCTGCTGGCCTGGCTTGCATGTAGCTCAGCACCCTGATTCCAGACCTAGGTAGACTGTCAGCCTGATAAGCGACGGTAGTATTCCCGACTGGCATCTCAATGGGTCTATGTCACATCGCATCGTTTTGGTTTTCTATCTTGTTTCTCGCCCGCCAGCGGGGCGTGAATTGGGAAAAAGGGACTTCTGCGTGTCTGTCTTGCTTTTTTCAGCTGGCAGGGGGGGTCTCGCCTCTAGCTCTCTCGGCTACGCTATCCAAAGCAGCTAACGAAGAACGTGAAGCTCTTACCCCGGACTTTTCGCCATCGAGGCAAAGGCCGCAAAGGCCGGAAACGAGGTGGCTGGCTTATTGTCTCCGTAGCTACAGAGAGACATGCATATGATACTTGTCTACTGTACGTATTGGCTGGCTGGCGCGCGTCGCCTCCGTTTCACGATATGTTTCCTGCAGCGTCGTGGCGGCCATGTTGAGCGTTTGTGGCCGCTATGAACTTGACCCTTCATGTTTCAATCTTGGTCTAGGTAGTTACGCACACATGCCGTGTTGCCGCCCCCTTTACTAGTCTCTGGGTTACGGACGGATTGTAACGAGGCGTTTCGGCTGCATGGCTATCTATCTGCCAGACGTAGGCTCCCGACTGAAGCTTCTGGGAATTTACTACCAAAAGTCCAGGGGGTCAAGCATGCATGGGAAGATTGACACCGACAAAGCGCCGAAAGAACAACGGTCGGGAATTGAATCAAAGCACATCGGCAGCTCGGAGTGCCGCAAATTCGGAAGTTATTCAATCGCGTTAGCCTCCCCGCCTCCGGGGGGCCGGCCTGGTAAGGGGTGATGCTAATCTCCTCTTCCCCCAAGCGCCCAAAGTACATGTGACGGGGAGGTATCCCCAAATCGCAGCGGTTACGTCTCGCCGGGTGTTCCAGTGAGACATGGAACGCTGACTTAGTGATGCATTGCTTCCCTGCTGTTTGGTATACAGCTCTGTTTGGTTTTGAGAGAAGAAGAAAACATGAGCGTGACGTGACATGACAAGGCCAGGAAGGACCCACCCCGGTTCACTGATGAAAGGGGTCAAGGGGCGGCTAGGCAGAAGGAAAACATTTCATCGTTTTTTTTTTTTTTTTCTTCTGACAATGGAAGACCCTCATGTGGCTTCTAGCGCGACACGCCAGCGAGAGAGACCCTGCCAGCGGGGTTGACTGGAGGAGCTGTGCCGCTTCGGCGCATGCCTATCTCATATTGCCCCGGCCGGCTCGGCAGATCCACCAGAGACTATCTAGTAGAGGAAGCGATTGACAAGAGTCAGATTTGGGCAGTGTAATTTGCATGTGGCAACGCCGCAGGGAAGAGCCGCGCCCGGCCATTCGATGTCACGTTCGCTTCAGCGAATACACTATTGTCAGGAAGCTTGACCATCGGCCTCTTTACTACTCGCTGGGATTTTGACAGCTCAGTGGCTTTTGCAATGCGACTATCGCCAGGGGAGGGGTGGTCGGGTTATACATCGAGGGGTGGTAATTGGCAATTGACGGTAGACCCCCCTTGCCTAGTTACATACCCTGATCCTTCTGGACCACTTGCGGCTCAAGCAAACTACCCCTTCCCCTTAAGATTAGATATGCATGCCTGGCAGTTTCTATCACAGGGCTGTGCTATTCCTGTGCGCATTCTTTCCGCATCCGGAGATACTGGAACTTGCAAGACCCCTTTTCCCAAGGTCAACGAAGAGGGGTCTGACACGACAAGTGATAGCGGAGAATGATGAGGAAAGTCGCGCCTCATCGAGTTAGGCAGCAACATATGTCTTCCTCGCATCGAACCCACGGGTTGATCAAAGACGACATGGGAAGGTCGGTGTGCGATACCTTGGACACAGCAGGGATGGATTTGTTTCGTTTTAGTGTGCTGACGGGCCAAGATGCAAATCCCCAACCCACACACCGTGGAACTCTCTCCCCCGCACACAGGAGAGTTCTATTTTTAGGGACAGGGCCGACCACTAATTGTCGATCAGCGTATGATCGACCATGATGGTCCTTTCCTCCTTTCGCTCTTTTTTTTTTTTTTTGCTCTCATCCGTAAGAACCAATCGCCAATCCAAATACACGTCAGCGACAAGATGAAAAGCCGAGAGCGACAACACTGGGCATGACTGATTTGCTTACTTTTACTAATCTACAAGCGGATATTGATTCATGGGGGTGGTGAGAAGTAGGGCGTTACTTACTACGAGGGTATCGTAGCGGAGGAGATGCCTGCATTCGGAGGGATCTGCTCGGGGATAACTGACCTAAGCTTCCCTTACCTACGTGTAGCAGCTATGCATGACCGAGATCCGTAGGATAGAGAAGAAGAATCGGAACAGTGTCATTGATGCGGTAAGAAGACTACTCTTGGAGATATTCGGCACTGGAGGCGCGTCCACCATCTGCTACTTCGGGGGATACCAACAGGAGACGGCATGAATATGCACATGAAACATAATACTCTTAATGGTCTATGAATCCTCATTGTATTCGGGGTACCTCTCATGGGGAACACTACCCGGTCAGGCCTTCTCCGACTTGCAGATTCTAACCCAAGTGGGATGGTGTTCGAGCCTATCTCCCTCTTGGCCCATCCCCGTAGTACATACTGTGAATGCTTGAACAGGGCGAAACTCCAAGGCAGTCTCTCGTGGAGTGCGACAGGGCCATGTTGATGAGAGCGCTGTAGCCGTTCGGCCGTTTCGGGAAATATGTGTGCGTATCCTCAGAGGACGATCAGGTAGGCTGTGCCCACACACAAACGGCGAGCAGTCAACAGCTGCGGTTCAATCACTGCCATTCCTATCATCGAAGCTATATTGACGTCTTAAGATAGTGTTAACTCTGCGGGGTCGTTCGTTCTTGCCACTGGCAAATGAACATCAGAGGCGCGCGATGCGGGCTACGCACAAGGTGTTCTTCGTTACTAGCACGCTGTGGGGGAGTGTCCATGTACACACAGACACCAGCATTAATGTGCGTAGAAGCCAGATGTGTTACTCTATAAATAGAACAAGGTCCGTCTAACGCTCTCTGTGTTAAGGCACGGCCGTTACTGTGTGGGTGCATGTACTACACTTCCCCTATGATGTACTTCCACCTCGTCCTTCCCCTCTCCACTGAGGATAGCCTCATGACGAGGGAGTGAGTGATAGCATACACTTCTTATTTTGGCGATTCACCGACTTTCTTTCAATCGCAGCAGCCGCATATGACAGATGATGGAAGAAACAAGATGGTGCCTGGCATGGCTTGGTCCATGGAACCGTACAACCTCAAAGTCCGAGTCGGCCTTGGACCGCTGGCATCTTGAGCTTGAATGCTCCGCCTCGATTCGCAATCTTAAACACGGTGAAGTGGCATTGGCTTGCCTATCATTGACCGAAGTTGGCAGATCCCTAGAGCCCGCGGACTTGTACATGAAACCGTGAGGGTCGTCGCGGGGATGGTGGTTACTCATCCCCAGCTGCAAGTCACCCCTGCGAGGTCTGACCGCGACGGCCTTGCTATTTCGAGGTATAGAGAGACGTATCTAGGTAGCCTGCACAGAGAAGGCAATAACGTGAATGGGTAGGACCGGAGATCATAGGTACTCGTCAAGTTAGATACTTCTTCAGTCTCCAGAGATTGGCAATGCAGACGACGACGCGCTACTAGGCACGGACGTCACTCCCCATGCTTTGAGGGTATATTTCCCAACGTGGCCACAGACAACTCCTTCCTGAATTCGTTTCATGGAACCGGACCAAGGCTCGTACGGCAAGCCCTGAGGGGCGTAGAGCCACGGACCGGCGGCGACACTTGGCAATTGCATACAATAAAGCCCGCGTGCCCAATTGTTCTTTCGAGCCCCATATCTCGATACCCGTTCTTACGAGCATCGTCGTCGAGTTGCCGCCATTGCCGCACCCCACCTCCTAATATGACGATACTTGTATCCCTGAGCCTCTCGGCGTTTTCATCCCGCCTTTCCACTTCTCGCAATAATAACCTGGGTAAGTACTCTCAGTGCGGGATGTTGTCGCCACCGAGACGTCATTGGGTGTAGCTTATCGTTCTGCTTGGGGTCTATCCAGAGCAGTTAGAGCTGTAGGCGGTGTCAACAGCCTCACCTACTTGTGCAAACCCCAAAAGGTTTCTCATAACAGTAGTACAAGTAGTAATGGTTCCCGTCCGAGAGCTGACATTAGAGTGGGATGTAGCTTGGCTGATTACGATCTGGTTGATTGAGCTCGTACTGTCGGCGCCTTGCACCCACGTTTCAAACACCTGCCTCATGCCCTATCGTAATAGTAACATGGAGCTTCATGTCTCGCCTCGTGGCTGGCTATGCTTTGAGTAAGGGCCTTGCAGACACTCCGAACCGTTACATCTCTCTCTATGCTCGTCAGGTATAGACTGGTGGTCACCGTACTGTCAAGTCGGGAGTGGCTGTGAATCTTAATGAAGGAAAACCCAGCATACGTACAGCCGTACATTCGACCCGGTGTGATCTTACTACTAGATACTGGCTGATCGACGGTTTGATGCGTGTCTCTCTTGTATGTCTGCTACACAGCCCCTTTACGCATTCACCGATACGTCTGGGACCGGAATTAGCATCGCATCATTGAGCGACCTCCAAAGACCTGCTGTTTAATGAAGAAACCCACAGGAGGGTTTCATCGTTACCGCGCATTGGAGGCGTGTAAGGAGAACTGCACAGACGATGAGCCAGCCGCCTCCTATTCAATTTCGGCTTAGGGTCATGTTTGGCGCTATGGGGTCCAGTGTAGCATGGCGTACACTTACTGTATACGCAGGTTCCGAGCAAGAGGTGTTTACGGAGAGTCCCCTTTCTAATGTCGGCACTATGTCGTGTTTTGTAATATGTAGGATTGATTGCCATTGCCGGCCTCATCATATCATCACTGGGCATGGCTTCCTGTCTCGCCATGCAATCTAATGACACATCTCGCTGTTGGGCTTAATCAAGTCTGCAAATTGTGTAATACAGCTCGCCGCTACGGTGAGAAATTACAATTCCTATATTTAGAAGTTATTTGGGAAATGACGGGCTTGGCTTTGGTGGTGGTGCTTGTCCGGTGGACATCCATTCTCCCCGGATTGCCACCAGAATACGCCGTACCGTCTGATGCGCAAGTCCGTCACTACACCGTGAGGAAACCCCCACCCCAGGGTTCCCATGGACTTTCTATGCATTTGAAGCTATTTTTACTGTGGCTACTGCCATCAAAGTCTTGGGCCAGACAGATACATTGGCGAAAAGAGTGGCTGGATCAATGACAAAGATGACGAAAAGTGCATACTATCCCCCATCGCACGCACCAACTGAATACGTGATGGTTTCAGCGGGATAGATTTCGAGATTCCCTGGAGCGCTGCTCCAGATGCGCTGTCATATTTCCGTCATTCTTACCACTTTATGCCTCTCAGAGGACCCAGCTGGCCACTGACCGAAAACGGAAAAGTACCATGCTCGAAAGAAGGCCACGGCACATTAACGATGGAAATCTCGTAGGAGACCCTGTACGATCGAAACTGAATCTTCAGCCGTAGCTTGGCCAGGTCCCGCCGCCGTTCTTCATCGCGGTCATCTCCGCACTGCTTGGAGTGCCGGCGGTTCTCTGTGATCCCTGCCAGTAGTCAAACAGAAATTGACAAAAAGATCCTGTAGCCATCTGAGAAACTGCCGACGAAGAATGGGACATGTGGAATTAGGCAGTGATGGGAGATTTTTTCAACGGAACGGTACATTTGTCTTGATGAGACGGCAGGGCGTTGACAAGATCGCACTTCCGCTTTTTCAAGCCAAATATACGAGTAGTATTTCCGTAAAAACATTTACAGAGTCATGAGGGCGAAACAACGTCCGGATTCTACATTTGATTGTTCCCAGTTGTTTTCGCGATCTCTGTCTCCGAGTGCCAAAAATCACGATCTCACTTGAACCTACCATCCCGGTGACCAGATAGCGCCACCGAAACGAGGTCCGGCGGAGGCGACGGAAGCTCATCATGTCGCAAAGACGTCTTCTCATCTCCCCCCTTCTATAGCTTTGGAACCATGGCGATTGAATGGGTCGGCGGAAGACGCCATATTCGTCCCTTGGAGACTAGCTCGGTACTCCTGCAACTTGACCGCCTGGCGCAGTACCGACTCGACCAGCTCGAGCCGCAATACGTCCCCCTGAAACCGCGCGATGCGGAGTGATTGCGCGACCGCGTTGCGGATCTCGCGGCCGTTGAGTTTGATGGCTGCGAGTTTTTGTTCGGCTTCGGGCGATAAGAGGTAAGGGTCTACTTCCGAGGCGGAGGTTACTGTTACCGCCACTACTGTGCCTTCCCCTCCTTCACCGGAGCTCTTGTCGTTCTCGTCTTCGTCGCTATTGCTGGCTGTCCCAGTACTCGTAGGCGCAATAGGAGTAATGGCAGGAGCACGAGCAGACGCGACAGAAAACGCATCATGCCAGATCTTCCGGCGGCCCGCGACGTCGAGCTCGGGAAAGTAAATAGCGAGGTGAACGCGGGAGAACAGTGCATTGTCGAGAACATCCACACGGGACGAGTTGAGAACCACGATACCCCCGAAGCCGTCGAGCAGCTTCAGGAGGGCCATGGTCATGGCGCGGCGCGGCACTTCGTGCTGGATATGGCTGCCTCCGCTACCTCCGGTGCTTCCGCTGCCGCCGTTGGCCGTAGCGTCGGCGTCTTCGAGGACGAGCATGCAGTCCCACCGCTGCGCGAGCGCGAGCGTCGCGTCCATATTGTGCTGTACGGCTTCGGCTGATACGCCGGTCGCGAAGGGGGTCATGTGGTAGAGCGGTTTGCGGGTCCGTTCGGAGATGCAGTTGGTTGCGAAGGTCTTCCCTGTGCCGGGGCCGCCGTGGAATAGGTATACCGATCCTCCTCCTTCGCCGGTAGGCATCCTCTTATTTTGAGGTGGTGTGGGTATTATTGATGTATTGACCTCCCCTCGTGCTACGATGGTGTCTTGTGTTGCGCTTTGGACTGAGCTTAGCAGCAGCTCCTTCTCCTTCTCGTCGAGGATGAGATCGTCGAAGGCGTTGCCATCCCTCTCCACTTCGCGGAGATTCGCGACGTAGAGATGCCGCCATTCGTGCGTCCGCAGGTCGAAACCGTATACGGTAGGTTCTAGGAGGGGTAAGTCGCGTGGGGTTAGTTCCCTCGGGATCAGGGGGTGGTCAGGGGTTACGCTATGATGAGCCCTTCGAGATAGCCGTGCGGGTTGACCGTCTTCGGTTGATTCATCATTCTGACCGTGATTCTTCCAGTACAGGCTTCGATCAATGATTAGTCGGAGATCGTCCTGTCAAGCAAAGTCAGAACCGGCATCAAACTTGCGCGTGAATGTTGGTGGCAGTACTCACCATCCAGACGGTGGAGTCCACCTCGGTCCCGGAATAGCAGACCCAACGGTACCGGAAGTCGAACTGACTGTCCGCGGAACCCGTAAGTCTCTTACCCCTGTCGACTAGGGCCCTCCAGGTGATGTGAGTATCGTAGCGCAGTGGCACAACAGGCAGGTCCTCGATCGCGACCTCGGCATCTGCACTTTCGAAACCGCCGTTCGTGATCGTCAAGGTTCTCTGGAGCAGCACGAAGCGGTCTTGGCAAGCTACGTGGTATACTTTGAGGGTCACATCGGCTGTGCCAGTCGTTTCGGTCCACTGCCCGTCCACGACCCGGTATGCTTGAGAGCGCCGAAACCCGTCGGGGTGTTTCTGGACAACAATGTCGTCGGGTGCCTACCGGTGTCAGCTAGATATGGTCCAGGAGTGTATACATGCAGGCATCTCAACTTACATAAAGATATTTGAGGGTATTCCAAGTAATGACCTGCTTAGCTAGCAGCTCGTCTACCTTTGAATACTCATCAAAGGTGGAGTCACTGATGAAGTCGACCAGCTCCTTTGCTAGGGTCATAGTCGTCGACTCCCCAGGGCGTGACAACTCGCTCTCCAAAGTCTGCCGCGAATGGTAAAACCAGTAGAATGGGTACTGCAGCTCCGTTTGTGGTTCGAAGTCGGGCAGCGGCATCCCAGGCACTCTCGCGGCCAGATGCCTCATGGCGGCACACAGATCCTCTGAAACCAAATGAACAGACTGGCCGCTGCATACGGTTTCAGGGGTTGTCGTGCTCCTCGCCAGTCCTTCAAGCTCATGTCGGCATTGGTATTCCTGAAAGACGAGAAAGTGAAGCTGTCTGTTCTGGCCCAGATAGGTATCCAAGTCCATTATGAGCCTCTTGCCGCAGAGATGCAGAGTCTTTGGTTCATGTAGAGGATGGTATTCATCTAAGACCATCCACTGGTTGGTGGTGCTGCACTGGGTGCCGTAGTCCGGCACATCCAGATACATGGCCGGAGAACAGAAGTCGCAGTGGACCCTGTGCAAAACTTGGAAATGGGCACTGCTACTATCATCATCAGAAATGGGGGAGGGAGAGGCCGAAAGCGAAGGGACGCGCGATAGGGCCTCCCAGCCTTCATCGGATATCTCTGAACGCTCCTCGGCCAGCGAGTAAATCATGGCATTGGCATCCTGGTACTCGTCTCCTGCAGGAAAGGAGGGTCCGTTCCGCGGTCGCCGACCACCCGCAAATGAGACTTGCCTTCGGGTGGAAGAGTCTCTCGAAAAGGAGAACCTATCACGCACGCTCCACAACCGCAAGCTGGCCGCATCCGACACCGGATCCAGCCTCCCCACGCGCGCCTCCTCGATGGACTCGAGCACGGGGATCTCCCGGATCGACTCGACCTCCTGCCGGATGAGCTCGCGCTGGCGGTGCTCGAGGTCCAGCCCCGCGGTGAGGCCCTCGAGATCCTCGACGAGGTCGCGCAGGTGCTGGACGAGGTCGGCGAACTTTTCCTTGTCCTTGATGGCCCAGCGGGCCTTGGACCAGAGATTAGCCTGCTGCTGCGTGGACCTGGTCCTCTCGCGGAACCGGGAGAGCCTCTGGGCGAGCGAGGATACGGCGGACTGTCCCAGCTGGAGGGGCCAGGTGTGCGGGGAATGGATCAAGGCGTTCGGGCCTGGTCCGACGGCTTGGTTGTTGTCTTCGGCATGGCGCAGGCCGTACTTGCGCGTCAGCCTGTCGCCGTCTTGGAGGAGGCCGATGAGGTGCAGGAGCGAGGTTTCGATGGCGTCGCGGACTTCCTTGTTCTCGTCAATTTGCCGGTCGTAGCCGTTGGGGTCGGTGAAGCCGCAGGCTTTGCCCCAGGCGACCAGGCGGATCCGCTGGTTGACGAACTTGGTTTCCAGCAGGTGGTATTCTTGGCCGAGGTAGCGGCCGCTCTGGACGAGCTCGAAGCAGTCGATGCAGGTGGTGAATAAGCTAGCGATTCCTAGGGCAAACCCGATGGGTTCCATTTTGCTTTCTCATCCAGAAAAAGGGTGATGAAGATAGAGAGATGGTCTAGTGATGTGGTTGGGACTTGACGGACTGGTCGTGTCGAAAAGAAGACGACATGGAGAGGTCATGACTAGGATACATGGACCTAGGCTTTGGCTACAGAAAACGTAAATATAGGGGTTGCTTATATGCAGGTCTAATTGGTTGCGTTGGAGGCGCTATGCGAATAAAGATCGAACTGCAGGCTTGGCTGCCGTAAAGCTGCGGGACGCGTGGTATTACTTCGTAGGCTGATCATCGCAACTCTCATGACATCCGATTCATGTCCGCTATTTCAACTGATTCTCTACTCCAGACCGGCCTACATAGCTGACGCCAAGGCCGGTTCGTGACTCGGCTATTCGCAGCCCTTTGGTGATCGAACGGCTTTCGGCCATGGAGGACATAGCTATCATCTCAAGCTATCAGTTGTCGTTTCTCTGACAGAGATCCCACCGATCTGAGTACTTACACCGGCCAATAGAAGTGAGTACTTCTGCCACTGATATCCTTATGGACCTGCGTCACGAGGTCGGAGCCAACCACGCGCGAGCCTGGATGCTCGCGGGCTTATTGGAGAGCCCAAACTCCTGTAAATATATCTTTATCTTCGCGCCTGTGTCTTCGTGCTTGAAACATCATCATCTACTCTCCTATTTCGAAGCAAGACAATATGCATATGACGTGCATGTATATGTAAGTAAAAAGCAATAAATCCCACTAACCTGTACCAGTGCCAATGTCGAGTACGCGGGCCGGATCGCCCTGCACAGGGGCGAGATGCAGGGCACCCTCCAACATCAACTTGAAGTGGAAAGCCGCATTGGAGGACTCGAGACGGTCTTTCTTGATGTCGTCGTTGGGCAGGAAGCACTTGTCCGAGCGGTAGTTCTACCACAGGCGGTCGTACTCCTCGCCCGAGCGCGGGTCCGGGATCATGTTACCTCGGGGGAACGATGGGTATTCTAACGGTGAGGTAGCATCTGGAGCAGCTGCATCGTCGACCTGCATCGACATGCCCGGCGTAGATATGCTTGTCCCCGACGCTGCTGGGTCCATGGGTCCAGTAGAATTGTGTGCGTGAGCACTGGCACTGACACTGTCTCAGCCCGGGCTGACGGTACCGAATGAGCGTTGAGTGTTTGCCAGGCGTGCAGTGGAATATACCACTACCATTCCGTATCGAAACCAAATCCGACACAGCGAAGCCAGTATTTCTCATATACACCAACAGTGCATAAAACAACGGGATCGGCAACAACAACTGTTGGTCGTCAGCGCGAGCTGTGGTGTAGGACTTGGTCCGGGATATTAAATCGCGATGGCTTGACCTTCCGTATGATTGATAACGGTGGCGTACTGGGCTATTCATGACGGCGGCACTGTACTTAAGAGCAGCATATATCTCAAGAATACTAGATGCCATGCGCATACCATTCTTTAATAGCTATGTAGGTATGTATCCGAGGAACGACGATATACCTGTACGACGAATAATTAGAAAGTGCATATTTAGAAGCAGGAAGAATGACTTATGACAGGTATGCCTCCCCAGGCCAAGAGACCAATAAGCAAAGTAGCTTGCGTTGCACCAAATAAGATTCACACAGTAACAGTTCACGAGCTAAAATAATCGAATTTGAATTACTGTGAACAAAGAAAAAAAAAAAAAAAAAAAAAAAAAAACATAATTATGTTGCTTGGAGAAGAAGACAAGGAATAGTGTAGGAGAAGAGGGGAAAAAGAAACACTGAGGTGTGCCTGGGGGTCGAACCCAGAATCTCCTGATAGCGATATAGAATCGTAGTCAGACGCCTTGCCATTGGGCCAACAGACCCTTTGAAGTTGAGGTTTCAAAGGGGATGTACGAATGGTCGTAACCACATACTATATTGGGTGTTTGGCTTATGGACAAGGGCATTCACTTTTTAGCAACGACATCACCAACCCTGCCCCGCACCCGTTCGTGACAGTATTCATTACTTCGCGACGGGAATATGGTGAGTTAATGTATTTGATAGACGCTGGATGGACACCATTTTTAAGCTATACCAGAATCGCCCACTTTACCATCATTGAAGTACGGCTTTTTGTCGTTACAGACTAGAATATTCCAATCTGAGCAGGTTATTCGAGAAACACGTATGGTAGGAGTTGAATAAGATTTTTTAAGCAGACCAAATCTCCAGAACGCCTTTGTGCATATCAGAAACTCGTCGAACCATATGCCCCAACGCCAACAAAAACCTGATTCGTAAGTATCGTGGCTTGCCTCTTTCCTGAGGCAAACTCACTAAAGGGCCTTTTCCACCAAAGAGGGCCTCGTCGCAATAACCAACCGCGTGGCTCTTCCAGACACATCCGTCAAACCCCTCTTCCCAACACCAGAAAGGTCACGCATGATAAGAGACTCATCTATTATAAACGAAATCGTTGGTTGCAAATATGGTATCCCACTTGCACGAACCATGTATTCTACCTTGACCAGCCAGCCGATACTACCTTCTCAGATCAATGCTCGAGCGCGACGCATCCAACGACGGCCGGATAGAGCTGCTAGAGCTTCTCCGTCTGCGAGCGCGCTGCTCGCTGGGATCGGTCGGGTTCAAGCCGGATGTGCGCGCAAAGAGGTTCAGTATGTCCGTCAGCGTCACGACGCCAGTGAGGCGCCCGGACAGGCTGTTGGGTCCCGAGAGCGAGGTCGATGGGACCGAGGTGAAGTGCGTCTGCGTGCCGATGGCAGACACCGAGTTGTTGCGGGAAGATTCCGGCACGAGGACCTGGGGTCCTAGCAGCGGCGTGGCGGGCGCCGAGGGCGAGGGCGAGGCTGACTCGACCACCCACATCCGGTGGGACTTGGTCGCGACCAGCTTCGCGACCGTGTGCGCGAGCGTCGAGTACGGGTTCACGTAGAAGACGGGGAACGAGTCCTTGCCCTGCTCCATGCCGCGCTCGTTTAGGATGACCGAGACGAAGTGCATGCAGGTGTTCTGCAGCAGCGGGAGACTCGCCGCGTTCGTAAGCAGTCGCACGTCGATCGTGGAGATGTTGCCGACGACGTTAGACTTGTTATCCACCACCGCCACACTCGAGAGGCCTTCATTGTTCATGAGTGTAAGGGCATCTGCCAGTGGACTATCTGCGCTGTTTTGTTCCTCCTGGTCAGCTAGAGGATATGGCATCGTTTGTAGGCGTTGACTTACCCGATGGCGACGATCTGTTGGGACCCAACACCGAGATCCTTCAGAATCAGGGGGTAGAGCTCGTCAATAGCGCGGAAGTTGACACCCTCGTTCCAGAAGAACTCCACGAGTGTCAGCTGGCTCAGGATGCCAATGACCTCGCCGGCGTTGTTCGTGACCAGAAACTGATGGATTCCGCTGCCGAATACCTCGATCACCTTGGCCAGATTAGCATCGCCATGCATCATAACCAGTGATTCCTTGCGGCAGATTGGCTGTATATCCCGAAGCGGGATGTCTTCGTGGGCTTGGGCCTTCTTGGCGAGGGTGTCGAACAGAGGTACGAGCTCTTCGGTGGGGTTGCCCAGGCCGACGACGACGAGTAGGTACGCATTCAGATCGTTGCAATCGAAGGTTGAAATGGGTGTTGTCGACTCCGCGTTCTCCTTGATCAGAACCACATTGCTGGCGGTGTTTTTCAATAGCACCTTTGGCCGTTTGTCAGCGACTCCAATGTGCCCTCAAACCACAATTTGTAGGGCGACCCGGTCTGGTACATACCATGGTGGCTTCCTCGACACTTGTGTCCATAGTCACCCATTTCACATCATCTTTCGAAGCAAGCTCTCCGACAGCGACATCTCGCCAATCTCTTCCGGCAAATCGGGGGTTGTGCGCTTTCGAGGTGGGCGGGTGGTTCAGGAGGTCCTGTATGGCGGCCTGGGTCAGAGACGGGTGTCGCTGCGATCGAGGGGAAGGGGGCAGCCCTCGCAGGTTCTCGGCCAAGCTGTGTCGGTGGGAATGGCCATGGCTGTTCATGCGGGTGATGCTAGAGGAGGAATGAGATCGCGAGGGGTTCGTGGGCGGCGAGATGCTCATCTCCTTGGCGGAATCGATTGAGGAGGTCGGGTTAGCAGTCTCCATCTTGACTGGGGGCTGTTGGATGGGAATCATTCTCTCGAGGGGCCCAGAAAGGCGAGCTTGTGCAGCACAGCGAGTATGCGCACTTTTTATTCTGTAAAAGGGCGACCAAGCGCTGCGTTGCTTTTGGACCGCTCGACTGCGCAAGGTGAGGCTGGTAGGAAAGCTTATGTAGGACAAGCTGGGCTGGTATGAAGCTTTGGTCGTGGTGGTGAACTCAGGCCCCGGATGAGATCAGGGTAGGTCGCGTATGTGATTGAGCAACCGCTGTAGTACCTGGCTATACTGCAAGCACTAGGAAATGGTTCGTTTGCCTGATCTGAAGAAATTCTCCGACGAAGATTATCGCTAGGTAAATATGCAGTATACTCCTGGGTAACAAAAGCTGGGGGAGTGAATCCGTTCGTCCAGTTCAACAGTGCAGTGTGCCTGTTCGTTCTCCTTCGGTGACTACGACTGGGGTTGCAGGTGGGGGTATCGGTCGGTGGGCTCGATAATCATGATGGCTTGATTGGGTCCGCAGCGTCGCTTTTTATGTAAAACCGACCGGAAGAAGACCACTTGACTTGGGTTAATGACCAGACATTTGATGGAAGTAGAAGACTCCTGGGTGGCAATCGATGCGTCCGGCAGGCTAAGAACGGGCTGGGGGACTTTGCGATGGCAGATTAAATTGCGATCATGGTGTTGACTTTCCCCTCAGTAGCATTAGCACGGATGGGATGTCAGCTCGCCCTTCCCCAGAGCTGGCACTCACCGGTGCGGTGTTAGGCCCAGCCAATGCAATTTCGTCACCCAGCCGTCATTTGTCTCCCTAGTCTGGGGAGGGGGAGGGGGATCGGAACATGCCGCCCTCATGATTTTGTGAGAGGCACGGGACTAAGTTGCTGCTTGCTTCAGTCATATCACTGTGGCTACACTGGCCGTCAATAACACGATGAACAGCGGCATGGCCCGGGTCTGGTGACAACATTGCTCATGGAAAAGAGAGGCAGAAGTCGGTAATTGAACCATGGCAAAGTCGCAAAAGGCAATAGGCCGGGAATATATCTTCTCTTCAGGTGGTTATATGATCTTTGGTCTTCCATGGCCAAACGTCCAAGCTTGGTAACCGGATGCGGTTGGTTTGCTGTTGGCTGCAAGGCACCTCAGCCTGGCGCTTGTCATCAGTCATGATCTACGAAAGCTCAATGGTGGCGATGCCGCAACTTGACGATCCGAGCATGGAGGTTGCAGACTTATGTAAGTAAACATTGGTGGCGATGATGGCCATTCAGAGTTGGGAGATTAGGGACACAAGTACAAACACTAAAAAGCATCGAAATCCTGCCCTGAAGGGACTGGTACTATGTAACCCGTGCTCATACCCGAGTTGCAGTCGCAGCGTCGCAGCACAGTCATGCTTGAAGAAGTTTGGTATCTTTCGGCCAAGAATCGTTTCAAAAGGCATCTTCCGGACTATTTGCGGCTTGAGGTTCTAGGAATGAAGGTGTAAGTGGAATGTTGGACAATCGGACCCCTCTAACAGCCCCGCCCATGCAAAGAGAGCAGGGATGGTAGCTACAATAGGTTGAATGTTTTCAGTGCTGTCCAGCATTTGATGAGATTCAGCCCAGATGTGCATAATGTCTGCTAATAAGCAACTGCCTTTTCCCCGTCTCCCTTCCAACCCTCTTTCATTCATCTATACCGATGTAATAGGTACAGTATGTATTTCAGTCTAAATATATATGGGTTTGCCTGCATGCATTATGTATTCCAGTCAAATTGTCGCAATGGAGCCCTTGTGGAATTCCTCCTGTGTGCTGCACAAAATCAATACCTACATACAGTAGGTTACAATGCAACAGGCAGAGAGAGGCACAGGCAGGCACATGCCCCACAAACAGGGCATAATTTGCCCTTGTCATTGTTCCATGCCTCGCCTCTTGACGGATTGGACGGCGACAGGAGCATAACCCAAGTCTCGAGAAACCTTTAGGTTAGCCCCCATTCCTGTCTAGGTACTGTCTGGCCCATCGAATGGACCTGGCTGGCACGGCTGGATGGATAACAGCATTGGATAAGGAACAATAAAGAGGGGACAAGCCCATTAGGTGCGGCCGATAAGGCAGGCAACCTTTTAGCTCGCCCAGCGCCAGTCAAATCTCCCACCAACATTTTTTCTGCCACTTGTATCAAGTCAAGGGTAGTGGTGTTGCTGTGTCTGGTGTTATCCATTGCGACTAGGTTCAGGTGGTCTTTTTGGCCGGAATTGATTGGGTTTCGTCGGTGCAAGCAGGGGAAAAAAAAGATTCACTCTTGTCGATTCCTAGGCCAACCTCTAATCTTTTTTTTTCTCATCGGGTCTCCCTTGTTGACTTCTCCCCTTCTGCTGCAGATCAGTACGACTCCAGTAACTTTTTTTTTTGATCCCTTTCTGGTTGAGGGTATCGTCCAATTCTGTCCTCGGAATTGTCCCCGCGCTTGTCCACGCTGGATGCCCCCCCTCATTTAACGCTCTGTGATCGAGGGTCCTAAAAAAATACACCCCCACCTTGGACCAGCAGAAAGATCAACAACAACAACACCATACCATTTTCTCCCCCTTCTTCACAGCACGACATCGCGAGTTTGACTGAGTCTAACCACAGCGACCGCCCACGATGTCGATGCTACCTGCCGAAGTGCATGCTGAGCTTGCTCAGCTCCTGCAGGCTCTGCAGTCCCCAGACAACAACATCCGCTCCCAGGCCGAGGACCATTTGCAGAACAACTGGACCGCAACGCGACCTGAGGTTTTGTTGATGGGACTGGCCGAGCAGATCTCAGGCTCGACTGATGCTCCCGTAAGTCATGGCTCTTTCTCGCTACTCTGCTGCTTTGTGCCGCTTCCCCCAAGATATAATCTGACGCCGGAGACTTCTAGATACGATCCTTCGCCTCTGTCATCTTCCGCAGAATCGCCTCCAAGACACGAAAGAATGAGAAGGGCGAGACAGTCGAGATGTTTGTCTCGCTCAGCCCCGTACACGCCGACGCAATTCGACAGAAGCTCCTCGAAGCCCTCACCAACGAGACCGAGCGCAACGTGAGGAATAAGATTAGCGACGCCGTCGCCGATGTGGCGCGGCAATATTCAGAAAACAGTCAGTCAAATTCGCATCCTCCCAATGGATAAGTATCAACAATCCCGGACCGTTTCTGACTCCGTCGCAGACGATAGTTGGCCTCAGATCCTGGGTAGCCTCTTCGAGCTCAGCATGGCCCCTGACGCCGGCAAGCGCGAGACGGCCTACCGTGTATTTGCGACCACCCCCGGCATAATAGAGAAGCAGCACGAGGTTGCCGTGATGGAGGCTTTCAGCCGAGGCTTCAAGGATGATGCCGTCGCAGTAGGTGGTTCAAGAGGTCTCTGCTCCTGGGAAGATCTAACACGACTTGCGACTCTAGGTGCGACTGGCGGCCATGGAAGCATTTGCATCCTTCTTCCGCAGCCTGGGCAAGAAGTCCCAGCCTAAATACTTTGCGCTCCTTCCCGACGTCCTCAACATTCTCCCCCTATCAAGGACTCGAAGGAGTCCGACGACCTTAGCAAAGCACTCTTGGCTCTCATCGACCTCGCCGAGACGTGCCCCAAAATGTTCAAGCCCCTTTTCCACAACTTGGTTATGTTCAGTGTTGGCGTCATTCAAGATAAGGATTTGGGTGATATTTGCCGCCAGAATGCCCTCGAACTCATGGCAACCTTTGCCGATTACGCCCCGTCCATGTGCCGGAAGGACTCGTCTTACACCAACGACATGATCACCCAATGCCTGAGCTTGATGACCGATCTGGGTGAAGATGATGAGGATGATTCATCCGAATGGCTTGAATCAGAAGACGTGCGTATGGTGTCCCCCGGTTTTCAGATATGTTGGCTAACCGATCTTCCCAGTTTGATTCCGAGGAAAGTGACCTGAACCATGTCGCCGGAGAGCAATGTATGGACCGATTGGCCAACAAGCTCGGCGGTGAGACCATACTCGCGCCTACATTCAGCTGGCTTCCTAGAATGATGACCTCGATGGCCTGGAAGGACCGCCATGCGGCTCTTATGGCTATTTCTGCTATCTCTGAAGGATGCCGCGAACTGATGATCAGGGAGCTTAACCAAGTTCTAGACCTCGTTGTACCAGCGCTGAAGGACCCTCACCCGCGAGTCCGTTGGGCGGGTTGCCAGGCACTGGGACAGATGAGCACCGACTTTGCGCCCACCATGCAAAAGGAGTACTATGACACGATCCTCACGACCATCATCCCGGTTCTCAACTCGCCTGAGCCCCGCGTCAAGGCCCACGCTGCTGCGGCTCTCGTCAACTTCTGCGAGGAAGCGGAGAAAAACATCCTTGAACCGTACCTGGATGATCTGCTCTCCCAGCTTTTCAACCTTCTCCAGAACGACAAGCGTTTCGTGCAGGAACAGGCCCTATCCACCATCGCCACCATCGCGGATGCTGCCGAAGCCGCATTCTCTAAGTACTATGATACTTTAATGCCCTTGCTGGTCAATGTCCTGCAGCGTGAGAATGAGAAGGAATTCCGACTCCTTCGTGCCAAGGCCATGGAATGCGCAACTCTTATCGCCTTGGCCGTTGGCAAAGAGCGTCTCGGTAACGATGCCATGACTTTGGTGAATCTCCTGGCCACCATTCAGACCAGCATCACGGACGCCGACGATCCCCAAGCTCAGTACCTGATGCACTGCTGGGGGCGCATGTGCCGCGTTATGGGATCCGATTTCCTCCCCTTCTTGCCTAACGTCATGCCTCCCTGGTCGAGCTTGCCAGCGCTAAGGCCGATATTCAACTTCTGGACGACGAGGACCAGGTTGAGCAGATTCAGCAAGAGGACGGTTGGGAGCTCGTGCCACTCAAGGGCAAGATGATTGGTATCCGAACCAGCACAATGGATGATAAGCACATGGCAATTGAACTTCTTGTCGTGTATGCGCAAACTCTGGAGGCGGCCTTCGCGCCATATGTCAAGGACACTATGGAGAAGATCGCGCTCCCTGGTCTGGCGTTCTTCTTCCACGACCCGGTCAGGTTTATCTCGGCTAAGCTGGTTCCTCAACTGCTCGGTTCATACAAGAAGGCTTACGGGCCTACGTCAAATGAGCTCAGGGGACTCTGGGCTGCCACTGTTGACAAACTGCTCGAGGTACTGACGGCTGAGCCCGCTATTGATGCCCTGGCTGAAATGTACCAATGCTTCTACGAGTCCGTTGAAGTTGTTGGAAAGGAGTGTCTCACCGAGCAGCACATGAACAAGTTCATCGATGGTGTGCACTCCGCCATCGAGGACTACAAGGACCGCGTGGCCCAACGCGAGGAAGACAAGGAAGGCGTCTCTGCTGAGGACGCCGAGGACGAGGCCGAAGATCTCCTTCTTGCCATCGAGGACGACCAGACACTCCTATCCGACATGAACAAGGCTTTCCACGCCATTTTCAAGAACCACGGTGCCGCGTTCCTCCGCCCATGGGAACGTCTCATGAACACATATGAGAGCTTCCTTGCTTCCCAGGACCAGACGCAACGACAGTGGGGTCTCTGCATCATGGATGATGTTATCGAGTACTGCGGGCCTCAGAGCATCAACTACGCCAACTTCATCCAGAAGCCGCTGATTGACGGCTGCAAGGATGCATCCGCAGCTATCCGACAAGCTGCGGCCTATGGCATTGGTGTCGCAGCACATCGCGGAGGCGCTGCCTGGGCTCCGTTCCTGGGGGGTTCCATTCCCTACCTGTTCCAAGTGACGCAAGTACCCGATGCTCGTGGCGATGACGCCGTTTATGCGACCGAAAACGCATGCGCCGCCATCGCCAAAATCCTCCACTTCAACAACTCCAACGTCCAGAGCCCCCAAGAGGTTGTCAACCAATGGGTAAACACGCTGCCCGTCTGCAATGATGAAGAGGCAGCACCATTTGCCTACGGCTATCTTGTTACTCTGATTGAATCGTAAGTTCCGCCTGGTTCTAGTAGGAAGCGTCCGTGAGGCTAACATTTTTGCTAGACAAAACCCCGCTGTTGGCCAGGCCGACAAGATCTTTGTCTACGTTGCCCAGGCCTTCGAGGCTGACATGCTCGGCAGTGGTGAAGTCGCCCAGAAGGTGGTGCAGGCTACCAAGGCTTTGATGCAAGCCGCAGGAGTCAACGCGCAGGCTTTACTGCAGCGCTTCCCCCGGAATCACAGCAAAACATTATGCGTTACTTTGCTTAGACTGAACTTGGAAGAGGGGTGGGCTTGGATGAAACTGACTGTTGAAAAGAACTCGGGAGGGCCAGTGCCGCCGACAGTCCGGAGGCCCGCGGCGATTCAGGCTGCGCCATGTGCACATCCATAGAAACCGGGTTCAAGTGGAGAGTAATGATGAATTTTGCACGATATGAGGCACAGTATAGGCTTCTTGATGATACCATAGCACAATTGATAATGACACGATCCCATCTCCATCTTTGAAACACTGGTCATTGACATGGTGCTCCACGACGATGGAAGAACATGGCCTGGTTGATGAATTATGTAGGTGATTGGGTGATTTCAATGCAACGGGCGTGACCTCTGCAGCAAGCATCAATCATCTCAAACCTGTTGTTGTCGTGGACTTCGAAGTCAGGAGAAGATATCGCAGACATGTGGCCAATGAACCTCAGGAGAGAGGATCCCCGCACCCCACCTTCCACATGCCGTGCTGACCAATTAGGCAGACAGTTAAACAGCACCTTGAAACCCGGGTTAAGGGGTGCGTACGACGACGACACTTTGTCCATCATCTTTCCGTGATCTGTCTACATCGTCAATAATTTCTATCGCGGACGAGGTCTTGATGCAAGAAGAAGATCTACAGAGATCAAGGCTACAAATCCGCATGACAGTCTATCACCGTGTCCTAAGACCCAGCAGAAGATTTAGATGGGCTTTCCTTGGTTATAGGGTCATTACCGGCTTCTTGAGACATCGCCGACAGTACTCACGTTCGCATGCGTCGTGCAAATGGGCTCAAGGAAATCTCGACGCTCGGCCTGCGATCTCTGCCGGCTCTACAAGCTTCGCTGCGACCGGGACGAGAGGCATGGAAAATCCTGTGGCCGCTGTGATGCGGCCAACCAGGCCTGCGAAATCACTTTGGGTCGTCCTGTTACACAGGCGCCCAGTGACAAGACCAAAGAGCGCGAGAACTTGCTGAAAGATAACACTTCAACAGCTACGGCTTCTGCTTCCGCTGCGCCTATGACCAGCCTGCGGCCTTGTCACCCGTCAGGCCAGCTTGGTAGGTCCTCAGTGTCTGCCAGTGGGGGTGGAGCACTTGTTCCCAGGACTCAATGTACAAGTGCGACGGCCGGGCCACTTGCTAGCTTGGCCGAGAGAGTGTCATTCGAGGACAGCGTTCCCGTTTTCCCTGATCATCTGAATTACACGGTCGGTTCCAAACGAAGTTTCTTTTGTATGATAGCCGCTAAGATGTTTGCACTACTAGGAAAATCTCAACATGGACTTTTCCATGCCCATTCCTGGTTTCGACTCTGGCAACTTCTCATTTCTGTTTCCAGATACAAAACCGGGCTTGAGCTATGCAGCTACAGCTGAAATGCCTGATATGAGTAATTCTGAGCTGCACAGTACTCTGGGGTCTACCAGTCTAGAGCAACCCTTGCGTCAACTGCACAGTAGTGCCGACTTTGCTCCTGGTCCTTCCCATAGGACAATGGACGATCACGAGCTCCCGGCCATTGATAGCAAGAGTCTCACACAGCTGAGCCTGGAGATCATCGAAGACTACGAGCTCCTCAGAACCAGCTCCCCCTTGAATGGGCAGCCTGAGACGGTTCCTCACCATTGCTCGTCGACTGAGCAACACCGACCGTTCAACCGCATGCTCAGCCAGGCCGCGAAGCTATGGGACATCATCAAGAGTATGTGCGCGTCTGATGATAGAGAAGGAGAACTTGGTCACTCCATCTCGCCCGCACATACGACCATGCCCAAACGGACTGATCAAGTGCTGATCATGACGCTTATAACGACGTATGCGCACTTGATGCGCAACTGCCGGGGCATTTTCATGCGGCTCCTGCTGGCGCTGCAGTCGGATGCGAGCGCCAAGCTCATCCTGCCCAGTCTGCAGTTTGGGACTTTCCAACTGAGTAATAGTTTGCCCATCCAGGTCAAGGTGCTCATTGACATAACATCCGGCATGCTCCTGCGCATCACCAACGAACTAGGTATCAGCCCTGTTGGCGTGACTGCAGGCCCGACCCAAACCGCCTCAACCCATGACGAAGCGGAGACCAGGCTTCCATTCCTGACGGACCCTATCGCGGTCTCGTTGCGCGACACCATATTGTCGCAAGAATACGACCTGCCGGAGAACGAGCAGCATATGTCGCTCCATGGCATCATGGTCGACATACTACGCCTTGTAGATCAGAAGTTCAAATAGGACCAGACAATATATATATTATTTAGAAACCTCTGAAGGGAGACCAGCGGCGGCGGCCGTCGTCATGGAGAGGGCCGGACCGCGCGTGCTAGGCAGCTGCCATTGGCCTGCATTTTGACGGCCAAGCTGATCATTCTTGGCCCATGGCGTACGAAGTATTCCTTGTTGCCTTCCGTACCTGCAGATCTGACGTTCCTGCGTTATCGCGAGTGTCGAGGAAGACGGCTGGCCAATCGGGGAGACAGAGGTGGGCTGAATCCCCCAATCTCCGCGACCCCTGTCCTGGCTTTGGTCACGTCCCGATCGGCAGATTGGCAGCGCAGCACGTACGTTTCCCGGAAAAGGGAATAAAGTGGCGCTTTCCGTACTTTGCACTGCTAACCTAACAACCAACACTTTGGAATTTGGTAGTTCTGTCCAATCGGAGTCGGCTTACGAATATGTCCCAGTGCCAGATGCTACAGCCAATCGGAGTCGAGCAATCCAGGCCTCGAGATTCCAAATGGCGTACAGAAGGGAAGGCAGCGGCTTATCGACTTCAAATGATGTTCAATAAAAGAATAGACAGCTATGGAAGACAAGCACGAAACCTCGGCATTGATTGCCATTATCTCAAGAATCATTCAATCACATTGGGAGGCGCTTTTCACCCCCCCGAAACCACCGGCGATCTTTGGAACACTAAGATCCGACAGCTTCCTCCACGTTCGACTTACACCTCCCGTTGCACCACCACCACACAAGTTCCATCCGGTACCCAATGGCTCTTACATCTGATGAAGCGCAGAAAGATGGCATCGCTGCTGCCAGCGCCGTGAATTCCAGTAACAACAAGACTGACAGCGCTGTCACTGGAGCCCCGACAACTTCCTCCTCTTCCCAGGCCAACATGGTGGGAAGCGACTCGACAACAACCGACGAGGAGCCGCCAGCCTTCCATCCCACCCTGCAGTTCTGGCTTGCATTTCTCGCGCTGCTCCTCGCTACCCTGCTGAGCGCTCTCGATGGCGCCATTGTGGCTACGGCCCTGCCCACCATATCTTCCGATCTGGACGTCGGGCCTGACTTTGTCTGGGTTGCGAACGTCTACTTCCTTACTGGGTAAGCGATCTGGTCTTCGAGGCCATCTAACTAATCAGATGGAATTGATTTTTTTTACCCCAAATAGGATGATGGCCAACGTATCAACGATCAATGAGGATTAGCTAACGACATAACGTTTGCTACAGTGCCGTGCTCCAACCCCTCTTCGGCCAGCTTTCCGACCTCTGGGGCCGACGACCGATCTTCATCGCCATACTTGCTGTCTTCACCCTTGGAAGCGGTCTCTGCGGCGGCGCAAGCTCAGGGCAGATGCTCATCGCCGCGCGCGCGGTGCAGGGCATCGGTGCAGGAGGGATCAACATGATGGTGGACCTCATCCTGTGCGATTTGGTGCCCATGCGGGAGCGCGGAAAGTACCTCGGCATTCTTTTTGGTGTAATCGGCCTTTTCTCAGCCGTGGGACCCCTCATCGGCGGCGCCCTGGCCCAGAGCGGCCAGTGGCGCTGGGCCTTCTATCTCAACCTCCCTATCGGCGGTGTCTGCATCCTGATCACGGTCTTCTTCATGAAGCTACAGAGCCGTGTGGGAGGCGGTTTCGCGCAGAAGCTCCGTCGCGTCGACTGGGTCGGCGTCACCATCCTCACCATCTCCTGCATCGCCATCATGTACGCCGTGACCTATGGCGGCGCGTCGAGGCCGTGGTCCGACGCCAGCATCGCCACACCGCTGACCGGTGGCCTGCTGGGTTTGATCGGCTTTGCCTTGTTCGAGGGGACGCCCTTCGTCTCGGAGCCGGTCACGCCGTACCACCTGTTTGCGAACCGCACCTCGGCCATCGCTTTTGTCGTGACCTTCCTCCAGTCCATGATGGGCCTATACATGATTTATGTCTATGCCCTCTACTTCCAAGCCGTGCTCGGCGCGAACCAGACGCTGTCGGGCGTGTACCTGATACCGACCGCCATTTCGTTTCCGCTCTTCTCCGCGGTCGGCGGGGCCCTGATGACCAGGTTCGGCCGGTACAAGCCACTCCACCTGATCGGCTTCGCCTTCCTCACCCTGGGCTGCGGCCTCTCCTCGCTCCTCGGCCCCGATTCGAGCCCGGCCGCTTGGGTTTTCTTCCAGCTTTTCCTAGGCATCGGCGCGGGTCTGACCATGGCCGTGCTACTGCCCGCCGTCCAAGCACAGCTCCCGGAGTCGGACACGGCCCTGAGCACGGGCACCTGGGCCTTCATCCGTAGCCTCGGCGTCATCTGGGCCGTTACCATCCCCGCCGCCATCTTCAATAACCGCTTCGGACAGTTGCTGCACATCATCGACGACCCGGCCGCGCGCGCGATGCTGGATCACGGCAACGCCTACTCGCACGGCACGGCGGCGCTCGTGGACTCGTTTGGGGGCGCGACGACGGCGCAGGTGCGCGATGTCTATAGCCGGAGCATCCAGCGGGTTTGGCAGATTGGCGTCGTCTTCTCAGGGGTCTGCTTCTTGCTCGCGCTGTTGGAGAAGGAGACTCGCTTGCGGCAAGAACTCGAGACGGACTTTGGGTTGCAGGGGGAGAAGGAGAAGGGGAAGGAGACGCAGGCGGAGCCTTGAGGAGGGGGTGTGAGATGCACATTGTTTTGTTCGGCGTTCTTCAAGTTGGTTCAATGCCATGGTTCATTTGCGTATAGACTTCTGATTGCGATAGATATTTGAATCCCTTATATTGATTCACACCGTCTATTATTTGCATCCTTAGCATAGCGCCGGTGACGGTCGGTTAGACGGTGGCATGAACGCCGCTTACACATCCTCTATGATTTCGACGTGCGCATCTCGTTCTCTTTTCGAATTACAGATAGCGACTTCTAGATAGGAATTGGTCATCATACTGGTGTGCCTCTACGGCTCGCACAGTTCCTTCGCCCAGGGCCAACACGACCGGTAGGCACTTGAGCCTCATCTAGTTACGTCAGTCAGTTACACTGTCCAATGTCGATTGCCAAACTTATCAACTATTTATGTCACATTCTAGACCTGATGATTTGTGGATGTTTCTCCTTGGTGTTGGTTGCCTAAGCTGAGCAAATTGTTCTAAAATGGGTTGATGATTCGCGTCCTCGCGCTTCACCGTTCCCTGAAAGGGTACCTCATGTCGTGCGAGGCTTGGCTTTCTTCGAGCCCTGCCCCAGCCGTACCACGACCAAAAGCAGTTGTGTTCCCCTTGACGCGGGATAGGTAGGCAACGCCACCCCCAAAGCGTGAGGGTCTACGGAGTTGGTGATACATGCCTTCCCCTTTTGGTCAGTGTTGTGCGAGATCCCGTTCTCGGTGAGCCTGCTAACATATCCTCCTAAGATCTTCTGTGGAACAATAGATGTAGAGAGGACTTGCCGAGTCCCGGATGTTAGCCGCGACGCCCATAACATATTAGACTCTTTGTTTAAGACGAAATGAATTCATTCCCCCTCGAAGATTACCCCTTAATACACAAAATGATCCCAAAACTCATTCTTGCCACCAAACCGGTTCAGCTTAAACCTCAAGCCTATTTTAACTCTGCCGCTTAGCAATTCAGGAAAGTTCCAATCACATACCCACGCTCTACTGAGACTACCAAGGAAAGGAAAGCAATGGGCGTTGATCTGCGGTTCTGGAATAGGTGGATTAAATCCTCCTCGGACGGCGAGTACCACCAGATTGTCGATCTCATCCTCGACGAGGCCGTCTTCTGGTGCACCGTGGTGCTCCTCATCACGATCACCGCCGTCATCCTCGGCTACCAGCTCGCCGAGGCCGCCGCGCAGAAGCCGAACGAGCAGCACATCGCCTTGTTCGCGCTGCTCTGGCAGGCCCTGCTGCAGCTCCTGGTCACCTACTGCGCCGTCGTGCCGGTGCTGCGCGAGCAGCGGCTGCAGACCAAGAAAGGGAGGGCCAGCTCTTTCTCCTCTTCCCCTTCCTCGCGTCAACAGCGGCTGCAGCGCACGAAAGGGGGCTCGGGCTTTTCCTTTTCCTCTTCTCCTTCGTCTCGTCACCAGCAGCAGCGCCACCATGCCGTCATCATCCGGGTTCACTACTCCGTCTTTTATGGATGCGTCGTCGCTAGCGTGGTGGCGATGGTCTTGGCACCGGTACTTCTTTCGTGTGGGAGTACTGCGGCGTCTAACGTTGCGAACTTTGCGTCGAATATCTTTTCCGCCATTGCGGCGAGTCAGCTGGCGGCGGGGATCACGAGTGGGCTTCGGAGTCGGGAGTGACGGGGGCTTCGTGGTTGGGAGAGGATGTGGACGACCAGCCAGGTCTATCGAGATTGATGTGATGTATCGATGCCACAGTCGTCGTGCGATGAAAGCAAGGCGTTTCTTGGAGAATTTGGAATCACACGTTCGAGGTAGCTTAGACGGGGTGGCTAGGAAGCCGCACTGGATTAAATAGCGAAACTGGGTATTCAAAATTTCGTGGTTCACTCTGGTATTAATTGGCGGCCAATGGGCCACCAAGCGCAAAGACAGTGAATAGATGGCGAATGCGAAGCGGGTTGCTTAATTCAAGGTGAATACAAGGTCCAGGAGCGTGCCTGTGGCAAGTACGTTTCTGGGGGAAGGATTTGCTCCAGGTGGCAAGTACAAGACTTCAGCCTTTTTCTTTTCCCCATACCTGAACTTCAATTTGCATTCACATGCATTTCTTTTTGTTTTCATCTTCAGACTAAGGCCCAAACTGCCCCATGCTTCAACAGTTGCAACTACTGATAGTACCTCGACTCACTCAACCCAACATCATCGTCGGCACTTGTTGTTAACACCACCCACCAACGCCATCATGATACCCATAGAGGAGCCGAAACGTCCGATCATGAAGAAGAGGGGATTCTTGATTGCAAGCAGCGGTGTAAACGGCGGCTACAACTTCATACCGACAACTCGTGGACTTCGCGAGGAAGGCTGCCGTTTGTCAGAGCTGTTTTTCCCCGAGCGTCTTGAGCGACAGCAGGACCAGGACTCGGCAAGAAGAGCTGCCAAGCGGCTATTCAACAAAGAGTTCTTCATCACCCAGCTCCGATGGTACGGAGTTCCGTTCAAGTCGAACGCAAAGAGAGACGAACTCGAAGCCATCCTACGCACTGCTGTTGGCGAGGGCAAGGTAGGTACTATCTGATGCTTTTCGTTTGTTCGTTTAGTTTTCGCTAATCCCACATACGGTAGTGCAGATGCGTACCCGAATGCGTGCTGGCCCTTGAGCGCAGCATGCGAGAAGATGAGACGTTCTGCGAGGATCTCAGAGTTTACACGACTAAGATGGCGGAAATCAATGCCATTAAAAAGAAGTGGGAGGACGAGGAATGGGCAAAATTGACACCAACAGAGCGGGCCGAATACCACCCCGAAGGATTCTTCGAACATTACTTCCTGGATGAGCAGGGTGAGACCGACCGTACGAAAACACTTGAACCGATGGCTTTGCATGAAACCTCAGAATGCGAGGACATGTGTGAGATGGCAAAAGCCATTCCGGGACTGGAGGCAGATATCATGATAAGAGAGGGTCCTTGCGATGACTTCTCTCTTTGCGAGACCCTTTGTATCGGATGGGATCGCGATGCTGTTCACGCTTTGGCACAGCGTATCAGCCAAGAGCCACGAATGTACTCGGTGGATCAGGAGGGGGAAGAGGAGGACTACGAAGACGACGAGGGAAAGGAAGATTTAGACATGTAAGGCGAAATTCGAGAGACTTTCACGTGCCCCTATGACTGGACCAACTGCCTTCGCTGACGACGGCTCTTTCACACACTTGAAGGATTCGTAGCCATCGGCATTACAGCTGAGCCCCCTAATCCCTGGGATGATTTCTGGGACGCGAATAGCGCCCACTGGCTTAATAATAGAGCAAAATCGAGATGGAGCTCACTGACGAAAATAATAATCTGACTTAAGCTTCTTTCAGGGATTCCCTGATCAGCCGTGGTAGTTTAGACATGAAACAGCATATGAGGTCTGAGGCCTGATGGTCCTGATGCTGAATAAAGAGACTACTAGATATGGTGATGAAAAACAGATGACATCAACTTCCTATCCTATCCTAATTACCGTAGATAGCCTGTTCAATCTAAAGAGTGAGTACCTTGAATCAGACATAGATATAACAGAACTGCCCCTTGTTCCCGCCCAACTGGTCCGTCAGCTCCAGCAGCGGGATGGCCGGCGCGATCCAGCCCAGGTCGACGATGACGTCTTTGGGGTCCTCGGCGCGCTTGTACGGGCCGTGGGCTGCTATCTCCTCGCGCAGCTGGTGCGGCGGCATGGCCATGCCGCCCGTCGGGATCGCGTTGATGCGGTTCTCCGGGTCCTGCATCTGCCAGATCCACCAGACGCGGTCCAGCATGCCGTGATGGAAATAGAAGGCGGGGTCGCCGGGGGAGGCGAAGAAGTCCTGGAGGGGCGGTCAGTAACTGGGGAGTTGATACCTTGACTTGGGCCCGAGATGGGAAGTTGGGAGGAAGGGGATGACGGGGAAGGAAAAAAGGGGAAGAAGAACACATACACCACCTGGGTCGCCGCCGAACATGTAGTGACCTGCGTTGTGGAGCTATCATCATGCAAGTCAGCATCTGGATCGTTGTTCTTCAAGCCAAGGGATTGGTTACTTACACCCCAAGGATGCGTGTCGTTGACCAGCGGCGGCATGCCGAGGTATCGGTTGTAGAAGGCATCGACGTCCTTGTTGTCCATGATGGTCGAGTACGTGTAGTTGGCCGTGGCGCCGAGGGCCGAGTTGCGGTTGACGTCGCGTCGGAGGCAGCGCGGGTTGGACCCGAGGCCGTCCGACTGCGGGTTCTTGGGCACGTCGGTCAGGACGTGGCCTTTGGGGCCGAGGCTGACGACCATGCTGTGATGGGAAAGGTCCAGTCAGTAAGTGCCTTAAGTAGTATGAGAAGGGAGCTAGGTGGTGGTAGCAGTTACTTACTCCTTGAAGGGCCCCTCGGTCACGCAGCCGCCGCCGCCACCGGGTCGGATCCAGTCGTTGGGCTTCTTGTAGGGCTGCGCGACGCCGGGGTATTCGGACGGCAAGCCCTGGCCGCCCATGCTCGAGGCGTTGCCGTTGAACATGGGGGAGTTGACGGGGTCTTGGGCGTAGCGGTCGTAGTTCATGTACTAAGCATAAACAACGCGAGACGCCGTCTATCAGTAACAGTACTAGGAAGGGGGAGAAGGAGGGAAGGGACGATACTCACAGGCTGGTAGCCGGTGTAGCCACACTCGTCGCGAAGCGCGGTTTCGTATGCCCAGATGAAGTACTTGTGGCTTGCGAACAAGTGGTACTATGATCCCATTGTTAGTCAGGCTAACCCATACGTTCCGGTATTCCTAGTGAGTGTTGCCCTACCGGGTCATGCAACATCATGGCCTCGGTCATGTGAAACCCAACGAAGTCGTCGAACCTGCTGAGCGCGCCGGGGAACTTGTCTTTTGGCGCCCTTGGTGGCAGCTTCTGGAGACAAAGCACAGCTTTGATGTACTCCTCGCGCTGGGGAACCGTGAGGTCGCTCCTGTAGTCGGTCGGTATGGTCAGGTCAAGTCCAGATCCCACTTCATCGTGGATGCTCTTTGGGTTGTGACTCACCACTCCTGTCTCACTACTGCGTTCTCCAGTGTGCAGTTCGATGCCGTCTTCTTGGTCGCCATCCATGCTTCGACCTTGGGCATGGTCGCCGCCTCGAGCTCGTCGACGACATCGAGGGGTAGTAGCCATTGCGCGAACTATTGGCCGACGACGGATGGTGTTAGACATATAAAGCTCACTGTGTAGATGGTGGATGGGAAGTACACTTACGCTTTTGGAGTGAAAGCTGCTTCCACGGCGCCGCTGGATACGGCCAGTACCAAAGGGAGCGCCTTGCAGAGGTTCATCATCTTGTGATCTGGTACGATTATAACTTGAGCCTGGTTGGAACTTTTTCGGTCGTAGATTCCCGTAGAAGAGACTCTTATGAAGCTGGGCCTGCTTGCTTTTGTAGAATTTCGACTTCCCCTTCAAGCTCTGACTTGGAAGCCGTCTGGGGTCGGCATATCTGCCGTTATATATACAACTTCATATGACCTTCCCAATCGGCGATGCGCCAAGCAGTGACGCGGAAGGGAGTCATATTGTGCACCGATAGCGATTGTCATGTTAGCGCCGGTACAACCTGGTATCTCTAGAGGTTGAAGGTTCCTACACTGGAGTGACTCGTCATTAAAACATTGCTGGGAGGTGGTTCATATATACACTCGGATATGAGAGGTCCTCATGGCGAATCGGCGAATTGATCTAATCAAACTACTCCTGTCTGATAGGCGCAACCAAAGACGTGCGTTGGGGTAAGAAGGCGTTGATTGCGCCAGTGTAGATCTCAGGAGATCTACAATTAGGCGATAGCATCCCGGTACGGGTTTTTGAATTTACCCCTTTAAGCGAGCGGCATATTCAGCAGATCACCTGCCGAAGCAAACATCGTGTCTCCTGTTGGCAATTACATTTTGTACACCATGTTTATATCTGATATGGAAAATTAATACAGCTAAGTATGTACACAAGCTTCATGGGGACATGTCGGAATCATTCGGATATAGCAGGGGATCAGGCAGAGCATCCAAATCGGCATCCCTGCCCGAAAACGTCCCCGGACTAGTCTCGGCGTCCAAAAAGAGCTCCCGGACCACCGCCACAACGGCGTCGTCGTCTTCCGACCCATCGTCGATCCCCATTCTGCTCGCATAGTATGCAGGACCCTGCTCGAATCCGCGCTGGACCCGCTCGTCCACGTCCTTGAGCGACCAGCCCCTATCGCGAAACGTCCGACCCCCTCTCCTGGCACATATCCGCACCAGGTATCCCAACCCTGGGTCAGGCTGGCGCGTGCCATATGACTGGACCGACTCAAGGAGGCCGTTGAATGTCTGTTGTAAGCACGCGCAAAGGGGTTAATACAAGAACGACAATAGCCGGGTATTGGATGATAAGCCATGTTTGGGCGTTACACTTACATTGCCAGCTAGGCTTACCAGGTTCTCGCTTATTCGGTTCCATTCGCTATCTCTGTAAAGCAAGGCCTCGTTAGTTACCGGCTCAGTGTGAACGCATCTTCTTCCTGCGAATCAAGCGCCTTACTTTGACGTGTCCACTCTTTCTACGGAACCAAGATCAATCATCTTGAGAGTTGGCGATAGTTTATGTTCTGTCCCATTTCCGTCATAATCGTAGCTTTCAAACATCACTAGTTCGTGTCCTCATTAGCACTATTCCTGCTGATACCATCTCTGGGTGAATTCGAAACTCACTGTTGTTTGTGTGCATGTCGGTGTTGTAGAGTACGGTTTCGGGATGAGGCCTGTCATCCGGAGCCGTTTCCAGGCGCACCGGTCCATCCTTCATCTCCCCAGAATTTGCCATGGCCATAGCGATCCTCATACCTGTAACACATACACCCAGTCAGATGCGAGACCAACACGCCGGATCGACAAGTTGCGAAAGCAACGAAAGTGACGAAAGGCGATGTCCGGACTTACAGCATCTGAATACAGACCAAAGCATACGATTAGGCAGAGGTTTTCCCCTTTTCTTCACTCGCGCCTCGAAATCCCGAAACGTGCCGCCCTCCAAGAATTCCAGTAACACCCACTGCCGCACTCCGTACAGATCGGCCTCGCCGAACGTCTGGGATCCAATCATCCGCACGACATGAGCAGCCGCAGCAAAACTCTACACAAACCCGTATCAGCACCTGTTCATTTCTCCTTTTTCCTTCTCCTCTCCCGGAAATAAGGATAAGAACTAACCTCGAGGGCCTCCACTTCTTCCAAAGGGGGAGAGCTGGCGTACATCGGGTCCGGAAACCGCCGAATCAGTTTCGCCGCCACGCGCCGCCCCGAGTCCTCCTGAGATTCCTGCTGCCCGCCGCCGCCAACTTTCCGGAGCTTGTACACGCTGCCAAAGGCCCCTGCGCCGGCAAGGCCTTCGTACGCATACTGGCCGTCCTTGAGGAAGTAGCGCCGTACCGCGCGCAACGCATTGAATGGGGGGTCGGGCAGGGGGACCCGGTCGGCGGGGGTGGCATCGTCGGCATCCGGTCTATTATCGGGAGTGGCGAACGGGTTCCGCGCCGTGACGAGCTGGTTCGGCGGTGTGACGGGCGGGTTGTTAGGCTGAGCTGCCGGGGCCCCCGGGAGGTTGTTGGGCCGCAAGAGGGCTTCGAGGATGCTGCTGCGCCCGCTAGACATCGCAAGAGTAGGTAATCTGTTTACCTCACCAACATATTCATCAATCTTTTACGTCGACCTTCTTTTTTTTCCCCTCTGGTAAACTCGAAGTGAACTCGGCTCTTGGACAAAGGCTGGAATGTCGCGTACAAACAAGCATCTTTGTTGTTTGGCGGTTAATGCCTTTATCTACTCGTGGTTGGGCGTCGTGGACGGAACAAAGAACAACGCCGTTCTTGGAAAACTGCCCCCTCACTCGAGAGAAGAGACTGGCCATGCGCTGCTAACTAGGTGTTCAGTTGCACTGAAGTCTTGAAACCCATGTGCTTTTCCACGCTAAAGCCTTGGATCTGTACTGCGACTCGGGTGGTAGGCTGGGCAATGTCCGATTGTATAAGGCTACTCAAGCGAATTGCAGGTTACTTTCTATAAGAGGTTTATACGTAGCATTACTAATCCTGTTCCCGGAATGGTTACTTTGAGGACTTCGTCATACTTGTTGCACCCCCAGCATCGTTTGCCACCTCAATTCCTTCTAAACGAGGTGATATTATGGCCACCTGCAAACGATACGGCTTCAAATATGGCCATGCAAAAGCGCAGAGCTTGAATTTGCCAGACACGATGACAGACTGCGACAGATTTGATCAGCACCAAACACACGATATGGGACGAAGCAGATGCATAGGCTGACAGCCTACCCCCAGTGTCAGCATGCCCCAGCAACAGCAGCAGAACGGAAGCCGGAAGGAGAGCGGGATCTTGTTGGATACCACAACCAACGACTGGGCTATGCCACCGACAATGTAACCAACTACAATCAGAAAGGTAGCACGCTGCCGTTAACACAATCGGAGGGTATAGGCACCTAGGAATATGGTCACTGCAATGTTGTACTGAATCCCGGTGAAGCCGATCTCCTCCTTACTGCGCCAAGCACAGGAAGGATAGAATGAAGCTATCGATCTTGAACAGCAGGCTTCTCTCGGCCTTCGTAGCAGGCTTTTCGCCGACGATGAAAACTCGGGCTTCGTGAAGAACACCCATCGTCATCGGGTTTGTTGGTCCACGGGAGAACCTGTACGGAGTACATCATCAACTATCGACGTGTTTCCAGAGATATGAACAACATCATATAGTACCTTGTCACTTCTACAGTATTACCCAAGCCCGAAACTACTTGTCATGGCACCTCTGCCAAGTTTGTAGACAACCAATCACTGCTCTAGCTACTCGATATTGGTTCCTACGAAGACAAAAGTCCTGATAGTGATAACATGGCATGCAAGCATAACAGCCCTTCTATTACTTACCGGACTTGACATGAGTGAGGCAGCGCGTTTAGTACTCCCTGGGTGATAAGAGATGCTTGGCATGACGATGCACAGATTTCCCTTCGGGCCCGGCCGATTGTAAATAAAAGATAAGGGGCTCCACAATTACCGGTTGCCGAAGACCCATCGGAAGTGGAAGCAAGGGTCCGACGACATGAGTCGTTTCCCGTTTCATTACGAGAAGAAACCGCAAGCAAACTCTCATCTCTCTTTTTTCTTTTCTTTTTTTTGCCTTCCGCGCTCCTTGTATACTGACTTACAGTTTTTGGCAAGAGTCTTGAGACAGGTAGCTCCTTGATCATGTCGTCGACCCTGGCACCCGAGATTACCTCCGAGAGGAACCCCATCTCCGAAAAGGACGTGATTCAGTCTCTAGAGGCTCTAAACCTGAATCCCAAACCCGAAGATGTCCCCGACTTGACCAATCTGCTCACAGGTATCTGGGAAGTATGGGACAAGGTCGACCAGATGGACGATTACGTGCCGGAAGTGGACGAGACGCGATTCCCCCGCAAAGACGTCCACCGTCCCGAGGGTCAGGGTAACGCGGGAAATGCCTGGGCTTGGAGGTGTGAAGTTAGGGATCAGTCGCCCACGAAGGAAGGGAACGGATTGCTCGCGGGCAAGACCCTGATTCTCAAAGACAACATCGCACTAAAGGGCATCCCTTGTCTGCTAGGAACCGACATCTTCCAGGACTGGACACCGAACATGGACGCTACGGTCGCCACGCGCATACTGGAAGCGGGCGGTATCATCACAGGGAAGGCAGTGTGCGAGAACCTGTCGGCATGGGCGGTCTCCCTGCTCCGCCGCAACGGGACCCATCAGCAACGCATGGGCCGAGGGCTTTTCAGCCGGAGGCTCATCTTCAGGAAACGGGTACCTGATTGCCAAGAAGGAGTGCTGGGGCGGCATGGGCGGAGACCAGGGAGGTAGCATTCGTATTCCGTCATCGGTGAACGGCCTCGTCGGTATGAAGCCGACATTTGGACTGGTTCCCTACACGGGCATTGCCTCGCTGGAGCCGATGCTAGACCACACCGGTCCGATGACCAGGACTGTGCTCGACAATGCCCTCCTACTTCAAGCTGTCGCGGGCGCTGACGGGATAGACGACAGGCAACAGGCTGGCTGCCCCTTCCCGGAGTCGGTGCCTGACTACCCCGCTCTGGCGCAACAGGGAATCCAGGGGCTAAAGATCGGCATCATCAAGGAATCGCTGAATCAGCCGCTACACGATCCGCGGGTCAGCGAGCTGGTCGTCAAGGCGGCTAAGGCGTTGGAAACGCTCGGGTGCGTGGTGGAAGAGGTCAGCATACCGATGCACGCCGACGCGCCGGACATCTGGGCAGTTCCCGGTCGGCTCTCGGTCTACAAGAGCCTTGTCGGGGAAGGCGGTGGCCGACGGGGCCATTGTATGAACGATCTATCCGATAAGATCCTACCCATAAACCAGGCCAAATACGACAAGATGTGGTGCGCGTACAAGAACTGGATGGTCAACGGCCGTTGGGGCTGGGACCACCTACAGAAGCCGGGGCTGTTGCTGGGCAAAGCCACGAACCTGACGCGCAAGCTCAAGGACGAGTACTACAAGGCCCTGGACAAGTACGACGTCCTCATCACGCCCACCATGCCGTTCCTGCCGCCCAAGCTGCCGGCCGGGGACGCGAGCATAAAGCAGCTGATGCAGAACTCGGCCGGCGCGTCGCTGAACACATCCGCTTTCAATATCGTGAGTGGTCCCCAATCTCCTTTTGTTATGTCAAGCGAAGAAGGGGCATTCTGCTAACGTTGCTTTACCCTACAGACAGGTATGCCCGCCATATCGCTTCCAGTAGGATTCCTTCCTTCGCTGGTGGAGCCTCATCCGAATCTTCCCGTGGGGATGCAGATCGTGTCCAAGTTTTACGACGAGGCTACGATATACAGGGTGGCGTATGCCTGGGAACAGGCTGCCGATTGGGAGACGTTTGCGAAAGGGCAAGTTGCTGGGACGGATACGTGTGCAAACTAGTAGCAACATTATGAGTTATTTCATCGGTCAGGGCTGCAGAGCAGCAGGCCTGGATACAAGGGAACGGGTTCCATTGGAGCCTATGGCTTGTCCTCGGCCGTCGCAATAAGGGTCTCTCTCGATTCAGCTGATCACGAATTGTCCCATTTCCCTAGACCCGTCGTACCAGCAACGGATGTTTCTCTCAAGACCATCATGGTCGCCATTGTTTCAGTAAAGGTTGTCTAAAGCATGCTCAAGCATAGCCTCAATGTCGGACTCCCATATGATGGTGTTGCTGTCTCCTTCGAGGCGAATCTACACAGGACTGATTAGCTGGTTGTAAATCTACATGAACTTTTCGCTTGATGCTGTCGTACCTCGGGTAAATTTTGCTCGGTCAGCTGCAGTACGGCCTGGGTGTTGCCAATGTAGTAAATGAGTCGCTGCTCAGTGACTCCTCGACTGAGATTTGTCTTTGTCGGCTTGGTTCAGTTAGCCCATAATTCAGAATCACTGAACTGGCATCCCTAGGCAAAGCAATTTGTCTGTAAATGCATACCTTGAAGTGATCCTTCCTCTTGCGGGCCCCTAGCGTGAGCTTGGCGAACCTTCCCTCAAGCTCCTCCTTGGAGGTGTGAGAGTTCCTCTCGCGAGCCATGTTGGTGTGATGCGATGGAAACGTGTCACAGGCGGGCGACGCGTAACGTTGAAGGTACGGACCAGAAGATGGATAACCAAGGAAAAGTCTTTGGCAGCTGTGTTTGAGATGGATTATGTTAAGGCGAAGGTGAGTGAATCGAAAACGAGACAAGCAAATGCGAGAAACGAGGAGTTTTTAACATCAACTACCGAAAAATCAGAACGTGATTGTTTCAAGTGCTACAGTAAATACAAGAAGAACAATACAATTAGGCAACACGAAGACAATGCTTAGGTTTATGGGGAATGATTCAATGGTCAGACAACTCGGATCGATTGCGATTGCCAATTTATGAGAACTGTACACGTGTGTATGTGTAGGATCCAACCAATGTCCATTCCAGGCTCCTATAGAGCAGAGGTCCTTCTCATAATCCACACAAGATCCTCCCATCCAAGATCATAGCCAGTATGCCTGAACCAAGGCAGTCATCGCGCTGGGGGTGCTTTTTGTGCTTATCGTAGGTTTGATGGTTCCATCTAGAGCCATCTGAGGACGAAGTTGAGCAAGCCATCAAGCTTCGACTCCGTCTCTTCGGCTTCCAGCCTCTCGATCTTGCGCTAGATAAAAGTCAGCTGGTGGTTTTGGATCAATGTGTCGGTTAGTTTCTTACATCCATGCTGGCCTGGAACTTCTTGCAGCGGTCCACCAGCTGGTCGATTTCGTTGATGATTGCTTTTTTGGTGTCTTGTCGACGGAGCATGGGCATCTCCATCATTGGCTCCTGCTGGTAACCTTTGGAGGCCTTGTAGCGGTTAGCAGATGTCCTCATTGAGTAGCCGAGACTGGAGCCGTTGACGCCTACAACTGCTTGGATTAGACTGTGACTTACCTTGACCTCCTCGTGGGCATGCTCGACTTTCAGAGAAAGCTTGGAGAACTGTCTCTCCAGCTCGTCGACGGTGATCTGCTTGGTGGGCTTCTCGGAAAGCATCTTGATGGATTTTGGTGTGGAGTCGGAGAGAAGGATTGATTACGGTTGTATTTGCTGATTTGCTTCTGCTTGGCAGGGAACGTGTTTGGCAAGGGAGCTAGGTGGGAGGAAGAAGCAAATGAAATAACAACTGGGGGTGTCGCCGCAAATGATGGTGTCGCAATCGATGAGATTGTTGATGATGAAGTCGCAGAAGCTGACACGACAGATAGATGACAAGCAACTGTTGGCAAGGAAGCGACGAGATGTAGATGTGGTTGTTTTTGGTAACTAGATGACTGAAGGGAACGTCTGTTGGTTTTTGTTTGGTAGAGGAGATGTTTCACGAGAAAAGTCGTTTGTGGGAGAAGTTGGTCCTGAAGGAGGGGGGATGGTAGATATTTATACGTTTGGGGGGGGGCCAACTGAGTTACTGATTTGGGAAAAGAGAATGGCAGCTACTTATGTATTCAGGGACATAAGTTACTGATTCAGGCACTGGGGGTGATCTGCTGCGATTGTCGTCCACCAGGTGATTGTCGTCGACGTAGGTAGTGATTGTCTCGATGATCGTAGCTAGACGGGGTTGATGGTTGGCCCCACTTATGGGTAGCTAAGTAGGCAGGTAGGCATTGTTCTCTAGGTGATGGAGTGATTAGGATATGCAACCAGGTAGCCGTACCTACAGAGGTAGGTGAGGGCAGGAATGAATAGGCCGTGAGCACCACGGGACGTCTACTTGCAGCTCAGCAGATAACTTCACTTGGACGGGTGAATGCATTATCATTGAAACCAGCTACGTACATCTTGCACCTACAGCCGGCGCAGATCGCGAATCTATCTCTTGAACTTCAATCAATTGATCGTCTTTCCAACACTTCCAGCGCCCATCAAGTCTCTTATGATGCGTATGATAACAGCTGTGATCATTAGCGGCTGCCAAGGGTACGCGTCAGGTTCAAGGGCAACGGGAGTGGTACACTTGCCACGTATCTAGATGGACGAGCACGATCAGGTCTGGTGAGACGTCGAATCTTTCCCACGCTTCTTCTTCATAACCCTAGCAAAGCTAGTGATACAATGAAAAAATTGTAGAGAAGATTCTTGTTCGCCACAGAGGCTGGCCAAGAGACAGCCGACAGAAAAAGAATGAAGTCCTGGTAGTCCTGATGTCCCGGAGTCCTAAGCATCATGGGATGGTCTTGAGCATCTTTGATAGCCCTATGTTCCTAGGGGTCGATGGCCTTCGTGGTACTGATGATGACGTCCGGTCGTGGGTAGTCCTGAACTCCTTGGGTATCCTGGAGGTCCTGGAGGTCCTGGAGGGCCTAGCTGTTACTCAGCATTGTTGTTGTCCTTGGGCGACCTCGAGTGGCTCTGACGGTTCCAATGGTGGATGTCCTTGGTGGTCCTAATGGACCTAGAGATCCTAGGAGCCCGTGTGATTATGTATTCCTTGTGCAGTCATGAGTTATCCTTGTTTGCGTGCTGAAGAAATGGTCGACCGATGGGCAGAAGTAAGAGTGCGAGGAGAATTGGACTTAAAGGACGTTCTTGGTTACCGAGGCAAGTGAAAAGAAATAAGGAAAACCCCAAAATTAGAGGGATGTCGAGGAATTTATACCTTTCAAATGGGCAGAAAGTCTATTTTACGGGTCTGGTCTAGTGGCAGTGCATTTTTGCTCGGAACAGAATAAGGTGTTGTTCTCAATCGTGACTACCTTTCTGATATTGCCAGTCGTCCCCTACTGATCCGGTCATCTGATTGGCTGATTCAACTACTAGCCAAGCTTGGCACGCCCCCCCTGAATCGATACTGAACCCTATTCGTGATTAATGCCTTTCGATTGGCTGGAAACCAATTCACGCCTATGGTTGCCTCGCAGCTTATTTTGCCACATCAGAAAATCACAAGGTTCACAAGTTCCCAGTGGTCCTGTTGGCTTATTGCTCGCTGTTATTTAGCACAGGATCAGCCAAGCTGTCTGCCAAGTCAAAACAATTAAATTCAGCCCTGCCTTGGCAGAGTACTCGACTGTATTGTGCCATTGCGAGTGTTTCTAGTTATCCAGAGCCAAATGTCAAATGACTGCCTAATTGTTCGGGATGGTTCCAGTCATACACACGTCTGGCTACGCATCGCCAGCATTGGCACAAATGAGCACTACGTTACAACTGTTTCACCCTCAAGCTACCCAGTTGAATAATAACAATTGCATGATGTTACCATTCGCATAACATACCTACGCAGAGACTTAGTATCAGCCAACTATACATCGTATGAGGCATGCCATGCTATTGGCAATGAGCAACCGTGGCCGATGGTGTTTCAAGTTGGATTTCTCATTCAGTCATGCCTACCTCCAGCTGTCCAGCGTTCACGAGCAGCCACAACCGCTTGCCCCTTGGACCAATGCGTTTAGTGGCCTGCTCGAAGTTGTTTCTGTACGCAATCAATTACCATAGCTATATTTACTCGCACTGTTGCTGTTGCCCCAGTGTTTCCCTCTGACTCAGTGGCCTTGTAGTGGTCGCGAATGCAATAGGTACGGAACAGTGAGACGAAAGGTATATAGGCTGGGTTACCTAATGACATACTGCCTTGGACAGCCTTCCTAACACCTCATCATTCAACACGAAGAAGACGTTGATTATTAGATCATGGTCCGAAGCTCACTGTGTTCACATCCATCGACAGAAACCACATCGACAGAAGCAACCACCCAGCTTCATAAGCCCACACAGGACCTTCATCGGAAGACAATATTGGTTTAGGTTACGTGTTCAGCCATGTCTAGTCAATCCACCAAAGCCGGAACCTCCACCCCTCAATCCCCGAAGCCGCGAAGAAAGACAGCGGTGGCATTCCCTGTAAGCTCTCCCAACGACAGAATATCGATCCAACAAACAAACCTCAAGCCCTCGAACGAAGGAACTAACCGAGTCATAAACCCCCTCCACAGTCGCCGCCCTCCCCGGCCCCGACCCCCAAGAGGTCTCAAAGCGCATCGACGTCCTCCAGCGCCTCGCCGCCGGCAACAGCGCCAACATCAGGTCGATCGAGAGGGACCTCAAGACCCACTACCTGCCCATGTTCACACAATTCCGGTCCCGCCTCGACACGGCCAAGAACGTAACAGAGCAGCATCAACGCGACGCGTGGGGCCTAGCCACCCAGCTCGAGCAGCAAACCCCCAATTACGCCAGCGTCTGCGCAAAGGCCGACTTGCTAGAGCCGGCCATCATGAGGATGGCTGTGCTGGCACAGGTCCTCCGGGATAAGACTGAACAGTGAAACGAACGGGCTGCTGTAAGTGGGATTGGGTTTCATCATGGAGGTGATCAGTAGTGGTCCGAACAAGCATGGGCAGAAAGCGGAAAGTTAGCAGATAGAAGCCCGTCAGAACCAGAATCAGACGTAATTCCCAGACACTCGAGATCCTACTGGCCACTATGGGACAAAAGTTACATACAACACTCGAACATCTCAACGAAAACCCATCATATTAATAGCAACAAACGCAAAATTGTTCATAATGTCCCATTTGACATTCTGTACATCTACCAAGAAATCTTTATAAGAGGAGCTTTCCTCCTTGTCCGTATCATCCACCGACAGTCCCTCTTCGTATAGTCAGTCGCCATTAAGCTCAGCCCCGGAAGAAAAGAGGACCAACTAGACCGGTAGGACATAAAACGCCATGCTATGAAGAAGATACTGTTGATTGCCCAACGAAGAATCGAGGAAGAAAAGAGTGCTCGCTCGGGATCTGCCACCTGTGCCATAACGTCTCGAGCGACCCAGCAAACTTCTCTCATCCAACGCCTAATCCTCATAGTCGAAAAGTATCGTATCCTCATAAATGTCGTCAAAACATATGAAAGTGCGTAAAGTGGCTCGTCGAGAAATGTCTTCCCTCCTACTCAAAGTCGATCTCACAATCTCTTTTCATGTCGACACCAACCGGCTAGCTTGGGTGCAAACTAAGCGGTCATCCGGAGTGTTAGGTCCTAAGACGGCAAAGCTAAGCGAGTTCAAGATGTGCCTGGTTGGATCATCTGCAAACCCCAGCGCTCCAAAGTGGAGAGCCTAAGATACAGAGCTGACGATGTAGAGTATGAAGAAAGCGTGGAGGAGAAACCGTGTCATGTCTCGAGGGCCGTGGTGTGTCTCCCCAGAAATAGTATAATAGTACAGTCGTGAGAAAACGATAGGATGTTGGTGCAAGGGCGAGTGCGTGAAACTTCAAAAGATCACTTGAAGTGCGGTTGAGTAATCAGGGTACCTATGGACACTAGACGTCAGTATTACTCCAGAAAATGAAACGCATAAACCGGATGGAATAAATTCCGAGTGTTTCTTACCGATTAGTCCTGATGCAACGAATGTTGTGAAGTGATGGAAGTATCACCGCTCATAGTAGGATAATATGGGGGAGCCAGAGTGACTTGAGACCAGATGCCATAATCGAATGGGGCACCCTGGTCATCATCACAGCTTCAACATGTCCTCGTAGAACGGATCCAACTCGATGATGCGAAATTGCGAGGCGAATTGATCAATGAAAGGCGCTCGCTTCCAGATAGACGATAAGCAGCGCTTCCAGGAAACGACCTCCACGTGCCAGCCCATGGACATGGCCTTCTGCGCGTAATAAGCAAACCCTTCGGAAAACTCGGCCTCCTTCGCATCTCCAGTGGCTAGTACCATGACACCGGGCGCAATCCCGTTTCCAGGGAATGCTGCATCAAGAATGCTCGATTGCATGGCCAGGTGAAGATTTTCATCCACACCTTGCTCACCCAGCTTCGTCCGAGGGCAAAGGTACGACGGAGATCCATCGCCAGACTCGTCCCCACTAGAAGAAGTAGTCCAGTCGAAAGGCGAAACAGTGACGCCAGTAGAGCGACGATAGCTGGTGTTGCTGTCGAATTTGATAACCCGAAGCATCGTGGAGGTCTTGTAATCCAATTTCTGGGCTGCCAAGAAGTGAGCTGGGGGGCTGATCTGCTCCGCAGCATTTGCAACCGATCCAGCCAGTGACTTCTTGCCGACAGGGCGATCTCGCACCAAGATATGATGAAGGCGGGAAAATAAGAAATCTTTGGGGTCAATGTGGAAATATTGGTGCTTGTGAATGCCTCGTTTCTCTCGGCATTTGTCTTCAAACCCGATGAAGATGTTAGACATGTCAACAAATATGTGAATATTAGCGTCTGGAGTCTTCTGATCAATCTGCTTCAACTTCGAGAGCTTGCGATTGAGATTCTTTAACGGATCGTCGACGGCCACAATCTGCTCGGGCACGCCATACACGGCCTTTAAGCTGCTTCCAGAGAATGGCGAGTCGGGTACACCATAAACGGCCTTGAAGTTGCTTCGAGGACATGGCGAATTGTCAACCACAATCGAAGACGTTGTCGTGCTGGAAGTATGCTGTAGCTTTGTGAAGCCGCCACCGCCTGCTGCTACATAATGCGGTGCTTGCGTAAAGCTGGTCATCCGATTGAAGTTCTGATCCGACGCCGGAGCGGTGTATGGCTTGATTCGTGGGTTTGCGTATACCTGCACCGTGGCTGCTTGGCTACTTAATACAGGGCGAGCAGGTGTGATCGGTGCTTGGGGTGGCTGAATGGCAACAGGCTTGGACCGATAGAGAGATGATGTTAAATTGCCGGTTTCAGTGTGATTGGAATTCCTAGACGAGGATACTGTGCCGTTGATAGATTGGGTCGAGATTTGAGATCGGATGTCCGGGACTTGAGCTTGCGACCGAAGTAATTCAGCTGCCCGACTGCTGATGTTAGCAGCGAGTCTGGTGGCTGGTGGTTTCGCGGGGGTCGGCGGTGACGAGTCTGGGGTGCGATATGAAAGCCACTGGCTTGACTTCTCGGTGAACAGCGAGATGCGAGTATCGTCACTGTGATCTGTGTGGACGCTATGAGCCTGTAGATCATCAGGTGTCTCATAGCCTTTTCCATCATGCGGTAACTTGGCAGGATCCGCAACCGGAGGAATCGGGAGCGGTAGTGACGCATGAGTCTCCTCGTTGGCAGCATTTTGATTCATGGTAGCCTCTGACGGCGATGTTTCGGGCCGGCTTCTGAGCCGAAGTGTGATGCTCGAGAGGTCGCCCAAACGAGGCAAGGAATTCTTGCGGCGCAAGTATGGGTGGACTCGGGAACCGTCGGGTCCGGGACGCTGTGCAACAGCTCGCCTTACAGGCCTGGCCAAAGCCTCATCGTTATCACGCATTATGAGATGAATGGCCTACGGGCATCTGCTTTAGGTCAGTATGAATCAGAGCTGGGATGGAGATGAAAAGGATGAGGAAATGCAATAGTGGTGGTGCCGAAATCTGATGTGTGAGTGGGTCCGGTAATAGATTGGTGAGGAAGGATGAAGTGAAAATGTGTAGGCCGCCCTAAGGTCCGGATGCGCTCGCCAACGTCGTGTTTGGCAGTCTTGTGCGCCTGCCAAACGTAGTCCGGAGCTGTCTGCGCCCGCCTGATAGGATTGAGGAATCGTGTGCCCTTGCCTAACATATCATTGGGGTGCGTGAGCCTGCGCAAACGTATTCTGGAGGTGTATGCAACCGCCGAAGTAGCCTCCAGAGCCAGGCGCCGGCAAAATTGTAACACTGGATCGTATGGAATCGGCGATGTTCAAGGGGTTTTTGAAGTCGACAGGCTGACAACGGAGGCCAAGCGTATCGTCAAGTCCTACACGTGGGACTCGACATGTAGTGAGGAAGAAAAGGAATGACCGAATCGCGGACGGATGATGCTATTTGTAGTAGGGGCCCTCGAGAAGATATCCCCAGATCCAGGAAGTATTCACACTCGGCGACAATAAATACGCCCCACCAGCGTGTGACCACAGTCGCCGACGTGAATGCACTCGCCTGTATGTGAATGAAATCCCCAGGGCGTATCCACTTGTCCGGAAGTCCACCAACAAATTGGGGTCGCTTCCGGCATCGGACACGGAGGTGATCTTGGCGATGGTCGCTTGCCTCCTGCGGCCCGCTGTGAAGCTCCGAGATGCCAGACGCCCGGCCTCTTGCGTATGGGTAACCGCAGAAGCGCTCACGGCCAGCTTCCAAGATGGGATCGAAGGGCCAACTGAGATGGGGTAATGTCGCAAGCGCATGAGATGAGCTCCCCCAGGTTGGCAGGCATGTCGGGTCGCGATGTGTGCGCCCCTGCTGCATTCATCCATTCCTGCGCCTCCAAGCGAGGCACCGCGCAGCACCATCCAATGCGAGATCCACGGGAGTCGAGATCGAAGTCCGTCCATAGGGTCCAATCCAGTGGTTTCCAAGGTAAATGCGGCAGGTTTTGGGCGGTGTGGCGAAATGTAGGGCAAGGCAGGACATAGGAAATGTAGAGATATCAAGTCACTCACCTCACAGATATCGCTCCAATAATGCTGCTGTTGCGTGCGGAAGAGACAATGGAATTCGACAAGTGGCGAGATGCCAAGCGATGGCGATGAAAGCAAAGGGCGAGCGCTGTGTTGGGACTGTATGTGAAATGAACGTGAGTAAGAGGAATTAATTACTATTACCCGCCTCGAGACCAAACAAAAACAACAAATGCGCTTAAGAAACTGGAAATAATGTATAGAAGTGGGAAGTAGAACGGAAAGACGATGCTCAGCAAGGAACCGGAATCGAAGTTGCGAAATAATGAACGTCGATTGTTAACGGTGGTGATTGGGCTCGTAGATGATTCATGATCAAGCTGAAGTCGAAAGAGAGCCTTGCGGCGACAGCGGTGGGCGGGCGGCCTAGGCGCTAGCCAGTGGCACTAAATTAAAATGGGTATTCACTGGTCGGTGGTGGGGGATGGGCAGATGGGTTTGCCGCCGCATTGGACATTCATTGCACTGGCAGAGCACTGGGCAGACCCTGCACCAAAGGCTGTATTATTCAACTGCTACCATACTCAACTGGCAAGTGAAATATTAATATCTGGTTACTGGAATAGAAGAGACAACGGTAGGTAGTGATTCTATCATTGTTTTATGCTTTTCCTGGCTATTGCACCTGCTGATAAACGGCCGCAGATAACTGCTTTAGTTGCACCTAATTCACCGTTCCGGAGTCTTGTCTACGGGCCAGAGCACCTCCCCCACCTTTTGACTCACCTCAACTCGCCACACAGAGGCGGTAAACTGCCCAATGTTCTGGAAACGCAGCTACTTCTGAGCTTCTGTAGCAAAGGGAATAAATCACTAAGCCCAACCTGGCCCACCATGATGGATCCCAGGGTCCAGCACGGAGTAGACCGCGACCAGATCGATCTGCCATGCCAGGCAGCCAGGCCGCAGTAAACTTGACGTTCCTGAAGATCATATCCCATGTGTTATTGCCACATGCGATATCTCCGAATATTCCCATGCCCTACTTGTATAGCTATCATAATCTTGAGCATGATAAACGATCCATTGCTACTACGTCTCTCTTTGTTCCTGTATCTCTGCCAGTCCCATCTATTCCGTTTCGCACTCATCGAGCGCCAAACTGCCAACCTCCCAGCTAACGGGCCCAACCCCACATTGTGCGCTGGAGCTTGGGTCTTGGCATACCTTACATGGAGCTCGAACAAGTCATCTACTGGGCTTCATAGTCTGCATCTGATCCCTCGTCCGGAGGTATAACTGGGTATATTCTGGTCCAAGTGCACATTGAGACAATCCAGTCTGTTTCGAAAAGATCATGAGCGAACAGTATATGATTATCAGACTTTATTTCATTTTGCGCTGTTGGCCCTGCTCCTCAAGTATCAGGTTCACGCCACGAGGGCAGGTGCCATCGCTGAATCTATTCCTACAATGCAAGTGATATACAGCAAGGCAAGAGAGACAACTGCTTCTCCTCGTAGCCCAATGATATCCGAAGCCAAGCAATACATTCTGGTATCTTGCGTCCCCTTGGCATCCTCAGTATTAAACAATCCCAAAGTCCTTAACGCCCCAATCAAGTCGCCCCGTATCTGTCTAGCCATCTTCAGCGGCTACTATAGGCGTCGATGTCTTCGTCTCGTACACTCCAGCCATCGTATTGCTGCTTGAGGGCTTCGTTCTCCTTGTTCATGGTGCCGATCCACTTGTTAAGCACATCGGCAGCAATATCGACCTGCTCTTGTATCTCAAGCTTCTTCTGCTCGGCGGCGGTCTCGGCCTTCTTCCTCTCCTCCTCCTTGCGCAGCTCATCGCGTGCCTTGCGCTTGGCTCGCCGGTCTTCAATGCCCCGAGCCCGGTCTGCTAGGTAACGCACGCTGTGTCCCAGTCCAGCACTCTCGTGAGACACACCGCGATGTGCACGCTCCAGAGGGGGCTGTGTGAAGAACAAGATTCGACCCGCCTCATCCCGCTGGAACTGATCTCGGATCTCGGCAGGGATGCGCTCATTGAGCGAATCGTCGAGCCGGTACACCTCGACAGGTCGTGGCGGGTTGTAAGCGTTTGCCTGACTAAGCCCGCTCGGTGTAGGAACAGGCGCTACAGCCGCAGGACGAGCAGGTGTGGGTGCGAGTCGTTGATCATAGCCGACCATTGGGCTTGTGTTCATGGGCATTGGCTGGTGGTGAGGCTGATGGTGAGGTTGGTGAGGGATGGGTGTGCCGTTAGCAGCATACTGGTAGCTGTTAAAGGCTGGTTGCGGAGGCGGGTGCTGGTAATGTGGGGTCTGCGGCGGCATCTGTGGTGCTGCATGAGTGTTGTGCATCCCGGGATGTCCATACTGAGGCACTGGGACTGGCGACGCGCTAGGGCGAGGCGCGAAGTGCGGTGCAGCATAAGCGGGATTGACAGGAGTCGGCGTCGGAGGGGCGGCGACCGGCTGGAAGTGGTGGGGTGTATTGGCCATGGTGATGTCGCCCTGACTACTGGTAGCCTGCATCATGGATGGCCGACGAATAGGTTCCACTGGAGCTACCGGCGGAGGAGTAGGCGTAGGCTCGGGTGGTGGGGATTCCTGGTGGACAGAATGAGTAAGTTAAAAACCCATGCAAAATGGCCGAAATCAGAGTCATGGATGATCATTCCCAGACAGAAAAGCGAAAAAAGGCTGGAACGTGGTAATCGATAAGACGGGAAAGCGATAATGAAGGGTGGCCTTATCGTTGGGAGGGGGAATAAGAATAAGCAGGTGGGAGAAATGCAGGACGCAAATGAATTAAAATGAAATGATTTGGGATGAGACAAGGCTCTCGCCTCCCTCCTTCTTTCTTTCTTACTCACATTGGCTTCGCGCGCGCGACAGTGCACCGCTCCAATCAGCGGAGGGGCATTTGGATGTCCCCATGTCGGTTTGGGCAGAGGATCAGTCGGCTTCGCATCGTCTCTAAGCAGATGCTTGATGGGACTGGGCATCTTTCGCAATCTTCGGGGAACGTCGAAGAGGTCCATCTCATAGTCCTTCTCGCGAACTTCGTCAGGCACACAACTGGCCCATGTCTTGATCTTGTTGAGCCGGTGCTTCTCTTCGTTGTATCGCGCCTCGCAAACGTAGACATCTTTATCCTTGGGGAAACCACGCGGCCTACCCTTGTTAAAGCGGGTTACGAACATGACGAAGCACCTATCTACGACTTCGTCGATGCGATGGTCCCGATATTGACCTGTCTTGACCACCTCGTGCTCGAGGAAGTGCTTCTCAAACCGGTGCACAGTTTGCTCGGGGCGGTAATACCAACAAGCGTTCACCCATTTCTGTCCAGACTTGTCCTCCCAGGTTCGGTAAATTTGAGCGACAATAGGCTTCGTCAGGTCATTGGGGTTGGTGATATGGACCCAATCGCCTGCGGGTTTCCATTAGCTGCTTATCCTTTCATCGCATGGCGGTCGCTTCGCAAATACTTACCAACTTTCCAGACTTCCCCGCGATTGACTATCTCGGTCAAAGGCCGTCGACCATCTTCGTCCTCGAACTCGTTGTCAGGCCTAGCCTTCTCTTGCTCGGCCAGGAGTCGAGCCTGTTTCTGAAGCTCAACGGCATCTTGGAAGATCTGGCTACCCTCCTCGTTGTACTGTTTGGCATTCTCAAACATCAACTCAATATCCTTGAGTGCGACGTCAACATTCGGGTACTTCTTTCTCTTGGCCTTCTTCTTGATCGCATCCAACGCGATCGGGTTCTTGATGTGGGCGTAATACTCCGGAGTAGCCTGCTTGTCGGGCAGCTTCTCGAATGGCAAGATCATTAGGTCTCCATCGGGATGCTTGAACTTGCGCAGGCCCTTAAGCACAGCGTGTATTCTAGCTTCCAATGGGGTAAAGACCTTCGGGGGTCGTCCACGCTTCTTGTGAGCATCTTCGTCCCTAGCGTCTGATTTGCGGCCCTGGCGACTGCGTCGTCCGCGCCGACGACCACCTTCGTCGTCCGAATCATCGTCGTCGTCCTCGTCGTCTTCATCGTCTTCATCCTCCTCTCCTTCGTCCTCTTCCGGGGGTGGCGAGTCTTCGGCCTCGGGTAGCTCGCCCAGGTCAGGAAGGACAGCATCTGCAGGTGTTATGACCTCGTCGTCTACCAACTTCTGGAGCTCCTCCTTAAAGACCTCGCGCAGGCGGCCGGCATCCTGGAAGAAATGGGACGAAGGTCGGTTGTAGACTTGGGCGTTGTGGCAGATTTGCGCGACGTCGCGGACGAACTCGGAAAAGTTCGAGTATTGTTTCTTAAGCTTCTTGGTCTGCAGCAGCTAATTAGAACAAAAATTGGGGAGAGGAAGCTAAAGAATGGAGATGCGCACCCTGATGGTACTAAAGGCGATGCCTTCTTTAATGACGTCGTAGTAGTCAGGGACGAGGCGTCGGTTAGGGACGCGTTGGAAGTGCTGCGCGATCTGATAGCCATCTTTCTCCCGGTAACTAGACAGGTAGTTGGCTGTGTTCTCGATAATGATGTACATGTCGCCCGACAGGCCGGCGCGGTGTCTGCTGCCGGGTTCTTCGCTGGTGCCCGTTCCCGTCCCCTCTGGGTCGTCTTCTTCGCCTTCGGCGTCGTCGTCTTCTTCACCCTCAGCATCGGCGTCTGGGTCAGCTTCTCCGTCGGCATCCTCATCCGGATCACCATCGGCATCTTGATCGCCAGGGCCATCTTGGGTGGTGTCCATGGCCTCGGGCGCGTCTTTGCTCTCGTTTTCGGCGGCGGCCTTGGCTTCGATGGATTCGCGCACCTCGATCGCGTTGTCGGCAGCCTTCGCGTTCTGGTCGGCCATTGTGGATGCGGCAATAACAAAAACAAGGCCAAATTGGCAGGACTAGATTTACGATTGAAAGGACAGCATAACACTGTTGAAAAAGGGGGTGTTGACACCAAGTGAATGATTGCGCAACCTGGTAGATGCGCCTTGTCGCATTCAATGACTTCCTGGCGATTGGCACTCGCTTGATCCAGGTAGCTCGGGAAACAGTTGGTTGACGGGTTCTAGGTATGGCAGCAGCCGATCTTTTTCCGTGGCCAAGTACCACAGTAACATCCGACCACCGACCGTGGTGGGGGCAGATATGTGGTCCGTGCAGAAGCTTGCAGCTTTTAGCCTCCGCCGCAGGCCTCCGCTACAAGTCATGGCTGTGAACTGACGACGAACCGCAGATTCCTAGTCGGTGAGGGTTCTCCTTTGACTTGCCCACTTCAACGCATGAACTTCGCAAGTCAAGATTCGGTTCAATCAACCTCACTGGGAATTTTCCAAGTATACGTGCTATATTCAATAGTTGGACCATCACTGCAGGCACTGTCTGAAGAGCGAGGAATCAATTCTGGGTGTGTGGACTGGCATTCACCCACTGTTACGGGATATTGAGGCGCGTTCTCCCCTTGGCCGTTGACGACGATCCACCAAATCTCTGTCTTGGCGTAAGTATTTAGTCTATTTCAATCAGCATGAAGAAGGTGACAGATGCCGGGAGCACTCGCCGCATTGTTGACACTGCCTACGGAGAAGCTGTCGGTTTGAGCTTTGCTTTGGAGCAGGCAAGCCACCCCTGGGTGTATCCAACCTGGTTGCTCGTTGCTTAGATCATGTGTTTTCCACCAGTCAAATAGTGCTTCCTTGCTTGCCTGCATTGCATCGAAATGAATCCTTGCTGTCCATGTTAGCGGGAGCAAAGTCATCGGTCAATGTTTTGGCACCTCAATTTGTACTAAGGCAAGCCAGAGATCTCAAGGTGGTGGGTATACACCTACTTGGAGGGAAAGTTCTGTACAGTTAGTCCATGGTTTACAGTATATGGCACACGACGAACTATAAATTTGGAATGTGACTAGAATCTATCATTGTTTGTGGAATCCAAGAGTTAGGAGAACAGACATGGATCTGATCATGGTAGGTTTGATGCTGGGCAATCCTGTGTTGAAATAGTAGCAGGGTAGGTAACTCAGGATAGGAAGCTGCTTGCTTTCTTTCCCCTTACCTTACCTACTATGACAGATTATTGAGTCCGAGGGAGTTGAGCTTGTCCCCAATGACTTTTCTATGTTGCCAAAAGTCCAAGTGGTGAACCTAGGCCAGGAGCTACTTACTAGCTATAAGTATGCTCAGTCTATTGGTATGATATTTTATCATTCACCTGTGAGGTTAGTATGTTCTCTCGGTAACGGCTCGCTCACACCTCTTTGCTTTTAGGTTTCGCTTCAGCTGAAGTTCACTCGGAAAAATGGTGTTCTCAATTAAAAGTCCTTTCACTTGAATTCTTACGCACCTAAAAATTCAAGTGAAAGGGAGCTTCATTTATTCAATAATACTCATGATGTATTCAACTAGAAACAGCATAACCTGCATACCTACCTCTAGAGCGCCATGTCTTTCATCGTCAACAACGATATCATTGCCCAAGAGTCGAGCACAGCTGCAAAGGGTGTTCGTCTCGTTGCCCGGCAGGATGTTGAGAAGGGTCGGCGAGTTGTTTGTCAAGTACCCATCTTGAAATTTGACTCTCTGGGGGAGGCCAAGCGACGCGTACAAGCGACTCTTAACGGAATGTCCAGTTATGTTCAAGCGCTGTTTATTCGAACACTCCGACGTCCAACAACCGCCCGTCTGGCACCCGGCGCGAGACAATGAAGAGTGTATTCTCAGAGATGGACCAGTTTACCATTGCGCGTCTGGAAAATTCCTACGATTCTCGTCCAGACCCAAGCGGAGGGGCAAATATCGGCAACCAAGAGGTCTACGTCATTCTAGACAGCCTCAAAGAGATCATCCGTCTCATGAAGGAAGAGGGACTCTACGGTCTGGTGATGTCGCAGCTTTTGGAGGACTACGCACCCCTTCACGATGAGACGGGAAATCATGAGGCTCGGCGATCCCAGATGACAGAGGCGTTGCAGATTCGCCAAATGTGCTTGGGCAATTTCCACCTGAGTACCCTTGAGCTGCAGAGGAAGATAGACCGGCTACAGTACCTAAGATAGAGGAAACAAAGCGGTATTGCTTCGGTGTAAAAAGATAGACATGGTATCGGGAGATAGGCATGTTAGAGCTTCAGCACTACCCCAAATTAGACATTAACTACAGTTGATAACACGAGCCCCTTAAAGCCCCGTAAAGCCTCGTAGAGCAAAAAATGTTTACCCTGATTGTTATTACCCAATAGCTAGTTTATCATGACCAGGGAAATGAGTAATATTCAATGTAATAATGGTATCATGAGTTTATGTTTCTCTTATAATGAGAATGCGGGATCAGTGTCTTGAATATTACTCATTCTCAGCGCGGGATCATCAACAGGTTTTACGTATGCAGGTTGTGTAATCAGACAAACCTTCACTTTTTGTAATCCGAAACCAAACTTCCTCTGGTGAGTTGAGTTTGCATTCACTGATAGCAAAAGTGCAATCAGAAGCTACTACTTCAGTTCATATCTAACCGCCCTCTACACAATTGTTACTCCTTCCTCTTCTCATCCTCGGCGATCAACACAAGACACAGGACCCCTCTCTCGGCGATCGTTTCGATTCCTCGCCGAACCTATACCCGACAAAGTCTCATTTTGGGTGAACAACCATAACATCTTCACTCTAATCCCTTCATCCAACATCAACCCAACATGTCTTCCGTCACCGTCAACGACTTCGTCATCCTCCGCGCCTCCAGCACCTCCACCAAAGGCGCCGGCCTATTCGCCAAGCGAGACCTGGACCCCGGCCACCGCGTCATCTGCGAAGACCCCCTGCTAAAGTGCGACTCACTCCCGCTAATCGGCTCCGGGCGCCCGAGCGTCGGAGACAGTCTCCGCGGCGAGGAGAAGATACAGATGGCGCGACTCCCCGCCGGACCCGGAGACGTGTTCCAAGTCGATGCCTCGCAGGTCCCCCCTCAGTAACACCCTCTTCCGGAACAATGGCCGAGTCATGAACACGGTTCGCCTCATGAACACGGTCAAGTACAACGAAGTCCGACTTGCGACGGCCAAGTTCCCCATGGTGGGATTCTACACTGCAGTGGCCAGCCACAGGTAAGTACAAAATAGCATAGCATACCAAAGTCTAACCAGTTCGTTATACAAGGATGTCTCGTGGCTAACAAAAGATGACATCACAGCTGTACCCCGAATTCGTACCTGTGCTACAACGAAAGAACCGACTCCATGGACCTCCATCTGGTGCGCCAAGTAAAGGAGGGCGAAGAAATCACGGTCTCCTACTTCCAGGACGACTACGCCGTCCCCAAGGGCGTGCGAGCCCAGCGCCTACAGAAGTGGAACTTCACCTGCCTCTGCATCTGCTGCACCACCAACACGGCAGCATCCGACACCCGCCGAACAGCCATCAAGCGGCTCTTCTCGCACTACGACCAGCTCAACCTCGCTCGCATGCTGAACAACGCTGAACTCAGTCCCCATCGAGGTAGAGGACGCGTCAGTCCAGGGGTAGTGGATAACGACCTCTATGATCTCCTGGACGATCTCCGACAGATCGTCCAGCACATGAAGGATGAAGGCTTGTACGGCCTGGCCATGACTTGGGTCCTCGCTGATTACGCAGCGAAATTGCAAGAAGCCGGAGACTTGCAGACTCGACGGGCCGTTACGAGAGAGGCTCTCAGAATTCTGGAGATGTGCTTGGGGATCTTCCATCCCGATACCAGAGCTTTGGCACAGGTCACCTCTTGAACAGAGGCAGAGAACACATAAGATTGCTAGTCGTTTGTAACAAAGTGATGGCTCTAGGGAGATAGAATGCATGGAAAGTCGAGTAATACACCAGACAATAGTAACACAAACCGGCAACAACCAATCAAACGTGAGACGCTTTTTGGACATAAGTATTATTTCATTCATGCCCAACTCCCGTCAGAGCCACGTTGCCAAACATGATAGGTAACTCATACCACGGCTAAATAATACATCATACATACAAGCAAACGTACATAGATAACACCTAGCCCATCCAGCCCCGACCCAAGTATCCCCCAACCCATCTCCCCTGCACTGTCTCTACCTACCCCAGCACCCGCGGCGTCAACCGAATAAACAAAGAAGGTTTCAACCACAACGAATAAGCCAGCTGCCTGTCCATCCAGTCCCCGCTCCTCCCCGCCAGCGCAATGTCAAAGTTGTACAGCACGCGCGCCATGATGAGCCGCATCTCGGCGTACGCGAGGTTGCGCCCGATGCAGTCGCGCGGCCCCACCGCGAACGGCTGCAGCACGTCGAGCTGGTCGCCCGCGAACTCGGCCGCGCCCAGGAACCGCTCCGGGTGGTACTCGTACGGCTTCTTGAAGTTGGCCTCGCGGTGGTAGGCCGGGTACTGCCAGACGGCTACCGCGGTCTGGGATTTCGTAGAGTCAGCTTCGCCCCCAATGTGATATGGAAGGAGACAGGGCACGGGGAAGAGATGAAACTTACGCCTTCGGCTACGTAGTTGCCGGCAATGGTGCTACCGCCTTCCGGGGTCTGGCGGGGCAGGCCACCGACGATACTGGGGTAGCGTCGCAGAGCTTCGTTGAGACAGGCCAGCAGGTAAGGGAGATTCATGACGGATAGGAGCGTGATGTCCTTGTCGCTCTTGAACGTCGTGCGCACCTCCTCGGTGGCCTTGGCGAGAGCGGCGGGGTTTGTGAGGAGCAGGTAAGTGACACCACACAGCAGGGTCGCCGTCGTCTCGGACCCGGCCACGATGAGTTGACTTGTGTTGAGCAGCCATTGGTCCTCAGTCAGGTTCTATTTGCCACGAGATCATGTCAGTTTTCACTGTCCTGGAGTTGACACAGAGACACGAATGTAACTTACCCACTTCTCCTTCTCCTTGAGCCAGCCCTCCATGATATCAGGTTGCGACCCGAGCGCGACGCGGGCTTCCAGCTTCTCCTTGACATGCTTGATGTGCTCCGCACGAGCCTTAAGAATGCTCGGCTGTCGAGAAACCCAGTTGACGAACCATTTGAGGCCCAGGTGCATGAAAACTGCAATCTGAGCAGATTCGTTGGCCAGCGAGCTGATCAGCTTGACCCAAGGGTGATACTCCGAGGCTGCGAGACAGCCGAAATCTTGGGAGAACGCGAGCTTGCCGAGTATGTCGAAAGTAGCAAATGTGTCTGGCGAAAAGGGATCAATATGGCAATCAAAGAACAATATAAATGCAAAAGAATGGGTTTAGTACTTACACCAGTCTTTCATATCCAGCTCCGCCTTCCCACCATCGCAATTCTCCCTCAGCCGCTGAATCAACAGATCGACATACCCACTAATAACCGGCTCCTGCTTGCGCATGGCCCCATCACTAAACGAAGGCGCAATCGCCTTGCGGAGCCTCCCATGCTCCTCGCGCGTCGGCGCGTTCATGATGGACGTCGGGATATTGTCGCTCGGAAAGTAAAAGTCCGGCGCTTTTGGCAGCTCCCGCCCGTTGCGCACGCCGTAGATGTCGCGCCAGGCCTCGGCGCTCGCAAACGCCAGCTCGTTGGGCGCGATGCGCACGACCTCGCCGTACCGCTCGTGCAGCGCTGCGACGTGGAACGGCATCCGGCCGTTCACCATCTCTATGGTGGAGCGGAAGACGGTGGCCCGGTTCAGGAGGGGACCGGGGAACTGCCGTAACGGGTGGAAGAAGAGGTTGTACGTCACCTTGGCGACGACATAGGCAAAAAGCTGTGGCGTCGTTAGTTGGGTGGTTCATATGGATCACAAGGGGTGCTTGGGGATCACTTACAGCGGTTAAGGCCAGGGCGGCAAGCTTCGCCGCCCCGGTCGAGTTGGAAGGCAGCAAGAAGGCGGACATGGCGAGTTCTCGCAAGGTAAGGACTACCTATGTCTCAGGCTAGGCGAGCCAAAGGGAAGATGAAAGAATATCTCTAATCCATCTCATAAGTAGGCTGCTGTAATAATGCATCAACTATGTATACCAACCAGTGATAGGATGTTGTTCGATAGGCACACCACAGAGATAACTACTACAGGGGTACACACAGCAGACGGTCACCTAGGTGCAAAGTCTTCAACCCTAGGCCAGACTGCATATTGGAAGGCTGATGACCAACCCCGCGGCATCTAACACAACGCCTCATCTGTCAACTTAACAGCGAATGCGTCCCGTATGACAGAAGTAACTTGTCGTCCGCCATGGATGTTGTTTCATGGCGCCTAGAACAGTAATACCGACCTTTTCCACCCCAGTAGCTTGACAAGTTTGGTTATACCCCAGACGTTGCAGCGCACGATTTAAATCCTTGAGCGCTGATTGGCCAAAGAGACCTAACCGTATTGCTTACTGTATCGAAAGTGGATCTTGATGCTACTCTGCAGCTTACGGTTGGGAGTATATGGAGAGTATCTGAGAGTAAGTACACACAAATACCCCCACGTGGTCCTCAGATCAGGTCTGGGTTCTGACTCGCGGCTAACATCGCGTTCGCGTTTGGGGGAGATGAGAAATGCAAGCCACCCACGGGAAGTACCGAAACGTGAAAGAAACGACCTGCAGCAGATACCAAAAGAGCATGCATTGAGTGGCTGTGCGACTGGGCGCTGTGGCGCATCTCACGCCTTTTGCCACCCCCTAGCCCCTATTACCAGTTAAGCTTCTACGCAGCAACCAAGTGTTCTGTTCTCGGGGTGCCAACATTTACCCATTACACCTAAGTCGACACTGGTCACTGGATGCATTTGAAGTACAATAAAGTACGAAAATAATTTGTTAGACGAAAATCTAGATATGCTCCTTTTATACCCGTACACCTGTCAACGTGTTCAAATTGCGCCTTGACCTAAGCCCCGAAAGCATCACCCAAAGCCCCTGTCCCAACCCCAACCATATGTAACGTAAAGAAAATGTTTAAAATGGTAAAGTAATCCCATCCGCCGCTCCCATTCGCATAAACAACATCCCCTCACATATCCAACACCGCCGGCGAAGTAACCGCCCTCCTCAACGGCTTAATCCCCTCCTCCGCCACCTTCTCCCGCCCCTCGGCCGCCTGCAGCGTCTTGGCCGCCCGGTACGCCACGTCCTTGAGAGCCTGCTCGTAGTACCCCGCCAGCCACTTGCGGATCTGCGGCTGCGCCCGCATGTGCCTGTTCCACACGCACTGGATGTGGAACCGGCCCCCGCGCACCTCGGCGCTGACCGACACCAGGCTGAAGCACTTGACCTCCTGCCCGTCGGCGCCCAGCCCCTTCTCGATCGCCTGGCTCATGTCGAAGAAGCCCGCGCCCGTCTCGCTGTTCTCGTTGCGCGCCTGCCCGTCCGACACGCCCAGGTAGTTGATCGACACCTCCATCCGGTCCTGGCACGCGAACGCGGCCCGGCCGCCCGGGTGGTAGTACCGCGACGCGAAGTAGCCGAGGCCGTTCATGGGAAGCTTCTTGCGCGTCTCGATGCCGCGGCGGAGCACGGCGATGCTGTCGTCGCGGCTGTGCACCGCGATGTGCAGGGGCGACAGGGTGGTAAACCAGCCCACCGTGCCCGACACGTCGACCCCGCCGATGCTCTCGCGGCCGTGGTTGTAGCGGAAAATGGCAGGGGTAGAGCGGTCGCGGAAGATATAGCTGAAGGCGTGCGACATGGCCGAGCTTAGGATGTCCATGGGTTCAGCCCCGTAGAGCTTTTGGCACGCCGTCAGCAGCGCCTTGGTGTCGCGTTCAGGCAGCATAAAGGAAGAGTGCTCTGTATCCTTAGCAATGTTGATGCGGTTCTCCATGCCCCAGTAAGCGTAGTTGGGCTTGGGTATGCGGACAGGAAGCGCCTTCTCCGGAGAAAAGTTTCGAATGGTGTATTCCTTTTGCTTCTTGACCCAGGCTTGGAATGGATACGGGGCATCGGAAGTAAAAGTAGACGTGGCAAGATATTCTTCCAGATCCTTGAGGATGGTATTCCAAGAAACCAAGTCAACGACCAAGTGGTGCGCAACGATAAAGAGATACTGTTGAGTCTCACTGAGTGTCACGAGGTCAGCAGCCATGATCGGACCATCCTCCATATTCAAGCCCTGACGAGCTTCCTCAATACTCGGCTTGACCTCATCCAATGGCGTGTCTTCCCAAGCGCGGAAACGATGAGAGCCCGCGAAGTCGGGTGAGATGTACTGCTTCCAACCGCAAGGCGCAGTGGTATCTTTCTGGAAGCGAACGCGAAGCATCGAGTGGCGGTTGATCAGAGCCTGCAGAGCCTCTTGGGCAAGGGCGGCATCTAGGGGCTTCTTGACCGTCAAGCAGAATGTGTGGTTGAATCTCTTGTTCGTCTCGATAGACAGGTAGTCGCTGTTCAGAGCGTGGTTTGCGTAGTACTGCTGAACAGGCGAGAGATCGAACAGCTCTTCAATAGGGTCCTCGACAGCACTGACGATCTTCATGGCGGTAGAGTCATCTCGTGCAATGCGAGCGGCGAGTTGTGAAATCGTGCGGGCACTAGCGACATCCGTCATGGTGACTTGGAACCCTTCGGCACGTAGCTTGCTCACGACCACCATGGCCAAAATGGAGTCACCTCCAAGAGAAGTGAACTCCTGCCCAACCCCGATTTCTTCTGCCGGCAGCTTGAGCACTTCGACCCAAACCTTGTGGATCTTCTGCTCGGCGAGGGTGGCCGGGCCTTGGACCCGGAGGCCGTTAGCAAGAGCGCCAATGCGCTGATGGGTGTCGTTATCCATCGAGACGAGCCACTGCTCCACGCGCTTTCGGTTCAGCTTGCCACTTGGGAGAAGAGGGAAGCTGCGGATGACAATCCACATCTGAGGAACCATGTAGCTAGGAACCAGCGTGGCGAGCTTGCCGCTGATCAATGCCAGCTCATCCGCAGCACTGGCAGACTGGTGGGAGTCAATCATCTCCACCATGGCGTTGGAGTTGGTCGTGGCTCCCAGCTTGGCGATGGATACAATACCAACAAGCTGTTGGCGGCAGGGTCCGGCCTTGGGGTACATAACCATGGCATGCTGGATGCTCTTGTTAAGAGTAAGATGAGTCTCAATCTCTCCCAATTCCATTCTCTGGCCGCGGACCTTGACTTGGGTGTCCTTTCGGCCGCAGAACATGATGTAACCGTCGACATTAAAGTAGGCGAGATCACCAGTCTTGTAGAGTCTTTTCATCTTGCCTTCGACTGTCTTGGCCCATGTGGGATTCTCGACGAAAACCTCAGCAGTCTTTTCTGGGTTGTCGAGGTAGCCACGGGCAACGATGCTACCTTCAATCAACAATTCACCGATGGTACCGAGAGGCGCCAGTTTGTTGTGGTCCTCGGGGTCTGCAATCCAGCAGATACCACCGAGTGCTTTTCCAATGTTGGCAGGGTCCTCGTCGGGGTTGGTGATGCGGTTAGCTGTCGCAGCAATGGTGCATTCAGAGGGGCCGTACCCATTAATGAGGGTGAGATGTTGAGCCCAAGTCTTGATGTTCTGAGTGGTGAGCGCCTCTCCACCCAAAACCAGGGTTTTCAGATGAGGAATGTCAGACGGTTTGATGAACTTGACGACGGAAGGGGTAAGGAAAGCCCACGTGATGCGGAAGTCGTTGATGACATCCACCACACTGCGCTTCTTGATGCGCTCGTTGGGGACACAGACACAAGCACCCACTGTCAGCGCCGTGAGCATTTCCATGACACTGACGTCGAAGGAGTACGAGGCACCCTGCAGGACTCTGCTAGACGCTGTCATCCCAGATCGGGCGGCCTGAGCGCGAGCACAAGTGAGGAACGAGTGGTGTTCGATGACACAGCCCTTCGGCTTGCCAGTCGAACCTGAAGTGAAAATAACATAGAGAACGTTTTGAGGCGTGGCTTCCATAGGAATAACACGCGAGGGGGGTAGGGAGAGACTCGATAGAAACATTATCGATGATCAAGACAGGCACGCAAGAGTCCCTCCAGAGAGGAGCCTGGTCGAGGGAAGCGAGGATCACCTTGGCCTTGACTTGGTGGATGATTTCATTCAGACGAGCCTTGGGGTAAGCAGGATCAAGGAAGCTGTAGCACACAATGTTAGAGTAATAGGTAATCCAGGGGAAATCAATCAGTGACTTACGTGAAAGCGGCACCAGCCTTCATAATACCCAGGACAGAAACCACTGCCCAACCTGACTTTTCGAAGCACAGAGGAACAACAGTTTCCGGGCCTATGCCGAGTGACTTGAGATGATGTGCTAGTTTGGTAGACAGCTGATCTAGTTCTGAGTACTTAAAGTCGACATCCCAAGCATTGACGGCCATCGAATCGGAGCGCTGTAAAGCCATCGAGTGAATAACATCGTGCGTGAGGTCGTGAATGTCCTCAGGCAGCTCCTCATTCATCTCCGCCATCTCGGCCATGTCCTCCGAACTCACGATATTGATGTCGCGGACGAGCATGTCGGGTTCCTCGGAGAGTTGCTGCACCGCAGTCCGCAATTGGAATAGGAGACGGCTCATCTGGGCCTTGGAAATGAGACGCTGGTCGTACCCTCCAGTAATCTCAATCGACTGCGCTTGCAGGACGCACTCGAGACCCATGCCGAAACGGAGGAATCCCTTATCCTCGACATCGATGCTCTGCGCACCCAGGAAATCTGATTCGAGTTGGTTGTCGGGTTGTATGACCATGATGTTTTGAAAAGCACAAGCCTCGCGACATTCGCCGCTCATCTTGGCGATATGTTGAAGTCCAGTATGCTCGAAGCGGATCATGTCGGTCGCTTGAGTCTGCACCGTGTCAAGGAACTTGGCCACCGACACCTCGTTGTCGAGCTGGATGCGCAGAGGCACTGTGGTGATGGTTGGACCGATCATGTCAGAAATCCCTTCGATTGGGACGTTGCGACCAGTTTGAATGACGCCAAAGAGCGCATCATTGGCGCCGGTGTACCGCCCCAGGACGATAGCATAAGCCGCCTAAATCGTATGTGTCAGTCGTGGATTTGCAGGAAGGCGCCCATTGGAATAGTTCAATACCTTGAGGATTGTTCCGAGGGTGAAGGAAGAATCTGGCTTGCGCAAAAGAGGAATTTTGACAGTAATAGTCTGATCAATGATGGGTTCGAAGGAAGCCGAGGGCAACCTCGGATATGACTGAGCCTCCAGGCCGGAGAACTGGCAGGTCCAGTAGGCCTTTTCCTCAGATGCGTCTGTACCTTGCAAGTACTTAATGAAGCGGTTAAAGGGGGGACTAATACTCAGCTGGGGCGCCATGCCCCTGTAGGCTTGTTCCACCTTCTTCATGATGAGAGTCTTGGCCCATCCATCATATAGGGAGTGGTGGATTGACCAGATGAAATAGCAACCGGTGTACTGCGTCTCGATGATGGCGAATCGCGCAAGAGGGGTGCCGAACTTGAAGTGATGCTGCTTGTCGCCATCAATATACTCTTGAACCTTGGTCGATGTATGCCACTCTATCTGCTGGGTCATGACGACCTGAAAGCACCCATCCTGACCCAAGCTGACGATGCGTGTTCTAAGCAGTTCCACATCCTGGATAACTTGCTCCCACGCGGCTTTGAAGCGGGCGATGTCAATCTTCGACGGGAGGCGATACACCTCTCGGAGTACGTAGGCTAGGCAAGCAAGGTTAGCGATATGTCACTATATACAGTAACGCGGATTGAACTACCTTCAGGATCTTTGATGGTCAAAAACAGCATTCCCTCCTGCAGCGGAGTGCAGGGCAATATGTCAGCAATTGACTGCCTGTCCAACCCGTGCTCCTCGCTGATGGCTTCCATGTACGAGCCCAATTTGGCCTTGGGCACGAGAGAGAAGGGAACGACAGCCTTCGGACGAATACCCGATCCAGAATGGAGGTCCTGTTGAACGTTGGCCGCAATAGCAGCAATCGTCTTGTGGCGGAAGATATCCTCAGTCGACAAGGTAATGCCGGAGCTGCGTGCAGCAGCGACAAGCTGGATGGCTGTGATGGAGTCGCCACCAAGGCGGAAGAAACTATCATTGACATGTATCGCGGCAGGATCTTTCGCAAGGACGCGGGCGACCAGTTCCAGAATCGTCTTTTCGATGTCGGTCGAGGCTTCTCGTGGAGCCGCCAGGGACTCGGCAGCCTCTAATGAGTACATCATGACCTGCTCCGCATCTAGTTCATCAAAAAGTGACTTGAGGGACTTGCGGTCGGTTTTGCCACTAGCGGCCATGATGGGCATCTTCGAGATCGGGATCCAGAGGCTGGGAACCATGTATCTGGGAAGAGTCGCCCGCATAGCGCTGTCGAGGTCCTGAAATCTGTCTCGAAGATCATCATCCATTTCCAATAGCATACCAGGCGTAGACTGCGTGCTATCTTGGAACTCGACGAAAGCTGCCAAAGTCTGCTTGGACTTATCAACCTTGGTCTTGCCGGCCAGCACGATGGCCGACTCGACATTGGCGCCTTTGAGTTTAAGTTGCGTCTCAATTTCGCCTAAAATACCGTTAAATCAAGTCTCAAGTGTCGGGATGAAGTGCACTTACCAAGCTCCAATCTCTGACCATTAACCTTGGTCTGGTTATCCTTCCGCCCGAGATATGTCAAGGTGCCATCGATAACGTCCTGACGAACTAAATCACCCGTCTTGTAAAGCAGCTCAGGCTTCGTATGACCAAATGCCCGAAGCCATTTGGGGTTACCGACAAACACCTCGGCCGTCTTTTCCGGGTTATTGAGATACCCGCGGGTGACGTTGGGCCCCTGGATGAGAAGTTCGCCGACGCAGCCAACCGGGGTGAGGCGTTCATGATTGTTGGGATCTACCACCCAGCCAATGGAGCTGACCGGGTGACCGATCGTCTCCGCCTTGTGGCGGCGCTCGACTGACTCGTTGGGACCAGGGATATCACGCGTGACCGTAAATGCGCATGTCTCGGTAGGCCCGTATCCGTTCATCAAGCGGACCTTGTCGCCCCATACGTTGATGCACTCCTGGTTGAGCGCCTCGCCACCCAGGACGACCGTAGTCATGGAAGGTATATCTTCCGGCTTCAGAAGGCGAACGAAGGAGGGCGTGAAGAAAGCCCAATCGCACTTGAAGTCTCGGATGAATTGGGCGAGGTCGTTCATCCGCTCATGCTCCGTAGGAATACAGATGCAGCCTCCGAAGTGAAGCGCCGTGAATATCTCGGCAATACAGGCATCGAAAGTATAAGATGCGAACTGAAGCGTCCTCTTTAGGTGGTCGGCGAATCCCATGGCTATGCCATGGCCATATGTCGATGATGCGACCGAGAGATGATGAACAGCGACAGCCTTGGGGCGTCCGGTGGAGCCCGATGTAAACAGAGCATAAGCAAGGTTCGATGGTGTAGCTTTCGAAACAACAGGATCCGACTTGAGAGGACCCCAAGCAGTGATTGCAGTGGGGAGGACGATGGGTGTGATCTTCTCCGCCGGGGCAAGAGCGGGAATCAAGTGCTTGGTCTGCTCAGAGAAGATCACGACCTTCGCTCCAACCTGGTCAATCAAATCCAGTAGTCTGTCAACTGGGTTCTGGGGATCCAGAGGAACAAAAGCCCCGCTACTCTTGAGGATGGCAATCATGGAAAGTACAGCCTCGGGAGACTTCTCGATGCAAATGGGCACGACATCTTCTGGTCCGATGCCAAGCGCTTGGATATCATGAGCAAGATGGTTGGTAAGGTCATCGAGCTCTTTATAGGATAACTCCACGTCTCTGGAGGCGATGGCCAGGGCGTCCGGAGTAGCAGCGGCTTGCTTCACGATGATATCGTGCATAGTCTGGTGGATAGTCTTGGGGTAGTTGCCATTCCAAGCGCTGAGGTCCTGTCGATCGGCTGAGCAGAACATCTCCATGTCTCCCAACTTGCCGTTGCGGCGGTCCTGGAGTTGATACAGCAGGTGCTCCAGTTGCTGGAGCAGTCTTTCGATTTGGGCGGAGGATATGGCAGCAGAATCATGGTGGGCCGAAAAGGAGATTTCGCCGTCGCCGATCGCACACTCGACCACCAACGCGAAGCCACTGAGGTAGTCGGCAGTGGTTGCGGTTTTGTGGTTTCGGAAAAGCGACGATGGCTGCTCACCCATATCTCCTGGTTGAATGACAATGAGATTTTGGAAGTCACAAGCGTCTCTAGTCGCTTCACTAATCCTTTTAATCCCTTGCAGACCAACATGAGCGAACTTAACCATGTCGGCGCTCTGGGCCTGAATCTTAGATATGAAGCTCTCCACCGTGAGCTGAGGGTCAGCTTTGATGCGAACAGGGACGGTATTGATCGTGGGGCCATTCATAATTTCAATGCCTTCCAGATCAAGCTCACGACCGGATTGGGTGACGCCGAAGACGACATCCTTCGAGTCCGACATCCGAGAGACTGCAATACTCCAAGCTGCCTTCAGTAGACTTGTCATGGTGAAACCAGCCCTTCGATCGAACGAAAATGGCATAGAGTGGGTGACCGTGGTATCAGCCTGCGACCGATGACCTGCTGGTACTGTGGGGAAAGGAGCCGTCTCCAGTTCCTTGAGCTGGTTCTGCCAAAACGCATCCGTAGATTCAGCATCGACTTGCTGCAAGTACCGAATGAAGTCTCGGAAAGGGCGTGTAGGAGACATGGAGGTGCCGGCATAGACTTGGTCGACAGCCGACAGGGTCAATTCCATGGAGTACCCATCGTAGAGAGCGTGGTGGACAGTCCAGACAAAGCTCCTGGTAGGCCCATCTTGTACAAGAGCGTACCGAGCAAGAGCGGTCCCGTAGCCCATGGGCTCAGATCTGTCTTTCTCCAGGTGGGCTTCCAAATCGGTCGCCGTTTTCCATTGGATGGGTTCGTCGCGTACGACTTGACATGAACCAATACCGTCCAGAAAGACGACTCTCGTGCGCAGTATGTCATACTCGGCGACAATAGCCTCCCATGCAGTTTTGAAAGCCTCCAAGTCAGTATCTTCCGGTAATTCGTACACATCTCTCAGGACGTAAGAGTTTCCATCGGACGCAGTCAGGGAAATGAGACCCTCTTGTAAGGCAGTAGTGGGGTAGGCATCCAGAACGCTCAGGGGATCCCATCCATACTTATCAGCAAGTGCCTTCAATATATGCTCTCTAGATAGCTTGCCACTCAGCATCTGGAAGGTACGGTACACTGTGTTGTCCCAGGGCTCATCTGAGGGCAAAATTGATAACGCCGTGATGGGTCTTGAGGAAGGAGGTGGGGGTTGTTGGATGCTTGGTTTCCTTGTCACGGCCATGTTTGGCAAATACACGGGGCTCGCATCCTCTGTCTCTGGGTCCGAGTCCGATGGTGAAGTCGTGTTAGTGGTGGGTCGAGGCACACTCTTCGACACAGCCAGATCGGTACCGGGAATACGCTTGGCAGCCAAGGCCATGTCGACAAGCTTGGAAGCCTTCATGATGCTAGGTACAGAGAGCGCAAGCCCCGCGACTCGAGCCTTGCCAGCCAGCTGCATCGCCGTGATCGAGTCACCTCCCAGTTCAAGGAAGCTATCAGTCGGGCTTATAGGATCTTTGGCGACATCAATGTGCAGGACAGTAGCCCATAGTCCAGCAAGGATGGCCTCGACATCCGAGGAGAATGCAGAGACGGCCGTGTCAGTGGTGGTATGGGCCAAAGAGTACAGGTTCAGTTGCGCACGATCGAAAGCAGCAGCTTCTTCGCGCAGTTTCTTCCTGTCAATCTTGCCCGAGGTGTTGATTGGCAGGCTGAAAACAGGAACCCATAGGGCAGGGACCATGTACTCGGGCATCTTTTGGGAGATCCTACTCTTCACACCCCCCCCAAGTCGATACGAAGGGCTTCGGTCATGACCATGATGGCAAGATCGCTGGCCTTTACGTCTTGGAACTGGATGAAGGCCGCCAATAACTTCCGATTGGCAGATCCTCCAGGCGAGAAGACTTCGACGGCGACCTGGGCGGACTCCGGTACGGCAAGCTGCTTCGTAATGTTGTACTCAATTTCCCCCAACTCTATGCGTTGACCGTTAAGTTTGACCTGATTATCACGACGCCCAAGGCAGTCAAGACTGCCGTCAGGATTGAACTTGGCAATGTCGCCAGTCCGGTAGAATCGTCGTGGTTCAGGAAGCGACCCCTGGGGAGCCCACGAGAGACCGCTGATAAAAGCAGCCTCTGTCTTGAGGGGCTCTTTCAGGTAACCTCGCCCCACGATCGGGCCTTCGATAAGCAGCTCGCCAACTTCGCCAAATGGAAGAAGCCTGTTCGGCTCCTCCGGGTCCACCACCCAAAGCTTGCAGTTTGCTGGCCATCCAATGTTGGCACCGGTAGCCTCCTTCTCGAGCGGCTTACTGGATGTGCATTGGATCGAGCACTCACTCGGGCCGTACGTATTGAACAGGTCGATCTTCCCACCCCACGTCTCGATGATATCTTTGGTCAGGCTTTCGCCGCCAAGCACAAGGGTACGGAGACAAGGGACATTCTCAGGATTGAGCATTCGGCCAACAGTCGGTGTCAAATCTGCCCAATTAACCTCCATTCGTCGCATGGCACCGGGCAGGTCGTTGAGGCGTTCTTCGTCGGATGGGATACAGACGCACCCGCCGTACATAGGAATGATGGTGTTTTCCTCAATGGCGACATCGAAGCTGAAACTGGCGAACTGGATTGCCCGTGTAGAGGGACCAACACTGAGAATATCCGAGTTCGTCCGGGAGGTAGTACAGAGCGACCGATGCTCCAGTATCGATCCCTTCGGCGTTCCTGTGGAGCCGGAGGAATATACTATCCAAGCTGCGTTGGAGGGCGATACTTCAACTCGGGTACTGTCTGGACGAGGTGGCAGGGAATCCAACATAAGTTGGTCGACCGCGACAACATGGGGGACTAAGTCGATATTAACAGCATGCTTGCTGGATGCAACAATAACTTGTGCCTCAGTATCGGCGACGATCTTCTCGTGCCGAGCTCGGGGGTGTGCCATGTCCAGCGCGACGCAGCAGCCGCCCGCCTTGAGAATAGCGTGGATGGCAATTGTAGCCCAAGCGCTCTTCTCGAACGCGAATGGAACTATCTTCTCGGGGCCTATTCCAAGACCAACGAGAACCCCTGCGAGGCGGTCTGAATACTCATTCGCCTGGCTATATGTCAGTTGCGCATCCCATGAGTCAATCATGAGAGCCTCCGGCTGCCTCCGAGCTTGGTCTTCAATCATCCAGTGCATGCACTTCTCTAGAGGTTGGACTTCGGGGTTAAAGCCTTCAGGCACAAGGAAGTCGAGAGGTATATCAATGTCTAGATCCGACAATCGACAGGTAGCGTTATCGTCGCTGATTAGAAGCTTCAGGACGCGTTCGAGTGTCTGGATCAAGACGGTAGTCTTGGTGGGACTTAGGAGGTTTTTATCGAACCCAGCGCGGACCTGGACCTCACCCTGACCAAGAATGCATTCAAGTAGTAGGCCGAAGTTAAGCATGTCCCCAGTGTTGCGCGAATCGTCAGGTTGAAGCAGTGTTGAAATGTTTTCGACTGCGGGCTGAACCACAAGAATATTGTGGAAGCCGATTGCGTAAGCAGCCTCATCGCTAGCTTTGCGGATATGTTGTAGGCCCGTCAGCTGATGAGGTATCATGTCGAGATACTGTTTCTGAACTCGAGACAGGAAGGAGGACACGTTCTCAGCCTTGTCAATTGTGATCCGAACTGGCACTGTACCAAGGCATGGACCGAGGCATTCGTGTACGCCCGGAAGTCCCATGTCGCGGCCAGACTGTGTCGATCCCATGAGAACATCGTTTGTGTTGCTGACACGGGAAAGCACGAGTGCCCATGCTGCTCGTATGATAATGGACGTGGTGTGCTTGGACGCAGTGCCAGGCAGGCTGATCACTTGAGTCATATAGTTTGTGACAGTTGGCTCATACGAATCGTCAAACTGAGGGAATGAAGAGGCCTTGAAACCAGCGAACTGTGACGCCCAGAAGTCTTTCGCTTCTTGGGTGTCCTTGTTCATAATATACTTGATAAATTGGCTGTATGGCAACGTCTCCGGTAGGGAGTCCTCATTGTAAGCCATCTCAATCCGGCGGAGAGCATCTTGGTTCATGTGACCGTCGGTGATGGCATGGTGGACCGTCCATACCAAGTATTGGCCTCCACTGGGTTCCTGAACGATGGCGAAACGGTTTAAAGGATCGCCGTAATTCATATGATTGCTCTTATCTCGTGTAAGAAAATCGACGAGATCATCGTCGCGAGTGATATCCGGAAGCTCGTCATCAGTCATGACAACCTGGCAAGTCCCTACACCCTTAATATGAACAATTCTCGTGCGCATAATCGGGTACGCTTCAGCCACTGCTTCAATGGCAGCCTCCAATGCGGGAATGTCGATGTCATCGGGGAGTTTCAGAACCTCTTGCAGCAAATACGCCTCTGGCGAATTGATATTTTCGGCCATCATGCCTTCCACAGTAGCGGTAGTAGGGTATACATCTTCCACTCTACCGACGGGGATTCGGTACGCCTTTTTGAGTTGATCGCGGATGGAGCGAAATGTACTGGGTCCTCCGATGAGCTCGTAAGGGTCAATATCGTTGAGCCGGTAACTAGTCGCAGCGTTAGTGCCCGTGATTACTTGAGCCAACTCGGCCAAGCTGGAGTGCTGGAATATGTCTGCGACGGTGAGGTGAAAGTCGTGGTTGGCAGCTTCGGAGACCAGTTTCATGGCCGAGACCGAATCACCGCCGAGTGAGAAGAAGCCATCTTGACGATGGATGCAGTCTTGTTGGATGCGGAGAATGGAAGCCCAGATGTTACTCAGTGCTACCTCGACATCCCCGAATGGCTTTTCAACACGGCCATCATTCTGGAATGTGGACCCGGTAAATTGGTTGAGCTTGTCTATGGGTAGGGCCTTTGCGAAGGCTTGAAGGCCTTTACGGTTGGTTTTGCCTGTCGAACCCAAAGGTATGGAAATGAGCGGTAGAATGAAATTGGGCACCATATAGGAAGGAAAAGTGGCAACCAATGTCTTGTGCAGTTGGAACACGAAGTCCTGAACCTGCGGGTTCGCGGGTATAAGTTCGATACCAGACGTTTCCTGGGCTGGCGTAAGACTGGGAAGCGTGATGAAAGCGGCGAGCATCTGCTTAGGCCGCTCATCGTCGCCAATGAGGATCTTGTCAATGACAACATTGGCATCATTCGGGAGTTCTTGTTTGATCTTTGCCTCGATATGTCCAGCCTCGAGTCGAACACCATGGATCTTGATCTGCTAAAGTATTAGTACCATGACTAAATCTGATGAAGCTTAGTCTTACCTGAGTATCACGACGTCCAATGAAGATAAGTGAGCCATCGGCCTTTTGCTGGACAAGATCTCCCGTTCTGTAGAGAACGCCATGGGCCCGCTCTGGGAATGCATCCTTGAGCCATTGCGGCGCTTCAATGAACGTTTCTTGCGTCTTTTCCGGGTTCTTCAGATATCCATCGGCAAGAATGTTGCCTTCAACGACCAGTTCACCAACAGCGCCAATTGGCAGCAAAACTTTGGGATTGGAACTTTGCGTAACCCAGAGAGCAGATCCCATGTTGGTACCGATATTCGAGCCCTTGTCGCCACGCGACTTCCTTGCCGAACTCGCCCGAGATGTGCACTCGGCCGGTCCGTAGGAATTGCATAGCTTGATCCTATCAGCCCAGATCTCAATAAATTCGTCCGTCATAGCTTCTCCGCCTGTGACCAATAGTTGCAGGGTAGGCACTGTTTCGGGGTCTAGAAATTGAGCAACCGTAGGTGTCGTCACCATGTGATTGACACGCATTCGACGGATCGCCCCGACCAAGTCATTCATCTTTTCGTGATCTGAGGGGACGCAGAGGGTACCGCCAAACGAAAGTGTGGTGAATATATCAGTAATGGATATATCAAATGTGAAAGCGGAGAAGGCGAGGACTCGGCTTTCCCTGCTATTCGATTCACGTGGCCCATGGGCCAAGATGTTGGTACAGGCCGCGGAGTGCGAGCATATTATTCCTTTCGGAACACCAGTAGACCCCGAAGTGAATATTACGTATGCCGGGCTGTATGGATCGACAGGGGCGAGCGTGACGTCGAGGACAGGGAGAGCCTCGAAGAAGGCCGCATCAATCACGAGGGCCTCTGTGTGGTGTTGCTGGAACCGGTGCTCATACTTATTGGAACAAACAGCGAAGTCAGCATCGCAAGCCTGCAATAGACGCGCTGTATCCTCGGGTTGGTGCGCTGGGTCGAACGGGACGAATGCCGCCCCCGTCTTCAGTATGGCCAATAGTGTAGGGACAAGCAGAGGGTCCTTGTCAAACATAAACGGGATGATCTTGCCCGGCTTAAGCTCATGTGCGCAGATGAGCAGTCTTGCCAGCTTGTCCGACATGTCGCTTAGCTGCTGGTACGTGAACGACATACCCATTCCGCATACCGCCTCGGCAGATGGGGTCTCTTCGCAACTGCGTGCAATAAGCTCATGAAGGCATTGTCCTGAGGGTGGTGGGAGATCCTGGTTCCACGCCTTAAGTTGCGACAAATCACTGCTGCTGACAGTGCTGAGCGACCCGACTGGTTTGGTTGCATTTGACGGTTCGGCAAGTTGCAAAACCATGTGTTCAAAAGTGCATAGGATGCGTTGCATCTCATCGCGACCGACAGAAGACAGGTCGAAGAAGGCCTGGACATTGATACCAGCCCTGGTGGGGCTGACCTCGACGTTCATGACCCTGTCTAAGGGGGTCGAGGTCGAGCCCGGTGCGTCTCCTTCAATTACCAGTTGGTTGTCATACTTGGTTGCATTGAGCATATCGGGTCCCAGTTGCCCGATGCTTTCGAGTGAAACAGCCTTCCCGTAATGGGGGCGAAACTCGCCTGTTCCGAACGAATCCAGAATCTCCTGCACGAGCTGGTTGGGCTGATAACAGAAACGGGACGGTGCCGCGGGAATTGACTGCTCATCATCATCGCCCCCAGACTCGTCTGGCTCGTGGTTCATCATCGCCAAACCGAACACCACGTCTTCAGCATCGGAGTAATGAACGTTCACAAGAGCCCACGCGGTCAAAACAATGGCTCTGACTGAGGCTTTGGAGGGACTTTTGCCCTGAAATTTGATCTTCCGCCGAACCAAAGTATCTGGTGTCGGCGCCGAAGCCAGATCCACACGACGGGGGAATACAGGTGGCGGCGCACTACAGTCATGGTGAGCTTCTTTTTGATGCCTAAGAGCATGTGTTTAAAGAGATGTCGGGATACTGACTCCGCAAGATATTGTTGCCAAGAATCCATGATGGACTCGGTGGAAGAAGTAGAAGGATATGTAGAAGTGGACATCGTTTGGGTGGCCGAAATACGGCAAGGGGGAAATAGTCCAAGTAGATGCTGAAAGGGTTATATCAGGACATATGTTGTAATGCGTCGTCTTGATGATGTTCAGATATGGCAGTCTGTTCACGTCAGTATATTAAAGGTATATATGAACCAACCTATATGGATGCAATGGTGATGAAACTGATTCGACCAGCACGGTGGGAACTTTGCGATGAAGATGGGTATGATACAGGCTCAACGGAAGACGGTGCGATCACAAAGGTCAAGAATGGCAACTGTCAAAGACAGCAGAGAGAACAGGGCCAAAAAAAGCAAATACCCAACATTGATGAAGTCGGTCTTGGATGACCTCGAGTATATGATCAAACCCGTGACTCTCGCTCGCATGCCAATCTAATTCAGCATACCTAGGCCATTGAACGGATGCCTCAGTACCATAAAACCAATACACAACGCGACATGGTAGCTACGACCAATGTCCATATTCCATATTGGTCCAAGTGGCAGCCAGACCACGTTGAGCAGCCGGGTGCTCGTGATGCTGTCAACCTCCATCGCACTTGCTTAGGTCGTGGACCGCGAGGTTTCAGCCTTCCTGGGGTCAACTTGGACGGCAGGGGTTCTCGTCGGCTGCTGGCACTCATCTCCATCACCATCCTTACTATTGATGGACCTTGAGGGTTCGAGAGACGGCATGACTCGACTGTGGCCATTGAAATGGACCTCAAATTCCAACCGCAGCATGCCCGGATATCGGAACGTGGTGTACGTCGCGCTCTGTTGGGTTGGCAGGCAGGGACGTATCTGATTGGAAAGTGGAGGTTCAGCGACAAGCTTTCGACAACCTTAGCCTACTGCCCGAAAGGCAGTTGCTCATTAGCTGCCAGGCGCGGCACGTGGGGTCCCAATCGTCGCCGCTGCCCCTGTCAATTGGATTGGCCTGCTGGGTTAGTGGTGGTGGGTTACCTAAAATGTCCACTAACCCAATCGACACCCCTGCAGTTGGGCCCATGGCGCTGTCCAGGGTGGCCTACCCCAGCTTCCTCCTTCTTTGACTCTACTCTCCCATCGTCAAACATCAAACCCATTCTGCCTGCCATCAATCCCATCAAAAAAAAAAAGATAAACACCCCCCCCACCACTTAAAGAACCATGCCTACTAGCGTTCATTCTATTGGGCCTTCGGTAGTATTCTCGTTTACCAGAAAGGTCAATGTCACGATCGATGTGGAACATGCCCAACGTTAAACTACGGGCCTTTTCTTCTTTGGTCGTGTAGTAAGCACCCGAAGCGACCATGTGGCATGGATTCTGGCCATTGGATGAGCGGGACTCTATACCACGGCTTGGAACTGCGACCTCACATCCGGCGACATGGGATCACGGCCGGGGTCACGATGCGGGCGAAACAAGGCACTGGGAAGCATGGCGAGAGTCATGGTGCGAGCTCTACCAGGGCACTTGGAGGTACTCGGACTTGCCTGGTCTGGTCACGCCTGAATTGTCTTTGCGGATTTCGGCTTGTTCCAGCTGCTGTGGCGCCGGGATGAGTGTCGTCGCCAGTTCCCTAGTCACCGAGCCACACCCCAGCACGGTCGGCCACTCCAGAGTCCCTTTCGCCAGTGCCTCCTCCTGGTGTCCTGACCTTGAGACTTCGTCCGGTCTGCCATCTGTTGATTGTCGACAACAGCACTAGTTCAGCGAACCATACGAATCATTATGTGGCCTATGTCAAATGCCCTCTACCCGGGCCTTGGGAACACAACAGATCGACCTTTGACCGCCGACAGCTGGAAGAGCCACCGCGGAAACCCCTTTGCCAAAGCCGGCTCTACGCATACCAGATCTCGGCGTTCTTCGCGGCGCTTATCGTTTCCTCGCCCTACCGGCACTACTGGTGGCCGTTCGTCTGAAGATTCGGGGGACGGTGTCGAACACCTCCGTACTTTACTCAGGAGGTCACAGGATGCTCTCAATACCCTGGCAGTCAGATCCAGCAACGAGGATGTCACTGGGCAGCCTGGCCCCAGCGACGAGAATGGCCGCCATCGTCGCAATTCCTATCAGACCTTCGGCAGTAATGCCGATTCTGAACGCTGGCAAGATCCCATGTGGAAGACGCTCTCACGACAATCCTCCGCCTTGGCAAGCTCTACAGACGACACCAGCGGCGACCAGGTCGTAACCCAGCCAGTCTCGACTCAGGAGTCCTCGCAATCCACGCCAGATGTTCAATCTCGTCCGGCGGAAACAGATGTGACAGAGTCATCGCGTCTTGAAACCCAGCCTGTCGCTGTTGAAGAGCAAGGTCAGGTGGCGGATGTATCATCGGATGTGTCTCCAAATGTGGACTCGCCTTCGGGGAGTTCTCATGGTGATGATTTCGGAGACCAGCAGTCACACACTCTTGTGAGAACAGACACTGCATTATCTCGATCAATGTTGAGCTCGGCAGGAGACCAAAGTCATGGTCACGATTTCGAACTTGACCGGCACACCGACTCTGAAAGTCGCCAAAGCTCCCAAGGGGAAAAGGCTCAAGATGTGTGCCGAAAATCTGCAACTATGGCCACTGCGGCTAGCGTCACTGCAGACGAAGCTAGTGACGACGATTCTCATGAATGTGCCCCTAGCCTATACGACGAGAAGTTACAAGAGGCCATCGCATCGAAAGAAAAGCCCAAGCGCCAGGAAAAAGTAGTCAAGTTTGACAAAATCGACGAGAAAACCATTGACTCATCGTCGTTATCAGGGGACCCCGAAAAAGCAGAAGTCGACCATCAAACCCCTGCAACACCAGAGCCGACAGGCATGTACGGTCTGCCACTATTCGCCCTGACCGCGGCACTGTCCATGGCCGTATTCCTGGTGGCCATGGATGTCAATGTCATCGCCACGGCAGTGCCCCACATCACGGGCGAGTTCCGGTCGCTTGAAGATGTTGGCTGGTATGGTTCTGCCTTTCTGATGACGACGTGCGGGTTCCAAGTATTATTTGGACGTATATACACCATCTACCCAGCCAAATGGGTCTTTGTTTCTGCGATTCTCGTCTTTCTCATCGGCAGTCTCGTGGCGGCCCTATCACCTAGCTCTACGATTTTCATCGTGGGTCGCGCCATTCAGGGTATGGGCACTTCTGGCATCCTATCTGGAGGCCTCATCATTATCGCCCAGGTTGTGCCACTGCAGATGAGATCGTTCATAGGTGGCGCCATTGGTGCCATGGAAGGCGTCGCCATGATTTCCGCCCCCGTCCTTGGTGGTGTTCTAACCGACAAGCTTAACTGGCGTTGGTGTTTCTACATTAATCTACCCATTGGCGGCTTCGTCTTGATCGTCGTCTTTCTCTTCTTGCGGATCCCTGAATCAAGCCGACCACAGGCCGCCAAGAAAGCTACCTTCATGCAAACACTATACCAACTAGACGTCATCGGGGCTGCTTTACTCATGCCGCCAATCGTATGCCTTCTGCTTGCGCTGCAGGATGGAGGTAAATCTCACCCGACGTCAACGCTCACGTGCAACACCGGCTAATATGGGACTATAGGTACTGGACAGTCATGGGGTAAACCCAGGGTGGTTGGTCTCCTCGTTGCATCGACTGTTCTTTTCGCTGTTTTTGCGTATTCTCAGCACCGGAATGCAGATGTTGCCATGATTCCATTCAGGCTCATCAAGCAGCGGTCTGTGCTATCCGGGTTTTGGTACATCCTGTGCACTTCCAGTGCTCTGGTCATCATGACCTACTTTCTTCCGATGTGGTTCCAAGTTGTCAAGGGCGCGACCCCAATTCAATCTGGCGTGGGCTTGTTGCCCATGTTGCTCGGCGTCATCTTCTGCGTCATCATCAGTGGTTTCATGGTTTCGTGGTTCGGCTACTACACCCCTTTCATGCTCCTGGGCACCGTCCTCATGTCCATAGGCGCTGGCCTACTGACAACCATCACGCCGGATACTCCCAAGGTGCTGATCGTCCTCTACCCCGTGCTCTTCGGCGCCGGTATCGGCGTGGGCTTCCAGCAGCCCATCATCGGCTGCCAGGCGGCCCTCCCAAAGGAGGACATCCCAGTGGGCACCTCGATCATCGTCTTCGGCCAGACCATCGGGGCCGCCGTGGTGCTGTCGGCAGGCGACTCGGTCTTCCAGACCCAGCTAACGGCCAACATCAAGGAATACATGGGCATCAGCCTCGAGAACTCGGCCCAGATCCTGCAGACGGGTCCGGACTCGATCGCCAGCAAGCTCGACCCGGATCTTCTGCCGGTCCTGATCGCGGCGGTTAACAAGACGATGAGTCAGGTCTTTTACGTCTCGTTGGCCATGGCTGTGCTTTCGGTGTTTGGGGCGTTGGGGATGGAGTGGAGATCGGTCAAGAATCCGAACAAGGAGAAGAGCAAGGATACTATGCGAAGCAGAATCTCGTCTTGCCTCTTGTAATGGTTTGGTTCCCAAAACTTCTAATATGCCACATCAAAATTTGATTTCTGTATACTTGTTTTGGCCTCGGGGAGGCATGTACATACTAAAAGAATAGGCGTCATGGGACAAGTTGACTTTAAGGAAATATGCATGCTTTACGAGAGACGTTTCTGTCTCGGCATAATTTCAAATGGTTATACCTACGTAGATTGTCACGGAAGAAAAAGCATACTATTCACAGTATATGATCTTATCTTCCGTCCCATAAAACATGGTTCAGACTACTTCATGTGTATCATCACCCTAAACCAATTGGGGTGGTCCGCGAGATCGATATGTTTACTCGACACTGCAACTTCCTTCCCGGTGACAATTGAAATTAATTAAATATCTAGAGCATGCAGTCTCGGACGAACTGCATACCCTCCTGCACCACCTTCTCGACTTCTCCAGCACTCATTACCTCTTCTTTCTTCCCACTCTTGACTCCAAAAACATCTTTCCCGCCGTTCGCAAGCAGCAAACCCGCCGCACTAAACACCTCCGCCGGCTCCACCGTCGCCCGCCCGGCCTTGAAGACGTACTTGGACACCATGATGGCGAACACCTTCTTCCGCAGCTCCTGGTCCTTCAAAACCGCCGCCGGCCCGCCCCTTGAGCCCGCACACGGCCGCCGCGTCGCCCCGGCGCGGCGACACGAAGTACGTCACCGTGTAGAAGGCCTTGTCGGTCCAGGTCTGGACCTGCGACGCCACGGCATAGGCCTGCAGCGGCCGGATCTCGCGCAGGAACTTGCACTGCGTCCCCGCGAGCACGAACAGGGTGCCCCGCGCGGCCAGGGCGCCGCTGAGCATGGAGGTCAGCAGCGCGGCGCGCGAGATGTCGGCGTCGGCGAAGAAGGTGCTGTTGGACTTGTGCATGTTGATGTCGAGGTCCAGGGGGATGGCGCGGGAGGAGTGGGTGTGGTGGCGGAAGAGGGCGGGACGCGCGGCCGGCGAAGACGAGGATGTGACATCGCTTGCAGTCTTCTTCTTGCTGCCTCCTTTGCGTCCGAACAGACGCGGTGCGAGGAGGCAGCTAAGCGAGGGCAGAAGGCGCAGCGAATGGGCCAGGGGCAGCGCTTTGAGGTTCGCGACGGCGAAGCCGAGGACGCTGGCGAGGCCGGCTAGTTCCCAGTACGACGAGAGGCGGAGATGCTGCGCCAGGGCCAGTACGCTCTCGGGCAGCGCCTCCGGGAGAGGGAGGCCTCTTTCGCCCAAGAACCTTTGGATGGCAGTGATTCTATCCATTGCCAGTTAAGCGAGACGTCCTCGCTTCTGTGTTCTCTCTTCGAAGATGGAACAAAGTAGACTGAGCAATCAATCTCGCTGCTGTTTGGCTTGAGAATCGGAAAGAAAAAAAAGGATTCTCCTACCATCGACCAACCAACACCGACTACAGATCGGTAGCGATATTAGTGTTTCTAACATCCGAGCCCCGCTGCATTTGTCCGCCCGACAGGGGGCTTTTCGGTCACTGAAGGAAGCTTGACGGCCGTTGAACCAGGTGAAGCCAGAGCGGTCAACCATGGTTCATTCGGCGTCCCTCATTCAACGTGCTACTCACTGTCACCTTCCACGCTTCCAAGTTCATTCTCTACGACAAGAGAGGTGACATCGTCCAACCCAGGCCCATGGCATGGGTATCTGACAGAACCTCAACAAAAGGCTGGTATGTAGTGATTGCGACAGGGTCCAGGGCCGGAGACGATGTGGCGTTCCGTCCCGCCAACCCTATCCTGGGAGCGGCGGAATTCTCCTTGCTTACTACTTACTACATAACCCACTGCAAGGTACCTGAGGCCTACCGGGGCGGGGGTGAACCAGGGTATTGACATCCATGGTCCGAGATAGCAGATACACACGTACCTAAAGGTAAGCAGCACGAGTCATGGACACCAGGGGGAGGGGGAGTACAGGTAAGTACCTTGCAGGGTCGGTTTGACACCTGGATGGATGCCTGGACTTGCAGGGCCCTGTAGTTATTGAAATCAAGAGATTAGAACAAGTGACGCGCAGCCAATCTGCACGACGCTATAGAGCACGTCATCTCTAGGCGACGACTCAGTGGTTGCAGGCGGGATGCCACCGGTGAAATGAAAACATCTGTGTGTTTGCAGGTCTTGAAACCTGCGCATTGGAGTTTTTCAAGTCAGGCGGATAGCCCTACAGGGAAATAAAGGACCCTAATGGAAAGGTTTCTGTCACTGCCTTAGCGACCTGTCACACACGTGGCCGGCTCTCGAGTGGCTTGGAGCCCAGCAACTCGGTAGAGCTGATCCCGGAGCTGCAACCTCCAAGCTCATGTACTGAGCTTGTCTCGCACCTAAGGCACTGGAACCTTTCGGTTAGCGGTGGTGCCCCCGGACTTGGGTGCATTACAGCGGGAAACAGCGGTCGGCACACACTGATAGGATTGGCAGCATTGGTCTATGTAGGTAAGTAGTTAGGGACTTTTGCCATAAACCGTGACAACAGCACCAAGGCATTTTGAACTGGTTATTTTACAGTACTGCGACTTATAAGGCCATATAAACGATTTGTATGTAACACGATAACGAGAATGATTCGATGGATGTATATGTATATATGTATATGAATATTCTGAGGGTAATCCATCACTGCAGTATGACTACTTTGATCTGAAGTGTATATCCATTTCTCAATGTAAGTTGTCACAGTCGTTTTGCCTGCCCATGCAAAATGGCCCTTCCACCACGAATCTAGGACTTGGCACCACCAAGATAGAGAACCGATTTACTCAGAAATGTGAGAAATCAATTATGTCCATGATAATATACAATACGAAACGCAAACACTGTATAGCAACTCTTGTATATCCATACAAACTGACATCAACCCCTATCCATCACCGTCGCAAAAGGGTCTCCTCCAACTCCTCATCCGCATAATGGCTCTTCTCCTTAACCTGCACCAGTCCAGTCCCGCCGTACACCGCATCCTGCAACCTCCGGCTCGCCCCCGCCATGCGCCCCGCCACCCGCGCACAATACGCCTCGTACTCCCCCTCTGCTCGGCCGCGCCAAACGCGGCCGCGAGCACGTACTTGGCGTGCACGCCAATGACCTGGGCCCCCTTCTGCCCGAACCCAAACGACGTGACCGAGAAGGCCTTGACGTCGCCCCCCAGCGGCAGCCGGTACGTCCGGCTCGGGAAGAACAGCAGGTCGCGGTCCCGCAGCTCCGCGTCGATGTTGTCGGCGTTGCGGTTCCCCGGAATCAGCCCCGTCGCGAGCATCTGCAGGCTCCCGTTCACCGCGAACGCGCCCGCGGCGCCCTTGCCGTGGCCCAGCAGGCTCTTCTGCAGCACGCAGGGCAGCACGTTGCCCCGGGTCCGCCCCAGGTGCGCGAGCTGGCGCTGGACCACGGCCGTCTCGTTGGCGTCGTTCTTCCGGGTGCTCGTCCCGTGCAGGCTCGCGACGTCGAGGTCGTCGACCGTCAGGCCCCACGTCGCGAGCGCGCCGCGCAGCGGCGAGACGGTCGGCTCGTGCCGCCAGAAGTCGTGGCCGTACACGTTGCGGACTTCGCGGGCGGCGCGCTCGGCGTCGGCCTGGATCTCGCGCCGGTACTCCTCGGCGTACTGCGCGGCGTCGACACCGCTTAGCTGCGGGTCGAACTTGGCTCCCTTCTCGGCGGCGCTGAAGTTGCCCTTTTCGAGGGCCGCGAGGCGGCCCTGCAGCCATCCTAGCTCGAGCTTGCGCTTCTCTTCGATCTGGTGCATGCGGTGGAGCAGGCGCTGGCGGCGGTGGGCGATATCGAGCATGCGAGAGGGGATGTTGGAAGACTGTTCTCGCTCGGCGGCGATGGTCAGGACGCCTTTGCCTGGTGCAGGAACCGAGCGCCCGATCTTATCGGACGCTGTATGCGTCAGAGCGATGATGCCGCGGATGGGCAGACCCATATCCAGCGCCAATTGAGCCGTGGTTAACAGCTGGATACCGGCTCCCTCGCCTTCCACGAACCCGGCTCTCGTGGTGGTGGTTGGGCGAGAAGCTTCTTTGGGTGTGCGACCAGTGGCCGCATCTTTGTCCAAATCAATGGTGGCTTGCATGTTCGCAAATTCTATTCCATCATTAGTGTTCAATCCTTGAAAAGGGTGATGGAAATAAAGCGACTTACCAGCTGCAATATCTCGTTCCAGTGCATCAGTACCACCGACTAGAACAGCCTTAGCCTTGCCAGTCACGATGAGGTCGTAGCCCGTGTCAATGCTTTCCAGTGATGTGGCGCAAGCACCAACGGGCGTGCGAATAGGCCCCGACGAGCCAAGCAGAAGCATATTGATCCAAGCGGCCGTCGTGTTGACGAACGTCTCCGCTAAAATGTCCTTCTGGACCTGGCGATCCAGGTATCGCCGCTTGAACATCTCGTGCAGGGACTTCAGGCCACCGAGGGAAGCGCCCACAGCATTACCGAGCTCCGAAACATGTACGTGATCATAGAGCTCATAGGGGTCGGTAATACCCGCGCTGAGGAAGGCTTCAACGGTGGCCACCAAAGCGTACAGCGTGATGGGGTCTACTTGGGTGATGATGTCTTCCGGGATACCATAAGCGCGAGGGTTCCAGCCGGCCGGGACCTGCGCTCCCACAGCATTGCGGAAATGAAACGCCTTGGGTATGAGGAGAGTAGTCCCGGCCTTCAGCGTCGCCGAGAACTGCCCATCCTCGTTCTCGGTGATGACGACCTTATCGCCATGCTCGCGCTTCAAGTCCTGAGCAGTCTCGAGCGAGACGTCGAAAGGCGCCAAGTCTTCGGTGACGGCGATCTCGTGCAGTGTCTGCTCTTGGTAGGGGGCTGTGAGGTCGTGCTCCTGCTTCTCGATGATGCGGATGCCGGTGTGTTCGATGATGTAGTTCTGGTACTTGGCCTTCACCTCCATGTCGGTGATGGGACTCGAGGTCTCGACGTCGAGCCATCCGCAATAGTCCTTGCCTTTCAGCGGACCGTTGTGGTACTTGATCAGACCCATAATCCAGGCAAGCTCGACACATCCGTCAACGGAGAAAGTATCGCTGCACTCGGCCTCCCACCGGGTACGAGCACTTCCACAGGAACCTGTTACATTCGTTAGTCTCCCACGCAGACAATTACTCCGCGTCGCCAAGCTAGTTGGAAGGTGAGTCAGGGGGCACCCAGATGCAATAGAAACTTACTAATTTCACCAAACCCGACAGCGACAACGATACGATCCAAGTTCACCATCCCCTGCAACTTAGCACCCAAAGCCTCAACCTCACTCCACTCCGGCAAGCCCGCATCCTGCACCTGGATCTTAGCCTTCTTCGCGAACTTCCGGGCCACAGGCACCGCGACACCACACGCCTTCTTCTCATGCGCGTCTTCCCTGGCAATCGCCCTCTTCGCGTCGCTCTTCGAGTTGATCCGCTCCTGGATCTGATCCAGTACCGGCTTCAAGCTCATCGTGGCCGACAGCCCGCCCGTCAGGTCCGCCATGAGCGGCTCCAGCTCGCAGAACGACGCGACGCTATCGTCCATGAAGCCCGTGATGTGCCAGGCCATCTCCGACGCCGAGAAGGTGCGGACGCCGAGGTCGGCCTCGATGCCCGTGGCCAGGACGTCGTTGTTGCTCATCAGGCCCGTGCCCCGCGTCCAGCCGATGACAGTGCCACAGAGCGTGATGTAGTCGTTCCAGTCCTCGGACCACCACTTGTTGAGCAGGGCCTCGAGTCCGATCTTGGATTCAGCGTAGAGGCCGTCCTGGCCGAAGATGCCGTGGTTCGGGGATAGGGGGAGGATTACGTGGGTTGGGTGGGTATGGATACGCCTTGATTCCTTACAGGACTTGATACATCCCAGCAGGCGGATCAGGTTGGTCAGCATCACCCTGTGCGCCAACTCAGACTTGTCATCAATCCCGTCAACAGCCCGACCGGCTTCGCCGAGGGCCGCGAAGGGAATGACGTGGTCCAAATCCCAACCGAGTCCGCCCTTACTTTCATCATCGTAAATGTACCGGATCAGGTTCTGAGTGTCTTGGTGACTGCCACCATTGAAAGGCGCCACCACGAGTTGCGATTCCCGAGCCCCATGCTGGCGGTAGATACTCTGGTAATAATCGCACGTCTCCTTGGAGTAGGAGCTAGTCGTCACAATTACCTTTGCCCCCGCAGCGAGACACATGGAGAGGATCTCCGCGCCGATCGAATCCCGCCCCGCACCCGTGACCAAGATGGCCTTGTCATGGAACGAGATGCCGTCCCGAGCCGCGCGCTGGAACCACTTGAGGTAGACCGTGGTGATATCGTCGTTGCGGCGCCATCCGCTGCGCCCCCCGCTGCGCCCCTTGCTCTGCAGCTCCGGCACCCATTTCAGACCCGCACCCACGTGGACGGTCCCGCCTTCGGACTCGACGCCGTCAAAGGCGATGGAGTCCGAATAGACCGAGGTGATCAAGGTTTCCGCGCCGTATGCAGTAGCAGGGCGCTGCTCCTGGCGGCAGCTGAATACCTCTTCGGATTCGGATGGGTCGGCGTCTGTGGAGTGGGAGGATAGAGGCAATGCGTCATCCAGCTCATCTGGCGATCGATCCGATACACAGTCTGAGATGCCTCGAGAAACTCGGGGGTACTGGTCGACGCTGATGTTGCCCTTCTCATCGACCCTTAGGACTGGGACCATGGAGCATATGGAGTACTTGAAGATGGGCTCGTTCCTGGAAATAGACGCATTGCAGGTCTGCTGCAAATCTTCAAGCCACGCGAGGGTTGCCTCTTTCCTAGGCGACTCCTCCAGATTCTTGACTTGCCGAATCATATGCTTGATTGAATCCAAAAGCTGAGTAGTGACTCGAATGGGGAAAAGCGCCAATTTCTCCCGCAGCACAGATTCCAGGTCCTCCACAGCTCCATTGATCGAGGAAGAAACTAGGGCAAGAAGGTCCTGGACCGCCCAATTCCAGAACGAATTGTACAGTCGGACCTTTTTGGCATCGAACTTGGGCGCGATGCCTCGCTCGTAGGCTTCGCCATGCTCGGCGGCCCAGGCATCCATCTTTTCCTGCATCTTGTCGATGACAGACTTGGCCTTCTTGGCCTCAATATCCGTGTCGTTCAGATCGTGCCCAAGGCGCTTGGCGTATAAGTTGAGCAAAGCCCGGTCCTGGCTTCGATGTTCGTTTTGAAGAGCATCGAGCGCTTCGGACGAAATGGTCGCGGTAGCGGCGGCCGATGATTGAGTACCCCTGGACCGAGCTTGAGGATCGACGCCGATACTGCTCAACACGTCTTGAGCAAGCCCATCCAAGAAGGCATGCACCGCCTTCTCGTCCGCTAACCTCGACGCGGGCTGGCGCGAAATAGCGAGAAGCATTGTGCGATCTTGGAGGTCTTGCTTGAATGACCAGCGACCCTCAAGATACTGCCGCAGAGTGCTCATATTGGAACCGGCAGGGAGCTTGGAAGACGCCAATTTTGCGATCAAGGCGTTGGAGCAACCCCCCAATTTGGAGCCCAATCCCGAGTCTGATAAAAAGGCCCCCAGATCGGCAAGGGCGATGTCCTCTGGCTGATCTGGTAAAGACCCGAACTCTTTGGTGAGATCACCGATGATTTCATTCTGAACGGTTGACCGACCTACGACTCTTGTAAGCATTCGACTCGTCGGTCAATACTGGAGGGGGACACATACCACCACATAGCGCCTTGATTGTCTGTGACATGTCAATCTCCGAAGACGCTTTCTTCAATGCCACCGCCACGAGAACCGTAATCGTATCAGTTGGCGTCAGGGGCTTAGGGGCAAGTCAATCGCTGCTACGCCCGCCGTTGGTGCTGCCGGCGGGGGCGGGGTTGGCACAGCTGCCGGAGCTTGCGCAGGGGCTGGATCAGTTGTAGGTGCTGGTGCCGCAGCGCTTGGCGTTTCTTCAGCTACTGTTCTGTAGTATATGGCATCGGCGTTCTTCTTGTGACTGAGAAGCTCCCGCCGCAGTCCAAGCGCGACATCTTGAATGTCGTAATCGGCCTTCATGGTCTTCTTGGCCATATTGACCAGCGTCTCCGCTGGCCCGACTTCGATGAGTCGTTCTGTGGCCAAGTCAGACAGGATAGCATCTTGCGTGTCAACCCTTTAGACTGTTAGTACCGACTTCCAAGGGCTACCTGATGTGTGGGCTTATGATGGATACAACTTACCATTTCACCGGCGAACAAAATTGATGCCTGGTAAACCGTGTCAGCAAGAGGTTCTGTTTGGAAATCGGCTGAAACATACGCAAGCAGCTCAATAACAAGTAGTTGCGCGAGCTCCTGTTCTCTGGCTGTGTATTCCCTTTCGCAAGACATCTTGCTTCTTCTTGTTTGTTTGCCAGCCCAAAGTGGTCTAAGAAACGATGAGATGACCCAAATGCGCAACGGTCCGTTTATGGAGATAACGACGAAGATGATGCTATTGCTTAACCAAAAAACGACGTTGCGCGTAAGTCTATCTTGTCAAACGAGATATTCTTGGGCGAAGGAAATACCAGGCATCAAGACAATACCATTGATAGCAGTTCAATGGACTGGGAATAGCGTCCAGTATAGCCGTTCGCATTCACACATCAAGGCACTGCATCCCCTACCAACAGAGTCTGTCACTACAGACAGCCAGTCACCAAGGGCCATCATCATCCGAAACAGGAAACAGGGTCCGGAATCATTGGTCCGCAAGAGCTGACTCGCACGTGGTGCCCTGCACGCACTTCGCCCATTGACCGTGTCGTCCAGGCAGGTTTGGGGGGATGCTTAGTGCGCTCACTCAGTGGGGTAGGTCCCTGCCAAGCCTGAATTTGGCTGCTTACTAGTCCGTCGCAACCTTCCGGGGCTTTCTGGCCCCCCAGTAAGTCAGTAACACAACAGCAGAGACTCGATATGACACCCAAAAAGAGCTTTAGCAAAGAAAAATACGACTGTCAAATGGTGTTCAGGTAGTCATCGTGTAATTGCCCTAAGTTGCTGAACCATCTCGTCGGTTCCGGAGGATGGGTTCCCACTTGGGACCTGTAGTCTTAAGCGCGTGAGAAGAAGGACTAAATCCTAAACCTCTTGGGTTTTTAGATAGCATCGCATTATCACCACCAATGGATTATCTCGATAGACTCACCATAGCTTTGGCCCATTTGAGCCGGGCTCAGCTGGCTGTACTGGCCTTTGCTGGTGCTCTCACCCTGATAGTGAGTGTCTAAGAAACGACCAGTATAAGGGGTGTGTTTTACTGACTAATGTGCGACGAAAGGTGCTCGCAAAGCTCACCTACTTGGCCTTCTTCCATCCGCTCGCGAGATACCCAGGCCCGTTCCTCGCCAAGTTCACAGATGCCTACGGCGCCTACCATGGCTGGAAAGGGGACATCCACCTCGACATGTGGCGAGCCCACCAGACGTACGGCGACTACGTCCGCTACGGGCCCAACAAGCTCATGATCAACACCGCCGAGGGGCTGCGCGACATCTACCACGTCGGGGCCGGGTCCAAGTTCATGAAAGCCACGGCCTACACTCCCATGGTGCACCGAGCACCCAACACGCTCACCATCCGCGGCGGAAAGGACCATGCTCGCCGCCGGAGAATCATGGCACAGGGCGTGTCCGAGAAGGCTCAAAGGGGTTACGAGCACCGCATCATGTCACACATCGATAAGCTCTGCAAGGTTGCGTACTCGAGCGACACCGGATCCGAGCCCATGGATATGTCGGAATGGTGTAAGTGGTCCTTGGTTCCTGGTTCTTGGAGGGAAAGAAACGCCCCTGACATGTAGTCCCTAGGCAACTACCTCTCGTTTGACATCATGGCCGACGTCGTCTTCGGAGCCAAGTACAACCTCCTGGAAAACGAGCGCTTCCGCTACGTCCCCGAAGCCATCGACAAGTCCAACGTCCGCATGTCGGCCCTGATCCAGTGGCCCGACTTCGCCGCGCTCAAGATCGATAAGTACCTCTTCCGCCGAGCCATCGCAGCCCGCAACCGCCTGGTCAAGTTCATCATGCGCGTGGTCCAAGACCGCGTCGAGAAGGGCAAGACCGTCTCCATCGACCTCGACTCCCCCCACGAGCGCCGACGCCGACGTCTTCGCCAACCTCGCCGCGGCCACGGACCCCGAGACGGGCTCCGGCTTCCGCCCCGCCGAGCTCGTGGCCGAGAGCGCCACGCTCATCGTCGCCGGCTCCGACACCTCCTCGACCGCCATGTGCACCGCGCTCTTCTACCTCGCCGACAACCAGGACGCCTACGCCCGCGCCGCGCACGAGGTCCGCAGCACGTTCGCAACCCACCGCGACATCGCCATCGGCCCGCAGCTCGCCTCCTGCACCTTCCTGCGCGCCTGCATCGACGAGGCCCTGCGCATCTCGCCGCCGGTCGGCTCCTCGCTCTGGCGCGAGGTGACGGCCGACGGCGGCGTCAGCGTCGACGGCCTACACATCCCCAAGGGCTGCGACGTGGGCGTGCCCATCTACTCGATCCACCACTCGCCGGCGTACTTCGCCGAGCCGTTCGCGTACCGCCCCGAGCGCTGGCTGGTGGACGACGGCACGGGCAGCATCGAGCGGGGGCGGTCCGTCTTCAACCCCTTTTCCGTCGGCATGCGCGGCTGTCTGGGCAAGGGGCTGGCCAACACGGAGCTCATGCTGACGGTCGCCACGCTGCTGTACCGCGGGGACTTCCGGCTCGCGTCCGGGCCGCTGGGCAAGGTTGGCCGGGGCAATAGCCAGGGCGGGGTATTGGGGCGGCATCGACCCCACGAGTACCAGCTGTACGACCATGTGACCTGCCAGAAGCATGGCCCATTCCTGCAGTTCTCGCCGCGTGGCGTTGTATCTTGAGGGTCAAAGGGGTGTTATCAAGCTGTTGTCTGTACTGGTACTAAAATAGGAGGAGGCAAAAAGGAAAAAAAAAAAAAAAAAAAAAAACATGGAGGAAACGGCATGTTCCACGGACAATGTTTATGCGCATTTGCAATAGTGGTATTTGGATAGAGGAAGTCGGATCAAGCAATGCCACGCTCCGCATTGAGCGAGGTTCAAAAATAGCCTGATGGCCACGTTGCGACGTCTGTTCTGCGCGAAGTGAAGTGTTTGGGGCGCAGCCGAAGAAGCTGCCACGACGGAGGAGGAACCTGGGGAAGCTTGCGCTGATCGGAACGAGCCGTTATCGTCGCTAATCTGTCAATCTCACTCTTCTCTCTTTCCATGTAGATTCTCTTTGCCCGCTCGAGGTCTCATCTGCTCTGTGCGCACTGGGATCAATTGCCTTCTTCCGATCATCGTATTTGCAGATACGGCGAGCCCATTTCGGGGCGATGTGAATCCGAAACGGTTGGTTGGATTTCAAGAGACTTGTGATTTGCTAGCTAAGGTATCATATGTGTTGTAGTAATGCATGCGAACTGATACGGCCAATCCATGCCTTGAACGCCGCCGCTAATTCCAATGGCCAAAACAAGAAAGGGAAGGAAACGAAATAAGCAAGATAACGAGGTGTGATATGGTACAGTGGTAACCTCATCGGAAGAGGGTTGACGGCAAACCCCGCGTTGCTTAGCCAGGGGACCCCAGGGGGCAGCGACCGCTAACAGGCCAAGTCTTTAGGCGCTTTCGGCGGTTGACCCCCACCGCGCCGACCGCCTGAAGAATGGATTTCCAATCGTACTTATCAGGCCATCCGGGTGTCCCAAGCGCAAACCCTCTACTCCAGGTCACCTGTTCGAGGATCCCCTTTCCTTCCGGACAAATGCCACAATTATGACAAGGCCAAAGATGCTCAGCACTGAGAGGTTGCGCTCGGAAAGTGGGCGAGTCCAACGGGCAAGAAGGAAGAAAAGGGGGAGTGGTGGTGATGGTGGGGTTCCGAAGCATCGCCTTATCGCGCCACCCCACCACCTGCGCCATGCTCGAGCAGGAGCGCGACCAGGTCGGTCCGCCCTTCCATGACGGCACACTCCAGCGCGGTGTAGCCCCGGTCGTTGCGGGCGTTGAGGGCCTCAGGGTCCAGCTTCTGCAGCAGGAGCCGCAGCGTGTCGACGTGGCCGCCCGCGACGGCGAGGTGCAGCAAGCTGGTGGGCTGCGGTGTTGTGGTAGTTGTAGTTGTCGTTGTTTGGTGGTCCGCTGTATTTGCATTATTATGATTATTGTTGTGGTTGTTATTGGGGGTGCCGCCGCGGCTCCTACGGCTGCTGATTTCGCTCTTCTTCTGCTTCTGCTTCTTCTCCAGGACAGGCGATTTCTCTGGGGAGGCGGGCCGCCGCATGGTCGATGCCGAGGAGGCGGCGGAGCAGGGTCTAGAGGTTCTGGGATCAGTGGCTTCTGCAATGGGCGTCATTTGAGGCGTTGGGAGCTGCTGTGTATAAGAGGATGGCGTGGCGTGTTGGTGATGCTGTTGTAGGTGGTGGTTTTGTTGCTGTTGCTGTTGTGTTCGCTGTGATAATTGTGACGGTGGTCGCGATGGCAATAATGACTGGGATGGCGATGAAAGCTTGGCCCGTTGCCAAACCTGTTCGCTCAATTCCGAGATGGGCGACGGAAGGTAGCCCGGGACCGTTTCGCTGACTTTCCCGCCGCCCTCTTGGGAGAGCCTGAGCTCCGTGTTCAACAGCCTCCCGACTGTCGGCTTACTGGGCTTGCGCTGGTGGTGGTGGTGGTGCGGCGAGGCTATCAGATCCGGCTGTCCAAGGCTCGTGGGGGGCGAAGGTAGCATCATGCGTCTGTTCTGTTCTGATCCCATCGGCGTGCCCATGGCCTCAAAGGTCAAGTTCCGCTGGTTCTGGTTCTGGCTCTGGTTTGGCCAGGGCATTTGGTAGGCCGCTTTGGGGTAGAACATGGGCTCGTTCATGGCCCTGTCGCTCTGCATCGCGTGTTGCTGATGCGCCAGGTTGGCGGTGGACGGGCCCGGTATGATATCTTGGGCCTTTGCCAGCATCGGCCGCGGTTGTGCTATGATCTGCTGCTGGAAGTCGGGGCTCAGCTGGTAATCCGAGTAGCAAGCGGCGCCGTTCAGGTGGTGCGCCAGGCTGTCGCCGCTCGATGCTATGTCCATGCATCCGACTCTTTCGGGCTCGGTGTTCTCCGGCCAAACCTGAAAGTACCGCCCCAGCCACTCGGACGTGGCGATCGTCGAGCTGTTCAAGTCGTCCATCTGGGCTTCCGAATCGCCCTTTGCGCTCTGCGTGCTGGAACCCGAATCCGAACCGGAATAATCTTCCTCTTCCTGCGTCTGAGTCGGAGCCTCTTGGCCCTCTTGCTTTTCTTCTTGCAGCTTCTTGAGTTGGTTCTTCAGTCTTTCCACTTCGCGTGTCCTGTCTCGCATATTACGCCCTTTTGCGAAACTCGAGTCAGTAAATGGGAATGATGGGTCCTCCTTCAAGGCAGGCCAACCTACTATATGCTCGCTGGGCTAATCGGTTCTGGATTTTCCTTCGTTCCGACGCGTCAGGGAGGTTCCTCCAATCCTCGTCGGGTTTCATAAGATCAACGTAGGAAATGGTTTGAGTTCGACTGGCCCGAGCCGGAGCCGGCGCCTTGGGATCTCCCTTCATTTCAACAAAATAGATGAACACGTTCGGACTTCAGGGTCTCCAAGGTACGGTAGTTCGCAGTAGTCCGAACTCAAATGGCAAAAGGGCAGGTATCTTGGGTTCTTGACTTCACGACGTCGGCATGATCCTGTATTTGAGTTAGGTAACATGTTCATGTTACTCGGGGCCCGCCACGTGCCGGGTTCAGGGTACGCCGCCCATCCATGCGACCAGTTCCGAAGGTCAAGGTCCTATCGACCACCACGTTGTAGCGTTGCCGCGTTACCGTGAATGCCTTCTGATGAAGGACCCAGCGCGAGTCGTGTCTGCATCGTTTCGCAGGTGTGCTGCAGCGATAGTAGGTTCCCAAGGTCCCTTGAACGACCCCCAATGGAGCGCATCCGTGCCGACCTAGGCGGACTTGGGCGATAATGGGATCTCATATGCTATAGGCTTGCCTAACATGGTATATCTTGGCTGCGGGCTGGAGAAGCGCATCCACACCACGACACTCAACGTGACACGAGTGGAGTTGGGCCGACAAGGGGTCTCGATGATCTAACGCCCGGACCGGATAGCGAGCACTATGTGATAGTTCAGAATGACCAACCGGGTGATCAGGGCCACGCCGGAATGGGAAGAACCTTACTCTATTTTCCTTGCCGGAAGCTTGGTTCGATGATCTGAATGACGACTTGGCTGATCCGTCTCTATTGGTGCACAATCTAGTATGACAAGCAGATCTTGAGAATTGTTGTATAAAAAACGGGGTTCATGGTGGCAGGGTCTCTATGGGCTCGCTGCTATGACCTTTTGGCAATAGTCGGGCAAAACGTCGGCTGTCGCCCATGGTTCGTGATCTCGCCAAGGCTGGGATATCCCGGTTTCATCAGCCCTGTATCTCGCTCGAGGCAACTAGCGGTCCAGTCAGTTGGGTATGGGACAAAACATGACAAGTTCAGGCGGTCGGAAGTTGGGACGGTTTAATGATAGCACAATACCACGTTTGCACCACGCGTGCACAGAGTGTAACAGAACCACCCAACCAGAGCCATGCGCCGGTCCTGGTCTCTGGGATTCATGTTGCAACCAGATTGGATTCCCATCAAGGGGGTCTGATCTGGGTCAAAGAAAGCTTGGCCTAGAGGGCTTCTCGCCAAGTACAGACAAGAACCTGTCCGGGCCCTCGTGGGTGCCAAGTAAGGGGCCCTGGCAACGCCCTGGCCCATGCAAAGTCCACGACTCAGGGTCCGTCTGGGGTAGGAGCCAATGATTGGGGACGGTTCCGGCATTCGTGCTGCAGCGCCGATCCGCAGTTAGCGTAACGGGCAAATAGGCAATTGAATGCTTACTGTGAGAGTATTGAAACGAGCTGCCCGAGTGGGAAGACGACTGAGTCGGGTCGACCCGTTCAGCATCCACCCCGGTCCCTGACAGCCCCTGACAGGTCCAATGACTTCTTCTCCGGTGGAGTCGGTTGCGTTTACTGGCGACAGGGGCTATAAACAAGAAGCACTTCGGCATGTCAGGTCTGATTGGGTCTGGGCGGTCCTTGTCCGGGGTGTTGTATGTGCTAGGAGTCTCTTCTTCAACGGGCTTTCTGACCTTGTCGTTTCCGCACCCTATCATGGCCAAATGTTGCTAAGCAAGGTAATAGTTAGGTAACGTAATACCAAACTGGTATTGTCCAAATTTCTATAGGCAAGCTTTGTGATGAGGTTCAGATTAAAATGGAAATATGTTGGGACGACGAACTGGCAGAAGACCAGTCCCGTTTCAACAGATGCCAGCCTCCCTGAAGCCATGTTCCCAGCTCGCGTGGACTCACTCAGGCTATGTAACGCCAAAGGCTGTTTGTTCCCCCACTGCGCTGTCACCTGCCAAGCCTGCTTACTTCAGTACGTACTCAAGGCTCGAGGTACCTGTCTACATGCAGGTGCGTTTGCTGTGATAATTCCTCCGAATGCGCAGCCGACTCTTACCGGGGGATTGCTTGTCTCGTCTTACCCTGTTGGCCAACCATCATGCAGCAATGTGGCATACGCGCCGGGACAAAGGCCACCCAACAGATGAGGCGCAAAAGTGTTTCCCACGGTTCGCCGTGGGCCCTTTGGGCCCTTTGGCGGCCATTCGGGGTGGGCAGCAGAATATCAACCGTTGAGCCTGCCCTATATCTCACCATGGCGGTTTACCAGACTGGACCTTGCCAGCCCTTCTTCCCGTTTTCGACATAACTCCGACAGACCCTCTCTTCCTGTACCGCCGTCTTCTTCTAATAACTTGTAATCCCATCTCCTCGAGATCTAATAGTTGCTCAACTACCCCACCTGCCCTTCTTCGGAGGGTACACCGCCTCCCAATATGTCCATGCCCGGTGTCGCCAGTCTGGCTGGCGCGGCCACCCGAATGCTCTTACGCCGTGACGATTGGGACGATGCTGGCGAGGAACAGGAAAACACCAACTGTGTGAAGGCCGTCCCAGGGCCCAACGGCCATGTGCCGGTCGACGCATGCAACTCGTACTACAACTTCGATCCCAAATTCGAACCGGCCGTGGCCGTTGCTATACTCTTCGGCATTTTAACCCTTATCCATTTTATTCTCTGTATCGTCTATCGAAAGGTATGTGGAGATCGTCCGCAGTCTAGTCAATAGAGACCACGCTGACAACCCCTTCCTTTAGAAATTCTCATGGGTTCTGATTATGGGCGCTACATGGGAGACCGTCTCCTTCGCCATCCATGCCCTCGGCTCCAAGGATCAGCAGAACATCGCGTATGCGTCCTCGGCCCAGATCCTCTTCCTCCTGGCGCCGTTGTGGATCAACGCCTTCGTCTACATGACCTTCACCCGCGCGGCCTGGTACTACCACTACCCGCCCGAGGCCCAGCGCCGGCTGCTGGGTATCCCTATAACCGCCCTCACAAAGATCTTTGTCTGGGCCGATGTGCTGGCTTTCATCATCCAGGGTGTCGGTGGTTCGATGGCATCGCCCGGCTCCGGCGGTGATATTGTTCAGAGGTAAGTCGTCTCGTGGACGCTGAGATACTCAATGCTCTTTAGACTACCCTTGCTAACATATGTGCAGTACGTCTTCGCTACCAACACGTCTGTATGCCATATGTTGAGGAGCTCTAAACTGACAAGTACATTACAGAGGGTTTGAAAGTTTACCTGATCGGCATGGGCATCCAGCAATTCTTCATCGTGGTATTCTGCCTTTTCATGATCCGTTTCCATATCCGCCAACGATCAGGCTACGGCTACGCCGATAAGGCCAACTGGAGGCCGCTCATCCACGCCCTGTATGCCACTTTGACCTGCATTACTGTAAGTGAAAGGCCCGGGACGACGTGTGCAATCCAGATTCTGACTGTGATAATAGATCCGCATCATCTACCGCATTGCCGAGTTTGCTGGCGGTATTACTCCCTCTAACCCCATACCCTTCCACGAAGAGTACTCTTATGCGCTTGATGTGTTTCCCATGTTGCTCGCGCTTCTGATCCTTGCCATCTGGCACCCTGGTCGATTCTTGACCGGGCGCGACAGTGAGATCCCAAAGAAGCTTTCACGCAAGGAGAGGAAGGCGGAGCGGAAACGTAGGGACCTTGCCTGATCAATTCAATAATGCGCTTGGGTCTGCAAGACTTGGATTATGATGTGATGAGGACATTTCGTTTATATCGACCTTGTTCATGAGGTATTGCGTGGAGGTATGTGTTTATGTGCTGAATAGCTCGGTCCGGACCTAAGCTCTCAATATATTGAGTCTGTATTAGTTTAAGCGAGTACGTTTCATAGTATAGATGATTTGTATTTCTGTGATGATACCCCACTACCGTATCGAAGTCTTCTGATACATTTCCTGGTAGCAGACTGCCCGTTCTAATCACAAACTTTGGACTTGTTATTATAGTACAATGTGACAAACTGGTCTCGCCTTGCTAATTTAAGACATCCAATAGGATGTAGAACTAGAGACTCCTGAGGTCAGGTTCAATCCTCGCAAGGACGTTGGAGACCACGGGTGTGTATTGAAAGAGACGATTCGCCCGAGAACAGCTCAAATATCACGCCACCGAGAGATATTCAGCTCATGAAGTAAAATTTGTCAGTATATGGTATTATGAACCATAAACTTTTATTACAAGACTACTAAAACCCGGTAACCTCCCAGTTCCACCCCTGCACATCATCCGTGTGCCCCCGCTGTATACTCGCCACAAGCCTAGACAACTCCAACAACTTCGCCTCCTTCTTATCCGATCCAGGGAATCCAAACTTCTGATTCATGCTGAGCCTCACCAAACTCTTAACCGGCACCGCCGCCGCCGCCGTGCCCACGGCCACCACCTCATCCAGCTCCCCGATCGACGAGAAGGGCACGTCGCGGTGCTCGACGGTCCAACCCTGCATCTCCGCGACGCGCACCATGGTGTCGCTCGTCGCGCTCGCGATGGCGTTGTCCGTCTTCGGCACCACCAGCGTATCTTTCTCCCCATCAGTCTTCTTCTTCTTGTGGCCCAGGAACCCGCTCGTTGAGAACTCCTCGACAAACGTCCGCGTCGCGCTGTCGAGGTGCAGCGTGATGCCGTACCCCATCTCGCGCGCCCTGGCCGCGTGCCGCCACACGGGCGCGTAGTTGCCGCCGACCTTGTAGGCGCCCATGCCGCGCGGGGCGGCGCGGTCAAAGTCCTCGAGCACCACGCCGTCGATGGCGGCGGAGCCGTGGTACGGGCGCGTCGGCTGGACGTACACCGCGAGGACGACTTCCTCGGGCGGCGCCAGGGCCAGCTTGGCCGAGGCGCCGAACATCACGGGCCGGATGTACAGGTAGGCCTCCGTGTCGGCGGGGGGGACGTACTCGGCGTTCCCCGCGACGGCGGCGCGCACACATTCCAGGAAGAGCTCCTCTGGCGGCTCAGGCAGGCATACCGATGCTGCTGAGCGGGCCAGGCGAGCGGCGTGGAAGCGCGGCCGGAAGACGGTGATCTTGTTGGCGGTGTTGCGGAAGGCTTTCATGCCCTCATAACACTGCTGGCCATAGTTCAGGCCCGGGCAGAGCCCATTCACCGAGATGTTGGGGCTCTCGACGAAGCTTGGCGTCGTCCACTGGCCCGTAGAGAGGTGGTACCTGGTCTCGATGTGGCCATTGACGCCAAGGTCGAGGGCGAGACCGAGATTAGCCCAGTCTTTCACGATACGTCAGTTGCTGATTTCACTCACGGACCTGAGAAACAGATTGCTCACCGACGCTTGCTTTAGGGGCTGGTGCCGACATGTTCTGCAACCCTGCTTTTGCTTGTAGGAGATATACGCTATGATTTGCGGTATGGCCGTATGGCTAGGTCGAAAAATGTGTGTGTAATTTCCTAGTTTGAACTAAGTTTGGCTGCACGAGTCCGTAAATGTACCCCTAAATCAAGTGCTGGCAGAGCTGGGTTGCAGATCTATACTATATTCAACCACTATAGAACTGATATATGCATGGTAATCCGACTTCTGGGCCAGGTAATTAGCGAGAAAGCCGTACCGGGTAAACGTCTAACCGTAATGAGATTGTTGAACGAAATCCGGAGCGTGATCTGAGTAATTCGTGGCGTGATAGCCAGTCTGGTACTGTTTGATGATGAGCAAGGATATGGTATGTACGACTATGTCAAGGGCCCGGTCGAGAACCCCGGCCCCTGTCGGGAAGAAACCAACCTATAGCCCCATACATAGAAACGCCCCGCCGGTTACTAGCCCGTCGCTTATACAGTACAGTAAGCAACGGATCGCTTACCTGATGGACTATACACGTGGGCGATCTCTCGGCCGTGGAGTAATGCGAGACCCGGCCGAGTCAACCGTATCAAACCCCCGGTTTCCACCATTAACAAGGAGACGTGTCGACCCTATTTCGCATTGACCTTGCCGGCCAGCAGGAACAAGAAAAAAAAGAAAAAAAACACAAAGTCGGAAAAGGTCCGTGGCCTCTGCCGGCCATTCAGTAAGTGGAACGCACACCCACGTTCATCTCATCCAAACCCATGAAACCGATCTCGCAACTCGACGACGCGGAACTTCGGAGATGGCCTTTGCCCACATTATAGCACGTTCCTCATATACTTATCGCCGTAAACTAAACACTTTACATGGAGATGGTCATTCCACTGCTTACATGCCCACATCACTATTAACAATGAGCTGGGCTTACTGAGTGGATTCAGGCGTTCTGAGGGAGCCGGTCTTAGCATTTACTGTGAGTAGACAAAGAAAACAGGGGTGATATGAGAGATGTGCTCTAGCAAACTATCGAAAAGAGCCACAGGTTGATTACTGTTACGGCCGGATACTCGCGGGCTCTATGCTTGCTATATCGAGAGGAAATCGGATAGGAAGTAGAGGGCGTTCGGCAGTAGTGTTGCCTACCATGCACGATCAAATCCGTGAATCATGTTGCCTGCGAGGATGCGGATACTGATTCTGCAACCAAGGGCGATCCGTGAAACAGCGTATGTGACTGTATCCAATAGAATAAGAGCACTCGGGATAAATCAGTTTTGCCGAAGCAATGAAGACGAACAGAAGTCACTTTTGTAGTGAGCCTATGGATTAGCCCGGATCGGCGTTCTTGTGTTACAATCCTGCCCAACAATGCTTAACTACAACTTGGCATGCTGATCAAGGGGAAAAGGGAAAATTGAAGATATTTGTGTCACTCTGTCAAACGTCATAGGGATCGTTCATTACCAGCAACGATATTCATCATGCCTTCAGATACTATCTCTAGGGCGCTGTCGTCCATCCCCAGAAACCTTCAGCAACAAATCGAACTGTTAAGGGAGGAATTCGCATCATATATCGCCCAAAAATACGACGAGGAGACATCACCCCTGTTGCTAGTTGAGGTAGTATGTCTGTTCATCACCTACACATCTTCGAGACTCGACAAAGAAACACACCAAGAGCTAGCAAGTCACCTCTGGCATCACCAGGTACAGCCCCAAGTGCAACAGCGGCACAACATCCACATCTACGCCGCTTCGCAAGCCGAATCAACACAAGACGCAAGAAGAAGACTGATCAACAACTACTACACCGCCAAAGTCTGCGCCAACCTCCCGAGCCAACCTGACTCCTGCCCGTCCTTGATCCGCTCGCAAGCGCAAGGGGAGTCTCGCATCTACGCCATCTTCGGCGGCCAGGGCAACAACAAGCACTACTTCAACGAGCTGCGCAACATCTACCAGACCTACCAGCCCTTCTTGGCCGATCTCATCCATGACCTTGACTCGTTACTACAGACGCTATCCCAAGACTCGAGGATATCGCATCTTTACTCGGAGGGCCTGCAAGTGAAGAAATGGCTCGAGGACCCAGAGTCGATCCCCTCGGCGGACTACCTCATCACCGCCCCCCTCAGCTTCCCGCTGATAGGCCTCTTGCAGCTGGCCACTCTCAAAGCCATTAGCATGAGCCTGGACGGCACCCCCGCCGACTTCCCCGGCATCTTCCACGGTCTCGCGGGTCACTCCCAAGGCGTCGTCGTCGCGGCCGCCGTGGCTGCCACCGAGACCTGGGAGGACTATGCAGCGGCCGCGCGGAAGGCCGTCACCATTCTTTTCTGGATCGGCTCCCGGAGCCAGCAGGTGTGGCGTCAACATGCGCTCGCTGAAGACATCGCCGCCCGCCTCGAAGACGAGGGGCACGGCAAGGCGTCGCCTATGGTGTCTATCTCCAACATAGAGCAGCGCCAGCTGGACAGCCACCTCGCCCGTCTGAACAGGACGCTACCGATCGCCAAGCGCGCTTATATCTGTCTCGTGAACTCGAGCTCGAACTTCGTCGTCAGCGGCCCCGAGCGGACACTGGCGGCCCTGATCTCCTCCCTCAAGGCCGCCTCGGCCAAAGATGCCCAGTCCCAAGCCCGTGTACCCTACTCCCAACGGAAACCGTCCCCCACCATCCGCTTCCTACCCATCACCATCCCCTGCCACAGCGCCCTCCTCGACGAAGCCGTCCCCCAAATCGACGAAGACCTACGCGGTCTATCCATCCGCGCAAGCGAGCTCCATGTGCCCGTGAACAACTGCCACGAAGGCTCCGCCCTGCAATCCCTCATGGGCCGCGTCTCCGAGACGCGACGCGGCCGCAACAGCAACAGCAACCTAGTCCCCCCTGCTCGTCCGCATGATCACCTCGGAGCCCGTCTTCTGGGCCGAGACCGACTTCACCTCCGCGACGCACATCCTCGACTTCGGCCCCGGCGGCACCAGCGGCGCCGGCGCCCTAACGCACCGCAACGTCGCCGGCACCGCGGCGCGCGTCCTCGTCGTCGGCAAGCTGGAGAAGATGAGCACCGCCGACTCCGACCTCGGCTCGCTCTATGACGTCTTCTCCCACGACGACGCCGACCTGCGGCAGAACTCGCGGGCCGACTGGGCCACCGCGAACCTGGGCTCCGTCGTCCAGACCGCGTCGGGCCCCATCATCGCCACCAAGCTCAGCCGCCTGTTAGGCCTACCCCCTTTCCTCGTCGCGGGCATGACGCCCACGACCACGCATCCCGAGTTCGTCGCCGCCGTCATGAACGCGGGCTACCACGTCGAGTTCGCGGCGGGCGGGTACCACAGCGCCGACGGCCTGCGCAGAGCCTTGTACAAGCTGCGCGACCTCGTCGCCGAGCCCGGCCGCGGCATCGCCATCAACGTCATCTACGTCAGCCCCAAGGCCATCGCGTGGCAGATCCCCCTGATCCGCCAGCTGCGGGCCGAGGGGTTCCCCGTCACGGGCCTCACGGTCGGCGGGGGCGTGCCCTCGCCCGACGTGGCGAGCGAGTACATCACGACGCTCGGGATGCGGCATATCTCCTTCAAGCCCGGCTCCGTGGCGTCGATACGGCAGGTGGTCGAGATCGCGAAGCGGCACCCGGAGTTTCCGGTCATTCTGCAGTGGACGGGCGGTCGCGGCGGTGGTCACCACAGCGCCGAGGATTTCCACGCGCCTATCTTGGAGACGTATGCGGAGATCCGGGCATGCGACAACATTGCCCTCGTGGCCGGCTCCGGATTCGGCTGCGCCGACGACGTCATTCCTTACATGACCGGGGAGTGGAGCTTAGCTCGCGGCCGGAGAGTACGTATGCCGTTCGACGGCGTGCTGTTCGGCAGCCGTGTCATGACCTGCGCCGAGGCGCTCACGAGCCCCGGAGCCAAAGCTGCTATTGCCGCTGCGGCTGGCGTCGAAGACCAAGCCTGGGAGGGCACATACCGAGGTCCTACCGGAGGCATTGTTTCAGTCGTCAGTGAGATGGGCGAGCCGATCCATGTAGTTGCTACGCGATGCGCCCAGTTCTGGGCCGAGATGGACAAGACCGTCTTTTCAGTAGAAAAGAAGAAACGGGGTCCGATCCTGAGTGCAAAGAAAGACTACATCGTCAGCAGACTCAATGCCGATTCTCAACGGCCGTGGTTTGGCAGGAAGACAGACGGGCAGAGCTGCGATGTTGCGGAAATGACTTATGTTGAGGTCTGCGAGCGGGCAGTGGAACTCATGTTCGTTGGACAACGCCGCTGGATCGATCCGAGCTACGCCCGCTTCCTCGCTGACTGGATTCTTCGCATCGAAGAGCGGTTCTCCGAGGCTATGGAACCCCTCATCTCCGACGTCCTCTGCCGCGATGATCCCATCAAGGCCGTAGACGAAGTAAAGAACTTGTTCCCAAGAGCCGCGGCCACCCAGGTCTTCTCCGAGGACGCCCATTACTTCATGCAGCTGTGCCGCCGACCGGGCCAAAAACCCGTGCCTTTCATTCCCGCGCTAGACGACAACTTCGAGACTTGGTTCAAGAAGGACTCTTTGTGGCAATCCGAAGACGTCGAGGCCGTCGTTGGCCAAGACGCCGGTCGCACCTTCATTCTCCATGGGCCCGTCGCAGCGCGCCAGACCTGCCATATCGACGAGCCCGTCGCCGACGTTCTGAACGGGGTCAATCATGGTGTACTTCAGCACATGCTCCAAGCTCTACGTACTGAGCTGCCAAGGGAGGAGTTCATCCAGAGCGGATCGGGAACATACCCGGCGTACGAGACGATTACGTATGGCTCGGCTAGTATCCACCCTGATCGCAAGCTGGAGCTTCTTGCCTTCACTGCCGACCCCAGTGGCAGCTGGCTCAATGCTTTACTGGGAAGCCCTCTTATCCTACGCGGCCAAGACCTCGTCGCGAACCCCGTCAGGAGGTTGGTCCAAGGTCTCGAAGTCAGCCACGTCGAGTTCAGTCGCGAGGCCCTCCGTCTGTTCACAGCAGGAAACCGGCTGGATGTAGAAATATGTCGGGTAGGAAACGAGATCCGTCTCGCGGCGTATACTTACGTGACCGGCCAGTCGCAGCCCGTCTCGATGCTCCTGTCCTTCGAGTACCGGCCGCATAGCAGCTTCGCCCCGATCAGCGAAGTGGTCCATGATAGAAACGAGCGCATTTCTTCCATGTACCGACAGCTCTGGACGTCGTCCCCTGATAGCATCGATGAAAGGAGACAAGTTCTGTCGTCGCCTGAGACGGCCATCTTCGAGGACTCGTTCGTTGTTGACACCGCCCGCGTACGTGCCTTCAATCGCGCCATCGGCTACACGGGAGGCCATCTAGAAGGCCAGGTCCCCATGGATTTCGCCATTGTCGCGGCCTGGAGCCCTATCTGCAAGGCGCTTCTACAAAAACCCATCCAAGGCGACGTCTTGAACTTGGTACACCTTTCCAACGCCTACGAAATGACATCCACCCACGGTGCCCAATCCAAACCGATGCAGCTCGGCGAGGAGCTGAGGACACGAGCCTACGTCAACGCCATCACCATCGGCGACTCAGGCAAGACCGTCGAGGTTATATGCGAGATGCGTCGCCAAGCAAACAGCCCCGTCTTCATGACCGTCCGCTCCCGCTTCCTCTTCCGCGGCGCCTACACCGACTACGCCTCGACCTTCGCCCGCAAGACGGAGCCGTTTTACGAGGTCAAGATGTCGTCCAAGGAGGACATCGCCGTCATCGCCGAGAAGCCCTGGCTCCACCTCGAGGACAAGAACAAGCTCAACGACCTCAACCTGACTGACGTGACCCTCGAGTTCCACCTCCAGACTTTCACCAAGTGGTCCGACGCCGTCCACGGCCGCGTCGACACGTCGGGCCGCGTCTTCGTCCGGTCCGAGGCGGGCGATCTGACTCCGATCGCGATCGTCAAGCATAGCCATGTGGGCGACTCGCGCCCTAACAACGTGGTCCTGTCGTACCTGGAGCGACACGGACGCATCGTAGCATCCCAGCGCCAGCACATACTCCCGACTGCGGCCTCAACGCACGTTTCCCAATTGACCGTACCCGCGAGCAACGAACAGTACTCGAGAGCCTCGGGCGACTTCAACCCCATCCACACCTCCCCCTTATTCGCCGACCTCGTCGATTTGCCCGGCACCATCACGCACGGCATGTACTGCTCCGCCATTGTGCGCCGCGTCGTCGAGAAGCACATGGCCGACCAAGACCCGCGCCGCATCAAGAGGTACGACGTCTCCTTCGTCGGCATGGTCCTGCCCAACGACACCCTCGAAGTCACCCTGCGACACACGGCCATGCAAGCCGGCCTCAAGCACGTCGAGATCGAAGCGACCAAGACGACCACCCACGAAAAAGTCCTCGTCGGCACCGCCGTCGTCGCCCAGCCCACGACCACCGTCGTCTTCACGGGCCAGGGCTCGCAAGAAAAGGGCATGGGCATGGACCTTTACGCCTCGTCCCCCGTCGCGCGCGCCCTCTGGGACAAAGCCGACGCCTACTTCCTCGCGCAGTTCGGCGTCAGCATCCTCGACATCGTGCGCCACAACCCGACCACGATCAAAGTCCGCTTCGGCGGCGCGCGCGGCCGCATGCTGCGCCAGAACTACCTGTCGATGCACTACGAGACGCCCGCCACCACCGACGCCCAGGGCCACGAGACGAAGGCCGAGCGCCGGCCCATGTTCCCCGAGATCCACGAGCGCTCGGCCTCGTACACGCACTCGTCCCCCACGGGCCTGCTGTTCGCGACGCAGTTCGCGCAGCCGGCCCTGACCGTCATGGAGATGGCCGCGGTGCGCGACATGCAGGCGCACGGCGTCCTCGACGCGGAGGGCTGCCACTTTGCCGGCCACTCGCTCGGCGAGTTCGCGGCGCTGGCTTCGTTTACCGATTTCATGCCGTTCGAGAACCTGCTCTACTTCGTCTTCTGCCGCGGCATGACCATGCAGAGCGCGGTGGAGAGGGACGCGCTGGGGCGCAGTGCCTTTGCCATGGCGGCGGTCGATCCGTCTAGGGTCTGCAAGGGTAAGTTACTCTGTCTTTTCTTCAAGATCCAGTGAGAATATTCGCTAACAATCATCGTATTAGATTTCACCGAAGCGACCCTCTGCGACCTCGTCGCCAGGATCCAATCCAAAACCGGCTTCTTCGTAGAAGTCGTCAACCTGAACATCCGCAACGGCCAATACGTCTGCGCCGGCGACCTCCGCGCCCTGGACCTCCTGCAGCGGGTATGCGACTCCGTCAAGAAAGAAGCCGCCGGCCCCGCCTTTTCCCAGGAGGGCCTGGCCGACCTCACCGACGATTTGATCGCCAAACTCGGACCTAGCTACGACGGCATCGCCTCCGCCTCCGAGGTCCAGCTCCGGCGCGGCGCGGCCACGGTGCCGCTCTCGGGCGTCGACGTTCCCTTCCACAGTTCCTACCTGCGGCCGCGCATGGACGCCTTCCGTCGCGTGCTGCTGGATAACTTGGACGTGGCGCGGTTGAGTCCGGAGAAGCTGGTGGGACGATATGTGCCCAACGTTACAGGCAAGCCATTCGAGCTGAGTCGAGAATACTTTGAGGAGTCCCTTCGTATTACAGGTTCCGAACGAATCCAGAAGGTGCTGGATGAGTGGGATACGTGGAGTGCGGGGTCGGCTCGAGTCGCGACATGAGCGTAAAGAAGCTCCTCCTTGTCCCGCCCTGGCAGTCACTTTGTACAATACGTCGGGGAGTTTGGGCTTCGTGACATTCATTTCATTGACTTTGTACAGGACACTTCAAGGTAGTTTAGGAGTTCAAAAGGTCTTTTACTAGTTAGTTGATTGCAATTCATTAGGTCTGTAATAAAGTGAACAGGTATTTCGTACATAGAGCCTACCAGCTCACTTCATCGTGTCCCGTCCTCTTCCCTAACGCCGTAAGCCATGCAAATGCAGAGCCCCTTCATGATATCTAATCTAGCAAATAGTTTAACGCCGACGCTTAAGTCTAAAAACAACAGAAGCTCCACCTCGAGCACAATGCAATCAATGAGAAATGTACTGGAATACCGTCGACACCTCGGATTCCTCCGCTTCCTGTCTCAACAACAAGTCTTGGATCTGCTTCATAGCCGCGGGGACGAAATGGTTCCAGCTGCTGGTGTCACCATACAGCATGGCGGGAGCCTTGATGTATTGCCTACCATCAGGCTTGCAGCGCTTGCACTTGAAAGTGTCGTGGGTGTCACTCCTCGTGTCTCCGCGGTACTGGAACAACTCCCGCAAACTATCCGCCGAGAAATGGCGCTCGACATCATCAGCCGAATCAACAACCGTAGATGAAAGAGCCTGCTTGTGACTTTGGCGTTGGAAAATCTTCTCCTCAATCGTTCCCGTGGCAATGAAACGGTAAACGAAGCAATCCTTCTTCTGTCCATCACGCCACACTCGGGCAAGCGCCTGCTGGTCGGCAGCTGGGTTCCAGTCAGGGTCGAAGAGGACCAGACGATTGGCGCCAATAAGATTGAGACCACATCCACCAGCCTTGCTAGACAGCAAGAACACGAACTCCGGACCGTCAGGGTCATTGAACTTGTCAACAAGCTTCTGGCGCTTGGTGACGTTCATGGTGCCATCAAGGCGAAGGCAACCGTATGCACGATTGCGACACAGACGTTCGAACAAGTCCAATGTCTGAGTGTAGTTGCTGATGAGTACGATCTTGTCGTTGGTATCTTGTCGGATACGGGCAAGCATTCGGTCAAGAACTTGCATCTTTCCGGAATACCAAGGCTTAACTTCGCGGTCTCGTCCACGTGCCTCCTTGGGCACATAATCCTCCGGCCAGTGCTTCTCGCATCCTGGAAGATCTTCGGAAAGGTTGAGGAGATCAGGGTGATTGCAGAGCTTCTTGAGAATACCAATGGCCTTGAGAGGCTGGCTTCCTTTACCACGCAGAAGAGCTTGGATATCAGGACTGGTAATAAAGTACTTGTACAAGTCAAGTTGAAACGGCGCAAGGTTACAGAAAACAACATGCTCGTACTTGACTGGCAAGTACTTGGACAGAATGTCGTTGGTGCGGCGAATGATGAACCGGTTGACAATGCTCAAAAGCTCTGCCGTTTGAGCATCGCCCTTCTGCCGGTCGACTTCGGACGCATCGGCATCGCGACCCCGCAGGATAGGAAGCTCGAAGCGTTTGCGGAACTCCTGTCTCGTACCAAGCAAATCTGGGTTGGCGAAACTGATGAGGGCAAAGTACTCCGACAGATCGTTCTGGATGGGAGTTCCGGAAAGGATGACTCGTCGCTTGACGTTGAGAGCGTTGAGAGCTGTGAAGGTTTGACTGTCACCGTTCTTGAGACGGTGACCCTCGTCACATAACATGAGGCCGATTTGAGTGTTCTTAAGCTCCTCACTATTCAGTCGGAGGGTTTCGTATGAGACGATGATGACCGGCCGTGTCACTGCGCGGCCGGTTGAGATTGCCCATTGACGTAGTTGGCGCGTCAATTCTTCCTTTGAAGCTTTGCCATCAATAGCAAAGGGCGTAACAGCATCTGCGCCAAGCCACTTGACAAGCTCGTTGGCCCAATTTCGGACCAGACTGGACGGACAGGCAACGATGGCCTTTTGAATGGTGGTCTTTCCCGCGTCCGGTGACTGCTTCAGTAGCGTCCACAGAAGTGTAATGCACTGCAATGTCTTGCCCAGACCCATTTCGTCAGCCATGATGCAACCGTGAGCCTTCTCGTCGATCATTCCGGTAACACATCTGTACATGAACTTGACACCTTCGATTTGATGTGGTCGCAACACCTTGGTCAGCCTCGGGTCGATGACGACAGGCACTCGAGGATGTTCGCCTTCGACCTTCTTCTTGATTCCCAAGATCTCAGATAGACTCTTATGGACAATGGGTTCGTCTATCTTGACCTCGGCCTCTGCCGGCTTCTCTTCTAGCTTGGGCTTCTCTTTCGGCTTATCGTCAACGGTAGGGTCGTACAGCACAATGGCAAATTCTCCGCTCGGGTCATGCAACGGCTTCGCGACAAATACAGCACCCTGTCGCAGACCCAATGTAGGGGGTGGGCGATTCGGGTTGTAGGCTGAAGTGTCCTTGTTGACGAACGGAACGGCGAAGGCTTTTCTAAAGACCTTGTCCTTGTCCTTGGGCTGAAAGACAGGAAACCGATTGACATCACGATTGGCTAGGGCCAGACGGTCGGCATTGGTGTATGGCTTGTCGGCCGAGTCTGCATTTCCATCGGCGCCCTTGTAGTCAACTCTTCTCTTCTTGCGCGCGGGTCGGTCGGCGGCGGGAGTGCGGGTCGCTGAGCCCGGGCACTTGAAGGGCTTCGCCAATCGCTCAACAGAATCCGATGCCTTGTATCGCGAGCCTGGCGGTAATTTCACAGGCGTCGCTTTGGGTGTCTCCATCCTGAAGCGGGCTCGTCAGAGGAAAGGTTGGATTGGTGTTGAGAGAAGATCAATGGCACCGATCTTTCTGCGAACTATTTGGGATTGCCACCGAGAGATGTTGGAACAGAAAGTGGCGACAGACGCGGTAGCGCAGCGCGGCGTAAATAGATTGGACGAGGGGCACTTTCCTACAACTCCAACATTTCTTGGACGGCGCAGCTCAATTGGCAAGAAGTTGGCAAAAATCGAATATTTTGTACTGATGGGAATTTCTATAGTATCAATTTTTGCACATGAAGTGGTGTGGCCCGAGAATTTAGGCGATGATGCCTATATGCGTTTGTTGACTTGGGAAGGCGCGACGCGATTTCCACAGCAGGCCAATTGCGCCTAGTCATGTGACTTAAGTGGAGGCTGGTGCCTGCTGGAAATCGCTAATTGTTTCCACCAGTTCCCCTCGGCCGCCTGCAGCCTGTGGTGCTAGACTAGACCAAACAGATTGCCACCTGCTGATTTCTAAGCACTGCAACACCTCAAGGTGAGCTCCTCCCCAAAAACCTTTTGGACGGAGGTGAATTGTTATGATAAACTGGTCTCTCCCCTCAATTTCGAGAACAAAATGAAGAGTTGAGTTTATCACATACCAGCTCCAGTGCAGGTAAGCAGTTCAGCAGCTTGACAGCAGGGCGATCTGATGGATACAGCACTGAGCTCCCCACATTGATTGGAATACTGGCGTTCCCAGGTTCCTGCTGCCCCTCACTAGCAGATCGTGGGGCTAAACATGTGAAGAATGCGGAGCGGTTATGTGATTTTGTGATTTATGCTGGTCCTTCTCCGTTCTTTTCCCCCTGAGCGCTACATTTCAATCAATTGCAATTGATTCCGGCGATCCATTGGCGAGATGATCGTATGGATCGCATCAGTCGCATCAATCCCCTTTTAACGCCAAGAAAATGTCGGCAGACTTCTGGGCCGGCTACATCAGCGGCGCCATCGGCATCATCATTGGCAATCCCTTAGACGTGATCAAAGTCCGCCTGCAGGCCAAAGAGTCCCTCCCGACCGGGCAGACAGCAACCTCTTTCGTCCGCCAATTCGAGAGTACCTCCTCGCTAATCACCGGCACCGCGGCGCCCATCCTGGGCTATGGCGCCCTCAACGCCCTGCTCTTCGTCTCGTACAACCGCAGCGAGGCGGCCCTCAACAAGAGCCTCAACCTGCAGCCGAACCTGTGGACCACCTGGCTCGCCGGCGCGATCGGTGGCCTAGCGACCTGGGCCGTGAGCACGCCCACCGAGCTCATCAAGTGCCGCGCGCAGCTCGCGTCGGCGCCCACGTCTAGCTGGGCCATCACGCGGCGGATCCTGAGGAACGAGGGCGTTCGGGGTCTTTATTTCGGCGGCGCGGTGACGGCACTACGGGACAGTATCGGTTATGGGTTCTACTTTTGGTCGTACGAATTGAGCACGCAGTGGATGGCCACGGCAAAGGAGGACAAGTCCTCCCTCTCTCAGGAGGCCGCCAAGGTGCTGCTCTGCGGCGGCCTGGCTGGCGTCATGACCTGGGCGAGCATCTTCCCGCTTGATGTCATCAAGACGCGGGTTCAGGCTCAGACACTGGACCCCGCTGCGAGACCTCTGCTCGATGACCCGACCAAGCCTCAGCGCCGGCTCGGGGCGATGGAAGTTGCGAGAGAGGCGTATAGAGAGGGCGGGATGCGGGTATTCTTCAGGGGTCTGACGATTTGCAGCGTAAGGGCGTTCTTCGTCAATGCAGTGCAGTGGGCGACCTACGAGTGGATTATGTACGAGCTGGGACAAGGAAGAAATAGATCCGCAGAGCCTCCTGCGGTCACATTATAGATGAGACGGGCGACCTTAGTCATGACTTAAGAATACTCTCGGTTCGGGAGCAATTGAATGCCACCATAACTCCAGTTCCGTTCCCTGACGTGGTTTCGATGCCCCATGTTGTGAGTTTCAATCCCTCCCAGCTGGATCAAAGAAATTTCATCAACTATTTCCAGCATCATGAGCAACCTATTGGGCGACCTACAACGCTACCAGCTACCCATCCAAATAGTCTAGCTGACCGATCCACCGCACCGGCCGCGGAACCTACTCCACCCACAAACCGGCGCCTGGCGCCCTCCGAGGTGATCCTCGACATTGCAAAGCTTACCCATCCTCATCACCGCTTGTAAAACCTTGCACACTTGCGATATAATAACTCGCAACGTTGGATTCGTCATCAATCAGATTTCCTGAAGTACAAGGCGCGATGGCAGAGTGGTCTAATGCGATAGACTAGAATTGAATCACCGATTCTAGGTATCTATTTCCTTCGGGAGCGCAGGTTCAAATCCTGCTCGCGTCGCTTAAATTCTCTTTTTTTTCTATTATCTATATCCGTACATCCTCTTTCGCATACTTTTTTGATACTTGATATTAGGTATGCGTGTAAGGATATTATGGCTTCGTCATCTTCGTGTATGGACACCCGCCGGTTCGCTTCAGCTTTCATCGTATCCTGCAGAGATTACATTTTTACTCAACTCCATGCCGATGTCATAGTTAGTACCTAACTGCCACCCTCTCTCAATCGAGGTATATGATGATCCCTCCACTCCTTGCACCTGCGAGTAACTCCTCGCGCCGCTGCCATGTGACGCATTACTCTTCAGCAATCCATGCGTCATCAGCTGATGATTCTCATCAGGGTCCACCACCGTCTCCTGCTGCGAGACGCCCGTCCACTGCGCCGCGCTCGCATTCCCCGTACTCTCCCCACCACGATTATTGCGTCGGATAAACGTCCTCAATCCCGTCATAGTCGCACCGGGTACTTCAGGTAGCAGCCCGCCGTTATTCCGAGTCGCCTCCAAATCCGCATCAGCGGCAGCACGTCGCTTCCTCCTCCCCACACTACTAAACACATAATAAGCCGGGCGCGCATGCGGCCACTGTCTGCCCGGCGCCACGGCTACACCCGGTCGGCGCTCGTTTTCGGACGACCCCGTCTTCGAGCTGAGCAGCGTGCGGAAAACAGTTAGAGATCCCATGAGAACCGCGACGGACGCCTCCATGAACTGCCAGAAGACCTCCCACGGCACGTCAACGCCGGCCGCGCCGTTAATCTTGCTGGCCCGCGTGATGGCCAGGGCGACCATGAAGAGGTTGAGGCACAGGAACACGCCGAGACTGATCTTTTGTTTGGTCCGTATCTTGGCGGGGTGGAGAACGATGATGGCGATGCTCGCGACTGGTGTCAGGGAGAGTATAAGCGGCCGGGGTAGTGAGAATCCCGGGAGTTTCGATACGAACTTACTGAGAATATCTGAGAGCGCGTCCAGGCCTGTAGCCAAGCCAGTCATGGATACATAGAGCAAGTTCCTAGAGGGATCGAAACACGCGTCTGCATAACCGTTAGTTAGCACCATGAGTTGAACTATCGAGGGTCAAATATACTCACACGATGCCGCCCCGAAATAGGGGCACAGAATAAACGGTTCCGCAACTAGGAACATCCAGGATACCACAGTCAGCCCAACGACAAACCAGTAATAGTACTGGATGCTAGCGACCCTATGGACGAGCTCCCTGAAGAAGGCCAGGAAGGAGAACTTGACGAAGAAGGTTGTGGTCCATGCCAGGATGAGGAACGTGGAGTAATCCTTCATGCCATTCCGTATCAGATCATTGAGCTCAGCCAGATTGAGCTCCAGCACTATCGTCTTGTCTTTCTGGACGGCCGTCGCGAGGTACAGCTGATCGCATAAGCGATAGAGCAGCACCGTCGACACGATAAGACACGCTGCCGCGAAGAAGAGGAAGTAGTCGTCCGCGGAGAGCTTCCGGCGCGTCCTGAATCGAATCCAAACGCGGGCGAATACCGACAGTACCGAAAGCCGGAACGAGGTTCCCACTACGGCCTGGGGCCAGACTGTATATCAGTGATGACGTCCACCTAGAGCAATTTCTTCACCCCTTTTTCTTTCGACAATGCTTGAGAAATCAAATGTGGTCGTACTCTGAATGCTGGCTTCTTGATGCTCGCCCAGTCATTGAGAGCCTGGTTAAGCGTATGGTTGCTCATGATGCCCAGCTCTGATGCCCACCGTTTTGCAAAGGGCGACTCCTGTTGGGTTCAATGCGGCCCGTTTTCATAAGGGGTACTGGGGTTCACACGAGGTGAAGGGTTGTGAATCCAAGCCATATTGGAACATGGCCCATGGAGGGGTGGATAATAAATGATATAAAAGGCCGGCTTGCACAACTCGTCAGCCGAAAGCCGAGACGAAACCTGTCCAGCTGATCCAGATTGCAGCTGGGGGCCAATATACTGACATGCATATGCATGAGGCCTTTTAAACTGCATGTTCTGTGAACGGCTGCCATACACCCTCCAGGACCCAGCGCTTTAACCACCCCGCCCCATTCGCCCAGAATGCAGCCCAGCCTCCGAGTCGCTATCACGTATCAGCAGAGGGGATGTAAGTGCGGCTCACGGGCGTACGACCTGAGGACAGCGACCCGAACAAATTCATCAATCTGGATGGCAGCAGGTGTAGTCAGCCAGCCCCTATTAGCCAATACTAATGAAATCTTACCTACCACCTCGAAATGACCGGGGCGAAGAGAATCTGTCTGACAATAAGGCTCAGCAATCATATATACCAGAATAAACGAATGATGGGCCCAGAATATGCAGTGCCATGCCTCCATCGTCATTTATTGCTTACTGAATAAATGATGCATAATGTGGTGTCCCAAAACGGACTGGAGCGGGGTTACTGAACAAATCCATTGCCGAGAGGAGCCAACCGTGTGCTACGTCGCGTTGCCCATCTCAGCCTACATACCTATTTGTCTGTTCAGTGTATGTATACGCTGTAATGGAGGGGTGACCGAGACTGGTGTCAGTGAAGCCTTACCATGCACCAAAAAGCGCGGGTGAGACACGCCTACCAAGCCCCAAAACACTTTCGACCATCCAAGCTGACCATGTCCATACTGGTTTGCTAAGAAATTGTGATAATGCAGCTGTCTACTTTCTTATAAGAGGTCACATAGCCCGCCGCAACTTCCACTGCTTGGGCAATAATGGCATGGTAAAAACAGTGACCGTTCTTGACTATCCAAAAGATATTATTACCTCTGTTGCTCACGTCAATGCCACCTCATCACTCTGGATTGCACAGTTTGCTAGCAGAGGCAGGCAGGAGCTCCTCGTCCCGGGGATGTTTACCCCTATCGTGTCAGCACAGGGACTTAGGACCTGGTGTTACACAGCGCTCCGAGGAATGATACTCTTCATACATGCATATAAAAGGGCAGTTCCCTCAGTGTAGTCCTCCCCATAGGACCCTTTGGTTTGTTCCTCGTGTTTGTCAGTACAGACTAACTGTGCAGTATCCAAACGTACATTGAGAATATGAAACACCAATTCACTAACCTTCCTCGAAGCGCCACTATGATCCTTCTTCAGGGATGTGTCTGGAATTTTGTGTGATTAGTTGATCTTGTCAACTACATTATGTACATACACTGGTCTAAGCGCAGGTGAAAGCCCTGGTTCGTTCTTGTCTAGCGCCATCGTGCCCAGTCAAATTTGGGGGGGCGATCAAGTTTCGCGACGTGTAAAGCCCGATTGAAAACAATATTTGAGTCCTTGGCTAATACGGTGTTCATTTCCTCCGCAGCATGGCGTTAACATGTCCTCCCGTGTTATCAGAATAAGGTTACAGCCGGATTCGCGAGGTAGGAGAACTTGAATGGTAAATGTTTTGATATCGATTCAAAACGACAAAAACATGCTCCTCTTTCACAATCACTCGCTTCTCTGCCGCCCTGTTCCTGGATCGGCTACTCACTCCCCTTTCTCCCATCCTGCCCCCCAGTTGCTGACCCGATGCGGGACAGGGAGCGGTCAGCAAGAAGACTTGCAACCAGGGAGCCAAGCGACCTGGGGGCGCCAGCGTCGAAGAAGGCATGGAAGGTGGCGGCACAGGCACATATGATGCCAATATTTATTTCGAGGATACTGCAGGGAACGAGGTCAGCCACAAGGGCGGCTAAGTTAAACACGCGAAAGAATAATGATAGGATAAAACTGAGAAGTGTGGCTGGCTATACATACGTCCAGTGGAGCACCTTGGCCGCAACATAGGTTTGGTCCGGATCTTTAATATACTGCAGTGACACCACAAACCGCAATATACTGGCCACACATGTGCTTCAGAGTTGTCAATTATACGTATAATGCGACTGCGTTAGCATTGGGGAATCTTGCGAGCTTACAATAAACCAAGTCCAAAGGTCAAAGCTATCCTTATCTTTCGTGCCAGCGGCATATTCATCCTAAGCACCGGTGGTAGAGGAAGCCACAAGATATAGAAGTCGGAAATGATGTTAAAGATTCCCGTGGCCCACGGGAGTGCAGAATAGTCAATGCAAGTTCCCTCGACGGTCGGGTCCCATGACGCTTGGATCGGCTTGCAACGGAACAAATCGAGGAAGAATGTGATGGTGTAGAAGATACTGCAGGCTACTATTCCCGCCCAGATGCTCCATTTCGTCCTCCGGTCAACCTGGAAAACGCGCAGGTATCCGAGGAGAATGCACAACTTCACAGATAGGATTAGGGGAAAATAGGACCTTTGCGAGATCGCAAGCCACTGTATACGAGGCGTTAGCAGGCAATACCCAAGAGTTGGTAATGGTTGCAGGATACCTTCCGGGCGTGAATGGCTTCTGAGGCACTGATATCGTACGTGTGCATCCCAAAACCCCAGGCCGTTGCTGATTGCAACGAGTTAGCCCGGAATCAATGACGATGCGACGGGAATATCCATCTCACCGTAGGCCATAACAATGGAGAATTCAAGCGCGAGAGCCTACACTTCAAGTTAGCGCCTGTCACATACCACTTTTGTGGTTTATCATATGGAGCTGTCTGCATTTCTCCCTACCCATGACAAGATTGCGAACCCTGCAGATACATATGAAGTTAGCAGGACGATTCTAGTGAGCTGTGTGGACGGTACTGGATCAGACTTACAATCATCGGTTCCCATAGACCTTGTGATAAAGTTTCGTGTGTATATGCGGATTAGGACCGCGATCGTAGAGGCACTTAGAACCACAGAATGGAGAATAACATTCGCTTGCTTGTAGTTGTCTGGGTTTTGAAAATCGGGTATGACTCCGGGCGGCGGTGGAGCTGCAGGGACTTGAGTAAGGTCCTCGGCCGCTCCTGACGACGCTCCCACGGCCATGATGAGTAGTATCAGACGCACAAAATCAACACTTTTAGTCAATCAAACAGACGTGTCAGGTATTCCTGTAGACAGGACGGCCAAGAAAGACTATCTTGGATACGATGCATCGTCTGGATGGCAGCCCATGATAAACAGAACCCTTGGACCTAGGAGTTCTGCCGACTTACCATCCAACAGAGACTAAAAATATCCAACCCGTAGTAAATCCTACCCTGTTATGCGGTTGGTTCCACGGCCAATATCAAAAGGGCCTCCAACGGGTTTTGGAGAACACCGCAGGACCCCAATGTACATGTAAGCCTACTATGTTACATTCGGGTAGTTAAGCACGGGAAGGAGCCGGCGTAAGCAATCGAATGGCTTGCAACCCTGCAGCGAGGGTGACATGTCCCGATTGGAACGGCACAATGCGAAGTGTTGGCGCCTACCATCGGTGTCCCTGCGAGAGGGTCCGAATACCCGCGCGCTCCAATTGATTGAAACTCTACCTCATGCCAATCACTACTTAGATTGTCGTTGTGAAAGATACTCATGCCACACTTTTCCAAGATCAGCAGGCATGATGGGTGCGAACATGTTTCCCAGCCAGCCCTTGCTCCGATGTGATGTAACGCCAACTTCGTCCAACAGCCCATCGACATATGGAACACTGTCAAAAGCAGCAAAATTCCCGAGCTCGCCATTAGAAAGATAGCGCCGTTTGTTCCAGGCAATCATGCGTGCAACGTCATGTTCCCGCTCCGCCAGAGGGGGAAATTGGAACGCTTTGTCCCAGTAGGCCACGGCCCATATGGCCTGGGCCTCGGCCGCGAAAATCTTGGCTCCAGCGACTATGTGATTCATGAAGAGGATGGAGTCGTCATGCAGAGGAGCCATGGTGTGGTACAGCCGGTAAGGTGTTCGCGTTTCGTACCTGTGATAGTGTTCTGGTGGATTTCGTAGCATGACGAAGCGCCTGAGGATCTCCTCGTCTGCCTCGCCGACGAGCTTTTGCCACTTCGCAGTCTCCTGTGGCGGCTCTATGGACTTGGGAAATGGCAGGCCCAGTTCCATACGTGTACTTTTGTCGAACATCTCGAGTCCGTCTTTCCATCCAGTTCCAAGCAGAACGGCATCGCATGGGAAGTGCGCCCCATCCTCGTCGTCTAGGTATAACTCTCGTCCGCTCAAGAGCTTGACGCTTGCTCGGTAGACGTAGACTTTCTCCGCGACGAGGGGCCAAAAATCTGCAAAGTGGCAGCCACCAGCAGTTCCATTCTGCCAGATGATACTTGAGAATTTCAAGTTAGTGACTCTACCATGGGGTTGACCTATGCCTAGGAGTCGCAGCTACCATCCATCAAAACTTACTCGTTGTCGTATTCCAGCTTTTCGAATCCTCTGTCGCTCTTCCTTTCTCGATAACCAGCGTACTTGCGGATTACTCCGTCGAGAGCAGCGAAGATCTTGCCCACGAGCTTCGCGCCCAAGTGGGTGCTATGGAGAAGCCACGTCCACCATGATCGGTAAGGGATCAAGTAGCTCGGTTGCAGCGATGCCATAATCCTCGCTTGTGATGCTTCTACTCCATTTCTGTACGGTGTGGGTAAGTCAATGGGCGCGAAAGCTGATGTTCCGAGAGAGCCGTTTCCGGTTTTGCGGGTGACCCATGATACGGTTTTCCCTGCTTTAGCTGCCTCATATACCATGTCGGCGGCCGACTTGCCTCCGCCAACGACGGCCACGTGCTCAATGGAATGGTCCTGGATGATGTCCGACTGTCCGAAGTCAATGGAGTGAATGATCTTTCCACTGTAATTCTCCTCGCCAGCAAAATGAGGCACATTGGGAATTGAGGATTGGCCATTTGCCATCATGAGCTTCGGGGAGCACATTGATCGCTGAGAGTTGGTGTTCACATCGAGGCATACGAGATTCCATTGGCCGTTGGCCTTCCTGATGGACTGAACCTGAGTATTGAACTGTATCCTATCCCGCAACGTCTTCCCGGAATGGCTCATATTGTTGACATAGTCCTCAAGATACTGTGTTGTATACTTAGCACGGAACAAGTCGTGCATGCAGTCCTTGGCCGGCGGCCGTTCCATGGGCATATCAGAGAACTCAGCAATTCCATGTGTCCATTGCGACCAAAAGCTGGGGTAAATCCGACCTGGAGGTGGGCTTGCATCAGCAAGAGAGATGATTAAAACAAAAGCAGGCTTCAGGTCGCGTACGTTCACTCCATACTCCTCCCACGCAGTAGTCGCGTTCCAGAATGATGAGCTGTGTCTCTGGATGGGCCTGGAGCAGACGCTGCGCTGCTATGATTCCAGTAAGACCTGGTAGAGCGCGGTTAGTACTCTGTCATACTGATCGGGAATTGCGACGAACCTGCGCCTACAACTATGCAGTCGTAGCTGACTGAATCTTCTGCGGGCGACATGGCGGCGGTTTGCGAGTGGGGGGTGCCAGAGGGCAATGGAGTCAAACTTGTGTTCGGTGAGGAGATTGCCAAAATACACGGGCCGACGATCAAAACGGCCACCAGCGATCCTCCCAGGTTACACAAGACAGTACCCGCCTTGTAATGTGCTTTGATCGGGCCTGTTTTGCAATCAAGGCAATCAATCAATTATCCAGCAGCCGATACTTGGGTTCCTACGTTACGGACCGCCCAGGAAAATAAGTAGAATATGTAAGCCAAGCCCCATTGCCCCAGGTATCTGCTCCTCAATCTCAGTCACACCACCAGTTAGTCAATAGTCATGCTCTAACGAAACAATACGCGCACCCCTTTAGAGTCCAGTCGTGCAAGAGGCACAATGTAGTCGTGCACGGCAACCACATCCGTTTCGTCCGTTTCAAACAACTCAAACCTGGGTGCGCCAGGGCGGAACAGTGCGGCCAGCATAAAGTTGATTTCCGCCGTAGCCAGATTCATGCCAATGCAGTTCCTCGAACCTCGCGAAAATGGAACCAGATTGCGAGCCATCTGCGGTGCAGCAGGACTTAGCCAGCGATCGGGCACGAAACGGTCGGGATCTGAGAAGACGTCTGGGTCGGTATGCTGGAAGTAAGCCGTCATGCCTACCGGCACCTTTGTTGGTTCCATGTTGGAATCAGTTGCCGATCATCTCATTAGGGTGGGTAATGGTTGCAATCACATCCCCCGGGACATGAATAACATGTCGGGTAAATTACTCACCCCTGCTGGCACTCTCCAAACTTGCCCGTCTGTCTTGCTCGGGTAATACAGCGCTTCGTCGGGCGAGACGCGGGGCAATCGGTGCATGGTACCGTAGCTGTGTCTGCATATTATTGTCGGTCATCACGTTGCAATTAGTTAGGTGTTGGGTTGGATCGCGAAATGCGTACCGGAGACCTTCCTTAATCAGGGCCTGCAGGTATGGCAGCTTCTCCAACTGCGACCATGTTGGCCGCTCCCCCGGATCCTTGAGCTCCCCTTTTAGCTCCTCTTCCAACCGCGCGCGCATGTGCGGGTTCGACAAGAGGTAGAAGGTGATGAAGTGCAGCGTGCGCCCCGTGGACACTGATCCAGCACCCAAAAGGATCTGCGCCTCCTTAGTCAATCGGTCCACCGTCAAGTCTTCATCTGGAAGGCCGCTTTCATGCACCATGTAACGAAACAGCGTCGGCCGCCCTCCCACGCTTTGCTCAACTTTGGGTTCTGGTTGCTGTTCTTTCTCTTCAATGAGCTTCTCGATGTGCATCTGGGCCCGCTATTAGGCGCATTGATTAGCAGACCATCTAAGCTCCGCGCTTGTTGGGTTAGGCAAGTGGACGAACAGCTTTCCACACATTGAAAGACTCGGCTTTTGGATCCAACCAAAGAAGCATCCAGCTAGGGATGTATCGGACGATCCTGTACGACATTGTTCAGTTGGATTTATTTGAAAAGGAGCAGCAGAAGAGCCACGTACTTGATAATCCAAGGAAACTCGGTAAAAAGGGGTATACACTTGATCATCGAATGTTGGAGGTCGTACCTGTTCCTTTGAGTGAGAAAGTAGCGACAATACAAAGTCTTATGAACTCACCACCACGGTGAGAATTCCTCATCATTAATAAGCTCTGTCGGCTCGTCCATACAGACATGGCTAATGACATCGCCGGAAAAGGCCAGCATCGCATGATCCAGTCTAACAACTCGTCCCGTCCCTTCAAGGCCCTTGAAACGTGTGATGAGCTTCCCTACTGTCGAATGAATCAAGGGCTCAAGCCTGGTAACCCCAAGACGGGAAAAGTACGGCTCAATGGGCTTGCGGCGTCTGCGATGCAGCTCATGGGTGTGGGATAGGAAAAATGTGCCTACATCACGTTTAGTATTGGTTTTTCTCTCCAGTCTGCCAAGTTTCCGTTAAAGCTTCCCTTCAAAACCGATTCCTGACGCGAATTGGGAATACCCTTGGGTTCGCCGCGTGTTCCCGGATACATAGACCTTGTCGTAGAAACGGGCGTCGGAAATGGACAATTCCTTTGGGTTAATTCGTACAATTGGTCCTGCCACTGCTCAGCAATCTCTTCATGGGCCCTCGCCATGTACGATACGAAGTCCTTACCGTATATCCTGTGCATGTTCTCAATTTTGAAGCAATATTTGGCCTTTCTGATGTAATCGAAATAGAACTCATACAAGCTTGTGACAGCTGCCAGCTTTGGCCCCGGGAAGCCAGCTAAAGGAGAGAACCATAGGCGATAGATGACTTTGACGATACTCTGGAAAATGAATGCACCCACGAGGCCAAGAACAACAGAAGAAGGCTTGATAAAAAAATATTATTCAGGTCGTGGACAGGTAAGTAGGTATCTGAGAATGGCCATGGTGGTTAATGTGTATGTGTCTATGTGCAGGTTAATATATTTAACACGTCCGGGGCGCCTAATACTCGGGTTTGCTCCGACAACTTTGTTTAGATCAATAAGCGTCTGTATAAGAACAAGGGACGTTGAGGCAATAGGTAAAAGTGTTGGTGATATCATGTGTACTTTGGTACCAAATATGTCCTACCTAAGAGTAGGGACTTGTCCACGGGCGCATCCATATCAGGCAACAATGCCGTTAAAGATGGGTATAAATACTTCAAGAGTGAGAGTTTAATACTTATCAAGAGAAGTCGTGTTAGAATTACCACAATTTTGATCAGTGTCCCAAAAAGACGTCGAACTGCTTACAACATCCGGACAACATCGTTCTTGGGCAGATGCCATCTTCAGTCATGGAGTACCGATACTCATATCTGCTGCACCCGTCCCAGGATGAGACGCAGGGCCTCTGTGATGGCCTCCTAGTACGGAAACATACTGATGAAGACTTGGAAGAAATTGGAACATTCAAAGCACAGGAAGACTGGAGAGAGCTAGTTGCTCCGATTTCCAAGTATAGAGGAGGACTCGGCCCCAAACATAGCTTCATGGCAGTTTCGCTACCAGAGTGTCTCCCTGACAGGCTCGAAATCGTGTCATACGCGAACGAATTTGCATTTCTGCATGATGGTATGTTGATGAGGTCCAGAATAAGTGTAACCATACTAAACAGAGACTACAGATATCACGGACGTCTTGCGGCAAACAGAGGTAAGAGATAAACCCAACCAAGGAAAGAGGGAGACACTAGCCTTCTTGGCAAGACTGACATCATGGAAGGGAGATAACGAGAACGATCAAGTACTTGATGCATTTCGCGAAGGGGCAGAGACCGGAAGTATAGCTGCTTTGAATTCCGGAAAACGAAAAATGCAGGCAAAGATTTTGGAAACGATGATATTGATTGACCGTCCACGCGCCTTGGCGGCTGTACGAGCATGGGCGGCATTCATAGAACAAGGGGCCGGGCGTCGCCACCACCATCGGTTCCAAACCCTCGATGAGTATCTTCCTTACCGTACCCAAGACGTGGGCCATATGTAAGTTGCGGCGTCCGGCAATCCAAGGCCATCAATGGTAACGACCCCTAACTGCGTGATTGCAGGTTCTGGCACGCTCTCGTCACATTCGGCTGCTCCATTTCCCTCTCGGAAGAGGAGATGAGAGTGTGCGCGGATCTGGTGCAGCCGGCTGTAGTCGCAGCCAGCCTGACCAATGACCTTTTCTCCTACGAGAAGGAGTACGAAGCGTCCCAAGCTGCCGGGCTCTCTGACGTTGTCAACGCGCTGTGGGTCCTCATGGGTGAGCATGGCATTTCGCTAGACGAGGCCAAGGCTCTGTGCCGCATGCGCATCAAAGAGGAAGTAGCAAAGTATGCCTGCATCGCCAAGGAAACAAGGCTGAGTAACGATCTCTCCAACGAGGTGAAGAGATATATCGAACTTATGCAGTACAGCGTGAGTGGGAACGTCATATGGAGCCTGCAGTGCCCTAGATACCACAAGGATATGCAGTATAACCAACGACAGGTACTGCGGGCAAAGGAGGGTGTTGGAAATTGCCCATCGACATATGTGTTGGCTAAGTCGGAGAATTGGAAGACCAGTTCGAGTCCGAAACGGAAGGTCGAATGTCTGGACCAGTTGCAGAATGTGTTTCCAACCGACACAGCCGATAAGCAACGCCAAAATGCAGACGGGGATTATGATTGGGATATTCTCAATTTGGCTCGCGGTACTTTGTTACCAAAGTTGGGGGAAGAAGTAGGTATTTGCCATTCTACACGTGCACTTGCTAACCGTCTGGCAAAGTTGGTACTCGAGCCTTATCGGTACGTCAGCTCGCTACCGTCCAAAGGCGTTCGAGACATGATGATCGACGGCATCAATCACTGGCTGGGCGTCTCACCAGAGTCTACCGCCATCATTCGAAATGTGATCAAGACGATCCATAACAGCTCCATCATGTGAGTGCGTATGCGGAGGCGGAAACCCGATGTGGCTGCTCAAATGTTGTTAGGCTGGACGACCTGCAAGACGGGTCGCAATTGCGACGCGGCCATCCCGCAACGCATACCGTTTTCGGCATGGCACAAACGATCAATTCGGCGACGTTTCAATACGTGCAGGCCATCGCAGAGCTCCAACGACTTGCCAACCCGCTCTGCCTCGGCATTTTCATTGACGAGATGCGCAACCTGTTCGTGGGGCAAGGGTTCGATCTGTACTGGACCAACAGAGGGCAGTGTCCTTCAGTGGTGGAGTACCTGCAGATGGTCGACGGCAGTAGGCCCCTCCCGCCCCCGCTCGGGAATAGCCCGCATATTGAGGTGCCCTAACTGACGGACCGTCCCAGAAACAGGGGGTCTCTTCCGACTCCTAGCGCGGTTGATGACTGCCGAATCCAAATCATCACACCTGAACCGAGTGTCGGTCGATCGACTTTGCCGGCTGCTGGGCCGATACTTCCAGATCCGCGACGACTACCAGAACCTTGTGTCGGACGAGTACGCGGCGCAGAAAGGGTTCTGCGAGGATCTGGACGAAGGCAAGTTCTCCCTGCCCCTGATCCATGCCCTGGCGCACACCGACGGCGCCCAGGCCCTGCAACTTCAAGGCGTCCTACGCGAGCGCCGCACAAAGGGCAAGTGCACCGCGGAGCAGAAACGTCTTGTTCTAGCTCGAATGCATGAGGCTGGTAGCCTGGACTACGTACAGCATGTGCTGCACGCGCTGCACACCCAGTTAGATGATGAGGTGGGCCGACTCGAGCGCGTCTTTGGTCAGGTGAACCACGAGATCCGCCTGATGTTGGCCCTGCTCCGGGTGTGAAGTGAAGCGGGAGGCGGCCCGGCTGGTCTACAGGGGGGGATTGATCGACTGCTGCAAGTTTGCTTGTTTCTATTGGTTTGCTTGTTTTGCCGGCTGGTTGGGTGGTTGTTGGTTACATCGCGTTGGGGGCTGGGGGCAGGCGGAAATTATGACCAAGAATGGAACCAGACAAGTCATACGCGATAGCTGCCACAGGTTACAGACTTCGGAGTATGCATACAGGCTTCCTCTCTTTCCCCTACTTTGTTTTCTTCGTATAGCCAAGCAAGACCCCATTGTTACCTATCATGTCCACAAATGCAGTTGTAGATGATGACGATGTCGGTCCGCTCGACGCCATCGAAGAGCACGAGTACCCGGGTGGTATGCGCCTCACAGCTATTGTCTTCGCTCTAGTTCTCAGCATCTTTCTCGCGTCTCTGGATACTGTGAGTGCTTCAGAATGTGATGCACGGCCCAGAATGCTCAATTTGCGATCGTTTGCTAATTGGGATATCCTCTAGACCATCATCACTACCGCTATTCCCTCCATCACGAATGACTTTCACAGCCTCGAAGATGTGGGTTGGTACGGCTCGGCCATGTTCTTTCCCATGGCTGCCACACAGTCTGTTTGGGGAAAGGCGTACAAGTATTTCCCCGTCAAGCTTGTCTTCCTGCTCGGCATCCTGATATTTGAGGTGGGCAGCTTGATCTGTGGTAAGCGCGTCCGGCCCAACACTCCCCATCCCAAGACGCAAGGCTAAGGGTTGGAAGCGCAGCACTTGCTCCAAACAGTAATGCCTTCATCGCTGGGCGCGCCGTTACGGGCACAGGCTGCGCCAGTGTCTTCGCAGGCTGTTTCATCATCATATCTCTGTCCTCGAGACCGAAAATAAGACCAGCAATGACAAGTTCCTTATCGGCCACTTTTGCCGTCGCGTCGGTGGTTGGACCGTTGATTGGAGGCGCGTTTACGCAGAATGTGACCTGGCGCTGGTGGTAAGAAGAGTGCAAACCCCATCGCGTTCTCGCGACCCATTCGGCCCCTGCAGACAAGCTTACATAGTTATCATCCACCAGCTTCTACATCAACCTACCTTGTGGCGGTGTCGCCGCCATAGCCACACTGCTCGCATTTCGAGCGCCCAAGGCTGCATCGCCAGTCTCAGCTACGCGCAAGGAAACGTTCTTGCAGATGGATATACCTGGCGCTGTTCTCATTTGCGCCGTCATTGTCTGCTTTACCCTTGCTTTACGATGGGGCGGCGTAGAGAGAGCATGGAATGACTCAAAAGTCGTGGGCACTTTGGTTGCCACCCCAGTATTGCTGATCCTGTTCGGTCTTGACCAGCGGTTACAGGGAGAGCGGGCACTTATCATGCCGAGCTTCTTGAGGAATCGGGTCTTGCTCGTTGGTGCTATTTTCGAGTTCTTGTGAGTTATCCTCACTTCTGCTCGAGGCAAGGAAGGCCATGGACTGATTCAACTCAATACTTTAGCATTGCGGGCTGTTTCAATCTCGCTCTCTTTTATCTTCCCATATATTTCCAGGCAGTGCGAGGCGTTTCGGCTGTCTCCTCAGGGATCTGGCTCATCCCGGTGATTCTAAGCTTGACCATCACCCAGATTGTTGTCGGTGGTCTCATCACAGCGACCGGTATTCACAATCCATTTCTGATCTTGGGGCCTGCAGTGGCGGCTGTTGGCTCGGGCTTGTTTATGCTCTTGGACCAGCAATCCAGCGCCGGCCGATGGATCGGATTTCAGATTATACTGGGGATTGGAGTAGGCTTTTGCCTCACCATCCCATTGATGCTATCGCAGGTGGCGGTGAAAACAAAAGATGTTTCAACAGCCACCTCTATCGTCATCTGTAAGCCTGTCCTTCCTCTTCCGGGATTACAAAATCCATGCTAATACTCCCTTTAGTCTCGCAATCTATAGGAAGTGCGTTCCTGCTCCCTACAGCACAATCGGTCTTCCAGAACCAGCTTCTCAAGGCGCTTCGCCGCTTTGCCCCTGATATAGACCCATCTCTGGTTCTATCAGCAGGTGCAAGTAATGAAGCAATAATGAGTCTTCCTGCAAGCAGCTTGGGAGGTATCGTGCGGAGTTACACAAGAGCATTGCGGTTCGCATTTGCAATTGGAGTCCCCTTTGCTGGTGTAGCCCTCTGTGTCGGTTTCTTTATGCCCTGGTTTAGATATCAGGATGCATCGAAAGCATCGGTAACAGCTACTAGGCCGTTAGACAAACCGGAGAAAGGAAGCGGAGTAAAGGTGGAGGATGGAAAATAGTAAAGAGACCAGAAAGATGGAAAGATGAAATCGAACTTGTAATAATTAGCAATTAGCTGCTAGAAATGAGACGGAATTGGGCTTCCCATACGCGTAGGCACACAACCTGCCCCCTTACGTCTAAGCCAATGGGCATATTGATAGCATACGTATCTTTATGGACTGACGTAATCTGTTATGACCTGCTCTGCACATATTCTTCGATCAGTACGTACCTTTGAAGGCTCGGTTGTAAAGATAAACAGGTATATTTACCTGCGTCCTTCCCCACCACCCGAGACATCCGACCTTCCACTCTTCCTCACCTCCCCTTCTTCTGCACAGCACGGATGCTTGAGCACTTTTCTCATCCGATATGGCATCCAATTCCCAGCAACAACGCCTGGATTTCCTACAAGCCCTGGCAGGGAATCGAAGGGACCCCGAACTGGATAAGGTCAAGCTTTTCCCCTCTCACATTGCTGTTCGTCGTATGCCAAGCATTGTCTCACAGTTCTTGCAGCTACTTTCAAGCACCAATTCGTGGCCCGATCCTCCCTTCACAGACATACCACAATGCCGCGGCCTTTCGGACTATGCCGACGGTCTGCTCACCGAAGCACTTGGTCCGTGTCCGGCAGGGATACATGAGGAGGTCTGCAACATCCATGTGAGCGACTCATACACGTCCGAGGCCTTGGTTACTCGTCCTGCACCCGTCACTAGCCTTAGCCCTGGGCCGCTCATCGTCTTGTTCCATCCAGGGGGCTTCTTCCTCGGCAGCCCCGCGAAGCTGGCCATGTATGCTCGCCCCCTGGCGAAACTGTTCAACGCCTCTGTCCTCTGTCCGTCGTACCGGTTTGCGCCCGAGCACGCTTTCCCGACCGGCGTCGAGGACGCATGGGCGACACTGAAGTGGGCGGCCAGCCATGCATCCGAGATTGGCGCGGACCCTGAGCGGGGCTTCCTCGTAGGGGGCATCTCCAGCGGCGCCAACTTCGCCGTCGCCCTTACGCGCCGCGCGGTGGAAACCGGGCTCCAACCATCACTCACGGGCACTTGGGCTCCGATCTTCATGGGCTTGAATGAGAGAGAAGCGGTTCCGGATGCTTACCGGCCGCTTTGGGCGAGCCACGAGCAGCATGGTGATGCACTCGTCATCGACGGGCCCAAGGCGGCAACCATGTGGGAATACTACAAGCCTGTCATTACGTCGCCCTTGTTCAACCCTCTCGCTTCCCCCTTCGAGAAAATCGGCGCTATGCCCAAGATGTTCCTGCAAGTGGCGGGCCATGACATGTTCCGCGATGACGGGCTTATACTCGCTTACGCGCTGCAGGATCATGGCGTCGAGGTCAAGTTAGAGATGTACCCCGGCGTGTGTCATTCGTTCTGGGTGTTCGCGCCGGACTTAACGCTCTCGAAAAGGTTTATCAGTGACATCGTGGGGGGATTTGCTTGGCTGTTGGGGGTCAGTGTAGAATCCCTGGACTATGGCTGGGAGATGGCAATTGCGATGCCAGCTTTCAAGATAGCAGATACATAGTAGCGACGGTTGCTGATGGGCCGTCTTGGATCAATTCACTGTGAAGCCAAAACCCCACGTTCTCAGACCCCACTCAAACTCCCCGCATCCCGGGCCAAGATGACATGATTTTCCAGCTCTTAACCAGCAACTAGAAAGAATAAGACAAAAACAAACAGTTTAGAGACTATCAGATGGGGCAGAGAGGGTGAAAAAGTAACGGGAAAAAGAGAATAAAAAAAGAAATCATGACGACGCGAGCAGGATTTGAACCTGCGCTCCCGAAGGAAATAGATACCTAGAATCAGACTTATGGACTCAAATTCTAGTCTATCGCATTAGACCACTCTGCCATCGCGCCTCTTCCACTTTTGGTTGGTTTAAATGTTGATGAAAAGAAATCTCGTATGATTTACTATATTACTTGCAACGGTATATAGATGAGAATTTGAACTGCATTGATCATCTATCTTGGGAATTATTTGAGGTTCTACGCAAGCTTTTCCTAGTAGAACGTTGGAAACATGGCCGGCTGTGCGCAATGCTATTTCAACTACCTATGTACACGGGCCTGACGCGATTACGCTTTTTTGCAGTGTCGGGCTTGCGAGGTAAACTGTAAAGATGGCCGCGAAAGAGGCAATGCCTTTTCGCAATCATCATTCGTTACTTAATATCATGTTGTTCCCTTAATGTTGCCGCATATTGCAGTGAGTTCTTCACTTTTTTTTTCCAATTGAGCTAGCAGAGTTGCAACTGTCTAGGCCGAGCTAGGCTAGATACTTTGATTTTCACCCCTTCTCCATAGAATGCTACCACGGCTTGAACCCCCTTTATGAGTGACCTGCTTGCTTGCTACACGGGGTAGAAGCCTACCCACCAGGTTTGTCACAACTGGTGGGAATTGGTGGTTTGATGCAATTACGTGTAATGTTGTATTTCACGGCCTCTGAGTCAGCACTGTCATCCAGGCAGTGATCACCTCACTAAACCTGCCTAGCCAGAGATCGGTACAGCTGCTGGGCGCTCACAAGGCATACTCTGCCCGAATCTGCAGCAGGCTGACCCCGGCTCAGAAGAATACCACCTCACTAGGTATGCAGCCATCCCCGCGCTCTCGATTGAAACTCCGTCACCAAGCTCTCCTTTCTTGTCAATTCAGCAGACACGGAGACCTTAGGCCCATGCTCCCCGTCCTAGGACATTCTAACAACCTTGTAACGCTATGCCCACTCTCCGGCTATGGCGCAAAAAGGGCATCAAAGGAGGCGCCACGAATGCAACCGCCGCGGGGCCCAGCGCACCGCGGACAATTCTTCAGTCTCAGGCGCGACCACAAGACGGTTATGTCAGGCTCTGGACCAAAGCATTCGAAAGCCTCGCCCAAGGCACGGAACAAGATCAGGAAGACAGCCAAAGACTGGAAGATTTGTTTGGTATAGGAGCTCAGTATACCTCTTGTACCGGCGAGGACGTCCTTGCGAATCTCCTGCTCGAGTCCCAAAAGAGGACAACCGAAGCCAACGAGAAGTCTTGGAAAGTACAAATTGGAACCCGGATATGGTCTTTGCGCGACGTGACAGACAATATCGTGACTTTGCTTGGAAAGTTCAAGGAAGTTGGTGACGTGGCCGTGAGCTTTGATCCGGGACATGCGGCGTTACCTTGGGCCGCCTTTCGCTTCTTACTTCAGGTGAGCCAGTGAAAGAGCACGACGGAGAGTAAAAACCAGACGTTGGGCTAACAGCAAGGATGCATACTAGGTGGCAACAATCATCAACCAACATGCTGCAGAGATACTTATAGGGCTTGAAAAAGCCGCGAAGATATCCTTGCGCTGTCGGATCTACGAGAAGCTCTACCTTGACTCAAACTTCCAAGGTCAAGAGTCTTCCAAGGCCTTGGAGTCTTCCATCATCACGGTTTTCAAATACGTTCTCACATTCCTAGCTACAGCATCAGCTAGTGTTACGAATGAACAGGGCTTTAAAAAAGCAGTGGCCAGCATAACTGCACCCGAACGATTCACATGCAAGCTTGCAAGTATTACCAAGTTGGAAAAGGAAGTGGAAATTGCGGCTGATAACTGCCATCGGGAAACAAGCAGGGAATCGCAAAAGTCATTTGAGACGGCTCATCAAAGTTTGCTGGGTCTGCTAGTTGAGCGGTTTTCCCGCCTCGATGACACGGTTACCTCCATTTGGACCACTGTCGCGGACGACGACAGACAGCACATGCTGAGATGGATTTCACAAGTTCCGTATCAGTCAGACCTGGAGAATATCACTTCTACCAGGCTTGATGGTACTTGCGAGTGGCTGATAGCTCACCCCCAATATGGGAAATGGAGACTCATGGGGGCGTCAACAGTTCTTTGGCTACACGGAATACGTATGTCTACCTACACCCACGCCAATCTAGGGAACATCAGTAACGTCAAATCATAGCTGGTGCCGGAAAGACCAGGCTGACATCCAAAGTTGTCGAGGATGTAATCAACACGACCTCGATGCAAGAGAGCGTGGCTTACTTCTTTTGCGATCGCGGGCAGGACAGGCGCGAACCCCTTTCGGTACTCCAGAGCCTGGTTCGCCAACTAACCTGCTCCAGAAGTGGCAATCAAGTGATGCCCTGCATGAGAGCGAAATACATGGAGAAGAAGAACCATGGATTTGCGTCTAACCATCTTACTTTAGACGAATGTCGTGAGCTACTGGCAGAGCTCACAAGTCTCTATGCCCAAAGCACTTTCATCATTGACGGACTCGATGAGTGCGACGAAAAGACGTGCCGAATACTCATGGAAGCCATTGATTGGACTCTGGCAAAAAGCCCACGGCTGGTCAAAGTGTTCATAGCCAGTCGCGATGATCAAGATATCAAAGAGCAGTACGGGGGCGGGGAAAACCTGAACATCCGTGCGTCTCATAATCAGGGAGACATCAACATTTACGTACAGACGAGGATGGAGCAGACAAAGTGGTGCAGAGAAAGGATGTCACGTCAAACCAAGGACAAGATCCAAGAGATCTTTCGGAAGAAGAGTAATGGGATGTAAGTGCTGCCACCCACGGTTGGCATGTATCTCTTTGTCCATTTTTGCAGGTTTCAATGGGCCGCACTGCATATCAACGACTTATTGGAGTTAAAATCTGAGGCTCTTGTTTCTAATTACCTCAACGCCCTTCCAGAGGGGCTGGCGGCCACGTATGCGCAGATATACAACAGCATCGATAAACGAAAGCGACATGTCTTTGATAGGGCGTTTCAGTGGATGATCGGCTCTTGGGATGAACTAACACCAGAAGAGCTGGAGGTCGCAGTCAGTCAACAGTTCGACACCCCTTTTTCGCCCAAAGTAGAATACGACATCGATTTCATCATCGCTACCTGCAAGAACCTCATTCAAGTGGTCACCGTCTCTGGCAGCAGCAAGCGTACCTGCCAATTTGTGCATTTATCGGTTCGAGAATATTTCGAAGAGCATCACTGGCCCCCGCAAATGGCGAACGATCTGGTCCTACGAACGTATATACGCTACTGCACCCATAGTCTAAAAGGGAACTCAGGCGTCCACCCACTATGGGTCAACAAAATGCAGCGCTGGGATAAGCAATGTGCTTCTTTCCAAGGAAGATGCTCTCCAGAGACCCTGGAGCTTCTGCTCGTATTTCTAGGCCACCCTATGAATAGCAGTTCCTCGTATAGGGCTTGGGCAAGAAGCTTCGATGGTATCACAGAGCAGCCCATCGACACCGAACGACACAAAGAGTGTTGGTCGCATTGTCTCAACCTCGGCCTCCATGACGTCACTTGTACCTGGCTGAGAAAAGGCGATCTGGACCCCAATGCCCGGGATGCTGACGGGAGCACTGTGCTAGGCATCGCCGTTAAGGCTGGCCGAAGACAAATCTGCGAGACCCTACTAGCTGCCGGCGCAGATGCTAGTCTTGCCACCGAATACTCCATGAATGCATTGGAGGTTGCGCTATGGCTGGGGGGTGATCATTTAGATATCGCGAGGCTCCTGGTCACCAATGGAGTTGCCACCCAAAACCCAGGAGGTGGCTATTATGGGCGTGCCTTGCATGCCGCTGTGATCCGCGGCTATACGGATATCCTCAAGCTGATGCTCGAGCACGGCGCGGATCCTAATACTACCTCGCCCCTGTATGGAACGGCGCTACGGGCCGCTGCGTACGGCTGCCATATCGAAGTATGCAAACTACTAATCGAAGCTGGCGCGGATGTCAATCTCGGCGATAATCTGACACCACTCGCAGTCGCTGTCTCCAACGAAAAAGAAGGAGGCGAAGCTCTCACAGAGCTCTTGCTATCAGCCGGTGCCGACATCAACGCGCGCGATGACGACGGTACGACGCCGCTGCACAAAGCGGTGAAGAGGGAAGGGGATGATGGCGTGTCCATGGCCAAGCTCCTGATCGCGCGGGGGCCGAGGTAAACGCTCACTGCAGCCAGTATGGCACGCCATTACAAGAAGCGCTGTACATCAGGAAGCCTTCGCTAGATCTGGTGCATCTTCTACGGGACGCAGGGGCAGTGTTCGATCCAACCTGCGTTCCTCCCGGCAACCTCGACACCGAGGTTTGCGAGGTGTTAGGGGTCAGAGATGACGGATGTGGCTCCTCGCATGTCAATTCTGGGCTAACCTGAGTCTCAGAGACAGGCATGCGATTGCCAGGCGATGACTGACAGAGTCGCTTGAGTCCGTTTCGATAGGGCGGTTCACCTCTCTGGAGGGATAGAAAACGGCTTGGAGTAGGGTCGAATCTGAATTGCGCGACCAAATATTATGTTCGCGGCTAAATAAATCGACGTTTCCCGTACCAGACCCGAAACAGACGGCGGATGTCTATTAATTGCAACGAGGAGCGGGAAACCTTGGCGGCTTTAAAGTAGGTGAAGAGACCCCACCCCGACAAGACAAAACCGGGCTCGGCGCCGGGGCCCAGAGGGTCCGATGGACCTAGTTCCTTGGAGTTCCCTTGGATCTGCGAGATGATGATCTGCCGATGCGCTCTGCCCAACTACCTCGGCATGCCGCTCGGGGTGGGTAATTCAAATACACCTCGTGTCCCGATTTGGGCAATACATTGCAGACTTTTAAGCCTGTTGGTTTTCTGTACGTAACGAACCTACCCACGCCACGCGCAAACTCAGTCACGCCGTGGTCCAGATGCACGATAATGGGCATAATGCGCCCAGGGGCACAGGGAACATGATTCAGTAAGGTGGAATCGAGGCGGCTGGCAGCTGCGGGGCGTCGAACGGGATGCTCACCCGCGGCTCCACCCCTCCCCTCCTTTCCGGCATTAATTATAGGGGCGGCAGTAGGGGAAACAACAAGAGTAAATAAACAGTGTAAGCCGCAGGTATATATGTAGGAGCCTGGAGGGCTGAAACGGCTCCCAGATGATCTGCTAACTCACTGGTTCCTGGTCCCATTCATTCGCTCACACCAAACTGACCTTTGCCATGCTTCTCCTCGTCCCCTTCCTGTGGGCTACCCAGGCGGCTTCTGCCGTCCTGGCACCATCCGCCCGCGCCGACGCCGACGCGACTGCGAACCCGGCCTGCGATGCCGCCTGCATGGCCGCCTTCGAGGACGCCCTAGCCGGCGACCGCGCCATGTGGGCCACGCCCAACTTCGCCGACGACCCCTTCTACAACACGCCCGCCAATTTCACCGGCGCCAAGCCAGGCGACCTCCTGAGCTGGCAGGACCTGTCCGCGGAGCAGCTCGGCACCAACTGGACCAAGATCCCGGGAGGCATGTCGCTCTCGCGTTTCCTCTACGTCACCGAGGATGTCGACCGCAAGCCGATCCCCGCCAGCGCCTTCGTCCTCCTGCCCATCGCCCCGCTTGCTGCGAACGGCGTTTACAACACCATCGCCTGGACCCACGGCACGGCCGGGCGCGCCCGCCAGTGCGCGCCCAGCAACAACCAGCAGCTCTACTACGAGTGGATGGGTCCCTTCTTCTTCGCCTCGCAGGGCTACGCCGTCGTTGCTCCCGATTACGCTGGCCAGGGTACCGAGATCAAGGCCGGGTTCCACTACGAGGCCGGCTACATGCACGCCGCCGACGTCGCGTACTCCCTCGTGGCCGCTCGCAAGGTCATCGGCAACCTCTTGTCCGAAGAATGGGTGGTCGCAGGCCACAGCGAGGGCGGCATGACGGCCTGGCGCACCAACGAGCGCCTCGCCATGGCCGGGCAGGAGGAGCTCCTCAAGGCCGGCAAGTTCCTAGGCGCCGTCGCCGGCTCGCCCGCGCTCCGCCCCGCCGAGCTGATCCCCCGCTCCATCGAGCTCGCGGCCGGCGGCCCGCTCGGCGCGCCCGTGTCGGTCTACCTGCTGCAGAACCTGGTGGGCATCTACCCGGAGCTCAAGCTCGAGGAGATCCTGACGGAGCGGTCGCTGGCCCTGCTCCCGCTGCTCGACCAGGGCTGCCTCGACACCGGCGCCGCGCTCTTCGGCAACATGACCGCGGCCGAGACGTACAAGAGCACGGCCTGGCTCACGAGCCCGCAGTTCCGCGAGTGGCAGACCAAGTACAACGGCGCGGGGCCCCACCCGCTCGCGGCGCCGATGCTCATCGTGCAGGGCGAGGCCGACTCGTTGACGTATGCCGAGAACTGCGAGAAGGACTTCAACAGGACGTGCGAGGCGTACCCCGAGTCCAGCGTCGAGCTGTACCTCGTCCCGGAGCTCGGCCATGGGCCCGGGTTCCAGGCTGGGCAGGCTTACTTCAGCGCTTGGGTTGCTCGTCTGTTCGAGGGGCAGACTGCTTCGCCTAACTGCAGGAAGAACGTGGTGAAGCCGACCAACTTCCGGTACCAGCATGGTCGGACCGGCTAGAAATCTTGCCATCTACACTTTGCTGTAATGCTGCGATGAGCGAGCTTTCCTTTTCGTACTGAGGCTACGACTGTTGATGAGAAGAAATGGAAGACGAGATGTACATACCCGGAAAATGAGTTTTGTACTAAAAACTGGCTGTCAAGAGTTGTTTCTTAATTTATTTGCTTTCCTTGACCTTAGGGGTATCCGGACGCAACCGTACCTTTCTAATCAAAAATAATATATCGATGGCCAGATACTCAGATTGCCAGTGACATTTGCCCAGCGCCCTTTACTTCCAGTGTGATGTCGAGTCCGCCATGAAAGTAGCTAAGGCACGAATGAAAAATAAACACCAGGCAGGTTTATCCTTTCCAATACAAAGATCAAATCTTACGCTTTAAACACCTTGAAGCCACCCGGCACTCTCTTCTGAAAGACCCCATTCGGATCATACTTAGCCGACACCCCCTTCAACCTCTCCACCGCCTCCCGCCCATAGCTCGCCAGCGGGTTCTGCGACGGATCGCTATAATTCAAATACAACCACCGCGTCCCCGCGCCCGCCTCGGCCGCGGCCCGCTCGACATCGCCGAACGCGGCCTCGATGTGCGGCGCCGCGGCGGCATGCAGCTCGGGACTGTCGAACTCGGCCATGATCAGGAACATGACGCTGTCGTGCGGCACGGCGCCCAGGCCCATCGTGTCCATGCCCCGGGCCTGGGACTGCGTCCCGATGTTCTGGAGGACGGGCTGGATCACGTACCCGAGGGAGAACTTGGCGGTGGGGGGACGCGAGGTCGCGCACGGTTTGCGTGAGTTGCGCGGAGCGCTCGTGGGTCTTTTGGATGAGGCGGTCGTCGTATTTGTAGCAGAGCGTCCGCCAGGCGGTACTGCCATTAACCGTCAGTCAAGGTTGCCGCTATGTCAGTTCACATAAGAATAAGTACACTTACTATTTCCCATTGGGCACCTTGATGGAGCTCGCAATCTTGTATATCGAGGTCGACCCCAGCTGCGCAAAGTTGGACGGCACCTCCAACGTCTTCCGGTACATCTTGGCGTCCGCGTCGCCGTCGAGACCCATGAGCACCGTCATCCACGACACCTCGTCCCTAGCCGAGTCGTACGTCCAGAACAGCATATAGGCCCCGCTCGGGTCCTCGGACGCATGGCGCATGTAGTCCCCGTACGCCTCGAGGAGGGCCGGCCCGGCCTCGTCCGAGTACATCGCGAACCCGCCCCAGCAAGTCTTGGCGTCGAACGTCTCGAGGTCGAAGCGGGTCACGATACCAAAATTGTTGCCGCCGCCCTTGAGCGCGCGGTAGAGATCGGCGTTGTTTTCGTCGTCTGCCTCGACGACGCGGCCGTCGCCCAGCACGACCTCGTACCGCACGACCGTGTCGCACGCGAGCCCCGTCCGGCAGTTGTGGAACGACAGCCCGCCGCCGGTCAGGTACCCGCCCACGCCGACGTCGCCGACGCGGCCGCCGGTGACCATGCGGCCCTCCTTCTCGACGACGGGGTAGACGTCGTTCCACTTGGCGCCCGGCTGCACGGACGCGAGCCCCGTCGCCGGGTCGTACGTCGTCTGGCGGAGGCGGCCCAGGTCGATGGTGACGCCGTCGGCGATGTTGCTCGCGCCCGGCCACCACATGTGGCCGCCGCTGCGGATCGCGAACTGGACTCCGGGAACCGCGACGATGGCCTTGACGGCGGCGGAGACCTCTGCGGTCGTGCGGGGCTGCACGATGGCCCAGGGGTGGAGGCGTGCGCCGAGGGACCAGTACGTGTCGATGCGCATTTTGTACAGCGGCTTTTCGGGGAGGAGCAGTACGTCGCCGAGGCCGGCGTCCCGGATGCTCGCTAGTACGGTTTCTCTGGTGGACGCCATGGCTGGAAAAGAGTGCTAAAGGTGGTGAAGCAAGCAATGTTGGGCATGGCGAGGCGGCAATATATACTCCGTCCGGACATGAAGTTGGGTTTGCTGACTGAGCATGAGGGGCTCACAAGGTTGCACAAATGCTACGCTTCTAAAACGAGAAGATTTATAATGGGGGTGTCTCCATTGGCTCGTACGATTGCAGTAAGTTGCGGGTCAAGCGCGCGGCACAGGGGACGCTCCCGAGGTCTTGGGTCAAAAGGGGCATGCATCGTGGGATTGGGGAGGTACGATCTAGATAGGCTTATGTGAGCGTCCAAAGGCGAACGATAGGCGATCCAGTGCTCTGGAAGAATTTGCGGCAGTGGGAGATGTTCAAGAGAACTAATTGACCGGTCAGTGACAGACAGACACGTGCTTGCCAACACGTCTTCTCGAGCCGCCAGGGCCTCCTAAATATTCATGTATCTGAAACGTCCTCGGATCAAAGCCGCAGAGGGGCGATACAACCCGCAAGAGGCTCAAAAAACGCGAACCGGGACGTGCTCATGTCGTATCCCTAGACTGCACTGCCAGCCCATTCCCGCACGACGGGCCAGCCAATGATGGTCAGACGTTGAGCCCGAGCGGCGGCGGGGAACCTGGGCAAGAGTGGATGCGAAGCGGAGCCACACGACCGATCGTACGAGTCGTTCCCAAACAGTCAATCGCAACGGATAGGAGAGCTTTCTCCGGATATAGTAGAGGTCCGGAGGTTGGCTATACGCAAGGCCACGTCCCTCCCTCCGCAACCGCAACGGTATGTATAATTCGGGGTACACTGCCCCACCGACCTCATCGTCGTTCTTCGCATTCGAACTGGGGTTGGTTGGCCGGGACTCCCACCCTGATGCTTGGTCCAGCTCCAGATTTTGCCTATTCAAAACTTCGCTCCGACACCTGTTCCCGAGCCAATATCATATTAGTAGCGCAGAGCCGGGGTGGTAATTCTCCGGGCGCTAACATAGCATCGGCACAGGCCGATACTCCTCTGCGTCGTCTCAAGATCCTGAGCTGGCGCCTGGCAGAATGGACTGGCCGCCGGAGCTAGATCGCAACCCCACGTGCGGATCGGCCATGGGAGCCGGCTCCCTCACTGAGGAACTTGGCCGAACATACCAGGATTACGCAGATGGCCAATACTGCCTGTCCAATGATAGTGTGAGTGGGCGAGATTGTGTAATCTTTACCCCCAAATACAGTTTTGACAAGGAATCAAATGAAACGATGGAATATAAGCAGGCTGCCATAATACTCACCGTGGAGTTTCCTACGCCGAGCAGGGTAGGCTCGGATCTTTTCTGTCAGTCAACACCAAGGTAGTCGGAATTGACACTTATCGAGCCATATTGATTATATAGAAATGACGTTGCAGCGAGGGGGAAGAAGCAAATGCCGTTACTGCTGGATCTGTCAGCATTGGCCGGGTTACCAAAGTATTACACCGTTGCCCTGATTGGTTGGTGGAAGCCAGCTGTACGTGAACTATCTTCATATTCCAAACCCATACTTATTTCATTATACCGTGCACATGGCCATTAACCACGATGATAATGCTAGTCCTTGACGTCAAAAGAGCGAATCGAGCCACAGGCGTTGTTGATGCGGCGGAGGCTGGGGCACTGGACCAGATCAACCACATCTAATATCATACTGCGTGAGTCCGTCAATCCAAATCCACAAACCCCCCTTTAGTAATCTGGAGGATTTACATATCAGGGTAGAGGGGGACGGAACGACTAAAGTAAACACAAATCCGCTAGAGATGTTCAAGTTGACGTCGCTCAGATTGCGGACTTTGTGTCATTGATCTCTGTTGCCCCAGAATTTCGTGGTGCGCACCGATCATCAGGGCAAAGCCAGACCTTGACGTAAGGTGCACCCATCACATAGAGAGTCAGTGCGACTGCCGCCCTTGATACGAAGCGTCATTACGTCTTGATGGTCGCTAGGATAAATGAGGGAACACATCATTGATGCAATTCCGTTCCCAGGTGCGGGTGGTGCGGACGCATTTCGCCCCCGATGAAACCTGACTACATCCGAACAAGTCACTCTCCTAAGCTCTGTAAGGGACTCAACTTGCCTTGCATCTCGAATCTCACGAACGAAGTCAGGGGAATCATAAATTGACGTTGGTTCAACTTACCATGGTGGCACTTTCAGCAGTGAAGCTGATTGGATGCGGGGCGTTTGTAGCCCTACCGCAAGGTTGGACAACTAGATTAACCTAGCTGAAGTGTAACGGCCAGTAGCCCGAAATCCATCCAATCTCGGGGTTGGTTCGTGGGTTGCAAGGTTCAACGTTGGGGGCGATGCCGCAGTGGTCAGGGCAGAAGGTCAGGGGGCTTTCTTACTTGGTTAGTGCCGTCATGCCTCGCATTCTGTGTTTGGTACCTTCTACCTTCGTTCTGAGCCTTGCGTCATGGTTGACTTGGGCGTTGGGAATCTAAAATTTGCAGAACCAAAGATCTCGAAACTGTTCCTCTTGATTCAAAAAGGACTGGCTAGGTAGTAGTCTGGCGATCATCCACATGGCAAAGCTGTCAGCAGAAGTGACTCGCATGTGTTGCATCTGTCGCACTCGAGCGAGTACACACTAATGCAATGCCATTTGCTGAAGGAAGCCGAGCTAGCCTTTAACCTTGTCCCTTGCAGCTGGCTGCTGAGTGCCCCACCTGCCACCAATGCACCTGGCATGGACCTTGTCAGACCCCTCGCCGACACAAACACACACCTAACCCTCCAGCAATCAGACGTGCAGAGGATGTGCAATTTTTTATCCAGGATTGAAAACATGCAGCATGGTGATCTAAATCTAACCAGCATGACTGATCTCAATGCTACCCCAGAAGATGCGCACTTGACAGCCCAGGTTGCAGGTGAATGCAGGGCGGGTGTGCAGTACAAACCCGAGTCAACCAACATCGATTCAGCCAGCAAACTGCCAAAATGCGAACGATGCGAGGGGCGACTGCCTGCTCCCTTCCCACGCAACGTCGATACTGTAGATGCGCGTGTCGATGAGAGATGCTAGTCGCATGAATTGCAATGATCTCTTCAATTCAATTGATTCTTTTCCAATTCTCTCCTATTTAAGCAGGGTCTTCTTCCCACTATTTTGCCTATCCCTTCCATTCTCGTCTCCATCAGCAACGCAACCTCCTCCACACAGACCCAGTGATCGAAGCTACCGCCAGTGACCACTGATCACCTAACAGTCTCTGCTGTCACACATCCCCATAACATCACCGTCGCACAAGCCACTCTAATCAAAACAATCCCAACAGGGGTTCTCGACACCCAAGGTAAGTCAACTTCTTCGACGTCTTCTTTTACTTCCTTTTCAATTATTACCTCATTGTTCCCAGACTTGATGTCTCAGAATCCAAACACATAAATACCTATTTTAGGTTTTGACATTCCTTTGCAGATCTATACCACGCTCTCTCTCACCCAAACATTCTCGTCGCCAAACTCAAGACTACCTCTTCTCAAGACAACCAATACACATCTTCCACTTCAACCGCCAAGATGTTCAAGACCGTCCTCTTCCTGTTCCTCAACCTCTTCAGCCTCGCCGTCCTCGGCCTCCCCACCGGCGGCATGGCCGACCAAACCAGCGAGCGCGGCCTGAACCTCAACATCGGCGGCATCGTCTCCGCCGGCTTCGGCAGCCCCGGCGCCATGCTCACGCTCCACTCCTCCTCGGACTGCTCGGGCGCCTCGCAGGGCTCCTACTACCTGCTCAGCGGCCAGCCCACTTGGAACAACCCGACGAGCGGCACCCTCTCCATCTCGGTCGGCTCCAGCGCCGACAGCACCGTGATCAACTTCTTCAGCGGCAAAAACGCGGGCGGCAACAAGCTCGGCAGCACCACGGGCAACAACGTCTGCGCCAAGTTCGGTGCCGAGATCGACAGCGCCCAGCTCGTGGTCTAGAGTTGTGCACATGGGAAGCAAAAAGTGGGAGAAAGGCAGGATTTCCGTCTAGCCTCACATACAAGTATGATGACGATGGTTCGTTTGGTGCACATCGGAAAGCGATGGCATGACCACTCATGAGATTGAGCAAGCACTGATAGAGAAATTTGCGATGTGTTACTTTCTTTCATAATACGTACTTAGAGACGTTCCGGGTATTTCTAATGCCTTACAAGAATACACTACATATTCTTTGACCAAGACTGCCGTCACATTTTGTAGGTCTTGACTGCGGCCAGCGTGACTTGTTGAACATGATATGTTGGCGAGTTCTAACTAAAGCAGATGATACGAAGACGAGGTTGCACGTAGCACATATGCACCTACCAACGAAATACTGTGGGTGCCTGCTAATATTCCATTCATGAGTGCTTGGCGAAGAACCCCAACATTTCAGGCCGATCGTGTGCCATCAATCTGCCATTTCCAAGGGGCACGGGACCCATGAAGTATAATGCATATATCTTGGCGCAAAAGGTGAACAAAAACGACGAGAACATAATGGCCACAGAGATACGCACTCAAGTCCTTGCATTATCGGATCGCCGATTTCCATTAAAGCGTTCAAGATCTACACTCCGCTTCTATTTTGGGCATTGGATGCTGAGCTTTTCGGACACTGTTTGTAAAGTCCAATATCCTATTCCGATACCCCCGCACCTTCGAGGACGTTGTTAGCTTCAATCTGCTCGGTCACCCGCGACACGATATTACTGTTTGCATCAGCCGGATTGTTGCGATGTTGAAACAGATAGTGCCCACGCTTTGCTGGGGTGATACATCCTTCGGAGATTTGCTGAGACTACATCTCAACCATCTCTGCACATATAAGGTCATTAACGGTAGAAATTATATCGATATCTCCTTGATATACTACAGTCGTTCAGTCCTGGTTGAACTATCGTTCAGGTCAATTCATATGAGAAAAGGCAAAAAGTGCTTCAACTCTCTGAAGAAATCGATTCAAACAAAAACAGCCCTAACTAGAAACTACAGGAACTAAGAACATCCGGGAAGTCTATATAAGTATTAAATATATTATATATTGTATAGGTACTATGCATATATCATAGATAAGACAGACCTGTCCAATGATTCTCACTCCTGTCTATTGATAGCCTCATGAATACACGCGCGAGATCAAAACTGTGTCTTGAATCACGTATGTTAGGGGCTTGGATCAAGACCAAGATGCACTTTGACACATCCATCAGATGTCCCGCTTCACTGTACCGTGCCGTAGAAGCTATAATTATCCAACTAATAAGAAGGATGAAAACGGATGCATACTTTTCTCTAATGCCGGCGATTGATCCCATTATCACTTGTTTCACTGCAGGCCTGTTGCTGTGACTCGAGGGCATCCAGTTAATAATACCAGCAACTAGTTGGATTATTATAACTACGTGTGCGTCATTTTGCTATTGAATAGGTGCGATATCACTGGGCAATAGCTGCGAAGAGATTTCGTCTTCTGTTTCTCACCCGTCTGATCCCATGCAAGGTCAACAATGTGTGCTGCATTCAAAAATTGGTGGGCATGAAATCAGGTTCAGAATGATCATTACAACAACTAGGTAAGTGCATCCAAGTGAAGCGAGACTTCGGTGATTCCATCACCGCTGAGTGGTTAGCCTGCGCCACCCCCTGTATGCCCTTCGATAGCTAAGATTGTGGCGTTGGCACCACACCACGCAGCTTATGCCAGGTCCAAGCTCGAGTTTATCTCAACTTCAACCCTCAGCGCCAGTCGGCTCTGACATCAGTGAGATAATCTTGCGAGTTCCACCCCCGAGCTCCTTCGACACCCCGCGAAAACGATGGATGCCAATCCCACCAATCCCGACCAATACTATACCCACCCAATCCACCGACTCACGACGTCACAACCCTTTGCCGCGCAAACGCAATCACACATTCAACCGCAGACCCTGTTGCCGCCCACGCATGATCCGACTGTTCCTGCGGCGACCGATAGCAATGGCATAGCTCCGACGGTCGCAGGGCGAAGCAATGCCATCGTAGTTCAAGAGGCGAATGGCAAGAAGAGGAGGACCAAGGCCGACGAATTCCGACTCGAGGTTGAAGAGCGAACACGCAATGGCGAGAGCTGCGAGCAGATATCCGCTGCCCTCAACGCTCGCGGCGTTCAGGTTACGGACAAGACCATCAGTCGTTGGAGGATTACATGGGGTCTACGCAAACGGGTATGCTCTATCCCTTCACCCCACGGAATAACACAATCTCTACCTAGCCTAGCCAGAAGATGCTGACCGCGATTGATTACAGGCCGTTCGAAAGTCGACCAAGCCCCTCAAGCCCGACCATTTGCGCCTCAACAACCAGGTTCGCCAGCAGCGTCGCAAGGCAGAGATCACGCGCATGTCGGAGCAAAGTCTTACGCCCGAGGAGATCGCCACCATTATGGCCGGTCGCGGTATGAGCTTAAAGGACGGCGCCAAAACCATCCTCCGCCTACAAACGGTCTGGGGACTACGAGAACTCGACCTGACGTCACAGCGGAGGAATGCACGCCACAATGCGCAGCGCCAGGCCAAGAACCAACAAGAGAAGGAGTTTACCCAGTATGCGCGGGAGCTGGGCCTCGACAGCCCCGCTGAATGGGTTAATCACAAGATGAACGAGCCGCAGATCCTCGAGAAGCGCAAAGACCACACCATAAGGATCATGACGGAAATGGACCCAGAACTAATTTCCGACTCACCAGGTCCTGGTCGTGGCAGAAGATCAACCGGCGCAACTACCACTTCTAATGATGCAAACCAAACCAGCCACGAGCCCAATGGGCACGCCGATACCGGTGATGTTACTGCTGACGGAGAGTCGGTTAGCCCCGACGGGGCACTTCAAAATGCGACGCGGAGAACCCTGAGGTCGACACAGCGTATCACTGTGCCTACTTCCCAGCCGACGTTTGCCAATAACGAAGACGGCGATCCAGATGACTCCGACTTCGGACCGGACGCTGCTCTGGCTCCTGTGAGTCAGCCTCGTAACTCAAATGCTGTGCGACATCCTGCTACTGTGCTTGACAACGAAAGCGATGATGACACTGGAAGCAACTTCCCCTTCGACCCGGACCTACCCCAAGGTATTGATCATGATGATGACACAGGCTCGGAATCCGACGTTGACAATGGTAACGTAGAACAAATGGAGATAGAAGCGCCTGGACACAAGACTCCACCGGCTGGATTCGCTTCGGCTAGCTATTCCCATGCAGCCACAACCTTTGCCCCTCCGTCCAGTGAGCTCGACGCACTTTATAGCTTGATCAACTCGGCAACTGCATGTATGAATGCCGCTCAGTCCGCCCGAGATACCTTCGAGGCCAGACTTGCAATGAGACCGACTGCGACTAGCCTGACTAGCATGCCACCTTCGGTGCAAGACGTTGAGGCTGCGCGGTACAAGCTGAGGGATGCCGCTAGAATGATACTTGAGACTCTCTGATTCCTCCCGGGTAGCCGTTGAATGTAACACGGTTATATAAATACTTTTTATTTTAATAATTAATTTAAATATTAATTTAATTTATTAATAAAATAAATAACCTTAATAATTTTATTATAAATATTTTTAAATTTATATATTTTAATTATTTTTATTTTTATAATTATTTTATATTATATTAATAAAAATAAACTTTTATTATATATTTAAATACTTTTTTATATTATTAAATATAAAACTTAATATATTTTATTAAGTTTCTTTTAAAACCTAAATAACGTTTATTATATATAAATATAAAAATATAATTTAATAATAATAATATTTTATAATATTATATTAATATTTATAAATTAATTTTTTAAACTTTATAAATTATAATTAATAAATAAATTTAATAATATTATTATTTTAATATTATTAAATTATAAAAATATTATTATTTATTAATAATTTATTAATTTATTTTATAACCTTAATAATTTCTTTTTTTATTATTAAAAAAAGTTATTATTATAATATATTATTTATTAATAATAATATATTATAAATTTTTTAATGAATTATTTTTAATAATTTCGGTTTTATTATTAATTATATTTTAAACGTTATATTTTTATTTATTTATTATAATATTATAATTATATTATAAATATATATTATATATTATAATTAATTTTTTAAATAGTATTTTTTAAATTATTTAAGGTTTTATTGTATTAATAAATAAACTTTTTAAAGATTAAATATAAATATTTATTTAATTTGTTAAAAAACTTATTTATTTATAAGTTTTTTTTAAAAAATATTTTATATATTTATTATATATATATAAAATTTAAAAAAGTATAAAATATATATTATTAATAAATAAAATTCGATAATTGTTTTTAATAATATAATTAATATTAATTGTTTTATTAAATATTTTTATAATAAATTATTACTATTTTATATTAATAAATTATTTAAAGTTATTTTTTTTAATATTAATTATATTTAAATTAAAATTATTAAAATTTATTTTATATATTTAATATATTATAATAATAATTTTATATTCATTAATTTCTTTTTATAATTTTTTTTAAAAACTATTCAGGGTTTTTTTATTTATTAAATAAATAATTTAATGATTATTATAATAAACTATTTAAAAAAAAAGTATTATATATTACTTTTTTTTATTTCTTTTAATGATTATTATAATTAATTTCTTTTTAATAATATTAATATATTATTTTCTAAATATTAATTTAAATATTTTTTTATTTCGATAATTTTTAATATAATATTCTTTTTTAATAATTATAATAAGTAATATTATATTTTTTATTATTTTTATTATTTATTTTTAATTTATTATTATTAATTTAAAATTTTTAATATTTTTATTATTCGAATTATTATTTTTATAATTAATTATTAATTTTAATAGTGTTTTTAATATAATTATTAAAATTATTCGGTTTATTTTAGTTTTTTATTTTTTTTATAGTTTAATATAAAAAAATATTATTAAAACATTATTATTATTTTATTTTATTTTAAAAAGTTTTTATTTAAATTTAATGATATATTAAAATATTAGTTTTATTTATTTAAACTATAAAAATATTTATTTAATAGTTTAAATTTTATTAAAATTCTTAAAAATCACTTTAAATTCTTTTTTAAATTTAATATAATTATAAAAAAATCTTTTAATATTATTTTTTAATTACTTTTATTAAAATTATTAAAATAATTATATATAATAAGTTTAAATTATATAAATATATTTTTTTTAAAAGGTTTTATAATATAAAAAACTTTATTTTATTTAAAAATAATAATATAAATATAAAAGTGTAAATAAACTTTAATTTAAATAAAAAAACTTTATATATTTTTTTTATTATTTTAAATTTATAAAAATATAAACTTAAATCCGTTATATTTAAAAATTAAAATAGATAAAGTAATAATTTATTTAATAAATTAAATATTTTTAATTTTTATTTATTTAAATTATATTTAATATTAAATTATATAAAAAACGTTTAATTTATTTATAAAGTTATTAATAATATTTTTAATTAAAATTTAAAATATTATAATATTAAATATTATTTTAAATTTAAATAATAATTTATATTAAATTATTATATAATTATATTAAATTATTATATAATTATATAGTTTAAATTTTTTATATTATAAATTTATTTAATTTACCTAGCTTTTTTATAAGGCTTTATATTTTTATAGCCGCTACGCTTTTCTTAGGTTATATAAATAAGTTAAGTTATAATAAACCGGTATAACCGATTTATTTTAATTTTAATAAAAATAAAGTTAATAAAACTAATTATAGATAAATTAATATATTATATTATTTATTTTAAATTATAAAATAATTTTTAAACTTTTTAAATAATAAATTATATATAATATAATTATTATTATTAACGTTTAATTTTTAATTTTTATTTTAAATATATTTATAAAGTTATAATTTATAAATTTTATAATAGTTTTTATTTATTTTTAAATTAAATAAAAATATATAAAATAATATAAAGTTTAAATAATATTAATTATTTAAATTTAATAATAACGTTTTTATTTATAAATATATATAATTATATATATAATAATAATATATTTAAACTTTTAAATTAATTTTAATTTTATATAAAAATAAATTAAAATTTATTTTATTAAAATTAAAATATATAAATTTAATTTAAATTTCGCGTTTTTTATTTAACTTTAATATTTTTAATATAAATTAAAATAATTCTTTATATAAATAAATATATATTTATATATATTTTTTAAATATATAAACTATTTTTATACTTTATTAAAATTATTATAAAATAAAGTATTAAAACGTTTTAAAACCTTAATAATTATAGCTTTATAAAGATTTAAATTAATAATAATAATATTTTAATAATTAATAATATTTTAAATATATATAAAATCGGATTATACTTTTATTTATATTTATATTATAAATTTATTAAATATTTAATTTTAAATATTAATATATAATTATAAAACGTTTATAAATTTTATAATTATAAATATAAATTAATAATATTTTTATTTAAAAACACTATATTTTATTTTCTTTATAAAATAATACGGGTTTAAATAAACTTTAATATATTATATAAAATATTAATATAATTAAATAATAATAATAATAATAAAATAAAAATTAACGCTTATTTTATATTTTAATATAAGGGTTTTAAGTTTTTATATATATATAATAATTTAAAAGGGCCGAGAAAAATATAAAAGCACTCGTTTATATTTCTTTTATTATATATTAATTTCTTTATTAACTTTATATATATATATATTTTTATTTTTTAATTTATATTAATATAAATTAATAAAAGCAAGGGATTTAAAACTAAATAAACTTAATATATTTATTAATTTTTAAAATAATATTATATTTAAATATTTGTTAAATATTATAAATAATTTAATATTTATAATCTCTATAAATTAATAAAACTTAAATAATAATTAAAAAATAAATAAAAAAACATTTTTATTTTTAATAACTTAAAAGATTATATATATAAATTATTTTTTAACCTTTTTTTATAATTATTATATTTTATATAATAAAATATTTATAAAAAATAAAAATAAAATTATTAAATTCTTTTTTAAAATATAATTTTAAATACTTATTAAAAAAAGCTTAATATAATAATATATAATGTTTTTTTAAAAATATTCATTATTAAATAAATTATTAAATTTAAAAATTAAGAAAAACTTTTAAAAATAAATAAAAAAAGCTAAAGAGTAAATTTAAATAAAAAAGAGAAAAGCGTAAAATAATATTAAAAAACTAATTATATTAATAAACTTTATTAATTTATAATATATAATATATATTAAAATATTTAATTTAAACTTTATATTTAAAAAGAAGGCTTTAATATATTTATTATATAAAAACCTTAATATTAAATAATATTTTATATTTAATTATCTTAATATATTAATTAATTTATTTAAATATACCTCGTTATTAATAAAATATTTTTTTATATATAATATAATATAAGTTAAAAATATAAAACGTCTCGGTCGCCTTTTAATAAACTTATCCCTAACTTATTTTTAAAATAAACGCTTATAATGCGAAATAAGCCGGCTTAAAAGCGTTGTTTTAAAGCAAAGAATAATTAAATGTCTTTACTTTAAGCAACCAATTTAATTATTTAGTTAAAATGCGGTAACTCCGTAACGTTTACCGTAGACATGTACAATAATCTCGCATAATTAAAAGGAAGGAGTACTACGCGCGATTTATTCGCAATGAGGCACCATGCACAGATGAGCAGGCAGCAGCGCTTTTCCATTCGGCAAACGTCTTGTAAGCAGCGTTTAGATTCCAACGACTGTTCTCGGACTGCGACGAACAGCCACTACACTTTAACTAGGTAATACTGCTTTGCGGCACCATCTTTATTGCTTCCAGGTGATGCATGCCCTCCTCTCGGTCCAGGCTCCGTCCCTATAGTAAGTGTAAATACGCCAGAGTTGTGTCATGCCAATCTTCCATCATCGCTTCGCAAACGATCATGGCTTTTCGTTATGAGTCGATGGCTAATAGTTCAGAGACTCAATGACATGAAGGCACAAAGAAACCACGAATATAGCAAACTGTTACGCGGTTACATGTGAGAGTTAGATAGACCGTTTCTTTCCATCTTCGATTATCATTTACTCCTATAACAATGGCGCTTCGCCATCACCTCGACCAGTAAACGTACGTGGCTGCAACAGCGAAAGCAATCTTTTTATCCCTTGATAGCATATGCTCTTTAGGCGGCTCTCATGATCGTACTATCCGATCTTCTTTATACGCACGAAAAAGACTCCAGAGCTACGCTCCTTCACTTCAAATACCGGCAGATCGTTAATCAAGCTGCGGAGTTTGGTGTGCCCGTAAGTGCGAAGATTGAAGCCCGAGTATTGCGCGGTGACGAGGTGACCAACCTGAGAGAGCGGGGCCCACCCTTCCTTGCCCTGGAGGGCCTGGATAGCGGCCTGCAGTGCTTTCCTCACTTTTTCCTTGTTGTCTAAGACCCCACTCGTTGTATGGGTGTTCGTCGTCGGGCTGGCTTTAGCTCTACGGGATTGAGCAATAGCAGGCGCGGGAGAAGCGTCCTTTGGGGAGTTTCTAACTTCAGACTCTATGTAAGCGTTTGGGGTGGTGTGTGAGTCAAGACGGACACTTCTGTTGTCGGCCGCAACGATGTGCATTGGAACATCGACTTTCCAGGAATCGGTATATCCGGGTGGATTCAATGATGTGATGCTTCTCCCGCCGTCCACGGTAGTGCGTTTGCGAATGGTTAACTTGGCATAACGGTTTCCAAGTGCCTTTAGCTCCATAGAGCCAGCGCTAGACGCGACAATGTCCAGTTGAGCAGTAGGACAGAATAATATGGCCTCGCCGGTTTTGAGGGCGACAATCGTTTCGAATAGTGTACTGCTACGCTCGGGGCTGCTGGCGGCTGCTAGATGGCCTTCCAGAGTTTTGTACCAGGCTGGAGAGAGAAAACGATGGACGAATGTGGCATTTGCAAGGTCGATGAGCTCGGGAGCGAGGGTGGGCTCCTGCGTGGCGATGATGACGCGAGTCCCCGTATGCCGTTGCTGGCGAATGATAGACGTCAATTCGCCTGTGAGAATACGCGCCTCGCCGGATTGTACAAGAAACTAGACACTTCCGAGTTAGCCACGGTTTCAACGATTACGGAAGGGGTATCCACGCTAGTAATGCCTTCCGCTTACCTTGTGCGCTTCGTCCAAGGCCACAACACGGCCACATGTGCCCCGGTCCTCAAGGAAGATAGAAAGGCATATGGAGAAGAGAACACAGGCGTCGTCTGAACTGAGAAATGGGTCGCTCAGGTCAACGATAGTCAGCGAACCGGGCGCGAACGCCCAGATGTCTTCATCCGCCTGCGCCGGTCTGGTCGTCTTCGTGAAGGGAGAGGGGGCAAGGAATGCGTCCAACAGCTGCAATCGCATATTGAGTGGTCCATCCTGGCCTTTGACCCATTGCACTTCTTCTAGGCGCCGACGGAACTCAGTGTAAGTGAAGGTGGGGCCCTCCATGGCCATCTGTCGAGTAATGTTCATGACTACCTCCATGTACAAGGGCATATTGCTGGTCGTGGGATCGACTGCCATGAGCTTCAGGATTCGCGAGATGTTCAATTGGTTCTCGGTCAGATACAATGGCATGACTCTTGGGCTAAGTGACTTGGAATCAATGCCCGGCAGATTGGCGTAGAGGCGCTTCATGGTCCAGATATGGGAAGGGCAAACAAGGACGTTGACTGGGATGCCGGAAGAGCAAAGGTAAGCCGCCTCACACAGCTGCGTTGTGGTGTTGTTCGTGAAGTTATCATAATGCATCACCAAACCAGCTAAAGGATTGAGCAGGTTGCCGGTACCGCCCTTTTGGTCAATGTAGCTTTCCAGGAGGCAGCTCAGTGTATGGCTCTTTCCCGCCCCTTGTGATCCGCAGATGAAGGCGGACCAGGGGACATTCATATTAGCCAAGACGAGCTTATCCCCGGCTGGGATGTCGGGACCGTCGACTTGAATGCCAATTAGCCCATACTGTGGAATGAGCGGAGCTCCAGGGCCCTGTTTTGACTCAATGAATGAGTCGACGCCTGAGGAAAATATTGGCGTGTTCATGAACGTCGCTGTTTGCCACTTATTGAGCTCCTCGCGGAATTCAAGAGCGTTGTCGTCGTCTTCCCCGCTCGTCTTCGCATTGTCTACGAGACTCATAAGGGGCAAGAACTTCGAGTCCCCATGAGTTATCTTAGAGTACGCAGAGTCAGCCTGCTGCTGCTTAGTTGACTGGTCGCTCGGCCATTGCACTGGCACGCCACGTCCGGGGCCGCTTAAAAAGAAAGCCGACAGCAAAGCCATCGTCTTAGAGTACCGTCAATGGATACTGGCTGGAGTTCCAATACAGAACGTTTGAGAAGACGCGACTGTTATAGTATACAGTTGGGATAAAGCAGGCAAAAGGTTTCAGGGCTTGTTCGAATCTGAAGAATCAAAGAACCGCATGACAAGGGCGCGCGGGGAATCCAGACGATGCATGCCAGTGGGCTGAGGCTTGAACCCAACCTCAAGCTATTTGGAACGACACAATAGAACACCTTCGATCGGAGCATAGACACGGGAAGTTGCTGTGCTACACCAAGCCGCCTGCATAGCCCACAAGGAATAGCTGCATTGGATTTTGCGTCATCTGCAGGCAACAACGTTCTTTTTCCCTGTTCAAGAAATTAAACACAGTCATGCTTACTTTTTACACCTATAGTAAATAATTACGCATATCATAATGTGATTGCCGCTGCCAGCACAGGTACAAGGGAATTGTAGCATTATTGATCTTACCAGACGAGAGTTGGGAGCGGAAATATCTAATTAACATCGTCGACTCTGGTTGAAGTCCACTTTCCTTCGAATGGAGATCCTCGGACGGCTCGGACTAGAATTGACGAAGATGACTCTTCAAAACGAAGCAGCAATGAGATAACATGCAGAGTATTCAGCGGAGAAGATACGAGAGGTGTTAGGCATGAAGACTGCTGTGCCGGACACCGGTGTGTAATTGTTGATGAGGTGAAATGTGTGCCTTCGTAATAGGTGGCAAATCCGGCCACCTACGGAATGGAAACAAACCGACCATCCAGTCCGTCGGTTTGCAGAGGGAAGAATTCAATGGTCTCGTACATTGACCGCTCACCTACGGCGACTGTATACAGTAATGATCTACACAATTATCGTAACTGCAGGGTGTGAACAACTCACCAGCAGACTCCCAAACACATAGACGGAATTGTGCCGTTGTCCACGTAGTCAGACATGTTTTATAATGTCTCATGTAGCGAAATCAGAGTTCTTAGTGCGCATGGGGTACGGGCTGTATTAAAGACGAGTAATTTAAAAAAAAAAAAAAAAACGCCGGTTATACATTGAGATCGCATTGCTTGTCTCACCTCATGTACTAAATTCTCTATGTGAGACATTTTTATATTTAATTTAAAATAAGACGAGATTGCGGGTAAATTACTAAGAGCTTTCCGTAAGCTATTTTAAGAGGCTATAAACCCTCGGTTAATATATAAAGAAAGTAAAATAACGCTATTAATTATTTATATAATAAAACCTATATCTTATATATTATAATTAAAATAGTATATATATACCGGATTATTAATTATATAAATGTAATAACTTTAAATAATCTATATAGTTAATTATTTAATAATAGCTTTATTAATATCTTTTAATTTATACAGGGATAAGGATAAAAGAATATAAATTACCCTTTAAAAATTTACTTACTTCTTTAAATTTACTGTTTAAATTAAAAATAAACAGCCTTAATAATCGCTTTATTTATATAATTAAGTCTTTAATAAAATAATAATTATTACTCGAAATAATCTATATGGAGATAATATAATTATAATTATTATTAATATTTATTATTTTATATTTTATAATTAAATTAAATTACTTACGCTTATTATTATTATATTAAGTATTTTATTAAAGTGGTTATTTTAAACGCTTATTAAACAATTATTTAAAGACTCCGGATTAATTTATATTTTTTAAAATATTACTCATTATTTTAATAACCCCCTCGAATTTTTATTCTATGCATTATAGATAATAAATCCGGTATTTAAAATACACTCTATTAATTTTATTAATAATTAAAATAACTTTTATAAATTACTTTTATTTATAAATTCCCTATTAAATTAAAATAAGCTTAAGTGATTTATTATTAATATTAAAATAATTAAAAGTACTATTATTATATTTTCTAATTAAAATTAAAACGGCGGAAATAATTACACTATATAAGTTTAAAAGGTTTAAGTTTAAGTTTAAAAAAGCTTATATAACTTATATAATTAGTAATAATACCGGTTATTACTATATCGTTTTATACTGCTTTAATAAACTACGTTTCATTATTTAATATAAAGTAAATAAATATGTAGCTAAAGATTACACCCTGCCTGTATGTAATAAAATAATAGAGGGCGAAGTGGATTTATTTATTTTTTTAAGTAATATATTACTTTTTATAATTTATAATTTCTTTTTTATTAAAGTTATTATATATTTTTTTAATTTTAAATTAATTATTTATTAAAAAAATAAAAAAATGTTAATTAAATTTATACTTAAAATTAAAACGTGAGTTATATATAAATTATTAAGTATTTTAAATATAATATTATAATTATAACTTTTATAAATATTTAAATTCGTATAAATATATTATTATAAAAGGGTGTTTAAATAAATTTAAATTAAGAATATAATAAATAAAATAAAAGATTAAAAATGAAATTATTAATTTATTTTAAATAAGTTTATTATTTTATTTAAAAAAATTCTTAAAGTAATAAAGGGTATAAATAAATATACTATTATTAGGTATAATAAAAGAACGAATAATATAATAATTAAATAAAAAGAAAGGAAATTAATATTACTAAATACCTTATATAATAAATAACGCTATAGCGATTTAAAAGAATCCTTTTATTTAAAAAGAACTGTTAAGTAGCCGTGAGAAAACTAATAAGCTTTTAAGTTTAATAAATAATAGTATATTTATATTTTAACAAAAGAAATTAATATAATAAATAATTATTAAAGTTTAAAAAAAACCTTATAAACGCGTTAAAATTTATATTAATTAAAACGAGAAAATATTTAAACGTATAAACGAGTATATTTATTTAATATAATAAATAATATTTTAAAATTAATTATAAAACGTAATTAAAAATATAAAAAGTTTATTAAAATAATATATTTTATTAATAATTAAAATTAATACTTAAATTAATTATTAAAATAAAAGAAATTTATATAAAATATATAAAAAACGTTTATAATTATATATTTAATTCTTTTTATTAATAGTTTTAAATTATATTAAATATTTATAATTAAATATATTTATGTTTTAATTTATATTAATTATTTATAATTTAATATATTTATATTTTAACATTATATAATTTATAATAATTATTTTATTTTAATTATTTAATATTTTTATTAAAATTTTAATTTAATTATATTAATTAATAATTAATTATTTTATAATTTTATTATTAAAATAAATTAAAAATATTAATTTATAAGTTTGAAATTAATATTAAAGTTTAAATATATTTAAAATATTTTAAAATTATATTAAAAATAAAATTAAATTATATAATTAAATTAATTTATAATAATTTTTTTTATATTATATAATATTTATTAAAATTTTTTAAAATATTTTATAAATTTATATTAATTATATTTAAAATATAAACCTTTTTATTTTATTTTATTTTAAATTTTAATATTAAAAAGGTTTTTTTTATAATAGTTTTTTATAATTTTAATAATTAAATATAAAATCCGTTATAAAATTAATTATATTTTTAAATAAAGTTTATTAATATATTAATATTTTAATATATTTTAAAACTTAAAAAACTTAAATAAATTTTAAAATTAGTTTTCTATTTTATATATTAAAATTTTTGATAAAAAAACTAATTATTTCGTTTACTTTTAAAATTAAAAGTTTATAATAAAAATTATAATATTTAATTTATAATTTTATTATTTTTTATTATAATTCATTTTTATTTAAAAAAATTATTTTTAATGAATATTATTTTAAATAATAATAAATTTATTATTAAAGTAATAATTATATTAATTATAAATATTATTATATATAATAAATTTAATTATAATTTTAATTATTTTATTATATAATATTATAAAACTTTTTAATAATTTAATTAATTTTATTTATTTATTGATTAATTTATAAATAAAACGTTTTAAAATATTTTAATTTAATTTTAATTTTAAAATTAAATTATAATTATAAATTATTAATAAAAATAACTTTTTAATTTAATAATATATTTTTAAAATTATTAAATTTATATTTTACTTTTTTATAAAAAAGTTATATTAATTTTATTATATTAATTATTATTATAGTAATAAAATATAATAATAATTTAATATATTAATTTAGCATTATAAAATATATATTAATAAGTTTTTTATAATATAAAAACTCGGGTAAATTAATTATAAAATTAATAAAACTTTAATTTTAATTTTAAATATATAATTTAATTATTAATATATTTTATAATATTTCTATATAATTTTAATTAATAAAAGATTTGTTTAAAACTTATATAATATAATTATAATAATTAAACGTTTAATATAATTTAATTTAAAATAAATTTTATTATTTTATTAACTTTATTTATTTAAAAAGTTTAAATTTATATTAATTTAATTAATAAAAAAGTTTCTATTTTAATAAAAATATATTAATATTTAAAATTATTAATATTTTTTAATATTAATAATATATAATATAATTTAAATTTAAACGGTTTTAATTAAAACTTTATAATATTTATATATTTTTTTAAATAAAAAAATAAATAATTAATATTTTTTAAGTTAATAAATATTTAATTTAAACTATTTAATTAATATTTTTTTTAAATTATTTATATTTTATTAATATTTTAATAATAAAATAAATAAACTTTTTAATTTCTTTTTTTTTTTTAAAAAAAATAAAAAAAACTTTTTAATATTATTTAATTATATTAATTATATTATTATATTAAAATAAAATAATATTATAATAATTTATAGTATTTTTATATAATAAAAAAAATAGTTTTTTTATAAAAATAATAAATATATTTTTTAATATATATTTATATTTAATTTTTTAAAAACGCGAAATATTTATAAAATTATTTTAAATTTTAATTAAAATATTAATATTTTTTTTAATTATAAATTAATTATAATATTTTTATTAATAAAATTTTAAATTATTAAATATATTTATATTTTAAAAATTAGTTAATATTTTTACAATAATTTTATTTTAAACTTTATAATAATAATATAATATATTAACTTATATATATAATTAATTTTATTTGCCCTATTTTTATTATTATTAAAATAATATATTAATTTATATATAATTAATTTTATTTGCCCCATTTTTATTATTATTAAAATAAATCGGTTCTATTAATTTTAATTCGATTTTCTTTTTTTTATTATAAACTTTATTTATTTTAAACTTTGTATATAATATTATTATATAAAAGCTTTAATTATATAATTATAATATAATTTATTTATAAATAAAATTAGTATTTTATTTTTTATATTATTTAATTATAAATATAAATAATTTATAAATGAAAATATTAAAACGTTTTTAATATTAATTTATAAATTATATATAATTTAATTTTTAATTATTTTATTAAATATTTATAAATATAAAATTTAATTAATTATAATTAAATTTAACCCCGTTATTAAAACTTTAATTATAATTAATTATAATTAAATTTAACTCGTTTATTAAAACTTTAATTATAATTAACATTTAAAAATTACTTTTTTTATTTTTTTATATTTTAAATCGTTTTTAAGTTTATTTTTATTAAATTTTAAAAATAAATTTAAATTAATTTTTAAAATCCGTATTATTTTATAAAAAAGCTTATTATTTAATTTTTTTAAAATATATTTTAAATAATGTTTAGTTTAATTTTCTTTTTAATTTTATTTATAAATAAATCTTTAAAAATTCCGGTAATATAAACTTTATTATTAAAACTTTAAAAAATTCGCCGCGGTTAATATTTTTTTATTATTTATTTTTTTAAAGGAATTTATAATAATCTCGTTATTATTAATTTCATAGTTTAAAATTAAAAAAGCGCGTTTTATAAATATTTTTTTTAAAAGAAATTAATATTATTATTAAATAAATTATTATAATAAAAACATTAAAATTATAAAAATATAAAAACTTAAATAATAATAATAAAGAAATAAAAAATAAAATTAACGTTTATTTTTTTTAATATAAAAAAACGAAACGCTTTTTTATAAACTTAATAAGCTATTTAAATCGAAAATTTAAAAAACCCCGGCTAATTTTTACGCTTTTATTATACTTATAAAAAAAAATTAAAAAAAAAACGTTTTATTTAATTTATTTATTAAAAAGTAAATTAAGCTTTATAAAAAAATATAATAAAAAAATAAACTTATTTATATACTTATTATTATAATATTATATTTTATTATTAATATTATAAAATTAAATTAAAAATTAAAATAGTTTTTTAACTTAATAAAATCTTTTTTATAACATTTAATATTATATTTAAAAATTTAAAAATTTAATATATAAACTTTATTTTAAACTATATACTTATTAAAAAAATAAAAAAAATATAAATTAATAAAAACGCGCTTTTAAATTTTTATAATAATAAATAAAATACGTTTTAATTTATATTAATAATTAATTTTTTATTTATAAAAAATATAACGTGTTATTATAATATATATATTTTAATATTTTAGTTTTAAAAAGATTTTTATATTAATAAAAAACTTTTTTTAAATAATATTAAATTATAAATAAATTAAATATTTTAAATAATTCTTTTTTAAATATTTAAATTTTATAAATAAATAAGTTTTAATATTATTTTTAATATTTTATATTATTTAAAAGGCTTTATTAAATTATTAATAATTTTTAAATTATAAATATAAAAAGCTTTAATAATTAATTTATTTTTAATATTAATAATTTTAAAAAAATCTCGTTATTTAATTTATAATTTATAATTAAAATATAACGAAATTAACTTTAATTTATATTATTCTAATAATATTATAATTATTAAAAAATATAAAAGTAATTAGAAATGCTAAGCCGGAGGTCCTATTAAGGTGGTGCGTGCGCAGATCTTTATTACTTAACTTTACCTACATACCGCATCGCGGCATGCCCTAGTGGGTTTCACCAGTCCCTGAGCCTCCACCGCCACGGCGACACAAAGGAATCGACATCAGCATATCGGACTTAGGGCCTAGAGATGCCATTAGATCTGCCTATTGGCGGTTCAAGATGAGCATTAGGACCCAGAAGTAGGTTATCCCATATTATCGGACCTTTTTGACGGCAATGAGGACGACTAGCAATGATGGCTAGGGTATTCTTGTCAGATGTCTTCCCAGCTATTTTGGTGCGGGGTAGTACCTATTTGAAGCTTTGGCAGCCAATGGACGCTACTGTCGAGTTTGCAAAGGGAGTGATTGTATGACCCATTGAACTGTCTTGATAGATAAATGCCTCTTCTCGTAGATTCTATGATACTCTTAACATACACGCACAAGTGACGAGAACCAAATCCCACTACAACTCATCTTTCTCCCTCTTCGTCGGCTCAGGCGCTTCCTCAAACCGGCGGCTCTTGGTGTTCTTGTCGACGACCACGTCCTCCTCCTTCTTCCCCGCAAGAACCTTCTGCTCTGCGTCGGCCGCCTCCCCAGCCTTGACAGTCCCCTCTCCCACCAATTTGCTCCGGCGGTGGACGGCGGCGATTTCGTCATCGTACACGGTCCACTCGGGCACCTGTCTCCTGGCGCGGTCCAGCTTCGGCTCCTTGGTCTGGGGGTTGTTGCAGAGATCGATGGTGCGCGCCTCCTTCTGGCTCTCGTCGCTGCACCAAGTCTCGCACCAGAGCCAGTTCTGCGGCAGGCTGTGGATGGGGATCTGGAACTGCATGTGGTTGGGTAGATCCTGGTCTAGGTTGCTCAGCGAGTTCGGGTCGGCCGACAAGGTGTGGTACGTCTGCCGCAGCCGGTCGCCGGCCGCGAGCTCACGGAAGCGCCGTAGGTCGACCACGTAGAGCGCCGAAATGTGGTACGGCAGGCCGCGGAGGTAATTAGCCCAGTAGCCCTGCTTCCAGAATCGGAAACCTTCCATCTCCGTCCGACTGTCGCACATCGGCGTGAAGCCGTAAGGCGCTCCCTCTAGGTCGAGGTTGACGAGATCGATCATGTCAGTGCGAACAATTTGGTCAGCGTCGACGAAAATGACCTTGTCCAAGGAGAGAGGGAAGAGGACATCGAGGAACAGGATCTTGTAGCCCCAGATCTCACGTTGCTTCTCCTTCTGCTGGCGAAGCCAATGCGGCCACTTGTAAGTTACCATCTCATATTTGAATCCGTACTCGGCGGCTAGGTGGGGGATAAATTCCTTGAAGGACGGTGAAAGGAACTGCTCGATGAACCAGAACTTGACCGTGTGCTTGGTGTTCTTCATGACCGATGTCATCATGATGTTCAACATGCGTTCGTAGAGATGACCGCTGGCGACCGAGAAGATGTTGATCTCGGCATGCTCTTCGGCAGACGACTTCGCCTTCGTCTTTGAGCCCCCGAGCAGCCCCTCGGCAAATTTAAGGCCGCGCGAAAGGAGGTCGTTGCCGCTATCCGCTTCTTTGAGCACATCTTCCTTTTCCATGCCGGGCTTGCGGATCACACGCGGGTATAGTGTGGTACCCTGGAAATCCATGAGTGCAACCTCTGTTCCTTCATCGCCCGGGACAGCGTTGAACCCTTTAGCCCCGACGCTCTCAATCGTGAAGATTTCGGAGCTCCGCCCTTCCTTGAGCTGGATGTTGTAGTAACCGGGATTGGCCTTGAACTGGAAATAGCCAATGTTGGCCATGATGATGGTGTCTGCGAAGTTCGGGTCTTTCTCTGTACCGAGGGTCAACTGGACGCCACGAGGAGGGCTGCCCTGACCATCTCTCGAGTGGCCTTCAATCAGGATGTTTTCCAGCTCATACGTAGCGGTGATGTCCGACTTGACCGAGCTCAACTTGATGTTGTCCAGATCCTGAACCGACTCCTTTGCAGCGACAAGCCAGGCGGGCGGGACGTCCATGCCCAGATTGAGAAGGGCTTCGGATGGGATGCCCTTAAACGTTGCTGCCGGTGATCGCACCTTGCCAGCAGCATCGAATGATGGGGATGATTCCAGGGCATATCGGTAGAATCGCTTTACAGGAAGTTCATCTATCTTATCTCGCGGGTTCAAGAAGATGCGCATGTAAACACCGTCCAGTTCTGAGAGCACCTTCAAGATAGGGGCCCACTTCTGGCCTTGTTCGCTTGCTGGGTTAAGAACCGCGACGATATGAACATTGGCAGTGGAGGGATCTCCGACATGGATCATCGTATGGGTGGATTCCCAGTCGTCGTAGATAGTGGTTCGTATAGTTGGCGCTGATTCAAAGATGCCCTCTGGAAGATCGTTAATGGTCGACATCGCAGTAATAGAGGTGATCTTGGCAGCAGCAAGCGGGCCAGTCACTTTAGCAGTGAGGTTCAACGCCTCAATGGCCTTGTACACAGGAAGGATCCGGTGCGATTGTTCAAATTCGAGCAATTGCTGGAAATCCTGTACCTTGAAATGGAAGGCAGGGGCAATAGGACCAATGGCTCGGCCGTTGAGAATAAGAATCTTATCGCCGGCGGCGAAACCAGTCACGTCCAAGAAACGTTGGAGTGCACCGTCAAATGTAGGAGTAACACCGCTTTCAGCTTCGCCGTTGATGACATTTCTCAATGTGTCAATGTCTTCAGCCTCGAGTAGCTTGTCCAATGTTTCCTTCAAGGCGAAGTTGAACTTAGAACCACTGCCGCCATCTTGAGGATTATGCACAAGGTCCAGACGAACGCCGGGGTTGGAGCGCCGGAACTCAAGTGCTGACAACAACAGTTGCAGACCACTCTCGTTAGTAAAGTCAGCGACAACACTCAGAGTGGCCCAAGTCTCTTTGCTTGAATCTGCATTGGCCTCAACGACAGGAATAATACTGAACAGATCACCGTGCTCTGTATGGACCTTGTGGACGTCCAACACAGTGAGATCGTTCGCATTCTCGGGGAAGATGTAGATGTTCCTTCTTGTAGGCTCGCCCTCGATGAACAGACCGGGGATCCAGGTGTCCTCGTCGATACTGCCCATGAATATACCTTGTTGGACCATTTGAAGATCTCCTCCCACAGCCATGCTCATCGCTTGAAGCCAACCCTTCTCTCGAGGTATGGCCTGTCCATTGATGAAAATCGGGGGAACAGTACTATCCGCACCAAGTCTTTCCACCCAATGGCTTGCAAGCTCAATCTGCTTCGAGTGATGTTCTGACTCCAGGATTTGCGGAAGAGACAGAGCGACGGCTTCTGCTCGGAGATCCCGACCCTTGATAACCTTGTCCAATTGAGCTTGGTCGGCTTTGACGTGATTGCCAGAATGCAGCGCATCTAGATAAACCATGAGAGTGGCAAGTCCGTAGTTCTCCAGCAGATAATACACGACCTTTGCCTGCTCAGTGGCTTCTTTCGTCGGGGTCAACGGAACAAGACCAAAGCGAACGGGCAACAACCGCTTGATGAAACTTTGCAGTTGCTCGACGACAACATACAAATCATCGGGCTTAGTGAAATCCAAGGGGACAATCAGGTTGAACATATCCTTCCTTATGGGTGGAATCTGTCCCGGCATGGTACGTTGCAATAGCTAACCTCTGGTCAGTATATAAAGGAGTCGGGATAAAGGCGGGTTTACAACTTACAGACATCAGACCCGTGGGATATTGGGCATATCTCTTATCTTTCTCAATATTATTGAGCCAGATAATTACCTTGCCCTCCTCGATTTCGTCTCTCCAATCGAACCGGCGGGCATCATCCTCAGCCTTCGCTGCGGTGATCTCACGGTTGCCAAGCAGCGAGACTGCCTCTTGGCCTGTGAACCCAATATCAGTGACACCCTGGATGAACTTGCGTTCCCTTCGAACCATGTCGATCAAAGTGTATGGTGTCATTTGTCGTTCAATGAGTTGTACGCCATTCATCCAGAGTACGTTCATGCCGCCCGGTAACTGGCCTCTATTCATGTAGTGCTCGGTAAGGAAAGCCGCAGACTCGTTGTGCGCCGCAATTGACGTGGAATATTTGGGGAAATCTTGAGTCAACTTTAACAATGCTTGAAATGGGTCCTCGCTCTGCATTATGAATGAGGCCGCCTTGACACCAAGTGAGGAAAGCTCGGAGTTGGATAGGGGCTTCAGATCGGCCACCTCTTCTTCAGCGTCAAGGACAAGCTCCGAGGTAGCAGACTTTTCGCCGTGCGATTCCGCCTCGCGATCGTCAATAACGATGTAGTCGGTTCGCTTCAACTGGAGTTCGACACCATACCCATTCACTGGCAAGGGCTCCGCATCTTTTCGGTCTCCGGCACGATATCGCAAGGTATACGAAATCTCCCCCTTGCGTGCCATCTCTGCCAGTTTCGTATGGAAAAGCCCGAAGCTGGGCGTAGTGAGATCAGCATAGAGAACCACAGAAGGGCCTTTGCCCAGCGTGCGATCAAAAGGTAGTGATCGGACTTGCGCGTCTCCTTCGATTGTGGATTCGGCATGAGCAAGCGAAGGCGAGCAGTACCGCTTTCCGCCCATGAATACCCAGTCATCGCAGCTCTCTTTCGTCTCTTGTAGCATAGGAGCGACTGCGGTCTCGTGGTACTGATAGTGTGCTTCGATTTTGGGCGCAGAGGCCCGCATCGACAAAGCTAGCTTGAACGTAGACAGCGCTTCTGGGCTCGTAATAAGGCCATCTGTTTGCAATGTTTCCAAGAACAGCTCATACAGATCCTTCTCCGTAGAGGCGGTGGCAAAGTGACCACTAGCAACTCGATCGAGCAATGGAAAGTAGGACTCGGGGTTCTCTCCGGCGGCCGACTCGCTGCATTCGACAGTTAGTACCTGGGCTACCTGTGCAAGATGGGCGACGGCAGTTGGCTACATACAGAAGCTCGAGGAGATATGGCGGCGACGGGAAGGCAGCCTTCATATCCACGTTCACCGAAGGCCCTGCCGCAACATGGTGGGCATTGAAGTATATAGCCGCCAGTAGAGTGGCGATGCCACATGGCAGCTTAAGGAGCTGTATCATTGTCGCAATCGGAGTTCTGGTTTATGCGTGCGTCGCCATGTAGAAGGAAGATAGATCGGCGTATCAGCGACTCGAAATTCGTCGGGCTCGGCAGGAATACTGTTCGCGGGATCGCAGGTGATAACTATCGACTTAGAAGTTTGGAGGGGCAGGTCCTGGCCAGCTAGCTCTCTTGTAACAGAAGCTTCCGGGAACTTTTCTGGTTACGTAACACAGGTGAGAGGGATGGCGGAAGAATCTGTAAGATTGTGATTGATGTCGGATATATGCGACATATACCAATCGCCTGGTATTTCTGCTCCAGGCAGTCAAAAAAAAACGAGCAGATCTGTACCTCGATTTGAGGACGATTGGTGAGAATACAAAGATCTAAGCTACCTAGGGATTACAGGCAATTGACACCTTGCCAAAACCCCAGAACGGCAAGAGAAGGAAGCTGTACCAACGAGGACTAGCGGCTGGCGGCATGCATGCTTGCGTTGAACAACCTCTTTATTTAGGTCAACGGCCTAACCTACCGTGGTAGCTAGTGGGGGTGACATGGGGTCCTCAGGCCTGCTCAGGGGTAGGTACGTGTTACGCGGTCCATCAGTCGCAGACAGACTCGCAGCTGCCTGCCCCTCCAGTGAGGGAGTTCGGGGGCCAGGGGGGCTCTCTCAATTGAATTCAGTCAAGCAATCCGATGTTGGCTGTCGCCCGGGATGGGAACAACCAATGTTCCCGCGGCCTTTCCAGCGCAGCCCACCCACTAAAAGCCACGGGCCAATCCCTGTCCAGCATCGATTGGAACCGGCCACGAATCGACATGAGAATTGTGGAGGCTCACCCTTCAAGTCAGGCTGGCTTGATGGATTGTGTGGTGCGTGAAGTCAATCAATCACCTTGAATCTGGACTTTGGACAGCTTGCAGGTCAGCTCTCAGCCTCTACCAGTCCAACAAGGCTGCCCATTAATGACCTCGTCACGACACGTCCCCTTCCTTTCACCCTCTCTATTTGCATTATTGCAATTCTCCTCGCCGACTGATTGTAGAGCGGCACTCAATTGCGACAACGCCCACCCATTCATGACCTGAGCTTAGGGGCCACTCCCGCCTACTATTGCGACAATGGCTTCCTCGGGGATGTTGACCAAGGTTCGTTGATCCAGCACCTGATCCAGCACCTGAAGGCCTTCTTCTCACTCCCAATGCGACCATGACTATGCAGCTTTGCGGCTTTGGGCCTGGATATTGACTGTTTTCTAGTTCGAGTCCAAGTCCTCCAGGGCAAAGGGCATCGCCTTCCACCCCAAGCGGTAAGCACCTCCGGCCTAGATGGCCCAATTCGCATCTTGTGCCCTGGGCTAACAAGAACTTCATCGCAGACCATGGATTCTCGTCTCCCTTCACTCCTCCACTATCCAGCTGTGGGACTATCGCATGGGTACACTGATCGATAGATTCGAAGAGCACGATGGCCCTGTCCGAGGTGTCGATTTCCACAAGACCCAGCCTCTCTTCGTCTCCGGTGGCGACGACTACAAGATTAAGGTCTGGTCATACCAAACAAGAAGATGCTTGTTCACCTTGAACGGCCATCTCGACTACGTGCGAACCGTCTTCTTCCACCACGAACTCCCCTGGATCATCTCCTCCTCGGACGACCAGACCATTCGGATATGGAACTGGCAAAACCGATCCCTCATCTGCACCATGACCGGCCACAACCACTACGTCATGTGCGCCCAATTCCACCCCAAAGATGACCTTGTCGTGTCAGCGTCCCTCGATCAGTCAGTTCGTGTTTGGGATATTTCGGGCCTCCGTAAGAAGCACTCGGCGCCAACTTCCATGTCATTCGAAGACCAGGTCGCTCGCTCGAACGCTCAACAAACAGACATGTTTGGTAACACTGATGCTATGGTCAAATTTGTGCTGGAGGGCCACGACCGTGGTGTTAACTGGGTGGCCTTCCACCCTACTGCACCTCATATTGTGTCTGCAGGCGACGATAGACTTGTGAAGCTGTGGCGATTTAGCGAAACGAAAGCATGGGAGGTGGATACTTGCAGAGGGCATTTCCAGAACGCTTCAGGCTGTCTGTTCCACCCCCACCAGGATTTGATCCTATCCTGCGGCGAAGACAAGACGATCCGGGTTTGGGACTCACAAAAGCGCACGGCGGTCCAATCCTTTAAGCGAGAGAACGACCGATTCTGGGTCATTGCTGCCCACCCCGAAATCAACTTGTTCGCGGCCGGTCATGATAACGGTGTGATGGTATTCAAGTTGGAAAGGGAACGACCAGCTTCTACAGTACACCAGAACTCGCTGTTCTTCGTCACCAAGGAAAAGCACGTTCGCTCCTACGACTTCCAGAAGAACCAGGAGAGCCCGACACTGCTTTCTCTTAAGAGACTGGGAAGCGCCTGGGTACCCCCTCGAACTCTGTCCTACAACCCGGCCGAGAGATCTGTTTTGGTCACTTCGCCCTCCGATGGTGGCTCGTATGAGCTGATCAACCTCCCTCGCGATGGCTCGGGTGCTCTGGATACGAACGACTCGAAGCGTGGCCAGGGTAACTCGGCTATCTTTGTTGCCCGCAACCGTTTCGCCGTCCTGAACACGGCTTCTCAGACTGTTGATATCAAGGATCTCTCCAATAACACTGCCCGATCTTTCAAGCCTCCCGTTGGAACCACCGACATCTACTTTGGCGGCACCGGCAACTTGTTAATCATCACACCCACCGCTGTTCACCTCTACGATATCCAGCAAAAGAAGAGCATCGCCGAGTTGGCTGTCAACGGTGTCAAATATGTAGTTTGGTCAAACGATGGCCTCCACGCCGCTTTGCTCAGCAAGCACAATGTGACTATCGTCACCAAGACCCTCGAGCAAGTCAGCACCCTTCATGAGACAATCCGCATCAAGAGTGCCACCTGGGACGACGCCGGCGTTCTTCTCTACTCGACTCTCAACCATATCAAGTACACCCTGATGAACGGCGACAACGGTATTGTCCGAACACTGGATCAGACTGTGTACCTTGTGAGGGTCAAGGGCCGCAATGTGTACTGTTTGGACCGTGGTGCCAAGCCCAAGGTGCTTCTGATCGATCCGACCGAATACCGCTTCAAGCTGTCACTAGTCAAGCGCAACTACGAGGAGATGCTCCACATCATTCGCACCTCCAGTCTGGTTGGCCAGTCTATCATTTCATACCTGCAGAAGAAGGGCTACCCTGAGATTGCCCTCCAATTCGTTCAGGATCCCGCTACTCGTTTCGAGCTCGCTATCGAATGCGGAAACCTTGATGTTGCCGTAGAGATGTGCAAGGAGCTTGACCGACCGGCGCTGTGGAAGAGACTGGGCGATGAGGCATTGGCACATGGCAACCATCAAGTTGTTGAAATGGCCTACCAGAAGCAAAAGCAGTTCGATAAGCTGTCTTTCCTCTACCTTTCTACTGGTGACCACAACAAGCTAGCCAGGATGGCCAAGATTGCAGAGCACCGTGGAGACTTCACTGCGCGGTTCCAAAACGCTCTTTACCTTGGTGAGGTGGAAGATCGCATACAGATGTTCAAGGAGATCGATCAATGTAAGTGTTGTGGCTCCCTTTTCTAAGTTGCTCGACTAACTTGTCTTTAGACCCGCTTGCATACATGACTGCAAAGGCCCATGGTTTGGAGGAGGAATGCCAGTCCATTCTGGAAGTGACCGGCATTACCGAGGACCAGCTCACTCTTCCTGAGTTCGGCGAGCCTATGGCTCAGCCTCAACCTGTCGTCCCAACCCACAAGGCGAACTGGCCGACAAAGGCCACTTCTCAGTCCTTCTTCGAGAAGGCTCTTGCTGGCCAGCTCGAGGGTATGAGCTTGGAGGACGAGCCTGCCGCCGCCAATGGTCTCGATGACGAATTTGTTGAAGACGACAGCGCTGCCAAGAAGAACGGTGCTATGGATGTTGATGAAGACGAGGACGTCGCGGGCTGGGACATGGGTGACGTCGAGATACCCGAAGCCGACGCAGACTTCGTCAACGTGGAGAGCACAGATGCTGGTGGCGCAGCAAGCAGTGAAGCAGACATGTGGGCTCGAAACTCGCCCCTGGCTGCGGACCACGCCGCTGCAGGGTCTTTCGACAGTGCTATGAACCTGCTCAACCGCCAGGTTGGTGCTGTCAACTTCGCGCCGCTCAAGCCTCGATTCCTTGAGATCTACTCGGCCACAAAATCCTACCTTCCCGCAACTGCTGGCCTACCGCCTCTGGTCAACTATATCCGCCGCACACTCGATGAGACGGATCCCAGAAAGGTGCTCCCTATTATCCCTCGTGATCCCCAATACATTACGACGAACGATCTTCAGAGGGGTTACGATGCAATGAGGAGCAACAAGCTTGAAGACTGCTTGGCTGTGTTCAAGGGTGTCCTGCATTGCATGTTCCTCAATGCCGTGTCTACGGAATCAGAGGCGGCGGAAGCCAAGAAACTCATTGCCTCTGCCGGTGAATATGTGGTTGCGATGATGATTGAGCTTGCCCGGCGACAGCTTGGCTCGCAAGATGAGGTCAACGCAAACCCAGAATTATTAAAGCGCAGCCTAGAGCTGTCTGCCTACTTCACAATTCCCAAGATCCACGTTCCCCATCGCCAATATACCTTGTTCAGTGCGATGAACTTGGCCAACCGGAGCAAGAACTACAGTTCTGCGCTCAGCTTTGCCAGCCGTATCCTGGCAAACGGCGGCACAGGCAGAATTTCCGACTCGGTAAGCTAACTATCACCCGCTCTCAGTAGAACCTAAACTAACCATCTGCATCACAGGCCAAGAAGATGAAGGCGGCGTGCGAGCGCAACCCTCATGATAACGTCGAAATCGAGTTTGACCAATTCGCGGAGTTCGACATTTGCGCAGCATCGCATACCCCTATTTACAGCGGATCGGCATACGAGGAATGCTCCTTCGATGGTGCCAAGTACCACTCGAAATACAAGGGCACTGTGTGTGTTGTATGCGAGGTTTGCGAGGTTGGTAAGCACGGAAGCGGACTCCGGCTCTTCGCATAAAGTAGATATGGGATTCGGAGCATTGGTCAGCGGAAAACGATGACATGAGTGAGGAGAGAGAGGACAGAATAGATCGTGTAGATCGAACTACGTGAACTCTCTACGAGTCGGGTGTAATTCTCAACAGCAAGCAAAAAAGAATAGTTACTTTAGACGCGACAAAAAGGTTGACAGGAGCGTGGGCGGTTCGATAATCGGCTGCCTGCCCTACCTGCCTTCCTGGGGCGCGGTGGTGATACAGGTGGCACCACTATAAAAATCTCTGGCAATTCTAAAACGTTCTTCATATCCTATGATGGTCCGTGGCGTGCGTGGATATCGTGACGTGTCTACCCTGATGTCGTTTGTGAGGCATATAGAGGATAAACGAGGTGGACTCTACATCCACCCGCCGATTACACATATGCAATATCATTCATGTAAAACTTCGAGGGAGGTTACTCTTTCTACATATGGCCCATTGTTCTCACGTCGTCCCCCTCGTTCGGGATTAAGAATGTTTGTTCTAGTATTTGTCGAGAGGGGCAAGCTTGCCGATGTAAGTACAAAAATGATGATCGACTAAACTCTTAGGCCGAGGTGGCTTCTTCAGATATTTTAGAACTGGCAGCAGCTATAAATTCTGAGGTAAATGATTTACCATGGCATCTGTAAGGTCGTTGCCATAGATGGTCATTTGGTTCGGTCTTTACACGATGATGATACGAATACAGCTACTAGGCTGGATGTAAGAAGTTGTGGCACGCAAATATTATTATGGGCTCAATGAACAACATCAACGCTATCAATTGTGCAGTCAGCAGCTTCTTGGGGTGGCAATGGTTCTATTTTACGAAGAATATTGGCCATATTGCCAATCGCCTGCCCTTGCCCTCGAGTTCTATGCAACTCTGCCAGATCTAAAGGTCTCGCCACGTTTCAATGTCAAGATTCATGATGTTACAGCTAAAAAGCACCCTGCCGGCGTGCTAGCGTTGCGCCCCAGCGGGTATGGGGCCCGCTGGTTGTGGCGGCAGTAGAGTAGGTAGAATACAGTCTCTTTCTGGGCATTTGCTTAGACGATGGTTTCCAACTCCCGTGCGTACCCCAGCGTGTTCTCGATGACCATCTGTGAGAGATCCTTCTCTTCCTCCTCGCCTGCCTCGGCTGCTGTGGGGAAGTAGATGGTGCCGTCCCGAACGGTCCAGCCGCGTTGGCGGGCAAACTCCACCACAGCGCCCTCCGAGTCGAGGAACAACAACGACTTGGTGCTACTAAGAGGCAAAGACGGGTAGGCGCGCTCGGAAGAGGAAGCAATCTCGGATCGGATTTGGGACGTCAGAATCTGATTGTGTACTCTGTTAGCTGGGTGTCCAGGGCAGCAAGAGCCGGGAGCATGTAGTCCGGGATGAGAGTGGGTGAGTCAAAGCAAATGGGCAAACATGACGTACCTCGGAGAAAACACCGTATTCTTCGCTGGGCACCTCGCCCTTCTTCATGGCCTTCCACACCCGGTCGTAGCTACCCTCCATGAGCCATCGCTCCAGCTTGACGGGGTACCCCAGAAACCGGTCGCTCTCGATGCGGTCCGGGCCGTCGGCGCCCTCGCGCGTGCCGAGGCTCTCGAGCTCGCTGTGGAACTCGGCGTAGCGGCCCTGCGTCAGGAGCAGCAGCAGGTAGAGACCCGTGACCTTGTTGCGCATCTCGGCGTCGGGCTTCAGCTGGGACGAGGGCAGCTCGTAGAAGGGCTGCAGCTGCGAGAGGTAGCGGGTGAAGGCGTCCGGGTTGCGGGCGCGGATGGAGGCGAGGGCTCCATACTCGTAGACGCTGCGGGCGAGCAGCAGCAGACTGGACGGGGCGTTGGCGGTGGGTGTGAGGGCGTTGAGCTGCAGCAGCGACAGCTTGGCTTTGGAGAGCAGGCTGCTGGCTTCGGCGTAGGGCAGGGAGGGATTGGATTTTAGCTGGGTGATGATTTGTTGGAGTGTGCGTTCGGCAGCCATCTTGGTCGAGTCTGGAGGGTTGCGGGTTGTTGTTGTTGTTGAGATATCAAAGGCGGACGTGGATATGACCGGGGTGACCGTCGGTGTCGTCGTGGTCTTTCCCAAATGCCCGGTTGGTAGCGGTGCGATAAGAGTTACGCTAGGATTACTTTCACGGTGGTATGAAGGCGAAGCTGGAAGAGGCACTGGAGGTACTTGCACGTCCGCAATTAGAAGATGTTGCGTTGTTGGCGGTTTGGTGAGTTCGGAAGTTCGTGATGATGATGATGGTCTCCGGTTGGTCGAGGCGAGGCGACGCAACCAAGCTCTCAGCCTGGCCACTCCATGCCTTGGGCCCAAGTGGGTCGCGCGGGCCTTAGCCATTGTGGGCAGGGTACTTGGCTGAGCTGGGCTTGTTGAGCCACAGTTGGTGGGATGTGCCATTTGTGGCTGATGCTGGTGCCTTAGCTTATCATCAGGAAGCTCGACTCTCCCGGCTTGCTGCATCTTCACTTGCCACTTCAAATGGAATACACAAGGTATTACGCGAATAGTATTTGATCGGAGAATATGACGGATGCGTTACACCTATCTATCTATAGACTTACTCTGGGACACAAACAATTCATGTCACATGAACTTCCCTTATGTCTTCTTAATGATATCTTGTCAGATGGACTTACGGGCCGTCTCCTGATAGGAAAGTATGTATGTCACATGGAGTTGGCCAGAGTTTCTCAAGTTCCAGCACCACATCCAAGCACATGGCGTGAATGAAGACGGCATACGTAGTATTGAAAGGGGCTCATCAGGTCGAATCTACCCAGACCAGCACAGTCAGTACATAAATAGGATAAGATTTGGAGGCAATCAAGTTGGTGTAGCTCAGGCGGGTGCCAGTCAGGCCTCAATTCCAATAGCTCGCTGGCTCCCCTCCTCCCACTCTCCGCATTTGGGCCGCAATTATATCGAGTTCTACAGTGTAACAGTTTGAGAACGACGCTTACCCAAAATTTAGGTTCCTAACATTGCTTCCATCAGTCGGTAATGTATAAGCTGACGGGCTGCACATGGGTTCCAATCTCACGGTAGTTTCCGGGAGGATCTCGCTGCTTGTTTGTGTAATCTCCGGGACAAAAGGATCTAATAAGATGCACCGCATTTGGAATTCTTCTTGGTAGCGAGCGTAGTAAGGAGCTCGGGGCATCCCAAAATAGAGTCACTTCGAGGCTATGCCTTGCATGCTTTGTGGGTTTTAAGAAGCGCCAATAAGTAAGCCAACGGCTTGACAGGTCTAGTAGTAGTAGTAGTTGGTGGTGGTATATTTATGGTGGTGTCAATAAGCAATCAACCATTGTCGATGCACACGGCAGACCCGTCCGGCCGGGTCAGGTTTGGTGACATTTATGGCCACCAATATTGGCCGTTCTTGGTCCAACAAGAGTTGCTGTAACTGAATGGTATTCGTTAGGAATCCCTGGGTGGCTTGTTCTATATTGAGTGTTGCTCTGTAGCCGCTTGCTACATACCATGATAGCAAGCAACTTAGAAGCTGTACGATTGTCTCGACCTCACTCGGGAGACCCTAAAAGCTCAATTGTACTTGATCAGAGCATCAGCGTCGTCGCTACGTAGCCAATGTGGCATTTTCCCAACCCTTTTCGTCATTTTTATTTGAGTGTCTCCTAACTTTTGTTGGAGGCTATCTATCAGAGACAGGGAACCACATCACTTGCGCAACATTCACCCCACACCCATCTTGGGATGACGTCTTCCCTCCCACGTGAAATATAATCAGACGACCGACGCACGAGAACAATTGCAGCAAGAAGAGCGGGTGAGCTATTTGATGCCCAAATTTCGACAACAAATGCTTCAAGCCGACCATCGTCAACATTGACACCACGACCCTGGCCCATCCCAAATCGCCTTCTAGGAATTATATGCCATCAGGTAAGCAAGCTTATTATTGAAATGCCACAGTACAAGTCCCACATCCAATATGCACCAGATTGGGGGTCATCGCGGCTCGTTACAGGGGTTCTTGGCGTTCTCTCTCCTAGTGGGTTGCAGCGCACGTTTTCAGGTCTGGCCTCCCGCCTCTTCTCCCAATCGTCAGCGGGGGATTAGCGACCCGAGCCGGAACAGTGTATCGCATCGTCAAGCCTCTGATTCAAGTTCGTCTGATCGCGTGGCAGAACCCTGTGTATTCAATCCACTGAACTGCTCTCGTCCAGTTCATGAAACATGGGGTTTGCAAGATTCAGGAGAGATGCAGCTACGTAGCTGTCTGGTCTGCTCTATCCCGTGCCAAGCATTTTGCAAGTCGTCTGCCTGGATCGTTGGACTCCGTAAAATCGATAGCTCTAAGCCCACCCGACGCCCTCAGCGGCAGCAGGCACTGAGCCTGGTTCCAACTCCACACTCGTCATCTCCTTTAAACAAAGCCTCGGGGTTTCTTCATGCGACTGGGACTGACTGACTGAGTTCTGGACTGAGAATGCGAATGACGGCGGACAGTCTCTGCGCGTCCAACCCACTTCAGGTTTAACCGTCCCTCACTGCGGCGACTGGAATTTGGCCTGAACTGAACCACCAACGGCCCCAAAGTCCCCAAGAACGTGGTTGTCTCTTCTCTGGCCGAACACGGAAACTTAGCCACGCGAGATCTATTTGATACAGGACTTTTAAGACACCAAACGTTCAGAAGCACAATTCGGGTTGAAGCAAGCAAGCTGCATACGTGCCAGAACGCCTCAAAAGTTAGCCAGTTGCCGATTCCAAGGGCGGCCTCAATTCGCTTCGCCTCCCACCAAAGACCAGAGCTCTGGTTCTTGCTGCTCGGAAATCGGCTGGAGATCAAGGGCTGAGCTCATTATCCCGGGCAGCAGGCTGACGACGACACAGCCATTGGAACTAAATCCCCATTTTCCAGGTTTCCTAGTGCGTCCCGCCGAGTAAGGAGAGGGCCAGTCCAAGTCATCGTCTAGGCCGACGCGCAGCGCAACCCAACTATTTCAGAGAGGGCCAGAACCCACCCGCTTGCAGCTCACTTCAGACCCCGCCACCATCGACTCTGCCTGCCCCCATACATTCATTTACATTGCATCGTGTATACATCCCTTTGGTACATACCATACCTAGAGCTGTAGGGGGTCGCAAAGGGCGTCAGCTTTCTTTCTGCAGCCGCAATATCGTTTCCTGGATTATCATCCCTCCAAAGAAGACGATTGGCTCGGGACCATTGTTGCTGACAGTTTGATTGTTTTCTTTCTTTATGCAGGATCGGACCAGCCGCAAAGCGCAAAGACCCAACCCAATCCCGCCAACATGTCCCATCTCGGAGCCACCTTTTATCCTGGGACTGATGACTACTATATGCCCGAGGTCGTCGCCCCAACACCGCATAGGTAAGAGTCCGGTCTGTTTTTCCTTTGCATCTTCGCATCGGCTCAATTCCCCTCGACGCATCGCATCGCGTCTCACCTTTGTCTGGTTGCGTGCGTCATTTGGGGGCCCAACCCTTGTTGCCAATCCTCTCTCGTATTCCGATCCCATCGAATAAGGCGGGGGTTCCCGAAAAGCTAACGAAAAGTGCCGCTACCACAGGGTAATGCCAGAGGTCCCCCAGAACATGCAACAGGACCTCCAGCGCATGGAACTCGAAGCTCGCTCTCCCGAATCCAGAAACGGCAGCATCCGCAGCTCATCGACCGGCGGTGCACAGTCTCGGCACGGCCGTGAACCTTCTCTCTCGACCGTGCTCCATACCGGCTACGGCCAACAGTACCAACAGCAGCAGAAGCAACAACAGCAAACAAAGGACATGCGCGAACTACCCTCCTTCTCGCCCTTCCCGAAGGTGGAAGGCGAGCACATTCCGCCTGGCGACGATGAGAAGGAGGCCGTTTTGGCCGAAAGCCGCCAAACCGTGTTGCACTCAAACGACCCGGACATGCAAATTTGCTGGGCTCGGGATGTACTAGCCTACGTCGAAATCGCCTCCGAAGCCGCGACACGAGACTTCGAACTGACTCAATCGGCTGGAAGCCGCGATCCTCGACCTGTCACCCCCAAGATCGAACACGAACTTCGCATGGATGCCTTGAACATTATCAACTATCTCGCCGAACAAAAGCACCCCGAGGCTGTTTTCATCAAGGGAAAGTGGTGGGAATTCGGCAGGTTTGGTTTCAGACAAGATAAGAAGCAGGCATGGGCCGACTACGACGAAGCGGCACGAGCAGGATGGGGGCGGGCCGACTACAGAATAGGAATGCTCTACGAGAACTCCAATGATGCGGAGAAGGCCCTCAGGCACTACGAAATGGGCTTGCAGGTGAACGATTCGGCAGCATCTTATCGGTTGGGCATGATCTATCTGATGGGACAACACAACCAACCGCGAGATGTTCAAAGGGGCCTGGAGCTTATTCACGATGCCGCTGCCACAGCCGATGAAGACGCCCCTCAAGGTGCCTTCGTGTATGGCATGCTTATCGCTCGAGATCTCCCAGATGTGAACATTCCCGAGGGCTTGCTGCCCACTGATATCAACGCAGCTCGGAAATACATCGAAAAGGCCGCGTATCTAGGATTCGGGAAAGCACAACTGAAAATGGGCCAGGCCTACGAGCTCTGCCAATTAGGATGCGAATTCAGCCCTGCGCTCTCCCTCCACTACTATGGACTGGCAGCGAGACAAGGCCAACCAGAGGCTTGCCTCGGTGTCAGCAGATGGTTCCTGTTCGGGTACGAAAACACGTTCGCCAAGAACGAGCAGTTAGCCTACAAGTATGCACAACTCGCTGCCAAGCAGAAGCTTCCCACAGGAGAGTTCGCCATGGGATACTACAACGAGATTGGTATATATGTGGAGAAGAACTTGAGAGAGGCTAGGAAGTGGTACGAACTGGCAGCCGAACACGGCAATACGGATGCCGTCGGGCGATTAGATGGACTGTCTCATGCAAATCCCCTATCCAAGGAGGATCACGAGACGACAACTTTGACGAGGATAAAGTCTCAGTACGGGTCGCAGCGAGGAAAGCGTCCAGACAGGCTCAAGCAGCCAATGGCTACTGCAATGCCTGCCTTGTCCGAGCGCGAGTCACCGCGGCCGTCACCCAGAGCTTCCCCTCATCCATCCCCCAGGGTAGCGCCGTACGACAACGTTGACCCGTCTGATCCAAGACAGCCAGCCTTTGGCGTCAATCTGGCTAGCCGTCCAAAGTCGAGTGTGCCCTATCCAGAGGATGACCGACCAAATCCCCTCACTCTTCCGCGAGCCAGGTCTGCTGCGCCTTACCCGGAAGACGACATGAGACAACCCCATTCTCCGCACTACAATGCCGGCCCCCGCCCCTCGGCTGATCGGCCAGGGAGCGCCTTTGGTATCCGTCCGCAGCCGTCCGGGCCTGGCATGCGCCCGTCACAATCAGCTGGTCAAATGATAACCAGTAACCTGATCCCCCCAGCGGGAATGGATCCGAACCGCCATCGACCTTCTTCTGCCGGTTGGGGAGCGCAACCACCCCAAGGCTATAGGGGTTCTTACGATCAGCGGCTTACAGGTGGCCCGCCTCCGGGCAGCCCAGCACACGGCCGACAAAACCCGCATATGCCGCCGCGGAACCAATACCCGCCGGGTGGAGGATACGGGCCATCTGGCGGTCCTCAGGCCGGAAGAGGAGGGTACGGTCAACGTATGTCGTCACAAGACAATTATGGTGGAAGATCCTCGGCTGCTCCTGGAATGTCATCTCCCACTATGAGTGGTGGTGGAGGGCCTCCTCAGATGGGCAATCCCAGACCACCACAGCTTCCCCTGAAGCAACATACAATGGACCACCTTGGTGGACACGGCGGGCGGTCCAGCGCACCCCCGACTCAAGAACGACCCAACCTGCCGTCGCCGGCTGCAAGCGCCAGTACGACCGCGTCAGCTGCCACGGCACCTGCGGGTCCCCCCAAGCCCAAGCCCAAGCCAGGTCCCGCTACATTCGAGGAGATGGGTGTCCCAGTCAGCAAGGCCGAATCCGATTGCGTAAGTCCCGCTTCCCATGTCCTATGGTTCGAGAATAGTACTAATTTTCCAACTTTGTTCAGTCTGTCATGTAATCTTTGGTACACCGTGTGCCTACGATAGATGGATTAACCAGACCAGCGTTGGATGCGGCCTCAGGCTTTTTCTTTTGACATGCATTAGGGAATCTCCTTGCTTTTTATATTGATACCATATTGTTCGGGGAGAGCCGGTGCCAACGTCTAGAAAATGGCAGCGGAGGAGGCGCGCCAAGGATGCTCACCACTGTTGGATAAACGGATCATATATGGAAGAGAAGTCTGGTATATGTAGTTCCTCTGGGAAGAGATAATCGAACCCTGTCTTGTAATATCTACTGTCATGTCATTGAGCTTTAGTATAACTTTATTCAATATGAAGGTCTGGTTTGGTAGCAAGCAATGACACTCGCCGTGATTAGCAAGAGCATCTGTTCGTGTGCTGACGTCCAATGATTGCTCATCATGAGGGAAGCTAGAATGGAGCAGCTTTGGTGACAGGCGCGCTAAAAGGGGTAGTGACATGTCGGGTGGGTTCTGGATCCAAGCAGGGTTTCGGGAGGATCTGCGTGTCAAGATGACCTACATACATGCGGGGGTCACGAACCAAACCCAATACCGGTGAGATCGGCAAACCCATTCAAGGGTTTCCGAGAGAGATCTTGGATAGCAAATAAATCATCCATTGTCTTGACGTACAATAATTACTGTAAAGCCCCAAAAAGACGTGACCAATATTCGCTTCCAAATTATAAACTGGTATTCTGTACGCGACCGTGGGCTCTTCATATACAAAAGCTTTTACATCACCATCACCAAACATCACTCACCTACGTCATGCCTGAGATACTCGAAAAACTCAAGTCGGAGGTCAAGTCGGGCCTCTCGTCCTCATCCGACCACGACGGCTCCGGCAATGATGCCGGCGCACAGAAGTCCCAGGCTACTGCATCGCCGGGCGTTGGCGGCGTCGTTCGCACCGACGAAGTCTCTGGCGGTGGTGGTGATTCTTCGGGGGCGGCGGCACACAGCGACCGGCAGACGCTGCGGAAAGCCGCCGCGTCCGAGGCCGGGGGAGCCAGGGAGCTGCAGGCAGTGGTAATACCGACATCAAGCCTGGTGGCGAGGGCGTGGCCATGACCCCGCCGCCGTCGGGCGGCGTCATTCGGTCCGAGGAGGCGCACGCGCGGGATCGCGCGAATAGCGAGCGCATGACGCTGAGGAAGGCGGCGGCGCATGAGCGGGGGGGACGACAAAGGGCTCGGGGCGTGATTGGGGATACAGACAGAACGTTATATAAGATGATTTCGAAACGTTCGGTGTCGCATTTGGTAATTTATCTTTCAAGTGAATGATCTCGTACTCGAGTTCATGTTTTTCAAATTCGCCTCTAGCAAGGCCACGACCTTGCCGTAGACCTCTTGTCGGAACCCGTCGTCTTCCAGATCCAGGGTCGGGTGCATGAATTCGCATTTGATGCACCGGCGCACGGCGTCGTGGTAGTTTGGGCCCATTTCGATGTTGACGGCGCTTAGGTGCTGCAGCGCCGTCTGGTAATCGAGCAGGAGGTCCCGTCGCACGGCATCTTGAGTTGGGGAGCCTTCCTCATCCGACGCCGGCACGGCGGTCGGTTTCCGTAGCGAACGGAGCCGCTTGCCGAGGGCCAGCTCGAGGAGGACGATTCCGAGGCTGAAGATGGTGCGGTTCTGTATGATGCCCGAGATGTTGTGTTTGGGATCCTTGTCATCCAGGGGCTTGGGCTGGTCGCGCTCCGGCAGTCGCTTGGACACGAAGGCGTGATCGTACGAAGGGCTACCGTCCAAGTTGACGAAAAGGATGTCTTCGCAGCCGAACACCTCGGGCAACCAAGGGGACTTGGCCAGCTGCAGGACGTTGGACGCGACGGTCGCTGCCAGGGTTTGCTTGTGGCGGAAGGCGAGGTAAGGGAGCGATGTGCCGCCGCTCTCGAGGACTTGGCGTAAAGACACTATCGACCATTCGTCGCTGAGATTGTAGTGGTGGCCTTTGGGGGTGCTGGACTGGGTACACCCCAAACTTGTTATAGGTGGACGCGGTCTTGTCGGTCACGTAGCCGTAGCAGGTGAGGCCGGACAATTTTTCGGATCGTTTGCTTTCTTCGATGGCGTGACAGAGATCTTGGAGATCGCGGATCGCCCCTTGTGGCTTTGGCATCCCAAGGGTTGCAGCGCCGACGCTGAGACCGGTCATGGCGACTGCCAGGGACTCCCGGAACAGTTCTGTTCCGTCTATGGTTTGCACCTGGCTACGGAGACCGATAATGTTGGAAGAAGTGGTTGCGAGAGATGGGGTGGCAGAGATCGACGGGAAGGTGGCAAAGTTAACTCTTTTCTTCGGTTTGCCTTGGGGATTGGGACTCGGCCTGCGGGCTACCATGTCCGGCAATTCTTTTGGCTGCCCTATCTCGGCGCGTATCTCGACTTCATCCCACAGCCATGCAGTTTGTTTCGCCTTGCGATTGTTGCGATCGTACATCAACGTCAGCCTAAAGAAGATCTGTCTGGCGACCGTCTCGTCGTCATCGTATGGAGTAGGCTGCACATAAGGCGGTTGCAGCTCGAGGTTGACGGTGTGGGATACGGGACAGCGACAGGACAGACTGCAGCGGATGGCGTTGAACACGTTGCGCGATAGTCTTCTTGTCAGGCTGAAGAATCGCGCGGCCGAGCGTACTTGGCGACCCGATTCCATCCCCTCGTTGACCCCCAGGTCCACTAGTTTTCCTAACGTCGAGTTGCCTTCCGCTATCACCTTGAGCATGTCGCTGTACTGTGATCTGTTGAACGCAAACTTGACGCGCTCAAGTCCTCCGGTTATGGATGACGATGCGGACCTGGTGGTCTATACTCTTGATTAGCCCATTGTGATGGTCAGTCTGGAAATTTTAACTCACGTTGAAAACACCCAGTTTAGCACTTAGTTGCTCGACAGCCTCATTTATATCCTCGACCGTCCCTTCGAAGCTCCCGTAGGCTTTCCATAGCCTCCTTCGGATAATGCGATGGATCCGCTCATCTTTCCAGAGAGACCCAAACGGCTTGCGGATCATGTTCTCAATGTCCGTCTCTGCCACCAAACCCGTCAATAGCTTCTCGCATGTGCCTTCCAGTATGATCAACTCGGCACTCAGCGACCTTCGAAGGCTATTGAGTTCCCTCGAGTACTTCCGCCATGATTGAACGGACTTGTACTTCTCGATGGCCGTGAGGATCAGGGGGATCGTGCCGAGCACGAGTCCAACTACCTCAATTCCGGACATGGCTCGTCGTCCGTTAGGGGTCGATCTTCTTTGATAAAGCCTGTCTTTCGACGGAATCAGAGAGTTAGCTGTCGCAGAAGCGAAAATCTCAGAGTCATGCAGGAAGAAGACCGCCTCGTGCGGGGCAATTGTAAGCCGACCCCAACTCGAATGACCGAAAGACGTGAATTCTTACAGCCTGATTTGCAAGCGCCACTATTATCAAAACTGGCATTGGCTGACAGCTACAGGGAAGGTGATGCTGACACTGCGCAACTTCACTGCTTCAACCCCGCCCCTCCGAAGCACTGGAATCCTCTCGGCCATGATAATCGAGACAAATCGTCGACTTCAGCCGGATATTATGCATTCTTCACGTATCGAATGAGACGAACACAATGCAGGCCATTGGGGGTCTTGTGCGAGACTGCTTAGAGGCTTTTGACTCCGTTCTATCAAGCCGGATAGGACACGAGAGAAAAGCCGACGAGAGCCTTGCTCTCGCTAAAATCAACGACGAGCAGGGCAAATTCAAAGTCTGGTCCGGTAACATTGGCGCGCATCGCAAAGGCACGAGCTCTCTTGACTACCGTCTGAGAGATGCCTCAAATTTGCGTCAAGAAGTACAGAACTTACTCGAGGATCTGCTTGAAGCACTTGCCGATGGTATAGTAACCACATTCATACGCCTACGAATGCTCATTGCTGATAAACCATAGCCAAGCGGATCTTTGACGGCGAAGTGCAACCTTGGGACGAAGATGAGCCTGTTGGATTCCTTCCAGACGATCACGACGATCAGCAGGGCTCAGAGAAGGATGGCTTCGACTTCGAAACAGAGCTTGAGCAGCTGATTGCTGACATCGACGAGACTATCAATTACCTGTACAAGGTATCAGCTGGGCTCCGAAGCACTCCCCAGCACGACCGGCTCATGTCGTCGTTGGCCATCAACACCTCCTTTTACGAAGATTTCGACATTCAACACGTGCGCAACAAGCACCCAAATATCGAACCCAGCATAGCTCAGCGACTCGGTAAAGCCATCTCCATGCGCCGGCATTACTTCAAGTATCGAGAATCGCACCGCGGAAAACTGGGCAACGGACTGGAAGCCGGCGACAAAGCCGCTGACGGGAAGAGCACCATCGCATCTTCGTTACCAGACGGTCTCAAAAAGGCCGAACTTGTTTTCGGTACAGTCGACGTTGATGACGGTTCCGAGAGCGGCTTCACTCAGACATCCTTCGCAACCTCAGTCGCGGACTCGACTAAACTGCGCATACCACCACTTCCCAAAGAGGCGGCAACTCAAGAATACTTTGAGTGCCCGTTGTGTTTCATGATACTCTCAGCTAAGTCAAGAAGGGCTTGGAAGTAAGCTTCCCGACCCCCTTCTTCGTCCTCCCTGGACCGATTCTCACTGATCGCCACGAATTTCAGGAGGCACGTTTATTCCGATCTTCGTCCATACGTATGTCTGTATGAAGACTGTCCTACCCCTTCACAGGTGTTTGCAAGGCGTCGTCATTGGGTGGAGCATTTACGTCGACAACACTGGAGGATTTGGAAGTGCCCTTTCGAAAACTCGGATCCGTTTCAGTCCCCGGAAGCGTTTCTAGCCCATTTACGGCACAACCACGATGAAGCGATAAGTCCAGACCAGATTGAAACGTTTTTGATTGCTGTATGTCACCTACATATGTATATTGCTACCTTTTCCACGTCCTCCGAAGACCCCCTCGTCTATTTGCTGGTACTTCCCCTGCAAACTCAAATACTAATTGATAGCGGCTGCAGTGTGAGAGGCCCTGTCTTGATTTCGAACAACAGCACTGCCAGTTTTGCAACGAGAATTTGTTATCGACTCATCAGTACCAACGACACATTGGACACCATCTTGAGCAGCTAGCATTATTTGCATTGCCAGCAAATTGCGACACAGAAGGCGCTGAAGATTCTGCTGCTATCGACGACGCCAACGATGATGCTGGTATCAGCGATGTCAGTGATACCGATGAGGAGGAGGATGATGATGCCGAGGGAAAGGAAAAAGAACAAGCGCAGGACCGCCCAGAGGCCGACCCCGATGCCTCTTCCAACCTCACCCTCAGTGGCTTGATGGAAAGCTACAATAAAATTCGAGAGAAACTTGAAGCCTACCCGGAGAGTAACATTTCAGACAATGATGAGATCTACGAACATCCACCCGTTATATTTGACCGACGGCCTGTGGAGACGCCCACTCTACCTCTTGTGAGCCAAGACGACCCCGAAATACAGCACGAACCATCAACAAAGAACGAACCAGCTCTCGTACGTAATTTTCATGATACGCCAACTTCCGACGTCGTGGAGAATCGCTTTGAGGACGGCCGTGAGCTGAACCTGCCAGTCGAAGACTATGTACTTGAGCAAGCGCAACGAGAGCTCGCCGAGTCACAACGCCGGGACAATGAAGCCCACGAGCTCGTCGAGCGCTATAAGAAAGACGAGGCCGAGCGTGCGCTTCGCGAGAAGGAAGAAGCTGAGGAGCGCGAGCGCGAATATAAACGCAAAATGCAGGAGCAGCTTCGTAAGTCAGGCCTGGGCGAGAAGGAGGTCAAGGAAATTCTTGCCGGCAAGAAGATCGAGAAGGCGCATGACACTACGGGGGAAACGGGCAGTCAGGATGACGAGCACGAACGCCCAGTTTACACTAAGATGCATCGCCGTCATCTGTCCCTGGAAACACTGCGGGTGTACAACGTGGACTACCAATTGGACCAAGTAAGTTAACTCTTCCGTACCGTTCTCACTGAAAGCCCCCTTGCCAATCTAGATTCTTTGCTAACGTGTCTCGCCTCTGCTTTTAGGATCCTGACTACGTCCTAATCAAGCGTTGGGTGCCCGAGCCTGAGCAAGACGTGCTCTGGCGCCACACCAGGATCATCCGCGAAGCGCGATCCATGAAAAAGGTGCAGCAAGGCCACGTAGGTCACGAGCCTGAGATTCAATGGGTGCGCAAGAAGCAGAGAGGACGCAGCCGGTCGCCTTCTTTGCTGGCGTATCTTGCTGGCTCAAAGCCGGCATAGATTAGGATCAACAGCTACTAGGTATACGTTGGAACCAATTATGTCATCTTTGTAGATTCTTCTTGGCCTAAATCTTACATCTTGTTGTCTCGTACTTGAAGCCTCACCGTCGGTCAAAGCTCTACCCCTGGGTAAGATTCGACCCTGCAAGTTAGTCACTATACCCGGTTCCCACACGTGAGCGCATGACCCCGATCGTAAGCGACACGCGACACGGAAGACGAAGTCCGGCGAAGGATCTAAACAGCTGCGCTATTAGGTCCAATGCATACCGGCCCGGCCTGTCACAACAGGCAATTGGCGCAGCATCATGCCATATTGGGGTCAAATTTCGTCATTTCCCCCTTCCCGGAAGTCACTTCTGCAAAGCACGGGAGTTTGGCAAGTACAGCGAAGTTTACCCATATCCATAAACAGAAGAAATCTGTTTTTTTATTTCTTTTGTTATAGACACATCGAGAGATACGAGGGCCTGCAGCTGTTACATATGGCTTCATCGACAATGTGCCACCAACAACTCCACACATTCGGTTTCTTAGCCACGACTTCATCTAGGGCGTTCAAAGGAACCTCTCTTAATGCCAGCGGTGGATTTGGATCGCATCATGAGAAGAACAGAGCTCATCACCCCAAAATGGACCAAGCCTAGACTGTTCCATCAACCATGACGGCATCACCATTTGGTTCTAAGCATTACGACGAACCCTATTCCCGCCGCTCTCTACGTGCAGTCGTGTATAATACTGTCAAACTCCCTTTCGTCAAGATGAATCGAGATCTTTTACCACAATATCTACGGCATTGGCAAAAGGCCTGGCCAGCCCCTTAATAGTCTGGCAGCAAGTGACAGGCATGGGTACCGCTGTCTCCGCAAATCTTATTCTAGTGCACTCGGCGAATACCGAGATTATACACAAGGGGAATACTATGCGAAAGGGCAGTGTAAGTAAACCTTAACGTCTGGACATCAGAGACTATTGAACTATATAACCGGTCACCTCCATTTCTCGCCTCTTACCTGTTTTGTTTGTGACCAGATCCGACCAGGCCGAGCTCTGTTCATTCGCTGACACTTCACACTCGCTGAGATAATTACGTTCTTTAACTCACAAATACACCATCTATCGTTTAACAAATATCGACCGGCCATCTATCACAATGCTTTCCTTCAGCCTCTCCAGCATCGTCCTTCTCTGCGGCGCCGTCAGCGGTGGAATGGCAGCACCGTCGGCACCCGCGTCCAGCAACGTGACGGTCAACACCATCGGCACGAATGGCACTGTGTCCAACGGAGCCGGCTCCCTATCGGCCAGCGGATCCTTGGCGCCGTTTGGAGACATTGGCGTCGGATGCGGCATCAACTGGGCCGAGGGTTCGAGTTTCGGAGGTAAGTTATGGCCGTCGTCCGTCATGGAGCAGGCTACTCCTGCGTTTCCCCCTTTCCTACAGAAACTCCGTTCGTCCGGTATCAGTTCTTTACCCCCCTCACGCGCATGGACGGAAGAAACCGCACAGGCCGCCCCAAACTCATCACCTAACACCTGTATCCCTGAATGAAGCCTATCCTAGTACCAACTCTAACAAATTAACTTGAAAAACCAGGTGGACTCCAAGCCGGCTCCCCTGCGTTCGGCCTCGGCGGCGGCTACACCATCTCCACCTCCAACATGACCATCGGCCTCGGCACAGGCAACGTCAAGACCAACACCAAGGCCGACCTGGCGCTCACGCTCGGCTACGACGGCGCCGCCGAGTTCAGGATCACGTACTCGGGCAAGCTGAGCTGTAAAGAGGGCACGGACGGGGCGGGGGCTAGTGTGTTTACTTGCACGGGCGCTTAGGTTGGTTGTATTTTAGTATGTCCGGGCATTTTATTCCGGTGTGGTTTGGGGCGGGCGTCTGTTTCGGAAGTTTTGGCTTTATATCCCGTGCGGCTCATGAGATGCCATCAAGATGCAGTCTCACAAGAAATTCATCTTCAATTGAATAAGTATATTTTATACTCTATGGTTTTTGTAAGAGTCAAAATTAATGATTCAGAATAGCACGCAAGGAAAGCATTCTTTCCTTTTCCTTTTGTATTTTTAGGGGTTTACTTTGTCTTTACTCTGATTCGATGCCAAGGTACTCGAACAGAAACAAACGGGAGGAAAGCTTGCCGGGCCGCCCGAACTTCCAATGTCGGCGTTGGGGATTATTGTTCATACCGCATGGACTCATGCCAAAGGATGGGAATCAAACAGACTAGTTGTTCATGTGACATTTGCGCATGTGTGTCCCTCGTCTATTGATTCCAGTTGTTGAATGAAGATCTGAGACCAAACCCCCTGCATTGCGGCTCAAACGTGGCTCGGCGCTGTTACAGCCCAAACACTTCGGTCCCGGAGGAGAGTCAGGTGACAAATGGGTTTGAGTTTGGAGGCGTGAGACTTCATGTCACAAGCTGCCTTCCAACAAAGCTCCGGTAGTGTTGGTGATCCATGTCCCTCGGCTATGGCTACAACTGACGAGGCCTATGTCAAATCGGTTAGCAAGCACATCCTTCCTTCTCGACGGAATGATCTTCCTTTGTCGGGTATTTGCTCTGTTTTAGTTAATTTGCATCTGCCGATGTGCCGGTACGGGTCGAAGAAGTCAAAAAGGAAAAGTAATCTTCCTTTACAATACAGACCAGTCGCATCACGACACCCCAGGGCATATTCCGACTAAACTCACCCGTGCTGGACACCGAGAAGCAAGACCGTTGTGACTTTTAATGTTTTTTCTTCTTTTTCTTCTTAACAGTGACACGACCATAGACCCTCTTGAGACCAGCACCATAGATACCGAAATTAATCGACGCGCACCTTCGCTTTTATACACGAATACACAATAATGGTAGCACTTCCGCACTATGACAGCAAAGAAACCGGCCTGACGCCCCTGCTGCTATTCCGCCACGTACCGATGCCGTCTCTTCTCCCCAGGCGCGACGGCGGGCCCGACGCCCAAGTCGTACTCTTCTCCACCATGACCGCGATTGGATTCCTCCTGCTCTCCAGCGTCACGTTCGTCCTCTACCGACGCAGGAGGAACTACGGGAAAGAATTCGATGATCCCAAGAACCCGGCGACGTCGTCCCACCTTATGGTGTTATAGAAAGGGGAAATCGATAGGTATGTAAATATACTATAAGTGTATTGGCATCACCTTTGATCCCGACATATCTGCCCCGGACACCACCTGCCAAGTTGCCCTTGACTCCAACCCGAAATACAGGCTAATTTATATCTCGATCTCAGTTCAGACTGGAAGACACAGCAACGACCGACTTTGATCCCTCGTGATGTGAATTTTGGCGCAAGGGGACATGGTTGCTGCTTATACCAATGGCGCTATCCACTGCGGAGCAGCCGGGAGAGTCACCCGCGGAGGTGGAACTCGATGGGCACTCAGTCCCACTACCCATTCACAAACAACAAGGTAGCAGGCTACCGGGAATAATATTCAACTTCTTTTGTACATACTCACGACGTTGGGTCTCGATTACAAAGGGAAAGACGACAGCGGATCACAATATAGACCACAATGGGTTGGCTTTAATGGGCTATGTTGAAGCAATACAAGTTATCGGTGGTAACGTCAAATATCTGATCCCACTAGATACATCCATTAAAGACTAAGAAGAAGCATCAGTTCTCACCACCGAAGGTCTACGACTGGGTGCCGTTGAAGTAGTAGCACTTATCCACAATCGGGACCTCGGTGCTCCAGATCTTGGAGCTCCAGTACTTCGTGATGAACCCCGAGAGCGCGAACAAGAAGTCCGACTTCAGCTGTACCCCGTTCCCGCACGTCTCGGCGCCCGTGGGGCTCAGCGGGTCCAGACCCGCGTGCACGTCGGCGCTCTGCGCGCCGTCCAGCATGAAGTGGTTGTGGAAGGCCGGCTCCGCCGTCAGCCCGCTGCTGAGGTCGACCAGCCCGCCCAGGAACTTGAGCGCCAGCTGCACCGTCACGGACGCGCTGACGTTGGCCTGGACCTCGCCCCGCTCGGAGATGCGCGCGAAGCTCGTATACTGCGGCTGCCAGCTCGAGGTGGCGGCCGAGGCGCCGCCCTGGAGGTCGAGGTGGACGTTGCCGTCGGGCAGCGAGAGGCCCGCGCCCGCGGTCACGTTGACGCCCGCCGAGGTCGCGAGGTCGAGGCCGATGCCGAACGCGACGCCGGGGCCGAGCGAGACGACGCCGGGGACGTCGACGAGGTTGTACGTGAGGCTGTCGGGCGCGTACCGGAAGCTGTGGGCGTAGCCGGCCGCGACGGCGGCCGTGAGCTGCAGGTCCGCGTCGAGGGCGGTGTCGAGGTCGAAGTAGAAGGCCTCGAGCTTCCACGTCAGGAAGCTGTACTTGAAGGTGCCGGAAAAGGTCACGTTGGCCGCGAAGGCGGCCGAGTCGGCGGCGATCTTGACGTAGGGGGATTGCTCGTACAGGGTCACGTCCGCCCAGGACTGGTGGAAGGCGATACTGACGCGCGGGTCGATGGTGAGGCGCTTGGTGAGGGTGGTGGTGGGGATGGAGGAGAAGGTCATTTCGCAGGATTCTGTGTTCAGGCGGATTTAGTTGAGCCGTAGATGCGTAGGAAAAGGGGTTCCCTACCAGCGATATTGGGCATCTCCTCCTTGCTGGCGCTGCAAGCGATGGTGTTGGCCGCGGCGCCGGCGGCGACTTTGTCGACCTTGAAGAAGCCGCGCTCGAACTCGACGTCGCAGTTGCCCAAGTGGTTGGTGATCATGAAAAGCGTCTCCAGGGACGACCAAGAGTCGAAGGCGATCTTGTAAGCGTCGCTGTCGCTGAAGGAGACGGTCAAGCTGTCGTCGCTGCAGTCGACCTTGGTGACGGAGTCGATGTATTCCAGAGCCACGGCGCCAGTGCTCACGGCCAGGGTCAAGTTGACCAGGCCGCCGTTCAGGTTCGACTCCTGAAGAGTCGACGCTCCTGCCTCCGAGTGGGCGGCGCCATAGTACAGGGACACGTTGGTCGCGGGGATGATGTTCTCCTTCTTGGAGCAGTCCAGACCGGGCGGGGTAATGGGGGTGAAGGTCCGCGTGGCGTTAACGATGGGCGTGGCGGGCACGGTCAGGGGGAGACTGGGGGAGTCTGATACAACGGCGCCGTTAGTCACGGGCATTTCGGGCTCGGCGGCGGCTGCAACGGGTACGGCATGGGTAGAGGTATTGGCAGGAGGAGTAGGCATATCCACGACAACATAGCGGACGGTGGGCTTGTCGCAGTTGCAGGATTCATCCTTACCGAGTGCGGCGGCTTGGGTCTGCCAGGCGGCCTGCAGGAAGAGCGCGGTGGCTCCCACTCGCTTGAAGGCCATGATGGTAAATGATCAGATATGAAAGGTGAAACGAATGGCTATGTCTGTATCGACACAAGAACGAGCGGATGGATATTACAGAGACGACCGGCAAAGCGGTCTTGCTATTACTGAAGGACGAGGTTGAGCCTGGAGACCAAAGGGAACGACATCGCTACACACGACTGACTCCGGCCATATCTATACTCACGAACCCTTGGCAGCATCGACTGTCGACAGGGCGGGGATTAGATACACATGTCGCCCAGCAGGCCATTCTACATATCATCCATATTGACCGGCGTCCCGATAGGGTGTGTGGGACCGGCACTAGATTATCGTGAGCCCCACTGGCAATTATTTTTCTTCCCTTCACGACCTATATCGCGGACTATCATAGTCAATATAGCAACCTCCCCCTCGGCGTCAATGCGACCACGTGTTGAGCTCAATGGCTTCCGCTTGACTCGGGGCACACACAATATCGACGAGAGCCGTGATCGTGACGAAAGGAAAGTAGCCCCCGGATTGTGTAACAATGATGCACGTATCGATGTGATTAAGCCCGTCAGCAACGAAGAGGGCTCCCTTCGCTCTGAGGGTCAAGAAGACGCTGATTATTTGTCAACCGTTGTTTTGGAGATGATGTACAGGAACCATGATCGTCTGATTAGAACACAATCCCGAGCCGAGCCTTTTAGTCACTCGGCCGGGCTCGGTTGAAGAGAGGATGATCCTCGGGGTACCCAGGCTGTTGGCATGGATGCCAAGAGCACTTTCAGGTCCGTGGCCAGGGATGGGGTCACACCGGGACCCTAAAGCCGGTAATCGCCCGATCTTTATATCCCACTGATGCATGCATAGGTATGCAGGGGCCAGAGCCTATCGGCAAAGGAAGTTCGCGCAAGTGGTCTGTTGGCTCCTTCGAACTTCCTGATCAGGCAGGTTCACCTGGAATACATTTCAGTGATGCTGGATCGGATCCTGCAGGCAACGGATTGGCTCCGGGGTCCCCAGTTAAAGATCAAGAGACAGGTACACCATGAGTAACACTCTTATCATCGGTTGCGGAATTGCGCAATTATGCGACTGCAAATTTCTCCCCTATTCTCCTGGTGGTGATTCGATCCACCTCGCGACATTTCACTCGCTCCCTCGAGGCAACAGTTGGCGCAAGAAAGCACAGCGGGCGCCCAACGGGGGCTACACAAGACCAATTGGGTCATCATCGGCCACCAAAGGCAGGCATGCAGATTGCTATCGTAACACACCTAGGGTTCTTCGTCGGGATCAGACCACCCGTGCCACCATCGCTGCGGATGGTAAATGTTTCCAGTAGCAATGGCGATACTAAGTTCAAATTGCTCCGGTCCAGGACAACGTTCCCTCATCCAACGCGGCGGTGCAACCGTCGAGCAGAGGCACGGCGCGCCGCAAATGGGCGTACGAGTCATGGTGTCGCAGCGGTAATTTGTCAACGAATTCGCGTACGACAGGACCCCTGCATCACCATATCTTGGCAACTCCGACCACCCACCCCCACGTTGGAGTCGAATACATTTACACAGGTCCTTATCAAAAGAAAAATTGCCCGGCGGGGGAACCTCAGTCGGATCCACACTAGACGACTGGCCAGAATGCCGAAATCCGGTGCAACGGGGTGCGCCGTTCTAATAACATGGGCGTTGTCATGGTCGTTGTCATGGTCGTCATCGTGGATGCCACAGATAGAAGTAGAACAGCGGGATAGAATAGCGACCCTATCATGGTATCTGAAATGTGCGTCAAGTGCCACTGGGTTTCAGCCGAGGCAAACCGCTAACCTAGGCATGGGCAGAATGGGAGCGATATGCCCTCATCGTACAACGTATGCGTAAAGATGCACCAGTGTTACATATAGCAAACAAATAGGCGAGCAGCAGTAGGTGCTTCACTTTGGAGCTACAGAGGATGCCATCTACTTTGTGTTGAGCACATAGTGGCATGAAGGGGTCTTTCTCGTCTTGAAAAGCCAGAGAATGCTCGCCCGTCTCCGCGAGACAGATCCTTGTTTCAACAGTTTCTCTTGCCAAGTTACTGTGATATCAAAGTTATCAGACTGCAATTACCAATACTCTCTATCTGGCGTCTTCCCTTAGTATCGACATGCGTCTCTACTCTTTCCAGGGGGCATGCCTCTTCCTGGCCCTGAGCACCGGCGTCCTCAGCGGCGGCCCCTTGTCCTCCCCATCGCCCGTACGAGACTGTTCGGCGGCGGCGGCGGCAGCAGCAGCACCGGGGCAAGAGAACCCCTGCGGCGGCGCCCAGTCCCATTTCCAGCCCACCTACACCGAGCAAGTCTACTGCGGGGCCTCGACCCTCGTCAACCACACCCTGACCGACTCGCCCACCCTGGCCGACTGCCAGGCCCTGCTCGTCAACACCACGGGCTCGCCCGGCTACTGGACCGTCAGCCATTGGCCGGGGGACTCGGTGCTGAGCCCCATGCTGACCAACGGGACGTGCCAGCTCGTCATCGGCAAGATTGGCGAGGACCTTACCCAGAACGCCACGTAGGTTATTTTCGTCCTTTACGGATCCGAACCGTCCTCGTTTTCGTTTGCAATTCGGTGAGCGCACGCTGACACATACCCCTGAAACCATTTCCCCCGATAACAGGATTGGTAATAAAGATATTGAGAACTTTGTCAATTTGATGATCAGTCAGCTCAACGGCACATGCTCGCAGGCTGGGAGGTGCTCTGCTTGGGGCCTGACAAACTGTTACAGCTCGGCTGGTGTTGACGTGGCGATCAGCTGGGAATTCCTGCAGCCCGAGCCTTGAACCTTTGGTCAGAATGAGGCCGAGTTGTGATGATGGTTGGCAATCCTTTTGGTTATGTGAAATTCGATATTGTGCCTCTGCGCCGCTACCGCCTCTCTCTTCTGGTAATACATATGTATCGTACATGTTTCTCTTTCGTGTCGGACTTGACTTCGACTTAATATAATGCTGTTGATCCTGCCGTTACACCCCCTCCATTTAATTGTATACTCCCAGCCCGGGCCCCTTGAACAACCTGTTCTTCCAGCTCTGTTTGATACTCGGGGACCTCAGCGGCAGGCCCTGTGCTTTCCTCTCCAGGTCGTCGTTCCTCTGATCCCAATTCGTCCCGGCGTGCGCATAGCTGCTGCGCGCGCCGGCCCGTGACCGTTCTTGCTCTTGCTGGTTCTGCACCTCCCATGTTCTCATCGAGTTGACGGACTTGGGCATGGCGGTGGTGGAGTCCCGGATCGAGCCAGAGCCCTGTGATGATGATGATGATGATGAAGACTGGGTTGAAGCTTGGCTGTTGGTGGACGACTTGGAGTCTTGCTTGGTGTGCTGTTTTTTGAACAACATTTTTCGCGGCCCTTCCAAGTTTCAAATGACGTGTTTTCCCTACTCGTTATTGCTGATTCGTGATTTGATGACGGTGTCGGTGGGGCAGGGGTCCAAGGAAGCTAGGGGATAGAGTTCCAGCTGTCCTTTTGGGAGAATATAGCGATTGGGCAATTGAAGATTCAGATTCTTTAGTGTTGAAGATGGATGAAAGGGAACGAGATTTTTAGAAGATCAGATTAGAGAGAATTAAAGAAGAAAAAGTATTGTACGACGGGAAAAATCTTGCTTTCCTCGTTTCTTTTTTCTCGCCGGTCATGTCATCCCACGGGACCACCAGCAGCCAGCCAGATGACCGCAACAGGATGCATGCAAGGCAAGTGGCTATGGGTGTTACGCGTAGGACTTTTTAGTGGGCGCACGCAGCTGGTGGGGCTGAAGCTTTGACGTCATGGCCCGGGGCTGTGGTTCGGGCTTTCCCTCTAGCGGGCCTAGGCTGCTAGGGCTGAGGTGAGGCGCCCAGCCCGCCCCCCTGACTGACAGAACAAGTCTCTGGGCAAAAAGAACGGTGGTGGTAGTATGTCCGCATTGAAACAGTCTAGCTGGAAGTCTTCTACCCCGATCAAGTGTGATACATCCTGCCTCTAGCATTCTAGTGCACATGGAAGCAAATGAAATGGAAGATGTGCATGTTAATTATATCTACTTGCGTCCTCTATGATATTAGCTGGAAACTTGGTTATATACCCCTGCGTACTAACAATTCGACATCTGCCCTCTATTCTACATTGGCCAACTCAAACAAAATGCCTCCCCCCGATGTATCGGTATATATACGTATTCGACATACCTCAGGGTATCAAACAGGGAGCGTCGACGCCGGACAATGCGTATGAAAAAGAAACATCCTAATCAACCTGGGTAGGCTCAGGGTTCTGTAGCAGACTTTGCAATCAGTATATGGCCTTCACGCTTCACTCAACGGGCTGTACTGAGGGATGGAAAAAGAAAGGAAGATGGTAGGGAATAGCTTACAACTGCGGCTTGATAGTGCTTGTGGTCTTTGGGGCGTGCAACGAGAGTGACAAAAGTCGGTTCCTGGGCGGCTTGAACGGGGTTATGGTCTTTTGCGACAGGAGCCTATTGAGAATATTCGATTAGACAACGTCGATCGTGTAAACCATATACATATGCCTAAAATCTCGGTCTTACTCGGGCAGCTTCAGTGTGCTTATGATCCTTGGCGGCCGGAAACTGGATCACCAGTCAGCATGGTGATGTATAATGTGGGAGGAACCCGATATCGGTTGTTGGACTTACTCTGGCAGCAAACGTGGGATTGTGGTCCTTGGCGGCGGTGACTTGCTATTTGGTTGTCAGTTTTGTAGTAATTGATAGAATCCGTGGCCCGTAGCAGCAGCAGAAGCTCCGTGGTTTGGAGGAGGGGGTAATGGTATATCGTTCGTTCAACTTACGCGAGCAGCGACCACACGCTTGTGATCTTTAGCGGCGTTCATGGCAGAGCGGTCCTCTTGGGTTGAGGCCAGCGTACCGGCTATCAGGCTCAGGCAGAAGGCGGTGGTGACACCGGTGAACTTCATTTTGGACGTAGGTGGTGGTCGATTTAGTGGTAATACGGCTCGGAGTTTTGACTGGAATCGAGTCCGGGGGGAATATCCTTGCTTGGAATAGAAAGTTCAAGTGTATTGTGTCAACAGATAATCAAGCTGGTGTTGGACCTGGTCTTATAGAGGTCACTGAGTGTAGCAAACTTGGGGTCGGCTTACTTGCTCTCAAACAACCAAAACGGAATATCCGTTGGTCTCGTCTGTGCCATGCTTTATCTGTACATGTTCGGGTTCAGGTCTGGCTGTCCAGTCTTGTTGGCTTGCTTAATCCATAACCTGTGTACTGCTATATTCGAACCTGTCGTCGGGGACCCCTTCTCTCTATGATTATGTGGGGGTATACCACTTATGGGAGGCTGACTGGCTTATAGAAGGGCGTGGTATGTCGTATGCCTGTCACCAATGGGGAGCAGCAGAGACAACTCCGCTCTTCGTCTAAACCCGTTGAGATTAACGGGGTACCCGACAATCCTCCTAGGCTGTCGTGGATGAGGTACCATGTGGGATTTCAGTGCTCATGCGCCCCCACGGTTGATCGTGTGGGATTGTAGTTGGATTTCGAACATGGACTTCTAAATGGTGGCTGAGCGATCAGATCTCACGCAACGCACGTGGCGGTTGGTGAGGTTGGGTCAGCCTCCGTGCTCACTTCCTTGTACGTACCTAACTAACTAAACATTGTCATCGGAGGTATCTTCTTACATCATCTAGAGAATACATTGGGCCTGCTTCGTATGTGAAGATTGCCGTACTGGGCACTCCATGAAACATTGCATAGATGCGATGCAGTCTACTCAGGCTGCAGAGTTTCGCTTTACTTCATCTGTATCAGGTATTTCTGGGCGATCCATTGTCAGCTTATCGTGTTTCTTCTTTCAATCGGGTTTTTCGTCGGTTGGCTCGGTTTGGTTTCAACATTGGACGCAACGCTTATGTCAGTTGCCATTTATGGAGAGGAAACATGCTCTCGGTACAGCCCAGGCCCAACTACCAACTCAGCCCATACTCAGACTCAATTCCGGACTCGACCCAGTTGTTTGCTCGTGTTAACGAACCGGCACGGTTGGCCATTCTCTTCTGCATGGCACTTTCGTTGTGGTTGCAAGCGGCACCAGTCGATAAATCCTATTGGGTACCAGATAGTCGGTAACTGCCGTGATTGGTGCATCTCCACTTGGAGCTCGCACTGCATCTCGCATTTGGGAGCCTAGAGTCCAGGATTAAGAACCTGGCCTTCAACGTTGTAGTTGACGATACGCCGCTTGTGCCTCATATTCTGCCTTTCTTTGCACATTGAACCAGCAGCATGGCATTGTAGCAGGCAGACACATTGACCATCGCCTGGTGGCTTGCGGCGCAGTCAGCGCCATACGGACTTCGACGACAAGTGATTACTTACATCAGCACATCGATGAAACAAACATCAGCAGCAATCATACGAAGAATGAGAGCGTGACCATGGTATAGCCCGCGGCTACCCCGAAACCATGTGGCTGATTATGGGGGATATACAATGCTGCTTGATAATCATCCATGCATTACAAAGATAAGACCGTCTGTGAGATCAGCAGACCGCTTTCAGGGAGTGGCCAACCGATCTGGAGGGATTTTTTTCTCCCAAATGACTGATTACTTCGGAGGGGTTTCTTTCTTTGAAAAGAGAACGCCCGAGGAAAGACGGCCCAGCTAGGATACGTGACCTAACACATATTCATTGACTAGCATCTTAATACATCTCTTTGATATAGGAGGCGACAGCTAAATTTTGGCCTGACAAACATCATACTTCTCTGTGGCTACTGGTGAATACATATCCCCAGCATCTCATGTTCGCGTTCCATGGGCTGCCAATACTCAAGCCAAACGGAAAGTAGTTGCCAGGGGGTGCATTACCGGTGCGCTTGGTTCAGGCCATCGCCAACCACATGGGTGTTGTGCATCTACCAGGTGCTTAAGTTGGTATGTATGGGTGCAAACTATTCTCTGTTTCTGTTTGCTTCTGCTGAATTAACCTCGTATGAATAGAAAAGGAAAGAGTGCGCCTCTGGTATAATTATGAGCAGAGAATGATTGCCCAGAAGAGGCACCAGGCTCTCCGACTTGTGACCTTAAAAATATCCAATTTGCACAATGAAAAGCTTGGCTCCAGCGTTGAAAGTAGTGGAGGTTGGAGGGGTTTGCCCAATCGTACAAGCATTTCCATCAGAATGAGTTCTGGTCAATGGCAAGGCGGCCTCCTATAGGGATCTCGTGATACCATCTGCTATGATGGCAAAAACAGTCTAGTAGCCAAGTGGTCTGGTAATAATTACCACTCTTTCTCAACATAGCGGTATCTCAGCGAAAAGTAGAAGCCTTCTTCTACCCCGAGAGTTTTCTCCTTCGGTTTCATGGCCGATGCCGTACCTCAGAGGTTTTTCGGATAGCATAGGTTAGTTACGCACTGAATTAAGACCAGATATCATTACAGCCTGTGGTTCGTAGCACACCAAGCCCATAGCAGGTGGCGTATATGGCGAGGGCTCGTGACCGTTAAGAGTTGACCTTGGCCCGCAATGATATGGTGACCGTTCAACAATGCGGATGGCCATAACATGACGTTAGAGGGCCACTCTAATCACGTGGATCCAATCTTGTAGAAGCACCTACTTGTTACGGATATGTATTGATAGCCTTGGATAACGCTGTATGAGTTTGAGGCTTGTCACGAATCGATTGAAGATATTTTACGATGCAGGAGAAAAGGCGGGAAGCTGCTAGTGGCCCAAGTTGCAACTGTGGAAGGAGCGTTTGCACTCCTTCCCGCCCATGAACAATCAAGTAGTACACCTACATTCATCACCTGCCGCTGTATTTGGTTCGACGTTGCAAAAAGTCGATGAACACATGGATGCCTTTGGCATTGAATACACGTCAACTGCTAGGAAGGCACTTCATTGCCCTAAGCTGATCTTGCCGTTCATGCCCTCTCAACTTCAATCGATTGAACCGTCCTTTACACCAGATCAACCGAATGTACGCCTCGCAACTTGCAACTACGCCACGAAGCACTTGCGATTTGATGTTCTCAGATATCTGAATCTCACACGCCCGCAACTTTTGCAGATCTCTTCCACCTCTAATGATCAAGACTTCTCTGCCTCATCCAGACCGAGGTAGATTGACGAGCATTCACTGGTCATGAGACAAATCCCATCCTACACTTCTGAGCACATTTGACCCTTCAACCTTACATCACCACACACCAAAGCGATTGGAACCAAGTCGACAATGCCTGGAAGCAAGAGCGCAACTCTGGCCAAGAAGGTTAAGCCTGACGTAAGTCCATACTTACCAATGATAGCTTCGGTTGCTTCACTTTAGCCAATGCTCATTGTCAGCTAATTGAATTGCGACAGCATAACACCAAACCCTCCAGAGGCTTGCCCAAGGCGAAGAAAGAGTCGGATGTCATAGACCTCATCAGTGACAGCGAAGACGACAGCAGCCCTCCGCCCTTGATGACGGCGATGAAGAAGCGCCTCATCAGCAACATTTCTGGCTCTCGCGAGGCAAATCCGCGGCCCATCAAGAAAGCGGTTCCCGCTCACCGCGACACCACAGAACCTAATATTGTTGTCAAGTCCTCTTCCATGCCGACTGGCAATACTACACATGGGGGCATGAACCACGCGAGTCGGCTCGAGATTGCGCAAAAGCAAACCCAGCTTGCTAACTCCAAAGTGGCCAATCTCGAGGCAAGTTTGAAGGACGTGAACGCTGAATTGCTCGCGACAAAGAACACACTCTCTCACAGAGATGCAGAGGTCAAGTCCTACCAGCAAATGGAAGCCCAGCTTATGCGAACCAAAGCAATGCTGTCGAAGAAGGAAGCCGAGCTTGATGGAGTTACCCAGGAGAAAGCAGGGCTCCTTAAGCACGTCGAACAAGTGACCACCGAGAACAAGAAGCTCTCAGAGGAACTTGCCGACTCCGTTCGAGATGCCAAAGCACACGTAAATGGCAAGATTCGTCACAGGCTTGCGGCTGCCGAGGCAAAGCAGCTCGAGACGGAGGCTCTCCTTCTCGAATACCGCGACAAGGCCCCCAAGATGGCCAAGCTGAGGGAGGAGCTAGAAGCATCGCGCAAAGCAGCTGCAGCATCTGACGCACTCTACACTTCACACAAAGACGAGTTCGACCGCGCTCGTGAGGAACACCGTGACCTCAAGAATGAACGAGATGCGGCGATTGCTCTAGCCGACTCGCACAAGCAGCACATCGAATCGTTAAAGAAGAGCCTCGCCGTAGCCAACAAATCTCTCGAACAAGCTCGTGCCGATGATTCGGCCCACATCGCGCGTATTAAGCAGCTCGAGGGAGAAATTCACGACCTCGAGACGGTCCGAGATGGCCTGGAATCCACCAACGAGGAGATCATGACCGAGCTTAGCGACACCGAAGCGGGAATGAAGGTCGCAAATGAACGAGTGAAGGTCGCAGAGGAGCGTGTGAAGATTGCCAAAAAGAGAAAGGAGGAAGAGATCGCCGACCTCCTCAATGAGATTGCGGCTGTCAAGATTGAGATCATTCTACTCACCGACAGGAAGGAGGAGCTGGACACCTATCACAAGCAGGCAGTCTCGAAGGCAGCCCTCGATATCGAGTCACTCAAACGCGAGCTCCTTGATAGCGAGAAGACAGTCGACGAGCTAAACGAGAGAATAAGTAACTGCAACATATGCAGTATGTCTTACGAGCAGCAGATGGCATTTTATGAATCGTGCCGGGAGTTTGTTGCAGAACTCAGATCGTAAAGTTAACCGATCCAAAGTTAGCTTTGACCTGTGTCGCAAGCGCTCGGAATGGATGCCATATCCAACAGGATGTATTTGCGAGGAGACTCATACTGCCATACTGCATTATCGTTAATGGTAATTTGAGAGTGCACCAAGAATTAGAAACACATAGAAATATAATAGCTACAGTACCTAACATTGCACATCGCATTTGCCGAATCCATACCGGTAGCAAACGCTGGCCTGTAGCACGCACAGCGCTGTCAACATTGAAGTCAAGGATGAGGCGGGACGGCTGGGACGGCACTGCAGGCTCAGGTTTGGCCAGTGTGCCAAGGCCAGAAGATGACGTCGCCCCTCCCCGCCAATCAACAATTCCCAAGGGTCCTTGGCTCTACCGGTTAGAGTGGACTGGCACCACAATCACCCATCCATCTACCTGAAGGAAGATTGCAATTAGATCCAGGTCCTCCTGCGCTGGTCGATAGTGCTGTGATTTACCAACTGACCTCTCTAGGAGACATCCAGCCGAGCTAGATCTCCCTCTCCCTCTGTTGCGCAAGTCCTTGTTTGCCAGCCTCGTTTCAAAAGGCCAGCAGTCTGCGAGATCCCACTGCCTGACCTACCTACCACATTCTTTTTGATTTGCGACTCCACGACCCACGACTCTCACAACCAAATCCGAAATCACCATGGCGGGCTTCTTGCGGGGCAAGCAGTCGGGCATGTCCAACGACCTCTCCCCTAAAGTGACCCCAGATCTTTTCGCGCCCGACGACAGGACGCGCTATGGCATCAATTCGCAAATCAGGTATGCTGCTGCGCTAGACCCGCGGCTCTTTGGGGTGTTATCGTGCTGACTGGTATTCTTCTCTCTCTCACAGCTGCATTGCCTACGAACCAGTCCAGTCCCTCCTCGCCGTCGGCACGAGAGAGTCCAAATTCGGCCCCGGTCGCATCGAAGTCTTCGGCCAGAACCGCGTTCACAAGTTCCTCGTACCGCCGCGACCGTGCTCGTTTGCCGACTTGCAGTTCTGCGCGAATCGCCTGGTCAGTCTCGATACCAAGAACGAAATCACAATATGGGATCTGGATACAGGGAAGCGCGTCGTCGGCTTCCGTTGCCCCGGCGTGGTATCGTGCATGGTGACCGACCCGATGCTGGACTGGTGCTTGCTAGGCACACAGTCGGGCGAGGTCTTTGCCTATGATCTGGACCGAGAGCGGCTATCGCCGCTGCGTATTCCGAACTATTGGGCTGAGAAGGATCCCAAGGCGAGGGCTATAGCAATCGTCAGCATGCAGCTGCACCCAAGAGACATCGGCAAGCTTCTCATTGCCTACACCCATGGCGCCGTTGTGTACTCGTTTAAGCAGAACAAGCCCACCATGTTCTACGAGTACCAGGTGCCTCCGGGTGCCCCCGGCGGCAACTGTGTCGCAACGGAGACGATGAGACAGCCCAGGCTAACACAAGCTGTATGGCACCCGACGGGCACGTTCGTCCTGACGGTACATGAAGACGGTAGCTTGGTATTCTGGGATGGTTCGAACAAGGATGGCCGCCTCGTGATGGCACGAACGCTCTACGACATGGATGTCCACAAACCCGTACCGAATCCAGGGTCTTCCTTGGCGAAGCACCCCTACATTCGCATCGCTTGGTGTTGCAAGGAGAACTTTGAAGATAGTGGTCTTCTCATTGCTGGCGGCCAGACCGTCGACAGCCCTCCTGATGGGTTGACGTTCATTGAGCTGGGCGTCACCCCCAATTATTCCACATCGACATGGTCAATCCTTTCGGAATACTGCAAGGGAAAGCGCCAGAGCATACTGCAAACACCCCCAATGACGGAAGTCGCTGACTTCTTCATGATACCCCGGTTATCGCCACATTTTGCTGGTGCACAAGACCCCATCGCTATCATGACACTGTTGACATCTGGCGAGGTGCATACCATGAGCTTCCCTAGTGGTTATCCGATCTCGCCCACAAACCAGCTACACCCATCTATGTCTTTCGTCCACCCGTTTGCAGTCAAGTTTGAAGTCGCAACTATTGAGCGAACAAGATGGTTGGGTATGGTAGAGACGCGCAAGCAAGGCGAAGCTCTTCTCAAGGGTGGAAAAGAGGCTCCTCTACAGCGCCGTACGTTCGAAGGGCGTAGCATCATTCAAGTCGCTCATGCCGATGGTACCGTTCGTATCTGGGACGTCGGCCACGGTGATGAGATCGAGAACTTCACACAGCTGCAGATCGACGTTCCGCGTGCCGTTGGTCGGTTTGACGATGTCACCATTACTTCCATGAGCATGGCCTCTAACACTGGCGAATTCGCCGTCGGAACGAGTGCTGGTGAGCTTGTCATCTACAAGTGGGATGGGAATAGATTCTTCGGTCGCGAAAATGACCCGCAGATCGAACCCAACCCAGGTGGCCTGACGGATATCAGTGCACGAACCGAGCCCTCGTTGAAGCAGGGTCTTCAGCCATTCCGTCTATACGAGATGATGCAAGGCGCAATCACTGCGACCAAGGTGTCCGATATTGGGTTCATTGCTGTTGGTTCCGCCAACGGCTTTTTCAGCATTATTGACATGCGAGGCCCGTCTGTGATCTATCAAGCTACAATGTCTGAGTTCTCTAAACAAGACAAGCGCTCGTCTTTCCTTCGTGGAAGCTCCAGTGCCTCATCTGTCAAGGAGTGGCCGACAGCCATTGAGTTTGCTGTTCTTACGCTAGATGGCGACAAGTTCTCAAGCATCTGCTGTTTTGTTGGCACAAACATGGGCAAGCTCTTGACCTTCGTCCTGCTCCCGGAGGGCAACGGATACAAAGCAACCCCGATGGGTGTTGCGCAATTGAACGACAAGGTTGTTTCCATTTGTCCCATCGAGACGAACACCGGAAGCCCGGCTGTTGCGACGGGCGAATCTGTCGCGGGCCTGCGGGATGGCAAACAAACCCAAGGCACACTTGTTGTCGGTCAGTAGCCCCTCCTAACTGTGCTTAGCGTGGCATAAAACTAACTATTGACCTAGTGACCTCCACTGAGATCCGCCTACTGCGGCCTGGCACATCCAAAGGAGCTTCGAAGTCGTTTGACGACTATCTGTGCGAGTCTGCTGCCGTCACGAATGTCAGCGTTTATGGCGTGGCCCTGGTCGGCATCTTTGGCGATCGTAGAGCTCGGGCTTTCTCTTTGCCAGCACTTAGCGAGATCAACAACGCTCCTCTCAACATGATGGACGGCAGCCGCGGTGAAGACGCGATCGTCGATTCGGACGGTAATCTCTTCTGCTGGACCGGTCCCGCCGAGATCGCCATCCTGGGTGCTTGGGGTGTCGGTCGCGAGATTGAGAACACGGCGGATGTGCTGATCAACCCGAACCTCATTATACCGCCGCGGCCCACCATCTCGAATGTGCAGTGGCTTTCCGGGACACAGTACGTGTCGCCCCTGGATCTGGACCTCATCATCGGCGGGCCGGACCGCCCTCCCAGCAAGCGCATGCAGGAGGCCGCCGCCGCCGAGAAGCGCGGGGCCCCTCCGACCAGCCCACGCGTGGCGACCGGCGAGGCCGAGGGCTGGGGCGACTACCTCACGCGGCAGCTCAACGAGCGGACCGAGAAGCTGAACCTGATGGGCGACAGCATGGAGGGCGCCGCCGACGCCAGCAAGAGCTACGCGGACAGCGCGAGCAAGTTTATGAAGCAGCAGCAGCGCAACATGCTTCTGGGCGGGCTTAAGAGCAAGTTCTTCTAAGATGGGAATTGTGGTTTGAGCTGGCTTGAGCTCGCTCGCTCGCTCGCTCATCACCCTTGGGCCCTGGCGTTTGGGTTGAATTAGGCAATTGTCTTTTTCTTGGTTGCTTTTTCAAGTACGATACCAGTTCACAATTCATATGTCTGTTTATTTCGTGGGTATTCGTGACTGCTTGTGACGATCCGGAACCGTAGACACGCATCATTTACTCTCTTGGGTTATACGGCCCGCCAAAGTTCGAGCGCTTATCTCGTATTTTCTTTTCATTTGTTTAGTTAAGAGATCTACTTAGCTTCGGTGGGTAGATTGTCGGTGTGTGGCATGTGTATGGTCATTGCCCTCTTCCTGGGTTGTTTCACAATTGACAACATTAATGATGGGGATTGCTCTCAGACGTTTAAGGTTTTGATGCAATGGCACTATAGTTGCCTAGTATTAAGAAGCTGATGTGATAACTCACACTGGATATACCAAGCCCCGATATTTGAATGTAACGCTGCAGGGGGAGAGGGAGGGGAGGTCCTCGCGATCTTAATGCATACAGTGTATACGACGAAGGTACGGCGGGCATCAATTTGCGACACGGACGACATGATAGGCAGTTATATTGTACTTTTTCGGATAGATTCGGCTCTCGTATCATACGATCGTGGGCTTCTTTTTTATTGTGCTTACTGCCAGACAAGCGGTGAGGCGATGTTGGCTCCTTTATCATTGGGCCTGCGCCTTTCGTTTCTTTTTTTCCCCTTTCCAAAAGAGTATCCCGCCAATTTACCTCGAGCTTGGCCTCCGCCAAGAGAAGATGGATCACGCCCTATCGGAGCCTAGTAATGGCACATGCGTTTGCTGACGGCGGCGGTTACCAAGTGTGACGGGATGCGCCGCGGCGATTTTCTGTGTGTTTGTTTGCTGCTGGGTGCAACCCTCCAGGTTGGGCAGGAATAAGCAAGTGACAACCACTGGTGACGGGCACCCCCCGCGTGCTCACTTACGACGAGCGCATATGAACGGGTTGCTCTGCACTTTGCTCAGGCTGGGGACTGCAACGATTGAACACGCTGGGTTGGAAAGCCCCTACTGAACTTGGGGATAGCTCTCCCTACTTCCCGTGCTCTCTTTGTGCTCTCCGTCCCATTTCGTTGAAGAAGAATCGATAATTGAACCGCCCGTGCATCGGTAGAAAAAAATATGGCAGTCGCGCCCTCTTCCCACACCAAGCCGACCTTCGTTCTTGTGTCGGGGGCCTGGCACGGAACCGGCTACTGGGCCAAGGTCGTCGCCGGGTTAGAGAGCGAGGGATATCGGGTCGTGCCAGTAGCGTTGCGCTCCGCGTCGCCGGACCCGGATATCACATTTTTGGATGATTTGACTGCCGTCCGCGATGTCATCAGGGGAGAGGTTACGCAGGGCTGCGACGTCGTGGTCGTCGCGCATTCATTTGGGACCGTGGTGGGGGCTAGCGCCATAAAGGGGTTCGCCGCCTCTTCCAAATTGCGTGCGGACAACGGCCAGTCTGGAAAGACTGCTATTACTGGCGATGGTACAGGAGTGCAGAATGGCCACGTCATAGGCTTCGTCGCCGTCGGTACCGGATTTATGCCCACCGGTGTTTGTTTCTTGCAGGCCCTGGGCGGGAAGCCGCCGCCGCTGTGGCGGTTTAGCTCCGAGCCCCTGGTAACCACCGATGATTACGACGTCGACGATGACGGGGAGAATACGACCAAAGCGTTTGCGACGATTAGGGTTTCGGCGCGCGATGCGCTTTACAACGATTTGCCCACCGAGGAGGGCGAGCAGTGGGTTGAACGGCTTGTGCCGCAGAGCGCGGGTACGATTGCTCAGGGGGATGAGCATGTGTATGCTGGATGGTTGGATGGTAAGTAGAACCTCCGGCGAGTCCTTGGCATGAGATTTGATGTGTCTATATGTAATTGGGGGGGGTGGACTTTGGCCAGCAATAGTAAGAAACAGGTGAAAGATATACTGACCAAGCAATGCGTTCCAACATCTTAGTTCCAAGTTGGAGTCTGATCACAACAGAGGACCGGGCGTTTCCGCCAGAGGACCAAAAGGCTTCGTCCCAGGCGGCGCGCGATGCCGGGGCCAATATCTGGGGCGAGGAGATCGAGGCGAGCCACTCACCTATGCTCAGTCGTCCTGTCGAGACGGCGGAATTTTTGAGGAGGGCCGCGGTGGCGTTCGGGGAGAAAGCTGCTGCTTCACAAAGGAAATGAAAACTGCAGACTGTGATAGAACATGATGACTATTCGGGCAACATATAGCATTTGTGGAGGTAAAATGGTATCGAATATGTGAGTGCAACTGCTACAGACGAATGAGAAGACATTGATTTGAACCAACTGCACCTTGAAAGCAAAGCAGATAGATCTAGACTGCCAAGCGCTTGACCTGGCCGTCAGATTTGCAGCTGACAAATCGCCATCGGGCGGACTGCCACATGGGTACGAGATTACAACATGGTCGTTCTAACGATACCTTTGAGAAGGGGGAACACCTCGTGCCACATTCCCCCTCGAAGGTGGCGGTCTTCATATTGAGGAAGAAAAGGAGGAGATTATTGAACACAATGCTGAGGTCGATCTGTTTCTTGCCCACAGGATAGATAACAGGGATAAGTTGAGGAACGCCATTGTTTTTATTCTTGCTTTTCCAGGAGGTCACTTACCAGCAGTCTCGTCGATGCTCAGTATGTCGATTGGATTCTCGGCGGTACTGTACTTGACCCGGGCCACGATGGCAGGGGGTTCCGCCTTGAGATGACTGTGCAATGCGTCCTTGAAGGAATCGATAATGGCCAGCTGCTTGTTGGTAGATGGAGTTGAAGCCGCGGATGAAGGCGTTGTGGCTCAGGGCCATCTGGGAGGCCACGATGGTGAAGGGGTCGTCCTTGCCTGTTTGGAATTTGGGAGTTAGCATCAACGGCAGTGGCGTGTCAGTGTAAATAGGGGTCATGTTTGCTAACAGCGGGTGTATGGCGAAGTACGTGTGCTTGCATGGTTGGTGAGTTTGAAAATGACGAACGTAACTCAGGAACATATAGTAGAGCAAAAGAGACGAAAAGGGATGGTAAAATCTAATTAGAATGTGCATAAGAGTAGAAGATCTCACTTTATTCAGTGTCCATGTGGGCTGCGCCGCCTCTAGCTTCAGTCCCTATTTCGAGTCCTTATACCCGCATGCCAGTCATGCTTTGAAATTTTAGTGCACAATTTGTTGCGCCATTCTCAACACTCAGAAGCTTTATCGATCATTTATCACCCCTATCCATACTCTAGCTGCCCGTAGTGTGTAAACCTTTCAAGAAGTTTGATTTATGACCGTCTCTCCCACCATCCCTTTCCTCGTGCAGCCGGTATTCTCTCTTGTGCTGGATTCGCACCCCACTCCTGCCATTTTAAAGGGTCCAGCGTTGAAGACGTTTCCTTCGGATCTGGTGAAGTCCGTTGGGCCATTGTGCGTGACGAATAGTGGCGTGCGGGTCGTCTAGCGGGCTGCGCCTCGGACTGAGGATTTGTTTCCGCAGGCCACATGTGCATATGGAGCGCCATGTTTGGCCTGATTAGTGCGTCGTAGCATGATGGCAGTAGGATTTTCCCATCCGGGTCGAGTATATCATAATGGCCTGCTCTCACATTTGGCCCAATAACATCCACATGGAGGAATGCTTCATTGACCAATTTCGTTAAGCCCTGTCGTCATCATTAGCTAAAGCGAAGAGAAATTCAAAGCCATGTTATGTAGAAAGGGCTAAGGTCATTCTTCTGGTTAACTCCAACGTTGAAATCATGTCCAAAATTATAAGGGAAGGAAAAGTCCCACTTACTGCCCATGTTCTAGCCAAGCGCCAGGGGAAGTCATATAGCCGCCCGACGCTATCTTTCAGGTGAATAACGGACTCGTTATCCGTAATGTCTCGCTCGGGCACATCACTGGTTGTTACCTCATTCTCGTCCTCACACAAAGTAGTCCACTGAGACAGCAGTTTATTGACGATGTTCGACGAATCAGGTAGTTTGCCAACAAATAGCTGTAGGTCACGGCTCCCTGCGGGGTGAAAGACCGCTATGTCTCTGTCGGGGGCATCGTTGGACATCCCAGTTGCTGGGTGACCAATAACGTCTCCATCATCATCATCTGTGACTTGTCGCTGATTTCCCTCCATTGCGGTGGAAAATAGTACGTCGTATAGCCACTGCGCTGTCTCGCTGTTATGTTTTGGCCGATGCAACTGCAACGCACCTGTCTGAGATGCCAGGTTGTCCACGTCATCAGAGATTGGGCGCTCGGTCTCGTCTTCGTCTCTGTCCTGGTCGACGTCCAGCTTGGTAGACAGTTCACCACTGGCGGCAACCATCTCGCAGATTGAGTGATGAGATATCTGGACTAGGTTTTCCGCCTGTTGGCGTAGTGCATCCGATTCCTCCTTGGCAGCTTGCTGCTTCTGGTTGAGAGTAACCTGCTCTGAACTCTTCTCTGACCTAAATCTGTTGTCAGCCGGGCCAAGTTTCAGGTGGGAGCTTCGCGTACTTGGCCACGAGCTTCGTGTACTTGACATTCAACTTGACCTGGAGAGCCGAATTTATTGTGATCAAAATCATGTTGATGCTGACTTTGTAGCTGTCAATCTGCTGAGTCAGATCACGGCACTTAGATCGTCGGAACGCCCAGGCCAATCCTGCTATCCCGGTAGAGGCATCAATCAAATCATGGATTTCGTCATGTACATCTTGGATGCGTCTCATTGTATAGCTAACTAAGCGCAGTAGTCGTCTCCTGATAATTTTCTTGCCATCTCTGAGCACGCGCCGGAGTTCGCTGAGAATGAGTGATAAGTCCCCGACGTCCCTGGCGATGTCGTAAGCCTCCTTCGGCGCATTCCGCGTGGCAGACACGAGGTTGTAAATGGCCTTTGAAAGTGCGGTACCGGCCTGGGCGATGCCAGCAATGGACGCGATGACAGAGAGAGGATCCATTTGCAAACACAATTGCAATGATGAACCTGCCAGATTTATGTCGGGGACATGGAGGGATGCGGGATCAGGCTATTATGTGAACTGGCCCCCCGCTCTCTTTTCTCTCTCTGTGTCTCGGCGTGGCGCAGCCCCAACCGCAGCAGCTATCTGCAGTCATCTGCCAAAATATGCGACCAATCGCGAGTAGGTTCTAGCTGCAACATCAGTCGAGTCGATTGGGGTAGCCTTCATACGTCCGGCTTTCTTGTCGACCCGATTAAAAGTAGGCCGTGTCCAGTCGAATAAGACAGTACCGAATAGGGGAAACTCATCGATAGTTTGTATCATAGATAAAATATCGTTGAGCTCTTGTGAAGTCCCAGTGCATTGCATCTATGATTCCGAAGTAAGTGATCCCAATAACTGACAGGTACCTTCAACCGCTTACCATTTCGGGCTGACTCCATCAGCTTCCGATTTTATGAATTCTTCTTCCAACACATTACCGTCCTGATTAAATATAGTGTTGCTTTGATCCACATATCCAAAAGACTACCTACCAAGTGTCTCTCTACTTTCCTTCTTTGCCATCACAGTCGCCGGTATTCTCGAGCCACTAGAACCAGCCTATCGGTGGACCACGCCGTCCTTCTCCACATCCACATCGGTCGCACTGTCACCGGCAGACTGCCGTGCCACAGCCCCAGCTTGGCCGCCCCCATCGATCACGACCTCTGGCTCCCGGAACAAGTACATGTACCAATAGTAGACACCGACCATGAGCACTCCGCCGACGATGTTTCCGAGCAGCACGGGGATCAGGCCCTTCCAGATATAGAGAGTGGTGGTAATGCCTGGGGCGCCGAGGAAGATGGCGATCGGAATGAAGAACATGTTGGCTACGACGTGGTCGAGCCCCAGCGCCACGAGGGCGAAGATGGGCCACCACATGGCCGCCATCTTGGACCCAACTCCGCGCGCCTGCAGCGACAGCAGGCATGCCAGACATACGAGCCAGTTGCAGCCCACGCCCCGCAGGAAGATCTCGTGCCATGCGGGCGTCACCTGCTTCTTGACGGCGAAGGAAATAACGGCCTCCTTGAATGGTGAAGCGGAGAAGACGCCCCCGTCTGATACGTAAGCGTAAGCTTTTGGGATATTGCTAGTTGACGAGTGAAACATGGCAAGACTTACAGCCGAATATGACGATGGCTGAGAACAAAGATCCCGCTAGGTTACCCCAGAAAGACAAGAACCAATGCACCGCCATCTTCCATAATGGCAATCGGCGCTGTAGTACGGGCACCGTGGTGTAGAGCGTACTGCCTGTGAATAGATCGGCCCCCGTCAATCTGCATCATGACAAAACTTGAATTAACCTCCTGCACATCCATAACAGTCTATCGTCTTTACCGTCCTGCCCTAAGCTGGGAGAAGGAGAAAAAAAAGGAGACAAAAAGGGAAAGAACAAAACCTACATGACCATAACGAATCCGATGGGAAAGATGATAGCCTCGATCAGACGCAGCAGTCCCGGAGCGTTCTCGGCGTACCAAGGGCTCGCGTTGCAGCTCAATACCGCGGCGCCAGCGAAGGATAGCAAGCAGCCGGCCGAGACGCCCGAGAGGAACACCTTGTCGGGCCGCGTGTTGCCCTTGGACACGCCGGTGCGGCCCACGAGCTCGATGGTCTGGGCGGGCGAGAAGGCCGCAAGGTTGGTCACGAGGACACGGGTCGGTTCTGCCGCCATCTTTGCTATTGACGTTGTTCCAGTGATGTTTCGAAGTGGGATGCCCCCTGTGCTGATATTCAGTCCAATGCCTCGCGGCTTGGAGGATCTGAAAAAGGGATCAGAAAGAGCACAAGCTTTTGTGCTGGCTGAGGATCTAGCAAAGTGATTTCGAAAACTGCTCTATCTCACTGCGGATAGTGATATATTGCGTTTTTAGTTTTTGGATGCACCTGGATGTTTCATGTTACTTGTTGCCTGTTTTTAACTTCGGCTCGGTTCGACATCAAGGTCAACCCAACAAGAACAAAACACTCACCGAGAGAAGGTTATCCACAAATAGGTCAACCCGAAAGGAAGACGTACGCTGGTTTGATGTGCAGCAATATCCAGCCACAGTCTGGCTTGTTTGCCGAGGAGCCTGTGCATTTCTGTCTCATGTCGCCACCATGAGTGATGATCAACTGCAATACATGCCTCTACGGTCGACCACGGAACATTTCCTGGGGACATGTGAAGGAGCTTTCCTCTCCTCCTTAGCCCACCGGGTTCAATAGTACAGACCGGACGAATGGATCGGTCGTCGTGTTAGCCGTACCACTGGTTTATTTGATAGCTTACTCAGCAGCTTTAGCTTCAGTCTTCCCCATAGTAAAACAATGCATTGGCGCGTGTGTACATGACGTAGTCAGTTTCGTCTCTCCAGTTTCGTCTCTCCAGTTTCGTCTCTCCAGTTAACCTCATTGGTATATACTTGGGTACGGTATCGTCAGTTAGTGCAACGAAATAGTGTCAACGGTGGCGCTCTTCAAGACTTATATCCAAAGGTTGGCTTGATCATATGGCGGTCATTGATCATAGATCCAAGTTGATACCAGAGACGACTGTACTTGTGATACCGTCCACTTGGTCATGTTGGGGCAATCGCATTTACCATTGCCTGGTTCGAAAGTGGAGTCAGAATTCACCACTTGATTTCTCACTAGCCATTTTCATTATCCCATTAGCCATTTCCATTATCCCACTACATTCCCGTTACATTCCCGTTACAATAACCGGCACTCCTTGTGGAGTAGTCTGGTAGTAGTCCAATATCTCCACCGGCCGTTCTGCATGCAGCGCCAAGCAATGCCCGTTGTATCCCTCCCACTGGGCACCGGCGCCGGCGTAACGGTATCGTAGGAATCCACTACACTCCGAGGGTTAAGGATGTTCGACACTCGGGGACCATATGTAATGGCATGCGATTCGGGTTGACTCGAGGTGGGTGATCAAGCGGTTTGAGATACCTGCCAAAATTGTCACTGGTCGATATTCGGCCACGCCTTCCTATTTTGATATATAGGTCGGATATCTTCCTTGCTTGCACCGCACCTACCCTGGGGTCTCTGATTAGGCCGGTGAGCTCTGGCCTGTAGGCCGTAGCTGCCTTACAACCTTCTGATTAGGTCACCAATCATCCAATCGATGGTCAATTTGGCTAGAGGTTGCCGTCTCCATATCAACATTGGTCGCAGTTGCCAGATATTGGAAGTATTCGATAAGTACGAGCTACTCATTCCTCACCAGCACACAATCTGTTAGTTGTATGATGTTCCTCCCTTCTCAAACATACAACAAGCACAAAGCCTAACATGGCGCTTCTTGCGCCGCCGAATCTACACACTCTTCAGAATCGTCTGCATCCAGGCTATCCCAAAATCGTCATGGAGTTCGTCAAATTCCCGAAGTTTCCACCCGAGATTCGCGACAAGATCTGGAAAGAGGCCGTAAGCGAAGAAGCTGACGGTCGCCTCGTCTTTGTTCACAAGGACACTCTTCGCGTCTTGCCGACCAGGAACAGCATCAGCCCACTTCTCTCCGTCAACGCTGAAGCTCGACAGGTCGCCCTCAAGCATTACAATGTCCGCCTCCCCATTTTCCGATTGCCGCCTCTGAAGTATCAGCTCCCATTGAGCTTCGTAGAATGGATTGTGACGACAGCAGATGTTCAGTGGGGAAGAGGAACTGGTGAGCGGGATCACTCGTTGAGCCATCGTGAGCGGTACTGTTATCATTACGTGCTACACATGCTCGAAGGACCTGCCTGGAAGCTTCTCAGAGACTCACGGGACGACAAGAACTCACCCAGTGGATGCATGTTTCTTAATGAGTCAACTGACCGGTTCATCCTGAGCCATGACACCTCTTTTCGAGACAAATCTGAGTATGTCGACTATGAAGGCTGCTTAGAAGTTCATGGAGAGCCAGCTCCGGATCTATTTGAGTATCACATTATGTTTGATTACAAGGCAGAGATCTTCGGTCCAGCTTCTCTTGACCACCATGAACGCCAGTGTCGACACATGTCCCCGCCCCTACCCTTGGAGGTGCGATGCAATATTCCGAACATCGTGTTTTGCGAGAACACGGTTGATCCACAGGAGCATTGTTATTATTATCCAACACCTGAGTACGATGATATCTTGGAAGATTATTGGTATTGCGACCCTACGGATGATTGTGTGTTGATGGACTGGAAAGCCGAGTATTTCCCCAAGGTTAAGGACGCGTTGAAACATCCGAATCCAAAGGTGATGTACCTTGGTGTTCCCGCCTCGGCATCACGTGCCCTGCTTGATCAAGTAGAGACAGAAACTGCTAGATGTCTCACAATCCATGAGCGAGATGTTTATCGTTTTGATGGTATCTGATACCCATCGGCATTTGGTATTACTGTCCCATTCAGTAGGAATGAACAGAACGTCCCAAGAGGGAGTAAACGAAGCTCATGAACTAAACGGATTAAGGTATAATAGGGTGTCCATAGACGCCTGTAGGTAGCTTTCACCTTACAATACATACATAATAAGCCCCAGAAGTTGCTCTAATCCTACCGATATTTGTGTGTGTGTTCGACATTTTTCTCCTCATCTTATGCGCCATAGCGTCTCGAGTAAGACTTGGAGCATCGCCCGTTGGTGGCTCGGCGCCACACCGTTCGGCCTGTCGCCGGAGTAATCGATGTGTAGAATAATCGATGTGTAGAATAATCGATGGGCAGAGTAATCGACGTGCAGAGTAATCGACGTATGTGCAGCTGTTTATCGCACGCGAGTATGAGACCGGCCTCGCTGCGGTAGCTCTGCGCCTCCACCTCGAACAGCATCTTGGGACCAGCGGTGGTCGTGCCCCCCGCGGCGGGGAATGGCGGCCTGAATTGTGGGAGGCTAGGTACAAAGAGCTCATCAGAGACTACGTGGCTGTATTACTCAGTCGAAACAGCTACCTGTTTATCTGTGCTACACATGGTGTACTCTACTGGAAGCCTATCAGGCAGGTACACGTCCACAAGGTCATGTGAGATGCGAAGGGACTATGAGCCGACTGGAGTGCGGAGGCTGAAAACCGCGTTTGCATCGTCCATCGTGTCTTGGACATCAGAGCTGGTGGGACGAATTGTTTGATCATTTGTAACTGCTAAAGAAATATTACCCAAAATGAGTCCTACCCACCATCGGACCGTGGTGTAAAATCAAGAGGCGTTGTGACATCCATGGGGAAGAAATTGAAGAGATCCGTGGTCATGACGTCCAAGTTGAAGTTTGGAGCCGCGTTCATAAACGAGGGATCCGGGCCAAAGCCGTTCCCAGGCGCCGCCGTCGCATACGGCCCCATCGGCGCTGCCCTTGCCGCTGTGGGCTGGGGGTAATTGCGTTCCGTCAGGAATATCATCTGTTCAGCACCATTCTGGGTGAGGTGGTCCAGGGACGGGAACTGGATGCTAGAGTAGTGGTTCTGAGCCCCAGAGTTCGGCGTCGCAGCCGCAGAGGCTTGTCCCCGGCTGTTAGGAGTAGTTGCAGACTCGGCGGGGGAAGCACCGGCACCGTGGCCTTGGCTCGATATCGAATCCTCGATGGTTCGGAGCACCCGTTTGATAGAGTTGATTGCCGAAGTGACCGGTTCATCGGCTATCATAGAGCTGAGCGTCTGGAGAGATATGTTGATGTATTCGATGTTGTACGTGTACTTAGATGGCTGACATAGTATATCGTAGATGAGTACTGCACAGCTACACTCTATGAAGAAAGCTTGGTATCGGTGGTACTGTGGTGTTGTTAGTCGCCAGCCAGTGGGAGTAAACTGAAAGAGAGACAGAGGTAGCGGAAGCCTTACTTTACAGATGGCAATCCTTGGGACTATGCTGCTCATGAAAATGATCGAGTCCTGCGCTGCATCGGTGGCATATCGGCACGCCTGCCGAAGCCACATCTCGCCGTTATCGCGTTGGTATTTGCCAAATCGCATGGCGTAGTTGGCGATCAGGAAGGGGCGAAAGGTCAAGATCACTCCAAGATAATAACCTGTAGATGCTTAGCTTAAACGCAAGTCCAAGGAATGCAGCGCGCATGCACATCCGATGGAAACGCGCGACATCTGAACTTACAGTTGTGTAGCGTGAGTGTCTCAATCGCCTCGGCCGGTGACTGTGTCTGGGATGAGTGGGCCGACGCGATGTCGCAACTCTCGGCAAACCGCCGCAACTGAGCATATATGCCCTCGGCTGTGACATAGAGTTGCCGCAGAGACTCTGATTTTCGCCCATAGATGAGTTTGGCGCCGTCTTCCATGATCTTGGCGATGTGGCACAAGTTGGCGACGAAGGGAGGGTCGGTGGGGAAGGGGCATGATATGTCGCTTATGCTCATAGAGGCCCTCCGGCCTAATGTAAGGGCTTGACACGTCTCGTAGAAGTAGAGGAGCCAAAGTGTGTTCCGGTGCTTGGCAAGGTTCCCTTCGCCGTTTCGAAGACTCGGGCCGTCTTTGTGCAGGCCCAGCGCAAACGCCTTCCTGCACGCCACACCCAGGTGCAAATACGTTGAGTTCGGACGGCCCATGTTGATCTGGTAGTCGGACATCAATAAAGAAAACTGCAACATCTGGAGAGTTACCGCATCGTCGAACACGACGGCTTCGCGTTTCGCCTGGATGTACAAGGTCTCGGCCAGGTCAGTATGCTCCGACCATAAAGCCCCGATAGCTAGCATGGCGAGGAAGCAGGTTTTGGTCTGCGGCGGGATCAGATCATCGGCGTGGTACAGTTGCCGAAGTAGGTCATCCAATTCTGGAATGCTGTAAAACGACATTCTGCTGTACGACGATATTTTGAAGTTCTCAAGAAACTCTTTCGCCTGGTCGAATGGGATTTGCTGCAATTGAACCCTTGACGATCTGATGGCCTCTACATCTACCCTCAAAGGCGTGCCAAAGAAAATGGATCTCTGCATGAAGGTGTCCAGGCCGGACCTGTCAGCACCGCGGTGACGTCCATATTGTGGCTGCGAATGCGAAACTTTGGACAATATGCCTCTGTGAACCTGTTGCAAGAAGGCGAAGTTGGAAGATGGACCATAGAAAAGCTGAGAGCTATCAAAATTGGTCGGAGCCAGGTGTGTTTCTGTGACACCACCATCGATATGGATTGGGTCGGATTGACAGCGCTGCTGTGCCATGGGCTTTTCCGATGACGGGCCGGTCATGACGTGGCCATCGCTGGCCGGGCTCGCGACGCCGCCCTCATCCCCAGAAGGAAGGCCACGATCGCTTGCGGCGTTGTAATCGGCGCCCGCGGCGGGCCGGGTCAGGTCGCTAGGCCCAGCGTCGCGTCGTGGGAGGGTTGCATTGATGCGATCGGGGTTCTTCAGGGATTTCCGTATGCGGGCTTTGGCGCGGTAGACGCATTGAGAAGGGTCGGCGTGGCAATTCTGACAGGCCGGTCGCGATCCATTGCATCGGATTTTCCGGGCCCGACAGGGCTCGCAGGCCTTGGAGATCTTGTTCATCCTTCGCCGGAGAATGATGTGATCGGAAAAGGAATAAGCCGGAAAAGGTCGAAAGAAGAGATGGGATGGAGATATGGGAGGGAGGTCGGGTCAGGAAAGGAAGAACGGGTGCGGATTAAGCTAAAAGGTGATGGCCGTCATCCTCCGTAAGTCCGAGGCCAGGCCAATCGCCGAGTCATGTGGTGGTAGTGCTGCCAGAATTCGCGCAGAAAGGTTTAGTGTATCAGACCCCGAATTATTAATGATTAAAAAGTAGGCTCGATGAGGAGATATTGGCAATGACAGATATGGAATTGGAAATGTGCAAGAGAAGGCGGCTCAAATCTCAATCTTCGTATGCAGCAAATTAAAGGCACCCGGGATTGTCGTAAGATACGTTTAGTTTAGGTAATAATAGCTGCCAACGACGTTTCAGTAATGAGTGAGGACCTTGGGGCGGGGCTTGATGCTGTGGTGGGCGGGCTGCGCGTAATGGTTCAGTGCAGAGGGAGCTTCAACTCCTTAACCTAAGTCCTTCCTCAGTGCGCTGTGGTCTATCTAGCCTTTAGTGCGCTGAAACGTCTAGATTGGCGTTCTAGCTCGGTGTTTCGGCATTTCTTCATCATCATCATCACCATCACCATCAGCCGCAGCAGCCGCAGCAGCAGCAGCAACAACAACGTACATTGATCTATTCACTAACAATTATAACCTAATCCCAGCACGTTTCTGAAGTGATAGCATCAAATCAAACACCCAAGTTACTCCCGGCAATGAATGGCCGTTCGCATCGCAAAGCACGTGCCTGCTCGGCGATTGAGCTTCGACGCGAGACCTCTTCGTCGTCTATCGACTGGCCAACGACGATGGACGTCAATTATCCGTCTAGTGTTCCATTGTCTTGCGCATGCGTGTCCCACATTTCCCGGCACTTGCGTCCCTTAGATCTATGTATCTGTCATCTGGAAATGGCCAGGTCCCTGGGCCAAAAGCAGCCCCTTTCCCCAAAACAGCAGCCCGCCTTACCGACACTACTGACCGACACTTAGTACCATGCAGCCATGATTATCTGATCAGTCAGGGTTGCTTATCTTCGATGGGGCTGCGTAGGCGATAGATGACCAACCCAAGCACGCGGTCGGCTGGCCGAACTCCTATCGCCTAGACGGGATGCTTTTTCGATGGGGCAAACGGGGCCAACCCACCCGTCAGAACAAACCCGTATATCCGATCACTCTTGCAGCACCTACATAAACATGATGGCTGCCAGCCAAGCCGCCCGTCTCTTTGGTGAGAGGGTGAGATCATCGCGTTCTACCATCACCTACCCAAGATGGCGACCTTCCAGGTATCTGACAGCGACAGCAGTGCCAGCAAAGTCGACCACGCTGGGACAGGCGTGACCCGGAAGCAGATCACCGTCACCTTCGAAGATGTCGGTATCGAAGTCTTCGGACTTGGTCAAGACTTTGGCTCTAACTGCCTCTCAGTCTTGGGCGACCTAGTCCCAACTTTTGGCAAAAACAACAGGTCGAAAAGGGTGAGTGATCTGCTGGTTCTCCGTGGTCGTCACATCTAGAGACGAGACGCTAACATCCTCCAGCACATCCTTCAAGGTGTAAGCGGCCAAGTATGCCCAGGTGAAATGGTAAATTGACCCTTGAATCTTCTCGTCTCCCTTCACTGCGGCCCCACTAACATGACCCCAGCTTCTCGTTCTGGGTAGGCCCGGTTCTGGATGCACCTCCTTGTTGAAGATCCTGTCGAACCAGCGTGATGAGTTCCATGAGGTTACTGGACAGGTACGCTACGGAAACATTGGCCATGAAGAAGCCAAGCAGTTCCGTCATCAGATCGTTATGAACACTGAAGGTAAAGCAGAAAGGGTTGATCTTTGCGTAGCAACTTCATGACTGACAAGTGACCAGATGACATGCACTTCCCGACCCTGAAGGTCTCCGAGACGCTGGACTTCGCCACTTCGACTAAGCTGCCCGGATCCAGGCCCGAGCACTTGAAGAATCCCAAAGACTACATCACCCAGACGTCCGACGCCACCCTCAACTCCCTCGCTATTAGCCATACTAAGGATACCATCGTGGGCGACGAGTTCGTCCGGGGTGTGTCGGGTGGCGAGCGCAAGCGCGTCAGTTTGGCCGAAGTTATGGCCACCCAGGCCCCCTTGCAGTGCTGGGACAACTCGACGCGAGGCCTCGATGCCAGCAACGCCCTTGACTTTGCGCGTGTCCTACGCAAGACCGCGAACGAGCAGCGGAAAACCATTATCGCGACACTTTATCAGGCCGGCAACGGTATCTACGACTGCTTCGACAAGGTACTCGTGCTGGCTGGAGAGGGCCGGGAGATTTACTACGGCCCCGCCGCCGAGGCTAGGGCCTACTTCGAGAACATGGGCTTTAAGTGTCCCCCAGGTGCCAATGTGGCCGATTTCCTCACCTCCGTCGCCGTCCACACGGAGCGCACTATCCGCCCCGGCTTCGAGGACAAGGTGCCCAACACGGCCGAAGAGTTCGAAGCACGGTTCAAGAGCAGTGAGACATACCGTGTCATGAAGTCTATAGCAACTGCAAAGTCTTCCGACTCCTCTCTCGTAGCCGAGATTGAGGATCTCACGCTTGCGGGGCAGATGGAGAAAATCCGCACCGTCGGGTTCCTGTCCAGGGAGAAGAGCCCCTACACTGCATCCTTTCCCAAACAGGTCTGGGCTTGTTCCAAGAGGCAGTTCCAGATTCTCTGGGGTGATCGCTTCACCAACGGCCTGCAACTAGCCTCTTCGATCGTCATGGCACTAGTCACTGGCAGTTTGATGTACAACCTTCCCGGCGATAGTAGTTCCATCTTCCGACGGCCTGGAGCTCTGTTCTACCCCATTCTCCTCTGGGGTCTCAACAAGATGAGCGAAACCGTCGCATCGTTTATGGGCCGCCCCATCTTTACCCGACACAAGCGCCTTGGATTCAACCGCCCAGCTGCCTACGCATTCGCCTGCGCTCTTACCGATGTCCCCTTCGTTGTTGTCATGTTCAGTCTGTTCGACATAGTCTATTACTTTATGGTCGGCTACCAGCACGACGTCGGCAGGTTCTTTACCCAGTGGCTCATATACGTACTCATCACTCTTTGTTTTGCGTCTTTGTACCGCCTCATCGGCGCCTGGTGCCGTCACTTCGGCTTGGCAGCGCAGATCAGCGGCTTCATGACCATGGTCATGATGGTCTACGCGGGCTATCTGATTCCCATCCCCAACATGCACCCCTGGTTCCGTTGGATTGCCTACATCAACCCGGCCAGTTATGCATTCAACGCAGTCATGGCCAGTGAGATGGGTAACCGGCAGATGACCTGTGTCGAACCCCAGTTCGTTCCGTTTGGGCCTTCCTATGACAGTAACCAGTATCGCAGCTGCACCACTGTTGGCTCAGCTCCTGGCGATGATCTGATCAACGGTGCCGAGTACTTGTATCTCCAATACGACATCCACGGCTGGGAAATCTGGAGGGACGTCGGCATCCTCATCGCGTTTTGGGTGTTCTTCGCCACCATCGCAGCAATTGGCTTTGAGGTAAATCTCGTTTCGGGGGCTGGATCCAAGGTCCTCTACGAACGCAGAAGTCAGCAGAAGGAAATGGCAGATAGTCAGGATCCCGAGAAGACTCAGGCGCAAGGTCTGCCCGAGCAAGGAGATTACGCATCAGCAGGATCGACCGTCTTCACTTTCAAGGATATCTCGTATTTTGTCCACCACGAGGGCAAGGAAAAGCAACTCCTCCAGAACGTCTCGGGTTACGTTAAGCCGGGTCAACTCGTCGCACTCATGGGCAGCTCGGGAGCCGGTAAGACTACCCTCATGGACGTGCTCGCGCAGCGCAAGGATAGCGGCCGTATTGATGGTTCCATCATGGTCAACGGCAAGCCCCAAGGCATCAGCTTTCAACGAACCACCGGATACTGCGAGCAGAACGACGTACACGAACCGACGGCAACTGTGTTTGAGTCCCTGGTATTCTCCGCCCGGCTCCGACAGGATTACTCTGTGCCCGATGCGGACAAGATTACCTACGTCAACCAGATCATGGAGCTCCTGGAGCTGACACCCCTGAAACATGCGCTTGTCGGTGTTCCTGGTTCCGGTCTCTCCATCGAACAGCGCAAGCGCCTTACTCTAGCCACCGAACTCGTCGCTAAGCCCTCTCTCCTGTTTCTCGACGAGCCCACCAGCGGTCTGGACGGCCAAAGCGCCTACGAGATCTGTCGGTTCATGCGAAAGCTCGCCGCTTCCGGTCAAACCATCATCTGCACCATCCATCAACCCTCTGCCGCGCTCTTTGAGGCCTTCGACGTTCTCCTGCTTCTCGCTAAGGGTGGCAGAACCACGTACTTTGGACCCACTGGCCAGGACTCCTCCATTGTGCTCGACTATTTCTCCCGCAACGGCGCTGCAGCCGTCCCTGACGTCAACCCCGCCGAACACATTGTCGATGTCGTCCAGGGTCGATTTGGTACCGATATTGATTGGCCTGAGGTCTGGAACGCATCGAAGGAACGAACCGAAGCCCTCGCCGAGCTGGCACGCCTTGACAATGGCCAGACATTGGAGAAGTCTGGCACGACATCCGAAACTACCCCCGAACCCACAGAAGCCGAGACCAAGGACTTCGCCACACCTGTCATGTATCAGGTCAAGCTCGTAACCATGCGACAGTCAATCGCGCTCTGGCGGAACCCGGATTACATATGGAACAAGATCGGCCTGCACGTGACGAACGCCTTGTTTGGCGGTTTCACCTTCTGGATGATCGGGAACGGATCCTTCGAACTGCAGCTACGCCTGATGGCCGTCTTCAATTTCGTGTTCGTGGCGCCGGGCTGCATCAACCAGCTGCAGCCCCTCTTCATCAAGAACCGCGACCTCTTCGAGACGCGCGAGAAGAAGTCCAAGGCCTACCACTGGCTCGCTTTCATCTCCGCCCAGCTGCTGTCCGAAATCCCCGTCCTCATTGTCTGCGCCACCGTCTACTTCGTGTGTTGGTACTTCACCGCCGGCTTCCCCGTGAAGGCCAGCAAGTCTGGCCAGGTATACCTGGAGATGATCCTGTACGAGTTCCTGTACACGTCAATTGGCCAGGCCATCGCGGCCTACTCGCCCAGCGAGGTCTTCGCGGCGCTGGCCAACCCCGTCTTCATCGGCGCCGGTCTCATCAACTTCTGCGGCGTCGTCGTGCCCTACGCCCAAATCCAGGCCTTCTGGCGCTACTGGATCTACTGGCTCGACCCCTTCACCTACCTCATCGGCGGCCTCCTCGAGCCCGTCGTCTGGGACGTCAAGGTCCAGTGCAAGTCCAACGAGCTGACCCGCATCCCGGTCCCTCCCAACTCGACCTGCGGCACCTACCTTGCCGATTTCCTCGCCACAAGCGGCGGCTACGTCGTCGACCCAGACGCTGCGAACACGTGCGAGTATTGCGCTTACACCTCGGGCGCGGACTATATGCGCACCATGAACATCAACGAGAGCTACTACGGGTGGAGAGATGTGGGCATCACGGCGCTTTTCTGTATCAGTTCGTATGCGCTCGTTTTCTTGATGATGAAGCTCCGAAGCAAGGCTACGAAGAAGGCTGGTTAGAACAGCTTGACGAAGTATATTAGACTACGAATTATATTAGACTCATAGAATTAAAGACTCACGTTTCACAACCTAAGAACACGACGCCGGATTTATGAATGACGATGTGATCAGTGGATGTAACCTATATAAAGGCATGCCTGTTACTTAAGATCTGGATCCACGCAGGGGTTGTTGTTGGCTCATGACGGGGTTCTCAGGGGTTGATGGCTTAGGGGTAGATGATCGTCGGAAGCACCAAACCTAGCAAATGTTACGTACCCATAGGTCGAAAGGCATGGGCGAGCAGCCCCAACGTGCCCCAAGACCTAAAATAGACATAATACAGCTAGTTTCCGATATATCTGAAAATTAATCCTCACCTGCTCACGCTCAGAGGCGTCGACAAACTGTCTGATGGTTGGTAGGCCTTGTGAACAATTAAGCCAGGCTGATATCACAGAGTAGATTAATCATGCCCCCTGAACCGGAATACTCTATTAGCTTATACAAGTATCACAATCGGGGAATAGGGCGTTCGTATCAGTAACCTTATGTTTTCCACACCATGGTTGACTTTACGATGAAGGTTTGAGTAAACCTTGGGTCAGCATTATGTCGACCACCTTGCAATTCCACTGCATTTGCTCTCTTATCACTTTTTGTCTTGATTCTGCTTTGCTTAGGGCCTTCACTCACATTTGACCGGAGAACCCCTTGCCCAAGCGCCCAGTATGGCAAACAAGCCACAGCCGAACTGCGATGCCGCCAGCTACCCGGCCGAGCAGGACCAAGCCAAGACATTTCTCCATCTCCCCTGGCCAGTCCGGCGCCGAATCTATATCGAGGCCGGGCTGCTGGTCGGCCAAGACATTATCCTTCAGCGAAGATCGGGCTGCATTCTTCAATATGGAGACACGAGAAGCGACGACGCGTACCGTTTCGTCTACAGCATTCTCCAGACCTGTAGAACCATCAACGACGAGGTGAGGGGTCTTATATACGCCGAGAACCGAATCATCGTAGACATACGCAACGTCATCTACGGCCTCGTCCATCTCCGCAGCCTGTCGCCTCGGCACTGCTCGCAGCTGCGGTTCCTGTACGTCCACTTGTACCTCGAGGTGCCTCCCGATCCGATCCGGTACAAGAAGGACAAGTTGTTTCGGCGCCCAGTGCTGCTCGAAAGGGGCTGCATCATCGAGGCGTGGCAGGCGGCTGCCAATCACGTTCTCGCCCACGCGAACCGTGAGGCGCTTCAGCTGCATCTGATTTGCGATACGGGCGATAGAGCTGTAACAACACGCGCCTTGGAGCCTCTGACGGCCCACCCAGCCAGTCTCCAGGGCTGCGAGATACGTCTCGCTTCCAAGAGAAACGACAAACTCTGCAGCTTGGCCAGAGACGTTGCGCTTCGAGCAAAAGGAATGGATGGCCATGTTCATGATGATAAGCCCTTTCGGTTCATGGACCTCCCGCCAGAGATCCGATCATACATACTCGAATACACGGGCCTAGTCACGCCCTGCAAAGAGGTAGAGTGGCGTCCCGGCCGCCGAGGGTACAGCGTCACCTTGGCGGAGCATTCCACCCGCCACCGACACGACAGCAATTACACCACCACGCGCCGCGAGTCCGAGGGCTGGTGGCGCTTCGTCAACTGCCAGCCGCCTCACCACGACACGCGCCGAACCGGCGCCATCTGCATCGACCGCCAAAGCGGTTACGCCCCGCGCTGCCAGTGCTGGATGCCGCCCCAGGCGCTCATGCTAGTGAGCCGCGCCCTGTACGACGAGGCCATCGCCACGCTCTACACCCAGAACCGCGTCGTCGTGCTGCCCCATCTCGGCGGCCACAGGTCCCGCAGCGAGCTCGGCTTGCACGGCATGTCCCAGACCCTGCTCGAGCTAGGCCATCCGTCGCCGTCACCGACGCCGCCGCCGGCTGAGCGCCGAGCACTTCCTCGCGCGCCACCACGCGTTCCGCCTCGCGGCCGCGCTCTCGCAGCTCCGCACGCTCGAGGTCGTCTTCCCGGGCCTGATCGTGGGGGAACCCGGGGGCGGCCGGAAGCCGGACGCCGCCGATCCCCTCTGCGCGGCCTGGCGCACCGCGGTGCGCCACCTGCGGGAGCAGCAGGGCGCCGGCCTGTCGGGCCTGACGCTCCTCGTGCACATGCGGCTCGCCGCGATCGACGCGCGGATCCGGGCGCCTGGCTACGAGCACCGGATGCGGGAGGCAAACGGCGACCCGTGCACGTGGCAGATCTCGACTGTCGACGGGCGGGGGTACTTTGAGCGCTACGTGGAGGACGTCACCGAGCGCCGGGGCGCGGACGAGAAGGGCATCTGGACGGTGCACGCGGCGTTGCTGGAGCCGCTGCGGGAGCTGCGCGCCGCGGGGCTGCGGCGGTTGTTCGTCTTCTTGGAGTCGGGCTGGCATTGGTCGCCGCCTCGCGGGTGTACGCCGCAGACTTGTCAGGGGCAGCGCGACGGGGAGGTCCACGGGCGCATCAGGGAGATGGAGCAGGCGTTGGAGAAGGGCGTCATGGGGGAGGAGTACGATAGTGCGGCCGAGGGGAAGATGGAGGAGCTTCCTAGTCAGTGGATGCATCATGTTGAGTAAGAAAAGCCTGGCTTGCGCTTCCGTCATTGAGGGAGTGCCGTGTCAGACTGTCCAGCGTGAAAGATCCAGTGTATCAGCCAACACGCATGCACAGGCATATTTCACGTAAATCAAACACCTCCACAATAGCTCTTGAGATCTTTCCAATTATGTGTAATAACGACCTGTTATCCTACACCAAAACCAACGCCGTCAATCCCGCCGCCATAGCCAACAGTCCACCACCACCGGCAAGCGCCGCCGCCCCGTTCTTCTTGTCGTCGGGCTGCTTCCCCTGCTGCTTGCCCTGGACGCAGTTGACAAAGTTGTTGCCCTTGGCGCCCGAGTGCGTGATGAGCGAGTCCAGCTTGCCCTTGCTGTCGAAGATGACGCGGTCCGCGCCGGGCGCGCCGCCCGTGTAGATCTTGGCGCTCGAGAGGATCGGGAACTCGTACCAGGGCGCCGCCGAGGGGAAGTTGAAGTTCTCGAAGTTCTTGTACTGGTGGGGGTATTTGCTGTTGCCTAAAACAGAAACGCACTTGTCAGATTCTGATCTCTAAAATGAAGGGGGGAGGGAGCTGCGCGCTGGGGTCGCTGCTCACCGAGGGTCTGGCTCTGTTGGTGCAGGCCGTAGCCCGTCTTCACGGCCTGGTCGATGTCCTTCTGCTGATAGCAGTTGGGGCCGCAGGTGTAGGCGCAGCTCTGGTCGCGCTCGACGAGCACTGCGACATCCCCGCTCTCGGCGACGTCGGCGGCGCCCGCGGAGGCGCCGGCCGCGGACAGCAGGGTCAAGAGGATGGCCGGGAGGATCTGCATTGCATTAGAGTGTTTGTTGACTTTGGGCGTTTGGTTGCGCGGTCGGGCGCGTGCGCAGGGGACCTCGTGAAACGTACCTTGGAGCCGAGCATGATGGTGAGGGTTGAAGATTGACAAAAACTCGGACGGGGGGATAGTTGGAATGACAGCAAAGTTTGGAATGTTTCGCAGGGGCTGGCAGGGAGGGAGTACCCAACCTTATATTCAACCCAAGCTCAAGCTCAAGCTCCCGTTGCCGTCTGCCAACTCATTGATCGTGAAACTACTGCATGGTCCGATTGGCACGTCCACTGAAACAAAGGGCCTTGAGCGCCATTCCGAGTGGGTTATCCACTGTCAGTAGAGTTTAGCCTGCCTGGGCAACCCGCTAGCATCGCCGACATTCCGTCTTGTCCAGCGCTAGATGGCGAACACTACCATGCCAAAAGCAAAAGGGCACCTGAAAGCTTCGTGTTCCCTTCATTACAATTACAGTGTCTACATTTCAGTGCCAGCGCATTTGGTCAATCATCAATAGAAGATTTGAACGCAATGGAAAACCATCCGCACGTGCCTTGCCAGCATCCAGATCGCATTTCTGGCGGCATGATAGTGTCCCACGTCATTTGATTGGCCGCCTAACCCTGTTTAGATTTCGGCAGATCGGCATCGTAGCAAGGCATTGGATCTCCGCCAAACCACCAACAACTTGCTCCTGGTTAATGCGTTGTCGTCTCGTACTTTCGCTTGATCGGCTGTAAGGTAATGGTGATGCTAACATCCTGCTCCTCCACGGTCATTACATGCACATGTGGGATAGCGCGCAAGACCGCCGCAACAATGGCCAGAGACAGCTCTAGCAGCATGAGCCCAGGGTTGAGACGCAATGTCAGTTAGCCGCAGCACATTGACCCATATGAGGAAGGAGGAGGGAAGTAAGAGGCCGCCCAGGCGCTCGCGACTCCGGAGGTAGATTGATATAGGGCTCGTTCGACTCCAGTCGCATGCTCAATAGTAACCTGGCGCCCATTACCGACGGCGCTGCATCCCGAGAAGCACCACTCGGAAAATATACGAGCTACCCCTATTTCACCTTCCAACGCCCACCCCAAGTTGAATAGGGGTAACTCGTGTATTGGGCATTCAACCCTCTCCAGTCGGACAATAAAGCCTTTGAAATGTACCTAGATACCGATGCAGTCGTCTCCTAGCAATCACAAGCCCTGCATCGTCCGTCGCAGCTCTGGGATCAACTAGGATGCACATCTGATCGCACGCGAGAAGTAGCGGTTCTGTGTGGGGGCGACAAGCCTGGTTGGAGCCCGTGGTTCATGGTACTATAGCAAAGACCTACACCACGATCGTCCACCCGCTACTTGTCTAGGCCGGCCCGACCCGTCGCTGGCACCAGAGTGTCATGTCCGATAGGCTAGGCATTTAGCCGCCCGAGTGTCTTCAATCAAAGTAGCAGGATCGGCAAAGACCATTGTCTTTCCACGACGCGGTACGGCCAATTGTATTTCGTCGGTACATGGTCTGATCCTTATAATCCAGATGCTGCAAACAGTCAACATGCATCATCGGCCTGATTTCGATCCGATCAGCCACCGACAGAGCAAGCACGCGCATTTGCACAGATGCAAGTGTACCTGTGTTGCCTGTCGACAGATGGCGCCACCAAACCAGTCTTTCAATCTAATCAACCCCATACCCCAAACTCCCCAGCTTGCGAATATCTGTAGCTCCAAAGGAATCCGGGGGAGAGCCGGGGATGGCCATTCTGCCCCATATTCATCATAGGTCAGATGGCAAAAGCGTTCCACCGAAATCGTATGACCGTCGGTGCCGCCAAGCCCCTTTTGTCAGCGGGAGATGCAGCGATATGGCAAATAGGCCAAGAGCACCCCGCGGGGATCGTCACTCTTTGGAAGCTCACCACCTACCCAATATGCCCACCGCCATCCCATGTCGTTCGATCGATTGGTAATGGAATCGCGGGGATGTTTTTTTTGGTTTATAAAAACGGTCTCCGTCCCTCGGGGGCGATCGATCGACGGTGTCTTTCTCTCCGTCAATATTCAAGGTTCCGTATGTGAACTGAAACCATGTCGAACAACATTCCCATCCACGTGACCGTCCTCCCGGCCTCGACGCAGGCGGGCGAGGCCACCATCCGCGCGCTCTTGAACGCCGAGCAGAAGCCCATTATCCGCGGCATCTACCGCGATACGTCCAAGGCGCCCGACGAGTTCACCGACAACCCCCGGTTCGACGCCGCCAAGGGCGACATAGACCTGTGGTCCGGCCTCGACTTCCGGGGCTCCGACGCCGTCTTCTACAACCCGCCGCCCCCGTTCGACGGCCGGGACCCGGCCGTATTTGCGGCCCAGACCGCCAACAATGTCCTGGCCGCGCTGAAGCGGGTTCCTAGTGTCAAGCGACTTGTGGTATCATCGGCTATGGGGTCTCAGTATGAACGGGGAACTGTGCGTCAAACACTATTTAATTGTCACCAGCCCAGCTTGGGATATGGCGCTAATATGAGAGATGGAAATGATAGGGTATGCTGAGGCTCAACCACGTTACGGACCTCGTCTTGAAGAAAGCGGTGCCCGAGGTCGTCATCGTGAGGCCTGCGTACTATTACGAGACCTGGGCTGCTGCCGCAAAGACCAAAGGAACAGATGACCTTTGTTTTGAGTCACCGCTAGAAGACCCGGATTACAAGATCCCCATGGTGAGTCGACGCCTTGGACTCGACTGACTTTGACACCATGTTAGGTATAGTACAAAGACTGACAGTGGTGCCCTCCAGCTCAGCGTTGAGGACATTGGCAAATTCTGCGCGGGCTACCTCCTCGACAGCTCCGAAGCCTCGAAACAGAGCCTCAGGAGCGTGGAGCTGCACGGTCCCCGAAACTATAGCTCTGTGGATGTCCACAAGGCCATCGAGAACGCCACGGGCAAGAAATGGGAGTTGGCGAATATCCCGAGGGAGGGGCTCGCGGAGCACTTTGGCAAGGAGGTGCCGGAAGTATATGTTCCAGAGTTCGTGGAGTTAATAACGGCCATGCTCCCCGGCGGCGTGTTGGCGGGACACCTCGAGGGCGGGGAGGATACGATCAGGGGTACGGTCGAGCTGGAGGAGGCGTTGCGGAAGATGGTGTCGGGATAGAAGCTCGAGCAGAATGCGGTTGGTTTCAGACCCGTACTCCTAGAGATGCTGTTAAGAATCAGGATTTAGCGTTCGGGACAGTTGGACATTAATTGACATTCAAAAACCATTAATAATATAAAAACAGGTGTTGTATTGTTCATTAGCCAAGGGTTAATTGTTAATATAAGACTACCATCGAATTAATCTATTCGCCTTTGGTAGCTGTACAGAAGAGGGTGTAGAGGCGAAATGGAAAAGACGGCAATTCATATACAAAATAGTCTTATCTTGGTAAAATAAGGACGAAATGATATTATAGACTCAAAATCCCTTTTAGCCATATGGCGAGAGTGAATTTCCTGAACAACAAAGTTGCTAGTTGGAAGGAAATTATGTTCTGTGTAAATACGATGTAAGAAACCATTAGAGAATGATACCCGCATGCTCATTTGAAAGTTTTCAAGGGCGCAAAAACCCATGCCAATGAATGACTTTCATGTGGCAGTGGGGAGTCATTACCCATTCCCCTATTTGGATGTGGCATTCCAGATGTCCTACCCATCACAACTTTCATGTTCACCGCTGGCTAGCCGAATTGGTATTGGACTGTAGGTATTAAGAGACAACAACGAAACAATTGGAACAGATGTCATGTCCCTGATAGATTGCTCTGGTACCTATTCTTGGGAACAGATTAGACGTCACAAAAGGTTGTAAAAGGAGTTGAGAAACTGTTAGATGGTTGTTAGTATTGTGCTGGCCACTGATGTGGTACATGCCTGACCTTCCAAGAAAATAGCACAAGTTAGCTATCAACTTACCATATCAAATTTGTTCCTGCAATTGATACTTTGGGGTATATCCTTAAAGTATGTCACCGCATCCGTTGGCCCTTGTCAAACCAAAGATACGCCGTCTCATCCTACTACGCCGTCCGACACCCGAGTTCCGTATATTTGTGCGATACCATGCCTGGAAAGATCAAAAGATGACATGCTTGGTAAACCAAGGCTCTTCTTTCGGGACATCCAAAACGACTTCGGCCGAGCAAGGGTCTCAGATTCCACCGTCCCGCCTTACCGCTTCGCCGATGAGCATCCAAGGCCGGATGCCGGCACGCTACACATAGTAGGGCAACTCTCCAACTGACGGTACTTGCTATGTAAGGGAACAGAAAAGTGAACCCGCATTCGGCTTCTGTATATCGGTGGTACCGGGCGCATGTACTATGTGCATTCGGCGCAGGGCGCTTGCATCCGAGGTCACATTACAGCTTGCCCAGATGCACCTTTGATAGGAGCTCCCCACACCTGCAAAGGCGAGCGAACGATGGGAGATGCAGCGCTCGCATCTGGAGCAGTATGGGTGGGTAATCAATCATTTGATTCGTTCGCTTGGGTTCCCAAGCGAAAGGATCCAATAGTTGCTTTTTGAACCTTCCCATCAGATGCGTTCCAGATCAGCACAGAAAGCCTGATTTCTCATCGCAGTCGATCAGAATTGGCAAGCAACTCGCCAGCAACTCGTCACCCAAAGTCCTGGAATTTCATACCGTCAGCTACATTTGACCAACATGAAGGATCGCCCAGTCGGCTGGATAAGGGCCGGCTAAACTGGACTGTCAGCTACATCGAGTCGCCAGCTGCCAAGGCTTCCCAGCTGCAGCTTGTCGTCGGTCCCGTGAGATGATGAAAAGATGGCAAGCTGACCAGCTGACATGCAGGGCCAGAATGTATATTCTAGATGCATGTTTCGTATCAATTGTTTGTCCTGCCGGCCCCCAATGCCACTGAGCGTACGCCAATAGAGCTTGTTCCTCGAGGGATTCTTAAGCTAGTTGCGAGCCCTGGTCCAGGAATAGGTTGGCCCGTGGTTCAGCTGCTAGAGCTAGCGCTCACTCTCGAACCCAAAGAGAAGAGGAAGACGGGAAACATTCCTTTCATTGCGGGGTTTGGCCGGCGCCGAGTCGATTTTATCCGTCTTGGTTTTTCTTGTGCCCTTGGCGGGCGCGTTGGCAAAGGCAGCCAACTAGCCGTCAGAGCTTGATAACCTGACAAGACTGGTGAGAAGAGCGTGTCGCTCTGCTCCAATGAAATGCCACAACAATCGTGCAATGGCAACGAGCCAATGATGTGCGTCTACCATCTGGTCGGGTGGAAACTGGGTTGTCGCTCGGTAAGGTGGATGGGCTGCTGATCCTCGGTCTAAAGCTGATTGACAGGGTCGGTCGGGGAGTTCAGACGATGCCAGGTGTGGATGGCCTCGGACACGGCGTAAGGTGCTTCCATATCGGAAGACCCGAGGCCAAATCAATTTCAGTTCGCTCGTTGGCCAAACGTCCAATGCCCCGGTCCAGGTCTTTGAAACCAGCAAACCGTTTGACGGGCTCGGCAGCCGCCAGTCCGCCCCAGGCCCCAGGTCAGCAACGTGTTGGGGGAAGATCCAGAAAGCCGGGCTGGGCAACCGATACCCCGCCGTGGCTCCAATAGCTCACCTTGGCCCGCATGTCGTCGGGCATGGCATGTCGTATGCATATCCATCCCCATCGTCGGCTGCTCTGTCACTGGCCTCCCCCCTGTTAACACACACCTATTACCCCGGATAATACCAGCCATGCCATTGGATCGGTCCCACTTCTACCCCGGATAATATCAACCGCCTCATTGGAACAGCCCCCCATGACTCGGGTCGGGTGTGTAGCATCCTACCTCGCTTCCCCTGCTGCGTCCAGTTCGGCTTGGCCTCTCAGACAGCAGGATGGGCACCCGGTCCGATAGTAGCCAGGTCATGTCTTGGCTGGGGATTGGACGACGGCCAATTTCCCCATCGCGTGTCAGACATTCATAATGCAACGCTTCCGCCCGCGTTGGGTTTCACCCAGATCTCCAACCTCTCTCGTCGTCCAGCTCCGTCGCTCCCTCACTGAGATCAATTGAGACTCTCTCTCTCTTTGGCCTCTCTGAAAGTTACTACTTGACTTAGCCAGCATCAATCCGCGCCGACAGGATGGGTGTCATCAAGACCGGACACGCCGGTGACCCGGTCGTCACCCGGCTGCTGCAGGAGGACACTACCCCCTGGTACAAGAAGCCCAATCTGCGCATCATGTACATATGGCTCTTTTGCTGCTGCATGGGCGTCGAAATGACTTCTGGCTTCGACTCCCAACTGATTGGTACCCTGCAATTCTCAGACGACTTCAACAAATGTAGGTCACGGCGCAACGCAACGGGGGTGAAACGAATTCCCCTCCCTCAAAAGCATGAACTAACAAGCTCGGCGACAGATTTCGGTAATGGGTACATCAGTTCAAAAACCGGAAAGGCTGGCATCGAGCCCGCCATGCTGGGTTTCATCTCGTCTTGTTACCAGCTGGGCTCCATTCTGGCCGTCCCGATCGCGCCTTGGTTCAACCAGAGATTCGGCCGGCGATGGGGTATCATGGCGGGATCGATCATCATGATTGTCGGTGCCGTCTTGCAAGGATTCTCCCAGCACGGTAGGCATATCACCAACAACAAACACGACGATCCGAGCTAACGAATACCCTCACAGTTGGCATGTACATTGTCTCTCGTATGATTCTCGGTGTGGGCATTCTGTTCGCCATCATTTCAGGGTCCGCCCTGATTGGCGAGCTCAGCCATCCCAAGGAGCGAGCGGTCATGACCTCGCTGTTCAACTCATCTTACTTCATTGGATCCATCATGGCGGCAGCTATTGCCATCGGCACCGTCGAGATCAAGGGTGACTGGAGTTGGCGACTACCCTCGCTCTTGCAGATTGTCCCGTCGGTGATGCAAATTTGCACTGTCTTGTACGTGTCCATCCCCCTTTCGCCGTATTTTCTTGCTCGTATCAAACGCTGACATCCATAAACTACAGCCTTCTACCTGAGAGCCCTCGATACCTCGTCAGTAAGGATAAAGACGATGAGGCATTTGCCATCCTTACCAAATACCATGCCGAAGGAGACGCCAGCTCCCTCCTGGTGCAAGCCGAGATGGCCCAGATCAAGTCGACCATCAAGCTGGAAATGGAGAACTCCAAACAGACCTGGGCCGTCATGTGGTCCACGGCCGGCAACCGCCGCCGCGTCTTCATCAGCGTGTTCCTCGGCCTCTTCACCCAAATGTCCGGCAACACCCTCTTGTCCTATTACCAGAACCTGATGTTCGAGATGATGAACTTCACGCAGAATTCGGTCAAGACGCGCATCAACATCGCCAACCAGTGCTGGAGTCTCATCAACGCGACGGCCCTCGCGCTCGTGGTGACCCGCTTCCGTCGTCGGTGGGCGTTCATGGCGTCGTCGACCTCGATGCTGTTGGTCTTTTCGGCGATGACCGTCTCCTTCAAGGTTTTGCGTGACGCCAAGGATCGTGGAGAGACTAACGGCGCAGCGTCTATCTCTGCGTTGTTCTTTTACTTCGCCTACTCGCCGTGCTACAACCTGGGTAACAATGCTCTTACATACAGTGAGTCTCTCCCTCCTTATTACCCCTCCGTACTTGCCCCTGTCTGGGTTGTATCTGTTAGTTCTAGCTGCTAATCCAAGTCCCCTTAGCTTATCTCGTCGAGCTGTTCCCATACGCTATTCGAAGTCGCGGTATCGGTCTGGAACAGGTTTTCGGAAAGGCCGGAGGCTTCTTCTCGACCAACGTCAACCCCCTCGCCCTCGATGCTATCGACTGGAAGTTCCTCGCTGCCTACTGCGGTTGGATCGCCTTTGAGTTCATTTTCCAGTTCCTCTTCTACCCCGAGACCTACAACCGCACTCTGGAAGAACTCACTTTCCGTAAGTAACCCCCTAACATACCATCTACCACTATCCTGGTTGTGGCAGAGACCTTTTGATAAAAGATACAAATGGCTGACGTTTCTGCCAACTCTTTGTAGTGTTCGAGCCCGAGGAGCTCAACAAGCAGGTTGTGGCGGCCACCGAGAAGCAGTTGAAAACGGCCGAGCACCAGCATACGACCACTATCGAGGAGCACGTCGACTACCCGAAGAGGTCTGAGCTATAGAGAGTCGCTCTCGGGTTGCGGTAGAATTGAGGGTGTTTTTCAGCGCCTTGTTGTTATTTCTTCTAGCCCGGTGCAACCGGGGGTCGACTATGTTTTGTGGCATACACGGTGCCCCTTTGTTTCCTGCCAGTCGTTGGTTGCCGGGCCCGTACGAATTAGCGTATCAAGATGATAATAGATCATTAGCTACTTACTTTGTCAGGCATCTGCAAAGCCACGATTTTCCAATTGTTTACTACACTGTCTTCCGTATTTGCCTCTGGTCGCTCGCCCGATCACCCCTTACGAGATGCTTCCCCAGGCTGGACGGGAGTGAGGGATGATTCTTACTACCACCACACGAAACTGAAACGTATGTTTGTCTACAAGGGGCCCAGATGCTCCTGGCATTACCAACGCCAAGTTGTGGCGTAAATATCTGTAGATCAAAGGATGCAAACAAGCCAGTTCAACGTTGCGTTGAGTAGTGTGGTAACACAAGAGATTGCTGCTGTGCCACCGGCTGATGTCGCGGCCAACCCCGCGACCTAATAGGCATGTACCCCAACACAAAACCAGCATCGGTGTGTGCAAGGGGCACACGGAACAGACAAGGGGGGTGCAACCAACGCTCCTGTCGAATGCGCTCTAGCGCGTTCCATGCCTTCCATGCAGGTCGCCGTATGTATGTATATATGTGCATAGATTGGCGTGTGTGGGCCCATCCAAGAACACCACCCACACCAGCTACGAAAATAGAAATGTTCAATTTATTTCGTTGGTTCCGCGCGAGATTGGCGACATGACATTGCCATTCCTCGCGACCAGGGAGGTGCGCTTTGCGTTGCATGTGAACTGTCGGCTGTCAGATGAGTAGATGGTGTGATTTTCATCTGAAAGGGCCCTACTTGCATTGGCTGCTTTTCTTTTCCACCCCATCCTATGCAGACGTCCGAGGTTGTTGTATTGGTTATGGCTGCCTGGCAGGATAGGGGTTACACCCGATGCAACTGCCGCAGGCTATCCAATCATGTTGGCTCCTTCCCAACGCAGCAGCCGGGATTGATGTGGAGTCCCTCCTCGTGGCAGGTGGACTTTACATGGCATACTTTGTCCCAAGGTGACATCAATCCTTCGGTTTGGGGACAAAGTAGTAGATGCTCCTTGTATAAACCAACAACTACATTCATGCCGACCACGTTGATCAGCGTACCAGTGTTCTGCGCTAGCTGGTTTGTACATCGCCAGATCCGTCGATGTCGGACTGCCGCCGGCGTCTCATGATATCCATAAAATTGTCGTAAGAGTCATTATCCGATTTCCGAGCCGCCATGTACTTATCCAGGCCACCTTCCTCCATAACCAAGCTCCGCCTGTCGTCCTGCTCGATCCAGGGCTCGGGGTCGAGGCCGATATTAAAGTGCACGTATTGCAGCAACCCCGGCGTGGCCGCGGGCAGCTGTTGCCACTGCTCGTAGAGGCCTTCCCCCAGGGGTCCGAACCCATGACGAAGGTCTTGAGGGTGGAAGACAGGGCGCTGTTAGCCCAGCGGTCCAGGACGTCGCTCCATCGCAGCGGGAAAGACACCTCGATCAGACCGGACAGGTTGTCGGGGAGTTGCAACGACTGGTTGGTGGGGTATCCTTCGTTGGAAATCCGAACAACCTCGCCGTTTCCTGTTTGCAGTTCTGTTATAGAGTCATCCAGGGCCGAATGCACTCTCGCTTCCCACATGATGGGGCAGTCCTTCAAGTAGAGCTCCTCGAGACCCCCTCGTCCGTTCTGACGCCCCAGGGACGCGATCCAATCGACCTGCCACTCATGGCTAAAAACATAGCACCCCAGCGACAACACCCTTAGGTTGGGAAGACCTATACCTGGATTCACTGTTCTAAAATCCATTCTTGGTGTCCACCCCCAGTAGTCGTCATAGGATAGCGAGAGAACGCGCAAATGCTGAGCTATGGCAGGCGGGAACCAAACCTTTGGGAGCCTTTGGAAGTAGTCGAATCGATCTCCGAGCTGGCGGGGGAGGTTGTGGAACGATTCCCAGGCGGAACTTGCGAACCGGAGTTGCAGGTTGGTCAGGCTCTTGCAAGATACAAGCATCTCCGTCACCGCTACTTCCAAAGACACGGGGAGGTCGGTAATCTTCAAGGCTGCTGCTTCTATCCGCTCCGCGCAAAAGCTAGTGACCAAAGGGGGCCAGTTGGTACTCAGCTGGCTGTCGGTTGCTTGGATGGCTTGAAGAAACTTCTTCTGAAGCCAGGCTTGTCGACCGGGAGACCACTCTCCCGTGAGGCATCGGAGGCAGGTGTCTAGGACGAGACTGGCGAACGGCCCGCATTCGTGGACTAGTAAGCCTGGCCCGGCGCCCTGCGACGTCTTGGTTCCCGAGAAGCCGATCTCGAGACTCTTCAGGCCGGTGAGGGTCCTCAAAAAGGGGAGGGCGTGCAGAAAGGGTTTCGGTAATATACGCCGTGATTCATTGGAAGCGGCGCCATGAAGTCCCCCACCGTGAAGGCCACGGAGGGCACGGTGGTCTTGATGGCTACTTCCCGCACCAGGGGTCGCAGATGGGGCGCGGTCGCGATCTGAATGAAGCGGAAACTCGATATCGCAGACTGAGCCGGCGCGAGCTCGACCCTCAGAGTCACACGGCGGAAAAGCAGTTCTGTCGCAGCCTGGTTGATGGATCTGCCAGCTAGCCTGCAGGCTTGGAGTGATTCCAAATCGAGCGGTGAGAGGATTTGGCGGTAGATTTCGTTGGGTAGTTGGGCCATTTTGACGTTTTGAGTATGCTCCCTCCAATCCGTAAGATATCTATTAGAAAGCTAGGAGACAGTTAGATGTAATGCCGGAGATGCATGAGATATGCTATGCTGTCTTCCAAGATAATCTCGAGGGCGGCTTGGCGCTGATTGGAATGAAGCGGGGAACTCAAGCCACACATGCACTCATCGCAGTAAGCTGGAGTTGTCTCGGCGTGAGAATAATACCTTCCACTTTTCGATAGAGTTATCTAACCGATTGGATATGCAGTCGATGTTCGTCTTTATATGTGATGAAGCCATTTCCTGGTGCCTGTTTTGGTTGCGTGGCTTGTTGGAGCAGTGATTGAGCCTCCATCGTTTAGCGAGCGGGCGGGTGGGGATGTGGATGTATGGCGGCGCTGCTTCAATTGCGTGGCAGCCTGGACGCGTCTCGTGGTTGGACTGCGCGCCTCAAACAAAAAGGCCTTACAACCTTCAACGCCCAGCACATATCAAAGGCGGATGCTGGTATTCGAATAGCGACGCTTGGATTAAGCATGTATATAACAGTCAGTACAAGAGCTTGAAGAACCAAATCATTTGCCAACTTGTCGTCTCCCATACCTACTTGGTAGAGTGACCCTCTCGCAAAACACATACCATGATCTTCCAGTCGAGTAGCAAGTGACTGAGTAGTGCCCAGAAACAATGCCAGCGAATCCTTAATTCAGGCATTTCCATATCTCTGAATTGACTGTTCCATATTTGAAGCATTTTAGGAAGTTGGTGCTGTTGTCTGTGATCAATTGGCAGTGGCAGAAAGCGGTCCCACGCAGCTACCCGCGGTGATGCCTAGATGATATTGTTCACGCAACGACCACTTGCCTTCAAATTCCAGCACTGTTTTTCCTGGCCAACTTGGGTATGCTTCAACCCAAGTTTTCTCCATCGTCTGTGTATCTTACCACAATTCTTTCAAATCATCACCTATCAAGCCAGCCCCATTCCAACAGTCAAGATGGATGAGGATGACAAAATTCAACTGCCCAAGAGCATACCTCGACAGACTGGCCAGAACTACCTGGAGTTGCTGGTCAACACTGATTTCACGGATGTCCAAGACCTCGTCTTCGCCCACGCGGTACGGAAGCATTACGAATACCAGGAAATCATCCTGTATGAGCACACCGTCGAGGCAAAGCCTGGCAAAAAGCAGAAGGATAGCTTCACCAATCGCTACTTCGTGGTGATGGATCACAACGCCAGAAACCACCTCGGTTCCAGTTATCGACCCTCGGATGACCATACTGGCGACAATGCCGATATTGACATCGACAGACCAAAGCAGCTCTTCGAATCAATGGTCATGGCGCTTGAAGTCACGGCTCCTCCTCAAAAGAAAGCCCGATCCAGCAAGAGCAGCAGCAGATCCTCGGATCAGACTCCCACTATCCCTCGATTCGTCATCGAGATCGGCGAGATCAAGGTAGAGACCTGGCGTCCCGGCCCAGACGGAAGATTCGAATGCGACGAGGTCCGTCATATCGGCTGCCACATGGTCATGGACATCGAGACCCCCTTCAACGAACGAGCGTTGTGGCTGGTGCACCGGCACCGAGGCGTCGAGGACGGCGTCCATCTCAAGAAACAGCGCAAATGGGACCGCGATGACGACCTGTTCACCTTCCTGGGGTTCAACAAGTGGGACAACGTCACGGAACGCATTCCGGTCGACTTTGACGTGGCTCAACTGGCGGCTCGGGCGGAGGATTGGTACCACCGGGGACGAGACTGTGCCGCTATCCAGAATATGCCGGAGTTGATGCGGAACACTGCTCTCAGAGGCAACTGCCGGCTCCAGCCTGCTGTCGGTCTCTTTGAGGAATTCAAAGCCAAGGTGAACAAGGAAGATTAAGGGCTTTCATGGCAAACAAGTAGGAACCGATAGGGATATGGATCCATGGTGCTCGCTGCTAAGTGAGATTAGTTCTTATATCGTCCGATAATGAAACTACCGGGCTGAATTGATGTCGTGGCTAACCGAAACTCGTTCTTGATGTATTGTGATTATGGATTAGATCTTAAACCAGCTGAGGCGGACTGCCATGTGTAGTGTTGTATTGCTTCAAGGGCATGGATCTGGCCTGGCAAGCCGCAACCACTATGGCATAAAACAAAAACACAACACTAACAAGCCAAGACGTCTATATTTGCTCGCCACAGTAGAGCTGGCCTACCTAGCCGCTGTTAAGATCGAGTCCTTCAATGAGCTAAGCGTCGTTAGCTTCTATAATCGGCGGGTATCAGTGATCCAACCGTTGTACAGCAGCCGCCCCAGGGCCGTCCTTACGGAGTATGAGTGGAGGGAAAATAGCCGGAATAGCCGTAATCGCCGGAGTACATCCGCCGACTACCTTCACGATATCAACCCAGCGCTCCTTCCATAACTGTTGCCCTGAGCTCGCCGACATATCATGCATCTACTGGCCAGACCCCAGAACAGGCAAAATAATTCCAGCTTCTGACAAGTCCTCCTTGGCACTTGCAACCAAATCTCCAACCAAACCCCCTGAACGCCATTTCTACTCGCTCTGGCTTTTTTTTCCGAGCAACCTCAACAGCAGTAGTCCTGGCCCGTGGCTTTGACTTCTGCTGAATGCATTCACTTACGTGCAACCCGACAAATATATTCCATCGCCGACAGAAGATTCACGGCTTCTTGCTCATCTTCACCAACACCAGTAGCTGCCATCCTCCCCAACCATTACCAAGAAGCACCTTACTTATTTTTTTGTGGCCTTCGAGCTTTCAGCAACTTCAACCCAATAGGCCCAGGGTTTTGACTAGAATTAGTGGTCGTTGTATTCACCCACGCTTCATCAAGCAACAGCCAGCCACGACCGACAAAATATCTGCATGTTTCCAGACCTGGGTTGATATTGGAGATTTCTCCTTCGCAGCGTTCGCCGAGCATCGCTCGACCATCCACTTTCCTCGACCATTCGATCTCTTCGACCCTACGATCCCATCGGCCCTTCGATCTCCTTGCCCTCCGATCTCTGTCAAATCACCGAGTGATTAGAAATTATTCGACGATCGCCATTCGAAAATATCAGTGTTTCACTGCCGGCAATCAGAGAAACTCCAGTTATCGACAAAATCGTCCGATATTCCTTCGTTCCTTCCTCTTTGTGGTTTCGCGATGACCACTTCGGCCTCGCGCCTTCGCACTTGAATTCGGTGCCCGACTTCACAACTACATATCTCTTCTACTGCACAGGCTTCGTCGCACCTTTGCCAGTTTGACCTGGTTCATTCTCCCAGGTATGTTCACTGTTGCCCAATTGAGAGATAACCCCTGCCGTTGTCGCCCATGTCCTCGTCGCCCACTGCATCCCTGAACATCCGACATCCTTCCTTCATCGGGGCTGCTTGAAATGTTACCTCTGAGCAGAACAGTCATTGCTCGTTGATAAACAAGGCATTTTGGACCTGATTCTTGATTCAAGTACGAGATGCCAACCGAGTCTTCAAGTTACCCCCGTTGCGCTTCTTCGTGCGACATACTCCGTCAGGTTTTATCCATACCCTCCATGATAATCTGAGCCTCATGGCATGAGCACATCACCCGTCATTATAATCACCAAATCCGAAACCAAAAAGAACTTACTCATCATTTTGCCCTCTAGGCAGCACACGTCCTTATTTATATCCTTCCACCATTATCTTACCTTCGTTGGTCAATTGAGCTTGGCGATACACACATTCACTTATTCTCCCAAGCCTTTGGTTATCCCCGGCTGTATACCTTTTCGCCATTGTCCCGCGGGTTTGTCATTATCTCCCCTAACTTCCAAGAACCACAACTGGGTCATCAGGTATCTCAAGCCCGGTAGCTATTGGTACCATTACTCGGAGTGCGATCGGCCATTGAGAATCCATTCTACTCTCGTCAACGGTTGCGTTTTACCCATTTTCATACTCTTTGTGTTGTGAGTTCGTCCATCACTAGCCCCTTTTTGTGCATTGACCCCCTTTTCGGAAGAGACCGGTACACCCCAAAGCTATTATCGTTGGCAACATTCATTGAGACTATACCACCTTGCTGACTTCTCACTCAATAGTCACACCTACACATAGTCACAATGAGCGACTTCGATCGCAAGCGCAAGCGAGAGGACAGCGTGTCAGGATCCTCTGTTATAGTGATCAAGCCAGAGCCTGCTTTCGTCGACCTTGACGACTCAGTCCAGGGCAATAACAATGACCTAAGGAACATTGCTGAGGCGCCCGTGGGCAACAATGGAAATATTGCCGATCAACGCCTTGCTGTTGCCGACTTGCGCCCTAATGTCGCTGATCCGAATCCTGCTGTCGCCGACCGTCGCCCTGATAACAATGCCTCGGCAGTCGATCTAGACGCCTTCACCGTGATGGCCGACCGCAACCATGAACTGATTCAGGGTCTGATGAGAGTCCCCGAGGACCTGCGCGAGGAGATGGCCATCAAAACCAGCGCCATCAAGAACGACGTCACCACATCCATGGTCGCCTTCACGAAGCAGATGGATGAGAAGCTCGACCAGACCAAGGTGGAGTTGAAGGACAAGGTCGACGGCTACAATCCGCGACTGAACCGGCTGGAGAGAAGGGCGAACACCTTTGATACCACCGTCAAGGAGTTGGACAAGAAGATCGACAAGAAGATCAAGTCGGCCCAGAGCGGAGCGAACAAAGACCATGGCATCAACATCAAGGCCGAGGTGAAGGAGGAGGTCAACGAGTGTCTTCGCGGATTCGGGGCCTACCTGACGGATTACTTCGCGAACAGCAATGTCCCAGCTCCGGCCCGCAGGGGAAACGGAAACGAACATGGACATACGAACAGAAACGAATTCGGACGCCCGGACGGAAACGAATTTGAACGCGCGGGCGGGAACGGATTTGAACGCTCGAACAGGGCTGAAGAAGGACATGCGAACAGGGCCGAACACGGAAACGGCAGCGGCGGCGGCGGCGGCGGTGTCAATGCCAATGCCCGGGACCTGAGACCTCGCCGACCCTTCACCTCCGTCCCCGCTCTGGCCGCTGGCGCTGCGGACCCCGCTGCGAACCCTGCTGCGCTGGCGCTTCCCGCTCTCCCTGTTGCCGGCGCTGGCGGTCCTAGCGGTCCTTCTCCAGCGGCCCCTCTTGTTCCCGCCAACTTCACCCCGGAGGCAGTCCCCTTGCTTTCCAGGGACCAGTTCGTGCCGTACCAGGTCTTGACGAACAAGGGCTACCACACGCTGTTGCAGAGAATCAAGTTCAACGACGTGAACCACCTGGTGCAACTCATCAAGCTCGACAATGTCAAGATTGCCCGAAAGTGCATCATGTTCACCGACAGCAAGTTCCCCTTGTACAGAATCGACTACGTGCTACACGCGGGCTACGGGGTGCGACAAATGGGCTACGGTGCCGGCATCGCCCGCCACGGCGGCCACGACAAGGCCAACCTGTTGCGCAACGTGGACCTCAGCCAGCTCCGGCTGATGAAGATGAAGATCGACTCGCGCGTGATGCTGCAAGAGGACCTGATCCGGTACACGGAGTGGGAACGGCGGTGGAAGCCCCCGGCCTACGTCTACGACCTCGGCGAGCTCCACCTCCGCAAGCTGTCCAGCCGGGGTACGATGCCCATCACCGGCCTCCTCACGCCGTTCAACCTCCTGCTGGAGGTCAGCAGCACCAACCGGCGCGTCTGGATCGTCATGGCCCCGCAGTACGAGATCTCGCGCAAGGTCAAAGACTCCGTCCGCGACAGCAACTGCCCCTTCAACGGGCTGGAGTTCTCCCGCCTGGCCCTGCTGGCGCACAACGTTGCCGACCTGGAGTTTGGCCGGTCGGACTTTCTCGACACCTCTGCCGGCTTTGAGGCCGCTCATCGGGTCGTGCTGGAGAGCCTCTGCCCCGGCATGCCCTCGGTGGATTTCAACAAGAACATCTCGTTGAAGCAGCTCTGCAACGATCTCGCCTAGATAGATTATTCATCTGTATATTAGTTAATTTGAGATTAGGCGCTCAATATGGATCAATTTAGACGCACATATGACCTCGTCCGAACGGTTCCTTCAATGCATGACAAGGAGTGGCCACTATGTGTCTCTAAGGAGCACGGTGATCGCAAGCATTCCAGCAGCACGCGTGATGGGTTGTATATTGCCAACTGCATGCATGCCACTTCAATGGCATATTCTTCGAGGCATGTCGTCGAGGCATCTGGCACAAGATCGAGGAAAACTAAAAAAGAAACGAGTTGCCGATCTTTCTGACATATTGTCATGATCGGCCGCGACTCTCGGCTAACCGAAATGCGTTTTCGCCCAATTTTTAAACAATCGGCTTCCCTGTCTACTAGGAATAACGTGACGACATTATGCAGATTCGCCGTGCCGTTAATGGCAAAGGAGACCTGGAATGCCAATATGCGCGCGCCGAGAAGAGCGGCGACAGGAACCAGGAGACAAAGAGACCGCCACCCTCGGCTAACAACCTCGCCACATGCCGTCGGAATCGGCTGAGGGACGTATGAGCGCGCTGCGCAGAGCCCGCACACTCCGGGAGTGGGGAGAAAGACGAGGAGAAAAAGGGCCGACTCCAGAGTTCTCACGCTTGGCTACAGACTCTTTCGGATCGGATCAGGTAATCGTACATCCAGGGAGCGGCAGTGGCTTGGTTTCTAAACCATCAGAAAGATGGCAACCGCGCTCAAGGAGGGTTGTTTGTCTTGGGACCATGTACTTTGTGGCGTAGGTCGCTTAGCACCGCATTTTAAGTGCGGAAAACATTTCACATGTAGTTTTGGATTTCCTACTCTCATGGGAAAAACATCAGACCTTTGGGCACCAATTCTTCGTTCTTTTGAATTAACTTTCTGGCACATACACAGGCCGGTCCGTTCGGATGGAGAGCAGTAAAATGGGGGACTACTGCTCCCCTCACCGGGTCATGTTCGGGGGAAGGATTGCGCTAATACTCTGCCAATTCGGAATTGTGCCCCTTCTGAGCCGTCCGCAGTTGGGGTCATGCGGGGATGTTTAGCGGGGATGGCACTGGAGTTTGGGTTAGCTCTCCCACTGACAACCTAGCCAAGCAAGGGGATGGGGGATGCCCGGATTGCCTGCCATGCCAGAGTTCCCCAAAGGAAACAAAAGTTTCCCTAAATGTGCAATTAGAAGAAGTGAAAATGAATATATACCATTTGAGGGTCTCAATCTGCGAGGCTGTGAGGGCAGCATCGGATGAGAGCCCGGATCTAGCGAACAGGTTCGTTTAGAGCTGGGTTGGACGGATGCGATCAATCCCATGATTCTGTCATACATATGTACACACTCGCACGAGATTCACGTTACATGGCGTACAGTTGCAGGACGCAGGCATTGCAAGTGGGAATGCAACACAAGTGTAGCCTGGGCGGCATGGGCCTGGCATGGCATGGCACAGCAGCCGCTTCACCGACTGCTGACGATGCTGCATATGATTTGGATCAGCGGGACCTCATTTCACTTCACCTCAGTTATGTGAAAAATGATGAATCATGCACCTTTAGCCGTACTAACGCCAAGGTGTGATGGCAATAGCCTGCAGCACAGCTAATAAGGCCTCAGCAAGCGAGGGCCCCGGCAGCCTGGGCCATCGAGAAAGCAGGGTGAAAATCCCTCAATTGCAAAGAGAGACAGAGAGAGATCCAGAGCCTTGGTTGCTGGGATTGGGGGACAGGTTGGGGGGGAACTGATGAAATCATTACAAACAAAACAATACACCTGCCAAGACCGGTAAAGGCCGTTGGGAAGACTGACCAAGACAACGGGATGGATCAGGATGCGGAGATGGTGGGCGATTTATTGAAGCCAATCTGCGCCATTCCCTTGCACTAACCCACCAAACCCACCAAACCCCAGCCGGATGGTTCCTTCGATACCCCCATCGCGCTACGATCACACTGGCGCAACCTGGTACCTCTTCGGCCAAGGGCATCGCGAATATCGAGTGGAATGAAGCTGCAACATATGTTTTTATGAGAGGAGGCACTTTGTTCCATACCCCACAATCAAACGTTCTTGGCCGATATGGACTCATGGAGTGGACGAGAAAGAACAGTACAGTGGAACTTTCGAGAGTCGACATGCGATGCCATCAATCAATACCAGCCCACGAGTCAAGCAAGGCCTGCCAGGTTGACAGGCTACCACATACCGAAGGCTGTCCGATCACCGTCTGCTTCAAATCACGACACAACTTTATCCTAACGTTCTAACGGCACAGGCTCCCAAATCAATCAATTGAATACAGGTAGGTCGCATCTACATTGCGCACGCATACACACTGTCATACCTACCATTCAGAATTGTTTCTTAACCTAATCGTGTTTCTTCATTCCAGCCAGTCGCGACTTGACTTGGTGCCTGCGTCCCCCGGATTGGCATGGGTTACATCGGCCCTTCCCCCTAGAAGTCGAACCTTGACAACGCCAACGTGGGCGCCCGAGAAGGCTAGAGGTGCATAGAGCTGGATGAGGTCACTCAACTGGAAGTTGTTTACCCCAAATGAAGCCAAGCCAACATACATCCCCGGCCCCCATTGCCAACGGCTTTTTTGACCCCGTCCGAGATGTTCCTTTCTCTCCATATTCCACCGGGCCCCAAATCTTGGCCATGTATTGCAACGGCTTATGAGGCACAATCAGGCAAGGCTCAGCTGATTATCCCTGCGTGACTTTTTACCTTTACATACATGTACTTACCGCCTGTTGAAAGATGTATGCATGTAACTGTAGCCTTGAAATATATTGAAGGTGGTTAATCCCGCGTCTGCACTAGGTAGAGAACACATGACTTGGATTGACCAGCCGGGATCGATCAACCACCCCCTACTTTCCTTAGCTCGGCCTTTTCGCTCGTTGGAGTTCGTGTGGAGAGTCAACAAGCGGAGAACCCTGTCACTTACATGCAGCGAGGCACAACAACAGGTAGCCCAGTATGTACGACGTGATGCATGCCATGCTGCTTACCTGCACTCTTCAAAGTAATGTGACGATCGACAGCGAGGCCGGGCAGGCTGGCTGGCAGGGAAAAGGCCGACTTTGTTGCTATATATGCATCCCACTTCCCCTTCCGGATTGTGTAGACCTCCCCCTTCCTGTCCTGGTCAGCGCCATTTGTTGTTCGACTCGCCTCCCTGGTCGGAAACTTCTTCGTGGTCTACTTGTCGCTCTCCATCAGCAAGGCCAATAAGTAGCAACCGCTTTTCACGATGCGCTACGCTCTTGTTGCCGCCTTGGCGGCCTGCAGCTCGGCTGCAAGCGCGCATCCAGTAAGTTAGACTGTCTATCTGCCTTTGTTTTGTCCCGCCAATGTCAACATCTCTCCCTGGCCCGTGTGTGAGACATATGAGCACATAAAAAAGTTCACCAGGAGCTGCCACATTCACTCCCTCTCGGGTCTCGTTCGCGTCCGCCCAAACCCGTTTTCTTCCTCTCAGCCTTGATGACAACATTTGGTCCTCGTACTCAATGTTGACAACATGGCGTTTTCGTTTTCGAAAATCTTTTGTTCAGTCCTCGCACTGGCCCAACTCGCAAGTTCTAACCATGCACAGGTCGAGGAGCGAGCTGAGACTGCCCATTCGCCACCTTTCTACCCGTCGCCATGGATGAACCCCAAGGCAATCGGTTGGGAGGATGCATACGTCAAGGCCAAAGACTTTGTCTCTCAGATGACCCTCTTGGAGAAGGTCAACTTGACTACCGGTGTCGGGTACGTGACATAACCCTCGTATCTAGAGCCAATTGCTAACCCTCGCGCAGCTGGCAAAGTGAGCAGTGCGTGGGCCAGGTCGGCTCGGTCCCACGACTGGGCCTCCGCGGCCTTTGCTTGCAGGACTCTCCGCTGGGTGTCCGTTTCGCCGACTATGTCTCGGCCTTTCCTTCGGGTCAGACTGTAGCGGCCTCCTTTGATAGATCGCTCATGTACCAGCGCGGCAAGGCCATGGGACAGGAGCACAAGGACAAGGGCGTGAACGTCATGCTCGGTCCTTCTGCCGGACCTCTAGGCCGACACCCGGAAGGCGGACGGAACTGGGAAGGCTTCGCTGCCGACCCGTGGCTGACCGGTATTGGCTTGGCTGAAACCGTCAAGGGCATCCAGGATGCTGGCGTCATTGCTTGCGCCAAACATTTCATCGTAAACGAGCAGGGTGAGTACTTTGCTATCTTCGCGACTGAATCGCAATGCGACTAACATCCTTCTAGAGCACTTCCGACAGGGCGGCCCCAATGTTTCGGACGCCATCTCATCGAACGTGGACGACAAGACTATGCATGAACTTTACCTTTGGCCCTTCGTCGATGCCGTGCGGGCTGGCGTTGGCTCGTTCATGTGCAGCTACAACCAAATCAACAACTCGTACGCTTGCCAGAACAGCAAGCTGCTCAACGGAATTTTGAAAAGCGAGCTAGGATTCCAAGGATTCGTCATGAGTGACTGGGCTGCTCAACATTCCGGTGCATCCAGCGCTGCTGCCGGCTTGGACATGACTATGCCCGGTGACGTCGCCTTCAATGACGGCAAGAGCTACTGGGGTACCAACTTGACCCTGGCTGTCATCAACGGAACCATTCCCGAGTATCGCCTGGATGATATGGCTATGCGCATCATGGCCGCTTTCTTCAAGACGGGCAACGAGATTGAACAGCCCTCGATCAATTTCGACTCGTGGACCAAGGATACCTACGGCCCTATGCATTATTACGCCAAGGAGGGAGAACAGCAGATCAACTGGCACGTCGACGTCCAGCGCGACCACCGCAACCTCATTAGGGACATCGCTGCTAAGTCGACCGTCCTCCTGAAAAACGACAACAATGCCCTTCCCTTGAAGTCGCCCAAGTTCCTTGCTGTTATTGGCGAGGACGCCGGGCCCAACCCCAAGGGACCTAATGGCTGTTCAGATCGTGGCTGCGACGATGGAACACTTGCGATGGGCTGGGGATCCGGGACTGCGGACTTCCCCTACCTGGTCACTCCCCTTGATGCATTGACCATGAAGACCGCCGACGATGGCACACGCCTCGAACACGTTATCGACAACTATGCATGGGATTCTACGAAGGCCCTGGTATCTCAAGCAGACGTCACTGCGCTGGTCTTTGTCAATGCCGACTCCGGCGAGGGCTACCTCACAGTTGATGGCAATGAGGGTGACCGCAACAACCTCACTCTCTGGGGCAGCGGCGACGAACTCATCAAGAACGTGTCTTCGCTCTGCAACAACACGATCGTCGTCATCCACTCCACCGGCCCCACCGTTGTTACTGAGTGGTACGACTCGCCCAACGTGACTGCCATCCTTTGGGCCGGTCTGCCCGGCCAGGAGAGCGGTCGTTCCATTGTCGACGTTCTCTACGGAAAGGTCAACCCCGCCGCCCGCACACCCTTCACCTGGGGTGCGAAGCGTGAAGACTACGGCACCGACATCATCTACGAGCCCAACAACGGCGCCGGTGCTCCCCAGCAGGACTTCACCGAGGGTGTCATGATCGACTACCGCTACTTCGACTACAAGAACATCACCCCCATCTTCGAGTTCGGATTTGGTCTGTCGTACACCACCTTCGAGTACTCGAACATCAAGATCGAAAAGAGCGGCGCTGGAGCGTACAACCCCACCACGGGCTCGACCACCGAGGCGCCCACGTTTGGCAACTTCTCGACCGAGCTGGCCGATTATGCCTTCCCCAGCGAACAGTTCCCCTATATCCCTTACTACATCTACCCATACCTCAACACCACCTCCTCGGCCGCCGAGGCGTCCCAAGACCCCGACTACGGCCAGACCGCGGCCGAATTCCTCCCGCCCAACGCTATCGCGTCCTCGGCGCAGCCCCTGGCCGCGGCCGGCCCCGCCGCCGCCGACGAGCCCGGCGGCAACCGCCAGCTCTGGGACGTGCTGCAGACCGTGACCGCGACCGTGACGAACACGGGCGCCCTCGTCGGCGACGAGGTGCCGCAGCTCTACGTCGCGCTCGGCGGGCCCTCGGACCCGCCCGTGCAGCTGCGCGGCTTCGACCGCATGCGCATCGAGCCCGGGCAGTCGGCGGAGTTCCGCGCCACGCTGACGCGTCGCGACCTCAGTAACTGGGACGTCGAGAGCCAGAACTGGGTCATTTCGGAGTTCCCCAAGACTGTCCATGTCGGGCCTAGCAGCAGGAAGTTGGTGCTCAGTGCTCCGTTGGAGATGTAGACTGGGGATGGGTGGTGGATCAAAGAAAAGAAGAAGCATAGAAGCATCGACTAGATTTGATGCCAAGAGCTGCGGATACTTCTATAGTGTATATACTTAGTACTAAAACTTAATGAACACATTCATGAATAAGCTTCAGTGCATTCAGTGTTGGTTTTCGTCAGTTATGTGTGTCTGTTTGCTCTGTCGAGGTCCAAATGGAAGAGCCACTCAACCGTAAATCACCAGAAACACCGATTATCTTCACTCTTTACTCCTTCTCGGAAGGGGGACCTTAAATATGTTCCGAGCTGGGGTCCCCCGCCGATCAGCCGATCTCGTGTCCCCTCGGCTGCTTCGGGTGAAGATTCAAGGGGCATCCCGACAGAGGATCTGCACACGGCAGAATCCATCACTCGATCTGCGTTTCCCTTTCCTGGCCAAGTATACGCCTGACATATGTATGCAGGTTTGTGTAGCTTAAGGAGACACTTGGGCGTTGTAGCATTTCTCTCTGCGCTGTGGCATGCACAGGAAGGTTGGGCTGAAGGTGACTATCATTCATCCTTTCCTCGCTCCGGTTTCGTAGTAGGAGTTGTTTATCTTAAACAGGTGATCAACATAGATCATTCAAATGAGCAGAATCTTATAATTTCCTCGTCTTGATATAAGATACATACAGTATGATAGCAGCAGGCAGGGCCATGGGGAGGGGGGGACTCTGCTACCAGTAGAGTCAGAAGATGGATGGACACTTGGACGCCAGCTCTGTTAATAGCCTGAACTCCTCGAGTGCAAGCCTCACCCGGTGCGATCTAGCAGCCAAGACGCAGCCGGTAAACGATTTTATCTGCATAATGTGTCTGACTTGTCAATTTCGTCGTCGTCGTTGTTTTGTTTTGCCATTGTGATGTGGTGGCTGGCTCGTCGGAAGGGAAGTCTCCTGGTGGAGCCAAGGGTCCTGGCTGTTTTAGGACTCCAGCCACTAGAGGCCGCGCCCTACAGGCACTAATGTCAGGCCGTTGTTAGAGGCTTGTCACTTCGCTCCAACGCTCCAATGTCGGCAGTCGCCCGCCACCACCCACGCTATGTACTTAGCAACTTAGGCAGCCTTACCTCCTCCCAACTTCCATACGGCGTGCATACGGAGTAGGTGCCACAGGCTTGATGAGAGCGCCATCCCCCATCGTGCGTTCATCACTCGAGAAGAAAACCACGATATCGCATGAGCGCCAACGCCCGCTTCGTTTGATCATTTTGTCCAAACTCACGTCATTTGCATAACCTCTGATCAGTTGCGCATTCGGATGGTCGATGCACCAAGCCATGTCGCATTGGCACAATGACGCGTGACATGCTGAGCATCGGAAATCAAGCTCTTTTATTACGGTCCCCTACGCCATTGATTGAAACGGAAATTGGAAGTTTGGGGCACAAGACCGACCGCACATATCTCTTATCTTAAGGATCTGGACATGGTAACTTGACACAAGCTTCTCTGCTGTTTGGGTAATCTGGGGTGGTAGGTAATGTGCTGTGTGGGCTGTCCAATACCGAGCCCCTGTGATATCATCCATTACTTCCAGGAGCCCGGGCTTATTGACAAATATACAAGCCCACTTGCTGGTGACGCTCCAGGGTGCCATCGAATAAGCCTTGCTCGTGGGGATTGGGCATAAGAATAGGCACATCCTTTTCCTCTTGGAGCAATGGGTCGCGTGCCTCGTCTGGTATTTGGGGTTCAGCTTGACAGTCGCGGCGGGCACAAGCGGGACCAAACAAGCCCAATCCGGGTTCGCTGCAACCGCCGGGGCACCAGCGTTGAAACTGTTCGTCGTGCTTGGCCTCTGTAATGTGGTACTGCTTCTGGGCTCGCAACGAGGCAATGTCGAAAGGAAATTCAAGAAATTCGAAAAAGCATCGGCCGAAACAGCGCACGTCGCTTGATCGACAAGCTGAACTGGGGTTTTGGGTCGCCGTCGTCGGGCGCCCGCGTTCTGATTGGCCCGGGAGCCACACTTTCGAGACGGCTAGTGTCACAGCACCCCCGGCCACGAATGCTACCACGCCCGTCGGAAACCCAGGCGGGCCTCGGCGCCAAGACCCAAAAGTTGGGGGAGAAGAGCCTCTTGGAGCCTGGCGTTCGAAACATTGCAGTCAGCCAAGAGGCCATCGAAACAGCTCGAGTTGGAGGCGAACACGGCCATTGCGACCCCGGGAGGCGCTGCCAGCGATCGGGGAGGGCTGGCCGCCCCGGGGCTGCTGCCCTGTTGTTCCTACTATTACTAAGTAGATCATCTCTCGGCTGGCTTGGCTTTAATCTTTTGCTTTTCGCTGCTGGGCTTTCCCTTTCATCCCATCTCACATCTAACTTTCTTGTCACCATTTTCCTTGTTACGGTTCTGAGGGCCGGACCCTGTTGAGATTTTATTGACTTCTTCGGCAACAGCTGGACTGCATTTTTTGGTGTATATTCATTCACTTGAACCACTTTCTCCTCGTTTCTTTTCTTTCTGTTTGCGAAGTTTCTGGCGGGAGAAGGAAAAAAGAGGCACGCTTGGCAATTTCGAGGCGTGCGAAAGGACGAGGACTTCTTCGAATTCGAAAACCCGAAATCACATCCACAAAATGAGGTACGGATGCACGTCGATGACATAGTATATCGAGAGCCCTAAGCTGACCAATGCAGGCGAGGTTACCGTCGTGGGCAGGAGATCGCAGATGCCTTGCGCATCGAGGTCCGGGAACTGGAGGACAGGGACGACCTCGGCCCTCGCTCGTCACCGAGCTCACCCGACTCGCCAGCCTCGGCTGCCAGCTCTCCGTCGCCGACAAGCACGACGTTCTCTCCAGGCGCCACGAAGACGGCATCCCCGCCACCAGGCGTCACTTCGACGACATCACCTCCGGCTGGGGCCACAACGACGTCTCCACCCACCGCTCAGCCCGTGATCGCTACGTCCGTGTTGTCCAAAACGACTTTGGTCAGCTCCGTGCTGCCTGCGGGATCGCCCATTATCCCCACTTCGATTGATTCGAGGCCGTCGTCTACAGTGCGGCAAACGAAGCCGGATGGCACGGCGAGTGCGGTCCCGGCCAACGGTATTGCTGAGAAGGGAGGGGACAACGGAGGCGGCGGAGGTGATGGAATATCGAAAACCGCTATCGGGTTTGGAGTTGTTGGTAAGTCACATTTTTTTTTTTTTTTCAATCGACGAGCCTTCCTATCACGTGCAACACAGAGACTAACGGTGTTACTCATCAGGCGCTGTGGGGTTCCTTGTTGCGGTCGGTTTCCTGATCTGGAAGTTCTGGTGGTGTCGCAGGAAGAAGGCCAATCAGGAACAACCGCCGAGGGCAGAGCTAATAGCCAGCGATAACGCCCCCCGCCCCGGCGCCGGCCCAGCAGGCGGCCTGAAGCGGTCGGATTCAAGCGTCATGGGCTCGCTCATGGGGCACGCCTACCGGGCGGAGGAAGGCGGAGACATGTATGATCACCAAGTCGGCGGCACGTACATGGACGAGAAGCGCCGGCCCGGTTCTCGCGAGGACCGGGACCCGATCCTCCCGCGCGAGCCGGAGCCCGTGGCGAATCCGAACAACGACCGCTCCGAGTCACCCGTCGGATCCTGGCTTAAGCGGCAATCGACACGCATGCTGGACCCGCTGACGGCGCGAGCGAGCATGACATCGAGCGCGGCGGGCGGATTCAAAATGACCGAACAACCACGACCCGACGACAGCGTCAGCCAGTTTGGGGGTGACCAGATGCCGCCGACGATGGACCCGCGGTTCCAGCCCCCCATGCCGGCGATGCCGCCTCAGTACCAGCCGCAGCAGCCGACGGGGGAGTACTACTTCCCCATCGCCATCGACCCGCAGAAGGTCCCGCCGCCGCCGGCGCCGCAGCGGCTGTCCGTAGCCGAGACCAATCGGACCTCGGGCACGTGGAACACGTGGGGCGTGCAGCAGCACCGGGACGGCAAGCCCAAGGGTTGGAAAGCCAAGCTGGCTGCCAGGTCGTAAGTGATGATAATCGCCGGCCGCAGCACGTCAAGTGAAGCAGGGTCTTCGTCTTCAGGAGAAAAAAAGAAGCCGTTGTACGTAATTGTGAAAGTCTTGGCATATGCTGGGCTGGGTGGCTGTCATGGCGATGCTGGCCTCTTGGTTTAAGAAACGCATGAGTCCTTCTTGTGCGCAGGGCCAGACCAGACGCCCTTTGAACCCGGTTCAGCTGTGTATATATAGTACGAAAATATTTAATGCTATCAAACTAGAGATGCAAAAAAAACTTAAAAAAGAAAAGAAAAAAAGTGCGAAACAAAACACGGTCACTCCCAGGCGAACTTCAGCCTATATAACTCAAGCCATGAGTCCACATGGCGCGTTTTGCAGCAATAAGCCCTGGCCTTTCTAAATAATCGCCAGGTTCGATAATGTTAAGACAGAGGGGTAGGGCGTCGAATAAAATGCGGGATCAGTATACGGATAGCTGCAAAATTATAGCTAATTATAGCAGGAAAACGCTAAGGAGGAATGGTCTACTCTGTCATGTATACAAGGAAAAGGGGGTAACTACCGAGTATAGCCCTCTAGGAGTGTATCGTAGCCCTCGGCGAGATATACAGATCAGCCTGCGTGATTATAGGGACCGCAACCGGGCTTCGGCGAGGCATCCTGCCAACAAACATAGTCGGCGATCGACCTCGTTGTCGCCGAGTCAAGCTCGCAGGCTCATGCGTGATACGCTGTGCCCAACCCAAGATTCCATTCCGTAATGTTGATGAATTTTCACGCTGTGTTATTGTTTCAACCACCACCAGTTTTTTGTCTTGCAGGGCTGGTAGATCGCCGACCCCTTTTTGCCGTCACTACTGCCATTGAATTTTCACATCAAAGCCCCGGCCCTTGAGAAAACCCACCACTAACTATCGAAGAAAAACGTGCATCCCTATTTCAACCTGGATTGGTCTTCGAGGATTATCCTGAGAAGTTGTACAACTCTGGTAAACATGAACAAAAATAGATAAAGAAAAGCAGCACAAACCCTTCTTCCTACCTCGACACATCCACACACGCGCACACACACGCATAATTACACTGTCCCTCTATCTCTCCCTCTCCTCACTCTCTCGGTTACCATCCGCACCCCGTCCTGCCCGTAAGTAGCGATGGGGTCTACCCCCGTCACCGGACCCGCGAAGGAGTTCCTTGGCTTCCGCCGTCTCGCACCCGAGCTCCAGATGATGATCTGGAACGAGGCGCTAGACGAAGAAGCCAAGGAACGTCTTCACTTCTACCACCGGACCAGCCAGCGCCTCCTACCGACCAAGAACAACATCAGCGCCATCCTCGCCGTCAACTGGCAATCACGCTGCGTCGCCCTCCGGCGCTATCCCATCAAGCTTCCCATCATCGAGGTGACGCCTCTGCCTGCCGAGCCAGTACCCGGCCGGCCCATCTGGGGCTTTGCGGACTGGATCATCAAGACGGCCGACGTTCAATGGGGGAATTTCGCAGTGGGAGGAACAGTCCGGAACTGTCCGCAAGAGTCGGAGCAATCGCGAACGATACTGGCATCACCATGCCATGGCCGAGTACGGCGAAGGGTACGAGAAGCACATCCGAGACCAGCGGGTCCGTGACACGCCTCTGCGCTCGGGCTACATCTACCTCAACCCCGAAGCCGACCGGTTCGCGCTCAGCTACGACGTATCGGACATAGACAACGAGGAAGGCGTCGTTGACGACGACGGTTGCGACGACATCGTATGGCGCGGGGCTTACCCGGACCTCATCCCGTACCAGATGACCTTTGACTTCAAGGCCGCGATCCTCGGCGAAGAGTCCCTGCACCGGGACGAGATACAGCGCCGCCACATATCCCTCCCCCTCCCGCGGCATGTACGAGACCGGGTTCGAAACGTCGTCAAAATACGGGTCCTTCCCTACGGCAGGGATCCCGCTCTGTGCCGTGGCCCCGTCACGGAAAGCGACTTCCGTAGCGGTTGGTACGCCAAGGACTTCCCCCAGCTTGAGGCCATGTTGAGCGAGCCGAACCCCAAGGCGCTGAAGTGCCTGGTCCCTGAGATCGAGTCGCGTACCTTGGTCGGCAGGTGGAGAGAAGAACTGCCGAGTGCCTTGAGATCTTCGAGGTCCCTATCGAGGACGATGAAGGTGGAGACGATGAGAATGACGAGGATGACGAGGATGACGAGGATGACGAGGATGACGAGGATGACGAGGATGACGAGGATGAAGACGCCGAGAACATTCCGAACAACAATATTGGCGACTTCGACAACTACGGTAACTTCGATGACTTTGACGACTGCGTCAACTTCGACGACTTCGACGAGGACGACGATGATATGTGATGGATACGAAAAAGGGTTGGAGGTAAGAGCGAGGAAGGGTTCTATGAAGGAAAATGGAATTCGACATCTCCAGGGGCCTGACTCGGATCTTTGTGGTCTACATGGTTGCAAACGTCCCCTCAAGTGGAATACCCCTTGTTTAAGAAAACCGCTTCATAATGAGAACGATTACCCCGAAACCAACCCAATGCCCGGAGCTGGTGTATCTCACCACAACGAGTCATATATTAGTGGTATTTTCTGTACCTCAGCAACCCAACTGTACAAATAAAGATGTGTCAGAGCCGATACATGAACAAACACCCGAGCGCTCGCGCGCGCATACACACGCACATAGTACAAGCGCAATCCCCCAGGACAATAATTCTCAGGTCTAATAGGGCGTCTAGAAACATCTGTAAGTAGCTTCGACCTTGAGAGAATTTACATCTTCTATGAACCCCATGAAGTGTCTTACCTTGGCTTTTGAGTGTGCTTAATAACCCCGTTCTCAACACTCCGGTGACCCCTTTTCCCATAAGTTTTCGATTCCGGAAAATTGCTTCTTGAGGGGAGTGGGTTGCGTCTTCGCGTAGAACATGAGGGACGACAAAAGATAGCATGCTGAAGCCGAGAGAAGGGACAGTAATATCCGTCTGTATAGCTAATGGGCCTGGCGAGCAGGCAGTGTTCAGCGTGGGTGCCTGCCCGCGCGCTTCTAAACCCCTGACACCAAGGGGTAAACGAATCTTCGTGTCATCCGGGTAGCGGGCTCCTGCCCAAAGGAACCTGATTTGCGCAAGCGGCTCGATAAAAACCCAACGGCCCTATTTTGACCATTCCGGCTCGACCCCCTTTTTGCCCTTGTTCTTAGCTACCAACTTCTTCAGTGCTTGTGACTGCACCCAGAGCCCGAATACCCCCGCCGCTGCCCCAGCACAAATCCTTGCTGCTTTGGCGACGGCCCATTCCGAGTTGGATTTTGGCGGTATCAGCGTTGGCTCCTTTCCTTCTCTGAATCGAAATTCAACGAGTCCGAGTAATTTGATGGATAAAACATGTCCTGGGCGTGCGGCGGTTCGGGCATAGAGCCTGCCGTGAACGGCGGCGAACAGGAGTGTCAGGGGAAGCATGCCGGGCAGAGCTAGTGGGGAGGAAGACCGGGCTTGGTGAGGTAACGTGCGTTGAAGGGGGACTGCAGGGATAAATATATGTCTACACACCGAAGCAAGCAAACAGCGCTCCCCCTATCTATCTCCCTGTGTTCCTACCGCCCTAGAGCGCCACATATTGCTTCTCGTGGCAGCGTGGCTGATTGCGGCTGGCCTATAACCATGTTGTGGAGGTCTGCCGACGTATGCATCTACACACCGCTATGCATCACAATTCGGCAGATTGGGACGCAATCAGCCACTCGGAACGGCAAACTGGCGGAGTGTGGCTGGTATGAGAAAGCGGAATCGCAAGCTGATAGCGTCAAGCAAGCACTATAATTTAACCTAGAAGCTAGAGATGGAAGCAGGAACGATCGTCAGGCACGGTAAAGTCTATCGTGCCGGAACTCGTGCTCGCAAGACATAGTTGTATGACGTAGGTCTCAGCAGTCAGGGCAGGTTTCAGGCCATTGCTGTAGGTAGTGAGTGTGCGCTATGTGCGTAAGTAGCAGCAACGGCACATAGTAGTGGTGGTAGTGGTGGTAGCTGAGGTTAGCTCCGAGGTTAGCTGATGGTGGGGTCCAAGCATTCACCCGTGCTACGGTGCTTCCTTGCCCAAAGCCAATTGATCGCCGTCAATTCCCCAGCCACGGGCTTTTTTTTACCCCCAAGAAAAGAAGGGCGCCACTAAAGCTACTAACCTAGCAACTCGGGGGAAGTGGGAGGAAGAAGGACGGGAAGGACGAGCTTTTTTGACGGGCACCAAACGACGCCTCTGGGCTGCAGCCGGCCGACCGACAACACGACAAACGTGAGATCCGACTGGTCATGTTCTATCTGCAATCAATACGAGACTGGGGACTGGGTATATGCCATGCATCCTGCAAGAGATGGGCATTAGCTCGAGATTCATCAGAGAGAAATCGGCGGGCTGGGAGCGGACAAGGCCAAAGTGGGGGGGGCGTCAGATTGGGCGAGAGATCAGCAGCACCTTGAACTTGGTTGATCTGGTCGGGAGTCGGGTCCTCTACCGTTCAATTGCAGTAGTTTAGTACCTGCCTGCTGCCGACTTTGGGCCCCCCCTTGGGCCTATTGATGTACCTACATAACATACTTGGGTGTGCTTGGATCCCCAGCCGCCGCCTATTCAGACACCAACCTCCCGTTTAGACGGCCATTCGTATTTCACACTCCCCCCGAGGCGATCTCCCGCCGATTACGAGTGTCTTCTCTCTCTTTCATTTTTCCCATTTCACCTCTTATCTTGAAACCCCATGAACCCTAGGCCTAATTGGAAGTAATTGCTCCTGCTGCTCGATTCGATTGTATTGTTCATTTTACGGGACTGGCATTCCTGCACTGCTCCGTACAGCCAGACTCAATCGGGGAGCCCCTGCAGCTCTCACCAAGTCACCACTCACACAGACACAGGGGAAAGAAAAAAAACCCACCTTTGTTCCTCCAGGGCCTGGACTGTTTCCAGTTTCCAACAACTCATCCCACTTTCTGCTGTGCTGCCAGCTCACACAAAAACACCCCACCAAAGCACTTACACTGCACCACGCATACCTACACCACACCCACGCACCACATTAAAATAAGTACACGGAAATCCCGCCGCCCCCATGAGCGTCGCGGTCCAGTACCCTTTCCCAGGGATGCACTCGCCCACCACCGCCTCCTCCAAGCCCGTCCTCCCGCCCTCCTACCACTCCCCCGCGACTTCGACAAGCTCGCCGCCATGCAAGCCCAGGTCCAGCCCCCTACACCAGCAGCGGCGGCCGCCCCAGCACCTCCAGCAAGTTCGACAGCCACGACGACTTTTACGACTTTTTAGACAGCAACCGCGGCAGTAACGGCGGTCCGCTCAACCCCAACTCAAACAACATGCAACAAGGTGGAAGCCCCAACATGCAACGGCCTGTCCCCATCAACGGCCCAGACCAGAGCCGCCCGCCCGTGACCCGCGGGACCGGCGGCGCCCAGATGCGCTCGCGGCCCCCATCCTACGGCAGCGGCAGCCGGTCCGAGGAGATGCTGGTGGACAAGCACCGAGAGCAGCGCGATCGGGAGCGCCGTCAGCAGCAACAGCGCGAGGCCCAACTGCAGCAGCAGCAATTGCAATTGCAACAGCAACAGAACGCCAGCCCCGCCGGCCCTGCCGGGGCCGGAAAACCGGTAGGCGGCCCTCGTTCTCCCACCAGCGACTCCCCGAGCGCCAACGCCACCTGGCGCGCCGGCAGCGGCGCCCACCCGCAATCGTCCCAACAACCCCAACAATCGTCTCAAAATGCCCGCCCCACCTCCTCCGACTCCGCCTCGAGCAGCGAAGGCCGCCCCATGGCCCGGACCAACACCGCCGCCGGCGCGGCCCTCGGCGCCGCGATCCAGCGCCTCAAGTCGCCGAGCGTCATGGACTGCGTCTTGTCCCCCTGGAAAGCAAAGTGACCGAGTACCTCGGCTTCATGACGCAAGAGGAAGACGACATCGCGCGCCTCGACAAGGAGATCGCCACGCTGCAAGCCCGCAAGGCCGAGGCCGAGGCCCGGCACGCCGAGTTCAAGTCCAAGCACGACGACTACCGCCGGCAGTACGCCGACGTCGAGCGCGCGCTCCGAGGGGACGCGCCGCCCATGCCGGGGATGCGGCACGCCGCGACCGCGACGACCAACAACCCCGTCAGCAGCAGCAACGGCCCGCCCACCACGCGCGAGCTGCAGCAGCAGCAGGCGGCGGCGCAGGCCATGGGCCGGCCCTCGGTGCACAACCCGCAGCACGACAGCCGCCACATGGATGACGACGACCTGGACGAGGACGACTACGACGACGAGGACGAGTACCAGGCGCGCCGGCCCGGCTCCCGCCGCATCATGAGCCAGCAGTCCTTTGGCCGCGCCCTCGCAGCAGGGCAAGAAGAGCCGGTTCCGATTCAGCCTGTTCGGCGGCGACAAATGAGGTTGGGCCACGGCGGTAACGAATGAAGTTAAAGGGAGACGAAGAGATGAGGACCGAGATGAATAACGAAACACTTACTTCCTTTTGGGCCGCTTTTTCGGTTTCTTTTTCGATTTTAATCTTGGGGTGGTGGTTTGATCGAGTTTGATCACTTCGTCCCTATTTTGTATTTGCCACTTCTTCTTCTGTCCCATGTTACTCAAAAGGAAGATAATGAACCAACAAAAACTACCTGGCCGGCAACGAAAAAGCGCATATAGACGGAAACCGTGGCCTTACGTACTACCTACGAGATACATACAGCGGAAGGAAGGAGAGGCTCGAGGAGTTGGCTTACCGGCGTTTACATATTGCATCACTACGATGATAATAATGAAATCAAATTCTGACATCTCACGACGATAAGATAGTTGCACTGTAAGACAGACTGGAATGCTTGTGTGTGTGTATGTGTTTGTGATTTCTTCATCTCTTCATTCAATCTTGCGACAATGATTCTTTGGCACTCTAGATGCAACATAGTATGCCACCAACACCAATTACAGATCAGTCTTCCCGAGAAGTCCAAAGCGAGAGTCGTAACGGTTACCGAGAAACCAAGTCATTCAATCCATATCCTTATGTTGCATCACGCTCTGGAATGCCAAAGTGGGGGGTATCGCAGCATTCCTTAGCCAGACACAACACGTTTGACCAGGGCTCGGCTCCACTGCGTAAAAGCAGTATAAAGAGAGTCCAGGCCGCCTCCAAATTACATCCCAAGCACTCGCCTAGGTCCATCCAAGCAGTTCCAAAGTGTTACGCGCCTCGGGAACCGACATGGCCTGGACGCCGAGCTGACGCACCTGGGTACCGCGGCGTAGCCTTTGCAGACCGAGGGAAACCTTCCAGCCCTCCTCCTCACCAAGGACGAACAGGTATCTCTTGCCGTCCTGATCTCTAATGGTGGCGCGCAGAACATGAAGCCCTTGCTGTCGAAACTCGCCCGACTGGCGTGAGTACATTGAAGCACCATCCCCGTGCGGGCACATGCGACAGTCGTTCTTGCAAGTTCGCAGCATGTCTGTGAGGAACGTATCGGCCTCATCGCCGGTGAGGACCTTGGGCAGACCGCGATCCATCCGCGCACGTTGCTTGCCTTTGGGTGCAGGGGCAGGGGCGGCCACGGGTGGAGTAAAATCGCGCGAGGAGCACCATACCTCCATGAGCTTAAGCGTCCAGGCCTTGACGTCCCACTCTCGTTGCGGGACACCTCGGACATCGTCATCGATGAACAGCCCTTCGGTCGTTATGCGCAGGATCAAGCCATCAGTCACAGTACCTTGGCCAGAGAACAGCTGCGAGGCGGGCGTCTTGGCAAACTGGTTCATGAAACAGTAAACGGCCTTGATCATGATCTTATCCGGGTCCTTGGTCGAGTACGCGCCACGTTCCGACGGTGGGGCCGATGTGCGCGAGGTTGATTGTGAAAATGCATAAGATGATTCCGTGAAGACGGTCTCGCCCGATCTCCGTCGGTTATGTTGCTTGGGCGTATCATAGGGGCGGAAAGAGTATTCACTCCCATCACCTTCGGTCGGCGTCTGAGCTGTAGGAGGTGGCGGTGCACGTTTAACAGAGCTGGGGGCGGGGCTGGGGGCGGCAGGAGAAGCCGACTGCGAATAAAGTGGCGGCTCCGAAGGCGCTCGCTGAGAAGGCGGTGGCACGGAAGGCGGTCTGCCGTTTGGCCAGGGGTTGGTCTTCTCGCCGACTGAAGAGAAGGCGTATGTGCTCTTCCGGATGGTCTCGGCCTTAGCTTGTTTCTCGGCCTCCTCTCTCGCAGTTTTCTCAGCCGCCTCCTTCACCCGTTTCTCGGCTGCCTCCTTGGCTAGTTTGTCGGCCAGCTCCTTGGCGTGTTTCTCGGCCAGCTCCTTGGCTCGCTTGTCGGCTTCCTCCCTGATTCGTTTCTCGGTCGCCTCCTTTGCTAGCTTCTCGGCCTCCTCCCTGGCTCGTTTCTCGGCCGCCTCCTTGATTCGTCGCACGGCTGTCTCCTGGAGCCGCTGTGATTCTCTCTCCATAGCCTCCTTTTCAAGCTTTTCGCGGAGGGCCCTCTCGCGCTCGAGACGTTCGCGCAACTCGCGCTCCCGAGCTTCGCGCAAGCGTGCTTCTCGATGCACTTTGTCCCTGATGGCTTGTTCCTTCTCGCGTTGCAGCCTCTCCTTCTCTTCCTTCTCCTTCTGTTCTTGTTCACGCTGCGCCTTCGCCTTGGCCTCCGCTTCCGCCTTCTCCCTAGCTGCCTTGGCCTCCGCTTCCGCCTTCTCTCTCGCCGCCTTGGCCTCTGCTTCGGCCTTGGCTTTCGCCGCCTTCGCTGCAGCTTCGGCCTTCTCCCTTGCTGCACGAGCTTCGGCCTCGGCTTTTTCTTTCGCGGCCTTCTCCCGTTTTGCTTTTTCCCTAGCTTCTGCTTCGGCCTTTTCTTTAGCGGCTTGTTCCCGCTTTGCTCTTTCTCTGGCTTCAGCTTCAGCCTTCTCTTTCGCGGCTTGCTCCCGCTTCGCCCTTTCCCGGGCCTCCTTTTCACGGAGCTCTCGGAGCCGTTTCGCTTTTTCTTCTTGTCGTTTTCGTTCCTCTTCCTTGGCTTTTCGTTCCTCCTCTTTCCGCCGAGTTTCTTCTCGGGCCTTCTCCCACGCGTTCTTGTGCCCGTCGGACTGGGGTTTAGGTTCGTCGGGCTTGGGCTCCTCGGGTTTGGGCTCCTCGGGTTTAGGCGCGTCGTCCTGTTGTGGTTCCTCAGCTTGAGGACGTTCTTGCCAGGAGTTCTTGGGATTCTCACCTCCGGGTGGTGGTCCCGAGTGCGACGATGATGACCGGTTGCCGTGCGGAGGGGGTGGTGGAGGCGCACCATTGGGAGTAGGACCCGCACCGGCTCCAGTGTAGGAACCAGCACCTGGTCCAGTATGCCAATCGCTACCGGCGCTTCCTCCGAAGCCAGCTCCTGGGCCACTGCCATTCTGCGTTCTTCCCAGTACCCATGCGCCGACGCCGACTCCAATGGTCAGCAGCATCATACCCATCTGGCCCATGCCTTGGAAATTGCTCCACCATGTCTTGAAAGCCGGTGCCAAGCTCTGGAAGATGACGACGGTCACCAGAGCAGAAGCAAACCCGGCGGCGAAGCTGTTGACATTGGGCTGCAGAGATGGCAGGTACAAGAAACCGGAACCGGACGAGTGGGGAGGTATGATGAAGATGTCGTATTTCCCAGGGGGTAGATTGGCATTACCTGCGCCGGAGCTGGTGGTTCGGGGGTTGGAGCCGTGAGGCGGCGGAGGCGGTGGAGGGCCGTCCATCTTGTGGGAAGACTACCGGTAGTCCTCGGGTTCAAAAAGAGAGTTCAAGTCGAATAGGAAGGGTTATGTGCGCGGGAAGGCAACGCAACGCAACGCAACGCAATGCTCTAATTACAGAAGACGTAGGGTCGGAATAGCGAGGGGTATCTTGAAAACGGCCATCAGGGTTTGTCGTAACGTCGTGAGCTTTGAGACTGATGTACTGCAAAAGGAAAGAAGATATCAGTTGTCTGTCTATGTTTGGAGATCCGAAAATGCCGCGGGGAGCTGCCAACGGAGGCGGGAAGAGGAGATTTTCTTCGCTCAGACGTCGACAGGAAGCCGAGGCCACCTATGTCGACATGGGCAGGGAAGTTTGAAGTTTGGGTGGGCAGGGGTAGGAGGGAGTTGATCATGTCCGGGTCTGTTCTTATCAAACCTGGAGGAGCTCGTAGGTCACCGAGCCATACACGTAACTTACCGGGTTGGGAGGAAAACTGGGAAGTGGAAGTCGTGACGGCGATCCAACGACAAAGAAAACCCAACGCCCAACAAAGCAGAATGCAAATGCGACTGATGCAAAGGAATTATACAGGAATTTTGTGGCCGTTGTTCGTCTAGTAGTCAAACTCGGATGGGTGAGAAACAAACAGAAAGAACGGTGAGGTAGGCATGGCGAGCTTGACGAACAAAATTGCGGTGTCGAAGCGAAATGGAGTCGGTTCGGTCGTTAGTATGGAGATCGGTTTGGGACAGGGCCTGGCAGGATGGAGTCGCTGGCTGCTGGGGGGCAGGCATAGGCTGGCAGGCGCTTCTGTTTACTTCGTTTGCTGCGAGGCACAAGTAAAGAAAAAAAAATATCTAGCGGCAGGGAGGGGCTGGCTGTTGACACTGGAGCGGGCCAGCCTATGACAGTTGCAGCGCAGCCCGTCCACACCCTCGAATTGGTTCAATCTTGGGCCGCTAAGACAGTCTGCCCCACCCACACCAAGGTGGCTGCTCCCGCTTCACAGGCTACAGCACAAGTTCAGCCAGAGCTTCAGCTGCATGGTGGCCACAGCCGTCCATGGCCGGCCATGTGGTTGTTCTTCAGGAATGCATGGACTTTATTTAGTAAACGGTTTTGATATCAAAAGACAGATGCATCAAGTGTATGTTGACGTAGTCGCTTTCCTTTACTCCTCTCAAGGATGTCTATATAATCTAGAAAGGGTCTCTTGGTACTGTACATCTTTTCCGGGGGTTCGTCCCATCCCCAAGACTAGCACTGCAAGTGTGGGTGTTGGTCTGGCTGGTGTGGTATGGAGGATGGGCACCTCGGATTCATTGGTCTGCTTCCATGCATAGAACGCTGGCAAAAGCAACCAAGCCGTTCCTTCAATTGATGCGAAATAACAACAACACTCTTTTGCTTTTCCATGTTCCCCAGGGAAACAAATATACATTGGCCAACGAATTGAATGATGACTTGTCGCCAACAGGACAGATTGGCCTCCCTCCTTCGCTCCCCTCCGGGCCTGGATCCCGTCGAGTTCGATCTCCCGCATATGGGGAAGAGAAGGGTGGTTGCAGTTGCATCGCTCCGCAAAGCGAATTCACTATCACCTGCCATTATTGAGTGATACACGCACAGAAAGTTTGGGACGCGTCTGGGTCGTGGAAGGCGGGGCGAATCCTAACGGACCACGATGATCGGGCTCTGTTCGACAGCCAGCAGCAACAACGACGGTGACACCCGTCCAATGGTTACGAAATTGCTCAATCTCTGCTTCGTTACAGGCCACGCCTCCATCACACCCGGTCCACACCACCACCGAAAGGCACGAGTAGCGAATCGCGGAAAAGACAGTAGCCTCCGGACAATACGAACGAGGGGGGCAGCAGCGCAGCAAACATGTGTTGCTGGCCTCTTCGGGAGTCCTTCCTTTCCTTCGTAATCATTATCGCCTGAGCCACTTACTTGCTCTAGAATGCTTACGGATGATCTGTCGAGTCCAGCTGTGTACCAATGCCCGGCAACTGGCGCTAACGATTTGCTAGTGCCGCATAGCTCGCGGCTTGGACGAGCCGGCGTCAATTGCAGAAATGTCGATCCGTTTAGCTTGTTCTCCCGCCCAGGCGAGAACATGTGTACGAACGCATCGGCCGCGATGATTGTTTCTTTGATGCGAACGATGGGCATCAGTCAAGCGTGTCGATGGTGAGACTGATCCCCTGTCCTCTGTGTAATGCTGGCTTGCAGCGGTGACGGCAGACGGCCATTGGAGCCTGATGGCCGTATGCGTTGGCGCAACCGTTAACCGTCCACCTGTTCTCGACAGGGATCTTCCTCCTTCGACCGACAGAGGTTCACTCGCTTTGGTTGCTCCGGCAACGCGCCACCAAAAAAGAGGGCGCAACACATGAGAACAAAAGAAAACGGGGTGACGTAGCGGCAAGCCCCCTTTCTTCACGTGGCTCGTGGCTGAGCGCAAACTTTCATCCCTTTCTTTTGAGGTGCGACAAAAATAGAAAAGCCACCTTTGACGATGCCTAACGTTAATACAACAATACTCCGAACAAAGTCTTTTACTTCATTTGAATAGATGAAAACTGAACAAAGACGGAAACATCCTTCTTATTTGGCTGCGTAAATTGTACAATGGCCGTGTTTTGCTTCTCAGCGAGAACATGGCCATTGTGCTTGGAATCCCTGTTAAAAGACAGCGCGAGTGATGACAATACAAATGCTATGCGTGATATACGTATATGTATACACTACTTGGGATGTTGGGATGTTGAAGATCATTCGAGTTGTGCAGTACCAATTCATTCTACCCAACATTCGACCTGTTGTTAATCTTACACACTTTGCAGCCTCCTTTTACTATCAGACTGCCAGCCATGAGTATCTCCTTCATTCTTCTCACCGAGCCAGCTGGGCAGTTCAACATGTCTATGAGTGACAATGTCCATTCTCTGCCCAAAGTCAAGGAGTCAGCACGCAAGTTTCTCGAGTATTGCCTTGTCCGGAAATCAGACATTCCGAGGACATTCGGCTGTGACGAGTACAGTGATGAGAACATGGCACCAATCAGAGATGCCACCCGGGATTGGGTTGTCGTGATCGAAGACGGCATCTCATCGGACGCACAGTGGGCTCAGTTCCTACAAGAGCGTACTCGAGAACTGGTACGGCAGAATGTAGCAGGAACCGCAAAGGAAACCGCAGTGATAGTGCGAGTTTATTTCAGCAGGCCGGATGGTGGAGTTTGGCCAAGTATGAACAACCGTACTGATCACAACAATAGTGTGAACTCTAGCTAGGATACTCCTCCTGGCAGTCGCCTACCACCCTCAACTCATCTGTCTATATCGGCTGTGAATGGTTACGGCAACCATGAAAAGTCTTTACTGACATCGGCAGAATTCCTTAATCCTCATATTTCCTTTGTCACATAGAGACTATATACATATATAGAACCAGTGGCATTAGAGCTGCAACTGGTACAATATATTTTATAGAGGCCCATCACTTTCTATACGCTTTGCTTGGAATGTAACTGAACCTTTTAGCTTTGAACGACATTATGAGACATTGGCTAGGGGGTTCCATTACTATCCCTATCCACCCAGTATCATAAACGAGTTGACATCGTGCCTAAATAACGAGGTTCTTCACGCGTGATACAAGACTACATAATAAATCATCCTTGAACCTGGCCTGAGTCACTGATGCTGGGACTTAGACATCGCATAGCAAACGATATTTGGCCCACAAAGAACCAAAGAAACCAAATACCCTACCTACTTAGACCAGGCTTTCAAAACCTGGCAAATCCAGAACACGAACCAGATAAACTGAAGGCACGATGCCACACAGGCAGCAGCAGCAAAACCACCCCCCTCACCACTCAGGTTCGTCGTTCCAAGCCCGCCTAGAAAGGAAGGAGCGAATGCGAATCTTCATCTACCGCCACCAGGCCACCATCACCTTCCTCTTCACGCTAGCGGCCCTCGCCCAATCCCTCGGCTCCCTGATCTACCTGGCGACGTGTCGGTGTTACCCCGTGCCCCCCCGGCCCCTTCCTGGCCGGCAACGTCCTCTACGTGGTCCTCTGGTCCGTCTACGTCCCGTTCTGGATCCGGAGCCGGCGCCACGCCGCCTATTCGCACCGGGCGCCGTCCCCGCACCGGTGGTGGCGGCTGGTAATTATGGGGACCCCCGGGCGCCCGAGGAGACGCATATGATGGTGAGGCACCCGGAGCCCGCGGAGATCGAGGGTTGGGGACTGGCCGTGCCCAAGGCCAAACATGAGTGAGCTGGAGAGTAGCGAGCAGGGAGGAGCAGGGGGGACCTGATGTTCCCCTTTCTCCTTCCCCCCGCGGACTTCCACCTGGATCGACCCACGAGTTCGCAGTGGCCAGTCTGGCCCAGTTCTGTTCCAAGGGTCAGTCGACTATGGGCTCAGTGTGCATCTGGCTGCCTGCTGGCCCCAATCGAGGATGAGCAGGGAAAGTGGAGAGATATCAGTAACAGTTTTCCAATCTAGTCGCTTGGCTGCCGTAATCTGAGGCCCGGATGTTGTAAGATAGTCACTCGTTGACGAATACTAAAACCCCCCATCGTGCCATCTGCGGTACATACCAATGGACGAGTCACCACGGTAAACCCTAATAACGCAGTTTGAGTCGTGCTCTGCTCGTTCCATTTGGGAATACGTGTTTCCTTGTGTGAGTAGTGTTAGTGGGATGCTAAGTTCGCTAGTCGTGACGTCTCTATTCCGTAGATGTGTCGTAATGGAGGGCATCCGCATCGACGCTTGCGAACCCGGCGGGAAACGGTATGCCGGTCTGAACTTTGTAGCCACACCGTTGGGAAGGAGATCTAGGCCGGACAAGATCCATCGTGGCTTGACGGGAGGCTGGTTCTCCCGGTTTTGCTATTATGGCGGCCGCGCGTGCATTGCCGCATTCCAGGCACCTGTCTAATCTAGTCACTTGCGTTATGGGTTGTCTAGACCACCTCTTCCAGTAACCGACACTGATTATGTAAGTGGCCAGGTCTCGCAAACAGTTTGACAGTAACCGGGGCGCTCCCCGAAGTACCGGTTCATGGGCACAATGTCCTGAAAGCTTATCTTGCATAGATCGAAGATGCGCTCCCACGAGCACGTTTGCGCTATAGGAGTACCAGCAAGCATTGGTGTCTTCCCTAAGACCATTTCCAGCCTTGATAGATATTTCTCTCGTTGCGTAATAGAAATAAGGGACAGCAGGAAGGACATACCCGCTCAAAGACACTTCGATTATGAGATCATACATGGACGAGAGAGAGAGAGAGAGTAAAATCCGGAGTTGGGCCATGTTTTCCTGGCCTATGGGGGAATGGAAAATATCGTTAGGATACTTCGTCCATACATCCCTATCTAGGTGGCTGTGGCCTGCATCAGAGACCGAAAGTAAGAGCGCCATGCTAAGTTTGTAGAATCGTTTCTTCTCGCCCAGCCGATTTCTCATTTTGAATTATGCCCCTTTTCTCCGAAGAAGAAGTGAGCTTCAGGGTGTGAAGATGGCATTCGAGACCGACCGCATGGAGAAGCTAATAATAGACGATTAGTTATTCAGGCAGATTAATCAACCTACTTTGAAATTATCATGTGTGAAGGCGATGCATGAAGAACACAGCTGGACCCGCCCCACGATGTAATCGCATGAACGTGTCATGTACCGACTTCTATTACCACCTACCCAGTCAACCACCACCACCACCACGACGGTGAGGCGTCCCGCCTCAAACTTTATTATTCATCGGTATCCGTACACACACAAAGTCAACCTGGCTCCATCTTGACGTGAACCTGACGCGGACTGAGGCCCGGAGGGCAGCCCACCCCACGATACGTTAGTCATTAGCGGGCGCCCCTACCGTCGCGGCCGCATGCCACCGCCCGATTCCATCGCCGGCAATCGTTCTTCTGTCAATGCATGAGGACCAGGTTCCCCACCCCAGATTGCGCCGCACGGCCGGGGTCCCCTGGCGTCCAACAACCGCCTACCCCGTCCAAACATACGACTACCAGAGCGAGGGGGTGTGGCATTCGCCATTTGCCCGCCGTCGTCGAGAAGGACACAGGTAGGGGAAAAAGCCCAACGGCCTAGGCCACGAACGAATGCACATCTACGGCAGCCGCCATTCGACTCGATCCTCGGTATTCGGGAGGTTTGAACCATCATGTTCCTTGCAGGGCTCGCCACCCGAGTTCCTAGCAATTCCTGGCCAAGCCTTTTAATAAATAGCCAGAAACCGACCATCGAAGTTACATCGCGCGCCCAAGCACTGCGTCCGCACCCACTCTCCAAAGTTAAACCACCAAGTTCGTGCCCAGTTTCCCGCCCCCTAGACCAGGTACAGTGTCATCTATATTACACCCCATCGACGTGGGCGCCAGGAGAGGGACACTTCACGCTCTACATAAGGATGACACGCCTCACCCAGCCGCCCCATCTTACGACAGATTCATCCCCCGAAAGCCAGCTGCGCATCCTCTTTGAATCGCTGCAAGTGCAGGAACAGAGTCAATCACCGCCAGCCCAAACTCAAACCCAAAAGAGCGGCGACTTCGACGGCAACGGCTGCAACCCTGTTGCGAAACACAACACTGATTCCCTCGCCCGTCTTGTCATCTGGACGTGTATCTACTGGGATCTCGTCGTCCTATTACTCGTGGCAGTGGGCTCGGCAACGTACTCGACAGCCTTCAGCGAAGCCGGAAAGAAAGCCACACAGCTCTTCATAACCCGGGTCATCAAGTCCGTAGCTTATCAAACTCTGTATCTGGGAGACTAGAAGGAATCGAAGCAGCAACCATGGAAGACTCTACGAACCAAACCCCTGGGTCGCGACAGCAGCCCCAAGACAGGACCGGCACACCCATCCGCGGCTTCCAAAGCTCCAGGCCATTCCAATTCCAACCGCAACCATTGAGCATCAACACGAGCGCCGAGGCCAAGTCCTCGTCGATGCACTCTGCGTCGTCCTCGATATCATCTACTTCATCGGCGGGGTCGACGTTCTCATCGCTATCCACGTCGCCGACGTTACTTTCACCCGGATCTACACTGCTGTCGCCCGCATCGTCAATAGACTCGCCCGCCACCACCACCCACATCCACAAAGCGCCCGACGGCAGCCTCCTCATGAACCGCGACTACATGAGTCCCGCCAGCCCCGTCGGCGAGGGATTTCTCGACCCGCAGGCGACGAGGGGGTTGCGCGCTGCAGGCGGTGTAAGCCGCCCAGCGCCGCGCCTGCATATGAACATGCAGGTCAGTGGAGGGGCCGAGCTAAACATGCACGTCCGCGGCAACGTCGACATGATCTTCGTCAAGACAAAAGGATCGCATGACGGTGCGAGGAGATGAGTGAAGACACGACATTAGAAGAAAGGTATGAGCAGAAAATCAAATTTAACATGTCAGCACGGGGAAAGGGACAGTAGCGGGAAGGATTTAGGCACCTCAAGAAAGACAGAAAAAAAAAAGAAACCCAACACCTTAGACATTGGTCGGCCAATCGGAACACCAAAACCCTGACATTCTTTCCGCATGCGGACAATTGGACCACACCCTATTGGAGCCAGATCTTGGACCTTTTCATTGGATCTTCACAATCTAACTCGCATCGGCACGCACGACACATATCGCATTCCACCCGAGCGACGATGGCCGATCGATGTCAATACATTCGTGATTGGAAAAGAGAAGCCAATACCCAAAGAAATGAATCCCTCGTCACCGATAGCCAATCAGGAACCCGAAGGCAACGCTGCAGGGAGGACGAAGTTTAGTTCAAAAAGCGAGGCCGAGGTGGGCAGCGGATGGGATGCGATACAGGCCGTCGGGCCCTGGCTCGCTGTTCTGATTTTGGGGGCTGTCAATGGACGCTAGTACTGCAAATGGCGTTTCTTTCATCCAGGCGAGCCAACACATGTTCGTTTGGCAATATTACTTGAAATAAAACCGCCGTAGGCAGACTTCGATCAAACAATGACACGCAGGTCACAACTGGCAATTGGCACACCTAATGCATGCATACTTACCTACCAAATACGCAATGAGATGGATGTGGGATGGAGGGGTGGGCTTATTAGCGGGCAGGCGGGATACTTACCCGTAGCTCGCCACGATATTAGCGCACCCGGCCCTGCACTTAGGGTTCCATTGTGACTGCTCGTCACATTCCCATGGCAACACCTTCGACTTGGCTGGTGAGCAAACATTAATAAGACGAGAATGGACTCAGATCATCTCGATCGAATGATGATTCGCAAGATCCATTTTCATCGCGTGCATCGTCTAGTGCATCAACAAATCAGTCTAGAAATCTCCCGAACGGCTTACATGTTGGAGAGCCACCCACCGGGCAAGAGGTTTGGGTTGCTATTGAGTGGACGTCTGGAAGGTCTGTTTATCTGATCGTCCTGCTTGGCGAAAGCTTCTGGCGGTTTTAGGATCTTCAGTGAATTATCCAAAGCGCTTTTTCTCAACGTACTCATACATAGCCAATCGAACCAAGGCAGTGACTTCTCCGTACCCATCCTATTGTATATTACACGCGCAACCTCAAACCATGTCGTCGCCCTTCCCGTAGTTGGCCCGGTTCTCCACCGTGACCTGCACCGTCTTGGTGATGCCCGCCGGCACCTCGGGCACGAGCCCCTGCAGGATGTACTCCTCCGAATCGTTATCGAGAGCGCCCGTGGAGACGGTGTGGCCCGACTTGCCCCCTTGCAGGTGCACGACGACGCATTGTTGGTATTGTTGCCAGCGAAGCCGTCCGCTCGGCCACTGCCGTCCACGCCGTTCCCGAACATCTCGAACCTGCCGCCGCCGTTCTCTTCCGACTTCATCAAGGTGCGCCGCCGCCGGTTTGCAGCAGCGAACGTCGAGGACCGGGATTGTCCGTTGCTGCCGTGGTGGTGGTGGTGGTGGCCGGAGTTCTGGCCGTAGTAGCGCTGGTGGCTGGACTTGGCGCCGCGGTACGCCGACGAGAGGTCGAGGATCTTCTTGAAGAGCGGCTTGAGGCAGGGGATCGAGCCGGCCGTCATGGCGACGGCGATCTCGATGGTCGTCCAGATCGTGATGTCGGCGCTGTCGAAGAGCAGGTCGCCGTACTTGCCGTAGTTGGATAGATACATCATCTTGGCGATGGCGGCGGCCGTTGCGCTATTGGCAGGCCCGTATTAGCGAGTGGCCATCACCCTTGACTTGTTTGAGGTAGTAGAGGGGGAAAGAGGGGGCAGTTACAAGACCCCCAGAGATAGGATACCGATGATGGCGGACTTGGCTTTCCAGTTCAGCTGGACGTTGATCAACATGGGGACCGGAAGTAGAGCGAATATCAGGTCCGTCGCGGCGGAGAGGACCGAGTTAAAGTCTAGGTAGTTTTGATTCGTCTATGAGTCTGTGCCACACCAAGAAGGATTTTGGAGGTGATCTTTCATCACAGGTGCAGAGTGTGACTTACACGTGGCAATCTTGAGATCTCTCGCCGGGATGCATTTGCCGCCCGGGGTCGTGTTGTCCCAGTTGAAGCTAAGTGGCCGGCACTGGAAGAAGACCGTCACTGGGATTCCGCCATCCTTTAGCACATACCGACCATGAGACCGTTAACCCAAAACCTCAAGCGACTTACAGAAACCCGCCGTCGAAGAAAGAACAGTGAAAGCAATAATGGCATGTATCAAGATCCGGTAGTTCTTGGTCGGAGCCAGCCGAACCAGGAACACGCCCACACTGACCTTGGTCAGCGTGAGCGCGACGAGACACATGGGCTGCGTGGTGAAGTTGAGGTGCAGGCCAATCGCGATATGCTCCGGCGGCTGGATGTACTGGAAGTGCCGCCCGGCGCCGTAGTGCACCTCGGGCACGATGATCATCATCTCGGCGAAGAGCAGGGCCATGGCCGCGGCGACGAAGAAGTCGTCCCAGCCCAGCTGCCGCACCAGGCGCACGCGCACCCAGAGCCGGAGCAGCACGACGCAGAGGGTCGCGCCGACCAGGGTGCCGGTCACGGCCAGGATCTCGGGGCCCCGGTTGACATCGGGCGGTGGAGGAGGCAGGGATGCCGGATCCATGCTTGGATGGTGGGCGATGGCTAGGAGAAGCAAAGACAGACAACTAAAAAGGGGCCGCTAGCGCTTAGTAAGTAATTGAGATGCGATAGGAAGAGGCCGGGTTCGTTCAAAATAGAACGGCCACAACCATAGAACACGACGACGATCGGTTCCCACCTTGCATTAACACTTGAGATCGCCCAAACTAAACTTTGAAAAGGGGAGAAAGATTGAAAAAGGAACCATGCGGGGCATATATGTCTAGTGGTCTCATGGCGACTCCTGATCTGGATATTTGAGACAATTACAAAGGACTCTTGCTTGGTATAATGCCCGTACATTATCATGTCCCAGCACCGCAGGACATGGGTTGAGGTGACAATCTAGGCCTAGCATCAAGGGGGTTCTGCAACGAGACCGGTACCTGCATGTGACGACCGCGATCGGATACAGCAGCAACATGCGGCTAACCAGATTCGACCAGCTGTTCGCAGAAGCCTCCCCGAGAAACGAGGCTTGGAGGATGTTTCGTTGTGCCCATGTCACATCCACAGTGGTATTGCCTTCGCTTGTTGTGTGACCTGGACCTGACAGGTCCCTGTCCGCCCGTCTTCACAAAATCCTGCAATGTACCGTCACGTGAGGTCCCGGGCAGCTGAACCTGCCCGATTCAATCACCGGCGGGCCCTGTCGTGGCGGCTGACCGGTCCCCTCAGGATGCTAAGGGGAGGGGCCTGCTCTGCAATCATAGTCAAAGCGGCGTGACATTGGGGATCCTTCTCGTTGGCTGCGCCCTCTGTACTGCATTGCAGCTCTTACTCGGGACCAATTCCTCTCTACCCAGAAATATACACGAGAGTCATGAAGCGCAATTTCAACATGGTGATGGGAGATCAATATTAATCGGGAAAGCCCCCGAGCCCGTTACGCTCCAATTCCGTTTGCCGAGCTGGCCCCTCGGCACCGCGGATGCTGGCTTTCTGCCGGGGCCCTTGGCTGCATATTTTGATATATATATTGCCCTTCTTGGTTGGCCGTTGCCTATGCAGCAATGTGTTGCAGTGTCCTTGCTAATGTCGCTTGATATGCTCGAGTGAGGCACAGCCCGGCGCCCGCCAAAATCCTCAATTCGCCATTTCACACACCTGGTGATACTCGAGCAGTGCAGAGAGCCCCTCACCCTGACATAACCGCTTTCTCAGCTGAAAGGATCCGGGAAAGCCCATACATAATTCAAGCGCTTCGATCGCAGTCTTCCTCACCTTCATGCAGCTAGGATATCGAGAGACTCGCAAAGCGTTGTTGCCTATTTCCGTCATTTACCCTCTGTTAGGCCTTGGGGTGTATTGCAGCTGCAGAATATTGAGACCTCCCTAATTCGGCTCGCATAGGGGGCCCCGGCCAGACCGGATAGAAAGGACTCGGATGGCCGACCCCGACTCGATCAACCCATTGATGATGCCGAGTAAAGAGAGAGAGAAGAAAGAGAAAACTCTTACGAGATGGCGTTGCATTGCATTTAATATGCCTGCGCATTGCACCCCTGTCATGTGTTCTGGAACCATGCGGCTAACGCTTGGGAGAAGGGTTCATCGGGACAGACTGAAAGGCATCCGGGCCAATCAGGGCATCTTCTTTGTTCGATTACCTACATTACTTTCTCCCCGAAAGTCCGCCCGGCCTGCCGGCTTTCGTTCTTCCTTTGCGCAATGTCCCCGGTGCGTCCCTACTGGGCGACCTGCGTCTTGGCAAGACCAGGGTTTCGTTACCGATGCAATGGTACACTCCGCCATGGTTACCACTTTCTGTCGATGTTTCTCACGGTTCTAGAGTGGCAAAACAATTTTGCAATTTGGGCATATGTTTTCCACGCCGTATTGCCGCAGCCGGGCTTCCAGTTGCTCGGAGTATGCCCAGGGCATAGATAATCAACCCGCTGCAGTCGATTCCTGTCTCAAATTGTTTCCTGTGATCGGTACCTCCCACACCCTTCTCTTTCTTCTCTCTCCCACCCTCCTCCTGTTGCGGTAGCCAAGTCATATTTCCTTGGTCTGCCATCATCTTTCACGTTCGTTCCTCAAGTACAGGATTCGTCAATATGCGGGCGTCGGCCATTACTGCCTGCCTTGCAGCAACCCTGGCCAATGTTGCTTCGGGCGCCGCCATCTCCAAGCACGAGCTGCGCGACGCCTCCAACGACCACGAGTCGGCCAAAGAGCCCGTCAAAAAGCTGATCGCTGAAATTCAGCAAGGCCTTATCGACGAGCTTAGCAGCCGGGGCCCGGACGCTGCTTGCAATCTCGACAAGGTTGTCTACCGCCGCGAATAGTAAGTGTGGCCCTAACTCACTATCCTCATTGGGAGATGTTGTATGTGGCTTACACAAGATAATACTGTAGCGGTGATCTTACAAGGGAGGAGAGGCTTGACTATGTCAGGGCCATGCAGTGCATGATGGACGCGCCTGCCAAGACACCTGCGTCGGTTTCACCAGGCGCGAAGAACCGGGTATGTTGCTACCAATATACATGAGCTTTGACGGAAAATGCGCTAACTGTTTGACCACGTCAAGTTCGATGACTTCGTTGTGACTCACATCCAGCAAACGTTCACTGCGCATTACAGCGGCAACTTCCAAGCCTGGCACCGCTGGTTCATGCACAGCTGGGAAAAGGCTCTGAGAGATGAGTGTGGCTACAAGGGCTACCAGCCGGTAAGTAAACCAATTCAAGCAAAAGCAAATGGTGGGCGATCCTGCAGAGTGTCAGAAACTGACCGAGTAATCCAAATAGTACTGGGACTGGTCCAAGTATGCCGAGGCGCCTCAGGACTCGCCCATCTTCAACGGCGAGGATGACAGTATGGGAGGCAACGGCGAATACTTGCCCGATTTCCCGAACTCCGTCATTGTTCTCCCAGAGGGCGTCACGGGGGATGACATCGTCCTCCCCCGCGGCGTTGGCGGCGGAGTAGTTACCAGGGGCCCCTTTGCGAACATGACGGTCAACCTGGGTCCGTTCGGCGCCCTTCACGACACCGCTCCCAACCCGCAAGCTGATGGTTTGGGTTACAACCCCAGACCCCTGAAGCGAGATATCGGCCCCGCTATGAACATGCGTTATGCCAACGCATCTACTGTCTGGAGTAAGTTCCATACCCCTTTGTTCTCTAAGAAAACCTGCAGCAGTGTCTAATATGTCCTATAGATCTCCTACACAAGCCCAATATCAAGGAGTACCGTTTATTGCTCGAGGGTCCGTTCAACACGGGCGAGATCGGCCCCCACGGTGGTGGTCACTACACTATCAAGTAAGCTGCCCCCCTATCTTACGTGTATCCCAAGTATCTTGGACTCTTACTGACATAGTCTCTGTAGCGGCGACCCTGGTGGTGACTTTGTAAGTTTTAAACCCGGCCACGCATCCCAAAGACAACAAATGAGTAAATATTCTAATATGAGAATCATAGTGGACTGCTCCCGCTGAACCAGCTTTCTATCTTCACCATGGCATGATGGACCGCATGTGGTCGCTATGGTAAGTTAGAACAGACGTGGAGACCACCGCAATCAAGATTAACAATTTATCCCACAGGCAAGCAATCGATCCGGAAACCCGCCATGTTGATCTGGATGCCGGCGCGTACGGCCACAGAACGGTAAGTCCCATCAACCAAGCACCTATCTAATATATTCCCATGCTTTCCACTCTTCCATCCTTGGTTTTGGACTTCCACATATGCAACGAGCTGATTCAAAACCACAGTGGAACAACGAACCACCGTCTCCCTTGACGTCCCTTGATGACACCATTGACATGGGTTACGTCGGCGAGGGCTCCGTCATTCGCGATCAGATGAGCACGATAAACGGCCCGCATTGTTACCTGTACAAATAGGGGCTGTTACCCAGGATCATAATTATTCACAGCAGTCTGGTTGTGTAGTCATTGTAGGAGACAGGTTTGATAGATTGGCATTGTTCAGCAAAATGGTTCATCTGTATATACAGCATATTAATAGAAACAATCACTGTAACTTTGATGGAAAGGAGTCCGGCCCATATATGCTCCAATCTTGATCAATATAGTTATACAATGGTCGGTGCATATTGTGTTAATGTTAGACCATATGTATTTTCTTTTATCATTGAGGAAGCCAAACAATGTTACCGCCTGGTATATTTAATACTGTACTACTCAGGGGATGTGAGCATGTAGTAGATGGAGCCGTTTCAGGCAACCGCTAAAAAGAGGGTTATTCTGGGCAAAAAAAGCCAAACCAGACGTTGCTGTACTAACGTTGCTTTACAGAGGAACCCTCTGCCTTCAGAAGACGCTGGTTAGATATAAAATACTGAACTCGGGATAAAGTACCTCATATTAAGAGCAACTCGCTTTCCTACGAGCTTTGCGCTCTTGCGATGGATGACTTGGGAATATTACCAAGCATGAATACCTTGCACTTGAGTGCTCACGAAAAAGACCGCCATGATAGCCTCACTGCCTGCTTATCTAGCAGCGTGACGCTATCTCCGCCAACACTAGTTAATACTTCATTCTTATTTCCCGTAGCACACGTTACCTGAGATGGGCTTAATCAGCCGGTCAGGCAGAACGGCTCTTTCTAGTTTTTCGAAGCTGAACCAACTAGAAGATATAGATAGTTACCACAACATCCTAACATGACTTTGTGTCCGACCCGAGTCACCTACCAGTGCCGTAAGATGGTTTTCGCGATGCAAATAACAAGGGGCAAAAATACTGGCGGCCTTGTTGGACGACCCAAAAAGCATCATTATAGCGAGGGTTTGCCCACTACTGGAATCGAACCAGTGATCTCATCATTACCAGAGGCCGTGAAAGGTACACGGAGCGTTACTAGTGATGCGCTTTACCACTAAGCCAAGCGGGCGACATTCGTTCGCTACTGCGATGGGCGACGAGCGGCTTATCGCGATCTAAACCACCACAGCTTACCCGGCACTACGTGATATCGAACTCCGACGATGAATTCGGGAAGTTCGTCACAAGTCACATACTGGCACATCCCATTTGCCAAAGAGGCAATAGATCAACGATGGAGCATATAGTCACACCCATGGTGTTTTCCGGGATTATGGATGCACCCAGCCTGCCCCTGAGTTGTCTCCTCTGTATGGCTTGCAGTCGGGAATATACATGCAGAGCTATCGATACTATCAGACTCGAACAGCTGAAAGTATTGATAAGTTTGTATCGGGGCTATCGCCGATGGAGGACCAGCTGCTACAGATCTCGATCGTTAGGGAGTCAGTTTGGACTCCTAAATCCCATTAGCGAATGCCCAACACACGAGCTTCTCTGGGTTGGGTGAATTCGAGACGAAGAGCGTGTCTATTTTGGCAAGAACCGAAGTTGACCGAAGAAAACGACGTAGAAGGAAAACCGCAACTCCGTACCAGAAGTGGAAGTTGTATGGATGCAGCTCCAGATAAATCCGCACGTGGTCAACAAACCGGGATAAGATATGGTAGTCTTGTTGTTAGTCATCGAGGGGCCGAGAGCTGGCCGTTGAACTATCGAAAACCCACCGGCACACCCCCAGTCGGCACCGCAGCGACTGTCGTGTTAGTGATTCGTTTCCTTCTCCATGCTTACAAGTTGCAACGAGAACAAAAGGAATAGTAGTAACCCCCCTTACGCGACGAATGGTCTCGGCTCTGCCGGAAAAGCTATACGCCAAGCACGCGCCCTGAAGATCGACGATGAGAAAAGGTGCCACTTCTACACAAGAAACGGCCAGTGCCGGGGAGTACGGATCATTAGATCATGGCTTGTGGTACGAGGCCCGATAGCCGAGTGTTCATTTGCTGGCACTTGCGTTCTCGAACAAGGAAGCCCGGCAGTGGGAGTTGAAATTCATCTCGCGTCCGTCGGGAGGGCAGAAAAGCAACGGAACTATTCCCGCGCTAATGAAAGATAGGAGAGCAGGAGAAAGATGGGAGTTGCGGATTCCTAGCACTACTGTACGGCTACCGGCATGGCGTGGGATAAGCCGGTCGGCCGATTGTCTATCTTTCTTAATCCTCCGAGGGGACCAGTTCCGCAAAAGGGAATCTCCGTGATGGGGGGTATAGAAGAAGAAGTAGAAGCAAGGAAAGAACAAGGAAGCGGGTGTGCTGGAACGTGCCGCATCGTGATTGGGGAGAATTGGAGAAGAGAAGAGTGGTCAGTTCCCTGCTTGAATCCCTGATGCCTGAGAGTATGCATGCACATTTGCCTACAGGAGAGAGGAGAAAACCGTTGCTGGCAGTTGTTGGTGTGCCCCGGCAGTAGGGTACTTTACAAATTACTCCTGGATGGTGCATATGCATGCCTAGCCTTGGGGAAGAAGGCCCCTTGTTCAATGCAGTTCGTGGTGTGCCTGCGTGCCTGGCTAGCCTCCCTACCACGAAGGTACGGTATGCAGCCCTCGACCCGAGAACCGTAAAGAGACTGAATAGGGGCCAACGACGTAGAGGAGCGGTTGTTTTGTTGAGGTCAACACGTCCGGCACGGTATGTTGTCTTCGTCTTCTGTTGTATGCCATGGAGGCCAGTTACCCAGGTCAACGGTGAGCTGGCCGTTCTCTGAACCAGCTGTGTCTTGAACCAGGAACTGCCGACGGATGGTTCCACTGCCGGCCTCCCGAGCGCGTTGAGCGCCCAGAGCTTTGAGGGTTAAAAAAAAGGAGATTTGCTAGAACTTCAGATTTTGCAAGATAGGGACATGGTTCTGGGTTCGAGGGGGCAGCGGACGGACGGTGGGGCTGGCAACTGCTGGGTGCTGGTCGGAGGTTTGGCCGCTTGGAGACTGGGTTGGTTGGTTCACTGCAGGGGGAAAAAGGTCCGCCGGATGGGAAAGTCAGGCCAGGCACGGAAAAAATGGCTTTTGCTCTTGTTCGGCAGATCGATCACCACTGAAAAAGCAGATGCGCCCTGCCAATCGCTACTGGATTGGTACAGTAGCATTTTCCACAGTGGTTTTGTGGGCAGGGGGCGCAAATCCACTGGGCTGAGGCTACACGATGATTGGCGACTAACAAGGGGCTTGGCAGCTCACCATCGTTCGGTCGGTGGGATCAGTCTGAACTGGAAGAAATCGGTCTGGCGCGCTCGCGACGGAAAAAAGTACTGTAGAAAGGTTCAGAGAAAAGCTGAGATGACTTCATCTCGTCCGAAATCATCGACATGTTTCATAGCAAAAAAGTTCCCTGGTAAACCAGATATTGCATGCCAGCACTGCCGCCACGCGTTTCATGGCAATCAATGCCATCCGATCCGAGACTGGACGACAGGAAGTGGACAAAGGACCATGACGTACAGGTGTGGGTTGCATTCCCAATTCTCCTGACAGCTAAGCGATGGAACTCTCCGACTCCGAGAAAAACACCACGCGTCAAAAAAACAAAAGCAACAGGACATGAATCAAGTGAACGCAGATCAGGCGAGGTAATCATGTTGCAGTGTGACGAGGTACACGTAATTAAGTGATGTATTATATTCGTAATAAAATTATGTAGTACCATCACTACTTCTGATGAGAAGACTTGTCCACCGTCTCGGAGCTGACGGTGCTCGTACCGCCCGCCTCGGCCTCGGACACAATCTTGGTCTTGACGATGCGACCAACCGTGTCCATCCAGATGGCGGCGTAGATGTCGAGACCCGGGTAGGGCGCGTAGTGGTAGCCCATCTCGTACTCGGTCTTGCCATCGATGGTGATGGTGCGGTTGTGACCCGTGAAGGTCATGTCCTTGCTGTAGAAGCCGACATTGTCGCGACGGAGCTCGCGCCCGTCGTTGTCAATGTAGCTGTCGTAGATGGTGCCGTTCTGGCCCAGGATGCGGTTCGCGTGCGTGTTGCCCGAGTAGTCGTTGGTCGAGTACAGGATCCCGTGCTCCATGTTGTAGTCGAGCGCGCTGAGAGCACGCTTGGCGTTGCCCGAGGCCGAGGCGCTGGGCGCGGCGGATGAAGAGGTGCCGGAGCCGGAACCGCCGCCGCTTGAACCGCCGCCGCTGCCCAGGGTATCGGTCACGTTGCCAACGATGTTGCTGACGCCCTTGCCGAGCGTGGCGACGATGGGGTTCAGATCAATGGAGTTGAGCACGTCGTCCACCATGGAGACGACGTTCTCGAGGCGCGCCTCGAGGTAGACCTTGGCGCTGACGTTCTGGATCTGGAGCTTGACGCGGTCGATGGACAGGTCGACGCCGGCGGTGAAGTGCAGCAGGCTCAGCACCTTGGCGTCCAGGTTGACCTTGGCGGTGAGGTTGTCGACCTCGATGTCGATCTCGCCGACCGAGACGGAGGCGTTCAGCCTGACATCCGGCTCCTCGGGCAGCTGGACGCCGCCCTTGGTGTTGGCCGTCTCGTAGATGGCCGAGTCGGGGTCGCCGCGCTTGTGGAGGTCGTAGCCGATGTAGCCATCGTCGGCGGCCAGGATGAGGGTAATGAGAGACAGGAGGAAGATGAGGGCCAGCGGCCTTAAGGAGAGTGAATGCATCTTGGGCTAGAGCAGTTGACAGAGACTTTGACTTGACAAACTGGCTGACTGACTTGGACGCTGGACCTGGATTTCGACGTGCAGATACCAACGAGCAACAATCGTCGGTCGTAGGATGGGGGAGGAGGGGGAGACCACTACCTTAAAGGATGGCCAGAGACGTTGCGTCAGTCCAGCGGCCGTTGGGCGATCCAAGGTGTGGGCTGGAAGCTGACCGGGGGTGCAGTATCTTTCTTTCCCTGGCCCGGCGTTCATGCCATGCAATTTCCAAAGCCCCCGGAATCTGATGTGACCAGTTTCCAAGGCATTGCAATGCGCCGAGCCTGGGCTTCGCTTGCAGCGCTCGAATGAGGCGAGAGCGTTGCCAAGCATATCAGAACGAAGTATGCTTATAATGGTACTGAAACAATAGCGCAGGCCCAGAAGGCCCTAAAAGAGGCACCGGCTGGAACGGCTGGGCGTGGGTTGGGCCTAATCCGGTCCTCTCCCCGCTGGAAAACAGGGGCCTCAACGCTGCCGACTGGCTGCAGCGGCATTAGCCTGTGCCTCGAGGGGGCAGAGGCACAATCTGACAATGGCACACCAGTAGAAGCGTGCATTGTGCAATTTCCCCAAACTTGGAATTCCAGTTTCCATCGTCGTATCACTTGTTCGCATGAGAAGCCCCCCTCCGCTCTGCGCACCGGCTTCCGAGAGGAAGCGTCGGTTGCGATGACGGCAGCTGAGCATGGGTGCCTCCTTCTAGCCTTATGCGGGACGAAATGACGGGGAGCAGCAGCAGGTACCTACCAATTTCCTGACCGGGGGGCAGTTTGGCCTGGCCATGGTGTGGTTGGTGCCATGGAAATCTTGCGATCTCTCTCGCTCTCCGATCTCTCTTATATGATGAGTTCCCCGGCTGCCCTCCAAGGCGACTAAAGTGCCTTACTGCCGTGCGTGCGTGTTGCTTTCCTCGTGTGCTGTCTGTCGCTCTTTTCACCCACACACAACCCACCACCCACTTTAGCTAGTCAAACCACCATGCAGTCTCGCGCCCTTCTCTCCTTCCTTTGGAGCTTCCTGCTGCTCGCCTTCGTCGCGGCGCAGACCGCGTCCACCACGGACGGCGGCGCAGCTCCCACGACCGCCACCTCGCCCGCGCCCACCACGTCGGCCGGCGGCTCGCAGGCGCCTCCCTCGTCAGGGGCCTCGTCCACGGGCACCACCGCCACCCAGACCGGCGGAGGCGGCGGCGGCGGCAGCCAGCCCAGCGGCTCTCCCAAGTACGGCGAGGCGGGCCCGCCTGACGTGCTGCTCGAGGTGCCGGAGCTGCACGTCGGCCGCATCGAGCTCGTCGTGGACAACCTGCAGGCCGAGATCAACCTGGGCGCCCAGGTCGCGTCGCTCGTCGAGATCAACGCGGGCGTGCAGGTCGGCATCAAGAAGGTCAACATCACCATCGCCGATGTTGACGCCAACCTCGAGCTCGTCATCCGCCTCGGCAACCTCGTCGACATTGTCAACCGCACGCTCGCCTCGCTGGACCTCAACCCGCTCCTCATCAACGTCCTGGACACGGCCGTCGACCTGGTCGACTCGGTCGTGGGCGCCGTCGACGGCCTGCTGGGCTCCATCGTCAACGGCGACTCCAAGATCAACTTCATCGTCGACAACCTCGGCAACATCGTCCAGGAGGTGGCCGGCGACGCCGGCAAGATCGTCAGCAGCATCATCGGCAACTACGACCAGAACATGACCTACACGGGCGCCCAGAAGATCCTCGACGGCGGCCTCATCCAGAAGACGTACAAGTACGACCCCCTGAGCGCGCTGGTCAACGTCGTGACCAACGCCGCCGGCCAGGTGGTGCAGGCCGTCGTCGTGGGCAAGGACGGCAACGGCGGCACCACCTCGTCCACCGTCTCGTCGTCGCAGCCCACGGGCACGCCCGCCGCCCGGAGACGCTAAGAGGATGGACGCCAGGTAGCGCGGCTTTTCCGTCTGGAAAGTCTCGGGGATATAATGTCGCATACATCTATTAATCAAAGAAATTAATTCAATTGACCTCTACGAGACATGCTTCAAATTGACCGAATGTCGTTGAATTTCAGTTTGCTTCGCCCGCTTGAAGTCCCACTGCAGCAGCGACTCTGCGACATTGCGGGCGCTCCCGTCCTGGCGGTTCATCAAAAAACTTGGTTCTTCCCGTCTGGTAGTTCGTCAAAAACTTGGTCTTGTCGTCGCCGTTTATTCATGCGACGCTTAATGCTTCCATTATTACTAGCACTCCCGGAACCTTCTTTTCAAGAACAGCCGCTAAAACTTCCCAAGGCGACGCGGTCGCAAATGAAACATTTTGGAGGGAAAAGCTCTTCCTGCCGAATGCGACACCTCGTCGGCGCTAGCAATGTGCATCGCATCGTGGGGTATCGCGAAAAGCCCAGCTGCGAGCGCGATAGTGGTGATGAAAATTGACATTCATCACAACCACTTCAATTCATTTCTGATAGGCATATTAAACCCCTGATTGATTTAACGTCAATGCTGACTCCTTTTTTTGAGAGGCTTTCTTGTTTATTGCTCCTTCGCGACGTTTCTAGCCAGACTTTCAAGCTCTTGTGTGAACACCGAAGGAATCTCAGCTCAGCAGTGCTTATGGAACCACTCTTTCAACTCTGCAATGTTGGCGCATACGAGGAATACCAAGCTCTTGGTATCCAGCTGGAGCTCGCTGTCGAAAGTGCCAGGCGAGCACGCGACATGAGCGACGACTTATCTTGCAGGCTCCGATCACACACATGAAGCCGCATGCAGTGCCATCCTCGAGCCCAATCGCCGAATCTGGGCGCTGTGGCTGCCGTGAAAGATCAATCCACCTATCTGAAAGAGCCTACAGGAGAGGGCGGCGCCGCGTACCACTTATGCGGCTCTGTCGCCCTGGCGCACTTCAGTGCACCCCTTCCAGTCTGCAAGTGTCACGTTGGGCATGCCCTGATACTTCCCGAGTAGTGCACCACGATCCTGAATCCTATTCATCTTAGCTATCTCGAGGTGTGCTCGCGAACCGTATCCGCCGCCACTTTGTTTGTTGGCCCGCGACGCCATCAGGTGTGAGATGCTGGACCACTTCAAGCTCTTTGGCACTCGTCGTCTTCACGCTATCTCGTGCATCTGGCCCGGAGTTTCTTGGCTGCACTCGACGGAATTGAATTCCGACCGTGCCGTCAAGCGTATTGAATGAAGCTGCACTGCGTGCTCTCCATTCCATGGGGGTGGGTGGTCGAGGTGGCTTCAGCCAAATGTTTCGTGGCGCCAGCCGTCAAGGTAGGGACGGAACCAACCTTGTGGCATGCGTTAGCCTTACGCACCTTGCTGATCACACAGTTGCATGAATGAGTGATCTTCAAGACGCATAGAAGGACATGTTCAAGTGCCCATGGTACCCTGTGCCGAAGATAGCAGTTCATGTATTTGTTGAATTGGGGATATCCAATCTGACCCTTGGATTCACACACACACACTCATTTGGTTCTACATCACTTTTGCTCATGGATTATGTACTTAAGCACTTGACCGGACACTGTTGGCCTCCAGCATCACGGTCTCCTCTTTCCTCGTGGGTAAGTCAGGGCACTCAATCCTCAGGGGTATCGAGTGACAAAATGGTCATCGACAACTTGAGTTTCCCCCCTTAAACACCGAGCCCGGTAACCGTTTCCCGACGAGCTATGTAGAGCATCGTCGGCGGCACTTCCGCTGACATGTCGTACATATCGCGCACCGGCCCGTACTCCTTCCTCCCGACCGTGCCCTTCCCGCCCATGACGATGTTCCACTCCGGCGAGGCCCTCCTAGCCGCGGCGTACTGCAGTAGCACTTCGGGCACCAGGCGAGCGCGCCCTGCGTCCTCGATGCGTGAGATGAAGGGCACGATCTGGGCATCGAGCAACGTGGGACCAACGTCGGCGCCCAGGAGCCAGGTGTTCTGGCCGTGCTGCTCGTAGAGTCGCGCCACCTCGGCCAGGAGCGTCGCGGTCTGTTGCTCGGCTCGGTCGACGTTGGCGTGGTGGGATGCTTTTGGTACGTGGCTGTCGTCGCTGTTGGAGAGAGAGGGGAGATGTGAATTGATCATTACTTCTCGGACTTTGAGGCACGTAGGTGCGAACGCCGATGGGTGATGGACGAGAGGAAGAGCATGTGAGTTCGGAACTTACAAGACCTTCTTGGCCTCAAGGGCCTGGCGATACTCCGGCCCGATATCGTCGCGGGCCAACACGTTATCGACGCACGGATCGATCAGGTCTTCCTCGGGCCCCTCGCGCCGGCGGATGGTGATGGAGATCCCCTCGATGGCGTGGAGGTCGTGCAGGAGCCGGCGAATAGTGGCCTCATGCTGAGAAGGCAGCAGCTGGGGGAACAAGTTACAAAGCCAGAAGGATATATCCAGGCTATCCGTGATAGGGGACGCGGCGCCTTCAATGGTCATGGCTGGCACCTGGCGGTGCGTTTCCATCATCAATCAAATACATGCATATATACAGGCTGGAGAGACGCACCTGGCCCTTTCTATTCACATTCAGTAGATACCATTCCGCGATGTTCTCGTCGTGATCCAAGTCGAGTATTTGCTCACGGATGCGGAGCTCCGGGGAGGTCGCATCGTGCGGCTCGCTGTATGTCTTGGCAAGGTGGATGAGGTATCTCACCATTATCGAATACAGCGAGAAGGGATAGCAGTACAAGGTGCAGTTGACGTTGCTCGTTTCTTCCATGTTGGCTGATAGCTGCTTGCTGCCTGATGAATTGGCAATTGGATGTGGAATGATTACGATGGTGAAGACCCATTGAGGGTAGCCACCATCACATTTGGTGGTGCCTCTTTACCTACTCGCCCGGCAAATTATCTAAGCACGTATACGAAGAGTGCATCAATTGATCGTTCCTAGCTCAACGGCCGGATATGCCCATTCCTTGGGTGTTGCGCTGACGTGAGATGCGCTCTGAGTCAGCGCTGCCGGCAGGCGGCCCGCTCGAAACAAAATGCACACATGTGCACTCAATTCGAACTGGGTTTCTTAGACTGTCATGTACTAGGTATCTATCCTTCGGATTGTTTCAATATTCTCTATCATTATTCTGAGGAAGGACTTGTCCAGCTTCAGAACTACGATTCAATCAACGCAGGTACGAAAAAGGGTGGTGGGTGTATGGGCTTTTTATTTCGAAGAAGGCGGGGTGGTACTAAATCGGTTGATGCCTTATTGGCGGGAGCTCCCCTCGTCGAGGCGTGGTCCTTGAGCAAGATATGCGGCCATCGGTGGTTGCGAATAAAACTCAAGCATATCAGAAGAATGAAATTCACCAGACCACTTATACCAGCTCACCATTTGCAGGGTGCCAGCTGAATAGGATCATGAGTTTGGTGACGACTGCTGAACCAACACCAAGCATGATGTGGGCCTGAGGCGGGGTAGTTTATGGATCCAGCAGGTATTACACAGGCACGGCGAACAGCTGGCAACGGATCTTTGATGATGCCGCATTGGGTTGCATTCAAGAAGATCGGGAATAAAACCACATGAGAGTTATCAACGTACATACACTCACGATAGAGGAGCTTGTCGGTTCTCTAGAAGAACACGACTATGCCATCCTGTCGCACACATGGGAGCATGGCCAAGAACTTACCCTCCATGAATGGAACGCCGCTCTGGATGGATCACATTCGAAGTGCAACGACATACGGGAGAAACGGGGGCATGCCAAGATAAAGGCTGCATGCGTCGAGGCTCGCAGTCGCGGCCTGGACTACCTCTGGGTCGATACGAACTGTATCGACAAGACGAGCTCTGCCGAGCTCTCGGAGGCCATTAACTCCATGTATGCCTGGTATCGGCACAGCGCAATCTGTTTTGCCTATCTTGCCGACGTCTCAGGCCACGACTTGTCCCATGAAGAGTGCCGGGCACAGTTCCGGAATACTCGCTGGTTTACGAGGGGCTTCACACTACAGGAGCTCGTGGCGCCGATTGATGTCGTTTTCTTTTCCCAGGATTGGCATGTGCTGGGTACCAAGGACACACTTGTGCAGCCCCTCACCGATATAACAGGCGTGAGGACCAAAATCTTGACCCTCGAAGACCGGCTAAGTAGCGTGTGCGTTGCCGAGAAGATGTCATGGCTCGCCAAGCGCACCACGACCCGCCTCGAGGACATGGCGTACTGCATTCTGGGTCTCTTGGATATCAACATGCCGTTGCTGTACGGTGAAGGCGCCCAAGCCTTCGTCCGCCTGCAGCGCAAGATCATCAAGGCGCGAAACGACCACACCATCTTCTGTTGGACGCTCCCCGCCGCCTCCGTGGCCGCCCGAGAGGATATCCTGGTGTCAAACCCATCCTGCTTCGCCAACTGCGGCACCATCATGGAGACCCCCAAGAAGGACTGGCGGGCATCTTCGTACGCCATGACCAACGCTGGGCTCCGCATCCAGCTGCCTCTTATCCGCGGCTTCGGCAACTTCTTTGCGGTCTTGGACGCCGTCGACAGCAGTATGTGGGAGCGTGACAATTCTCGCGGCGAGGGCTTGCGCATCTGTCTTCCGCTTGAGGGTTCCCTCATCGATGGCGTGTTCCAGAGGTCTGAGTATCCAGGTCGGCCACCCCTGCTTCCCAGCACCTGGGTTTCTGTCCGCTCAACCGAGGTTTGCATCCCGTCCATCCGAAGACGTGAACTACGGACACGTTCCGTGCCCCTCAACGAGGTCCGGAGCCCCTATGCGCTCCTCTTGCTCTTCAATGGGGCCGAGGACGACCTCACGCGCTGTGTTCAGAGCTTCGAGCTCCCCTGGATAGCTGAAGGCCGTCGCGCCGCCACCTTTGACACCTTGCGCAGCGTGCTAGAACTAGTACCCATCTCAGAAAACCAGCCAGCGAGATGTGCTTCACATGGCGCGCTACTGCATCTGACGGACCTGAGCAGCGGGAAGCGTCGCATCCTGTTCTTGGGCGTGCGCAGTGAGCAGAGACGGGATTGCTTGCGCCACTGCTGGATCCAGCATATCTCCGATCCGCTACAGGGGAGGGACTTCACCGCAGACGAGGTCGCGCGCTTCTGGTCCGAGAAGTGTCAGGCGTCGCTGCAGCCGAGCCGGCGCCTCGAGTCCAGCGGCGTGCTCCCGCAGGGCTGGGCCGAATTTGGACCCGTCGCGTTGACGGAAGGGGAGCACATCGGACACCTTAAGCCCGTCTTGATCAAACTCGGCCGCGAGGAGACGGCCGATCTGGTACCAGTTGCTCACACAGTCACACGGGTTCCTACCTTGAATATCGGTGGTCAATGAGGCCGGGGACCACCAACCATGTTTCAAAATTCGGACAACGTCGGTGGGAGTGCATAATACACCAACATCACCGCCAGTAACGGCAGGGCCAAGAGAAGAAGACCTAATCGTGTTGGTTCGTAGGCGGCGTAGCGGCGGACAGAGCCTAGTCGGCATCAAAAATGCTTGAAATCAGCCAACTTAACACTTTCCGGGCATTGGTTCAGATCATCCAGTCGCACTGGGATCTGACAAACAAGGTTCCGACAGACAAGGCGGATGGCATTCATGTTGGTTGCCACGATCTACATAGGCTACCAAGGCTAGTAGCCCGTAGGCCCGGCCGTGTAAAGCGCCAGTGCGCACCCCGCGGGCGTTTGGGCTACTGGTAGGTAACCTCCGACACCACTAGACATGTAGCGCCCGTAGCAGTAACTGCCCAATGTCACTAGGTTAGCAATAGGAAAACAGAGTGTTGGTGGTTGGCTACAAGATTGCTATCACCTACCCATGCTTGACAAATAGAATCGCACTGGACACGATGTTTACCTTACAAATTGATCAGTCTTCCAATCTATTAATAATCGAGTATAGGAGCAAATATGACAGACCAGGAACTTGTACGATTTCGGAAAGGGCTAGTTTTATGCGGCTTGCTTCAGCTTGATCCTTTTGTGGCAAGACGCAACATCGAACCAGGCTGCCGGGGTTCTGGGCGGGGGTCTTGGGTAGATCGGAACTTTAGTGCTTAGTACAGCCACCATCAGGGCGGCTCGCTCGTTAGAAGGTCTTGTCCCGCCAGAACTGGGGCCCTTAGTCGTGCCCGACACTTTGGAATCCTCCAACTCTGGCCAGCCCAGACTCATCCTCGTGACACGAAACGTTTGAACTTTCCGCCGGCCTCGAAGCAAGTTGAACCAGCCAATTTTGAGGCCATCTACATCCATTCTGCCGCCCTAGCCTCGTTGCTTGTTACACCGCATTCTTTTCATTCCTTTTCTCGAGCTGAACATGGCAACGAACGGTCGAAAGAGGCGCTGCTCATATTGCGTCAGGCTGAGGCCACAGAAACCCAGGCAGGCAATCAGCAACCAGTGGCACCACTCTTCTAATAATATAACCCCCTGCATAAGGCGACCATCCATCGTCTTCGCTGCACTTGGTGCTGGGCCGGGGGGCCTTGGAGCTGAAGGAAATGTTACCCAACCATGCTTCATGTTGGCGCAAGGGAGCGGGTCTTGTGGTTGGGTTGTACAGCGCTAACCCGCTGCCTGCTTACGGGCCACGAGTCTCGACATTCGGCCGGGTTTTTCTTGGGCCAGCCGCACACGGCAAAACATACATATTAGCCGGGTGATGGCCGACTTCTCAGACTGTTCATGTCATATCATACAGCTGCTCCTTTGTTCTTTTCTTCAGCGAGTTTTGTCGTGTTTTAATTCTCCCCAAAGCCGTGTCGTGGCTCATCAGTAGGGACCGTATATTCCCCGCCTCATGATGCCACCCCCGCCCCAAGCACCGTTGGCCACGGCCATCGCCACAAGCGATGCCAAAAACAGCAATGCCATCCTCAGCCCTACGGGGGCCGAGGCCGCCCGCGTAGCAGCACAGAAGGAAATTGACACCATCTGGGCACAGGTGCACCAGCGAGTGCAGCAGCTTGCGGACCGGGAGGGAAAGCCGCAGCGGAAGGGCATGAGCATCGACGATGTCCTAGGCGTGGTCCATGAGATCCAGAAGTCCAGGAAGGAAGAGTCGGAAAAATATGGTTGGTTCAAAAATGCCGTCACCAACACATTGAAGTGCATTCAGACCATAGGCGGCATCGTGGCTAGTGGTGCATCTGAAGTAAGTTGCTCTGAATCAGGTCTCCCTTATACCAGTTCCCTGCAAGCGGGCGTTCTGTGAACGGTATCGCGAGTCTTTCTGATGATAAAGTGGCGAGACTGGACGACGAACACCTTGCTTACCATGAACTGAACCCATAGGTCTTCGCTCCTTCAGACATGTGCTTCAATGCACTTACTTTCGTGATTGAGGCGTAAGTGACACCGCGGAGCTCTTTTGGCCCCAGGCATACCTCCTATGCCTTTCTAAGATGTATGCTGATCATCCATCCTTACAATAGCTGGCAAAAGTACGAGGGAATGTTTGAGAACCTCGGAGAGTTGCTCGTAAGGTGTTGCGAGTTTCTTGAGCGACTGGATTATTACGACGGCAATATGGACATCAGGCTCACGCGACTGGCGTGCCAAAACTTGCAGCTATTTGTTGAAATCTGCGACCACAGTATTCGCTTGAAGAAGAAGCATCACAAATTCGCCGCGTTCATGAAGCGCTTGTTCCTCAATGACGACAACATCTCAGGGCTGCTTGGCATGATGGACAAGCTCAACAACAAAGAGAACCTGCTGGTCAACGCGCAGACGTACAAGATCGTCAGTGACAGCGCCGGTGACATCAAACTGATTCTCGAAGGCCAAAGGGAGCAGAAGAAGGAAGACGACGCGAAGAAGTGGCGCAAATCAATCGCCAGGGCCTTGAAGTTCCCCAATTCTGCCCTGGGGAGCGATGGGGAGCCATTTCCAACGTGGCAGAGGACCTTTGACGCTCGCAAGGACAGGCTTATCGAGGGCACTGGGCAATGGATCCTTGAGAAGGAGGCCTTCAAGGACTGGTTGGAGGCTGAGGAATCAACGAACCCGTTTCTCGTCATCGAGGGTGCCCAAAACTCGGGGAAAACCTCCTTGATCGCCAACACTCTGAGGTTGCTTCGGAAAGGAGAGCGCGTTAGCACGACAAGCCGCACAGTATCCGCGTACTTCTTCGCCGATTCCGATAAACGAAAGTACCAGGATGGCGAGGAACCCAATTTCCTGGAGGTTGCCACCCGGACCATGCTGTGGCAGGTCGCCACAGCGTTTGAGGCCATGACAAAGTCCATGGCCCAGATTGCCGAGAGGAAACACGAGTTCCAGAACACTGTCGACATCTGGCAACAGTTATTCATCAACAATAAGGAGCGTATCAATAACGACACGTCTTTTTTCTTCTTCATCGATGCTAGCGAATCGGATGTGAGAAAGCTGAAAGAGCTCTTGCAAAGACTGGGATCGATTTCGGACGGAAAGCGTGTCCAGATCATGTTATCTGCGTCGCCTGAAACCAAGAGCTGGCTAAAGGAAACACTGGGGTCGGGTGTCGGTGTCATACCTATCAGCGAGTGCAATGGAAGCGATATCGATACATTCATTGAAAGTCGCATGAACACGATGCCGATCCTCAAAGACGTCAAAAGAACGGGCATTTCCGACTGGCGCACGACCATCTTCAACACATTACGAGAGAAATGCGAGGGCGACTACTTTAAGCTGCATACCAATCTGAAAGATCTCGAAAAGGTTGATCTGGTGGATGATATCATGGATGTCCTCGAAAACGCAGGCAAGAGCCGAACTGACCAGATCGACGCGGCTTTGCGCAACCTGAACAGCATTCGAACACCAAAAGAGATCGATGAGATCAACGAGATCATGCTGTGGATCAATGACGGTTGCGATTTCCTCCCCGTTGAAGCAATGGAATCCATCGTGGCCATCAAACATCGCCGAACGGCGCACCTACGTGAACAAGCCTCCCCCGTCCCCTCGACTCATATTCATCGGAGGAAGACTGGACAAACGGTCATCGCAGAGAAAGTGTCAGCACCTTCAAGCAATCTGACGGTGTCTCTGCTGCCTTTCAAAAAGAAGCTCTTGGACAAATACGACCCCCTCTTCACTGTCACCGACTCGAACCAAGTGAACTGGAGGTCCGACGAATTGATGCAACGTATCCCTGTCAAAGCAGGGTCCACGATCAACTCCTTGAACGGCCGGTCAGACAGGCCCGTTATTGGAGGGCTACAAGTTATCCAAGAAGCGGAGATCAACATTGTGCGCCATTTCTTGAGCAGCGTCTGTCCACCCGATCTCTATTCGCGATTCGACTTTGAACAATTCTTCCATGGGAGAATTGGTGCAGGGCAAAAGCAGTCTATCTGCCTTGATCCCGACAATGCCCATATCCGAATTGTCATAACGTGTTTGATTATCCTCACCGATGAGGGATACAGGAAAAACAGACAGCTCCGAGATTATGCTGCTCTACATTTGCTGTTCCATCTTGATGCTGTTGATCTTTCTGCTGCAGATCTCAGCAAGGACTTGAAAGCTGAGGTCGGCCCACTTCTCGTGAAACTCTTCACGGAAGAATCTGGCATTGATGCGCTTTTTTGGCCAGTGGTGGTGAGTATGTCATTCAAGACCTGGAGCGAGGATGAAGGTATCACCCTACAAGAAACCAGGGGTGAGTGGGTCTATTCTGCGGAGGGTGTTCGCCAAGTTGCCCTCTGGCTCAAAGACTCAATGGTGGTGAAGCATGTCGACCAAGCTGCTGAGGCCCTCATCGAGAGGGTGAAAGCCCCTGATGCCAATCTACACGAAGCAGTCTTGGGACGAGCCGCGAAGCACATGGCTGAGCACATGTTCCGCCGAGCCGAATTCACAAAACAGCAGTTCCTAGCTGCTGCATATTTCATCCGTGGCTACCTAGGTCGTGTAAGCAAATCCACCCTTGACGCTGACATTACTAGTGACCAACTAACATCCGAGTATAGCTTGACAAGAGGAAGGCCAAGAAAATGAAAGATGATTCCGAATCTTACACTGGAGCAAATAGGGGAACGAGCCCGTTTGAAATGGACGCATTTACCATCGAGGAGCTCGCTCGGGTGGAAGAGTGGGCATCGGGGGTGTTGAGTCGCGCCCAAGACACCCCGCAGCAAGCTTCTCAGTGGGAAATTCACTGTGCTCTGGCAGTTTTCCAGCTATGCCGAGACGAGGAAGGTGCCGCCGCGGTCTACCAGAGCCGCGCGGAGAGAGCCCTGGAACTAGATCCACGGAATTGGTACGCTTGCCACTTCCTCACGAAGCAGTCAAAGATGAGCGACGCGGATGCGATTGAGTTACTCAGTCGGGCGAAACGGGAGATTGACGTGGATCGCCGAGAGGATCCAGCCAAATGGGCCAAGGACTCAGGAAACCCAGCGCTACTGGCCCGTATCACTCTGGAGTTGGGTGACCGACAATGGCGCCTTGGGACTGACCTCAAGTCGGCTGCGCAAACCCACCGGGAGAGTGTGCATATCAACTATGTCCATTTCCGAGACTACGTTCCCATTCTGGAACGATACTTGGAAAAGAAGGAATATGCCGAGTTCATTGCGTTCATCGAGGCCATCAACCATAACCAAAAGAAGTGGGCGCTATATCTTGAAGACCTGGTCCACGAGTTCCTCGGTAACCATAAGGTTCAGGAGTCGCAAATCCTTGCCCAGGCAGCGAACGCGGCGGATCGCTGGGATGTTGTCGAAGCCCTCTTCGACAGCGCAATCGAACTGGCCAAGGAGAAGGAGAGCTATGATCTGTTGTTCTACCTGCATAACGGCAAAGCAAAGACACTGGCTGCCGCGACAAATGAATCTTTGAGGACTAAGGTCGTGGAGGTCCAAAAGAATGCGCTGAAGGTCTTGAAAAAGCACCCGAGTGACGCAATATCCCCCTATACCGTGGAAGACATAAAGAACAGCTTGGCCCAAGGATACCTCACAATAGCATTCATTACCGAACTGCCTGCTGAACAACTTCAATCCTATGGCTCCAAGATCGAGAAGCTCGTTCCGGAGTCGGATGATAAGGCGAATGTATGGACCTCTATTGATCGTACTTGCTGCCTCATTCGCTTCCACCACAAGCAAAAGTCGGAAAACAAGGCAGCCAGCGAGTGGATTCGCAAGATTGTGCGTGCCGGCCTTGAGCTCCTCTCGGATGGCGACTTCGACAACGACGACATGGCCTACTGGGTTCTAGCACGCCTCTTCGCCACGGTGGGCGACCGAGAGAACTCCCAGATCGTCTGGAGGCTGCGCAACCTGTTCCAGCTCGAGGCGAAGAACCGGTGGGATTCATGGCTCGCTTCGCAACCCAGCGACATCCAGTCCGTAGCCAGGGACAGGAATAGCGCGACGTTCCGCCGGACGGTTTCCGAGGTCTCCTCCGAGCGTGTCGACGCGAGCACCAATGGTCCGACGCTTTCTGATGCGCAAGCCCCGCCTTCGAAGCTACTCGAGATGGTTAGCGAGGAGCCCGTCCCGGAGAAGGAAGTCGACGAGACGGCCTCATCCGATGGCTCCTCGACGCAAGAAAGCGATACCGAACCAGTAAGCGATGCGACAGGATCCAAGGGGTCGGCTTCGTCATCCTCCTCGGTACTGGACAATGCGCCGATGGAGCCGACCACGATGGTCTTCTGCGCCGGCTGCCGCAACCCGTGGACCATTGTGGACGTGGACATGTACGTGTGCGCCGACTGCGTGGGCACGCAGCACTTGTGCCAGGGGTGCTACGATCGCCTACCGCGCGGGGAGCTAAGCGCCCACGTCAGCCTCAAGTGCCGCCCCGGCCACGAGCACGTCAAGATCCCCGCGTGGGATCCGGCCGCGGCACTGGCCGCGGCAGCGGAGGAGGGGGGAGAAGGGGCCGCAGCGCCCAAGAACAGCGTACCTCTCCCGCAGCTGGCTGCGGATGGCAAGACGACTTGGATATCAGTCGATAAATGGAAGGCGAAGTTGAGGGATATGTATCTAGATGGGGCGGGCAAGGCCAGCGAGACGGGGGCGTGAGGGGATCATTGAGGAGGGGGCATTTATGGGTTGGACACGACGATATGATGAATGGGATACGGCATTTAATGGCAAGCATGTTTGTATGTAGCTACAATGAGAAGAATTGGACACGTTTATCTTAAACCTAGGTCGATGCAGACAAATCACATGCAACACGCGCGCACTTGGTTTGGTGATTCGGGCTTTGCCTAAAGTGCGGCATCATCAAATCTCCTTACGGGTACTGGAACCCCCTGGAGCACTTCTTTCCGGCCAAGGTCCAGTTGGCCCAGATGCTGGGGTCATTGCCGCACTTGTAAGGGGTAGATTAGTCAGTTGCCTTGCCCAACCAAGCTGCTGCGCTCCATCTTTCCCATTCCAAGTTGATCTCCTATTAACACCTTTTGGCGTTTTGTTCTTGTTGAATTGCAGACGTTTGCTGGATGTCCCACGCCCGACTGCGCAACCTCTCTGGGCGCCTTACTCCTGTCCGCATGCCACCTACCACCTCGAAAACCCGCACCAGCAACCCAAAAACAGCACATGAAGAATAGTGAGAACATGTCGTAACCGCGACGCCGTCAGTGACCCCGAATGTTACTAGATGGCAGCACTGCCCGTGATCCGTCTAAAGTCCTCTCCGGTGTGCTCCGAGAGCCTGTCGGCCGTGCCGTCCTTGACTAGAGCATCGAGGACGCCCCGCACGTTTCCGCCGGTGCCCTCGCCCTCGTAATCGATCGAGTAGACGCCGCCTCCAAGTGCGCCGTCGGCGCCGGTAGCCGTGCCCACGCCCTGGCCCAGCATGATGCCATCGGCGTCTTCGGACCGGCCCGGCGGGAACCGGGCGCTGGTGGCGAAATAGAGCTGGCGCTCGCCCGTTTCGTCGAGGGGGATCTGGAGCAGCGCCATGGCGGGGGCCAGCAGCACGCGGGCGAGGGCGGGGACGAGGCCGGTGAGCTCGCGCGACATGCCCGTCTTGACGAAGCCGGGGTAGACGTGGAGGAAGGAGACGTCGGGGGCCTCCTTCTTGGCGACGGCTAGGAGCGATAGCGTAGTCATGGATGCGGCGTGGGGCCGGAAGGAGAGGATACTCAGGGTGTTGGCCTGCCAGTCGGAGGGGATGATGGGGCCTTCTTTGCCGCTGGCGCCGACTGTGACTACGCGGCGGAGAGACGGGGCTTTCTTTAGCTGGGGGAGGAGGTTGAGGATGAAGCGCGTGCGGGCGTAGTACATCAAGGCCATGGGATAATGAAGACCCTCGGCGGTTTCTGGGATGGGCCATAGTAAGCTACTGGGTTTCCAGCATCGCCAATAAGGGGCGGCAATGTAATGAGAGCGTACGCTTCTTGGTAATCAAGGACCCGCAAGTGAGGTAGAGTAGATTGATGGCAGATTCGCGGCTTCGGATATAGCGGCAGACCTCGTCGACGTTTTGCAATAGACTGACGTCCTGTTTGATGAAGTGGTACTCCCCCGTCGGGGTTGAGCTTTTCCAGCTCGGCTTGGGTGCGCTCGCCTTCGGCTTGGCGGCGTCCGACGAAATAGATGCGAGGCTGCTGGGCACGACTGGCGAATTGCTTGAGGGTCGTGTTGCCGATGCCGCTGGTCGCGCCTACGAAGACGGCGACGAGTCCGGGTGGGAGGGTGGTGGCGATGCGGGCGTTGGAGGCCCGCATCTGCTCGAGGGTGACCATGGTGGTGGGATTGGCATTGGAATGGGGATCTGGGTTGGTTGGAGGGAAGCAAGGAAGAGGAAGGGGGATGGAGTGTGGAGTAGTCAGTGAGTGAGTGGTCTGGGTTGGTTGGAGGGAAGCAAGCAAGGGGGGATGATGTTATCTCAACAACAGGCTTTATTCTTAGGCGGGTGCATGTTGTAATACGATTTGCCATACATAACATAGAAACCGGGATTAAATCCTCTTTTTCTCCCTTTTCATATCAGTCATGGTCAACATACCTGTACTGCCAAAAAATGGGTGCAACCTACGAGATAGATGTATGTGAACCACTGAGAGAATGACTTGCGTTTCGAGTGGTATGCTACCTCAAATGGCGGGCTCTGCTTCTTCAGTGGGCGCTCTTGGCCGGTCGCCTTACAGGGCTGTCAGGCTGTAAATCGCTAATGATGGTTTGCGCACTCACTAAAAGGGAACCGATACAGGCCGGCCTTGTATCCGGCTGCATGAGGCTCCTTGTCAGTTCAGCCAATCGCGCGAACCAAGATATACGGGAGTGGTCTGAGGAATATCATACAACTGAAAAATTAAATGCCGGACCGCTTATGTATGACTCGATGCCTGCTGAGGGGCGGTGTATTACTTGGGTGCTCCTGGACGTCACCAACGTGCCGTTCATTGCGGCACTGCTACCTGTTTATCCAGGTGCCGCGGGGTGTTTGTTGCGCGCGCTTGCGGCTGGTGCTACGCTGTGCTTATGCGCTGATCGGATTCCCAACTTTATGTTCCGCATTCACGTCACATCAAGTACTTCAAGTCCGAGGCAGCGATTCCCATCCGAAATAAAGCAAATCATCCTGCCAGTGAAGAATGAAACGCTTGGGCCTCAACATGGCCATTATGCATCCGTTAGGCAAGGCTCGCCGTGGGTTTCATCGAAGGCACGACAGCTACTGAAAGAAGCCCCAGTTTTTCAGGGCGATTCGATATCGTGGATCGCCCCCAAAGTCCACCACCGCCACGTTGACGGGTTCATCTCGGAGGATTGACACCTTTGATCTGTCAAATACAGCCAGGAAGAATGGCCAATAAGAAAACCGTGACGTGAGAGGGTTCACATCATGGTGCATGGCACATGCTGGTGGGAACACCTGGCCGCGACGGGTGCTCTTGATCAGGCTATCTGCACCTAGTCAATAGTCGAAGGATGACTCAATTTCTGGCTCCTTATGTCAATGATCACAATAAGAGTAGCATCGAGCCTGACCCTTGGCTGCCACACGAAGCCATACTCGGCAACTGGCGGTGGGGATTCCTACATCGTGCCGCACTCGAGTGAAATCACTGCCGCCTGCTCCCTACTGCTTACTTGCGTAGCATTGGGACACCGCGACGTGGTTGATGGAGTTGATAGCCCGATCGACTCGATCACTGAGCCGTGTAGCCTTGAAGATTGTGGTATCCCCCTTCCAACACAGTCAACTGCAAGTGTTCCCCCGAGCCTTCTCTGAAACATCATGGCCAGTTCAAACGAACCTTTCTCCTCTTTATATCGTCAACTGCAAGTCCCGAATCTTGGTATTGTTGACTTGCCGTCTGCCTTCTCTATCACAGTCCTTTCCTGTTTTACTTGAATCGTCAAGGGATAGGCGCCCGGTCGTATTCCACTATGGACGCCAGCGATGCCCCGGAGGTTGTCCCGGACCATACCCGGGACCCTGAGCCCTGTGTCCCGATGTACAACTCGCAGATACGACAGCCTCAACAACCTCAGCAGCTACCAGAGCAGCAGCAGTACCCGCAGACCTTACCATTGTCGCAGGCAGCTTACCCTAAGACGTCGCAACAGTCACCGAATGGGGACGCGGTGGGACAGAGCACCAGATCCGACAGCGGCGTGGATGGGAAGGGTAGGAGTCCGAAGAGAAGCGCGAGCGTTTGCGGTATCTCACGGGCGCTCTTCATCACGCTGGTGGTCCTGACGGTTGTGGTCATCGCCGCTGCGGTCGGAGGTGGTGTTGGTGGAAGTATGGCCGTCAAGTACGTCATCTCTTGAGATCCGACAACGACGAAGGCTGCCGTCTCTTGGTAGGGGTAGTTCACACTAACCTGTGCTGATCTCTCCCATAGGAGTGCGTATAACGATGGCGCAAAAGGGACATCCAATGAGCAACCAGCTGCCGATATGCCCTTGTCTTCGACGAACGCGGTCGTGACAGCGACTCCGGCCGCCAGCACGACAGAGACCAGCCTCTACACGGCGCCGACGGCGGGCGTGCAGCTGGCGCTCGACTGCCCCCGGCTGACGGGCGAGAAGGTGACCATCAAGTACGGCAGCGATTACGAGGCCAGCTTCAATCTGGCCTGCGGCCTGAACGAGCGCAATCGCGGCTCCAATCTCTTCAGCGGCACTGTCTACACTTACAACGACTGCATGCGGCTGTGCGTCAGCTACAACCGCGCGAGCCACACCAGGGATTGCCAGGGTGCTTCGTTCGGTGCTGGTAAGTCTTTCACGTTCATCGAGAATGCTTCCCCAAGTTCTTGCTGCCGCAATTCCCTGTGTCGGTAATTTTGTTGACTTGGAATCCTCCCAGATCTGTCGGACAACGTGGTCAAGGTGTACGCCAATTGCTTCCTCAAGAACTCGACCATGGAGATGTCGCCAACTACCAATCGGTTTCTGTTCGCGACACTCAACTCTTAAGCGGGCGGTGTTCTCCAACTTGATGGGGTTGGCGTTGACGCAATGTAATGTTTATGTACTATTGGGACAGGGCGAATGGGAGAATTCCAGTGAGCCCGGCGTGGCTTGTTGTTGTAGACGGGCGCTTTCACGCCGAACATTTCCTCATGTTTTCGTCTATCTTCTACCTTCGTAGTCCACATGGACTATGGTACAATACCAAACTCTAGGAAACAGATTAAATAACCTATTTCCCAAGTAAACACTCAAAAAACATTTGCACCCTACCCACGATCAAAGACCACCGCTCGACTAAGTCTTGGGTGATTTTACCTGCCCAGTGTGTCGGTGCGAGTCCAATCAGTGTGTGGGCCACTGACTCCAAGAAGATCGCAACAAGCCATACTCTCCCGTTGGCATCGAGTTGTGCCTGCTTGAAGTAGGTACAATGATTGATGGATTGATAAGTGTGCGGCAGAGGCTCTGGCAACGCAGTTGCGCTTGCCTCAACCTCCCTCTCGCCGACTATATGGACCAGCGGCCAAACGTACATAATTGCGCAGTAACATCCACCTTGAGTCATACTTCCGCCAAGGTGCAGCTTTAGGGGCCGTTCCTGCATTCGCGCCTTCTTCTTCAGACTGCTGATGTAGTGCCCGGAGATCGAATGTAGCAGATAAGGACAGGTTACCTAGGGTAAAGCGCGCTCCGCTCAACAGGAAGGTGTACATGCCTGCTGCGCTGTCTAGATCTAAGGCCGTGACAGTCCTGACACGAACAATTCCCCACGACATCAACTCTCTCTCTCTCTCTCCAGTCTTCAGACCTCCTCCCCTTCAGACACACAATCGCATACACATCTCTCATTTCTCGTTCGTTCTCTGTTACGCGGTCACTTGTTCGCACCCTCCCACACTCTCTCTTGAGCCCATCGGTTTACTATCCCCTGAGCACTCCAACATACAGACACCAGCAGCCTGCGCAAGCACCACACACACGAAACGCTCAACCCGCGACGGCAACTGAACGATCTCACCATGGCCAAGCTTTCCCTCCTCGGAATCTTCCTCTGTGCCTTGATGGCTATGCTGGCTAGCGCCAACGAGGAGATTTGGTCCACTTCGTGCTACGAAGGTGCCGCCGTTGTCGAGCACAAGCTGACGGCCTACTGCAAGACGGCGATTCCCATGGGTCCTCCATGGGTCTGCAGTCAGATGAACCTCAATCTCTGCTACGCTTTTAGTGCAGACCGCGGAATCTACGGCCAAGAGGAGTCAGTACTATCCCCAAACATTCGCTCGCACATGCCTACACAAGCAAACACCCCTTCCATCCCACACCTTCTTTGTCCATACTCTGCTTCACTATGGTTCGAACGATAAAGACTGACCATATCCAACGAACCGCAGTGGCTATTACGGCGATGTCTGCTCCGCCTGTAGACTCCAGCTCGATGGTCACACCATGGAATGCTACTGCAGAATTGGCGAGGGGCCAGGCGTCGAAAAGTACACGGTGGATACGGGTAAGTTTGGCTGCCGCCATTTCTCGGTATATGTGAAAGAAGGGGGCATAGCCTTACGCACATCTGTTTATTGGAGCGACCAAGCCTGGGATTTCGTCTTGGGTATCATCGCCTTGCAGAAACCGGTCGCTGATTTTGTTCGTGGTGGCCCTCGGGTCACCACTTGACAGATTTTGACATCACCGTCAACGCCAACGGAAAGCTACGCTGCTTCCAACACACCGCCGCCAATTGCCCCGACTATGAGGACGCAGCTTTCTCGAACGTGACCAATGATTCCCACATTCGGGATACTGGAATGTCACTGCCACTTGCCTCTTAGTTGCCTGAGCTTAGCACGAATAGCAGAAGCACAACGGATACGGCGTGTACGAGGAGCGTGTGCTGGTCAGCATGATGAAGGAGACTACGATGAACCGGGCAGGCTTTTGATCGCTCGGTGGCATAGTATGCACGGTCTTTCAACTTTCGAAGCAGATGCTATCTTGTGTTGAAGGTACTTAGGAATTGGGGGTACATGGGCTCGGATATCTCTTGAACTCGCTCGATGGAGTAGTATCAATCATATCTTTGGAACTATTGGACCTGCGCACCTATTAAAAACAACAGTTTGCCTATTTAACGTTTTGTAAGTACGGGCTGAGCCGTGAGGCATGCCATAAACACCATGACGTCCCTCCTGGGCTTTGGTAAGCACATATATCCTACTATCGAGTTAATAGATGTATGACCTCATGGGTTTACATCGGATCCATTGAAACCGTTACCTCGTGTTTATCATTCCCTACCACTATCCCACATCAGCAGAGTAACACATTTAGTCATCTGAGAAACCTATTAACAGCGCTCCGATCCTCTCGTCCTTAGCATAAGAATCGTCATAGAGCAACTGAGATATGCCAAGGTCGTTTCTAAAAGGGTCACTTCTTCCGTATGCAAAATTCTCTACTCGTGTTACTTACCAGTATATATTACTGGCTTACCTTGCTATTTCATCTGCTCATGCTTTGTAAGCCTTGTACGGCTCCACCAAACCTTCGCAATCCCTGTACACTACTTACCACGGCCAATGTAATGTGGCTACTCGGCTTTCGACTCCCTAGCCCCGTCTACTGGCTAGGCGGCTCGCACGTATCATACGCGAGGAAGACCCGAGCATCCAGCCTCGAGCCGAGCACCGCCTTCTTCGCGACTTCGAGCTCGCGCTTCCGCTTCTCCTTAAGCTCCCACGAAGTGGCCACGACGATGGTGGCGTAGGTCGAGTTGGGCGACGGGTCCTGCAGCTCGGCCGTGGCCCGCAGCAGGGGCTTCCGGATCACGAACTCGTGGCCCTCGGCGGAGGGGTACTCGACGAGCAGCCCGGGCGCGGGGGCGCCGGTGGCGGCGCAGACGCAGTGGGCGAATTTGATGCTCATGGTCATGTGCTCGTGGCCGTAGCCGTCCAGGTGGCGGCAGGCGGCGGCGGCGGCGACGGGACTGGCGAAGTCGACGTAGGCGTATCCGAGGGGCTCGCCACTGCCGCTCCTCCGGGGCATGGAAAAGTGCGTGAGGGGGCCAAAGGCCTCGAACAGGGAGCGGAGGACCGCTTCTTCGCACCAGTCGATAGCGGTGACGCGGAGCGTGGTCAGGTGGGATCGGAACTTGGTGGGCTTGACCTCGTCGAGGTTCGCGCTGCGGGAGAGCCAGTAGAGCAGGTCGGGCTGGAGCTCGGTCACCCAGAGGGCGGCGATCTGCTCGCGCTGTTCGAAGGTGAGGGCGGGGCGGGGGGCGGTGCGCTCGGGACCGCTGATCCAGTGTTCGGGCATGATGATGGGATTAGTGTTGTTCTTGTTGGCTGGGCTGTGGGTTATGGATTGGATTGCCCAGGGGCGACGATTGATGCTGAGAAATGGTCTGGTACAGGAAACAAACGCGGCGTCATTGTATATCACAGTGCTGAAAAGTGTATCATTTTGTACAATGGATGTTCGTTCGAACAAAGGTGGCATTGTTTTGTAAATAACGGGTGCGAGTTTAGATAAAGACATTGTTTTCGACCACTGCGGTTCTTTGATGATTTAGCCAAGACCTTCCTTGGCAATAGATACTACCAGTAGTCTTTAATATACTATAGAGTTTTAAGCAGGGGCGCCGAAACCTAAGCACTATTGGCGCAATTTCCTATATGGCTGGATAATATGAACACATTCGAGGTTCCGTTACTTCTAGATTAGCCTCATTCATAGCTGTTCTAGGTGGTTTTTTATTAGTACTACGTCATCCTGCTTTGCAAATTAGGCTCAGCTCCCTAAAGTCGATCAAGAAAATCACTATGGTATTAGAAGCATCCAATAGCACTTTGGTGTTACCAACACCATCCTGGCGTCGAAGCGAAGCCTGTTTTACTGTAGAAAGGACCTTGCAAAGCTAGACGGAAAGATGCGAACTTCCGAGAAACTAATGGCTACTGTATTTGTTATCGATTAAGGAGTTTTTGGGATACAAGTCGGACTGACAGGAAACCATGGACTCCAGCGAAAGGTTAGCAATGAGAGCAGGAGGAAAGAATGTTTTGCATCACACCACCTTGGGCGTTCTCGGCCACTAAGCATCTTTGAGATCTAATCGCGGTTTGAAGAGCCAGTTCGTCAGTAATGCATGGGTGTTGAATGGACATAGGATGACACGTGCCTCGAAACGACCAACGTGATGTTACTCTCCCGTATTTGCAATGCAAAGCTGATAATAACAGTTGAAATCCACCCGAGGTTAACAATCTGGCCCATGTATCTTTACCAGTCCATTCTAAACAAGCTCCCGAGACATCACATCCACACCTACCATGCCCACGAAACAAATCGATACTATTAGTAACAAGGGCGAGTCCGCACCCAGACCAACAACTGAGTATCGTACCACTCCACATTCCCCAAGCGCCTTCTCGGGGCAACCTAAGAGAGACCTTGGTGCCCGTATACACATTTCGCATCCACACAATCGACAATACCAGCCCGGCCCTCTTTACGATTGGCGAAACAGCGCGCCTTTCGCGCTAACCACCACAGTGCATCAAACTCGTCATCGTCAAGCGGGCGATGCACATGGTTACGATCACACCGCGTAGCACATTCGCCTCGGAGGTAGAGCCAGTAACACAACCCTCCTCTCTTAAGTCGTTCGACGACAGTCTGATCCACCTGCAGCGCCTTGTCAACACGACGCCCGTTATGGTCTCTTAAGACCGGCCCCAGCCTCGAGAACTGCGCAGCGGGGTTAATGAAGCCAGATGGTGTCTTCGAGACTCCCGGCTTCACCTCACTCGAGTGCGCTGCTGGTTTCAGGGCGGCCGTGGTGCGTCCCCACACTGTCTCCGCCACATGGGGTGCTGTGACAATCGGAGTGAGCCCCTTGAAGACGTCATTGAACTGCGTTCTCTTGAGCTCCAGTCTCCGTATGTCGGTCGGTAACTGGCTTCTCCCCTTGATCAAAGTGATACGATCGGCAATTTGCTTATCAGCAACAAACTGCCCCAGAAAAGGGGCATATCCGGTATCATGCCCACATGCCAGCATGAGATGCTTGCACTGGAAGCTGTCGACGAAAAAGCTGATGTTCTCTGGTTAGATGGTGTTATGTTAGTACATACAGCTTCATAGCAAGGCTCGAGGAATTGGTGAAAGGGAAGAGGTTGAATCATCTCACCGCGAATCTTGGAATCCGCGCGTTCTTTGCCGGAGCCGACATCCACGAAGTCAAACAGCGCTTGACGGTTATTGAAACCGCTGGCAAACGCCCTCAGCTGACCAATCTCGCACGGCGTGCCTCTACGCTGCAGCGCCTCCCTGAGGCCAGCCATGTTCGCAAACGCCTTTACGACGATATCGATCTCGACCGAAAAGCCGAGCGTCTCCTTCAGATAACTCTGCACCGCCGCCAGAAGCGCATCGGAAGCCTCTACGCCACCTTTCTCGCCTTTCTTGAACAGCTCTTCATCAAACTAGAAGAAATTGTTATCATATATTAGGTCTTGGATTGAAGCATTGCTTGGTTCCATGCAACACCTACCATATAGACGTCCGCATCCGCATCTATCAGCGCGGCAACGAAGGGCCGCTTTTCCTCTCGCGCCTCCCATTCTTTCTTCTCCTGCTGCAGGAGTCGTCGCGTTTGGCTTTCACTCTCGAGATCAAGCTTCGTCTGGTGCAGTTCGAGCTTGGTAGAGTCAAGCCTGGTCAACAGCTCCTGCTCTCGAGTACGTCAATGCTGTTATGGCGAGCAATAGATACTCCATTCGGGGGCAAATGAGCTTTACCTCCATCAGTTTTATTCCTCGATCAACTTCTTCGGTGAGGCCGGTCCGAATGTTGGCGAACCGACCGCGAAACACGTCGAGCTCGGTCTCCATCGCAACTACCAGATGATACTCAAAGGCGACTGTCGAACTGGGCTCCAAAGCCTTCGTTGGCAACTGGAAGACTTGGGGGTGCGGGGTTAGGCAGAAATCATCAAAGTTTTGGGTGGCCAACAAGTGGCTAATGCTGTTACACCACATGTTCCGTTAGCGAGTATCATTTACCAATGAACACGACAATGGTGACTGTACTGAATATAATAAGACCAATTACCAGCATTTCTGACAGCATGATTGAGCCTGAACGACATGTCCAACGTTACTGCGAGACTACCACTATGAGCCCGCCGCACCATGCATTCCGGTATTGATACCATCATCAGCGGCGGCATCTTCCAACCACAGGTCAACGAAAAACTTTCCATCTATCACAAGTTCATCCGTGCTGTGCTGAAAATGAGGTTCAATGTCAAACTTCATGATGGCGAGGATTTCCGTCGGAGGTTAGATACGGAGGCTCGCCCATCTCAAGGCTAACACCACACAACCGACGACAGTTATCAACCGGCAAGGCAAGAGAATCCAAAGGGCTGACTGCGCCGACGCGGTGGTATAATAGAGAAACTCGTATATATTCCTACGAGGTTTAGCGTATCCTAACTAAGGGATCTAGTAATAATGCGGAGCGGACTATAACTTTAACTTAGTTAAGTAAGTAAAGTTTAAATATATTAATCTTAGCGCTATTTAAATAGTTTTATAATTATTAAATTATACTCTTTTAATTATTATTTAAAGTTATAATATTTAATAATTTATTTTATAAATTATTATTATTTATATTAATATATTAATGGGTAATATTTTATAAATTATTAAAATATAAAAATATTATAATTATTTATATATATTATAAAAATAATATAATTATTATTCTTAGTTATATAAATTTCTTTAGTAATAATTTTTCCTTAGCCCTTTAATTTTTTAAACAGCTTAGGTTTTTTTATTAAGCTCTAATTTACTTGGTGCTAAGTTAACGTCAAAAGGGGAGGTCCAAATTGGACAGTGGGGAGGCCCACTACCAGGCGGCAGCGGACTAGACCCATTTGGCCATGCACCAACAGCAGGCAGAAGCCAGGCAGCAACATCGTTGAGAGCCTTGGAATTCGGCAATCTACGCGCCTATTAAAGCACGTGGTTCCCGCGTCAAATCCGTGTTGTCTAGAAGTTATCGATATCATTTCGTGTATTACATCATCGCACGCGTGTATTGTTTAATATCATCGAGGTTCGAACGCATTTGATTCAATTCAGACACAGCACTACTTGGACATCAGCGTCAGACTTCCCCGCAGTCATCTCTCTCATATCCCCTTGACAATTATCTTGCTGCCACTTATTTCAAGCCGGTTGGCACATATTCAGCAAAGTTATCCGCCATGTCTACAGTAGTAGCTGCTCAGATCCAGGCTTCTCCGGCAGTGCGGGCTTCCAAGAGAAAGCGCACTGCTGTGTCCTATGTAGAGGCTGACTGGGACGATGGTTGCTGCTTCAATGCCGAGCACGAAGAAAAAGAAGAAGATTATGATGATGACGGTGAGTTCGGCAAGCCACACAAGGTGAGATAATTGCCTACAATTACCAACTGCTCTACTTTGACTAATGCTCTTCTAGAAACGGAAGTGTTCCGTCAAACCGCAGAAAGCGCAGAAACCGCAAAAGCCGTTTCCATTCCTGTCCCTTCCGCCGGAGCTGAGGAACCTCATCTACTCCATGGTCCTGACGGATAGCCGGGGAGCAGTCTACTTGGAAGCCAAGGGCAAATCGCACCGCCGCATCGCCAAACACTGCGATCCGTTCTCAAGGTACCACAGCTGGTCGGTCCAAGGGGCGGATGGGCCAGCGAGAGAGGACTGGGACCGTTACGGCGACTACCGCCTCACGCCGGCTCTACTAGCAGCCTCCAAGGCCATCTACGCCGAAGCCGCGCCGATGTTGTACGGCCAGCGCTTCGTTGCCCAGGACGGCTTCGCGCTCATGGCCTTCCTCATGCTGCTGAGCCCGGAGCGCGTCGCGCTGCTGCGCCGCGTCGCCATCAGCGACTGGTTCGACACGCGCTCCCACACCAGCACCAACCTGCCCGCGGTGGCGCTGCTGCGGGACGCGGCGCCGGCGCTCGAGCGCTTCGAGATCCAGACGGGGCTCGTGAACCGCTACTTCTCCTACTGCAGCTACCGCGACCGGAATACCGTCGCGCCCGTGCTCCGGCTCGCGCGCAAGATCTACCGCGACTGCCATCCGCTCCTCTACGCGGTGATGCGCGCGCGCGGGTTCGACGCCGTGCTCGAAGTCGTCAGGCTGGTCGAGGACGATTGGGACTCCCTAGCGTCCAGCTACCAGTCCCGGAACAAGGTATCCATTACTGCGGACAATCCGAACCTCGAGGTCCAGAAGTACAAGGACCTGTACGCAGAGGAGATCAGGCGGCTCATGACGGGACGTTCTTGATCATCCAGCCTGCTCTTGAGCTTCGACAAGAAGGGCAAGTCCGCTTCCTCCGGGGGTGAGGGTGAGAAGAAGTCCGGCTCGCCCCTCTTCTCCAAGTTCCGACAGACTGGCAGGAATAGGGGGAATATTCACGTAAGTTCTGCGTGCATTTTATGTTGTATTGGTGTGCAAATGGCGTGGGGGACACAAGTAACTCGTATCTGTAAATTAAGTTTGTTTTTTTGGTTCAGCTTTGCGCATTTTAACGACGTCACGAATCCTCCTGCTTTAGTCAGTCTAGGGAACCCTCTACCCAATCCGCTTTCCAGTACACCAGTCTCCCTGAAACCAGCTTTACCCTCTGAATGGTGAAGACGCGTTCTTTTTCCGTATACTTTCCATACGTGATGCATATATCATTATCAAAGAGATAAATACTGCACTAATGGGACAAAGTAATTCCTGATATGTATAGTGCGAGGCTAGCTGGTGGAGGCAGCGCTTACCCAAATAAAGGGATGTAATCAAGATGACGTTGAGCTATCAACTTGTTGCATATGTCAGCAACATGATAGGCACAATGATAGCCCGGCCCACATTGCTGACCCCAGCTGAACCCGCTTCCCCTATGTAGGAAGAAAGGGGACCCTCTCTTCGACAATGACCTATAAGCTGAATGTCACTCGGCCAAATATGCACATGCGTGTGTAAGCAACTTGAGCTAGCATTTTCCGTTGATATGCCCAGGATGAATGTGAGTTGCTTACATATGCGAAACGGGTTCGTAGTATTGCATCAATGCCTACACAAGAAGGTATATAAGAAGCCCCTGGTTTCAAGTGATGCCTTTGAAATGTCGATTGCCACTCAATGACCCTATCTGAAGTCACATAGCCGCCTTTCATATATCGTAACCATGTCATTCAGAGCACTATTGGCCCTAAGCAGCGTTGCCGCATTTGCAGCCGCACTGTCAAGCGAAAGTGGGGATATCGGAATGCAGCCCAACGGATGCCGGGATATCAGTATCCCCATCACCGTCGAGATCCCCCGGTTCCTTATAAGCACGGAAATCAACGACGACTGGGACGCCGCCGCCCTTACCTTCAACCTCACGCGGCGGGACTTTGGCCAGGCCAGTTTCCCACTTCCCATCACCGGCACCACGGCCGCCCCGGTGAAGAGCACGTACGATGTGGGAGCGACGTTGTGTGGAAACGGGTCGACGACGTTGGTACTCACACACGGGATCCTGGAGTCTAAGCTGTAAGTCTGCGTATTAATAATTAGATGGAGGTGAACGCTGACCTGGTCACTAGGTACTGGCAGCCGGACTTTCCTGACTCGGAGAAGTACGATTTCATCAAAGCCGCTGTCAAGACTGGTTATTCGGTCCTGAGCTACGACCGTATAGGCGTGCGTTCTTCCTCGAGGTGAGGTTTTGTCGAATGAGATCACCCAGTGGCATTCGCCACCGCCGGCCTCTAACTAACACAACCCCTCAGGGTCAACTCCCTTACCGACGCCCAGTTCCAAGTCCAAGTCGCCGTCCTGGAGGCCCTGGTAGCCCACGTACGCAACGCCACCGCTTTCCGTCCCGCGCACCGCAAGGTCGTCCTCGTAGGCCACAGCTACGGCGCCTACATCTCCGCCGCCGCCGCCGCCTCGAACCGAAGCCGCGACGCCGTCGACGCCGTGGTCATCACCGGGTTCGCGGGCGGCTTCTCGTTCTTCGCTCCGTTCCTCGCGGGGGCCGGCCTCCGCGTGGCCCGCGACCAGCAACCCCATCGCTGGGGCGCGCTGGACTCGGGATACCTGACCGCCGTCGACCAGTACGCCGATGCGTACACCTACTATCACGAGGGGGACTTCGAGCGGCGCGTCGCGGAGTGGACTCATGGGCGCGGTAGCGAGCCGTTCGCTGTGGGGGAGCTGCCTTCGCTGCTTGCTACTAATATTACCTATGAAGATATCAAGGCACCGGTGCAGATCGTTCAGGGACGGTACGACGTCTCGGCCTGCGGCGGGAACTGCGTTGGGCAACTGGACGAGATCCGGGGGAACTTAACGGGTGCCAGGGTGGTTGAGACGGTGGAGGATTTACCAGCTGGGTGAGTCTTCCTTCTTTCTTCGCTTCATTTGGGAGCAAGGACTGACTATTAACCATTTTAAATGATAGTCACAACTTGAACCTTCATCTCGTAGCTCCCAGGGCGTTTGGGTTGATGTTCGACTTCTTGAGGCGGCAGGGGCTGTGACCAGGGTGATCGAATTGTGTCGGCCGGAGGGCAAAATGGTCACATGAGCGTGACGAGTTGATCAATACTACGGGAACCACTTGAAGAGCATGCCTAATTTCAAGCAAGTGATGGATTCATGAGAGCGCACAGGGGTTCCACTCCTGTATGTAGTAAAGAGATAGACAATCGCCCTGCACCAGCCCATACAAAGTGTCCCGAATGAGGCTGAGCTCCCAGGCTACACAGACTCTTTGTTTTGTTTTGAGTGACAATCGGTGAAAGAGGGCCACAGACGTGACAAGAAAGCGATTGTCTTCCACAATCGCATTGTAGGCGTTCTTCACGGCGCCAAGGGGTTGGCATCCTCGATCACTTATAAACAGATGCAGAATTTGCGAGTTCGCATAGAGTGTCACAACAACACAAACCAAATAATCATACCGATATTTGGGGAGCAGCTACTCCCTAATTCACCATCTACACGACACGATGCAATCCGAAAACGCGACCAAGAACGCTCCCCTCACGAACAACAACGAAGACTTCAGCATGTTCGGCACGGACACCGTTAGAGGGTGCGAGAAGGATTACAAGCATCCTTGCATGAATATCTTCACAGATTGCGACATGAGCCTCGAGGGTTGTGACATGCTTGATCTCGAAAACATGGAGATGCAATTGCCCTTTACCCCATTTCCAGATACGGAGGTCTTTCTGCTGCCCCAGGAAGCCCCCCAGGACTTCCAACAGGTTATCGATGCTTCCACTTGGGAGATGGATCTCATCGACGCGTATGATGACATGAACATGGACCTATCCGAGAGCCCGATCGCACCGGACTACTTCTGGCCACATGGAGGCCCTTTTCTCCCGCCGACAGAGCAAGAGCAAGATGAAGAGCCTCATCGGCCTCGCGAGCCTTTCGCCGCGGTCGGCTATCCCCAGCCAATTGTACAGAGCTACGGACCTCCACCTTGGTATGGAGAGCCCTGCCCCTTCGACGAAGGCATTGCTATGAGCCACTTCGAGGGGAGCCTATGGGTAAACATGGACCCGCTAGACCACGAGGAATGGGCGTCTCCCGGAATTTCACCAGTGTCCATGGAACAGGACGCCGTGCCTGAAATGAATTTGACGGAGACCCTTCCAGCGGTAGTGGATTTCGGCACCCCCATCTCGAGCGATCCTGGGTATGATACTGGCCATCATAGCGAGAGGGGCCACCACAACCCGGCGAGTTCGAAAGAGGATGCTGCGGACTGGGACAATGTGCCGTACCAAGGCATCCCGCCGCAGGTGCTATGCGTACCCTTTGCCACTCTGCTGGAACTGAACGAGTCCTTCCGCGACCTCATCGAGCTGCAGTGGCCCGAGGTCATGGAAATGTACGCTCAGCTGCCGTGCCGCGACGTCTTCGCCAACTTCCCCACCATCCGCGGTCTGGCTACCATGTTCAACCTGCGCCTGCCCGGCGGGTGCGAAGAGGATGCGGAGAGGGAGGAGCACAAGGAAGGCGATCACGCTCCAGCGAATGATACCGAAAAGCAGACGCTGCAGCGAGCGATGCCGTAGAAGCTTCTCCGGGTCGTGACGCCGTTGAAGAACACGAGGATGATGAAGTGGAAGATTGCATAGTCGTTTCTCTAGATAATGTCGATAATGAGGACCAGGACTTGGAAGACTGCATGTCTGTCGTGCTAGAGGATGGGCATGATGATGACATGGACATGGACTATGAGCCTTGATCTGGGCATTCGACGCCAGTCAATTAGGTCAGGTAACGAAGGAGGAACATCCGACTAAAAGTCTAGCTAGCGATGCCCTTTGGCCATTTTCACATACACATGTGCGGAGCTAGGTCCGACAGCCAATTGCAGGATAGATTTCGACAGCTGAACGGCTGCTTCTTTTCAACATGACCTGATTGCCATCTAGAAATAGCTTTCTGTTTGTTTTCTCATCCCGACGTGACGTGACGTCCATGGTCCAATTGAAGCCTCCTTCGACTCGGGAAGGGGCAGGGACAAGCGGATGAAACACATCTGAGGACGCCAGATGATTTGGTGGAGAATCCACGTAAGCGAGATCTGACGGGGCAGTTCAGCAGCTGTAAAGCCACTGAAGCTGAGCCTGGAGGTCCACTGTGCTGAGCGTCGTCCAGCTGGCAAATCTCGCCAGACCATCGCGCTGGGTGAGATCGGGTCCCTGGAGCGCATGGAGTTGGGGGCTGTTTCTGGAAAGGCGTAGCGGGGTCTATCCGCTGTATTCGGTTCTTAGTGAAACGCTTCTTGGGCTCTGGGGTTAGTCTGGTTTTCTTTATTCGGACGGTCTGGCGATGCGTGCTTTGTCTTCGCCTGCTCCGTACAAAAAGATGACTGCAGCTTGCTTTAGTTGCATCAAAAAATCGGAAACAAACTCGATTTAAAAGTTCTTTTAACTGCTAAGATGGGTTCGGGTATACATACCACGATCAAGCAACTACACAGTCATTGAGTGTCTGAACCACTGCTACGCCAAGCCCATTGACAGGTCTCGGCCAAACACCGTCGGCATAACGCCCGACACCCCAAAACCCCAAACCCCAATTACCGACGTCGTGACTTGATTGGCCCCCAGACGGACAGGAAACATTCAGCGGAGGCCGACATCCCTGGCAGTTTTGAGCCGCCCGAGTCTCAGGCCTGCCTCGAATGCCTGCACATGTAACATGGCTTTCTCTGCCCGAGCGAATGGCGACCCCTGCCTGGCCGGTCTGGACGCGGAAATGCCACCCATTTTCAGATCTGAGCCATCTAGCCATCCCATGAAGTTGGCACGAACCGCCCAAAATGGATGGATGGGCACTGCGGCGGACGAAACGGATAATGGGCCTATGGGGACAGTGCAGAAGAGCCAGCCAACAAACGGGTTCCCCCTTTCTGCAGGCCAATGTGATGATGGTTTCGGCAGTCGATCAATAAAACATTGGCGCACTCCCTCCCGCCGCCTCGCCTCTCTCCAGCTTTTCTCTTCTCTGCCAAGAGCGAAAGACTAAATTTTCCTTCTTCGCCTTCACCTTCCCTTTCTCCAGACGTCGTATACCCGGTGTATAGATCGATCTGCTTATACTAATTTGAATTTATACAACTCGAAGCCGGTCTTCCATAAGCCGTTTCACATCTAATAATCACACCTCATCACCAAATCAGAAAAGGAAAGATGCCTTCGAAACAGCAGAGATACAACGACGTGAGCGTCGACGACCGCGACGACCGCTCCAGCACCGAAGTCGAGTCGCTGATGGAGGCCGAGAAGCAGTGGCGCCCCGAGAGCAAGACGAGGACACAGAGGACATGCGCTGCCTTCAACCAGTGGCGGTGGCTCATCGACACGACGCTCTTGGTCGCCATCCTCGTGTTCGTCATCCGCCTACAGTCGCCCGCTGGCGCGAAGACGCAGAAGTACCAGCTCAATGGCGACATCACCGGCGTTGGTCCCCAATGTAAGTCACCGAGTGCCTTCCTTTCACCTGGATCGTGTTTCCCCCATCATGAAGCTAATACGTCCGCACGTGCAGTCACACAAAAAGTCGTCAAGTGGGAGCCGGATGAGGAGTATGCACCATACAACATCTCCGAGTTCTTCAAGCCCGAGGTGCTGGACAAGTGGAACAAGCTGATGCCGCGTAAGTGCTACCGTGCCATCATCACCGCCCTCATCTCACCACCACCACCCTACTAACACCACCCAGTCGGCATGGGATTCCAAGAAGTCAAGGACCCCAAGTCCCCCAAATACAGCAACCTCCCCACGCCCATCGAGTGGACCGACAATAAGACCGTCTTCACGACGTCCTGGACGCACCAGCTGCACTGCCTCTGGGCCGTGGTGCAGACCTACGCGGGCCTCAAGACCAACACGACGCTGCCCGAGGACCACCACTGGCACATGATCCACTGTTTCAGTTATATGCGCCAGGCCATCCTCTGCTCGGCCGACACCGCCATCGAGGGCCACGAGACCACCTTCCCCGACGACAACGGCGGCTCCGACGGCTGGGACGCCCACCACGTCTGCAAGGACATGAGCGAGGTCCGCGGCTACCTCGAGAGCGTCCGCGCCTACTCGGACCAGGAGATCTTCTAGAGGGTGGACGGGGGGCGAGATTTACTCGCAATAGAAGCGAAGTATTAAAAAGACAGATTTGGCGCTGCCGCTGCATCTGCATCAGAACCGCAATGCAGCGGTAAACTCAAGCTGAGCAGCCTAACTCCGAGGTAACGATGGCTATTTCCCGATCTCTACCGTTGCATTGATCATCGGGAGAGCGACGCGCTGCCGGCGTACCTCATTTAACGGATCGTTCATCTCGGCGCAGATCCTGGACGGTCCATCGGGCCATCTTGTTGGTCCAAGATCAGATCCGTGGGTTGGTGGCGGAGCCAGGCGAGTTATATGGGCCACCCACTCCTCATGCCAAGTAATGTAGCCGTCTTTATCGCGCCGTCCTCGTGATACGTTTTATAAGCGATTGGAAATGAGAAAACATATATGAAAGGCATCCACGTTATTCTCCTTGTGTGGTTGATAGCGATCCAAACTAAAGCTGCGCCGCATTGCTGCCTATGTGCGAAACCTATGTACGTAAGTTAGTCCCTGAAGCTACGCGCATTCGGGTAGAGAGAGGCAAGACCCACCGTCGCTATCCACGCATCCCTTGTCAGCGCACCCGCTGTTCTCAGCGTGTAATTTATCCGGTTGGATCACGCGGCGGAGTCGATGTCAAAGTGTAAATGGACGTCCGTCTTACGACCCCGAAAGTGTCTCTCCCGTGTGAGACCTTTCTCCAAAAAAAAAAGAGGTAAAGGATAAGAATCTATTGATGATATGCTAAAATGCCCCTCGGGTATGATTCTGTCGGCTTATAAACCGATTCAGATGCAAGTAAGCCCTAATTTTAACTCCCGCAATGCTTTTATCTTGTTCTCTCTCTCTCTATCTTTGGAAATGCAAAACCATCTTCTAAGATGTGTTCTTCATGCCGGTCGTCGGATCGGGCTTCTCTAACCGCAACGCCCACAACAACCAATCCTCGAGGACGAGGAAGTTCATCAGGAACCTGTTACCCAAGTACGAGATGAGCACGACGAATGCGCCGGCGACGGCATCCAGGATGTAATGGTTCGCGGTCGAGACGATGGCCAGCAGGATCAGCGCGGGGTAGCAGACGCCCGAAATCAGGTACGCGGCCCGGACGAAAGCGGAGCGGCGGGTCTCTTGGTCACCGGCGTCCTCCGTGTATCGAAGGAACCGCGGCACCTCTAGATCGTCGCCGGGCGAATCGGGGGTGGGAAGAGGAAAGACCGAGGCGTCGTCGAGGGACAACCGGCTCTTCCGCAGCGAGCCGAAGGGGCGGCACCAGGTGCGCATGAACCCGCTCTCGTACACGAAGACGCAGCCGATGCAGAAGGCGTAGCCGAAGTGCATGCTGGGCATCGCCGCGAGCTTGTTGACGTAGTTGCCGCTCATCCAGACGCTGGCGGCGTCTTCGGCGTTGACCGTGTCGAGGAAGCCGTACTCGCGCGGCAGCAGGCGCGGGGGCATGCACGGGTAGACGGTGAAGGTGAAGAAGGCGAACAGGTTGAGGAGCGACATGGTGCGGCGCACCGTGCAGAAGCGCTGGTGCGAGGGCGCCATGGTGTAGTACCACGCGATGAAGCCCACGGTGCCGGGGATGTGGATCAGCGCGTAGACGCGGTTCAGGATGGTCAGGAAGAGCTCGCGGACGTCGCCCGCCGCGACGCCGGCCAGGAACCACTGTTGCACCCGCCACTCGATCCAACGGTCTGTGCCGGTGCCCCTGCTGCCCGTGATCCACGCCTCCAGCTCCAGTATCGAGATGCCGTGGTCCTGGGCCACGTTCCAGAGGCCCACGCTTCCTCCGTACCACACGGCCGACAGGTATGCCGTCATGCGGTAGAAGAAGTAGGTCAGGATCCAGTAGAACATCTCGATCAGGAAAGGGAACTTCTGGAGGATTCGGGAGTGGACATGGCGGGCGAAGCGGAGCGAGTTGGGCGTGTGGACCGTCCATATGCCGAGGATGCGCCTGCGCTTCGGGGCAAACTGCGAAGAGGACGGTGACGGTGATGACGAGCGGTAGCCGTCCGAGTCGAACGAGTCTCGCCCATAATCGAAGTCGTCTCGGCCCGGCTTGAGCGGCTTGTAACTCGGGGAGTTGGAGGAGTTCAGGATGGAGTAGCTCCTTCTTCGGGTTATAAACATGGCTCCGAAGAGAATGCCTACGATGACCTGAGTGGAGGATGATGGTTAGCTTCGGGAATCAGTTGCGGCCTAGATGCGGGTGCTTGCATACCACGGGCTCAACCCATTCTGGCATCTTCCAGACCTTCAACTTGGGAAGGTTGGGAACACCTGTGTTTGGCTCCATGATGGCGGAAAATTAGAGGCGCCCGCTTTCGAACCGTGTTTTCGAGCGGCAGGATGCCCTCAAGGTAACGAAACACACGAGAACTGGCAGGGTGACACTCTTGTGTCTGCGGTGTACTCTTGGGTTTGCGACACCAAAGCCACATAGGACTTGGGTATCTTAACATGCACTGATACCCAGAGTGATCGAGGTCGAATATTGTTACCTAAGCGGCTAATTCAAGGAAAGAGAATTGCGTCGGGGAGCTCAAGGCGGGTGCGTCGAGTCGGACCAGAAAGCTGCTCGAAAGGACTCGGAGGGAGTGAAACGCCTAGAGCTATTATGGGCAGACGAAGTGACCAACGCAAGCTCAGCAAACCTCTCGTGGGCCAAGAGACAGGAGAAGGAGAGATTGGAGAAATAATACAATGAATAATAAAAGACGACTCTGTTAGGTATGAACAGGAAGAAAAGAAGAAGCAGCACTTGCTGGATCCGACGAACCTGACTTGACTGCCTGACTACATGCATGGGACAGCTAGTCAGGGCAGTTTGCTTGGCTCCCGAATAAGTGGTTTTCCGGCTTTGCTTTGCTTTGCTTGTGAAATGCTTCGAGACGTTGGCGCAGCGCAGCCTTGCTTTTCTTTGCACATGCAATGCAAAGCCCGACTTGAGGAGTTGGGTATGGAGTTCATCGCACCCCCACCCAGGCAAGAGGGCAATCAGTGGAGCGGGTGTTCGAGAAGGGGTGCATTCAAGCTTAAAGCGAGCTTGGGGGAGGTGGTTTATTTGCCCTGCTCCCCATTACCTCTACCACCACCGTACCCTATCGGACAAGCGAACGTGGAAAAAGAAACCCGCTGCCGAACTAGCCGTCTTGTCATGGGGGCCCGAATGGGCAATCTGCCTGTCTCATCACCAGGCAATTCGCCAAATGCCATGCCTCTTGGCACTTTGGCTATGTTGGGCGGAAGATGGGTGGGTTTTGGTATACAATATTTATCTGGCGCATATAGGCGCTGTGCCGCATTGGGGTTTGGGGCAAGGAAACCAGCTCGTATCTCAGTTATTTGGACAAAACGGGAGATAATCGACGATGCACTGTAACCAGATAAAGTGACCTGCAACCGTGATGCCCAGTTGATCTTCGTCGCACGGCACTCGCTGTTTGCAGTTGGTTCGTCCTTCAGAAGGTCCTTCTCGCAGGCTGATGGCATGTCGAGTTGAGAAAACGCGCGTACCAAGTGTTTACTTGTGCCATGATGCGACAATACTTGTGTAAGAATGCAACGGCACCCGACCCCCAAGTGCAACCGGACATAATGCATCACTCATCCATGGGGGCAATCAGCAGCGCCTCCTCTTGTGAGAAGCTTCCTACCTGGCAGTGACCGTACCGTCTATTACTGTAAGGGGACAAAGGCACTGTGGATGTCTTGACGGTGGGGCGCGATCTGTGTGCCATCGGGGTTGCGTGGCACAGCTACCCGCCCGTTCTGGCACAGCAAATCAAACCTAGCAAAAACGGTTGCCCGACTAGCAGCCAATCGGCAAATTAAAACTCAAGCTCCATCAAGCTCCCACCTTATTGATCCTTCTTGTTGATCGCCACGGAAAGATGAAGAAGATGTAGTTTTATCTGGTATTGGGGCGATTCAAAACCGAGGAAGTCTGGCAATCTGGCTCAAGCAACTGTGTGCGTAAGAGCCTGGAGTTCAATTCGTCCCCGTAGAACCCCGAGCAGAACCCCAACTCAGGATAAGTCTATCTCATGTAACCAACCCCACAGCTTCCCACGACGGTCGCGTGCCCAGGCGACTCGCTGGCCGAGTAAGAGCCGCATCGAACAGACTATTTGGGGCTGCTAGCTACATGAGGTGCTAACTCCTTCGTACCAGCTGCCCTGCCCCTGTCGGGTCGCGTGACAATTAGCCAGCGCCGACGCTGAATACACATCGACGTCATGTTCCTCGGTCGGCATGTGCGATACACTGCGAACAATAAAGAGCTGCCAAGGCGCCAAGCAGTATCACCTGTTGGAAAGCTATCCCAGCGATTCCCACTCAATTTGAGTGGACGAGGTGACACTTTTTCCCAAGAATTTCACCCTCGCATTTGCTGCTCTCCTGGGGAAAAGGAGAGATGCAGAACCCAGAATCGACTTTCAGATGTTGAACCAAGATCTGACGCTATTAATAACACCCAGAGATTATACACAAGGTTTAAACACAAGCACAGCGTCCTCAATTGAAAGCACCCCAGCAAACGAAACAGGAAGGTTTCGTATGACCTGCTTCAATGTCCGGGTATGACAGGAAAATATTAGCGAGTCTCACCCCCAATGTCCAATGCAACTGGCTTCAATAACTCATCACCACTATCGCCTAATAAGAATCGGACAACAGAAACGTTCCGACAGCCCGATGTTCACTCTTTCTGGAATGTTTACGCTGACAGGCACCTGCACTGCCAAGCCAGATTAGACCCGGTCGGTCTCCGAGATTGTATGTCCGGCGGCGACTTGTCGAACACCGACTATGAAAACAAAATCGCCAAGCTCGGCCAGCCCGCCTAGCTGCTGCTGTGTCGCCGTAAGTCGAACCGCGAGTCAATGGGCCACTAGACATATTTCCTAAAGAGGACGACTCCATTTTGAGACAACGGAACGAAAATTTCAAGCGGAATCAGAATGTGCAAACTACTAACTACATCGACCTTTTTCTCTTTTGTTTACCGAGGCACATTACCGGCTGGCGAAGGAAATCGTATGGTGTCTTTCTTGGCAGCATCCAATCACCGGCGCTGGGGCGACGAGCTCTTGTCCTCTTTCGGTAGCTCGAGTTCGCTGATCCCTTTGCTCCCTCAGCCAGCTTCGATCCTCATCTTTGATCGGGTCGCTCTAAGGTCCGATGTGGTATGCACCTTTACTTTTCACCACCGCACACTGATCAATCTCCTGACTTGTCCAGCTTTTCATGGACTCCAGACAAACGTCATGACTCGTCTTCCCGCAACTTGATCTACTGGTAGCCTTCATCGTGACGAGGTCGGCTGAGCTCTGCAGAGTCAAGAAAAGAGGCCTCCTTTGGCTTCTGCATACCGCATCCCCAACCGTGACGACATGCCCCAACTTCCAACACGCAGTTTACCGAGTCTGGTATAGTGACGTTCGGGGTAAGAAGATGGGGCCGTTCCTCCAATCTGTCTGGACCATTTCAAATCGGCGTATTCCACTTCGCTTGCCCGTGGTTCCGATGAATGAGTGGCGGACTTTGGATTGCGCGACCGAAGTCGGCCCCCTGAGATGAAGGCAGTCTCGGGTCCGCGCATTATCGCACCCCATTCCAGCCTATGTCTTCCTCTCCATTTGACCAGAACGATAGCACTGCTGTGGCATATGGAATTGAAAATGCAGGATGGCCGGCGGCGGCTTCTGTCTGACCCTTGCCGGTGGTTCGGCCCGGTTTGCTCTCCTTCTCTCCAAGGAGCCCAGGTTCTGTGCGACCAAAATTGCGGATTTGCTGGGTTTGCCAATTGGAGACGGCCAATCTCACTTCAACTTCTCTGAGCCCCCTTCGGCTGCCGGCAATGAATAGGGAGGTGGATTTTTAACAGCTGCATTGACAACGTAGAATGGTAAGTCGCTTTCTCATTAGCTTCGGCCCTTATTAAATCCTTCTGCCTCTTTCTGATTCCTTCATCCTCTGTCGATAAGGGGGTCTGTCCTATGCACGTGCCCTGTACATGGATTTACGCAAGTTTGGCACCGTCCACGCATATAAATATTAGGAGCAAGCTGTACAAGGGACAGCCCAACCGCTATACGTTTAAGTGAGGAATTTTTCCGGCGACTGAGAGCAGTTCCTATCTCTCCCCAGTTACGTAGTGACAGGTATCAAGGCAAGGGTCGAGGGCAGCTCGCGACTTGAGGTAACTGACAACGGTTTGATTGGCTCACTCCCATCGAGTTGGGAATCGTGTGTATGGACGCTATTTGTATGCCACGCAACAGCATATAAGTCTTTCACCGGCACTTAACGGCAGTGAGCTCGTAATAATAACATGCCTGTTACGGTTGGGGAGCCGGCGAGTAAACACAGGCGATATGGCTCCTGTGGACACATAGGCTAACTTGTCTGCGCTCACCTGCCATTGCCGTGGTGTCTCAGAGGCGAAGCGTCATATTATTTTTGGTAGAAACCATCTTCATGGTATCGGTGGCAAAGATCAGCTGGCCTATGTGAGTAGGGGCGCAGGTCATAACGGCAGGCATGCTGGCCTCTACTCAATGATTGTGCATTGCCAACAAGAATACTACAAGCTGCGATCCATCTACCCTACTAGGAGCAAGTGTGCCAAGAACTTAGGAAATCATGCTCAGACAATAGCTACAGGATTTCGTGCGCAAATGTGTATAGCCCCCTCAAAGGGAGTCAAGTATATAGCCTCTTTGTACTTCGTGTCCCTCGAGGACAGGGGCTAGATGTTTACTCCTAATTAATGGGTGGCACGGCGTTACCAAAATGACGGTCTGCGAACCAGGTACAGTTGGCAGTCCAGTATATAAAACCATCCTTCCCCCATCAAGTATTCAACAGAAATTACACCAACGTGGTCTAGGACATATGATAGCAACTTGGGTGATCGTTGAGTAGACAACTCCAACGCCGTGAAAGACCGGTTTAGCTTAGTGGTAAAGCAGTCGTCATTACCGGATCGATAGTGGTGATGACGACGATACTGGTTCGGTTCCAGTGACGTGCAGTTCGGTGCTACAACGTTCCGGTTTTGCCCTCATCTCACTTGAACAGGGTCGCCTGTTTCTCGTGGGGAGGTATATTCAACGGCCCAACTGGACTTGATGGTGTATTCAATGGCATATTCTCTAGGCAAAGAACCGGCTTGGAACAATATGAAGGCAAATTAGGTGATCGTTGAATATCCACCCCAAAATTTGTCACCCGAGGCCTGTCTAGCTTAATGGAAAAGCATCTACTACTGTTGTATCAACAGTACTGGCGACACTGATTTGAGTCTAGTAACGGGCGGCTTTTAACCATATATGGGCATGTCCAGCCGCATAGGCTCACTTACAATACTGAAGGTGATAGCTGAGACATGTTGCATCCCAGAAATCAATCCTTTTCAACTTTGACTTATGCACTCAAACGTCCAAGGACGTATAACTACAAATGCGAGATCACTCTTCCTGTCCAGTGGATGGTTTTGCCAGGCTGAACGTCACCGTGACCAATTAACAATTATGAGACCAGCTCAAGCACCAACCTTCTCCAACAGATAGGAGTAGACAAACATCATACGTGGCTTTGGTGACAAAGATCAGGTCACTGGTCAAAGGCAATCGCAGTACACATACCCCCTGACACCATATCTGCATCAAAGTGACTCAGAGGGCACCTCCGCATGACGAGGTTTACATTCCACGTCACACTCTTCCAGAAACTCTCCTATAAAAGACCCTGGCTGCTCTCACCGAGACCTCCCCTCCAAGACATCAACAAAAACCAAAAACAACTCAATAATCAAGCACTAAAGACGATTATAAAAAAAAACTCTTTAAAGGGAGAAACCTAAACAAAAGCATTATCACCATGTCTGCCCCGGTCAATCAAGGACAATGCTGCTCCAGCGACAGAAGCAACGACGGTGGTAGCACCGGCGGTCAGGGCCAGGGGGCGGTTCTGGCGGTTCGTCGTCGACGGCTGTTAATAGCACTTCCTCGGGCTCTACTGCGGTAAACTAGTAGATATGAAACTCTGTATAGAGCGGTAGATGCAATGGGGAAATGGGTGGAGGTGAGTGGGAGTAAGATCGTCAGCTCTAGATCTAGTTGTTGGTGACGGTATGGCATGGATACGGCCAAAGAGGTTCCCAAAACAAATGTCACAGTATATCAAAGCTGTTGCCTGTTCCGCCTTATCTATGCCCCTGTTTATTCACGTAGCCTTGTTCTATCCCTGTCGAGAGTCTATCTGTCGTACGTGTGCCCCCTTGAGTTGACAAAGCCCTGAGTCAGGGGATACTCGGACCTTGTCCCTTCTTTGAGGCTTCAATGCACATCGGGCATACAGAATGACCATATTCAAGCCATTTCGGCGCATAAATGACGGCAAGTATCTAGTTGTTTGTAGGTTCGGACATCCTCGTCGCCTCCTCTGCAGGGAGTGTCTGTTCGACACCTCCAGGAAGGAGCGCCCCCACGCGGTATACCCAAAGGTAATATAGCGCGCAGAATCCAAGGAATTTCAGTATCGATTTGAACAAGTAGAGAAAATTGTTTGTTATCGCGAACCAACAGACCGCATTGAAGAGCCAGACGGCAGGCGTCTCCAAATACAGCACGGCGTGAGGGAGCGCGGCCAGAAGTAGAACGACAGCGCCAACGACGTCGATTCTGACCGCAGCTCTTTCGTTCATCTCGTTGGTCTTCAGTCTTTTGTCCGCCTACGAGGGGAAAGGAAAAGTAAAAGTCAGCCATTGAACTATTTGTAATAAATGATGGAAACCCCATGCGCGCGAGCGAAATGAAAGCGCAGGATAATGGAAATATGATAATGAGGTCGGGGCCGGGAGGTTTCTCTGGTTGCCTTACCAGCTTCTTGGCAACGTGATGCAACGACTTCACAACGTCGTAGACCTGCTTGACGCCGACATATGTGACGATCGCCTCGTACAGATCGACCAATCGCCCATCCTGGAGCTCCTGTTGATAATAGTTCAACGCCTGATTCTCGACGGCAAGTTCGTCGTTGAATGCGAGGTGCTGATCGCGCAGGTCCTCGAATACCAGCAAGTCAAACTTGTCGTCGCCTCTCCACAGGTCGCAGCCTGCGGCGAGGTTGCGCAGGATAGCGGGCATCGTATCGTTGGCCTCCTCATACAGTGCGCGCGCGTTGGCCAGGATCTGCTGGACGGCCCAGGCATAGGACTGGTATTCTTCCGTGCCGGGGGGCGGAGGGGGCCAGATAGGGGGAACGGGGCGTCGAGGTTGGGCGGGAGTTGCACGTTCTCGTCTAACATCACCGGGCGCTGGGATTTAATTAGGTCAGCGAGACAAATCTCCAGGTGAAGAGAAAGCATAAAAGGTTTCGGTTTTTAATTTGAAAGAAAGTCCTTCTTTGACTTACATCGGGTGTGGCGCCGCGGCGACGATGATGTTGGTTACGACGGCGAGTGTGATGGCGACCGCGCCGGGTTCCTTTTGGTTTGGGCATGGCGAATAGGGGTTGGGCACCAGGTAACTTGGATTTCAAGTGAGAAATGGTTCTTGGTTACGTGATTGTTATAATTGTGACAAATTGAAGTTGTTTACAGTTCGTGCAAGTGACGCGTTGTTGTTGTTGGGCCACCAGCTTTTATCTCTGCTTAAGAATCCAGTGGTTGATACCAGATACCCAATGCGCTCCCAGACAACAGAAGAGCCCTGTAATCCAGCTCTGATTAGGGGGCAAAACCTGTCATTAGGCCTTTCAGGATTCGGTCCAGCGCTTCATCTCTAAGGGCATTTCCGATTGTTCTGTGACCGTTGGATAATCGCTCGCACGTTTTCGTTTGGCATACCTTCATTACAACAGTATTCGCACCCAACCGGTATGTTGTAAGAATGCGATGAGCCTGACACTCCTCCATCATCAGGTCAGTCCTCGTCGTCTCCAACACCAGCCATACCTACCATCGCGGGGACGCCGAGGCCCTTGGTCCGCGGTAAAATCATCTACTCGACCCTCAACCCGACAACCTTTCTGACCGAATGTTTCAGTATCCTAGGCTTCACCTTCGACCAACTGTATCTAGCCGCACAATAGACGTGACAACTTGCCCTTAACCGAGGGCGATCTTTTTATCGATGTTATCGACTGATTCCGAGGTCAAAGAGTCAAGGAGAGTCGATGTACCGCTGTGAAGGAGTGTTTTCAGGTTATTCGAAAGGACGACTGCTTTATGCCGTGGCTTGGTCAGGCCAGTCCTGGGCCATCACCTAAATTGAGCCTGGCCTACAAAGACTTGAGGTGCTCACAGTGTGCAACCTTCATTATGGCCATCTCCATACTGGTGCCGGATACAAAAGACAAGATCCCACATCTCGCGTGCTGTCCTTGCAACAACAGCGACTTGAACCAATGATAGAGCCAGTTGTGTGTCGAGAAGCTGCTGATAGCATTGTTCATGATAGTCATACCGGCGCCTTTCCCATTTGAGCCGAGTATTCAGTTGCCGGAACGATCGTCGCTTCAAGAGTTCGTCACTCCAAATTATACGACACCTTAAGTCGAGACATGGTTCCCATTCACTGAACCTCTTTTGCAATGTCCGAACTGGCTGACCAGCGCAATTCCGGAACTAGATAACTCTCGGTCCACAAAGTAAACCACTTCTGCAACCGCCGCAGGAGGAACTCCGTCAGTTCCTCCCAAGTCATTTCCTGCTCGGGCTCGCGCACGGGCGTCCAGTCTTCCTTGGTCCGCATGATGGAGCGCACGAGGTCACTTTGCTCCTCCCAGTGCCAAGCCAGGCCCGGCGCGCAGCTCTGGGCCGTGCTGGCCGCCAGCAACGCCTGAGCGGCCAACGCCTGCGCCTCGTCCTCGCTGGCGGCGCGTTCCTGCGCCGTGGGGGCGAAAGTCTCCCGGATGCGGCAAAGGAAGATCATCGAGTGGAAGAAGATGCTGCGGGCCTGGACGCGGCCCGGGGACTCGGCCGCAACGGCGAGGGCGAAGAGCGGCGGCGGGTAGGGCGGTCGCTGCTGGTATAGCAGGTGGGCGGCCTCGAAGGCGCGGCGGATCTGGCCTGTTCGCTCCAGGATGTCGGTCGTGCGCGCGACGTACTCGGACCGGCCCATGGGCGGGCTTTCGAACAGGCCCTGGACATCCCTCAAAATGCCCGCTATGAACGAGATGGCGCCGATGAATCTCCATGTAAGCTGCGAGTCCGCGTCTGGTTCCTCGCTGGCGGCGCGGTGGAAGAAGTCTTGCCATTGTCGGGATTCGAATAAGGCCGACTCCCTCGTGAAAATCGCCTTCGTCACCTGCATACCGATTAGGGGGGCAGGCGGTTGGGAGATCTAAGTGGACCGGAATCACTCACGACGTACGGCCCATGGCTTCGTATAAGTGCCTGATCAAATGCGTTCAGACTCCTGGCAGGGTCTATCTGCTTGACAATATCGACCCCGGCATCGTTGTGGAAGGTCAAGGCGTTCTGATTGGGAGACCCAAGCGACTAGAGAGCGGTGGCGTTATTATGGGTGTTCAAATAGGAACCGGCCCGGCTTACCTCGTAAAGCACCAGTAGCCGCGTTGCGCAGTAAATGTCGGAGATCAGGGAGGGATCTTCGGCCTTCACTGCAGCGCCGAGACTCGCCAGCGCTTTGGAATACAGCACGGTGTGCAGAATCGGGGAGTGCGAGGATCCCACCATGTGGGCGGCCCTAGCTGCGACACAACGCATAGTGTCGTCCAGGAACGGCCTAGAGCCGTAGCGGCTCGGGAGATAGGCTAGGAAGCAGGAAGGCCATTGTTGAAGCAGGGACCCGGCAAGCCTTGGGTTTTCCTGGAGCAAGGTACATGCTCTCGCCGTGAGATCTGTGTTCGTAAAGCTGGTCAGGCAGGTGATGTCAAAGTTCAACCTGGCCCGCATGGTCTCGTAACCGTTGTAGGACGGCAGGACGAGTGATCCGGGGTCCTGCACGCGAGCTGACGCAGCCACTTCTTCCTCCTGTGGGGCGCCTTGCGGGCCATTGCCGCTGTCGGCTCCGCGGGGGCGTCTTCTGTTTCTGCATCCTGACCTGGCGGCTTGGTGGCGGATGACCAGTCTCGTACTTTCATTCTGACGCCCGATCCGGAAAGGTTCGGTTTCGTCCACAAAGAGCAGAGCCGGCCCCTGCTTCCGACGGCTGCGTCGCTGCTTTGCAGTCAGTGCCGGCTCCATGAGGAATGTATTCGCGATCAGCAGGTTCGAAACTCTCATCAGTCAGCCACTTGCGGCTGGCAATCTAGAGAGACGCAAATGAGGGGACGTAGGACGGTTGGCAGCCTCCGCTATATGCAGTGAGACGCCCGAGTGCTGCCTGTTCTGGGTATGGTGTATGTTGCACTCACTGCATGTGCTTACCGCTTTCGAACGGCGGCCACACTGCGGGCTGCAGCTCAGATCTGCAGATTTTTCTATTCCGAGTTTAGCGCATGTTGTTGCTGCAGGTGGTCCCACGAGAGGCCGTTTTGTCACCAACAGATCTGAAGAATGCTCCTATCCTCTTCCTGGTGAGAGTATTGTTTTTAGTATAGCATATTTCGTAAATCGGCACTAACCTACGCGCTTGTCCATCCAGGCAATACATTGAATGAGATAGATATTACGATATGTGCAACTAAAACCCAATAATTCGGCGGAGATGCATCTCATCAACCCATGCACTATGTGGACCAATACCCCTGTAACAAAGACCTCCCATGCAAAATATTTGAATAATACAGCAGCTTGCCACGAAGAAAATGGGAGGAAAGAAAATCAAATGGCCAGCTTTCCCCTACTGTCTTTGGCGAACAAACAAAGCGTCGATGAAGACGTAGAAGAGGGTCACAACTACCGCCAACGCGGTCTGCAAATAGCCGAGCGAGGCCCCACGAAGAATATAAACGGGGCTCTTGGCATTCAGGCCCGCCACCTCCGCCTCATCAGCACCACCACCGCCGCCAAGCGAGAGCACCAGGCTGTTCAGCGACTGCTTCGAGCCCACCGCCTCTGTGAGGGCCAGGCCCAGCCCGAAGGCGCCCAGGGCAGCCCCCACCAGTACCGACGCCTTGTAGGCCGGCCGGTGTGACTCGGTGGCCGTCGAAGCGACGAAGAGGATGATGCCACTGATGAAGAACGAGGCCGTCTGCAGGACTGGGGGCGGCCAGAAGAAGGACTTCCCTTGTAGCTGCGCGGCGTAAGGCAGGAGCGTGGTGTTGTGGAGCGCGTCGTGGACTGAGGCCTGGGCGGCGGCGGGGAGGTGCAGGTCTTCCGAGAGCTCCTCCTCGAGGTCTTCGGGGTCCGTGGTGCGCATGTTGGTGATGCAGTGGACTTGGGGATCTTCCTTGGTCTGATTGGCAGCGGCGGGGTCGGTCAGGCTCGCCACGGACAGACAGCTGCCTATGGAAACGTCAGCAATCTGATCTCCAGATACTGGGTTGTTCCCTCTCTTCAGACGGGGCTATCTCAGGACTTGTGTTGATGCTGCGACCAGAATGCCCTGATATTAGAGAGCATTGGGAGATTATTTGACGGAAACATGCCTGGAGCGGGCTATGGAAGATTTCGGGTACCTCGTTTCTGAATTTCAGGAGGTCACAAATTCTGGCCCAACCCGATAGACCATGTTACTATGGTGTCGAGTTATAAGGAGACCAACTAATCAAAAGTCCCAATGCCATTTTCACCTATTAGTAGTGCCAACTGTTAAGTCTGCAGTGGTGATCTTTTGTCCCACGGGAGTTTCCTCAGAACCCCCTTGAGAATTCAGCTGGGACATCCTCTACTACTGGCTGCCTAATTGGTAAAACCTGTAACCACGGCGATCCCAGCCACTCTCATCCACGAGCTCGTCGAGAGGCTTCCCATTCAGGGTTCTGTAGAATGCAAACTCCAAGATCAGCTCTAGCCTGCTCGCTAACAACGAGTGACGCTGGATATCTATCCGCTCTTGGAGGTTTTCTATTCCTGTAATATGCCAGAACTCCCACTATACAGCACTCTTGGTGAACTGTTGGGAAGAGTAATCACGCCGCCCTGACTTCGACATGACTCCCGAAATGCGTCTCAGGGACCATAATTCCGAACCGAAAGGCTGAACTGACGCCCGAGATCAATCAGTGACCCCTGAAAAGGCGAAGGACTCCAGATAAACTAGAATATTGGTTTTCGAGAGATCCATGTGTGGTTCAGGACCTGGGAATATCCCTTGCTGAACAAGTGTGATATCCCACTCTCACCTTCCAGCTCTGCGACGATGTCATGTAGGAAGGCGAACTTCTCAGGGCTTTTCAAAAGAGCCAGTTTGGTTCTGAGACTAGCCTGTGCTTGCTGGAGTACCTCTGGGTTGACAGATTGAGGTTTTAGCCAGCATCCCGCGAAATATTTGGCGGGTGTACATGTCTAAGTGGCGAATGTAGTTGATGTGCTCCTCCAAGTCCGGGTCGCTTAACTCAGGTCTGAGTGGCGATACCTCCAAATACGATTTGCCTGGGAGATAGGGCATGGTATAGTTCACGAGGCTCTTCTTATCGTCCCTCCCGTCCCCGAGTTTGCCGTGTTATGTTGACTGAGGAACGAGGTCACCGTGGAAGTACTTGGCAAGACTCTCGTTTTCATTCCCCAGCTTGTCCTCGGGGACTCGAAACGAGACCATCGTCTCCGTAGTGGCAACCACGGTGTAGCTCAGAGAACTTTGAATTTCTACAGGATGGACATCATTTGTCTGGAGTAACGTGTGGGCTTACTGGTCGCATTCTTGCCGAGACGGCTCTTGACGTTGGTCGAAGAACTCATCAATGACACATTCCATCCATTCTTATGCGCCCATGATGATGCTATTGCTGGCGATATAAATTGATGCAAGTGTATGCGGAGCTGGACAGTTGAAACCAAATTGAAATTCTGGCCCTCTCAGCTCATGGAGGATGAACCAACTTATTCTGCTTTTGATAGGTCCAAGCCTCCTTTTGGTGACGTATGATCTCTTTGTTTTATTCTTGCTTATAATATCGGATATCAAGGAATCAACCGGCCGGCGCTTGAAGTTTGGATGCATCTAATCAATATCATGTGTTTCTCGTAATCGAGGCCTTTCAGTACGTGCCTTCCAAGCTAGCCAAATAGACGCGCCACCAATTGCTGGGACCTACTTGCCATATTGGAAAGCATTGCCGTGCCCCTTCTTTCAACACAGCGGGGTTAAGGGGTGCCTTCCCGTCATGGGCGTTGCTTAAGATAGAAACGGGAAGATAGAGCCCTTCCGATCCCACGTCCAGATCAACTCTTGAGAACTTGGAACTACCTCATCTCAATCACTCATTCATTACAGAATCTTAGTCTAAGTTCATCGCCGTCAATCATCAATATCATCAGCATTTCCAATTCCCTTCTAGAACAACAAAGCAAAGTTCATGCCTTCGTCCGACACAAACCTTCGCATTCTCACAGCCAACAAAGCAGGAACCACCTGATCCTGCAACTCCCCTAATTGGTACTTTCGCTATCCTACCAGTACCGGGTGCGAGTTTCCCCAGCCAAGCACCGATCACAATGTATTCTGGAGTCCCAGTGCCATTTCAAACTATTGTTACCTCTACACACCCGTGCTCATCCCTACACACTACTAATATATACGATACCAACCCTTCCTATATTCCCCCTAGTAGGTACTACGGCCCAAGGCGCCAGCGTGGTGCGGTTCTTCCCCCTCCGTCACGAGGTCTTGTAGCATTGAGAGACGCCGAGCAACGAAAGCGTGAGCAACAAAAGCGCGCGCAGCAACAACGTCCCAAATACGATATGAACCCGTGGGCCTCCAGCCGTCGGCCACTCAAACTGTTGCGCGACAGTGACTATTTTTCGCGTGATGGTGACTGTCTTAGCCCTCCTGCGGACACTCCGGAGAGCACCCAAGCACGACGGGAGGCTTTGGAGGATTTCTGGGATCGAATGGACACAAGGGCCCCCAGGACTCGCTCGAGCATATCCGTGGTCGAGGACTACAACACAATAGGCACACGGAAGAAAGCATCTCGTTCTCTCCGTCGCAGGATGCGCGATTGGCGTGCCCGGATGAGAAGCAAGAAGACGAGTGAGTCAAAGGATTCCCCAAGTGGCCAGCTGGCAGCTTCAACCAGACCCTACACTAAGCATTTCCACGATGTTATGTCTTTCTTGCCCGCAATTGGCGTGCACGCTACTAGGCAGACATCCCGAAAGTATATTGGGAAAATGGCGCTGACACATTGAAGTAGAACCAGATGTCAATGAACCGAAGCCTGCAACGCCCTCTCAGGCTGTCGCTCTAAGGCCTTCCAGCGCCCAGCCTCTCCTCACTCCACCCTCTCTGGCTGCTCGATGGTCTCCCGCATACAACTTGAGAAGTCCAAGCCCATTTGGAGATAGTTGGTTCATACCTCGTCGCCCTCTCTCAGTCAAATTCGACACTGGGAGCAACAATCGTCGCCCTCGTGCAGTCACATTCGACACCGGGAACAACAACGACGGCAAGAAGAACAGCGATGGCAAGAAGAACACCAAGGTCGACAAAGGGAAGCAACCCGAAGATAGGGAAGGATCAACCCAAGAATAGCTGATACGAACAGTACAAGATTGGTCGATGCGAACAGCCCAATAGGGTTGACGAACAACAGATTGTTGCGTAATGGGTTTGAACAGCCAAACGTGGGGTGTTGTAGAAGAAAGGACCCATTATTAGCAAGATTGCCATAGCCATAAACCTAGAATGCATGATTATTTTCCCAATTGACGAATCTAATGGATTCCAGTAAGACACCATCGACTACGTAAACTCATGTGACTAGTTAGTAGATATGCAACGGAAGGATTCGGCGTGCCACACCACCAATTACAGGGATCTCGGCCGTTGATTTCTGGTGAATGCCAAGAGCCGCAACAAAGCAAATGCATGCCGGGCGCGTGAGCGTGGGGAACCACAGGATAACTCGGTGTAGCGTCGGATACAAGAGACGCTGGATTGGGTGGAATTGGCTGCTTGCAGTAGACTCGGGCAGTAGACTCGGGGCCTGCATCCGGGGGCTTGCACCCACGGCCCCCATCAACCCCTTAACCAACAGGTGCGGTGAGACTCGTGGCCTGCTGTGCCCGTCCAAGCCTGCACAGAAGAAAGTGCAGTCACGAAGAAGATCAGATACGAGTGGAATATGAGAGAAATTGCCCCCCCACATTATCGGTGGGCAATGAAACCACCGGAGCCGGACCGCGAGTCGGAGGCACTGGACGAAGGGGATCGGCTGGTCGGCAAACGCCCTCCCCACGCTACGGGCGCCCGTTAGGTCCATCCTTGCCCCCCAAAGTGCACGTTGCATGGGGTCCAGCTTGGCCTACTTCTGTCAAGCCCTGCCCGGCTGCCCGGGCGCAAAATCAAGCAATCAAACAAGAGTTGGACAAGACTTTGCTTGGGGGAACGACGGGTCTCTTGGGAGTGAGCTTTTTTTCCTGCTGGCAAAGCTTCGCGCGCGTGCTTGTTTGCGTCCATGACGATGTCATTCGTGGTTGGGTGACCGCCAGTCCACTATGCCGAGAATGCCCAGGCAGCCGGGCGGTCTTGGGGGCAGCTTGGCTGATGGAATTTTGGAATTTTCTTCATGCCGAGCATTGCTTGGCTCGCCATCGCCCATCTCGCAAACTGGGCACAAATCTTACATGCAAGCAGACAGACACGCACTACACCCTGGTCGACCGTTTGCCGAAGGAAACACGCGGAAAAAAATTGCAATACGCCTCTTCCTGTCCACCTTCCCTCCTCCCCCGGCCCCCTCCAGAGGACGCGTGTGATGTCGCTCAGGGCGCATTCCCGAGCCTGCCAAAAGGACTGTTAATTGTGAGAGATAGATAAGACAAGACACCCGGATAGGCAGCTTGAGCTAGGTGGTAGCTTGCAGGCCTTGCAGGTCTCAGAACAGAAAGAAAGCGAGCGAGCAGGCGAGAAAAAAGGCACCCTGGTAGCAAGCGACGTAATCCTATGGGTCCCCGTCCCTCTGGGGATGAGCCGCCAAGACGCTAGCCATGACTGCTGCGGGAAACCACTCCACGGAACTTCGGCACGCAGCTGGGCGAGCGTGCTTTGCTTTTGCTTTGTTTACTCAGCTTGGGGCCTCTTTCCACTGCGCGAACCGTACAACCCTGGTGCTTGCTCGCTGGCATCATTGCTTGCTTGCTCGGGTCTGGTTGTCTGTTTGGGCGCACGGGAAGTATGCCCAATGCCACAATACGATCCCGACGCCATGGGAAAAGAAGATGAGAAAGAACCTTCCCTGGAGGAAGAAAGAACATGATAAGTGCTGGAAAATTGAGGCTCACTAGGTAATGCAAGGCCCAATTAGCGAGCCAGAAACGCTAGAAAAAGGAAAAAGTCAATCAATCTGTAGGCGGCCGAACCTTCCAATTCGACGGGAGCACTGAACTGGACGATAAGAGATTGGGCGTGATTCGAGAGTTTTAACGGGTTCCAGATATCCATCCGTTGATTGAGTGGACGAACGTGGTATCTTGCATGTAACGACCATGTATTTACTGCATCCATCCGATTGCTTGGAAGAGATGCAACCGACATGGATTTTGCTCACATGTTTTGCAGATCTCCTCCAACGACATGCGTTTTTTCGTACCATACGTGCTTTCTTTTTGCCTATCGAGATATTGGAGAACATTGAAGTGTTTGGTCAATAATTGCAGGTGGGTGTCCAGGAGGAGCCGGGGCGAGGCCAGAGTTTGTGGTTACGCGTGGGTGCCACGGTGCCCGCGCAAAGAGCCGATAGGCATTTCTGAGACGCCCGCAGTAAAGTCCTACAGCCGGCGAGAACAAGCTTAAAAAATATGTCGCTAGCTTGTGTCACTATCAGACAACAGCTAGTCAGCGTCGCAGCTGTTTAGGAAAGTTGCTCGTCGGTACGGCCGTGTTTTTTTTCGGTCAACGCCTTGCCGCAATCAGATACAGCAAGCAAGCAGTTTGGCCCTTCTTGTGTCATTCAACCTTCATCGCACCAGATCGGGGAATGGAAAGGGCAATGATCAAACACCCCGCAGTTCAAGGTCTGCATGGCGTTGAGGGAGGTTGAAGCTTCATATTCCGTCAAAAAGCCTCCATCCGACCAGAACCAGAGACCAACGGAACCAGGCGCCAAAGCTTTATGGACACCGTGCTTCTCGAGATATATTGAAGGCATATACCGCTACTCTGGACAATCCTCAATAATTGATCGAAACTCGACTTTATTCTGCGACCATTTCCTACAAGTTGGAAATCATTTCTTCTGTCTTCCGGACAAGTAATAGATGTGTGTGCGTGCGTGTGTGATTGGGATATAGGATTCGTCTATCTCAAGGAGCGCGAGGGGTCCATTGGGAGGGATATGGTTGCGATCATCGCCATGCATAAATTGTTATCATATGCATCTGCTCATCGGTTTGCCAACAGAAAGATTATCTGGCAGATCAGCATCAGGAACCTTGGGGGTACCTGTTGGCTACATGACATACCACACACCACCACCTGCGCCCACTCGAGAATGCGCCCATGTTGAACGGTATTGGTTTTTTTGTGGCGATGGGCGACCGATGTAGCTCAGCCATCGCCCGTCAGCACCCAAGAACCAAGGGACCCCTGGGCTTTAGTGGACGTGCAGGCCTAGATTGTCCCCGCCTCGGCCCTGTACGATTTGTTTAGCTTGTTTGGATCCTTACATCGGACCCAGCTTCCAGCGGCCCCAAATCCTCATCGTCAGAAATTCCCAAGCGCTGCGGAACTTTAAAATGACAGAAGATTCCCATAACCTTGGCGCACGACGGCGCTCTTGTTTTTTTTTTTTTTCTTCTCTCTCTTTCTCCATTCCCTTCCACCTGTAGAGAGGTATTTCTTCTATTTTTCCTTTTCCGAACTTCAGCATCCCACGGAAGGAAACTAGAATCCCACGGCCTTGCTTTCCCCTACCACCCAATCGCTGCAGTCGCCTTAGCTGTGCGCCTGTCGAGAGGAGGAAAAAGAAGAGCACCGAGCTTGTTCCACCACTACAACAAGCTTGTCATTAGCTTTGAGCACGTTACGCTCGCACGACTACAACCACGACTTGCACGACTGGCGCTCTTTGGCCGCGATCCCGATCCTTTCCCAGCGCCGAAGCCCAATTAGCCAGACTCACCGTGGCTCCCCCAATTGCCTGCTGCCTCGTCGCTCTCTAGAGTAGGATATCAACACAAGACCGTGATCTGAATGCCTCGAGGTCAGTTTGCGAATAGCGGGTTTGTTTTTGTTGGGGTGGCATCGGTCTCGAACACAGCTCCGCGACCAATCCCTCACACCCGGGGTAAGACAGTCTTCGCTCCTGTTTCCGACCAGCGGCCGAATTGAACGTCCTTCGAAGCTGGACGGTCAGATTTCCCTTTTCTCCCGAAAAAAAAACAACCCGAACCAAAAGGTTTCTCCGAGGGTGAATACCCCGGATAATCTCCAGCCATGACGTGGGATCACCTGTCCGTCACCAAGTCGCACTTGGTGTACATCATCCTGGGTGGCTTCACTTCACTTTTCATGCTCTGCTCTACTATTATTAAGGAGCGCATGTATATTGGTGAAGCTACTGTAGCCACGCTTTGCGGTCTGATCTTTGGACCGCATGCTGCTAATCTTATTAATCCACAAACATGGGGTAACACGGACGAAGTGACACTCGAGTTCTCTAGAATCGTCCTGGTTGTGCAATGTTTCGCCGTTGGTGTCGAATTGCCCAAGTTCTACATGGAAAAGCACTGGAGATCCGTCGTTCTCCTGTTGCTGCCAGTCATGACGTTTGGCTGGCTCATCACCAGTCTCTTCATCTGGTGGCTGATCCCGCCGCTGAACTGGCTGGAGAGCTTGTGTGTCGCTGCCTGTGTCACTGCTACCGATCCCGTCCTGGCCTCTTCCGTTGTTGGTAAAGGCAAGTTCGCCAAGCGTGTCCCCAAGCATCTGCGAGACTTGCTCTCCGCCGAGTCGGGCTGCAACGATGGCATGGCATTCCCCTTCATCTACCTGGCTCTGTACCTTATTCAGGATCATCTGGACGCCAGGGAGACGACGTACCATTGGATCGTTTACACCATCCTCTACGAATGTGTTTTCGGCGCCATCTACGGATTCTTGGTCGGCTACATCGCCCGCCACGGCATCAAGTTTGCCGAGAAGCGCGACCTCATCGACCGAGAGAGTTTCCTCGTGTTCTACTTCGTCCTCGCTCTGTTTTGCGCCGGGTCTGGAAGTATTCTGGGCGTGGACGACTTGCTGGTCGGTTTCGCCGCGGGTGTGGGTTTCTCGAACGACGGTTGGTTCTCGTCCAAGACAGAGGAGTCTCACGTGTCCAACGTTATTGATCTGCTCCTCAACTTGACCTACTTCGTCTACTTCGGCACCATTATCCCCTGGGAACAGTTCAACAACGTCGCGATGGGTCTGTCGGCTGGAAAGCTTGTCGCCATATCCATTCTCGTCATCTTCTTCCGACGCATTCCGGTCATGTTGGCACTGAAGCCGTTCATACCCGACGTCAAAACTTGGCGAGAGGCGTTGTTCGCAGGGCATTTCGGACCTATAGGTGTGGGCGCCATTTTCGTTGCCATCCTCGCTCGTGCCGAACTCGAGACGGAGCACACGATCCCACTCGCAGAACTTCCCCCCGAAGGAACACCGCACCATGCACTTATCACGCTCGTCTGGCCTATTGTGACTTTCATAGTCGTGTCTTCCATCATCGTCCACGGATCGTCAATTGCCGTCTTCACGCTGGGAAAGCGTATCAACACCTTATCGCTCACCATGTCGTACACTGCCGCACCCGAGGATGGTCCTTCTTGGATGAACAGATTGCCCCGAATCTCGTCTCAGTCGCGATCGCAGGCACGCACCATGTCCGATACCGAAGGCGACGATATGAAGCTCCCCGAGTTTCCCCCAGGCACCCTGCCACCGACTGGCTTACCTGGCCAGTTTCTCCGACGCAAAAAGGACGAAGATCGTGGCAGGTCTGGGAGCCGCGCTTCGTCGCACGGTCGCCGTCGGAGAAAGGTGTGGGACGACGGCATTGGACCTGGCGGCCCCGTCAGTGAATCGGCCATCTTCCCGCAGCGACGTTCCAGGAGCGATTTTGAGCCAATGTCTCCGGGTACCGAGTCTCAGCAGCAGGAACAGTTCGAGGAGAAGGATCCTTCCGGGACTCTGGCAGGTGACGAGTCGTCTGGCGACTTGCGAGAGAAGGGCTCCGAGAATTCAGAAAAGGAGGCCGAGAAGGCCGAGAAGAAACACGCGGCCCGTGTGGAGCGTGACGCCGACGGCGAAGACGAGCGAAACAAAAGCCAGCCTGAGATCGGTGTCTACCACGAAGGCCATCACATTGTCATCGAAGACGAAGATGGTCAGGTGCTTGCTGTGGAGGAGACTCAAGGGGAACACCACCCGGGCGTGTCGAACCTGCATGATCTGAAAGAGATGGCCCAGGAGGAGACTCAGAAGGGCAACTGGACATACGAATCCTTGAAGAAGCGAGTCGGAGAATGGAGAAACGAAGAGGCCCAGAAACGGAAAGGCAAGACCAGCTCGCAAAGAAGGCACGAACCTGCTCGGGCCTATCAATTCGGCAATACTGTAAGTTTTATCGAGTGTTACCAACTGGCGAGCATTTTGCTAACTTGAAGCAGATCATCGTTGAGGACGAAGATGGTGAAGTCGTCAAGAAATATGAGTTGCCCTCCAGCAAGGCCCAAAACCCGGAGGCCAGCAGCAAGGCTTCTTCGAGTCTGAAGTACATGGGCCTAGGAAAGAAGGGAGAGAAGGCGATTAAGGAAAGTCAGAAGGAGAGCGGAGAGTCGTCTGGAGAGGGAAGCAGCTCTGCGGGACCTTCCCGTCCTCCTGCCAAGTCCGGCAATGCTAAGCCTGGCTTCAGCGGGTGGGCTGGAAAGAAGAATGCTGCCGCAAACCCCGAGGTTGCAGACGAGGATGACCGCAAAATCAGGTTTACGATTGGTGGCGAGGGCCGACGAATGACAAAGGACGATTTCCTGAGGGAAGTGCAGAAGCTTGATGCCCAAACACGGCGGGAAGTTATCCGGGAATCCGACGCTTCACCGGCTATGAAAGCCTTGGCTAAGGAACAAGCTCAAGCTGGAACCGCCGGCCCCGCGGCTGCCGGAAGCCTTAGACCATCAGTTAAGACGGGGGATGGCGACAACGCTCGGCAACAGACCAAGGCGCCAGCCAAGCCCCAGGAAGAAGCCCGTGGCCGCACTGGCCCGGCGAAGTCGCAGGCTGCTTCTGGGACGGGCGGAGATGGCGCGGGTGGTGGCGAGACCAGCAGCGACCAGCCCGAGACGGCAGCTGAGAAACGGCGCCGCATGGCCGCCCTGTCGACGATCCAAGACGACGACGACGTGGCCGAGAAGGAGACGCCGGCCGAGCGGAGGCGACGCGAGGCGGCTCTGGGCCTGGGCGAGACCCGGAGGGAGGACAGCGATAGCGACGACGACGATACCCCTAGAGTGCCCCCGGCGCGGCGGGGAATCCGGTTCGCGGAGCCGTCGCCTCGGCAATAAGTGTCGCGGTGTTCAAGCTGTCAAAGTGGATGGTTAGGGTATGTCATGTGATCACGAAGCACATACGGATATCTTGAACATACCTACGCATACACAATGTCCTGCCATGACGGGAGGAAGGAAGGAATGAAAGAACGAGGGCAATGCCCATCATCATGTCTTTATGTAGAAAGCAAAGCATAGCGCGCGCGATGAGAGATTGATTGGCCATGCGGTCGGATGGAAGTACCATCTCCCGTGGCCGTCGGACGATATGATACAGTACATGCATATATAAATGTCGGTTAATTATTAATTTCCTGTTAGAATTCCGATTTGTCCTACTACTTGACTGTCTTGGTGCCTTCCATGGTCTAGATGCGCGGGAGGGGCTAACCATGTGATGCACATGTCCGCTGGGGCTATCGTTACCCCGCTAAAGCTCATGGTAAATGCGGCGGATAGGGGTTGTGTTACCAACCACTGCCTCGCCTGACTTCATCTCAACTTGTTCTATTGATCGGACATATATATTCCTGTCTAACCTTTGATGTTGTGAAATGTTAATAGAATTGATTTGAGTACTGGGAAGAGCTACAGAATCGTCCCCCACTGGCTTCTCTAGAACGGCGTCAGGATGTGTCAGGAATAATAACTTCGACTGGCGTGAGAAACAACGCTGCCGCACTCCTCTCCCTTAAACGCCGTGGCAGCAAGGCCAACCGCCTACATAGCAGCTAACTGAGCGGTTTCATTTGGCATCACTTAAAAGACGGACCAGCTAGTCCTCTAGCCGTCCGTCAACACGGATTACTGTCCTGTCGTGCACAGCTTCCGGGGCCAAGCGACTTGACAGGATGTTCCGCGCTCGCGACCGCCGGCGTGGCGTCAACGCTCTTAACGGCAGCAGCCCGGACTTGATTTGGCGGCTCTCGATGCTCGCGTCAGCTTAGCCCATCACATGGCGTATCTGATTGAGGTCTGCTGCCTTTGGGTCACGATTGTCACCTATCTACCTAAGGTATGCCGCTCAGATACGGACGGTCGTGCTTCCGGCAAACTCAGGGGGAACCGCTCGGAGAGAATCCTTCCTCCTCCTGGGCCGACTTTGATAGTGATTCGAAATCGACTAGAACCATTTCGGCGTGTCAAGCAGGAATAGACAAATTTGCTAATAACCCAAGGTATGACGTGATACTATATCCTCCTGAGATACAAGTAGGACATTGTAAACAGTCCTGTCCACCCAGTTTCAAAGGCCACCCCTTTGCCTCATGATCGATATACCGGCCACTCCCCATGTGATGCCCAGAATATCAAGGGCAAGTACCGTTGGCGCAACAGGGAGGACCATCACAGCTGCTCTCGTCACAGAACTGGCTAGGTTAGCACGGAGTGAAGGTAATAAAGTAGGGGGCAAACGTGAATTATGAGGGACTTACGCAGTCAGCTCTACCGTTGAGATTGTTGATGCTCATGGCAGGAGTTGCTGCCACCATAACAGCGGCAAAGGCGACGATGAGAGCTGCGGCACGCATTTCAACAAAGATGTGATAATATGTTGAAAGTGGACGATGGGTTTTCAATCCGTGGGAAAAAGCGATGGTGGAATATAAAAATTTATGAGCTGCTGAAATGATAGTGTACAACGGCGGCCAGCGCTGTAAGTAGAAGGGATTGTACTTGGTAAAAAGGAAGAGAAGAACAGGAGATGCAAGTCTGTGGTACGCAGTTCCGGACGGGGACGGAAAGGCCAGGAAAATTTACAAGATTTATATCGCTTGATCAATGTTCGCCTTAGGACCCCTGAATAATGGATTGCAGATCTATGTCCTATCATAATCACCAACACCACAGATTTGAAACGGTGATATTACTACCGGCTGAAACGCGCCTCTCCGGTTCCTTTTGGTTCCTGCATGCAAGTGTGCGACGGGGGTTACCCAAATGAGGGACAGGACTAAGCCGACCAAGATGCTACCGAGGTCGGCTTCCCTTTTCCTCGATACCGCATGAGAAACCGCTAATCAAGCTTCTTATTACGGCGAGGTAATCGGGCACTGCCAGGCCGTTTCATGATCGGTAGATCGCGTATCCTGATGTCCCCTTAAAAGCGCCAAATGAGGCAATGGACGTGGGGGATCAGTTGTGACCCAATCAGGGGGAGAGCGCGGTTGCGACTGCGCCAGCTTGGCACGTACTGGTCAGGCCATTACCGACGGGCTGGGTCAGCGCTTTGGTCGCTTTACCGCAGTTGCCGCGATAGAGGGGGGTTTGAGATGGTATTCCAATCAGTTGCAATTTGCCCGGCCGACTTTGATGACACGACGAGATGGGAGACGGAAATGGCAGGAGTCCGGTGAACGCATCTCGCGGCGAAACGAAGGCATTGCACATAAGAGAGATCTGGTGCATGCTATACCCATGAGAAGCGTGGGAGGTCAATAAATATTTGGGACCAAGAGGAGATAAATATCAGGGACTGGTGCGACTATGTATGGATTATGGAATATAATGTCTTATTAAAAGGGCTGGGCTGGCCAGGTAGTTTGGGAGGCCCAGGCGTGGGTGACCAGGTCGTCAAGGCAGTGGTTGTTGACGGTTCCAAGTTTGTTATCGTCGGCCTTCGATGGAGACAATCGCAAGCCGTACGCCCCGAGTTTCATGGCTCCATTGTCCATAAAACCGATCCGTCTGACGGGGATTGCCTGGTAGAGAGCAGCGTGGTTGTGTCAATAAGGCGAAGAGTGTAGCCGGGACGGTGACCTGCAAAATATCCCAAGTGAGCCGGCCCCACCTTCTTACGGCACCGTATCGACTCACAGTGTTTACACGTACTCACACACTGCCTTCACCACATGCACCTTCAATTCCCAAACCTTGTCGGCATCGGAAAAGCGTCGGCGCCGACGAATCCACCCACCACCCCAGCGCAAGTTGACAAACAGCCGCTTAGCGTCATGGCTCCGAGTCCCAGCGAAATTTCTGAAGAAGCTCCAGCTGCTTGTGCCGCTGATTCAACCGCCACTGCAAGTGATCTTGGATTCATCTTCACCCACGACAGCCCCTACCTCTCCGGCATCGTTGCACCACCAAACACTCCGATCCTCACCTGGACTTCTTCCTCTGTCGCCGACACAGCTGAGCTCCAATTCCTCGAGCCACTAGACCCCGACTATCGCGCCAACGACGTCACCAGCGTCAATCGATTCCCCCCAACCCGACCACCACCAAAACCCCGAACAAACACCAACATGGTTCAGCTTACCGAGGTCGTCGACGAGCATTTCCAGGAGGGCCAGCCCGGTCCCGAGGAAGACGAGGATGACTTCACTGATACCGGTATGTCTACCCTGTCGCCCCGCACACGCTGTCGCATTGCGATTATCTGTGACACCTATTTGTGTGTGCGCGCCTCCCGATGTGCCGGTTACTGACGTAGCTTCCCCCGTGTAGATTCCGAGATCTCCAACGACTCTGACTACGACCCAATTGACGAGTCCTTCGCCGAGCGCCTGTACGCCCTCCGCGACATCGTACCTCCCCATACCCGTTCCTCGATAGCCAACACAGTAACTGCGACAACCGATGCCGTCAAGTCTGTGCTGAGCTTTAGCGGCAAGACGATGTGGGTACTGGCCAGCTCTGCGCTGGTTCTGGGTGTACCGTGGGCTCTCGCGTGGGCCGAGGAGCAGCAGGTGATGGAGATGGAGAAGGAGATGAAGATGCGCGAGATGGGTGGTGAGGTAAGTTATCCTGGAGTCTTCTGAATTGTCGAGCTTTCCGTCCTGGTTGCTAACTGTTCCTTCAGATCCTCACTGCTGGAGCCCCCGGACAGGGCGGTTCAGCGACGGCCGAACAGGTCGGCGCCGCCCTCGGCCGAGACGTCAAGCCTGCTCTGTAGGGCCCATGAACTTCCCGTCGTGTCCGCACTTCGACTTGCAACCTGTGCCTCGACCTCAGGCGATGTGTCTTCCAGAGACGCCGATCACCTTGTACACTATTATACGACCTTCAACCCAATCTAATTCTGCTCCCTCCGAGCCTCGAAGCGCCATGTCATGTAATAAGGGCCTGGAGGGGCAGCATTCGCAAGCGGCTTTACGCCTCACCTGGCAAGGTTATTCTTGTGCTATACTAGGAGGGGATTACGAATATGGGGATGATGGCTTCTTCTCATCTCAGCTCATGATTGCATTGCGTGGCATTTGATGTATTGTACCATATGGTGGATTCTTGCACGCTCGCCTCATGGATAGGTAGGCGGCGTGCAAGTGGTTCGGCTTTTGCATGACGACGTCATGCCGCCAAGAATTGATGATAATTTGACCAAAATCTCTCTTCTCTTGTCAGACGTTCTCTCTTCCGGACATTCTTGCACACGGCAAAGCCTAGGGCGACCGGAGTCGGACTATCCATCTGAAGCGAAGAACATCTATTGTCTATCATTATACGTCTCTGGTCATGCGTAATAGGAGTGATATCATCTAGTCTCTTGCCGGACCCCTTCCGGTTATATTCCAGGGACGCTTGACAATTACTCAATAATTGATAAGACCAACTGCGGGATACCCACTTGACCCAAGACTGGTCAAATACGGCTACTGTGATTGGTGGCTACCCCGAATTATCGATAGGAACCGGGATAAGCTTGGATCTTTGTTGACGGTTTATCAAGTCTCAAAGCGACGGTGAGACTCATTCCGGCCTTTATTTCTCTTGGGTATATCTTTCTTTTCGACCTTGCCCTACGGCTAGAACGGTCCAATCCATTCATTGTTTGTTTTCGCGATACGGGGAAAGATCAATTGGCATCTTTACAGCGGCTGTCTGTTGACAAGATTGCGACTTTCGGAGTCGTGAAGCCTGGAGTTCGGGGGCCTAATTCGGTTCGCTGTTACTCGAATTGGCCATTTTCATTGGCCGTCCTGCCATCGCTGCATCCCGGTTCCTCTTCGCCTTTGACAATACGATACCGCAAACATGATGCGCCGAGCAGTCATCCGGCCGCTGGGGCTGCTGGGGAGGACGACTTTCCGGCCTCTGCACAATACCGCTCCTTTGTCTCTCATCACTCCGCACCATGCGCCACGTCGCACATCTTTGCGTGCAGCTCCCGCTCTATCCCGGCACGTGACGCAGGCTCGTCAGTACAGCACCCGCAATGAGGAGGAGGAAGGCGATGGGGGCACGTACAGTGAAGCCGATCACGAGCATGCCGTCATCTCGACCTTTGATCTCTTCTCCATCGGTATCGGGCCCTCCTCGTCCCACACGGTGGGGCCCATGCGTGCCGGCAACATCTTCATTACCGACCTGATCGAGGCTGGCCTCCTGCAACAGGTGGACCGCATCCGCATCTCGCTGTACGGCAGCTTGGCCCTGACGGGCGAAGGCCACATGACCCCGTCGGCCCTGCTCCTGGGCCTGGAGAGTGCGGACGTGGAGTCGGTCGACACGGCCCACGTCCCCGAGCGCTTCGCCGAGATCAAGGAGAAGAAGAAGCTGTTTCTCGGCCATGGACTCCCCAACGGCCAGGGCAAGGAGGTCTCTTTCGACTATGACCGCGACTTCACCTGGGAGTGGGGCAAGAAGCTACCCCTCCATAGCAACGGGATGAGGTTCCGGGTGTTCGACAAAGACGGGTATATGATCGCGACCAATGACTTGTTCAGCGTGGGCGGTGGTTTCGTCGTCAACGGCTCCTTGTCAATCAACCCTGAGAATGCTCCCTCTGATAGCGCGTCCCAGGGGTCTCTGACTGGCACCAACGAGGCCGGCCACCCGGCTGATCTGGCCGAGAACATGTTCTACAAAGAGATCCGAAGAGCCGATGCCGCCGGCGACAGAAAGACGGGCGCCGAGGTCAAGTTTCTGGACGGCTCGGGCGAGTCCGGGGAGCCAGGGGCTATCGTGCAGGCAGGCGCCAATGATGACTCCAAAGGCCCGTCCGGCCTTCCTACTGCGGATGCGAGCGAGGCCATCGGCGATAGCAAGCAGCCGCGCTACGCCTTCCGGGACGCGCAAAGCCTCCTGACTCTGTGCAAGAAGCACAACCTCACCATTGCGCAACTCGTCTACGAGAACGAGAAGAGCCACGGCTACACCGACGACGAGATCCACGATAAGGTGTTCCGCATCTGGGAAACCATGGACCACAGCATCCTCGAGGGCGTGCAGGCGCCATCGGACGCCGTCTTGCCCGGATCTCTCAAACTGCACCGGCGCGCACCTGCTCTGTACAGCAGGCTGACGCGGGGACTCTACCCTTCGCATACCTCGACCGTCAGTGGCCAATTAGCATCATCCAAGGACAAACCGTCAACGGCCTCGACATCAAGGTCTTTGACCCGTTCCGAGTCGGCCATTAAGCGAGCCACCCCTCCCCGCGTACACGGGTCCCTGTATCACCCGGTCATGCCTTCCCCTCTGCGCCGAACCACATTTCCCGCAATGGACCATCTCTCGGTCTACGCCATGGGTAAGCTTGACTTTCTTTCCGGTTCTTATATATAACTGACTCATTCTGCGACAGCGGTGAACGAGACCAACGCCGCCGGCGGACGCATCGTAACGGCGCCTACGAACGGTGCTGCTGGCATCATCCCCGCTGTACTGAAATACACCGTCGAGTTCGTCAGCGACGACCCGGAGCGCGACATCCTCACCTTCTTGCTTACGGCCTCGGCCATCGGCATGCTCTACAAGCGCGGCGCCACGATATCGGCCGCCGAGGGCGGCTGCATGGCCGAAGTGGGCGTCGCGTGCTCCATGGCCGCGGGCGCGTTCGCGGCGTGCATGGGCGCGAGCCCGGAGACGATCCAGCAGGCCGCGGAGATTGGCATCGAGCACAACCTGGGCCTGACGTGCGACCCCATCGGCGGGCTGGTCCAGGCGCCCTGCATCGAGCGCAACGCCCTGGGCGCCATCAAGGCCATCTCGAGCGCGAACCTGGCCCTCAGCAGCTCGGGGAAGCAGAAGGTCAGCCTCGACGACGCGATTCGCGCCATGCGGCTCACGGCCCAGGGGATGCGCAACGAGTTCAAGGAGACCAGCTTGAGCGGGCTCGCGACGAGTGTGCCGCTGAATATCCCGGTTAGCGTGCCGGATTGTTAGAAGATGGGGGTTCCGGGCTTGATGCATTAGACGCGGGCATTGCATGTGGATGTTTGAAATGATTTTATTGACTGGAGACACATGTATACGAAATCGCCCGGTGGGACAGATACGGCTGGAAGGGTTCCGGGAACCAACGCCTTTGGCTTTCGCGGCGTTCTGGTATGTTAGATGAGTTATGTACAGTGAGTAGAAGGACGTAGATGTCACCTTAGATTTCGAAGTTTTCTCTTCGTCAGAGGATAAATAGACTGGCATTTTGGGATTACATGTGCGACCTGCCCTTTGCGGCATGTTGCCGATTGGTGTGTCGGGCTCTATTGGGCCGGCTTTATCTTAACCCTGGTTCGGCGGATCATCATCATGCAACCGACAGGCACACTGCTTACGAGCGCTTCCGCGTCATCTTGTCGCGGCCGCCTTTTCTGACAGCCGGCGTACAGAACGAGCGCTGACCGGTTCATTCTGTTTTGCAGCGTCCGGGAGTGCTGTGACATTAGCTTGAATGATAATAGCACAGGAAAGATCAATCGCTACCAATATGGTCTTGTACACTTTCGCTAGAGCGGCAGCATGCCTGTCTCTTTGTTTCTGTTGGCAAGCAGCTGCACAGCCATCTAAAAGACCCGTCCCGTCGCTCTCGGACATCCCCATCACAGAACTCCAGCAGCTCCTCGACAGTGGCGCCGTCACCAGTCATGACCTCGTCAACCTCTACTCGTCCCGCATCGCCGAGGTCAACGCCGACCTCCACGCCGTCATCGAGACGGACCTCAACGGCGCCCTGGCCGTCGCGGACACGCTAGACCGCGAGCGCTCCCACGGAAACCTCAGGGGCCCGCTCCACGGTATCCCCCTCCTGGTCAAGGACAACTACGCCACCACCGGCCCAGTCGATTCCTCCCCCAAGACCGGCGCCGGCAGCGTCTGTCTGGCCGCCGGGTCCCGGCCCAAAGAGGAAGCGACCGTAGTCGCCAAGCTCCGCGCCGCCGGCGCCATCATCCTGGGCAAGACCAACCAAGCCGAGTTCTCAGGCGCCCGCGGCCGGCGCGTGCCCGCGGGCTGGAGCGCGCGCGGCGGCCAGACGTACGGCGGCTACGTGCGGAACCAGACGGCGTGCGGCAGCTCGAGCGGGAGCGGGGTCGCGGCGGGGCTGGGCCTCGCGGCGGCCGCGCTGGGGACCGAGACGGCGGGCAGCATCACGTGCCCCGCGGCGTTCGGCAACGTCGTGGGGATCAAGCCGACGGTGGGGCTCACGTCGCGGTTCGGGATCGTGCCCATCACGCCGCGGCAGGACACGGCGGGGCCGTTGGCGCGGAGCGTGGGGGATGCGGCGGCGGTGCTGGAGGGGATGGCGGGGCGGGACGCGAGGGATAATTATACGGAGGCGCAGCCGTGGGAGCGGCCGCCGCGGTATACGGAGGCGTTGGATACGGGGGCGTTGAGGGGGAAAAGGATTGGGGTTATGTGGTATGAGCAGGCCATCCCGGGGTTTGGGGCGAACTACTGGGTCAACAAGGAGCAGATCCAGCGGCTCTTTGACGAGGCGCTGGAGGTTCTCCGGGGCGCGGGGGCGGTGCTCGTCGATGTCCCGGTTGATGGACTTGGTGGGGGGAAGGACAAGGGCCCGCTCGGCATTCCCATGCGCAACGCGAGTGACTATATCCTTCCGGACTTCAAGGCGGGACTGGCGCGGTTCTACGACAACCTGGTTCCGGATGCCGCCGCCAATGAGTCCGTCATCCGCAACCACACGCAGCTGCTCGCGTGTCTGCGCACCGACCCCCGCGAGCGCGGCGCCGAGTACGGCCTCGAGACCATCGTCGCCATCGCCGAGGAGACCGAGCCCCTGCGCCCCGCCGACGGCGCCGAAGCCTGGACCGCGTACGCGAACGTCTCGACAGCGACGGGGGCCCTGCTCCGGACCCCCCTGGAAGAGCACGACCTCGACGGCCTCGTCATGTACATGGACCTCGCCATTGGCCTCGCGTCGTATCCGGGGATGCCCATCGTTACGGTGCCCATGGGCGGGCTGGGCGACGATGCCCGCGTCGTGTACAGTGACGCGGGCGACGGGGACGGGGATGGGGATCTGCCCAGGTTGGTGGTTGGGGCGCCGGGGATGCCGCAGGGGCTCAGCTTTGTGGGGGGAGAAGTGGTCCGAGATGGACCTTATCGGGTTCGCGTATGCGTATGAGCAGGCTTCGCAGAAGAGGGGGACGTTGCGGCCTTGGGTGGAGATGGGGAGTGATTTGGGGGATCGAATTGTGGATGGGATGGGGGAGTTGTGAGTGGGAAGGGTGGTGGGTAGTCGGGCATGTGTTGGAAAGTAAGTGCGGAATGTATGATAATACTGTCATTTATCTACATATAGTCCGGGTCGCAGGCTTTCGTGCTTTCGAAACATAACTCATCTAATGATAGTGGTCTTCGATTATATTCATATATCGATTTGTTTGCTCCCATCATATCCCAACCCCTTAAAACTCAACAGGAGCAGCACTTATCGACGCATTCACCTCTTGTGATTCGGCTTGGGTACTAGGCTCTAGCGACATCATGAACTGCCAGGCTTCCCTTGCGGCCTTTGCTACCTCGGGATTGGACGACGTCTGGCCGTTTGCAATTTCTTGCAACCTATCGGACCAAAGCCGCCATAGCCCCAGAGCTTTCTGTCCCCTTTCCGAGTCGACAGCACACTCTTCGACATATTTGCGATGAAGCTTCTCACCCACTATCTGCAAATACTGGGTCGCCACCAGTATCAGGCAGTCCCTCCTAGGTCCCTGGTCGCTGTCGCTCTCGAGCCCCTTGGCGATGTCGAAACTGGGGTACTTGTCCCAGTTTGTGTACCTGTCGTCGTGGCCGGCCCTGATGACTCGCGCCACAAAGGTGGAGAAGTTGACCCATTCGCTGTATCTCTGGAGCGTGGCCGGGGTCTCAGGATCGGACGCGGCGCTTGCTGTGTGTTCTGATCAGTACCGCCATGCTGCCAGGCGGAGCCGGATGAAGTTCTGGCGTGGCTTACGGTAGCTGCCATTCCAATTGTCATCTTGAATCACGGAGTACACAAGGGCCCTCGCATAGGCAAGGCAGTCTTCCTGTTTTCCATATATAGTTAGCAATGGCAAAATAAGATATACCCGCTAGATGAAAATGTGAAGTGATAACGTACGCCCCATATTTTGACTTCCTTCGTGGGCAACTTGGCCAATTCGACAAGGAACTGGACCAAGCGGCCCTGGAGGTCGTTTTCGTAAGGGATGGCACGCGCCAGGTCGAAAACCATTTCGTATAGACAACTCAAGAAACCCCCCATGCCCTTGTCATCTTGGAATCTCATTAATGGATCGGAGGGAAGATAGTCGTTACTATAGAGATCATCAATCTGCTGCGCCGCCTCTGCTGGTGCAGCGTCACTCTGGGAGGCCAAAAGACGTCTGAGAACCTCGGAAAGGCCCGTTTCAATGCCGTCAGGGTCCATCTCGAGTATTTCATCCAGGCATTGGGTCCACGGACTGCCCGAGGTGCCGTTCTTTGCGTCGAGATGAGTGGTCTTCATATCGACGGCTGAGACTGGTATCGTATGGTCGTTATGAGACAGTCGAGCATTGGACAGAGGAGGGTGAAACATTTCTGGTGGGCTGTGTCTGGGATCCAGGAAGATAGTTGGTGGGGGAGGGGCGTTGGCTGCAGGCACTGCCAGGGGTACAGCGCTTAGCAAGTGCAACGCAACTCGCTGCACCGGCGCCATGGTGCCAAGGCGTGTCGATCACTAACCATGAGCGATGGAAAGAGGTAGAGATGACAGTAAGTACCGTACCTCGGCCACTTATACCATAACGCCATTGCCATTTCGATGTTTTTCATTCTCTGATTGAGACAGCGTTGCTCGGAAACACAGAAGAGCAGCTATTCTCAGGTGTGGCTGCTGCAGGGCCGCCATGCAACCCCCTTGCGTTCCAGCACCCAGAGCAGAGGCAGCGTAATGACATGGAGAGCAGCAAATACAACGAAGCACCAGCCCATGCCCAATCTCTGGATCATGATATCTACCACCGCCAAGCCGGCGGCTGCCATCTCGCACCTGACGAGGTTGTTGGCGGCCTGGGCCGATGCGGACTTGTCGGGATAGTAATCCACCAACACGGTGTTCAAGGACTTGATAAGGAAAGGGTTACTAACATTCATTCATATTAGAGGAGGCTCCGACTTCTACTCACCGTAAAAAGCGACTGGTTCGTAAAGCCGATGAAAAATTGAAGGGTGAGAGGTACCGCAATATGCTGCGGTAGTTCGTTAGTAATAAGTTCCATGGGAAGTTTGGGGAGGAAAGGAAAGGGAGAAAAGTCATTTACCGATCCCATTTGCAGTGTCCAACCGTATGCGATGATTAGAGGTACGGTGACCAGGATGAAGTATTTGTTCGTTCGAAAGCGCGCATACTCGATGGGAAAATCGGGAGGGATGGTGTGTGCGTGGCAATGACTGTCGACACCGAGCCCCCTCTCCAATGCAGTTTTGGCATAGTCTCGATCGATAATCTTACCTAGGCAGATCGTGGATCTCTTAGCTATGGTGCGAAGACGCAGACGTAGACAGGCAGGGAGATGAGGATAGTTACCCGCCATGAAGGAAGCGATAGAGCAAGCTACCCCAAACGGGATGTAGCATAGTCCAGCAGCCAAACCAGAGATACTGTACACGTCCACGAACACCGTTGAAAGGGTGGCCTGTAGACAAGACCAGATCGTGTAATAGATCGCGTAGCATAGGACGACCATGATGGTACCTTTGTCTTTGAGCAGAGCCAAGGCAGTAAAGGGGTTTATGAACCTGGACAAAGATAATGGTGGCTTCTCTGTATGGTCGGTCTTAGGTAGTAATGACTTGAATAGCGGTGTTCGTGTTCGTGAGGGGGCAATGGAACCGTTTCCCACGATCAGCCTGCAAGTTTCGGGCATGAACAGTACTATGATAGCCAGAGCCACGCATGTAGCCGCGAATAGGAACCAGAATACTGCAGGCCATGTCCATCGGATCAGCAACAAGCCGCTGATGAGAGGTGCGACGCTAGGCGGCGTGGTGAGACTAAGAACTCAAAGTGTTAGCTTAGTATCTCGCCATGCATCCGCAACACTGAGGATCTGGCTTTTGTACAATACGGAAATGACACCAGTATGCCCTCCTCTTTCTGAAGGTGTTGTAAGGTCCCCAACGACCCCGTAAGCAATAGAGAATGTTCCTACAATCATAGTCAGTATATGACCTCTCTACGAGCCATTCAAGCGATCCCCTTACCCGATATTGCCGCACTTTGGAGCATCCTCAAGACGAATAGCACGGGAAACGAGTATTGCAGGGCCAAGCCCAGGTTGGCCGCCGCGTACACGCTGAGGGACACGATCAAGGCCAAGCGGCGACCATATTTGTCCGCTATAGTGCCGGTGATGGACGGGAAGACCCCCGACGCAATGAGATAAGAGGTGACAGTCAGGTTGATATTCTGGACCGAGGCGCCCAGATCCTGCGCCAGGAATGGTATGACAGGGAAGAATATGAAGCTGCTTGCTGTCGAGAACCATCCAGCCAGAGCTGCGATGGGTATTATCCACCTCTTTTGCGACTTGGTGAAAGCTGAATAGGCGATAGACCGAGTGTCTGGCTCCTCTGTCGAGACGGCACGGTTTGAGGAACCGTCACAATTCGCTGCTCTGTCAGCCTGTCCATTAGACCCGGAGGCTTTCATCGTGCAATGCGGTGCCTTGGTCTGGTTGGGAATGCGAAACTTGATCAGGAAATATGAGGAGGGGTCGAAATCTGTTGGGGAAAGCTGCATCGGTGTTGATAGGGCCGAAAGCCCAGTGGCGGTTACAGGGGTAAGACCGAACTTGGGACCGCTGCAAAGTCTCCGGCAATCTCGTACCACCCATGTAGGACTCTTGTATTTTGTATATATAGCTGCTAAGCATATAATCTTTGGGTGCTGTAACAATTTCTGAGACTGATAGTACTATTCAAACTCATAACGGGCTACTTTAATCCGAGAAATCTCTGAAGGTTGCGTTGGAGACCCCATCAACTGAAGAGTCGAGATGTTACGGCTCACCTAAAGTTTGGTGTGGCCATCAAACTTTTCCTGGAAGTCGTCGAATCCCCCGGGAAACTTGGCAATCATATCTCTCATCTTCCCTTTCGATCTGAAGTTTGTTAACCAATGTTTGATTTGCGTGAGCTATAGTCAAGTTGGTACTCACGGCTCCAACAGCTTAGCCCATTGTTGAGGGAAAATGGCCGCGGTGATGAAATCGCAGCGCCTTCATATATGAGTATTAGTACATCTCACGAGGTGGAACGGTTCGCGTATACTGACAAAGCATAGAGTTCGTGGCGATTATTGAAATCTTCCACGGGTTCCGATGCCCCGACCTCCTTTTTGTAGCTGTCGATGAAATCCATACCCAGCACATATCTTGGATCACCCATGCACTGAAGATCGACTGGTTCGTCCGTTAGCAGTATTGGGGATTGGGGAAACGGCCGTGGTGTACTGACTTTCGTTATGACCGTAAAAGCACACGGCATCGAACACGATGGGCTGTTGCGTATCGACATCAATCTGCACGTTGCCATCCCAGAGGTCTCCATGGCACAGGGAAGGCTTGATACTCCTTCCACCCGTTTGCAAGGGTCTCAAGAGGCGGGCTACCACTTTCTCGATGAACTCCTCGGTCAGTTCATGCAGCTCTGGGTCATACCCATATACTTGCTGAACGAAGACGATGTCAGCGCGGAACTGTCGTCCGTAGTACTCTTCCCAGCTGTCGGTCCAGTCGTTGATCATGGGTGGCGGGCCAAAGTAAGTGGGTACGTGGAAACCAAACTTGCCCGTAGGCGAGACTGAGCTCACATGGAGCTTCTTGAGAATGGCCAGAAACTGGGCCGCTGGCGGCGAACGGTCTCTCAAGTTGCGGAACCGTGTCAAGAAGAAGGACTTGTTGGGGTCATCCTGGAGTTTGCCCCAGGTCAAGGGTGCCGCGACATTATCGGGTATGACCTCGAACAAGGCCTTCTCCCCTTCGTACTCTGCCTCCGCTATGCCTATCCAATCGGCTCTCTCGATAATCTGAAAGGTAAGCCTCGAGGCCATTAGTGTTTGAGGAAAGAACAGGTTGAGCACCAACCTTCAGGAAGAACTCCTCTTCTTCTCCATCATCTCTCTCGACATCGATCCTAAGTCCGGTAGACCACTGACAATCGAGTTTGGATATCAACAGGCCAGTTCTCCCACTGCATGATATCACACTTACGCGAGTTTTCCCGTGCGGGACAATCGAAACCACGGTGCCTCCGTTTGGAATCGCTGTCGCTGGCGTCAGCTCCTGCTCAATACCCCGCTCATGGCAGTCTTACCAGCCCGGATTGCGGGATCCAAATTTTGGGTGTCTTCCATGTTCAGCCTGTATGGGATGCAGCCAGCTCAGCACTGATGAGTCGGAGGTTCTTGAGGTGCCGTGGTAGGTCAGACTTTCCGGTATTTAGATGTCCAATCTGGATATTTTGCATGCAGACGAACACTACCGAGTCGGAGTTGGAAACTTTGGCGCCAGCCCAGTGTGCATTGCAGCAATCACATGAAATCTTCGTTGTTTGATTGGTCCCAGTTCCGCGATCCTTATCTATGTGACATGTAACTGCTTCCCCTCGTGGACTCAATCTGGCTTCTGTTAAGATTTGAGCCAGACTAATAGAGATTGCCATGCCGGTGGGTTGAATCAAGTTTTATCTCCTATAGCTGCGACGGAAGATGATGCTGACAAGTACCCGATAGTATGTCAGACGACCGAACATCCGGGATCTGCGCGATCCCCCTCCGATGGACCTCCTCATCCCGTTTCGGCCCAATCTTCCCCGTCTGTTCGCTCCTCCATGACCCTGAACCTAAGGGCTACCGCTTCGAACCAGTCGACGTCCGATGATACCACATTATACTCGAGTGACGGCGACTTCAAGTCGCAACCAGGTGCCCCGAGCTTCCGCTTTCTGGCAAAGCGTTTCAGCAGCACCTGGACGTCGAATCGCAGCGACAAGAGCGATGCGGATGGGGCCGGAGCTATCAGTCCTGTCGGGCTACGGCTGCTACATGCCTCTCCCGAACCATTGCTCGATCTGGTATTCGTGCATGGCTTAAGAGGCGGTTGTATAAAAACTTGGCGGAAAGGGAACGACGCCCGGCAATCCTGGCCTCAGTTCTGGCTGCCACTCGAGGCTGGCATGCAGAATGTGAATATCCACAGTTTCGGTTACAACTCCGACTGGCTGAGCACCAAGCACAGTACTTTGAACGTGCACGATTTCGGTCGGTCGCTGTTGGAAGAGCTAAGAAACTCGCCGTCGTTGCGAGACAATCCAGATGTAAGGCAACCGAGAGAGGCGGCGAAAGTCATGCTGACGATTGATGACAGGGACCGATTGTCCTCCTCGGCCACTCTATGGGTGGAATTGTCATCAAGAAGGTATATATTTGGCTCCAGGCCGTGCAACAATGAGAAACTGACATGCGACCATAGGCATACGTTCTTGCAAATGATGTACCCAGTCTCAAGCACCGTATACGTTGTATCTTCTTCCTTGGCACCCCACATCGTGGATCGGACTATGCAGCCTTGTTGAACACTGTATTGGCCATGTCTGGAATCATGTCCTCTCGTGATTATATCAGAGACTTGACTTCAGGTTCGACTTCTGCCGGGTTGATCAATGACGATTTTGGAAAGGTAGCCCGTGATCTTCCGATATTTTCTTTCTACGAGACGTTGCACATGAGCATGGGTATAAGCTCGGGTCTGATAGTGAGCAAAGCCTCCGCGATTCTTGGTATGTGGCTCCTTGCCTAGACTCTACAGTACACCATCTTACGCAGCCGTGCAGGTTCCGGCTTCAACGATGAGCGGGTGCAATATATCAACGCTAATCACCGGGATATATGCAAATTCGACAGTCCGGAAGACCCGAATTACTTGACTTTGAAAAACGCCATTGTTTCTGCAGTCCAAGATCTTACACAGAACGGTTCGTCGCATCCATAGGGCTTTGGAGGAAGCGCACTTGCTAACAGAGATGGGCAGAAACGATGTATCGCCTTGAAAGCACCAAGTCTGAAGTAAAAACACTGGCAACATTTCTCGGTATTACAGATCAGCCTAATGAGCAGTATTCCAGGATGGATGGCTCCTGCCAGTGGATAGATTTCCGAGATGACTTCCAAGACTGGAGGAACCCACCAGACCACTCCCTTATTTCTGGCGAGACACCCAGCCTTGGGGGGCATCATGAGACTTCAATCTTATGGGTTTACGCCAATCCAGGAACAGGCAAGACGTTTCTCGCTGCACATGTGATGGATGAGCTCCAACAATATCACCTCGAATGTTCGTCTTACTTCTTTCACGTTGGCAACAAGGCCTCAAGGTCTTTAAGCCATTTTCTGAGGAGCATGGCGTATCAGATGGCGGTGTCAAATTCAGCTGTCCGAAAAGCTCTCATGGAATCGTACATGGAAGGATCGTCTTTCGATATGGATGATGCGAGGACAATTTGGAATAAGATATTCCGAAAAGCGATCTTGGATGTAAGTCTACCCATATTTCTACTGTAAGCTCGTATTGCACTGCCTGACTCGTGTAAGGCACCTGTTCGAACTCCGCAATATTGGGTTATCGATGCCTTAGACGAATGCTTAAAGTACCATGAGTTGTTTACGATGATCAGGGGCATCAATCCAAAGTTTCCGCTGAGAATCTTTGTCACCAGTCGCAAGATTGAAGATATGCAGATTATCGAACGCCAATTGGAACCATGCGCATCTATCACCAGCTTTGAGATCCCTGCTCAGGAGAGCGGGAAGGATATCGAGCATTACATCCAAACCCGGGTCAAAACGTTACCAATCGATACGGACTCAGACAAGAGCGACCTTGCCAGGCAAATGATGCAGAAGTCAGACGGATCGTTTCTTTGGGCCCGCTTGGTGCTAGACGAATTGGAACATGTGTACTCGCGTCAGAGTATCATGCAAGTTTTGCAAAGCATCCCCGAGGGCATGATACCATATTATGAGCGCACTGTCACATCGATGGCGGAAAGAAGATTGGAAAAACACATTGCCAAGGCCGTTCTCACATGGGTGTTGGCAAGCATGAAGACTTTGAACATAGCCGAGTTGTCGCAAGTAGGTGCCCCTTCCTGAAACTTCCATTCATCATTGCACCCTCTGGTTTGAGATTTCTGGTACCTATTTCTAACAATTGACCAGGCTCTGAAGCTGGACATCAGTTCGGACCTTTCAAGTGCTAAGGGTGCAGTAGAGGGCCTCTGCGGTCAACTGGTTACGCTGAGTAAGCCAGATGGCTCCGCCAACTTGGTGCACCCAACTGCCAGAGAGTTTCTCCTCACGAAGAAAGCGGGCGAATTTCAGATTTCTAAACCAGCTGCTCATGAAAGGCTGGCATTGGCCTGCCTCAAGCTGTTATCGGGTGCTGAGATGCAACCGCCACGAACTCGTCGATTTCTGGGAAAGTCGAAGGCCTCGGGGAACCCCTCACCGCTACTGGATTATGCCATCACTCAGTTCTCCGAGCACGTGTATTCGGCGTCTGCGGAGAGCGATGAACTCATGAGAGCTTTGGACCGTTTCTTGAAAACGAACTCGTTAACTTGGATCGAGAGGATCGCCAGCAAGGGCGATCTGCATTGCCTCATAAGGGCGTCAAGGAACCTTCGTGGCTATCTTGACCGAAGAGCCAAGTACTCTTCCCCGCTTGAAACCTCTTTTCGTAATATCAACAACTGGTCAATCGACATCAGCCGACTTGTGACGAAGTTTGGGTCAGCATTACTACAGGACCCCTCATCGATATACTTCATTATCCCGCCTCTGTGCCCCGCCAAGTCTGCTATATGTCAGCAGTTTGGCCGTAGGGCAGATGGGCTGTCTGTCGTCGGGAAAAGCAGCAATACGTGGGATGACTGCATCGCCTCGGTCACCTTTGACCAAGACAGTATCGCTGCGGCGGTCTCGTGCGGTGAGACGTCCATCGCAGTCGGGATGGAGTCTGGTAACATCAATCTGTACAATCGACGCAGTTGCCAGAAAGAGAAGGTTATCAAGCAGAAGTTCCCTGTCGACTTGGTGCATTTCACGAAACGGGCCATAGTTGCGTGTACCACAAAGTTTATCATGCTTATTGGTCTGGAAGGTAACACGCTCTGGAAGACGAGGTTGAGGTTTCGCTGTGTGATTCTCACATCAGCCGAAGGTGTTATCATTACGGTGTCTCAGCATGGCCATGTCTTGAAGTGGGATATAGCCACCGGTGCAATGCTCGAAGACCAGGCTTTTACATATAGGAGCCTAGACGACGAAGTCGAAGAACACGAATTCCGTGCAATGGCACCATCTGTTGCGTCACTTTCCGTGGATGCGGAACTATTGGCGTTGGGCCATGCCTGGGGAACCATCTGTCTGTGGGAGGTTTCGAGCGGCGAACTGATCGGCTGGGCCAGAGACGAAGAGAGAAGACTGCCGTCTCGCTTGCTCTTCAACTCGAACCCAGACATCAATCTGCTTTTATCAATCTCCGTTGACCATGTCATGACTATTTTCGATAGCTGGTCTGGGAATATGGTCCATACACACACCCCAACCAACTGCGGAGGGATCCTGGCCGCTGCCTGTTCTCCTGATGGCAGAACCCTCGCCACCACCGACAAGCTGGGTAGCCTGCACATCTGGGACTTTGAAACACTCAACTTGTTGTATCACGTGCTGTCACCGGCAGCCAACTTTCGGCTACTCAGCTTTACATCTGATGGATCCAGTGTTATTGATATTTTGGATTCTGGCATGCACATCTGGTCGCCGGCGGCACTGATACGGAAAAACATCGAGGAAGACAACAGTGTCAGCGATGATGCCCCAAGCCTCACGGCAACGGAAGGACAATTCGATGCCTTACGTGCGAATCGTATTACGGCCTTGTCGACTCATACTTCGCAGCCCCTTGTTTTTGCTGGAAAGCACAACGGACAGGTAGTTGCATACAGCTCTAGGAGCGGACAGCAACTCACGGCTCTTTACTCGCATCCTCATCATGCCTTCGTGACCCACATTGCGGTCAGCAAGGCAAACCATCTTGCTTCTTGTGACGCAAATGGCGGCGTTGATCTCTGGAAGCTTGGGTCGGTCCTGCCAGCGACATTGAAGCCACTCCACGAGTCTTCCCGAGTATTCAGACTCCGCTCCGCTCCTCAAATACATGAGGTCTGCTTCAGCGACGAGGGCAAATACCTGCTGGTTTCCTCTGCCGAGAGCGACACGGTGTACATGACGTCGAATGGGGACTGTGTTGGGTCTCAGAGGCACCACGGGGAAAGGCGTTTCTGGCGCTGGCTTGGTTTTACAAGTCCTTCGAAAGAGCCCGAGTTTATTCTCATCATTGGCAACTCTTGGCGTCGCTTCAGTGCAGAAAGCTTTCCCGCAACAGTTGGAGATCAAGCGACCACGCTACGATATTCTGTCGGAAATGCCACCGAGGCGGTCAGTATCAACGCAGCATCGATCGACTACGCAACCAAGACTGTGGTGCTCGAGGTCCAGCATGTGTCGGGGTTTTCGTTATCATCAAGCACTTTTTTCTTCGACCTAGATAAGATCATCCAACCTGCCGCGAACGGGACGGAGATCGACGCGCTGCAGACCGCACAGCCCCTAACCGGCTCTTGCAAATACTTTGTCGGGGTCAGCTCACGTAGAAAATGCTGCGTCTTCTTGCACCATAACTCCTGGATGGGCAGCGTCAAGTTGGGGGACCGTAGCTTCTCCAACTACGACCGACACTTCTTCGTCCCCGCCGAGTTTCTGTCTTCCAAAACGCAGATCTTACCTCTTCTGGCCTCAGACGACAGCATTGTCTTTTGCCTGCACGGCGAACTTGCGATAGTCAAGAATAGCCTGGCCTTTTCCGAAACACTCAGGATCGCAGCTTAGTGGAGTCCCGGGTCATACATTCGCCTCAAGAACCACCCTAAGGAAGAGAGCATAGCACTGATTCAGACTGGGCTGCGCAACCAGTCACGGTGGTTTTGTTAATTGGCAGAGAAAGGTCATTGATGAAGTGGGCATGCCAATATAGCTAATGAACCTCAGATCGTGGCCGTGATCCAGGAGCTTTTGAATGTGGCGTGCTATGTAGAAAGTTACCAGAACCCTAGGCGGTGGTGTAGGTAATTTAGGTAAGCACTACGATGCCAGCTATCACATCTGCTTCCAGACACCCAGTGCTTACTTACTCGGGGTACAACATCCATGGATAGGTTTCTCCGAGAAATCCTGCCGACCGGCAGTACCGGATGGAGGTGACAACAGACCAGGCAGTACTTCAGCTTGGTACTCAATCCCAAGCCACTTCCTCGGACCAGTATCAACAATGTGAGGCCCAGACCAGCTACCCCATAGATAACAACTACCTGCTCAGTTATCGGGTCTTAAAAAAAGGGCGGCCATGGCAGCACCAATATTCGACAATATGGAGAGGCGCGCCGGTTTTAGAAGCTTCTTACATCGTTAACTCTTCGAGAAGCCAACCCTACCGGAAAATTCCGACCTCAAGGCCAAGACGGCCATCGCGATCGGATCCAACACGGGCATCGGTCTCGAGTGCGCCCGCCAGCTCCTCGACCTAGGGCTGAGCAAGCTAATCGTCGCGGTATGCAACGAAACTAAAGGCCAACAGGCCGGCGATAACATAAAAAAGACGCACTTTTTTCTCCCTGGGGATACTATTAACGTATAAAAGCTAGACTTAGCTTATAATAATACTATAAATAAAAGAAAAGAAAAAGAAAAAAAGTTAATAACTACAGCGGCGCAGTGGGTTTATACCTGGTGGATACGTGAAAACTTACCCATCTCACTCAGTGTGTGGGTGTTTACTGTGGGTAGATGGATGGCAGCTCAGCCGAGTCCCAGGCTCCAGGCAGCCAGTTACCGGCCAGCCTCGACGCCAACACTGCATTATGCATGCAGGGGCAGCTCTCTGCGGGCCGATCCTGGTAGCGATCGACCAAAGCCAATGTCAAAATTACTCCATTTGGCCGTCAAGCACTAGGCGGTCACGTAGCGAGCTAATGGTGCCTGCTGTTACGATACTTTGGCACCTGCTGTCATTGGAGCGCGGCTATTAGAATGGGACACCGAGGCCCTGTTCTGCTCTGTTCTGTTCATATTCATATGCAACATGTGGTGGATCCTTGCGGGCGTCCCCCCACTCTCCCATTCTCAAGGCCCATCGTCTTCAGGTCCTTGGCTCGTGTCTGTGTTGTGCGGCACAGAATACTCGTCCAAGTACATATCAGCGACTCGTCTGCCTCTCCGAACAATAGTTGACGTTATCTTTCTCCCCATCCTCTACCATCTACCCTCCAGCTGTTTTAACCAGACTTTCTTTCACACACCGACATCATGTATCCTCGAAGCGTTGCCTGTGTTATGGCCGCGGCCGTCCTGGCCGTCTCGGCCGCCGAGACGACCTCAGTTCAAGCCGGGCCGACTTCTACCCAACCCAGTACTGCATCGGCGGCCACTCCGAAGATAACACCCGCACCCGAAGAGCTGAGTAGCGAGTGCGAAACCGAGGTTTTCAACGATTTTGAGAAGTACAAAAAACAACCGTCTCTCGCGCTCGGGGATCTGATCACGTCCTCGAAGCTGTTCGCGTCGGTCAACTTCCCGACCAGCGAGTGCGACCTCTTGAGCAAGATCCCCGCCACGCTTCATGAGGAGTACTTCACTTTCGAGTCGGAAAGGTCCGAGTGGTGGAAGTCCCGTCGGTAAGTTCTCTCTCTTCAGGCACCAACTCCCAGCTCCCAGCTGCTAACCTAGGTGCCTCTCCTTCCGCTCTGAGCAGAACCGCCTTCTCCAAATGGGCGTCGACCTGTACGGGGACATTCGCGACCACTAACGGCCCTGGCAACGGCCCGTTCATAACGCCCTACATGGAGCACTCGGCCTTCCTCGACACCTACAACCCGGCCTTGTTCACCACGTGCGAGGGCGTCACCAGGGGCCCGCCGGCTAATACTGCTCTCTCCACCTCTTCCGAAGGCCCGGCGCCCCGCCAGACTATGGCCGCAGGTGCTGCCCTGGCTGCTGCCGGTATGTATGCGGCGGCTGCAGCTATTTGATTTTCAGGTCTGCAGGACTGACACCAGGACAATGGCTTATAATTAGCTAGTACTTGGCGTATGGGAGATTGGATCGAGACATTCGACGTTGAAGACGTCGCAGGTTGTACATAGTGTGGGCTAGAGCGGGCATCAGTAGACTCGATGGTCGCAATAGTGAAAGAGCTGTAAAACCGTCAACTAATAATACCAATGAAATACAGTGTTGGTATGCCAGACCATCTGGGTGCGCGGATTTCTTTTTTTCTTTTTGATCTTCCCATGTCGGTGGCCATGGTTGAACTGAGGAATGTGAGTTTGAGGACCAGTAAGGGGCAGATACTTATTAGTAATCAACTTTTTAAGGAACGATTGGAATTCTCTTAACTGATACATGTTTTGGTGGTTAGGCGGCATCGATGCCTACATACTTTCCGGCTGGCTGTGTGGCGTAAAGGGGGCAGTACGGTGGCGGAGAAGATCATTACCGTCCCGAACAGGATCCTCGAGCGGTCTCCGTCGGCGGGGGCGCGCGTGGTTACGACGAGGTCAGTGGCGTTTGAGCCGGAGGCGCATGGGCAAAACATTGAAGACGGGAAACTGCAGTCGTGAGTATTGATTCTGACTGGTGTTTGACGCGGTTGATGTACTCTCGGGTACGAACTTTTCGTCACAACAGTAAAGCGCCGTTTGTCTACACCCCCGAAGAGGACGAAGTAGGGGAGACTGTTTGGAACGAAATCATGTCCGAGTTGGTATTTACCAACAACGCAGAGATTGTGAAGGAGTTAGAGCAAGAATTATAGCCCATTTGGTCTAATTCTCCTCCGCTCCAACTGACATTATCGTAGTGGTCCCTCTTACCTATAAGGTGTCTCCATCAACACTATCGTCCAGTTCCTTCGGAATAACGTTTTGGGATAGCTACTTGCGCAAGCTGGGAGCCAATAACATAAACTCGTAGTCAAACGAATAAACTAGTCATCCCTTGAATGCAGCCGACAAAACAGAGTGATTACTCCACCGGTCAATATAAGGAAATTGAGCAACATAAACATTTGGTAGAATAGCTACTTCTAGTCAATGTCATAAAATATTTCTGGGGGGTTGGCAAGTTTATTCCTACGACCGAGAGCTAGGGTCTCCGGGATAATTACGTACAGGGGCGCCAACGCCACCGCAGACTATTCAACAATATACCCATAGTTCTCTATCCTGTATTGGAACATGGCCCAGTCTTTCCGGCGCGACTTGCTATTATGAGCATCCTGCGAGATGTTCTGCAGCATGGCGCACAGTATCTCCCCAGTTACCCTGGGCTGCATGGTACCCTGTAGAAGCTCGTCCCGAATAAAAAGGGAAGCGTCACCGGCCGATGAGCCCATGCAGGCGTCGCAATCATCACCCCAGTCACCCCCATCCAGTATTCGTGGATATCATCCTCGTCCAAGCCGCTGTTTGCGTCGGGTTTCCCCTCGGAGCCGAGTCGGTTCAGATCGATCTGGATGTTGGCGCAGTGGAACTTTTGGATCATGTCCACAAACACTTCGTCATCATTGGAGTCGGGGTCTCCTCCCTCCTCGGCATCTTGCTCCTCATCTTCCCCTCCACTGTTGCTGCCATATGCAGGGGGATGTACCCCCGCCACATGTGCTCGCAGCAGTACTCGATCTCGGCCCGCTCCCCCTCGCTCTCGCTCTCGGAGACGCGACGGTCCTCCAGGCCCAAGCCCATGCCGTAGCCCATGTGGTCGTGGCCGCACTCGTAGATGGCCGCCATGGTCCACCCCCGCATCGCCGCGACGCGCGCCTCGCCGGCGGCCGCGGCCCAGGCGCGCATGTCCCGGACCTGGAAGTTCTGGAACTCGACAACGAGGTGGCGACTTTCCTCTAAGCTGTCCAGGAGGGACTGCAGCTCCGCCCGGACGAGCTTGCAGAGGCGCAGCAGCGACCACGGGCTGTGGATACCGGTTGGAGGGTCGTACGTCTTGAAGGGGGACGTGCCGTTCACTACCAGACTGTAGGCTGGTTGCTGGAAGAACTCGTCGGCTTCGGGTAACGCTGAGTGTAGAATGTGTTTGTATATCAGGAGGCGGAGCTCGGACGGTATGGTTGTAAGGGTTGGTACTGGCGCCATGGTTCGTTTGGGCTCGAGCAAGGTGGCACTTTGGCAGGACAGGTACTATAATCCGGACGAAAAATAGAGTAGCAAAAGCGAACAAACAAACGACATCTTACCCTTTTGTAGGCTCTTGAGCAAAGCGATAGCCCTGCGGCACAGCAACTTGTGCCACGATATCAAATACCCACTTTATTTAGGCAACATCTAGGCGCCGAGTAATACGGTGGGCGTTGTTTCTTGAGCGGCAGTTCCTCAGACGGATAGGCAGTGCGCCAAATGCACCCCAAGCATGTTGGTCGATTACGAGGCCGAATCAAGGGCTCCCTATCACTCCCTGCACCCTTAGGTTTGAGCCAAATTGGTGTTGCAGCGAATCTAATACAGATCTATTGTCTGCTCTAAAGTTTTCTCCCTTCCGAAGACATCACCGCGAACCCCCTCTTCCTGCATAATGCCCTGGACATAACACTCTCCAACAAACGTGTAACCTGCTTCCTCTTTGGTACCGCCTTTTTGCGGTCGCACCAGAAACGGTACCCGCCCTCCCCCGGAGAACCCACACCTAACCGCCAGCCTGTGCATCGAGGTGCCCGCAGCCGAGTAGATCCCGGGCCGTGACGAAGACACGCTGGTTCAAGAGCACGTCGCGTATCGTATCCCGCGTCGGTCCATCGAGCTCCACTTCTTCCTCCTACCTTATCTCTACTTCCCGCTGGAGAAAACTCGTCACTTTTTTCACGTCCTCCTCATCGGCATTCCGGGCAGGTACTTGCTGGCTATCCCGGATCACGTCGCCCAAGGCCAACCTCGCGAACGCCTCGGTCCGATCGTACAGTCCACCCGGGTAGAGCTGCTTCTCCGGAATTTCCTTGTTGATCGACATATCACTGAGCGCAACCGTCACGTCTTGTTGTTGACCGAGTACAGCAAACTTGTGCCAACGCTGCAGAGTCTCCTCCAGAGGCAGAGGGCGACCTTCTCCAATCTCCTGCCGCTCCCCAATGGTTGCGGCGGTGTCGATTAGCACGCCCGTCAGGGGCAGGGATCCGCGGTCGAACAGGCCCAGCACGCTGTAGATCTTGTCGAGCGGGTTGGTGGCCTCGCGCCAGCGCCAGCGGTGGATCAGCTGGAAGGGCGTCGACATGCGAAACTCGTCGTCGCCGCGGATCTTTGCGTTGCGGATCCAGGCCACGTGGGCGATGAGCGAGCCCCAGACGTCGTCTTCGTCGTGATCCGCAACGAAGGCGGTGCGCGGCTCGTCCGCGAAAAAGGTCTGCGTCGCGTCGTCGAGGACGTCCCAGGGAAGCGTGAGGGGACCCCACTGGAACGTCAGGTCGTCGGGCAGCACGGCCTCCTGCACGGTCCAGATGCGCCGCCACCAAGGGTTCTCGAGGCGGCTGATGCTCTTGAGGGCCCGATTCGCGTCGGGGATCGCGTCGGCCAGGGCCCCCGGAATAGGGAACTCGTCCGGGTCGTCCGCTTCGCTCAGCGCGACCATGTAGTGGAGGAGCTGGACGGCGGCGTCAGCGTCGGCCAGGGCGATTTCGTCTCTCACTTCCCCCCATCCAGACGATGCACTGGGTAAACCCCTGGTAGACGTCGCCCATGTGCCTCACTTGCTGCATCTTCTCCGTGGCGTTGCTTTGGTCGATGCAGAGTTGGCCGATCCACAGGGCCCGGGCCCGGTGCGGCAACTGCAACCGCCGCAGCGCTGTCTCCAGGGTCTTGGAGATGCGGACATCCTGGCCTGAGATGCGAACGATGGCAGTGTCTTGATCAGTTCCCCAGACATAGGAGAGCGCCTCGTATTCATCGTCGCCTGAAAGTTTAATAGCGCGAGTAGTGCACTCGATAGTGCTTTCAATATCGTCTTCTCCAGACGCCGGTGGGAGATCTAGGATGCGGATTTCGTCTGGGGCCAATGTTCTGGACATGATGTGGATTTCAATTGGAACAAGGCTAGCCAAGTACTTAGCCTGGAAACATGTCAGCACTATATCCTCGTGGTTGGGCATTGCTGTGGGGCGGTCTAGTTCCAAATATAGTGCCTCGCAGTCACTGTTGAAAGTCAGGTGTTGCATACCCAGGAGAATGTCTTAGATCATTGAGATCACATCGCGACTAGCGGTAGGAAAGATGGTAATAGTTGACCAAAAATCATTGAATCTATCTAGACTATATGAGAATTTGTGTTTTCAAACTGTTATTTCGGTTTTCATCGTTATATGCGTAGACCACCATTTGAGCTGCTTTGATGTTTGCATCGGAAGGACGACATCGTGACAACCTTGCTATGCCTTGATCCGGCTCTAGAAATCGGCAAAAGACTTCGCAGCGCTACCATCCCGGCGTATGGTCCGATGATAGAGGCCAAACGTCGTAACCATGGTACTGCTCGTGCTGGTAGCCATGTCCAGGCACGCGTCTAACACGCCCGAGGTACCCAGGAGGCTACGAAGATCCGACCTGTTCTGAACAAGAACTGAAAGCCCCACGGGGTTCCAGAGGGCCGTGCCTTGCAGCACGCGCTGAAGCTGGCTGGGCTGCAAGTCGGCCGCGGCCTGGCCTCTAAAGGCCATAATTACAAACAATTCGAGCTGTCAGAGACCTAAATATGAGAAGTTATACCTCTGTAGTCAGTGCCTCCTGAGAGAGTGACATCGCGGCTGCTTGAATTAGTAGTTGTGACACTTATCAGTACGGACTCGGTCGGCATCTGGTACTTCTGGGTTATTAGGCCAAGGTGGAATGTCTCCGCGGTGTACTCCCTGCGGAAAACCTGGGTATACAGATGAGATGTCAAGTACATCATGCCGTCCTCTCGCGAGAATCGGCTGGGGTGGCACACGCTGGCCTCAGTCAAGGGCTCCTGGATCATCCAGCAAAGATAGAAGTCGAGTTGCTGCTGTCTTGCTTGCGCGGACGCGGGTACAAGTGTATCCAGATGCGAGGATTGGATGTGGAAAGCCTCCAAATGCTCCTCGCTTGTCGTATCCATGCTGCCCACGGTGTATTCAGCCTGGCACCGCGACTGTTTGTTGCGCTTCAGCAGGGTCATGATCGCGGACGCCTGGGCTCCGGCCTGACTGTTGATACAGGTGACCCTACCGTCTCAATTGACGTGGTTCGAGAACCCAACCTGGGTCTTGTCGAGGTCATGTCGGAGCATGCGGATCTTGGAATTCCCTTTGTTATTCCATTGGGCCCGGGTGTTGGGAAAGGAATCTGGATGTACTGGCAGACATTGGCGAATCGTATATTCGTGTTTGCAATCCAGTTGGGCACGACAGTATGTGATGGAAAGGTGCACTGCGTGTGTGGCGTGCATCGACCCTACCTACCTTAGAGATCCTACCTACCTTAGAGATCCTACCTACCTTAGAGACCCAATCCACTGGACCCTCGAAAAATTCGACTATCCATTAATGGAGCTGTATCTGCGCGACCTCACTTTTACACATTGGCCCTGGCGTATGCTCCTTCAGAAAGCCACCAAAGCCTTATTACTCGCAGCCCGAACACTTCAACAATGGATTCACCTTCCTGCGCTGATCAGCTGGCCAAGCTGGCCGACCAGATGCACCAAATGCAAGTCACGCTGACTGAGCACGGAACCAAGATCGACAAACGGGACAATCAGCAAGATGCGTCCATGTCCGACCTTCATGGTCGGCTCGAGACCTTAGCGACCCAGGTCCAGGAGAAGACCTCGAAGCTTGACATGGCGGCGAACGAGAACAGTAGATTGACGGACCAAGTGAGAGACCTCGAGCGCAAGAACCAGCGCCTGCAAGACATGGTCAGCAATCTCGATGATACAGTGGAGGAGCTGCACAAGGCCAAGTTCGAGGCAGACAACATTGCGGTCGCTGCTCTCGGGGAGCTTTCCGGGGCCCGATCGACCGTGTCGGCAATCAAGAAGGAGATGATGGCGAAAGAGGCCGAGCTCAACCAGGCCAACACGGAACTTGCCAATACTTTGAAGAGGGCAAATGAAATCGCACAGAGGGTCTTTTGGGGATCAGCAGACCAAGGACAATCGGCCTTCGTGGAGCAGAAGTGGTCCCTACCCCGGCCACCCTATCCCGCCGAGTCTACCACGCCGAAGAACATCTTTGGCGAGCCCATACAGCCCAAGGAGCAGGAGCCTGACTCCTAAAACCTTGTCCCCCAGTCTTCACCAACACAAGTTCACATGGATAGCTCTCGATTACCAGTTGCCCTCCATAGCCTGGACATGGAATCACTCGCGGATCGAGTAAACAAACGAGTTAATATGATGCCCCCTGAACCCGGCTTCCTCTTTGTACCTGTGACGTTGTTTAAAGCTATTTTGTAAACGCGTAAGAAGACATCTTCGTCTGGCGTTCCACGTTAATGGTGATACTAATATGCAAAGGCGAGCCACGGAAAGACTGGTGTGCGGCTCGATGTACCAGAGCCACTTGGCCTGTGAGATGCTGCCGTCCAGGGGCAGCACCGCTGCCGCTTTAAGTACCGAGGAGAGCACTGGGATGAGCGCGCTAGTGTGATGCCGTACTTCTAGTCAGGGAGTCGATGGCCGTCGTGCTGGCGTAGAACGCAGATAATAGCTACCATGACGCAGAATGCGACCAGGCAGCTGCCCACCTCAGTGACCCAGTATTTTTCGTTGATATGCCCTATCCGTCGGCCCTGAACACCGGATCTGATTGGGGTTAATCTTTTCGATGCATCGTCGGTACTCGGCGTCCCGTTTTAGTCATTGACAGCGGGGCTATCTGTATCGCTAGGGGTCGAGGGAAATCGCGGCTCATTATGTTCAGCTTGGTACCCGTAGACGAGCCCGTAGTTCTCTTTGTTGAGGTGATGACGGATCATGGTACAGAACTGGAGGCAAGGACATGCGTGCGCCCCTGTCCAACCCTCACCTGGAGCCTCTTTAAAGGGCTGCTTCGTAGCTTACTTGGGGACTGCCGATTCGGGCCGGTAGTCCAGGAAAGTATTTCTTCAATTTCAGACAGATGAAACTATCTTAACGGATAGGGTAACATCTAACTTGCCGCCTCATATTGGGAAACGGCCAATGCCGTTCCATAATTTGGTAACAAAATTAATATCACGAAGCGCAAAAGCTGCGAGTTCTTAAATAGATCGATCTAAATAGGATATCTATTTAACATTTAGTTTACGCTGTATGTGGCTTGTAGCTTTTGTTTTTAAAACGTTTGAAATGTGTCTGTTTACCCGGTACTCGAGACTACCGGCCCGCAGGAGCACGGTCGGCCCAGCCCGGATCTTGTTTGGGATCTCCAGCCACATTACTCGCGGTCGGATATCAGACTAAACGCGAAACGGCCATCAATGTCGTCATGACGCCTTGACTCACAGAGCTTCCGAAGTGAGGCGAAAGTATATAAGCCTGCAGCCAAAACCACACCCCCGCCCCATGAAGTCAGTATCGAGAAGCCATCAAGGAGACATCTTGATGAGGGAGATTGATTGTTTGTTTGGTTGGGACGGAATGAGAAAAATGACTGGAAAGAGGGCGCACATGCCATCGCAACCAATCTGACAAATACCGCAACATAGTCTGATCTGATCTTAAAGATAGAGCCTCGTTCTTGGAGGCGATGGGGGTGACGCAGGGTAACAGTTTGGTTTTAGATTCATCGTCGTAATCAGAACCCGTCACCCATCGGATGGTGACTGTCCTTGAAAGACGCGGGTCGGTCCATCGAGGTAATATCGTTTCCCCTCTCACTGTAAAACAACCGTTTCTTGTTGTTCGTTACATCCTGAGTGGTGACCTGTCAAGCACACGAACCGAACGAGCACCTGCGGTAGTAAAGGTGTCGTCACGCCACTTCGGGGCCCTCCGACGTCCTCCACCAGCACTTGCAGGATCAAGTCCAGGACAAAACAATGATACCAAAAGGCGCCTTTTTCGACTGTGAGGATGGCAAGAAGATCGTGCTGCCCCGGCAGTGGCCGCTCTGGAAGAAGATCACGACGTCCATGGTCTCGCTTTTCCCCGTGGCGACCATCATGTACACGACGACCTCGCTGAGCACGGCGGTGCCAGTCGTCCCGGCCCTCTTCGCGACGTCCAAGTCCCTCGCCAGCCTGTCCTTCAGCATCCCCTTCCTCGGCATGACGTCGGCGCCGCTCTACGCCCCGTACCTCTCGGAGCGGTTCGGCCACAAGCCCGTCCTGCTCGTCTACTTTTTGCTCTACGGCACCGTCGTCCTGGGCCTGACCTTTGCCCACACCATGGGCCAGCTGCTGCTGCTCCGCTTCCTCATCGACCTCCTGGGCGGGCCCTGCATCGTCATGGCCGAGGGCACGCTGCGTCAGCTCTGGCCGCCGGAGCGCCGCATGATCTACTACGCCGTCCTCGCCTTCGTGCAGTACATCGGGGCGGCCGCGGGCTGGCTCGTCGGCAACGTGGTCCTGCAGGTGTTCGGACTGCCCTACCTGTCCATCACGGCGCTGCTGTACGCGTCCTTTACGCTGGCGGCGCTCTTCTTCGTGCCTGAGACGAGCGTGCGCAAGATCCTGAAGCAGCAGATGGACGAGGTCGACGAGATGGACAGGTGGTGGCGGCCCGCGGTGTTCTGGGCCACCACGGTCGAGCTGGTCCGGGGCGGCGTGCTGCAGCCGTTGCGAATGCTGGTCCGCGACCCCATCGTCATTGTCTGCTCGCTCTACCTGGCGCTCAACTACGCCATCGTCTTCCAGTTCTTCATCAGCGGCCCGATCTTGCTCAAGGACAAGTACGGGTTCACGTTTGGACAGACGAGCCTGGCCTTCTTGGGTATGATTATCGGCGCCATGATCTCGCTGACCTCGAACATTTCAGTGGACCTCCTGAGTGCATGGAAGGGGCCGAGAGATGCGTTCGGCAAACCCAGGACGGAGAACAGGCTGCTACCGGCACTAACGGGGGGGCCTGATGCTTTCCTCCGCGCTCTTCGCTGTGGGCTTCACGGTCAATACCAATTCCAACGGGAATGTTAAGCTAAAACTCACCGGCATTGTTATCCTGACATGGGGGACCATGGATATCTTGGTAAGTAGATGAGGATCTCCCCCGTTTGGTCGTATCAGAAGCCTGTTTACTTACTAGTCCGGATGACAACAGGTCTCCTTGGTGTCGTACGTGTCCGATGCCTACTCCCGACAGCACGCCATGACCGCGCTCTCGGCCATGTCGTTTGCGCGGTACTTCTCCGCCGGGATCATGCCGATCTTCGCGGTCAATCTCGCCGTAAACTTACCGACCAAAGTGCTCTTTGCCGGTTACGGCGGCTTTACCATCATCATGCTGCCCATCCCCTTGGTGCTTTTCCTCTATGGAGAGAAGTTGAGCCTGAGGAGCGGATACAGTCGCTACAATCCCAACAACAAAGAGAATAGAGAGGAGGAGGAAGACGCACAATTTGAAGACGATATGGTCGACCGTAAAAAGGACAGGGAATGATGTTGACGATAACAGCAGGATATGATCCCGTCGAACCGCGCAGCGCGTAGAGTAAGAATCAGTACTTAGTAGTTATCCCGTTACCCCCTGGTGGGATACATCGGATCTAAGTCCGCAATTTGGCCCACCTTTGAATAGTAATAATAATAATAGCGGTGGTCAGTAAATTAGGGAAGAGGTTAATACAGTCCCTTGGTTAGCAAAGCTCGAAGAGTCAAGATGATGATTTACATTACTTACCCTTTTTAAGCACTACTTAGCCTTATTGCATACTACTCACCTTGATCCCGATACCCTACTTCTCATAAAGCAGTGCGACATCCATCTTGGCCACCTCTGCCTTTTGCTTATTGGATTTCGGCTTGCTGAAAGCCGCGACATTGGCCATGGTATCGAAATACACGGCCTGCGATCCGTAGCGGACCATGAAGCGCCCCGATCTGGGCCAGCCAACCGCCGCATACTTACCCCAGAGCATGTCGGTGCACCGCCAGATGTTGGCAAAGGTGTCGCAACGGACGTGATTGACGATCTGGTCCGTGTAGATGCGGTTGTCGGGCCGCCCCGGCGCCTCCTGGAACTCGTGGCTTTCTTTAATATTGCGCCCGGCTCAGTAGAGTACCGCCCAGCGCGTCGGGAGATCGAGACGGCTGGGTAGCATCTCGGGCGCGAAACTGAGCCCCTCGCAGTGGGTGCCGTCGACGGCATGACCGGCGCTGATGGCTTCCGAGTTCGCGATCAGGGCGGCTTCGCCTGGGAACTCCATGCGATCGGTTCGGCCGGGGAGGGAGGGATGGACGGCCCCATAGCGCAAGGCCGCCGAGGCCCTCGACTGTCGCGCTTCTTCTCGTGCTCCTATACACTACCAAAGGCCCTGAGCAAGCACGTCGCGTGTCGCTCTTGATGTGTTGCTCTCCTGTCTTTTGTTTGGTCTCTGTTGGGTGCTCCTCTCCAACTTTGATTGGAACCACGTCTGCAGGGTGATCGTTACTACCTGCCTTATGGAATGGAGGCTGTGCAGTGAGGTTGGGGTAAGAAACTGCACATGCATCGCAATGCTCAGCCCCCTTTCACATCACGTCAGCCCAGAGGCCTCCAGTGGCAACTTCCCCCAAAGCATATAAACTCGAAAATTTGGCCCTCGTACTCTACAGAAAGACATGCTTCTACTCGCTACAATGACTTTTGCCTTCTAAAACGCTAACTCAAATTCATGGCCTGTGGTAGCATAATGTCCCTCTTTCAAATTGCCAATCCGGACACAGAGGAACCCACGATTATGTCGCAGATTAGCTATAAGTGGTTTGGTCGCAATTCTCGAGGTAAAGCCATACCTACTTCAACGAGATACATATACCACAAGTCGATATGTGGCAGATGCCGAAGTATTGTAAATTTATTCCACAAACCTTACGTTGAGAGTGATTATTCGGATTTCAGACGTAATGCTGTTTCACGTAAGTATCCCCTTGAGCGCCGAAAGCAAATTTAAGAATACGTGGGATACTTTTACCTGACGCATCTCTTTGGTGAAGAGTTGGGGTACCTGGCACGTATCTCAGGCTGGCTAATGTACCCAACTAGCAATCGCAGATTATGGCCCCCGGAATCGTAAGTATTCCGGTAATATTGGAAGCATTCTTCATTCAAGATGCCGTCTAAAACAAAGTCAACCTGTGGCACAGATTGACAAATCTCGCGAAATGCTTTTGGCATCCAAGTGCCAGTTTTGCCGTCTCCTCGGTTCTATCATCGATCCATCTTTGATCCGTGGGCCCCTCGAGGCACGCGAATTCTCCGCCAATGCTATTTACGCCCATCTGAACAGCGAGGTTGCGTCATCATCCGGGCTTCTGAACACTACAGTTATAGGTGTCACAAGTGACAGAAATCCAATACCGGTGGACTTCATTGGTTGCCGCAGCTCCGTATCCCCCAACGCGATCGTCAAGCCCAGGGAGATTAATAAAGCTGCTATCAATTACGATTTGATCAAGACTTGGATCAGCTCCTGCGAAAAGAGCCATGGAAGTCTTTGTTGGCCTCGTACAGAGAACTTGGTGGCTCTCGGTCTGCGAGTAATCGACTGTGTCAAACGCCGAATCATCGAGATGCCTAGGGAAAGTTCGTATGTAGCCCTCTCATATGTTTGGGGGGCTGCAGAGCCAACTGAGGTTCTGGTTTCGGATTCCAGCATATTACCGACCAATCTCCCAAGGGTAATTGAGGATAGCTTATTACTCGTGAGAAACCTCGGGTACCGCTACCTTTGGGTGGATCGATATGTAAGTCTCGATACTGCCACAACAAACATTGCTTTTAAATGATCGATCGACTGATCGCTTGACTTCTTTTTGGTTATTAGTGCATCGATCAGGGAAACGAGGAAGAAAAGCATAGCCTGATCAGTGCTATGCATGTGATTTATGGCAATGCCAAACTCACCATCATAGCTGCTGCAGGCAATGGTCCTACACACGGGCTTCCGGGTGTCGGCTCCCGGCATCGGGAACAGCAACAGTGCTTGACTGTTGGCAATAACAGATTTATTCGCACGTTTCCCCACGTCTCACACGTTCTTGGAGCCTCGACGTGGTCCAAAAGGGGTTGGACCTTCCAGGAAGGCATCCTTTCAAACCGGCGCCTGATCTTCACCGACCAGCAAGTCGCATTCCAGTGTAACAGCATGCACTGCTGCGAGAGTTTGGACTGGCCGTACGATCTTATGCAAGAAGGACCGGATAAGGCGTTTTCGGACTTGGTGCCAGAACCGCCGTTGCAACTGAGCATTCCCCGCGCGTATTCGTCCGGGTGGGGTGAGGACTATTACCCTCTTCTCCGTTATATTGAGCAGTTCACTAAGAAAACTCTATCTTACCCGGACGACCGGATGAAGGCATTTCTGGGAGTTTTGAGCACATTCGCTAACAGGAGAAACCCCATATACCACATATGGGGAGCCCCTGTTCTTATGAATGTTGATCGCCCTGAAATCAGTCTCAATTGGCTCCATGCCACGCCGTGCAGACGAGTGAGCCATTTCCCCAGCTGGTCATGGGCAGGATGGGACGGCCCCATTGAAGAAAGCGTCCACAGTCGGCTCCTGGGCAGAAATGAATTCACCGTGACTTTGTCCAGCAAGGATTCCGATAACATCTCGCTGGAAACGTTCTACAAGAACCACTCGGCTTTCGAAGAGTATGCTCTTGGGTCTAGGTATCTGCACCTCGGTGTTCAACTCACGGCAATCCCTTCCTTTCGGTATATCAGCAACGCCGAATTTTCAAGGGTTGAAGCTCAAATGCCCTGGCGAGAGCCGAAGACGTCCATGGTAAGTTTATGGGGACATGAATAAACATCCACTAAGTGCTAAGATGCATCACGCTAACAAATACAAGATACGTAATGCGAGTGATACCAGGGGATCACTATACGCAAGGTTCCCCCAAACGTGTGGATACTCTGTGTTAGTTCCGCTGTATGAAGATGATGCGACGACATCCCTCAGCGATAGCAGCTCGATCATGATGTTCCCCACGGAGAAATATGGTACAGGGCCATATGTGTACATCTTCATGGTCGTAAAGCAGACAGTCTCGCATTATGAGAGGGTAGGCTTGCTTGTTTATGGGACAGCTTTGCCTACACTTTTGCACGAGCTTCATAATGGGAAAATTACGCCGAACATGGATGCGCCTGACTGGGGAGTTGGAGATGTCAAATTCCAAAGCATCATACTTGGATGAAGAAATTCACATAGTAATGCGAATGAGGCTGCCTTGGGGACATAATGGTCGGTGGCAGCAAAGGCAATGGCAACTCAACGAACACGTTGGGGCCATCTCTAGCCACGCATTCAGATTAGAATCTCCGTGGCGCCTTGATTCCTGCCATTACAACAAAGGCTTACTGATGATGAACACGTGCGTTATGTTGGTTAAAGATTAATGAGTATCCTATTTGCATATGCTTCACTATTATTCCAACCTGGGCATACAACTTGACCATCCATCTTCAGGATATCCCCTGAACCCCCTTTTGAGTCACAGCTTCAGTGACTAGTACCTTCTTGAAAGTTCTCTCATTGTTCCTTTGGCGCTGTGGCAGAGACATGCATCAGCATACTTGTTTCGTGTGTACGGATACAAATAATACATACATAGATCTGAACCGGAGGTTTCCTGGATAGAGTGAAGACGCGTGTACATCAAAGCGACTAAAGATGGCTTTGGTCAGCAACTCTTTCATCAAATTGTCGCCGGCAAAGACATGAACTGACAGGCAGTAGAGCCCAAGGCGGTCTCTAAATTCTTCTTTCGGCTCGGAGGCGGGGAAATGCTTGATGTACTCGTCGATATATGGCGGGAATCTATGCCGCGGGCATAGCCAAGGCCCAAGCTCATCTAGCGAGCATTGTTCAGCATCATGGACCTAGAGGGAGCAGTGATGTTAATACTTACACTCATTGTGTGCGTAGAGCGGAGTGCCGTCAAAGATCATGGGTCGACCCGTGTTGGCATCTACCGAGCAATTGCCCTCCCAAAGATCGCCGTGGACGAGGCAGGGGGCAATTTCCCTACCATCCGCTTCGAGAGCTCCCAGGAGTCGCGGAATCGTCTTCTCAAGCGTCAGCTCGGTGAGACGTTCCCACTCTTTGTCCGGTCCCTGCGTCGCCAGCTCAGCAGCAAAGATGCCCTCCATCCCCTTTCTGAAACACTCTTCCCATGTGTCGCTCAGCGGAAAATCCTGAGGGTTCTTCCCTCCAAACGTGGCATTAGGATACCCGAACTTCCCATCTGGCGCCGCGGAGCGTTTGTGGATCTCCGCCACCATGGCAGGGAAGACTTCGATGTCGGGGATGGCTTCACTCATCTCGTGGTACTTGCAAACGAAGAAATGCGTATCCGGCATCGCTTCATATGATCCCCATGCCGTTGGTTTGGCAACCATCTCTGGTATGAGCTTGTATAAGGCCGTCATGGCTTCGTATTCAGCAGAGACCATTGTCTTGCCATGGTCGCCTTGATGTACCTAGAGAAACATTATTTCTGTCTATATTGGCTAGAGGTCATCGAACTTGGGTACCTTGACGAAATAGTTGTCTTCATTGCCGTCTGCATTGAACGCCTTGATTTTTGCGGTTCGGGCCCAGTAAGATGCACCGCTGGGAGATATGCCCGTAATTTGCAGACCACTCGGCAATACTAACGCAAGACCAGGGTTATCTTAGTCGTGCAACTCATAGCTTCTTAGGCATGGGTAATGAGAGACTTACTCTTCTTGATGGCCTCGTCGACATATGAGATGGTACTCTCAGACACCGGGATCTCTTGATCCCACACAGCTTTATCCGTCGGGCCCATGTTGGTCAGCGTGGAAACAAGAATGAGTCCCGGATGGTATCTTGTCGCATTCAAGGAAAGAATGGTAATGGGTGGCTTTCCGGACCTAGACTTCTTCGTGTTGCCAATGATTCAAGGGATCCATTCGGTGGGTAGACAAGCGGGTATGTTCAACAGGTGCTAAGCGCCTAGTGGTAGGATTTATTGGCAGTCACAGATAACAAGAGGAGTATGTAGCATCCAGGTAACCATATCACCAACAGGAGTGGGTATTACCGACTGGACGGAAGCCTCTTAAACGCAAGGGCCGAGCGGAGGGCACCCGCCCCGGTTATAAAAGGGGCCCACCATGACTTCCGGCATCTTCGGGAGTAAATGCATATTAACGTGAAACAGAACGAAGACTTTGAGGTTTCGGGCTGCACCGTGGATTTCTCGACGCCAGGCGCAATATTCGGTGATGTTAAGGGTGCTCGACTATACGCGCGCGGCCTGCTAAAGCCTACCCCCATACCTGACAAGATCTTCGAGAACGGGGCATCGGTGAGATTGGAGGGTCAATTGGTCTCAATCGACTTTGATCATGAGTACCACTACCAGCTTGGACGAGATTTGAAATGCATGTTAGGGCTGCTTCTCCTCTGTAACAGCGTCGATGTGGCGTATGGCATCATGTTAGTGGAAGTGAATGAGAATGAGTACTCTCGCGTGGACAGCTTTTCGGTATTCATGTGGCCATGGGACGAACGTGCCCTCGTGTATGAGGAAAACCGGAAGTTGGGGAGAAGGCCGGGGGAGTGTTGGGCTCGGTTGCGGAATCTCTGGGGCAGCGAAGATAATATACGATCGCTAGTTTCAGTCTAAGAAGCTTTCCCTTTCTGCGAATTATCATCGTCCCTACTACCATTCGTTTTAGGAATTAAAAAAAAAAGAAACCTTTCTATAGTAGGATATCAACCATGGACCTCCCGCAAATCGGCCAGCCAGACCATAGTTCCAGAGCTCAAACATGCCCTGCGCGTGCTTGCGGCCTCGTCGGTGTGTAGGGCTAGGTTAACCATCGACACCAGGCGACCCGGCTTGAGGATAAAGACGCTGCAACGTATCAGCGAGCAGCATGGAAACCTGCACATTCTTTTCGATTCCAATGTACATATCATAATCGCTGCCGTCGGGCCCTTCCCGAAACCCGTCGCGCAGAAACTCCAAATCGGCCTTCAATATGTTTGCCGTGGTGGCACAGCTCAGCATCGACTCGAGAAGGACCCAGGCATCCCGGGACGGCGCATCATCCTTATCTCCCTCGCAATGGTTAGCCACCTCGGCCAGAGAGCCGTAAGGACAGATAGCACGCGATTTACTGACCAGGCGGACACCCGCCCTCACCAGAGAAATGATCGCCACGCCGTAACCTTTCGGGATAGCCTCGTAGCCCTTGGGCGGGTCGGGCTCCCTCATAACGAATTCGAAGAGACGGTGGAGCACCATTTCCAGGGGGTCGCGCCCCATGGCATCAGGCCTGTTCGGATCCGCTCCCAGTCGCAATAAGGCCTGCACAACGAGCGCGGAAATCGGGACATGGGTGCCTTCATCCATGGATGCCTCGTCGCGGAGGGCGAATTGGAGGGGTGTAAGCCTCATTTTAGCAAGCTCGTCTTCCTTCAAGAAGGTGAAGCAACCATAAGTACTGTCCAATCGCACAGGTTCTTCGACGTCGAAACCATGTTCCTCCACCAGCGCCCATAGAAAACGAATCTGCTCCATGTCTCGCACTCGCCGTGGCGCGGTGGGGATATTGACGATGGGGCGCTGGGAGGCGGCACGACGGCACGATGGATCAGCGGCAGCGGCTCCGTGGTCCAGTCGCTGGCGTATTGCCCTCGGCGCGGGTCCGCGCCCGCCCGGAGCAGGTTCAGGGCGGTGACGTAGTTGCCGACCTCGCAGGCGCGGAACAGCGGCGTCATCGGCCGGTGTCGGCCGCACTCGACATTGAGGTCGTGGCCCGCGGCGACCAGACGCTGAATCACGCCTTCGCTGTCCCAGCTCTCGCAGGCGTAGTGGAGGGGGCTGTCCAGGTCGTCCTCGCCCCGGAGGGCCGTCCCGGCATCCATCTCCAGAGCACGCTGCACCAGCTCTTCGAGACCGTTGGCGGCAGCGCAATGGACCAGCGACGGCAACTTCTTGAGCAATGCAAAGCTGCGAGGCTCGTAACACATCTGCAAGGATGCTCCCCTGTCCAGTAAGAGGTTTGCGGTCGATACGTGACCGTGACAGACCGCATGGTGGAGCGGGAGCCAATTGGGGAAAGGGAAATCGTCATCGAGAAGCTCCCTGTCTTCGAGGGGCTCGCGGAACCCGCGGAGGGTATTGAAGCGACATTTGCAGAGTCCTCGCGAAGGCGCATGCACGTCTGCGCCCGCATCCAGGAGCGCGGCCACGATGTCGTTGTGTCCGAAGCTGGCAGCCGTGTGGAGGGGTGTTCCGTATACTTCCTCCAAGAGCGGGTCGCCAAAGTTGTGGTCGTTGTCGGGATTGCCCACGTCTGCGAAGGCATCCAACAACGCCTCCGAGTCCGCCTCATCTGGACCGACGACGTTGGGGTCGGCGCCGTGCTCCAACGCCTTGGTCAAGGTCTGCAGCCTGCCGTTCGTGGCTGCCCAAAACATGCAGTGGGATCCGCCATGCTGAATGTCGTTCTTATATAAGTGCGGGATCGCGATATGGTAGAGCGCGCTGTGTAGGGTGGCCAGGTGGGCAAGGTCGGCGGGATCAAGGCCGGAGTGACAGGTGATCTCGATCAGGATCTCGACGGGCAAAGAGAGCAGCATGGTTGGGGAAAAGCGTAGAAAGTTGGTTGAAATTTCAATTGAATCGGAAGCGGAGCTCACGATATTTGAAGCATTTTATTAATCCAAATGTGCGGTGCAAATTCTTTTCAGCCCTATCGTTATGTTACAGTTTCGATTGAGAGGTGATCGAGAGGTGACACTGTAACATAGCTCTGAAAAGGAAGCTGTCGGTGGACAGCCTGTGAGGTTCTCGCGACCCTGAATGCTTGTTTCGCGCCATCGTGGCAAGCTCATCGTATATAGCATCGATCCCTTACCAATAAGGGGTACAGTATCTAGAAAATCCTCCAGCCCCTTTTACATACTTCTTGTCTCCTGTACTTAATACCCCGGATGAGCGTCTGGCCCGGTTGCAGCCGCCCCGCACCGCCCCGCACTCGCCCGCCCGGCCTTACCCCAGACCAAATAATACACCACAATTCAGTCTGGCCGACCCCATCTCATCAGTATATTTTCCAATTGGTAAAGGGTCTTCTTTATTAGTGGCAGGCTTCTCCCATCTCAATATCACGACAGGTCCAAGTCTAGGATATGGAGACAGTAGGCAAGTCGCGTTCGGGCAACAGTGTCGCCCTGCTAAGGACTCGTGGAAGCTTTGGCGAATACGTGCCCGAAAGCAAGACACGACTTACGTGCTCCAAACTTCAACGCTTGAACCCGTTCATACTTTTCAAATCGTCAGGAACCTTCGTGATTCTGTATTTAGTCGTAGAAGATGCCATGTAAGGGGGCTTCGTGGCTGCCTGCAGTATCTCGCATCGCATGGTCGCCGACTGTGTGGCTCGATGTCAACACGACCCGTCGTTTCATGCCGCCACCACAAACGACCTTGAGGCGATGCTTGGTCTCTGTGCCAGCCACCTCGATCTCAATTGGATTTGGTACTTTACCCGGAAATGGCAGTTGGAAAAGGCTTCTGAGGAGGTTTCGCCCTCTTTTGGATTAGTCCACCTCCGGGTGTCGAACACTAATATAACAACATCAACGTCTTGACGCCCTCTATTGGTTTTCTCCAACCCCGCCAGGGGGCCACGAGCAGTAACCCAGACCAGGGCGTAGAGAGGGCATTTGCCCCCCGAGCTGATTGGGAGCTGAGCAACCTGCGCCAAGACGAAGCCCCAGTCGCCTCCTTGCGCTCACACTCTTGGCCTGTTCCTCTGGATTCACGACAGAGCATGGATCATGCTCTTGAAGAGGTTCAAGGCCAATTTGCCAACTGGCGTTACCCATCCCCATCCGGCGTTTGATGGACCCCGCTACATCTAGCAGCTTACTATGGCCACGCCGAAGTCGTCCAGGTTTTGCTGGATCCCCATACTTACCCGAACGTGCACGCATGAGGCCTAGACAAACAATCGAAGAATTCCCCGGTACCGTCAAGAAGCTTATCACTTATATGCAAACAGACGACGCCCAGAGAGCCCTGTGCGAGAAGGCGATGCAAGTTACATTTCGGCTGGATGAAAATGATGAAAAGAGGGTTCACGGTCATCAGGCTTTCTAGGCGATTGTCCAGTCGAGCTGGGGCCAGAAGCAGCTGGATTGTCTACTATGACGGTCAATGTGGACTGCCGGCCTCCGGGATGCCCTCTACGGCGGCGACTAACTTAGGTTTCGAGCCCTGGTCAGCGAGCACGCCAAAATAAAGCAGATTGAGACGGAGACCGTAACCAGACTTCGGGAGGGGAGGAGCCGCGCATGGTGCTCCACCGGCCCCGGATTGTGTTCCCCGATCTGCCGGGAGACGATATCATCCAGCAGCTCCTGCGGGACGAGTTGCTGTGGTTTGATTGTGGTGGGGATTCTGCCCAGTGTGTCGGTTGCTCAGGGGGTGCCGCTGTGGGATGCGGGGAACTGGACTTTAGAATGTCACATATAGGCTGGAACGGGTCAATGGTATTCAATCCAGATTGGCGTTTCGGTGTTTAACTGCTTCTCTTTACATTTTTCAAGTTGTAAGTCTGTAGAAGGCTGTAGATAGGCGACATGGAATGTGATGTGGTGAGGTTACTGCGCACTGGTATCGCTCATAAGTGGGGAAAGGGGTAAAGGGGTAAAAGTGTTTGCATGTTAGACAGAGCCTGAAGCATCTGTTAGGCGCAAGCTGCGCGCCGGGGACTAACTGAGTCTATCATAGAAGCTTTCTTTAATGTTCCGTTACCTTCTTTCTTTAGTTTATAAGCCTTTGATTGGTTCATGAATTTGTGCGTATTTGAGAGGTTTCTCGCCTTGAAAGTTGCCAACCAGAACATGATGTTTTACGTTCGGCAGACAACGGCTAATCATTGGATGATGTGCTTGGTTGGGCATCAAGCTTTCGCAACTGATGCCCAAACTGGTTCCAGTGCCAATCGGCATCAGTTGGAGAGGGTTGTCGCCGTTGCTTTGTGTCAAATGCAATACCCCGCTTGCATAGATTATCAAACAGTCAAGAGGGGAAAGACTCCATCACTTCTCAACTACGCACGCCTTCAGAAATTACAGCACACATAATTTGCGAGGCAGGGGCCTATCTGGGAATCGTGATGGAAAGCGACATCGGGATCTTGGTGGGTCCGGTTAGCAACCTGGGTATCGGAGAGGATGCACCCAAGCATCCGAGCGAAGGTCCCAGCCGCACACGCCAGGAGTCGAGAATCCGCCGGATCCCGCCGCCGTCTACCCGTGTCCGGGAGGCTATCCAATTGTTTGACCAATCATCCAGGGATGCTGCCTTACGGGTGGAATCAATCCGAACACGGTTTGTGGGTGCGGATGCCCCTAGACGTTCTGTTGATATTGATGATGGGGATATACGTTTGCTCCGTGAGGGGGCACAAGGGCTCGCGGACTTCATGAGCAATATCCAAACAACCATTGATGAGCTGAACGACGTGACCGAACGGGCCATCTATGCTCAACTGATATCGCGTGGGAGAGAGACCAAAGATTCGACATCAGAGGCTATCGAGAAACTTCTGTCGTGGTTCGGTGGTGAAATCAAGGCTATCATCCTGGAGACTCTGAACAATGTCGGCCATCCGAATAGTGTTTTATGGAAGGTGGCCGAGGAGTGCTATAAGGAGGCTGCTAGCCCTTCTGGCAGTCTAAACGCAGACGCTTACATGACTCGACTCGGAAGAACATCGCCTCTTACTGTAGATCATCTTGGGGACAAAGTACTAAGGCAGGTTTACAGCCGGTGTTGGGGCGACTTCTGGGTCCGGGCTATCAAAAGATCACCTGGCGGACCGACACTGTTCTATCCGTCTGCGCCTATGGAGGCCAATGACACAGATGTCCCAGCCTACCTGTTCCGGACTTTCGATGCAGCGAGCTCGGGCAGGAACGACGAAAAAGTAGTAGCTTCTACTATGAGCAATGGTCAACCGCAGTCGCACAGCCGGATCGATATCCTCTCTCTGGGGCGAGAGCAGGCAACGACTTTACTCCATAAACACCTGACCAAATCGAATTTTGGGGCGGACCCCGATGACAATCTCATGTCCTGGACGAGTTCTCCGCTCGTCGCTATTCAATACGCGGTCTGGCGACGACAGTATAACAACTCTGATGACATCAAGATATGTGTCATCGATACCACGAAGTTTCCTCCGGGGCTATTTGCACGAGACACCTGGTTATTGGACACATATCGTGATACAGCCCATCAGCTGGGCGAGGAATTCGTGACGTTTTGGAGACTTCGGGATGGCGAATGCTACTACAACGGCGAGTACCTTTCCCAAGGAACGCTCACCCACGCAAACCGATCCTGTTTGGTTTCCTTGCGGCAGCTGGAAGAGGCCGGGCTCTGTGAACTTTATCCCGAGCTTGGCGACCCTGAAGGTGCCAAGCTGCGGGCAAAGCGGTTGAGAATTCTGCGCCTAGACTGGTCATGGAAGCAGCCCACGACCGAGAATGATATCCGTCATGCGGAGCAACTGGGAAGCTGTCTCAGTCCCTCCCAACCACTTCATATGGCCTTGATGCTGCTGTCTTTCAGAAACCGCAATTTGAGGCATTTTAGGCCGGGTAGGTTGTGTGGTCATCCATCTTAGCTACGAGTCTCTCTCTCTCTCTCTCTCTCTGCCTCTCTCTTTCCCTCTCTCTCTCTCTGTGTCTCTCTATTCTGTAAAGCGGACTTACTACTAATTTCTATCACACTGAAGTGTTCAGCCTCACAGGGCCGCCAATTTGGGCAACCAAACCAGTCGAAGTATGCCGGTATTGGGAGGCTACTGAAGCCCTTAAGTCGTACAGGAACGCGAGCTCCAGCGGGGACAACCTTGACCCTGGGCCAGATAATGACTACCCTTCGGCCAATTTCCGAATTCTACGAGAGATCTTCGAGGGACCCAATAATGCACTCAGATTCTAGTAGAGATGGGATTTTCCCTCCATGTTTGCCTATCATCAGAACAGAGGTTTTGGCGATAGGATATCGATTGACTAGCTTGCGCAAAGTTTGGCGATGGATTAGATGACATACGGTTTAATGTCTTCAACTTGTATCAGCAGGAAGTTCGTGAAAATAGTATGCCGCGTAGGATGGAATTGGTGTAATGTGGTTTATATTGTCAATGGTTTAGGTTGTCAACGCTTGAATAAATGTCGACTCTATTCTCAGTCAACAGCCAACGATCCAAGACGCCTTCATTCCAGTGTGCATTTAAGATGTAGCTGGTGCATCCGCTGATACGATCCAGACTGCTCCTCTACGGTTCCTTCATGTTCGTCTATTCTGTGCTTGAGCTCGGATGTGTTGATGACAGAGGATTGACAAGTTAGCTTGGCAAGAACAGTGTTACTCGCAATCCGATCCCTTCATGCTCCTAGGCAAGTATGGGGCCATCCGTTCTCTTCCTGCCACGATGCGTGTCTGTCTTGGATGGCAACTTCCCCTCCAGACGAGCTGCGGCATCCCTCCCATGCGTCGGAGCCTGGCCCACAGATGAGGAAACGCTCGAGATGCGGTGCTCCTTCCATAATGTCATGAATTGCCTCCTTCGCTTTTGTTGGACCCCGCAGGGCAAGGCCGCGGTCTGCGTGAAACACCATAGCGACTCTCTTCAAGCTCGGTATCTGGCATATTGCTTGAGCCATTGGGGAAGTCCAGTTCTGACGCTACACAGGTAACAAAAGTGTTAGTCGGGAAAAGGAGGGGGGTGATATGGAAGGCTTACCGGGTTATAATTCGGTCCGGGGCCGCCGATAGGATAGGGACCTGGTGTGTATCTCAAGATCAGCCATTCGAGGTTGATGCATCGTTTGAAGCTCAAGGTTTGGGTAATAGCATCAGCGAGCAAGTTGCTAGCAAAAAGGCGCTTCATAAAAAAGCAAGCGGCTTTCCGCAGGGAAGCTGCGTGGAGTGCAAAGATCTCATTCCAAAGCAGGCATTTACTGGGGGGGTCCCTTCCGAATAGCGGTGCCCAGTCTACCTCGACTGCAGTCAACACTCTGACCTTCCCGACAAGCATTCTGAACAGAAATTCAGATTGTCTCTGTCCTACGAGACTCAACTTAGAAACTGGCCACTTTGGTGTGTTGTCTCTGGACAGCAGGCGTCCTAGTTGAAAACGTTGGTCATCGGTGAGGGAGGAGGCATCCATATGTATCGCTTCGAGCTGGGGCGAAAGTCCCGAGTTGAGCTTGGTCTAATTACCGAAAGGCACGTGTCAGTATACGGATTTCCTCTTAGTAGCACAGCCGCTTACCATCAACCCGCCCGACCCGCCAATGGCATATACCAAATCCTTGTCGTGTGAAGAAATCTTAGAGAAGCGACCGGGACCGGGACCCAAAGGCCAGAAACCACCAATCTGGTTTCTATTTCCGTCGCCAGCAACGATCACCAACTTCCTAGTTTCCACGTTTAGAGTTAGAAATCGATCATGAGCAGGACTAGAGCCTTGACTTTTGGGCTAACAACGGATATGACATACCGCAAGTTGCTGACACTCTCGGGCGGTGCGTTCATCGCATTCATTAAAGCGCCGAGGAGGGCCGTCTGGCACGGTTTATCGAGGACCATGCACCGAGGAGGTCCTACCAGGACGTTGGTGGCTCGGTTGACGAGACGGAGCTGACGAATTGCATCCTGAGGCAGATAACTGATTATCTCCAGGGCGATCTCGTTGGGGAGGGTTAGAAACCCGTTTGTGGGATCGCTGCTTCCATCCTCTGCCGTCATGGTTGCTTGCATTCTTGCTGGTAACGAAATGAAACCGGCAGGTCCTTGGTTACTTTGCTGGGTGCAGCGTTGTTGTGTTTAGAATTGATGGTGTGTGGTGGTGCAATGACAGGTTTTTGGGGAGTGGAATGAGGAAAATTGACGGGAAACGTGCAAGGTGTTTGTTTGTAGAATTCTCGAGTTAAATGATGCGGGGACGCACTAAATAATTCAAGGCCTCAGGGAAAATGAGGTGGAGTGTGAGAGAAGAACACTATGATTGCAGTTGCTCGATTTAGAAAAATCAAATAATGGACCTTATTCGTGTAGGAAGAGTGGTTGGATGATTCCAAGCAGTGAGATTGCCGTGATAGAAGGGTTAGGTAGAGATCCAAGGTGACTGAGTGTAGTTCCCCTATGCATTGATACGCAATTATCCAACAGGCGTGTCATAGGAAATGTGAGTTGGCGGTCCAGTTTGAGATTGTGCAAGTGGCTGCCTAATTGTCACCCCCTGGGATAATAGCTAAACAACTCGAAGCGGAAGAGTCGATACAACTTAGAATACACCGTTTCCCATCATATGCGGCATGATCAGTTGCCCCCAATGAGTTGCTAGGTATCTTAGACCACTCTTCAAGCTGGTTAGCTCGGGCAGACGATCCGTGATACTACACAGAAAATGAGATCAAGTTTGGCGGTGGCAAGGAGGGCAGAGAGTGCCTCGAATGCGAGAATATTGCTATTGTCAGACGATCTAGAACAAGAGCAGCAAGCTGGTTTCCAGGCTCGCAGCTGCCCAAAAAGACCGAAAGGAGGCATACTTGTATCTAACAAGATGTTTTTAGCAAGCATCTCTACTGCCACGCACCCAACCATTAGGGAATGACCCCGAGTCCAAGACAGGATATTTTTTACTAAACTCATGCTGATTTCCAGAAGATACTACTGATACCTATCGACAATATCAGATCAGGCAAACAACGGTTGCCCAGTTACACGTGCAGAGAGCTCTTGAAGAGCAATTCGAGCGAGGGCCTTCCCAGACAGGCATGGAATCTGGTAGTCACAGAGGCAAACAGTATTAAACAAAGGCCATGGTGTAGTTTAAGTGTACACACAACTGCCTTGTGTATTCAATTACTTGCTCCATCTTGGTCAGCATAACTGTCCATGCATAAAGCAAACCAAGCAGAAACATTCACACATTTATCATTAGGCCAATGATAACCTGGTGTATTAACTCCTTCGTTGACAATTAAAATCAATACATATGTGGATGCCTTCAATGGCTACATATCTAGGTACATAGGTGCCTTGCATTTCAGGGCATTGAAGTCTGCACGCCTCGGGCATCCGTCTAATTTCCCTTTTACAGTCATTTTACCTAGGTAATTTTTGAGACCTTCCAGCTACTTCCCTTCACCCTCTGAGAAGTTTCTTACTGTTTGATGGCCGAAGAGGAAGGAAAAAACAACAGTGTCTGGGTAACATCCAGTCCCACCACTCCCATCATCTTATCAAACTTTCCCAAAAGCTTCCCTGTTCCATCAACCACACACGTTCACTTCTGATTGCAGCACAATCGCCATTAACCCACCAGTACTGACGATTTTTATTCCTCAGGGCTCGCCCAAGTACATTTGCCAACAATTCACCAAATACGTTTCGTCAGCAGCAAAACAACGGCCAGTCATGGCGGAAAACAACAACATCGTCCAACAACCTCATGGCAACCAAATCAACGACGATACCGCCAAAGAGTCCAACAAGATGGTCGTTCACACCACCCACCTTGTTGGCGACAGCACTGAGCAATCACCGCCAGGATATCTCTGCCTGCCCAACGAGCTCGTTCTGGAGATATTCAGTTACCTGCCACAGGAAACGCGTCATCAGCTGCGTCTAGTCAACCGGGCCACAAGAAACATCTTGCCGCCTCAGCGTATGGTCTTTCGCAAGTCAGACCAGGCCGCCCTCTTTGAAGCTGTGGCGAGTGCGCTGAAGTCGTCTCCTGACAGCGTCAAGGATCTGAAGTATGTAGCATCCGCATTGCAAGATGGCAAGGTCGTGTGGGCCAGTCCTGCTGCCAATATTCTTTGGATTATACTGACTCGAACCCCTAATAGGAAATTAGTGATCGATACAGATGACGAATCCGGGAGGATGTGCGGTTATTCGGTGTACGGACCCTCCGATCATCTCGAGAACGATAAATTGGCATCTGTAATTGGTGAGCTGGTGGTAAGCATTTGTCTTGTTCCATTATTTCCTATTGCAGTTGGTGGTGCCATTTACTGTATAGTTACCAATATCTTTCCTGGGACATTTGGTCATGTTCTTGGGGTTAGACTAATGCCGAGTCAACAGCCCAAGCTCAACTCAGGGATCTCACCTAAGCTCAAAGGTTTATACATGAATGGCAAGGGTCTCACATATCCTCAGAACCACTATTTGGCGGAACTTTTGCTTGGTAACCTTGCCGAGAAGTGGTCTATCTCTACGCTTAACCTCGTAGGGTGCGTTGGTCACGAGTATTGTCCTTTGTTCGCACTTATTCATAAGATCAAGGTGTTGACGGCTGTTGAGATCGACTGTTCACCACACCAGGGCTGTATACTCTGGGATAAGATCTTCAGCGACCATTCAACGTCCCTACAGAAAGCTGCATGTTTGTTTGAAATCCGTGGGCCTCCCTACACGATGGATGACGCCGCAACTCAAATCTTCCGCTTCAAGCAGTGTCCCAAGCTCAAATGGCTTGTGCTTAGATGCCTACCCGGCTATCCATTCCGTTATCACCAAGGAGTGGTTGAAATGGTAAGCCATCCAACTCTTTCATAACAGGCCTCATAGTGTTGGGGGACTCAATTGGCTTCAATGAGAATACGAAATGCTAATGACAGTGACTGCCTATCTAGGATGAGAAATGGGGTCAGGCCTGGGGTGCCCAGTTAGCAGAAGCTATATGCCAAATGCCCAGCTTAACGCAGCTTGCGATTGTGTTATTTGGATATGTCGCATTCGAAGAACAGGCTAGTCCTCAAGCGAGGCGGGCCGTTCGAGTTGTGATGGAGAGAGCAACTCATCTGGAGCGGTTCTGCCTCGGTGGTCCTGCTGATCTTAACGATCCTCAGTGGTTGGCGATAAGTTGGGAAGGATACCGTGCTCCGTCTGGAGAAGTCGTGGTCGAGGAGAAGCTGACCCCTTGCTGGCAGAAAGAGCCCCAATGGTACCATGTTAGCTTCTGATGCGGCCATAGAAGGAAATTTGCCAGTGCAGCAGTGTAAAACCACCTGTGTTTTGCGCCTCAAGAGCAGGGTCACATTAATCAAGAGCGATGCTGCCTTGGGGCAGCCATAGTGCACAGGATAGATAGTACATAGGAACTGGAGAGATCATTGAGTTTCGTAGCTACAGGCAGTTATAGAAAGTTTTCATTAATGTTGAGTTGTGTTTGCAATCAGATTCATACCAGGTGACTTCTCCCAGTGGAGAGAAGGAAGGTGCGACTTCTTGACGCTTCTGGGTTGTCAAATTTGATGCAGACTTGATGGAAAGTACGAACAGGCAACTGCGAATCCAGGTAGGCACACGAGGTACTTTCCCAAGGCAATTGAAATCCATCATTAGGCACCTAACTTCAATTCTTGATCTGCAACTTTCTGAACCGAGACACCCACACCAACCCACAGCATCCCTCTTTCGCACCCTCTTCCCTTCCATACTGGCCCGTCACATCAGCACATCGTGTCGCACGCTCGTACAATCATGACCGAATTCACTCGGTTCAAAGACCTCGCGCCCGAGATTCGCCGCATGATCTGGCGTCATGCCCTCGAGGAAGAGTCCAGCAGCCGCATCATCCTGGTCCACAGACCCTCACTTCGGATCAGTAAGATGTCTCTTGTCAAGCGATGGGAGATTCTGCTAACTTTCGGTTGATTCACTACAGTGCCATTCAAGTCTCTCGTCAGTCCCATCATGCTCGCCACTCACGAAAGCCGACTTTGTGGCAAAGAGTTCTACAACATTTATGTTGACATCTACGCTATGCCCTCCATCGAGCCCGATGGGGAAAGCTTTGAGGGATGGAGTGATCAAGAAGACTTCGAAGATCGCGAGGACGATGTTGAAGACGAGGGCGAGGACGATGAAGATCTTCTTTGGGTAGCGAAAACGAGTTACTGGTGAGCAATACATTCAGTTTAATCATTACCATTCGGTGGTTACTACATCCCATTCCACTGTTTTTTCCGTCCTGTTCAGATCATTCCCCCTTGATCAGGGTTCACTCCTGACTATCCCAGTGTCCAAGATGGAGTCAATGCTCATGGTAATAATAGGTACTATTATGGCCAACAAATGGCCTGCGGCAATGCTGAGCAAATGTTAAACTCGGTCCGAGTAACCGATAAATTGCAGGGTTCGCTCTTCCTCAATACGGACTGGGACCGTTTTGCCCTCTCTTCCGATACTTATCTCGAACCTATGCCCGGAAGCCACCTCGACGAGTGTATGGACTTTCCCGAAATGCATCGTATGGATGTATGCGCCTCCCATTTCACGCTTGATGCACAAGACGAGGTGATCTCCAATTCGAGTTACCCATGGGTGGAGCATCGTAAGGGACAGTGGCACCACGCTTCTGCTCCTCTGACCCCTGAAGTATGCCATATGGTCCGCAAGGTTATCTCTACCTTCGAAACACGAGGTGATATGTACCGCGACGGGTGTTTGATGAAGGATGATGCTATCTTGTATTGGCGAAGCGATGCATTCGATGCCATAGAAACATACATGTATTTGTGTCTCGATGACGGCTGGGCTTTCGTCAACGGACTCTCTTCTGGGGACCTCGAGCAGTTCGAGATTGAGTGCCTTGAGGGAGCGATGGCTTGCGATATTGGTGCTGATGCATGGATGTTGGTGGGTATCAATGAGACGACGGACGTGGTCTGACTGACAGAGTCGGGAATTCTTTAGGTCATGGATGCTAAGGTGTTATGACGAATGAGCTGCATATCAATATGCGTTGCTTACAGTGATTACGTTGTTGCTTCATGTGCCCGATATCGTTTATTGCCATTGATGGAGATATTAACACTGGTATCAATGCTGATATAAACCGCCGGTATAATCATTGGCACAACGTCGTTTGCGCCAAAGTTTTGACCACGCTGAATCCATGTACCTGCCTTATAATCCCTTGGTGGCGAATGTGCTGCTTTCCCCTTATTCTATACTGTACATGCCCCCTACCCTGCTGACACAGATCTCGTAAATATGAAAACACTGCCGTTAGAACATGAGGTTATAGAATATAGAATATCATTCACTTAGAACAACTTAGAATACTTACTCTTTTCCCCGGCGTCTTAATGGGTGCAACCCGTACGTACATGCAACACTCATTAACTATACACACATATACATGCACGCGCGCCAAAGCCGATACCAGCAAAAAAGAATGGAGAAACTGGGAATCGAACCCAGAACCTTTTCCAAGCCTCGTTGTTATGACTATTCAAAGAACAGAAGAAAACAACCAAATGCTAAGGAAACGTCATACCACTAGACCATATCCCCTTTTGTGAAAGAAGAAAAGAAATACACAAAGATACGAACACCGAGACAAGTAGAACGGGAGCGAATCTGGAGAGGCTGGGAATCGAACCCAGAACCTTTTCCATGCTAAGGAAACGTCATACCACTAGACCACATCCCCCATATTGCAGCCAAAACTAAACCGGAATTGCTTCTTTGGATGAAGCGAATGGTTCGTATGGTGGTTTATCTAGGGTGGGAGCTTATTTGGGTTGGGAAGGGTGGTGGGTGGGTATCGTGAGATGAGGCGGTTGAATGAGCAAGAGGCAGAGATTTTTGCTTTGGCCGGCGACAAGCGGGGCTTACCGGCAACGACTAGTCAGTACTATCGTGAGGGTGCTGATTCGATAAGTCGTGACTGGGAGCCAACGGCTTATAGGGGAGGACATATGCAGGTTGGCGCCGAGACGGGGCGGCGCTACTCGGTCAAGGAGGATGGGTCTTTGGACCGTTCCGGTGTTGAAGGGATAACTTACTGGATATATACCGGAAAGACCCCGATTCCAAGCGGGCCCAATTCAGCTCGTGTATAGTATTTAACTGTTTGGGATGGGCAGCAAGTATGTGGTCAAGTCATACTAGACAAGAAGACCTAGGCCACATGCCGATCGAGTTGTCATATAACTCTGCACACTTCTGCTACTTAGGACCAGGCAAGGGAGAACGATGACGAGGAAAGTGAACCGACGCCGGCCTATTTATTGTAAGCTACCTTGCTCATTGCAACACTTCGAAATGTTTGGAAAGGGGGGGCCAGGCACACCAGCCGGCCCGTCTCATACTGCATCATCTCTATGGGGTATCCCTTCCATTTGCTTTCATCCATCTTCGCGCCGTCTATCCTTTTTGGCCGCCGGGCATATGTACAATCAAACAACCCCCTATCCTTTTTAACCCCCTCCCCCTTAACTTGCCTACTTGAGAAAGGCATATCTCCCTTTTTCACTATCCCAGTACGACCACACTACCCACCAACCAGGCAGGGAACCAAACGCACCAAAAGATAAGCGGCGTATACATCCCCCACAACCCCCCACCCGAACGCCCCCTCCTCCAGGACTTTTTGAATCGCCTCCCACGGCGTAACCCCCACAACCCCGAGTCCCAACCCGCTGCTGCCCTGGAGCGTCGTCGTCGCGACGGCCGCGCTCAGGACCACGACGCCTGGGTTCAGCACGCTGAGCAGGGCCGAGTAGGCGTACCCCGCCGCCGGCAGCTTGGGGAACGGCCGGACAAAGGTGAGGGGCGTCGCGAGCAGGCCGACCAGGAAGGCCAGGCTGAAGTTGAGCGTCGCCAGCGTCGACAGGAACATGCCGAGGAGCAGCAGGAAGAAGGAGGTGATGAGCTGGTACTGCTGGTGCGTCGGCTTGTACGTCGTGACGAGGAAGAAGGACAGTGCGTGGGGCAGGGCCAGGGACAGCAGAGTAACCACGACGAAGAGGGGGGCCAAGAGCTATGTGGTGGTCAGTATGATGGATAGATAGGGGCTTTTCTGGCCGAATCAAGCGGTTGCAAAGAGGACTTACACTGGCAGGTGCGTGGTTAAACACGAACAACGGGACGAAACCCAGGAACTGACATCCCGTCACCAAACTAAGGGGTAAGTACAGTTCTCTCTCGACAGACGCCGGGGTCTTCTCAGATTTCTGGTCAGCCTTCTTGGCATCAGTGGTCTCGTTCTTCTCCTTGGCATCTTTCGTTTCTTTGGTCGTGTCCGTCTTGGGGGCATGTCCAGTCTTGACCCAGAGCGCAATGGCCGTAATGGTGAAGTTGGCCGCGATGAGCATAGCGCTGGGCAAATAGGTGCCGATACTGACGAAGCGCTCCTTCTGCATGAGCAGGTAGAAGAAGAAGCTCTGGTGCAGGTGCTCGAGCAGGTTGTTCAGGCTGCGGAACGTGCCCTCAATCAGCCGGCCCAGGCCCATCTCGTCGTGCCAGCCCTGGCCGACGGGCTGGATCGTGATGGCGTCGACGTGGTACGGGATGAACGAGCTGTGCGGGCCCACGGCGTGCCCGAGACCTTGGTTTACCATGCCGCGCAGCATGCAGGTCAGCCGGTCGCGGTACTGGTCGTTGTGGTGGAACATGTGCTGGATCGAGGAGCCCATGCCCATCTGGCCGCTCGCGATGTTGGTGACGCTGTTGATGAGGTCGAGGTTGGGCAGCTGCCCGTTGATGCCGTCGTAGACGATATGCACGCCCTCGAAGCGCTCCTCCTGCGGGTAGTCGATGGCGAGCGCCCCCCTGCAGCGCCCCGGACTTGATGGGCAGGTCCGCGACCCGGCGCGAGTCGTGCGAGTCGTGGTAGGCGTCGACCCAGGCCTGCGTGCCGGCGCGGCTGTCAGGCGGCACCACGAGGATGATGTCCTTGGACCACAGGCTCCAGCGCTTGAAGTAGCGCGTCAGGGCCAGCGCCACGGCGAGGCCGTTGCGGTTGAACTCGCCCTGGACGTTGCGCCAGGCCGCGACCAGCACGATGGCCTCGGTCGCGTCGCCGCGGGGCGCCTGCAGGATGGCGTAGACATTCTCTCCGGCCACGGTGTTGCCCGACGTCGTGTAGGTATAGTTCTGTCGGCCGACCTTGAGGCCCATAGACCGGAACATGTGCTCGAGCTTGTCATTGACCCTGTATACCCCCGAAAGTCAGTCTTTAGTATACATATGGATAGTAACGATCCAATCCGTCAAACAATCACGCCCCCAGTGGAAACCACGTACTCGGTATTGGTCTTGTTCTCGAGCGCCGAGATCTCGTGCCTGTAGGCGCGCAGGACGTTCTGGTCGCTGCCGCCAAAGTAGGTGTGCACCTGGCCCGGCAGCAGCGCATTCTCGGAGATGTAGGTGCGGCGGCTGTAGTCGTTGAGCGGCAGCATGAAGAGCCACGCGACGCCGACCACGATGAGGAGGAGGCTGATGTAGGGGGGGCGCCTTCTGCAGCTTCGGGCTGCGGCCCACAAAGAGCGCCGAGGCTGTGCGGACCACGTTTGTTAGCCGGGCTTGTGTCTGTAGTACATTTTGGAGGCGGCGACAAGTAGGGGGAGTTTGCCACGTCGGAAATACCTACAGATTAATCGCGGCATTGCTCTGTGTGGTTTGGGTAGCGGGCGAATGGCGTGTCAGGAGCTGGTGAGCAGCATTGAAAGTGAAGTCGTGGTGATGTCGCGTTGGAGGTTTAATGGGTTCGGGGTCCAGCGTAATTGGTTTGCAGGGGTTAACGCTGTATTCCCGTGCTACGGCGCCTGGCCCGCCCCGGCTATTGGACACATCGCGCATTTAGAGGACGGCCCCTGGATCTTAACAATGCTACCAAAAGCACATGTAGGTAAATTCATTCATTGTAGCAGTATTTTGCGAGGGCATAAACTGGATTGTTCGAATAAATAAAACAACTTCTCTATCACGACCCTACATCCTTTATTGTCTTCCAATGCGCCATAGCTAAGCTTGCATATCATGTTGACCCCTCAAATATGGCTAGAGAGCATGCCCAATAAAGTACGATATAAAAGTGAGATGAATTTCACAGTCGATTCAGAATCGCAACCCCCCAGTATCTAGGAATGAATATACACCTTGCAGTATGCCGAAGAACGCCGTGATGATGCCATATAAATATGCGACTTAATGCACACAACAGAACCAATAACACATTGCATCTCATCAACCAATTCCCCGATGCGACTATGGGCCAAGTCGTTGTGTGCTTCCCACGAGTCCACTCAAGTTTGTGCTGCCTGTATATATCTCAGAGTAATTAGCAAACGGGTCATATAGAGAAAGATGGGACAGGATCCCGAGGAAAGGGGGTAAGTGATTACTTACCAGTACTACTGCTGCTAGGCAACACCCCAAACCGCCCATATGTCTTCTGGTCAACACTGACATAGTGCGGCAGCCGGCCAAGCAAGTTAAGCTTACCCTCGATCCACCGCAGAATCTTCTCGGGCGGCGCGATGAACTTGAGGTAGCCCAGGCCAAACAGATACCCGGTCCCGACGCCGCACAGGTGGCCCAGAAAGCTGGTGCTGGGGATCAGGGCCGCCGTGACAAAGGCCATGACCAGGGGGTCGTCCAGGTCGGCACCTGCACCGTCCCGATGACGAAGTACGGGTTGATCTTGTACGTCCGCATCGCCTCCACCGAGAGCAGCAGGAACACCCACATGCTGGCGCCCATGACCGGCGTGTTGACGCGGAAGATGACGCGCTCGAGGAAGACGTAGGCGAGGGCGGGGATCGTGGTCAGAGCTGTTTGTGGTTTGCAATTCGTTAGTTTCTCGATCGACAAACCCCAAGGCATTCGCGCAAGGATGTAAGGAGGGGTGACTACTCACGTCCAAAGAACATGGCCGCACTGGTCAAGGTTCCGTACTCGCTCTCGAAGCGTTCCAGTAGCGGGGTGAGGGCCAAGAGGTTCAGCAGCGCGTGCAGGAGGTTCAGGTGTATTAACGGGAACGTATTCATGCGGTACGCTAGATCTCGGTCAGCGGCTATTCCAGTATACCAGCGGCTTGTTCTTCCTTTCGTGGCGACGGAAGCCCACGCATGTTCCTCTTCCTTGTGCTTAGCGCAAGAGGCTGTATTCTCCGTATACCATGCCGGGCTTCCATCGTAGGTCCCAGTCGCGGAAGGGAACAAGGTAAAGAAGTCCACTCACCTGTGAAAAAGTTCATCTCATCCGGTATCAAAGCACCCCATTTCCGCAGATCCCACGCGCTCTGTATGCCCACGAGCCACAGCACCACAATGGCCAGCAAGATCAGCCTCGTGAACAGCGGCAGCCGAAAGACATAGGAGCGCGCCCGCAGGCCGCTGAAAGATTGCACGGTGGGCATCCTCCCGTCGTTTCGTCTCGGGTCGAGCGGGTAGGTAGGAGGTTCGTTCGGGGCCCGGAAGGTCGGGCTTCTTTTCTGGATGGCTCGGGATTTCGGAGGAAAAGAGTACTATAGGTGCCGCTCACGCTCGCAGCAAGGGATGGGCCAGGGGGCTGCGCAACTCTTATCTTTGGAACCGTGGTAGGTTTCCCTCGTCAAGCGCAAAAGTTGCGCTGCTCGTTGGTGGTGGGTTGGCTGGCGATGGGCGATGGCGGGATCGAGAAAGCTTGTGGCAGGTAAAGGAGCTAATGACCAAGCCGATTCCAGTAGTTCCCAAGGACGTGGACGATGTTTCCAATTTCCCGCTTTAATTTAGCAGCAGGCTTTTCGAATCTTCTGTCATCGGCAGCTCCTTAATCAGACAATCAATCAATCAATCAATCAATCGACAGGGCTTTCATAAGTGTATAGTGCAAGGCCCTTCTTCCAGAAGAAACGAGACGAGCTGAGCTGGTCGCGTGTCATCAAATCCTCGAGCCAGTGCACAATTACTGGGACAAACTGTTCCGTCATGGCGAAACCGAACGTCCATAGCACAGCAACCTTAGCAGCATGCCCTTGCACCCAACCAGCGCTGGAGCTCTGCCTCAGGGACCCGCCAGTGCACTGCAGCCCAACCCTTGCAGGCCGTGACGCTAGGCCCCTCAGCACCTGGGCTGCTGCCTTATGTAAGGACATGGATGGAGCTTTGATTAGACTCTAACCCAAGTCAATCCCTAAGACATATCTGCCCAGCCGGTAAAGATGCCCATCATTAGGATTCCGTCATTTCAGCGGGTTTTGTTTTTGTTCCATGGTTGGTTTTGACCCGTTTCAGCTAACAGACCACAGGGACCTAATATAAATATACGTGGTTTTACACAGGTATGCTCCAGAGTTTCAAATGACGACATGTATTACCTGTTGCGCTCAGAGAAGCACTTATGATTTATATCAGACCATCAATCACATTCACAACAATCAACAACCCAATTGAGTTCGAACATATGAATTTGTACAGATGACTAGAAAAGGAGGGCGCAACTTCCATGTGCGGGCTATAATCCATGAAAAACATAACGTCCGTACCAGAAGACCATATAAAACCCCCTGTGCAATTCTAGCAAACCTCCCCAACAATGCTGATTGCCGTCCCCGGTGTCTTCCAAACCCTCTCTATTCTGTCCATCCGGCGGGTATCTTTATTTCACTTTCGTCACACACTTCGTGGTATTTACGCGCGCGACTTGGCCATGGTGTTCAGGGCGGAGCCGTTCTTGAACCACTCAATCTGGGGGCGTTGAAGGTGTGGTTCAGCTTGACCTCGAAGGACTTGCCGTCCTGGGGGCGGACGACCATGGTGATGGGCTTGCCAACCTCGAGCTCGGTGCACTTGATGTCAACCTAGAAAAGGAGTCAGCAACTGTTTTCATATAATACTTTCGCAGTTCGGGAAAAAATGGCTTACCTTGTCATCGGGCTTGATCTTGTCGTAGTCGGCGGGCTCAGCGAAGGTAAGAGGAAGCATACCCTGCTTCTTCAGGTTGGTCTCGTGGATACGAGCGAAGGAGCGGGTGATGATGGCAATACCGCCAAGGTGACGGGGCTCGAGAGCGGCGTGCTCGCGAGAAGATCCCTCACCGTAGTTCCAGTCACCGATAACGACCCACTTGATGCCCTTGGACTTGTAGTCACGGGCGGTGGCGGGAACAGCATCCCATTCACCAGTGGTGGAGTTCTTGACCTTGTTGGCCTCGCCGTTGGCCTCGTTGATGGCACCAATCAACATGTTGTTGGAGATGTTGTCCAAGTGGCCACGGTACTTGAGCCAGGGGCCGGCCATCGAGATGTGATCGGTAGTGGTCTTGCCCTGGGCCTTGATGAGGATGGGCATGTCGGTAGCATCCTTGCCGTCCCAAGCGGTGAAGGGAGACAGGACCTGGAGACGGTCAGAGGTGGGGGCGACGGCAACCTGGACCGAGGCGCGGTCCTGGGGAGGGGCCTGGTAGGTATCGTTGCCAGGGTCGTAGCCGCGGTCGGGCAGACCAGCGCCAGTGGGGGCCTCCAGCTTGAACTCCTTGCCATCCTTGCCCTTGAGCGTGTCGGTCAAGGGGTTGAAGGAGAGCGAGCCAGCAATGGACATGGCGACGACCAGATCGGGAGAGGTGACGAAAGAGTGGGTGGCGGGGTTGCCGTCGTTGCGACCAGTGAAGTTACGGTTGTAAGAAGAGATGATCGAGTTGGCCTCGCCCTTCTTGACGTCGCGACGATCCCACTGACCAATGCAAGGACCGCAGGCGTTGGCAAGAACGGTACCACCGAACTCCTCGAAGGTCTCGAGCTGACCGTCGCGGGCAATGGTGGCACGAATCTGCTCGGAACCGGGGGTGACGAAGAAGGGAGCCTTGGACTTGATGCCGTGCTTCATGGCGGACTGAGCGATGGAGGCGGCACGGGACATATCCTCGTACGAGGAGTTGGTGCAAGAACCAATCAAGCCAGCCTTGACCTCATCAGGCCAGTTGTTGGCCTTGGCAGCCTCGGCGAACTTGGAGATGGGGGTGGCCAGATCGGGGGTGAAGGGACCGTTGATATGGGGCTCGAGCTCGGACAGGTTGATCTCGATCAGCTGGTCGTACTCGGCGCCCTCATCCTCGCGGAGCTCCTTGGCGTAGGTGCGGGAGAAGTCACCGATATCCTTGCGCTTGGTAGCAGAGAGGTAGTCGTACATGCGGTCGTTGAAGGGGAACAGAGAGGTGGTGGCACCAATCTCGGCACCCATGTTGCAAATGGTACCCATACCAGTGGCAGACAGAGTCTCGACACCAGGGCCGTGGTACTCAACAATGGCACCAGTGCCACCCTTGACAGTGAGGATACCGGCAACCTTCAGGATGATGTCCTTGGGAGAAGTCCATCCGGACATCTGGCCAGTAAGCTTGACACCAATGACCTTGGGGGCCTTCAGTTCCCAAGGCAGGTTAGCCATGACATCGACAGCATCAGCACCACCAACACCGATAGCGCACATGCCCAGACCACCAGCGTTGGGGGTGTGAGAATCGGTACCAATGAGGAGACCTGGATTTTGTTAGCTAGTCTCTTCCAATGGATGTCGAGCCATCATATAGGTCAGACTCAGTACTCACCACCGGGGAAAGCGTAGTTCTCGAGCAGGATCTGGTGGATGATACCAGAGCCGGGCTTCCAGAAACCAATGTTGTACTTGGCGCAAGCAGAGGACAGGAAGTCGTAGACCTCCTTGTTGATACCGACAGCGCGCTCCAAATCCTTCTCGCCACCAATCTGGGCCTCAATCAAGTGGTCGCAGTGGACGGTGGTAGGGTTGGCGACGGAGGGCATGCCGGCGGACATGAACTGGAGGATGGCCATCTGGGCGGTGGCATCCTGGCAGGCGACACGGTCAGGGCGCAGGCGGAGGTAGGAGACGCCGCGCTCAATGTCCTGCTCATGGGGGTTGTCCAGATGGGAGTAGAGAATCTTCTCGGCGTAGGTCAGAGGGCGGTTAAGGCGGCTGCGGACCACGGAGAGGTTCTCGGACATCTTCTTGTAGTTGATGAAGTTGCCCTCTTCCCAGTTGTTTTGCTTGACCTGTGACGAGTTGCGGGAAATAAGTCAGCAACACCATCTCGACAGCACCAAACAGCAGCGGGGACGACGACAGCAACGCCGATGTTGTCGTCTGCCAGACTCGTTCTCTTGCTTACCTTCCTGTCCAGAGGAGAATCCGAGACGGTGGCCATTGTGCGTCGCAGGGCCAGGTTGCCCATGACCCGCGAGCGGGCAACATTGCCCAGGACCTGACGACCTGCCAACATTGTGACGGAACTGCGTGGTCCTGAGTACCTAGGATACTAGGAGGGGTGTGTGGCGTTGAAGCTGATATCAGGTCGAAGGAGCAATTGAAGCTCTCCTAGGAAACGACAATTAGGGGAGTGGAGAGGTTGAGACAGGAACAGGCTTGTCTCCCAATGATCAAGTAGAAAAAAAGGAAAAGGAAAGAAAAAACTTGACTTTCTCCCCAGGAGTAGATGGTGTTTGAGGAAACAAGGTGAAGAGGAAAGGTGGAGAGGGTTTTTGTGTTGCTGGCCTGCGATTGATGAAAAAGGCGAAGCACCAGAGCCTACAGGCCTTGCCGGGCCCCAGCTTCCACGCTAAGAGGCCGAGCTGGGCCATTTCGCTGCCAGCTTGGCTCCCAATGGGCTCCAGTGGTGGCAGAGGTAGCAGAGGTACCTTCGGTAACAGCGACTGCGACTCGGCCCAGCGGACGAATCAGCGCCTCGCTATTGTCAAGAGGTGCACGCTGGCGTCATATTGCCGTTATCTCAACATCAACCTGCCCAAATTGTTTCCTTATCCGGTTGTGTGTGTGTGCTCATAGTTCACTGCACTGTCCAAGTGATTGACAGATGGCTACTATTATTCATAGGTATTGAAGTCATATCGAGATCCTTCTACAGTTTTCAATTGTTGGATTATTATTGTCGTCCTGCTCGAGAATGCCCGACAGTTGCTGGCAGGGAGATGTGGCTATCTACATACTACTCTGAGTCGGGTACCTGACTCCGGCTCTGCACACAGGAGCAGGCTCTTGTTTCGGGCTACAAATCCGCAATTGATCGGAATGTGGACGCGGCTCTTTTTGGCCAGCAATGCATCAACACCCACGCAAGGTTAGACCCTTGACTCGCTTTCCGGTGATGCTGCGCCAACAACCCTCCTCCCCTTTTGTCCATTGACTGCTCTCTGACATTGTATATCTATCCGCACGTTATACTTTTAGAGTCGCAACGCTGAGCAAGTAAAATACCTGTAGTATAGAGGACCCGGAGCAGATTCTCAATTAAGCTTATTACTCTATCACGACGTAGCAGCTCCTGCTTCCAAGACCAGGTCATCGTTACCCGTCTCGCTGCCAGAGTGTCATACTTTGAAGTACCTACACGGCCTGCCATGCGGCTTTTCAACTGCTTTTGCCTGCAGCTTGCAGTAGTCCTCTCCATCCACACGATAGGTTCTTCGTACCCTGTATCCTCCAAACTAGCGCTTCACCAATAAACATCCTAGTAATATTTGCTTATAGGGATGGCAATTTTGTGGTAGCTGGATGCCGGCACGAATGAATACCTGACACTTGCTGACTGACTAAGGTAGATCAATGAACCTCGGTCACATGTAAAACTAGGGGGGCCCATGGTGAAAGGGAACCTCTCTCTCTCTCTCTGAAACACCAGAGCTTTGATTAGTTTTAGTGTAACGCTATTGGACAATCTCAAATCTCAATACATACTGCCCACGCATTACGTAGGGTATACAGACAGCTGTCCGCAATAAATGCATTCCACGTCAGCGCAAATATCCATATACCGACCACCTTTCAATATCCATTTTCGAAGGAGCCCATCCAACCACGAGAATAAAGGCCATGTACTCGCTAGTAGCCGCCCTTGTACCCCTCCCTCGTTGCCATGGCATTTCTCACGAGCCGTTGAACTTGGGGGGCAAGCGAAGAAAAAAAAAAACTTGCAGACCTGGAGATCGCAAAGTGGAGCTGGCCCCATACCGTCGCCATCAGCTCATTGGGTCCTGCCCCAGAATGAGGAGCCGCACCCCTCGGCCGACTTTATATATCCGCTCGGCTTTCCGCGAAGCACCGAAGCCAAATCTCTTGGCTTAATTATTGTTTCCAACCATTTGCCCGGCTGCCCGGCTTGCAAGATGCCGAAACACGAGTGAAGGCCGGCGACCACATAGGAAATATTTGTAGTCGCCCCTTTCCTCCATCCGAGGCAGCGAGGAGGGATCAGTTTGCATTGTGCAACTCGAGATTGGCCAACCAATGAGCGAATTGGAGACGTCTAATTACGAAAACCCGTTGGTCCAAGCCATGACATCAAGCACCGTTACCGTATCAACCCACCAAGAATCCAAAGTCCACCAAAAAGATGACAATTGGTTTCTAAACGTTGACCTCTGATTGAATCTGATATTCGGGCCATGGTGCTCCGGATGGCCGTGGCAAGTGCGTACCCTATTACTTGAAATGCCGTCTCCCCTTTTCGCCGTAGCAGAGGTTACTGTGGACAACCAGCCATGCATATATGATACAGACTGGTCAGTCGCCCAGTCTTGCCCCCTATCGTCGATAGCACCGACTACATGACTGTACGATTTGGCATCTATCCAATCAGCGGCGTCACGCATCAGTTGAAGGGAGATGTGATATCAGATCCAACGCAACAACGGAAACGGACGAGAAACATGACCACCTTCCATCTTCCAGCACCATTCGATGAATGACCCTGTGTATGCTCAGATGCTCTGTCCCAATCTTGTCTATCGTGAGAAATCGCGACTGGCGACTTGGACCAAATCATGTCTTGGCTGCATCACAATAAGAGGTACAATATCATATCTACAGACGCCACTAACCTGACACCAGCTCACGCAAGTGAGCTCAAGCAAGATTCGAACAACGTTTATATATTTATCTTCTCTGCCAATGGGTTGAGTGGGAGAGGTTATTTTTGGTATCAAAGTCATGCAAACCACTCGAATGTGTAACCCCCCATTTTTCTATATACGTCAATAAAAAAAAGTCCAAGCCTCCTTCCTATATATCCCGAACGGGAGGCAGAATCCTCCTCCTCTAGCTTCTTCTGTTCTGTCCTTCAAAAAGGTTGCATGCAGATCGATCAATCGACATCATCATCGTTCGACTGCACAGCCACCGCGGGCGTAGCCGGTGCAACCCCGTTGGCGTGCTTCTCGTTGAGAGCATCTGACGTCTTCTGCTCCGGGTAGTGGTCCACCACGCCGCCAGCCTTGATGACGCCGACGCGGTCGTACAGGCTACGGGCGCGCACGTAGGGGTCCAGCTGCCAGTAGCTCGCGCGCAGCTTCTTCGCCACCTGCTCGCGCTCCGCCCCCAAGGTCTTGCGCTTCCCGGCGTCCGTTTCGCGGATCCACTCCAGCGTCTTGGCCTCAAACTCCTCGTAGAGGGCCTCGCGCTCTCCTTGCAGCTTGTCCCGCGTCGCCGTGTCCTTAAGCTTCGCGTTCTCGCCTGGCGTGGGCTCGACGTAGTTGTAGGTCCAGGGATCCTCGCCCTCCAGCTCGGCGGGTATCCGCTTCATGGGCACAAAACCGGACAACTCCTTAGCATTGCTAGTGAAATGCACCTTGGCGGCCACGACGGGGTCCAACCAGCCTCGAATAACCTTCCAGATACCTATGGGAGATAATGTCAGTACTCCCTTGGGCTTCCAGCGATTCTTGTGTCAAAACATACCTTGGAAGATCCAGGGTGACTTGTGCACCAAGACAACACCTAGCGATTCGGGATAGTTTGCCTCGAAAGTCTGGATCATAAACTTGATGGGTGTGTAGTCCATGTTCGCCATGGAGAAACCCGTCATGTCGAAGATGATGCAACCCGTCTCGATAGGGCGCGAGAGCATTAGACGTGTCGTCTCGATCAAGTACACGGTGTACCTCTCGAGACTCTCCTGGCTTTGCTCTCCACCCTTGTGCAAGCGCACCCGAATCGTGTTGATGGGCCGCCCGTCCTTGTCAACGCCATGCGCAAAGCTCTTGCCCATGCGCATCTGCATCAAGAAATCGTGCGCAAAGGTCTTCTCAGCTTCCGTGCCGGTCTTCTCTTTCTCCACGAAGTATTCTTCGCCGTTCAGCATAATATCGTCGTCCACTTTGTGGTCTTGTCGCCACTTCATGGTGCTGACGAGCATGACCAGTGCCTTGTTCACGTCCCATTTGCGCGCGCGCAGGAAGCGCAATAACAACTGATCGGGATGGTCCATCTTGATCATCCCCCACATGGTGTGCCGAATGCTGTCGGGGGACCGGGTCGCCAGGGTCTCGCGGAAGATCTTGTTGTGGCCGTATTTGTCGTCGGGATCGTCCTCCCTGATGCCATCGAACGAAGCCACGGCAGGCGTCTTCTCATCGGTGTTCTCCTTGCCCTTCTTGTCCTTCTTTTTGAAGAGCCCTAAGCGCTTTTTCTCCTTCTTCGGCTGACCCGAGCCGTCGGAGTCCGTTCTCGGCTGGAGAGCATTTTCAGGGGCTTCAGCCTCAGCAATCTCGTCCTCCGAAACGCCGCAAACCTGGTAGATGAGCTTCCATAGTTCGCACAGCTTGGTCTCCTGCTCCGGCGTCAGGTTTCCCAGGGTGCCTTCCATCTCGGGATCTATCTCTAGAATATCCTCCAATTGGTCTAGCTCTGGAGCCTCAGGTAATGCAACTTCAGTCGTTTGAGTGCCGTACACAACGATGCCTCCGATGCTGATGACAATGAATGGAACCAGGTAAAGAAGTGAGCTTGAGCTGCTGTGTAGAGTATGATAGCGCTGAGAGGTTATTCTAGAGTGATTCGAGGTCTCAAGTCGAGCTGCTTCTCTGTGTCTCCAGAACAAGCGCGAAGAGCTTGTTTGATATAAGCGACGTGGCGATGACCGCGGTAGTGACGTCCAAGACGAAACGGTAGTCTGATGTAGCGACGGCGTAGAGTTTAGGATACGAACAAGAGCGGGGAAGTTTGACCTAGATGCTTGGACTGGCCGAGGGAGTAGTCGATGCGCAGGCAGTACGCAGTTCGAATGTTTCAATGAGTTGCCCAGCGCGGCTTTCATAGGGCCCGAAGGTATGTTGGGACGTCGCCGAGTCCGGGTGACCCGTACTAAACGAGGCGCAGGGCTCAGGTACACCTACAGCAGCTTGCGCAACCCCTCCACTCTGTAAATCACAAGGAAGCGAGGTCGGTTTCTTTTGCTGCAGAGCACGAGCAGGGGGCTTTGGTGGTGTTGGACGTCGCTTCGAACGAGTTTAGAGGCTTTGACCCGACCGACTGGCGAGAGCTGGTTGGCGTAAAGCGAAATTCCCCGTCGCCTCAGATGGGAGGGTGTCGTGTGCTCGTGGGTCGAGATTTGCAAGCGCAAAAAGCGGATTTGCGAATGACACTCGTTGACAGAAGCTTAAAAGAGGTTTCGACAAGGGCTGATGCGTGTCCAGGGGAGGGGGGGAGAGAACACGATCACGAGAAGAAGAACAGACGTTGCAAGTTGCGACAGCAGTACACTACGCAGAGAGGTGTTGGCGGTCGTTTGTTGGCATCTTGGAAATCCTGGCTTTTTGGTGAGAGATGGAGGTGGCTCCAGTCGCGCACCACTAGTCCTTCGTCATCATCTCTTGCATCTCATCCCCCCCAATCTCCGCTGCTCCCGGGAAACATGCGCCCAAGCGGCCCAATCCAGTACCCAATCTAGCAGTGCCCTCCACTAATTGCTCGATTGGTCGGGTCACCACGCAGAGGGATCCGCGGGTTTGGGTATGCTTGTTATCATTAGCATCAGCTATCATCATTTGTGGCGTCCCCTCTGTGTTGCATTGCATTGACGACGCTCTTGATTTATGCCTGCTATTATGCCTGCTGTCCCCTGTAAGACCCCTGTAACCTTCTGGTGCCCCAGGTGCTGTATCTTGGGCCTGCTTCAGGTGGTGTCAAATGCTCGAGCCAGCTAAAATGCGGGACAACAAAGCAATGTGCAATTGACTTCGACCCCGCCAAGCGCTAGCCCAGAGAGCTGGCAGTTGACAGTTGATAGTTGATAATGTTGATTTTACTGCGTGCACGTGTGTAAACGACAGCATTGGTGAAACGCGACCGAGATTCGAGGCTATTCGCACTCTATCCCATCTTCAAACTGCCATTGTAAGGTTAATACCTGAAACCACCTGTCGTCTTCACTTAGACCTTCATCCTACAAGCCTATCGGGTGCCTGACAGCCACCCGGTGTCACCGCCAGAGAAGCGAATCGGAACCGGTTGTTTACATAACCTTCGACGCTCGATCCCATCCCCATCCTCCAATCGAACGATCGACCAAAAAAGGGCCCCTTCCAACCACGCGCCCACAGTCGACGACACAATGGCAGATCGCCCTCGCTCCACCTCCCGCTCGCGCCCGACGACGCCCCTGCGCCCGTCCTCGCGCTCCTCGTTCCGCGAGTCGGCGCAGCGGTCCGCCGAGGGCGGCCACGAGCCCTTCCCGCTCAACGTCTTCGAGCCCGCCTTCGCCGAGCTGTCCGACGCCGTCGCCGACCTCGAGGCCAACATGATGCACTTCCAGCTCATGCACGAGAGCCTGGCCCGGTTCAGCGAGGACTTCGCCAGCTTCCTGTACGGGCTCAACATGAACGCCTTTTGTGTGGATTTCCCCGAGGTATGATGAAGAGCCAATCCTGTGTCACGGCAGTGGCGGGTGATGTCTTGGTTTCTGGACAGGGAGCTAACGTTACGATGTGAAGGGTCCTATCGCCGAGTCGTTCCGTAGAGCGAGGCAACAAGCACCACAAGAGCCCGAACAGGCGGCGCCTGCAGGTACGACAAGAATATTCACAGTTGACAGTGTTAGTGATTAACGCAGCGATTTATCTAGGCCGGTCTCGAAGTACAGAGCGCGGGGAGCCGCCGGATGGAGAAACAACTTTTATGTATGTTGTATTTGCATTTGACTGTATTATCTCTACTGACGCCAATCCAGGACCACCGATTTCTCCTTCGTCGAAAACCCGTCCAATGCCTCCAAGCCCACGCCCAAGAAATTCTCAGCACCGGCCCCGCGACCGTCTCGTCAGTCGCGCATGCCCCAGCCCTCACGTGGCGGTGTTTCCTCCTCGCAACGAGGCAGATCGGGCATTGCTCGGGGGCGTGGTAGTGCTTTGCCGAGAGGAAGAGGGGTTCGATGAGTATAGATTTGTGAAGCAAGCCTGAGTTCACAAATTCATTGAGATATAATGTACCAAGGGTCAGTCTAGACTGCCATTAATTGTCCTCTGCATAATAGGTAGCCTCAACGCGTCTAAGCATAGCAGATAGGTACGGAGACAGCTTGACAAGAAGCCATGTCCAGCATTATCGCGATGGGGGTATCGAGACGCATTAGGGGTACTATCATTCCGTGGAAAATTGGCCGGTCATGCATGATCGTAACCAGCAGAATTGCTGCGCCAAGGGGGGCTGTTGGTTTGCAGAAAAGCGGCGACGTTGACATTATGTACTTGTAACTTCTCAAGTCATCATGGCCTCATCTTCGTCGGCAACAGCCGGCTTCGCGGGGGCTTCGTTGCAGACCCCAAGTCCGACGGCTGCCTCGGCCTCTTTCTGGGTATACGGCTCCTCCTTCATCTGCTTGACTCTAATGCAAGAAGAGACATGGTCAGAACTCGTAATACAAACAAATGTGGTTAATAAAAGATTACTCGAGTCGAACTTACCTTCTCTTGTGAGGCTTGCCCTTCTGGTGAAATAGCATGTTCCTCTCGCTCTCAAACCACTTGGCGCATTCGATGCAGTACCATTTTCCCAGGTCCGGAAGGTCGTCGGTCGCTTTCGTCTCCTTGTACTGCTCCAGGTGCCTCGGTGATAATAAGTCGGCCTTGATCTGGTCGAAGTCCCGCAAATGGCGACGGGTCTTGGTCAACGTGCGCTTGTTTTTAATGCCCATTGTGAAAGGTTCCTTCGGGTTCGTAGGCGATTTGTTGGTCTAATCTCCTTCTCGTCCTGAGAAGAATTGCTGTTGCGCAATTGTTGACCTGGGCTGAAGTACTGGCTGATAAAGCTGCTCTCACTCTAGCAATCACTGCGGTAAAGTTGGGCAAGTGGGATGGGATAAGGAAATATTTCGGTGGGGTATGGCTCTAAAAGTTCTATCAGTGATAAGCCATTTCGCTAGCGTTGGACTGATAAGATGCGCTGAAAGCGCTACACTATAGGCTGCATTAAAGCCACTTTACCTCATCAACCAATCCTCGACATCCTGCCAGAGTGGTTAATGGGTGAGACTTGAATCCTCAGTGTGAGGTTCAGCCATCTCATGACTTCGGTCGCGTAGGTTCAAATCCTGCGGATGTCGTGAAACATCTTTTTTTTTGCTTTTTGCATATTACTTTGAATATATCATCAATCGAGAAAACCCGATTTTTGGTGTTTGCAACATGTTTTTCGGTCGCCTAGTGAATTTCGAAATGTTCGATGAAGGTGCCTACACTCCTATCAGGTACGCTTGTGCCACGATACAGCCCCTTAATGGAGTAAGTGCTGTTTGTAGGACATTCTTTCCCAAAGACTTATAGTAAATTGGAATCGTATAAATGGTAGGTGCCTCTTAACATGCTTTCTGATTGTTAACATTTTACTAGAGAGACTGTGACCAGGTAGCGTTTTCAGCCAAATGTCCTCCTTACGATCCCCTAATCCTCGAGCTCACTGCACTGCTACCCCTATCCTATCTTCAATCGTACTTCCTCCCTTTCCTCACACGACCGACGATGTTCGCATCCATTGACGCCAATGCAATATGCCCAACCGGCTCGTCGGGTTTGACATCCCCAAACTTGATCTTTAGATCACCCATGGTGCGTGCTCTGTCCGATGCCTCGGAAGAGGTGCCAGACCCCGAACCAGACACGTAGGGATTGTCTCGCACGAGACTGGAGAAATTAAGTGCGAGTTGCGGGTTGACCGTCGAAGCTCTCAGCAGCGGCGTAGCAAGGCAGAGGATAAGCAGAACACTTGAGGCGAAGACGCAGGTGACGAGCCAGGCGCTGTGGCATTCCAGCACCGCGTCGATTAGTGTCACGTTGCCTGTTGTAGCCGCATACTGAGCGGGATCCAGCAGGTCCATATACAGGTAAGTATTGTTGTAGGGGATCATCCTATTCTGTCCTGTGAGTAATCCCCAGTATGAGTTCAGTAGTTGGGTGAGTCGGATGGAGTACGTCCGCCGCGGCAGGGTGGACGCAGGCTCGTGCTCGATCTTTTCAGTGACTTCGTTAATATAGGAAGGGTTTGCCATGTAAGAAGAGACGAGGGTGGGGTTGAAGGCGGTACTTGTGAGCGATGTTGTGAACATCTGGGCAAAAGTGTCGAACTGGAGGGTACCGTTGTTTTCCAGGCAGTCGAAGACAGTCCAAGAGGGAACGGCCAATGGGGAGGGTGAGCGCCGTACTCTTGACACATACGTACCGCTCTGATCCCATTGGAATTCAGCCTCCACGTAGACGGTACTCATGCTGCAGACTCCGGCCGACATCGATCGGTGACCATCCGGCGTCATCAAATATGTCGAATACGCAGAGCCATCTGTATGGTTACTCTTGTCGGACTTATGCGAAAAGTTTCTTTGAAAGAGTGGTCTTCTGCACTGAAGAACAAATGTCGCAACGGCAAATCTGGGTCCTTCGGACGGCGCACACCCGTCACATTGACGTCGATGTCCGTCAGCAAACATCCTGTACCCGAGGACATATCACAATTCCCGGCCTTCCAAGTCAAGTTAGAGCTCGGGCTGCGGGTATTCACGGCTGGCATCAACGATTGTTGTAATATCCACCTCCTGTCGCTTGTCAGATTGTCGCAGTCAAGCGTCCAATACCACGTCTCAAAGGGAATTGAAACAGAAAACCCATTAGCTACAGGCGCTTTTACCATGGCAAAGACCGGCATTTCGACCATCGATGCATACTTGACGTGTGTATTTCGGGGAACATCATACCATCCGTCATCATCGCTATCGTGGGTTTTGTCTGCTTCCAGAAGTTCGACCATCGGTACCTGAACTTTGTCCGTCCTAACGCCAGAACCCTGGGTGAGTTGAGACACCCACAAAGAATTTAGAATCGGCTTTTGTGTGGTTGAATAGTTCTCATTAGCCCAATGATGTATCGATTCCCTTGGTTTGAAGTACATAAAGGTCTCCATTGTGGTGTGATTTCCAGTCGACAGGAGGCGTAGCGACGCCTGGCCCCCAATCGGAGAGAGGGCCCAGATGGCAGGGAGGATGGTGCCCAAGACAGTGACTCTTCTAACATTGAATTGGGCAGTAGCGGCACCGCCAACAGTAGTGCTAGAATGCAGGAGATCCAAGGTTCCAAGATGTTCGCCGCGTTGGAGCCGCCATTGAATGAATGCCTTGATCGACCGACCTCCTATCGCTGCAAACAAGATTGGAAACACGGTTGGGCCCTTGTTAAATCGTCTCTCAGTACGTAGCAGTACCATATACGGAGATTCTTGTACATGCATATCTAGAAGCTTGCAACAGTGCGGTTGAGAGCCCAGGGTCATCTCCTATGAAAGTGTGGTCGTGAGTCTTAGCCAGATACGCAAAGACTAGGAATGCGACACAGCCGGAAAAAGTAGTAGGTCGACGGCGGCATCGTATAGTCTGTTAATGAGTGTTAGTTGGACCGTCTTCGGCCCAGATAGATCATCTGGCGGCGGCACCGGCTTGTCAGGGGGTTGTGGCGATGGACACAGCTCCAGGTCGTCGGATGACGCTGGTAACCTGGAGAAGCGTGTTGCTGCCATGGCTCCTGCAAGTATGTTTTCTGCGAGTGTGCTTGAACATGAATCAAGAATGTAAGATAATACACTACTGCTGCCTTTGTGAAGAGCCTTATATTCGATAGATTTAAGACCAGACTGCCTACGAGTGATTTCATGTTGTTTATCAGCCTAAATGCTTGCATTGCCAGCCTCAGCGACGTTATTGGCCAGATCTGCACACGCGCTATGATCTGATATCAGCCCCCTTTTCTTTCATGAGCTGACCTTCGTATTCGTCGTATCATCGTTCTCAAGTCTCTATCGTTCTAAAAAAAAAAAAAAAAAAAAAAGAATAACGCCAAACCAATCCAATCGAGGTACGCAAGACCGCAAGTTCTATCCAAGTGTCTATCACTCATTCATTCGTTCCTTCATTCCTGCGCCGCCTTGAAGCCCCATTTCGAGCCCTCATAGTTGGCGTAGCACAAGAACTCGTTCTGGAGCTCGTGGTGCTCCGGCTCGTACGTGGTGGTGTGCACGCCGAAGGACTTGTAGAGGCGCAGGATCAGGTCCTGCATGCGCTCGCCTGTGCAGATGATGGCGCGGACTTCTTCTGGGTTGACCGACTTGGTGATGTGTCGGATCGTGAGAGCGGCTGTCTCGAGGTCAGGCTTGATCAAATAATCATGATGGTGTGACATGACTTACTCTTGGTCTGGGTATCTACATTCAGGAACGGCGGGTCCACGATGAAGCGATCCACGCTGCCTTTCAGCTCAAGGGGTACCTTCAGGGGGTGGTTGTAGTCGTAGTAGATGAACTCTGGGAACACGTCGAAGCGACGATCGTGTTCCAGGAGGTGTAGTTTGGGCTTTGGCAGAGTGTAATCGGCATCATTCTGTTGTGGCGGTTAGCACTTTGTTACCCCTTTTCTGAATGAGGGCTGAGGGTAATTTCGTGACCAAATCCTCAACTCCCAACCATTGAGCTCGTTTAGAACAGTCGACTTACCAGTATATTCTTCATCGCAACGAACACGCTAGGAGCAGACACGATCGCGATGGTGGTCTCTTCTGTGGCTCCATCGAGCAGTTGCTCTGCGAGAAGCGTCGCGCAATCATCCGAGTACTGGTCTTTCCGTCAGCTCCCAAATCCAACCCTTTAAACTTGACTTGCGCATCCGTTCCGTTCGCCTCTGAATCGAAAGCCCATAACGTCTGTAGCTGTCGCGCCCATTGACGCCGGGCTCTTCAGAGCGTAGCCCAAATCACGACCCCATCCCAACTCAGAGCTCCAGTCTAGAGGTCCACTGAATCGAGGTGTTGTCACAGCAATCTGGCGAATGCGAACATGGAGATGGACTTGGCGCGGTTTTCTTCCCCATATGTCCACCCCCTTATCCATCCGCACCTCTCTCTCCGCCAATCGTGACACCAAGTCACCAAGATTGCTGCTGAAGAAGCACTTACCCAAAACTGGCTCTCCTGCCAATCCTCCTTGAACATGTCCCGCATGCTCAAGATCTCGACAGCATCGGCCTGCGTCTTGAGCTTCTCAAACTTCTCCACGTGCACATCCCGCTCGTGGTAAAACTCCTTGAGCGCGTCCAATGCGCCGGCGGACAGTGTGCTATAAGCCTGTCAGCAAGACCTGAGAAATTTTCGTGGCCGGCTTCAAAAACAGAAATCTCTTCCAGTTCGCGAAACCTGTGCGACTGGACTTACATGGGCTCATCGTCAAAGTCCGCCATCTTTGTTCGCTGTGCGGTCGTGTGTCGCGAAAATCGAGCAGGTAAGAAAAAAAAAGGACCAAGTGAGTGTGTAAGTGAGTGTGTGGAAATGCAAACAACACACCAAAAGTTTGCGTGCGCAAAACACACCACAAGCGACCAAAGTTGACTGGAACGTCAGGGAACAAATAAAAAACAAAACCGACGAACAATCTTACATATGCCTCTACTGTTCTTTTTACCTTTTCTATTTTCTGCCAACTCACGAGTAAGAAAACCAAGCCAGGTGTCATGCTTGACTAAACAGTTCCAACTTTTCGGGAATCGCTTCGGCTCGACCCAGTTTTCTTGGCTGACAATTTTTCTCTGGGCGCCAGCCAACCATGTTTTTACTATCGGGATTTAGCACATGGATCGGCCAGCAGTCACACGCATATGGACGCCATGCCTGTAATAAAACAGCGGTAAGCCCGGCGGCGGTGCGATGCTGCCCAAGCAAGGCGGTTCTTCGCGGCGTTCCTGGCCAAGGAAGTAGTGAGTTTCACCGGGCCTGTAAGTGCCCTCCAGCCCATCTCCCGAACTCCCGAGGCCGCTCCGCTGGCAACCCCCTAGTAGGGACTACCCGGCCACCGCGCCGACGGATCGATATATCGCAAAAAAGTCAAGCAACCAAGGCAAACGGATTCAGTAATCATAGCCAAACATCGGGGAATACAGCGTAACGAAACGAACAAAAAGGACTTGTTTGATCTAGTTCAGGTAGTAGTTATTTTATATGTACAGGCAGGTCTCTTTCTTCTACCACCAAGAGCAAGACTATCTCTACAACTCGTCAGTGACGTGGATATACTTCCTGTCTTCGCGCTTCTCCTTCTCTGTTGCTGGCGGCAGATCGTAGAAAGAGGAGCTTCGGAATCCCTGCAGGTAGTGGTATGTGAAGTTGCTGATGTCGCTGGGCTCGATGTTCAGGTCCTTGAAGGTCTTGGCGTGCTCATCAACCTCCTGGTCAATGAACTCTCGGTCAATGTCCTCGGCGGAGAGCATGGGCCACCAGAGAACCTTGTTGAGGATGGCAGCGACGGGCTTCAAGACAGCCTTGGGCACGTTAACGTGAGTTCGCTTCTTGAAGATTTCGCGGTCGACCATCTCGGCAATCTCAGCAGTAGAATACTCCTTGGGGCCAAACAGCTCGTACGTCTGTCCGGCGGTGCTATCGTCGTACAGCATCAGCTCCAGAGCCTTGCCAACATCAATCGACTATTTCCAGTTAGCATCATTTATATCTTAGGGGTCCCGGTTCCACATACGTGTACGGGCCTGAAACGCTCCTGCATGTTGTTGGAGGTGAATTGCACAGAAGGGTTGGCGAGCTTGATCAGAAGGTTGTCCTCGAAACCGAAGACGGGCGCGGGTCGCACAATCGTCGTCTCGGGGAAGATGCTTCGGGCAACCTGCTCTCCGAGACCCTTGGTGCGGAAGAACTCGGCAGGCGAGTTGGGGTCGGCATTGTAGGATGAGACGTGGACGTAGCGGTCGACATCGTACTTGGCGAGGGCCTCGCAGATGCGCTCGGTTCCCTCAACGTGAATGTCCTCCAGGCTGAAGTTCTTGGTCGGGTAGTTGCGGCCGATAAGGTTGTAGACGATATCGGAATGCCTGACACTGGCCTCGATCGATTCGGTGTTGCGCAGGTCGTATTCGAGGAAGTGCACACGTCCCAGATCACCAGTAACCTTGAGATGGCGCTTGGCCATCTCCTCGCGATAGGGAATCACAACCTGGCATCCTTGGCGTGCTGTATGCCCCCATATTAGTCACGAGGACTTCCAGATTGATCGCGGGTATCCATACCTAGCCGATTGACGATGTATCTACCCAATTGACCGGTTGCGCCGAAGACCGTCGCGGTGTGTCCTAAAAGCCATACGTCAGAGGGGGTTATATCCAGTCGAACTCGGTCGATACACACCTCCAAGGGAATGTCTATGTAGCACAAAGTCAGCAGCTGTTCGTCAGGAACTCCAGTATAGCAGAATAGTAGACGTACCGGCCACCCTGTGTGCGCAGGATCGGCTTGCCAGTGCGAGTGATGGCAACGTCGGAAATGGCTCTTCGCTGGGAGACATTGAGGACGAGCCTCTGGGTTGACCGCGCGGCGGTCGCAAAAGAGGCCATTCTTGCGGCTGTCAGTAGGGGCAAGAACGAAAAATGGCCTCTCCAATTCCCAATTGAATTGGTTGTGAAGTATTCGGGGCGTTGCTGGCGAGTCTTGCTTGGAGTCCCGTCGTCGATTGGGATTGGAGCTCAACGTTCAATTGATTCAAGCTGCCCCAAGCTGCTTCGCTCTCCCGCCTTGCCGGCCCGCCAATCACCGTCCACATTAAAGTCATTCTGCAGAGCCTCTTGAAGCCACAGTTGTTTGCGCATCGGGTGTGGCTCAAAGCTTGTACCTTCCATCCGTACCTGAGCTCTCGAGCTTCAGCTGTGGCTTACGCACCACCCCCACCCCTAAGGCCCTATTGATCTAAGGCTACCAACCAGCCGCGTTGCTGCTGGCCTGGCCCCGACATCATCATAGTGGTGGTGGTTTGAAGCTGCTACTCCGACCCAACTTTCCACATTGAAACAGACAGCGAACCGCCCCAGCTTGACTATTTGTCTTCCCATATCCGAGAAATAACACATCGTTCCTCGACCCAGCTTCCGTCACATCCCGCACACACCATGAACGTCGACACTATCGCCGACTTCCTGGCCGAGCAGCGGGACGAAGCTCCCGAGGAGCTCCAGGGCCTCATCATCCAGTTCGAGGATTGCTGGGAGCGGAAACTATGGCATCAACTGACTGATGCTCTGATCGAGTTCTTCAACCACCCGGGAAGCGCAAAGCAGCGTCTCCCATTCTACAAGGTGTTCATTCTGAAGTTTGCGGATAAGATCAACCAGCTCAAGCTTGTCGATTTGGGTCTTAAGGCGGCCACACAATGTCGAGGTATGCAATATACCATTCGCGAGCCAGGGTGCTCTCATTTACTGATATGACTATCTGCAACAGACACGCAAGAGCGGCTATCCTTCCTCCAGGACCTTGCCGAGAAGGTTGACTCCGAAGACTCCCAGGATGCCCACGTCTACGCCACCGTTGCCGGCGCCCTCACCAAGCTCAACCTGGAAGACAACGAGGGTGCGCGGAAAGACCTCGACAAGGCCGAGAAGATTCTAGAGCACTTCGACAGTGTAGAGACCAAGGTCCACGCCGCCTTTTACCGCACAAACGCCACATACTACCAGGCCGAGGAAGACTTCGCCAGCTACTACCGCAATGCCCTGCTCTACCTCGCCTGCATCGACCTCTCCACCCTATCCGATAAGGAGCGCAAGGCCCGCGCCTACGACCTGGGAATCGCCGCCCTGATTTCGGACTCCATCTACAACTTTGGCGAGCTGTTACAACACCCCATCCTGGGCGCGCTGACGGGCGACCTGTCGTGGCTGCACGACCTGCTCCTGGCATTCAACCGGGGCGACCTGGCTGCTTACGAGAAGCTGTCGAACCATGTCAAGTCCAATGACATGCTGTCGGACCACCAGGTCGAGATCCGGCAGAAGATCTACCTGGCGGCGCTGACCGAGGCCGTGTTCCGGCGGCCGCCCCACCAGCGCGCCATGAGCTTCGAGGCCATCGAGGCCGACACCAAGGTGAAGCACAACGAGATCGAGCACCTGGTCATGAAGGCCCTCAGCTTGGGTCTGGTTAAGGGCACCATCGACGAGGTCGACGAGCTGGTCAACTTCACCTGGGTCCAGCCGCGCGTGCTGGACATGGGCCAGATCGCCAGCATGAGCCAGCGGCTGGGCGAGTGGGGCGAGAACGTGAACAAGCTGGGCAACTGGATCGAGGCTACCGGTCAGGACATCTGGGCACCTTGATTTGGGAGTACGATGCAAAAACTGGTCTATTCCCAGAAGATGGTGATGAAAAGAAGTCCAGGGCGGTGGAAAGGGAGTCTGGGCGACATGCCTTTCTGTAAGATAGATACCTTAGACGGCATGTCTCATGAGGTGACCAGGCCACGAGATATGAAAGCAAAAAAATCCATGATCCTGCTGCTTCAGCTGCTTTACGATTGACAGCAGTTTTAACCTACATGACCGATTATTTGATCATCATACCTGTTCGTCCTATGGCTTGTGTTGCTGGGTATGTGTTGGTTGCGTTGACAGGAGAAGAAGCTGCGAGCACCGATGTGTAGCCTTAGTCATGTCACTACCTACTCCTTGGCACTCTCAAGACATACATGATGACTACGTACTTGTATATCACCTCCTCCGTATCTCAGGGGTTCCCGCCGGCCCCACCAGATCCTCATGACCCACCACCACATAACATCTTCAACAGCTCAAGAACCTGATCCGCCACGAAGCGCGGATTGTTCCTCTGGATAAAGTGCCCGGAATGCGGCGCAATCACCACCCTCCTCCCATCGGCAGTTGGATCACCGCCCGCAATGGCCAGCAGCCCCTCGTTGTACTCATCCCACGCCGGCTGCACGTACCGCTCCGTCAGGCCCCGGGGCCACACCTTCAACGACTCGTCCGCGAACGTCTCCGGGTCGTGTCCCGTGACCCGCAGAAGCATTTTCCCGCGGCCATTGCCGATAAGGACGGGTCCGTCGCTGCGCGGTAGCAGCGCGGGCAACGTACTGCGGTCCAGGTTCTCGGCATTGGGAGCTGCGGGGTGGAACATGCTCCGCGCGAAGTCCCGCGCGGACCGGAGCTGCGCGAGGGTGGTGTCCGGGGGGCAGGTCCCGCTGTGGATCAAAGTCCGCATCTGGCGAGTCCGGGTCCGGGAACAGCGAGACGAAGTCGTTGTTGGCCATGTTGGAGTCGAGGATTAGTAGGGCGGAGACGAGCCCGGGGTGGTGCTCGGCGAAGAGGCGCGCTAGGGGGACGCCGAGGCTGTGGGAGGCGAGGAAGAGGCGGGTGGGGGGTTTGCTGTGGAGGGACTGGAGGCCGGTGAGGAAGGCGGAGAGGTCGGCTACGGCGTCGAGCATGTCGTGGGGGACGGGTTTGGCGCCGGCTAGGGGCTGGGAGAGGCCTTGGGCGTAGCGGTCGTAGGTTGTGGCGGTGATTGTATACCTGGTACTGCTGCTGGCCGAGGGAGATAGGGGGGATGGCGAAGTGGCAAGGTCGGCTTGGAGTAACTGGAGAGTCGGCTGCCAGGAGGCTTGAGATAGACCGAGACCGTTGACAAAGACGATTAAGATTGTTTCTGTTGGTGGCTCGTCCGATGCGCTCAAGGTTGTAAATGTATACTTGATGGGGCAGTCTGGCTTGGTGGGCAGGATCATCGACCTCAGGCCAGGGATCTCTGGTGTTTCGTCCATATGGAAGTTTCAACGATCTAAAGGTCACACGGAGACCGCAGCCTGGCTTTGGTCAGATTTAGCATTGGGATACTTCATCTGCTTAAAATGGCGCCCGGATACTCGGATTTGCCTATCACAATCGTTCTTTTACATTTATGAGACGTTTGACTTAGACGAGTGATGGAGGATGAAGCATTGAGCAGGTGTGTAAGCTGACGCGGGGCATCTGCATTATGGCCGAGCGAAGGCGTACCTACTACACCCGGCAGCTAAAAAGAACACCTTCCACATCACATGCATCAAGCAATGCCGTTCCCAAAGATTGAGTAGCATATATACATGTTTTGATTTTGGTGTTGCTCATTCTCTATAGCTGTTCCATCTAGTGATCAATGTTCGAAATCATCGGTTACATGCATGCTGCGCTGGCGGGAAGCAAGAGCTAGGGCGTATGCATCCCCCAAATACACCTGCGATGCGATGGATGTTACCTATAATCAGACCACTAAAGCTATATCACACAAGGCACACAAAAGATGCCACGTTGAATCTCGGTTAGCACCACAACCGGCCGATTTGGTTTCCACAGATGTAGGAAGTCTACAGGCTGTGATGTGAACATGTAAGTTGGGTTGCAACAGTGGGAGCCCGGGGTCCCAGCCGAATGGTCGCCAGGCCCTCCCCACTTTGCGCCTTAGCCCGCTGTCCCCGTCGCACTACCGGTTGCTTGGCCAACCTAGGGCACCAAACTTGCCCTGACCGACATCCCAACTCCCTGAAATTCAAGGTACTTCAACCTTCACCTGCCCTTTACAGATTAATATCGGTCCTCTGTTAAGACACACACACATACTCACAAGTTTGTATATGAGGCATAGCATCACGTACAAGCTACGCACACACACACACACATCGCCAAAATGTCGAGGACAGCATCACACGAATTTAGTAGTGACGACGAGGAGAGTTTTCCATCTCTGGATTTCTTGTCGTCGAAACGCAGCCCCTCCAAAACCATGATGTCGCCAGCCAAAAAGGCAACCGCAGCGGACAAAGAGAATGCGCCACTGCAGCCGCCGCGGACGCTCAAGTCCAAAAGGCACATTAATATGGACCCATCAACCCCGGGCTCCATGGCCAAGCCCACGCCTCTCCGCCGGAGACAGCTGGGCAACTCGCAGGCCATCGACAAGTCCCTGTTCCAGAAATGGGGCGAGATCGAGCCGCTCCGCAAGGAGAAGAAGGAGAGGCTGGCCTCGAACCCGCGGAGTCTGCGCCTCAAGGCCAGCAACCTGCCGCTGAGCTCGCACGACGCAACGGAGATCTCCTCGTTGGATGCCACGAATCTGGACATGACGAAGCTGGACATGGATATTTCCTTGTCGGATAGCGATGACACCATCATCCGGAGGAAACGGTCTCCGCGCAAAGTCAGCGGCAACAACAGCAAGCTCCGCGAGCGGAAGCGGCCTGTGACGGTCTTTGACGAGAGCTCAGAGGAGGAGAAGGACGACGAAGAGAGTTCTGCAAGCAGTAGTGCAGAAGAGGAGTCAATCGAGGCTTCAAAGTTCTCCACCAAAGACGAAACGATTGCTAGCGATGGCGAGGAGTCTGACTTCGTGACGGCCTTGTCCCTCGATACAGACTGTACCGAGTCCTCATCATCAGAATTTGAGGTTCAAACAGAGCCTGCAGTCAAACCTAAAAGCCCGTCAAAGACGAAGAGGGCATCGCCGGAGAAGAAGCAGACCCAAGCCAAACCGGCAAGGAAAGCTACTGCTTCTCGTAGCTCACCGGACGAGAGCCCGTCGGACTCAGGGGGCGCACCCCACACGCCACCACGCAAGACAAGCCGTCGCGCCGACGACAAGAAACCCTCCGCAGACGACCTGGACGACGCATTCAAGAAACTCAAGATCTTCTCCGAAGAGAACGACGACGAACTCAAGAAGCCCAAGCTGGATCCCGTCACGCCCAGGAAGGTTTTACTACCGACGAAGGGTCAAAAGATCCCCACGTCACCTTGGAAGCCCGAGCATAGTGAATTCTGGGACCCCGAGGTCCAGAACAAGTGGATCGACGACCATTCCCCCCACAAGCAGGCAAGCCCCCCGCAAACTCGCCATGGACGGCGGCGACGTCAACACCAAGGCCGCCCTGAAGCTGAAGTACGGCACCAGCCCTGAGAAGCGGGACGCTAAGAAGGCCTTCAACGCCGTCAAGGAGTCGGTCGCCGAGCGCTTCTTGGCCGAGCTCGACGAGAAGGTCACCGACGGCCAGCTGTCCAAGCTCACGGCCTCGACAGGTGGCATCACAATTAAGTGGTCAACGACGCTGCAGTCTACAGCCGGTCGCGCCCACTGGAAATGCAAGGAAACCACCACAATGACGGAGCAGCCCGACGGCACCATGGCCACCTCGGGCGGCAAGCAAAAGCAGCACACGGCGCACATCGAGCTCGCGACGAAAGTACTGCTGAACGAGCCGGACCTGCTCAACACCGTGGCGCACGAGTTCTGCCATTTGGCGACCTTCATGCTGGACGGCAAACCGAAAGCGGCGCACGGCGCCGAGTTCAAGCGGTGGGGCGCCAAGTGCTCGCGCGCGTTCGGCGACCGGGGCATCGTGGTGACGACCAAGCACAACTACGAGATCGAGTACAAGTACATCTGGCGCTGCGTCGAGTGCCTGACCGAGGTGCAGCGGCACTCGAAGAGCGTGGACCCGGTCAAGCACCGCTGCGGGCGCTGTAAGGGGGTACTGCAGCAGGTGAAGCCGGTGCCGCGGGGGAGCAAGGCCGCCGCCGGAGGAGACGGGGCGGCGGGAACGGGCGAGAAGAAGGAGAAGAAGGTGTCGGCGTACCAGGAGTTTACGGGGCAGCAGATGAAGGCGCTCAAGGCGGAGAATAAGGGCATGACGTTTGGGGAGATGATGAGCATTGTGTCGAGCCGGTGGAAGGCGCATCAGGCGGCGGCGAAGGCGGTGGCGGAGGGGGAGGAGGCGAAGAATGTTACGACGATTACGGAGACGATGCAGGAGATGAGTGTTGCGGATATGTCGACATGAGGAGAGGCAGGAGTGGACCTTCAGGCGTGTACGATAGATTCCTTGCTGGTTTCGGTTGGTGTGTTTTGTTTGCCTGTCTTGGGATTCTTCCGGTTTCCCGCGGCAGTGCAATGAGCATTTGTTAGGCGATTGGTTGATGATGCATTTTCAGGAGCAAAAAGGTCTGGGCATGGCTGGGGAGTAGGAACTGCTGGTTGCTGCTGCTTGTGTGCGCTGATACCCCTGTACAATACGCGAACATGAATATTTACGCCGAGTTATAGAAACATATGACAAGTAATACTGCTTCTGAAGATTGATTCCGAAAATATTGTCTTGCTAAGTTGGTTGCGCCTGTGCCTTTCAGGTAGAGGAACGCCGACGTACTGAGGCTCCGGATGTTAAGGGGGTAAAGGGGATGGACGCCATCGTTGACGACACTACGCCTAAGCAAACGAGCCAACAGATCCTGAGGAGAAGTTTGAATAGCTGCTATCGATTCGCTTTGATTTCGTAAGAAGATTGCAATCGGTGTATTCTCCGTGATCAAGATGCATATGTAGATAGCCAGCACACTAACACCCAAGCAAACACGAAACTGATAGCTCATGTTTTGATTATAGTAGGAAAACACAGGCCATAGCCATACTTCACAGACGCTTCCGATTGCTCTTGGTGGAAGCAATCCCCCCACCTCGTGCGTTTTCACTGTTTGGCCGGTCGCCTGCTTGCTGCGACCTTGGTCAATATCTTTGGGTAGAGGTAAATAACCACTTGGACAAACAAGTCAAAAAGTGAACGTGCTAGAGCATATAATCAAATACTCACTGTAACCTCTACGGTTATATGTCTGGCAGATCGTTCCTAATTAACCACTGCTTTCAGCTCAGTTGTCGAAAAGGTGGTCATGGCCTCGGTACTTGTAGTAGACGGACATCACACGTATCATGTGTCGGTTATATATACGAATACTCACTCATCCCTTCACCATGTTCTTTTCTTACCTCCCCAAGATACCATCAGTACACGGAGCCAGCGCTCTCCCGGTGCCCCTGATTTCATCGTGACGACCCTGTCGACCTCACTATAAGCTCGCCGGCGAAACACCTGGCCTATCCGAGGAGGCTAAACAAGCTGCAGAGAGAGTACGATTTGACGATGCCAACATGGTGGTCTCCTGAACTCCGACCACCATGAACCATCCGTTCTGGTTTGTCTGTCCCAAGATACTCGACGACCCTTCGCGCATGTAGGCTGGAGCAGAACGACCCTGATGACGCCAGGAACGACTCGGGCCCAGTCTACGTTTCGCTCATACAGGTGGTTGAACGCATAGACCGTCTTCGCAGCACCGGGCAATGCGAGACTTCTACGCTCAAGAGGTGGATGGAGATCACGTGGAGGGACGACGACATTGGCAGCGAACTGGGAGTTTTCGTCGGAAGGCTGTTGGAGATGCCAGGGGGGGGGGGAGGGGATCAATTCATTGGTAACCAGTGGATGCGCAAGTCTGAATCACTGCGACACTGCTACTTCACTCGCACGCATCGTTCCCGCGGTTCGTCATTTTCCCCTTTGGCACAGAACTCGATTGTAAGCTGACATCTATAAGTTCCCTCCCTAGAACATTCTGCGGAGGCACAGAAGGAAGCTTTGCGTGAAGCATAGGTACAAGATAAACCTCAAGTTTGTCTCGTCATCCGCGAAGTGGTTAGAGCCAGCGTCAAGCGTAGACAAATACTGAGTCTGTTTCTCCTTCTGACATTTCACTCTCGATCATCACATTTTAACATCTCTTTGCCTCCTCCATCTTTCCAATTTCCATACACGCTACACCATCTTCGCGGCTAGCATTTGCATGTGTCACAGCGCATACTATGTGTCACGGTCCCCACATCCTTTTGGTTCCTCGTGCAACTACATCAATAAATGCATACCCTTACACTATGCCTGGCTCAATGGCGGTGCCCATTGAAGCTAGCAAGAATGAAGGGTTTTCTGGACCACGAAAACCCTCGATGCTTCTGGCTCTGTGACAGACAAACCGTGGTCTTACGATGGCGCATTGGGACAAAATAACAACCCCCGCAGAACTCAGCGTCCAGAACGATACTCGAGAAAGCGATGCGACGACGAGAAGAAGATCATGGAGACGGACGGAAACTGAGGCCATCTCCTGGAGATCTGGGGCCGACCCCACGACCAAAGCTAGCAAGCCACCAGCTTTGATATGTGACGCGAAAGTTTCAGCGACATGTTGACGTACCACCATGCATACACCTTCCTGTCGGGATTTGGTGCTCCTGTGCGAAGATTCCATTTCTTCGCTATGACCGCACCTGACCACCAGCTACCTACCCTAAGAGACCACAAGACTTGTAAGAACCTACCGCCCGATCTAGAGGCCAACTATAAAGACTTACTTCATTTGTTTTAAAGATATGGAAGCTATCATCGCCTGCCGGATTTGTATCGCACCGGCAGTCTCATCAACAGGGCTATCACATCTTGTTCTGGTCCTCTAGCCATGCAGCAAATCATGGCCACTTACACCTGCGTTTCTCAACCTCCACAAAACAACTCGGCGTCCACAACGATGCCTACTTATCAAGAGGGAAATGGGAGTTTCAAAAGGACAGTGAAGAAGTCAACAATAAGAGCCGGGCCCCGGAAGATCTGGGGTCCCACGACCAGCTGCCAGTAGGCCATCTATATGCGTCATTTCATAGACACGCCCTGGTGGACGACCCAGAGTATACCGACTTGTGACACGCCGGACGATGACTACTCGAGCCCCTTTTACGAGATGTACAGGCCATGGCAACTCAGCCCTCAACGCGCGCAAGAGCAGTTGAAGCACAGAGACAAGACTCATTTTCATCGCCTGTCCGAATCAGCACGCAGCCAGTCCTCGTACCTCGCCTCGGCCGACCCCGGGCGTGCAGCGCTCAGTTTCCGCAGTTTCCGATTGGGCTGTACGAGCACATCCAGTCACCAAGAGAGAGACATGTTGCCGTCGACGTTCACCCCATTCAAGATTGAATTTTCGTATTCTCTTTCCGACTCCTTCTTCTTCCCCGTATTGTTTCCCCTTTTGATCTAGCAAATGCTCCGTGGGCCTGGTTTATAGTGGGCAGTCTTTAGACGACATTGACTGTTCTTTCGCGAAGGACAACTCAAGCTGGAGTGGACAAGATCACTAGAGCCCGGATAGACGGGCTACTGCTGGATTTGACGCTCTTCATCATTCATTGACCTTTAAAAGAGAAATATAAATATATACCACACCAGCGTGGCTTTCATTACCAAGGTGACGATGCCGAGTTCTTTCTGGATGAGTGCTGCAATCAAGGAAACCTCACCTCCTGTTGAGATAACCGAAACCCCTGTCAAGCGAGGTGGTCCAAGCTCCCCGAAGCTCCGAGAGCTCTCTCCCCATGTAAGTACCTATGATGTGCCCCTCACCTATTCCTTGGACCCCTCCATAGCTTCCCATTGCTTGCTGGCCTGCTTGCTGCTTGCTTCTATGCCTTCGCCCGGTGCTTCGTGACATCCTATTCGCCCCATGATCCACCCCGAGCTAATTCCATGTCCTTCTTACGGCCTTCTATCGCATCCCCTTCCATCCTGAGAAGTGCTACACTCGCGACTCCCCTCAAAAGAAATCCAACGATTCACTGCAAATCAAGGTACGTGTGTTCAAGCTTCTGGAAGTGGGCAAGAGCTGATAAGCACCTTGCTACTACCGGCTCTCGTGAATCCAAACTTCGACTGAATGGCACTAACTCTTAATGCATGGTCTACAGAATAGCTCCAGAACTCCCGCCTTGCGTTCGTGGACTTTCGTCATCCGTCAACAAAATGGCCGCCACTCACAGCGACTCTAACTGCATTTTCTGCAAGATCATCAAGGGTACGTGACTATCCAAATTCCCCGGGAGCTAATGCGGGACGATGCAAGAGTGATCGGCTGCTCCGGGTAGTAGTCGCTACAACGGGGAGCCGTCATCAAGGTCCTCATTCTCCTCTGCCCCATGCACCTGACCGGACTGGATGGATATATGTCTCGAAGCTGTCTCTTCTCGTCTGTTCACTTACGGGCTGGAAAGCGGACCTTTCGAGTGCTGTATCTATGTAAACATGGATTGACTCACACTGCTCGCGTTTCGACAGGAGACATCCCCTCGTTTAAGCTGTTCGACAGCGACAAGACCTACGCCTTCCTCGACATCGGCCCCCTGAGCAAGGGACACTGTGTAAGTAGTTTCTCACCCAACTATCCAGTCAACGCATTTTCGCGGGCGCCCGGTCGGTGCCAATGACCAGTCGTCTGATCTGGCCTTCGCGCCATACGGACCTTTCAACTCGATCAGCCAGCTGACACAAGGCACCCAGCTCGTCATCCCCAAGTACCATGGCAAGACCCTCCAGGACATCCCCGACGAGCACCTAGGCGAGATCCTCGTCGTCGTCAAGAAGCTGGCCACGGCCACGGGCTCGACCAACTACAACGTGCTCCAGAACAACGGCCGCATCGCGCACCAGGTCGTCGACCACGTCCACTTCCACATGGTAGGTTCCTCTCTATCCCCCCCTCCCCACTTCCCTTCCCCTATGTTTTATTTTTGTGAGGGCGTCATCGGCGATGAGGAAGCCAGAAGAAGTGTACTAACTCGAAGAAACAAAAGATCCCCAAGCCCAATGAGGAGGAGGGTCTGGGTATCGGCTGGCCCACCAAGTCCGCCGACATGGACGAGTTGAAGAAGTACTGCGAGGATGTCAAGTCCAAGATGTAAAGGTGTAGGTTGATATGAAAGCCCTCGCCAAAAAGCCAATGGGGGACTCGCTCAGGTCCTCATGTGATAAACGTTTACATAGTCAATCCAATGCAACTGCATCAAAAGACCATCTCGCTCTACCTGTTCCAGAGCTCTTCGATAGTGTCGTTCCAACAAGGTCTAGCAGCCGTTTTGTGCTAAATTGTTTTGGGGGCGAAATTCAGTATCAAATGGCACCTCTTGAACGAACACTCTTTGGTGTTTTCTTTGATGGCCGTGCAAGTGCTGTGGAAGGGAGAGCAGACTGACGTCGTATAACCGATGGATCAAGGGGCAGATGCGCACTGATGCGCACTGGTACACAATCAAGTCGTTACACTTCTTGTTCAAGTATTCCTGCTGTCCCGTTGTTGAAGATCTCATAAATACTCATATCATATTACTTCAGTAGTCTACTGGCTCAAGGTATACTCATGGATGGGTATCGCAATGCCACCGCCAGCCGCCCAGTTCAGGTCTCCCCTTCCCAACGTAACCTCCGCCCCGTCCTCCTTTCCACCACCATCCCGGTCCCCTCCCCCCATATGCAAAAACGTCCAATCGAAACATACCAAATTCCCCTAGTCTTCTCCTTCTATGCATACTCCTCTCTCTCTCTCTCTCTCTCTCGCGCGCGCGCGCGCGCGCGTTCGGGGGTATCAAAGACGTCGTCGTAATGAAAGTGCAGAATAGCAAAAAGTCCCCTTCCGTATTGTGAGACGGACGGCCATAGTCGCCATCGCCATCATGGCGGTATTCCATCTGATGCGAAAGGCGAGCAGGGGGTGATGAATAGGGGTGAAATAAGAGGAGAGGGTATATAATAAGAACGCCCGGAAAGAAATGAATCCAGTGCCACCCAAAAAGTTGACACCCTTTCGCAAATGCCCATACATGCATATAAGTCAAACAACGCATTCTAGTCGTCTCGTGTGTGTATGTGTGTGTGTGTGTGTGCTTTCTTCTCTTTTTTTCAAGAACGTTTAATTTGTTTCTGAATTCTTTTCATCTTTTTTTTCTGTTCTTTTCGGTCGTCTCAGACTTGTGCAATCCACGCACTCTTCGATGGACCCTTCTCCTTGCGGACAGCCCAACCCTTGACCGCCAGCACCAGAATCTCCCAAGCCATGAGCATACCGACGCACCCCATCGTCACCGTGTACACAAACATTTCGTCGAGGTCGTAGTGGATCATGCCCGAGACGGTATCGCTACTCTGTTGATGGGGAAAGCGTTAGTTATGTGCCAAGTATTGTTACTCCGAGGGTATACACTCACACTTGCGCAGAAGATGACACCACCAGCAATCAGACCAAACGACGTCAACAGCTCGGTCGGGGGACGGGAAGGCATGATAGACTTTGGGGGCTTGAGGTACAGCAGCACGTAGGTGAAGGCGCGCGCGAACGCCGCGGCCGACAGCAGGTTGCCCCACTGCTTGTGCACCATGCTGGAGAGCATGGACTGCTGCGTGTGCGAGCTCATCATGATGCCGGTCAACATGATGACCAGGGCCGGGATCGGGTTGATCGAGAACTCGTACTGCTTGGGGGCCTGCAGGGCGGCGCGCTCCTCCTCGCTGTGCGTGTGGTCCGGGTGCGCATCTGCGGCCTCGGTCACGGTCATGTTAAGGAGCTCGCGAATGCGAGTGGACTCGACAAGCATAGCCAGCTACACACCTACGCGTTAGCATACATATAATTTCATCTGATCGGTGTGCCGAGGTTGAAAAGCTTACCAGACCTCCACCAATGAACAACACGGTGATGGAAACATGCTCCAGATCCTGGGCGCTGAACGCCTGGCCGGCACTTCCAAGATGCTCCAGGAAGATGTTGGTCGAACCGTAGAAGAAGATGAGACCTCCCTCGACGAATTCCGCGGATGGCCTCCATTTTTGGGTGCTTTGCTTGGGTCGAACATTCCATGCCTGTGGAAGTCAGGGGTTGGTTAGTTGTACGGACCTCTCATTGGACGGAGCGTCTCCAAGATGCGACTTACCCAGCCGAGGTCTCCGAAGCTGCCAGCCCATCTACCCACATAGAACAGACCCAACCAGAAGAACACACCACCTTTGATCCAATGGGCTAAGCCGCCAAAGACTTCGTGTCCCTCCTGTATTACCACCCTGTTAGTCCATGATGCCATAGTGATGCAAATTGCGACGCAGTACGCCCATACGACAACTTACAAAGAACCGCGCCCACGCAACGATACCCGTAGTCAATGCGATGTATCCAAGAATCAAACTTGTTCTGTCAATAATGTTGTATCCCAACAACAGGAATTTCCAGGCGCGAGACGAGATCTTGCCAGCAATCTTGGTAACCAGCGAGTTGGTCTTGGGGGAAGGCGACTTCATCTCAACATCTTTGAATTCGAGGTCTTCTTCTTCTTCTTCGTAGTTCATGCGTCGCTGGCTCGTCTCGGCAGGCGATTCCTGTCCGGAAGAGAGCGAGTCGCTGCGCAGGGATTCGGTGCCGGGCTCGGTGCCTTGTCCGCTATCATTCGAGTAGCTGTACTTGTGGTGGTGGTATAGGGTCCCGTTTCCACGCAGGTGTTCCTCCATGTTCTGGGCCGAGACCGGAATGAAGGCTTGTCGCTCTTCCTTGTGTTGTTCCAGCGGAGAGGCCTGGCGGCTCATGACTCCCGCTACCCGTCCGATCAGACTGATGGCCACCTGGGCGCATAGCATCCATGTTGCGACCCAACCGATCTTGTGGTGCGCATTGTTGGGGTATAGGTCGGGCGTGCTGGCATTGTAGCTGATACCGAGTACGACGCCAAGCGCATTCGTTATGAGGAAGACGAACTGAGTGAAAAGTGTATATCGGGACTTTGCGATCGAGAACATGACAGCTGGTGGCGCGTGTTAGTATAGGCCCAAAAGATCGCAGGTGTTTGCGAAATGGCTGCTCACCTATTGGCAACACAAATACCCAGCCCAGCACCATCAGGATGATGTGCGCATACATGACGCCCTGGTGTTCAGGGTGCGAGAAGTACGTCGGCGGGTAGGACTCCAGCTTTTGGTCTTCTTGGGGCGCCGCCATTTCCCCCTCATCGTCGCCATGCGCCAGGACAGCGGGAAGAGCGCCTAATATGGCGGCAGTCGCAAGCAGCGACAGCACCGTTGTTGTTGTCGACCTTGCCATTGTAAGATTGGTGAGAGGTTGCTACACCCGGGAGTCGGGGCCGGTGGCCAGATGGCGGTCGAGGTGTGTATAACAAATATACTTGGGGAGCCTGCAGGATTAGGGATGGAGTATATCACGACGCGACTGGTAAGATTGCCGACTTAGTTACCGCCAGGGTCATCCAAGCTCCAAAGATGTCAAGGTACAGCTGCCAAAGAGGACAAGCAGGGTAAGAAAAGACAGAAACGCCAACGAAGTTTACGACTTGGACGAGGGGACCAGGCCTTCTTCTACTAGGAAGCGGCTTCCTCGAGATTACTTTTTAAAGTCTTGGGATCAACACCAAGAGCGCACGCCTAGAAGCCAAGCAACCAGGAAGGAAGGGTGGTGACAAGGCTTTTATGGGGGACCGGGCGACCAGAAAGTACTGTGTGTGCTATGCAGGTACTTCCAGGGTGGACATGTCATATTACAAATGCCCACTCTCCAGAAGGTACCAGTATTATGTGAGTTTGGGGAAGCGCCAGCGAGGTCGGTTATCGGTTGGGTGGGAATGGGCACTGGGCACGACGGACGTTTCGATCTCGGCGCAGAAGTCAGACCACCGACCAGCTCGGCCTTTGGGCGAAAGGGCGATTTGCTTCCCTTGCCCGTTCGAGCTGTCATGATTGACAACTTGTACCGCTGCGCCGCGCTGTGCTTGTGCTGTACATAACTTGTATCGCTCAATACTCGTGAATAAGCATGTCACTAGCCTTGTAGATCCGAGGCTTCCGGAATCTACTATTGTTTTTTTCCTGTTGCGCCGTATCGGTATTGACACAGAGAGAAACAGGCGGTATGTGTGGATGATGTTAGGCAGGTGGATTGGAATCTGGATGCGGTCTGGTGGTATGGAGGGTGGGCGGGATAAATTGGGAACGGATCACGTTGGAGGAGGCCAGTGGAGCATCGTTGTGAAGGGCAGTCACAGTCTCCACTTTGTGTCCGGGTAAGCCTTCCAGTTTTTGCAGCCTGACATCCAACAGCCGGCCAATGGCGATATCTCCATATCATATCCCTCGACAAACTCCCTCTCGCGACGATGAACTTCTCCATGGTTCAATGAGAAAACACCAGAATGTACCCAGCCACACCGGTCTAGTGTGTAATAATAGATGCAATTCCTTTGCATCGCCAAGGGAGGAATCTCACTCAAGCTGACGTAGGCCAGTACTGTATGTAAAGTCCGTCGGGTAAGCAGCAAGGAGGCTTGGCAATCCTCACATACCCACACGGAGCCGCTGGGCAGAGGTGGCACGACGCATTGTTCGAGGCTGGGTAACTCGAGTAACAGTGAATCTGATCCAATACTTGGACGGCATGTTTCTCCTGGTTGTTTCCCGACTCCCGCTCCAGGTAAGGGGGAGCGGTTGCATCTTAGTCAGATTGCTTCCAGGTATGCAGGCAAAGGACTCGAAAATGTTCAAAGGACCACGAAGTGTGTGACGCGGACAAACAACAACCAACAGGTCGTCAAATCTGACGGAAACCAACAGCTAGAGAATGCAGCTGCTGTACAGTTATGCTCGTATATGGTGTGCCGATTTCCGTTTTACCCTATGATTTCCACCCGAATCTCTGATCGAAAAATGCCGAGTCAAGTTCGCAAAGCTCCAGTCCTCCCCTTCAAATTGCATCAATGATCGGACATAATATCGTTTTCAGGCGGAGGAGCCCAGTGCCCGACCTAGACTGGATTAGGGATGAATCCCACTCCCTGGGCCTTATGCACCAACGGGACATTAGCGCTCCATGGCCCCAAGGCCCCCAAGGCCCCAATGTCCCCTACCTCTGTTTTAGGGCTCCCCCGTGTGTGTGCCCATATGCCGGTACAGGCAACCCTCGGGGACATATTTCTGGCTATGATCTCCGTTGGGATGGAATTATAAATATCTTGTTATAGTGTTGCAGATTGCAGATTGGGTCGTCACACGGTGGGTGGTTGTGTGCAACCATCAATAGCAAGCAGCTTACAGAGCAATTTCCTCTTTGAGAGCGAGAAGCGTGACCTGGGTCGACATGCAATGCGACTACAAGCAACCTGTATGCACGACTAAGTAGACGCCATGCACCAAGGGCAGCAGCTCAAGCGCATTTTCTCATTCGCGACGCCGAAGCGCTTCTGATGCAGGATGAACTGTCGGGGAGGGGATTTCAGACGTACGACATCATTCCACTGGTCGGCGACAACAGTAATGTAAAATAAGCGATGTAGATTGATGTAAGCTGACCGATGACTCCTCCGCGCATGTGCATGAGAACCCCTACTCTGTTATCAATTACAAGTCGCGAGTATGCAGCTGTACCCTCGATAACTCTAAAATCGACCGACTTGCTGTAACATCCTTGCCTAAGTCCGAAACCAAATCCTGATGGATTCCATACTGGGAAATCTGTATGTATGTTCCTCCTGCATGTCCTGAATCCCATCCAAAGGTGTACCAAAGGGGGCCAACAGCCGATGAGGGCTTGCAAGATGAAACATGCTCAACTTTGGCCATGCTTTCTCGTATAATGGGCAGATCCAAGAACAAACATCGTGCGAATTTCAATCAAGATGATTCAGTCCAACTGGAGCAAAGCGCCTTCTCGGGGTTTCGTTTTGAGAAGGTTTTCAGAACCGGGTGCGAACAAGGGGGCCGCCGGCAGCAATCTCCATCGCCGCAGGGTAGTCAGATGCGACTTGGCGACACTCTCTGGGCAAACCAAACCCAACCCCACTTTGATCTCCCCCCTGTCAGAAACGGGCAGACGGGTAGAAAGTACGACCCCGATTCTGCCTCGACCAACGACCGACTGCTGTGACCTAATACGAAAGAGAGTACCGAGATAGGTGGTATTGAGGCAACGGCGGCAAAGCAGCTTCGTGAATCTCTGGATGATCGTGCCACCACCAACACTGACCTGGGCCAGTGGCAGCCCTCCAACTGCATTGCATTCATGTAACATGAGACGACAGCTACAGTGGATCAACGGGCACACTATCAATATGTATGTGTACTGCCTGACTAGACCGATTCCTCCACAGGACATATGTTTTGCAGAACGATCGATTCACATTCCTTCTTTTCGAGACGCATGGGGTGATATATGGTCCAGATGATGTAGACAAGTCCTTTCTATGCCTATCAATCGATATATCGCGGAGGAAGTGGACTCAACCGGAGCTGGATGACATATGGGGGGTTGTGTCACCGCCAGATTCAGATGCCGATGAATCTCTGCCCCCCGCAACGGTAACAGTCACAAGGCCATGATGGAAGACGCATCAGCCCTGCAGAAGGGGGCGACAAAGGACTTACGATTGCCTAAACTAAACAAGCACCCACCTAACCTGCTAGACCACTCACCACCGGCTGGCCTGCAGACAACACAACACATCCGGTAATGTTCTACCTCCCGACTTCCCTGCAAGTACAACATGAGCCCTACCATCTTGGGGTCCTGATGACCAACAACAACCATGAACTAACAAGGCCAAGCCGCCAAGCGAGCCACCAGCCGCACTCGCTTTCGCTTTTGCAATGCCGAGCATTCCGTCAGCATCGCGCTTCACAAAGCTCCCCTGCTACAGCTGCTGCGGCTGCTGCTGACTTGAAAAAATGAAATTGGAAAGATTTCTGCTTCTAGTTAATTAACACCGGTGCATCCGGCGGGTGGCCGGATTCCAGGAGCCTGGTAATGCACTGCGGGATGCGGCCTCAAACTCTCTTCGTCTAATTAACTTTTTGCTAGGTACAATGACGCAGGGCGTTCTGTGTCCCTTGGGAATTTCTCGGAGTCTGGGACACGGATTTCCGGCAATAAGCTCCTCAGTCGAAGAAGGGATCACCATGTCACGAATACTACGTTACTGAACACCTTCGTCCGACTGAAATTTTCATAATTTCGGATGATGGCCTTTGTCTCATTTGCATAGGCCCCCAACCTTGGCTTGGGGGCGCGACGGTTTGCTGAGTGGCTTTGAACCGGCGCCTCGACCGTACAACAGTGCTCACCTATGCAAGCCACCAAACGCCCTCCGCCCTCGCAGCTTCGTCTGACGTCAGCCGGATCATGGCGGGCGTTCTAAGAAAACGTGTTACTCCATTACTCGCATATCGCCGATGGTCAGGTGTAAGTAGCAGTAGCTGGATGACTCCCTCCTCACAAGCTGGATCGATCTTCCTGTGGTAGTAGTCGCCAGCTGTCGTCATCTTCCGACGCAACTTTATCTTCGGCGCGGAGTTTCTGCAAGATTTGCAAAACCCCGGCGGACGCGGGGCCGTGAAGACTATCCGGGTACGCCTTATAGATGACTCTCACCAGCTCCATCGCGGTCCAGCAATCGGGCCGGGCGATCCGATTGGTGGCAGCGTCACCATCATCAGTACCAGCTTCGCTACCTTTGGCGGAGCCCAGCACCTTCAAGACCTGCTTCTCCCGCTCATGCCGATGCGTGATGTATTCCGCTACCTTGACCCTCGCCTCCGGAAGCACCGCCCCGTGCCCTGGGTACCCCCGGCCAGCGACCAGTCCCTCCATCTTTGCGAGACTTCGCAGATAGGTCTGTAAGTCCTCAAAGACTGCGGTGCCGTGCCCGAGGACATTGTCGCCCGTGAACAGCGCGTCTTCCTCCTGAAACACGAACACCATGTGATCCGTCGTATGCCCTGGCGTATGCACCGCCCGCAGGGTCGCGCCCTCGACCCGAAACACCTGGCCGTCCGTGATATCGCGCCAGCCCTCGTGGTCCTCCGGGTCGCGCTTGTAGACGGCTGTGTCCGGGGAGTGCTCGAGCAGGTCCTCGACGCCGCCGATGTGGTCCGGGTGCCAGTGTGTTAGTAACGCGCTCTGGATGGTGGCCTTCTCGTCGGCCAGCGTTTTCCTGAGGGTCGCGATCCACGTGGGCACGCCGTGGCCCGTGTCGATGAGCAGCCGGCGCGGACCCGTGCCGAGAAGGTAGGTGTTGGTCCCCTGCAGCGAGAACTTGCCCGGGTTGCCGCCGAGGATCCGGAGGCAGGCGGGGCTGAGGCGCTCGACTTCGGGGAGGTGGGGAAGTTGGGGCGAGGCCATCTTCTTGGTGATGCTTGAAGCGGCTGCTGCGGTGGGGATTCTCATAACACACGGGAATGACGAATAAGTATTTCGAAATGTGTCAAAGAACAATATCCCGTGAAACCCGTTGGCAACTTGTAAGAGCTGTCAAAGCTTGTCGGACTGATAACATGCATGTGCTGCGTTCCGCTTACTTGGATATGCGCCACAAGTGGGGGTCGGAGTCCGAAGCATGACGTTTCATTGGTTGTCAGCCGCAAGCCGAGGTTCGTTCGCAATCGTGTAGCAGGATGAAGCGATTACGACATTTGTACTCCTGGGATGAAGTTTGACAAAAGATTATCTTAGCTTACTTAATCAAAATTTTGGCTACATCCAGCTCTTGATCGTCTTGTCTTGCACAAATTGTTGAGTCTTGCCGTAAGATAGAGAAACTTGAAAGATGTTGGTCATGGTGTCTTCCTCGACAAGCGGCCGCGACACATGACAGGCTTCAGGGGAAGGGGGGCTGGTTTTACATAAGATGGTTTTCGGATAGGATTGAGAAGACAGACAGAATCTACGAACTCTTATACGCTAAGTTTCAGAGATGATAGGTTAGCTCTTCGCGGAAATATTGATTGAGATGAATTATCTTGGTCAATTGCTACTCGATGCAGAAGGTCGAGCTCCCGGTGATGGTATATTCAGTAGTGATTTTTCCATAGGATTTTTGAGATGGCTTGGTCATACAGAGTTTCACCTACCAGAACGTACGGGATCGAACAGCCTCGATTTGGAAAGAAGGTCTACAGACTTTTAATGGCCATCGCCATGCCTGGCTGGCGTTGGTGTTTATGCCCAAGGTGCAGGGTGCGCATGTTGGTGTTTCACTGCGCTCCAGCTTTGACCAGATGAGTCTCGAACACGATGTTTCCTGTAGCGCCATCATGTGGTAGAAGTAGCTTTGATCCCGCCAGCAAGAAGGTATCTAGTTGTGCCAATTTACTGGGTTCGGTGCCACCTCGTTCGATAGTACCAGCCTTCACAGGCTTCAGCTGATTTATCTCTAGGTCAAGGCTCGGCTGAGCCGAATATATATACTGCTTCCCCCTTTTCGGCTTGGAGGCCCGGCATCTGGAATAAGCCAGAAAGCTTGGTAAGAGGTCGCCGCACAGGTGCTTCGAGAACAATTTGCCTTTTTTGTTTATGACATATATCTTACACGGCAGATGGTAGGCTAAACTCCCAGGGAATCGGCGTACTATTAAGAAAGAAAAGGCAGGACAAGTAATAACTCTCACTTACAAATGAAGTCGTACCTCGCCCGTTTCCAATCACAGTAAGTATGCATGACATGCCACTGTCACTTTGCTTGGGGATACTTACATATCCGCATGCTTGTGAGTGGGCTGGTGAGCTTTCGTGTCGTATGCTTCCGTTTATAGCGTCGGGGCCCTCCACGAGTCCTTCATATAGCCCAGCTTGCCTCCGACTGGACTGAAGAATATAATTACCGTAACTATGAGGTCCCGAGAGCTTACAACAAGCGCAGTGGGCCGGATCCAGGTCCCCTTTCTATGGACACACACGGCTCGCTGTGCTCGTCAGTGACCATTTTACAAAGCAGAACGAAAGTCATCCCAAGGGCTCATCGATATATAGTAGATTAACAGCTTATCCATCCATCCCAATTGCTGTGAATGGATAGTCCGATGTGGTGTAGTGGCTAACATATGACGCTCTCATGAAGACCCGTCATGCCCGGGGTTCGATTCCCCGCATCGGAGGTTAAGTTTCTTTTTTTTCTTCCGTGGTATTTTTTAGCCTTCTTTTCTTTCACAGTCACTGCCGAAGCTATGGTCAAACCAATATAATACTTGGTCGCTAAACGCCCTTTGCAGTGATTGGATCCTGCTAATCATTCTTACCCTTTTCTCCTACCAAGCCGTCTGGCAACGCTTACACGGGCGGCTGCTGCTCCCAGTACGCACCCCAACCAAATCTCCCAACTAAGTTTGTAGTGTCAATTTAGGAGCACTTAGGCTTCATTGAAGTATTGATGGACGTATACTCTGCAATGTCTAACCACTCTAAAGCGACATCTTCCAAAGTGGATAATCACGATACTCGATGTTAGGTGGTCGTTGGGGATGTTTATTAATAAACTGGTCGGTTCAGGGGATGGGGTATTGGGGGCCGGCACGGCTAATGCCCCTAGGAATTACGGGATGGACCCTTGCATCATCCGCCTAGCGTCCAGATAAGGCAGTGAATCAGGTGTTGATAAGGGAATTTCCAGCTTCTGACGAAGCATCGCCAATTGAATGATGCCTGCCTGCTAATGACGGGCAATTATTGCGACCAGCCCAGATAGTTCTTGTCTGTTGGCAGTATTGTTCCGCTCGAAGCTCTATTCTTCCTGTCGTCAACACGACAGCTTCGTAATTGCATCCATATTAGCCACCCGGCACCCACTGTTGTTGCATGAGCACCGAGTGCAATTCGCGACCTGCCTGGTGCTGACCCAAGTACAGTCAATCTCCGTAGTTAGGGAGCTCTCTCCGTTTGCACCCAAAAGTCGCATCACTCCTGATTCAATCGCGCGCGACAATCGCCACCGAACAATATTCTGCCTCTCGTCGCTCCGGGCCTTCACTGGCATGGATTGCACACCTCCATAGACTTTCAACACACTTAGTCACCAATACCATACCATACTCGCATCCCAATCCAACCTGCGAAGCCTTCGAAAGCAGTCCGTGCTGTGCCCCCAGTGTCGCAACTTGACGGTCGATTCGCAAGACCAACCCGACCCGAACGTCGCTCCTGCCGCCCAACAACGAATCTTTTGCCTCCCTGCCGACGACGGCGACCTTGCAGAATTACGCCCTCTATCGTCTCATCCCAACACCCAATAACCGTATTACGAGGTCCTGAGCGCCATCCATCAAGATGGCGGCTCGGCCAGCCACCCCGGCGTCTCCCAAGAACGTTAAGATCAAGGCGGCGGCGCCCGGCATACCTATGTTCGGCTGCGGTTCGTACCAACGCTCTCAAGTTTCGTACAAGGATGAGAAGTGCTGACAGGGTGTCTAGAACATGTTCAATTATTGTTTTCCAACAGTGTGGATGTGATGAACAGCTCCATCCAATACTACAAGATGCTCCTGCGGGTCATATTCGACAACACGCCCATCATCCCCCAGACGTCCAAAAGCCCGGACAACGTGGTCACGACATCCCTCACGTCCAATTACCTCTGCTTGCAGTGCTCGACCATCGTATCCGAGGAGGACCGCGTGAAACACGGCAACAAGAAGAGCCATCGCTTCTACGTTGATTCGCGAAGTGGCTCCCTCTACTGCCAGTTCTGCGAGGACTTCGTCTGGGATCCCACTCTCGAAGAGCTGAGAGTGCGCAAGATAGGGACTGGTTCATTCTCGAGTAAGTATACCATGCCCGGGGGCTTCGCATATATTCTTTGTGCTTTTGCGACGCCTGTTTGGTGACTCGTTGGCCCACTTACTATCATCTAGCCGGTGCTGACGCGCATAGGTCGCAAACGGAAACACGAGGAGCTGTTCTCAGATTCTGTTAAGGATGATCCTAGATATATCTCCACCAATACCGCACCTGCTTCTTGCAAAGCAGATGGCTTGCGGGGCATCTACAATGCCGGTGCCACGTGCTACCAGAATGTTGTGCTTCAGAGTTTCTTGCACAACCCGTTGCTGAGAAACTTCTATCTTGGCGACGGACATCCCAATGGCAGTTGCGGCCAGTCCTACTGTCTAAGCTGCGCCATGGATGACATGTTCCAAGAGTTCTATGCCTTGGAGAACACTAACGGTTACACGGCGTCCAGCATACTCTCCGGCTTCTGGATAAGCGAGAAGAAGGCCTTCGAAAACCTGGTGACTACCAAGGAGCAAGATGCCCACGAGTTCTTCCAGTTCTTGGCCGAGGAGCTCCATGAGCGAAATGGTGATGGAGAGAAGCCTGAGAATGGCAGTGAACACAGCTGCGACTGCGTCATTCACCAGTCATTCTACGGAAAGCTCCAGAGATCAACGACTTGCCAGAACTGTGGTGGCGTTACTAACGCAGTAGAGTCGTTCCTGGACTTGAGTCTCGGCTTAGATACCCTGGCTCAAAAGCGCGGCAAGAAAGCGAGTAAGGGTGTCTCGCTATCCCTCCAAGAGTGTCTCGACGAGGAATACATCAAGTCGGACAAGTGCGAATACCGGTGTAGAAACTGCGAGTCGATGCAGCAGGCACGGAGAGATAACAGCATCAAATTGCTACCGAATGTGCTGTCGATACAGCTAAAGGTGAGGCTCAGCTATGCCAATTTGGTATCATGAATTATGTATGCTGACCGGTCGTTTGAAGCGGTTCGAGTTTAAGCAAGGGAGCCGGGACAAGTCGGCGGCCAAGATCGACACACCCGTGCACTTCCCCCTGACGCTCAACATGCTACCATATACCACACGGGGCAGGTCGGCCGACATTCGCGAGACTATCGAGCTCGGACGGTCTTGTACGTATGACCTGATGAGTGTAGTGGTCCATGTAGGAGAGATTGACACAGGTATGGTTGACCCTCATTCTTCATCGACAGACACCCTTAGGCTAATGGATTTTAGGTCACTATGTGTCGTATTGCCGTGTTGGAGACCAGGTTAGTCCGCAGCACAGTGATGTTATTTGATTGGCCACCTTTTGCTAACAGTACTTCTAGTGGTTCGCATTCAACGATCATCGCGTGGAGATGGCCACCAAATCCGAGGTCCTAAGTGCCAAGGCCTACCTCCTATTCTACATCATTCGCTCGCTGGGTTGATCTGGTTCAACGATGCTGGACTGCAAACTGCTATTTGCACCAGAGGAAGCGAACGAAAGCGAATAACCGCATTCTTGCCATATGGCAAGATTGGTGAAAATCATGTGCGGGTTCTTCTTATTCCAAGGGCCCGGATGTTGCCTCAACTTTAGATACGAATTACTTGTGGCGATGAACATGACAGCGATGATTGGTGTGCTAGCACACAACCCATGATAATACTCCCACTGCTTGATTGTGACATGGTGTCTGTTTGTTTCAAATCGGGCAGACCAATATGATTCGGATTACGAGACTCTGTCTTTTTTTATCTTTCGCTTAGCGGCGGTATCACAGTGCTGTTCTACCCTCCGAGGCTTATCTCGGCTGCTTCCCCGTTGTTCGTACTGATAGCCTCGAAAAGCGCACTCACTGCAGGCGTATCGGGTGCGTCAAGATTTCCACGCTGGCACCAGGTCTTGAGCTGAGAGAGCAAGACCTGGATGAGGGCCGCGCCCAAGAGGCGGAAAGCCAGGAGGATAACTTCGTAATGCAGTGTCATCTCGCAGATGTCATGATCTGGTCGACCTTACTGCTCGCTGTCTGTCGGGTGGGAAATTCGCTGGCGCGACAGAAAGGATATGAGCAAGCAGTGACTCGTTGAGATATGTTTTCATTGACGCATCGGATTGATCGAGACGGTGCTGTCGTGGTGTATTGGATGGTGCAAGTTGGCCATCGGTTGCTCTATCTCGCTCGCGGCGGTGGTTTGGCAAGGATAGAAGCAACGTTGCGACAATGTCCTTTTGGGTTAACTGGATGCAGGGTAAACACTTTATAGGATACGAGAAAAGTTGGCTTTGAGATGATTGAGCTTCAATTGCCCTGGGAGCCTTCTATTCATCACGCGAGAGTCATGATGACGAGGAGAGCATATGGTTTGGTCCATTCAAGGCACATAAGATTGTAGAGTTTTTGTCCCGTGATTTGTGATATTAACATTTTCGAGAGGCATTGATGCCCCTAAAACGATTGATTGACAAGCTCTTGAAGACGCATTCGTCAACGCCATATAGAATTCCCAGCTCCATTCTCCGCGCATACGGAGATCAGCCAGACATGTGCCTTGGGTATCTATCCATTGCATAACCGCATCTCCATCGACCGCCTCCCCTCCCCATCAGCAGCCTCGATCAAAAGGTCATGGAGAACTCCCAGAGGAAAGTAGTCCCTATCCCGCACTCCGTCGACAAGCCTTCGCAGGGAGGAAAGGTTGCCAGCGTGCCCCGGCTGGCTTTCCCCGTAGGCTTGCTTCTGCTGTCTTCTCGCGGAAAAGAGCGTGAGTGCATTCATTGAATCTTCCGCGCCTTCCTCTCCAATCAGCCAAGAAGAGCCCAGTCGAAGTTATCCGGGTGCGACTGGTTGACTGAAACTTGCGGTTGTTCCGAGCAAGACCCAACCCAGAGTTGCAGCGGAGAACGAGGCCTGGTGTCATGATTTTGACAAATAGAATGTGGGTGAGTTGCGTGCGTCTTCCGGGTTGGTTTGTGTGAACGTCTCAACTCGGCGGACTGAGCGGTTGTGCTGGCCAGCTTGCGACGATGATGTAGGTGGCCATCATTGCAGATCCTTGAAGCTACCCTTCCTTAAAGCTGCACTCAATCCTCATCGCTGCTGCTGCTGTCCTCACTGCTGCTGTCGCTGCTATCCTTCGCATCACCACCTTTCGCATCATCCCCCTTTTCATCCTCATCCTCATCGTCACTACCGCTGCTGCTGCTGGTAGACGAGCCGCCACTGCTACTGGTGGCGTCCGAGTCGTCATCGTCAACATCAGACTCCGCGTCGCCCGTCTTCACCTTCTTCGCGTCGCCCTCCTTGGCCAGGGGCGGGGCGACGCGCTTCTGCTCCGCGGGGGTGAAGAGGGCGGTGCCCTGCTGCAGGGCCTTGATGAGCATAGGCAGGGCGTCGCCCTTGAAGTCGTCGGCGGTGCGGGCCTTGTCCAGGTCCTCGGCCAGCTCCTTGGTGGACTGCTGGAGGTAGAAGGAGGTGAACTCGGGCGAGGCTTGGTCCTTGGGGGGCCATTTTGTATGTTGATTTTTGAATTTCCTATTTTGAAGGGCTGGGTGGTTTGGGTAGGGTTGTGATGTGTTGTGGTGAGTGATGTGAGAGCAAGGTTGGTATTGATGTGAGTTTTTGGATGAGTGTTTGGACGATGCTGGAGAAAAAAAGTTAATGTGGGGACCAGGTCGCTGTTCGTCAAATGGTGGTTGGTGGATTGGGATCGGAGCTCTCTCCTTAATAGACTACCACCCGCAAAAGTCCAACTTCTCTACTTCAACGTTCGGGACAATTCATTCCCATTACTACATGTTAGAAATCTTTTGATGAACTTCTCAAGTGATGTATCTCACTAAGCTATGAATCGATTATATGAAACCATGTTTCATTCCCAGGCGTTTTCGCACCTCGCGCTAGCTTGCACGACAGATCTGTAGCCACTTTGGTATCAACCTCCCCAGATTCTCTCTCTCTCTCGTTAACAGTTAACAGGCCCTAGATCTCGTCTTCCCATTCTCTGTCCACTCCGACTGGGTTCCTTGCGTTTCATGCCCCCATCAACTCCAAAGCCGTGAGCACGGCGTAATCAATCGCACCTTGGGGAATGGGCTTTTCCCGCTCGTTCTTGAGCAGAATCATGGCGAACTTAAAGAGCTGCTCCAGTGACTCGTAGCCAATGTCGGCCTTCGAAGTAACCAGCGCGTTTCGGATTCTCGTGACGTCGCTCAGGCGTGGCATGTTCTTCAACCGACAGTACCACGACATCTCCACGCAGAAGTCATGGCTGTCGCGGCCGCCCCACTGGCGGCCGAGATCGACGAACTTTCGCATGGCGGAGCTCTCTTGGCTTGCTTGCTGCTGGATTCGAGCTAGGTGCAGTCGGAGCGTCTGGTCGATGGGTTAGATGTCTTGACTGCTGTCGAAGAAGGCGGTCATCTGGCTCAGTTCGTCTACGAATCGAAGCGCGGGTTCAGGGTTTGTGTCGTGGTCTTCCGTGTCGTTCTGGCTCAATGCCCGAGTTTCTTCTTGGTTTGACGGTTCTCCAGCGGACTCAACGGGAGACTCTTCTTCGTGCGAGATGTCTTCCGTAATATCAGGTAGGAAGCTTCCGCTTTCTGACGAAGCTTCTTCACTGTCAGGCAGGAAGCTTTTTCCGCTTTCTGACCAAGTTTCTTCAGTGCTCGTTCCGAGGGAGGCATCGTCGTCTGATGAGCTTCCATAAATCTGATCGAGCATATCTAAATCGACCGTTCGATAGAATGATTCCACATCCCTATCGTAGCGAAGGGTATTGTCCCAAACTCCGACTTCTTGCTTCCATCGCCGGTCTCGCAGCTTGCTGATAGTGTTGGCCTGGAATAACGGCAGGTAGAAAATGGGTATGTCGTAGAATTCCAATGGTGTACAGAGCCCGTCCACCATATCTAGCAGTATGTAGAAGAAGCGCGGGGGATTCAAGGGGACTACGACAAGTCCCAAGTCGGCCGCTGTTGATGGCTTTCTATACTCATTGTCGATGTCGTTACCTGTCGCCTGCTCACCGCCTGCCGGAGTTGGCGCCATGTGGTTCCACTCGTCGTCCAGTCTGGGGGAGGCGAATCCAACGAGCATGTAGGAGTATGTGCCTTCACTATCAGAAGCGGGCGCTGTCTTCGCTTCAGTCAGCTTAGTAGCCGCTGACCGCCATAAACTTGAACTCGGCGCTTTGCGGATGTCGTCGTAGAATGCATCAGTCCAATCTGTGTCGTTCTGCCAGCATGCAGTAATCATGATGGGCCCTGGTCGGGAGAACAGCGGAGGGATCTGGACAGACCAGCCATTAGTGGCGACTGCTTCATCTTGATCGTCGAACGACATGGTGAGGACTACTATGTTGATCAGTTATACTGGTCTTTGGGCACTTTGAATGCAGATAACACTCACTTCGGTTGCGTGGTTTACCAATAAGTACTCTTCAAGTCAGAAGCCGCGTAGTCAGGCAGACTCGGTTGATTTGATCTGAAAAGAGAACGCGAAATTGGTCTTCTCGATGAAGCGAAGAAGCCGACGATATAATGGACGTCGATCAGGAAGAAGGAAAAGGCAGCTGCCAGAATAGGCCATTTGAACATGAAGGATGAATTGGTTGTTGAATCAAGGCGAGCCAGGACTTCGCGATGGTTTGGGTGACTTCCTCATCCATAGTGAAGGAGTGCGTCTCCTTCCGTACTTACCTGACTTGTATGTCGTATTTTGTAAGATACATATCCCGGTTTTTTATGTGAAGTTCTTCATACGACGCATAGCTGACGAGCTGGATCATGTACAGATCTTACCAGAGGCGAACAAGCCCGAAGCTACAACCATCTATTTGTACTGGAGCTTCATGGCTGCCGAGGTGCTGGCAAGCCCGGGTACCACTGGGAACAGAACAACATATTGAATGTTGATATAGCCAGTGGAACCACACAGTTATGACCTTTCGATCGAGGCTGGACAAGTCGTGTCTTTACCCAGGCATCACTCACACGTAGGTCTAGATTGAAGTTAAAAGCACAAGGAGAGCGTACAGAAGAAACGCGGTCATAGAGCAGGAGTCTTGGGTGCACATTACGGAAGGACAGCTTCTTGTCTCGAAAGAAGTTTAGTTGTTTGATTCATTGCAGGGACACAGTGTGCCCTTTGATATTCGTAATCTCGTGATGGTCCCAGTAGAGCCTGATGTCGACAATATCCAGCCACATCGGCGCATTTCCTCTAGAAATGGCGCGCTATCCGTCCTACGCCAGCGAGATGCCCCTTAGGTATCGTTCCTAGCCCATATCCTCCTCCGAAACTCCTAGTCCAGCCCTTCCTTGAGGGCTCCCAAGCCGCCGCCCCCTTCTTACGTGGTGAATTCCATCGAGATTTCACGTCGCCCATTCCATCATATTGCTCTCTTTATTCCAATCCAGACTACCTCCCGGCCGTGGTTCCTCGGGCATCGCGCGCCCCTTAAACCTCGTTGAACAGGTTCCAGTCCTTGACCTTGAACGTCTCCCAGATGCGCGCGGCGTAGTCGACGGCGTCGCCGATCAGCTTGCCCTGGCGGCCCAGTTCCAGGTCGACGTCCTCCTCGTCGTACTCGCCGCGGATGTGGGGCACGTTGATGGTGATGAGCAGGTCCGTCTGCTCGCGCTCGAGGCGCACCAGCGTCAGGATGATGGCGGTGAAGTCGGGCGAGGCCTTCTCGGCCGAGGAGCCGCTGGCAGGCGCCTGCTTGGGCGAGATGGTCGCGATTAGGGTGTAGGCGGGGATCTCTTCACTGTTGGAGGGGTTTGATGTGTGTGGTCAGCAAATAGTTGTACAACGCAGCGGATGAAAATAACGAGCGATGCCGTAGATATGGAAGGGGGAAACGTACTCGAGCTTGGAGAAGAGCGTCGGGGTCGTGTTCCAGACCTTGGTGCGGTCGATGTCGTCGCCGACGATCTCCTCGAGGTGCGTCGTCATGGCGCGACCGTCGATCTCGGGGCCATTGCCCTTCTCGCCGACGCGCTCGTCGATCTCGAAGACAAGACTGGTGAAGCCGTCGCGGTCGATCCAGACTTCCTGGTTGTCAGGCACTTGGCGCAAATCGCTGTGTTGGGCGCAACCGCATTAGCCCCATGCTAGTAGTCCATTTTCCTCCATGTATGTTTCCTCTTGCGCCGCAATTCTCCGGGTGATCGGGAAGGTACAGAAAATTGGCGTGTGATAAGTGTCACATGACTCTTAGAGGGCGGGTAGAGACGAGGTGGTGAGCGGGCTCCTTACCTGACATCGGCGAAGTTGGAGGGCAGGTCGCTGACCAGTGCGCCGCCGAACAGTGGTGTGGTTTTGTACGTGGTCATGGTGGGCGGGTATCTCGAGAAGAAGGAAGGAAAATTGCAAGTCGGTGAAACGATCAGCAAAGTCGTGCGAAGCGAACAGTAAGAAGTCGGAGAAAAAAAGAGAGGGTAGTGTAAGTATGCCCGTTTTGTTTATTTCTTGGTCGGTTGCTACCTAAAGTGACTGATTCCCTCTTGCGCAGGCTGAACGAACATTCGAGGCGCCCGCCCTGTGTCTGTGTCTGCCCCGCGATGACGCAGCAAAAAAGCGTGGTGCTAGGTTGGCCAAGGTGGGCTGTGCATCCAACCTGATTCCACTAAACAGGCTGCGCTTTTTGCCCAAGACGCCCCCGACAAGAACATCGTTTGCGGGGCGTATATACACGGCGATGTTCACTACATAATAAATGCGAATCACGTTTACGACATCCCACGCTATTAATCCGGCAAATCTATTAGAGATCACTCGGAAACTATATCGTTGTCCGGATAGTGCCGGTAGATGCCCCAGTCCTGATATTTCTGCCTTCTGTCACTGGCAAGGTACGCAGCTATGTTTGGCCGAGCCTTGACATCCTCCCATAACTGGAAAACCCTGTCATATTTGCCGGATTCTCTAGCCTGCTCCATTGCCTTGGGGAAAGCGTAAAATGTCCCGTCGAGGCACTATACCAGTTGAAATATTTGTCATCTAGCTACCTGTTTGCGACGACAAAAAAAAAGTGAAGAGACTTACTTGGAACAGGACCAGATCAGCATAGGTGAATGTGCCACCCAGTAACCATGGCCCGGGGCTGTCCTTGTCGCTCTCCAACACCTTCTGCCAGTATTCGAGATGACTGGGAAGGCGATTTTGGATCCAGTACTGACTTCGCCGGCGGCTTTCCTCCTTCTGCTCCTCGTAAGGCAGCATGACGGCGATGGGATGGTGCGAGTCGTGGACTTCGTTACTCACGCCATCCAGTGCCGTGAGGGCGAGGGCGTTCACACGGTAAACATCGTCTGCTTGCGCTCCCGCGAGGCCGAGCTTGGAGCCAAGGTATAGGAGGATGTTGGGCGTCTGGGAGATGACGAGATCGCCGTGTTTGAAGAGAGGAGGAGCAAAGTAGCGGGGATTACCATGCCCGCCGGCGCCGAGCCAGTGTGTGACACTTTCTCTGGCCTCGTCGAAAGACAGGAATTGAGTATCTTTGTACGCGGCGCCGGCTTCCTCAAGGAGCAGCCTGACATGTTCTCCACGGCCCGGGACGCCGGTGTAGTAGATTAGTTCGTAGGGTGCAGTCATGCTCGTTGGGCTTGAGGCAGCTGGAGATTTGACCCCAAAGTAGGCCGCTGTAAGTACGGTAGCTTTGTTCAATGCTCCTCTGTCGCAATAGAACGAGATATGCAGCACGCAGAGCAAATAATGAATGTGAGGGACTATGTTCCTCCCCGGAGTACTGTTTGCTTGGAAACTCCGTGCGGGGTGATTCGAGGTTCATGCTAGCACGCGTCAGCTACGGCACAAGTGTGCTCTCCATCGTATTGGCACCCATGTCTCCGGGATAACATTGCACGTCAAGGGGGTGGTAAAGATCCCAGAGAATGCTGCCAGCGTAACGAGAAAGCTCTTTGGTGAGCAGTGCCATAATGTTTAGCGCCAACTGCTCCCAAGACATACAACATACCAGGCAGCCTGGCGAAGCTGGGTCGACCGAATCGTTTACCGAGAGGATGCCAGAGCTTTTGCCATGTTACCATCACCGGGTGCCCCTTCCGCCAACGCTAGTGATCAGCAGCCTTGGAAAGATGGACGCTTTCAGTAAAGCCGAACACGGGAACAACGATGAAGATATATCCAGGTTGCCTTCAAAGCTATCGGTCTTCTTTCGGACCACATGCAATTAGACATACCTCGAGAAGACGCATTCTGGTACTTTCCTCACAGCTGTTCCATGGGCACATCTTCTCTGGCATAGCCGCGTAAGCTACTTGACATGCGGCATTGTTGCTATCGGACAGAGTAGGACTGAAGCAATCAATTGAAAGGAGTAGGCGATAGCATGTCGGGCAAGGCAAAAATCACGACGTATTTATCACGAACTGTTGAACAACATCAGTTTGAGAGCCAGGCGGTACCTGCGGTCGGTCCCTAGCATTGGAAAGTTGGTCCCAACGGCACGGGCGGTGGGGCGGCTGCAAAGGTCGAGTGTTCGAGCTCCTCCAAAAGCAGCCTATTTGAAAAGCGATAGACACCGCATTGTGGCAATAGGAAAAAAAAGCAAAAAGTCAAAAAGAAACCAAAGTATCAAAAGAATATCGATCTACAATGTAGAGAGAAGGTTCCAAAGATTAGAGAATGGAGGTCGTGGCCTGGTACGTGGCTGTTTCTGGTAAAAGGCAAGAGACAGATTCTTCATACCATGACCCTCCGATAGAAAAGTGCTGTTAATAAGCCTTATTACCTACCCCACAAGTTTACCCAGGGTTTACCCGGCAGCCCGCCAAACCCACTGCAATTGGTTCTCAGTCCAACCTCGACCTGACATGCAGTTATTTGGCATCAAGCTTATGGCAGGAATGTGTTTGACAATAAATTGCTGGTAATTATTCACTTAGGTAACGTTGAAGGAAGGGGACTTTTCTTAATATGCAAATATGCATTCCGTCGCCTTTGTTCTCATACACCAGATGCATGTTACTAAAGGGGTCTGTATGATTGCATGTGTTGGGAATAACTTAATTGACATGATCAAACCAACACTCACGATCGATTTTCCTGTCCCATTCTTTGTGATCTACATCCTAATCCGGCGTCTGAATTCTTCCTTAACCTCGGAGCAAAATGATTCTACATTGTCCATGATGCACGTTGCTCGCCGGAGCCTTGTCTGTATGCCACCTGGAGCTGCGATTTACCCCTAGGCCAGTTGTGATCGTCCGACATGACTTCGAGCGCACCAATCGGTCTTCAGGACTTACCCAATGAGATCCTGGACGACATTCTGAAATATCTTGCTCTAGATACCCAGACCGTTCTCGCCTACGACCTCCATGAACCCCCGGCGGTACTAACTGGTACTGGGCTCAAGGCGGATAGGCTCGAAGCCTTCTGGCGCCGGCGAGAAGATGGTGTCTCCACGTTTCGAAATATGTGCCTGGTCTCTCGACACATGCGTGAAATAGCTACGGGTCATTTATACCGAAATGTGGCCATAAGGCATGTAAGATGCCTGTTGCGGTTCCTCCGAACACTTGTCGAACATGCTCGGCTTCGCATCCATGTCAAGTGTCTCATGTTGGTGGATGATATGGCTCGATGCCATGAGGATGAGGATGAGGATGGCAGCCCACGTATTCTACGGAGGGAGGTCAGGCGCGGTCACCAGGGTACTGATTCTGATTCTCGTATCTTCAAACTTTTTGGTGGCATCCAAAGGATCCCAAGGAATCCTCAATATGAGCCGTGGTCGAAATGGTGTCCGTATTCAAAGGGATATGGGGCGTCCCCGGGGTTTCCTTCAGAGCATGCTGTCGTCGGAGTATTACTGTGCCTTGTGAAAAGCGTTGAGCAAGTGTCTCTCGTTTCGACCTGGCTTCGAAGCTGTTCCGGAGATGAAGAAGAACTCCGGCGGAATCTGTTGGATGCCATGGCCGATCCCGTCTTAAGCCAACAGGGGGTTCTTGCAAAGCTGCACACACTAGAGCTGAACCCGACCGTAGACGATAGCCTTAGCAGGTGCCTCGGTGCTGCCCTGCTCCGCGTCCCCAGCCTGAGAACAGTCAACATGTGCCGGAGTCTACACCCACGGCCAGCCAGCATGGACGGCGCAGAGCCCCCTCCGCATTCCGATCATGCGCCTCTCGATCGTACGTACCAGATCGCGCGCCAACAAGGGAAAGGACCTGTACCATCTGTGCCGGAGCTGCCCCGACCTCGAGTCCCTCTCCTTCCAGCTCACCACTCAGGATGGAGTATGGGTCGAACGTGCTCTCACGAGCTGTGCTGGCACCCTGCGGGAGCTTCACGCCATGTCCGAGGACTGGTGGCCGAGCCGTGGCATGGAGCCTGCGGTCCCCTTGACCTGCCTATCTCGCCTGACGAAACTGGAAACTTTCTACGTCGACCTGTCCACGTTGTTCGCGCAGGCGTCTGAGCCCAGGCGTACGGTGGGAAGGCCCACGAGGATAGAGCATCTTCTCCCGTGCGCCTCGCTACGGAAGCTGCACGTCTTCAATGACTACGCCCTGGTGAAGAGGCACTGGCATAAGCCTCGCGATGACGCGGCAGACGCGGTGCTCGAGCACGCCCTGCTTCGGCCGTTGCTCGCTGCCTGTGATAGGGCGCGGTTCCCGCATCTCCGGCTGGTGTCGGTGAGGACGCCGATCCGGGACGGGGGCGACTTCGCCCGGAAGATGGTTCGGGCGTTTGCAGTGAGGAACAGGGGCATCGGCTTCGTCATGTTCAGTGGTTCTGCCTGCAGTGGCAGTTTGTCGTCGTCCTCCCCTGATGCGAACGTGGCGTCGGCTGGGGAGCCCGCCGCTCCCCGGAATGAAGAGGGGGAAAGGAGAAGGAAAAGGTGGAAGAAGGAGAGAAGGAGGTGGTAACGATGACGGCGAAGATGGGGTCGCTTGCTGTGAGTGATGATATTGCCATCGTCAAAAGCGACTCTGTTAGCGAGCAGGACTACCTTTCTGATATACACGGACCATTACTATGATATGCTTAAAGGTAGAAAGTCATTGGATTTATAGAATGGATCATATTGGCGATTAACATTAGCATCAATGCATTTGCTATTTAGGTGATGCGTTTGCTAACTAACTAAATGGCCCACGTACCCGACTACTGACATTTTCTCTTAGACTGACTATTGCCTTTGGCAAGGAACGGAATCCCTTGTTGGAGGTGCGCGGTAGGTGTCGTCGAGATACTTGTATTATCGTCCCGATGATCGGATGAGATACGAAGCAAGCCTTTGCCAGCCTACTGCAGGCATATCTACGTGTCAGGATTCCTGATTATAAGTTGACAACATATCCTATACATGCCGTATATGAAAGCTACAGGCGAGATATCCAAGACCCTCGTGGCGAAAAGGAACTCAGTGCGCCCCTATTGACTGTTTCTTGGTCGCATAGCGCTGGTATGCCACGGTCCCGTCTTACAACATCAAGGCTCGGCGCTACGAAGAATCTTTTGATATCTCGGACGTATTGGGCTTCTTGTAAAACTCATGTTCCTCCTCAGGGTTTAGGCTTCCAAGGGTACCATTCCTATTTCCGTGACAGAGAACCTGTTCGCCAATACTATATCCATCTTTCGAGTTAGGGCATAGTACTCCTATTCTGGTATTATCAATAACGTGTCACTGTTTACTGTCTTGCACCCTTCTCGTCGCCCAAATCACGACCCGGAAAGCTAATAACATGGGCATGATCTTGTGCGAACCAAGGTGGCAAGCACAATACATCGCCGCGTCCATACCTACTTCAGAAGGGACCATCTTGTCACGAAGGATAATTGATACGCAGCGTACGACCCGGGAGCACACTGGAATGCAGCTGGCCTACGTTACTGGGTCTTCCTTCGGCGAATCACCCTCGGGCACGTCATTACAGAACGCCGAGGAAGATCATCATTATAAGGCGTTTTAGTCCGAAATGGGCCACGCAAGTTCTCAGCCTGGCTGGGAAAGACGATCCCTCTGATCGGCGGCCCGCCCGCACGCCCGCCAGCCCGTCACAAGTACAAACCCCGGGATAAGTGGGTTTACAGTTGTAAAACAAATGCCACGAGATGCTGCACGAGAATGTCGGGAGTGAGGGAGACGTGCCGATCGCATTAGTGCGGCCCTTTTATAATGACGTGCATTTTCGCATCGTTTTTATTACATATGTATGTATGCCCATATACCCCCCCGGGGACGGTCTTCTACATATGACTGCAGTATGTGTGTGGTAGGCAGCCGAGGAGGTCATGACAACATTACATGCGGGACAGCTGAATCCGACTGTCTGGCGAAAGCGCCCCGACCGCTTGGGAAATAGGATGACATGTACACGTAGGTTAGATAGCTGTATCATTTACCTACGTATCAAAGGTAAAAAAAGGATAAAGTTGGCGACGCGAATAAGCTTCAATAAAGAGACGATCTATTCGTAGCATGGCAACGACGCTCGAGCAAGGTTTTCGGGTGAGACCGTCGTCTCTTGCACAGCTGGTTTGCTGGTAACGCCTAAATAATACCTGACACCTTCGCAAGAACCGAACACGCTTCCTTCCGACGGCAACCAGCATTGTCAGAAAGAATCAGGATGGGAAAAGTGGCCACGACGACGTTTGTTTCCAAACGAGAGGGTAGTCGGACTGTCGTCCACCTGGCAATGAGGGTCGCACATCCGTGTCTCCGACGACTCATGCAACGCACATCGACATTTTCCTTTATTAGTATGTATGTAATTACACATATACATACATGGCGTACTGTAATTTATATCCGATCTTGAATGCATTGCATAAACAAAGCTTGGGCGATCAGATCTACCACTAATACGATCGGATTATTCTACGCACATCGCATCCAATCCCACCGGTCGAAACAAAAGAAGCTTGCCCCTTGGAATACCGGGACGGTCGACTTCGGCGGTTGATCAAATTGAGTTGCTGCTCCCTTGGCCTGGCCTGGCCTCGACCCCTCCCCAGGCAGCCAGGTTCTGAGAGCCAGGGGTCGAAAGCTTGACAGTTCACGGGTCGACGGGTGACGGGCGTTCGCAGGATTGGCAATTGGGAATTGGGAAAATGACCTGAGTGGGTGGTGGGGGGAGTCTCTAATTTGAAACCCATCTCGAACTCTGGAGAAGAACCAGCCAGCACAGGCCGACGGAAGGTTGCATAGGTTCCGCCGCAATCAGCCATTTCCTTACCGATCATCACTGTGGTGAAAGCTTCATTCCATAGGCACTGGTCTTAGCATCGGAAGTGGACTTGGACGACTTGGACGAGAGTGGACTGCTTGCTTGCTACTAATACCAGACAGAGCCTACGAAGTGCTGGCAAGTGATGCTAAGACCGGTAGAGCCGGCTAGATATGCCACCGCTGCCTGGCAATCGGACTTTTATCGTCGAATGGCCAGGCTTGAAATGCTGTTCGTTCGTTTAAAAGTGCAATGCATGATATGGGACTATCCCGAGACAGGTTAGGAGGGGACGTGGGAGGACAGTAAGCAGCAGCAGAAGCAGGGGGCGTGCATGGGCATAGCACGATAGGAGAACCGAAAAGAACGAAAGAAAAGAAGGAAAAAAAGTCTTTCTGGCGTGCCTGGTCCCGGAGATGCAGCCGGTAGGTAAATTGGGCCAAATAGTGCGAAGTCCCCACTCGGGATGGCCTACGGATGGAGCAGATATCGTCATCACTCTCTTGCTGGGCTTCTTCCTCTTTGCACCAGCCAGTCCACGTCTCCCCTATAGCTACTTCTCTAGGGCTGCACACTGGCGTCCTTGGGCGGTCGGGGCGTTCGAAGGACCGACCGGTACCTGCATTGGGACGACGGGCCGCCCGCTGATAGGACAGAGGCAACATTGCCACGAAAAAATAGCAAGCAGCAAGCCGGCAAGCAAGCCTATCCTAGCAAGCGAGGGAGCGAGCGAGCGAAAAGCAACAAAGTCCGGCCGCGTCAAAAAGTGGCTTGTGGATGGCGGTTTTTTTTTTTTCAATCTATTGTACATTGCGCTTTTCTTCATGACATGACCAAGGAAAAGGTCCAGGATCCATGGGTCTTTAAGGATGATTACCAGCCGAATGCAACATGTTCACTGTCAAACTGACCGCTATTGCTGAGGGAAGCGTGTGGATCAAACAAATCGCATAGGGTAAGAAGCAAAGATACCAAGCTGCCACCTGACCTGCTGCTGTTGCTTGTCAGATTCAATTCCAAACAAACCGGAGGGCTGGGCTTGGGCTGGGGGCCCGAGGCAGCAGCATAGGGGACACGGACAGTGCTGCAGACCGAGGGCAGCCAGCACAGTATGCAGCTTTAACAGTGGACGAATGGGCATGACAATAAGAATAGAAGCATCCCAGTCCAAGTCCAAGTATCGAGTTTCGCAAGGGGCTAGGTAGGGTTGGTAGGCAGGCGACTTGGGGCCCCACCCGCCTCTCAAACCGAAATGGGAAGGGCGGGAAGGGAGGCATTAATGCAAAAATAGACTGCCAGACAATGGCCAACGTCGGCGTGGAGGATTGGGATGCACGACGATTGAGAAAGTCCGACGACAAGATAAGGTAGACAAAGTGCAAATGATCGTGTTGGATCAAATGCATCTCATCCCACCCATGGGGTTGTGTGGGTGGCAAAGTGGCAGGTGTTCGTACAGAGGGCGAGGCGTTCGTACTCAAGCGTCAACGTGCATGTCATAACCTGCTAGTCAGACTCGTAATAGGGGATGCTTTAGCCATACATACCACCTACATAAATTGAGTGCGATTCGTCACGTCGTATTCGCCCTGCCTCCCGCATATTCTAACCATTGCCAGCGTTGGTCTCGCAGTTGGCGAGGGGCGCCATCTATCTGGAGAAGGCGTGGGTGGGACGGTGGCCAGCACATCATCGCCCAAGTTTCGGACCAGTTTCTGCACCTGATGTTGTTGTTTTGCCCTGGGGCTTTTTCTTTTCCTCGGGAGGAGGAAGCGCAGGCCAAAGAACAAGCTGTAGGAAGCCGCTTGTTAGGACTCGAGGCAGTCCACCGTCCCATGGCAAGCGAACTCTTCTTCGCCGCTCCTGGGTTATTAATAATGTTGAGTTGAGTCGGGAATAAAGAGGATAGATACATAGGGAGTTGGCCTCGGAGGCCCGGTAATTGGCCAATTTGATTACCTGCAGGTAGCAGGACGCGACTCGCAAAGTCGTGAAAGGAAACCTGCTTTTCCCTCCCTTCCGTCTTCGCTTATCCGAAAGTGAATGGGAGAAATGCTGAAATGGAGGGAGGAACCCTCTTTGGGATCGACTTCTCTTGGTGGTGGCTTAGGCCTTGATGGTCGGTATTGCAGCGCTAGCGGGATACCTGCCAAGTACCTGTACGACCAGGGTCCGGCTGCTCGTGGGATACTCTGCACCACTGCTACGACGTGGGAGGCGACAGCCAGCCAGAACCGTTGGAAATGTGGCGGAGCAGTGCCGCGCAGCGTTACGTTTCGACTCCCTGCTCGCCTGGAGGAGCAATGAAAGTTGAAACTGGGAACAAACAAGAAGAGCTCAGCGAATACTCTAACTCCTCATGCAATTCAAGCTGACCAGTGTGCGGGACACGGTCCAGTCATTTGGGCTGATCCTGCCATCCCCTGCGAAGCGGTTCACGGGGGAGTTGGAATCTTAAAAGGCGATGAAGCATCGAGTCAAAAAAAAAAAAAAAAAAGGCCAACTGCCAAAGATAGTAATATTTGTGTTTCTGCGATGCTGCAACGGATAAGACTCCCCTTGATGGATGCCGTCAGAGTGATTTGATTGATGGCAAACAGAAGCTGACAAATGGGGCCAGGAGTTGCTGCTACCCGCAGGAAGTCACTCGTCTCGCGGTGGCCTGGGACCGACGAAGTAAAGGACAAGTAGCGTGATGGGTACGGGCCGGAACACAATACTTAGGCCAGCCCCTTTTTGGGACCGATCCGCATCCATTCGCAACAAACCAATCGAGCCTCTTGCCACCGCGGCCGTCCAGCTCCAGCGCAGCGCACCCCTGTCCGTCCACCCCTGGCCGATGGAGGAGCTAGAGGCCAATCAATCGCTGCTTGAATCTGAAGAATGGGCCAATTTGGACACCCACCTTACCAACAATTGCCCCTTTTTCCTTGCTTGGCTTCCATTGAGTGTTCCTTGCGCGTTCCTGGCCTCTGCTAGTCTTCGAAGCGGTTTAGTGGGCGGGTCGCGTGTGGTGCGTGTGTTGGTGTCTTGATCCAGTGTGTAATTCCCACTCTGCACTGACAGACAAGTCTGACACTGGCACTGGCAACGGGCCACTGGAAAGTGTAAGCATTCGCCCTTTTTGCTGGGCGCTCCAGGCCACGACCTGCGTCCAACGCTGCCCTCTGCGCGTACAGTGCGATACCGTCGCACACCCTTCCCCTGACTTCCCACACACAGCCACTCCATCTCGATCACCCGTCGGCTCCTCCTTTCTCCTCCCATCCCAGGCGATATCCTCCCTCTCTTCTCTCTCCCCCCCTCCTACATCTTCGCTGTAAAAAACAAATCTTTCTTCATTCGTTCTTCTTTTTGTTCCGGAATTCAGTTATCGTTGCGTTTTTCTGAACCTGCTTGATTCCAGCAGCGTTGGAACGACAAGAGGTCCGGACTTACCCAGCACCTCTCCCCCCAAGTAGGAACGAGGGAAAGAATTAGGGAAACTCTTTTTGAATGCAAAAAAGGTGACCCGTCCATTCGCTATCTTTCGCTTTCATCCTACGACGACTGCGGCCCGTTACACCTTCGCTCCGCGTCGGTAACGTCAAAAACGACCTCCCCGTAGGGACAGGAACAAGATTTGGAGGATACTTTGGGAACCCAACTATCGCTCTCGCCCTTCTTGTTTATACTGCAACAACAACAAAAACATATCACCAACCACCCGTCAATCGTTCTTTTTAATTCGGAAACGAGGTTAGAAGGAGATTTGGGAAACTGTAGAACCGCGGCGATTTCCACTCTCCGTTGTTTCTCCTAAGTTTTGGTACTTGCGAGCTAGCGACCGCCAACTTTCCCAGCTTTTTTTCTTGTCTTGCCCCCTAGACAAGCCTAGAGGCCACCCCCCCAAGCCAACGCCGGACCAGCCGCGACCCGCCTGTGTCAATCAAGGAATTCGTCCAACCACCCTCCAGACAATAACAACAACACCACAACAATCAGCAGTGATTGATCTCCTCGGTCAACTCTGCTCTTTGTCTGTATTGTCACAACACCTCATTGCTGTGGCCGGCCACGATTCCACATCTGCTACCCTTTGCAGAACAATCACGGTACATAATTTTAATCAGCGACCCGACCGTCGCGACTTCGACACATTCCTTAACCGACCGTACTGCGTCCGAAATCGTTATCTACATGACTCTGTGACCTGTAAGTTGTCATCAACCCCAACAAAACACACGACACAGCACACCTTCATTGAAGGAGCACGGAGCCCGACGGTGCCAAATCCTCCCGGTTTGGCAGCTGTGAACTACCTCTCTGTCCCACCATCTCCCCGACGTTCTGCACAGCCCCTGCCCAAAGCGCAACCCTCAATGCACATGCACCCATACAACATCCTAACAGCTTGGTGTATCTAGAACATCGTCTTTCACGTTATAGCCTCGACATCGCGAAAATGTCGGGCTACCCCGCCGGTGGTGGAGGAGCTGGCGCAGGCGGCGCTGGCCACCACGACGCTTACGATGATGGCTACGGCCATCAAGCTGGAAACACCGATTCCTACTACGACGACCATAACGGCCAATATTATGACAATGGTTACGATGCTCATGGCCATCCTGCGGGCGGCGCCCATGGCGGCCATACCCAGGAAGGCTACTATGATGAATCGTGAGTTTTGCCCGATTGTGAACTCGACGTTTTGTATCATTCTAACATATGCTTCCACAGGGGATACTACAATGCCGATGCCAACAACCCGTACCATCAAGATGGTGGCTACTATGATAACAACGACGGATACGGCCAAGATGGATACTACGACAGCCAAGGTGGCCAGTACTACGATCAACATGGCGCCCGTGGCGACGGTGATGATTCGGAAACCTTCAGCGACTTCACCATGAGGTCTGATATGGCACGAGCGACCGATATGGACTATTACGGCCGCGGTGACGAGCGTTACAACAGCTACCAGGAAGGTGCTCGAGGATTCCGCCCTCCTTCTTCCCAAATGTCATATGCTGGCAACCGCTCTTCTGGTGCCTCCACGCCCAACTACGGCATGGATTACGGAAACGTCCTGCCTGCAGGCCAGCGTTCCCGTGAGCCTTACCCGGCCTGGACATCCGATGCCCAGATTCCTCTCTCAAAGGAGGAGATTGAAGACATCTTCTTGGATTTGACGGGCAAGTTCGGTTTCCAACGGGACAGCATGCGCAACATGTATGATCATTTCATGGTTCTTCTCGACTCGCGAGCCTCTCGTATGACCCCCAACCAAGCCCTCCTGTCCCTCCACGCCGATTACATTGGAGGAGATAACGCCAACTACCGAAAATGGTACTTCGCTGCTCACTTGGATCTCGATGATGCGGTGGGCTTCGCCAACGTAAAAGGAAAGGGCAAGAAGAAGAAGAAGAACAAGAAGGCTGCTGCGGACGGTGCCGATGAGTCCCAGGTTCTTGAGGATCTCGAAGGCGACGACAGTCTCGAGGCTGCCGAGTACCGCTGGAAGACTCGCATGAACCGCATGTCTCAGCACGATCGTTGTCGCCAGGTTGCTTTGTTCCTCCTTTGCTGGGGTGAGGCCAACCAGACTCGTTTCATGCCCGAGTGTCTTGCCTTCATCTTCAAGTGCGCTGATGACTACTTGAACTCCCCTGCCTGCCAGAACATGGTGGAGCAAGTCGAAGAGGGTACCTTCCTGAACAACGTCATCACTCCCATCTACCAGTACTGTCGCGACCAGGGTTATGAGATCTCCAACGGAGTCTACGTCCGCCGCGAGCGTGACCACGACCAGATTATCGGTTACGATGATTGCAACCAGCTTTTCTGGTACCCCGAGGGTATTGAGCGCATTGTGCTTGAGGACAAGAGCAAGCTGGTGGATGTTCCCCCGGCTGAGCGTTACCTGAAGCTCAAGGACGTGAACTGGAAGAAGTGCTTCTTCAAGACCTACAGGGAGACTCGATCCTACTGGCACGTGCTCGTCAACTTCAACCGTATCTGGATTATCCATTTGTCTATGTTCTGGTTCTTCACTGCTCACAACTCGCCTACTCTCATCACCAAGAACTACGAACAGCAAAGGAACAACCAGCCGCCTCCGTCCGCCCAATGGGCCATTGTTGGCTTTGGTGGAGGTATCGCAGCTCTTATTCAGGTTTTGGCAACTCTTGCGGAATGGGCCTACGTTCCACGTAAGTGGGCGGGAGCACAGCATCTCACTAAGCGTTTGATGTTCCTCCTCGTCGTCTTCGTTATCAACATTGGTCCTGGTGCCTACGTCTTCATGTTCAAGGACACGAAGACGCCCAAGGATCCGCTTGCGCCTCCTCCGGATACTACTTTGGCCTTGGCTCTTGGTATCGCCAACTTCTTCATTGCGATCATCACGGTTCTCTTCTTCTCCATCATGCCGCTTGGTGGCCTTTTCGGCTCCTACCTGACTAAGAAGAAGTCCCGTCAGTATGTCGCCAGCCAAACGTTCACTGCTAGCTGGCCTCATCTGAAGGGCAACGATCGTGCCTTGTCCTATGGTGTCTGGGTCATCATTTTCGGTATCAAGTTCGGTGTCTCGTACATGTTCTTGTCGCTGTCTATCCGTGATCCCATCCGTTACTTGTCTATTATGAACGTCGACTCGTGCAAAGGTGACGCTGTCTTCGGCAAGGGCAAGGCTGCTGCCATCCTCTGCCGACAGCAGCCCACTGTTGCGTTGATTCTCATGATCTTCACCGATCTGATTCTCTTCTTCCTGGATACCTACCTGTGGTACGTTCTGATGAACACTGCGTGTTCCATCGCACGTTCGTTCTACCTCGGTTCCTCCATCTGGACGCCCTGGAGAAACATCTTCTCCCGTCTGCCGAAGCGTATCTACTCCAAGGTCCTGGCTACTACGGACATGGAGATCAAGTACAAGCCCAAGGTGCTCATCTCGCAAATCTGGAACGCTATTGTCATTTCCATGTACCGTGAGCATCTGCTCGCCATCGAGCACGTTCAGAAGCTGCTTTACCACCAGGTTCCTTCCGAGCAGGAGGGTAAGAGAACTCTGAGGGCACCCACGTTCTTCGTCTCGCAGGAAGATCACTCTTTCAAGACCGAATTCTTCCCGACCCACAGCGAGGCTGAGCGTCGTCTGTCCTTCTTCGCTCAATCTTTGTCTACTCCTATCCCTGAGCCTCTGCCCGTTGACAACATGCCTACCTTCACTGTTCTGATTCCCCATTACAGCGAGAAGATTCTGCTGTCTCTGCGTGAAATTATTCGTGAGGATGAGCCCTACTCCCGTGTTACTATGTTGGAGTACCTCAAGCAACTTCACCCTCACGAATGGGACTGCTTCGTCAAGGACACCAAGATTCTTGCCGACGAGACTTCTCAGTTCAACGGCGAAGAGGAGAAGGGCGAGAAGGACACTGCCAAGAACAAGATTGACGATCTCCCCTTCTACTGCATTGGTTTCAAGTCTTCCGCTCCCGAGTACACCCTGCGAACTCGTATCTGGGCTTCTCTCCGCTCTCAGACTCTGTACCGTACCATCTCTGGTTTCATGAACTACGCCCGCGCGATCAAGCTCTTGTACCGTGTTGAGAACCCCGAGGTTGTCCAAATGTTCGGTGGAAACTCTGACAAGCTGGAGCGTGAGCTTGAGCGTATGGCCCGCCGCAAGTTCAAGCTGTGCGTTTCTATGCAGCGTTACTCCAAGTTCAAGAAGGAGGAGATGGAGAACACCGAGTTCCTTCTCCGTGCCTACCCTGACCTGCAAATCGCCTACCTGGATGAAGAGCCACCGCTGAACGAGGGCGAGGAGCCTCGCTTGTTCTCTGCCCTGATTGATGGTCACTCCGAGCTCCTCGAAAATGGCATGCGTCGCCCCAAGTTCAGAATCCAACTGTCCGGTAACCCTGTTCTTGGTGACGGAAAGTCTGACAACCAGAACCACTCCATCATCTTCTACCGTGGCGAGTACATCCAGTTGATCGATGCCAACCAGGACAACTACCTTGAGGAATGCCTGAAGATCCGATCCGTCCTGGCCGAGTTCGAAGAGATGAAGTCCGACAACGTTTCCCCTTACACTCCTGGCGTCAAGACCGTCTCGCCCGATCCCGTTGCTATTCTCGGTGCCCGTGAATACATTTTCTCTGAGAACATTGGTATTCTGGGTGACGTGGCTGCCGGAAAGGAACAGACATTCGGTACCCTCTTCGCTCGTACATTGGCCCAGATCGGTGGTAAGCTTCATTATGGTCATCCTGATTTCCTCAACGGTATTTTCATGAACACACGTGGTGGTGTATCCAAGGCTCAGAAGGGTCTGCACCTGAACGAGGATATTTACGCTGGTATGAATGCTTTACTGCGTGGTGGACGTATCAAGCACTGCGAGTACTACCAGTGTGGTAAGGGTCGTGATCTTGGTTTCGGCTCTATTCTGAACTTCACAACCAAGATTGGTACTGGTATGGGTGAGCAGATTCTGTCTCGCGAGTACTACTACCTTGGAACGCAGCTGCCTCTGGATCGATTCTTGTCCTTCTACTACGCCCATCCCGGTTTCCATTTGAACAACATGTTCATTATGTTGTCGGTCAACCTCTTCATGATTACCCTGCTCAGCTTGGGTGCCCTGCGCAACCAGACCATTCGCTGCGAGTACAACGTCAACGTTCCTATCACCGATCCTCTCCTGCCCACGGGTTGCGCCAACACAGATGCTCTTATGGATTGGATCTGGCGTTGTATCATCTCCATCGTCTTCGTCGTCTTCATCTCCTTCGTGCCCCTTTGCGTCCAGGAACTTACAGAGCGTGGTGTCCTGCGCATGGCTACCCGTTTCGGCAAGCAGATCTGCTCCCTTTCGCCCTTCTTCGAGGTCTTCGTTTGTCAGATTTACGCAAACGCTGTCGAGCAGGATCTTTCGTTTGGAGGTGCTCGATACATCGGAACAGGTCGTGGTTTCGCCACCGCGCGTATTCCCTTCGGTGTGCTGTACTCTCGATTCGCTGGTCCTTCCATCTACTTCGGTGCTCGTCTGCTCATGATGTTGCTCTTCGCGACCGTCACTATCTGGCAGGGAGCCTTGGTGTACTTCTGGATCACCCTCATTGCCCTGGTCATTTCGCCTTTCCTGTATAACCCTCACCAGTTCTCGTGGAGCGACTTCTTCATCGATTACCGTGACTACCTCCGATGGTTGTCTCGTGGTAACTCTCGATCTCACTCGTCCTCGTGGATCAACTACTGCCGTCTTTCCCGAACCCGCATTACTGGTTACAAGCGAAAGGCTCTTGGTGACCCCTCTGCAAAGGGCTCTGGCGATGTCTCGCGTGCGGCTTTCACAAACATCTTCTTCGGAGAGATCTTTGCCCCACTTCTGTACGTCGCGGTCACTTTGATCCCCTACCTCTTCATCAACGCCCAGACCGGTGTCGTACCTGGCAAGGACAGCAACGCGAAGACCATCAGCCCCACCAACTCCCTGATCCGTGTCGGAATTGTCGCTTTCGCGCCCATTGCTATCAACATGGGTGTGCTGTTCGCCATGTTCGCCATGGCCTGTTGTATGGGACCCGTCTTGAGCATGTGCTGCAAGAAGTTCGGTAGTGTTTTGGCCGCTATTGCTCACGCAATTGCTGTCATTATGCTTCTGCTGTTCTTCGAGGTCATGTACCTCCTTGAATCGTGGGACTTCTCGAAGACTATTATTGGTATGATCACCGTCGTGGCCCTGCAACGCTTCATTCTGTCTCTTATTGTCGCCACGTGCTTGACACGTGAGATGAAGACGGACCAGGCCAACATCGCTTTCTGGACCGGTAAATGGTACTCGATGGGTTGGCACACCATGTCTCAGCCCGGTCGTGAATTCCTCTGCAAGGTCACGGAGTTGAGCATGTTCGCTGCCGACTTTGTTCTCGGACACATGATTCTCTTCCTCATGGCTCCCTTCGTCTGCATTCCCAAGATTGATATGCTGCATTCGATGATGCTGTTCTGGCTTCGACCTAGGTATGTTCAATCCCAACCCCCAACACCGACTCACAGACTCTTACTAACCATCTTGCGAACAGTCGTCAAATCCGCCCTCCTATCTACTCCCTGAAGCAGTCTAAGCTGAGAAGGAGACGAGTGATTCGCTTCGCTATCCTCTTCTTCACTCTGTTCTTCATCTTCCTGGCGTTGATTATCGGCCCTGCTGTCCTCCACAGCATTGTTGACCAGAAGTTCTGGGGCAACTTCAAGTCGATCCCCGATGGTTTCTTGCAACCCTTCAACCAGACCCACAACAACACCATTGAGCAGGAGACTGGTACCGGACGTCCCGGCTACCCTTCGCAGTCACCCACTCCTCTCCCTGGACTGGTTAACAGAGCGTTGTTTTAAGCACCGGCGGAGCAGTGGCTGTTTCATAAAAGCCCTAGGCGGGCAGGCAATGTTTGACCCAGGCCTGCAAGGCTTTATAGGGAGGCTTGCCCGGATATGGGAAATGCGTTGTATTTCTGGTGTTTGCATGGTACACGGCTTATTATTATATTCTCTCTAGAGTCACAGGCATCAGTTTCGCGGGGTTTTTCTTTTTGATGTTTTTTCAAAACCCCCTTCGGGGCATGACGAAAGTAATATTGTACTCAGGAGTCCTTATTTGCTGGGAGGCGCAGGTTACTTATTCAAGAGAGACGAAGAAAGTGTTACCTGGTTCCAGCAAAAGGACACACAACCGATCAATCAAACAAAATATGGATCTAATATTGAATCCTCTCTTGCTTGCTCGTGTAACTTGGTGACTGAACTGAAACGAACTGACCAGTCTATCGCGATCTCTGGTTGTGCGGTGTGGGATTTATATGTTGGTGGTGTCTTGGGGGTAAGTGCACAGGAAGGCCTAAGCGACCGAAGTACTAACCCTATGATCTATATTAACACATAGCCAAGACTCACCTGGCGCTTCACTTTTATCTGCTTGCTTGCTTGTCACTTCATTACCTCGCTAGAGTGAGCCCGTGTCGCAAGAGTTGTTCGTTGTTAGGCTGGCGTGGGCAGCACAATTGAGCAAGCCAGTCACGACAGCATGACGGGCGAAGTTTTCCCCTTTCCCAAGCCCACCAAACCACCATCTGTTGCAGGCGTTTGTCTCCCTTTCGTCTACTTCATCCTACAAGATCGCTATTTCTATGTTGTATCTGCTTCGAATAGGAGGGAGGCTTCCATCAGTCGTGCCAAAGGCCCCCTTTAACCCATATTTGGGCTTCTTGGGCTACTAAGTAGATACACAAACACACACGTATATGTATCGCACGTCTAGGCCAGATAGAATCTCAAAGTGATACATTCGCTGAACATTGGGTTTCTCTAGATTCTCTACCGCTATATCTATTCTACTCGCTATTCTCCACGCGCCTCTGCAATATCCTGCGCGCACTAGCGGGGTCCAGCGTCTGGATCCCCAGATCCTCGAGCGCCCGCCTCGCCTCCGCATTATCCGTAAACAAGCGATCACTGATCTCCTTTAGGGAGAACCCGCCGTTACCCTTGCCGTTACTGTTCTTCTCGTTGTCGCCATCCGTCGTCTCCTCGCCACCCTCCACAACAGGTGGCAAGCTGAGCAGCCGCGCCCCTCCTCGAGCTGCGCCAAGGCCGCGGACCCCTCGGGGATGTGGCGGTCCACGAGGGCCTGGACGGCCAGGACGTCGCGCAGGAACTGCGCGGCGCCGAGCGTGGTGAAGTTTTTGGCGCAGCAGCACGTTGGACCAGAGGGTCTCCTGGAGGCTCTCGAGGGCCTCGCGCCAGACCCGTTTGGATACGGCGGTGCTGAGTGCCGAGGCCAGGAAGGTTAGGTTTCGCTTCATGATCTGTTTTTGGTTTGCCAGGTTAGTGATGGTGTTCATTGAAGTGATGATGGTTTGAAGGTATCTTACCCTCAAGGGCTCATCGAGCTCGGCCGTCACGGCAAGTTGAGATGGGTCGACTATATATACCAAGTCAGTCACACGCACGCGAGATACTTGTAAATAGCAACTTACCCGATGCCTCGCTGCTGACGATGCTCCACTGCGGTTTGGAGAGATAGGGGCGGAAAGCAGTCTGGTGAGATTCGACCAAGGCCTCCTTAAGGAACTTCTGGGCGCTCTCGCGACGCTTGCTGTAGAACTTGATCGTCTCGTCAAAGATGCTGCCGTCTCCCTCGGAACCGATCTCCGACGACGTGCGGCCCTTGACGTGGTCGTAGCTCATCCCGCCCACCAGGTTGGTCTGCTGGTCGTTATCGGCTTGTTTGGCGCGGCCTTTCAGGTCCTCCCAAAGCTCGATGAAGAACTGTAACTCAAGTCGTTAGCGTTCAGTCATATTGCTGCAGTAGAGCAATATAGCTTACCTCCTCGTTGCCCCAATCACTCAGTGTAGACACGATATGGTCCGCACTCCCCAGGACTTTGCATAAGGCCTCCAATGCTCCAGTCCCCTCCAATTGGGCCAGCTGCTCCTTGGAAACGCCCTGGAGTGTACGGGCGACCGTAGATGTCAAGGATGCATACGCCTCCAAGGAGTCGAGTAAGCGGCTATGGTACTGATCCAGGATCTCCTGCTGTATGTCGATAAGGAAGCGGATCTTGTGGGGCAGCCGCCGTACTCTCTCGTATTGCGACGTGACCGACCGCAGAAGATCGGTGACGCGAACAGCGCCATACGTGGGCTTCATCTTGCCGGGGGAGCTGTAATCGTAATCAATGCTGCGCGCGTCCGAAGAGTTGTTAATAGTCTGGTAGCGCTCCAGGGCAAATTCCTTCTCGAACTTGAGCCACTCTCGGAAGTATTGGTCGAGAACTTCCGAGGTGATGCCAGGCCATCCGTTCTCCGCGTCGCCTCCATCGTAGCTGAACCGCGACCGGATGGTGTCGTCGAAGTCCATGAGCTGAACCATGAGGCTGCTGAGGTATTGCGGGTTCTTCAGTCCATGCTGCACGACGCTCTCCACCTTTTGCCTGAGAACGGGCAGAAGCGCAGTGATCAGAGCGCATGCCGGGTCGGTGTACGCCGTCGTTTCGGCGGCCTTGGTGCCCTGGAAGCGGGACGCCAGGACATGGTCGAAGTTGGAGCGGAAAAAGTCCTCCCACTTGTCGATAAGCGAGATGAAGTTGGGTAGGCAGAAAGTCCCAAACGCGGCCGGGGCGCTCGTGCCGTTGTCGCCCATGAACTGGAAGCGGAACCACTGGACAAAGGTCCGGGCCATGACGTCGATGGGCAGCAGGTTGACGAGCGACTCCGAGTACAGCACCTCGGGGACCTGGAGGTCCATGGACTTCTCGAAAGTCTCGAGCCACTCGCTGTCCACCTCGGCGCTCGGGTCGATTTTCGCGGGCCAGTTGCGCGCCTTGAGCACCGCGCTCAGCTCCTCGGACATGATCCTCTTCATCTCGTCCCACAGGCTGCCGGTGACCTGCTCGACGTAGCTGACCAGGTGGCCCGCGGCCTCGTCGGCGGGCCCCTGAAGCTCGCGCAGCTGCCCCGCGAGTTGTCGCAGGCGTGTATAGGGCCGCAGCGCCTCCTTGGGGTTCTGGGGCAGATGCGACCGAGCCTCGCGGCGCATAACCTCAACATCTTGCAGCAGCGACACGTAACGATGCGCCAGCTCGATGCGGTGCAACTGCTTCATGGGCGCCTCGAGGCGTCGGATGGCCTCGTCGGGGGCGTCGGACTGGCCCATGATCTGCAGGCGCAGATCGATGCTCTGTTGCAGCTGCTCGAAGTCCTCGATCTGCTTCGCGACGCCGCCCTGGCGGTCCTGCGCCGAGCGCCGCACGTCCTCGAGCTCCTGCGCCGCGCCGTCGAGCTGGGTCTGGAGCTGTTGGCGTTGTAGCTCGACGTTGGCCAGCAGGCTGTCGAGGTTCTCGAGGTCGGTCACGGATTGGAGCTTGTCGTCGAGGTAGTCCTCGAGCCGGATGTCGGGCTCCATCGATTGGGCGCGGGTGAGGGTCGCGTGGGCTGCCATTGCGCCTGTTTGCTCGCTCAGTGGCGCGTGGCAATGGCTTCAAGGGGGTGGTTGTTGAATTGGTGGTTTGTTGACTTTCCTGTAGTAGCTGTCCTCAAATCCAAGCCGGAGCTGAAGTGTCATCAAGGCCCGGTTTGGCTTGCTGGAAATGTGGTGGGGCCTGAAGCCATGTACCCCGCAAAACGGGTTACTTGCATTTTCACGCCTTATGACATGCTTCATGGGCGGATGGGGCCATGCATCAGGGCCTTATTATCCATTGTAGGCTGGAGGCTCACAAGAACCCTTCCTGTCAGCAGAGTGAACTCAATGCCAATACTGATGGTATTGGTAGTATCAAGGAACTAGAGATCAAATCCCATCCCATTCCATACTAATGAAGAAAGATCATAACGGTGCATGTGTCCGATCCTATAATACCAGCATCTGATCCAACGGACAATATAGTTGTACCCGATATTCTGCATATGCCATGCTTCCTTCATTGCTTCGTACACGATCGGTGTGATACTCAGAACGACTTTGATACATAACCCCACGCAGACAGGCCGCACGCCCGCCCGCTTTGGAGTCACCCAGCCCGTAGACCCTGACGTCAGATCATACTGGCTTCAGATTCCAACCAGTGAGGCGCTGCTTCGGTATCAATTCCCATCACCCTGCATCGAAGCTTTTGGCATCTGATGTGACGCTATATGGGCTAAGCTTTGGCCCGGGGGTGCCGCCAACCGCCGCTACTGACTCCCAGCGCACGCATTTGCACCCGAATCGGGACTTTTTACGAGTCTTGCGAGGAGAGAGATCGGAATGCATGAGCCAATTAGGGCGTCGAGTGTTATCTTGAGCTTCCTGAAGGGGTGCTCGCTTAGTTAGATGTAGTCCGAATCGCCTCGTGGTCCTCGATTGAAGAAAGGGGCGCCTCTCCTCCGTCCCACTCTGCTTCGTGGATGTCATGGCATCGTCACTGAGCGTTCGTCGTTACACACACGGAATTGATTGAAAACTTCTAGATTCGCACCTCAGGTCGGCCATGAGGAGCTTACTCTTTCACAAGATGTCGTCGGAGGAGCATACCACACAGGAGCCACAAGAGCGGCCGAGGTCATTTGGTATAGGCGGCGCTGGAAACATCCGTCAGTTTCTCTCGACTCACCTTTCTCCCGACTGCTTTCTTCCGTCCTTCTCACCGGAGGCTGATCACTAACATTGGCCTACAGGAACACGAGCCGACGCAGACCTGAACGGACTCGCCCCCGCACCCCCGACAAGAAAGAGCAGCCCCGTCGGAGGAGCAGCGTCTTCAGCAGTAGCTCGTCTGCCGAGGGCGAGAGGAGACAATCCAAGCTCCTTGATAACATGAAGGGGATATTGAGACGGTCGTCGACAAAAGAATCGGAGCAGGAAGATGATAAATAAAAAGGATTTCCGTTACACCCGTGGGCTTGCGCAAATCCTATGATGTTGTTAATAATCGGGCCAATGGCCGAATAGGTTGACAGACAGATATGGTGGTTGATCGAACAGAATGAGTTTATACCGGGCCAAGGCAGCCAGCCTTGTTTGCCTACGATGACTACATCTCTACAGGAACCTCACGAGTGTCTGCTGTACCGAAGAGAGAATAAGATTTCCTTCATCATAGTCGCAAAATGAATCAATCATGAAATAGCAAACCGCTGAAAAGTACACAATTGTGAATGCTACCTCGCATGTTTGGTTTGATGATATTTTGCAGACTCAAGTCACGACAAACGGATCTCTCCAACCTTGCGACCGGCGCAGTGCAGCCAGTGAAAGCGGAAGCTTGACAGCAACATATACATAACCTGGCTTGACGTAGAGAATCGAAACAAGGGCTGAGAATTGGAAGGAGAAAAAAAGGAAGATAAATCTGCAAAAGGAAGGATATTTCCAGTTTTTGCAAACTGGAAAAATGTTGGCGGCACCCGGAATCGAACCGGGGTCTACACGGAACAGTTATGATACTAGACCACAACGTGTTGTACTGACCACTATACTATGCCACCTAGTGTTCATTGGTTGTTGAAAGCCTCGAGCTTATGGAGATACATATTGCAACAACGTCAGAGGCCAAGCAATCGGCGTCCCAAAAACGTCCATAAGTCCATTCCGAATCTTAGACCCAGACTGGATGGACAGATGAAGGTTATGAATGATGGGACCCGCTTTAGAGCACGAATCCGCATCAAATGGCTTTTGCTTCTTCAGGCCAGAAGATGCAACTAATGATGGAAAGAGCCTTTTGGGATGAGTAATCCCAGCACTGATGCAGCTGTTCAAGTCCAACCTATTCGCTATTTCGGTTTTCTAGCATGGGCGGGGGCACATTAATCACTTGGTCACCAAGACTTTTCTTTTGGTCATTAACGTGAAATTAATATGCTTGATCATTCTCAAGCTCGTGATTAGAGATGTCATAAACAGGTAGGTATTCTTGGGCACCGAACAGTGCACCGTCAGCTTTTACCACATTTTCTCCCAGCAGCGCCTTGCGAAGCCCATCTGGGCGAGTCTCGCCTTCTCGACCTCTTCGATTCCGCCTTCCTCCCAGTGACGGCATTCGTCGTCAATCTCCTTCTTGCCGCTGATGAGATCGGCCTCAAGGGGCTTGACCATCTTGGTCCGCTTGAAGATCTTCCACGCCACGAACATGAAGCCACCCCAGCCGACGGCGAAGTACGCGGTGATGAAGCCTCGCGTGTCGAAGGGCACGAAAGAGCTGTATCCGACGAACAGCAGAGCCAACCAGCCAATCACCAGGGCCACGTACGGCGTGTACGGGGTCAGGGGAGCGCGGTAGGGCAGGTTGGCCGGGTCCATCTTCTGGGCCTTCCAGGCGCGGTAGAAGCCAATGTACGCCGTCAGCATCATGACGTACGTCATGATCAGCGCCGTCGTCGTCAGGTCGACGAACCAGTAGAAGACCTCGACGGCCGAGTTGGACGACACCAGGAAGGTGATGCAGGTGATGGCCGACACGGTGAGGACGGCGACCATCGGCACGCCGGACTTGTTGCACTTGGCGAAGATCTTGGGCGCCTGGCCGTCCTTGGCCAGACCGTACAGCGTCCGCGACGACGAGTAGAGGTAGGCATTGCCGCACGACCAGCCGGATAGCAGGATCATTGCGTTCACGAGATCGGGGAGGAACGGGATGCTGAGGTTCTTGATGCCGACGACCCAGGGAGAGGCGGCAGCGCCGGGCTCCGAGTTGCTGATGGCGCCCAGCAACATGGGGTCGCGCGAGGAGCAGATAATACCCACGCACAGAACTCCCACGACGTAGAAACCGACCAGGCGGTAGAAGATTAGCTTGGCCACACGAGGGATGGTTCGGCGCGGGTTCTGGATCTCTCCTGCCGCCAATGCGATCATATCGGGTCCTGCAATCGTGAAGGCTGCATAGATGACTACTTTGAACCAGCCTAAAAATCGGCCCGTCGACCCAGTCGTATAGTATTCGTGGATCGCGTTGCCGTCACTCCAGTTCCGGAAGCCGTAAGCATCGTGCTTAGGGTTGCCTCCGCACATGGTAATGAGCGTCACTAGGCACAGTCCAAAGAGCAGCAGGACCTTGGTGGAAGCCATGATGAACTCGGACTCTCCATACCACTTGACGGCCACCACATTGAGCAGCATGCACGATATAAGGGCCATGGCGATCCACGCGGCTGGGTTGACGTCAGGTAACCAATACTGCATAACCGTAGCCACCGCCGAGTACTCGGTGCACACCAGCATGACTCCGGCGAAGAAATAGGTCCAACCCATGGCGAAACCCAGGGCCGGGTCGAAGAAGCGGGCTGCCAATTCGAAGATGCTGCCCTTGGTGGGCAAGTAGGCGCACATCTCGGCCACACACAAGTTCAGGGGCCACACGAACAGGATTCCCCAGAATGCATACCCCAGAATTAGGGAGAGTGGGCCTGCCTTACTCAGTGTCCCACCAATACCGACCTAAGCGCTATTGTCAGCGGCGTCCGTTCCGACACACCAATTTCGGCAGTTTTTGGAGAGACAAAATGCAGAGAGCGGAGAGATGTTGCTTACCCAAAGTCCAGTACCAATTGATCCGCCAATTGCCATGAGCTGCACATGTCGCGGGCTCAGACCGCGCTTGGTGTCGCCATACTGACCAGCAGCGACGACGCCGATGTCTTCACTGCCGGTGTTGGTGTAGGCAGGTGTGATGCCTCCCTTCTTCTCCGTGTCTTCCATGATGGGCGGTGGTTGTCGGCTACGGAACAGAAGTTGAGAAGAGGTGTTTGGATGGAGGGAACTTCCGTGGTGAAAGCAACCCTCCATGCCAAAGGCGACATCTCGAATGCTATATATGCGAGAGGCAGCATCATGGCTCCTTGGTATGTATGGAGCATATTGATAACGTGGTTGTTACATAACAAGGAACACCCAGGCAGACCAGTCGAGGGCCTGGATTGCAGCTGGACAAGCTAGGTGGTGAGGGAGAGACGACATGATGGGTGAGCCAATACTATTACCCCACCGAGATAACGAGGTTCGCTCCCAGCGGCTTGGCAATCCGACTAAAATGGGCCTAACCGGTGCCAACCCCAGACTGCCAAGACGCTTAGACCGACGATAACGGCTCTCGATGATAGCGAACGAGAGAGGAGAGAGCAGCACCCACCACCCACCACCTGCGATCACGCCCTGTCTTTCCCTTCTACCGTGAGCTACCTAGCCTTGCCGGCGACAAGCTGAGGATATGCTTTACCCCAACCTCAAGCTAGGTATGTAGCATTGGTTTCTCTTGGCTGCTGCCATTCGCATGGACATCCCCAATCTGATCAAGGCTGGCTTGGCCCTGTTGCGTCGCATGGACTTTCCTGTTCCTTCCTTATCCCATCCTATTACACAGTAGTGTGTTATTACGGGAGGGCAGCTGATACGCAGTTGGGCCTATCTGATATGCTGAATTGCGCTTCAGGGCTGATAGCTGACTTTACTAGATACGATTCATAATGTAAGTAAACGTACCCACTCCCATGCCCATCAATCAATCAATGTGTTCTATGCTGACCACAAATAACACCACGGCAACTGACTGCCTACCCTTATCCTTGGATCTGCTGGACAGCACTGCTATCGGGGGCCAACCCGGCTGGCTGCACCACAGCTCCTCCGTATCGGAAACTAGCCCGCTTCCGACTCGATAGCTTTATTCTTTATCACGGGCCAAGCCCACCGTCTGTCATTCACTTCTGATCTAGACATTCGTCGTTTCAACACCACCGCCACGTATAGGTGCTATTTTGAGTCAGCTCTGGCAATCCGGGGTTAGCTGCCGCTAAATTGGCGACACTGCCCAATTCATTGCTAGATACTTCGGATCCGACGACTTCAATCCAATCAACCTTCGAGGTCCTGATGTGTAGCGGATCCACGGATGTCACATCCTGGAAACCACGCGCCTTCTTGATGTCATCCGCTACCTTTTCCGCCATGGCCTACGCTGCCTCAGGGATGGACAGGAATCGTGAAGGCTGGATACTGGTATCGTATTGCGAAACCCCGTGGCACCAAGAAGCATTCGCGCCTTGCTGTCGACCACTACCCCGTCATCGCCCGATAGTTCCATTGCAAAAGTCCCTGCTCGATGCCAGGGTTGAGTAGTGCTGTGGCGAATGTGAGCCAGAACCTGGAGTCCGGCTGTACATCCGAGCCTGGCAGGTGTTCTGGCCCGTCCTTGATTGCGTTGGCCGCGTCCGTCTTCCATATCTCCCGCAATCTCTTGAACGCAGCTAGTGCAAGATGGGCGTCGACACTATTGTTCGAACCAGTTCGGCGAGATAGAGAGACTCAGCCTGCCCGCACTGCGGATGATAATATTGCCTCTCTCGAAGATGATAGCCATCCAAGCTGCGGCCGAACCGATTGTCGGAAGATTGGGACTTAGCAAAGTCCCAACGATGTACATGATCTCCAGCTAATCGGCTGGATCGTCTGCGATCTCCTCCTGAGCGTTTGCGGACAGTGCACTGCGCAGGCAACGGGGAACTGGCTCAATCGCTAGATAATCTGCCGCGCTGCTGAATGGACCTTATGCATCCCCCAGATACGGTTTTACGTAATAGGGCGCCAGCGCGCTGGGTCAGAAATCTGGGGATGGACCGCTGGGCGTATCAAATGCGTGTCACACGCCGATTTACAGACGGTCGGCAAGGTTCTGGCCTACCATAGGAGAATCAAGCATGACCGGAATATGTTGAAGATAGAGCACAGTCTTTGGCCCGATCCGTATGACAATAGCGACCAGGCTCGGCTGCCAGTTTTTAGGGCTCTTTACCTGAGACCGTGAGAAGCTGTGGTGAGTGGAATGTCCCCAGAAGAGACGATGGCCTCCTTAGCAGCATTGATTGTATACTGCACCGCGTGGATCTCGACTTCCACCCCGACAGTTTTCGGAACATTCGACTGATCGAAAAGAATCCGTTTTGCTTAAGCTCGAGTGTTCACGGCCAGCTTACCACTCCGATGGATGCCATCCCGAAGAAAACTACTCTCGACCGACGAGCAATGGGCATTCTCAGGGTTGATCGTTGAAGGGATCCAAGCACCATGTTCGACGAACTCGTTATCGCTGAACCCCTTTGCACTTGGAGACACGCGGGCTTCCCCCACGGCCTTCGGTAATCAGATGAGTGTCATGGTATTGCGATTGCCAGGAACCGGGCGTGTCGACTGGCACGACTTCTTAAAATACTTCAACAGTTTATCGAAAGCCTAGTCTAGGTCACTGACCAGGTTGACCACCTCCAACACACGCTCTTCGTGCCTCGCAGATACGACATGGTGTTGATGGCCGACGACCCGCCCAGCGTTCTTGCTTTGGGCGTGTGAACCCCCCTGCGGCCGCCCGCTGCCGGTATGGGATTGGTTGCCAGGCCCCAATGCTTCAACGTCTCTACCGAAGGGTCGACGACCGCGGGGTCCGTCAACACTAGGAGCGGTACGACGAAACGGTTCGCGCTCTTAGCCTCGTACAACTGGGCTTCCACCATATTGACGGATGCGACCTCAGCTCGGCGCGACGCGACTACGAGACCACCGATGCGTATTTCGACGACTACGGTTATACACGGTTAGAATTATTGCCGCCATTATTGTCCCTATCCAGGAGAAGACCAAAGTGGTTGGTCGCTCGACCTCGCCAACGTAGTTATATACCGGGGTGAGCCAAAGCAACTCGGGTAGAGCTGCTGCTGTTGTGAATGTACATGGCCCGCCAGAGTGAGGCGAGCTGTACTAGATGATTGGAGGACGACATGATATGAAGTAGGATTGAGATATTGCAGCGCTCCTGGCCTGGTTGCTATCCGTGGTTTCCTGCGGCTTAAACAAACAGCTATATACGCGCTCAGGAGATGTGTCGAACCACAAGAAGCAGGGTATGTATGCATGTTCATCCGATGGAAAGGTCGCTTTTGGGATACATCCATCTTGTTGGGCTATATCTCTGCGCATAATGAATGTGCTTGGCGCCGTGTCGTATCCCCCTCGAACCAAACCATAGTGGCACAGTGATGGCGGCATACTGCTCCTGATGATACACCACCGTGCGCCGTGCCAGCTAACCACTTCACGCAATCAAGTAGACACCATACTGCATCCAGCCGAGGACTGCATCGTAATGCAATCATATTTGGTGTTAGTTGCGTTGATTTCCCAGACTAACAGTGTTCTCGCTCAAATGCCTCGAGCTCTTGCAGCAGCTCCGTCTTCAGATCCTCATCCGCCCAACTGATCTCAACGGCATATCTCGAGAGCCGCACCATTTCGGCCTTGGACATGTCGCAATACCGATAAACCTTCTCCATGGCCCCGTCGATCCAGACATTATGCATGTACGCTGGGTCGTCGCTGTTGATACACCATTTGACCCCTTCGAGCTCCCACAACTTTCGGAGCTTGGGGAAGAGCACGTCGGTCGCCTGCCGGCGGTGGTAGGCGTGCGGGCACAGCGTCAGCGGGATCTCTTTTTCTACAAGGCCTCGCAGCAGCTCGGGCCGGTCCAGAGCGTTGAGGCCGTGGTCGATGCGCTCAGTGCCCTGGCCGTCGAGGACGGTGAAGATGGCTTCGTGGATGTGGTCCACAGCGTCTTTCTGGTCGACGTCGCAGTGCATCGTGACGTGGAGTCCTGTTGGGGGTTACCTCTGACGCTTGCTGACCGAACCCCGCATTCGAAGCAGACAGGTCGGGCGATCAATGTAAGAGTATAAGAAAATTCCTTCAAGATGACATACCGTCTTGCTTCGCCATCTGGAATGCTGTTTCAAACAGCATCGGCGGCCGGTCGTACTCATTACTAGCCAACCCCACCGCGTGAAACAGCCCATGACCACCCGTGATCCCGGCCGCCCAAGGCCGCGCCGCCTCGTACGCCGCGATCCCCTCCTCGACGGGCCGGTCCCGGATGAAGCACAAGATCCAGTTACTCCGGACCCCGAACTTTCGGGCCCCCTCGCGCTGCGCGCGCATGTACCCGTTCAGCACGGTCGCGGCGGGGATCCCGCGCGGGAGATACGCCTGCAGATCGAAGAAGGGCTCGGCGTAGCGGACGTTCATATCCCGGGCTTTTTCGAGGTACGCCATCCCGAGCTCGTAGAAGTCTTGCTCCTCGCACAGGACCTGCGTGCCGGCGAAGTAGGTCTCGAGGAAGGTCGGGGCGCCGGTGTCGCCGTGGAGCTCCTTGCGGTGGTTGTACAGGACATTGTAGGATTCCAAAAGCTCGTCGTAGGTGGCGTAGGGGAGGGGGATGCGGTTGCGCTGCGCGAGCTTCCAGCGCAGGGAGGGGGTGAGGGTGCCTTCGATGTGGACGTGGAGCTCGACTTTGGGGAGGGTGGTGATGAAGGGGGAGATTTCTAGGCCGTTCATGGTGGTTAAGGGTACGTGGTTGAGTTAACGTCAATGAATTGTTCAAGAACAATTCCCAGGAGGACGCATCAATGTGAACCACATCTGAAGAGGTGTATTATACTGCGAATACAATAATGTATCTAGAAGACCGGCTGAGTCTCTGGCGCACATGGCCTATCAGCCTACTATTTCTGGGCCCAACAGGGGCTAGTAGGGGTCTGGTGCTAGCGGGCGGCACTGACCCGAAGGCGCTATCAGGGGCAGTCCAATTGCTGAACATAGCTTAGAGAAGGACTGTTGCAAATCATTGGCCGTTTACCACCGATGTTTCGTCTGGTTTCTTTCTACCGAGCTAAAATTATCCCAGGCTTTGAGATTCAAACTGAGACATTGTTTAAGATAAGTAAGTGCGAGGTCGGATGACGGACGCACCCGGGGTCGCTTCCAATCTAGCACACCTCGGCGTCGCTGCTGATTTGCTAGAGATAGACAGTCCCCCGCATCGGATTATGCTTCTGCTGACGTTCGGCTTGCATCCGAAGAATACTACGTTTCATGCACGCGGCCGGCGCTGATCTAGGGGATCTATATTATGTCTCTCTACTCGCACGATGACTTGTCGCGCGAATGTCTCCTCCCTCCCAATGCCGCTGCAGCCCCTCCAGGCTCATCATATGCGACCATGGGCGCCCCCGATGAATTGGAGACCGGGTCAGCCTATGATGCTAGTACGCAACAGCATGCCATCGAATTCGACGCCGCCGCCGCCCGCCGCATCGTGCGCCGGATCGACATGCGCCTGATGCCGCTCCTCTTCGTGACGTACGTCTTCAACTTCATGGACAAGACCATCCTGTCGAGCGCGTCCGTGTTCGGCCTGAAGCAGGACACGCACCTCCGCGGCCAGGACTACGCCTGGGTCTCGTCCGTCTTCTACTTCGGCTACTTCGCCTGGGCCTACCCGACCACCCTGCTCGTCGCCCGCCTGCCCGTCGGCCGCTACCTGGCCGCCAACACGCTGTTCTGGGGCGCCGTCGTGGCCCTCACGGCGGCGTGTACCAACTATGGCGGGCTGCTGGCGGTGCGGTTCTTGTTGGGGGTTGCGGAGGCTACGGTCTCGCCTGCGCTCATGTTCGTTACGTCGACGTGGTATACGCGCGACGAGATCCCGACGCGCACGGGGATTTGGTTCGCGGGGAACAGCGTCGGCGGCATCGTTTCGTCCTTCCTGGCATTTGGGATCGGGCATATCCGCAAGGACGACAATAACGCCGTCGGGCCCTGGCGCTGGATGTTCATCATCCTCGGCGTCGCGACCTTCCTCTGGGGCTTCATCATCCTCTGTCTCCTACCCGACCGCATCTCAGCGGCCAAGTTCCTCACGCCGGACGAGCGCCGCTGGGCCCAAGACCGCGTCGTCGTCGCGGGCACGGGCCGGACCGACAAGACGGCGTGGCGCTGGGACCAGGCGCGCGAGTGCCTCGTCGACCCCAAGACGTGGTTCGTCGGGTCGTTATGTTTGCTGTGCCAGATCCCCAACGGCGGGACGCAGAACTTTGCGAATCTGGTCCTCGTCTCGTTCGGCTTTACGAACCTGCAGTCCACCCTCATCAACATCCCCTACTCCGTCCTCACCATCGCCGCCATCTCGGGCACGGGCTGGCTCGCGGGCCGGTTCCGGTCGCTCAATTGCGTCCTCGCGGCCCCCATCGTGCTGCCGCCCGTCGTGGGCAGCGCGCTGATCGGGAAGCGCGAGGCGCTCCCGCACGGCGTTGCGTTGTTTGGGTATTTCTTGCTGTCGACGGGCCCGGCGGCTTTACCGCTTCTATTGTCGCTCGTCCAGGTCAATTTCCGCGGGGTCACGAAGAAGGGAACCATGACTGCCATCGTTTTCGTCGCGTACTGCACGGGCAACATCGTGGGGCCGCAGCTGTTCCGCGAGTCGGAGGCGCCGGGGTACACGACCGCTTTTCGCGCTATTATGGTTTGCTATGCGTTGGTGGTGTGTCTTTCGCTTGGGCTTCGGTTCTATCTTCAGTGGATGAACGCGCGAAGGCAGAGAGAGGAAGGGATTGTGGCGGGTGTGGGGGCTTCGGGTGTTGTCGGCGGCGAAGATGGCGGCGGTAAGACGGTCGATGTCGCGGGTGGGTCGGCGGCTGAGGTGACGGAGGCGGTTAACCAGGTTCATTTGCGGCCGGAGGATTATGAGGATGTGACGGATTGGAAGACTGTTGGGTTCCGGTATAGGCTCTGAAGGTGATTAGGAGGAAACTGAACGACTACCTGTGATCATTCCCACTGTACACATCCAAGTCTATGTGTTTCCTTGATCCCATGGACGTTGATGACCTGCTCTGATAGCTAGGGCTCTGTTACGTTCAGCCTCCTCGGTTCCCACGTCGACCCGAGTAGTTCGAAGGATCGCCGGGTTCGGCATCTTGCCCAAGTCTTCGGACCCAGAGGGTGAGTGGCGGTGGTCGGTCAGCTCGAGATACTGATGCTGTCCTGGCCTGCCATCTTTGGCATTATTCACCTTGGGGTCGCCCGATTGCTTCGATTCCGCACTCTTAGTCCGTGATTTGAAAAAGGGATAGATCCCGAGTGCACCCAGCTTGGACAAGGCTTTGGGCAGCGCCGGTGTGCAATACACGATGAAGCCGCAGGTGGCCTCGGTGATGGTCCAGATGCCCACGGTGCAGAAATCGTACGTGACGTCTTGGGATCGGGAATACTGGATGGAGACGGGAATTCTGAAAGCAGCGGCAAAGCAGGCGCTGTGTTCATGTGCTCTAGTCAGCGAACTAGAGCAAGGTGGCTGTTTGCGTCGGACGAGGGAATGAATGACTTACATCAACCCAACCACGAACACAGCCGACACCCCCAGCCGTTTCTGCACCGTCATCTTGAGCCCCCAAATGACCCTCTGCGGCAGCACGAGGATGACGAGGTCGATGACGAAATTGACCACGGCCGACGCGACGTAGAGCCCGCGCCCGTCGAAGCAGGACCCCGGCAGCAGCTGGTCCCAGGCCTTGGCGTGCGGGGTGCAGGACAGGTTGATGACGACGATGGCGGCCGAGTTGAAGAGAAAGTTGACTACCAGCAGAACGACGGAGATCCAGTAGAAGTAGTTGCGCGGCGTGCCGGGGGGCACGAAGATGCGCAGCCATTCGAGCACGATCGCGGATTTGAGGAGCATGATGGCGGCGGTGTAGAAGTTGGTGGCGAGGGTGAAGAGCTACTCGCACGGCGTGAGTGAGAAGGCCTATTTCTGGGGGTTGGGTTGCTGGCTTGGAATAGGGGAAGACGGGAGTTTGGGTGGGTGATAGGCTTACGTATAGGATCTCGGGAAGATCCCGGAGACGGAAGTTCCATTGGTGGACCAGGAAGCCGACGTGGACTTCGCGGAGGAGGACGGCGACGAAGGCTACGTAGAGGGCCTGCCAGAGGGGAAACTGTTAGTATGAACTCCTTTCCGCCGACGGTGGTTAGACAAATGAGAAACGAAGAGCGTCGACATACAAAGGCCACCAGCATGAGGTCTGCGCCAAAGCTAGTGTGTCAGCGAAAGTCCATCTTAAGTAACCGCCAACCTCAGTGGTGTGACGGATCACATCATCACCACCACCACCACCTGTCTGCCTTAGTTTGGCCAACTCACAATCGCTGATGCATATCTTCTGCCAAGCGCGACCCATGCCAGACATACGGACCAAGACGAAGAACGAGCCGATGACGAGGCAGGTGCTGCAGACCCCGATCGCCACCCCGTTCCTGTTCGGCGGGTTGTCGAGGTCGGGCTCGATGCCCGGCGGCGACTCGATGGCCGGGCCGGAGAGGACCTTTTCCTGTTCGGCGGGCGACAGGGCCCAGAAGCGTTCCGAGTCCATCCTGGATACTACTACCTGTGTTGCGGGTAGTAGGCAGGGAATGGTAACGGCGTCTGCTTGTCTTGAATCGCGAACAGATGGGAAATTTGGTATTTTCTAAGCTCAACTCGATTCGATAGCAGAGCTATTCGGCTGGTAGAGACGAGGGTCAAAATAAGAGGGTTGATCAAAGAAGGCCTGGATAGGCGACTACCACGACCAGCTTGTGTAGGGTACTCCCGGCCCCCATTTGGGGGGTAACGTACTCGCTCGGAGTCCTTCGTTCCTATCAGCCCGACTGCGTACGTAATCGCTGCGGGAAAGGAGAAGAAAGAATGGGTGGTTATCATGGTAAGAAGAAAGGCGACAATGAGAAGACACTACAGGGTGTATTTGATCTAGTAAACCCGACTGGACTCTCGCGGAACTCCGGCACCGAATCCGCAACCGCGCTCGCTTGGGGATTTCTGGGGGAGACCTGGTCTTTGAGGAGAGCGGCTGCTGGGTTATATTGCGGGTGGGCATGTTTTTTTCGCTGACTACATGATGCTGATGACGGTGGGGTATACGAAAGCAGCAGACCCGACTGGTGTACGACGTATCACTGGACATATTACGTGTAAGGCTGTGCTTACGCGCAGGCGGATTGAAGCAGGTGAGACTGCATGCCCAGAAGTAGGACGGGATGGGTGAACACCACTGGCATCGCATCCGCATCGCATCCGCATCGAATAGAAAGCGAGTATTTCGACCCCAAATTCCTTCCAGGCTATGGCCGATGGATATATACTCTATTCCTGAGTGCCAATGCTAGAGAGGGGGCACAGGATCTGTTGATGCCCTATGTTCATAGGTGCTTCAAAGGCGCGAGCGATGGGTCGCCGACTTGGCAGCAGGAAATCTTATGTCAGACGGCCTCCTTGCATGCAGTAGAGGAAACACAGACACACCCACAGCTTACGCAATAATTAATATTGGCTCGATCGGGTCTAGCATCCCCGAATGCGAAGAAGTACTTCTGCCGCCGGCAATTTTGGTGGGATAACTGTATAGGACTTCTTTCAAAACAATTGATCCCAACCCAACCAACAAGCTATCATGACTTAATGCTCAGGCTCATCCCGCCATCCATGATTACCCCAGTCCCCGTGGTGAAGCTCGATCGCGGGCTGCACAGGTACAGGACGGTATCGGCGACCTCCTCGGGTCGACAGAGACGGCCCATGGGCACGCCCGTTAGGAGGCGCTGCTCCAGATCCGGGACTACTTCCATGGCCTGCTGGATCATCGGGGTATCCGTCCACGTCGGACACACGCAATTGACGCGGATGCCGTGGCTGACATTATCGATAGCTAGACCCAAGAGCACGCACGCCGTCAGTGGGTTTGAAGACCATCAAGGATGGGAAAAGGGGGCGTTAAGGAGGAGAGGCATCAGCATAAGTATAAGTGCAACAGCATACCTGCAGTCTTGGTGATAGCCAGCACAGCGTGCTTCGAAGTGGTGTACTGCACCATATTGGGCAGGCATATATAGGAAGACGCCGACGCCAAGTTGACGATGACGCCGCGCGTGGTGCCACGCTCCGGGTGCTTTTCGTGAACCGTCTTGGGGTCCTGGGCCTTCATGGCTGCCGAGACAGCACTCGTCACGAGGAAGGTCCCGTGCACGTTAATCTCGAGCAGGCGCTTGAAGTCGGGGAAGCTGGCCGTGGAGATGGGGTCGGAAGATCCGCCGGGGACCTGGTTCGGGCGTGAGTAGGAATACAGACCATTGAGCTTTCGATAGCCATAGGTATACACCCCAAGGAGATAATCAATAGAAAAGAAACTTACGCCTGCACAGTGAACGGAATAGTCAATGCGCCCGAATAGCTCGGTCATGTGGGAGATGGCATCCCTGACCGAGTCTTCTTGACTGACGTCGATCCGGATCGCTTCTGCGCGGAACTCTAGATGCGTCGCGACGGCCTTGATGGCAGCTGCGGTCTCTCTGGCGCCGTCCAGATTGATGTCGGCGACCAAGATGCCGCTAGCCCCTTCTTGGGCGAGGGCATGACAGCATGCCTTGCCGATTCCGCTTGCTGCAGCGTATGCTCAGCTTATGATGAATCTTTACTAAATGCAGGACAAGAATAATGTGCATACCTCCGCCTGTAACAAGGGCGTATCCAGAGACGTCCATGCCAGCGATTGTTGATATATCTTCTTCTTTGGATACCTGACAGAGATTCGAGTAAGAAGTTCGAAAGTGGAAACAGGCGCTCTTAAGACAGAGAGCAAAGACAATAGTTACGACTCATGCCAAGGAACAGAAAGAGGGGGAGTTGTAAAGAACCCCGTATCAAGGCAGGATTGGCAAGCAAGTACGTTGTTGGTTGTGATGTTGGCCCCCTTGCATCTTCGTGCGTTCCAAACAACCGGGGCCAGACAATCATAATTCTGCCAGCTGTTCCTTGAAACGACGAGTGGGACCAATGACCAACCATTGATTCCACAGTACAGGACGGCCTGCCTAGTAGACATAATAATCTTCCACGTAGAGAAGGCCTCGGCTGATGGCTTCCTGGAAGAAAGCATCATGACCCTAATGATGAAGTTATACGTAACATGGTACTCAAGTAGTAATGGTGCCTTTCATACAGACCGCGCCCCCCTTTTGAACTAGGATGTCCCACGACTTCCCATCTGTAGACGCAACCGGTTTCTGTGCTGACATCTGATATGTATCTCCAGCGTATAGAGGCGACATGGCCCGGTAGCTTATTCCGCCTACGGGACCTTCACCGCATACGTCCCTCCAGTAGTCGAGCATGCTGATGAGGTTGAGCGGGCCATGCACCACACAGCCGGGGTGGTTCTCGACACTCCGCGTCCAACTTCCGTCGTAGTGGATCTTGTGGCCGTTGAACGTCAGGGCCGAGAAGCGGAATAGACCAACTGGAGACCACCGCATGCGTCGAAAGGGGTATGCTTTTGCCTTAGGTTAGCATGGATTCCCACATGATAGCCTTACGCAGTTCAGAAGAGAGGGAAAGGCTTTGGCTGTGTGTGATTCTGATTGTGAGGGAGGGGAAAAGAAAGTTGTATAACTTACAGCCATCACCGGTATCTATATCTTCGGCCGTCGAAGGACCCCGCACCGTAGTATCCTGAACCGCCCGAGCCGCCTCCGCATGCGCAGCCGGCACCTCCGGACGAAAGATCCAAGACCGCTGATCCACAAGCGACAGCCCCCTCGGGCCCCCAAAACTCCTTCTCCACCTCGACCAGGACCATCTCCCCCGCCATCCCGGCTCTTCTTGGGCGTCGCGCTCAGCAGGCGCGTGCGCTCCTCAGCCTGCTGCCCCACGCGCAGCTGCGCGAGCATCTTCCACGTCATGCGGCCGCCAGCCCACATGCGCCGCGTGAAGGGCGCGGGCGCGTTGAACGTGCGGTCGGTCCCGTCGGGCCCGAGCTCGCTTTCCAGGCCGCCGGGCGTGAAGTAAACGAGGTGGTGGCCTGGGGGGAGCGGGGTGCCGTCTGGCGGGGGTGATTGCGTTACGTCCAGGCCTGGGTGCAATCGCGGCCGGCCTAGTGTCAGACTCAGCTTCTGTAGCTGGTTGCCGTCGAGGAGCTGTCGCCGTGTCATGGTGCGGTCTGCGAAGGTGTGCATCATCTGGTCGGCGGCATCACCTGCGCTTGTGGCGAGCTGCCGCCGCTGCTGCTGTAGTTCAACAGGGGGCCCGCATCTCATGCAAGGGAGTGAGGGAGTTTGAAATCGTAGAATCGGCCTCGGACTTGACCACCACGGTGTCCTGGCACGGATGGACATTGCAGAATGTAATTAGATCGGAACTGGAGAGGATGAATACGGTAGTGACATGTGCGAGCCGAAGTTGAGTAATTGGTTGGGTACCTAGTGTCCACCATGCCTGCCCCCCAGCTGGGGTAGAAAGCGTGGGGGTGGGTGGTTCATCCCCGCGTTCCACGCGGACCTCGGACAGTGTCGCTTGCTTAAAACGTAGGCTGAGGCCAAATCAGTTAATGAATCATCCGAATGCTGTTGGTCGCATTCTATTTTACTAACTGGTACGGCTAGTGGCTGTGGGGAATAATAATAAGCACAAAATACACTATCTAGATCAACCATATCTTTTTGGTCCCCTGCAGCCGAGTGTAAATGGAACTATGGAACACATCCTATCAATCACCAACACATTCAATAAGAGGCTTATGCTACAGCAGCTTGTATTGATTCCCCAGGGTGTCAATCACTTACCCAGGCTCGTTCGGTTAGAACCTCCCACGTTTGTCAAATCCGAGCACTGTCACGAGATTGTTTGACGTCTTCCTGGCGCCCCTATTGAGATGCGCCTCGACTGGCATCGTTCCACCTTCAAGCCTGGAAGCATGAGATTGCGCCTGAATTGGCCCAAGCACCCTCAGGGGCGTAGGTACCGGCGTAAAAGACCTTATCACCCGACCAGCTGCATGTCTGGCTAATGGACATAGTCTGGTCAGTAAAGTGGTTACAACAGGGGAAAAACGAGGACGATAGTGTGGGAGGGATTGGGGAAAAGAACAACTTACTCATACAAGTGGCACCCGTATCCCTCGAAGACCTTGATGGAGCGGGTTCCGTGGTGATGAGTCGAAACTGGGAGACGGTTCAGTGTCAACAACAGCCGGCAACAATACATTATTGTTTGTCTACTTACGACAATTATACAAGTCGTGATCGTAGATGTTGACGCAATTACCCTGCAGGTTGTCGCCATCGCAGTACTGCAACATCTGGCTGCCATCGAAGGCAGGGCCAGCAGCGGTGGGCGCCGCAGTGGCGACGGCCGCGACAAGAGGGGCAATGAAGAATGTGGCCTTCATGTTGATGGACGTAGACTTGCGGTGTTTGTTTGGTGGATGGATGAGGTCGTCACAAGTTGGTGTTGGTGGTAAAGGGTAGAGTCAGCCATTGGGGCCAAGGACTGGTAGGATCGACATACATTTATAGGCCGGGGGGAAGATTGAATACAGCAATAGCTTCGATGATACTGAATGCAGCGAAATAGAATGGAACGAAATTGAATACACCAATGATTTCAGTAACCATCACGGTCACTCCCTGATCCGGTGTCAAACTTGATACCCATCGGACGCAGCTGAGTAACACGTCAAGTCACGTTGTATTCAAAGTAACGAAGCAATACACCAAAAGCTCAACCCAGTCACCGAGCCCGGGAGTGAACGGGTCGTCACTACCCCAAACACAAAACCGGCGGACTTACAATCTAAAAAGTAGTGTCGACGCGATCGACTCTCAGGAATTGGAAAGTCGCTTGCCGCAGGACTCTACATGCTGATTGCCAATGTTCAATTCGATGGTCATTGCATGGCAACAGCATGATGATGGATTTTCCAGAGGAGATGCACATGGTCTAGAGATCACATTCGACATGATGGTTCATTTGGCATCTGTTGAGGACTATCATCATGTTGGCGGAGGTACGATATTACTCGGGTTCTTCACCGCCTTAATACCCATTCGGAGACATCCCGAGACCAATACGATACAGTGGCATTTCGAGTCTGCTAGAAGCGAAAACATCATGCAACCCACCAAGTTGCGATCCATTCAGAGGGATTGGTAAGTCGTTCCAACAAGTTTCTCGAATGACTGCTAAGTTCAGTACCTTCACAGATACAAGACCAGCAATATATCTGAGCTAGCCAGCTCCAAGTACGTTCTGGGTTGGTTTGAGCAGGCGAATGTTATGTTGGGGACGAGTTCACTTGACACAGCCAACAAGCGTACCTGGAGCAACGGCACTCGCTCACGACACCGAACTGCACACCGGGAAGGATTTGAAGGGGGTGGGCAGATAAGTTTCAGTCTCGAACCGATCAACATCGCGCTTCAAGCCATAAATACTTGGAAGTTTCACTCTAATGTCCAGAGTTACCAGGCTCCAGACCAGTACATACAGGCAATTCGACTCAGTTCCCGCAAAGTAGCCACTGTAATCGATACCAGATCGAAACAAGCCTGGCTTATTCCCTTCCTAAGTTTAGTGCTGCATCTGTGCCATCGATACTTTCAAGAGGTCAGACTATCTGACGAGGTGGGCAATCCAATACCATTCGCCGAGCCTCTACCGGATGGGGCTGTTTCCGCCATTAGAACTCTGGAAGGCAAAGACGATGTCGTGGTGCTGGGTAGGTCCGGGGAGCCTGACTGCGAAAATCTCAGACAGCTTTTCCTTAGAATCAACACCAACCTCCTGGACACTTCTGGAACTAGGGAGCAGCCGAAGGGGGATGCAATTTGCGCATCAGAGTTGATGGATGCGGTGGTCCAGCTAGCAACTGGGAGTGTTTTAAAGGAACTCACTGCTTCCGGAGATGCCTGTGCGTGGCAAGACCTTGCCGGTAAAGCCGATGTCATCGGCGTTTGTTCTGGTATAGGAGAAGCCATACAACCTATAGTGGCGCCTGGTACTCCGGTCAGACCCGGCTGTGAATGCTTGCATCTCCCGCATAGCCTTTATCTGCTTGCAGCCCACAGTAAGTACGCCAAGCTCCGTGGCAATTTCCTTATTGGTGTGCCTTGTGGCGGTGGAAGTAAACCAACCAGCTAATATGGAAAGTGCAATGCCTTGACATACTGTCATCCCACGCAGGAAGCAGTATCGAAACCCTCTCGCAGGGCTGCTGCATGCTCGGAGAGAACATATACTGGGCCAGAAAAGGGCCAACTCTATGGTCGAATTGCGGTGCTAGTAAACACGAGTGCCCTTGGTCGAACAGAGAAATCATTCAACAGATAAGTCGGAAAGACAAGAGCCCGGCCACCAACGGTCTGTCGGTGACAGCTCTGACCAAGACAGGGGTCGTGGTATTTGGGACACGTGCAGTTGGACGGTTGAAGGAAAGGTGCTGAGATAATATTACTTGCTTTCATCATAAACGTTCGTGCGGCTTAGTGCCGAAACACTACCTCTTATTATGGGCCCGTTTCGAGTGCCTGCTCCGGCTAGAACAAGACGAAGAACTAAAATGTAACCGCGTCAAGTCCAAGGTGTCTCCTCCCAAAGCGTCAGGGGTGTTCTTGCAACGGCGTGCCAAGCTCGTAGGGAGAGATCGAGCCTGCCGCGCCCGGCCCACCGTCACAACGCAGTCTGAGTATTTCGTGGTGGGAAGCCCCTTGAACAGAGAGGAGCCGTAACTTATCAAAGCCGCCCTGATCACCGTCTTGGAACCTCGAGCCGATAGTTCGGCAAAGATCCGGAAGAGTGCAGCTGGCCAGAAGCCATTGGCAGGGCCCGCTAGGCTTTGGCTCAGGACCTCGACATCCAGGATGATGTAGAGATACGGGATTCCGTGGAGCACAGAAGCCAGGATGTTGAGCCAGTCGTCCTCCGTTTTTGCCCCTATATAGGACTTGAGACTTGGTGCCAAGGCTGCGTCGGTGTGGATGCGCTTGTTGATGGCGATGGCCTGGGAAATCAGGTACTTAATCAAGTCAATGGATGACACCAGTTCTGTCGTCTCTCCTTCGGGGGCGATGGTTTTCAAAGCCCATAGGACAGGGGTCTTCTTATCCCGAAGCATGGCGATGGACTCGACGCAGAAGCCTTGGAGATGAAACTTCATCTTTCTCGTCCCGTGCACTGCGACAAGCGAGGATGTGTTGCTTTGGTTCCACCTCTGAACCTTGTCTTCCAACCAGAATGCCGGCCCCCGTGCAGATGGCCTAGTGCAACGTTTCCTAGACAAGAAGAGAGAGGCCTGAAAGGTATTGATGGGTTCGGGCATCTGAGCCACTTTGACATGGTCCAGGAACTGCACTAATTGGACCTCCGACAACTGCTGACGGAACTCAATTCTTGCTCCCTCCTGTAGGATTCTCTCGGCAGCCATGGAAGCCTGTATCTCCAGAACGATCTCTGTGAGACGTTCTAGACTTATGTGGATGTTCTCCTGGCCCATTATCTGGTTTTTGATCCCAATGTGCATATCTCGTTGCTCAAGATGGCTGCTCACTATCGCCATGTCCGACATGTCGCGAGACAGTGAAGATATAGAGGCCAAGATATCATCATAGCGCAGCTCGGTAGGTCTTGTAACGGAGTGGACGACATGCATGAACCTGCTCTCTTGATACCATCCTAGGGCTCGCACGAGGAATCGGAGGACATGACCGTATATCTTCGTGGTTATCTGCCGCAAGGGTGGTAGCGGATGGAGTCGAAGGGTCAATTCGGTGCGTGGGAGGAGGTCCGCGATCTGGATGAGACCCTCGGAGAGTCGGTGCATCACCTTTTGGTGATTGACAACCCCCTAGTCCACTTTGTCAGTCGATGGGGTGCCAAATTAGTTCGTTCCGGGGGCGACTGACCACGAAAAGTACCTTCAAGGCACCCCATGCTAGTGCTGTAAATTCGGGGTGGTGCGATACGAAGACGTCGACGATCCCACTGTAGTGATGGATCTTCTCTGATACGCTTACGAGGAGTGAGAGCACCTTGGAGTCGCCCTTTCGCGATTCGTATTGAGACTTGGCATCAGCTACAGATGCCAGAACTGCCTCCAGGTTGCCATGTCTTGTATTAGAGATCCACTCGGACTTTGCTTTGTCCTTGGACAGTTCCGCCGAGAATGCGTCGAAGGCTTCTTTGTAGGCTTCATGGACAGAATGGGGTCTGCTGATAGTCAGGCAGTCGTTCAACTTTGACTGGGTGCCAATCAGGCTCTGGAAGTGAGTCTGCTTACCCCTCTTTGCCATTTTCTACTGCGTAATGCAATCCATCCTGTCGAGTTAACGGTGACCCTTCTATCCCAGGAGACGGAAACTCCGTGTCAGATAACATTAAAAGGAACAATACGTTTTCGAACAACCGTATGAAGATTGCCACATTCTAATTCTCGGGATTGGTAGGGTCATAAATTTGAAAGCAGCAGAATTGGGCGATCGGAGTTCTTTTGGGGAGGGCCAGCGCCCCAATAATGCGCAAGGTAATTCACAGCCCCAACCCCATTCGTAGCCTGCTTGTCAAAGTGGTATTCTTGCATGGGCCAATGCTGACTGCATTCTGAACCAAACTCGTTTCCTTTACCCCGCCTGGCTCAGGCAAAGCGTGATGGACGCTTTTCTTTCTCACATCAACCAGCGGTTGACCAAGGATATCCATATCATCGCGCGCATCGGTGGGCATATTGGAAGGGAGTCACCACACCCTCCCGGCCTCTAGAGTTGAATAGCAAGGGTGGTCTTTTCGCTCAAAAATCAATATTTTTCACAGCGTTGACTTCCTTTCATGGTCTTTCTGAAATACTACAACCCCGCTAAAGAGAGGACAACGGCCGGAATATCACAATTGCGTCTCGTTGAATAAATCGATAGATTTACAAAGACCGAAGCCCGCATCCAGAGCCAATACCTTCCCTAAAGCCGGCGTCATAAAGCAATGGACGCTGCCCAAGTGGCTGCCCGAGCGCGGGCAATAAATGGCCCTCCCATGGGCGGAGCATCCGGGATTATCCAGAATACGATTTCGGAGGATAGAACACAAGACAGTTTCTATGAGACAACAAGTCTTAGTCTATCTGCACTTGGTCGTGCGCCCAGGCCAGGTACCCGGCCTACTGTTGCGCCTGGGCCAGCTCCCCGACCTCCTGGTCCGCCCATGGGAGGTACTCGACCTACTGGTCAGCCCGAGCATGCCTTTTCCGGAGGTTTGGACCCTCGTATCATACAGGTTGACAGAAAGAGCAAACCTCCCAGGCCACGCCCAGGTGGTCGCTCTCGTCACATACCGGGTCGCCCAGTTTCAACACCCATTCGCTTCACTGAATCTGACCATAAGTCCCACGATGGACCGAGTGGTAGACACGGTCACCTTTCAACTAATCAACTCATGCCATTCCGAGAATCCAGTCTACTCGAGCCACCGAAGTCTGAAGTAGGCGGTATGTTGGAAGGAGGACCGACTATGAATCACACCTCAAATGCGATGGGCGCTGACATGGTGGCCCCAACCAAAGACTCGGCTGTATCGCAAGATGAAAGTTGGCCATCTGACGACACTGTCCGCCTCCTTGCCAGGCACCTGGGGGTTCCAGAGGAGTCAGCTACCAGTCTCGAGATGCTTCAGTCTTATGTGTCATATCTTCAATCTTATGCTATTCCGGTCCCTAATACGTCAAACCAACCGGAGACACTCACCGTTTACCGTGTCTTTTCTGGCAAAGAACAGAAGGAAAGGATGTATCTCGACAAACCCCACTGGAGACAAGGCGCAAGACGAAAGGAAAAGCTGTTACTAGGCGACGTCCCGATTGCTAACTTGGCGGCATACCTTTCGCAGCACTTGGCTGTATCGTTCATCATATTCCGAGACTATGATATCCCTACAACGGACAACAGTCGGTATGATCAAACTACTGAACATACCTCAGAGTCAATCCAACCGGTGATGAAAAGTCTTGCTGATGCCATTAAGATGTTTCTGGACCGCTTCGACCCCGGGAGCCATGTCAAAGAGGATAACCCACTGGCGAGATGGGTTGACAGTTCGTCAGATTCATCGGACTCTGATGATAACTCTGATGACTTATATCGCACAACAGAGGAAAACAACGAACTGAAATCATGTACTCTGATGGCACCTTATGTTGCAATATATCATTCACGGGGAGAAGATATGAGTACGTTCATGGACCTCCTAAATGATCAGCAACGTGATCAGTTCCAGCTGATGCTCGATTTCGTTCTTTCCGAATATGGCAGCGAGTATGCCACTGTGGATAATTTAATCGCTAGGGGTACAATCACACATGGACTTATACAGTACCTATTCAAGCCGGGCGATGTCGTGGTAGCGGGAAAGGGTATGGATGCACAAGGTCATCTCTGCAGGTCTTGGCCACAAATACAAAAACGAACTCCAACGTCCAATCGCCCTCGGGCGTTATTACTCCCCAGGGGTGAAACCAGCCAAGCCCTGCCTGCCTCGATTAGCCTTGAAATAAAGACCACGCATTGGGAGTTTGGCGGGTCGTTCATATCGGCACACCAAACTTTGGAAATGAAGAATATCGACTCCGACTATTACTCCGAAAGGGATATCAACAGCCTCTCCTTCCACCCCTTGGACCATGTGGACAAGGATACTACAGAAAGGCTGCGGCAGCGGGGCCACTGGTTCTGGAGATGTAGGGGGCCGTGTATGATCTCGTACAAGGAAGACGGAGATCGAAAGCTTCAAGGTGCAGCAGGGGGTCGGTACATGATCGACATGATGGCCTATCATAAGCTGCATCCCAAAAACGTTAACGTTATACGTGTCCCCTCTGTATTCAAGGACCTGAGCCCAGATATGATGGAGCAACGCGAACCACCTACAAACGACTACATATACTTACTGCCCCCAAAGATGAAGGGATTCAACCTGACGACCAAGAAATGGCTGGACTTGCAAGTCGACAACTTCAACGAGGTTGTTTGGAACACGGGCGCGTTTGAGACTCTAGTTCTCAATGGCAAGACAAAACGGTTGATTCAAGCTCTTATCAGCGACCAGATTGAAGCCGAGAAGTCCACGGACCTCATCAGTGGTAAAGGCAACGGCTTGATTATGCTTCTCCATGGGGGCCCTGGTACTGGGAAGACCCTAACCGCCGAAAGTGTTGCCGAAATCGCCAAAAAGCCGCTCTACCCCGTTACCTGCGGTGATATAGGAACCCAACCCCGAGCCGTCGAGGAGTATCTCGAGTCAGTCCTCTATCTCGGCAAGATCTGGGGATGCGTGGTGCTACTCGACGAAGCCGACGTCTTCCTCGAGCAACGCAGCCTCGAAGATCTCCACCGCAACGCTCTCGTGTCCGTCTTCCTGCGGGTTCTGGAATACTACGACGGGATCCTTGTCTTAACCAGCAATCGCGTTGGCATTTTCGATGAGGCCTTCAAATCACGTATCCAGCTAGCCATCCACTATACCAGCCTGACGGTCCACCAGCGCACGAAGATCTGGGGCAACTTCCTCGTTCGGCTCAAGACCCTGAACGAGGAGGGGATTGACTTTGAGGACCTGGAAGATCACATCGAAGAGCTGGCGCAGCACAAGATGAATGGGCGTGAGATCCGCAACGTCATCACGACGGCGCGGCAGTTTGCTCGGTGGGAGCGGAAGCAACATAATGGAGGGGCATTTCTCTTGAACTACAAGGTCATGGACGAGATTATCGAAACATCGGGGAAGTTTGACAGATATATTGAAAAGCTGAACGGTGGGATGACCCAAGACCAGTTGGCTGAAGACGAAGGGTTGAGGTTGGCAAGCGGTACATGATGAGGCGGATGGGGTTTCCTTTTGTTCGAGACACGACCTTCTAACGACCGACTCATTCACGAATCTCCTTAACTTCTATTTCCTTCCTTTCAGGCTAAGGTGATATACATACTACTAGTGGAGGATTTGTTGTCTACTAAATACAAGTCAGTCACCCCCTTACCTGGTAGAGTACAAGTAACAGGGTCACAAGTATGTGGAAAATGATTTGGTTAATGACAACTCGGTACTAAGTAGCTTTTTACTTTTGCTGGCCATTCCGGCATAAGTCGAAAAGGTTGAGAAAAAGAATAACTCAAAATGAGAATCAGATAAAAGGAAAAGTACGTGCTCTTTTGAAAGAATACTGATTTGCTCATGACCGATCATGCCGAAAATTACATTCATCAGCCTTTTCCCTTCAACCCCCGACTTTCCCTCACTTATCCGAAGTCCGCCAAACCAACTTCACCCCACTCACACCACCCTCCCGCATCTCCCGCAACGCATTCTCCTCGCGCTCCAAAATAGTTCCACCCTCCACGACCCGGAACCGCTGCGGCGTCACGATCCCCTGCTCCAGCAGCGCCGGCATGATCTCCGACGGGAGCTTCTCCTTGAAAAAGCGGCTATTATCATAAATGAAGAAGGTCCGGACCCCCTTTACCATCACACCCGAACTTTCTGTCACTCCAAGACTGCGAGCGGCTTTCGGCGCATCCATTTCGTACTCTGGCACCTGATCCGCACTCGCGTGCGTCAGGATGACGGGCAACATGACCGCAACGACGGAACCCGGCTGCGCGATCTTCTTCTCGAGGATAGGCCGCAGACTCCCGTCACGAGACCCGATGCAATCGATAATAAACGGCACCGCCGCGTCCCCCTCGTCGCACCCTTCCCCTGGATCTCGGCCGCCGCCGCGAGGACCTTTTCCCCAACGTCAGGATCCCGATAATCAAGGCAAGCCACCGCTCCGAGCCCCCTCAAGTACTCATGGTGCGACGGCGACGCCGTCGCCAACACGTGGCGGTACCCGTACCAGCGCAGGACCTGGAGGGCGAACTGCCCGACCGAGCTCGCGGCGCCCCAGACGAGGACGGGGTCGTCGGCGCGGTCGGGGACGTAATTCTCGGGCTTGGGCCAGGGGGTGGGCAGGCCGAGGTCCGTGGCCATGGTGTTGAAGACCGTAATCAGGTTTTCGGGGACGGTGGCGGCTTCTTCCGGAGAGATGTTTCTGGGGATCTTACCAGGGCATGTCAGTGTTAGTTAAAGAGGGGGAGAAATACATTGTATAATGGGATGGGGCTGACCAACCTTTCCAAACATCCACTCCGGTGCCGTCACATACTCCTGATGCGCCCGATACCGCGGCTCCTGGAACGCCCAGCCAAACACGCGATCGCCGATGCGGAGCCTCCCGCTGGTCGCGGGCCCCGTCGCCTCCACCACACCGACCGTGGTGTGGCCAAAGATCGCGCCCGGCTGCATCAGGAGCCCCCGTCGGCGCGGTGGAGGTCTAGGGGCGTCGAGGCCGTGAACTGGGACCGGATCAGGATCTCGTCGTCCTCCGGGGCCGCGGTGGAGACCCGGATGGCCTCGAGGGGCTTCCGGGCGCCGACGAAGGCGATGGCGGTGTGAGTGCGCGGGGTGGCCATGGTGATCTCGCGAACTTGGACGAAATCGAAGATTACGGATTTCTATACTGCAACCGGATCTACACTATAGTATTCCCTTTTGCGTCTCTCCGGGCGCAACAGTTGAGGGCAAGCGGATGTGTAGGAGGTAGGCGATGGGTGGAGAGCGGGAATCAATGACTTTCCACACGACAGATTAATTTCGCCTGGGGAATAGTCATTTATAGCCGAATAGGACCAGCAGTAAGGAGCTCGTAAGGTAAAGAATACGGTGCTTGTCGTAAACTTTCTGCTTTGTAATGCTGCCCCTATTAGTCAGTTACCCCGCTCCCGATTGGCCCACTCGTACGGGTTTTGCCGGCGGCGTCACTGGTGATCTATGTAATACATCGTATTCATCTAAGCGCCGGAGGAACTGACGATAATGAGGCATAATTTCGGTCACGTAAGCCCTTCTGCCTTTTCTTTTTGTTCAATTGTTCAATTCTCGAAAAGGGGTATCTAGACCACCGCGAACAGCAGCGGCCTCTCTATATAATCTGTATATCCAAAACGTGTCCGGAAGTCCGACACATTATTGATGTGAAGGTAAGGTGCGCGCTGCCATAATAAGGCTCATACGCACTGATTCGTCGAATGATAAAGAAGCCTAGTGACGGCCAGTCTGTCCGCTGGAGCCCAGGCCGTTGTTGGAGCCAATCTCAATATCGCTCTCCTGAACCACGTTCTCCTTACTGCTGTCGTTACCATCCTCAACGCCAGTCTTCTCCACATCGTGGGCGGCCGCGGCTCGAGAGAAGGCGTTGTTCTGGCCGTCAGCCGTGATCAAGCCGTACTTGACGGCTTCGCGCTCGACCTCGGCATCCGACAGGTATGGCAGCTCCTTGGCCGCCGCGACATAGGACTTGCCCTCAACGTTGCCCTTGGCGAAGATGATGTCAATTTCCTCCAGGGATCGGTTGGCCGTCTCGGGGTAGAAGAAGTAGATGATGGGCAGGAAGGTAGCGTTGATGGCGGCGAAGAACAGGTATGTGCCCCAGCCGATATTGGCGACCATGATGGGGGGTGACCATGACGATCAAGAAGTTGAAGAGCCTAGGTCGATGTTAGCTATCGGAAGTATGACGAATTAGTATTGAAGTTTACATACCAGTTGGTGCAGGTGGACACAGCGTTGGCCTTCGCGCGGGTCTTGATGGGGTTGATCTCGGCCGGGTAGAGCCAGGGCAGAGGCAACCAGGTGGCACCGAAAGACGCAATGTAGGTGAAGAGACCAACAGCAGCTCCTCGGGCCGACATGGAGTCACCGTTGATCAAGCAGGAGAAGGTGATGACCATGGACAAACACTGTCCGATAGTTCCCCAGAGGAAAAGCTTGCGACGTCCGACGCGTTCAATGATGAACCACGACACGGTAGCAAAGATGGAGTAGATGATCATGTTGACACCACCCATCAGCAAAGCCATGTTGTGGTCGCCGGGTGTGATGGAGGTCTCGAACAGAATGGGGAAGTAGTAGATGACGGCATTGCATCCACCGACCTGCTGCATAAGCTGGGACGAGGCACCGAGAAGCATACGGCGGAAGTGCTGAGTCTTGCCGTTGGTGAAAAGCGCCTTGATAGGAGTCGACTTCTGACCTGAGAAACCCGAAGCTCGGATGGAGTCGAGAATGACATCACGCTCCATAGCAGTCTGCTCACTGCCGAGCTCGTATCCACGAAGAGCAGAGATGACCTTCTCAGCCTCCTCGTAGCGCTCGTGGGTGAGCAGCCAACGGGGAGACTCGGGCAAGAACCACATGGCACCAGACAGGACAAGACCGAAGACGATCTGGAAGGCGATGGGGAACCGCCAGACGAAATCGGGGTTGGTCGCATAGGTGGCGCCATAGTCAACCCAGTAGGCAATCAGGGTACCGAAGGCGATGATACCGCCCTCAATGCAGATGAGGAGACCACGGTTTGTAGTCTTACTGCATTCGGCTGTTTCCTTGTTAGATGTGTCTGATGTTGGAGAGAGGAACTATTTTACGAACCTTGGTAGGTTGGAATGGTTGATGTATTCAATCCATTGCCCACACCAGTGACAACACGGCCGACGATGAACTGGGCAAGAGGGGCTGCTCCGGAGACAGCAGTAACCTGAATAACGACACCGATAATCATGACAATACCACCCAGAATGATACCTATGATTGAATTAGCAAAAGGGGTCGCTACCGCCGATCAAGCTTCATCTTACCTTTCCTTCGTCCCAGAAGGTCGCCGAATGCAAGCATAAACATGGCACCGAGCAGACATCCAATTTCTATAATTGCATTAGCTCCCGCGGCCTAGGATCTCCAAGGAGGAAACTAAATCTCACCGTAGATGGCTGTGACAAACCCTTGCATGGTGGCATTGTGTCGTGTCGCCTCAAACATGTTGTTGAAAGCAGGAGCACTGATGATACCCGACATGACACCCTGGTCGTAGCCGAAGAGCAGGAAACCGCACGTGGCTATGGTCGACACCATTATGGATAGCGGGCGGCCCGTAAGGCCCATGTAGCGCGGGGAACCCATGATTGCGGTCGATCAATGGCGATTTGGGGGAGTGTGTAGCATGAAGAGAGAGGGTATTGTGACTCGGCAGCAAGAGTCAAGGCGCAAAGGGGGGTATCCGTGTCCAAGCAAACATGAACAACTACGGCACTGAAGGGAAGTAAAGCCAATTGGGAAGAGGCTTCTCCGGGAAAAGACAGTGCAATGGCCGAGGATGAGGGAACTCTAAAGGAACTCGCGCATTTGTTGCAGCGCGGGGTCTGTCCTACTTCATATAGCAGGCGAGCAGGATCTCCCCCTCTGGATGACAAAGATTGGCCATGCACCCTCCATCGTTACTGCATTCCTGGGTGCAACTCCAGGTCCAGTTGTTTTCTGGTAATGGAAATCCTCGTCGACAGGCACCCTCTCAGTACATTTCGGGCGCGAGTCAACTCGTGCTAGGCCTGCGAAGGAGATAGCCGAAGGATGTATCCAAGAATCGAGTGGGTCACATGCAGATCTATTACCGCGAATGGCCGCCCGATAGGTCAGCACCTATGCCGCACAACTCTGCGCCGTGAGCGGAAACGTTACTAGTGCTGCAGCGTCGTGGAGCTCGATGAGGTCATATTGGTTTTTCTGAGTAGATATTTCAGGGGTTCTGAAGCTGCTGGTTTGGACGAAATCCGCCTGGCGTGGTCGGGCCTGGAATTGACTGAGGCTCGAGAGTAAAAACAAATGACAACACCAGCTGAACGGGACGGGACAAGTTGACTGTTCGCAGAGTCGAGACCCGTTAAGCGTCCCAAGACACGCCGGCCGATGCTTATCAGACCTTGCCGCGCCGGGACAGCCCCATCAAAGAGCCCATAGTAATCAACGGTTTGGGCAATCTTGAACCGCAATAGCAGGTTTGCGAGAGTGGATTCGTGGAGGATCAGCGGTAAAGGATCTCTTAGGTTGTTTTTGGTGGACATCCAGCCAATTTCGCGGGGGAGATCCATCATCCAAGGCCAAGCGACGAAACTGGTTGATGGCGGGCTGGGGAAACGATGCTGGGGTTAGTACTGGGATTAGTGGCTGGGGTCCCCAGGTCTGCAGTGGGTTACATCTCGGAACTGCCTCGGTCAGATTTTTCACGGGGAAAAACCATCATCCATTCAAAACCGAGCATTTCGCTTCTCTCGTACGGAAAAAGACGGACCTTGGCACATGGTGCAATACTAAATGCTGAGAAACTGGAGAAAATTCAGAAAACTGGACAGAATAACTGGAACGGTAATGGAGATCTTTGCTCGTTTTTCCCTAGATTGGGAAAAGACCGCATAAGCTGGGTATTTGGGGAAAAGGCGGTCTCCTGGTGTCTGGTTACTGGGTCGAAAGAATACTTCCTATCTCTGACAAACTGGGAGTTCGTCGCAAAACCAAATGTCAGAATTCGACAAGGCGAAAACCAAAGAGAAATTGATGTCTGAAATGAGTGAATGGCCAAGACAAGGAAGAGGCCATCTTCTTCCTCGGTTGCCGACCGAACCCTCGATCGCGGCTAGAAGGAAGGCAAAGGCGGCGGCCCCGCCCGCTCGCCCGACGCTTCCTGCCCTACGCGAAGACTCATTGCCCTGGGCGAGCTGACCTGGCGAGGGAGGGCCTGCCAATTGGCCTGCAACTCATCGTCATTGCCGCACTCTTATTTTTTGGTGTCTTTTGAGCCTCACTAAGCGAACACGCACACCCTGTACCACGTCTGATGGGTAAGTTAAGTGTTACCTGTCGAGTACCAAAGTTAGTTATCACCCTGGTTACAGTCTAAATAAAAAGATATTGCACCTCCGCCACCTGTATCGCGGCTATCAAACGATAATTTTTTACCTGATAAGAGGGACAAAATTTATGCCTGCAACGTAGTATATTATCAGCCCATTTCCATTACACAAGCACCCCTGACAAGCATCCTGGCCTGTCTGACTTTGATGATATGTAGGGAAACGCAGTGATCAGTTGTCCCATTTGGTAACCCGAGCTCAAACTCCAAGCTGGGCAAAAGGACTTTCTCCGCTCCAATCTGTTTGTCGGCCGCAAATGCAAACCAATGATTAGCGCTGCGCAGATCTCCATTCACGATTCGAACTTACTTGGCAAGTTGTAACCTTAAGCCAAGATCCTACGAGCTGCAGTCACAGTTTGATGGAGCATACACTGGAGAATACTCCGCTGCGACGCCCTCTGCTCGCTGTCAGTGGCCAGAGACACGAAAGTAGTTGGTCGTCAAGGACGTTGGCCTCTTAATTAGAAATACTATCGTGTGCCGATCCTGCCGTGTTCAGAAGCCGTGGCTGCCATGGCTTCGGTGAGGTTTGCCAGTTTGCATTTATCTGTATCCTTACCTGCATCCTTTGGTTGGTCATCCACACGAACCGGACATTTGAATCTTGGCTCTATAGAAGATTTCTTGGGTCGGCGGCCACGATGCTCGTCTCATTGGCGCGCGTCCCCTTCATGTGACTAGCATGGTAAGCTTCAGGGTCCATTTGGCCCATAGCGCTTCGGATTACCCAGTCGGGAATCGTGCGCAGTCTCGCGCTCGTAGTCATTACGTGCGTAATTGCGATTGTATTATGACCAGTTGAGCCTGCCATCCAAAATCAATTCAATTGTGACAACCCATTATTGTGAAGCAGATGCAATGTCGTTGAAAAGAATGGGCAGAACGTGGGGAGATTTACTCAGCAGAGACCCGTTTCTCCGCGAGAACCACTGAAGTCCACTGAAGAAAGCCGCTGGATCTCGCTGGGCATCTTGGATTTTTGGGGGTCGTTGTGGTGCGCTGCGCTCCCTCCACGTGCTGTGGCAGCGCTTTCTCCGCACAACGCTAGGGGGCCAAGGCAATCATTTTTGGGGGTGACATTTTGCCACCGCAGGGCAGGTATTATGGAACCCCTCTCCCTCTGATAACCTCGATAAGATAGAGCCGCCGCGAAACCACCGACGACATTCCCCTCTTACATTGATGCGTCCTTGCGACAGTTAAACGACTAGACGACATGAATGCGGTGGAAATTGAGTCGATTTCTTTTTATTTGAGATCATATTCCGCTGTTCGGAGATGAGGTTTCACATACGGCATGTCGCTCGGCAGCGATAAAGTGGGACCCTTGTCCTGCTTACTACGCCAGCTCGCATCAAGTCGCGACGACGGGAGTAGCGGGCGACTTATTTGGACCTCTGCATCGCGCGCTACGATCGAGTAGTTGACTCCAACCGCACCAGATCCCGTGCATATCACTCGCCTGTGGTGTTCGTCATCGGCAAACGACACAGATTCGATAAAGAGCTGTCATCCTGGCCCACCTACCGAGGCTTTCCACCCGCGCCCTCCACCATTCCATACCCATCTGATGGACTCAGTGCAATCCCTCTGAGGCGGGAGGCTCGGACAGTTTGATGAACTTAGCAAACCCAAACCCGCGACTCTCATTGGCTTCTTCCTGGGTGTCATCGGTTGGCATGTGCTCGCGGTCACTCGGGGAGATTGTCCGGATCTGACAATGAAAATTCTGTTGCCAAGAGCCGTCAACACATGCTGAAAGAAGAAAGGGGGAGGTGGCTGGTATTTAATCTACTCACTGGTGTAGAATTGGCTGCAGATCAAGGCAGCTTGACTGAGCAGTTCAAGCTGCTTCGCGAGCTGGGCTCTCACAGCCCGACGGTCCTCCGGTTCGCCCGCCACCTCGTTGATAAGCGCAGGGTCCATCTTGTAGACCCCAACTGGCGAAATGATGTCCGGTAGGGCAGAGGCCAGGCGGACTTCGAGTATCTCGATGGCGATGACGTCGATGAAGCGCTTAAGCGCAACCTGTTTTGAAGAGGGTTAACGGAGTACCATTCATTCCTTTACAGATCAAGTTAGACATACCTCGTAATACGCTTCCAATATTTCCAACACTTCTGATTCCATGGCTATCTCCACACTTGGGTAGTTTTTTACTTCCAGGAGCGCATCAAGAACGGCATCGAAGTCAAACTTGCCATGGTTAACAGTACCGTTCTGCGACACTTCGAAAAACCTCTTCAGGGTGCGACTGTACGCATCTTGGTATCCTTTGGTCCGGGTCTCATACATCGACGACATCAGGTCGTAGTTGTACGTGGTGGGATGCGAGCGACGATAAGCCTGCAGGATGTGCTCGGTCTTCTCCTGGACGTCCTGACGGATGCGATTCATCCCTGGCTCGACGATTTTCTGGAAGATGGCCGTCGCGGTCCCAGCGTCGTCGTCGACGACGTGCTGGATGACGATTTCTAGGAACTTCCTGCACGCTTTCCAGACGTTCTCAACGTGTTCGTGTGTAAGCTTTTTTCATGGGGAAGACTGCTCGCGGACGAGATAGCCGAGGGCATAGGGGTTGAGCATTACAAGAAGTTCGCATCCTTCGAGTTTTCTAACTTGAGTTGGATATACTCGACAAACTCACTTCTGGTCACGCAGATAGGACCCGGAGGATTCGGGCTGTCTTCCCCTTCATTGCATTCTCCTTCGTTTTCCTCTTCTTCTTCGCCACCTTCTGCTTCGCTATCCTCATCATCACTTTCTTCTCTTTCACTGACGATCATGCGGCGCTCGCCGTTCATATCGAGATCATGGGCGAATTTTCTGTTCAGGTTTTGTACAATGGCTCGAATCCGATACCCATGGCCATCTGCTGCATCATCGCCGTATTCAAAGAACGGGCCGCTCCAAATGCCATTGATAGAACCCTTGACAACTCGCCGAAAAGAGTCGCTAATCTGCACGAGATGGCGTTGCTGTTCATCCAAGGAATCGCGGGGGAGCTCTGAGCTCTTCAAGCTTCTCTTTGCACGCGCTGCGTTCCCACTCAATGTCGGATATCAGCGTCGGCAGCCCCTGCGCGGTCTGGCCCAGTAACATGTTGCGGAGATGACTGCGCAGCAGTTCGATACCGATAGTTTACCCCGAATGCCAGTCCCAGATACCCTGGCTCATGAACGCGGCTTCCTGCTTGTCTCTTTGTGCGAGGGTTGCTTTTACGTAACCTTCGGAGTCGGCGTTCTTCAAGATGTGCCAATCATAGAGAAACCGCATTTTCTGGTTCAGACACACGTACAGAACCTCCCTCTCGGACTCCCGGATCAGGGTGTCAGGTTTGGTGACAATGCCCAGCGTTCGATGGCTGGGGGGGGTCAGCAGCGCGGGCCAAGTCCACTACCTCGCGGCTCCCGGCGTTATTCTCGGCAGACACTACGGCGAGAATGATGCTCCGAGGGTCTTTCATGTAAGATGTCACGACATCTCGAATAGGTTCTGCATTGGCATCCTCCAGGCCATTGGACTCCTCCGGGCTTATGAGACCAGGGAGGTCAACAAGGGTGAGATGAGGCTGGTCGGGGCCAGAGATCTCCACACGAAAGATATCCCTCGAGAACGGAATGCTGGACGGCGAGATGCCCATCATCCCTTCGGCCCTTCTGGATCAAATTCACAAACCCATCAGGGTGTTCGAACCCCCCTCAATGATCGTAACAATAACCTTTTCCGGCTCATTCCGAGAGTGGTGCGGGATAACGGAGGCTCTCAAGCCAACGTGATGGTCTCTCCGTAGCACCAGTTCGATGGGGAAACATGTACAAATGTTGCTTCCGACCGGGAAGGGAATACCCGAGATGGCTTTGAGGACGGAGCTCTTGCCAGAAGATCGATCACCGCAAACGATAAGCTGCGGAATAGAGACTTCATGGTAGATCCCTTGAGGGCGGAGATTATTGATGGTGTCTATTAGTTCCAGCCGGTCCTCTGAGCAGAGGCCACTTAGTGGTGTAGGGTAGTTTCTGGTTAACACCATGATGGTCTGTTGGAATTTCCGTAGATTGCAATGTGAAAACGATGAAAACCAGGGAGAAACAGGAATATATTTAAATTTCACGGTTTATGAAATACTAACGTGGTGGGAATAGAGTAAGTTATTTTCATGGTTACCTGAGCTTTAACTTTTCTTTTGGGTGGGACAAAGTGCCCATGGTACTGTAAATATACCCTTTAGGTAATACTAATATCTCCCGTGACAGAGGATGTATAGATTCCTTCAGCGCGTTGTCTTTCGTTAGTTACATAAGTGGTTCTTACAATCGACTCGATGTTTAGCAAAGAGATGGGTTACATTTGCTATATTAAAATTGAAACTAAATCTATTATGCTTTATTACCAGCTGCAATGCATGGGCTTCACGCTACTCCAATTCACACCTGTTTTGAGGTGTGTACGTGAAGATACTGATACATGTGATCATGCAAAGACCAACAGCGAATCTCGTAATGTTGTGTGTTCGTGTTGCTCGGGGTAGTTGGCATATATACTGTTGGAACTTGGGATTATAGGCAGGATGAACTTGTCAAAGACACCAAGCAATACTTAACTAAATATCTATAGGAAAATGTATCAACGGAAGCTTCACCTCAGGCCGTTGCCAACGCTCCGAGTGAAAAGTACAGGGACCCTGGATTCACAGGATTGCGGGAGAAAACAGGAGCGAGTGCCAAGGCATACATTGCTGCAAATCCGATGATTTTCCGGCGCTGCCCACTGGAAGATCCATACTGGAAGATCTATATGCATCACAACGTGGACGATCTTTGCATACTTTAATTACTTGGCTCCAATGGCCTGCGCCTGATGTTGGGTCCAATCTTGGTAGCTGCCCACGTGGGGCCGATCTCGCTGTACCCCCCACATCCCGATGTGGCTCTGGGGTGGCATCGCTCGGCACAGCTTTAACATATTCGATCATTGTACTGCAACATCGTGCAATAGAATCGCGGCGGGGATACCTCGATCCCCGAAAACCGGGTAAGCCGGCGAACTATAACTGGCCACCTGCACCCTCTCTCTCTGGTCGTTACGTCTTCTCTGGACAACAGCGTTAAGTCATGCGAAAATGAAGGCACCAGGTCTATCTTTCGTTGCTTGGACGGCCATCTGCCTGACCGGAAACGGTGCAGTGTTGGCAGCTGCGGTGAACCGGTCTCCGGAGTGAGTAGTAACCTTTCATCTGTGCTCACACACTTGCACTGCGTCATTTTCGGTCAAAATAACTAACCTACCTCTCACAGCACGGCAAACAGCCGGCCTGAGTTCCTGCCTTGGAGCATAAGCCTGGGCGATGCACTTAGTTCCAAGACAAGCCCCCTCCCAACGGGTGGCTTCATCCTGAACAGCACCACGCCCCTCGCGACACTCGACTACGGGACCGAGGTGGCCGGCATCCCGTTCTTCTCGGTCTCCGCCGTCGGGCCGGAGGCGGATGAGCAGTCCGTCCAAATCGAGGTCCGCTACAGCGAGTCATACTCCCCGCTAGCGCACCCCTGGTCGGACGGACCGTACGTTTTCTCAGTCTCGCTCGCCAACGGATTCCGGGTCGAGACGTTCAACGTAAGCAGCCGTGGCAGCTTCGCGTCTCCACTCGTCCAGGGCGGCCAGCGTTGGCAGTCCATCCGCCTCCTGTTGTCCGACGAAGGGGAAAGCACCGCTAGCATCTCCTTCGAGCGCGTCGGTTTCCAAGCTACTGTTGACCCTTACGACGTGACCGACATGCCCGCCACGTTCCAGTGCGACGACGACGGACTCAACGTGATATGGGGTCTCGGCGCCGCCGCAGCAGCCACCGCGTGCGTCGATAAGGGGACCCAGCCAGCGGTGTGGGAAGTGGACACCGAAAAGGGCGTGCTGCTCCGGTCGCAGAAGCCGGCGGTGTGGGCCCACGGTTATGCGTTAGCCAACTACACCATGGAGTTCGACGTCATGATCGAGCGGGGCGGCGTTTGGTGGACCGTGGCGATGCCGAACGGAGGCTATACGTCCTATCTACAACTGCGCCTGGTCGGGGAGTTGCCCGAGGCGACGACGTTTGCAAATGTGAACAGGACGCTTGCCCCGCCCAACTCAGTACTTCTATCGTACGGCTTCGACTTTGTTAATCAGACCACGTTGCCCTCGCTTTTGCTCGATACGTTTTCCGTCACCGGCCCGGTGGCGGAGAAGAGCTGGCATAGAGTTAAGACCGTCTTGGCTCCGAGTGGGCGGTTGGCGGTCTCCCTGAACGACCAGGAAGTATTCAACATCTCCATGTCGGATTACTATACCGGCGGAACTACAGTATCCTTCACCGGCAACTTCGGCGTCGGCGCATGGCAAGACGAGGTCGCATACGTCCGAAACCTCACCGTCACCGACACCGCCAACGGCTCCACCCTCTACACGCACCCCTTCACCACGACCGACGTCCTCGTCGACTTCGGCACGCAACCCAACATCGAGTCCGTCTGCCTGGACGGCCCCAAGCGCGACCGCCTGGTCTGGCTCGGCGACTTCTACCACACCGCGCGCGTGGTCGGCTCCAGCACCGCCCGCTTCGACATGGCCCGCGGCACGCTCGACTTCATGCTCGGCACGCAAAGTGAATACGGCGTACTCGCCTTCATGACGCCCCTGGGGTACGAGCCTGCTACGTTGGCGCTAGTGGGCTCGGACGGCGCCCTCGAAGATTACCAGCTCCTCGGCGCGAGCTCCATGTACAGCTACGTCCGGCACACCGACGATCTCGACTTCTTGCGGATGACCTGGCCCAAGTGGCAGAAGCTGCTCGGGTGGTTGGAGTCGCGGGTAAATGCCACTGATGGGCTGGTCCACTTGAACGGCCAGTTCCTCGCCATGGGCGCGACGGCGCCTACTTCGTCCGCTTCCTGTGCCGCTGTCCAAGTCTTTCGCGAGTTCGCGGAGCTAGCCGAGGCCCTTGACGACAATGCAGCGGTATCCCGCTACACGACCCTCGCGGACGGCCTAACCAAAACCATCCAGGAGAAACTCTGGAACGAGGAGCTCGGCGTATTTGCGGCCGCTGTCAACGACCGGAGAAATTTCTCCGTGCCGGCAACCGCGTTCTGCATCACATCAGGGGTCGCCACAACAGAACAAGCCAACCGATCCATCACGGCGGTCCGTTCCCAGCTCGCCCTCGGCGTCGGCTACAAGGACGGCACGAACGTCGATCCCGAGGATCCGGAGACCAAGCTCTCGCCCAACACCAACGGCTTCCTGCTCGGTGCCTTGTTCTGGGCGGGCGCCTACTCAACCGGCCACGATCTGCTGCGCTCGCTCTGGGGCGCCATGATCCACGACCCAGAGACGTCCTCGGGCGCAAGCTGGGAGTACGTCTTCCCGGATGGAAAGCCAGGTCTCGACCGCTTCACCAGCTTGGCGCACCCATGGGGCGGCGCTCCGACGTACGTCTTGACCGAGTGGGCCGCAGGGCTACAGCCGGCAGCCGGTCCCGCGGGGTTCGGGTACCGAAGCTGGATGGTGAATCCTCAAGCCGGAGTAGCTATGGGGTTGAAGCGCGCCGAGGGCCGCGTGCAGACGCCGTCGGGTCCGCTCTCTGTCCGGTGGGAGATGTTAGCCGGGGACACAGCCAAGATGCGGGTCGTGGTAGAGGCTCCCTCGAACACAACGGGGGTGTTTGTGCTAGGTGCCACCAAAATGGTCCTAGGGGAGAAGAACCGGTATGCATTTGATGTCCTAGTAGAGTAGCGAGAAGACACAGCATGTAGTCAAAGAAGTGGGTAGAGCTTCGAACTTCCGGTTCGTATCGATTCCATCGTTCAGTTTTGCAGGCCTCGTAAAGAACCTGGCCTGTTATAAATACATGATGGAGGCTCGCGTCTCGAGCATCAAATGTGCAAACACAGTTCAAAAAGCTATGATTCCCCTTGTCCTGCAGAGCCCGCTGTCATCGCATCCAGCCCAATCCTTCTCTATCAATCAACCGCCGAAGAGCTGTATCGACGGGTGGGGCGACGGCCGCGGTTGGGAGGGGGAGGGGGCAGGGGGGCGCGGCACCTGGCGGCGAGGGAGCAGCGGCGGCAGCAACAGCAGCGTCGGCGGCCAACCGGGCCTCCTTGTTGGCGGCGGCGGCGGCGACATTCCTTCTTGGTCTTGGCGGCAGCGAGCCCCGGGTTGTCGAAGCTGATGATGATGGGCTATCCGACATATAGTTAGCATTGCTCTCCCAGAACTACATGACTGGAGAGGGCAAGAGGATGAAGTAGAAGGTGGGTAATAATAAGAGTAGGAAAGGACTGGCCTCGTTAGTGGTGGTGGTATTGGTTGGTTGGTTGGTTGTTGTTGTTGTTGTTGTTTCTACATGTGGTCAAATGTGTTGATGCATTGTTTCGAAACCATCAAAGGGCCGAATCAACTTACGATAGCGTAAGAATGTTCAAAAATGAAAAGTTAATATCTGGTAGTTTGATTAGGATCTGCTTAATGGTTAGTAGATAGGGCAGCACTCGTCTTCAAGCACATAGGGTAACTTACTCTATCGTCTGGGGGCAGCCAAAGAAGAGGAGCAGAAGAGAAATCTGAATCCCCCAAGCACAACAACTCTTTAATATTCAGACCTGTCCCCCGCGCGTCAGCAGGACCGTCTGGTGGGTCCAGATACCAGTCGTGACTTCCTAATATTATCTTTATTTGTTGTGTGCCTGCCTTGGGTCTCGCTCTATGATCTATATCTCAATCTAAGTACTTGTACTTTATTGGTAACTGCTACACTTGCGTAAACACTGAAGTCAAGGTCGACTACGTCATAATCGCTGGCGTGCAATCTCCATAGAAACTGAATAATCATAGTCTGTACTGTGGCATCATGCACTGCTCTTTGCGAGCCTTTTGTCCCTGCCGGGCCGACATGAATCAAGGCTTCCCCACAGCCTCCAAAATGCGCTCTCTAGCGTACCAACCGAGCGCAAACGCCGCCCCTGGACCAACACAGAGAATAGCGACTGGGCCCAGGAGGAAGTAAAGCAGCCAGCCATTCCCCAACAGACCGCCGACGTGGAGCTCTGCAAAACAGTATGCCAGCCATAGGAAGATGCCAATAACCACCCCTACCTCGTCAGCCTGGAGCGCCTTCCGCATGTGCAGAGCCAATCCAGCCTGCGGGCCGGCCTGTGGAACAAACAGGGTCCCTAACGAATGAGGAGAGGAAAGAAGCGTGTACGTCCACACGCCAGCTGATATCAGACCCATTACCCCCAGCATCTGTCCTGGCGCCATAAACGATGACGACGACGGTGAACCCTTCCACCCCAAGAGTGCAGCAGCCTGGTGAGCGGCCACGTTGCCGAGACCGATCCAGAGAGGGGATAGCTGCCAGGCCCAAGTCCAGTAATGACGCGCCGACAGGTCTGGAGCTAGGAACATGGCGAAGACGACCGAGGTGTGGAAGAGCATTATCAGCGGGACCACAGGAATACTACCTTGGAAGTGCGACTGTCGTCGCGGGGCCCTGGCGAGGTCTGTTTGGGTCGGCCTGAACACAATGCACAGGAAATAGAACAACGGCACTACCGTGCCTACACCCACAACTTGGCCGAGGAGTGCGAAGAACGTGGGACTAGAACGCAGGAGAGACGTACGAACCCAAAGTCAGTGTACCATCCCTCATCTCAGAGTAACTCGTGTAGACAATTTCGGAGAAATAAGAAACCTACAAGTACGCGGGCGACCACGCGTTCAAGGCACGACTGGACTCCAGGAACCAAATGGTGTATATAGGGCCCATATCGACCAGGAAGTGAAAGAATTGCCATGAGCTGATGCTGTCGTAGCCCAAGGTCGACGGAGCGAAGGATGCCATGGCACCGCGAAAGGCCTGATCCAGGGCCTCGACGCCGTAGAACCGGTCAAGCATTTTGAGCTTGCCGCCATCCCAATCTATGAAGCCGGATGCGGCGGCGGGCTGCGAGAATGCAACGATCTTCTCTGGTTCCATGCTGTGGCAACACCCAACGTCAGCGTGGGTTTTCTATGGACTCGGAACCCCAGTGAAGCATGTAGCTCCGTAAGCCCTCTCTGTAGGTGCAAGCGGCTTGTCCAAGTTCATGACATGGCTGGCTGGATGAGTAAAATGGATGCTCAGTAACGGTCGTCAATGTTACTTACGTTCTAAAGCACCATATCGCCACGAACAAGAATGGAACTGAGCTGATAGCGCGAAACAGTGCATGGTGGAACCGGGATGAGTTCGAGGCCATTTTGGGAGTATAGATGTTCTGAGGTCTTTGGGAAGACTATACACAAAACGTGAAGAATGGGGATGTGCTTTAACTCCAAGCACAACATGAATATCTTATGAGAATCCGTTGTTGCTCTGAGGAGGAAAGGGGGAATTTCTTCGCGCTTCACTTGTATATATGATAGGAAGGAGAAAGGGGGTTTATGTTGTAGAGTAGGGGTGTTCCTTTAACCACAGCGTGGGATTACGAGGTGTGAGAAGATAAGCTTGGAGTAACGGACGAACGTGCTTTTGCGTATCTCCAACAATATCCAGGGTCAAGACCTTGGCATACATAACCGAAGATTTGTATGGAGATTCCTGGACGTGTAGTGAGTCAACAACTCTATGCGCTGCAACATAATGTTCCCCATGTGTGCATGAGTCCCCCTTCGGCGTTTCTCGGCCGGAGCAAAGAGTAGCAAATCGGGAAGTCAAGGTCGGGGCCTCGGATGAAAGAAGTACGCCGATGCTTACCATCTCCTCACGGCCATGGTTTATTGTATGGATAATTGCGGAGATATACTCGAATCTGATGTACGTAGGTTCATCTATATTTTTGTACCTAGTTTATACTACTGGGTACCCAGATAAATGAAAACTAAATAAAAAGTTTTATTGAATTTTCCGAATATAGTAATATTTCATATTTTATATTATTATATAACCGGAATGGCCCGTTGCACGGGTGGCCGGCTTAACGGATGAGAAATTCGTGGCTGTGATGCGTGGCTATGGCGGTTCCACACCCGTGCCGTAGCGGTCAGAGAGGACTTTCATTGCCAAGTCTACCAATATACCTATTCTATTCTCACACTGAACCAAGAAAGAAGAGCCAAACTTACCAACTCCAGACCACATCAAGATGCACCATCTCCGCGATGCCTTGTTAAGGACCTCGCCCAAAGGTCCTCCCGAGCTCACCATGCTAGACAGCCAAGCGTTGGACCAGCAGGACGTGCGCGAGTGCGTCGCCCGCGGCGAGCTCGAGGAACTCCGGGGCGCGGCCTTCTACAACCGCACCTCGATCGTCACGGAGCGCTACTGCGCCCTGGGCGACGGAGTCGACTCGCTCGAAGGCCACCTCCATTCCCTGTGGCACATGTACTACCAGCTCGGCCGCCACACCTCGCACGAGACGGCCGGGCAGGACCGCCTGGTCCTCGACGTCGTGCGCATCCAGGGGCTGGGCCCGCTGACCAGGCCGGCGGCGGGCAATTACGGGATCGACATTGCGCGCACGGTCGAGGGCACTCTCTGGAACGACCTGCCCTTCTTGGCCACCGACATGACCGGCTTCTGGATCGAGAGCTGTGCGACCGTGTCGGGCGCCCAGCGCCTGAACCTGGCGTCCTTTCTGGCCAAGCTGGCGTCCGCCCGCGTTGGACGGGACCGCATGTCGCAGATCGCCCTCGTCCTCTTCCGGTCGATGTTCGAAGAGAGGCGAGACCTCTGCATCCCGGATCAGGCGGATGACGCGGAGAACACGCGTCGGAGCATTTCCAGCCTAGACATTGCGCAATTGCTGCCCTCGGTCTGCGTGTGGATCAAGGAGGCTGGCCACCAGCTCATTTTCCTCTCCGACGTCTACTGGAACGATTGCCCCAGCATGATTGGTGGGGGTGGTCAGATGTTCACGGAATCGGAGCTCGGAAAACGCTCCCCCACTGGATTTACCCCATGGAGATGGATGTACTGGCTGAAACGTCTCCATGAGATCAAGGAGGAGGCAGAAAAGGCCAACCAGACGCACCTGGAGGAGCTTGCCACCGAGGCCATTGACTTTATGGCCAGCAATGCGAAGGAACGGAATTCTGGAATCATCAAGGCTTACAAAAGCGGTGGGGATGTTTTGCGCAACGATAAACGTTTATCATGCCTGGAGGGCGACGATGCCGAATAGCACATATATATTCGATCTTTTATGATATTGAAAAAGAGTATAAAGTAAAAAAAGTGCTCCTTAAGGAGTGTGCGCGTCGTCAGGTGCTTTGTTTTACGGCGTGCTAATCTAACCACTGGTTGTGTTACTATGTACTGAATATGCTTGCATTTCTCTGGGACCTCAAGGAATAATGTCTAGGTCAAGTAGCAGCGTTGTCACTGACAGTAATTATGTACCAACTATGCACATCTGCAATCGGGCACAGGTTGTTTTACTTTAGACCAATTGTTGAACTCATGGTAGCTCACGCAGTAGGTGTCAGTATCTCGACCTGCCCTACGTGATATGGGGCACGTGATCAGAAGTGCTACTTGTGCGTATGTGGGTGAGCCACCGAGCGTGTTCAGCATCTTGTTTTGGCACCTCAGTTTGTCCCCCTTCCCGGCATTACGATGAGATGTTTCGCGGCGCTGTCTATCAATGTCACGTATTATTTTCATCTGGTGCCATCTTGGAAGGGTTACATTAATCTTCGCCAATATTATTAACAGCAACATAGCTTTTGTTGAGTACCCCTACGTTAAAGGACAATCATATGGAGCTCGATCCCCTGGCCATCACTTGGTCCTGTGGGCGATTTGACCACACCCATGTTGAGTGCCCGGAAAAGGTACATGATGCCAAACCCTCCCATGCAAAACAACGTCAAACCCAGGGCAGCGTGCTTGAGGATCCTGACTGTAGTCTTCATGCCCACGTCGTTGGTCTCCTTGTTTGGAGACTCAAATACACAACAAGCCATCTCCTGGACTTCAGCCTTTCCAAGATTCTCCTCGACGGCAGGTTCCTCAAGAGCTCCTGCCTTCTTCCCCCCGCTTGGCCTTTTCCTTCTCCAGTGGAATATAGTTGCTATTGGGCTTCAACCGGGGCATATACCGGTTAGCAAACCACTCATGGCCCATGACCTTCTTCGCATCCCATCTCTCATCCGGGTCCCATTTGAGCATTTCGCGCAAAAGGCCACCGAGGCACGTGATCTCTTCCGGAGCCAGATACCAGACTCCACAGAACCGCGAATGATTCCCCCCTCCTTTCAGTTTCTGTGGCTCGTTGAGCCTGTGTTCGATCTTATCCTCGTAGCTTCCATCCTCCTTCATTCGCTTTTCCAACTCCTCCCCTCCCGATTTGATCAGGTGCGACACGGACAGGTATCGCTTCGCTCCCTCCTCTGATTCTGCATCGGGCATTTTCGGCTTAGGCAGCCCTTTGGGCTTCTCCAATCTCTCCCATCTTCCCAACCTCTGCTTGAAGGCCATTTCCATCGCGACTTGCCGGAACTTTTCCGGCACCGGACCAATGAGCGCTTCGATCTCCGTGATAGCTTCGACCTTGTCGTCCTCGTCGGCAATCTCCACCGGTAGGTCGCCAATGGCATAATAAAATAAGTTCACCGCCAACGCCCAGATATCCGACTTGGTGCCCATTCTCATGTCCAGAACGGTCTCCGGCGCTTGGAAGTCGATCGGCGCGTCCACTTTGAGAGGCCGTCCGTCCGCGGCGAGATATGCGGACCCGGTATCCCGGATGGCGACCTCGGTGCTCAGCATCTCCATCACCTCGTCGTCCCTCCCGAAGTCCCAGAAACTAATCTCTTTGTGTATCCGTTTCGGCGCGTGTGGTGTTGGCTTCCCGTCAATTGTTTCTAGTTCTGTGTTCCATTGCGTCTTGATTAAGCCGGGTATCGTGTCGGGAGTATATTTGTCCAAAACGCCTTCCTTCAACCACAGTCGCATGTGTCCAGGTTGGATATCGCCATGACAGATACCGTGCTCGTGTAAGAAGCTAATGGCGCGCGCCATGGAGTGGCAGAGTTGGTGCACCCGATCCCCATCCGTCTGATCCGTGTGTCTCTTCCATGGGAAGCAGGCGCCGAAGTACGGAAGTACGGAGCAGCGGTGCCTCCCGTTGGGGGAGTTGATAAAGAACGTCTCGTAGGGCAGTACGACGCCGTGTTTGCGGGCCGTGTCGTGGTCGACGCCGTGCGAGATGAGGGTGTTCCTGATCACCTGCTCAGGCGAATCCCCGGACGATTCGGACGCGGTATTGATTTCCAAGTACCTCCACTTCTTTTCGATGGTATCGTAACAAAGCCAACCCGTGAAGAAATGGCTGTGGGTGCACTTGTACATGACTTGGTATCGGTCCTGGATGAAAAAAGGATCGTCGCTAGTCGAGACATCGACGGGGCAAAACCCTCCAGGTCGATATCTCTCCACATCTTCGTACTCGGATTCTCGCCCCAGAGCAAAGTCCGGTTTGTACAACTGCTCTTGCTCAGTGCCATTGGCCATGTTTGGTGAGTCTATAGGACTAGATGCAATATTGGCCAAGGTAGATTGCTCGTATAGTTGTGGGATAGGTGGTTCGTGTTTCGTAGAGGCAATGGGCGCAATATTGGGCTCCTACAACTGGTTTATCAACCAACAAAGAGACTATCTCTTAGATCTGACTGCCGTGAGTTCTTAGCGAGATGAAGACAATGAAACCGCGGAGCCTATGCACAAGCCCCCATAGTTGAACAAGCCATCTACCACTTTGTCTCGGCGTTTACGGAAACAGCGTCTGAAAGAATGGTTCAGAAGGCATCAAATGTATGACGTTCATTGTAGTTCTGTAGCTGATGTCCCATTGGATCAGTAGATCGGCAAACGCATAGTTGTTGCATCCACGATCAATAATACGCACTATACGTGTAGCTTTATTTATACTTTACGGATGATTCAACAGAACGTCAGACCATAATTATATTATAATTGCGATTTCCTCCTCCTATCTGTCGATCCAATAATAAACTAGTGTAGTATTAATCCAGTGTATTATCATTGTAAAACTAGTATTACAATGACGTGCTGAACCACCGTCCTAAGCGGTGCTACAGACTCCAGGCCGCTAGACACCTGCATAGATTCGTGAAAGTCCGGATGAATTGCCAAGGCATGTGCAGCAAAGTACACAATCACTGAAAGCACACCAGCCAGGTAGAAGAACAGTGTCGACCACTGTAGCCAAGACCACATGCGTGCCTGGTATGAAGTCCCTAAGTTCCCATGAGAATCTAAGTCGATTGTCTGGGAAACCTCGGGCTCTAATGCCGTATCCGGTCCCTTCCCTTCTTCTTCAATCGAGGAGTTATTGCCATCACTCTCGTTCTTGGCTTCCACTGGCTCCTCCGTATCTTCAAGCGTGTCGCTGCTGCTCGAGGTCTGAACCGGAGAAATGAGACCTGCATAGGAGCTCTCTGCATGCCTTAAGGCATCCTTGGCAGGTTTATGCTCCTCCGAAAACCACCTGTGGGTCAGGATCCGATCGGTTGTCCATCTATCCTCTGGTTGCCATTGGAACAACTTGTGCAGCAGATCGGAAAACGACACAACCTCTTCCGGGCTCAGACCAGATCGCTCGAGGTTAACTTCGATTGTCCAGGAGTTAAATTTACTCTCGGGGTTATAACGGACGTACTTTTGTACGGAGGTTGTGTCTTCTGAGGTTTCGTTCATTTCGGCGGAATCGCCGGCAGATTCTTTATCTACAGAGCCGAATCTCTCTTGTGCGAGCTCCCGATATGGCGGAGGACAGGGACCCATATTCATCTCGAAATTTATGAATTTCTGATAAGTTGCATCGCTCCATATGAAGCTGTCCCTGGTCCGAAAGTCCATGAGGGTCTGCCCAAGGGCGTAGATGTCGGTCCCAGCCCCTTTGTCGACACCGCCGAGCAGGATCTCGGGCGCTCCATAGTCCCCCGGGATCCCGAAGTGCTTCTTCTTGTGGTTGGTCGTGAGATACGCCTCGCCAAAGTCGACAATCGCAATCCGGTCAGAGACGAAGCGCGCCATCGTTGTCCAGTCCAGACTGGAGTATGAAAACTTCGGGCTGAACGGGCTAGGCTCGCCACAGCGCAAGAGAATTCTGGTCATGTCTGGCACTCCCAAGATTTCTATGCGCATCTCTTCCACGCTAATTTTATCCAGGACTCCGTCTTGGAGCTGCATGAGGATATTCTGAGGTCGGAAGTCGCCGTGTCAGATTCCGTTCTTGTGCAGGAAACCCATACCCTTGACCAGCTGAGTGCTTATGCTCTTGACTCGATCAGGGCGGTCTCTTTGGAGCCAACGCATCCAATCGGACAACCGTGGACCAAGTAGGGGCAACACCGTGCAGAGGTGTTTCCCATTGACGGAGTCGATCCAGAACGTCTCCAGGGGTAACAGAACGTGGTTCTCCAACGCTTCAGCCGCGCCGATGGAGTTCTTCTCCATGGCCGATTCCAGCAAGATCTCGCCTAGTTCTTCTTCCGGATGCTCGGCTCTGCCAACTTTGACGGCTCTCCATTTCTTAACCGTCGTTTCGTAACACAGCCACACCATTCCGAACCCGCCATGCCCAAGTTTGTAGATGACCTCGAACCGATCTTGGATGAAGACAGGTCTCCGTGCGCCCAGAGATAGATCAAAAGGGGCAAAGCCGCCTGGAGTGTATTCCTCCCAAGATTCTTGTCGATCCTCGTCGCCGTCGTAATACATGTCATCGTTACCCCTGTACCTTGGATACGGAAGATCGGTGAAGTACGGCACAGTAGGGATTGCGTCTGATCCGGTTGCTGATCCGGTTGCATTTGAGCCACCTGTCATGCCAGATGTCTCTTGCGCAGATTCGGTGGTGTCTTCATGTTCTGCCATTTTGGCTATAATCCGTTCTTGCCTTCCACCGATGGACTACGAGAAGAGGGCGGATGAAATTGATTTGTAACCTCAAGTAGTAATTAAAGAAGAAACAAGTATTACAACAGTGCATGTCTCATACAAAGACACCACCTGCAGCTAATGCCATTTCGGATGCGAGGTTTCTCAAAAACAAAGAAGCGGTATATACTAAAATCATTGCACCACACACCGTTTGCCCAGCTAACAAGGAACAAAGGGTTCCAGTCTTCAACTTCAACCAAGTGCCTTGTCATCATAATGCCGTCTTTACCAAGCCCAACCGCCGGGAGCTTGCAGAATCTATGTCATCATGAGGCGCCAAGTGGTCCCGCACAAGCTAAACGGCGAAATGCTTCTGTTCGATTACCGGAACTCTCTGGGATCGGGTGTTTTAGCTTTGTCCAGGCTCACCAAGCCAAGGCAGTAATCAGTGGTGCTCATGCCATGCAAAGGGGTAAACGTGGTAGTGATGTGGGCCGGCTGACTGCCAGCTTGAGAGACTAAGGCGTGATAAGACCACCGAACGACGTTGTATAACTAACAGGACACCTGTTATCTGAATAGACTAATCTTCATTCCCGGTGGATGAAATAAGTATGACCCCTATTTTCCAGGATGATCATGTAATCCGGGCAAATAGAATGTGAGTATAGTCTAAAACATTTGCCTCGTAATTTGAAGCTTTACGTATGACTCCCCTCTGATCCTAACTTAACTCGGCGGAAGTCGTGCCCACCATCGCGACTTACTACAAAACCACGTTTATTAGCCGGTTTAGGCAATTTGTGATTCACTTTCCTGCTCTACTCTTCGTGCTATTAATAGCCATCAATGAGTTCCTGTGTCTCCGCAGCCGCATCCCTAGACTGCCCGGACTAATGTACTACCCAATACCTGGCAGTCTCCTGACCCTACGCGGCGAGATGCCCCCTGACGACTTCCGCGACTGGACTACTTGGTACGGCTACGTGCCTCAGGAGTGCCTCAGAAGAATGTCGGTCGGGTCGTTAGCGCCAGTCTCGCGTTACCTGTGCTTACGGCACACATGATGATATAAGTCCCGTTGTCGTCTTTGTATCCCACATACAATAAGTATGATGGAAGACGGGCTACAAGAAGAAGCAGGCTTGGGAATCGAAGGGATTAAGGGAAAGTGAGTGGTTATGCGAACGTGGTTTTGTAGGCCCGATGTTTTGGTGTAGTGTTCTGTCCGTGCCGCGGCCGACGCCGTTACCGCCGCCTTCGACCTCGCGCGATTGGCCAAGCCTGACTTCAGGGGGTGACGGTTGACCTGGGTTTCTTCCTCCAGCCGTCACCCCGGCCGTCGATACAGCTCTTCGGCAATTGATAGTGGAGTATTGGATCGACTTTGATGTCATCCGATTCTATGGGGAAGGGGTAAACAAGACATGCCGTTAGTGCTGCGTTATATTTGCACATCTAGCGATTGAGGTACGAGACTGCTTCACCACAGAGTGCATAACGGAGCAGTTCCTGTGCGCGGACAGCAACTCTGAACAAGTGACACGAACCTTGAGTTTGAAAGTCTAATTACTTTGTACGTGTGTTTCGTCTTGTGTGGTGTAGTCAGTGTTTTGTTTGCTTTCAGCCATATCTGAGGTACTTTACATCGAGGAAGGGACCACCAAATTGTCTGACGTCACGGGCTATGAAGGGAAGCCACCACTCCTCCCTACACTTTGCTATTCCCCAACTTATGGTCCTGATCGAGAAGTATGGAGTTGTCACTAATCCTGGAATGTCCTACTTGGTTCTCAATTCGGCAATGACTGCATATTCACGAGTAGAAGTAGGTCAGATGGATATCTCCGATTAGGAAATACTTATTCAAGTGAAATGGCTAGGCGACAGGTGAGTATTAGATTTATTCTATCTTATTCCGGTGTTTATTCTTTCCTATGATTATGATCATATTCAAACCTCCCTTCTCCGAGCTGCAAAGGAGAGTACAGCATTTAATTGAGAATCTTATTTCCATCTACTCATTTGGGTGAGTCGGTCGTCGGATATTATACGCCTGCACGTTCCAAACGCGGGGTCCCGGGCTTTGGTTCAGGGGGTACGGATGAGCAATCCCCGCCGAGAATGGCGACATCCACACCTCACGGTGTCCCGCCCCTGAGCACCTACATCACACCTCCAAAATACCGTGTTTAGCCAATCTGCCGCGCCAAGGCCGTCACGCAATGGCGTGCATGATGTCGTTACCAGTACCAAGGCTAAACACCCGCAGAGGCACCAGGTCACACGCACGTGCCGGTCGCCGTAGATAACAGACAACCCCGTTGTCAACTGCCTTTGAAGCCCCTCACTTCCCACGCCTGCCCCTCAAAGATTGGGGCTGGAGGTATAAGAAACTTGCGGAGCAATCCTTCGCATGTAGACTCTCCAGCACCCTGGAGACATTAAGCCCCGAAAACCCCTTATCACTTGGCTAGGACGGACCAAGATCTTAGGACTGGTGCTTGGTAATGACAGCATATCAATGTTGGTATATATACAGTCACCGTTATCTGGTCAAACCTGCTTAGCCTATGTCGAGACACATATAAAGTAGGTTTCAGCAAGCCAATTACGAATTGTCAGCTGACATCCAGATACATCACTTCAAAAAAACTGACGTTAGAAAATAGCCCTACTCACCATCTTAGTCGATAAGGGACCTAGACCAGAGACGATGGCAGCTTCGAATAGCCCGGAACCCGAGAAGGGAATCCAAATCGACACCACGTCTCCGAGCGTCTCGGAAAGGGGCGTCGATAATATTTCGCCGCCGGTGGATGTACAGCAACAGCCCAAGAGGTCGTGGAAGTCATACGTGTGGGACACCTTTGACAAATCGCCCGAGGAGCGACGGTTCCTCTTCAAACTCGACCTCGCTCTCATGACTTTGGCCTCCCTTGGATACTTCATCAAATATCTCGACCAGGTAAACACTCCTGCTACCAAAGGACCAGACCGTCGGCTGACATTCAACACAGGTCAACATCAATAACGCGTTCGTATCGGGCATGAAGGAAGACCTGCAACTATACGGTAACGAGCTCAACTACATGCAGACATGTTGGACAGTCGGTTATGTAATTGGCGAGCTGCCGAGGTGGGTAGTCTGCATCACCTGCTATTCTGGGGCTCTAGCAGCTCGCTGATCGATCCTAGCAATTTGATGCTCACCCGGGTCCGCCCCCGTTACTGGATTCCATTCTGCGAGGTAAGCCACACCGCTAGGCCAAATGCCACTTTCCATAGCTTTAAACTGACACCGCCTTCAGGTGACTTGGTCTGTCCTGACCATTTTGTTGATCAAGTGCAACACCCCGACCCAGATCTATGTCCTCCGATTCTTTATCGGCCTTGCCGAGAGCACCTTTTACCCGGGCATGCAGTATATCATCGGATCCTGGTAAGTGACTTTCACTATTCAGCTCATCTTATTTCAGCAGCTATTTCTCAGGGCTTCAGTGTTTAGACCTCATTACTCCGATGTCTCAGGTGTATCCACTGTGCCGTGTATTCAATTTGTTTCTTCAATTCCGGTTCAATACATCGTATTTATTCCTGGAATAATAATACTGATGCCGGCTGCTGATAGGTACCGCAAAGATGAGCTCGCCAAGAGGTCATGCCTCTTCCACGCCATGGGCAACGTGGGCTCCATGGTTTCGGGCTACCTGAGTAAGACACAGTCGTCACGCATCAATGAACCGAATGAAAGGAACTAACTCCTTTTCCAGTGGCGGCCTCACATGGCCTAGACGGTGTACACGGGTGGCACGGATGGCAATGGCTCTTCATCACCAACACGGTAGTCTCCCTCCCCATCGCGCTCGCCGGCTTCTTCTTCCTCCCCGACATCCCCGAGATCACAACGGCATGGTACTTCACCCCCGACGAGATCGCCCTCGCCAAAAAGCGCATGGAGCTCGAGGGCCGAGCGACGCGACAGCCCTTCACCCGGAAGAAGATCACCAACATCTTCTCGACCTGGCACATCTACATGCTAGTCTTGCTATACGTCGTCTTCAATAACGGCAACGGCGGCAACTCGCAGCCGGCCTTCCAGCTCTGGCTCAAGAGCGAGCACTATGGCGTCCGCGAGGTGAACCTGTACCCGACCCTGACCGAGGTCATCTCCATCGTCACGACGCTCGTCTACGCCTGGACCTCGGACACGATCTTTCGCGGCGCCCGGTGGCCGCCCATCGTCTTCTCGGGCCTCGTCAAGCTCGTCGCGTACGGCGGGCTGACGGCCTGGCGCATCCCCGACGGCTTCAAGTGGGCCTGTTTTCTGTTGTGCGGCTTCGGGGGCGGTATTAGTGGGCTCGCGTTCGCCTGGGCCCACGAAATCTGCAACGACGACACGGAGAAGCGCGCCATCGTCACCGGCAGCATGAACATGATGGCCTACGTCTTTCAGGCCTGGCTCCCGCTCCTCATCTGGCAGCAGGTCGAGGCCCCGCAATACCCCAAGGGCTACTCGACTACGCTGGGATTGGCTGTGCTCCTGATCGCCACGGCATTTGCCATTCGGTTCCTGCACAAACGGGAGATTGGACTGAAAGGTGGAGTGATCAAGGCTCCGGTGTAGCGGGTAGAAGACAGACTCGTGTCGGCATAGTACGGCGGCACCCGCGAGGTTGACGGTCGCCTCTCCCAGTCTCAATTAGTCCGATTTGAAAGCGCCACCCGAGAGCCTATCCTCCCTGACATGTGACCATACTGCAGTTCACCAATCAACCACTTTGGGCTGCTTGCGATTTTATTTGATTCATTTGATCTTCTAGTGGCGACCGTGTATAGCTTTCCGACCTTGCCAACCACAGGCCCGAGCCGTTTGGTAGCCGCCTTGGTAACGGCCTTTTCCTTCCGTAATACATGCAATTTAGTTCCCGTACATAGTACATAGCCGCTCAAGCTTTTATTGGATGTTCATAGATCGCTTAAGCTCGTCGTTGTGAGAAGAGAGTGTTGTGAGAACTGATGATACCTGTTAGCATGCGTTGTTTTATTTGGTCGTAGTCACGTGATCCATCCGGGTCGGGTAAGTACTCACATTGGGCATCAGCTTCACCTGGATGTACTGCGACTCGGACAGGAAAGCCATCCAGAACTTGATGGCCCCGGACCTTGCATCTTGGCACACCTCGAGACGAGCATCTCCGACCATGTCCTCGAGTTGGGCGTGGGTGACCCGCGTCTGCTGCTCGTCCTGCGCATCCCGGGGCACCATGCGGCAGAGGACCAAGTCCTTGTAGTCGCCGCCCGTCTTGGTCTTGAGGCGGCGACGCATCTGGTCAATCTCGTCATCCTGGCCGTCGTGCCCTACCGACTGCACGGCCGACAGAAGGCTGCTGCCGCCCGGTGGCGGGGGCGCGGCGCGGCTGGGGGGCCGCTCTGATTGACGCCCGACATGCGCATGTTGCGGACGTCGAGGTCGAGATGGGGGATGTCCCAGGCGATGCCCGAGGCGATGCCGCCGAGGTCGCCGAGACTGTCGCCAAAGTAGTTGGTGCCGGCCTTGGACCGGGGGCGGAAGGAGGACTCGCCCCGGATGGAGGCGGCGTCGCCCCTTAGCGAGGCGGAATCCCTGCTGGTGCGGTCCCAGCTGCTAGTGGCGGCGGCGCCTTTGCTCTCTGCAGGGTGCTGCTGCTTGGATTCGGGGGTCCTGGAGAAATGCATGGCTTTTGGTTTGCTGGATTTGGCTGGATTTGGCTGGACTGGGCTGGGCTGGAATTGGATTGGGCTGGGCTGGAACTGGACGAGAGGGAGATTGAAATGTGGGGGTGGGGGTGGCAGCTAGACCTATGACGACGGGCTCATGCGACAGACAGGGGTTAGGTTTACAGGAAAGGTCGAGGGCAGCGGTCGCGTTTTACTTTTTTGTTGTTTTGATATTGGGAAGTCGGTTTAAGCTACCCCCCGCCTGGGCGAGCTGGTTTCCTGGCCATAAATACGGCTCGATAAAGATGTGGCCGGTGTCTCAGCCACAACCGAGCATTAACCGCACCAACTGACTAAGCCGGGCACGCGATCTGCACATGATTGCCCGGCCAAAGGGTGAGCAAACTGGAGATGTTTGGGAGTCGCTCGCTCGCTCGGATCACCTCGGAAGAGCCCGAGTAGGTACCAAATACCAGGCTACCAGCCCGGCCAGTCGACTGCCCCGCCTACTTTCATTCTGCAAGCCCCCCATCCGCCAGGTTGGGTCGCACGGCATGCCCGGAAAGCCACCAACGAACCTCGTTGTTTTCATCGTCATCTTTTTTTTTCTTTTTCTCTCTTTCGCTTCGCGTTTTTCAGACATCCACCCTTCGCATCGGACCACTTCTCTCTGACCGAATGTCCACTCACCGCCAATCAATTGCCGTATTTACACGAGCGCGGATCACGTCGCAGCGCGTTTTTGCCGGGTGTGCTTAGGCCACCGTATGCGCTGTCCTGACTCTCCTGGCTCCAGAAATACGTCACCGCACATCTCCTTTTTCAATCCATTATTGGTGAAGCTTGGATGGAATATGTTCACCAACCCGATCGCGAATTTTATAACAAGCAATGGGAGGCTCGTTGGTTCTTCCCAGACACCAACCCAACTAATAAAATCGGAAGACCCATGGAACGTAGGCTCCATACCAGTGCATTCAAGTATCAAAGAAAGGAAAGGAAAGGGAGATGCAAAAAAGGGATGAGGAAAAACAGGGACTTGTAACTAAATAATCATGAAATAATCCGTCGCGTAGAAATCCCAAAGAAAAGGCGCTTCACTTTGTCACCACCCGATAAGTGCCTCAAGCCCGAGTAAGCTGCCCCGAGAATCCAAGCTGCAATGAGTATTGTCCCAGCCATTCCGGCCATTCCGAAACCAAGAATCCGTCCGCCCAGGGCTGTATCTTTAACCATACCAACGATGAATGAAGAGAGCACCAGCGCCCATGTGATGTGTCGCAGTGAAGTGGTGACAGGGGTCTAACTCCTTGACGCGCTTAGCGCGATACAGTGGAGGTCTCTTTTGTGTATATATACGCACCGCAGTGTTTACCTTCCTTTAACTAGCACTTTATGCATCATCTACCGCTCTCTGCCGTGCGACATGATGAGTATCGACAAAACAATGAAGGCCTTCAACAGTATTTTCATGTTGCTAGAAGGGTCAGAATCCGCCAGCTTTTCTCGTGCCTGAATTGAGAGTACAATCAAACCCACGAGCACGCCAACGACCGACACCAAGCTACTACTCTGAGGGGTCTTCTTTAGCACAACCTTTGCGGCGTCGCGTGCGTGCTGATATGCGACGCGCTCAATGGTAGGTTAAAAGCATCCTTCAATGACAGGAGATATTGAGAGCCTCCTGGAGAGTTGGGCTGGCAGACGCATTGCCCTGAGAAAGCTGTTAGAAATGATTTGTAATTCTTGGCGACACCCTACCCTCACTTTTCTAGTTATTAAGGTATTATTCCCATACCCCCCACGGTTTCTCAAAGGTCGGGTCGAACTCGTCGCGCTCCACGCCAAAACCCTTCTGTATTTCGTTAGGGAATCTTTCCGGCTCGCGTCCAAAGGGGTTCGGCCCATCGCCGTAGAGAAAACTTCCTACTTCCTCTTCGACGCAAATAACGCGTTCGATCCCGGTACAAAATCCTTCCTCTCTGCTGACGGCGATAGTAACCCTGGGCCTTTCGAAAGCGGGGCGGTCGCGCCAGTCTAGCCGCTCGCGCATGTCGCAAAGCAGACTCCTATAACTTCCGTCGCCAAAGAAGCGCAGGTTGCCCAAGTCCACCGACTGCACAGAAGGCGGTAGGGAGGCCAGAAACGCCACCAGATCGCTCTGGAACAGGCGGAAGCCGTTCAGCCCCAAGTGCCGGAGCTGCGGCCAGCGCTCGACGGGGCACACGTCGCGGAGCCGCAGCTCGTGCTCCTCGTAGAAGCTGTTGCCCAAGTGATGGAATGCATTCAAGTCGGTCGCGAGGCGCACGTGTTCCAAGCCCTCGGCGCCCTCCAGCAGACGGCGCAGGTGTCCGCTACGGAACGGCGGCCGGTAGGCCCATTGCTCCCAGGCGACCAGCAGGGAGAGGTCGAGGTGGCGGAAGCCGGGTTTGCGCACAAGGGCGGCGAGGTCCCGGTACTCTTGGCACGCCGGGTCGTCCAAGAGGCGCCAATTGAGGCCCGTGGGGAGCCCACGCGCCTCCACCACCAGCTCGGACACGCCGTGGTCGTCATGCGCGGCCAGGGCGTGCAGGACGGCCGAGACGCCGCGCCAGTGCGCCTTGTGCGCATCGTCCCACGGTGGCACTTCGGCGGGTGTCGAGATCGTATAACTCCCCATCGGCCAGCCGCGCGGGATCGGGTAGTTGAAGCCCCAGGGGAAGGCGCGGATCATGGGGGTTTGGTAGAGCGGTTCGTACAGAAGTCCATGCGCGGCCGCGGTGACGGTGATGCGGCGGAGGGCGGGAAAGCGCGCCAGCCCGTACGCGAGGGCCTCGACGTCGGCCTGCGTGGCCAGGACCCGGTCTTGCTGGATGAGAAGACCTTGGTAATATGCATAGGAGACGGGAAAGGGCAACTGCTCCTCTTTCTGCCTGTCGCGGTCACGGTGCTGCGGGAGACTGATGTTGTAGCGCTGGGTGTGGTCGAGGTAGTGCTTGTGACTGATGTTGTAGTGTCGCGGGTGATCGCGGTAGTCTATCTGACGGCCACCTATTGCGTCAAGGTTGGACTCGCATCCTCGGATGAACCAGAGGGGAGACGCTTCCTGGTCTGTGAGACCGTATCGCTCGAAGAAATCGTCTGGATCATATTGGAGACCATAGTCTTCGTCATCTTGGACGACGTCATGAGCGGGCAGAATCGCGTCGTCCCAGATGAGGTCGGTGATCTGGGCGCGATATACATCATGGTTGGCGATGGCGCGAAAAACATCAACGTTTCTCTCATTGGCTGACAAGAACACACGGGTAATGTGCAAAGGCGTCTTGTCCCTTAGACGCGAGCAGGTGAGACGCAGGCGCTTCCTCTCGCGATTGCTCAAGTTGGCGAGGACGAGATTGTGGAGCTCGGGAGGGAGGCACGTCAATTGTGCTTGGGGCGGCATGGTGTGGTCGTGGTCCTGGGCGTGAAGCAGCGTGCAAGTGCAAGTGCGACGAGTTTGAGGACTTCAGCTCAGTGCTGGGTAAAAGCGAACCTTATGTACTCAAGTTGGAAGACGTAGAAACAGTTGAGAGGTACACTTATCAGCGGGGCTATATTCGGGAAGAACCTACATTGGGAAAAGGCCCAAATGTGGGGAAATGATTTCCTAGGGCCAATTTTTAGGCACCGGTCACTAATAGGTACACCTCAGGGAACAAAGGTCACTCATTGGTACATGTAGGTTGTATTTGAGTGTGACTGTCGTAAGGACATTCAGTCTTTATTCTGGGAAGTCCACGTAGCAGCTCAGGGCGCGGCGACGACGGGGCATATTGAATGACCCCAACCGATGCTTCCTTAGGCTTTTGCGGCGTCTCCTTTCTTGCTTCCTCTTATACACCCTGTCAAGTTTCTCGAGCTCGATGTTGTTCTTCTTCTCCTTCTCGGTATCCAAGCGCTCCTGTTCTGCTTTGACATCTTTCCCCTGCTCATGCAGTTCAATGACATCTTGTACACTTAGGCCGTGGTCGGCTATGAGAGGGTATGCCTGCCAATAGATAACGTCGAGGTCCCAGAGCTGCTTTAGCTGCTTTTTTGTAATCGCCCATTCTTTCCGCATCAGGAATCTCTCTCTCCACCCCTTTTTCAACTTCGCGAACTTTTGCGCGTTCAGACGGTCTTCAATATTTTTAATTGTCGAGACCCTTAGGCCCTTCTTGATGGCTACCAGTATGTTCCGCCCGTTGTCAACTGTACAGGCTGCCGGATCCGCGCCGTGAGCCAGCAGAAAGGCTAGCTTCTCAGACTCGTAGCCAAGTTTGAGAGCCACGGACAAAGGGGTGTGCCCTGTCGGCACGCTGACAAGGTTGATGTCCTGAGGCCGTCTATTGAGCACCTTAGACAGCAGATCCAAGGGCAGCGCATCCGAGCCAGCTAAATGATGAATTACAGACATGCCCTGCTCTTCCATTTTGGCAGGTTTATACCATCTTTCTGGGGGTTCAAACTCGCCTTCTTGAATAGGATCGAGGCCAATCCCCTGGTCTATCAGCCATCGGATGGTTTCTTGGTTCTTTGCCACATTACCGAGTGCATGGTTTACGCAATTCCGCAGTAGCCCTTCCGGGAAGTCGGGGTGCCTCTGGAGTATGAGTTTCGTGCATGGTAGGAATGCGTCGTCTTCCACACAAAGGCCTAATGTACAGGCTTTGTATTGCTCATACCCGTCACACGATAATTGTCTACCGATGCCAAAGTCGGCCCGGGCGCCTGCTTTGACGAGACGGAGGGCGTTGTCAAGCGATCTGCAGAGCACTGCCCACGCCAATGCGTCCCGCCCTAGTGCATCGACCAGCATCATCTCGGCCCCATGGTTCAAGAGATAGTCAATGATCTTATCGTTGTTTTGGCGGGCCACTGCCCACATGAGAGGCTTGCTGTCCTCCATGTCTACTGAGCTCTTGTTGGCGTCGGCTCCCTTTTCGATAATAGCAGCCACCACTTTCTCCATGCCCAGGAAGCAGGCTAAATGGAGAGGATGAGCGACAGGTTCGAAATCCAAATCTTCTCGTGGTTGGCCTTCTTCGTCAAACTCGTCGATTCTGTCATTGTCGTAGAAATTGTCAATGAGGTACTCAGCCGTGCTGGCATGGCCACGGAGGATCGCAATGCTCGCTGCGGTTAGACGAAACCCATCGGTCGGCCCACCCACTAGTACCTCTTCGGGGAAATATCCCGCGGACGGATTGATATAACGGAAGACATCGCATATATTATGTTCGGAATCGGTAAAACGCCGAACCTTAAACGTAACGCCAGCGAGAGAGTTCATATCGGGCAATTTGCCATCTATTCGAACTTGACTCAACAGCCTTAGGATTCCGGTGTTGCCATACCAAGCGGCGAAGTGCAGTGCAGAGTTGAGAGAGTCCGGATGCTTGAGGAAAACATACTCAGGCCATACGCGGCCCGCCATTGTGATTGCCTTCTCCGCGGCCGCCTCATTACCTGCAACGGCAGCCCATTGCAGAATAGTGAGCGGCCTCCACTTGGGTTCCGACAAGCAGTGTAGCTCATCTCGCTCCCATTCCCGATCTAGGGTGTCGCCGTATATTCTGTTCTTGGGATCTTCAGAGTCTATAGTGTCGTCGGATTCCATCGCTTTCTCATGAGAACCTTCATTCCTTGTCACATTTGGATCTCCGTTCTGGGCGGTACCTAGGTTTGTCTTGTAAAGCACGATTTCCGTTCTGTAAATTTCTGTTTCTAGTAGCTTCCAATGATGATGACAGGTGCGTGCAAGGTTGAAAATATCGACTGGATTTTGCAGGAAGGAATGTGCAGCGACCCAGAAGATGTCGCACGATGACATCTGCAGTCCGAATCAGTACTTTGTCCAGATCGGATTGCCATACAGTGGAAAAGGATGTAATGCGGGCAACAATACCTTACTACCAGTTTCAACATTCATCATCTTCCTGGTAGTCTCTTCTGTATCCATGTCCGTATTGGTTTTGACAATGTGGGAGCATCTGAAGAGTGCTAATGAGAATTTGTGGCAAGAGTCGAATTTGAACTGGTTGGGTGCAAGACTGTGGAATAAAGAATTTCTCACCAAAGCCCAAGACAAAGAAATCGTGCATGGCTCGTTGATTGGGCTTGGATCTCCTTGTTTCACCCGAAATGAAAGAAACATCAGCCGGTTTTACCATTATTGGCCATAACCACTTGCAACCAGTGTCATACAGCACCTCCAATGTTGATGTTAACTACACCCACACAGCGGCTCGCAGCATATACAAGACTGCTGTACCAGGCTTTGGGGCCGTGTGTCCCCCTCAACAGCTGCTTCGAAAAGGCAGATTCCACGCCACAATTGAAGATGGGATAATTGGCATCCGGGAATCATGAAAAGTCGATTATGCAACTTCCCACAGGCCGAGATTATCACATCTACTATACAATTTCCAATCACTTACCTAGGTAGGCTAGGAAGGCACATTATTCCAGCAGCCCTACGGCCCAGAGGAGGCGATTACCAGACTACAGGCAGTAATGAGGACATGTCTTAATGGAGTTCATACTCATATAAGCTATCTACAACATCGTGCTATGTAAACAAAGAAACAGCGTAATATCCAGTCCGAAGGTACTTTTAGCACATCTACTCTTCTCCCATGTATACCACCACCGCTGTCTCAATGGCTACAGCTAGCGGAGTGGCAGAGTTCTCGCCCTGAATCGCAGGACCGTGGCGCTCAAGGAACCATGGCTGCTTTGCTACCAGATATGCGACGAAGTAAACCAATGTTGCCAGTGTCCCAACGAGATAGAATGCGAGCACTAGCCACTGTAAGCCCAGACACAGCTTCGAACACCTGCACCGGTATGGTCGAAGGCATGGCTTCTCTAGGAGCAGAGCCTCGTCGGTGCTGGCTTGAAGCTTTGGCTCTGGGGCCCCTTCGGACCCTTTCGTCGCAGTGGCGGAGTGCAAATCATCGTTGATATGCGTCTCGCTGGGGGCGTCTGTGTTCGGCTCAAGAAGCTTTTGCTGGGGTGCAAACCATTTATGGCCCAGGATTCTGGCCGTGTTCCATCGCGCTTGGGGTTCCCACTGGAATATCTTGTGCAAGAGGTCGCCGAAAGTGGTTATCTCCTCCTCAGTCAGTCTGAAATGTGTGAGTGTTCCGTCGTCGCCAAGGCCTCCGATTTGTCGTCCTCCAAGATACCTCCGGATGGAATCCTCGCACTCGTCACGTTCATCATTGTCCACGCATCGTTGGCTGCCCTTCCCCGTGATGCGAGTCGACGGCTGGTTGCTAGATGCTTCGGCGTTGGGCGGAGGCTCGGGCTTCGGCTCCCCGTTCTCTTCGCCCTGTCGCTTCCAAGTGTCGAGGTCGTTCTCGTAAAACCTTTGGAGCGCGTGTGATCTGTGCGGCGGTGGGCAAGGGCCCATCCAATCCTCCATTTCCTTTATATGGTACGTGGTGTGGGGTAGAATGCTTGGAAGACCTCGGCAACGAAGATCCAACAGGGTACAACCCAATGCCCATAGATCGGTCCCAATGGATTTATCACCGCCGACAAGGATCTCGGGCGCAGCATATCTTATCGGTATTCCCAGATCGGATGGATCCGGATTGGATGTTGCATACGACTCGCCAAAGTCCACAACAGCAATATCGTCTGAAACATGTTGCCACAGTTTCGACCAGTCGATGCATGTGTAAACAAAATGAGGGGCATGTGGGCTTTTCCCGCCCGCCATCAACGGGATCTCTTTCATGACTGGACGCCCCAGCAGCCGGCGCATGCCATCGACCCCGATGTCGTCAAAGCATCCCTCCTTGAGCTTAAGGAGCACGTTTGATGGACGGAAGTCGCCGTGACAGATTCCATGCTTGTGGAGAAACTCCATGCCCTTGACGATCTGGAAGCTCATCTTGTTGATACGACCCGGATCGTCACCCGCCATATAATCCATCAGGTCAGAGAGTCTTGGACCTAGCACGGGAAGTACCGAGCAAAGGTGCTGTCCATTGGGTGAGTCGATCCAAAAATTGTCGAGAGGTAATACAACCCCGTTGTCCAGAGTTTCTTTGACGGACACTGAGTCTTTTTCAAGCATCTGGCTGACTAACACGTCTCCGCGACTCTCTGGACAACGACGTGATGAAGACTGACGTGCCTGGTGGATCTTCAGAGCCCTCCATACTTTCTCGAGAGTATCATAGCAAAGCCAGACTGTCCCAAACCCACCAAAGCCAAGCTTGTAGATAACTTGGTAGCGATTGTTGATGAATTTCGGATTGCCTCGTAAGGATAGGTCAACCGGACAAAAGCCACCAGGCTCGTATTTTTCGATGTCTTCTATATGATCGTCAACTTCATAGCCCATAAGCTGGAGTTCGCGATATTTGGGCTTCTCCAGGCTCGCGAATACCTCTGGCGTCACCACCACCGTTGGCGTCTCTGTATCCTCATGCGAAGTCATGTTGATGGGCTAGACCGTGAAGTTGATGTTGGTGAGAAGAGGGGGACTGGTGGGTTTCTTTATAAAGTGCTGTTGAGTCGAAGCTTGCTTTGACCACTAGAACAAAGAAGTTGTTACTGTGAACATACAACAAAGAACCAAATTAAGGATTCTGAAAAAGCAACTTCCAAATTTTAGTTTGGTGGCGATCCTTCTGATAGATAACTAGAGCCCCGTCAAAAACAAAGGATGTCTCCTAGGGGCGAAGTTTCTAATAACCGACAAAGCACCAAATCAACTTTAAGGCTTTATGCCAATGCGATATGAACATTGACTGAACAGATAAAAGGTATCCGTATACTGAAAGGAAGGTTAGCAAAATGAACCTCAACCACAAAGGCTCCTGTTCAATGAACGAGAAGTTATAAATAATTCGAGTAATTGCCGAGTTCAAACTTGAGATGATTCCCATTTGGTTTTTAGGCGTATCACAGCGAATGGCTCTATAAACACAATGTCAGATCTAAAGCTGGAATACGAAGATCGATACAAATGGAGAGTACATCACGCTCTCCCAAAGGGAGGTCCACTGCGGACTGATGATCTCCAGAAGTATAAGAGTTGTCGTACTTCAGGGGACGGGACAGTACAGGTCCCATTTGTAAGATACCCTTGAACTTGATGCCAAAGTGGCCATCTGTTGTAGTAACTGAGTAACTGACCCTTTGGTTTAGGTATACTGGATCTATATTGGTAATATCAAGAGACTCCAACGAGCAGCATCGGATGAGTCCGACCCCGACAAGTTTGTGAAAGCGACAGAGGCCTTCGCTCGCAAAGAAGTAGGGAAGCTTCGCAAGAATATCACACACATCTGGATACGGTAAGTGTCAAACCAGATTCACCCCAAAATATCGATCCAAGGGCTAACACTTCACAGCATGCATGTCCACGCATCGGCTAACACAAGGAATGCGACCACCAACCAGAAAACGGGGGATGCAGAAGACGCTGACCCCCATATCACGGTCTTTCTCGGCAATGAGGAAGACCACGCGAATCTGCACGGCCACTTCTACGTGAAGTGGCCCAAACGATTGGACACCGACAAGACAGAGCCGAGCCTAGATGAACTATGCAAACGGCTAGTTAAAACTATTCCTTATCAGCTCATGGATGTAAGAGATAGGAAGAGGTCACCATCCGCCATGAATTCTACCACGTGGGAGGCTCGTAACCCTGAGTTGTGGGTGTATGATCCGACAGGGGCCATAGCGAAGAAAGTGGAGGCTCAACGAATTAGGGACCTGACCACCTGGCGGAGAAAGGAAGATGCTAAGAAACAGGACGATCAACAGGATGATCAACCGGATGATCAACCGGATGATCAACCGGACGAACAACCGGACGATTGGTGAACAAGTGTTCATTTTTTCATTTTGTATCATCTCTATAGGTCGTTGTACTGATTTACAGCACTATGTAATACTTTGGAAGAAAGACACTTTGAGGGTTTAGTTACAAAGAAACAAGGGAATTTGGTTTAATACTTTTGGGAATTTCACTGGTCCTGCAAAGATACAGACGGACGCTGAATACATGTGACTTTGTGAGTCAGAGCCATTGAAAGATTATGTTTATGATCGACCTGAATATGGGCCTCTTCCTGATGAGTCTCATGAGCAATTACAGGAGCTCAGCCGAGATGGTGACACCGAAGAATCAAGATGAAATGGGAAGACAGGAAGAACCGTTCCCTGGGTGGAAATCCCTCCATTCTCCAGCGGACCTGTCCAGTATGCAATGTGGTAATTATAAACAGGATAATTAACGTGGTAAATTAAATATAGGCTTTATACTGCACGTGGTTTCGTTTACCTATTGCCTAGGTTTTTTACCTGTGATTAGGTACTAGATGGGTTGCAACTATATTCTTGCTAGGGCTTTCGACGATAAAAGAAGAGGATATTAGATTGCTTGTTGTTTGTGTTGGCGCTTTTCCTCCCTAATGACTAGTGATTTTGCTTGTGCCACCCAAGAAAGAAGAGGCCTCTGTGTCTTCCGCCAGGCCATCCGCATTGTAAAGCTCTCCACAAGAAAGATAAGGCCGAATGCCTATAGGATGGAAAGCCTATCCCCTTCTCTCACACAAGGTATCCCTTGCCAAAGGCAGATCATGCCTCTCCAGTTTGTAATTCCGTCTACCGTCCTCCCTCTCGTGATGGCACATTGCTCCCGAAGTCGCCCAAGACTATACAGCAGCCACTCAATACCATTTGTGTTGAGATACGATGTCGAAAGCAAGTGTACGTCGAGGGTGATGAAGAACGGTATCGGTACCGAGACCATCGCCATGGATGGAAGTGGCGATGAATGGTGGATCGAGACTCGGCGTGTTATTCAGCACGTGTGGGATCGGGTATCGTAGGCTTGTTGTCGGATATTGCCGAGGACTTGGCGCCGTCGCCGCCATCATTCGATGACCCGAATCGAGCGACCTGCATTTGTTGGAGCATACGGCTGTATGCTTCTCGTGCCTTCTTCAGATGCAGTAATACCGTCTCCCGCTCGCTGTACAGGCTATTTGGGGGCAGTATGTTAATAGACCTTTCGGTCAGGTCCATAGACTTCAGCATAAGCTCGTCATGCTTCAAGTCGTCTAACCCGGCACAAAATGCCCGGAATTCCTCTTCTTTGTTCTTTTTTGACGGGCAGAGTTTCTCAACGGATCTCGTATAGTAGTTGCAGATCAAAGAGGTGACGAAGGTGAAGGTGGAAACAGCGCCCGGGAGGTAGATCCAGAGGATGGCCGTGATTATGGGAGCCAACAGGAGCCATACGACAGAAGCCCGCCGCGCCAAAGGGATGTGAGGGTCCAGTAGGGCGGCGCGAGACTCGGGCGTTAGAGTCAAAGTGTATTTCCAAGCCATAACTGGTGTGAGGACACCCCATAACTTATAATCTGGCATGGTAAAGATAATAGATTTGACAGGATGATATAAGATCGAAGTAACAGGTAAGATATTAAATCAATCAAGATTTGGACTGTGCGACTGGAATAAAATCGTTGGTTGGGATGGGGAAGGTTTTAAGTACCTTGTTGGTTTTCAGGCCAATTGCCGGAGACAACTATTTACCTACAGAGCCACCACAGCCACGTTCTGGTTGAGTTCAAAATGGACTGGATTTGGTCTAAACCAAGGTTTCGTACTTGTTAGGGTCGCAGTAAGCTCTCACTTGAGTACGTTTAAGATGACCAAATTGGATAGGTGACGATCCGGTCACAGTCGATGCGATTATATAATGTGGCTCCCCAGAATCAGTCCCATCGCAATTATTACTGTGGTCGGCGTCTAGGCGTCATCGCTGATACTAAGTCCAAGTTCTCCCGCCACCTTCTCCAATACGGCATACGAGCTCAATTCGCCCAGTACGTCCCGCGTCTTCGGGACTCCGCCACTTTTCGACAAGTACCGGTTAAAGGCTAGCACCCAGGCGGCATCTGGGCGTCTAACTACCGGGCAACCATTCGCGGGCCGTGCCGTCTCGACCTCCGTCGCCCGGGGGTCGAAAATCTCAATGGCCACGGCCTTGTGCCAGAGCGCCCGCGCCATGGCCTCGTACAGTAACGATCCGACGTACGAGCCGAGAGGACCCAGGATCCGTATGGTGGTCGAGGAGAGGTCGAGGCAGGCGAGAGTATAGATAAAATCCCGCCCGACCGGGAAATCCCCGCGACTCAGCTGCTCGACGATGTGCACCGACGTCAACCGGGCGGGAATCGCCCTTCCCTCTGTCCTGCTGAGGAAGGACTTGAACGTATCCCAGTCGTGGAACATGAGCGGCGTATTGTAGATGTATGTGGCGGCTTCCCTGTACACTTGGCGGCACGTGAGGAACAGCGGCGTGGGAGACGGGAGTCGTTCGCCCGAGTGGACAACTGTCCTGGGCTCGCACGCTAAGTGGCCGTTTCGCCATGCACTGGTTCTAAGGCTGCCGAGACTATCGCCCCATCCTTTGTCGCCGCAGATCCGGGACAAGTCTTGGAGGAAGACATGGTCGGGAATGGACTGGCAAGGAAGTCGAGCGTAATGGTTGGTCCTGCCATCGAAAGCAACATGTTGGGCAGCGGCGCTGTCAAGAAGGAAGTCGTGGTATATCAGATTCCTGATTTCGGTGGGAAGGGTGAGAAACGACATGATATTGCGGATAGGTTGTCACATTCGCGGACGACCGATGCCTGTTGGTCTGTCGTTGCAAAATGCCTCAGGTGCTAGTATCGGGCCTTGGCAATAAGCATCACGTGATCTGTTCCATACGAGAGCTGCAGTCACGAGGCTTACTACACCTACCGTTGTCTTTCGCCGCACGATGCAGACCAAAGAGGATTCGGATATGGTATTTTTCAGCAGGCGGGTTAGAGAAATTAAGTATTATCACGCCTACGGCTACTATATGAGCTCCTGCCCTGGGAGAGGATAAAGGTTAAGCGGCTATGCACCACTCGTCGTTGAGTTCTCCAGCATAACATACTCGTGATATCAAATCCTAATTTACGAATAAGATCAAAGCCTTCCATTGTGGTCAATCCCATGCCACGAAGAAACTTGCTAAGTCCCACTCCAAACCTTGCGGAGAAAGCTAGTCGGCCAGAGTGCTGCTGTTGCTGCTGGTGTCTGTACCATATCCGCTCCGACGCTTCTTGCGACCATTCGACAGCCAGCGCCAGTTTGGCAATAGACGCCGCCACCCCACCTTCCTAGAAGGCCACGTTCTCTCATCATCCGTGTCCGACCCCGTGTCCGAGTCCGAGTCATCAGCTCGGCTGCGGCCACCGCACATGAAGCTAGCGAACCCGCGCTTCCTCGTCTCGTGGCACTTGCAAGAGCAGCACCCACAGCACGCCTTCCTCTTCCGCCGAGGAGCGTTGTAGATGGGCCGCATTCCCGGATGCGACGGCGGAGGCATTGGGGGTGCAGGGGGCCGAAGTGCAGGTGGTGGAGCCAGCACTGCGTTTACCGCGGGCAAGCCTTCGAGGACCATGCTCATCTCGATGGCGCCGCCGTAGAGCTCGCGGACGTTCTGGAAGGGCCGGATGGGCTTTTTGCGGTTCTTTCCCGCCAGGTGGCAGAGCTCCTGGGCGGCTATGTCGAACTGATTGTTACTGGTGTTGCTAGAAGAGGGGTTGGCTCCGTCCACGTCAGTAGTGTCGTCTTCTCCTTTGGCTGCCTCCTCGAGTGTGGCGGCAGAGTAGCTATTGATGCCAAGGCTGCGCAGCGTCCGCTCCAGTGCGACGGCCATGGACTGCTGAATCGCACTGTCGCTCATCCCAGCGTTCTCCGGCCACCACTGGTCGCAGGCGATGACGAGAGAGTTGTTGGTGCCGCCTCCGGACGCCGAGTCCCGCCAGAGGCGCAGGGTGCGGTAGCGCAGCGTCTCCCAGTCGGGTGCGATGGTTGGAGCCTGTGGTCGTCCATGGACCCGCTCTAGGGTGATGAGGCGGTTGTTGATGTTGTCCAGGGTGACGGGGAGAGTGTCTTTGGCAGGGAAGATGCGGTGGTATCCTTCCATGAAGGAGACTTGCTGGGCGAAGGCTTGTTGGGCCATGGTTGCGGGTTGAACGACAATTGCTGTGGCTATTCTGAAATTTAAATGTATATCAAAGAAGGGGATCGTTGCCGCAAAGAGTATTCTCAGTTGTCTATACCCACGATGTTAGGATGGGATGGCATAAGAAGCTGTGTGGATCAGTTGGGGGGAATGAGAAGAGATGGAAAGATCCTAGTGTGCGACGATCGCATGATATAGCCATATTTTCGAGCGGGGTAAAGAACCTCTGCTTTTTGGCTGCCAGCATTGTCGGGCGCCGTCGATTTGAAGCAGGCCATACTCTACGTCCACTGGTGTCTCACTGCATCTGCACGCCAGGTGGCGCCTGCAACTAGCCAGTGCGGTGGCCTGATGTGACCGATTCTCTCATTGAGATCGGGGCTTAGTGTGCTTCATCTCAGGTTGTGTGGTGTCCTATCATTGGTAAAGGATCCTTATTTGCTTGAGACCATGATTTATTGGGGGCCGTCATGATCAAAGTAGGCTGAACTGCCAATCAATTTCGTTGTGGCTTGATATGCAGGCAAACCATTACCGCATTCTTAATTGGGTGTCGTGTACTGACTACAATTCTCAAGGCCGCTGCATTGGTTCGGACGCCCGGTGACTTGGACGAATGAGATACCTCTAGTGTGCCAGGGCCAATAGTAACTCAAGTCTTTGATGAATGTTGAATTGAGACGTATATTCAGTTCCAAAGCCTCACTATGAAAAAGGGGCAAGCCTTTATGCGACCTCATAGTCATTCCTATGATTAGTCCAGGGACTGATTAGGCTATGGCGTGCTGGGCATACATCAAGATGTATGTGATAATGAGACCAATTCAAGCTGATTTAATGTTTCACCAATTACTGTGTAGGAATGACTGCTTAGTGTAACGTCTTGTCAGTCCCATGAAAGGCTTCCCATTGTCTCATCATAAAGCAACTAGTCTTGGAAAAATCACATAACAAGCTGTTCCTTTGTTGGCATGCCTTGGAACCGATGAATTAGCATAAATACCTCATCCAACCTCGATTGGGGTTAAAGGAAGAGTTTGGTGCCACTTAGGCTCTTACTGAAACCGACTTCATCCAGTCAATATGGAGGTCGAAAATATCACACGACGACTATCAGCTGCCAAGTTAGGCGAAAAGGCATGTGCAATGATAGATTGACAAACGATTCTGTTTTACCTACAGCACTTATAGCGTATTTTACTGACCATGGCGCAGACACTCTCTGATGACATCTTTTGGCACACCGCCAAATGGTTTCTCGATGATCCAGTAGACGTCTTCAACCTGGCCAGGACTTGCCATAGTCTGTGGAACCTGTTGGAGACCGAGATGTACAAAACAGAGATCTTTTGGACGGATCGAAAAGAGAAGAACGAGAGATGGGAAGATCACCCGTTCGCAAGGGCATGGACGTATCGAGACATCGAGTGGGACGGACCGCTGACCCCGGATACTGGCCTGTTTCCCCATGAGGCGATTGCCTCTCCCGCGCCGTATATCCCCAAATACGATGACACCGAAGACGAGGACGACGAAGAGAAGGCTGGACCGACGGCGGGGGAGGAGCCCCCCAGATGGAAAGGGCTTACCATCCTTTAGTGGGCCTGCTCGGTCGGCAATACGGTGGTCGCACAAAAAATGATTGATATCGGGGAGAGGGTGTGCCAGAGTTACATAGACTATCATCACCATGATAGCCTCCATTCGTCAATTCACTTCGCCGCCTGGTATGGTCATACCAGCATCCTGCGGGTGTTTGAGGCGATGTCGGGGGAGTAACAAGGATTTGATGAACTGGATCTCCGGTTTCATGTGCGTCCCTCCGCGCGGCCTGGGTAAAGTATTTCAGCAGATAAACCCGGCCATAGGCAACGAGGTACCATTTGGGTATTACACTAATTGTATGGAAAGACCGTTCACGCTGAACCCCCTGGATATTTCGATTCTCCGGGGACATCGAGAGGCGGCCGAGTACCTCGCGAGCTTTTACGACGACACACGGATTGACGATCTGAGTATCGACGAGCAGACCGGGCGCTTGGTTTCCATAAAGGACTGGGATCCTATTGTACATCCCCTGCACTTGGCTTGCTACATGGGCATGACGGAGGTGGTTAAAATCATCGTTGACAAGGGCGGCGCCGACGTCAACACCGTCAGCGCACCGCTAGCGTTCGCCACGCCGCTTATGCTGGCGGTGACACGCCGTCATAACGACGACATTATCAACTACCTTTTGGTGCACGGCGCCGACGTCACGATCCAGGACGAACAGAAACGGTCTGCACTGGAGTATGCCCTCCAGTTCAAAGCACCCGAGAACGCTCGCCGCATGGTTACAATGGGTTGCTCTGTTGATATCTGGATGTGGAGTGGCAATCCCCATATCACAACATACTCCTTCTGCGCACTTTACCAGAGCATGACGAACGATGCCAACCTGGAGGTGACCCAGGCCATCTTCCGCGAGCATCCCGAGCTGCCGGACCTACTCTGGCGTATATGTCTGCATCGGATATTCAACACCAGCAGCAGCTCCGAGCGAACAATACGATGGTGCGTGGAGAAGGGTCTCGGTCTCGGCCCGGTCCGCGAGGGCGAGCTGACCGAGGAACTGCCCAGGCTGTTCCGACAAGCAAGGAGTTTGGGCAGTTCCGCGCTGCACTACGTAGCGAGCGATCCAAAGTTACCCGCGGACATCCTCGAGGCCCTCGTCGAGAAACGACCGCAGGACATCAACCTCGCTAGCGTTAAGGGGGGCTGGACCCCCTTGTCCTTGGCTATTGGGAATTGTGGGCCCAAGTCCCAGCAGGTGGCCTTGCTACTGTCCAAGGGCGCGGACCCGAGTACCCTCCCTGAAAAGGAAAAGGCCCTTCTAGAATCGGCCCAAGTCAAAAAGTCCGATGCCGAGATCGAGGAGGTCAGGAAGCGGTATAGAACAAGTCGAGAGATCGCGAAGGACGAGCTTCACGCTCAGATCGCAGAGCAGAGAGCCGAGCAACAGAGGGGGAGGCGGCCGAATGGGGCATCACCGCCAGACAGGAGCGGCGTATGCAGAGGCGTCGCATCCCCCTGTCGCGAATGAACGACCTACGCAGCTTTGGGATGAGTGTGGACGAGGTCATTGCGTTCGCGGATGCAGGCTGGAGCTCTACGCACGACGAACTAGAACGCTTGCTGGCCGAGGAGAAGGATGGGCTGCGGCTGAGGGACGAGAGTTGGAAAGAGGCCTATCCCCAAGCCTATGGAGGTTCATCTGGAGTCACAGCTGATTAGTTGGGTTCCTTGGGCTTTGCGGGAAAACATGTGGCTATTAGTAGTAGCAATGCATCGATATGCTTGGTCTTTCAGAAAACACAGGAACTGAAATAGCCTTGTAAGTTTAGAAAACATACACCTTGTTCTCATCTATTGCTTTGTTCGGAGTTCCAGCCACCATATAAACTGACGTGAGTAGGAGGCCTTTGTCAACCTACCCAAATACAACCGCCAATTGCGACCTACTGGACCAAATTAACAAGCCACTTTAACTAAACATTGTTTCTAAACCTATCAGAAAGAGAATGAACGGTATGAGTCACTTCAGACCAACAACCACGTGGCAGTGTCCGCGCAGAGGACCGTTCGCGCCACAAGCATCGTCAACCCCGGATCCGAATTCGCTGGGCCCTCTCCCGCCTGCACCACGCATGGGCCCTTCTGATCTAAGAGAGCAGAGGAGAAACGCAGAGCACAGGAGGGAGATAAACAAGTGTCGCAATGACAGAAGATTATGGTCGAATTCGCAAAGATTCTATCTGCGAGCCAAGCCGCCAAAGCGACCATGGGATGCTTGGCTTCCACATCGCGAACAGGTCGAGGCTCATCATCGAGCCATCTCTGACGGCTGGGACCACTGGAACGACTACCTGTTCCTGAGCTGGGAGTATCACCTCGCAAAAGCGTATGAGCGCATGAAGCTCCCGCAGTGCGTGCGGTTCTTCCTGTCCGACATCTTGCTTCTTCAGGTCTATGCCGGACTCGCATGCCTTGCTGTAATCTGGATCATGCGGTGCCTCCCCGTGGCGCTGTGGTGGACCTGCTTCATCGCCATCAATGGTGCGGTCTGGGTGGTGATGCTGCTCCACGCCGCCTGGTACCGCGCTCGCGGCTTGTGGAGGGAGTGGCGCAGGAACGAGGAGGCTCGGAGGTTGCTGGGAAGCCTCTTCCGGGGCTTCCTCGTTTGCTGCATAGTCGTCTGGACCATACGCGGTGGGGTGATGATTCTTGCGTACGGGGTGCAAGGCGCATGGGGGTGCCTTTCGGCTCAGCTACAGTGGCTTCAACATGGTTGAGCGACGCCAATGAGCGTTTGGTAGGTATCTCTACTTAGGTGGAGATCAGGTAGGTGAACCTTTTGCCAAAGAATTATGCCTGTCATAGATGTTTTTATTATCCCATGTTCGTTGATTATACACCTGGGCGTCATTGCGATGGCGGTTTTCCCACTCTCTCACTGCCGAAAACCCCATCGCAAGCGACCTCGGGGCTAGTTGCGAACATGATACGCGTGGAATATTTGTTAAGGTATGTCCATGGAGAGGAAATTGGTTGGCTGTCTGGTGACCGATCCACATACGTCGAATAGACAGCGAACGTGGAAATATCAGTAGGCTATATGATATAGGTAGGTACCCAGGAAAAAATGCATTTCAACAGTGACTTGAAGCAAAAGATGGCAGCTTGCCATGTGCAATAGAAACGAATTTCCCCTTTCCCCCTTTGCGTTTCGACTCACATCGCCAGGCCATCAGAAGCAAGTGATTCAAAAGAGAGCAAAACCCCAACACACACATGGACGCAAAAAGAAGGTATCATGTCCGATATGTTCCAATCTCTGCAGTTCTAAGTCGTGCCACAGATAGAATGACGGCTGTGGCTATGTAGGTACACATGTACTGTTTGCGTAATTTCGAGCTGTTTCGCAATGACAGCGTCGCACCCCGCTGAAGCAGTACCATCCGCAAAATTCCAATACCCCACCATTGTTTGCCCATTCTGTCAACAGAATTACACAAATGTTACCCCGTTTTCCACAAATACAAGATGAAACTCTCCAGCATTATCGTGGCCCCTTTACTAGGCGTTCAGGCGAAATGGGGAAATGCTCCGGGGCGTGCAATGTCCGAGTACTCTGCCACTCAGGATCCTTTGCCTACGACCGTCAACGCTGCTGCTCTCGCTGTTCGGACTCATCCCACCACGGAGGACGCCATGTTCGTCGCATCCTTGAACAACGCTCTAAAACGCAATCGAGCAAAGAAGTGCGATGGACTCGACCAGGGAACAGTCTTCGTCGAGCGGCTGCACAAGTTCCTGAGCTACTGGGAGACGGACGACTACGCGACGGGGAACAAGACGGAGCGGGACACGCTAGTGCGCCTGGTCGAGTACCAGAGCGTATACCAGACCATGCTCACCGACAACGAGAATAAGCAGCAGGGATTTCCCGACGACCTCGTCGACGACATCCGCAGCGTGCACACCATGACCACCAAGGATGGGGGCCTGCTCGGCGCCAATCCCCGCATCCTAGATCCGTTGGATATCATCTTCAACGACGTCTGTGTCGACACTGGGGAGACCAAGGTGCCCCGGCGCGTCCAGGAGACTGTGGATGTCGTCCTTCACGGAATGGCGTTCAATGCCGAGGTGGGCAACCCCGGGGCTCCCCCGCTGCCGTGCGAGTGCCACGGGAACCCCAAGGATTATCCCTGCGGTGTGGCGGCCAAATACTACTGGGACTATAAGCAATCAGGGTGGATGTGCGACTGTCTTCAATGGCATGGCTGCGAGAACCACAGAGGCTTCTGAGCGCAGCTACGTTGGATATGCCCTCCACCCGAGCTCTATGACAGTATCTCATCATCTACGACACCAAAGAGACTACCCTAGTCAATTCAACCACGTACCCAATCGCGTCCGAAGGTAGCTGCAAGTCCATTCTTATGGATATTGTAGAGAACCATCGAGGACGTCTTTCACATACGAGGCCAAGCACTTGTCTAAATTTTCCGTGTAAGATATAATCTACCTACTTCGCGCCTTGTAACAGCAGCCGAGAATATAAACCGGCGCAATGCTGGTTTATGGCTCGATGATTTCATACCTTAACAACGTGGTTCAGGCTCGGGTTTGCGGAACAATAACATACCACTCTGAAAGGCCAAGAAGTGAGGGCTCTCAGAAGCATCTAACCACGTTTCGTGTCGTTGTAGTCACCACTGTTCCCACGTGAGTGAACGATATCCTCCCAATGCTATACCAGCTAAGGTGGACATTTACACATCCAATCCTTGGTATCGATGTCCCAATACTGCTCGACCGCGAGCCCGCAAGGGAAGTGGCCAGCACAGATGCACCGGTCCGGAGTGGAATCGAAAGGCGTTTTGTCGTAGTTCCTCACCAGACCCCGCAGCACTATGTCGGTAATCTCCTGGACCCGCCGCGGCACCTTGGTCTTCTTGGTGTCGGCGCAGACATCGTTATAGATGACGTCGAGGGCGTCGAGTACGCGGGCGTTGGCACTGTTCAAAGCCCCCTCCTCCGTAGCACGATCGCGAGCACTGCGCACCAAGTCGACGATGTTGTCGGGAAAGCGCGGCCCCTGATCTTCGTTCTCAGTCACGAGGGTCTGGTATACGTCCTGGTACTCAACGAGGCGTATAAGCAGGTCCCGCCCCGTCTGATTGTTGCCGTCGTGGTTGTAGTCGTCCGTCTTCCAGTAGTTCAGAAATTTGTTCGAGCGCTCCACGAACACGACCTTGTCGAGACCATCGCATTTCTCCGCCCGCTGGTGGTGCAAGCAGTTGTCGAGAGACGCACTCAGCATAAGCTCTAGCTGGTCATGGAGCGGAGGGATGGCACTGATGATGGGAGCAACGGTAGGCAATGTACTGTTGGGCTTCAGCTCCGATGAACTTTCGGTACGAAAGGCCACGGAGGTGTAGAAGGCTGGATTTTGGGCCACTGTCCGGGAGGGCGCCAGAGCCGTCTCCTTGAGTTGTGATTGAACGGCGCCTACAAAGGCAGAAAGGACGACAGTGATCTTCATGTTGAACTGATGAAAGTGCAAGAAAGATGATTGGCTCTGTAAGTGTTAGGTACCGAGAGCAGGAAAATGGACTTCTTGCGACGTGTAAATGGTGAGTTTAAAGTTGTGCAGATGTACCGGCCTACCTTGGCCAGCTTTTCTCAATGCCTGATGCAGCTTTGGGTCTTTTCGCGCTGTTTCCTGGTGATCCGCACCGATGAGTTGTTGGTCGCAGCTGCAGTAGTCTTGCAAAACGCTCGTGGCGAAATTATTGGTGGCGAATGACTAAATAGCTGACAACAGGGATGTTTTTATATCTTTTGCGCCCTGTCGCGTGTTATGGGGGTGGCCGGCTTAAACTTTCGTGCTCGTTTGGGTCAGGCAACCTTCACTTAAGTAAGTCCATCCAAGGTAAGCAAATTGGATACGTGCTGCTGATCCGGTCCCAGTGGAAACCCTGATGTGATATCGCTACCCAGAATTAATCTTATTTGCCCGCTTCCAATGACTATATATGATCAGATCCAAGTACTAACATATTCATAGCATGTACGTCCACTCAGTGGTAGCCACCATGGAAAGAACGCGAGAGGCGGCCTCACGGCTTTTGACCCTTCTTCTAGCTTCGCTTGCGGTCGCTTTCCTGGGGGCAGGTGGCGGGGCCGGTGGTGTGGACAACCTCAATGTCGGTGTCGGGCTCTAGCTATATCTCTGATTTTGGCTGTGGCTCGCCAGGCTGGGTTGGCTGAGCAGGGGAGGGGTTGAGGGCAGGGGCGACAGTAACAGCGCCATTGGACCCCGTATATATTCGTTGTAGTTTTTGCTACTTACGTTGGTTGCCTAGCTTCTTCTGTGTCTATCTTTTCGCCGACTTCTTTCGTCTGACGGACTATTTTAAATGCCGTTGTTAAAAGTTCCATGACTAAATATAATGTGGTAATAGACTAAGAAATACTAGTTTATATTATTAATTTTAAGCGTTATTAAATATATATATATTATAATAAGGTATTTAGTAATTCATTTATGTATAAGTATTATATAAAATAAATTAATTATTTTTAAATATAATAATTTATATAAAACTGTATAGTAATTAATATTCTTTATTAAAATTAAAAATTAAATATATTATATTTTCTTAATATTTTAATTAATTATTAAGTTTAACTTCTTAATTAATTTAATTTTAAATCTTTTTTAAATTTATATAATTTTAATATTAATATATAACGAAATAATACTTAATATATAAACTTAAGACAATTATTTATTTAAATAAACGATTTTTATTTCTTAAGCCGTTATTTTTTATAAATATTAAGCGATTTCGAAGCTAATTTACGGGGGAGAGCGCGTACGGTGGACGGGAACACATAGTGGCCATCCAGTCGGGGATTTAAACTCGCATTCTTCATTTAAGACTGGCTCCCCCACTCAATGCGAGGAATATACTCGACAAATCATTCAAGAAGCATACCTGCTTCCAGTCGAACGAAACACATTCCCATCGCGGGTCAAGACAGTCATTCACCTCGTCTTACACCATACAATGTCGTCCAGCAATAGCGTCACACATGCGTCAATCCACAGGTATCTCCTCTCAGAGTCGTCACTTCATCGGACTAAATATACTGTGTCTTCTCCTCATGTCCCCAGCAGTACCATTATCTCGCCACCTCCAAAAGCCACCAGCTGTCCACCTCATACTTGAAATTTCTCCCTTCGAAGTCTCAGCAGTGGTTGGTACTGCACCTGAATTTTCAACTTGTCCAAGGAATCCTCACGTCATCTCAGGGCCTCGCCTATTTTTATCCCGCGAACATTTCTAGTGTACGTGCTCGTACACGTAATCTTCCTTGTATGCCTCCTTCCATACAGCACCTCGTTGGCGGCAGCCCCTTTTTCACTCGTCGACAGCAACACCCTCGTCTCTTCCCGTCGTCAACCGCCCCCGGCGCCGGTTGCCTACATCGTACCACGGCGCAAACCGGCTAACAACGGCTCATTCACCCGAACACGACGTTTTGGCCCGCACAGTTCACCTAAATTAAGTCATGTGACGCCCCTTTTTTTCATGGAAACCACACCCAGCTACAGATTATGAATGGACCATCGTAGCGGCTGTCAGGTGCTAGAATCTCAATCTCATTTCCATTTGGTCTCCATACCTATTGAAAATGTTTCTCGCAGGGACAATGGTGGAATTGGCATCGGAGGGGCTTCTGCTGTCGTTAGCTATTCACCACTGAAGTCGGCCGCAAAGTCGCCGGGGCCTTACGCTTCGTCAAAAATAAAACGATCGATAATGGTACAGGAAACCCAGATACGGCCAAAGAGCGCGCCGAAACCTTCGTCGCCAAAATGGCTACTTCTACCACCGCCGCCGACCAGTTCGCCGCGAGCAGTCCGGCCGCGCCCCCGTCGTCGCACTAGCTTAGGTAGCAGCCTATATCGCTGCAGCCGCAGTCGAGAAAGAGGACGACGACTTCTGCTGTCTGTGGCTGTTTGCCACAGGAGTCGGCCACAAGGTAGCCGGTGACTTGCGCCTCGTAGAGAAGGAAATGGTCGATGATGCGGCGGCCGCCGCTGTTGATCCGGGTGGTGCGAATAAACTCGCCGCTGTCGCTGCGCCCATCCCGAATGCTGCTCCTGCTGACACCAACCTGCCCGCCGTCTTTTTGGGAGTGGCTGTCGAGAGAGAAGGCGCTGGAGTTCGCTGCCGACGCCGACAAAACACCTGACGCCGCACCCTTAGCTGCACTCCCCTGGGCAGCAGCGCGCTTCGCTACCACCGCTGCCGAGAAGAAGGACGATGGCTTGACCGGTGGTTACCCTCAAGGCTATCGATGGTTTCACCCGTCGCTGGCTTCTGTCGTGTGACCCCTGCCGCTCTACAAGTGTGCTGACACAGTACTTGGCCCGTATAGCGGAAGCACAAAGGCCAGAACTGTCGAATCGGGGCTTCTGCTATCGATGGCTGCTCGCTACAGAAGTCAGCCGAGAAATTCGCCGGGGCCTCACGCCTCGTAGAAAAGAAAACGGTCGACGATGCGGCCGTTGCAGCTGCTAATCCGAGCGGCGCTAAGAATCGCCGAGGCTTTCGCAGACGATACGCGGGCGACCGCGACCACTACCTCCCAGCTCGCGGCTCGAAACCTAGCCGACGCCTACGCCACGAGGGCGCTTATATACGCTGACGCCGCAGCAACGATAGTCGCTGCTGCCGCCCCGAATGCTGCTGCTGCTGCTGTCATCACCACTAACCTGCCCGCCGCCATTTCGTGGGTGGGTCGAGGGGGAAAGCACTGGAGTACGTTGACGCCGTCACAACACCTACTGCCACACCTGCCGCACCTGTTGCGCCCTAAGTAGCAGATAGCCGTTAAAATCAAACAAGAGTTACCCTACATAGGACATGCGCAATGTAACGGAGCATCATATCAATCATCCATTGTAGATAGTACTTAGCCTGCGGTGTTCATTACTTTCTTTTCTAGTAGTTATTCCCCGTTATTCCATTTTTCCAGTTTAGTGATCATGCCATTTATACGAGTTCAGCATTTATTCACCGTCGCCGATCTTATTGTTCCTGGAATACCGGAATAGTGATATTGACCTCCAATTTCCATTGGGTTGTAAAGTTTTAACTATTATATGGGGTTTAGGAGGATTATTTGATTAATAAATCTGCACCTCAATTGTGGGAGGGCAATGTCAACATGGATAACAGAGTCACATGTCCCCCATTTGTCGCTTTCAGGGGCAGTAATTGATAGTACAGCTCGCTATTCTGGCCGGAATCGGTGCTCAGGGCTGCCTGGCCCGGCGGCCTCCAGCAACGGAGTAAGTTGGAAGAACCAGCAACCAACCTGATGTTGCTGCGTTGGTAGGGCCTCGACAGTTGGGTCTTGATGCCAATTCCTGAGCAGCCTTTTAGCATGCCGATGACCCAACCTAGCAAACCTCCACCGCGAACGCGTTTTGTCTGAATGCATATATACTTACCTGTTCTTCTTGGTTCGATTCTTCGAGCTCGTATGTTCATTTTCTGCTCCAACTTGGTACTTTTTTTTCGAACGGTCAACTTCCTGACTCCATGCAAAATCATCATGAAGTTCGCGATGTTAGCATGTGTGGTCATACTATCAGTTTCCCATGCCTCTCCAGCTCCGTCATCTACTACGCCTTGGCGTCCTCCGAATTCTAGACAGACAACCGCCAGTGGCTGCAAATACTAGTGAGACCTTCTTCATGGCCAATCTTCCCGGAGAGATGTCGTCGCATGGGAGGTGTTTTTTACGCCTTCCTTCTCTCATGTAATATGGACTGATTGAAAACTATTCTTCCATGTGTAGTGAGAATCTGAATTGCTGCTTGGGGAGGGCCTGCATATGCGCCAACGGAAACCTATACCTTCTGAACAAAGAGAATACGGGTAGAGGTCGGCACGGCTGTGACCCACCGTGGGCTGAGGTTGGCCCCGCGGAGCCTGCCTGTTGCGGATGGAAAGGGAGGGAATAGGGGAGTTTGACACAAGTGCTGGGTTCTATTATGGCACAAGGGTACGGTTGTCCGATACGATGGGGGGTTGAAGAATTGTTTACAGATGATGGGTCTGGTTATATGACAGAGTGCGGTGTTAGATGGTCCATGCCTACCTACATACATTACGTTGCGTTCGCGGAACAGGTTTTCTATCAACTGGTACTGATGAAGCTGTGATGGTCTGCAATTGTGACGGTGTCTAGCGGTGTGGCGCTGTCTACATCATCAGCAAGTACTAGTGTCTAGCAGATAGTTGACGACGGGCATGCATCCAGCTACTTCAAGGGGCTCAAGTGTTGTGCTCGTTGATTGGCTTGGTGATATGGAAACTCGACATTTCGGGACATTGTTCAGAAGACATATATGCGCATGTTCTACATGTACACAATAACACATATTTCTGACGACTGAGAGCTACAAGTGCATCGTATTTCCTGTACGGCCCACCACCTTTGCACTCCGTTTGGGGATATCAACTTGAGTCGAGGAACGAGGATGCCTGGAGTCGGACAAGATATCCCGGTCTAGGACTTTGATCCACATGGCCTAGCATTTTCTCCCCTTCGGCATCAAAATCTCGGATCGCCTGCAGTCATACCATCCGTCATCCGCACTTACGGAGACCGCAGCGGGATGTGCATGCATGGGATTCAGCGCAGCATGGGTCAGAATGCCATGTACCGTATGACTGTTACCTAGAAAGGTGGATGGGGTTACCCCTGTCCGTCCGTCTAGGACTCCGAGAGAGAGCTTGTGTGTGCCCCGCACCTCCCACCTAGGTAAGTAGGTACGATGATGACTGATAAAAAGTGGCCTCAAGGGGGTGTGCAAATAGATTGGCGAGTGGGAGGTCACCACTAGTTGGCCGGTAGCTTGTCGCGGGGGAGGGGCAGAGTGGCAATCAAAATATGTTTTCCTAATTGACCAACTGCTTGATTGATTGATACGCATGTTTTCTTGATTGATCAAAATGGCGGCGGCCTGGTCCGGTCCTTAGGTACCCTGTCCAGCTGGACTGTTTGACTGTCCCGGATCTCGGCCAAGGAGCCCCCTAGTAAGTGCAAGAAAATGTCGGAGCCTGGCTAGGTATGTAGTTGGTAGTCCATACATACATGCAGCAGGCACCGAGCGAAAGAAAAAAAAGCAATGTTTAGTGCGGTTCGTACTGACTGGCGACTGGCCAGGATCCGACGGATTGATGAAAATATGCCAGACTACCGCATTGGGGAATGCTCCGAAGGATCGCGGGGTTGATTCCTCCTCCAATGCACAGAATGCGCGTTGGTCAATTTGGAGCAGATGGGAGACAAAGAATTTCCCCCGTAGCTTCAATGCGACGAGGGGCAGTGAATGGAGGGGCAGCTCGCTCTCTGGCTTCGCAGGGCTTCCCGTGTGAGTCACTTGGCCAAATCGCACTAGCAGACGGTCCCACTTTGACTTACACGGAGTTGGTCGGTCGGGCCAGTTTCGTATCGCGAAAGAGGGCGTGCATGCAGACGCGACCAACATTGATTCCGAGTCGATCCCGTGGATTGGGGAGCTAGGAATGAAGTTACAAGTGTGCGATTGCCAAATCTGCAGGATGGAGGATTAGCCGATGGCGAGGGATAAGGAATGCGAATAGGAGCAAGTCCCCGGGATCACGCGAGTTGTCCCGGTCGCATTACGGTTCACATGTGGTCGCAGTGACGAGAAGACAGAAGATGTTGACTTGCGCAGTGATGTATAAGCTATCTAATGCTATATGGAAGTCAAAAAAAGAAAAGAAAAAACATCCAAAACGTAAATATCGCAACAATAACCAATAATTCCAATCAAATCCAAGTGTCGCCGGGTATCCTCAGTAGTATAATCAATCCCAATACAGAAAACGCCTTTTGGTAGTTAATATGATCGCGACCCTTTAGTACTGCCGCCTGTACCGCGTGTCATCGTACACCGCAGTAGAGTTCCTCCGCTCCATGCGAGCCCGCAGCCGCTCGCGCTGGGCCAGGTCCTCCTGCACGCGGCGCTCCTTGTGCCGGCGCTCGCGCTCCATCTCCGCGGCGGTCTGGTTGCCGAAGCGCACGTTCTTCATCGCGTCGGTGAGCTGGTCCACGGGCGGCCGCACCGAGACGGAGCCGCGGCGGTAGGGGCGCGGCGCGGGCGGTACGGCGGGTCGGCTCGCGATGGCCTCGTTCTGGCGCTCGATCTTGGTCTTGACCTGCTGGCGCCGTATGGCTTCCTTGGCCTTGATCATGTCGCGCTCCAGCTTCGCGAGGCGTTCCTCTTCTGATGATGTGTAGCTGCCGACGGTGCCGGCGCGGCTGGATTTGGAGGAGCTGCTGCCGCGATGGTGGCTGGAGCTGCGGCGGGGGGCTTCGCGGGTGTTGCTGCTGATCTCAATGTGGACGCCCGGGCGGCGGGGAGATGAGGAGTACTCCCCGCGTGAGGGTGAAGTGCTGTAGTATGTGGGTGGTGTCACTGGTCGGTAGGAATCCTCGAGTACTACGCTGCGGCGCCGTTGGGAGGGCCTGCGGCCGATCTCGACGACATTGCTGCCGGTGGGGTAGTATGTGCCCGAGCGTCGCTTGTGTGATGAGCCCTCGCTGCCCGAGTAGACGTAGCCGGTGTCGGAAAGAGGTGGTGACGGTGGGAACAGGTTGGCGCCCCGTCTCTCGTCTTGGTTGTGGCGGAACTCTTGGGTCTGTCGGCAGGGCCGGTTGTGGTGGGAGTTGGCACACAGGTTGACTTCCCGCTCCTCGTGGAGCTGGTTGCCCCGCTGGGTGTAGTAGTAGTGTTTCTCGCACATGGTGTCGTTGGGTCGGCCAGAAGGTCGCCGAGCCTGTGGGGGATCTGGTTGGATCACTACAGGTGCAAGTCGGTGCGACTGGTGACTGCGGCGTGTGTGCGTGTGGTGGTTATGAGCAGCGGGCGCGAGGTGTGTCGGGCTTCTGGGCTGCTGGTACTCCACGGATGTGTGGGGGTCGCGATTGCGCTTGGTGTTGGTTATGGTGTTGTTGATGGTGACTCTGGGTGTTGGAGAAGAAGCCACGGCTATATCTGTCAATCGACTGTGTCGGATACGAGAGAGTGTTTTTGTTGTTGGATCCCGTGGTTCAGCAGAGGCATGACATCGAGAAAGGAGATGTCGTGGTGGGGTCAAGGTGGGATGGGTTGGAATTTGTAGCAGGGGGGTCTGGAAGTGGAAGTTGGTTGTTGCCTGGCCAAGCTTTGAGAGGATGGTATGTAGGTAAGGATATAGTCGGAAGAGGGTGGTAATGGGAAGATGCTGGTTGGAGTGAAGCTAAGACAGTATAAAGAAAGATATCGAGGCGAGACCTGTTGCCTTATATGTGGATAGGCAATGGACTCGACGGACGCGACCATTCCCAGGAACTTTTTTGTTTCCTGCGATGCAATCACTAGTACAAAGGGACGTACCCGTCTTCTGCAGGCCCGCAGCCTGTCCCCAACCCCACTACACCAAGAGCTGGGGGTGTAAGCCAGCCAGTGTGGCTTGCAGTACCATGATCGCTGCCTGCCTGCCTGCTTTACCAGGGTGTCTCGCTCTCCCATAGCTCGTGAGCTACGGCAGCAGCCATACGCTAGAACCAGTTCGGCCGGCCGAAGGGGCTGATGATTGGGATGACACACCGGGAGAGACCAGGATCTACTCCAAAGGGATAAGCGCGAACAGAGGCCTTGGAGGCCCTGATGAAGGAGCCAATCAGGGGACTTCAGCTCTGGAGGCTTAGCAATCCTATCGCTGTAGCCGTTTACAAGCCTCTCTGTCTCCCATGCCGTCCAAAGCGGGTTTCCCAGGGTCGTGCTGACAAGAGGGAACCAAGCACCAGCGCTCAAGCTGGAGGTCCAGTCTGTTCATCCATCGCTGAATCAATCAACCCGTGACCATACGACGATCCGACTGTTGGTTATTGCGAAACCGAATGGTAGGCCCCCCAAGAGGCAGCCCGTGCACACCTTTTTTCGGCCTCCCCCCGCGATTTTGAGCGCGCGGGTAATGCTCAATGGCACTGATGGGCGACCGAGGGATTGGAACAGGCCCAATTAAGGTGCAAAAATAGAAGTTGACAGATGGACCTGTGCGCGTTTCATCCATTCCCTTGCTGCTGATCATCGCATGTTTCCCCCGAGGAATCTATGCGTGCTCGGGAGCTCTGCTACTGCTGGGGATTGGAAGCAGAACCAATGCAAAACACCTTAAACTACTTCGTGATGCGATTGCTTCTTCTCGCCGAATGAATATTCAAGTACTTGAGTCATCCTTAGCTTCCGCGACTTGCATACCTCCAGATCAATTAGATCAATTGAGACTACTGCAGTCATTACCTAAGGTGCAGTAGTGGGCGGCGGTGGTCATTGGAGATCGGTGACAAAATGTTGCGCATACACCCACCACCCACTCTTCGCACCAGGCAAGCAAGCAGGCAAGCAAGCAAGCAAATCGGGTCGCCGAGGGACTGCTTTGGTCTGATCTCTGGCCCTTCCCGTCCAGTACCCGTCGTCTCCAGATGCAGGGGAGCCAAATGGGTCGCCGGCGTGCGTGCTCACCTTTGCTCAGCAAGCGTATCGTCATAGGCTAGAAGCTCGATTGCGGCAGTGCAAAGAATAAGAGCTTGTCTGGTCTGCTTCGCTGCGTGCCCCGCCACGACGCAGAAGCAGCCCGCGCGATAGTAGAGTGGATTGTCCGTTCAGCTGCAGCTCACTGCCACAACACAAGGAATAACGGTTCCAAGATTTCCTAATATGGGTGCTCGGACTCGAGGTATGCGAGACATGTTGGTCTCGTCATCGGTGCATACGTCGAATCCGCATGGTTTCCACGTAGCAAATGCCAACCCCGACATGTTGCGTGAAGCCCGACTCCCGACTCGTTGAGCAAAAGGTCAGGGCCGATTGAAAACCATTGGACCAGTGGAACTGATGCAGTGGAAAAGTCCCCGGTGGGGTTTTTGGCCCACGGCTGGCTGCCTGGTTTTGCTGGGACCGCGCTTCTGGGAGTCCAATCCCAGGCGACTGACCAGTACTGAATTGACTGACTCAATCAATGACCAACACCCATGGAGTCCCCTTTCTGCGCATACAGCGCCTGTCTGTCGGGTCAAAACGAGACACCAACCCGTCCCTTGAGAGCTGACCATCCGAACATTGCAAGCTGAAGTGGAAAAACCGTCCGCATTCTTGTCCGACTCTGAAACATCCCATGCCCCCATTAGCCGCTCTCTCTGTCTCTCGACGACCGCTACTTCGGCCATAATGAGACGACCCCTGCTCGTATTGCTCCGATTGTCCCAGACAGGACTCCCGCGCGCACACTCCTAACCCAAGTCCTACATGACAACCCATTTCCAATTATCCAGTTGCCTGCTACCAACGTCACCAATTGCAGGTTCTAGAATCTCGAGTCCTACAGGCACCGCCATGACTCTGGCCGACAACTCACACATCCACCAATTCAATGTTTGTCGAAAAGACCGCCGCGTCAGCGTCTCGGCAGGACCTCCTCCTCGTCGCATCTCGTCAATATCATGGCGCAATCAATGCATGGGTCCTTTGCCTGCTTATCTTCTCTTCCCTTGTCGCACATGATCAGCATTGGTTCTTGGCTTTCCTGTGCCTCCTCCGCTGTACGATTGTAGTAAGTTGTAGAGTGCCCCAGACGATGGCGCTACCTTGAATCTCACGGCTTCTGCGGCGGCCCCCAAATACCATGCGGTCAGCACCTTCGTTCTTTTTCTCCTACTGCGCCGCCTCCAAAATCCTGCCTTGGAGGCCGCCCGCGAACGAATCTTTGCGACACCGCGTCTTGGATTGAACAGGATAGCATCGTCTTGCAGATTATCGACGTGACATACACCCTCCATGGTGTTGTGGCAAAAACAATTGATTGATCATCCATCCATACACCAAGCCGAGTGGATTCAGCCTTACCCTTCCGAATCTCCACCGCCCGCCAAGGCAGATTTTGGGAACGGGACACCAGTTCGTGTGCGACAAACATCCATCCCTGTTCTCTCCCTTCGTTTCCGTCAGAGGTTGCAGATTGCCGGGATTGTTGCGGCTGGGTGGCAGTGCCAACAACAACCACCATTCCACCCCGCAATGCCGAGCGTTTTATTGCAGCGGTAATGTCCGACGTTGCGGCTGAATGGTCGGCAACGACATCATTCTATCGGGTCATGCGTCTGCGCGCTCTTTTTCTCAGCCTGATTCATTGACCGGCAAGTCGGCAATTGGACGCACGCACGCCTGATTGATTCCATTGATTCTAAGATGAATGCGCAACACGGACAGCCTTGCTTCGCGGATCGTGTCGTCATCGTGTAACTGGCGGCACATCCCGACGTTGCAAGGCTCTCTTGCAATTCAGGGACCCTACGTCTTCCTGAGAATGGCCACGTCAGTAAGCGAGAATAGATTGACAGTGTCATCATGATTTCGGGGCCCCGAGCTGGCAGCCTTCGACACGTCAAGCTCAGTACTCGCTGATCGTCCAGCTTTTGCCAGTCCCTGGTCGCGGGCAGTGGGTTCAACAGATCACGAGACATCTACCATATCTCTTCACCGACTTCAGGTCATCGCGTGTTTGATACTGCGGCGATTGACCAATACTCAAAGGCTTTGAGAGGCTGTGAGTCTGTGCTATGCTAGATTGCCACCGTCCCGTCAGATCCAGCTCCGCTGCTTACGCACCACGTGCCAGTCTGGCTCGCGTAGAGCCTCACTTATGCAATCACGTAAGACAGTGCCACATCGCATTATGGCGATGGCAGGACATCTCCGTATGATCCGATATAGCTCCATGCTCTGATCGTGCCTGCGCAGCTGTTCATTTTGTTTCGAGTTCGTTCGTGGAACTTCGGTGCCAGCGCCGGTGACTGACAGTGCTGTAACATTGATTCATTTCCATCATCTTCGCACACACCGCAACCGAACGCGGCATGCAGAGTGCTTTCGAATGATATTACCTAGTTCACCTTCGTTCACCTGCGAAGTAACGCCCAGAGTTTCGGTGAGCAGTTTGGGTCTTCCTCTTTTCGCCCCCTTGCTCTACCTCGCAGCGTTCTCTTTCTCACACCGCACGTACGCCGGAATGACCCCGTCCATCGCCTCGAAAAGGGACACGTGCTCCAGCTCCCACCCGAGCCGCCGCATCTTGGACGCGCGGATGCGCAGGTTGGCGCCCAGGCCGTGCGCAATGTGCACGGCCCAGCTGTCCAGCGGTGGCGGCGGCGCGTCCGGGTCGTACTTGTCGCCGCCGAGCAACACCCGGCGCGCGACCTCGGCGGTCGTGACCGAGTTGACCTCCTCGTGGGCATTGCCTTCAAGGACGCCGTGCTTTGCTAGCAGTGGGGCGAGGCCTGTCCTCCAGTCGCGCCGGTAAAGGGTGTCGGCGGCGGAGCCGAAGTAGTACGCGTTCTTTCCCCAGACCGGGAACGGCGGCGCAGGTTTGTTGTTGTTGTTGCCTCCGGCGAGGGTGGCGAGGGCGTCGTTTACTAAGACCATGTACATGCGTGAAGTCGCGCACGTGGGTCATGCCGACGGCGTTCTCGCCTTCGCCGATCACGAAGGCGGAGCGGAAGGCGCGCACGCATTGGAAGAGCGCGGGCATCGTGATGGGGTATGGGTGGCCGACCGACGGGATGATGCCTGTCACGCCGGCCGGGGAGAGGATGGCTAGGTTGACCTGGAGTGCGGCTGATAGAACCAACTTGCTCGCTGTTCTCGATATCATCCACACCTTGTCCGACTTGGTGCCACGGGGCTCCCGCAAGTCGCAGATCAAGTACGCGCCCGACGTGTGGATGAAGTACGACTTCACCGAACTATTCTCGCGGTTCTGCAGGACCCGAAGGACCGCCTTGAGCGTCCCGTCGTGTGTGGTATCCGGGCCCGCGTTGATCACGATATCGACGCTGCGGCACGTAGACTCAATCAGGTCCAGGTTCGCGAAGTCGCCGACCACGGGCTGCACTTGCGGGTACTTGGCCATCACCTTGGCCGCTTTCTCTGGGCCCCGCACCAGGAGCTGTACTTTTATGTCCACCTCGGCGGAGTGCGATGGCCCGGCAGTAGATCGAGGATGGCGCCGCCGATGTGGCCTGTGCCGCCCATGCTATATAGACTAGTGTCAGGAACCGCGTGGCTGAGCTCGCCATGATCCTCTGGATCGGGGCAGGAGCTAAACTTACATGAAGATCTTAGGCATCTTGGCGGAGAGTGGATTATAGTATCAAGTATATGCGGAGCTGATCACCAAGTGGATTAATGATCGGCAATGGTGGTTCCTGGTCGGTTTACAACACTGCTCTTCGGTGTCTTCTAGTAGGGACGTTCGAGAAAGAAGGAAGACAAGACAGGAGTAGCACAGAAGTGTTGCTTGCAGCGTTCCTCATACTGGGACACAACCGTACCCCTCACAGATTTCCTCCCACTCGCAGGTCGAATCATTATGCAAATGAGCCGAGGTACGGGCCTGCGACGCAGGGGGATATTGTCCACGGCGCATGAAAACCATCACCACGAGGACTGGTGAACCTCGCCGTTCTCCGTTCGGGTCACAAGCCTGCCTATACATGTAGACAGAGCTTTATTTCGCACGCGCACGATCTACATTAGTACTCTACAGGACACAAGAGATCCGGTAGAGCCCACTACATCGTGTTCTGCCGAGACGATCGCGACCGGCCATACCTGACAAAACACACGTATTTCTGAAAGAGTAGTCATGGGATAGTACACTCCTCCACGGCGATGATAGCCGGAGCAACGCATATTCGGCTTTTGCATAGCCACTCTCGCTAAGGGTATCAGAGCCCGCCAAGACGCATGTCACCGTGGGTGAAACGAAATATAGGCCAGGCGGCACCAGCACGGAGTAGGTAACGAGGGGCTCCCAATAAAATTTGTCAAGGCGATGGGCGAGTGTCGACGAGTAGAGAGAGATGGCCCTATTCCGTACACCTGCGACGACCAAACCTACCGACAGACCTTAATGCCAATCTATGTATCATCTGTGTGAATCAGTTAGACGAAACAGATCCCTGCACCCGGCGGGCTTCGCCGTCGCGTGCGGCCCCGGAGTCGGCAATAAGATATGGATTGCAGCACCGAAGAGACGAGAATGGCATCTGTCACATCAGACCAAATGCGATTTTGCTGCATGAGAAAGTAAATTGTGGACCACTGGTTCGTTTTGTGTTTAGTTCCCACGCCAGCATTGTGTCCGAGCTCTGTGGCCTACTAGCCCCTGAAGACTCAATTCACGGCTGACGGGGCCCCTGCACTAGTCCCTTAGACCCAATGCATTGGTCTATGAGAAACACATGCACTTCAATTACGGACATGCGCATGAAAGCATTATCGCGCTGCTTTCCGTCTCGCTGGGCTCGCAGGCTGATCGCGAGATCATCAGCATCGGCCTCTCATGCTATATCTGGTGCTATAACCCCTTACTCGGGGCTTGGTTTCCTCTCATCCTTCAGCTTTGCGTTCTCCGTTTCATATATCCTTCTTTTCTTTTCAATTCTAGCAGCGCCAGATCGGGCAATTGCACTCCTTGATACCAAGGCCTACACAATCGTTGGCCACCGCCATCCCTTCCCACGAGCATTTGATCTCCTTTTCGATACCCACGCCACACGCGTACCCGTGATACCCCGTGCTCGAGGCACCCAAACAATCTCTATCCCATATAATACACAATTTCATTACTCATCACATCACTCATTGATACCCACGCGACTACCGCACCCACTCTCTACACGCAACCATGGCTTGGGGCAAGAAGAAGGAAGACGAGGAGGACGACATCGACCTCGAGTCGGGCGAAGGCGCCAAGGCCAAGAAGTCCAAGAAAAACAAAAAAGGCAAGGGCAAAGATGACGAAGCCGACGAAGAAGGCGAAGACAGCAAGAAAAGCAGCAAACACAACCGCCACCGCTCCGCGACCATCACGGCGCTGATGGAGACGCGCCAGCAAGCCTCGGACCAGTACGCGCAAGCGCAGAAGGCGGAGCGGGCGTACCTGGCCAAGAAGCACGCCTCGGAGGCGCGGACCAACTACGCCGAGACCAAGACGCACTTCGCCGAGGCCTTTTCGCACCTCGCGGCCGGGTTCCGGGGGCTGTGGCACGTGATCCGCACGCTGCCGCACATCATGGCGCACCGCCGCGCCGAGGGGCGGCGCAAGGCGGAGCAGCAGAAGCGGACGCGCGCCGAGGAGCGCATGAGGAAGCTTGAGGAGCAGTTGGCGCGGGATGCGGAGAGAGCGGCGGAGGAGGAGGAGGCGGAGAAGGAGGCGGCGGCGAAGAAGTAGGAGGGCCAGGAAAAGGGGAGGGGGGCGTGTTAAGGAGTTTGGAGAGAAGCAGAGAGGGTCTCTTAAGGGTTATACCAGTTGCGATTTCTGTTCGTTTTGTTACATTTGGTATTGTCTATTACCGTTGGCTGGGGCAGGAAACAAGACCCCCGTTTCCACCGATGCAGGTATCACGGTGGGTTCGGGTATGACGTACTCAATTTCTTTTTTCTCCAATCAGTAACACTGTCCCATCCCTCGTATGAGAATAAACATGGTTCATGGGGTTTCACGTATCATCGTGCCCAAGCAATCTTGTCAAGTCTTTTGATTATGAGATACTTGTGCAACACGCTATAGTGACGCATAGGAGGGAAACCAACGATCTATCTCCAAGGCTGTTGACAGGAAACATATATGTTAGCGGATTGCAAGCCGTGGTGTAGTAGTGTTGTTTCCGATGCCACAATTTGTAAAGCGGTTGCTGTTAATTCCACTGCTGGTTGGGCAAAGGAGGCTTTCACTCGCGCGTATGGCATTGCCCAACACCTCTGGACTGAACTTGGACATGAAGACGCATTTTCGAAGCCTTGTCTCTTTGTGGATTCCACTAAGAATCATCTGCAATGAGATGGGCCGTTGAACAAAGCGAACCATAGTGAACCCAGGCCTTCGTCTTCCACCGAGGCACGCACGCTGGATCCGGACGTTTCATCGACAATGAAGGTCATCCCACTCTACGAACCAAAACGCGATTATCTACTCGCGTTGTCGCAACTCGTATTGTCATGACTGGATACCTCCTCGCCAATCTCAATATCAGAGCGTACTACTGCTACCTAATCTACGGCTATCACACCTTACCCCTATTCAGAAACAAGCGAAAACACAGTACTCTAAGCACAGGAAGAGAGCAAGGCATCAGACGCCATGGCTAACGCTGACGCTAACGCGAGACCGATCGACGATGTCCTTACGATGGACGAACTTCGCGCCACTGCCACTACATGCACGGGCAGACTCGCAACCGACGGCCACACGGCGCATTACCCCAAAGGAAGCCGCTGGGAGGGTGACCTGCGCATCGAAAGATTCATCGCGCCTCTCCGCGGCATGAACAACCTGCAGGTGTCCAGACGCAAGACGGTAACCGCCCAGAGCATGTATAACGCCTTGAGGTGGGAAAGAACCGCCTCGCGACTCAACGACCTAGTCTTTTTCAGCCTCTTGGGCGCTAGGGAGGACTTTTTCTCGCCCCTCACGTTCAACGACGCCATGAGCACGATCAACAAAGGGGAGGACGGAGAGCTCAGCGACTATATGACCAAAATGAGGCTGGGGCATTTTGTAGTGCAGCTGTTCGGGTTCTACAACAACACCCTCTGGGTGGGCGTCATCTTCCAGCTGGCCGAGGATAAAAGCGACGGCAGCCTACATGTCGACCGCATCGCCGTCCTCGACCCCTACCTGACGAACCGTGCCGACCGCCTGGTACAAATCCAGCAAGTCATCCGGCGCATCTGCGCCGAGGGCGACATCGAGATCGACGCCAACGTCTCCTGGAACGACCTGGCGCACGACGACATCCCCAACCGCGACGGCATGTGGCCGGCCGGCCACGTCGTCTTCGCCCTCGTCTGCGAGTTCTTCCGGCGCGTCAAGGTCTTGAAGCACCGCCAGCTGCTGTCCACCCAGCTCACTGGGGGGCTTGTGGCGGCCGTTCTCGGAGACCTACGACTTCGACACCTACCGCCAGCGGATGCTGTCCGCCTGCGCGCAGCAGGCCATCGAGCGGTCCCGGTGCGCGGCCCGCCTCGCCATCGAGGTGCCGGGCACCAGGGACGAGGACCCCCTGTCCCACAACGCGGCCCTGCTGATGCCCGTCCGGCCCCGGCCCAGCCCCGATCGCGGGGCCGGCGGGGCTGGCGGCACTGGCCAAGGCCAAGGCTCGGGGAGCGGTACCAACAACAAGAACAACAACATCGCGCCGGCTCCCGGCGCGGCCAACGACGACATAGACGTGGTGGAAATGCGCGATCTGACCGACGTTACGGAGCTGAACAACAGGCTGGCGCCGGTGGAGGTGGTGCGGGCCAAGCGCAGGGCTTCGGGCATGCCCGAAGACGGCCCGAGAGCCAGTAAAGTCAGGAGGGTCATCGACAAAGTCGGGGAAACGGTGAGAAGGGTCACTCCCATCCGCGTGGCCAAGACCGCGGCTCTAGTGCGCCTGACACAGCAAGGAAAGAAGGAGTGGAACTTGACCATCAACAAGAAACGTCAATCTTGATTCACAGGGCGAGGAGGGTTTGGTTAATTAACGTTTTTTTTTTGTTCTTTTTTCTCTTCGACTCATACCGCTGCAGAATTGGTAAATATGCCCATATAAAGGTTCGAACAGTGGATTTAGCTGTTCGATTACAATACATCACCGTAATTTGCGTATTGAGGAGATTCATCCAGTTTTGTTTTGAACAAGGGGTTCGATTTTTATGTCTCAAGGCCAATTGTTCAATATACATTGTGAGCTCCATCATTTTCTGACAGTGGTAGCGAGCCCATCCGAGAGGACGATAAAGGCGATCAACCCCTCCCCTGAACCAGGAACCCGTCCCTTTCCCCAACACCCAAATGATCCGACATATATAAAAACAAAAAGCCCAATAAAAGCCCAGGCCATCCCATAGATAGATAGTATATATACACAACAGGATTCCAGAATCGAAAAAGGGTATACACAGTGTTTCTTTCAGTGGTCAGTCGATCCGATGACCATTTGTTTACACGTAGGAGATCTCGTCGACGTTGAAAGCAGCTGCCTTGGCGGACGCGGCGGCCGTGGTTGTAGCAGCCGGGGCAGCGGACGTAGAAGCCGCAGCAGAAGTGGCAGCGGGGGCGGCGGACGTGGTCGTAGCGCCGGCACCCTTGCCGGAGCCGTTGCCCTTGGCGCCGCCGGTGATGAGGGGCAGGACGACGTTGAGGGCGCTGTCGACGATGCCCTGGAAGTTGGAGGCGCCGGGGATGAGGCCGACGACGGTCTTGACGATGTTCTTGATGCCGTCCTCGCCGCCGACGGCCTTGAGGATGTCCTGGATGACGTCCTGGACCTTGAAGTCGGCGGCCTGGAAGTCGTCGCCGTCGACGGACGCGATGGAGGGGTTCTGCTTGTCGGCCAGGGCCTGGAGCAGCTCGCTCAGCTTGGGGCCGACCTCCTGCAGCTTGGCGAGGCCGTCCTGGGTCTCCTCGGCGCGGCGGGCCAGGGCCAGGTCGGCGGCGCTGGCTTCGGGAGCGGCGCGGAGGGGGGCTGGCGGCCGCGACGGCGACGAGGGCGGAGGTGATGATGGCGAAGAACTGCATCTTGACTGATTTGATGAGAAAAGGTGGAGTGTTGGTGGAGTGTTGTTTTTTGAGTGATCTGGAAGAAAAAGAGTGGGCTAATTTGGCTTAAGAGGGAATGAATATGTTGCAGCTAGTGCGACGGTGTGAGATCAACTCAAAGAATGTAGAAAAGAAGGGAAATAGAAGGATTGGGTGGTTGGAGTGAAGGTTGGATGGTTGGCTGGATGAAGAACAAAAACAACGACTTCATGCCGGGTGAGGCAGATTATATACACGCGACTTCTCTGTTCACCGTAGCATTCTCGTTGGACGTGAGGGGAGGCAGTATTCCCCAGTTTGCCTCACCTTCAATTTGCGCAAAGGTGCCGAAAGGTCACAAGCGAGCGTCGATGTCCCACCCCGATTGCTGCGGTCGAGGTTGCATCTTCAGTTGTCAAAACTACCATAGCACGCCACGGCCGATAATGCCGACACATGATTGAGCCTCCGGGTTGCATCGCGGGTGGGTATAGGGAACAGGGGCAGGGGGCTCAGGGGCTAGTGGCTAGGACCTTCTCCCCCATGTCACCATAATCGCCCGAGTGGACCCTCGCAGACAAGGCAGGCCGCTAGCGCATGAAACCTGTATAGACCCTCATTAGCCAGATTGGGCGAGGGCTGGAAATAACATCCGAACCCTTATAGAGACCGCCGACAGGGATCGCGGGCCTATCATGAGGCCAACGGCCCGGCTCCACTGTTGGCAGCGAAACGACCAGGCCGCCCGAAAATCCACTTGACAGGCACAGCTAGAACGCATGAACCTTGGCGTTTGCGCGCCCCCCCAAGCTCAAAGTTCGCTTTAACAATTTAGACTTCACTCAGCCTCGAAACTCCAGAGGGCACAGGCGGGCTCATGAGTGGCCAAAATTGGAATTAAAGAGGCAAAGTTTTGTTTGACGGAGGCCAGTGGGATAATGGATGCCTCCGTGGCGACACATGCGCATATCATCAGGAACACGATTTTCACTGGCCGAAGGAACCCGGCATCGATCGGAATATCACCGTGATGCCAAGATGCGCTCAGGGGGTTTGAAACAGGTACCGCGGGAGGCACGACTCGCAGATGGGCAATTCTCTACCAACGTAGACGGGCCATGTGGGACGATGTTTTTTTTCCTTTTCTCTTTCTGAGTTTTCCTATCGATAGATCTCGAGCTGGGGATGATACGGAGAATTTGATAACGCCATAGTGGCGCGAGCCCAAGACGAAGACCAACGATGACCGGATTTTCTTTCTTTGCCTCCATTCCTTCCCCTCTCTTCCCCCTTTCCCTACCCCAGGCCTAGGACCCGACTGCGACCCCTACTGCAGCCACGCCCACCTCGTTGGCGGCGACCGCGGTCTCGGTCTTCTCGGTCTCGCGCCGCCTCCTCTCCCTCTCGAACACGCACGTCGCCACGATCTCCTCGAGCTGCATCATGTTCAGGGACCTCCGCGCGAGTAAAGTGAGGCAGCCGTCTCCCTTCGTCTTGGATCCCTCATTAGACCCCTCGAACTTGGCAATCGTCGTGCCCGAGTACTCCCCCGCCGAGGCCTCGAGCTTCAGTCCACCGCCCCTGCTGCTGCAGCTGAAGAACGAGGACGACTCGTTCTGCCAGCGCAGCCGGCCCAGTCCCGTCGCGCTGTCAAAGTCCTTCTTGTACCGCTGGGTTTTACTGCTACAAGCTTCGCCAAGATGCAGCGTCACGTCCATTTTCGCCGTGGTGAAGCTGTGGTAATGCACCGCGGCGAGCTCCGGGCCCGTCGCGTCGCCTCGGCGGATCGACATGTGCGGCGGGTTGGTCGACGACAGCCACGAGCGAGATCTGGCGACTCGAATGACGGTGAAGAGGGTCCTAGAACGGCCCGGGTCCGTGATGGTGTAGTTCTTGCCCTGCACCGTGAAAAGCAGCTTCTGGGGCGGGGACGACGCGACTACTCCGGGCGGCTGCGCATAGGTCTGCTGCAGGGCGCCATTTCGCAGTATTTGTCCGTATGGTGGCCCGGGCGCTTGATAATAACCCGGCTGGTGCTGAGTTTCCGCCCAGCCCGGATACGGTGGTGTGCCGTAGTGTTGTCGTGGTTGTGGTTGTGGCTGCATCGGCATGTCGTTGGGCTGGCGATGGAGCCGAATAGTAACTAGTGGATGGGCCTGGTGCTGTTATATTGTAAGAGATGATGATGCCTCACGGTAAGAACCCCAGGAAGTGAAGTCTTGATGGTAAGTCAAGTTTGATACAGCAGCAAGAGGACTTCTGTATATACTAGCTTGTTGGCCGTATTCGTGAATTTGAGGCGGGCGTAAGTGGCTAATGGATACGGCGTATGGCCGCAGTCGCCGATGAGACCTAGTGATTGTTCAGGCGCTGATCTTCTTGGCATCCCAAGCCAATCTGTCCTCATCAAATACCAAATTAGCAGTGGTCTCAGCTGATGCGATTGACGATTGCCACGTGCTTTCCTTTGAGCCTCCTATTATGTCACTCACTGTTCTATCTCGATGGTGAAAACGCCGCCTTTGACATACAACTACTTTCTGCAAATAATCTAGAGACCTGTTTGTCTGATCCGGCATCGCATGAGTAGAATACATACAATGTTCAGTAGGATAAGCATTATAGCACGGCACTGAATATTCCCTGATCCGTACGGGACGACATAGCATGGTGGGAGCAGCGCCGTCGCCACCAGGCGGGGTATTCTACTAGAATCCTTGCTTCGAAAATTTGAAGTTTGCGACAGCGGCGTTTGCCAGCATCCAGCCAACATAGGGGCATGAAGCTACTGGTCAAAGGGGTTTGCTCTTATTAAGGGGCCACCGTTCCTTGCTTCAAGCAAACATTCATTTCCGATCAAACCGGATCTGGACAGACTGTTCTATCTTTCCAATACGTTAGTATCCTGTTTTGTCTGCATCTGTTTCTTATCAATCTCACAGCTTTATACGAGCCGACCACCCTAAGATCATTAAGATGCTCGAACTGTTCTTGATTCTATTTTACACGTGCGGGGCACTCTTCTGTGCTGTTTCCATGTTCGGGCTCTTCATGGAAGCATGGGAAGGACGAGTGTATACGAGTAAAAGACCGGAAGGCGAAGATGAATATCTTGAAAATGGCAAGTACCCGCGAGAGGGGCAACCCGGACATCCTTCGAAGGCCCGAGACTAACATATACGGCAGGCGGGATCCTCAACGACATTAAGCTGGCATTCGGCGGGTCTAATAGGCTGGTCCTTTGGTGGATGTTGCTGCAGTTTGACGCATACTTACACTTGGATTGGAACGAAACCAGAGAGCGATCGACGTATGCCACCGTCCGACACTACTACTCACTGGGTATATGCTTGATCAACGCGGTCCGAGTCATTATGCTATGCACTCTAGCTGCGATGCGGGCTCGACAATGGTTGGAGCGAAGATCGGCTGGCCCGGCCCCGACGAAGATCGATCCGGGTTCGAGGACTGCCGCGTCACCACCGTTCTCTTGCTAGAACATTTCCATCGCCGGCGCATGAACAACAAGAGGCTCTGATCAGCAAAGTAGCACCTCTCCTTCGGTACAGGGGCACTGTTGCCACTGTAATTGAGCTCGGTGAGATGGGCAAAAACCTCTGTGGGGGCGTGGTCATCAAGTTCGGGCGAATGAATGATATGGTACTTCAAGCCCAAAATAGAGTCATCTGTCAAGATCACATGGATCAAACTTGAGGATGACCAGTTACCCTAGCACGATCTTCTCGGGTTGTCCGCAATTCTCTTCCCAGACGTCCTTCGGTACTCGCCCAGCAGCCTTCCTGTACATGATGCCATCTCTCGTTTCCACCCACAAGACATTGTAGAATTCGTACTGCTCAGCCTGGTCGCCTGCCTCCGGCTCCTCTACTCCAGCGCTCCGACCTTGGCGTTTGCTAATGTCGGGTGCAAAGCGTCGGGCAAAGGGCCCAACATCTATGTCAGCCTTTATATCACGTCGGGTGTCGTCTAGCGATAGGGATGAGCGGGAATCCACTATCCTGAACTCGTACCGCGTTTGTCGTGATGCCCCATTCATCCACGGATAATACCATGACCCCGTGCTGTCTACCGTCTCTTGGTACGGCAAATCAGCCTGAGCATAGGGCATGCTGCCAGTCGAGATAGCAATCAATTCCAAGTCCGGCCGGATCAGAGGCTTAGATCCCCGGTTCATGACTTGCAAGGTCCCTCCCCATCGCCCTTTGCTGTCTTCAAGTGTCAGAACGGAACAGAGGTCCTGAGGCCCAAATTTTGTGTATATTCCGGTACGGAAGACAGAGACCGAGCTAAGGCTCCCTGACACCTTTTGACGTTTCGCGGCGCGCAGAGGCGAACTTGGATCGTATGGGACAAGAGCCCTCCGAACGCGCAGCACGGCTTTTGTCGTGATGCAGGATATCAAGGCACCATTTCCGTTGGCCCTCCTGGCACTATACTCGTTCTGGGCTGGCAATGGGTACCGATAGAATGCCTCGGGCATGGCCTCGTGGACGAACGCCGCTGGGTAGAGCCGTGAAGTGGCGGGATCGCGATAGGCAGGCTTATAAGACCAATTGGGAGGGAGCGTCCCAGGGCCGTGCGGTCCGCAAGTGGCTTTGTACCTCTGCATAAGTCCTGTTTCGTTGATGGGTGATTCATCGGGAAACGTAGACCAATCTACCAGCTTCTCTACCGTGCAGCGGGGAAATGCCCTTTCCTCGTGACCGTGATTCACGCCCTTAAGCAGGTCGGATAGCAGGCTATCGGGGTCCAAGCGGCATTGCCACCCTATCCAGGACCATGATGGCAAGGGCGCTTGCGGCGCTAAGTTGGGTGTGAATCTGTTTACCCTTCGCCGCCGCGCTTGGGTAGCCGGCTGCCACAGGAGGGCGGAGTCGAGCAGTAGTGCTGGTAAACCGCAGATGAAGCCGCTCAAGAAGCCCTGTTGCGAGAACGCCTCCAGCACGCCGGAGAAGGCGGGGAGGGCATCTTGGTCGTAGGTCAGATTCCGCATGTTGTATCGACACACTAGCTCGATGTACAGCTTCAAGTCAGGGACCGGAGGGGGCGTCGCTTCGAGTCGCAACTTGTCCCTGACTGTCCCCGGCATCCCGACTAAGGGGGCGTATTGGGGTGGTTCGTGCGGTCTGCGGTCCTTTCCGGGCGCAGTCTGGCTTGGCGTTCCGCCAACCGGCAGGATGTCGGGGCAATGCACCCCGCGAAGACAGTCCCAGAAATAGACGTCGTCGAGAAAGACAAGCGCACGCTTGGAGAGCAACTGCTCTTGAAACGTCCACCCGCGCGAGGCCCAGTGCGAACACAGGAGCTCGGCATGCAGACTAGCAGCGGAGGGTTTCCCTTCGTTGATGTACGAGGCATGGCATTGGTCTCGCCCGTAAAGCCCCCGAGCGGACTCGGCAGCAGCTACAATGGTGAAGTAGGCGCCTGAATAGATCTCGTTCATTAGCCCGACACGGGCATTGGTGGTCTCGGCGTACTGGACAATGCACAGGCAATCGACCCAGAGGTATCTGCACCCGGATATGCGTATGAGGTTGATTGCATCCCGGACGACGACTGGCGCCTTATCCAATACACCTGTCCGCAGGAAGCCCTTGGTGCAGAAGTCGTCGAGATTGTCTTTGAGTAGCATCAGCCGATCTGCCGCTGCGGGTACCCCTGTTTCGTCGGTACTGGTGGGGGATCTCCACACGTAGCTGAGAGCCACATATCTCGGGACGCTGGCCCCGCGGACGACGCATGCATCTTCGGTGTCAATGACCCAGTCTGGGATGTGATGCGGCCGTCTTTCGGCAATGGGGACTACCTGGCATTCGTCGTCATGATGCTCGTTACAGTCTTGAATCCAGTCTTTCAGATGTGCAGCATAGCTCTCGATGGCTACCTGCTCTGTTGCCATATTATATTCAAGGGATTCATTGAAAGCAAGTCGTCAGGCCTTCGGCTGGAACCTTCGCCGAGAAACCGGCTAACCTACCAGGTAAACACCCAAATCTAGCGGGGCACCCAAATACTGCCATTGCCCACCACCTTCCCCAGCCCCTATGAATGCGCCGAGGCTCACGTCAGCCTCTCCGAGCGCTTGAACGCATCATGCCGAGGTTCTAATTATGGCAAATCATGGAATCTAGCATTGACGTAGGCCCACCATGGACATAATGCTGAACTAGGAGAGGTCGAATTGTTCCTCGCCGCCATCAAGTTCAAACATAGGGCTCGTCTAAGAACCGTCCTCGCTTAATCCAGGGTATTGTCCCATTGTATGGATCCATGATAGAAGCAAAATGGGTGCATTCACCCATGACCTGCTGGGACTGCAGCCATCGCTTAAGAGCCGGCTTCCCAATCGCCTTCGCTGCAATGGATCGCCCAACAGGCCCATCAGTATATGTGGCCTCGGCCTGGTCAGGTGAGCCGCGACTTGACGATTGGACCTTCCGGACATGGCGGTCCCATTTCTGGGTCACGCTGTCGAACCGATCGCTTGATTCCTCCAGCCAGCCCTCGAGTTTCAGCATGGCCCTATTCAGATCCTGATGGTCTGGTGTACTTTGCTCCCCCGAGTCGTTGACGGGCTGTGGGATCACGTCGTGGTTCGTCTGCACCAGGAACTCGGAGGACGAGCGGACCCTGCCGGAACGAAGATCCTTCTCGATTACGCTCACTTCCTTACCATCGCACAGGGTGAGATAGCATGGTGCCATTTTGACAGGAATCAGGCGAGCTACTGCCTTGGCCAAGAGAAAGTCATCAGTCCTAGTCTCGGAAGCAGGCATCGCACTTGGGATTATGGCAGATCGCAAGGTGGACGAAAGGGACTTTCGTCGGCCTAGGAGGACCATCAGCTGGTGCCACCTGAGCGAGTATGCTGAGCAATTTCGATTAGGCCTGAAATTCATGGCGATGGAAAGGCCCTTGCTGCAGCAAGAGAGTGTCAGCCAATGAGCGTTTGGGGGATCTAATGTGAGACCAACCGGACGCCGGTGAGAACCCCCACGTAGCCGGCGTAGGTGATGGAGCGCGCCAGAACTGCGGGCGGGTCTGTTGAAGCGGAATCAATGAATTCGAGCTCGACAAGGACGTCCCTCAGGCCCGGCATGCCCCAGTCGAGCGTGCGAAAGTGCATCAGCCGCGTCCCGGGCGGACTCGTCTTGGGATTTGAAGCGACCGGCACGGCGCCCGACGTGCAGCCGAGCATGCAGTCCAGCAGGGTGTTGAAGGCGACCAGCAGATACATGTCGACCCCGGTCACTTCGGAGATGCCCCGGAGCTCCTGGGTCTCGTCGTCATCGTGAAGGCGGGTGAGACAGTGCTCGGCCGCCTTCTTGGCCAATTTGCGCAAGTAGGGGTGGGGAATAGCGTCTTCCACGATCGCATCAAATAAGGGGGTTAAGGAACCGATGAGCGGGGCAAAGTCTTTGGCGATCTCGAGATACCGCAGCTTCGGCGCGGCGGCCAGGTCGATGGTGTAAACGGGGATTTCGCTGTTATTCCGCGTTCGTTGGGCCATTTGGGAGGCGATTAAAAGATGGAAAAAGCAAGGAGATCGTCATGTCATGTTGGATAGCTGGAGAGTAAGACGGTCAAGGCCTTTTTCATTCGGCCCCCAGAGCCTCGAGTTGTCGGATTGCCCAAACAAGGTCAAGTCAAGCCTGATTGATTATATGGCACTGAGCTACAGAAGGAGTTTAGGCAGCAGTTGCGTCCGGCTCACCTTTAGTCCAGCGCTGGGAAAACCTGTCGATTGCACGTCAGCCCTGCCATCTGAAATTGTCAAGGTAGAACCTTGCAGCCGATAGGACACAATCTGAAGTAAAGATACTGTAGACTAACTAGCGTAGCGGAGAACAGACCAAAGAAGAAGGATTTCATTTGAGACTTATTCGACATAATGACCTTCCAAATTTCGATCTCGGTTCTGTTCAAAAAGGTTTGTGTATGAACATCATCTTCTCAATCTGTTTTCGGGAGGTACCCTTGGGACATGCGGAATCCGCAGCACATTACCCCGCCACGACAGGGGTCCGATTCCAGGGCTTGCAGGACAAACTGACCCACCCCGGTTCAATTGATGCTCTTCGCAATATTCCGTTCCTTGACGGTTCCTCAGGGTCCGACCTGATCTAAAGACCATTCGACTAAATGGCAGCCGGTCGCTTTTTAGCTGCGTCGCTCTGCATTGCAGTCATCTTTGCAGCCAGCATTCCTGACACCGATAAAGTCGACGCCCCCACGATGGAGAATGATGAGCAGCAGGAGCTGTCATGGCAATCGGCGTTTTGGGCCGTCGTCGCGATAGCCCTGTGCGCCGCGACCGAGCCTTCGGGCAGCATCCTGGGCATGCCCCGGGAATGGGGATTCGCCCTAAAGTGCTCTCCGGTCATGTGCCTCTTCAACGCCCTCGAGGCTTTACTGTGCATTCGAATAGAGCGACACGGGTCTCGCTGGCGATTGATGGTCCGATTTGCCAAATATACCGACGCATCCCTCCCAAGACGGCAGGAGACAACAGCCGACCAGCATGCGACTGGTCGCCTGGACGCCAATGCTGCAGTCAGACTGGTATCATTCATCCTCGGACCCCTCCTACAGGCGGTGAAGCTGTTCGCATGTTCGGGCATCTTGTATACCAAACTGCTGGCGGGCTGCTACCTGTTGAGCTTTCTGTGCGACGAGCTCGCCTTGAACTTCATTTGGCTTTCATCTACGGAAGGACACCGCGACGCGACTCCTAGCAGCCTCGTGGCTTCTGTACTTTCCATGCTTGGACAACAGCCGAGAAGTCAAGAAGGGGAACAACCAGCGGCTATTACTCCGGATCAGCCGCCAACCTCAGAACTGCCCGATTTGCTGCCTCTTCCCGCTCAGGTAGCTGCGGATATTAGCATCACAGCCATATCTTGGTTTATGTGCAGCTTGGTTTTTATCCTTTTGTTTGTAGAGCCGAACTTGGCTGATTGGATTCGTGCCATCTGCATGGTTTTTCTGGTACCTATTGGTGGTATCGGCGTTGCGGTCAAGCGGTTCTGGAGGAACGGCTTTACTTTGCGAGCCGCCAAGGACCTCGGATTTAAATACTGGATGTTTGTCACGGCCTGGGCCCTCTTCGGCGCGAATATTGAGAAAGGTCCGGGCATTGTGTCAATGGAATCATCATCTCGGCGTCTTTACGCAGCGGGCACTCCATTCTTGGCAGGATATGCTCACGGCGTGGGCACCTTGATCATAGCGGTTGGCATAGGCATGGCCGGACTCAGGTACATTGACGCATGGGGTGCTGCCAATCTTAGCCCGGCACCGGCGGAGATGGTGTCGCAAAGATTGTATCCCACTTTTTTATTTGCAGTGCCGTATGGCATGGTGCGTGACGCGACGGGCCTTGAGATATGGAACCCTGCTGGGCCGAAGCCTTCCCGGGTCTGGGGCACGTTTTTCCCAGGGTTTTGGTGTTTGCTACACTTTCTCACCGCGCTGTTGTTCTACTACTCAATGTTTGACTCCAGCAAAACTGTGAAGCCAGGATGGACTGAGCTACTGGGGTAGTTGAGAGCAGCGACACTGGCGTCAACTACTACCAAGAACGCAACTGGAACAGCTATTAAGCCTCAGATGTGGCCAAGTCGTTGACGTCGTAAAACTATTGACCGAAAACAAAGGGGCTACGTTCATACAGCCTAGGGACCCTATCCCACACATCAAACCGCCCGACCAAGCAAGGGAATCTCCTCCAACCCCACCTGCCGCCCCGCCAGCCCATAATGCTCCAGCCTCCGATGTTTCTCAAAGTTAAACACACGGTCCCGGGGCCGTCGGCACAGCGCCAGGTCGATCGTCGCCACCACCAGCTCGTCCCGGTCCGCGGTCTGCGCCTCGGCCACGACGCGGCCCAGCGGGTCGACGATCATGCTCCCGCCGATCAGGCCCTGCCCGTTCTCGTCGCCGCACTTGGCCACGTGCAGGCCCCACAGGCCGTTTTGGTAGCTGCCCGCCTGGCACGAGAGCCGGTGGTGGAACTCGGCGAGGGATTGCTGCTCCTCGGGGGTGCCGGGGTATTGCGGGGCCCAGGCGGTGGTGTTGTAGCCTTCGATGACGAGTTCGGCTCCCTGAGATATACGGTTAGGCTGGGTTTCACACCTGCAATTGAAATGGATGTATGACTACTGACCTGTAGTCCGTACGGCCGCCAGGCTTCTGGCCACCGCCTGTCGTTGCAGATCAACATCCCCAAGATGGGATCACCTTTCCCAACGGTGTCTTTCGGATCTGGATCTGGTTGGACGTCTTCCGCCTTCAGCGCACCCTCAACTAACCCCGGCGCTCGGAACGCTTGGAACCCTAGATCTCCGGGAGTGAAGTAGCGTTTCTCCAGCTGCTGGAAAGCCTTAGGATCCTCCAGGGGCTCCTTAGTTCCCGGAAGATGCACCTTCCGATACTTGGCAATCGCCTCCCCAGCAGCTACGGAGTAGTAAATCGTCGTATTGTAGTCCGTCGTCCTGATCTCGCCATCCTCGCCCGTCGTCCAACGCTCCGCAAATCCCAAGTAAAAGTCCATCCCCAGCTGGTTAGCCTTCTCGACCAGCGGCTTCGCGTGCGGCGTCGAGAGGACGGCGTACGGGTCCGAGGGCGACGCGGGCTCGAAGTACTGCGCAATCTGTTCGGGGTCCGTCATGTACTGCGTCGGGAAGAAGGTGGTCAGGGCCAGTTCCGGGAACGCGAGGAGACGCACGCCGGCTTCGGCGGCTTGGTCCATGAGGTTCAGCATCCGGTCGAGAATCTGGGTCCGGGAGTCGGTGAGTTGGTTGCCGGCCATTTGGGCTGCGGCGACTGTTATTGTCCTTGGTGCATCCATTGTGATTGATCTCTAGTATGTGGCGAAAAAAAAAAAGAAATCTTCTAAGGCGGGGGTACCAGGCTTCACTGAAGTCTGTTGTCTTTGATGCGGTTATCAGTCAACGAGGGCTCTCCACTTTGACGGGATCGGATGAGGGACCCGAATACCCCATGCGGAAGTAGAGATAAAGATTATGCGGGGAACCTCGGCGGTCTCCGATCTACATCTTCCCCATCCCCTGGCGATAGCCACATTAGCTACTGTCTTCCCGTCGCATACCTCTTTCTTAATGAACATGCAATATCTCTACCACTCTAAATCTGAGGAGAAAGAGTTCAACATGGACACTAACACGAAGCCAAGTAACTCGGATCTGGATCTTATCATCCGGAATGGACGCATCGTGAGCTATTAACCAACCATACCAACCTTGACATCAGCTAACATGAGTAGGTGACTGCTTCCGAGGTTCTCGCACTTGGTGTCGAATTAGGAGTCAAGGATGGAAAGATCCATTGTATAGGGCAAAGCTTGAAGGCAGGCCCCGAGACGGAGGTGGTAGACGCACAAGGTGCTTACATCACACCAGGGTCGGTACCATCCCCTGTTCACTTCGGTCGGCGTCATATGCGCTAACAAAGTGAACAGAGGAGTAGACTCGCACGTCCACATCCAGCAAGACAACTCGCCCACCGGCGATACGTGGGAAACCGGCAGCAGATCCGCCATCGCCGGGGGCAACACGACCGTCATCGCCTTTGCCACCCAGAAGCGTCAGGAAGACAGCATTTGGCCGGCGCTGGAGGCGTACCACGGAAAGGCTACCGGGAACTCGTACTGTGACTACGGGTTCCATCTCATCTTAACTAACCCCAACGAAACGGTACTGGAAGAGGAACTACCTCGGCTGGTGAACGAAGGAATTTCCAGCATCAAGCTGTACATGACGTGTAACAGACCCCCATCCCTACCCCGCCTGATTATGCATAAGAAGCAGGCTAACAGTGCATCACTTGGCAGACGAGCCGATGAAGCTAGGCGACGGTGACCTCTTCAACATCATGATGAAGACGCGCAGTCTCGGCATCACGACCATGATCCACGCGGAAAACAGCGACATGATCGAGCAGATCACCAAGTAGGTGCCCACCCCAAAGTGGCGAAAGCTGGCCCAATCCGTCTCTAAGGGGCTAACCATCCGATTTCTCTCCGAAGACGCCTAGCCAAACAAAACAACAGCGGGACCTTCTTCCACAGCGTAGCCCGCCCCCCAACTCGCCGAGTCCGAAGCCACGTACCGCGCCATCAGCCTAGCCGAGGTAACCGACGCGCCCATCCTCTTGGTGCACATGTCGGCGCCCGAAGCGGTCCGCCACGTGCGCGAGGCCCAGGCCCGGCTCCTGCCCATCCACGCCGAGACCTGCCCGCACTATCTCTACCTGCTGAGCGACCGGCTGCGGTCCGGCCCCGGCGACTTCGAGGGGGCCAAGAGCGTCTGCGCGCCGCCGCTCCGGCACGACGCGCGGGATCTCGAGGCGATCTGGATGGGGCTTGCGGCGGGGACGTTTACGGTCGTGTCGTCGGACCATGCGCCGGCGACGTTTGATCATCCTTGCGGGAAGATGAAAGGCCTAGTGAGTGTGGACGGTGACAAGGAGGAGAATTGCACGCGCGGAGACTTCCGCAACGTGCCCAATGGTCTGCCGGGTGTTGAGACTAGACTGCCGTTGCTCTTTGACCGCACATTTGATCCGTCGCGCCCAGGTGGCAGTGCCGAGGACGACAAGATCCGGATCCCGCTAACCCACTTCGTCGAGGTGACGTCCACCAACCCTGCCAAGCTGTACGGATTGGGCGGGCGTAAGGGCAGTCTCTTGCCAGGCCACGATGCCGACATCGTCATCTGGTACCCCGAGGACCCGCCGCTGGTCGCGGTGTCCGAGGCGGACGGGCCGCTCAGCTCCAGTGGTGGGAACGAGCGACAGAGCAAGAAGAAGATCACCATCACAAACAGTATGCTGCACCACCGGATCGACTACACCCCCTTCGAAGGGATCGAGGTCCGGAACTGGCCGCGATGGGTGTTCTTGCGGGGAAGAAGAGTGTGGGATCGAGATGGTGGGGGGAGTGGTTGGGAAGAAAGGGGATGGGGTGTTTTTGAAGAGAGGAAAGTCGACGATACTGACTGGGCAGATGGGGAGGACGGGTATGGGCATGATGAAGGGAGAACATGCTTATTGGACATGACGGTGGACCTGGTGTGACTTGTTGCATGGGGTGCACTAAAGCAGCTAGAACCATGGATGCTTTCGTCGTGCGACATAGATGCAGTAGGTTTGCGTGAGTGAAATGACCTACAGCAAGCCAAAAGTATGCCGTGACTCAGAGTGAAGGCCGGATTGCAGAGAAAGGGGTTGGCTGAGGCAACTGCGTAAAGCATGAGCGAATTTACGCTTCATCTTCCCAGGGGCTGTGTTTCGGTCAATCTCATCCAAGGAAGCGCTCATCCAGATAATTCAGTCTTCCTTCTATCTATCCCCAGAGCCAGCTGGTAATACTTAAAAACTCAGAAGTCCATTCAGTTCATACAGTCCCGGCGTCTCTCAGCGGCCCCACGGGGTTCTCAACCCTCTTCACGTAGATCCCCTCTCTTACCTCCCCCTCCACCCCGCCCAGTGCCCCCGTAGTACAAAACCCCAGCATCCGCCTCGCCCGCTCCGACAGCTTAGCCTCGACCTCGGGCCGCAGCAACAAGAAGTTATTCTCCTGCTGCCTGACAAACGACCGCATGAAAAACATCATGACGACCGGCCTCTCCCCCTCGGTCTCGCGGTTCGGCCCCGTAGCGTGCCACAACCTCGACTCAAACACCAGGGCGCTACCCGCGGGCGCCTCGGCCGCGACGGTCCCGTCGAGGTCGAACAAGTCCAAGGGCGCGACCTGCCCGACATGACTCCCAGGGAACACGCGCGTCCCCCCCGTTCCGCTCCGTCACGTCCACCAGGTACCACATCACGTTGAGCCCATACGCGAGCCCGCGCTGCGGCGGCTGGATGGCAACCTGGTCCGTGTGCAGCTGCATGGGCACGTTGCCTGGCCGCGCGACGTTGGCCGTGTAGCTCGTGAGCAGGGCGTGCTCGCCCAGGAACCAGGGCACCACCTCATCGAGCAGCGGGTGGTTCAAAAAGTCGACGAACTCGTCGCCCTTATTGATCAGGGTCCAGACCCGCTGGTTGGGCGCGTGGGGACCCCCGTCGCGCGCCGCGACGCCGGCGCGGACTTCGCCGGCGGCTTGCTGCGACAGGGCGGAGCGCAGGATGCCGACTTGGGAGGGCGTTAGGGCGTTGGCGGCGAGGCCGTAGCCGAATTCGCGGATGTCGCCTTTCAGCTCCTCGAGGTCCTCGGTCGGGCGCGGGACGCGCATGCCGGGTCAGCAGGTCGGCGAACTTGATGGCGACCGGGATCCGGCCCTGGGGCATTGAGGCTTCGTGGAAGAAGGCGTCCTTGAACAGGCCGTAGCGAGGTTCTAGGTTTCCCATGTAGAACTGGACGATGTACTCAGGCTTGACTAAAAGTAGTGAGAATGGGTTAGTGTGGTGCTTTGGGGTAGGGGGATGTGAGTCAGTCTGTCGATGCTGCTACTCACTTGTTACCTTGTTGTCAGGTTCGTCTACAGTTTCATCGAGGAGCTTCGCATCACCTGATCTTGCATCGATGACGATAAGCGGTCTCTCGTCACCAAGATTGACGGTCAGAAGAGCTTTCAACTCGCTCATCAGAGGAAGCTTCTCCCTGATTATGTCCACGGCAATCTCATAAGCATGGTCAGCCTTCGAGGCGCCATCATTGCCGATTTTGTTGGACGTAAAGTCCAATCCCTTGGTGAAGGCTGGACCTGGCGGGATTTCAGCCATTTTAGGCTGGACTAGTAGTACAAAAAGGGAAGATACGATCACGGTGATCCGTTGGCAGAGAGAGAGGTAATTGAGGGACCGACTGATAATCCAGTGTAACCCTACAACATCCAGAAGAAAAAGGGCGGTCAGTACTTATGGCCTCTGCCGGGTCCTAGAGGATGTCTATTCTCGACACACACACGAAGAGCTGTTCTCATTCTCACTACAGAGCAGTTGCTACTCAAGCAATCGGGGACACCCCTTTTTGTTGGTGTCCCATGTTGTGCTACGGAGCGAAAGCCAATGAGGTTCCAAGCATTGCCATTTCCGTCGTGGGCTTGCAGTAGTTGATACGATATATTCAAACGGCCCGAGCGGGGAAGCCTGTCTAGACCTGTTTGGTATCCTAGACGGGCTGGACCATCCTAGGCGGAAGCCACCACTGAAGAAAAGGTGATGTGTAATATTCCTCTGCCAGACCCGGCATCCGGTTTTTATCCCGGCACATGTTCAGCTGTCGGGACCATGTCTCACCCAAATTTTGGGAAGCGAGAACCGTTATGTAGGTAGGGCATAAGTGGCGCATGATGCAACACAAGGCGCCAGCCACAGACAGCGTTGATATAAGCTTGACTGGGTGCCTGTCGCACGCCACTTTGTCGACCTTCAACGTATCCTTACTTGTTCTTTTGGGCGATGAAGATGTCGGTTTCAGAGGACTGTGTCAACTAAATAACTAATCGCATATGACATCCAGCCGTTTCCTAAACACATTCCATTCTCCTGGAATCACTATCCCGGGTATCTAATCCAGTGCTCCATGTCGGAATTGATGCCCAGTCAGGTGAGGTGTCATATATCAACGACACAAGGCCGAAATGACTGCTGTTGGTCGAACCCCCGCCTGTTCTAAGGAACTTGTCTGTTCCGCTAGAGTAGCTGAGCTTCAGTGATCCATCCAACAGGAGAAAAAGACACAACTTGGAAATGGTAATATCAGCCGGAGTGATTATTTCTTGGGTCTTACTAACCTGGTGTGACTGGTCAATTAAGAGACGTTCTTCCCCCGTACAGGTCATGAGATTTCTGGTGATCATGTGACACCAAACCTCCACTCATATATACTATCAGGTTCATGGTGCTCTCTCGTTGAGGTCTAACATAACATATAAACACCATTTCTTCGTATCCCTCCTTCCGACTGAATATGCATGCTTTTCTTCCCATCATAGATCCCCATTTCTGAGAGCTGTGCAGCCTTCCTAACACCACCTCACACTTCTGCAAATACTTACAATGGCACCACTACCAAGCATACAGCCAACAGACCTGGCGGCGGCAACACTAGTAGTCACTATCGTGCTTGGGGTTCTGTCGATCATCACTGTGGTCTTGCGCATCTACGTCCGGACTACCATCAAGTCGTTGGGCTTGGATGACTACCTGATGGCAATCGGACTTGTAAGTACATAGAAGAGCCCAATAGTACATTGTACCCCAATTCAGAGACTGATTGTCTTTCCTCGTCAATGAAGTTGTTCTTCGTTGCCTGTTGCGTATTCACCAGCATGGACGTCTGTTCGGGCCTGGGCCATCGAGACGCTGCGTTCAAGACGGGGTTCTCCAAGGACGACAGCTATTTCCTGACCGTCCACGCAACCAAATGTGAGTGTGGCTCGCCCAGATCCACTCGTGTGATTTCGAGCATCGCTGACATTCCTACCAGGGCTGGTCTTCTTCCAAATCACCTACGCCTGGAGCCTCCCCTTCATCAAGTCCAGCATCTGCTGGGCCCTGCTGCGCATCGCCACGGCCCGCCGCTACGTCTACCCGCTGTGGGCCGTCATGGTCTTCAGCGTCGGCATCACCTTTGTCGGGTTCGTCGCCGTCATGGTCAACTGCACGCCCTTCGCCGCGAGCTGGGACCCGTCGCTCCGGGCGCCCGTCGGTACCGGACACTGCGATACGTCGGGCAGGATCAGCCAGATCAGCTATGTCATCTCGGCTATCTCGGTCATTACGGACTGGGCTTGTGCTATCATCCCGGCGTTTGTGATCTATGGGCTCAAGATGAGTAAGAATTTGAAGATTACTCTGATATTCATCTTGGCTTTGGGTGCACTGTGAGTTTTGTTCCACAAATTTTACCTATTGTTTCTGTCATACTGAAATAAATGATGTAGGGCGAGTATCTCGACCATTGTACGGCTTCCGTACTTGCAGTTCTACAACGTACCAACCGACTACTACTGTAAGTCATATTGCCTTGCCACCTCTACACATGTCACCTACTAATGGTTCTACCTTCCAGATAACGTATGCAGCATCGTGATCTGGTCCATAGTCGAGTGCGGAGTAGGCATCATCGCCGGATCCCTCCCCTCTCTGCGGCCTCTCCTGAAGAAACTCCCGATGTTTGGATCGAAGAAGTCCTACGCCTTCCGATCCGGCAGCAATGACACACCCAAGCAGATCAAGATGCAGAACCTCGGTCAGGCTGGAGGCCGGTCTCTGGTTTCATGTCGCGCTGGCGAAGATGAGTCGAAGTGGGAATGTATCGATGATAACTCCAGCCAGCAGCACATCATCATGAAGAATGTTCAGGTGGATGTCGAATATGGGATGACTAAGTGATGTGTAGAAGGGCTCACTTCTCCATTGGGCAACCAAGACAGAATTCCTAGAGGGATGCCCTCCCCCTCTATCCACATTAAGGCCACCAAGGCTGCTCTGGAGTTATGTTTGGCTTGCAGTGCTCTGGTCAAGACTTTACAGATGCGCAGTTCTATTATGTTTCTGATAGTTTCCTATCAGGAAATTCATATAAGGAAGAGCAACCAGAACAGCTTGAACAGCGAATTATATCAACGTGTGACGAGAGAAGCGTAAAATTACCAAACAAGCATCCTACGAGGGCCCAGTACTCCCCCCGAAGCAAAAGTCCCCCAAAGGCACAACGTCCCTGCAAGCCGAGATTTTGTCAATATCTTTGGTCTGAACTGCTGACCCAAAAGCAGAAGGGTATATCCACGAGTGTCGAGAGACCTGACCCCTGCCCTGGGTACTAGGTTCAAATGAGTTAGCATTGACGTAGCCTGATGTTATGGGGTACTTACTTGCAATATCATTGTGAAGGCGTATCAACTAGGCCTTGGAGATCATTTATTTCTTGTCACGCTCATGATGAGACTCAGACTTATTCCCTTTCTTCTTGTCATGCTTCTGCCTTGCAGCGGGGGCCTTGGCCATCTCGTCGAGTTCCTCGTTCATCCTGGTGCTGTCAACGTTGGTGGTCGTAACCCAGGCACCAGTACCGAAGAGCAACTCTTCCTGGCTTGGGTTTGTGGCCATGATGACTGCTGCCTGTGGTGCGTTGGCTTCAATTAAAAGTTGTCGTGTTCTTGGGATGGGTGATCTGGAGCTCAAGTGTAGAAAGAATCTGTAGTTGGCCTGTTTCTTCCAGTTCAATTTGGGTTTAATATGCGTATTTATATTTACAACTACGTGAGTCTCTCCATGTAGAGACATGGGACACTTCTGTGTCGTGGTCCAAAGTCATGTCGCTTGTGCTCTTGGTTGCACGGTCAGATCACACTGCCGCCGCATCTACTGCTGATGTACTCAACCCTCTGCCTTTCCAGGCGTTGGTAGATGAGGTTCTGATTCCCATCAACTAAATCACCTCATTGGATGCTATCAGCGTCTGCATTGTGTCAGGGTGAGAGAAATAACCCCTTTCGGCTGACAGGGATGGTCAAGTGCATTATCAGATACACCCATGTCATTCGAAACGTTGGAGCTCGGAATTGGGAATTGGGAATTGGGAATCGCATATGCAGAGCTTGTGAGACTATTATATCAGGTGAAAGAAATCAGAGGATATAATGTATACATTTTGCATTGGGGCTCCTATATCCTTCTTCGAGCGTATGATGCGCATACGAAATACATATCGAGCTAGGTAAATAAGTAACCATGATACCCAAGGATGCAAGTTACCAAGTGCCGACGCGGACGCCTGCATCTTGTTTTCTGGCCAATAATAGACGTTAGAAATTCGGAATAAACGACCGCACCAGTCAAGGACGCTTACGGTTAGGAATCGGGCCCACCAACGGATCACCAAGTCGTACCCTCCAATCCAGAGACAATATTACTTTTATCCTCGGAAATACGATATTTGAATTCCTGTTTATTTGATTGCTTTCATCAAGAGAAATGTCACACAAGCGCGCCTTGGGTGTCGTGGCCATCCTTGATTCCCAATCTGCTGACAACAACATGCAATACATGCTTGCCGCATCTATGCTTTCATCATATTTTATTTAATGGAAACGCATGGATATTGACTTCTCATGCCAAATGTCTAAGTGGCTACCTATACTAATTTCGCCTCCCTATACATTCCCAATGTGCAGTTCGAAGGTTTTGGGAATTTAGGCTTAAAACTCTAAGGGAATACCTTGAGGTGCTCCTTGAGTGGTTGCAGGGATAAAAGCATCGGCTGTACATTGACATGGACTGAAATATGCTGCGTCGGTTTCAATGGCTTGTGGGCTGTACGGTTCTTGGGCATAGCAAGATCTCATATGCGATGTTCTTACCCCGCAGGACTGCATTGTTGGCTTCAATTCCCGTTTTGCAACCTCTCTTATTGGCCATGGTTTGCAGCTTACTTGTGTCATCCCTGTCCTGTGTTGCCTTGATGCGAAGATCAGGCAGCAACACGCCTCAGTCTTGACCAACGTCCTCCCTCTTGGTTGGTCGCCTACTTCTTCTTTTGAAGCGACGCCCGAAATCTCTTTCTGAGAGGGGACGTTTATTCCTTGGTTATAATTACCAGATGACAGCACTTTCTTCTTCTTCTTCTTTCAACAGTACCAGTTCGTGACATCGACAAATAGTCATACTTCCAATGACGTCGTACAACCCCAAATTCGAAGTCACGTATCCACCACTCCTTCAGACGGAATGGTTCGCTTTTAAACCCCTTGGAGGACCCCTCCAAAGGGTTCCTTACGATCTATTTGATCCATTCAACAGGTCATTTTTCTTTGAAGGTCCCATTTTCAAAGTCACCAAGTCTTTCAGCGGCATCACCGTCTCTATACCTCCAACAGAATTGAAGGAGTACTGCGAGCTGGCTCTGTCCGGATCTGAAAATATCATGAAGAGGATTGGTCCTTCCGAAACCTTGGAACTCGAGGCATTTTCCTTACGGGATCACCGAGATATGCTTCTTGAAAGTGCTCAGAGGATAAAAAAACCATTTACGGTTGATGATTCAATATGGCCATCTCAAATTCATCAGCCGCAACTACCGGCGCAACAGTGGCCTGCGTCCCCGAAGCGATTTCCAACTCTTCTATTCCCGGGACTGACCGAGCGGTGTGCAGCCGAGATACATCTGCTGGTTTTCGGTCTCCTTGATAGCTTGGAGTTTTTCGTAAATCACCAACCATGTATCCCAGACGAACCGCAAGCTGCTTTAATTACCAGATACAAAGATCTACTCGAGTAAGTGTTGAGTCGTGGCAGGTTTCTGCATTGGACCTTGCCCAGTTCCATTGAATATCTGGGTATTAGTCCTAACGTAAATGACTCAATCCAGTCTCTGTCACTCTACAAAGAAATTCGATTACAACGTCTGCGAGAACCATGCATCCACAATGCAGAGCCTTGTGCAGCAAGGATCTCTTGACCTGCCGAAATTGCTGGAAGAGTGTGCCTCTCCACTCGCAAGGAACCGTTTGCTCAGGATTGTCGAGGTTGGCAATCTTGTCGCGCTCGCCGTTGAGCGTGGTCAAACATGTATACTGCAGGACCTGCTCCAAGCAGGCGTTACTGCGGATGGTTACGATGAGTCACCAAGACAGATGAAGGAGAGTGGCATTTTCAGAAGTCCACTATGTATTGCCCTCTGGCGCAACCAAACGGACATAGTCAGAGTTCTTCTCAAGTATGGAGCAAGCTTTGGCCTTGCTAAGAAACTATTTCATGATGCTGGGATGTCTGATATGGCGGAGAGGCTTTCTACAGTCGCTCTGGGGTACTATCTCACTTGGACCCATGATATGGAAAGGATCACTGAACTTCGGTTCAGATTCAACAGAGAATACAACCGCATATCCCCCGGGATACGCCGATTCGCTCCCGTTGATACCAGGTGGGATCACACGCCCGACTCTGTCTTTAATGAATTGGAGATCGCCTTGGCATCAACGTGTGCCGAGGATGCCTGGGACGAAAGCTTAGAAATCCTCCAGAAGGCGTGCCGGGGTGTTCTACCAAGAACGGCAAACAAGGCGCTAATATTCATAGTGCTTCTCAAGACAATGGCATCGTCTATTGATGAGGCGCAGGGGTCAAGGCTGGAACATGACCTTCTGCCTGATCTCAATAGATGGAGCACCATCCCGGATTGGCACCCAGCAGAGCAAGCCGCTCTGGTTACCGCTGTACTCGGCATATGGGAGGTCGATATCAGACTGCAGACTCCTGGGTCTAAAGTAGATATGACCGATGCTCGCGCGAGAAAGGTGTTCTCGAATATGTTGCAGCAATTCCAAGACATGGCCAACATTCTTGTGGAGAGATCACATGACGCTTTCACAGACCCGAATCCCTATGTTCAAAGTGCAGTAACCATTCGAGAAGCTCGTTTTTGTCAAAACTCAGCCGAAGATTCGAATCATCAGGAGGGTAGCGATCCTGAGCTTGCCAGACCTACGGAACCACCCGACCGTAAGCTGGGTACACTACCTGCTGCGGTGTACCTTGTCATGGCCGGGGTTGGATTCACTGTGATATTTGCATCTCTGATTTGTGAGTACACGATTTTATGTTGCAGAACACGGAGCTTCATGTTAAACTTTGCTACAGTGTTTTGCGCGGCGCTCGAAGGTTACAACAAACACTGGAGGTGGAGGCACGAAGTGGCAGCATCCATAGTCGCTGGTGATAATCCAGTAGCTCGGGGTGTGACCGTGTTCCGTTCCAGCCAAAGCCCCCAGGGGGGCTCAATATGTGCCAGGTTCGACCCATGGTTACATCGCTGCGCAGATCATCGAACGGACGTATTTGCTTCTGGCGTTGCTTTTGGGATTCCTGGTTACGAAGCCCCCGGATAACGTGGCCATAGCGACAAGGACACTACTGTGTGATACCGAGGATCCCGGATCACACATGACTGAGTATGTTCCTCTGTTCCCCCCTGACGTCCACGAGTATCTGTACCGGCTCGCTGAAACTCCAAATAGAACCCCTACGGGCGTGGCTTCACAACCATCATCTGCACTCGAAGACCCTAATCCAGGCTATGAGTGCCGCTACTGTTTTTACACGTGCTCCGAGCTTGGACGCCTCAATCGACACACCAAGGAGCAGCACGAGAAAGTGCGCTACCCCTGTTCCGCCCCCAGCTGTAAAAAGTCCTTTACGCGTAAGGACTACCGCGAGAAGCACGAGCGCAAGCAACATGGCGGATTTGCGTCGCAACCGCCGTCCTTACCGGCTGCGTACCGCCACCTTCCAGTCGTGGGGCGCGTAGCGTCGATGGCCGCTTCCCGTAGGCAAGTTAATAAGAGACCCAGAAAGGGTCCAGCAGACGATACCCCAATGGTGCCGCCTCGGGACGGGGACAGTGACCCCGACGGGGATGTGGTGGTGTTTCGATTCCCTTGCGATGGTTGATTCTGTGCTTTGTTCTTCTCTTGCCTCTTTCTCCTCTGTTTCCTCGTTCCTCTTTTTCTGCTTTTCGTTTCGTTTTGTCATTCCTACTCCGTCTCGGTTTTGATACATACGGATTTCACTTGCTGGAGTCTGATTTCTAATCTGCTTTCTGGTACTTGACGACGGTATGACTTTCATGGATACTTTGGTCTGGTGATCTACACAGGTCTGGTCGTTGCTTCCTCCCCTTATTCCTCATTCTTCGAAACTAGTATTGATAAATACTGGGAATACTGGTGCTCGTTCCGAACAAAGGTTATCTCACGATCTTGGTAGCTGCGAGTATAACTATCTGTGTCACGATTTCTTCCTCCAGTTGAGCATGCCCAACCGAAGCGGCGCAACCGGGAAATATATAGCAAAACTGATGCGTGCATCCATAATGAGGAAAGACAATACCTGTACAAGACAAAGGGCAAAAAGGAAACTACTGGAGAAGCTGGGAATCGAACCCAGAACCTTTTCCATGCTGACTACTTTCGTAGCTACATGCGAAGGAAACGTCATACCACTAGACCACATCCCCATTCTGCCGTTTCTTGGCTGGTTTGATGCGCAATAAATTAATTGCTTATTGAAAAATAATCTGTCGCTTCTCAGCCTTACGGTGGACAAGTAGATGTGTATGATTTTGTGTGTGGTGGGGGACGACACGGTCTCATAGAAAGCCGTGGTTGATATAGGGGCTGTTTTTGACCTTTCGAGCCGGATTCGCTCAACCGCAGTGCAGCGGTCAATGATGTGCGTCAAACAACCTGATGATATCCAGCTCACTTGATAGTCTAAACGTCGCTTAGTCAGGGGCTGTACCGTGGTGCTCAGCGTTTAGTGACTTACTACACATGAGTCTATAGGCCGAAGCTTGAACAGGACAGATCATATATATCTTGTCCATACGGTTATACTGCCTCGCGCGGGACAAGACAGCCCGATTGGTTAGAATACCTCTGCGATGCGCAGTTGACAAAACAACAGAAACGGTGGCAAAGTTCTTTTCACGGATCCTTCCCGGCGAAACTCGCGTTCAAACCAGTACGCCTCGGAGAATTAGATGCAGGAGTAAAGCGTACCAGGACATCGGAAGACTCTGCGATCACGCTTCCGGAACCTAAATGTATGAATTAGTGAATGGGTAGCGTGATAAGTCTAGGCTGCTTTCAACTCATGGAACAAACTTTGACTACAAGAGCACGCGAATTTATATCATTCTCAAGGCACTTCCAGGCTGTCACGATATCTGCTGAGATATAACAACGTTACGCTGGTGTGCCTTCCGCTGTTGGTGTAGATATCGTAGACCTCGTGCCAATCCCAGATTCGTTGATAACGAGGGGCCGTTGATGATTAAAACTGACATCACTCTGATCTGAGAGCTGCACCAAGGGTAGCCATCACACGAATCAGAGAGCCACTCTAGATTGGGCTTACACGAATAACAAATGTCCAAAATTTCCATTACAGTTCAAGCCTTTCGCTAGTGGCCGTTGCGGAAACTTTTGTTTTGTGGTCTTCCGCACATGGCCACGGTTATCATAGCGCTCCTATTGAACGGGCTTCTTCTTCCGGAGCTGTCATCCCGATGGGCAGCAAGCTTTTCATACCCCCCACCGTTAGACAGGAGCTTCTAGATTGAATGGGCGACTGGACCCCCTGGGTGTCAGCTAACAGGTCGGGAGACCAGCGTTTTGTGCCGAAGCCCACGACTGGAGATGCCGCAGGACTGGGTCTCTTTTAGATCGCAGTCATTCTCTCTCCGGGACTGGCCTCTCTCTCTCATTGGCTGGGGAAAAGGTCCGAGGGCAGGCGGGAGATCTCTCGGGGAAGCAAATCCGGCGGCGTCTAGTATCGCCAAAAGAAGCCAGCTGGTTACCATTCACATGTAAAAAGACTGTAGTCGTCCATTTCTCCCAGGGTATGGTCTCTGATTGGAACAGGAGGAGGTCCGAGAATGAAAACGGTGTGTCGGCCCCGTATATTTAATTGGTCTTTTCTATTCTCATGCCGTCCAGCCCTTTCGATGGCGCGGTTTACCTGACACACCTGGATGGTGCCTACTCTGTGTTCATGACTATGGCCCGAAAGGCACACCGCAAGCATGGAAAATGCCTATAATATAGCACACTTTCCTTTCGGATTGTCCCATTCTCTCGGTATGCTGAATTGCATGTTTGGCTAAAGTGTTTCTCCAACTCCGATGCCTTTGACTCAAAGCTGTCACTACTCCTCACCGAAACCCATAAAGCACTATGGGGCACGTCAACCAACCGCCGACGGACCTCTTGAAAGAACTCTGTCTTGTAGGAGACATCCTCGGGTTCGTCCAGCTCGGCGTACAGCTCTTAACGTCGCCCAAAGAGCTTGGTAGTTGGCAGGGGCTGGGGCGTGATGAACGAAGAATCGTCATCTCACCAGTCAGAGAAGAGCAAAGCCCGGCATCACAAGCGATTTCACAATGCCGATTCTACGAAGGCAGGTTGTGCAGGGGATTTGCAGGTCCTGGTCCTCCAGCCACGTCTCCGGAGCTCTACGCCACCACGCGAGAATACTGCTACAATTCCGCCAGGCGCCTGAGGAAGCACTTAGAAATGGTTCAAGTGCGAGAGAAGAGTTCAAAAAGAGGAGGGATTGGTTTAAGAGCTACTTTGGTCAAGGTGTGGTCCAAGAACGAAATGAAGGCACAAGCTCAGCAGCTCCGCCGGATTAAGCAACACATCGAGGAAGAAACATGCAGCAACCTCGTTGCCACCATAAAGCCCGGCGCGCTCGAAGCGTGTTCCGAATTCCCTTGGCTCGAAGGCCACCATCGCGAACTCATCATTGCACTCTCCGCGGGTTTGGCACCAACCCCTGACGCAACGATGACATCAACTCAAGTCCGCGCCTTGTGTCTGTGCCTGAGTCGCTCGGAAGTTAACATGTTGCCGGCGGACCGTCGGCCATCTGTTTTCTCTGTTGTGGCCCCCTCCACCACAACGTCAGGGTCGACCTTTTCTACGAGTACTTACCTTTCGGGGAGCTCCTATCACAACTCGACGTCATCATCAAGCTGCTCATCCTTGTACTCTCCATCATTTGAAAAGGTCGCATACAAGGAAGCAAGACTCTGGAACCAAATATCCAAGCAGTTGCTCAACCAATTAGCTGTCGCTGCCCCTACTGCTTGTGACAATAGTCCAAGTGTCAAGAGCGATAGTGAACCATCTTACCACGACACATACACCGGAATTCTGCAGGAGGAGTCCGTGAAGACTGGGCTCCGGTTGTGGCTGGAAGAGCCCGAGGACGGCCACGTCTATTGGATCAGCGGCCCGCGCGGTTCCGGCAAATCAACGCTGATGGAGTCCATTGCCGCCCACATGTGTACACATCGCGTGGCCGCTGCTAACGATGAAGGACTGAAGCACATTGTTGTCAAACTTACCTCCTCGTCGCTGAGTGGTGGTGGTCATCAGAGAGGAGGGACATGGAAAGCAGATCTATATCGGTCGATCCTGTACGGGGTACTTGCACAAAATCACAACCTGGTACCCCTGCTCTTCCCACGGGAATGGTCTGCGGCATACTGCAGGTCATTGGGACATGTCACCTCCACTGCTGCCAGTAATGTAGCAGCGACCATGTCAGGCTGGAGCTTCGATCGGATAAAAGCAGCTGTGGACTGGCTGTTTACCCAAGATGCCATCCCCTTCCGTGCCTGTCTGCTCATCGACGGGCTGGAAGACTTCAGTTCAAGCACCGCTGACATAGTTGGAAGGGCCGTGCAGAGTAGTACCGAGACCACCATGAATAGGAGTGTGAGCACCGTCGATTGGAGTAGGAACAAGGCCGATAGAAATAGGAGTACCGGTGGAAGAGACGGCGGAAGCACCGTTGATAGCGGTGATTCTGACGCAGACGATCTGGTCCGACATATCATCGCAGGAAAATGGACGAACGCCAAATGCTGCATCTCAACCGAACCATCGGCCGCCTTTTCGACCGCCTTCGCAAGCCGGCCCTCGCTCCGAATGGCGGAATTGACGCGCCCGGCTATGCGCAAGTTTGCCGTGGACCAGCTCGCGTCGCACAACCCCTTCCGGGAAATGCGAGGTCTGGAATCCAAGCTGCTGGACCAGTGCGTCAGCGAGGTAGTCGACACGGCAAATGGCGTGTTCCTGTGGACCGCGCTGGCCATCTCTACGGCGATGCACCAGCTCGGAGGGAGCGGTGGAATGCAGGAGCTCTGTGGGAGGATTCGGAGACTACCGCGCTGCCTGGACGATCTCTACGAGTACATTATAAGCAGCAAGCGGACTGTCAAGGGCCAAGACGGCGTGCGCAGCTCCAGGCTATTCCGACTCGTGGCCGCGGCGTCAACCCCGCAAGAGAACGACTGGACAAGCCCCTCTCCCCTGCCCCTTCTGGACCTGTCCTTCGCGCTCGAGGACAATGTAGCGGAACTGGCAATCTCGACCAAGCCGTGCTTCCTGGCGCAACAAGAAGTGCAACAGCGACAAAGGGCAACGGCGTCACGAATATCGGGCGTTTCCGGAGGTCTAATACAGGTGCAGGGTGGCGGAGGCAATCCAGCGAGATCAACAACGACCTTTATCAACGACTCGTTCGCCGCATTCGTCGCGAGGAGCGATGAGATAATGGAGGAAAGCCCGAACCTCGCCCTGCTCAGCGCGATTGTTCTGTCGATGAAGACGGAGAAAGTTGACATCACCAACAGCCGCGCCAACGTTGACGCCGGCATCCTGTACGCGCGACGCGCCGAAGCCGAGCTGGGCGCCCATCATTCAGGCTTGAGTCGCGTAACCGACGCGCTGATCGAGACGGCTATGGCGAGCCGCCCCTACTGGTTCCAGCTCAACGGCATGCCCAGTCCCCCTAGCCACAGTAGCATGGGCGACGTCGGCATCACCAAGCATAGCTTCGCACCCCACTGCGGTCTGCATCAGTACCTGCGCTACCTGATGACCCAAGATAGCGCCGAAAGCACCCCACCACGGCATGGAAAGAAAAAGAAGCAACATCGCCGCTCGTCATCGTCATCGTCGTTATTTACATCGCCGAGACCGTCTACTTCTTCTTCATCCCTGTCTCGGTACAACAGCCACAACAATGGCGACGAGACAGAGTGCACCCATCTCTTATCCCTAGCCCTCCAACCCCCGCCTGGCCTGGGCCTGGAGCGTTTCGTCAGTCCGGGGGTGGTTCGGACCCTGCTCGCGTGTGGCGCTGACGTGTCCGAAGCTGCGAGGCTGCTGATCGCGTTCCTGACGTCCTACGACCGAGGCTGCGACAATCGCCACCGGGTGCTGGCATGGAAGACGCTCCTCATGCAGATCTTACCGATGCAGGGGCAAATCCACCAGCGCGACATTCAGGCCCTGGAGGCGGTATTCGCCCAACAACAGCTTCCGGAGGCCTGGGCCGAGATTCGTGGGGCGCTTGACTCAGCGGCTGTCAGCATCCGAAGTGGCGGGGTCCGCAAACTGGGATTTGTGGCCCGGAAAAGAAGGGTCCTGTGGATGTTCCATTCAGCTAGCTAGCAGCTCGCTAATTACGTGTGTCTAGAGTACCTATGTAGTAAGTACATAAGTAGTGATTAATACCGATATCCGTGCCGATGCGCTGGGGTGGTTCGGCAAACTGCCACCCGGAAAAACCAACAAAGTTGATATACTCAATTGTACAATAAAGATCGCTGTGTCTGTCGCATAGTCAATGAACGTTGTCAAAATGTGCTCCCGGCAATTGCGCATCACGTGCACACCATGACTGAACATGTAGTTGGATCAATCCAATACACCAGACGTGCCAGAGTCGGACGTTCCCAGTCGCTTGGGGGAGGCTGTGTCGTCACCCTCATAACCCACCTCACGATTCCATTTGTGTCTGATTTCCACGGTGCCGGGACTCCACTTGTTCTGAAGCTCCCTGTCCAGAGTGTTCTGAACCTCGCTTGCCGCCAACCACTCGCCCGAACTGGTCAGGAAGATGCGGTTAGGGTCCGCGGGCATATCTGTGCAAGTGAAAGCCCGCAGTAAGCTCGGGGCTCCTGTTCGACGTAGCAAAAGCCGCTTGTCAGTTGTGCTGCGACGTAGTAGCTGGGAAATGGGATGATGGGAAAGGAAGAGGGTCTCCAGAGTTGACATATTGACGAGGGAGTCGGGGAAAGCGCACGTGTGTTCGATTGTCAAACAATGAAACACAATAGTAACTTACCCTCCTCGACAGTCTTGACAACATCTACCTCCATTTGTAGGCCTTTGGGGACGAGCGCTGAGGAGACGGCCACGACGATGCAAGATCCCGCCAGCTGTCGATGCCACTAATACGCATTGAGAAGCTGGGTGAATTTGGATTGGCAGTACACACTGTATTCATCAGCCCCGGAACCCGCCAGCAGGACCCTTTCTGCTTGCTCTGGATAAAGAAGAGATGGATGCATTAGTCTAGCCACGGAAGCAGGCAACATCCCAGTGAGCCTTACCTGGATTCCCTAGTTTGAAGGCGCCCGAGGAAACAAAAATAATGCAGGACTTGGCAGGAACCATCCAGTCGCGGATCAGAAGCAACATATAGTGGTGCGCTGTACCTCGCGGAGCCATGTGCACTGATGTCAGCTTCGTCCTTGCTGGATCTGCTCGCCAAGCCGGTAGAAACGGGCATCACTCACCCAGTTGGTTCACGATCTGCGCATCGCACCATTTGGAACCATGTGTCGAGGTCCCGGCCTTCTGGACGGTTTCCGCGTTCAGGAATAGATAGTCAAGTGGCAGGTAGTTCACTTGTTCGTCCTTGGGCATATTTGCAATCGCCTGCTCGGCGAACCGATGCACGCTCCCTAGGTTGGAGAGTTCGAGGTGTAGAAAGACGAGCTTGTGCTTTCGGTTGGAAACCACCACCGTGGCATACTGACTGGTCGCAAAAGCCACGTCCTTGCATCCGATAATGACAGTGTAGCTCTTCTCGTACTGTGGCGCCTGGAGAAGCTGCTTCACGACTTCGAAACCCTACATGTCGATCAGCGGCCCACCAGAGCTGTCAGCTACCCTCACAGATGCAAGCGAGACTGGCGGATTGGGATTGGGGTCTGGTTGGGAGGCCGGTGCAAACGGTCAGGTCGGAGGTGTGGGGTAGGATGGGAGAGGAGGGGTCGGCTCTTACGACGCCCGAGGAGCAACCGGTTGCGAGGATGGTCTTGGGGATTTGGGACCTGTATTCCCCTTCCATGATGGTCGTCGGTTTTTGTGACCCGTGCGCGCCTCCGTGGGACGTCATTCTGACTGTTGGATAACGATGGACTTGACTAAATAGGCAACTCTCCGTAGGTCAAGCTATGTAGAGATGCATCAATAGATGTATCGGGCTAGAAAGGGCAAAGACATGCATGGGGCGAGAGAGATGGGAAGTGAATTGTGATCAATTGATCTACGACCTGCAGGCCGAAAGGCAGGAAGCCTCTAAGGTTATTATTATTGCCTTAGGTATTTCCAACGTCAACTCGTCGGGAAGGCAGCAGGGGCCAATCAAACAGACAGAGCCGTCAACAGGCAGGCACAGGCACAGGCGGCGGGCAGGCGGGCAGGCGGGAAGGTAGGCAAGCGCGCGGGGTCGTCGGTGTTAGGCCCACGCCGCGCAACCACCGCGCCTTCCTTCCCACCCATCCATCCATCCAATCGGTGCGGCCTCCGAGCCGTGCTACAGAACCCTTCCTTCCTCCTCTAAGACGGAAAAAGAGACGCCCATGCCATTGTCGGGATTAAAAAGCCATGGGCGATTGGTGCCTATTCGTAGTACCTAACGTTTAAATGCATAATCGCGCTTAACGGAGAAGGAGTGCTGCTCGATAGCGGAGCCCCCTGAACTCACCAGACACACCTTGTCGCGACACACGCACACGATAGGTATCTCGTATTGGGCGGGCTCCAGCAATCATCCAAGGGATGCTGCATGGCTTGCCGGCGACAAGGGCGCGTGGTTGCAGTGGAATGGAATATTGCCCCAGAACAGGCTGTTCTAGGTGGTCTTGATGTTTTCAGGGTGATGTCAAAAGCGACCTACCTGACGATTGCTCTTGATTGGCCTTGGAGCGCGGGAGGGCCTCCGGATTTTTTGGTGTGGGTTGGGTGCATGAGGAAAAACGTAAGAATCCCGAGTGTGGTGGCGGGATGACAAGATAGTCAGACGAGAAGGCCATTTCCGGAGGAGCCTACGATGGGGGGTGCGCCCGGCTGGTAATAATATATCGCACCATGGTTGTGTGATCAACGGAGGGCTTCCGGCTGTCAGATTTCCTTTCTTATTTTTTTGCCCTATGCGCTCTCCCTTTTTCTGGCCCCCCCCGTGTAACTCCCGCTCGCCTGTTTTTGGCCCGCTGGGCGCAGTGGGAGCATGCTGCCGGGTGGAGTGGGTGCTGTTTCGGTGCTAGCCCCTGGCTCACTCCCTTGCCTGGAGTCTCAGCAAGCCCCAGGGGCTGGAACTAACGTCCGGTGCTATGGGGTCGGGGGCGTGCGTTGAATCCTTTTTCCTGCGACGCCATATACTGACATTTGTTGTTCACAATGACGATGACGATGCCGGCCGCCAGGTCAATTGGCCTATCGCACGCGCTCCGGCTCGTCCAGACAGGACCTCAATAACACCACCAGGTCCCGAGGCTGCCCAGCAAACGAACCCCCACCCCCATTAAGCCAATGAATCCAATGAATTTGATCAATTTGATGACGGGGCCTGCCGTGGCCCAGGCCATGTACTTACCTGACCTACCATTTGCTACATATCAGGGCCTACATGGCCACACTTGCCTGCATGCCCGCCGTGCCAACATCGCCTCCCCAGCCGCAATGAACACCAGCTTTAATGGCACACGATCTTTCCAAAGCACACGACTGGAGTACATCACAGGCGGTTTTGCTCGCTTATCCCATCACAACAAAGTTACCTAACCCTCGACCACTCATAGCCTCCCTCCTCTCACTACACCGCCTATCATAATCGTCATCACCCCAACCCATTCTCGACTTTGACCTTTTCTTTTTTTGCATGGCTTCATCGACGTACCGCCGCCTCCTGCCCAAAAGCCAGGCCAGCCCAGACGCCAACGAGCCTGGCGAGCCCGTGAAGAAGAGGAAACTGGTGTCTCTAGCATGCGCCCGCTGCCGCTCCCACAAGACCAAATGCGACGGCCACCGTCCCTCGTGCGGCTCCTGTCGGGCCCGCAACGTCGACTGCATCTATGACGACGACCCGAACACCACCCCGGCCGCGAATCTCCGGCGCCAGTACCACCACCTGGCCGAGCAGCACCAGAGCTTCCACGAGCTGTTCGAGCTGCTGCGCAGCCGGCCCGAGGACGAGGCCCTTATCATTCTGCAGCGCCTCCGCTCGAGCGGCAACGTCCAGTCCACCCTGCACCACGTCAAGGAGGGCTACCTGCTGGCCGACTCGCGCATGGTTGGCACCGAGGCCAACGACGTCCCCTTCCCGCCCTGCCCCAAGACCCGCGAGGAGGTCATGCTCGGCGTCGACCACTCGAATGCCTACCCCTTCCTGCCGCCCCTCAAGGAGATCCAATCCGCGCTCGGCCACAAGATGCGAAACATCACCAACGCCAACCCCGACGAAGACGACTGGGCCACGGCCGAGGAGGTCGAAAACGCAAAGTGATTTGGCCCTTCCACCACCACCACCACCACCGCGCGGGAATGATGCGACGCGATCATCATCATTCCTCCATTCAGTCGTGGTTGGTTGGCATTTGTTTTGCTGCTGCCGCCGCCGCGCTGAATCGCGAAAACCAGGAATTATGTGGACTGACTTTGTGTCCAAATTTAGGCACCTAGATCACCCCCGTGAGCTATTTGATGATCGATTCCTCCATATTAAAGCCTCCGACTGGACCACCGTCACGGAAAGCGACACGATCGTTAGGAACCTTATATCGCTGTACCTGTCCTGGGATCACGCTACCATGCGCCTGTTTGACGAGGAGCTGTTCTTAGATCAGATGTCCACGGGCAAGAGAGATTACTGTTCGCCCGTGTTTGTGAATGCTCTCCTGGCCGTAGCCACGGTACATTATCCTGGTCATTTCTCTTTCCCTCTCCCTCTCTCTGAATAGCCCTTCCGACCCAATGGTGGTTACGACCCCCCTCAAAAAACAACGGCGGCTAATAATTTCGTGTCGCGGATTACCTTTGTTTAGTTAAACTATTCCTCCATCGATCACGAACTCTGCCAAGACCTCGGCCCCAATTTCTTCGAGCAAGCCCAACGGCTGTGGGAGTCAGACACGGAGCAGCAACCGCGTTTGTTGTTGGTACCCACCGCGACGCTCCTCAGCATGTGGTGCTACTCGAATGGCGACGAGAAGACGGGAATTGGGTTCTCCAACGGATCGATCAGAATCGGCATCGACCTCGGCCTCTTTCGGACGCTGCCCCGCGAACCGACTCTGTGCGACGACTATACGCGGGTCATGATACGGGGCGAGTCTATGGTGGCATGGGGACTATTCAACTGGCATTCGTACGCATCATGATTTCGATCTCTCTCCCGCTGCCAATTCTGCCTTGAATGGTGAGATACAAGTAATTGTGGTATACTTACTGACACAAATGGCTTTGCCTTCCACCACCATACAGTGTCCATTCCTTCTTCCGCCGCCGCGCCCTCGAGCTGCCCAACCCGCCCTACCACCCGGCCCTCTATGACCCGGAGAACCACGAGTTCGGCGAGATTGTGTGGAACTCCTTCCCGCTCAGCCGCCCGCCCCACTACCTGCACCGGGACCTGACCTCGCGGGCCTTCTCCGAGCTCTGGACCATAATCTGGGAGGGGACCGAACAACAACAACAACACCACAGCGCGTCCTCGCCGGGCCAGCCGCACGACGTAAAGGCCCGGTACGACCGGTGCAAGGCGATACAGAAGAGGCTGCTCAGGTGGTCGGATCGGCTGCCGCAGGAGCTGGTGCCGGATTCGGAGAGCTTGCCGTCGACGCTGGATTTGCAGTATGGGTCCCTAATAATTTTCTCGCTGTCTTTCTTTCTTTTTCTTTTTCTTCTTTCTTCTTCTTTTCTTCCTCTCTTCCTCGTACTTGTCTCTCTTTCACTTACCTCTTGATGCACGTCACTGATGATTTCGGCTTGTAATCATGTAGTCAGTTCTTCCACGGCATCATGGTACAGCTCTTCCGCCCCTTCGCCAACTTCGACTTCCCGGGGCAAGCCCACGCCAAAGCCGTGACGCAAGCCTCGCTCTCGCAGATGCGCCGCATCATCTACACCCAACGATACCGGTACGGCGGCCCGCCGTTCAGCTCGACGACGGTGGGCTCCATCCACCTCTTCACGTCGTCGCTGCTCGAAGAGTTAGCCAAATCCGAAGACATCGACCCGCACGCGCGCTTCTATCTCGTGCTGGCCGCTGAGGAGATGAAGCGGTGCGGAGACGCGTTCCCCTTTATCCACAAGGTGCTACATCAGCTGTTGTCGAAGGCGCGGTCGGACGGGACACGGTTGCCGCCCGATTTGGACGACATGTTTGATGACCTCGAGGCCCGCCTCTCGGGGCATACCCGCCTCGCCATCTTCCCGCAGACGTACCCCATCCTCTTCCGCATGAGCATCGGCGACCAGCTCGGCGGTGAGACGGATGATATCATCAATGCGACGTATCGGCTGCAGTTGGGGGTAGTAAGACGACGGCACAGCACGAGGAGGTGATGGATGCTATGATGGATGGTGTTGTCGATGGCATCGAAAGTGTGGGCAGTAGTGGGAGGAGTAGTAGCAGTAGGGACAAGGGCAAGGGTAAGGATAAGGGTAAGGGGCGGCGCCAAGGTGGGGGTGGCGAATAGGGTGATGGGCAAGAATGGGAAAGTGAGAAGTGGGAGGGCAAACTGGGTCGGGCATTTGGAAAAGCCCATGGTCGCGCCGACGAGGGGCTGACTGGCGGTCTGCTGGCGGGCGATTTCTGTTACCTTTTGAATCTCCCCTTTTGACGTGATTACGAGGAACCCATGAATTATTTAGAAGTACGAGCGATCTTAGAGAGATTGAATTGAAGCACCTGATCTTCACCAGGCCTTTGAATGTTTGTTCCGAGATTGTTTTTCTTTCCCCACGCCGCCCGACTTGCAGGAGTGGAAGCAATTTATACCTTCCGGTCAGCAACCATTTAGTGAGACAAGCATCCGACAGGGTTTTACAAGCTTCCAATGAGTTAAACATCACGTCATAGCTGTATAGCCCCTGAACTAACGAATGACTGGGGTATACATGGGGTCGTACGACACTATTATCTCATTTTGGAGCGGGCTTTTTTATATCTAATTTAAAAGGCAAAACTTCCGATTTGAGAAATCGCGACCACGAGTAAATAGTGCAGAGGGATGATTGCATTATCCCATGATATGAAGCTTGGGGAAAGTAGTGTATTACAGCCCAACCCAACTAAGAAAACTGAAGTGAGATACCATGAAAAGGGAGAGGGAAAAAATCGATACTCCTTGATACTGTCAACACTGAATACGCCTCAGGAAAGTGACAAGCCATAACCGCTATAGCCGAAACAATATCTCGTCTTTCCCTCAACATCACCCAGGATGAAAGAGCCCCCTCATCAAACACAGACACAGCTGCCCCGGGCATCACCGGCTGGCTCTTGTCCTGGATTCTTGTCCGTAATCACTGGTGGGTTACGTGCGCCCCCATCAAGATACATTATGACGTCTCAGACGAGGGGTTTGTATCTTGGCCTCGTGGCGTCCTGCGGGCACCGTGATCGATTAATATCTGGATCACATCGTCGTGTCTGGCTTCTTCTGCCTTCAGGAGTGGAGTTACGCCGAATCGATTTTCGATATTAGGATCTGCGCCTCGATCAAGAAATAGCTGTATAACTTCGGCCTGCCCCCTGGCCGATGCCTCTAAAAGGGAGGTGTTGCCACAATGGTCCTTTTCATTGCAATCAACTCCTCGCTCGAGTAGTGTTCGTACAATATCCGTCCACCCATGCCTTGATGCGAGGAAGAGTGGTGTATTGCACCAGCCGTCTTCATCTATGGAAAACATGTCGGACCTGCCTCTGGCGTTGTGATCTGCACCATGGGCAAGTAGCACCTCTACTACAGACTTATGTCCGAAATGTGACGCTAGGAGGAGCGCCGTATCTTGATTGGAGTCTCGGCTTTCAAGGTCCGCGCCTCTGTCGATGAGTAACTGTACAACAGTTTCGTGTCCTGATCTTGATGCTAATATGAGCGGAGTCTCACATTGGCTATTCCTGTGATTAGGGTCGGCACCTCTATCGAGCAACAATCGCGAAATATTCTCGCGCCCTTCTCTTGATGCGATCATCAATGGCGTATCCTCGTTGACGTTTCTATAGTCGATATTGATACCCAAAAGGCCATGATCAAGATATAGTCTGACGGCTGTCTCATCTTCGTTTTGCGTCATTGAAAACAGGAGCCAGGCAAGTTCTTCCTCTGTTTGCGACTTCCCTTGACTCAAACTGAAAATGGTCTTCAAGACCCCTTCTCCATGGCGCTTATTTGACAGTGCGGTACTGATCAACCTTGGGGATCTGGTTAGTAATTTGTTGTGTTTATGAAGGAACGCTTCCACATGACTGGTACTTGAAATTCTTAACAGGCTTTCAAGGGCTGTACTGTGAAGCATATCCAGATTATCCCCAAATTCTTGCAGCGTGCGGTATGTGAGGCATGCATGGGATGCCACACCCTTACCACATATGAACGAAACCGTCTCCTGGAGGAGGTCTGGGATAGGTTTATTATAATCGGTGGAGATCATAGCGTTTGCTTCTGGGCATAAACCAAACAGAGCATAGATCCTGTCATGCTCACATGTGGCTTGCGTACGAGAGAATTTCTTCAGAAGTGTGAAGAGGTCCCGTTCTCGACTCCACCAAGAATTTCCCCTTGATGGCCCAGGCATAACATCCAGAACTGCTTGGGAATGCGCGTCGGTCTTGCAATGCAATAAGTTGGGACATACTGCAAGTATTCTGGCAGAGATCGACTTGTAGCCACAATGGACCACCGCAGCGCGAGCATTGGCAACTTCTTGGAGAATCCAAACTCGAAAAAACCAAGGTCTTTCTAACAATAGCTCGAAAGCCGTTTGCAGAGTACCTTGATCAACCGGAGACTTCTTTTGGATGTATTCCCAGTTGAGTTGCCACCGGTAATCGGTTGGTGACCAATTCAAACCTGGCATTCGCTTCTCAAGTTTCGCCAATGAATCCATAAGGGTGTTGATCGTTTCTGTCAATGGTCCGAGCCAGAATGACCCGTTGCGCAAAGCGGTAGATCCTATCCATTTGCTGAACTTGATGTCCACGCTCACGGTCGTTGGCCTGATCGATGCAGATGGCATCGATCCACAGTATGCGATCTTCGCTCTGGTAACGTATGTCATGAAGAAGGGACCACAGGTTATACGTGACCAAAAACTTTGACCCATCGACGCTAATTGCACGAGGGTTGTCCGCTGACCCCCAGGTATAGGAGACAGCTTCATAATCCGGGACAAAGTCGACGTCGAAGAATGCCTCAATGAGCTCGCATTCAATCTCTGGTCCCCTTTCGGCTGATATCACCTCATCATCTGACTGCGACTCATTAGCTGACATCGATCGTTTGCGCTTGCGCGTCGGCTTGTTGCCCGCTGCTTTCAAGCGTAGCAGTCGAAGCGCTGACCGGTCAAGGTCAAGGAGGGTGTATTTAAAGAGTTTCGTCTGAGCCATGGATGTGCATTGAGATTTGACGGGTGCAGAATTAACATGCCAGGTATTTAACCGGTTAGGTATGAAGGGGAGAGAGGGAGTGGGTTGCTTGAGGAACAAGTGGCATAGGGATAGATCGAATGACATTTGGGCTTCTTAAAACTCATTCCAGCCTGCTCCAGGCATCATGCAACAGAAACCACCAATGACTGCCTGTATCATTGAGGGATATAATTTCCGTTGGAGCAAGCAGCGACTGCGATCCGATAGGTTCATGTCACGTGGCTTAGCACACCACCATCGATGATATATGCATGTTTTATAGGCAGGCAGTGCTAAGCCTTGGCCAGAGACCAGCAAATAGATGCTGGCCAAGGGGGCTGTAGGCGTGTCTGGATGCCCGTCTGGCATCGTTTTATTGACACCGACCATGGCGTATGTGGAAAAACTGGAATGGCGAGTGCATACGGCGAGGGTCGCGAACGCAAAAGGGATTTGGCGACACAGAAACAAGAGACCTGCTGCTTGAGAATAATGAGAATCCGGTATCGCGTACTATATCACTTCAAAGTAAATGTTAAGGATTTTATATGAACAATGTGCCTACTATTAGGTCCAGGCAGTGTTACGTTTTGGCAGCTGTGGTTTGACATTGTCCATGGACGTAGACAATTGATGCTCGGCCCCCACTCAGTACCTGTTGTAGGGGATGAGATAACAGATAAGATCCCTGTCGCGCTGTCTAAGCTGTTTTAATGTCACCGCCCACCCCACTAAAAAGTTTCTGGCAGAAAGCTTCCCGCAATTGAGCGAGCCAGAACTTTGCTGCTAATCATCGTGGTTTTGGTCCCGACTTTTCGCATGAACTCGAGTGCACCTATTCGCACGCCCTACCAAGCCACAACATATCACGATGGGTCCGATCAAGAAGCGCAAGGTCGATGATGACTTCATCGGCACCATATCCGACAATGACGATATCCCAATCGAAGAGGAGCCCTTGCCTGCTGCCCCGCCAAAGAAGAAGTCAAAGTCCAAGAAGTCCAAGAAGGGCGCAAAGGAAGCCAGCTCCGATGCCGAGGAAGAGGAGGGCGGTATCTGGGGCAAGAAGGATGACGATGATGGCGCCATGGACTCCGACTTCGAATTCATGATCGACAACACCGGCGACATCATGGGCGACGAGTTCGAGGGCTGGGGCTTCGACCGTGCCAAGAAGGGCATGAACGAGAGGAAGCAGGTCGACATCGACGATATCATCCGAAGGCGTCGAGAGAAGAAGGAGGCGAAGGAGGGCAAGAAGAAGCCGGCGCCTGCCGCAGAACCGGAGGAACAGGCTGAAGAGGCCGATCTCGACATGGAAGACGACGAGGATGGTGTCCTTGCTGACGACGCCTTCGGAATGGGCGCCGACTCTGATGCCGAAAACTCGGAAGGAGGCGTTGCGGACGAAATGGACGAGGACCAAGACGAAGATGGCGACGAAGAAGAGCAAGATGACGATGCAGCCTCCGACGATGATTCAGTTGCCACACCCGTCGACCACCCCGACGACAATGGCAGCGATTCCGATGCTTCGGAAGCGGAGGAAGACCCCGAAGAGGCTGCTAAGCGGGAGGCTTTCTTCGCGCCCGAAGAAAAATCAAGGGATAAAAAGCAAAAGTCTTCGTTCCAGGGCATGTCTCTGTCGCGTCCTATTCTGCGTGGCCTTACATCAGTTGGTTTCAACAAACCCACCCCGATTCAAGGCAAGACCATTCCGATCGCCTTGGAGGGCCGCGATGTGGTTGGTGGTGCCGAGACCGGTTCTGGTAAAACAGCTGCCTTTGTTGTGCCAATTCTCGAGCGCCTGCTGTACCGGCCCAAGAAGGTACCGACGACAAGAGTGGTCATCATGACGCCTACTCGTGAATTGGCTATCCAATGTCACTCTGTTGCTACCAAGCTCGCTAGCCATACCGATATCAAGTTTTGTTTGGCAGTCGGTGGTCTCAGTCTCAAGGTCCAGGAGGCTGAGCTGCGTCTCCGCCCGGATGTGGTTATTGCCACGCCCGGTCGATTGATCGATCACATGCGAAACTCGGCTAGCTTCAATGTCGACACCGTGGAGATTCTGATTCTCGATGAGGCCGATCGTATGCTGGAAGACGGTTTCGCCGACGAGTTGAACGAAGTCCTTACCACCCTCCCCCAAGTCCAGGCAGACCATGTTGTTCTCGGCTACCATGACGTCGTCTGTCGATAGTCTGATTCGCGTGGGTATGAACAAGCCCGTTCGCCTTATGGTGGATGCTCAGAACAAGACGGTCCAGAAACTAGAGCAAAAGTTCATTCGGTTACGACCGGGTCGCGAAGACAAGCGTATGGGCTATCTTGTGCATGTTTGCAAGACCATGTACACGGAAAAGGTCATTGTTTTCTTCAGGCAAAAGAAGGATGCCCATCGGGCACGCATCATTTTCGGGCTTTTGGGCATGTCGTGTGGTGAACTCCACGGTAGCATGAACCAGTCTCAGGTAAGCCCGCCAATTCCCAAATGTCACATTTCAATGCTAACAGTTACAGCGTATGTCGAGTGTGGAAGGTTTCCGTGACGGCAACGTCAACTATCTTCTTGCTACAGATCTTGCCTCTCGAGGTCTTGATATCAAGGGTATCGATACAGTTATCAACTACGAGGCGCCCCAAAAGCTCGAGATCTACGTCCATCGTGTTGGTCGTACCGCTCGTGCTGGCCGTTCCGGTGTTGCTGTTACACTCGCCGCCGAGCCCGATCGCAAGGTCGTAAAGGCTGCAGTCAAGCAAGGAAAGGCGCAAGGAGCCAAGATCGGCAGTCTTGTGATTGAGGCCAGTGACGCCGACAAGTGGCAAGCCCAGATTGATGAGATGGATGACGAGATCGACGCCATCATGCGCGAGGAAAAGGAAGAGAAGCAGATGGCCAACGCCGAGATGCAGATCAAGAAAGGAGAGAACATGATGCAGCACGAAGACGAGATCAAGTCCCGACCCAGGCGGACGTGGTTCGAGTCGCAAGACGACAAGAAGAAGGCCAGGGACGCGGGCCGCGCCGAGCTCAACGGGCTCAAGGAGGGTCTCAAGAAGAAGGGCGGCGGCAAGCTGTCCAACAACGACCGGAAGAAGCTGGATGCCAAGTCTATCCGGAGCGATGAGCGGGTGTGGAAGAAGGGAGCGGCCGAGCGGTCGGGCAAGGGTGCTGTTCTCAACTTCAAGAAGGACAAGTCCAAGTCGAAGAAGGGAGGCTCGAGGGTTAAGAAGAGGTAGTGTGTATGTGTGTTGTTTTAGATGCCGAGATATACTTGCCAGTAGCCAATACCAATATGTACGATCAATCAGGGAATACCAGATTGTCCCCTTGAGTGCCAACCAGGTCATTAGAAGTCGAACCACCTTCTAGTCCAATTGAATGATCAGGTTTATTCGGATGGCGAGAGTTTATGCCGTTGAGGGCTTCACTTTTTCTTGTTGCCTCAGCAGGTTGCTGTACTTGGCACTCAAGGGGATAGCTCCCGAGCATTGATCCCCGATATTGACATCGAAAATTTGATTCATTCGCATTTGTTTATGGATACAACACTGCAATATGCACGAGATCGGCCGATGATCTGACTGGCAGGCTGCAGGATTTCGGATGACACAGGGCGGCTCGATTGAAGGGTCTTGAGGTCTGGGCCGCTTGGCGCTGGCAGTTGCTGCAGATCCGCGTAGGTTGTCCCCATTTTCGCACCAAAAACAGCATGGCGGGGGGTCGGGCTGCTTTGGCTGGTGCTGATGTCACGACCGTTGACCTTGCTTATTCTGCCTTGTCCGACAGAGATCTAGCTATTGCTTGCAGGCTTTCCCCTCCACCAGATAGCTTCACTGTTTCCAACAATAGCTTGTCGCAACTCCAGGCTCCTTTTTTTTCTTCAGAGAATTCTTTACACTGCTTCAACGGGGTATTTCTGACTTGTCCAAACTATTGATTGCGTCTTGGCATCAGAGGAGGTCTTGCGAAAGCTTAATTTCATTCGAGCACGTTAGTCACACGACCAGACCGAGGTCTGTAGCCACAAAGCAATACCACGATCCCGACAAACCCGAGTTGTACACGCAAGCCTTTCGCTTTGACGATTCCCCTCTTCCGCAACAAGTCTGCTATATATCGAGCCTACGTGTCGCTACGGAACCTCGCATCGAGCCCCATCGCATCATCGCACTGCGGCATTCGCCACCCTGGCTCCCCCTCCAGGCCTCCGCCGCTTCCTCCCGCCCCTGCCTCGCGCGAGGAACCGGACCTCCCTCCTCCGCTACCTCTTCCCCCAGTCGGTCCGCGACCGCTACCGCGAGCGCCTGATCGGGTTCCACCTCGACACCCTCCCCAACTTCAAACACCGCTTCCAGCACCGCGTCTACCGCTTCCTTCTCGAGCGCCAGCGGCGGAGGCGAGAGCAGTCGCGCCTGTTTGACCGCGCGCGGCGGCTGCTTCTGGGACCCAGGCCGCCGAAACCGTCGATCGCCCGGTACCTGCAGAATCGGCATGCGCTGCAGCAGCGGTTATCATCTCCGAGTACGAGCAACAGCAAACCGAGAACGATAAGCGACCGCGAACGAGTCGAACGAAAAGAAGGCCGCAACGACGGACGCGATAATAAAGACGGCACTATGTCGTCCTACATCTCCAGCTATGGCTCGGCATTCGGCATAGGCAGCGGTGGAGCAGGAGCAGGGGCAGGCGATGAGGCCAGCCAACGAGGCTCTAGGCGCAAGAGGCTGCAGGCTGCAGCTGGCAGGGTCTACAGCGCCGGTGCGGCGGCTATGAATGAGATCAAAGAGTCGTACAACCAGACGCGGCTCGATCAGATTGATACCCCCGAGACAGCCAAGATTACGATCCCGGGCTCCTTCCCCGACGTCAAGATCATGTCGAAGGGCAACGAGCAGCTCGTGCTTTTCCCATCATATGCGAAGCGACACGTGAAGGGAAGTGGTCTGCAGTTCGATGGCCCTGGCGGTCCTCCGGGAACCTCGGCTGTTCCAGTCGATGAAGAGGACTTCTGGCGGCAAGAATGGGCAAAGCACGAGGACGAGCGAGCGATCGTGGACGTGGATGTTCGCGGCTGGCTGTATAACCCGCACAAGGCACCCATGTCGCGACGGAACCGACTGATGATTGGCCTGGCGCGGCAGCTTAGCGGCATCCCTGCGCCGACGCCGCGGCCATCGCAAGCAGCAGACCCGTCGATGGCGTCTAGTTACCAGCAGCGCGAAGACGAGCGGGAACAAGCTCGTATTAAACAAGAGGCACAGAAGATTGAGAGGAGGGGACAGGGCGAGAAGGCAGTGGCTCAAAAGGGCGGTTACAGCGAGGAGCCCAGGGATACCGACTCGGAAGATGACGGAGATGGCCGCCACCATCTACGCACAAGGGATGCCGCAGGGACGCCTCTCAACGCCCCTGATTCGCCAGTCATGGGTGCCCGGAGGAGCAACACTGGCGCCGATCTCAACGATACAGAACTGGCTGTCGCCAATGCGAATCTGATGGCTCGCTTGGGTCCTTTCTTGACCACGCCACTCCCTGATATGCCAATCACCGTCTTCTTCTACAATGACGTAACATCACAGTCGCGGACAGTGATGACGAGCGACTCTGGGCACTTCGTGCTACGGGCGGCTTTGGAGTTTGTCCCGACACACGTGCGCATCTTGGCCGACGAGGACCTTCACTGCGAGGAGCCGGTAACCATCATCGAGCCAAAGGGTATCAGTTTAATCAGCGATATCGACGACACCATTAAACACTCCAGCATTCTTTCCGGCACGAAAGAGATCTTCCGAAACACGTTTGTTCGCGACCTCAAAGACTTGACGGTACCGGGCGTGAAGGAGTGGTATGGTGACTTATACGACCTTGGCGTGCGCATTCATTACTGTTCCAACAGTCCGTGGCAGTTGTTCCCCGTCATTGCGAGCTACTTCAAGCAGGCGGGTCTGCCTCCGGGATCCATCCATCTGAAGCAGTACAGTGGCATGCTCCAGGGCATCTTCGAGCCTGTGGCCGAGCGGAAGAAGGGTACACTCGAGAAGATCCTGAACGATTTCCCGGACAGGAAGTTCCTTCTGGTCGGAGACAGCGGCGAAGCCGACCTCGAGGTTTACGCGGATGTGGCCGAGACTTATCCTGGTCGCATCCTTGGTGTCTTCATCCGAGATGTCACCACGCCGGAGCAGTCGGGTTACTTCGACTCGGCCCTCAACAATACCGGTCAGCGCAGGACACTTGCGCACAAGTCTTCGCGGTTAAGGAGAAGATCTACTGATGAGGAGTCGTCGCCACGGCCTGTGCTGCCTCCACGCAACACGACGGAGCCAACGCCGCCGCAAGGTCCGGTCATGGGTGATCTGATTGATCTTTCCGACGAGCCTGCGCAGCTCACCTCGAGCGAAACCCGGCAATTTGCTAACCTGAACTTGGGGAGCCAGAATGCGGCCAAGAAACCGCCACCCCCGAGGCCCGCGAAGCCCACGTCCCTCAAGAGTTCTCCGTCCACGCCTACACCTCCTCAGACCACTCCCAAGCCGCCGTCACTCAGTGGCAAGTCCGGAAATCATCCCTTGGCCCAGATGCACAATTCTTCCCAACAAAGCCAGAGCTCAGACCTGTCTCGGAAGACCAGTAGCAATGATGACCGCCGGCCCTCTGGGACGTCCACAACCTCGGCTTCTTCGAGGGGCCCCGCACCTCCGCCTCCGCCGCCCCGTCGCCGCGGCGGCACCCCGACGGCCAGCACGCTCTCGCTCAGCCCGAACCTCATGTCGGCCAAGCGCCGGGGCACGGGCAACTCGGACGTGGACAGCAGCATGGACAACCTCCCACCTCCGTCGACCTCGTTCTACAACCCCTCCTACAACAACAGCAGCTACAACAACTACAACGCGCGAAGCCCGTCGGGCCGGTCCTCGGGCGCGAGCAGCCCGTCGTCGATCGAGCCGGTCAACAAGAAGCTGGAGCTCTGGCGGCGGCGGCTGGAGCGGGCGCAGGAGCGGTTCGAGCGGGAGGGGGTCGCGCTCTATACGTGGCGGCGGGGCGAGGATGTGATTCGCGAGGCGGATGGGCTTGTGAGGGGGGCGATGCGGGAGATGGGGATTAAGGTGGGGGAGGGGGAGAAGGGGAACTTGAAGAAGAAGGCGCATGGGGGTTGAGAGGTGGTGTTTTGCAGGGCAAGGACAAAAAGAAAAACGAAAGGGGGAAAGGATAGGGGCGAGATTGTGTGTGAGAGAGAGGGAGAGATGGGAGCCGTATGAAGGGGCGGTGTTTGTCGGGTCTTAACTCGATTATTATGCGTATATACAAGCAAAGATACCATTAGCCAATGATACATTTTACGAACGCTCTTGGGTTGCCACCCACGCATCGTACTCCCTCGTTTGGGGAGACATTACTACAACTTGACATATGCTGCTATTCAGTGGGTAATGAGATCGGTGTCACTTTTCGACAGGGTCGCCTTCGCGTAAGACCTCAACCATGTCCTCCAACTGCAGCACCTAGCTCCCAGCGTCCGAGTTATATCCGTCCTTGGATCGCCAGCAGTCTGTGGGGCCCACCGGGTGGTGTTCGTTCGTCACCGACCGCCAATCTCTACACCCACTCGCTCACTCACTCACTTGTCGACCTAGCTAAAGTAGTCACAGCCTGCTCAAGGGAAAGAGGTCATCGTTGCCCACCACACTGGTCATTTTATCATTAGATACAGCAATAAGCTTCCTATTCAACACGAAACGTGTCAGCAAACGCAGCATGGGGATGTGGTCTAGTGGTATGACGTTTCCTTAGCATGCGCTACGAAAGTAGTCAGCATGGAAAAGGTTCTGGGTTCGATTCCCAGCCTCTCCAGTATTTTTTCTTTTTTGTCTCTTCATACTTTTCAATCTACATATCCATCTCTCCTCCGTGCCGGTGTTTGTGGAAGATTACTTTTTCATCTTCTTTTGCTCATACTCGCAAGCTGGGGAGTGCTGTAGCGGCGGTCCTCGAGCTTGATACTGTTTATTACTTTTGTTGCTTTGCTTACTGTAGTCGTTTGTGAACCCGTCGGAATGTAGGTACCCTCTTGTCTGGCGCAGGGCAGACGGGCAGACTTTCTCTGATGCTGTGCTGTAAATTACGATGCCAGTGGCATTCACCCTCTAGGTATCGATACAGCCTTTAAATCCATGGCAGCAGGAATAGATGATGACATGTGCCCTTATCCCTGCCTCGCATTACGGGACGGACTGTGTCAGGCATTGAGTAATGCCGCTAAATCCTCACAAGTATCATCCCCATAGGATCGGCGGAAACTGATGCCCATATGAGGGCAACTTGTCGGACATCGTGCTACGTTATTTTTCTGCTGTTTCTCAGGACGACAAAGGCAGCAGGTAATCATACACGCAGCATCCTAGGTATGGCTGTCGCATCAAGTATATCATTACTCATGGTGGCTGCAATATGATATTCAGAACTATGCTTACAATACCAGGAAATTCCATACGTTATTAATGCCATTCCTCATTGATTTCTGTCTTACTGTACAATCTACATGTCTATACCATACCCATCCTTCCGCGCCCGCGTCCAGCGCGAACGACTCCTTTTTCTATCCCATCCATCTTACATCACCACCACGTACGTCCATTCCACCCGTCTCTTTCCATCCTCACCCAAAGGCCGAAATGATGCACTTAGGCGTCGACCAGCACCAGGTTCTCGCCGTTGCCAACGCCAGGCTGACACTTGCGAGGGGGTCGGAGTGCGGGACGTCGAAGATCTTGACCCACTTGGTGCCCGTGCAGACGTACGCCTCCTTGCCGTCGGCGAAACAACCGAACTGGCCGTGCGTGCAGGGGCTCGAGGGGCTCTCGCCGCCGACGCCGGGCGCGTTGTGGCTGGGGAGGGGTGCAGCGGGGATGGCGGAGCTCGGCTCAGGGGCGGGGACGATGGAGGTCGGCATAGGGGCGGCAGAGGTGGGCTTGGCGGCCGAGGAAGTCGTGGGCTTCGGCTGGGGCGCGCTGGATGCCGGAGGGGACGAAGGCTCGGCGGGGACAGGGGCAGGGGCAGGGGCAGGTGCAGGAGACCCACTGCTTCCACCACCACTGCCCTTCTTGGCGCGCGGGTTACCGTCACAAGGCTGCTTGAACAGCTTGTCGCCCTCCGGGCGGTCCACCGACGATCCAGGGTCGGGGTACGCAATGGGGATTTGCTGGTTGAGGGCCTCGCTCGTCGTGCAGCCGCCGCCTACGGCACCGATGTTGGCAATGAAGAGCTCCGGAAAGTCGGCGCGCTTCGACATGGCGGCCAGGCTGCGGCGGGCCGACAGCTCCATGCGCTTCGTGTTGGCGGCCTTGACGTCGAGGAGGGCGCAGTTCATGTACATCTCCGGCTGGCCGCCGATGCGCGCGTGCCAGGTCCACGCGAAGGTGTACTGCCCGGGCGCGATGCCCGCGGGGATCGTGAACTCGTAGACGTCGCTGTTGTCGCCTTCCAGGTTGCCCTTCTGGTTTCTCGCGGGGCAGCCGCCCTCGATGGAGTGGATGACGCTCCAGGGGCTGTCCTTCTTGGGGTCCCAGCCCTTTGTGAGTGCCAGCTGGCAGGAGCCGCCACCATGCACGGCCTTGCCCTTAAAGCTGAGCTTCTGGGGCTCGCCGATCACCATCTCCGTCCTGGGCGAGGCGTCGGACGTGTCCAGCTTTTGGCCGGCGGGGATCTTGCATGGCCAGTCCGAGCCGGTGGACTCGATCGGGTTGGTGGGACCGTAGGCCAGGAACTTGGCCGGAGGAGGGTTCTCCAAGACGACGTGGGCCGAGGCTGCCGATGCGAGCATGGCACCAAGGATGGAATAGGAGGTGGATGTGGAGAAATGCATTGTGGCTAGTGGAACTTTTGTGGTAAAAAAGGGGAAAGAAGATAATGAATGATTGGTTTTGATGGTGTTGATGGTTTGATGCTACATTTTCGTATATCAGGTCACTCTACAGACTTATATACCTGATGTGCTGCCCGAGGTCAAAGTGATATGTTCGGGGGGCCGAAGAAAGGTATTGTTTCGCAGGAATTGCTTTTCCTGAGAAAAAGGAAAGCGAGAGAATTTGTACTAAAGATGCAACAAAGGATTGTGCAGTGTCAGCTTGCCGGCCATCCTATTGTATTATCGAGGCCCTATTTGTTTCAAGGTGGCAAGCGCTGCCGAGGCCGAAACAAAGGGGGAGCTGGCCAATAAGATGTCGACGTTAGCAGAATCATGCAGGGGCTTCGGCGTCGTACAGTTGCACCGCAGGCAAGCTACATCCAATCCTTGGGACGCGTCGGGGGCTGCCTTTGTCTCTCGCTTCTTGGCACACCACACCTCAGATGCGCAACCCCTTTACTCGTCGGCCCTCAAATCTGGGGGCCAAGTGAGCAACTCCTAACCCCTTTATGATCAGAAGTAATCGATCGCACTTGGTCTTCGACAGATGCCCGAGTTGTAGACTACAGTAACCAAAGGGGCCAACTCTCAATACAGGATGTTGATATTAAACTTGATGCTATCCCGTTACTAGCCGCATCAACGCTAATCGTCTCATTCTCACCAACCATCCCATTGTCGCCTTCTATGCCGAAACCCTATTATCAGATGACGCAATTTGTTAGACTGGACCGTACCAACACACATGTTATCGATAAGAAGTGTGGCCGTAGTCCGTGAAAATGTCCCAAGTAAAACAAAGGAAGAAAGAGACATGCGCCACACACGATAAAATGCACATGGACTGCCCCTGCAGGCTCTCCGACCCGAAAGCCAGTCTTCCGGATCCGACCGACGCCACAGGAGCAAACAAAGACGAATTTGACGACTAAGATAATACACATTACAATACAATGCATATGGTTTACGGTATATACTTTCTACATGGCAATGCACGAAGGACACTCGCGGTTGACTGGCCGGTTCGTATGCCTTGCAGCTTCGACGATTTGCAGCTAAGTCTTTCTTGCTGTTATTTAAGCCGCTGCCGGAGTTCGGAATGGTGCATCGCATACAAACTATCCGTCTGAGCTGCTGGCCGAAGCCGGATCGGCAATAATAAGCTGCCCGATGTTATTTATTTAGCCTTTCGGCGGTAGGTAAATTTAGATCGTATTGTTTCCACTGCGATCCACTGAGGAACATTCCGCAACGTAGAAACAGAAACAAGCAACGAGTCGCGCTACGTCGTATTGCGATAGGAGCAAGCGAGGCTGTGCGGCCGGTCAGATGGCATCATGTACCTTGTAAAGTAAGCCCCGTGGTATGCAAACTTTATTCGGGGGGTATTCCGACCAGTCCCCACCAATGCCGACTTGTAACCCGCCGACTGACATGACTCGCTCGGATGTTACTGCTCGCCTGCAGAGTTGACAGCTCTGTCATCTCCCCTGCCAATCACGAGCTTTGATACGACAGCATGCCTTCCTCCCAGTGCTCCCCAGACTTGCAGACTGGCCAATGCATGCACCATAAATCCGGGCCGAAGCACTATCGTTGCAGGCTGTCCCTTTTCACAGGTTATCGACATCGAGGATCATCGCACCCAAGCACTGTAAGCGAGCCAATGGCTTGTATCCGACTACAGTCTCACTGCATGGCATTATAGTCTGGACAGATGGCGCTAGAATTACCGGCATGAGAAACAAATCCTCTTGGAGTAGGCCTGCTTATAAGTCGTTTTCTCCGGTTGGGATATGGCCTCCCCCGACTTTACACACTAGATGACAATGCGACATTCTACAGAGGCCCTCGAAATGCAAAGCTAAGCGATATCCAACGCGATGCTTCATGCGCGAGACGCGAAGAACATTCTGCTCACCGCAGCTGGGAACGCATGATGGGAACGAGTCATGTTATACAGAGCCTCATCGATGTGAAACGTGGGGCCTCAAACCCCTGCCCCTGTTCACGAACCACGATTGAGGCGCAACAATACCACGGCGCACTGGCCCCACGAGACCCCAGCCTGCCAGCTTGCCCGGAGAACCAGGAGCGAAGCGCTGTGGTTGGCAGAGTCGGAATGCCAAGCTTCTCTGGGCGAGCTATTTCCAGGAATAGGGTCCTAAGGCTATGCCAATTCCACTCCCATGGGCTCTACCCGTGTGCTTTGAGGCTAGCGGACAGGTCGAAAATAGAAGCAGATGCATATCAGGCCCCATCTATAGCGCTAGAACAAACGAAAAGGCTTAGCTGCCATGGCTATTTTGCTTATCGCGTTGCTCCACCACAGCTATAGCTGTGATGGGACGCAGAAGTTTCGAACCACAGGTATGCTTGCCAACGAAACGTTCGCGAATAGAGTAGGCTGAGCTGAGTGGATGGGGCTACTAGGGGCTCTCCAACGTCGTATAGTGTTGCATTGCGATCTGTCAGTCTGTTCGTGACTCGGAATAGATCTTCAGGATAACAATACAGAGATGTGGAAGAAGCAGTGTATATAAGGAGTCCACGATCGACCTCAACAGACAACATCTTTTCCTCATCACTCTCATCACCAACAACAATTCCAACACTCCTCTTCTTCTTCTTCTTCCACTTGCAGCTTCACTTTAGCCACCTGCGCCAGTCGCTCTTCACTTCAACAACGACTTCCTCCAACTTTCTCTTCATCACTTTGATACCCACTTTCATCACCCCTTTCCTCACTTTTCACTTTCATACCAAACACCAACCACCAACAACCGCCAAGATGCAGTTCACCAAGATCGCCGCCCTCCTCTTCACCGTCGCCATCACCGGCGTCTCCGCCACCCCCGCCCTCAGCGCCGCCGACACCGAGACCTTCCAGCTCCACGCCCGCTCGTGCGGCGCCGGTCTCCTGCGCGGCAACGCCCTGGCGCTCTGCCAGAAGGCCTGCAAGGCCGCTTGCGTAAGTTGTTCCACCACTGCCACTTCTTCCTCTCTCTGTCTCTCTATGCCTTCTAACATGCCTACTTTAACTCATTAGACCGTCATCCCCATTCCCGCCGCCTCGGCCGCCTGCGCCGCCTCCTGCGACCAGAAGCCGGTCAAGGCGCGCTCCGACGAAGAGGAGGAGGGGGAGGAGTCCGCGCTCGAGTCGACCTCTGAGGAGGATCTCGAGAAGCGCGCGCTCGAGGCCCGCGCCTGCGGCCTCTTCAAGGGCAAGGCTCTCGAGCTCTGCCAGAAGGGCTGCGCTACCGTTTGCGTACGTCTTTCACCTTGACCCCCTTTTAATTCTAAGCAAGACCTTGAAGAAAAGAAAATGCAACTAACACAATCGATAGACTGCCATCCCGATCGCCGCTGCCAAGGACGCCTGCGTCGCCTCCTGCAACGCCGGCTCGCTCAAGGTCCGCGACCCGGAGCCGGCTCCGGCTCCCCTCACCGGCGGACAGGTCTGCCGCGGCGCTTGCGCTGTGACTTGCAACTCGACCGTTCTGGCTCTGGTGCAGAAGAAGTGCCTCTCTGTTTGCGTGAGTAAAACCCCTTTGGCTTCATCATTCCCATCAAATGGTTACTAATCTTCTCTTCGCCGCAGAACGGAAAGTGCCCCAACAACTAGATGGGATGGCTTTGGTCGACTTGTCGGTTACATTAGACATTTGCGCTGGGTTGGCATTGCCTAAGCCATTGGACATGGCCCATTGGGTCACTTGGAGGACCTTGTTTCTTTTCTTTTCCTTTCTTTGTCTTTTCTTTTCTCTTTTCACTTCTATCTTTCCTTGTTATACCTTTAAGCGAATTCCTTTGATTTGATATCATGGTGGGCTTGATGCTGCTACGAAAGAAGCGGAGGAGCACATTGTTGGATTGTATATAAAAAACGTTCCGATAGCAATCAAGAGAACACTCAAAACATTTAGCCAATTTGACCCCCTTTCTGACAATGGTGTACTACAACTTAGAGACTGAAACTTAGCCTTTACTGTTCTTGCACGCGACAAGCCCACTACGCTCTACGGCCTCGGGCGTGCCGGTCACAGGGCCTTCAGTCATGTAGAAAGCCTTGCGCGATACTAGGCCCAGTCATGCACGATCTCTTACTAGGGTTCAGACGCCGCATGCTACCGGCATTTTCCCATCTTCCCAGGAATATCACGTTCAAAGCCATACTTGTTCAAAGCACCGTGTTCGTTGCACCATTTCCATTGCTATCCTACAGAGTGCTGCTTGCAGCAACCAAAACGAACCAACCATCTCTGCAATAACAACATAACCAAACCTTTAACCATGCAAACCACTTTTTCAAATTCCCACGGGGAGCCCCGTTCTCCCAGTGCCCAAACCTGGCAAATGCCGTATGTATTACCACTATCATTTAACCGTTGATAACCACCCCAACTTCCCAAGACACACACACCCCTGACAATCCTCCTCAATATAAAACGTTGCTCGAATTGCCATTCTAGATATCGTTGGCTGTGCCCCAGCGAGCTTAGGCCTTCAAAGCCGCCGAAGCCTTGGGCGTAGCCGCGGCCGACGCGACAGCAGCCGAAGAGGGACCTGCAGCAGCGGCCGAAGCGGCGGCGGCGGATCGGCGCGCCTTCTTCGACGACGCCGCCGAGGCAGCGGCCTGGGATGGTGCAGCTGCCGCCGCGGAAGCAGCCGCCTGGGAAGCCTGAGAGCCCGCGGCAGCGGAAGCTGAGGAGCCGGCAGCGGCTGCAGAGGCAGCGGCCGACCGGCGAGCCTTCTTGGGAGACGAGGCCTTGGAGGGGGTAGCCGCCTGCGACGGGCCTGCTGCTGCAGCCGCGGAGGCCGCTGCCTGTGATGGTTGTGCGGCAGCAGCCGATGCCGCTGCTTGTGACGGTGCCGCCGCAGCCGCGGAAGCAGCCGCCTGTGACGGCGCAGCCGCGGCGGCCGACTTAGCCGCGGCCGACCTGCGGGCCTTCTTGAAAGAGGTGGCCTGCGACGGTGCCGCAGCCGCAGAGGCCGCCGCCTGCGAAGGTCCTGCCGCAGCGGCGGAAGCAGCCGCTTGTGATGCCTGGGAGCCGGCGGCCGCGGAAGCGGCGGAGCCGCCCTTGTTGGCGTTGCGGACCTCGTGGGCGAGGGCGAGGGCGCGCGGGGCCTCGACCTTGGCGCCCGCGGCGGCGGCCTCGGGGTCGTGGGTGACGCGGCGGCGCTGCCAGCCGAGGTCGAGGACGCCGGCGGTGGCGGAGGTGGCGAAGAGGAGGACGGTGGAGAACTTCATTTTGGCGGTGGTTGTGTTTGGTTTACTGGACTAAGTATTGATTGGTATGTGGCGAGAGGGATCGCAAAGTCTGGGGGTGCTGACTAGGTCTGATAACAGTGAATGGTATGAATGGAAGAAACTTGGTGGAGAATGTTCAAGCAAAAGATATTGGCCCAGCCACAGAGAGGAAAAGAAAGGTTGGTTGGTTTTTGTTGTTGTTGCAAGTCGTCGATGGGAGGTTGTAATGTCGAGAGGGAAAGAAAAACCAACTTGGTCGAGCTGGTCCCTCTTATAACCTTCTGTTGTCCATCATCACGTCAGGTCTACCTTCCCCGGTTAAAACCCTCATCGTGAGGGTGGGTTCGTTTCCGATACACTTTCGGCACGCACGAGTTCCTGATTATCCATCTCATTGCGTTTGTCGGAAATAAATGGAGACGTGGTTGGGTTTGGTGTTACCCTACATAAACAAAAGACGCTCGGTGCAAATTGCCATGTTCAATGGGAAAACAGGCAAAATTGCGTGCCCTTGTGGTGTGAGCCTCGAGTTGTTTCAGCAGCCGTTCCCCGTTCCCGCCGCCAAGGAACCCAGACTATGCGGCCTGCCGGCCTGCCACTGCCACTCTGAACAGAACTGCGATCGGCCGTGTGGGGGTGGTTGACAGGCTTGGCTTTGTCGCGGCGCGCTGGCCAGGTCGTGGCCCGGAGACAACGATCGGTGGGCCCACTTGCCTCATGGGGCAACGATTCGATGAACCGAAACGGCGGTACCCAATGTTTGCTTGTTTGATGAACTGGCGTCTGTTTCTGCCGTGACGTACTCATTTCGACGATGCGTCGTATCAGCCTGCTGTTAGTTGGGGACCGTCACAGATGGACGCGCCATCAGATGAGGAAATATGGTAAACCCGGCTCCGGCAGAATGAAGTCTGGCTGCCTGTAGCTGCCCACCAACAGGAACCAACAGCAGGGGCGCATTCCGTGCACAAGCATAACATGTCACATGTCACATGCACCAGCATCTAGTTGTCTTGTTCCGCGTACCGTCAATTCCTATGAACATGCAGGGAGTGGGGGGCTGAAGTGGCTGCATCGCATCGCCTCTCTACTGCTGCTCAGCAAAAGGAATGTCAAAATGCCCTTGTCATCTCTATGCAACCCATCGCCATTAAACGTCTCTTGCGTTCCTGGCGGATCTTGCGTCCTGTGCTCTGTGCACGGCAACCGGCACTTCCCTGGGGAGATTGCGACGTGCTCTGGCTGGCAGTCCTTGGCTATTTGCCATTGACTCAGCCCTCACGGTCATACTCCACCGTGACATGGAAGTCGTGATCGTCGTAGGCGCGACCCCATACCGCCAAGTAGTCTTCGTAGTAGCTGCAGTCGCGGCGCAGTGCTTCGAGGTGCGTGCTGAAATCGGAGCACTTCATAACAACCGGGGAGCCGGAATCATAGCACCATCTATCATGGTTAAAAGTGCCGTACGTTAGCCTGATTTCACCCCATATTGGAAAGAAAGGATGCAGTCCCTTGAATGTGAAATTGTGGAGAGCGGGTGGAAGAAAGAAAGAAAAACGCAAGTGTGGAAGATTAGGATAGGTACTCACTCGACCGAGGCGGACTCATTGCAGTAGAGCCACTGGCAGTTGTTGGCGCCCGGGTCCATAGAACAGTCGCCGGTGCGGGCCTTGATGGCCTGGATGGCGTCGACGACGGAGCTGTCCTGGGCACCCCGCTCCCGACCGCCATCAATGGGGGGTCCGTAGCAGGTGGTGTTCAGAATGGTGCGAGAGAGGAGAGTGCCGCGCTTGTGGTCGCTGGCGACAAGGGCGTCGTCGCCGTCTTGTGGCTGTTGGTTGCGGTCAGATGGGAACATTTCGGACTCTCCTTGCTCGGTGTGTGACCTACCAGGACAGCTCCCATTGCCATGGCCGCGAAGGTAATAATCGCGATGAATATCATGGTGACTGATGGGGATTGACAATAGATTGCTCTCTGTAAAGTGTTGGGTTTGGTTTGTATTTGCTGTTTGGTGGAAAGTCAAGTGGTCAAGTCCCGGAAAAAAACAAGTTGGTTGTTCTGTTGCTGATGAAGGGTCTTGTGGACTTGCTTCAATTCCAGGCCTAGGAAATATTGAATTCAATGCAATGTAGGTAGGTACCTGGTTTGACTTTGAATGCGTTGGGCCAAGCAATTGAGATTGTGTTTGTGTCAACTAGCATCAAGCAACATCTTGGTCAAGTGCATCACCGCGCAGTCTTGCAACCAGCCGCCCGAGGATCATGTTTTAGCACTTTATTCAGATATTGCTTCTTGATTGCTTTGGGAGATCCATGGCAGTGAATAATCAAGCAGGGCGCACTTACTCTCTGGTAAATGGAACTCGGCGCATGCAGGCATCCAACATCGCCCTTCCTTCCGTATCTTGTCAATATTCGGAACATGCCTGCTTGGTTTCCAAACCCATGAAAACTCGGGACGGTCAAGAGACACCTGCCTCACAAACATCAATTCAAGCATCGCCGAGTTTTCATTTCTCAACCAGCCTCGCGCGCTGCATCTCGGCATCATGGGATCAATCAGGGCCGGCGACATGGTCGTCCTCGACAGGCTGTAGGACATCTTCGAGTACATCGAGGTGAGCACAAGCATTTCAACCCACCCGGCTCTCAGCATTTCCATTCACGCCCGAACTGCGCCTGACCAAACTCTTCCCGTTTCTCTCAATAGATCGACTGGCCCCGACTCGCACACATGGCCGGATTTCAGAATTCGGCCGCCGCTCGTGCGTTCTACGCCACCCTCGGAGAAGAGAAGCCCGGCCAGCGATACACTGTCACTCCCCTCGATATCGAGACGCTGGAAAGAATGTTCGACATCTTCGCGGATATCAAGGTGGGCTTTCTTGCGCCTCTTACCTGATTTCAGTCGATGGCATTGGATCTACTGATTAACAATTCGATGACAGGTGAACTGGGATCGACTCGCGGACCGCAGTGGCATCAATGACGCGGGAGGCTACCAAACTCATATTCCAGGATCTCGCCGCCTTCGAGGAGGAGTTGAAGTCAGATCTGGGCCCTGCCGACGTTCCTATGACGAGTGACGGATACCTCGCGACCGCGTAGAATGCGATTTGCGCAATCACGGGATGAAGTGCAGGGAGACTGGATTGTTTCATTATGGTCAGATTTGGGGACACTCGGGTCCGGAGTAGCTGACTATGGGCTGAGTGGACACCGGGGTGATGGAAAATGGAATAATTAGCAGTTGGTGGGATGACCAGTGCGGAATAACCGACCATAGAATTGACGCTGCGTAACTACTTCAATACCCAGAGGTCGCAGTAAACATTGCCTCGATGGAAACCCACCCAGTAATCAAGTCACATAACGACAACACTCGATCAGAAAAGGAAGTTTTACTCGCAGGATCCTTGGCCCCCTCTCTTCTCTATGGTCAGTTCAGACAACAAGGCTGCTGGTCCAAATCTGATCGGCGTCATGAGCTACTCCACAAAACAAGCAATGGCCCCATTCGAACGTGGTGGCGGCGGCTTCGTGCCTCGCGGAGAGGAAAGACACGGCTGTAGACGACCGAGTAGTCAGGATCGTTAGCGAGTGATGAGACGCCGCTGGCTGTTACGTTGGTGGTCAAGTCCATGGGACCGGGGTCGCTTTTCCGAAGAGGAGTGCGGTTCCTCCTGCCTTTCCCGGATGATCCGTTCGGCGAGGCTCCGAATGAATCAGAACTTTGCATCCTATCCCGGGTAAGTCTGGTAGGCGTTCGTTGTACGAACTGAAGGTCTCATGTAGCTGCCTAGGAGGGTGAGTTTCTTACTCCACCCCAGTGACGCCGCTCAAGCTGATAGGAGGGCGTATGCTGTGCCACTCGCTGAGTGGCTACCTAAGGGCTAAAACCAGGATCCCACCACTTTTGCCCAGCCCATCTCACAACTTCAAGTTAGCATCTTGCCATACGGAGTACTCCGAATTCATAGCACTGCTACTCTGCTCAACCACCAGTTGTGCCGACGGAACTTTCGTTCGCCATGGAGAAGGTCCCCGCCGAGGTCCTATCTCGCATCCTCTGCTACCTGGACGTGCCAGGTAGACGGAATAAAAGTACCCCCAACCCCATGTGGCACAAATACGCCACCGTCTGCAGGGAATGGCAGCATCAAGTCGAATGGTTCAACTTCCAAGAGTTGCTCCTGACGAATGATCGAATGGTCGATGCTCAAGACGTCCTCACCAGGCAACGACTCGATTATGTGCGCACAATCGAGCTGAGGATCAGATTGCCGTCCTACGACGAGGAGGCACGGGATCGCCTGGAGAATGAAGAAGAGAAACGACGCAACAACGAGGTATTCACGAGGACGGTTGGAGACTTCTTCTCGCTCTTGGAGCCCCTCAGCGACTGCGCCCCGGACAACAGGGGGCTCAAAATCACTGCCTATTCGTGCAGCGACATCTGGCATCGCCGCGACGGTGGTAGGACTCGCATCATGAGGAAGCACTACGCGACGAAAGACATCTGCGAGGCTCGATTTCAGCATTCGTATCTGGAGCTTCTCCATGTCCCCAACTGGCCCATCGGCGTCTTTTTCTCTTTTTAGATATCTGACCAATACCGCCGCAGACTTGAATGGCGTCTGATCAGTCCCATTGCCTGCTGTCAGATTGCCAGCCAATTACAGACACTGACGAGTATCGATTGGTGCCTTTCCGACAGAGAGAAGAGGGATTTAGGTCTTCGGGCGTGTTTACGCGACAGCTTTGCCCGGGGGCTCGAGCTTCTCCCCGACTCGCTGGAGACTGTGAAGTTGCAGTACACGTACCCACCACCCAACAATCATGAGTTTAAGCCCGCCAGCGTCAGTGCTGGTACCGACAAGCTCAGCGTGGCACTGCACGCCCTGTGTCAACGCGTCAAATTCGCCGACGTCGAGGCATCTGTAACCAGCGACTTCTTCTGGCCCTCGACGGCGAGCATGACGCCTTGCGCGATCGAGCCTTGCCAAGAGTGGCCACATCTCCGATCAATCAGTCTGACTGCCGCGGAGGCAGACCCCAATGGAAATTGGCTCTTTGACCGGCATTGCAAATTTGGGCCGGGAGATGCCGCTGGTGTGGAGGAAGAAGCCGAAGACTTCCTCAAAGATGACGAACCCGACACGCCTGCCAATGAGGATCGCAGGGAGAAGGATTTCCGGGGCTCGCCCAACGAGCGGCTAATATCGGCCTGGAATATAGCCATAGCGCGTGCCGCCGGTAGAATGCCTCTCCTGAAGGACCTGCATGTTACAATAGCAGGAAGAGGTGGCCCGCGGCCGTACCAGGGCGATTACAGGGTCACTTACCTGGTGGCAGATCGTCGGCTGACGATCGAGAGCACGCCCGTCTTAGCCATGGACGACGCTCTGCGCGATGTCTGGAAAGAAGTAGTGATGACGCACGGCATGCCTGACGGGGCCGTGGAGATGGAGCTGATTGACTCGATACACCCAAGTTTAATATGGATGCTACACAGCCCGACAGTGTGACCCAAGCCGCTTGATAAGGTTAAGCAGCTGCATGAGTTTGTGTTCCTCGGTCTATCCCCAAGAAGGTGTGTGTGCATATGCTGGATGATCCATTCGGATGGGTCTGGACGATCCTGGTGGCTGTCCTAGAAGAGCAGTTACTTCACAAGCGTCGCATGATGCTCTGGCTTCAGTGGACGAATGAGGTAGGCGGTGGAAAGAGCATTGGTATTTCCCAGAAAGTCTCAAGCACTACTGCATATGCAGCAATATATGCAGCATTCCTGAGCGACATGTGAACACGCCCTCCGATTGGTAAGTGCTGTACCGAATCTCAATAAAGGCTATCATCTGTCTCCTCCTGCAGCCTTTGCATCAGTTGCTTTCCTTGGCGCAGCGCGTGCCGTAACGTACGACCGCACGTGTGGCTGGAAACATTCCGAGATTGGAAAGCCTTTACGACCGTATCTGCCAGGATAATCACCACCAAGTACCACAAAACCCTTTGTCACGAACGTCATTCATTATGTGCTTGAACCCGCTTCGGCCCTTTACAAATACTTGTCATTGACCGGGGCGCGCCCTGAACCTCCAAGGGGTGACTGGTCCCTAGCTGTGCGGTTCTTGCAGGAACACCCCACCACGTGAGACGAGACCAACTGTTACTAATTGACGTGAGACGAAACACGTACAAGCTGCTAGTCTGTTCTGAGTATGCGTGATAAGGGTAAAAGTCGCTTTTCTCGGCCGAATCGGAAGCTGAACTGCTAATCCGAATAGTAGGTATTGCCGGATAGGGTTTATGTACACCATTCTTCGGCTTAAGCCACGCAGGCCGGGATGTTAACAAAGGAGAATATTCAAGTCAAATGCTAGCCTCGAATGACGTCTCCCCACCCATGGGCCTCGAATCGGCTTGGCCTAATCCAGAAGTCCCGGTCCCAACCTCGGCATGCTGCATCCGCCCACGAAGAACGACAAGTCGCTTAAAGGCAGGCTGTTCGGTTTACAAGGCAGACCTATATGTATTTCGTCACATTAGAACAACTGGTGAAGCCAGCATAGTGCCATTTTTCAAAGGCTAACTACACTGTCACCTCATCATACCACCTCACTGGACCAAGAAAAGCTGAATATGGTTCCTCATCAGTCATTTACGTGGCTTCAAAAAGATAGGTTTGCGTGACTGGTGCTACCATCTTGGGGTGGGGACCTCTAACAAAGGGGCAAGTTGTACCAGAGACTAGTTGATCTAGGTGAAAGAATGCCTCTTTCCGGCATATAACAAAGACAAACTTTTACAATCATCTCAGTCCTAGTGAAATATCAAAAAGGAGGCCTCAGTATATCTGTTTCTCAACTATTTTCTTACTCCAAGCCTGCACACTTAGTATTGGAATTGATGCCCAGAATTTCGGAGATTGCATATTTCTTCTGGCTCAATGTTGCCCTTTTGATCGCATACGCCATCCTCCACTACGCCAGCAATAATGGACTCTCTGTATTCCCACTTGACCGACCCGTGTTCGCACGACAGCCAAGGCTTCTGCAATGCTTTCCCCCTGAGATGCCACAGTGATTCCGTCAATGGGGTCCAAAGTGGCACTAACGGAATGCACCAAGAAATTGATGGCGTTCACGAGGGCGGAGACGTTGACCATACTAAACACTTTCTCAACTTGGATCTTCCAGCTCTCTCACCTTCGGTAGGCAATTAAGCACTCAAGGATCCGAATCCCTTGGACACGCTGATGCTACTTCACCGACTAACAGCCCCGCGTCCCAGGTCGTCCTCGGCCCAGCCGAGTACATCGACTCCCTGCCCTCCAAGAACGTGCGCGACCTGGCCGCCGACGCCCTGAACGTCTGGCTGGACGTGCCCGCCGACCATATGGCCCATATCAAGGACGTCGTCAAGACGCTGCACAACGCGTCTTTGATGCAGGACGACGTCGAAGACGGATCCGCCCTGCGTCGGGGGAAGCCCGCCGCGCACATGATCTTTGGGACCGCGCAGACTATCAACGCGGCTGGCTACCAGGTCGTGGCGGCGATCGGCAAGGCAGCCAAGTTGAATGACGAGCGCTGCGTTGGCATCGTGGTGGGTAAGTGGCAATCATCCATCAACTCGAAGCCAGGCCAACGATATCTCATGCTGACGTCCCTGTTGCAGATGAGTTACAGAATATGTACATGGGCCAGGCCCACGATATCTACTGGTCCTCCGGCATGGCCCAGCCTTCGGCGGAGGAGTACCTGAGGATGGTCGACTACAGTAAGTGAACTCTACCCTATCTATTACTTGCTATGCTTACCTTCCACCAGAAACAGGCGGGCTGTTCCGCATCCTGGCGAGTTTGATGTCTGCCAAATCGTCAGATCCGAAGTTTCCGGCCCCCGGTTTGATAATGGAGCTCTCCACCCTGCTGGGCCGATATTTCCAGATCCGGGACGACTATATGAATCTAAGCTCCACTGACGTGAGTCATCCCTCACCCCTCAACGAATTCCATCGCATCCCGCCTAATTACTTATTCATACGTTAGTACACCAAACAGAAAGGCTTCTGCGAAGACCTCGACGAAGGCAAGTTCAGCCTCATAATGATCCACACCATGGAGAACGCTCAGGAGTACGACAAGATGCTCCTACAAGGAGTGTTGGACCAGAGGCACCTCGCGGGGAGCATGTCCGAACCGCAAAAGGAGCTCGTCCTGGAGCTGATGCAGAAGCTCGGGAGCCTGCAGTACACGCGTGACGTCTTGCAGGATATGCTGGGCCAGATTAGCAAGGAGGTTGCCAAGATTGAGGAGATTTGTGGGGTGAAGAACAAGCCCCTGGGGATGTTGCTTCAGAGACTGGGTGTGTGAGGTTCGGCATTGTTGAGCGTGGTAAATCCGCACTGATTCTGCCCATACTAAGGGATTAATTCTTCGACACGTCTGCTCTTTGTTGTTGCTTATTCCTGAACAATTGTTAGTGTTCAAGGTACTGGGTTTGCTCACTCTTCCGCTGGTCACCGGATTGGAATTCGTCGGCACATGCCTTTCTCGCTCTTTAGGGTCTTCTAATCGAACATACCTTGGAATCATTATGCATGTCTTTAAAATCAAAGCTCAGACTTTCACCACGTCAGCACTGGTGAACCAATCATCAAGCTCCTTAGCCCAATCGCATCGTATCCAAGCGGGCGGTGTACGTGGCGTATGATTCAGCTGGACCCTCCTAGCGCTGACGGTGAGGAATAAGAAAAGAACGTATGTGACGACCCCGCATCAAGTATACTGCAGAAATCGTGTACAAATTCTTACACATGTCCTTTGTACGGGGTATCGGCGATGGCCTGCCATTTTTCTTCAACTACCATCTTCTCTGGTAGCTTCATTGACCATCTCATCCACTTTGTGAGATACTATCACCTGCCGTTCGAAACCCCTTGGGATCGTCGTGATGGCTCTAGTGGTGGAATTAATTGAGCGGCTGCGAGACCAGCCTCAGGGCGTCCTGACTGCGGAGGCACTGGTCCTGTTGCTTCTCTTATGGCGTGAGTTAGCGCGATATCGCCTCCAAATGGCCCCGAATGCACCCGAACTCTACAAGGATCACACTATCTTCGGCTCGCTCCGTTTTACAACGTCCCGCGCCGAGTACCTGGCAGATGGCATCAAGCAGAGCCGCGACGGACAGTTCAGCTTCTGGCATGGCGGCAACCACGTTGTCGTGGTGTCTGGCGAGTCGGCCCGCACGAGCTTCCAGACGTCCAGGGGGTTGGATCCAAGCGCGGGGTAAGCGGCCCTAAACACGGCTACGGAGATGACAGAATAAGGACGACAGCTGACCATAAGGTGCAAACAGGTTCGCGGCACTATTCGGCAGCTTCCTCGATATCAGCGAGTTAACGAAGAACTCGATGCGCAAATGCATGCTGATCTACAAGCGATGCACGCAAGATGACCACTTGACCACGAACTTGCATCACTTGGTGGCCGATAGCAATGCCCGCGTCAGTGAGATGGGTGAAGGAAAGGTTATCGACCCTCTCAAATTCATGGGGCTGCTCATTTACCAACTGACTCATCGTATGGCTGGCGCCCACGACATCGCGAATGACGAGCAACTGCTGCGAGAGACTTGGGCGGTATACGCTCCGCTCGAGGACTCGCCATACATCGACATCCTGTTTCCATGGCTTCCCACACCATCGAAATTGCAGAAGGTATGGGGATACACCAAACTGCATCTGACCATCCACCGGATTGCCAAAGACAGACAAGCAGCGAGAAAAGCCAGCTCGGACATGCTGCAGATGCTCATGGATGAAGGCATGAGTAGCATGATACGGTCATTGGTAAGTGCTATGTCTGGTTATATATCGTCATCTGTTTTCAAGTGCGGCCATTGACTCTTTGTCCAAATAGGCGATAATCGGTGCCGTCTTGGCCGGTGTTTTCAACACAACATTTGCCACGACCTGGACCTTATGCTGTTTGGCTACTAATCCTGAGTGGTTGGGCATGGTAATATCTGAGATTAATTCAGTTGTTTACAAACACCGCGCGTCAGACAACGAACCGCTACTGGATGTCTTCCACCGGCTTTCGGTCCGGGACTGGGAGACCCAGTTCCCGGTCTTGCAAGCAGCCATTACAGAAAGCATCCGCTTCACGATGGCGGGGGCGGTTGTGAGAAAGAACATTAGCGGGCAGGATTTGAAGATTGGCGATACAGGCCGCGTTATTCCCAACGGCAGTTTGGCTGTACATGCTACGGCCGATACGCACATGAACGAGGAGATCTATCATAACCCCCTGAAATGGGACCCGAGTCGGTTCACCAAGGATGTACCGGAAGGGTCAGACGTTCCCCATGGGTATCTAGGGTGGGGTTCCGGAAACCATCCCTGTCCTGCCAGAAGGGTGAGTCCGTCGAGTACCTTTCCCCCTCTATTACTTGACTGAACTTGAGAGGTGTGACGCCCGAGCTAACTGGATGCCAGTTTGCGGAGTTGAACGTAGTCGTGGCGAGTGTTCTGTTCATCGCGTCGTACGACTTCGAGATGTGCGATAAAGCCGGGGTCAGGACGGATGCTCCCCTGCCAAGCATTGTCTATAATCGGATGGGTGCAGGACGACCCAAGACAGAAATGTATATGAAGTGTCAGAGGCGAACCTAAAGTGTCATAAGTGTCACAAATGTCGAATGTCAGGGCAGGATATAGCAATACGTATTTGTCGATTAGGGATGGGAAACAGTGACTATTATCGCTCCCGACACGTTACCAGAAAGGACTGTGGATATATATGCAACACGAGCAAAACAGAACTTGACTATTTACAGGGCCAAGAAGAAAAGATAACACGCAAGGAGATATAAATATGTATAGAAGAAGTGAAGTGCGCGAACAACGGCGTATTGGGAACTGGATTGGACGGCTGGTAGTCTATCACGGCTCATCTCGCAGCCCACTAAACACGAAACCTTCGGTATCGAGGAATAAGACCGGGCGAGGAAGACACTGGCGCTTGTTGCTCTTGCCCAAGGGTAACAGGGTTGTTGCTATTGCCCTGCTCGTGGGTGCTCCAGTAGTCCGTGACCGCCTCCTCAACCGCCTCGCGCTCGCTGTACGGCTGCTCCAGCGCCAACCTGGTAACCGCCTGCCGAATCGCCTCCTCGCTAAAGATGTTCGACCGCGCAGTAAAGTCCGCCCGGGAATAGGGCCTCGCCCGCCATCGCGGGTCCATGGGGTCGGCGAAGTCGGTCGTCGCGTTGTACCCCAGCGCGGCTGCGTCGAGCGCGGTGACGTTGAACGCGGCCATCATGTCGTGGTCCTCGTGGATGAGGTTGTGGCAGTGGAACATGTAGACGCCGTCCCAGGGTCTATAATGGGCCTCGACGAGGACGGTCTCGTGCCGGCCGAGCCAGACGACGTCCTTCAGGCCCTGCGACTCGTACGGCATCACGCCCCGGTTGGCCTCGTCGCCGTACCGGTCCAGCACCCGGAAGTCCACGAGGTGCACGTGGATCGGGTGCGACCAGCCGCCCGACGCGTTCTCGAGCTCCCAGAGCTCGACGGTGCCGCGGGGGACGTGGGCCAGGACGCGGTTCTCGACGTCGGCGAAGCCGACGCCGTTGATGCGCCACTCGCCCTGGCTGCGGTGGAAGCGGAAGTGGTGGTCGATGCCGGTGCTCGACGGAGGGAAGGGGACGTCGCGCAGCCGCGCCGGGACGGTGGAATTGTCCGGGACGGGGTCGGCGCCGACGACGAACCGCATCACCTGGTTTGTGTGCGCGTAGTCGTCGTCGGTGCCGATGCCGCCGACCTTGTTCAAGTTGCGGAGCTCGAGGCTCTCGCCCGCGTACGCGGAAAAGTCGAAGACGATCTCGTACCGCTCCGCCATGGCGACGTACATGTCCGAGACCGGGACGGGCGCCGCGAGCAGGCCCGCGTCGGACGCGATGACCTGGAAGGGCAGCTTGCCGTCGGGGGCGGCGGCGCGGACAAAGTACAGGGCGAAGCTGCGCGAGACGGCCGCGTTGAGGAAGCGGAAGCGGTACTTGCGCGGTTCGACGGCGAGGAAGGGCCAGGGTTGGCCGTTGACCTGGATCACGTCGCCCCAGTAGCTCTTCGCTTCGCCGACGGTGCTCTTTAGGGTGCCGTCTTGGTTGTAGTGCTTCGAGGTCAGGACGAGGGGGATGTCGTATTCGCCGTAGCCTGAGGGCAGGCCGAGGGCGTCTTCGGCGGGGTCGGTGAGGATGTAGGCACCCGCTTGGCCGCTGTTCGCGTTCAACGAGGTCTGAGGGAGAGACTAGTGGTTAGCTTTGTGTCTCAGATATAGCGATATATAGATATGCGACCCCGTGGTGGTGTCGAGGTTCAGTGGAACCAGACGAGGGAGGGATAACAGCCTTCAATATACGTGCATCGAGTCACGAAAAACTGAGAAGAAGGAGAGAAAGTAGCTTTCGTGGTTTGGCGTTACTTACAATTCCCTCGGCATGGTCATGGTACCAAAGCATGCGCCCCGACTGTTCGTTAGGCCAGTAGTAGTCCTTGTACTCCCCGGGCTGCGTGACGTCCGGGGCCCAACCGTCAAAGGGGGCCCGCGAAGGGGAGCCGTGGAGGTGGACAGAGGTCTCGAGCTCCGCGTTGTTCATGATGCGCACGACGGTCTCGGTGCCCCTGGGTACGATAAAGGTCGGCCCAGGCGACATGCCATCGTACCCAACCAGAGTGGCGGGACCGAGGTTGGGGTAGACCTGCTGGGTAAAAAGCCGGGTCTCCAGTTCGTAGTACCAGATGTCTTTGCCCGTTACTGGGTTGGCGACAGTCCTGTTCATGACAAGTCAGTAACGATGTAGAAATATTTGTACTCGTATTGGATGACAGAAGCTTACATCTTGGGTTGCTTGACCGGAGGGATGGGAAGTGGTACCCGGTATATGATAGGATACTCCGGGCTTCCCCCGTCCTTCAGGATAGTGAAGATCTCATCAGGATCGTCCTCGACGATATGGCTCAGCGCCTGAGCCTCTTCGAGAGGGATGTTGTAGGTGTATCCGCGGCCATTGGTCTGATTAGTCTGGGCAACAGAAGACCTGATGAGGCACGCCACTAGCCCCAGTGACCTGATATTGGGAAGCATTGCCACTTGTGGAACAAGGGTAACGGTAATGGAAGAGAAAGGAGGCAAGAAACAGATCAAGGCGTATTTGGGGGTGGTTGGCCTGATGGGAGCTGTGGTGATTGTCTTGTTGTCTATCCAAAATCTGGCGTCGGGAAATGTCGATATTTATATACGAATGGCCTCGTAAGATGGTCGACCTTCGTGGATACTTCACCACATACGAGTATGGCCGAGATCAGCTACAGTGACAGGCATCATCTCGATTGTGAGAAAGTTCGACTACACGACGCTACTAATCCGCTGCGTAGTACCAGAATGGACATAGATGTTTGTTCGTGTCTTGGCGGTCCCTCTTGGATGCCTCCCTACTCGGCAGTATGTAACCTCCTCCGACCGTCCTGGTCGGTCATGAAAGAATTCTCTTTTGCCTTCAATCGTGTGACAGATAGATGGTCTAGATTCAAACATCGTGTGATGCGGAGGATGCGGAGGATGCGGAGAGCGGTAGTAGTTGCATGCTTGAGGCCGGGTGGCTGCTTACAAAGCTAAACGGTGTGGTCTTCCTTAAATTCAGACATGTCGAAAGCCAAGGACAAGCTCTTGATTATCAATGATAGATAATCAGGATCATGTGCTGACTGTGCATGGGGTGCATCCCCTACCACAACCTCCATTACGAATGTAAATGCCCGATTAGGAAAACGAGGTTTGTTAACAGGGGGGACTCTCATCCAAGGCAGACACCCGTACTTTCATTTCTGTATTCCTGTTGGCATCTGATCACTGCTGAACACCAGAGGCCAAGTAGTTGCGTGTTCATAGACAAGACATTTACCGGACCCCTATTGTCATTTCATGCGCGCCCTTGAACTAGGAATCAGCTAGCATCGGGGACTTTCAAGATTACAGCACCGCCCCAGTCTTCAGGGGAATGTAGTTTTACGTTGGTGGCGGATCCTAAGCCAACAACATGACCCCACTCATAGTTATCAACGGTGTCTACACTGTTCGAAGTTACCCGACAGAAGGATCGGCAGTGACTTCGGCGTTAGATCTGGTGGCACGGTTGGTCAAGAAGACAATGGCTTAGATCCTCGAGAACATCCCCGGATAATGGAATGATTCCGGGGGTAGGGATGGCGCATGCATGTGCATCTAGACCTTTTGGTCCGATGGTGTGCGGATGCCACCTTACTGATTAAGAAGAACGGTCCGGTCCCATAACCTTCTATTATGTAGCATGACGTGCCTAGAGGCCGTAGGAGTCTTTGAGAATAGACCAACGGGTACCCGTAGAGCATAGTAATCGACGTATATACAGTCTACCACATAAAGCCGTGGTGTATCGGGATGCCACCGTGGCACGCGTATAGTTGCCGCTCCACTGCCATGATAACCTCAAATCTTGGTACGTATCGCCGAGAGGTCGCAGCAAAAAACAAACAAACACATAAGCGAATCTTGACTGCCTCGTGAAAATGCTTAAGGCGCTGACCAAAGCGTTCTTGGCTACCTTTGGTGCTACACAGTCCGACTTGCCTGACTAATGACTTATCAGATGGACGGTTGCATTGCTAAAAGAGCCTAGAACGTGTAGTGCCCGAGCCTCTGATTGGTCCAGCTGCTTCATTCGATGCCAATACCGGTGAGGGCTCGAGCGTCATCCGATCCCCCGCAAGTTCTCGTCCCAATGGATGTGGATAGGGGCTCTGCGGCAAGGCCCGTCGCCTATTCCTTCCCTTCTGATCTGTTCCCGTCCCGCGACACTCAATCTTTATCCTATCGGTTGCATGGTGATTGATATAGCTAAAGAATTTGGTTGGCTATTATGCCAACGCAACCCTGTTTCCAGGACACCCTGCTAATTTGCCAACAAGATTACAGCAGTGATATTGATATGCCCATCATACCCAGTTCATGCAGGCACTGAGTACAAACAAGTAAGGCCCCTGGGTGCATATCGCGGAAGCTCCTCCGCTTCCGAAACACGAGTTGCAAGGGGACTCTGGGGAACCATGCGGGGGAAGGATAGAAAAACATGGGGGCCTCCGACGCTAACTCGACCCCCTTGTTATGGTTAACTGATAGCTCGAGACCAAAACCCGGGCCTGATCCCTGTCGTCGCCTCCAAATGACACCCCCGGCTGACTCGCCAGCGGACCCTAACGAGCATGCAAGGTAACCTTCTTTTCACCTGCATACAATTCGATGCTATTGTTAGCACGTAAGCACCTAAATCCCGCATGTTCCACGCGATGGTGTCCCAATCAGGACGTTGTGATTCTCGATCTGGGGGACTTTTGTCGTGACTCTCAGGCGCTCGCCAAGACACTTGTATAAATGCCTCTGTCCACTTTCTTTTCCTTGGGTTGCACTTTCAGGTAGTCCAAGAACTTTCTTTGCGTCTGGGTTGCCTGTTGATGCTACTGCACTGCAACCTACTCGCGCCACCCGACTTCGCCCGAGGGTAATGATCGCAGCAAACACACGACGAGTAGCATGCGGATGGTGTTCCTTTCGATCTTTGAATCCCTCTCATAAGCCACCGGCGAAAAGTCCGGATGTGATGATGTTTACCTTGGCGTTGATGGATTAGGAAGGAACAAAAGAGAAAGCACGAAGATGTGATGGGATGCGGACATGAGCGGAGAGGGATGTCTAAGGTCATGATAACCGTTAGCTTCATCGATGTTCATCGGAGCGAAACAGCGAGCTTAGCGAGGTTTATACTCTCATCTATAAAGAGAAGGGGATCACTCCGATAATGGTCACCATGGCACCAACCATCACTTCTTCAACACCAGCAGCACTCCCACTTTAGTCACTCTCGACTTCCCCATCATGGTCCGCCTCTCTTTGATTCGCCTGGCCACCCTGACCTTCCAGCTGGTTGGGCTGGTGTCCAATGCCTTGGCCCAAGATTCGCCGCTCTTCATCCAGGGTGGCCTCGAAGGGGCCACGGCTACCGATGAGACCTACAACACGGGCGGCTCCATCTCCCTCAATGGCTTTGACATCAGCGTGCCCAAGAACATGCTGGTGCAGTTCCCAGCTGCCTATGTGCCATGGAAGGATTTCGTCGCCGACAAGGATGCCATGTTGGGATATGAGGTCAATGTAAAACTTAGTTCCAATCCCTTCTTGATTCATATTCCTTGGTCTTCCATCTTCAAAACACACCATTATGGTCTGACAAGTGCCCTTAAACCAGGTTATTGGAAACTTCGTCAACGGCGCCCCAATCGCCGGACAAATCCTCGCCTACCAGTTCTTCGAAGGCCTCAGCAGCGGCTACATCCAATCCCTCAACTTCGCAGACGGCAGCATGAAGATCCAGAATGGACCGGTCCTCCGCATCAGCGACCCCAACGCCGTCTTCTCCGTCGGCTACGCCGGCGCCCCCTTCTTCACGGCCGACGACGAAAGTCCCAGCATCAGCTCCTTCTCGGGGTTTCCCATGTGCATCCCGCGCAACTCGACCGACCCGCTGTGCCCTGCTTCGAACCGGCCTTTCCAGGGTTCGGGTACTTTGTAAGTCTCGTTGGACGAACCTTTTCCATTTGAGAGTGATCTGTCGCTTACTGAGGCTATGTACTGCAGCGCCGCTCCGGATCCGCTGAGCATGGCCCCGTTCCTACCTGGCGACTTTGTAACTTTCATGGGAGTCCGCCGGGGAGGCGAAATGATTGTCTTCAGCATCATCGCGCAAAACGTCCAGATCACCACCCTGGGCGACTTGGTCTACGTAAGAGTGGAACTGGGCCTCCTCGGCATTGACAACTTCAACCCCAACACCGAGCTAAAGGAGTCACGCGTAAGTCCCCAAAAAGCCCCTAAACCTTCTACATCAGTTCCAATTTTTCATTTGCTAACGAGTGGCCCGCCTACGACAGTTCGTCGGCTACACCTCCAACAACCGCGCCCAAGTGGCCCTCTACGCCATCGACCTGGACCCCTGCACCGGCGCCGCGACGGACCGCATCGTCGCCGCCGTCGGGCTCCGCGGCGGGCGCAACGAGCAGAACAAGTTCGAGTACCGCAGCGACGTGACGACGGGGTACGCGCGCGAGTACCGGGTCGTGGCCGAGATCGACGGCGTGCCCCGGACGCGCGCGACGAAAAACGGACTGCGCGCCGGCACCTACGTCCAGCCCGTCAACCCCTGGATCCACGGCGAGCAGGTCGTACCCGGGGTCGCGCCGCCGGCCAACGACTTCTCGCAGATGCCGTGGCTTACGCGCGGGGTCGGGGTGGATGAGAAGGGGGACCTCTGGGGCCCGTTGGAGCCGTTTCCGCAGACGGGGGTGCTGATTGAGAAGCCGGATTGCGGGGTGGTTTCCGCGTCGATGTTTGAGGGTGATGAGGTCAAGACTGATTGGGTGCCGTCTAGTAAGACCTCTTGTCGCAAAATTTGTTGATTAACGGAATAGCGTGCTAACGGGTTATGTTACCCAGGTGAACTACTAGGTGGCTCTTTACCTCCACCGCCGTCCAACGAGACGACAATTGCAGAGCCCCCGGCCTCTACCGAGCTGTCCTCTGCTACTCCAGAGGCGACCGCGTTGGCGAAGCGCGGTGTTCCCAATGTGCGGTGGAGATCGAGGGCTCAGCTCGAGGCGACCACGCTCGCTAAGGATGACCCTAATTTGCATCAACTGGTTGCCCCTCAGGTCAAGCAATAAGGTGGCAATGATGCAGCGTTCACTCGATTATTCTGTCATTACCGCTACTCTCTTAGTCGCTCTGTTTGGTATAGTGTTCGCTTCTACGTAGATATTCTTGGAACGTTTTATTTGCGTGGATGTTTTTATCTCTGTCATTGTGTAGACCTATTTCTCAAATCTCTCTTAGTCCTAGCACACTCATGCAATGGATGCATATGTAAAAGCCCATGGAAACTTCCATAATTGTGAAACTACCATGCCATCTATCACGATGGGAGCATGAAACCCTCGACCAAGTTCGTCAAGCCGGTCCCGTAGATGGCAAGTAAGGATGCAGCCAAGGGAAAAAGTGCCTCGCCAGCCCCATCAAGATGCACAATGGTGTTCCCGACGGGAACTTGGCCCCCTGCCCGCGCTTCGCATTGACGACTCCGACATTCCGCCCATCGTAGCGCCCCTCCTCGTCGTTGGCCGCCTCGATCATGCCCGCCGACAGATCCAAGTAACTGATGAAGCTCTCCTCCTCGTCGAGGGTAAGGCGGTGACCCCGCGCGATGTCGGGGGATAGGCCCGCCGGTTTGATGAAGATGGTCGAGACCCAGTCGCTCTGCGTACGCAGATACTGCTCCGCGAGCTGCAGGTCGCGGTAGACGTGCGACGCGGCCGTCAGCATGATGGGCCGGAACCAGGCCGGCATGTCGCGCGAGAGGTGGTCGTCGATGGTGGCGGAGCTGAGCAGGACGAGCTTGGGGAGCTTCGTGCCCGGCGGGCTGGCCTCGGCCTTGATCTTCTGCAGCGCCTGCACGACGGACGCGGCGCTGTCCTGGCTCAGGCGGCAGCCCGGGATGTTGTCGTTGGAGGTGACGAGCAGGAAGACGGCCTTGGCGCCGCGGACGCAGTCGGCGAGCAGGTCGGTGTCGTAGACGCTGCCGGCGAATACTTGGACGCGCTTGTTGTCGGCCACTTCCGGGAGGAGGCGGTAGAGCTTGGCTTGGTTCCGGCAGAAGGCGTGGATGCGGGTGTGGGGGGGAGGACTCGAGGAGGTTGCGGATCAGGGCGGTGCCGCAGTTGCCCGTGCTGCCGAGGATGGCGTACGTGGCCATGATGAACTTGGGCTGAGATTGGGGGGTAGTAGAACAGGGCTATAGAAGAGTGCAGCAATGATGGAACAGACACAGGCTGCACTTGGTCAATGGTTGCGGCTTGAAGCTTTTTGTCTATGTCGCATGGCAAAACCCCATCTTGGAGGCTGTCCCGGTAAACCACTTTCTCGGATGCATATCGCTCTACCGGGTTAGCGTTATTGTATCGATGTACCATTAGGCGGAAGACCCCGGTCGGCGGTGGTGTCGCCGATGGTCTTGTCTTACGCGATTCCCGACTCGGCTTCATCCCAATTCAGCAATTTTCCGTGCCCCCAAATGCAGGGTTCCGACAACACATGCCGACAATATCAGCCCAAGTTCTTCGGGATACTAAAAATAACTTTACATTATCTCACGCAAAGACATTCAGCATACGATCAACTGATGTTCAATTGAAGGAGAGAAGTCGGGACCTCTTAATGCGTAAATAGCCCATAAATATTTATTGTCACCAAATGATGATGTTTTGAGTCGTTTTTCGACAGCTGTGTTCCCCGGCACATATTGGACCAAATCCCATCAAGCGATTAACTGGGAAATGTAATACAATTTACTTGAGACCCATAGCAAACCCCCAAGATGCTGTACCTTTTGTTTGCCATCGCCTGCGCCATCCTCACTTGGCAACGTCTGCTTCCCTTCGTTGGCTCTAACCGGACCTTATCAGAGAAACGTTATCCGCGTGAAGATGAGGATGAAACCGACATTGTTGGCGAGTCGTGGGAGCAGCTGTCCATATTTCAGCATATCGAGCAGGGCTTGAGGAGAAAACCTGATGCACCAGCCATCATCTGCACGTTCCAACCAGCAAATCACATCGAGGAGTTCCTGCATGCAAAAGACAACAGTCCAACAGTGCCAAAGGCGCAAGAGCAACCATTCCAAAGTGCACTATGGCAAGGCCAGAGCCTGCAAGAAGCTAAGCCCGACGTCTCCCGAGGGCAGCTACAACACCAGACAACACTCAAATATGCAACATTGACGTATGCCGAGCTTCATCAGGTCTCCCTGAGACTAGCAGCCGGTCTACAAACTTATGGTGCCCAGCCTGAATCTACGCTTCTCATGCTCATTCCCAACGGAATCGAGTACGCCATCCTCCTCTGGACATGCGCCCTTCTCCGCATCACCTACGTCAGCCTGGATCCGTCCATGCTGGACATATCCGGCTTCACCGCGCTCAAACACACCCTGCGCGACGTGAAGCCGCAGATCGTGGTCGCACCCGAGGCCTCGGCCGGCAGATCAATCGACGTAGCAATGTTGGAGCTAGGTCTCCCGCAGCCCATCCGGCTCTGCCTGGCCAGCAGCACATCGCGCAGCAGCAACCCGGCCTGGAAGCCGTTAGCCAGCATGAGCGACTACGCGTCCCGGTTCGGCCCGGCCGTCGACGCAGACGAGGAGTTGGTGGCCGCTGCGCGCCGCAACCGGCCGGACCGCATCCACTCCATCATGTTCACCTCGGGCACCTCCGGCCGCCCCAAGGGCTGTCCCCTGCGCGTCTCGGGCATGTCCCACGTCCTGCACTCACAGCACTGGCTCCTCACCCCCGGCGACTCCGGCTCCGCCGCCTTCGCCCTGCAACAACCCCACAACTCCCGCGGCATCGCGCCCGCCCAGACCCTGCAGACCTGGGCCGCAGGCGGCGCCGTCGTGATGACCGGTCAAACTTTCAGCGTCCGCGAGGCCGCGGAAGCGATCCGGCAGGTCGGCGTCACGTTCCTCGTGCTCACCCCGCCGATGGTGCACGAAATGGCCGCGGAGCTGGCGGAGCGGCCTCTGCCTGACGCCGGTGCGTCGGTCAAGACGATCCAGGTCGGCGGGGACGCGGTCACGCGCGACGTGCTGATCAAGTGCGCCCGGCTGTTCCTGCGGGCGCGCGTGTGCGTGAACCACGGTATGACCGAGGGCGGCGGCTCGTTCGTCTGGCCGTTTTTCGAGACGCGGCCGCGGGAGATTCCGTACTTTGGGGAGATCTGTCCTGTGGGCCGGTTGGCGCCCGGGTCGCGGATTCGCGTCTGGGACGCTGATGCGGGGAGAGGGGCGAAACGGGGACAGTTGGGACACTTGCACGTCTCGCTTCCGAGCTTGATCCGTGGGTACATGGGCGGCCGGTCGGCGGACTCGTTTTACCGGGACCGGCGGGGTCGGAGCTGGTTCATCACGGGGGATGTCGCCACGGTCGACGCGAGCGGGCTGGTTTACATCCTCGGACGGAGCGGGGACATGATTCGGCGGGCTGGGGTCGTAGTCATGCCCGCCGTCATCGAGAGCTCCATCGAGTCGTTTCTCGGCGTGCAAACGGTGGTGGTGCCAGTCCCGCACCACGTGCTGGGCGCGGAGCCGTTCGCTGTCGTCAGCTCGTACGGTGAGGGGAAGACAGAGGCAGAGATCAAGGCGCACGTCCGCTCGGCGTTGGGGAGGGATTATGCGCTGGCTGGTTTGGCTTCGCTGAAGCAGCTGGGACTGGTCGAGTTTCCGCTGAATCAGACTCACAAGGTGATTCGGTCGGAACTCCGGAGTGTGGTCTTGAAGCACCTGGACCGGCAAAAGAGCAGAGCGAATGGCAGAGCTGGCGATATGTAGATTCAACTGGGGCACGAGGGCTAGATACAAATTGATATTCCGAATCATCATTTTGCCCACATCACCCTTATTGAACATGTTTGCTGCTACACTTATGCGTTTTTGAAGCACGAAACTAGTGTCGGGAAATTGTTCTTCTGCTAAGGGGTAGTTCATCGAGAAAGGTCAGGTTGATGGCTCCTCGCTGTTAGGGGTCGACGAAGCGACGAAAAGGTTGGTGCAAACACATCGCTTCGGAATTTCTGCATAGCGGATATTACGTGAGAGCAAGATTAATGCAGGTGTTTTCCTGTTCTACAGTCTACTCTAGAAGGACATAACATCCGGCCTAATCGCCTCAAGCTTCTCCACCAACTCCCCCACAACCGATCCTGCACCCCTTTATTCCCCGTAACCATCTCCGTCAGCGGATCGACCTCGCAATCCTCGAGAAACTGCCCATGCGTCTCCTTTCCCGCGCCGCCCGCGTGCACCAACGTCCGACTCCCGACCTCGGTCGAGCGCGCGAGCACCAGCTTGAGCGCGCGGAAGCCGAGCGTGTTCTGCTCCCGCGCGAGCCCCGAGTGGCACAGCCCCGGGCTGACGCAGCTGAGCGTGACGGGGGAAGGTGGCCGCCGGGTACTTCTCGGCGAAGGCGCGCACGAGGAAGATCTCGAGGAGCTTGGAGAGGGGGTACTGCTCGGCCCAGTGCTTTTCGGCGGTCGCCTTGTCGTTGATGGTCGCGAACAGTTTTCCCTCGGGGGCTGTCCGCTGCGGGAAGGTGGTGTGCTGGTACGCGCCCGACGAAGTGATGGAGAGCACGGGGCGCGTCTGGTAGCGGAGAGCTGTTTCCTTGAGTTTGGGCATCACTAGCATCACCAGCAGGAAAGTCGCGACCACGTTGACCGTGATCTGCGTCTCGTTGTCTTCGGCCGTGGTGTACTTGAGCTTAGCACACCCGGCATTGGCCAGGAAAATATCGACGCGGTCCAGCTCAGTGTTGACCCGAGCGGCGAACTTCTGGACGCTGGCGTAACTGCTCATGTCCACGCGCCAGACCTGGATGACGCCGGGCGCACACCCCGTGGTCGCTTCGATGTCGTGCTTGGCTTCGTGGCCCTGGTCCAGGTTCCGGACTGCTAGAATCATGCGACTGGCGCCCATGCGGATATAGTGCCGCGCGGCCTCTTTGCCGAGGCCGGTGTTGCTGCCGGTGATGACGATGGTCTTGCCCTGGTAGGACCCAGTCGGGTAGGGCGGGGTTTTGAAGAACTGGCTATAGAGAAATCCCATCGTGACAGATTTGTAACAAGTCTAAATGACGCAGGGTTGGTTGGCAAATGGTAGGTCGCTGTCGCATTCGGAAACGGCGTGGTAGGATGGTTGAACTACCATTGATATAAGAAAGGGGTTGTGTCGGCGGTCGGGATTGCGGATTAATGCATACCGTAAGCAGTATTCATCTATCGAAGCAGGGCTTCGCTTTGCAGGTACATGTAAGCACACTTTGGAGTTAGCGGACAATTCCTGTTCGTCAATTGTCCGAAAGCTCCGAGGATGTCCTGTGTAACCCGCATGCATCCTATTTAGATCAATCCGATTGATCATGGGCCCGACAGCGTGGACCGGAGAGTACAGGGGTATCCTAAACCCCGGGCCTACCCCCAGCTAAACCGGGAACAAAGAGATGAGGTGAGATTGACGTAGGTAGCGGAATGGTCGCACGTGGCTGCAATAATGCATTTCCAGCGATAGATCTCTAGAGCAATCATAATAGCAATATCCTATAACATTGCTTTTCTGCCAAGCAACTGTCATCGTTTGGTTTTCTCGTAGCCCCCCTGCTCCGCAAGACCCCCAGCTACCTTAGACCAACCTAGGACCTGTTGTCTCTGCAATAGAGATAATGGAATCTACATCGCATTTCGCCATGGTTGAACCTACTCCGGACGCAGCCAAGGTGCTACAGTTTGGCAGCATCGACGATGAGAGCTACGAGCTCCAAGACAAAGACAAAGAATCTGGACTCAGGGGAGATCCGATCCTGGAGTTTCGCTTCGGCGACCTATCTAGCAGCAACTTGGAACTGCACTTTGGCGACGATTGGACACGGCAAAGGAGCCGCTCGAGAGCGATTTCGCAGAGTCGCTCCTCGCGGCCGGTCTCCAGCATCTATCAAGACCAGTTTCCGACCGGGATCAAGCTTGTGCTGATCCTGGCGTCTATGGTCCTCGTACAGTTCGTGTTGATGCTGGATTTGTCCATTATTGCTACAGTTAGTCACCGGGGATATTTCCGAATCAACGACGCTGGCATTCGGAGCTCTTGACTAACCATCATCACAGGCAATCCCGAGCATCACCAACGAGTTCAACTCATTGCTGGATGTTGGATGGTATGGAAGTTCGTATCAACTCGCGAGCGCCTCTTTACAGCCCATGACGGGCAAGATATACTCTAATTTCAAATCCAAGGTATGGTCCCCTACGGCCTCTCATTGCATAACATCTTTGTCGCTGACAACATGGCATCAGTGGGCTTTTTTCCTGTTCTTCTTCATCTTCGAACTGGGGTCCCTGCTCTGCGCTGTGGCTCAGTCCTCTGTCATGCTCATTGTGGCTCGGGCTATCGCCGGAGTGGGCTCCGCTGGTCTCTTGACTGGCGGTTTGACTATTGTTTCGGCCTGCTTGCCGAAGCAAAGGCAGCCAGGTATGTAGTATTGTCGCCAATTTGAACCGTCCATGGTACCCAAAAGATGACTAATATCCATCAAAGCAATGCTCGGCATCATGATTGCCAGTAAGTTGATCTTGACACCCCTTGCTTGCGTAAAAGAGGCGTTAACCTGACGAACAAAACAACAGTTGGGCAACTGGGTCAGGCCTCCGGACCACTTATCGGAGGTGCTTTCACCGAATTCGTCAGCTGGCGTTGGTACGTGCATTCCCTGATGAACATGACAATGAACCCACTCTGATTACTGACACTGGATATCAGGTGCTTCTACATCAATCTCCCAATCGGCGGCTTAATCGCCGGATTCCTCTTCTTCGTCCACATCCCCGACCGAGTGGAGAAACCCGACAAGGCCAAGATCCTCTCCACCTTCGCCAGCACCATGGACCTGGACGGCTTCGGCCTCTTCGCCCCCGCGGCCGTCCAGCTACTCCTGGCTCTGCAATACGGCGGCAATCAGTACGCGTGGAACAGCGCTACGGTCATCGGTCTGCTCGCCGGCGGCGCGGGCACGTTCGCCCTGTTCTTCTACTGGGAATACAGGAAGGGCAAGTCCGCCATGGTGCCCCTTTACCTGCTGCGCCAGCGTACTGTCTGGAGTAGCTGCGCGACTATGTTCTTTAATATCGGCGTGACGAATATTATCTCGTACTATCTGCCGATCTACTTCCAGGCGGTTGAGGATGCATCGCCGATAACAAGTGGGGTGGACCTTTTGCCCAACATACTTGTCCAAATCGCCTTCGCCATGGTGTCGGGCTTGACAGGTTAGTTCAAATTGGTTCCCCCTTTTTCCGGGGGAGATGAACGCTGACTATTGATGCAGTCCAGCGATTTGGTTACTACTGGCCTTGGGTGGTGATAGGCCCCACCGCCAGTGCGATTGCATTCGGCCTCATGTCTACCGTCAGGCCGGGGACCGCATCTGCCAATCGCATAGGATACCAAGTCCTCGCAGGTTTCGGAATGGGTGCCGGAACAACAATGGTGAGTACTGATAGATAGGCAACCGGGTTTCTTGTTTACCCCTCCAAGCTCAGTTCTATTCCGAAAAAGAATACTAATCGGCGTATATCTGCAGCCATTTGTTGTGGTCCAAAATCTGGTTCCCCTCGCCCAAACACCAACCGCCATGGCTATTCTGCTGTTCTGCCAAAACTTCGGCGGCGCCTGCTTCTTGACGTTTGCATCCACGGTCTTTAACCAGAGCCTACCAAAAGCAATAGCGACTTACGCACCAGCGGCCAACGTCGCGGAAATCCTGGCGACGGGTGCCACGGCCTTTCGGCATGTAGTTAACAGCACCGACCTGCCTGGCGTGATCATGGCTTATAGTGTCAGCATCAGCTACGTTTGGTATCTGGTCTGCGGCGCGGCAGGTGGCGCGCTGATGACAGGATTGTTCATGGGCTACCGGGATATTAGGAAAACTGGCAACGACCCGGCACCGGCACCGTAAGTGTGCATGCCTCAGATGATACACAAAAACATACAAATTTTGATTTCATTAGATTGCCACATAGAAACATGTCATATGAATTGACGAAATTATGAAGTACATCGAACTTGGAAAGTCGTTGTGTAAAGGCTCCTCTAGCATGCGAAAAGCCATGACGCAAAGCTCGGTGTTTGAAAAACACGTAGTAGTAGTAGTAGTAGTAGTAGTAGTAGATCGGTGAAGTTTGGTGTGTCTAAAATTGGAACAAAGGTTGCCCTTGCTGACTGCTGATCTCCCGAAACACCTGCTATCGGACTTCGGTGTTTGATGCAATTCGGGACACTACGTAAGCAGAGAAGGACTCCGTTCACTGCATACCGAATCTGACATGAAATATTGTCGTTCCATGACATCGGAACTAGGTGCATTTCTATTATTGGACAATAGTCGCGATACATTCCTACCAATTTTATATACATGACAGATAAAGAGGATGGATGGGCTGTGACTATCCACCTAGAGTAACAAGAATTAATTCTATAGAAACAATTTTTCACGGCTACTTTTATTTTTACAGTTCTAAGCCATGGCAACCTCATTGGCGAAATTTGGGGAAGTCTTCCCGATACTTGTAGAGGATCTGAAAAGCATCTGTGCCGAGCAGGACAACCTCCCCGATCAGGTTTTGCAATGGTTCGAAAAGGTACTATACAGAACAAGTGACCCCTAGTCCATATGGTCTGGGCTTGCTAACGCCATCTTACCTAGACACTACAGTATAATGTCGTCGGCGGGAAGTGCAACCGCGGCCTCTCTGTCGTCGACACGACCCAAATCCTCCTGGGCCGGGACTTGACCTCGGCAGAGTACTTCGAATCCGCGACCCTGGGCTGGATGATCGAGCTGCTGCAAGCCATGTTCCTCGTCCTCGACGACATCATGGACGGCTCCACGACGCGCCGGGGGCAGCCCTGCTGGTACCGCCAGCCGGACGTGGGGATGATGGCCGTCAACGACGCGCCCATGCTCGAGAGTGCCATCTACCTGTTGTTGAAGAAGCACTTCCGCGCGCACCCGGCCTACCTCGACCTCGTCGAGACCTTCCACGAGGTCGCCTTCCAGATCGAGGTCGGGCAGACGTACGACATGCTGACGGAGCGCCGGCAGAACCTGGACGAGTTCGACCAGGCCCGCTACGACGCCATCGTCACGTACAAGACGGCGTACTACAGCTTCTACCTGCCCGTCGCGCTCGCGCTACACTACACGGGGCGGGGCACGCCCGGGAACTTGCAGCAGGCTAAAGAGGTCCTTGTCGCTATGGGCCACTACTTCCAGGTCCAGGACGACTACCTCGACAACTTTGCGGACCCGGCCGTTCTTGGCAAGATTGGCACCGACATCCCCGACGGCAAGTGCTCGTGGCTGGTCGTACAGGCGCTCAAGCTCTGTACGGACGAACAGCGCGCTGTCCTCAAAACCAACTATGGCCGCGTCGCCGAGTGCGACACGAAGGTCTGCGAGCGGCGGGTGAAGGACCTGTACGCCGATATGGGACTCGACCGCGTCTACTACGAGTACGAGGAGCAGACAGTGGCGGAGCTGCGAAAAAGATTGCCAACATCGATGAGAGCGAGGGGTTGCGGAAGGGCGTGTTCACGGCATTCTTGGAGAAGATCTACGGCAGAAAGAAGTAAGGTTGCCGCCTTGTACGGAGGTACGACACTCTTCGGTTGTAGTGTACATGGAGTCGATATGGATAAGTACTAGTGCGAAGGGTATTCCATAGACTCGGGCGTTAAACAATCAAACAGATGTCTGTATCAGATCAGGAGATCAGATCAAAGCGCCACCGATCGATCAGTGTGAAATGACAGACTTTGACCCATACTGGCTGCTGACCTTTGTTCACTTTAGCGACATCGTTCTATAAGCGCCGTTCGTATAGCAAACGATCTCCCCCGTAGTAATATCTATCACAGTCAGCATACGTAACGCCAAGAAAGTGTCGAATTTCCCGATACAGTGCACCCCCGTGTAAAACACAGTCAGACGTAGACGTAACGGAAAGTTGTCACTGGTTGGTTTTGTATTACCTACAGCAAGGCACGAGATCGCTGTGTAACGGTTGGGCGATCTGTACGACGGGAACCGGATGGACTTGTAATTACCTGGGGCTAGGCACTACTGCGTTGTCTCGTGATTGGACGGCCTGTACGAGTAGCACAAAGGGGAAAGCAGCATGATGCATTTGATGATGATCTGTAATGCATCTCGTGAAAACCACTACTGTCATGTTATCATGTCTCGGCATGGAAACAAACATATAAAAAAGGGGCATTGCCAGTAACGTTCCACAAGAATAACACTCATCACCAGCATCAATCCAATTCTCATACACCCTTATACCTCAAACATCATCCAAACCAATACAATATCAAGAATACCAAAATGAAGGCCCTCTCCACCATCATGACCATCACCACCGTCCTGGTCGGTTTCACCATGGGCGCACCTGCCGCCGAGGTGAGCCCCTCATCAGTTCTCTGGCATGACGACGAATTTCAAGACTAATGTGTGGTGCAGGGGGCGGCGGCCTTGGTTGACAGACAGGCGACTTGCGAGAACACCCCTTGCGGCGAGGATGTCTTCTGCTTCAGCAACCGCTGCGCCAACGGCTGCGTCGATGGGTACTGTTCGCACCCTTAGGTCGCAAACATATATACTGCGGACAACATAGGAATTAGCTACTCCTTGTGCCTAAGGCAGCGCTATTCATCCAAGTCGACATGCCGGTTTTTTAGTTAGAATTTAGTCACTCGTTTATTATAGTTGTGTTAGATAGATATTCAATATCACAATAACCGTCTGGCAAACTTCACTATCTACGAATCACCAATGCCATCCAGTCATACTTAAATGACCGATGTTAGTACTATGAGAGCTTTAAAGGAACCTACTGAGAGTTATGCCCATACTGGACATTTGATATTGCAGTCATGGTGTGTTTAGGTGCCATCTTTTTATGTATCTGGCAATCTCCACCAGGCCCCGGATTCCTAATGTCCCACAAAGAATCTGCATCATCTCGCTTTCGATGTATGACTTAAACAACATCACGTATTCTGCAGCTGATATGGCAACCAATCGATCATGTAGCCAGCGCTGGAGATGTTCGATGCGTAACTTTTAGTAATGAAGCCGAACCTGAAGACGTTTATGGGCCCAGGGTATCGCTTAGGACTAAGGCTAAGCAGATAATTATGGACGCAATAGTTTATAAGGCCTCTCAGGGATAATATATGTACGTTATGTATTTTAATTCTGCTGTAAACTGCTCTAAAAGTCCATGGTGTATCTCCGTCCTTCATGTTGTCACGTTGATGCTTTGATATTTGACCCCCAACGCCATCATGGTAGTTCTACGCAAGCTAAGCTGGTTCACCACCACCAGCCGCCCCGTACCGTCTTGAACAGTATCCAGTGCCCCCACGAACTCATCCAGTTCCGTATCCCGTTCATTCGTCAACTGTAGCCTGGACATATCCCGCAGGCGCGCAACTGTCTCCACGCTCGGGTCCAGAGCCCCCAGAGCGGGGAGAAGCCGCGGCGTAAGCACGACCGTTGCGGAGGGATTGTTCCGAAGTATCCCTTTGTGTGCACGTAGCTCCGCTTGGAGGTCTGTTTCTGGGATCTGCTGGCTATTGGAACGCGAACATTGGATAATGTACACGGCGGCATCTTCCACAGGCTGGAAGCTCCCCGAGGCCCGGTAGCTGACCGCGACAGAACCGGTTTGCCCATTGGCAGCACTACCCTCGCCCATTATTGAGTTGCTGAGTGCATGCAACTCGGTCATCTGCACGACGAAACGCAGTGGAGGGTATCGTGCCGACAGCGCGTCGGCGACTCGTGTCGAGTTTGCATTGACCTTTAAGCAAAGCAAAGGGTCACACCGGTCTTGTTAGCACATCCGCAATCTTGAACGTGACTGGACCGGTCAAACATACCATGACGACGCGCGCATTGCCCAGAGCATGCCAATCCAGTTGAAGCAGGAGCTCAACCGCGTCTGCATCGTCGGCGTTCTCGTCCACATCCCCTATGCATTGCAGATAGGCCCGGTACTGCCGCAAGAGCTTGGGCTTCTGCTCGCACGCCGCCTCGAAGCTATGAGTAGGACCAAAGGCCTGCGTGTACGCACTCTGGGCACGTTCGGCCGCGCCACCACCACTTCGGGGACCATTTTGTGGTCGCTGTTGTCCCACGATGGTGGCAGCTGTCATGTGCGCGGCCGAAGGCACGACCGTCTGAGAGAGGAAATTGATCGCGTCGAGGTACGCCACATTGGTCACGAAGGGCGCTGAAAGGCTGGTGTGGGACAGTAGGCCCGACTGTGGCTCCGACAGGAAGCCTGCCGAGGCAAGCAGCCGGACATTTTGGGTGAGTTGAGATTCCGGTACGCCGGCTAACTCGGCAATGTCTTTGGCTGGGACACTACCGGTGAGGGGGATATAGGCCAGCACATGAAAGTCAGCCAGCCACTGTAGACAAGCGAGGAGCTGGCACTAGATAGGAGGCAAAATGTCAGTGAGTTCGTAGGAGACGAGAGAGCCTCGGTTGACAAGAAACCGGGCCCGAGTCCAGTAGGTGGCAGGCACACTTACCTGGATGGACAAATGTTGGATGAAGTCGGTTGGCTCGGCCACCAAGCTTCGGATCCGATCGGACAAGTGAAGGACTTGGCGTTTGGCCTTGGTAAAATCTCCTGACCCTTGACGAACCAGGGCAGATAGCGGATCGGTCACATTGAGATCAGGGTCGGTAACGTCGCCAAGTGGAAAACTGGAGCCTTCGCTTAGGACTTTCACCTCGCGCGACAATTCGTCGGAGCATTGTCCGAGAAGCTCCATTGAGTGGCTACTCATAGCTAGTTGGTCGAGAAAAATCGGATGAGGAAGACAGAAAAGCTTCGAACTGCGGGGAGACTTTTCAACCATTATCGAAGGAAATTCAGGTATTTCAGCAAATGGAGACGAAAGTGTCTTCCCCCAGCTTACACGATGGGCGGCAATTGTGACCCGAAAAGCAAGGATGCACCGACGCGCAATTTGTAAGAAGTCCGGAAGTCCTCGGCCGATGTCTCCTCGGTGAATGTCACAGTACGCCTGAAGGATGCTGGGAGTGTCTCTTTTTTGATTAATACAAGAATATTTGGGTCCTCTCTGTCTGTCAGCATGGTGTTGACGGTGGCATTTCCGTGCCGACGATGCGGAGACGGTTCTCGAGCCCGACCAGCAACGTCGACAACGTGGGCCAGCACGTGGAAGGAACAAGCATGGGCATCCTCCAAGCGGTTGATGCCAATTCAGCCTTGAGTCCAAACCCGAGGATAGCGGGACACACGCAGCTTGCGCCCCAGAGGATTCGCTATGTGCTCATGGTGCGGTAAGCGGCGTCAGGTTTGCTGACCCGACGCCACAATTTGTCTAGCAAAAAACGGCACGGTAAATGCCGGTGTTACTGGACAAAAGGACGACAGTGCATGCGAGCCCACGGAGGGACTGTGTGCTACAACGGACCGACTTTGGCAGGTCGCACAGATAATGAAGACGGGTAACACACGGGTTACCACACGGCCGTCGGGGTCCTGCAATTTATTCGTTGGAGTGCTTGTGTCCCCCCCAACACAGCCGGAGCTTGCGCCGCGGAGGCGTGTCAATTGGACACTCGGCCGATATACCGGCTCTCATTCCACCACATCGTCACGGCTGAAAAGCTGTCGTGTTCCGCTCACACCCTCCACATACGAAACGCACAACGCGCTTGGTGCTTATCACTTACGTAGCTAGCGCCCAGCGCTGCAGCGAGCAACTTTAGCTTTCAGGAAGGATTTTGCCTGCATCTCGCGTTGCCTGAAAAAAAGAATCGGACTTTTCGTGCATTCAACTTTGCCGAAACGGTCAGCCAGCCGTTGAGTGGCTTGATGCCAGCTGAGCTGAGGACCATCATCCCCGCCTGTGCAGAGTTTCTAAGCAGAAGAGATAAGACACTGGATGGCGGAATCTGACTCAGCCACATCTTGTCCAGTTCCGTGTCGAGATGCCGTCCTCTGATTGGCCCAGCCGATATAGGATTATGCAGGTAAGCTGATATTGGGATCTGGACCCTGGGCCCTGGGATTCTGGAACCTGCATGTCAGCGTTTACTGCTCCCAGATGGCAATTAGTTTCGAGGAACTTCACAACCAGTTACGAGCGCAACCGTCATGGCCAGGGAAGCGATGCAGCCCTCTCTGACCCAAAACAGTCTTGGCCTGAAACGAAACGTGATGTAGGACAAGCTTTTCCAAGCTCTCAGAAAGCTTGTTATAATTAGCCAACCGCGACCCCCGTAAGGCGGTGAATGTGGGATACATACCGCACCATGTGGTATAACATACGTTAAAAAGCTTGCATGTCACCCCCATAAAATATTTGTTTTGAGTTCCCCAGACACGTTGTACGAAACCTTGACTTAGCCACAGCCACTTGAGGAAAGATGTCAAAATATGATAAGATCACTTTCGCACCCCCGACCCGGGCGGAAACCGGCGACGGGCTGGGGCGCAAGATGCGGGACAGCTGCCGGGCCTGCGCCAACTCCAAAGTCAAGTGCCGCAGGGAGAAGCCCACCTGCTCCCGGTGCGCGAAGCGTAAAGTGCCCTGCGAGTACCTCCCGACCAAGCGTGGTGGTCGGAAGAGCCTCCGGCCGCGCAGTCCGTCTCTTTCGGACTCGGCCGGTGGAGGCAACGACGATCAGATTGCCGATCATGCGGCGCGTGGGCGAGCGGCGTCGACGTCGACAGCGGGATCCGTGACGTCTGCGCCCGCACGGAAGGGCGAGTCCGGCGTTTCTTCCAGCATCACCGTCGCTTCGCAACTGCCTTCGCCCTCGCTGGCGGGTTGGTTTACTCCTACCGAGTCCCATCACACTGCCACCCAAGCCGCGCCAAAAGCTCCTATGGCGGCCTTGGACTCTGAGCCCATGCAGCATTCAGCGTTCATACCGGGTGCTTCCGTCCACCATTTCTCGGGGCTATTTGCCCAGACCCCCCACCAGCCCATCTCATCCGATGCACCTGCCTCCATGGCAAGTGTGCCATCCGAAATGGGCCAATATCTAGATGCGTCTTTGGCCTTCTTAGACCTCGACATGGACCTGGACTTGGACACATGTGAGGCGGACTTTCTCGATATGGGCCAAGTGGACTTTCACGGCAACACTGCTTTCACCTGGGGACTTGAAGAAGACATGCCTTTGGCGCCACGGTCCCCGTCACACGATAGCGATAGCCACAGCGGCCACGGAAAGGCTTCTTCGGTCAATATGGAGCTCAACACCACTGTGCGTGAGAGTGCCTCTCTTACTTCGGCTACAGCCGTAAACCCCAAGAAGGACTCTGAAGTGGTGAAAAGTGGTGTTCCAGAACCGCACTCCTGCTCATGCATGGTACAAGCCCTGGGTCTCACGAAACAGCTCTTCCCCCTCGACCCAGGAAGTCAAGTGGACTATCCACGCCAACGAAACCTTCTGGCCTGACCATCGAGGCCGTCATGGCCCAGAATGATTCCATCATGGAGGCAGCTACGGAGATGCTAGAGTGCGGTTGCGCCGAGGACGACTATCTACTGTTTATCATGCCCTTGATGGTTCTCAAGGTGCTCGACTGGTATGCTGCGGCGGCTCGCCCTATGAGCAACCCTGCCGCGCTATCGTTGCCATCACCATCCTCTTCCAAAGATGCATCACCACCACCACCACCACCAGCAATGGCCGTGGCCAAAGCATCGGGCCCCTCTTCACCCCGATCAGGCAGCGCGCCGTCGGATACGACGCCGCTACCCGTCGCGGAGTACACGGAGCGAGTGCTCCAAGGCCCGTCGACCGTCATCATCGACGGCTACCTGATCGACGGCGAAGACTCCGAGAGGATGGCCGCGCAGCTGGTGTTGAGCAAGCTGCACCGGGCGCAGCGCCTGGTGAACCAGCTATCGCACAAGCTCAAAGTCCAGGCGGAGAGGAAGCGGAAACTGCAGACCAACGCATCGGGCGCGGGCGACATCGCGAGCAGCATCATGCAAGATATGGAATCCTCGGGAGGGATGCGCCTGCCCCTTTCCTACTCGGTCTTGGATGAGCTCAGTGTGGATTTGCGGAGGCGGCTTAGACGGTTGTCGACTGAGATTGTGGAGCAATTACGCAGGCATAGAGAGTATTAGACTATTACAGGACTAGAAAGGAAGGCGAATGATGGACTAGCTACTCAACACATATCTCAATCGCTGCGATCTTCCTAGGTATCAAAAGACATCCGGAGTTTTGTGTCTCATAATTACCGTGCCATTTCCGTGACATTCTTTCAACTTTCTATTCAGCCCATGCCGAGCCAGCCAAGCATGGGTGTCTTTCAAAAGTTAGTTTACATTGCTCAGCGCGTCTATCCTATCTACTCAATTGCCTTGGCCTCTCATCAGCGTTAGCGAAGAGCAAAAGAGCGGTACGACATGCGTTATCTACGGGACGTTTGAAGTCGGGGTTCTTCTCCCTCGATCACATCATCGATAACAGCGGAGAGGTGGGAGGAGCTTCTTGGGAATAGCCTATCATGTTCAGATATCGCTTAAACCAGCCAACGTTCAGTTAACCTTGGATGCGACTAGACCACTTGCTAGGTAGCTTACTACACCAAGCCAGGCACTTCGCAGCCAGCCAAGCGATGCTTATTTGCTAGTCACGAAGCCAAGAGAAAGGCTTATCGCCACCCATGGAAAGCTTATTGCCGCCTTGCCGTTCCAGCTCGCAACGAAGGATCAGGATGGGCATCCTCGTTGCAGGCAGCCAGCCCACGTGTTATCGTGGTGCATCGCCAAGGACAGGGATCGTCGATAATGCTCCACTGTTCTGTACCGCGATCTGGGAAAACGTGTGGGTGCGACGCAGGCAGGGATGGTGTAAGCGCATAGTGTATGGGCTTCGCCTCGGCACTGTGACACTACGGTGGGAGAGACTACCGCCTAGATCTCACAGGGGAAGGGGATTGGACGTGCCTCAAGACACGAAGGGGCGTAGCACAACAGACCCCGCGGTTCCACCGGGTATTACAGGAAATAAGGTCTGGGATCCTCCTGCCTACGCGGGTGGTAGAATCCCACCACGCGGGGTGATGTTAGGCAAAGCTTAGGTAGCAGCTCAGCTAGCCCGTTACAAGCTCTGCGGCCATCTGCCACAGGTTCTATTTTCAGCGCAACGTCTCGCCTTACCCGAAACGGCGTGACCCCGACAAACGCCCAACCAACATTAGCCAGCCTTCAGCTCCCCGAGCTGAACGGCACCGATCCCAACTTGGAGCTTTCTCGAGTCATTCGCCTGCATTTGTGACCCGGTAATGCAGCCTATTTCCCAATGCCTCCGCAAGTTACATTGCAATACGCCGTATGGAACTTTAGGGACTACTATACCGTGGCCATGGTAACCGAGGCGATTCGGAGCCCGATACACTATCATCACCGTGAAATCTTGCTCGTTATTCCTGCTTTAGGCTGATTGTTAATTCCAATTGGCGGAATCGGAGGCCATCTGAGTCAGATGTCGGCTTTTTCCCTCCGACAAGTATACTATGGATGTAATTCCTAGTTCGGCGACATGACTAGTACGTTTGCATCGTTATGAAACGCAGCACAACGTCAATCTGTCTAGTCTGTATATGCATACATATAGTAGTAACTCTAGCGCTGTCCAAACATCTTGTCATAGTCATACTCCGACCACCGAATGTCCGGACAAAGTCCCGCAAACTTCCAAACTCCGTCCTCGCCCCTGCGGTACCACATGGTCGCGCCGCCGTGCGCGTGGCCCTTGAGCGCGACCTCCTTGAGGGCGCTGTCCGTGTAGCGCTGGTGCGCGACGCGGACCTGGTGCCGACCGCGAATCTCGTTGTCCGACAGCCTCGTCCAGCTCGAGGCCCCGCCGATAAAGTGCTGCGTTTTGAGCAGGGGGTCCCCGAGGAAGTGCGGGTTCGAGGCCAGCGGGATGAAGTCGTCCGCCGGCATGCTCTCCCAGAGCTTGCCCATTACATGGGTATAGTCGACCTGCGGTTCTTAGGTCAGCATATAATTGATAATGACCAGACATACTGTTTGAGAGATAAGAGAGCTATCCGCGATAAAGTCCGCAATGAAGAAGTCCGACCTGAAAGTCCGTGTGCGGCGCGGCCGTGAGAAATCTTACTTACCCGCAGGGTAGGCGCAAGGCACTCTCGAAGTCGTCCCCAGTCCTAGATCCAGCCTCGTCAGCTTATCAGCGCTTCACTTAGTGTTGTACGGGCGAGTAAACAGAAGTGAGTGGGTGGGTGGGTCGCCGTTGTCGCAGGATCCTGCTTACCTTGGTATCGAAGCTCTCGGCCCATTCGAAAAGGGCGGCTTGGCATCCGATCACCTCTTCTGGTGTAGGTTGCGTTGACATGGTATGGTTGTGGAAAGGATTCCAAAACCTGAAGGATTGCTAGTGATGCCCCCTGATAGTAGCTGTATTGATTTGCTCTGATTGTTGTAGTTTCTAAATGACACCAAAGTATCAATATATGGATGTGTTTTCCCACGCGGAGAGTAAGCCCCAAAAAAGCCCCTGCATCCCTTATGTCGGCCTCCGAGGTGGGAGTCCCCGAGACCTGTCGGGTAGAGGCTCGGGCCCCGTCCATAACTGTCACTCCTTCGGACAAACGGCCACCGCTATCCATGAAGTCGGCCATTGCCTCAGGACATTTGCGTCTCTCTGCATTAAGTTTGCTACGCCTATGGGGCATAGCGACCAGGGGTAGCTTGACGGACAACTGGAAATATTGAAACTTCCGGGCCTTTGGGGATACCATCATAAGTCCAAGTATTTCAATGCGCATAACAGGAACTGATTCTTAGCCATGTTACCAATTGCAGTATTGTGACAACCCCCAACAACCATCTTTCCTCATCAACAACTTCCTCCAATCAATCCCCAACACCACACTTCCACCACCATGGTTTCCAACAACACGAAACCCCTTCCCTTCCGCCTCGACGGCAAGATCGCCCTGGTCACCGGCTCCGGCCGCGGCATCGGCGCCGCCATGGCGACGGAGCTGGGCCGCGCCGGTGCCAAGGTGGTAGTCAACTACGCCAAGTCTAAGGAGCCCGCCGAGAAGCTGGTCGAGGAGATCAAGCAGCTCGGCACCGACGCCGTCGCCATCCAGGCCGACGTCGGCAAGGTCCCCGAGACCGTGCGCCTCTTCGACGAGGCCGTCAAGGTCTGGGGCGGGCTCGACATTGTCTGCTCCAACGCGGGGGTGGTTTCGTTTGGACACCTCGAGGAGGTCACTGAGGTACGTACACCACTCACCACATGAAAGGTGAGAGAGAGAGAGAGAGAGATGAAAAATTGGCTAATGTGAGCGTCTCGACGACTTAGGAAGAGTTCGACCGCGTCTTCGCCATCAACACGCGCGGCCAGTTCTTCGTCGCGCGCGAGGCCTACAAGCACCTGAACGAGGGCGGCCGCATCATCCTGATGAGCAGCAACACGGCCAACGCGTTCGCGGTGCCGCGACACTCGGTCTACGCCGGCTCCAAGGGCGCCATCGAGTCGCTCGTCAAGACGCTCAAGCTCGACTGCGGCAAGAAAAAGATCACCATCAACGCGGTCGCGCCGGGCGGGACCGTCAGTGACATGTTCCACGACGTGTCGCAGCACTACATTCCGGGCGGGGAGAAGTATACGGCGGAGCAGCGCCAGGAGGTATGCATTCCATTATTACTTCCCATAGCCACACGAAACTCGGGCTTCTAACTTCTTTGCAGATGGCGGCTCATGCATCGCCCCTTGTCCGTAACGGATGGCCGGTTGACGTCGCGAACGCTGTCATCTTCTTGGCCAGCAGGGAAGGCGAGTGGATCAACGGAAAGGTGATTGGCGTTGATGGTGGAGCTTAGAGGAGTTACCAGAGGGACCAGTACTCAGCACAGTAATAAATGGGATTATAAGTAGTAGTGGATTATAGAATATAGGCACTACAACTGGAGTTTCGATATGTAGTGTGCCTCCCAGCCCCTACTTCACTAGTTTCCTTATTGGGGATTATTGGGGGCCTTTCCTTATCCAAGCCATTCGGCCCAACTCAGTAGTGTGGTACCGTGCTCCTCGTATCGGACTAGGAAGTAGTAAACAACAGGGAAACAAGTTGAAATAGCCCTTAACGCAGTCAGTAACTTGCGTTTCTTGCTCCTTCCGACGCGGAGACCCCCGATCCAAAGACGGCAGAAGAGGGACTCGCTAACAAAGGCAAGCAGGTACTTTGCTGCTGCCAGCTCTTCGTCACGCTCGGCTGCGAGTGCGACGATGACAGATAACGTCATTCTAGAAACCGCGAAGAAAGAGATGCCAAGGATGGGAAACATGATGGAAAATCCGACTGGGAAGTCTAGGACAAGATCCAGGCCGTTGATCCATACGGGGACTATCGCAAAAGAGGCGTCCTTCCCCAGTCTTCTGCCCAATGCCCCTACGGCGTCCCGAGAGCGAAATGGCCCAATCCCATTGGTAAGAATGGTCGAATGTATGATATGGATTAAGAGTCCGGCACCCCCAAGCAGACTCAGCAATCGGAGCATGGCGAAATCGAGGTCCACCGATCGATCCCGCCACCTTTTCGGGTATAACACCCGTCTTTTTTGCTCCGGCGGCAGAGCCGAGGTCGCCGTGATACTGTCCATCGCCACTGTACTCATGGGCAGCTGAGTGGCGGTTCGATTGCCCGAGGCCGTGACCCCGCCGTCCTCGTCTCGCTTCTGGGCATACTCCTGCTGTTCCGGGGGAAGCCACAGGTCGTCCGACTGATCCAATCGGCACACCTTGGCCCCGACGACCAGGGCTTCGAACGTAACCCAAGAAAAAGATACATGGCGCCGTAGGCCTGTATGGCCGGAATCCCGGAGCTGCCAAACAGCTTGATGACCTGCGGCAGGACGCCCAAGCCGAACGCAAACCACCTAAAGCCCGTCGTGGCCGTGAGAGCTTGCAGCGCGATCCGCGCCTTTCCGACGTCATGAGACCTCACCAGGTCCTCGAGGCACGACTTGGTAGCGTACACACTAGAGCGGAAAGGTAGCATGGCGCGGCGAATACGCTCCTTCTGTTGTGCACTGTCCCCAGATACTATGAGCTGCCCCAGGAGCAGCTCCGTATCCGTAGCTTTGTTGAATAAATCATCCAAGCCGCTGACAAAAATGTCGCCTCGATGGGGACGTGGACTCCGTGCAAACTTTCCCAACGGGTCCGAAATGGTGAGGGTGCATGACACCAGCGCCTCCACGGCGTCCCTGGCTTTGCGGATATCGTGAGACGGGATCCCGCGATCCAGCAGGGCGTCAGTCTCGGTAGCTGGTCCCTCGTCCTCATGGGGGTGACGTAGCCTGCCTTGGCGGCGTTGAGGAGCAGCCCGTCGATGGCGGCGAGGGCTTTGCGCGCCTCGACGACGCCGAAGACGCCGTTGCTTCCCGCCCCCAGGCGTGGAAGCAGAGCGCCGGCTGTGGCGAGGCGGTAGGACCGCCCGCGCTGGTGGAACGAGAGGACAAAGGTGGCGGCTAGGTGGAGACCGTCGGACAAGGCCATGATGGGTGACATGCGCAAGAGCCAGTGCGGCTCGTATCCAGGCCCACAGATGGACCCGGACGGCTCGGCCATGGCGTTAAGGGCAAGGCAGACTATCCAGAACAACACGGTAGGTCCTGGGATCGTGTTGGGATCGGCTGGGGCCTCGGGTGGTGTGGACTGGGCGCTAGCCATGGGATCCGATGTTTCTGGGATCAGGAATAAGCTAGTGTCCAAAGGAAAAGAGGGGGGATGTGATCAATTCGCCAGTTAGAGACGAATGCTGGATGACTAGAGTATACAGAATTGCGCAGGCCCGGCAACTGGAGTGTGAGTCGTTCCCTGGAAAAATGCGTCTTTGTTTGCGGCTTCCTCGAAGTAAGCTGACGAGCCGGGATTATACGGTTTACCCCTCACGATCTGCGACTTGTCATATTTTCTTTTTCTCTGCTTATGAGTCACCTCGTAAATCACATCAGTGAAGATAACTTCAGTGCTAAAACCTAATCTACGTCTTGTCGAGTTTATTACATTTATATACCTCTTCTATAGACCGGTACGTTAGGAAGTGTTGATGCATGTTGATTAGCCAGTTGATGCAATCGGGCGAGGTGAGACAACTCCTCCGGCTTCCAGGTCGCATCGCCTGGATGTTCTCCCAATCCAGGCGCTGATAGGTCAGATCTTACACGTGGGGCGAATCCGACTGGGAAAGGTGGTAACACGATCTACTTAAAGATACTGACCGCGCATTCTCTTGGATTGATTGATTGGCTGGTTCGTACAGGAGGATTGCCAAGAGAGTGTACGTACGTAATATCAAGGCAGTGCAACCCGAATTGGCCGGATACGGGTGCCTGGGGAACGGATACGCTTTGGCAAAGTTAAGTGGCTACTACATATTTCCCTGATACCGCCATGATGGATGGCTTTTGATTATTCTCGCCAAGTTCCGACAGGAAGCATACCATAAAGTTTGATGAGAAGCTTCTTAGGTACAATAATGAATCGAGTTGCGGCTGCCCTCGTTCTCTTCGGGAGCTTGGGGTGTAGAGCCTCCGGGTTCGAGAATGTGAGTCTTGCAAAGGCTGCATGCATCATGACCCCTTTCTAACTATCCGCAATCTAGATTAAACCATCGACCAAGCTCACGTGGACACCATGTTTCGATGACTCCATATACCAATGTTCTAGACTGGAAGTCCCATTGGACTATGCCAACACCACTCTCGGCACCACGTCAATCGCCTTTATCAAAATGGCTGGCAAAAATGCCACCGTTGCGTCTCCGAGTATTGTGCTCATCCCCGGTAAGCTTTCTAATCCAATCCACCCTAAGACGCGACTGAACTGACAAGGTTCGGTTAGGTGGCCCGGGTGGATCTGGCGTCTACACTCTCCTCGCATACCAGAGCCTCATAGGGCAAATGTTCGGGGAGCAGTACAACTTCGTCTCCTTTGACCCGCGTGGTGTGAACAACAGCGGTCCGAGCCTCGACTGCTTCTCCGGGAACGCAGAAGCCAGGCGAGCCTTTAACCGACTGCACGTAACAGGCGTTACCAACATTTCCTCGACGTCGCTTCAGGAGCAGTACTACTCCGCCTCCATCTACGGAGAGTGGTGTAACGATGCAGTCCAGAAAGAGTCGCCTTATGGATACTATGTGACCACGCCGGCCGTTGCCCGCGATTTGCTCACATTCATAGACGCCGAGGCCGAGGGGGCGGGGCAAGCACCATCCGACGCCAAATTGTGGTGTTATGCCGGCAGCTACGGCACCGTCATCGGCAGCACATTCGCGGCCATGTTCCCCGACCGGGTGGGGAGGATGGTACTCGATGGTCTCATGGACACAGAGCAATATTACGACAACGACTGGCGGGACAACGTCGAGCAAATGGACGAGGCCATGGCCCAATTCTCGAGCCTCTGCCATTCCGCTGGTCCGGAAAGGTGTTCGGTTTGGGGCCCTACTCCTGCTAACATCACGGCCAGAATGGACGGCCTCATCCATCGGCTCCAGAATCACCCGGTCCCGGTAACTGGCCTTCAGAGTCAGGGTTCGCCGACACTGGTCACCTATTCCGACCTGAAGACCCTCTTCATGCAGACTATCTACACCCCTCTCAGCCGCTTCCCCGTCATGGCCGAAATCCTCCACCAGCTCGAGCGTGGAAACGCCTCTGCTCTTGCGGGCATGGTCGACAGGTTGGGTATTACCTCCGATGCCGGGCCCGTGATCCGGTGCGCGGATTCTTATCGGAGAAACAAGCTCACTACCATCGACGAGTTCCGAGGTTTCGTTGAGTACAGTATCTCCAAGAGCAAATATCTTGGCGATATGTGGCCCATGTTCGTGGAAACGATCTTGTGCCTATCCGTCCGGCCGCAATTGCCGGATAGCATGATGGCTCAAGAAAGGCAGGGACTGGACAGGCCTACCGCGTTTCCGATCCTGTTTACGAGCAACACAATCGATCCGATATCACCATTGTCGGCGTAAGTTCCAGCTAAATCTATCTCGTTTTCCATTTGGGTATGTCGCTGATTAAGTGCATTGCCTCGCAGGGCACGTAAGATGTCATCTCGGTTTCCCGGATCGGTGCTACTTCTCCAAGACGCTATTGGTGTAAGTTATTTATCCTCCTTCGAATATGAGACAAGAGCGTAGTAAGCTTACTTGGGCATTACTAATTTCCTTCGAATGTAGCATACAGTCATCTTGGGCGAGGGGGGCTTCAAACTGCTACGTTGGGCACGTACAGGCATACTTTCAAGGTATAGTTCCACCGCCTAACATTACATGCGCCCAGCAAAGAGTTCCCTTTATAGACAGGACTATTTGAAAATGTTTAAAGCCGCGGAGGATTGATGCGTAAAGGCGGTATTAAAAGCCTACCATTGGGGCGGTATTGGAAACTAGCTGCGAGGAGATGGCACCATCACTGTAACGAAAAGTATCGCCCTGCGCTTGATCGGGATTACAATGCCCATTACAGAAATGAATTAGCGACTTAGATATCATGTTGCGCACCTATAGTGTACTGTTGGTCGTAAAACAATAATCTAAACTCCGATAACCCAAGCCAAAGATCAAACTCCGAACCACTTCTTCACACCAGTCCGCATCTCGAACCCGACTTTCCCATCTTCGGCCAGCTTCCGCAGAACCTCGTCGGTAAACGGTTCCAGCGCCATCAACCGGACATCCTCACTAACCGCACCACCATGCATCAACAGCACTAACTCGCCCGTCGTCACCGTCCCCCGCTTCCCCGGCCCGGCCGCCTGCCCAATCCGCTGCAGCGTCGTGAGCACGAGATTCTCGCGCCGGACTTTGCCGCCAATCTCGAGCTTGAGCTTGAGCCGCAGGTTCGGGATCACGTCGCCGTGCGCCGGGTAGCCCTTCTCGCAGTCCTGGGGCTGCATGATGTCGCGCCAGGTGGCCATCAGCAGGCCCAGGTCCTCGACGGCGCTGGTGCCGTGGCCCAGCACGTTGTCGCCCGTGAACATGGCGTTCTCCTCCTCCAGCACGAAGCACATGTGGTCGTGCGAGTGGCCCGGGCTGTGCAGGGCCCGCACCGTCGCGCCCTCGACGCGGAACACCTGGGCGTCGGCGAGGGGCTGCTGGTCCGCGGCGGGGGAGTTCTTGTAGATGGACTCGGTGAGGTGGGGGTAGGTGGCGACCAGGTCGGGCACGCCGCCCATGTGGTCGCCGTGCCAGTGTGTGAGCAGGACGTGGGACAGGGTGATGCCCAAGTCTTCGAGGGTGGAGGTGATGAGGTCGATCCATTCGGGGATGCCTTGGCCGGTGTCGATGATCAATCGGGACCGGCCAGTGCCGACGATGTATGTGTTGGTCCCCTGCAAGGTAAACTGCCAAAAGGAAGTACGTTAGATATATATGTCTCTTATGAGGAAGAGAAAAACAAATAAAACAAACAAAAACCCGAGGCATACCTTTCCTGGGTTCTGTCCCAGTATGCGGATCACGCGTGGGCTGATCTGTTTTACATCTTCTAGTTTGGGAAGACTCTTGAGCTGCCCATCGAGATAGTCTTGGAATGCGCAAACGTTCAACGTCTTGTTGATTTGTTGGTAGCCGCCCTCGCCTCCCATTGTGTTAAGCTATCGGCTTGCTTTGCCGCAAACAGATTGGTAGTATATCATTTGATAGGAATCAGTTGTGTGCGTGTGTATCTGATGATGTCCTCAAGTGAATGAACAGACGTGTAACATTTTCGCTCCGCCTACGTGAGCAATTATATCTGTCACCGAAATACCGAGCCTTATCTGGCCACGTGAAATTGTCTGACGCTTATGCAGCTGGGACAAGTTGGCCGACGTTCTGGACCTCGAACCAACTCACGCTGCATGCAGGGCTGAAAATAACATAATAGCGCGCCCAGGCCATCATGTCAGGTTCAGCCAGAGTAAGCCTAGGTCCCCGACGAGTAACTCCGACTTGGGACCAATCCCGATCGCAATCCTTCCAACCGAAAGGTACCCGACAGCCGAATTAGGCAGCGGCTTACATCGAATGCTACTTCGCCCCTTGGCATTGTTTGCCGCCGATGAAACGCCACATATGCAGTTGATGATCCCGAGGGTCGGACAACCCTAACCACCTCTTGTTGGTCTCACCCAACTGGACCTATGTCCGACGATACGCTGCCGTGAATGACGCGAGTCGGCTAAACTTGTTTGCGTTTGTTGGTTTGAACACGCTTGGCAATCTTTACCAACTGGATTGATCTATTTCGAGGTGATCGCGATGGTTGCAGCGGAAGGGGTCACGAATACCGAACATACCGGGCTTGGCTTTCGTTCCGATCGCTGATCATTTTTCCGACCACGTTTGTAACAACTGTAGCACCTCTCATATATATCCCGCCAATATACATATCCACGTAGCTCTCGTAATACTGTTGCATGTTGTGATTCCGCATGAATCTATCCCCAACTCATCGACTCAGAGCATCCCGCTGAAAATGCCTGAGTACACCCCCGCCTCCTCCGATTCCCTTGGAGAATACTCCCAACTTGGCGACTACTCCAAGATGAAGCTTCTCTACTTCAGCAATGAGTTTCCCCACGACGACTTGGCCTCCCTGGCCCGTCGCTTGCAAGTCCTCAGCAAGCAGCGACGTCATCCCCACCTTGCTCGCTTCTTAGATGAGGCCACTGAGACCATCCGGGCCGAGGTGAGGCAGCTACCCGCTGTTCTACGCGACACAATTCCACCCTTTCAGTCCATTTTGGACTTTGTCGACTGTTCCGAGCTTCGCAAGGGCTCGCTGGGAGCTTCGGTTGATGGAGTCATCCTAGTCGCCGTTCAGCTTGGTACATTGATCAAGTAAGGAACACCCCCTCTTTTGCGCGCCCAATTGTGGAGGACGTCAATACTGACCAAGGTGTGTGTAATACAGGTACTATGAGGACCACCCGGATCAATACGACTTCGGCACCGCCAATGCATCCCTCGCAGGGTTGGGCCTCGGCCTGCTCAACACGGCCGCCGTCTCTCTGTCGACCCATATTTCCGACTTGCCCCTGGCCGGTGCCGAAGTGGCCCGGCTTGCATTCCGGCTGGGTGTCTTGGTCGACCGGGTATCGCAAAACCTGGAGCCGCGCGACCCGACATCGCCGCCGGGGTCATGGGCTGCCGTCGTTCCGGACGTCGTCACCGAGGAGGTGCAAGAAGAACTCGATATGATGCACGCCAAAGAGGTTAGTCAACAATGCTATGGGAGCGCACCGTCCGATACCGATGAGAAACTGACCTATACGATACTAGAACACACCGAACACGAGCAAGGTATTCATCAGCGCCTGGAACCGCACCTCGGTCACAGTGAGCGGGCCACCTTCCAGACTCAAACATCTCCGGCGGGTCTCGGAATTCTTCCGGGGCCGCAAGGTCGTGCACCTCCCCGTTTACGGGGGGTCTTTGCCACGCCGCCCACATCTACAACCAAGGCCATGTCCGCGAGGTCGTTGGCGACAGTCCTTTGCTGCGCAAACTAGAGACGCAGACGTCGCCGGCGTTGACGGCGTTCTCGACGTCGACCGGGGCTCGCTTCACCCGTAACGGTGCGCGGGAGCTGTTTGAAGAGATTATCACGGAGATCATGACTAGGGAGATCCAATGGGACAAGGTCATGGACGCCGTGGTGCAGCAAGTCCAGGACACGTCCGTGTCCGACTTGCAGGTGCTTGTCACCCGCAACTCCCTACCCGTGTACGACCTATTGGCGGCTCTATCTTCGCGACAGCCCAGTGTGGATGTTAAGACGCTGGAGTTGATCCCTTTCGTCACCACCGCAGAGACTGGCAACGCTCCGGCCTCTGCCGGCACCAGCAAGGCCAAGATTGCCATTGTCGGCATGTCCTGCAGAATGCCCGGCGGTGCCACCGACACCGACAAGTTCTGGGACCTTCTCGAGCAGGGCCTAGACGTGCACCGGAAGATCCCGGCAGATCGCTTCGACGTCGAGAGCCACTACGATCCCGCCGGCAAAGCCGTCAACTCCAGCCACACGCAGTACGGCTGCTTTATCGACGAACCCGGTCTGTTCGACGCGCCCTTCTTCAACATGTCGCCCCGGGAAGCCCAGCAGACCGACCCCATGCAGCGGCTGGCCCTGCTCACGGCCTACGAAGCCCTCGAACGGGCCGGGTACGTGGCCAACCGCACCCCGGTGACCAACCTGCATCGCATCGGCACCTTCTACGGCCAGGCCAGCGACGACTACCGCGAGGTCAACACCGCCCAGGAGATCAGCACGTACTTCATCCCGGGCGGCTGCCGCGCCTTCGGCCCCGGACGCATCAACTACTTCTTCAAGTTCTCGGGCCCCAGCTACAGCATCGACACGGCCTGCTCGTCGAGCCTGGCCACGATCCAGTCGGCCTGCACCTCGCTCTGGAACGGCGAGACGGACATGGTGGTCGCGGGCGGCATGAACATCCTGACCAACTCGGACGCCTTCGCCGGGCTCAGCCACGGCCACTTCCTGACCAAGACGCCCAACGCGTGCAAGACGTGGGACGCCGAGGCCGACGGGTACTGCCGCGCCGACGGGATCGGCAGTATCGTGCTCAAGCGCCTCGAGGACGCCGAGGCTGACAACGACAACATCCTCGGTGTGGTCCTCGGCGCCGCCACCAACCACTCGGCCGAGGCCGTGTCCATCACGCACCCGCACGCGGGCGCGCAATCCTTCCTCACGCGGCAGGTGATGAACGGCGCCGGCGTCGACCCCTTGGACGTCTCCTTCGTCGAGATGCACGGGACGGGCACCCAGGCCGGCGACAAGGAGGAGATGAAGTCGGTGACGGACGTGTTCGCGCCCGCGGGGCCCAAGTGGCGCAGCTCGCGCCAGCCTCTGCACGTCGGCGCCGTCAAGGCCAACGTCGGGCACGGCGAGGCCGTCGCCGGCGTCACCGCCGTGCTCAAGGTCCTGCTCATGTTTCAGAAGGCCATGATCCCGCCCCACGTGGGGATCAAGAACGGGCTGAACCCGGCCCTGCCCCAGGATATGGCGAAGCGGAATGTACGGATCCCGTACGCGAAGCAGGCGTGGCCGCGCGAGGCGGACCGGAAGCGGATTGCGGTGGTTAACAACTTCAGCGCGGCCGGCGGGAACACGTCCGTCTTTATCGAGGAGCCGCCGGTGCCCAAGGCCATTGAAGCGGGAAGCGAGGACCCGCGGCCTACGCACGTAGTGGCGGTCTCGGCTAAAAGCAAGGTGTCGCTCGAGGGAAACCTACAACGCATGATTGAGTACCTGGATAAGCACCCCGACGTGTCCCTCGCCGATCTCTCGTACAGCACCACGGCTCGAAGGTACCAGCACAACCACCGCGTCGCCATTGCAGCACCCGACGTCGCGAGTGTTAAGAGCAAGCTGACCGCGCAGTTGAAGTCTTGCGGCTCGATCAAGTCAATCCCGACCACGTCACCACCCCTCGTCGCGTTCACCTTCACCGGGCAGGGCGCCTCGCACAAGTCGATGGACCTCCAGCTCTTTCAACAGGAGCCCACGTTTCGAACCCAGATCCTGCACCTTGACGCCTTGGCCCAGGGACAAGGTTTCCCTTCTTTCGTTCCCGCTATCGACGGAAGTTTCCCCAAAGACCACGCTCACTCTGCCGTGGTTACGCAGATGGCCCTGGTCGCGGTGGAAATTGCCCTTGCCAAGTACTGGGCCTCGCTCGGTGTGGAGCCGAACATCGTGGTTGGCCACAGCTTGGGCGAATACGCGGCTTTACATGTAGCCGGCGTGCTGTCCGCTAGTGATGCGCTCTATCTGGTCGGCAAGAGGGCTATGCTTCTCGAAGAGAAAGTACAGGCCGGTAGCTACAAGATGATGGCTGTTCGAGGGTCGATGGCGGACATCGAGGCGGTTACTAAAGGCCATAGCGCACAATACGAAGTGGCTTGTATCAACGGCCCCAAGGAGACAGTCCTTAGCGGTCTCTCGAAGGACCTGGAAGCTCTGATGGAACCCCTCCAGGCCGCCGGATGCAAGTGCCACATCCTCGATGTCGCGTACGCTTTCCACTCCTCCCAGACGGACCCGATCCTCGGGGAGTTCGAAGAGCTCGCCAGCACCGGCGCCATGTTCCACTCGCCCAAGCTCCCTGTCATCTCCCCCTTGCTCGGCAAGGTCGTCTTCGACGGCAAGACCTTCAACGCCAACTACATGCGCCGCGCCACCCGCGAGACGGTCAACTACCTCTCGGCGCTGCAGACGGCCGCCAAGATGTCCATGGTCGACGACGGCACCCTCTGGATTGAAATGGGCCCGCACCCCGTCTGCACCAACTTTGTCACGGCGACGCTGCCCTCCGTTGGGGCTGCTGTCCCTTCCCTGCGACGGGATGAGGATAACTGGACTACCTTATGCCGAGGCTTGGCTGCGCTGCACTGCGCCGGCGCGCCCATTAACTGGAATGAGTTCCATAAGCCGTTTGAGCGGAGTCTAAGATTGCTGGATTTGCCTACGTACGCTTGGAATTACAAGAACTACTGGATCCAGTACAACGGAGACTGGGCCCTGACCAAGGGTAACACGTACTACGACGCCCAGAAGAAGGCAGTCGAGGCCCCCGCAGCCCGCTTGTCGGACCTGCAGACTTCGTCGGTGCAGCGTATCGTTGAGGAGAGCTTCAACGGGCTCAGTGGCACCGTCGTGATGCAGTCGGATCTGATGGAGCCGGACTTCCTCGCTGCCGCTCACGGGCACAAGATGAACGGGTGTGGAGTGGTCACATCGGTAAGTAGTAACATCTACACTTCTACTGCATCCCGGCACTTTACTAATCGCATATATGTGTTCTAGTCCATCCATGCGGATATTGCCTACACTCTCGGCTCCTATCTCTACAAGAAGATGAACCCAGCCAGCAATAGCGACATCGGCATGAACATCGCCGACCTTGAGGTGTCCAAGGGCCTGGTCGCCCAAAAGAACACCAAAGTCCCGCAACTCATCCAAGTCACCCTCTCGACCGAGAACATCGGCACCGGCACCGCCCAGCTGAGATGGCAAAACGTGAGCTCCGCGGGCGTTCCCGACGCCGAGCCCTTCGCGACCGCGACTCTCCACTTCGGCGACAAGGCCGCCTGGCTCAACTCCTGGCTGCCGCAGTCGCACTTCGTGCTGGGCCGCATCGAGGCCCTCGAATCCCCTCGCGGCGCACGGGGTCGCCAACCGCCTCTCGCACAACATGGCCTACCTCCTCTTCGCCAACAACCTCGTCGACTACGCGCCCAAGTACCGCGGCATGCAGTCCGTCGTCGTCGACGGCCTCGAGGCCTTCGCGGACGTGACCCTGACGACCGAGAAGGGCGGGGCCTGGACCGTGCCGCCCTACTTCATCGACAGCGTCGCGCACCTCGCCGGCTTCGTGATGAATGTCTCGGATGCGGTCGATACCAAGGCGAATTACTGCGTCACGCCCGGGTGGAGCTCGATGCGGTTCGCGAAGCCCCTGACGGCGGGGAGCAAGTACCGGTCTTACGTGAAAATGATTCCTACCCTCGATGACCCGAGTGTCTATCTGGGCGATGTCTACATTTTGCAGGATAATACGATTATCGGTGTTGTTGGCGCCATCAAGTTCCGACAGTACCCTCGCATCCTCTTGAACCGGTTCTTCTCGGCCCCTGACGAGGCTGGATCTACTTCGTCACCCAAGGGTGCAGTAACCAAGGCGCCTGTCAAGGCCATCGCGCCAGCACCTACGCCAGCCCCAGCTCACCAAGCAGTTGTTTCCCGGACCGCCCAGACAGTGACCGCCTCTGATGCCTCATCTATTTCTTCCACCAAGAGTACAGAGTTATCCGAGGCCCCCTCCACCGCCGCATCAACCGCGCCCTCTTCGACCAGCCCATCTGCCCCCGCGGTGGCAGTAGGCGACGCAGACAACAGCAGTAGCATCGCCGCCAAGGCCGTGGCCCTGGTGGCCAAGGAGGCCGGGATCGACTACGCCGACCTCAACGACGAGGCCAGCTTCGCCGAGCTCGGCATCGATAGTTTGATGAGCCTGGTCATTTCGGAGAAGTTCCGCGAGGAGCTTAACGTAATCGTTTCGGGAAGTCTCTTCCTGGAGTACCCGACTATTGGTGATCTTAGGGGTTGGTTGGTGGAATACTACAGCTGAGACGGCGGAGCGGACAAGGTGTGGGATGTTATTTGGATTTGTGGTTTTGGGTTACGGTGTACAGTTTTGTTTGCTAGATTTGCTATGTTCTGTTGGGAGGTATTATTGCTGAGATTCGTTTATGTAGTCCTGTTTAAATTTCGTATTGTAAAGTTACAATTTCAATCAAAACTTCAAGCCAATAAACGACACTCTGCTTTGCAAGTGTTTTTCCTGGCCATCTGTAACTTATACAGTTGTGATGCGGTCCGAGTTTTGTTTGACAAAGTATACGTATGCCCTTCACTGCTGCAAACAGCTAGATGAGTAGGGATACGGCTTTAGCTAGTCGTAAAACGTGCATCTCCTTGAAGCCATCATCACGTTTTTGTGCAGTGATCTCTGTCCAGGACATGAGTTTATAAGTGTATTCAGCAACCAAGGGATTAATGCATTTCAACTGAATGCCAAACACCAGTAGATGTTTTAGCCATGATAGGGATACACCAGAGTAAACCCAGCATGTAACTGGTACTTTACACGTGATTCGACGTTATATTCAGTTGTTGGCCACATAAATGTGGCCATGTGTAAAAATAGAAACCGTTCAGGGACAGCCAATGAAAGCAATGCATGACAGTCGGTACGGCATGTCGGGAATCCTTCACGACTCGGCATCGCACTGTCGGATCCCGACCCTACATGACAAAACTCCACTCCGATCCACGGGTTATATGGATAAAAACCTGTAACTCCGAGTTATTGAGCGGGTAATCATTGCAGCTCCTGAATCAACCTGCTCATTCTCCTTTTACAAAATCCACTATCCTCCTAGTATGTACACTCACAAATTTCCTTTTCCAGACCCACAGCTAACTAAACTGGGGAAGCTGAAAGACGTTAACGAATATGTCGTCGATAAAAGAAACATCGGTCGAGATCCCAGCGGGCGGGAGTCATGGCAGATTCCTCTGCCTCACTATCTGCGGCTACAAGAAGGCCGGCATGAGCGAAGAAGCCTACCGACACCACATGACCCAAGTGTCCGCCCCGATGACCAAGGACCTGATGGTCAAGTATGGCATCGTGCGTTGGACTCAGGTATGGGCACCTCCTCCCATGCATCTCTCACAACATTTTCATCATACTCATTGCATCTTATCGACAGGTCCACAACCAATCGGCCACGCGGGCCATGATGAGCCAGCTCTACGATCCGCAGATGGCGAAGCTGGCAGACTTTGACTGCTTTAGCCAGGTCGTCTTCAAGCGGCTCGAGGACTACAAGATGTTCAAGCAGGATCCCGAGTACAAGCGGCGTCTGATGGGGGACCATGAGAAATTCGCTGATACCAAGAAAAGCATGTAAGTCTATCCAATTCCTATCGAGTGCCCTACTCTCAGTGGTGAGAAAACGCGTGAGAAAGGAAGTAGCCATTTGCTGACAACACCCCTCAACCTAGGATGACCGTGGGCTGGATCGAGCAATTCATCGACGCCGGCATCGTCGTCGACAGCCTCGAGGACCCAGCCGAAGCCATGCCGGGCCTGCAATCCCTCGCCCTCATCACCGGTTCCTTCCTTGCGGGCGCCATGGCCAGCCTTTCCCTAGTCGCCGTGCCCGTCTTCCTCGACACTACGAAAAACGCCGATGAGATGTACATCCAGTGGGCCCGTCTGTACCACCACGGCCACCTGCTGCTGCCGGCCATCGCGGTCGCGACGCTGCTGCTGTACGGCCACATCGGCCTCGTGAAGCGGCGGCTCGGGCGTAAGTACTGGCGGCCCTGGCTCGTGGCGGGGCTGGTCACGGTGCTCATGGTGCCGTTTACGTGGGTCGTCATGACGCCGACGAACAATACCCTGTTCCGGCTTGAGGCAGAGGCGCAGGCTGGCGGCAGTTTGTTGACCTCGTCGCCGGGCGGGTTGGACGAGGCGCAGGCGTTGGTCAGGACGTGGAGCGCAATGCATCTTGCGAGGACCATGTTCCCGCTTGTTGGGGCGTTTCTGGGGGCTTTGGCTACGGTGAACAAATTCCAATTCTAAGGGTGCTGGCCGACAGATCACATTGCCTGTATGAAGTAGCATTTAGAGCTATTGGTGTAGGTAGCTAGTCGTATAGTGATGGAGATCAACAAGGACTCTCCATCGTCGTTGCAAAGCAACTTAAGCGGCCCTTTCTATCCATTACATATAACCCCTTTACAAACCACATGAATATTGTAATCTCCCGCCTTCGCACATCTCAATTCTTTCTAGGCAGAGTTCCGTACCGTGTATTAAATATTATTTCACCTCTCGCCATATGCAAACCCAGCACTAGCATCAATTACAAAAGCCATCTCTCGTTATGTACATACATGGGGCACAGACAGGATATACACTAAAGGAGACGACAGATCATCCGTTACCGCAGGTTACGGGATGCCTTCAGTTGGTCAATATGTCATTGCGCCCAGGTATAGTCATGGATGATGGCATATTCCCATGTGTATCGCTCAAGTGTTCATGGTACCAAGATTCGACGGAAAATGAGAATACGCATTGGGTGTTCGGAATGTACCCGAAGAGGCTAAAGCATAACCGTTTGTGGTGCTTAAAATAGAGCTGGTGGCTCGGTGATCTTGTCTTTGTCCGGATTAGTGTGGTCCGACCAGTCAAGCTTCGATCGGCAAGTAAGCTTTGTAGGTCGAATGAATCCCACGTGGTAATGTACAAATCAAATCTCGATACTGATGAGATCGGGCTGGACTTCTGCATCTTGGTCCTTCATGTCAGCTTACCATCCGTAGCTTACTACATCGGGCCAACAGCAATGGATGCACAATAAGGTCAGTCAGCACACGCACTGTCGTCATGAGACAGACACCCCGGACAATGGACAATTCCCAGAAATGCGGGATCCCTGGCCCGGACTTATCGGTCGACCCCAATTCTAGGCTACCCCCGCACACTATGCAATCTCCAGAAGCAAGGCGACCAGATATAGTAACGTGCCGAGACCTCTAACCTTTCTCGGCTGGCTCCCGACAACAACTGCGACATTCTATTCGATCGCGTGCACGCCAGCAACGGAAGAAGCAACTCATCCACGTCTCGCAACTTTGGTAAAGTCCGACAAGAAAACACAGCTATGGGGAGTTGCATAAACTCCGGAACTGATGCAAGTTGGAGTGACATTTGCACAAAGCATTGCATCGTGGGAATGCCTAGCTGGGAGACGCATCGTCAATAGCAATTGTGACTTGGTTTTGGTAGTAATATCACGCGACTTGGCCCAAAATTCAAGTAAATCATCTAAACACTGAGATTATTTTTCATCGTTTTCAATTAAAGGCTGATTTGGACTATGTTGCTATGAAGTGATTCCGGTCTGGGGTATAATTAAGCGAGAAACTGTATGATGGGTAAATAGATGACTTCCCAACTGTATGTAGGAAATACGTTTCGAAACAAAAAGGCCATCTTGATAGATTCCTCCAAGAGAAATGAATATGGATGAAAATTAAAAGTTCTCTGTCACGCCCGGCTGAATAGCCTCCAGCTTCGCCTTCAGCTCCAACCACAACCGATCCTGCACGCCCGGATTGTCCAGCACCACGGCCGACGGCTGCGCAATCCGGCAGTCGGCCAGGTACTGCCCGTGCGACTTGGCGCCCTGCACGCCCGCGTCGACGAGCGTCCGGCTGCCCTCCTCGGTCGTGCGCGCCACGGCCGCCTTCATGATGGAAAACGCCACCTTCTGCACGCCCTCGGCCTCGCGCGACAGCTCCGAGTGGCACAGCCCCGGGCTCACCATGTTGACGGTCACGGGGTACCGGTCCGCCGGGTGCTCCTTGGCGATGCTGCGCACCGCGAACACGCCCAGCAGCTTCGAGACGGGGTACTGCTCCTTCCAGTGGGCGCCGCCGGCGAAGTTTTGATCGTTGACGGCGGTCAGGATGGCGCCGTCGCTGGCGCCGCCGTTCTTGATCGTGGTGGCGGCGGCCGACATGTGGGGGAACTTGGTGTGCTCGTGCGCGCCCGAGTTGGTGATGGCCAGGGTCGGACGGGTGCCGAACTCGGCCGCCGTGGCTTTGAGCTTCGGTAGGACGAGGGCGGCGAGCAGGAAGGTCGAGACGTAATTAATCGTGACCGACGTCTCGTTGCCCTCGGTGACGGAGTACTTGGGACAGACGACGCCCGCATTAGCATGGAAAATATCCACTCGGCTCAGCTCCACGTTCACACGCGCCGCAAAGGCCTGCACGCTGGCGTACTTGGCCATGTCGAGCTCCCAGACGTCAATCACGGTGCCCTTGGCCGCAGTCGTCTCGATGTCCTTGCGCGCCGCCTGGCCCTTTTCCAGGTTGCGCACGGCGAGGATCAGCCGGGACGCGCCGAGACGGGCATAGTGGCGCGCGGCCTCTTTGCCTAGGCCCGTGTTGCTGCCGGTGATGACGATGGTTTGGCCGGCGTAGGGTGTGCTGGGGTACGGCAGCTTGCGCGTTTCTAGGAGTTGGCTGCGCAGGAAACCCATGATGTCGGTGTTGGTGGTGGCAAGCAGGCTAACAAAAATTGCGCGAGGAAAGCCCTGGGTAGACTAATTCAAGATCAATATGGAGTGTGGTTTCAAAATGAGGTTTACTATGGTGACAAACAAATTCTGTTCCCCAGACGTTAAAATAGGCTCCTAGTACTTTGCCTGGTGACCGAGGACCAGGATGCCGCAGAGTAGTAGTTCTATTTTGTATGCCACTGAAATGCAAGGCAATTTGGGAAAAGTACGAATGTCCGTCGGTTAGATCGGGCGTAAGTAAATTGCCGCCCCTTTGTTCCACACTCTGGCCACAAGCCCGCAGACACGGGCTGAGCTGAAAAGCACAATCTGCGTCATCCCGAGCAAAGTACTGTGCTGAATATGGCAACCCCGACATTGCATAAATTACTCATAAGTGCGTATCGTCGGTTTACGGGCTCGACACTGTGCATTCTCTCAAGTGTCCGGCGATTCGTATTAGATCACATTAATATATAGATGTCACTCAGTTGGTGGAAAGATCTAGGTCTCATCTGTCGGATCGTAATTAATATCCCCCCCATTTACTGCTCCGTCCAAACTTGACTATCGCTGCCGCATTCAATCTGCACGATGGGAAACGACGAATCTTCCGTCTCGGTGCACGTCAAAATCACCGTCGACCCTTCCAAGACAAAAGACTTCCTGAGCGCTCTGGAGGTGATTTTCGAAAAGACCAAGCTCGAGCCTCTGAATACCTTCCTCGAAGTCTACCGAGATGACAAGACCCCGGGCGTGTTCAAGTTGGCGGAGAATTGGAACACAACCGCGGATTACATGTTAAACGTAAGTGTCTCTGTCTGTATTATCTTCGGGTAAAGGACAAGCGCTGACAACAACCCACATCAGGTTCAAATCAAGAAGGACTACTACCAGGCTTACTACGCTGCACTTCAACCCATCCTTTTGAAAGCCCCCGAAGTTGAGATGTTCAGCCGCATGCCCGACAATGAGTGGGCCAGTGTCAGGAAGGAGTGCTACCCCCGGTAGATAGATTCCACATCATGTCAGTAAATGACATATAATCCGTTTCTGAAAATTTCCATACCTTTTCGGTGTCTTCTTTTGAGTGTATGCAGATCAAGAATCTTATGGTTCCTGATGATGTAGAAAAATGCCCGAGCAGATCGGCCTTTGTCCCTTTCCGTGTTGACCCTGTCATCCGGGCTGCCGTTAGGTCGGGGTCCGGCACGCTCGCATAAGCATGTAGCCCTCTAAGCCCGCAGCTCCAATTGGCAAGTGTCAGCGCGGACGCAATCCTTTCGGAATCGCCAAGAGCCGAGGTTGTCCCCCCACAGAGTGTTGTTACCTTTCCGACTGTAAGTAGTCAGTGTTACTGTTACATATAAGCTAATTGCACCATATGTAAGTGCCTAGAGGAGGAAGTATCATTCAAAACTCTCAGTCTCACTACTCGTGCCAATTCACCTGTACTTACACAACATGGCCGCGGACACGCTCACATCAGCCTCCAATGGGGCTTCGAAGGCCTACCCTGAGGCTTGGACAAAGATCTCGCAGTACCTCCCTCCCCGTAACCCTCAGTATGACTTTTGGTGGCAGCTCACAGGCCGCCATCTCGCCGTGATGCTCGATGCGGCCGGGTACCCAATCGAGAGGCAATATGAAGCCCTCATGTTCCACTACAACTGGGCGGTATGTAAAAAGACCAACCCCTTACCATACCATACTTATCATGATTTTGCAAAACTAATACCAGTGTAACAATACAGATCCCTTACATGGGCCCCGCCCCCGGCCCCAACGGCGTGATCCCAGGCAAATGGAAGTCCCTGCTCCAAGCCGACGGCACCCCCTAGAGTATTCCTGGAAGTGGCCCTCCTCCCGCGCCGGCGACCGGCCCGAGATCCGCTACGCCATGGAGCCCGTCGGCGCCCACGCGGGCACGGGGCTCGACCCCCTGAACCAGGTGGCGACGCGGGAGTTGCTGCACCGCCTGGACCAGGCTATCCCGGCCGTGAACCTGCAGTGGTCGAACCACTTCTTCGCCGCGCTGTTCGATCACGACGTCGCGAAGCTGGCGGCCGAGGGCGCGGCGGGGGCTGACCTCAGTACGAGCACGGGCTTTGGCGTCGATTTTGGCGCGGCGGGGCCGGGGATCAAGACGTACTTCCAGGGGCGCAAGTTGGGGCAGACGGGGTTCATGCCGCTTGCGGAGTGGGTGTCGGCGATCAAGCCACTCCTGAGTCAGGATGTGAGCGTCGCTGGTGGTAACGATGGCGGTAATGGCGGTCATGGGGACGGCTCACTAGGGGCCCTGCTCCATTTCATAGACTCCCACCCCGAGGGCGCGCCCCTGAACCCGTTCAGTCTGGCCGTGGATTGTGTCCAACCAGAGAAGTCGCGCATGAAGCTCTACATGAACACCCCTCACACCAGCTTCGCCTCGGTCCGGGACATTATGACCCTAGGCGGCCGCATCACCGGCGACGTCGTGGAGAGCCAATTGCGCGACCTGTGCGAACTCATCCGCGCCGTCCTCAGCCTCCCGGACAACTTCCCCGACGACGCCGAGACGGAGCAGACCTACTTCAAAGAGTCACTGTCGGCAGCCACGGCCTCTGCGCCCGTCGTCAGCAATGGCCATACCAGCACTACCACCACAACAAATGGCAAGAAGGAAGATTCTCCCCCAACCCCGCCCCCGCACAACCCGGGCTTCGTCTACTTCTTCGACGTCTCCGACGGCCGCCCACTCCCCGAGATCAAGCTCAACATCCCGCTGCGCAGCTACGGGCACAACGACCTGCACTCGGCGCAGGGGCTGGTCGATTGGATGCGGGCTCGTGGCCGCGGCGCTTTTGGGGAGCGGTACCTCGAGACGCTGGAGAAACTAGCACCGGGCGGCAGTAAGCTGGAACAGACGCGCGGACTGCAGTCGTTCATCAGTATTGTATTTAGCCGCTCCGGCGAGCTCGGGATCAATTCGTACCTGGCGGTTCGGGGTTCGGATGTGTTTGAGAAGGTTCCGGTGGTCGATGGGGTTCGGTCGAAGGTAGGGAGGCGGGGGACCCTGCGACGGGACGAGTAAGTAGTTACCTGTTAGTTTGGTCTGAAGGGACAAGACGGTGGAGGTGTTGTCATGGGATGCGTTTCTCCGGGGCTATGGTTGGGGGTTCAGGCAACGCGTGCTTCGTCTACCCCCTTTAGCTGATTGCTACGTTATTCGGATTAGTTGAATAGCATATCTGCATTTCCGTTAGTTGGCTTTTCAAAAGCAGACGGATTGTCAATAGTTGAGTTCATCGCTCGTGGTTTTCCTTCGGTCCAGCATCTGGGGGGTTGCAACAATTATTGCAGAATGCTTGGAGCAGCAACGTATGGTATTTATCGATGAGCAAAACATACTGCACCCAATAAAACCAGACTAAAGCCTTTGGCCGCATGATTCCCAGCGTATCACCTGTTATATGATAGGCACCATAGACAAACCGCGAGAAACAATAAAAAGGGACAAAAAAGTTAGCATCTCTTGGTTTCGATCCAAGGACCTCCGGGTTATGAGCCCGGCGCGCTTCCCCCTGCGCCAAGATGCTTTGATGGTGAGGTTTGTCCAGCGGATGGAAGAAGGGTCTTTAAAATGTATGATAAAGTTCTTTGGCTTATTGATCACCCTTAGAAGGGATGGCGCTACCTGATACAGGTGCAGGGCAAGAGCCTTTAGGTGAAGGACTCCGATCTAGGGAGGCATGCACTGGAGCACTTGGGATGTATGTCTCCAAAGGGTATTTAAAAGCCCCTTGAGATCGCATATATGTTGGTGCCCCGGGACCTTTTGGAATGACCCCCTATCACATGTGGTCATTGGAAGGGACTCCATGACGCGCGAGGCGTTTACATAATTATATGGAAACATGTCCGCCGTACTTGGGAAAACCTAGTTGTAAGTAAATTATAATGTAATGTCCTAGGCGCAACTACACGACCTCCCCAACCCATCGCATTATGTCCCTCCAGCATAACCCAGCTCTGAGCCAACTCTACTTGCTCCACGGAACTAGATCCACACCCCAAACCTTCCGTCTCTTCTTCGTCAAATCCGGTCAGCGCGCTTGATATCCGCAGCCGCCACATATGCAAGCGCATAGATCGCCGCCTGAATCGGACACGTCGGAATCTGCGGCGCAGCACTGGACCCCACGACCCGCAGCCCCTTAAGCCCCTTCACCCGCCAGTTGGCGTCAAGCACGGTCCCCAAAGCCGTGGTGCCGACCGGATGGTGCCAGCTCGACGAAGAGCGCTGGATCGCGCTCCAGAGATCCGCATCGCTCGTGACATTGGCCCCCGGGAACAGCTCGCGCGGCGCAAGGCGCGCCATATCCTTCGACTGGAAGACAGAGCGTAGCTGTTTATAAGCCCAGAGAATCGCCGCCTGCTCCGCAGCGGTGCCCCAGTAGTTCGACCGGATCACGGGCGCGGCGCGGTAATCAGCCGAGCCCAGAGTAACGCTGCCGCGCGACTCGGGCTGGACGAGGGCCGCATATCCACTGACAGTGCTGACGTTTGGCACGCCCTGGTTATTGTCGACGAGCATGGCCTGGTTGGAGTAGCCCCAAGCGACGTGAGCGCGGTCACGGGGCAGATTCCGGAAGTAGGACGACGAAGGCGAAACGGAGTCGGGCAGGCGGGTGCCGACGAAGGGGTCGCCGCCCTGGGTGCCGAGCCAGCCGGAGCCGTCGCGGGCGTAGGCAGTCGTAGCTTGGGAGCGGAAGGTGGCGTTGTAGTCGTACTGGTAGCCCGACGGCTCGCCGGGGGCGGCTTCGAATTCCATGATGGCCATGTGGTGGTCGATGAGGCCCTGGCCGACGGCGGGGATGTCCTTGACTAACGGGATACCGAGGGCCTTGAGGGCAGAGGCAGGACCGACGCCGGAGAGAAGGAGGAGTTGGGGCGCTTTGATGGCGCCGGCGGTGATGATGATTTCCTTGGCGCGAAGCGTGCGCATGGTGCCTGTGGTGGTGTCGTTGTAGGTCACGCTGTCGGCCGTGGTGCCGCGGAAGTTGACCTTGGAGACCCAGGCGTTGGTGATGAGTCGGTAGTTCGAGCGGCCGGCGGCCTGGTAGCCGAAGCTGTTGTGCGCGTACGACCGGGTGCGGTTACGGGCAATGATGGACTCGACGGCCTGGCTAACGCCGATTCCGCCGCCGGAGACGAGGTCGATCTCGGGCAGCTTGAATTTGTCGGCGAAGGTGTTGACAAAGGGCGTGTCGATCGGGAACAGCTCGCGCTGCCGGGAGATCTCGAGCGGTCCTTTGCCAAAGGCTGAGGTGTTGATGGGCTGGGAGTAGTGGATGCTGGGCTCGTCGGTCCAGTGCGTCGTCGCCTTGAAGGCCTCGTAGATGGAGTTCCAGGCCAGGCCTTGGTTTCCGGACACTCGGGCCCATTCGTCAAAGACGGAGGCGGAGCCGCGGGAGTAGAGCATGGCGTTGACGCCCGTGCCGCCGCCGACCATTCGGCCTTGCACGAGGTTGGGGGCAATGCCGCCAAGGTTCGGATCCGGGGCCGAATAGTAAGGCCAGTTGTATTGATATGTGGCTTCGAAGAAAATCCCAGGCGCTGTTGGCAAACTTCATGTTAGCCAATGTGTTTCGAGCTTCGAACGCGCCCCATTCAGTTTGACCTGAGGGTCGACTTACTCTGAACAGACGGATTGGTGTCTCCGGATGCTCCGGCTTCCAGCAGCACCACACGCGCCCTGCTCTGGCGGGTCAGTTCCTCGGCCAGAGTCAGACCTGCTGGTCCGGCGCCGATGATGACATAGTCGACCACACTGTTAAAGGCAGACTCGTTTGTCTCCAGTGGTGCGCCAGAAACGAAGGAGCTGATCAGGCCGAGAGACAGGCAAAGCCCTGGTACAAGTGAGTGGTAGACCATGGTAAGAGGTGCAGCACCAACGAGGGACTAACTTGCTGATTGTTAGAGAAGTAATAGCGAAGACACGCATCTGCCACATATATAACTTGTAGGTTGATGTGATGTCGGTCGAAAAATTAAAGCACTGGTCGGGCACCCGTCGATGGACTGCGTGCCGAGCATGGCCTTCTCCGAGCCGAATCCTTGTTGGAGGGCATATTCAGCTCTCAAACGGTCTCGCATTGCCTGGAAAACCTAACGGAAATGGAGTTATTGCTTGCTTGTCCGACGTCGCAGGGCATGGAATCCTCATCAGATCCTCCCATCGTCTGCCCAAATCCTATTTTTGGCAACTGTTCAGTTGAGCCACGTTGGTGGTGACCTTTTACTAGCCGCTTTAGTACAAGAGGTGGAATGGTACTGCTTACGGATTGGGAAGTCTGCCGAGTTCCGTGAGCTGAAAGCTGGGGCTGATACTTATGCGGTAAGAGTCTGCTTATGCCCCATGTGAGATACCCGATGTCTTGCAGAGCAGGAGAGCTGAGAATCGTCCAGTAAGCGCATTGGTCCGACAGGTGAATCCAAACATCCGAAGGCTGCTAAGCAATATCCGATGCACCACATGGGTTCAGTAACAGAGCCGAGGCCAACGGACCTAAATGGTTAACGGAGACTGGCCTCGAAGATCGACTTCTTGTCCCAGCTTCATTTTTTTACATCAACATTTGGAGCCATGGTCGCATTGGTTCGATCACTTTTAGTATATGAAGTCAAACGCCAACTGTTACCAGCGAGTGACGCTTGATAGATATAAAACAGTTTAGTACTTTTTTATTGACCTGACGATTTCTCGGAATGATCCCCAGTAAGAATTCTGTCCCGCGCCTGACACCGGAAGGAATCAATCACACTGTTCAATTATAAACTATCAAGTGTTTTCAATAGTGGACTCTACATAATTGATCAACGATATCAAGAGTCATGTACATAACACTCCTCAAGCGATGTTACTTGTCGGGATAAACAGAAGCCTCGTATTTCCTTTCCAAATATCAAGCACCATGTCTATCAAAAACGTGTAGTCGGCGGTATGGCCGTGGTGAATCCACGCGTTTCGCATTATACATGTTCCTCGTATCGTGTAACCCAGGTCTTGATACCGCTTTGGTCCTTCGTTCCGATGGTGAACTGATCGACAGCCGGCTCCCAGTCTTTCGGGCCTGCGCCATCGAGCTTCAAGTCGAATCTGAGAACGACGCTTGCGATGAACATGTATAGCTCCGACCACGCGAGACTACAGTTCAACCTGTCGTTAGCTAATGTGCAACGTATGAGATGAATGAAAAAGGGGAACTAATAAAACCGTATGATCATCACTTACTGCATTCCCAGACAGCTCCGAGTACCTCGAGAAAACGGCGCATACGTCTTCTCCGCCTTCTTGCGCTTCTCGACGTCGAGCCAGCGCTCGGGCACGAAGCGCTTCGGCTCCGGGTAGAGCTGCTCGTCGTAGTGCATGAGGATGGTCGTCATGCCAACAGGCGTGCCGGCGGGGATGCGCCAGCGCTCGCCGTAGAACAAGTCCCGATCGGGCGCGACCCGGGCCATGCGCGACGCGAGCCCGGGGCTGAGCCGCAAACCCTCATGCAGCACACCGGTTAAGTACGGCAGCTGCTGCAGCTTCGTCCAGTCCAGGTCGGCCGGGTAGGACCCCTTGCTGCCGTAGCCAGACGATCGCAGCTCGCTCCGCAAGCGGCCTAGGATCTCGGGGTTGCTGTAGATGTGGAACAGGGTGACGCGCATGACTGCGGCGGTCGACTCGAACCCGGCGCCCGTGATGCTCGCGACCTCCTCGGCGACGCGCCGGTGCCGCAGCTCCGGCTCGGGGAGGTTGGACTGCACGATGGCGTGGACGAGGGTATGGGGCGCCTCCGGGTCCGGGTTCTCCGACTTGGCCTGCGCCATCAGCTTCGCCGTGTCGTGCAGGGTGGCGTCGAGATACGAGAACAGGGTCCGGTTGCCTTCGCCGCCGAGCTTCTTGGCGACGGGCACGGGGAGCGCCATCAGGGAACCCCCGACCCAGCGAAAATGCTTGGTAACCATCCAGAGCTGCGTCAGCCCGCCGATGGCCTTGGTCATGCCGGCGTTGAAATCCGGCTGGTCGAGGTTGCCGTAGCACTTGCCGAGCATGAAATCCGAAGCCGCGTCGCGCGCAAACGCGGCGAGGGCGATGTTCAGGTTCAGCCGGTCATTCAAACTCGCGAATCCGTCCAGGCGGTCGCAGAACTTGTTGACCTGGCGCTTGACCGTGTCGATGCGCTTGGCCACGTTCTGCTTGGAGAAGAAGCTGTTGACAGGCGCGCGGCGGCGGCGGTGCAGGTCGTGGGCCGGGGTGGCGACGGCCGTCAAGGGGGCACCGAAAGCGGCATAGCTCCAGGCGTACTTGTCCCAGCGGCCGTCTTGGCGGAAGAGCTTCTCGAAGAAGGCAGGGTCGCTGACGTGGAGCTCGTACGGGCTGATGCGGATGATGGGTCCTGCATACTCGTTTTAGTTGAATGGACCGGGGGATTTATCTGGGAGCAACGTGAACACACCATACTGTTTGTGCATTTCGGCAATCCGGAAGGTGTATTGTCCCCCGAGCACAAGATCATAGTAGGCCTCGTACCATCGTGTTACAGCAGCGAGTTTGGGGCCCGGGTAATCTGACAAGGGATGGAGGTATAGCCTGTAGAAAGCTAAACTGAGCAGGTAGACCGTAGTAGCAACAACAATGTGCTGCCACGTTACTTGCCCAAAGGCCTCTTTGCTTTTCTCTAGCGTCGTTTTCAGGGGGCTGCCGAAGCCACCGGCATGGGAGGCATTGCCAAGTGCATCCATGATGATTTCGGTTTTGTCAGACAAGTCGACTAAAATGACTGAACTTCAATCTCTTACTCTCGAAAAATCACATAGCCGTATAGCGAAGCTAGCACTGGTGTTCTTTTTATTGTGGCCTCTTCAGCGCGTAAATCACTAATTCACTCGCATGTCATGTCGGGTCAATCTAAAAGGGGCTAGGAGTCTAACGCCGAGCCCCTGGCAGGCCCCACTTAAGTCGGAATCCGACTCTTGTAAGTTCCTGATGAAACTTCAAGTGGGCGTCGATACCAAGTCCAAACAAATAATCTGGCACATTGCTGCATAAGAACTAGTTACCCGATGTCCTAATCGCTATCCTGCTGCTTATTAGCGTGTAGGCTTCCAGCCGTTGCTTCGGAGTCGTCAACTCCCCGCACCGATCACCGCGGCGGGCTTTCGGCAAAGAGGTCATCGGAGTATGTCCCGAATGACCTGGCATGGTGGTCGTTCGATTTAAAAGGTTCCGGAAACCCCCAAGATTATAAGCCAGTTATACTATACACAACCCCTTGTAACCAAATCTTTTGCCTCGGGATCCGATCTGACCCAAAAGGTTTGCCATACTACGATATATTTCCCACAATCACCAAGTTCTTTTCTTATACTGTCGGCCGTGGCAAGTCCAGCACAACCTGCTTCGAGCCTGAAGCAGTTTCCTTTCCGATCACCAGTAAACCAGTCACCATGAACTCGTCTCCCATCACTTTATCACCCGACCATGTCGGTATGGTCCGAGTACCCAACATCATATCAGAATCTCTGCAAGAATGCAACCGCCTGTTGCAGAAGAACCATGAAGAGTACCACATGTTCTTCCGCGACACAGCCGGCCACAACCACATCGCCCACAGCCTACTCACCTGCCTCGCCCTAGGCGCCAGTCCCCAAAACCTCCAAGACCGCTACGACGACGGCACGCCGATCCAACGGCCCATGCCCGAAATCGACAGCGCCCTCCTCGAGAAGCTCTCGGACCCCGACGTCTTCTACGCGGCGCTCGGCGAGGTCCACCGGTACCATACCTTTCTCGAGTTCTTCAAGCGCGAGATCGCGGCCCGCGACTGGCGTTCCGTCATCCAGCAGTACGTCCTCGCCCGGACCCCGGTGGCCGACGCCATGCTGTCCCGCATGTACGAGGGCGCCTACCACCCCATCATCCACCTGGGCCTGGGCATCGAGTTCCAACAACCGTCCATCGTAGCCGAGGCCCTCGCGCAAGCCGCCGCCCACGACGACAGTCACATCGGCACGCTCTTCGCGTCCGCCGAAGCCGAGGCCGGGATTGCGTACCCGACCCGCGGAAACCCCAAACCCCTCATCGAGCTCGTGCACGAAGTCCGCGCGTCCGACGCGATCCGCACCGCGCCCCGCTGGACCGACTTCGGCAACAAGATGCGCGACGGCGTCGTCGGGCGGGCGGGCGAAGACATGTCGAGCCTGGCCGCGCAGTTCCGCATCGCGACCAACGAGCCCGGCGACGCGGGCGAGCGCGAGCTGGAGCGGCGCACGGCTGAGATGATCAACGTGGCCGCGTTCTTCGCGGGGGCGGCGCAGCGCGCGGGGAGGAAGCGCAAGATTGACTTTTTCTACATGCACGCCGTCACCAGCAGCATCTTCTTCACGGTGCTGATCCGGCAGGACTGGATCGCGCTCGCGGACCGTGCCCGGCTCGTGGAGTGGAAGGCGCGGCTGGATTTGGCGTGGTACGCGGTCGCGGGGTCGGCTGCGCTGGATGCGGATGCGGTCTCGGGGTATGTGGGAGGGCCTGGGAGTAGCGACGGGATGGGCTGGGCGGAGCTGTTCCGGGCGGTGAGCCAGGAGCACGATGATGGCCACGCCGCCAAGTTCATCCGGGCGCTCAAGAACGGCGAGGATGTGTGCAAGCGGTACGAGGAGGACGGCGAGTGGGCTGCCTATTTCCCCATGAAGGGGGACATGTGGCTGAGGCTTGCGAGGATGTGCCAGGACACTACCAAGGACTTGCCGACGGACCTTAAATGGGTCCCCTTCACCGGCTTTGAGCAGCCATGGAAGAGGCCGGATCTGGCCAATTAGCCCAGTGTCTCTCTTTACACTGCGGCTTCGCTTGGGGATGATAGTGTCATCTCCGATAGGAATCCCTTGGCTTGTCGCTTCTATCCGAGCATTATTACTTATAGTTTTGGTACAGAACTCGACTTACTCCGCCTCTATTAGGCTCGTTCTGGTCGAAGTTTCTGTATCCCATTATAAGTGCTGTTCGACCATGTGAGGAATTCGTTGCACGTATTGCCTCGACTGAGGTTGCATCGAGATTGGATGTAATAATTTTTCCCATGTGTAAATATTTTGCTTCTTTACCACATGCTAAGAAGTCGAGAATTATTAATGCACTAATTACGTCGTTGGGGGTAGTTACGAGGACCGGGGCTCAGAGTTGCTGCCTGATTTAGGGGCCGCCACAACTACTTTATCAAACCACATCCTAAATCATCTTTGGTTCCCAACTCCAACGCCAGCTCATAGTTTCCTTCCAACCTTAGAATCGGCATCAGTCACAGCACCTCCGTCCGTCTGCCTCCAATCACTCTGTCGACCATGGACGGCTTTGCCCCCTCCGTGCCCCCCGAGCTTACTCGCCTCATCTTTTTGGAAGCCGTCAAGGCGCGCGGTCCCAAGCGCGCCGTACGCCTGCGCCTGGTGAGTCGGTCGTGGAACCTCGAGGCTACAGAGGCACTTCTGGAATCCGACATATTCGATAAATGGCCGATGCGGAACCCGGTGTCGCCATTCTGGCCCAAGTACCTTATGCGCCAGCTTCGGCGGAGCGAAAGCTTGCTCTCGCGGCCGCTGCGCATACTCCGCCAGGTAGCCCAGCGCACCGTCGCTTTCCGCACGCGCACCCAGGAGACAGACCACGACACCTATAAACAGTTGGTCGAGGAATATCTGTGGGAAATCTGCCAAGTCGACCCCCGCTGCACCGGGCTCCCGTACTGGCTGGAGACCCCACCGCTCGAGCTTGAACAGATGGACCCCGTCCAGGATTCAGACCTGGAATTCAAGCAAGCTATGCTGGCTGCTGCTGCTGCTACCAACGACCTGGCATTCGTTCAGGAGCTGCTCCCGTCTTTCCGGGACTTCCCTGGCTTGATTTACCAGAACGGAGAATATCACGATGAAGACTACGAATTGCAGTCAGCCCAACCTGAATTCCGGTAGGAAGGTGGTGGTCGCAATGGTGATACTAACTGAGTATAGGCCTGTACTCGGCTACCCAATCGAAACTGCGGCCTTCCAAGGCCACGTGAAGGTTTTGAGCATGCTTCTGGGCACGATAGAAAACCCACTGCACCTGGAAGATGCACGCGCCGACGGAGTGCTGGCTGCAAGTAGAGGCAACCAGATTGGCACCCTTGAGCTTTGTCTAAAATCCACATACAAAGGCTACAGTGATGCTCTAGTTAATGCGCTTCGAGAGACAACGAGCGTCGCAGTCTTCGACCGCATCTTCCCACTCTGCAAAGATCTGCTAATAGACGATGGGCGCTCCCATTGGAAGTCACGGTCACAAACAGAAAACATGCGACTGCAATCAGAATTTCTATCTGATCAGTTCCACGCGGCTGCGGGCCAAGGCAACCTGGACATGATGAAATATTTTGTTCAGCTTGGAGGTTCGTCCAGGTGTGTCTATCATCAAGACAGCGATCTGCCTACGGGATACCTCAGGAACCACGTCAGTATTGCCGCAGCTAGCGGAAACAGCGAAGTCGTAGCATACCTCCTTGAAAACGGGGGAGAAATCGGCCGGCGGACACTGGAGGCAGCGAGTATGCACGGCAACGCTGACTGCGTGAGGATTATTCTCGATTATGGCGCCTCTCAAGATGTCAATATAGGCCAGTCGTTGGTCAGGACTGTCGAGAGAGAGCACGAAGAAGTGCTGCGGCTGCTTCTACACTCGTTCGCCCCGCTGGATGAGGAACGTTGGAAACAAGCGCTGGACGTGGCGCGAAAGGAAGGCCTTCTTTCGATGGCTGGAGTCCTTGAGGAGCACAATTAGGTTGGTGGTGTTATGAGATGGCTTGTTCCTGCTCTCAATGGCTGCAGGTGGAGGTGGAGATGGAGATGGAAGAGAGAGAGACACTCCTGCTGGTGAAGCCACTCGTCTCGTATCTGCTGGACTCTATGTCTGGAAGGGACGGCTATTGTGTTACTGGCGTGCTAGCCAGATAGATTCGGGAGATCTGTTATCGAGGCAGGCAACTGGTTCCTTAAGCTACGGGGCAGAGTACCTAAGACCCGAGAGAAACCACTACCAAGTCCGTCCCCTCAGTGTCATGTCATCAGAAATCAGGATCCCGCGCTCGCCAAATTCGGCCTCCAGAACACCGCCTTCAGTAAGAAACAATGACGATCCATCTTCAATAGCGGCAGTGCCAAGCTAGCCAAGACGTAAGCAGACACGGGTTAAACGAAAAGGTCCATTGACGTCATATTACTGTACTTCGAAAGACAGCTCGCGTTGGTTTGATACCGCTTTTTCAATCAGTATAAAGCCTCGACCCCAAGAAAAGGTTCCGTCGGAGGCCCCAACCACATTTCCCAGAAATCAGTTCCCGGCGATCATCTTTGCCAGCACCAGATTCTTGTGAAAATGGCCGGACAAGTACGCTCCTAGTTATATATGCAAGGGGGAAACAAAGGTACTAATCACCCTTTCCAGATACCCAAACCGAACCAAGCATATCATCCAGAACCAATGATGGTAGATTCGGCACCAAAGCTGGGCAACAGTCGCCCGGCCGGGCACGGCACCCCGGAGGTGGAGTTGGCAAAGAAACGAGTCCGTCAGCAGAAGACGCAGAATCGATGCCGCGCCGCATGTTCTGGGAGCAATTTACTCTGTTGTTTCTAATTTGCGGAAACACATAAAGGGCACTAGTATGGGGCGGCAAAGGTCCGAGTCCTTACGAGGGCAGATTTGGTTTTTTAGGCCCGGTCCGGGATCTCCGGGGCACCGATTACTCGTCAATGCCTTTTGCATCATCCTCACATTCGCAGAGAGAAGAATGCCAATAAGGATGCAGAGGCGTGTGCAAAAAGAAAAAAAAAGATCTGGAGAGGCTGGGAATCGAACCCAGAACCTTTTCCATGCTATATACTTTCGTACGCATGCTAAGGAAACGTCATACCACTAGACCACATCCCCATCGCAAAGATGCCCTTTGCTATTGGTTGTTGAATGAAAGTCTTATGGTGGTATAAGTATGTTTCAACCAAGTCTCGTCCGGTGGGCGACGATATGGTGGGATGCTGGAGAAACAGGCAAGTGCTCTTAGAGATTGCTACAAACGACTCGGGGAGGATAAAGGTCGTGACGATGGAGTAATATTGCTAGATGGCGGCACATCTTATACAATATTGAGTTTTTTGGGGGCGAATATCACTGCGTGACGACAAATTGCTGCCACGGGCTCAATCATCATGCCTGCAGTCTTCTTATTACCTTTCACTTGGGCTGATCCGGCCTCGTGGCCCTCCCTATCTTCGCCATTTATTCAGAAGCCCGAGTTCTTGACAAGTAGAGGAAGTCGGGACTGGTCGCCACAGGTATCGCTCATTTTCCCGTGCAGCGAGAATTACTGCTGGGCTACACTGATCATGGCCTACGAGATATTGGGAAAAGAAGATACAAAATATACCTATACGTGACACGGGATATACCCCAAGTTTCTTGTAAGGTCTAACACCGGAATGCATATCCATAACCTTGGGGTATGTCGCCATCCCATCCGAAATTGACCGGGGGCGTCCGGTTCTTCGTCCCAACCCGAGATCTTATAACCAGTGTCATGATCTTCATGCTGTTCCACGAAACGCTTTCATGTAGCTGTGTCGGCTGATCTCCCGCACGTCTACCTCGGGAGGTCCCAGGATCCGAGTCGACGAAGGCAAAATCATCGGACACTGAGGTTTCCCATCACGTTATCCCTGCCACGCCATTGCTTGTTGTCCCACGTCTCCGTTCCCCAGTGATGGATGGCCGGGTTTTACCAGCACCAATCAGCTGAGGCTCTACCGTCATGGTCCAGATGCTCTGAGGCAACTCGAGTGGTATCGAGAGAGAAGGGGTGGAGATTGGACATGGCGTTGATATATACGGAGACAGCAGTGAACCATACTGCCTCAGGTGAGATGGACAGTGAGGCCAAAGAAAAGAGGGAATGGTGCAAGAAAGAGGTTGGATGAATTGGTGATCGTCATCGAACTGATGAACTGGCCGGGGCCACTGCGCAGGAAAGTGATTGCTTTGAGATAAGCAAATCGCACATAAAAGGCATTTATGTAGTTGCTCGTTCAGATTCGACAGCCGGTTCCATCTCCGAACTAGACCTAGAACCTTTGAGATGCGTACCTAGATTAACCCCTGCAAACTGCGGGCTTCCAAGAAGCACCCTTGTCAAGTCCCGCTACTTAGCGCGGAAGAGGGTCCTTATACCCCCGCAGAATAGTCATCAAGCTTCACTCTGTCTTCGAGGAGATGTATGTGTGTATATTGCGTCGTGGGATCATAAGGCATACTTCATACGTGGATAGATAGGGGTTGGACTGAATGATAGCGAGTCATGACCGCATTCTTGCCTGTATCGGACACCATCATCATCTTGTAAAAAGTATCTCGACTGCGACAGCAATGCGAAGTGAGTCCTGATCATCTATGACCAGACCCAGCCTCGAAGTCGAGATGGTAAGAAACGTGGCATTGCTCGTTGCTTTATGTTCATATACACTACTAGTGGGGTTGCTCTATGTATTAATATCTATATACATGTAATCGTACCTCTTGCGCTGCCATTATATCCCCAAAAAGAAATCTTATGATGAAATGTGATCCAGGTCCAGGTTCCCAACCGTATATCGACCGTACCTAATGCATATTCTGTTCAACGGACCTTGTTCGCCGGAGGAAGGAGGTTATCCCGTCCCAATACCAAAGTGGCCTTGATGCCCAGCCTTGCCAGCCGATCCGCCTCCGCATTCGCCTCGCGCGGCACGAGCCAAAAATGGATCCCCACGCCCATCCTGTCGAACTCGTCCATGCAGCCTGCCAGCAGTTGCCAGATGGGCTTGTTCGCCACCGGCGCCCCGCTGCTCGTCCGCCAGCCGTTGGTCCGCCATCGGGGCAGGTGTTGCGTGATGGACTCGACAAAGTACGCCGAGTCCGACTTGATGACGATGTGCTTCGCCCGCCGGGTCTGCTCCGACGTCGGGTCCCACTGCCCGCCCTCGGACGCGAACCGCATCCCGCACGACACGCCCACCCAGGCGGCGGCGAGCTCGGCGCGCTGGTTCGTGTGGGGGTACTCCGGGTGGTCGGGCAAGCGAAAGGCGATGTTTCTCCACTTGGTGGCGTGGCCCTCGAGGTCGCCGAGAAAGACCCCACCGGAGGACTTGGTGGCCCGGTCGGTCCCGTTGCCGGGACATGCCCCGTCGACGGCGATGATCAGGGAGTCGGCGAAAACCTCGCCCTCGGTGCCGCAGGGGGCGTGGTAGAAGCCCCAGGGCCCCTGCACTTGGTGCGGCGGATCCCCGGCCTGGTTGCATGCCCGGGGGTAGACCCGGCACATCGAGGACCACCAAAATGCCGTGGCCGCGGCGTCGACGGGGCGGAGCTGCTCTTCGTCATCGTCGTCGTCAGCCCTTTTCCGCTTGAGTGCCCCCTGTTGTTGTTCGTCTGCCGCATTGCTGGGTGAGTGAGGTGGCGGCGTGGGCGCGGTGCCGGATGGCCCAGGTACGACAAATGCGAACCCTGTAGTTGGATACATGGCTACATTTGTACTAGAATGAAGCGGTGCAGAGAAAGCGGTGGTAATATGGACTTTGAGGAGGGAGACGAGAAAATTCCCACTACGAAAGAGTCTAGGCCAATGGCGGTATCCATTTTCGGAAAGTTGAAGCGCATCTGGCTGGCAGCTGGCAGCAGCTGGTAGACTCTGGGGGTCCTGACACTTTGTCCTCCGGGTGTTGATTGCCACAGGTCGCAAGGAGAGTAATTGAACCCACTGAGATGCAGATACGATTAAATCAGTATGCAATCAAAAACAAATGAAAGAGTCATCACTGCTGTCAAACCCCATTCTCAAAGAATGGCTGCCACCGAGTGGTCGCTCTTGTCGGTTAGGATTGGTAGATGGGGGTTGATTGGTGTTGATGGTTGGTTGATCAATGTGCGATGTGTTGTGCCGCAGGAAATGCGGACCTTTACTGTGTATGAGACGGCTAGTGGGAGTGCCGAGAAAGGAATCCCCGGCCCAGAAACTCAAGCGATTGGGCACACGATCAGTACACGATGGACGGTGCTACCGCCAGATGAGGCGGCAGTTGAACGTCATTTTAAGGTTGGGATGTTTCAATGTTGATGAAGTTGTAACCATTGCTCCAACTTGCCTGGCTGAAGTGTCTTGGCAATTATGTCATGGTGGGAAGATTGCTGGGTGCTGGGTGCTGGGATCGCTCGCTCTCGGTCCTTTAGGGATCCTAAGAAATATCGTGGAACCATGCATAACTTATGCGCAAGCAGGCTCGCAGCTCGCAAGGTGGCAGGGCGGCTCAGGGTTGGCGGGGGCGGTTCTGGGTGTGCGGGCGGGCCAGAACGGCGGGCGCCTGGGCGCCACCAGGGACGGGAATAAAAGCAGCCAGCTTCTGGCCAGCAGAGGTTCAGAGCACAGAGGCAGCCACAGGCACAGGCCAGAACACAGGCTGACAGGGGGCTGCTCCCAACGCACGTCGATCGAATGGTTTCTGGTTTCAAGTTTCAACAAGCGAGACCAGATGTTGCGACTGCGAGACGCGAAAAACAGCGCACCCGTTTTCCCCTGACGATCTCATCTAGTTGCTTTTCTTTCCAGTTTTTTCTAGTGCGGTCACGGAGCAGCTGAGGCAATTTCGGTGTTGAAATACGCAGAGTCAAAAAGAGCCAAGTCGCCGTCGACCATTGGCAGTGCTATTGCCGACTATCCAGGACTTTGTAAGGGTCGGTTAGATCGGGAACGCCAAGGCCCCCTGCCTTTTTGCAAATCGAGGCAGTGTTCGTAGGAGTGGGAGGGTGATTCATTTTGTTTGGACTGGCGAGACTAAACTTAGCTCATTCTGACAACGGATGACATGAAGCGGACGGCGGGCTCGTCAGCTCGTGTTTGTTGCTCGTGCAGTGCAGTGCATCTGCTGCAGCCTGCGACACTTGATCCCTGTAGCAATCCTTCTGGTGCGGAATGTTTACCCATGGTCTGCTCGCCCAGGAGCCGTCCGAGCCGTTGATGTCTTGTTTTTTTACTTTTTACTTCTATTTCAATTCTCTGCATACATACATCCTCTGCCGTTTAACCCGTTGCCCTTGATGTCGATGGCTGCTTGTCATCTGTAATGAAAGTATTTGCCGATTTCAAACCAATCGTACTAGTCAGGGGACCCCGAAAGGCAAAGCTTGTTTCCCTCGTAGTGAGGATCACGGCCCGCCCAGCAGCGAGTTCTTACGCGTAATAGCCCATAATAGCCCAGCTAAGCAGGGAAGAGGCCCCCGGAGCAACAGTGCCAGAGCCCACTAGAACGGTGGACCGGCTTGGCCCCCCACCGACAGTGCCACCTGCTCGGGCCCAAAGCAGCGTCTGCCTCTGATTTCCCCTGCCTTTTCAGCCCTCCGGCCGCTGTCAAGTCTGTCTTCTAATTTCCCCCATCTTCCTACATCTACGTGCCAAGCCCCTTGGAATTCGGAATTGCCTTGGCCATCGTCACCAAGCTCTTTCCAGACTCACTCGTTCACTGCATTCAATTAGCCCCAGCATTGCTTTTGGTTGGTTGCTAGCTAGTCAGTCGTTGAGAAACACACCCTCCACGCACCATCGTTACCCGCGGGTCGCATTGCGATACCTAACACCAAGCCCTCCCCAAACACAAAACCACAATGCCTTCGTTCGCGCAGGCCCTCTCCCTGGGCGCTGCTGCCCTTTCGCTCTTGGCGACGGGCGCTTCTGCCCAGAGCTGGAAGACGATTCCTCCCATCGAGATCTACGGCCAGCATTTCTTCTACAGCAACAATGGCAGCCAGTACTACATGAAGGGTGTGGCCTACCAGAAGGACTACTCGGGCGGCGGTCCTACCGGCGCCAACAAGCGAGACGACAAACCTCAGTACATCGACTCGCTCGCCGACATTGACTCCTGCAAGCGCGATGTGCCCTACATGAAGCAGATCTTCACCAACGTCGTTCGCGTCTACGCCATTGACCCGTCCGCGAACCACGATGAGTGCATGGACCTGCTGGCCGCCAACGACATCTACGTGGTCGCCGACATGGCCTCTCCCGACCAGTCCATCAACAGCGACGACCCCACTTGGAACGCCGGGCTGTACCAGCGCTACACTGGCGTCATCGATGCCCTCTCCAAGTACAACAACGTCATTGGCTTCTTTGCTGGCAACGAAGTCGTCGAGAAGGCCAACCAGACCGAGGCTGCCGCCTTCGTCAAGGCCGCCGTCCGTGACACCAAGGGATACATCAAGGCCCGCGGCTACCGCACCAGTCTCGGCGTCGGCTACGCCACCGCCGACGTGCCCGTCCGCGACCAGCTTGCCGACTACTTCGCCTGCGAGCCGGACAACACCGGCAACGCCACCTCGATTGACTTCTGGGGCTACAACGTCTACTCGTGGTGCGGCCACAGCTCTTTCGAGAAGTCGTCCTACGACGAGCGCGTCAAGTTCTTCAGCGACTACCCCGTTCCCGTCTTCTTCGCCGAGTACGGCTGCATCGAGGGCATCGACGGCGGCCCCACCCACCGACCCTTCGAGGAGGTCGCCGCCCTCTACGGCGACAAGATGACCAGCGTCTTCTCGGGCGGCATCGTGTACGAGTGGTTCATGGCCGCCCGCAACTACGGCCTCGTCAAGATCGACGGCAACAGCGTCTCGCCCTACCCCGACTTCACCTCGCTGCAGTCGCAGCTCAAGACCGTCAGCCCGACCATCACGGCCCGCAGCGCCTACACGCCCACCAACAAGGCGCCCTCGTGCCCGCCCACGGGCGCGAGCTGGATGCCCAAGGCCTCGCCCCTCCCGCCGGCCGTGAACCCCAAGTTCTGCGACTGCGAGATGAGCAACTTCGGCTGCACCATCAAGACGGACGACGAGACCAAGTACGGCGACGTCTTCGGCTACATCTGCGGCGAAGACAAGGAACTCTGCGACGGCATCGCCCACAACGCCACCACGGGCACCTACGGCGCCCTCGGCGGCTGCTCCCCAAGGTCCAGCTCGCCTGGGTCGCCAACGCCTACTACGAGAAGAACGGCAAGAGCGCCAGCGCCTGCGACTTCAAGGGCGTCGCCCAGACCCAGGCCCCCAACGCCGACGACAGCTGCTCCTCCCTCATCCAGGCCGCCGGTACCGCCGGCACCGGCGCCGTCCCCAGCCCCACCGACGCGCAGGGCGGCGGCTCGGCCGCCACGTCGAGCAAGAACGCCTCGCCGGGCGCCATGGGCCCCGACTACTTCAACTTCGGCAAGGTGCTGTTTGGTGCCTACGCCGTCGCGGCGGTGGTTTCGGCCGTGGGCATGTTCATTTTGTAATAAGAGACGGAGGGGTAAAACCACAAAGTTGGATGTACAGAATGTTGTATTGGTATGTGCGAGGAGTTGCGTTGAGCTTTTCATGATTTTACGGCGTTGTTCCGCAAGACGGCACGAGTTGATGTGAATGGGGAGTTAGTGGACAATGTCATCTTTGCGGATCAGGATGAGACGAGGTAGCATGAGTGAAAACAATTATATTTTCTGATCAAATAATAATCTACTTGGTGATCTTGTCACTTTGTCAATACCCATAAACGAACGGTTAGCAATGCCCACCCCTCTAAGCGCGGCCGAGAATTCAATAAAAGAACGCAGACGGGGTTTCCCACCGATAAAAGGCCAGTCCACTCAAGAGTAGCCCCATCGCCAATGCAACCACCAATTCAAACATCTCCTTAATGAGCGGACCCTCCAGAGACATACCACCGGGTACAAGAAGCAGGACGCCAATGACCATGGCCGAGAAGGCGAATTGGTTCCATATCAGCGCGTACAAGTTGCCGAGGAGGCCCAGTGTAAAGGCCGCTGCGGTCATAGCTATCTTCGGACCCGCGGCGTTTCCAACAAAGGTTTGCACCGTATAGGCGGCGGACCCGAGCACGACTTGCATGGGGATCTGGCGGAGTCTCGACCCGTTCCGTACGCCCATCAAGACCAAGGTCAGAGGAGCGAAAAGAAACTTCCAGCGGGGATCAACCGACTGCGAGCAGACCTGGTCCTGGGATTCCTTGCTGATGAGCCCCCAGAGGTTACCACTTAGAGAAATGCCGTAGGTCAAGAGAACCACCAGCGCGGCGGCCTTGACCAGCCGCGTCACACCTGTTGTGCTGGTTGATGGATGGAGTAACTCCAACGTTCCTACCATACAGGCGTACCCAGGCAGGGTCGAGACTATGGCGCTCATGGCAATCGGTTTGTAGCAAAACAGGTTGCCGTGATGGATAGACGCGAAAGCGTGCGCACAGAACGTGGCGATGAAGACCGCCACCACCTCGACGACGAAATGATCCCGCGGCTTGACGCGTTTCGGGACCTTGTCCTGGAGCATGGTGACGAAGCTGCCCAGGAGGAAGGAGGGCCCCATGTCATACCAACCTCCACCAAACGCAAAGAGGCAGACAAAGGACGACGCGAGGCCGTATAATGGCAGGTAACGCCACGACTTGAAGTAGGCCAGCTCCGAGAGCAGGGCCGTGAGGTGCCGGTTCGCGTCTGGAGGGGTCATAGAGCGGGCCATGATCAGCTGGTAGACGCGAAATGTGTCGTCACAAGCGCCGAGAAAGATTCCATTGCTTGCTGTCACCAGCTTGGTACGGTAAGTCATGTCGTCTCGATTCTTGAACTACATGGTGTTTAAGGACGGTACCCGAGTTAGCCAAGTATTTACATAAGTATTGTGGCTCTGAATTCGAAAGAAGGCAGACAACGAGCGAGGGGTGGGTGGTAGCGGGCAACTCGCCGTGATTGACTTACGGAGACGAGCGTGCTGTCGAGGGCGTAGGCGACGGAGCCCTTCATGCCGATGATGTTGATCAGGTCCGTGGCGTAGTCCGCAATGTTGTGCGAGGGGGCGCCGAAGGCGATGAGGGCGTGGACCATATTGATCACGACATCGTGTTTGTCGGACAGGCCGTCGTCGCCGTTGGCCTCGTTGAGGGAATCGACGGACATTTGCTCGGGCTGGCCGCGTCGGGCGCGCTGCGACACCGGCATTGTCGATTGCTGATGGCAGTTGAAGTAGAATGCCTTGGGAGAGAAAAGCACATAATGTTGTGTTGAGGTGGAAATGAATCGATGCAAGTGGGTGTCGAGGATAAAATTTTGGAAGTCTTGACCCCATTTTGGTCGCTCGTTCCTCCCCGGGAGGCGTTGTTGGTTTTCGCCTGCACCTTTCAGAACTGATGGGTTTCCCATTACGTACCGTATCGATTGAGTCGAAACCAGGCGGATCAAAGGGGAGCAAGGGTCGGCAAATGAAGTACCAGGACTGGGGGTCAAGAGATAGCCGACCTCAGTCTCAACGACTGCGTTTGACTTGATGGAGCGTATGTAATGATCAAGCAAGACCATGAATCGTATTATACAATGAATACCGAAGCCCCTCCACAGTTTACTGTCATTCTCAAAGGGAAGAGAAACTGCTGGACCTTAGGTTGCGATCTCTTTTGCTGATTGGGTCACCAACTGAGCATGTTGGCCCTGGTCAATTAAGTCGCGTGCCCATGCCGCCGCCTCGTCGTCGTCCACGTCGAACATGCCGACGAGGCAGGTATTGGCTGATCGGCGTCGTCTTGTGGCCAAGTGAATACTGGGCGGCGAGAATGTATCTGCCGTCCAGCGATACTGGGCGGCGAGAATGTATCTGCCGTCCAGCGAGGTCATTTCGCTGTTACCGGTCGGTTTGTAGCTAGGTGCGATATTGCAGTGATCATCGCCGTGTAGTCGAAATAAGATCGCGAGCCTTTCCGGAAAGGCTCGATGTGGTTCGGCACGGGGCGTCCAAGGCGGGACGACGGGAGGGGGTGTCCGAGGTCACACACTCAATTCCCATTTTCCTTTTGGTGCGCGCCAGCAAAAGACCGGACGAAGAAGCATTTCAAGGAAGGGTAAACAAGTGGGAGATCTGAGCGCGGCCAAAACTACCTGGGTACATGTACTCCTTGGCCGTAAGACCAATGCAACGTTTCCTCACGATGGAAGAGGGTGGATGGAATATGTAGATGGTGAGTATAGATTCCTAAATATGATGTCAATTCTACAATGGGGATTGGGGTTTCTTTCTACAGGTGGTGCTGTTCCTAGTCTGTGGTCAAAAACTCGGATGATGTGCAGGGAAGTAAGCGAACCTTGGTCCATTCCAGGTCCGCAAGCACTAACGTTTGTTGAATGCTCACCTTCGACGAGGTCGACCAGACTAATTCGAATCTTACCTTGCGTGAGACCAATACATCCACATTGGGAGCAGCTACCTCGCTGTCTAGCCCATTCTTTAAGTACCCATGTCGAGAGCAAATAGATAAGAAAGCGCGGTAGGTACATACATCTATTTTGCCGCGGGGAGTTGAAGCCGTCGTTGAGGATGGGGGTGAACTAGCATGAGCTAAGTATTCACCAACCTTCGTCAAGCAAGAAAGACCAGCCAGGTTTGGTGGGACACAACTGAGATCTAGACGCATTAGATGCCTGGATGTGATTTTATAGCATTTCGTCCCTCCTTCATCCTCCAACTGAGCTCATCACCATGTAAAGATTGCCACACTCGCCTTTACTACCTAGAAATGCAGGTCTCAATTTAGTCGATTCGTATAGTTTTCGCATTGTGGCACATCGGTCTGGTCGATGCTGGCAAAGATCGGTCGAATGCAAGCGTTGGGGGGTTAATAACTGACATTCATGCGTCGTCACCTCTCTTGAACTGTCGTATTCAAGGAGCCGACAATCATACGAACACGATATACAAGATATTCCAACACTCTAACCAACTAACCATAGCCAACAGTCCCCAACCAGTGCGCGATGGAAGGGGGCAGTCCGGCAAGCAAAATGACTGTAGAGGAGTATCATTACATGGAACACTGTTAGACCTATATGTCGGAACCTTCTTTTATAAGACAAGCACTTCTGCTTGTCCCTCGAGAGATATTGTCCAAATCACTTCTAGTCAAGTATGTATCTCAGATAGACTTGGCCCGAGAATATATCACATCTGGCATTGATCAATTCTCTGTGAGACTGGGCCAGTGGCTGTAAGCAAGGCTGGGCCTCATGGAACTTGGAATTTGAACCTTTATCTGCCCCAATCAATTGACGCCTGGATGCACTAATGCGCGCTACCTGCCTTATATGTACCTCACTAAGAATGCATCTAAAGGTGGGCCTCGGTTCATGCAGGCAGCAGCTCCCCCATCCCCGCCATTTTGTACCACCAAATTAATCCTGCTTACCTCGAATTGCCATCAGACATCCATTCCAACTTACCGCTTCAATTGATGGCAACCTGATATATACCATCTCTCTTTGTCACTGTTTCCCCGAATGCCTTGTAATAATGTCGCTCCCGTCATTACCCGCCGAGCTGCTGCAACATGTCGCCTGGTACTGTTCGCCTTGTGACGTCCTTGCCATGACTGCGAGCTGCCGGTCGCTGCGGAGCGCCTGTGACGACAGCGCTGTGTTCAAGCGATTATTCATGGAACATGTAACTCTAGCCACCCATGAGATGGGCATCTGGGGATGCCGCAGACCCGCTAGTAACAATTGCTGATTTGTCTGACAGATCCCTCCTGTGTCATCGCATTCGATTGCGAACCAGGAATCCTTGCTGGCCTGTATCACCAAGCAGCTGGGCAATTTGGAAGACACACCTGAGCTATCACAAGCAAACCAACAAAGATTGATCTGGAAATGCCTGTTGATGGCTGGGTCCCGGTTACTATGCATGGATGACGAGCTGAGTATGCCGGTATCAGCCATTTCCTCCGATTTGGCTGCACAACCCCAAACTATTACACACTCCTTTCAAAGGATCTTGTCGATCTTCACCTTGCCCGGCTTACCTAATGTTGGTGAAGCTGCCTCCTTTCCCGAAACAGCCGATACTTCAAAGGTCATAGAATCTTTGCAGAGGAGCTTAGGACTCTTGAGCATGGCGATAGTCTGGGGTTGTGAGTTGACCAATGCTTGGTTTCCTACCAGATGCTAACTTTGTCAAGGCTCCTCGGTTTGCGACGACAATGTGATGCGACTCATTGATGAGCTTTGTACATACATGTACGCCTTGACGCCAAACACCCCCAAGCCGCCATATCTCAAGAGATCTTCGAGCTCGCGGGACTTGGAAATTTCATTCTGCTTGGCAATCTGTGCCATCCGCATCGTTGGATGGCTACCGACAGGCCAGAGCATCATCATTAATGATGATGGTACCAGGACTTGGCCCCAGGGCCGTCTCGCCTTCGTTCCACGTGCCCTGCGGCGCCTCTTAACGACCTTTGAAAGCAATTGGGGCGCCCGAGACAGCACGGCCCCCGATAGCCTCCCCCAGAGCATGGCACTTCTTACATGTGCTGTGGTAGCCCGGACTAAACTGCAGAGTTTCCCGGACCCCGATAGCGCACCACCTCGTCCTCGAGACTTTTCCTTTGCCCTTCAAGAACAAGACCAGTCGTCGGCGGATATCCCGACGAACGGTCCGAGCAGGACCCAAAGAGCACAGAGCATCCCTTTGCCTGAAGTTGCCTTGGCTTCAAACGGGGAACTGTATTCTATCTCGCCCTTCACTGCCGGAAGTTGGAACCTGTGGTACAAGGCTCGCACGAGAGCGATGATGGACGAAATCGAGTCGAGCGAATGGCAGGGGTGCTACACGTACGGGCTCGAGGCTCAATCCCGCGTCGACCCGCCCATGGAGCAGATCCGATTTCAGAAGTCGTTAAAAAGTGGGAGTCAAGTCGACATTTGTGCCGTGGGCTGCGTCGACTCGGTTGGTCCTTTCCGGCTGGACGGGCACCTCGATCTGGAGACCTGTAACATCTCCCTTCGAAAGAGGTACATCGGTCATCACCACTTTGATTGGAGGGGCGCTGTCACCCCGTTGGGAATCTCGGGCTACTACTTCTCGGGCACGCGGGAACGGGACCCATTGGGGTTCTTTTGGCTGTGGAAGCGTGAGTGGAAAGAAGGGTTCTGAAGACATGAACGGCAGCGCGCCCAGTACCATAGGAGGCGCCGGTAACTGAAGTGCGAAGACGTGGATTGGATAGCGTTCGGATTTCTTTTATGTTGTTGATGTTATCGATATGGAACACTTTCTCTGAGGTAAATTCTCGTCGCCAATGCTGCCAGGTTTCAATTGCCGTCTTGGGTATGGCCTCACCAAGCCACCTGCACATATTCTTGATATGCCGTTTTCTCGCAATTGTCCTGGGGGAGGGGAGAGTGGAGGTTGATACTTCCAGATATCAGGCTTTTCTGTACGGTGGGCGAGTGGTGAATTCCACACGTCCTATGGTGCTTTCTCGAAGTACTCCTAATTGATGTGCCCAATTGCTTCCCTTGGCCATCAACTATTTATTTTTCGATTTTGCCCTTTCTTGTCATGCATGTGCTTTTTCTGTATACAACAACAAGAGTCATGAGACGAATGACAGGAGTAGAAAATGTGCCGACCTGAGACCCTGAGAAGCCTGTCTTGTATAGATATCTACTATTTAAGCCCAATCGTTCTTTCATTAGGATATCTCAAGCCTATCAAAGTTTCGTGTCCCAGATCCCTTCTACACTTTACTTTACTTGGTAGAATCGCGGCTCTTTTCATGGGCAACCAGGGGTGGCTATTGTGGCTGTTGTGGCTGTTATCATCATATTGTCCAGGGTTGCATTGACAGGTTCGGTGCCTTGGCGCCATTTTGGGCCGCTTGGGCAGGTTTCGGTTTCGGGAGAGGATCCGCTCTGCTCCACTCCTCGGTAACCCCCATTGGGCCAAGAAAGGCCAATACGAGAAAACGGATGGACAGATGGGGTCGCCTAAGGAAAAACCGAGGCTCAGCCTCCCGCCCAAGTCCCCCTTGGGGAACGCAACGCCGGCCGAGTCACATACGATGTCAGTCGGAGCAGGAGGTACTCAATTGCTAAATATATAGTGGCCGCCAGCCCAGCATGTTATGAAGCCTTTTCTTTCTTTTTTGCTTGCATCACCAACTATTACCCTCGTTAATAATAGCATCATCCGACGTCATGTTGGCGTTAGGCACCATTCTTTTATCCTCCGCCTGGCAGGCCGCCACGGCAGTCGGCCATGTACTCCCCGATTTGAGCCAAAGGGATTTCGACGCCTCACTACTGTCCTCCAACGACACAGGCAACTACACTGCTCCCGGACGCGGGAACTACACATGGACGCCCACATGCAGACTGCCGTCCCCCAGCGATCTCCTGTATAGCATGGGCTTCGATCCCTCAAACAACTGCGTTGCGAGCACCGGGACGCTACGGGCCTTCATGCTCTTTGTGGATTTCCCGGACGCCATGGCGCCCGAGGGCGAGAGTCCCCAGTCCATGCACGATGCGATGGTGCCCACGGCGGCCGAGTGGTACGCCCAGGCCAGTTACGGCACCCTGAACCTGAACGTGACGGCCGATACCTCGGCCTACTACCGTATGCCCAAAGCGGCCGCCGCGTACGACTGGTTGGGCAGCACTTTCCGGCAAGATGCCTACGCCCGCGACGCCCTTAACGCTTTCACGGCGAACGGCGCCCGCCTGCCCCCGGACGTCGACGTCCTGTACGTAGTTCCGACGAGCCGCGCGGCGCCCTGGATGTCCCGCTCCCAGACCCTGTTCGACCCCGTCTCTACGCGGGAGGGCCAGACGGTCAAGAAGACCGTGACTTTCGGCGCCTCCGACGGAGACCTCAACACCATGACCATGGTCCACGAGACGGGCCACACCTTCTGCCTGCCCGACTACTACTCCTTCAGCTCCTACGCGGGCCTGTACGTGGGCAGCTTCAGCGTCATGGCCCAGACCGTGGCCACGGCGCCCGACTACTTTGCCTGGGATAAGTACCGCCTGGGCTGGATCCGCGACGAGGCCGTCGACTGCGTCCTGGACGCCGGCAGCACGGAGCACGTCCTCACGCCGCTCGCGGTCGCGGGTCCCGGAAAAAAGGCCGTCGTGGTCGCGGCGAGCGAGACCCAGGCCCTGATCGCCGAGGTCCGCATCGCCGCCGGCGTCGACCAGGAGGCCTGCGCCCCGGGCGTGCTGCTGACGACGGTGGACACCCGGACGCCGGGCGGCAACGGGCCCATCCGCGTGGTCGACGCGACGCCCGGCTCGATGGGCTGTGCTGGTCAGCTCGACGATCTGAACGACGCCGCGCTGTCCCTGAGCTTGGAGGGGAGTAAGTCGCTCGCGTACGCGCCCGTTAGTTCGTTCGATGTGCCCGGCTGGGGCGTCAAGGTGACGCTGGTGAGCGTGGCGGGACAGAAGTACACTATCCGCATCGACCGCGAGACGTCGGCTAGGACCAACTCGTATTAGTATTAGTAGATACATAATTGATCTTGGTTAATTGACGAGGACAATCTTCAGACGAGCGTGTTTTATAAAGGGATGCGATCTAAAACCAACAAAAACAAACAGCCAGAACGGATTTCACTTGGAGCAAGATACGATCAGAAAACATACACGATCTGGCGGTGTTGGAGCCGGTTGGGTTCTGCTGGAGAACTCTCGGCCTCGATATAAATACAAGGATCGGTTGTAGACCATGAAGGCTTTGGTGGGAAGCTAGATACTGGGATAACGTGAGGATACCTCAATATCACTTACCTACGTTTCTTGGTCAATTTGGTTAGAGCGTCTTCAGTTTCAACGACGGTTAAAGGTACCAGGTGCCAAGTGCGCACGCGAACCAGTGCGTAGTGAACTGTTTGAGCACATATGATAAGATGTATAAGTACCCATGGGGACATGCAAACAGATTGATTGGACCTTATGAAATGTGCAGATGGCTCGGCGGCCAAGCTGCCACACTAATGATGCCATTACTCTGACTCAACGGACACCTACATGCAGTCCTGGCCTAAATGCTTTTCTGCGTAACGTGAGATGCCTACTACTAGATTCGCTGGCGACATTCCGGAAGTGGTTGATTGGGTGGGCGGTGGGCCTCCCGTGCCGAGAAGATCAACTGCATCTGGAAGCTTGAGAGTATGGCTGGCGTTTTGGGGCACACTCGAACCACAAAAGCTCAGTGGCATTGGATTCGGTTGGTTCTATACTAGGCACATGCATGTTTGCTTCGAGGCTATGGCTCGTTTTGTTAAGGGCAGTCAAGCATGCGTGCATGCACGCATGGGGTTTGAAGTGCATGTGGCGGCAGATGAATGGTGTAATGGTCCTGTCAAATGCAGGAGGCCCTCCACCGTTGATTTGACATGTCGCAGCAGCAGCCTGGTGAGAAGAGCGTGCGGACGCAGCGAATTGTATCAATGGTAGTTGGTTACTGATAGGAATCGTGAATTTCTGTCCGTTGATCTCGACAGTCTGTGCGTTGTGTCTATTTATCGAGGTCCGTAAATCAGGGAGAGCGACAGCCTCCAAAAGATTAAAGCATCGCACGAAGAACAGGGCTTGTCGGCGTCTGAACTCGAAATCAATCATCCAGATTTAAGTCGCGAATGGAAATTCCATCGAAGGTGTTGGGAGTATCCCAAATGAGGTAGTAAAGGTAAGGTGCACACAACCTACCGACCTACAGACGGAAGGTGGGGCATTGTGCTACATCCCACCCAAGTAAACGCGCACCCGTTACACGATACTGGAATAACCATTGTTGTTGTTTTTTGGTGTTGATTTCGTTTGTTCAACACCACCCACGGTTATTCACAACCACCCCACCAACACCACCACCACCACTCGCAATAATTATTCACTTCCATCCATTCCACTGACCACATTTCCATCCATCCTCCTTAAACCAATGCAACGATGGACAACAAACAGAAGGCCCAACGGGCACACCAACGACTGATCCAGTCGTTATTCAATCATCTCGCATTTCCCATCCAATTGCCGCAACAAGAGGACACGATCATTCCACAGCTCGAGGCCGCGTTGGTCGACCGAGTCATCGTCGCGTCGCGTCGGATGCAAGACTACACGCATGGTGATCCGGTTTGGCAGAGCATCCGTCACACGTTGGAGGCAACGACCAAAGTGACCAACCCAGCCGGCCGACTGGAACGAACCCGTCTCCAGTCACAGTTACGCCACTTTGCTGCCACAGAGGGCGGCCAGTTTCTTATTCTCTACATTGCAGCCCAGAATGCTGCAATTTTACTGTACAAATGCAGCGACAAGCGGTCTGTTGTGTTCGAGATGTTCGAGGCATCAGCCAAGCGACAAGATGTCTTGGCCTCGAAAGGTGCCCTTCAATGGGACTTCCCCGGCGTTGCAGTCCAAGTTCCCCTCAACCTGCTTACGAATGAGGCGTTCCTCGAGAGTCTTGCTGTGTTTCTCGAACAGGCCTCCATCGAGGATACCAAGAACTTCGAGTTCATCACCAAGGCAGGAGCGGAAGTGCGGGAGAACCGCGAAACCCGTGAGCCTTCAATAATCACATCTCTACTTGCCGCCCTACTGGAAGCCAACGGCACCCGCATCGCCCCCAAGCTCCTACGAAAGCGTGTGCGCGACGATGTTTGCTGGCACAACACCGAGATCCCATTCCGTCGACTTCCCTACTTGCTGGCCTTGAAAGTGGCCCTGGAACGACATTTGTCTATGGTTCTCGGCGAGGAGCTTGGCAGGATTCATTACAAGCTCTTGGTATCGACATTGCTGGAGTTGCTCCTCAAGGAGTCCAAGGGCACCACAGTCACTTTCGAGAATCAGTCATTTCTTGTCACAAAGTTATGCCGGCGCCTTTTCAAGCTCGAGGGAGACCTGACGGGAGCGTCACCAGACGTCCAAAAACTTGCCGGCCCCCTCCTGAAATCCGTGTCAGCTAGTATTCGCAGGACAACACAGGAAACGACACGTCAGATTGATATGACGTGGCAAAGCGAGAAGCGTGGACGTACAAAGATTATACCGCCGGTTCTACGTCGAGCCAAAGACTCTGATCTTGTCCTGCACATGTACTCCAGCCGTCAATATCTGGAAGAAGCCTGTCACAGGTTCCGCAACGTCACCCCTGGGCCCGTACGCAAAACATTCGAATCGCGCAAGACCATGCGGAGGACACAAATGCAAAGTATGACTGAGACGTATTTCCGTCTGTTCAAGAGCGAGAAGGCGATGGTCCAGTCGTATAACGTACTTGACCCGGAATCTCAGGTTTTGACGCTGCAAGAACTCATCGAAGACTACATGAGCCAAGTTAGCAGCCACTACGATGAACATGTTGAACAGAAATCTTTGATGCTGTTGAGCATCATGCAAGCCTGGATGGAACTAGACAAAGCCGCTTGTCTCGAGTATCCGTTATTGAAGGACTATCACCCTCTTTTCCCCTGCCGCATGCTCGAAGTCCTGCATCTTCCTCTGCTAGAGGATATGATACGGGCTCGAAAAATCGAACAGTACATCCAAGAGCGCATACACGACTGCCAGAACAGCTACATGACGATATTCGATGATCCGGTGAAGGGGTGCTTTGCTGAGAGATATTACAACGAATCTGGAGAGTCGGCTGAGCTCCATGACTTGATGGCCGCCATTGAGATCGCTGCTGAAGAAGGGCGACAAGAGAAGAAGAGAGAGTTAGACGAGAAGACCGAGAAATATCACAAACTTTCGCGTGAAATCGACGAGACAGCGTGTCTTTACATTCAAGACAACTACAGCAACGAGGCGCTACATCATCGCCACTGCAGCAAGTGCTTCTTGACGAGGGAGCGGCAACGTCTGAGAATACGCGTGTTCGAGGAACCCCTACCGGCGGGCGAAGTGATGAAGAAGGCTGTAGTCTTCGAACTCGCTTGTCCAGAAGCTTTTGCGGCCTACAGAGATGCAACCTGGGCGATTGCGGTCCAGTTTAGTGTACAGATCATGGAGTCAAGCCCTGTACCTATGAAGGAACTGAAGGATTACAGCGAGCTTGAGGAATATCACACCTCGACCGGTAGCATTTCGCTTGCATCGACAACCAAGTCATTCCTTGGTACACACTACGCTAACCAAAGATTCCCTGTTGATCAGAGTCAGATCTTTAAACCAAATGCGTTATCATACAGCTATTACGATCGCACATCAAAGTCATGGCCGGGATGGAAACGATTGAGACCGAGTTTCGCACATCAATGCCGCCTCCTGCTCCCGAAGAATACCCCATTCGCATCTCTCCTCGACGTCTCAAACTTTGACAACATTGGAGCAGGCCCATCATCTTATGAGATCGTGGGGAGCCAATCGTCGTGCCCTCCGGGCCTCAACGTACACGAATACATGGCCTTTCAGTTCTTGATGTCAGGAAAGGCCAGAAGATGGGTTACGCTTTTGACTGAGCTGGCATCCTCGAGCCTAAACTTTTCAACCGAGTCAGTTGTCATGTTGGTCAGTCATGTTTCGTTGCAACTGGGCCCTCCAAGCGAAACAAGCGACCCCCGAGGCATGGCGCACTCCATTTTCTCCGACGCTTCCTTTTGCGACGGTCTGTTGAACCAGGTCCAGCTGAAGCTCGAATGCATCGCCTCGAATTGGAGAGAGACAAACGTCATGGAAACCATTCTGACGGTCGTGCTTCGCCTCATTCAATTGATCCATAAGCATGACGAAACTGCTTTTGCGATTCTTGACCGGACTAGAGAAGTCACAATACTGTGGATACGAAAGCTGAGAGCGGAAACATACCAAGCATCGGATTCCAAGTCGGCAAAGAACTGCCAGGTCTATCTCCTACTGGCCGCATTGCTTTGCAAGCGCGCTTGTTTCAAACTTCTAGAGGCCGAAAACCCGCCGGTCTACGTCATAACAGCTTTCTTCGAAGCCTGTATCGCTGTTCATGACAACATTCCTGAGAACGTTCAAGACCTGCCTCGGATGACCCGAAACCACATTGTCAGGGATTTGAGATTGATGCACGGAGTACGCAATAAATTGCGGTCGCTGTTGACTGTGAGTCAGGGTCAGAATCTGGTCCAATCCCTCCTTGCCGCATGGCCGGCATCGGAATCCAAGGAAATCGAAACATTTGAGCTCGACGGAGATGAAGGTGTGGTACTTCATCTGCGGGATAAGCAAGAACAAAGCTTCCAGGTAGTCAACTACAACCTTGTCCACGGATCACTTTTAGTGGATGGACAACCGCTCGGAGTAAGTTATATCTATGTTGCCTCAATACAAGAAGGCCACTAACTGGAATCTGCAGCGATTATCGACGGATGAGAAGAGTTCCATGATATTGGCCATCTTATTCGGAAATCAGAGTCTTATGAAGTTTCCATCCAGCAGCCCTGGAATGTCTTACAGTGAGTAGCGCCTGGTACCACGATTTAGCTGCCTCTAGGCCATTTGAATAATCGGTTGATCTTTCGACTAACCGTTACTCCCATAGCACTTTGTGTCGAGAAGGACGGATGGCGGACTCACATCGGTTACGACCAAAAGGGATCAACGATTATTCGAATCACCAGACAACATTTTGTACTGGAGTACATCCCTAAGGAGGTGTTCCAGCGGGATAACAGCATCGACCTACCCGCGTCGCTCGTGGATGATTGCATCCATTGGCTGAACGTCAAGTCACGCAAAATGGAAATACGCCCACGTGCCAGTGTCTGGATTAGCCAATCGCGCAACTGGACGCTCGACATGAACAACTGGACCTGCAGCCGGGGAGTACCTCCCAGCAGAAAGAATCCCAATGGCACCAGAGAGAATTTGGTAGACCCCTATTGCGACTTATTCGGACGTGTTGCTCGCATTTTCCATGGATTTGAGCCGCGACAGCACCTTACACTTTACCAGCCTCAAAACGCAGTTCTCATGATTGACCTGAAGAGGATGAGCATCAGATTCTTTGTCAATAAGTTCCAGAGACTGCAGTCTAACCAGCTTCGCATTGAGATCGATACAAACCAGGATGCTGGTACCTGGTACGGCTTTGACAGCAAGCTTGTCTGCATGGATCCCCAGGACCCAAATCAGCGATCAATCCTCATGCCGGTCGGGGATCTGGATGTTTTGAAACGAGGATGCCATGTCCAGGTAACTGTTAAGCCAGCAACTACGACCTACATGTATTACCTCAAGTATTCTATCAACGAGACACTGGGACGGCTGGATTGCGCATGCGAGCCAGCGATGATATACAAGAAGGCCGAAGTACACGCTTTCACTTCGTGCGGCTATCAGCCCGACCCTCTCACTGGCAGAACCGGCACAGAAGAGGCTCTGGATCTGCTGGCTTCGGGTGTCAGTCAACCGTGGACCTCGCTTGGTAGTTTACCAATTATGTGTCTTGAATCGATTGCCAGATTATCACCTCGGCGCGAGTGGTATCCAGAAGACAAACGATCTATGAAGCGCGAGTACTGGGACGCGAGACATCCGGTCACAAATCAGCATGATGCCTTCCGACCACTGGTCGAGGTTATACTCCAAAAGTCAGCAAAGCTAGGAGTTTTCGGACCTCCCAAGACGACGGAAGTGCCCGAATCTTTACTTTCCAATGATCCTCACTTGGCGAAAAGAGCTTTGCTTCGACGGCAACTGCACCAACGAGCGGTTGAATCACTCCCACAGCCCAGAGATGCCGAAGACCTGCAATACAGGTCCCGCGATACCCCGAGCGATACGAGCGTGAAATACAACAACGTCTACGGCATAGTAGAGACCATCAAGGCAAAACGTCCGATGATGGCTACTGTGCAGAACCTTGCTGGCGCCTTGGCACAATGTGCTTCTATCCAAGGCTACTCAGAGGAGTTCGAACATCTTTCTCTTGGTGAACGACTGGACATCGACATTTGCAAGCTTTGGGGGCCCTTGGTCAATTTTATACGAGAATCGCGATGCAAATATGAAGTCATGTTTCTGTTGGCGACCGTTTCTTTCCGCTTCAACGCACCTACGGCATTGATACGTACAATCGCTGCGTTTTTCCTTTTCGAAGAGCTGAAATCTCTCGAGTACCCGTTGGTAAGCGAGTACCAAAATTTGCGCCCAGGCCAACTTCCTACAATTGAAAGCTTGGTGAAAGCGATCGAACCGTTCAAGGCAGCTGGTCCAGAAGACCTGCCCTTGATGGAATTTGCCAGCTCAAAAGCCAAGAGGCAACTTTTCCAAGCCCGGGCATCTCATGAGCAGAAGGCGAACCGAGAGTGCGCATTGTTTGCAGAGCATCTTCTTCGACAATGGCCATGTCAGGATCCAACAATCGATGGGCTGGAAGGGATCACCCTGCTGGATGCACAGCTCGCCCTCGAAGCCGTACTCCCTGACTGGCAGAGGATACACGAGAACCATGTCTTTGTTGTGCATCTTGAGGGTGTTCAGAAGATGCTTGGCGCAAGGTTCGCGGAGAGCGCCAATACGAGACGGAGCTTTGTGACCCATGAGGTGTTTGCCAGGCCTGTGAGACAATACGGCATACCTCGGCTTGGCCAGGACTTGATGATGACGGCAGCTTCGCGTATGTTAGCTGAGCCTGACCGCATTGCCAGGTCTGTCATTTCCACCTTTCAAAACCACAATTCAGCCTCGAAAAAACACAATTCAGATCCGACGGAACACGATTCAGCCATCGACGAATTGGAAAAGATCATCCGCAGAGTCGACAATCCAAAGTCAGCAATAGCCAGAGGCTATGCGAAAGACCTCCGAAGAAGTGTCAGAGCCATGAAGTCTCACAACGAAACAGTGGCTGCTTTGGATGTCCAAACACTACCGCATATTTCTGATTGCAAAGAAGCCGTCAGAACGCGATTCTATTCCATGGATATAATGTTGCGCCAACCCAGTCGATCGATGACGCTCGAGCAGATCCAGTGGCTCACTCAAGGTCGGCTTTGGCCCATCGTGACGCCCATTACGCTACTCGAGCAACTCCGTTCAACCTCTAAGGTTTCTTTCGGGTCTGGGATGAAAGAGAGCCTTGTAAACATGGGACTGTCAATCACCGCCTTGCAGCGAGGTAAAAGGATTGCCAAGTATGAACGAGACAACCAGCATTCCCGTCTTGAAGAGGAAAGGAAGAATTTTGGACATACGAACTGGTCTCCCTACGAACATACCGACTGGCTTCTGCTGGAAATCGAGTCGGAGATCTTGATTCGCGAGACGCAGGTCGACGTTGCTCGAGCCATCGCTACGCCAAAGGCTGGGAATAGCGTTTTGCAAATGAACATGGGCCAAGGAAAGACATCTTGTGTTATTCCCATGGTCGCCACAATGCTTGCCGACACCAAGAACCTTGTGAGAGTTATTGTGCCGAAGGCTCTCCTTCAGCAAACTGCTCAGCTTCTGTCCACCAGTGTCGGTAGCCTGCTCGGTCGCCAAGTACGCCACATTCCATTTTCGCGTCGAACCTCAACCAAGGAAGACACAATCAAGTTGTATCACTCACTGCATCGCGAAATCCAGAAGAAAAGTGGTATAATGCTGTGCGTACCAGAGCACAATCTCTCATTCATGTTGAGTGGGCAGCAGCGATTGCTTGACCAGAGAGTTCCGGAAGCAAGTGTCATGTTAAGGACACAGGGGTGGTTGAACGCAACGTCGCGAGACATCATGGATGAGAGCGATCATATCCTCGCCGTGAAGACGCAGCTTATCTATCCTTCTGGAAGCCTCTATTCAGTCGACGGCCACCCAACACGGTGGTTGGTCATCGAGTCTCTCCTTGCCTTGGTGGACATGCACCTTTACAGTCTCGAGAAAACGTTTGCCCATTCTGTACAGGTTGTTAGACGACCCCAAGGTGGTTTTCCTTTGCGCATTTATCTGTTACGACCTGATGTAGGCGAGGAACTTGTTCGTCGCTTGCGCAATGACATCTTCCAAGGACGGATGAGCATCTTACCCGTGGAATCACTCGACCCGCAGGACAAACTTGCCATCCGAGAATTCCTATCCGGCGGTAAGATGAGACCGCAATCTATCGACCGCATCAACAAACTTTGTCCCGACCAACTTCACATCCGGCAAACCGTTTACCTCCTCAGAGGCTTGCTCTGTCAACGGATCCTTATTTCGACCCTACGCAAGCGATGGAACGTCGAGTATGGATTGCACCCAGAAAGGGACCCTATCGCAGTTCCGTACCTCGCCAAAGGTGTACCGAGTGAGCAGTCAGAGTACGGTCACTGTGATGTAGCAATATTACGTGAGTGACATAATGATGTGGCACCAATATCCCCTCTTGATGCGAATATATACTGACTAAAGCCGTTTTTGACAGTTACTTGTTTGTCGTTCTACCACGGCGGTCTCAACGAGAGCCAGACACGCGAAGCTATTGAACAAGTTCTCAAGTCAGATGATCCAGCCAGCCTGTATGAGAAATGGATCGACGATCGATTGCCCGAATACCTTCGAGACTGGCAGAGCTTGAATGTTGACGACCCCCAACAGCTTTCTCAAATCTGGGCCTGCGTTCGCTACCGCGTTCCCGTCATTGACTATTACCTCAACACGTTCGTCTTTCCCCGACATGCCAAACAGTTCAAGGTCAAGATTCAGAGCAATGGATGGGATCTGCCACTCCCGACATCCCGATCAGGTGTTGGCGAGAACGTACGATTCAGCGGCACCACTGGCTTTTCGGGCACAAACGATAACAAGACTCTTCTTCCGCTCAACATCAAGCAAGAGGATTTGGAGCCGCTATCTCACACCAACGCAGAGGTCCTTACGTACCTTCTGCAGCAGAGGTCAAGACGGTATTATAAAATCGCCGATTGGAAAACGGGAAACCGCCTTTCGGAAGTCGAGTTCTTGCAAATGCTAAGCAAACATCATTATCGAATCCTCATTGACGCAGGTGCCAGTATCCTCGAAATGAGTAACTACACGCTCGCAATCACATGGCTACAGGTGGACAGTTCTGCCAGCGTGGCTTTGTACTTCGAAGGCGACAAACCGATGATCGTTTCCAAGCAGGGCGCGAAGACACCCCTGCTCGCAACACCCTACGCCGACAACCTTGACGAAGTGCTAGTCTATCTGGATGAGGTCCATACACGCGGAACAGATCTCAAGTTCGCCCCCAACGCTAGAGCAGCTCTTACGCTTGGTATCGGCCAGACGAAGGACCACACCGTCCAGGCTGCCATGCGACTGCGTCAGCTTGGCACGACCCAGTTGGTTACATTCTATGCTCCACCAGAAGTTGACCGGAGCATCCGCGATATCTGCAGAAAGAAGGACCACGAACTCATCCAATCACCGGACGTACTGCAGTGGTTGATGACCAACACGTGTGACAGCATCGAGGCACTGCAACCCCTGTACTACGCACAGGGAACAGACTATTGCCGCCGCCAGCAGGCTGAGCTGGACTATCCCTGTTTTGTGGATGATGACGATGAGCGAAACGAGTATATCTCTGCCATCCGACAGAACGAACGTCAAACGCTACAGCAATTGTATGGACCCCAAAAGAAGGGAAAGTCGATGGCCCTCACAATTCGAGGAGGCTCGAGCCTAGCTCCGTACATGAGAGAATTGGAGATTTGTCGGAAAGGGTTCCAGGATACTGGTGCTGCAGTGCATGCCTCTGCGTTGCAAGAGGTAGAGCAGGAAAGGGAGACTGAATACGAGATCGAACTTGTGCGTCAGGTGAAGCGCCCGCCACCCTGCCCGCCCCATAAATTCCCAGGACTCCATCGGGACCTAGACATCTACGCCAGGACTGGTCGCATACCTGGAGGTTCTGACTGGTTCGTGCCCATGTTCCGCGCTCTTTCTCGCACTGGTCTTGGACGGAAGTACAAGGTTCATCGAGACCATGTGGGCTTCCCCCTGTTCCTGTCTGGCGAATTTGAGAAAACGGTCAAAGTTGTGATGGAGACGTATAGTGACCAGTTCATGAGGCCTGTGCAATGGGTTTTGTATTCACCTTCACCGGAGAGCGCCGTGGTTGTCACGCCAGAGGAAGCCGAGGATCTCATCTTAATGCTTCGAGACGGAACCTGTCCCACCCACCTTCTCACGTACGCTGCGCCAGTGACGAGACGTATGGTCTGCTTTAACTCGCTGAAGTTCTACAGCATACCTTCACTGCCTAGAAGTTGGACCGCGCCTCCGGACCTTGTGGTTGAGCTTGGGCTTTTCGCCGGTAGGCTCTACTTTGACTGGGACGAGTACCCATCTGTCTGCGGATTGCTGGGAATAAACGAGAGCATGGTCGGCAACAAAGAAGAGTTTGACTTTTCGACTGAGCGGGAGACAACATCTGCTGCCGAAAGCTCGACCGAGGCATCGGTATCAGTTCCAGCTGTAGACGGTACAGCCGAGTCAAGGATCACGAGCCACGATCCGTCGAGCCGCCATGAACCGGTCGGTTTTACTCCAAAGCCATTCACCTTCACGCGAGAGTGGCTGTCGGTGCGCCGCCGAGGCCAAGACATCGCCCACAGCCCCATGGGCTTCATCGCAAGCGGGAAACCCCTGTACGCGGATCTGCCCTTCTTCCAACGGGCCTGGGAAGGTGCCGGTGTTACGTCGTCACTGTTCGCGCCCGTTTCTGTAGGACCGGTTGAGCCGGAGGCTGGTATACTGATGCACCATGATGACGAAATGGATGTCGGAAATTACGATGCAGAAGCTGAGCTTCGCGATGACGAGGTACATGAAGAGATTGAGTACGAGGAGGCGGACAAGTATCAGGAAGGAAAGAAGAGCTGAGCTTGTTAGCTGTCTAAGGCATTCGGCCTTGGGCTCCTTTTCGGGGCCGTCCGTTCATTCTATTTTGTGATGGGGAAGTTGCTGTAGTAGTATACCATAGTTGAGTTCAGTTGATCCATTATTGTGGACAAATTGTCTGGTCGTCGGTGACAGAGCTTCTATGTGCATTGTGATACATCGCGGGTAAATCGATCGGCCAGTTTATGCCACCAGAGAAAAGGTGAACTGGCCAGATATCATACGGAGCAATTAATACAGGGCACACCGCAAGGGCGTTGTTTCTTTGCCAATGGGCAACAAAGCGACCTTGTTCCTTCCACACAGTGGTCCACAACGAACGCTTGTGTACCTGATGCAATACTGCCGAGGTGGCACAATGGACTTGTTTTCGTCGGCGTCCTTTGACTTGAATCAAGACAAAGACATGGTCGCCGAAGTTGGACAAGACAAAGGAAGGGTGAGAAGTGGTGTTTCGGCTCGGCATTCGGAGATATAAGAGGAGGCCCTGGACGTCGGGCCGAAACAAGAACCGAACGACAAGACCAAAGTCATCTGTACCTCTTTCCGAAACAACACTTGATTAACATTTCTCGCGACGTTTCTAACAGAAGCTTCATTCACCCACCAACACAGTTTCTCGTCCACGATTATCCAACATCATGGACAGTAACACCCCCAACAACCAAGCCCCGGCTGGCCCGGTCGTCACTGAAAACGAGTGGGCTATAGACCCTGTTGAGATGGAGGAGACGGACGCCGCCGATGGTGAGCTCCAATCCTTGTCCGAGCACCTCTCCACCTCGTCGGGTGAGTTCAAGAAGTCGTGCTCCGAAAGCGAAGTGACCGAGGCGTGGCGCGAGGTGTTTGCCTACCTCGGCCCCGAGGCGAGACGAAGCCTGCTGGAGGAGTCCCCCGCCAAGTGCATCTCGCAGCTGAGCCCAGAGTCCAAGCAGGGCCTGCTCGTGACGCCGTCCCTGATCGACGACCGCCCGATCCTGGCGGGTGCGGGCCCGGGAGGATCGTCCGACCCCCCGTCGGCGCCCGTCCCGGGGTTCCCGAGCGAGCCGCTGACGGTGTTTGAGGGGCTGGCGAGCATCCCGCCCGAGTTCCTGTTGGGCGTGCGAGAGTACTTGTCGCCCCTCGACGAGCTCCTCCTCAGTCACACCCACCGGAACATCTTCCACTCCGACATGTTCTCGTTTTACAGGCTGGATGCCGAGCATCAAAGGGAGTGGCAGAATTTCAGTCCGAGATACCAAGAGGAACGGGCTCCGTTGCTGTACCACGCCCTCAGCAATGAAGCGCCCATGTCGGTCATCGTCGACATATTGGACACATGGGAAGAGCAGGGCCTGGACCTGGACCTCAGATGGGCCGCGGGTCGGAACTACAATCCGGGCCTGCCGAGACCCATCCTGTTCGCCGTCTTATACGGGCGCGTGGACGTGATCGAGGAGCTCCTCAGAAGGGGCGCCGACGCAAGTGCCCTGGACACACATGTCCGCAGGCGGGCGCACAGCGAGCAGGCCCGCGCCACCTTCACCGACGCCATGTGGTGGCGCATGGAGAACCTGGCCATCATGCTGTGCGAGCGGGACCCGCCGGTCGGGGCCAACCGCCAGTTCTGGCTCTTCTCCTGCGTCAGGGCCGGCTGGACACAACTGCTCCGGCTCTTCCTCGAAACCGCCCTGGGCGCCAACAACGCGGGGTTAAGGGTCACCATCGCCCAAAGCGCCGCCGTCTGGGTGCGGTACGCGGGGCTCGTCCGCCGCGACAACAGCCCCATGTTGGACTACCTCTTCGACCGGGCGGGGGCCCGGATCACGCCGCCGAACGAGGCGATCCAGGGCGACGGCCTCTTCCGGGACTGGCTCAGCCTGCTCATTGTGGGCGGGCCCCAGCAGCCCAGGCGGCCCCTCAACGCGGCCTATCTGCTCGACCGGATGCGGCGCCAGGACACGTTCCGCATGCTCTCGCTCGTGACGACGGTGCAGCGCTACATCGAGGAGGCCTGCGTCGACGACGACGCCCTGCCCCTGACGCGCGCCCTCCACGACGGCCTCCTCGACCTGACCCGCCGCTACTCGTACGAGTTCCTCACCGACGAGAACGGGGCCTACGACTACGGCCCCGAGCACCACCCCAACATCCTGCGCGCCTACATGCTGCGGTGCGCCCTCACGTCAGAGCGGGGCGCCCCGCTCACGGTCCGCTGGCTCATCTCCCAGGGCCTCGTCTCGCTCCACCTCAACCGGATGGAGCTGAACCGCCCGCACGCCCTGCAGGCCCTGCCCGCGTCCGCGTCCGAGGCCGTGCTGCAGGCCAACCTCGACGCCATCCTCACGCGCTTCACCGACCCCAACGCCACCATCCCGGACCTGGCCCAGACGGGCGTGCGCGCCGTCGACCTCGTCCACGAGCACGACGCCGCCTTCGTCGAGCTGGTCGCGCGCGCGCCCAGCAACAACGGGCTCGGCAACGGTGTCGACCTCACGCTGGCCGGCCCCGCGCTCCGGAACGCGGCACAGGAGCGCCGCGCGCTCCGCGATAGCGGGATGCAGGTCGCCACGTCGGGCAGGTCGGTCCGGCAGCTCATGGCGTGCGCGACCATATCGTATGAGGTCCGGAGAAGGATTTTGGATTGGTGTGTTGTGAATAACACCAATGACGTTCCGGCCGTCATTCCTGACGTCTAGAGGTAGGTGCGGTACTGCATCAAGTTGAGTGGCCCCTTTTCCCCCTCTGATACTAGATGGCCGTGGGCTGCTGGATTTTAGTTTCCTTTGTGTCTCTTAAGGTAAGTTCGGACAATGATAGGTACCTTTGTCTCCAAGGATTGCTTCCAGGTATTGTCCAGGTAGGTACAGACCCAGTTAGATGTCCCCCTCTCTTCTCTTGGTATTTTTTCTTTCCCAACAACACGGAGCAGCGAAGGTAGGTGTTCGGCCTGAATATAGATCTTTGCAATTCAAACTAAAATTCGATATGGTGATATCAACCACTTTTGGCTCATAAATACTGGTGTGAAATATAGGAAACATTCCCGCGTGACCTGTTAAGAACTCCCCTGAACTTTTTGTGTTCTTTTATGATTTATCTACTCTTAACCCTTTTTCGGCTTATATCACGGCAGTGAAGGGGAAATTCGCTCTTGCTCTCTGACCATACTGAACGCGAAAGGTTGTGCATGTACATATTGGTATGAGAAAAAATGAGCTGTGTGGCACAACTCTCGGAGATAGTTACCAGCATGTCTTTTTGTTGCGCCGCGTAGTGTCTGGACTTGCTCATACCCTTTGTGATTCTCCTCTGTTACTCCTTCAGTAAACCCCAGAATCACTTTGCTACTTATTCTATTGTCAACGATCATATATTATGGTATATCGTGCTAACCCGCTGAACTATGTACTTGATGTCTTGCCCCTTGACAAATAACACTCCTCGCTCCTGTATTGCAAGCCCGTCTAACTATGTAGATTGACGACATGAGCATCTCACATGGATCATACGGGCGATTCTTCAGGGGTAACGAATGGTCTCCAACAGCAGTGACGGTAATACTTTTGCTGCATAATACTCAGATTTCTTTTTAGAAAAAAAACCCTCCGACGTCATCTATTCAGGGTTTCTAGCCTACTTCCAATACTTGGGTTCTGTGTGCTACTTATGAAGTAGGCCCCTGTCCACGTTGAAACCAGGCTTTTGTTGAAAACGTTTACCTTTCCTGACGCCGTAGTTCCTGATCCAAAGCCATTCGCTGCTTTTTTCCTACAGCCCCAAAATAGGAAAGGGATAAGTATCCCCTCCAAGACCCTGCCTGTGTGCTGCACCGTTTTCCGTTTGTTGGTCAAGACACCAGGGCGCCACGATAGACGACAACTGACCTAGAGATGGCCAATCCCAAAGTTCTGGGTAAGACCGTGAGACTTCCAGATCCTGCCACCTCATAGCCCTTGTACACAGAGATTATCCAACTATCCGGAGCACCTTTTTCAGGGCCCCTGACCACGTCAATCTCTCACGATTTCATTTCGTATCGCCAGATTAGGTAGCTACTCCTCGTTCCATGTCGACACCTATCGACGGATATCCCAAATCCCACTTGTTCCCATCTCCTGTTTACCCTTCGCTTGCCTATCTAATTAGGGTAGTCAATAAGAAACAAAGCCCCTTTGTCGCAATGAATTCTAAGAACCCCCACAATAGCTTAGTTACGAGGTTCTAACCGCCTCGTCAAGAGCCTACAATGGCTCTTATGTTCATACTCGCCTTTCAACCTAGAAGCTGGACAAAGAGCTGTTGATATGATATTGCTCGGTGTACAGATACATAAGAAAGCCTCTGCTATCGGCCCAATAACAGAACAGATCAATATCAAACCAACCCTCCGTACCACTCAGTCCATCCAGCACGTGAAAAAGCAATATTCTTGTTTCCGTGCTCTAGGATACCAATACCTACTTTGATACGTCCTATTCCACCACACCGCCCACGTTCTACCCTTATAGCATCAACATGGCAAGCGACGACAACACCACACCCGGCATCCGATACCCCTACGCCACCACCAACGACCCCGCCGCCGTAGTCGTCGACGCCCTCCGCTCCACCCACGACCCCGAGGAGGCGCGCCTCGCCGAGCAGGACGAGATCGAGGATGCCAACCTGGCCCCCGGCCTGCGCCCAGGCGGCGCCTCGTCCCCGGCCGCGTGCAAGGCGCCCTGCACCGACGACGAGGTGCGCCAAGCCTGGGCCGAGCTCTTCAACCACGTCAGCCCCGAGGCGCGGCAGTCGCTCGAAAGGTCCCCGGCCCGCACCATCCAACGGGGCCCCACCCGCCTCGGCCTGCGGGGCGGCAGCGGCGGGTCGCCCTCGCCCTCGGGGCAGGGAAGCCCATCACCAGGCGGCAGTGACAATAACGGCGACTACGACAGCGACGAGGAGTTCCCCAGCGAGGCCGAGAGGTTAATGCAGGAGGTGGGGAACGTCCCACGCGAGATTCTACTGGTGCTGCAGGACTTCCTGCCGCCCATCGACGAGCTGTTGCTGGGCTGGACGCACCCAACCATCTTCCACTGCGACAATTTCTCGTTCTACTATATTGATGCCGTCTATCAAAAGAAGTGGCAGCTGGGTACTGCGATGGGGGAAGAACGGCTTCCGCTGCTGCATCACGCCATCAAATGCAACGCGCCCCTGCCCCTTATCGTGCAACTCCTCGACACGTGGCGGGACCTCGGCCTGGACCTCGACCTGGGCTGGGTCAAGAACAGCCCCCGCGTGCGCCAGAAGAGGGATCTTCTCATTGAGCCCATCTTCCTCGCGGCCGTGGTGGGCCGCGACGACGTGATCCGGGAGCTCATCGACCGGGGCGCCAGCACGGACAACCTGGACCGGTGGATCATGACCATGCCCCGGATGAATTGGGCCGCGAGGCACCTGCGGGACGCGAACTGGGACGCGATGGAGGGGCTGGCCATCGAGCTCTACCAGGCCGGACTGCTCAGGTCTGTGTATAGGCCGTTCTCCCCCGGCTCAAGCGCATGTACGAGGGCTGCGTCGTGGCCGGCTGGGTGACCCTTCTCCGCTGGTTCATCGACCCCCTGGCCGACCTGCAGCTCATCGGAGGCGAGGAGAACCAGCTGCACGACGACATGGTCCGGCAGTCGCATCTCAACCTCGGGTTCGAACTCGTCGAGTGGTTGGGCTTTGTGACAACAGTTCGTCTGGATAATACGGCCATGATCGACTACCTCGACGAGCTGTATGAAAAGAGCTTCGCCGCGACAGGGCGCCGCATCCCCATTAATAACTGGGCGGGGCTCGACCAGACCGTCTTCCAGCAAGACGGGTCGCCGGCGATGCGCATGACCAACGCCGTCCACATCATCAACAGGTTTGCGGCGCGCAGCCGGGCGATGGCTACCCACTTGACCAGTTATCAAGACGTCTGGGTCACCTCGGACGACTTTCTCCCTCTGGCGCAGGCCTGCCACAACGGCCTCGTGGCAGTGTACAATTCCGCGCCGGAGCCCGACCTAAACACCATCCACGTCGCGAGGGCTCGGATGCTGCACCACGCCCTGGGGAGCCGGGTCGGCGTGCCGGGGACCGTGCGCTGGCTGGCCCTGGTCGCGCGCGTGCCGCTCTTCGCCGACGGCCGGCACGCGGTCCAGTGCCTGCTCGAGTACGGCCTGCGCCACAACCCGTACCTGCTGCGGGAGAACATGAACGTCCTCCTGGAGCTCGTGGGCATCAACGAGGTCTTCCCCGGCGGCCACCTCGACGCCGGGGTGCGGGACGCCCGCCCCCTCGACCTCCTCATCTTCGAGGACGCGCCCCTCGTCGAGCTGGTCGCGCGCGGCGGCGTCGACCTGACCCTGGCCAACCCCGTCACGGTGCAGTACTGCGTCGGCCGGCGGGCCCTGCGCTCCGACCGGATCGACATGCGGGGAAACGGCATGCCCTTGGTGGAGATTATGCGCTCCGAGAACATTCCGTACGACATCAAGCGCCGCATTCTGCACTGGTGCATCGTTAGAAGCACCAACAACGCCGTGGGGCAGATGTCGGATATCTAAATGGCAAGGTAAGATGGAGTGCTGGGAGGCGAGCGCCTCCGTTCTCGGCGTGCGCCTCTTTGGCGGTCCCCCACTCTTCGTAAAATCCCTGTATCTCGTCGTTTCTTGGTTTTGTGGATAGCTCGGGCTCGGTGAGTCTGGAGAAGTTTCCTTCGTCCTAACACAAACGAACGGCAAGTGCCGTCGTCAACCAGCTGTTTCTCGGTCTGATCCCGGTAGATGTCAACCTAGGTAAATGATTCAGGCTATTCTCATCTGGCGTATTTCCGGCGTGGAATGGATTCGAAAATGGTGCAGGTAAGTAAATAAGTGTGAGAATAGGCGTTTAAAATGGACGTAAGAGTTGATGTACCAATATTGAGATAATTCGCTTGATGTGATTCGATGCCATGAGCAGCCTCATGCGTTTCAGATAAGACTCCGCAAAATATATAGTTATCCGATCACAAATTTTCTTTGATACTTGGTATAGTCCAAACTATGTGACAGAAGCTCAAGACCATGGCATGCGAACTAGCTACAGGTGATCAGTGACAATCACGACGGGAATGGAGAAAAAGCCTCAGCGGAGATAAAGTATCAACCTTACTTCAACATGCTTTCCCATACGACTCCTCTTATCTCATTTGGACGGCTCCTCCCGATGCATCTCCTCGGCGGGTGGCAGGGTGTCATAGCGCTCGGCCCCCTCGGGTATGTCGACCACGGCGGAGCGCATGTAGATGTGCTTGCCACCCGACCAGTCGAGGCCCTCGACGCAGCCGCCCTTGATGCTGACGGTCGAGCGCGGGGTCCCGTCGGGCTCGAAAACGCGGTGGAACAGCCGCGACCCGCACGCGCGACAAAACCAGCAGCTCATGGTGCCGCCCCTGTCGGTGGGCCGCTGGTAGCATCCCAGCTGGCCGTCGAGCTGCGTGGACAGGGGGAACAGGCCCGCGGCCGGGTAGATGGCCGAGGTGCCGTAGGCCGAGCCGGACTGCTTCTGGCACTCGGTGCAGTGGCAATGGAAGAGGGCGATGCGCTGGGCGGACGGGGTCGGGAAACTTGCGTTTCCGCATTGGCAGCGCACGGTGAGGGGGTTGGGGGAGCATCTGAGGATGTCATATTTGAGCAATACCTAGCCGTAGGAGGAGGGAGGTTTGATCATACGGGGTGTGAAGAAATCCAAAATTTGGTGCCCTCTTAGGTGAGTCTCGGGAGGTTTTGCGGGGTTGAAAAGTAAGTCGGCGAAGGTTGGGGGAAGTTGGAGAAGAAAGCCCCTTCCTTACTGGATTGGACAGATTAGGCTACAGTTGACGCAATTATCATTGATGTGCAGCAAACCGGCAGTTCGTCGAAGGACAGGATTGCGCGCTTCTCGAATGATATCCATAGCAGAAGAAATGTAGAATGAATATATAAGATGCTTGCATGATCGTCCACACCCCCTTATCGAGTATACGCGACAAACTGCCGCGAAAAAACGTAACCACTGAAGTGACCGTGTGTCTCGTCGTACAAGTCTATCGTTGACCTGAACCCCGCTGCGTGATTGCCCTTTCACACCTTGAAACAAGCAAAGTTCATCCGCTTCTTGCTCGCATCGGCCAGCGCACCCGTCTCGCCCTGTCCTTCGTCCGCCATCTCGACCTCCGTGCGCCACCGCGTCCCTGTCGCCTCGCCCACTTCATCCCACAACCTCTGCCACGTCGCGGCGTCGTGCAGGAACCGGCGCTCGCCCCGCGGACCCGTGATTTCGCGCGGCGACGTGCTGGCCACCTGCCGACCGAAGACGATCGCCTCCCCGCCCTCGTCTTTCTCCCGAAAGAACCGCACGACCCTCTTCGCCGCGACTACCTGGTCTCGCCACGTGAACAGATGGAAGAACGCGCTCGCGTGCACGATGCTGATCTTCCCATCCAACACCTCCAGCGCCGGATCACCGTCCACCCCGCCTTCACCCTCAGCTAACGCATCGCCCACCACGAGCGTCGCCCCCTTCCCAAACGCCGCGTCCCGGTCCCGAAACAGATCGTACCCGGCCTCGATGAACGGGCGCTCCAGATCGGCCCCGTACAGCCGCGACGGGTCGACGCCGGACCAGGCCAAGTGCCGCAGCACCTGCCCGACGCAGCACGCCATGTCTAGGAACGTGGCCGTGGAGCCGGGGCCCGCAGGCGCGACAGGGCGGATTGGTAGTGCGGGTTCTGGACGAAGTCTAGGGTCAGGAAGCGGAAGCGGCCGATGCAGTTGTAGGGCTTGACGGCCCACATTCTGTCTCGCTTCGGGTGAGGCGTCCTTTGTTAAAACATTGTTCTTCATTCGGAGAATAGAGAGCAAACAGATATGAGTGATGTGATGGGTGGGTATGTGCTACTTGCTACTTACGATGGCATGGATGTGCGCGTTAACGTCTTGAGGGAGGATGCCGCTGTAGTCCTCGAGGAGCCGCAGGATGGCGCCGATATCGTCGGGGAGCTCGGCGTGGTAGATCTTGGCTTTGAATGCCTCCGTGTCGTAAGTTTCATTGCTATTCGCCATCTCGGAAGGAATATGTAATTCATTATTTAGGATAGACGACTATGCGCGAACTGAACCAGGCGAGGTTCACCCTTTAAAGGGATGTCGCCTAGGTAAGTACGTAGTTAGCCGCTCCCGGCTCCGAGTGACCCGAATCATTCGTTTCAACCCCGCGACATGGACATGTTCCAACATCGCCGGCACTTGTCAAGACACCAGTGTTCGTCCGACAGTGGAGAGTCATGTCTGGTCCGATGCGGAGAATTTATTATTCATCGGGTGCGGGACGCATTGTGCATCCAAGTGTATGGAACGGATCCCCAGTGCCTAGTACCAACAATCCCTCGGGCGCGCGCGATGAGGCTAGCAAATCTTCCCATGCGTGAGTCACTGGCTCTCAGCCATCCCCCTCTCGCGTCCGCTTTCGTGATGGTTTGCCTTAACGGCTGGCGCAGTAGCAGCCAATTGCCACCGATCAGATCAGATATAACAGGCAATCTTCACCATCCAATTTTGCTGTCCACTATCACCTGTGTAAGTGTGTGCGTGTATATGGATGCATACCTTATCAGCATGCACCGTGACGCTATGCCAGCCCCTACCTGTCCACCGAAAACGTCACAGATACGTAACGCAACAATCTCGCTTCCTTCTCGCACTTCAACCGTCGCTGATGGGAAGCAGTAGTCTCATGCATCATTACGAGGATTTCATTCAGGCCTTACAGGGTAACCCTTTCCGTCATCGTTTGCCCCGTCGCGTTGCGAAATATGCTGCAGGATGCCAAGCTTTTTCTCCCGCTAGCATTCTGCATAGATACGAAATCCCGGAGGCCGACGCCCTTCACCCCAATTTGGACTCGATATACATGGAAAAAGAAAGCAAAGTGAAGCTTATATCGGATCCCGCACCGCATTGTCTTGTGGCGCTGAGACATTGATCACAAGATCAACAGCCCAAGGACAGGAACACGGGAACGGCGACTTCTCGATGGTCGGTCGGACTTATGTGGCTTCGATACCCCGGGTCTGTTATCAAGCTTGGCATGCGAGCGTGAGTTCTCTGAATGCATGGCTGCATAGCTGCCGGGATGGCAGTATGTCGGGTGTGTCGAATATGCATAAGAAGGCGATGATGTCCCCGAGATGCAGTGTGGTAACCCCGAAGCTGGAGAGAGGTCCGAAAGCACAACGCAGGTCGTGCACGTTTTTGCTCTGAATACACCATAAACCGCCTTCCCATCACCGTGCGATGCTCGGTCTCTGCAAACTATGGCCCTTGATCTGGTTCCTCCTATTACCCAGGACCCTCCACGCCTGTGACATCGTCCCCCAATCTCCACAAGATGTCCTGTCATCGACCGACCTCCTGCTCCGGCCCCGGCTCTCCAAGGACGCCCAAATCTTCCTCCCCGGCTCCGAGGGCTACCTAAATGCAACCCAGCGCTGGAGCAACCTCTTCCACCCCGCCTTCGCCCTCATCGTCGCACCGAGGACCGAACGCGACATCCAGTCCACGATCCAACACGCCAACGCCCTCAACCTCCCCTTCCTCGCCATCGGCGGCCGCCACGGCACCGCCAACGCCCTAAACGACGCCCGGAACGCCGTCGGCATCTGGACGCGCTCCATGCGCGCCATCACCGTGCACGACGCCACTTTCGAGGCCGAGGACGGCAGCAGGTACGGCACCGCGACCGTAGAACCCGGCGTCCAAGCCGGCGAACTAACCTCCACGCTCCACGCGCACGGCAAAACCGGCGCGAGCACCGCCTGCGACTGCGTCGGCGTCGCGGGCGCGCTGCTCGGCGGCGGCCACGGCTTCCTGCAGGGCCGGCACGGCCTCCTGCTCGACAACGTGGTCTCTGCGCGCGTCGTGACGCCTGACGGGCGGCGCGTTGTCACCGCGTCCCGCGCGGAGAATGCGGACCTGTTCTGGGGGCTGCGGGGCGCGGGGCACAATTTCGGCGTGGTGGCGTCGGTCGAGTACCGCGTTTTCGACAGGCGGCCCGGGACGGACGCGTGGGCGTACGCGGAGTACGTCTTCTCGCACGAGCGGCTCGAGGGGGTGTATGAGGTCGCGAACGGGATGGTGGGGGGGCCGGTCGAGTTGACGCATTATGGGCATTTCGAGCGTAGGGCGGAGGTTGATGCCGAACATGTGAGTTTGTTATGTCTGTGGGGTGAGACTAAGTCCCATTCCCTTCCCCCTCCCCCTGCCCCCTTTTTGTACGCCACCCAACTATGACTTATTTACCTGCTTCTCTTTTTAGCCCGTCCTGCCCTTCTGGGTAATTTGGCAAGGCCCCCAAGTCCCGCCAAAATACACGGCCCCCCCTGCGCGCCCTGGGCCCTCTCTACCAAGACGGGCGTGGTAGACATCACGCAACTCAACGGCATCGCGGGCGCAAACCTCTCCTCGCCCTTCTGCGCCTACGGCGCCGACATCCTGTTGTCGCCCACCAGCCTGCGCAGGTGGAATACGACGGCCCTGCGCCGCGCCTTTGATATATACGCCGCCTTCCCGCCCTGGTTGCGGCGGTCCGCGGCCCTGCTCGAGGGCTACGCCAGCCAGGCCGTGCAGGCGGTGCCCGAGGCCGATACGGCGTACCCGGACCGGTTCAACAACCTGCTCGTGTCGCCCGTCATGATGTACACGGCCCCTAACAGCGACGGCATAGCTGAAGACGGGGATGGGGACGGGATGCAAAACTCCGACCTGCGTGCCGAGATGAAAGAGTACGCGGACCGGTTTCGCGCGGCGCTGGTCGAGGGGAGTGGGGACGACAGGTTGTACGCGTACGTGAACTACGCCACGGGCGACGAGGGGCTCGAGGCTATCTACGGGTATGACAAGTGGCGGCTGGACAAGCTGAGGCGATTGAAGCAAATTTGGGATCCGGAGGGGAGGATGGACTTCTATAACCCTATATCATAAGAAACAAGGAAACAAGGTATGGTACGACCGAGTGACACCGTATTTGTTACGATACCCTCCGTGCCAGTGTTCCCCTTTTCATCGTCCTCCGCGCGAGTATTACCCGTCCGCATTCTTACTCCAGCCGCGAATGCGCGCGCCGTACTGCAAAGCCAAATGTCAGACCAACAGCCCACACCACAACAAGGACATCGTGTTAATCCAACTTACGTGGTAGAAAACGAACGGCACCGGGATAAACAGCACGGCTATCCCGCCAAGCAGGGAGTTGCCCGGCCCGACACCCAGACGACCAAACAGCGAGCGTGCCTATTCGAGGTGTCAGCGAGTGGCAAACGCAATGGGAAGCAGGATAGCTACGACTCACGAAAAGAGGAAACGTCGCCCCGAACGAGGCGCGAAACAGCGCGGCCCCTGCAAACACGGACGCTGCGTACTTGGCGTAAGCAATACCGATGTAGTTGTAGATCGAGTTGAACAACGTCACCATCCCGACGGAGAAGAGGCCCGACCCAAACACCGAGACGATCCAGTGGATCTCGGGGCGCGACGTCCAGCCGAACCAGAACAGACAGATGGGGAGCGCGAAGCAGCCGACAAAGGTCGGCGGCAAGAGGCTCTCGGGCACGAAGGTGCCGTCGCGCATCTTCGGCACGATCCTGTACCGCGTCCAGATCAGGAAGAGCGGGATAGTAATGGCGGCGAAGACGAAGATGCCGAGGAAGACGAGGCCTTGTTGGCCTGAGGAGAAGTGGTAGATATCGCCGTAGACCAGCGGGAAGGACTCGAACCACAGGAAGAGGACTCCGTACAGGAGGCCGGCGTAGAGGTCCACCAGTAGGATGACCGGCTCGCCGAAGGTTAGGGTGAAGGCCCGGCCCAACATGACGAGGGTGTCTTTCGGGGTGTGGTGCGAGGCATCGACCTCGGACTGGCTCCTAAGTCGGTCGTTGCCTGTCGCCTTCCTCAGTCGCTTAGCTCGTTGGTAGAGGATATTGGCGGCGCTCGTCTCGGGGAAGAGGAAGAACATCGTGAGAAGGACGAGCACGCACATCCAGGTGAAGACCCAGATGGTCCATCGCCATCCCTTCGCCGGAGCTAGGTATCCGCCGATGATGGGACCAAAAACGGGACCGCATATGCCTGCCGAGGCCCAGATGCACAGCAGGAACGGCACAGCGGTCGGCTCGTAGATGTCAGTGATAGTGCCTCCGCCCGTCGACAGACAGGGACTGCCGCAAAAGCCGGTCACCCAGCGGAAGACGAGAAAGACGGCCACGTTGGGTGCGAAGCCCACGGGCAGCTGGAGCAGGAGGAAGGCGAAGAGGGTCCAGAAGAAGATGCCGGAGCGGCCGATCTTGGGCATCTCGGATAGGGGTGACCAGAGCATCGGACCGAAGCCATATCCCCTAGACGAGGGAGGAGAAGAAAACGAGTCAGTACCTACGGTATGCTCAAAGCAGCACGGTTCAGGTGCTCACAGGGTAAAGAGCGAAAGCCCCAAGATGGCGACAATGTCGCTCACGCCAAATTCGGCCATGAGGCTGGCCTCGCCGGGGACGTAGATGGAGCTGGCGATGTAGACGGCGAAGTTGAGCAGGCATAGCTGGAAGGCAATCAGGTGCTTGAGAGCAACAGGCCAGTTCTGCGGATTCTGCGAGCAAAAGTCAGCCATGCACAAATAAGGGTTTCCGAGACGTGAAAAGGGCAAGCGATTACCTCTGGGTCATCGGGCCCATACCAGCTGACTATGAGTAGATTGCCCTGCTCGTCGAGTGCATGCGGTGTTGAACGTTGCCGTACTTCTGTCTGTGCGTGCGCTGGAGCCGTATCGTCTTTCTGAACCGCATCCTTCCAAAGTGACGGGTCCCTCTCGTCGGGGTATTGGAAAAGCCGGCCCCGGGAAACCAGGCGCACGAGCTGGCCAAAGATGGTGGTCTGGAGATGAAAGGCCATCTGGTAAACAGAGAGAAAGCACTAGCGAGCGGGCGTGGGCTCAAGCATGAGTTTCAGGGTCTTGCTGGTTTCCTCGCCTTCATTCCCTCTTTATGTGTTCCATAGTCCGACATTGCTGTGTCCCGGACTTAGCTGTGTTAACATCGCAAAGTCCGGAAAAGTCCTGACACAGTAGGGATGCGACCGGAGGGTCGGAGGATCATCGTGGCTCCCGTGTCTCGTTCATTTGATGTCGAGTTATCGCCAATGACGCGGGTCGAGTAACCTCACCCAAGAAGCGCTCTCTGCTCTGACAACGACCCTGCCATCGATCTACTCCCGGCTGTATTGGGTTCGAAAGATCTCTAAACGCCGACAGCGTCAAGAAGACCATGGTCACATTATTAAGATTGAGCGCGAGTCTGCAAGACTCATAAGCATTCGAGATCCCTCTAATGGAGAATGCACTGCGTTCCGGCTAATGACTGCTTCCTGTGAATGATCGGCAAAGAAGCCGGTCGATCCAATAAGATCACATATCCAGTGGCATACATGTTCAATGCGAGTAAATCATCCCAGGTCCGTCAAGTACCGCCTAATTTGGTGAGAGCAGCGCTTTCGCCATCAAGGAGACTGATACATGGCGACGATCTTACTCGATACCCCTTTCAGAAGTATTTACTGGGCGACCATGGAATGGACAAGAACGGGACGTGATGCATTGGCATCCAATAACACGAGGCACATGCAAACAATAAAGGGCGTAAAACGACAACAGGGGATGTCAAATGCCTGGATGATTTCGAAATAAAGAAAGTATGGGAGGCCTCATCATGAAATGACACACCTGATTTCAGGCATAGAGAAGCAAAATAGCTTCCTAGCGTTGTTTGGTGAGAAGCAACAAATACCACATCAACATGGGAGGAGGATGGTGGTGAACCTGTCAACCAATGGAGGGGCAGTTATGGAGGTAGTCACACCACTGTAACGGATGGGACGGTTTATGGAGTGTGATGTTTCCTGAGAGAGGGGGGCTCAACCTGCGGTCAAAGACTGTGGGCTGCAGGTGCAATTGCAACAAAAGAGGCTGGAAGAGCTAAAGTAGAAGCGGATGGTAAAGATGCCTGTAGACGACAAGCATCCACACCGCCACACGTGGCTAAGTTGAGTTGAAAGGAAGCTTGAACTTGAGGGCCCAAGAACGTCCCAGGGTTTCGAAAATATGCATCCTGTCCCAAATCTCCCCAAGATCGGATTCTTTGACAAGCCAAGCTGGTCCAGGTGCCGGTTAGGCGGAAGGTAAATAAGAGCATCATCCAATCGCAGGATGAACGAGTCGGCTCCGATGTGACCTTTTGGCTTGTTGCTTGGTGCCTGAATCGTACAACCCACCTGCCCTCATTCCACGAAGATCAATGCACAACGCTGGGGCCAGGCGATCGATGCTCCGTACCTCGTCAGTAAATGTGGAGGGGATGGAGGAGAGGAAAAGGTGGAATCGGCACTGCAGCTTCGATTCCGCGAATGTTCCGTACCCGCGCATGCACGACATGTCCACTCGAAGTATGTATGTATGCACCTCTAGCATGACTGCCTATCGATTACGTAGAACCTGCACCTTGTTCTCAAACAAAGAGAACGATATGGGTTGGTTTTGAGACCACGATCGGAGCATGCGACAGCTAAAAAAGAGCTGACTCAAGAGCACAAGGGCCTTGAAATTACGTGGCAGTGAGCAGTCATGTGCCTGGGCCTGGGCCGCCCGGAGTGTTCAGGTTTTGGACGGCAGACGTTGGGAACTTGGGCGATGGCTGATTCTAATGCGGCTGCCTTATGCGCTTGCAGCGACTCAATGCGGTGCAAGTGCAGGTGGTGCAGCGGGCCTAGCGTCGCGGCCGCAGTGGGAGTGGGAGTGGGAGTGGGAGTGGGAGTGGGAGTGGGAGTGGAAGTGGTACAGGCGTCGCAGTAGCGTCTTTGACCTGTGCAGGGCATGACCATCACCGTCATTCATCCACTACTGCAACTGCCACTCGACTCCAAAACCTCGTCTCTTCTCCCACCCGTTTCAATGTCTCGACTCCAACACATGATATCTAGGCATCTGTACCAACCCTCGATTTCCGCTCTGCGCTAAATTCTGCCACTACGCCTTGGTGTTATCTTTTCTCGCTTGCGGTTCTCTTGCGACGTTTCGTTCCTCTCCATTTCCAGAAAAGTCCACCGCCCCTTCGAGTGCATTGTCTACCATCCGTCACAACCAGTTACGAGTCACGAGTCACACCCAACCCGACGAAAAATGGCGCCACCCGCCGAGATCACCATTCCGACAACGTCGCTTTCCAAAGGCGACGATGGCTCTAAGCCGTATACTCTCTACAACATCACCCTCCGCCTGCCACTGCGCACATATGTGGTCCAGAAACGCTACAACGACTTCGCCGCCCTCCACCAAGCCATCCAGGCACATGTGGGCACCCCGCCCCCCGCACCGTTGCCCGGAAAGTCGTGGTTCAAGAGCACAATATCCTCGCCCCAGTTGACGGAAGAACGACGCCGGGGCCTCGAGACGTATATGCGCGGCATCGCCGAGAGCCCGGACCGGAGGTGGCGCGACACACCGGCATGGCGCACGTTCCTCAACCTACCGAACAGCGCCAGCAACAGTGCGGCGTCGGTGCGCGCAGGCGGAGGCTTTGGTATACCGAACCGAGACGCCGCGAGGAATGCGGGCGCCCAAGACCCGGGTACGTGGCTGGACCTACACAAGGAGATGAAGGCTGAGTTTCAAGAGGCGAGGCGGTGTCTGTCCAGGCGAGATAACGCGACAGACAATGCGACGGCCCTGGAGGCCGGTGCGGCGGCCAAGAGGTCGCTTGTCAAGGCGAGCGGCTACATCACATCGCTGGGCGATGGGTTGCGAGTCATTGCCGAGAGTAAAAGGCTGGGCGAGGGCGAGATACGGCGACGGAAGGACCTACTAGCTGCCGCCAGGGTAGATAGGGAGGACTTGGATAAGCTCAGCAGCTCCATCGCACCGAACATGAAGACAGGAGTACACGGAAGCTCGGGCATGCCCTCAGCAGCCGATAAGGTCGCGCTTCTGGGCGATCGGCCACGGGCCTCGGGACGGGTCCTCGGTGCGCCGCTCCCCGAAACCGACAGGACGAGGGAGCTCGACAACCAAGGGGTGCTGCAGCTGCGACAGCAGATGATGCAGGAGCAGGACCAGGACGTCGAGAGCCTGACCAAGATTGTGCAGCGGCAGCGGGAGATCGCCGAAGAGATCAACAGCGAGGTGGCGCGGCAGAACGAGATGCTCGAGGCTGTGGACGACGACGTGAGCCGGCTCGACAAGAAGACCAACATTGCCAAGAAGCGGGTCAAGAACTTGCGATGACGGGACCTCCTCCTGAGCTTGACCGTACGGGGGACGCTGCTCTGGGTCGAGATCTTTGTGATCGCGGTCCAGCTCGCTAGGGGGATCCTGGGATGGACGGCCTGGTGTGTCAAGGCCGTGCTGGTGCTGACTCGTCGACTGATCTGACGAAAGCAATCGCGAGCAGTCAAGAGACTGTTGTTTGCTGCTTTTAGGCGGGAGATGTGTACGAAAACGAGATGAGGCGTCCCAGGATTTTTTGAATTTTCCCATCAAGCGAGTTTAATGAATCATTTTTGGATCGGACGCAGGCATTGCTTTCTGTCTTTTCCTCACGCGTGTTGTGGAAGCGCGGAAATTGGGAGGAAGTATGATACCACACCATAGAGAATGTTAATAACCACGATAGCTACATATTTAACGATTGATACATGAACTATTCTGAGAGCATCCTTCTTCGTCATTTCTTCGTCTGTCACCAGCCTACTACTACCACCACCTACTACACCCTTAGTCATTAGTTCCTTGACTCATAATGATTTCCAACGCCCGATCCGCTAGCGCATACAAGGTCGCCGTGAGATGGCCGCTGATCTGGAGCGGGATCACCGAGGCGTCTACCACCCTGACGTTCTTGGTGCCGTACACGCGGAGCTCGGGATCGACGACGCCGCCGAGGTCACGGGACATCATAGCGGCGGTGCCGAGGCCGTGGTGATTCGGGGTAGCTGTGTCGAGTGGGGAAACCCCTGAGTCAGTTCTATAGTCCAGGGACTGCGAGAAGGAATGCGATCTCTCCTGGACGACACAACGACCCAGGGAGAGGAGATGGTGCCATGAAGAGATGTAATGGTGCGTCATGACACGGCGGCCAGGGGGCTTTGCGGGATGGTAATGGACGGAGAGAGCCGGTGTCCAGTTGAAGGAAGCAACCAGGTCGCATACTATGCTGATAAACCCCAGGCTTTCTATTCAAGTCGCTCCTAACTCAGGAGGTGCAATGGTAGCGAAAGCAATGCAATTTATGCAGGTAAGTTGGCGGGATGTGACGGAGCTACCGCTTCGGCGTCCGCCTCTCGTACCAACACGGCTCTCGTGTCATCTCATTTGCCACTCGGCATATACAAAAATGGAAGGAGATTGACTAACCAGTGCTCGTCAAGTACGACCCCCACTGCGCGTCCGTCGCATTGAGGTCCGGCAACGCTTCCGGACCGGGCACCGTGTTGGCACCCACCGACTCGGCCATGGGCGCCGTCCGCCAGAACCTCTGCGCGGCGCGCCCGGCGGCTATGGCGATGGTCTTGTCGAAGTCGGCGAGGAGGTACTGCGGGTCAATTACCTATTAGATCCGCGTTGTTAGTCCTCATTGCTATCTCCTTTGGATGATGTATGCCACATGTTCCCGAGGAACGACAAAGACAGATGAGAAAGAGCGGGCCCAGCCGCAACGACGTGGTGGGTTTTGGCACGTATGTATTTGGTTTCGGCCGACACAATTTTCCGAAGAGGGACCACGGACACTGGACGAGGGAGAAAAGGAGCACAAAAAGGCACGGAAATTTCATGGCAGGTGGTCATCGCTTACCGGGTCTCGGCTCCTGCGGCCGAGATGGACGCTGCCCCGCGAGAAGGGGAGGAGCGGCCACCAAGCCGATCCGAACTGGCCGGGCCGCGCGAAACAGATGATCTCAGCTACGGTCACGTTTTTCACGAAAATGAGATCGTGCTGGACGCGGAAGATGCGCTCCAGCGCCTTCGCGGAAATACGACGGCCGTTCGCGGCCGCGATCTGAGCGGACCAAGCGGGTAAGGATTCGAGGGTGCGGGAGGCGAGGGCGGGGAGGTTCGTTTCCCTGAATAGATCGGCTGCGGTCAGGAAGGCGGCGTAGGGGGTAATGGCCCCCGTGTCGAGGTCGTCGGGCGTGGTGCCGTTGTAGACCAGGACGGTGTTGGGCTGCTCCTGGAAGTTCTCGCCCACTCCTGGTAGGTTGACAACAGTCGGTATACCGAGCGCGGAGAGGATACTGTATTGGTTAACATCCGCGTTCCACCTAAGTGGGCGCTTAAGGGACGGGAAAGGGGGCAAGACCAACACAGGTCGAGGGGTAAGGGGTAATGCGGCCTTACTCTGGATTGCCTACCCCTGATTGTTCTAAGATCAGGGGTGTCCGAATGGCTCCCGCCGAGAGAATCACTTCCCTTTTCGCCAAAGCTGTTACCATCTCCCCGTTTACGGTCTCGTACTCGACACCTCGCGCCACCACGGTCGCGACGCCGTCCTCATCCGTCCGCCCCCGCGCTGCGCCACACCCGTCGTCCTCCCATACCACCCGCTTCACCGTCCCCTGGACGATGTCAAGGTTCGGCCGGCTCGCCATGTCCCAAAAATACGCCCTCGCCGCGTCCTCGCGCACGTCCGCGTCCCGGTCTACCGTCATAGGCCACGCCGCGAACCCCCGTACGTTGCCACCGTTCGGGTCGCGGTTCCACCTCTGTCCCAGCGCCTCCCACGTCGTGCGCATTCGGTCGAACAGCGTCCCGTTCAGCATTTCATACGGGTAGCTCGTCCGTAGCGGCCCCGAGGCCCCGTGATACGACGGGTACCAAGACGCGCCCGCCGCCACCTGGGTTTCGGTGGGGGCGCGAACGCCTCGCTGCGGAGGTAGTACGGGTACATCACGTTCCAGTCCCAGCCGGGGTTGCCGAGCGTGGCCCAGGCGTCGAACTCGGCTGCATCGCCGCGGACGTACGTCATGCCGTTGATGGTGCTGGTGCCTCCGATCGCCTTGCCCTGGTGGTACTCAAGCGAACGATTCGCGAGGTGCTTCTGAGGGGTCGTTGCATCTATACACACGAGTCGGTTAGTCCCCTCTGCCACTCTCTACGACTATGCGTCGTCGGTAGTGCGCTGTCGCTCAGGGGCCAAAGCCCAAACGACGAAAAGGGGGTGCTAGAGCGTACTGTTAAGGTCCGTTAGGGGTTTCGTAGAATCCAGATATCATGTTTTCGGGGTCCAGCTTACCATTGCCAGTCTATATGAGTACCGAAGGGGACGGTAAAGGCGAGGGGGCTCGTCACGTTCGGGTTGGCCCGTTCGTCGCCACCCGGCTCGATCACTAATACGGAGGTAGAGGGGTCGGCGGACAGCCGACTGGCCACGACAAGTCCCGCTGTCCCGGCCCCGGCAACGACATAGTCGTAACGGCCGCCTCCGGCCATAACCCCCGGCCAAAGACTACGGTAAAGAGCAGGCCCAGTGCCTTCAGCCGCGTTTCGAGGAAGTAATTATGCATGGTGAGCGGGTAGATCGTAACGAAATCGATAGCAAGGGAGTTTATAGAATTTGCGCGTCAGTCACCGTCCAGAGAGATTTATATAATTGATACATCTGTGTGGGAGGGGTTGAGGGGCTAACCTAAGCGTTATGGCGGTGATGATCATATCTCACGTCAGCTCGGTCCCGGCGGTTCGTCCTACTCTATCCGGTTTCCGGGGCACGACAGAGCTAGCCAGATTTGCCATAGAATGTGGATGGGCTGACAGTGCCCGGATGACGCGACCGCGAGCTGCCGCATGCCGTTGTCGTTGCCTTGTGCGGTTCGAAACTGGCAACCAACTCTCGGGCGCGCTCATTGGCCTCCGCCTCGGCTGCCTGTACTAAGTGTAAGCACCTTGGGTCTAACCTTTCTCGTCATGTCCGGGATGGGGATGTGATACCAACATCATTCGACCTCTGCCGCTTGTTTTTTCCAGGTAGCTGTGCTGATGGAGGCGAATATTCTGGCATACGCATGAGCATCTCTTCCAAGGCAGGCCGGCTCCTTCCCCTGGAGGCGCTGGATTTACCATCTAAAGCTGGGCCCTCGTTTGCTCCACCCCCTCTTCCTGTTAAAGGTGCAACACCGGAATGTGGCGGTTTGCTATCCGTGGCCTTGGTCTGGTCGCTGAGGGATCGGAGCTCGTCGTGGGTCTTTCTTAAGGCGCAATCGAGTTTCTGTCTTGCATCCTTGCTCTCGACCTGACTTCTCTTTACCTCCTGCATAAATCCTTTGTGTGTCACCAGCCTACTGGCTAAGGGTGTATTAAGTAGTAGCAGTAGTTCCTTGGCTTGTAACGATCCGAGACGCCGTTCCGCTAGCGCATATAAGTTGCTTCCTCGCATGCTAGACAAACACTCATGGTGTGGTACGCGTTCTAGCAATACCAAGGTTTTGCCGAGGCATGCACTGTAATGGGTGCCGCAAGCAGTAACCTGTAAAGCCAACAGATTCGGTGGCAGACGCTATGCAAGTTGTGACGGACGAGTTCGACAATCATTGGGTTCTCGGCCTCCTCCTTGGGCATGTGAAGGATCTGCCCCCGCTTGCGCCAGCGTAGCGACGACCTCGGACTTGCGAACGGTGCCCTCCATCAGCCGTATGGAGCACAGGCCGTCGGCAGTGTAATACTTGAAGAACCGCTCGGGGGAGTTGCTGGTGAGCGTGGCGCCGTCGAAAGAAACCACTTGAGCGGAAACAGCAGACTTGGATGATGCAAGCTACCCTCAAATATATGAACCCAGGAACAAGCCAGCATATTCGAGTATTTTCGGGTCATTCCTTCGTCCATTGTGTGCTGGGGCGGTATTACTACATTGTTGGATAGTAGTTCCTTGGGTTATCTTGATCTCGAGTCCCCGTCCCGGTAGCGAACACAATGGCCGCGCTTCGGTTACCGATAATCTTAGCAGGGATCACCGAGGTGTCTACTACCTTAAGGTTCTTGGTGCCTTATACGCGGGGCTCGGGGTCGGTATATCATAGAGATCGTGCCCAGTCCGCATTGGTTCGGGGTAATTGTATAGAGGTAGTAGGGGCGGTGCTGCAGTTCGTGGTGGTTCGGGGGAGATATAGAAAATACCTGGAGAACAATTGAGTTAGCTTCGTAATCTATAACTGGTGCATGTACGAAGAAGAAATGGTGATTAGGAAAAGGAGCATCTCTGTCTCTTTTAAGTAGACGCGATGTGCTAGGGGACAAAAGGAAGGCGCCATAAAGGGACGGAAAGATAGAAGAGCAGGAGAACTTCACATAGTCTCAGGTCACCTGCTTTTGGGAGATGAGGTCCCGGTTGTCTTACGTCGGCTTCTTGTGATGGGACCGAGAACGTGTCGAGCAGTTCTAGACGAACGCAGTGGCCAGGGAACAGCCTTGTAGGATGGAGATGGGCAGAGATAGCCGATGTCTAGTTCGCAGAATATATCAAGTCGCCAACAATGGTCACCTATGTCTTGCTATTAGAGTTGCTTCCGATACAGGGGTTGCCATGATCCATTACATACCTGGCTGCTGGGGTGGTAATGGATTGGCAGACAATCTGTCTCCGCCTTATTCATTACTAGCCTCGCTGTACAGCAAAATATGGCAGGAAATGGCAGAACGGTTGTTTGCTCCATCTATCCTTTCGCTATCGTCGTTTCGACTCAACCTTTTCGACGGATAGATATTACCGCCCGCGAATATATTTTCGTCGAGCGACTCGGTCAATCCGTAATAGCGAAATAGTCGGTTTCCCCACCTCCACACGGCAATTGTCCATAAGGGTAATACTCCGTGAAGTAATACGTCATATTTGCGTCCGTCTTGTTGTATAGAAAATTGCGGCAGCCCCTCTGGACCGGGCACCGTGCTGCCGCCTACGAGCTTGGCCAGCCACGGCCGCTGTCCGCCAGAACCTCTGCGCGGCGGGTCCGGCGGCCATGGTGATCGTCTGTCTTGTTCGAAATCGGGGAGTAGGCTCGGTAGCTCAATGACGTGTTGTGATCGCGGTGTTTGCGCTGCTGACACTTCTTTCTGTCCGCCAAAATCGCGGCGCGGCGAGTCCTTCGGCCAGGGCGATAGTCTTGTCGGAAGTGGGGAGGAGGTATTGTGGCTCAGTGATCTGTTCTAATCGCCGTGTTAGTCTGCACTCGTAGAGACCCCTTGCCGGATAATACATGTTCTCGAAGCAGAAGGGGAAATGAAGGGAAATGACTGATGTATGTCTAGCTAGCCACGCACCTTGTTCTTACCCGAGCTCCCGCAAGAACTCAAGCACGCTAGATCAGGAGAAGCGAAGAATACTAAGTATAGAAACAATCCCGAAAGACGGATGCCTACCGGGCCTCGGCCTCTGCCACCGGGATAGACACTACCCCCGAGAACGAAAGAAGCAATTATTAAGCCGATCCGAAATGGCCGCGTCGCCCGAAAGAGAGAGGTTCGTCGCCGGTCGTGTCCTTTCGCCGGCGGTCATGAATACGCTCCAGCGCCTTCGCTGAAATGCGACCGCTGTTTGTTGCTGTTTGTTGCTGTTTGTTGCTGTTGTTGCTGTTGTTGCTGTTGTTGCTGTTGTTGCTGTTGTTGCTGTTGTTGCTGTTGTTGCTGTTGTTGCTGTTGTTGCTGTTGTTGCTGTTGTTGCTGTTGTTGCCGCTGCTGCCTTTGCTGTCTCTGCTTCTGTTACGTTAGATTCTCTCCAAGTCTCGTGAAGGCATCGGGACGTGTCCCGCTCAATACAATGTTCGACATAATCAGGCTTGAATCCCGGGACGTACCGGAAGTCTGACAAGAGTTCCGCGAATCGAGCATTGCGGCCAGTTGGTTTGTTCTCTTCCCGCCTCTTTTGCCCTCTCGACTCATGATGTATTAACCCATCGCCTCTTCCCCCAACGAGAAACCGCCGGCTTCCTCGTGGTTATAACATAGGCGGGTATATGCCGGTGGTGTATACGGGTGTCGGCGTTTTGCGGCGTTTGGTAGAGTATATTCGGTACTGTCGGTGGTTTGCGGTACGGTGGCGGCTTCCGGCCATTGGAAATGGCTGCGATCCGGGTGGACCATGGGTGTAGGTATTCGAGGCTACAGAGGGCGAGGGCAGAGAAGTTTGACGGATCGAAGGGGTCGGCTTACGGTGTGGTCGCCTTTGTCTAAAAGTCGTTGGCCGTGGTATCGCTGGTAGACCAAGTCCTTGTTGTTCTGCTCCTGAGACATCTCGTCGGCTCCCAGCATTCGGTATGGTGTATTCGGTCCTGCCGGGGGTTTGACGTACGGTGCCGCGCATTTCGGCCATCTCTAATAGCTTCGATCCGGCTGGCCAGGCATGTAGGGAGTTGGGAGTCGGGTGGCGAGGGCGGAGAATCCTGAGGGATCGGAGGAATCGGCGATCGGCGGGCGTGGTGTTGTTGGAGACCAAGTCATTGTTAGTCTGCTCCCGCCAAGTCTACAACCGTAACTATACTCAGAGCTCAGAGGTTAGCCTTCTTGTTTCCCCTCGTTGGAGACTTGAGGGACTTGTGAGGAAGGAAGAACACCCAGCTGTTGAAATAGGAACAATGTGCTCTGGATCCCCTGCTTCTGACTGCTTGCTTGAAAACAAGGAGTAATTGAATGCCGTTTCGTTCCTGGCTATACTTGTTGGCCGACTCGTGGAGCGGAAGCGACTGTGTATGGGTAGTATCTGCGGCTACAGATCGTCAAAGGGTGTGTACCGCTCTTGCGGCACTCCGCATGCGGTGGCCGTTGCCAGCTGTCTTTTACAACTGGCCCTTTCCCCCGAAGCGCTTCCATATTGTCTTGATGTATAGAAAGGGCTAGGCGTATATTCTGCAGGGATTCGGATGGTCTCGTAGTAAGGACAGTGTCTGGTAGCGTATTCTAGTGTGCAGGCGGTACGTGACTGGGATCGACCGGTATGAAACTCCCTGCTCTATTTTGCTGTTTGACGGTACAGTTAGCACAATGGGTATAGTGTCCCGTAGGAGACCAACCTAGCCCAACGATATAGTCATGGTATCCGGGATATGTATCTGCCTTCCAGGGATCGTCGAAGGGATCGTCGAAGGGATCGTCGAAGGCTCGTTGAAGACTCGTTGAAGGCTTGTTGGAGACTCAGGGAAGACTCGTATTCGTCGTTCTTCGTCATATCACTTTCTGTCTTCATTGGGGTTAGTATGCAACGCTACGGGAGATACAATCGAAGAGGGCGCGTTATAGCATACCTCAAATGGTGTTAAAGAAGAAAGACAGCGAGCCTGGCATCTCCCTGGCACCTCAGGGCCGAGACAACCCTAGGTATTCTTGTAGAGAAACCCCCTGGTAATGCTCATAGGAAAAAGGTCGGTCTGTCAACATATACTAGTCCTATTGGCAGTTAGCAACGCACCATCGCGAAATTTCCTGCTGCTCTTCTGGAAGCTAGGAGTTGTGCGCCTTCGCGGCAACCCCTTTGACGAGAAACAAGACAACAACAACAACAACACATCAACAACAGCGACAAGAAAAGAAGGAGAGGTCATCTAAAGCGGCTTCCAACATGTGTCGCAAATACAGATCCTCGATGTAGAAACAGCCACACGGTCCGGCTTTTGTTCAATGACAACCGGCTTTCGAAATCACAGCGACTGGAGGAACCCATCACGCACGTTTTTGGAAGAATTGATTGGATTGCTTCGTCACCGTTAGGCCGTTGCCACTTGGAATAGAATAGTGATGCCGTGCAAAGTTCGAAGTACAAGATGGGTGTCGTGATTGTTGGTGTCTCCGTGGTTGTTGGATCGGCGTTGGTAGTCTCCGGTCGCCTATAGCAATCTGCTGCCCGCGCTTGTTGTCTACGAAGCTGGGACCTTCAGCTTTGCCACCTTGGAGTGCGCCAATACTGTCGCCCTCGCTATTCAGGTTGGTCGCTCCCGCTGTGGCCGTCGTAAGGGGTTTTCTATAGCCATCGGCTTTGTAGGGAAGGGTTCGAGGGAGGTGCCCGTCAATAGCTCTGGTTGTTATGAGCCAGTGGCAATCAATCTGGTAGAATTTCGGACTCAAGCATCTCTGGACAAGGTATTCCCCGCAGAATAGAAAGAACAATTCCCGATAGTATAGGGCCAAGGTAATGGAAAGGGTCTGATGTGAGCGGACGTGGGTTTTGCTGGTAGAGGAAGTTGTCGTCGGGGTTTGTAACCAAGCTTAGTTGGGTCGAGGCTTCGCTTACGTTTTTTTTTTGGCGTCGGGGTCTGCAACATGTCTTAGTCGGGGGAAAGACGTCTCTTGTGTTCATTGAGAATTCCTAAATCAACTGAAGTTAGGATATTGGTTGTGTTTGTCTTCGTGCCATTAGATGTGTGTTCGATGTATGCGTATGCAACGGTGGTAGCTTGGTGGGGAGAAGTGGGATCAAATTGTGTGCTCGAGCAGGTGGCTTGGGCATTTTCAGGGCCGTCCGCCCTGGGGAATCAGTGGGAAATCAAGCCAGTCAGGGCTTTTCGGGGGCTGCCAGGTAGTACGTCGTACCCGTAGTTAACCCTAACTAATACTGAATTTCTGGCATACAGAGGATTCGCTCTGTATTCAGGGACAAGAACTCCTAGACTTACATACTGTTGCTCTCCATGAGCAGGGAAATCACTTGGCCCGGATACTGGAAGCTCATGTTCATCTGAAGAATGTTGCGTATTTGGTTTTAGTGAGCTTCTGTAGTGGCAACACTCTGAGAAGACAAAAACAACTATTATGTTTCTCGCTGGGAACTGCTCGATGGCACCCATCGCGAATGAATCGTCAACCATCTGCTGGCCTGCCGATATGAGTCGAGGAAGCTGAAAGAGAAAAGTAAAGAAATCCTCTACCGTCGTCAGGTGTATATACCAGAGAACACTCGACATTACGATTGTGCTCCGTAGAGGTTGATTCCCGCTCCCAGTGTTCTGCGGATATTACATTTGCATAGTTCATGGTTTGGCCGCGGATAGGGATAAGGATATCAGGGGATGGACTCGAGCATGGTCTGACAGGGGCGCATTGACTGATTGACCTTCGCGTTGCTCGGTATATCGTTCGAAAGCTGTACTGTATCATTGGGCCTCAACCAATCTTGCATTGGAGGCATACATTTTGATTTCCAGGTCACTGTATTTCGGTGTCGAAAGAACGTATCGAGTTGTCGTGTACTGCGCCTCGCTTCGGGGAACATTGGGTCAGAGGCACTGTTGATGGGTCGCAGAGGATTCTGGACGATGGGCTGGTGTTCGTGCGTAGGTTTCTACTCGTTCCTTCGATTTCGTCAGTTGGACAATGAGGCGAAGAGTGATGCAGTGAAGTGTCTGGCAAAAAATTATTGATGAACAGTGAAAGCTATCCGTAGTCTTTGCCCAGAACGAATAGCTAGGGGTGAAGGTTGTCGACGCGGAAGTCCAGTCGGTGGTTTGTGTTGCCTATGGAGAGTTCACTCAAGGCCGATTTACTGCTGGCCTGCTCTCGGCAGCCGAAAACCTTCCCAGTGGCCATACGAGAGATATCTGTATCAATTGATACGTGATGCGGTTGATGGGATCCCGTATCCATTGATACAATAGTCTCCCCTAAAAACACTGTATTGAAAGCAGCAATGTTCAGTGTTGTCCTGGAACTCAACGAACAAGGCGAGTAGTTAAGGGTCCGTAGGTACACAATATCACATCTAAGGAAAGAATGCCGCATAATGTTTCACCCTCTAGTTGTATACTGCCATTTGCGGCTCATACTAGCTAGACCTGCTAGAACACAGTTGGCTCGGGGCGCAATCGGTCGTATAACATCTGATGGCCCTACAACGATTCCACGATTGTAGGACCTAGCTAGTTGAGTCCATACATAAATCGCGGCCTCCTGTATGCCTTAAAGAGTCTAGAGTTTTGAAAGCAGTCATATTTGCTGCTAGTTACACAATGCCATTGCACTGGACATAATTATCACGCATTCACGCAGCAAATTGCCTTTTCATAAACCAAGAACACGGAAACGGCCAAGGAATCAGGAAAGGCGAAATCAAGGAGAATACATCCAAAACATTGCGAAGACTCAGGCATTGACTTCAGTAGAACCTGGCCGGGTTCAGTAAAGAGGCCTGCCCTTTCAAGAGCTTATCATGTATTAGTCCGGGAGGACAGGCTGAAAGGAGCTGGACAGGCGACAAGGCCTCATAATATTCCAATATCAACTTTGCGAGGTCTTCTCATGCGACGCCTCCTCAGAAGCTTTGGTCACTCACCCCTGGAGTCACGGTTTGGCGATACTGAGCCAATCATCAGTGCGCCAGCCTTCCAGAAAGAGCACCTGTGGGTTCTTGGGGCGACACTTTCCGAGAGTCGTGGCTGATGTCGGTTTAGTTGATGTACAAGTTTCTTTCCACCACAAATAGGCGGATCGGTCCACGAGACGGGCCCTGGTTGACGAACTTATTTCGAATCAGTGAAGACCTGCCACGTTCAGTGATGTCATGAATAGCCCTTACTCCGGTGTGACCATTCAAGTCATTTGTCAAACTTGGGCGCTGCTCCTGCCGCGGCGGTTCAGCTAAGCTTATCTTTTTGAGCCCCGATAAGGCAGGTCGTGGGTGGCTCAATTACATGCAGATTGGCTTATTCATAATCTTTTGCACCTCAGCCTGGCTACTTACTTCAGGCAGCAGGTTCTGATACATAGTTTTGAAATGATGCTGTGTGGTGCGGTCCGAGAGACGGCTCCTATATCTAGGTGGTCGGATGGATTCATTCCAAATTATACAATATGATACTCCAGACGAGTAGGACTAGCCAGGCCAGGAGAGGGGCATCGCAACAGAATAGGCCCAACGGGGCTGTGCGGACTTTTCGGTTTTCTGGTCTCAGTCTGTGTTAGCCACGGAAACATAACTATCCCCTTAATGGCGAGAACGTTTCCCTTACCAAAACCATATTGTAGAGCATAGCCCACAGATACTTTGTTGTAATCGGTGGACGTTTTAAACGTCCGTTACACTCGGTGCAGTTTTTTCTTGGATAAGCAGCTATGGTTCCGTTTACCACGTGCTCGGCGATCACGAATAAGAAGTATTGCACGGAAGGCAGCGTTCTGGCCATTAAGGGGTTATAGTTACCGATACCATAAGTAGCCCAGCACCACCTGAAATATACATTCCCACCACAGCTTTAGCATTCCATCAATTGGATTCAATGAACCCCTGAGAATATTTACCCTAGGGCATATCCCAGTTTGGGGCTTTGACATGTCTACACTATTGAGAGAATTCCTCAATTGTCGATGGGACTACCCAGCCCATCGGTAGTTTTTCGAATGGCTCCCACAGAAAAGGTCTATGATCTCTTGGCTGCGAGCCTTATCTTGTTCCATGCCTCTTGCAAAAGGACAACGGGCGCATACCCGTCCCCCCGCGGTCTGTCCCAGATTCGGAGGACATGCAACATCAGCCACCTGTCCACAGACACCTTTCCCTGATGCAGACCAAAGATACTGGCTAAATATCGCACACTGTGGCTTGGTGTTGGTCCGAATTCAGCGCTATTGTACGAATTAGAGCGCTGCTGTTGCCCAGAATTAGTGGAGTGGAGTGATTAATCAGGGGGCGTTACACGCGTGTAGGTGCTTTTGCACCCAGTCCAGTGGGCTGAGAGGTGTCCATCCCCCGCTTTTGGCTAACACATTAGAAGAATAGTCATTTCCTTTTTATTGCTCGTTGTAGCATTTCTATACAGATCAACCCTTTGGTCGGCCCCGGATGAGTTGCGCGCGGTTCGCATTGATCTTTTCAAAACCACGACATCTGCACGAGTTCAAGGTTCGCCTTTGCTGAGGAAGTCAGTAGCCCGTTCTGCGGACGTTGGTCGTGTCGTAGGCCCCCGCAGGTGTCTTCCGCTGAGGTCGCTGTCTCACCCCGGCCGTTGCCGTCAGTCACGTCGTACACATACATTAGAAGGGAATACCGCTCATCGTATCGTAAGGATTCTTCGTTCGCTAGGGCCCCGAGATCCCCTAGTATGGGGGGTATCACGACGCACCCGCCGCTGCCTGGGCATCGGTGGGAGGTCCAACGGCCTTACTGCAGTGTACTGCAGCGGTCATACGGGTACAACGCGCTCCAGCTCCTACCCGGGCTGCCAAGCGCGGTTTAGACGTCGAGCTCGGCGGCGTCGCCCCGGGCGTGCGTGATCCCGTTGACATTACTGGTGCCGCCGACGCTTTGCTTTGACGATACTTTAGCTAGCGATTAGTGAGGTTCCTTCGCGGGATAGTCAAGCGTAGCTCAATGATTAGACCCAACTTTCGCTCTTCAGAACTTGATGCAACCATTTGGGTGCAAGGAGTTGGTGCGGGACTATATTTTATGGGGGAAGAAGCTTTTTTGAAATATTCTACGCGGTTCTTGTTCCATCTAAAGCTCCAAGGGCCCCAAAGCTAAACAACCCATGATGCATAACTGACTTGTCAGAAATGATAGACGCTGATAGTCTAAGTAGTTCCCGTACGTAGATATACATTTCTTGGGTAAATTTGAGGAAATACTCTATAGCTGATCAACTGATATCTCACAGCAAAAAGCAGTTGCAGAATCGTACGACTATTTCCCGACCAGTGCTTCTCTAATTACAATACAAACATGGAAAGCCACTTAATTTGCACCATCCCAACCTCGCTTCGAACGGCTCGAACCCCCACAACAGACATTGAAGCTATGGGCGGTCGTTGACAACGTTGCTCCCGCTATCTTTTCCATAGAAACTGTGCGGGCTAATGCTACGGACAATCATTCGATTTTGCCTCTCTCTCGGCTTTATGCCGTGGGAAACTCCTGACCAACCTAGTTGCCTCCTCTACCCCCTGACTAGTGTAAGCGGCTATACATATATGATCGTTGCTAAGAGGGGCCACCGACATCGTTAATCCTCTGCCTTTTAGCTGCCGGTAGGGGTACTTGTGCTGATGGCGGTGGCGCTGCAGCCAGCCGGTGATCGCGACGGGCATGTTCAGAGATACTGCCTAACGCTGACGAGGCCGGGGCGGCAAGGGTTCGAGGGCCTTTCTCGGTCGATGTTCCGGTACCAGTGTGACCCTGTGCATTCGTTTCGCACTTTTCGATATTGTCGGAGAGTGTCTGGAAGTTCGTCTGGATACTTTGCAGGGCTTCTTCGAGGTCCCCGCTCGCCGCTGTGCTCTGGATTTTGGTTTGTTTGACCCAGTCTACGAAGGCTTTGTTTTCTTCCAGTGCCTCTTTGACTATGGCTTGGCATTTTGTACAAGTCTTGTGGGACTGCTCGCGAAGAAGCCATTTGACGTTTCTGACTGTCGTCACTTCACGGTCGGCCATGTCGAGCTCCTCCAATTTCCGGGCCAACCCTTCGTTCTTCGGAGGCATTCTGAGTGACAAGATGAAAGTTGACGTGGCAGAACTGATGCGAGACGATCCAATCTGCTCTATTGCCTTTTATAGATGCGTCAAGATACTCGCCGTTACATGCAAAGATCAAGTTTAGCCCTTCACGTATCACCTCCTTTGTGTTTCCTTTTCTGTCGGATTTATGTTGGAATGTCGGTCTTTTACCCTCTTTTGTATATGATTCGCGTACATGCCACAAGCCTCGGTAGGTATAGCTTACTCGATGGGAACATTGCGTGGAGACCTGAACTAAGATTACATTCATACTGAGGCGTGACTTCCATGCATAAACGCGTTCCATCCTGATTGCTTTAATCAACCAGCGGTGTGTCGTCTCATCCATGGTGCTATTATATCATAAGGCCGTAGCAGTGACATGGTCGAACTGGTCTATGCCAAACCAACGGGGAATCAGCTTAGGTCGTATCTGAGCTACCGATCTGGAAAGGGTGTGTCTAAAGATGTGAACATGTCGAATAGACTGGGTCCCACCCACTACATCAACGACGTCCGTATATACCGGATCGTCAGATCCTCGAGATGAAGTGGCATCAACTGGGATCATCGGCTTCTCGCCAGATTCCAAGTGGGATCACAGATCCTGGCAAAGAACTCGGGCGGCACACATCCTACTGGCTAACGTGATCCTAGCTAATTCGTAAATGCACATCCCGGGAGTGGTGATATAGAAAGACAAAATAGATGTGTTACATTACGAAGGTACTCTTTCGTACAAGAAAGCTCCATTCGCGACTCGTCGCTGATTTGGGAGGGCGCATACTGTGGCAACCTTATCGAGCGCCGAATCAAAACGGCATGGAAACAGGGCGCGAGCAAGAACTGAGTCGCCTCAAATGGTGTCAACACTGATTCGGGGATATAGACAGGTACAGCCGTCAACTGGAATCAATCGCGATAATTATGAGAAAGAAGAAGAAAAGCAGGTAGGTGTCAGCTCGGAAACAACCACTCCCCCATACCCTTACTCTTTACTTTGGTGCCCGCTTTCTCTTCTTGGCTTTGATCTTTTCCCATTTGACGATTTTACTTCTCGGCCCTAAATCCCGAAAGCTGCATTTTAAATTCCTCATTTCGCATCTTTTGCATGATTTACCTTTCCCTTCCACAAAAGCGTAGTCACAAGGTGTGTCAGCCCGAACACATTCACGACACGTGGGAAGTAGATAGGCAGGCTTTTCGGTTGAGCCATGATACTCTGCCCTTTCGTCATCATCAGCGTCAGCTTCACGGAGCCGCCCAATAAGCTCCCACTTTGATCCATTCCCGTCAAGATTTCGCAGTCGACATGCAGTTGCCAGGCTTTTGGTCGCCCAAGACTGATACCGACGGTTGGCGGGAACTGATGGTGTGTCCTTCAAGGCCTTGTACTTGGATGCAGGTTGACCATAAGAAAGTTCTGGATCCTCAATAACATCAAGGGGGTCAGGTGTGCGTTGCCAATCGTAGAGTACCTCTTGTGCTTGATGCTGTGAACGTTATTAGCTGAAGTCAAAGATCTGCAAACATGCGGGTATAAGCACCTCTGGCTTGTGCTCAACGTCAGACTCCATGATGGAGCCGTCTCCATCTTGTTCCCTGTCATTCATACAGGTGAGGTCGATGACATCCTCGCTATCTGCTTTCGTGTCAGACAGGGTCGAGGAGCTGTCGCTATCATTTACGTCGCGGTTGGGCACGTCTTCGTCGGCGGCTTGCGTTTCGATGTGACTTTCCATCCCGGTAAAAATGAAGTACTCTTTACCAAAGCCTGTTTCATAGGATATCTTGCATTTGCTGATGTCCGATAATGAGGGGTCTCGTCGCCTCAATCGCTGCATGAGCTCGTGTGTGTCGGCCAAAAGACCTCTGGCTTGCGCGTCTGTGGCAGCGACGCGGACCCTCTCACGCCATGCTTGCAGCCAGGGGTAGTACTTGTCCCAGCTCTCGATAAGCTTGTCCCGGAACGGCTTTAACATGTAGTAACGGTAGCCCTGCAGATCGGAAGCATCATCGAGGAGGATCTGCTCGATCTGGTTGAGGGGTGCGCCGCTTGGGATGTCACTGAACTGTGGTGTTGGTGGTTTGGGTAGTCCAGCCGCAGTTGTGGGAGGGGGCAGGTTTTTGTCGTTGAGATAGTGCGACAACCAACCGCTCAGGGTGGATTGCGATTCAATGTTCGAGGGGTGGACTTGTTCGTTCTCGTCATGTCGCTGGGCCATTCTGGCCAGGACGTATGCTAATTGACGGGGCAGATCTCCAGTGCGAGAGGATGCGTCAAGATTCATTCTGTCTTGCGGTATGGTGTGTGATGCGGACATAATGAAGAATTCAGGCGGATAATGGGAGGAGAACGCTCTCCAAGTAGACCTTGGAGTATGGTGGGCAGACCTTAGAATAAGAAGCCCCCTTTCTGTATTTGCTATTGCTTACAGGGGAAAGAAGAAGATCCCAAGCAAAGGCGTGTAAGGTTTACTCCTTATTGTATTGGGACTCTGATCTGAAGTGCTCATGTGGTCTCATTATGGCCAAGAACGCGAGGGTGCAGCTATATCCACACCTTTTAGTTTCTGGGTTTGAAAACAGGTGACTAGTCAATTCCGATTCCATTTCCAATTCGGATCTGCAACCATGCAGATATGGACCATGTACAAATGTTTGAACTATACCCTGCCCCTTTTGATAACACACAATAAGCGACCGGCATAACCGAGCCGTTGTTGGTCCGACTGGGGTAGGAAGTAGAGAAGATTGGACTTGGCTTGGCACTCATACCCCATGTTTCATATCCTTGAAGGTTCCAGAATAGGTTATCTGCTCGCAAAGCGAGCAATTCAAGCAACGCAAGCGTAACGTACCGATACAAATGACCGGCTAGTGGTCCACAAGACTTCAATATTGGTTGATATCAACCTTCAACGGAAGCGTCACCCCTGGAAGCCGGGGCCCAGGTCTTACAGGTTTCATCACACCACGGCACCATTAGCACCCATGACTCCGGTTGCCAGAAAGTAGGGATGAGTGTTGCTCCGGTAAAATGGGCACAGGCGGGTGACTTCATATACAAGCAGCTGACGCAGGACAGCGCTGCACAATTTCAGCTTCATGCTACTGACGGAAACTTACCGACTTCCATTCGTTTATTTCTCCGATTTTAACCAGACTTGAACCCACTCTTCATTATCTTATCATTGATACAACTTATCTGAAGTTCTCCATCTGCGCCGAACCAGACCTAACAAGAGGGCTATTATGTCTTGACAACTGCTTCGATCGGTTATATTTATATATTCCTCACGCAACGGCATCTTCTACAGAGTCTATATCCACAAATCAAGATGAACCTCTCGGATACAGGGTTGAGGCACCCCTTTTATATAGGCTCATCCTCACAGACCGAGCCCTATAATCGCAACAATCACCGCACTTTCAAGAGAGGGGACGCGTCAGTTTGATCTATTCCATGAGCAATATACCCTTCTGGTGATGCTGATGTTTGATTTCTTGGTCACTAGATGTCTTGGTTTGGATTTTGGACATAGCTGTTCCAAAATGTCACTCGCCTACTACGAGGGTGGTCGGCTTCCTCACCTGCATAGGGTTCCCGTGCGTCCCAACCATTCGAACGCCCATTATCTAGATCGGGGAAGCTACTCCCACCAGGTCTTGGCCTTGGCAGGTTGCCATGATGGTCAGTGGGTGACAGGATGGCCGGCCCGAGAATGCGACGAAACCATTCCTCTCAAGTCGATACTCACATACCTCGCCGGCGTATGGAGTCGCGTTCTTGATCAGCTTCCGGGAGGCAGAGTCCTCGCACGTGTTGCCAAGGTCGAAGGTCACCTCAACCGCTGCACCATGCGAAGGCTCCTCGAGGAACATTTCAAGGAGCTTCACGGCCTTGCGACCAAGCGCGCAGATAAGCTGGGAGTCAAAATCAGGGTGGTTGCAGTAACATTTCCCAACTATCTCTGCTCGGAAGAGACGGATAGCCTCTTCGAGCGATACATGGATACTCTCCTTGACATCATCAAGCCCATTTGGGGCCAAGACCTCCTGTACCGAGAGTTCAGCGAGGGACAGGCTACATCGCTGTATATTATGGAGCAATGTATCGATGTGTACAGCTCCGACTCTAGACAAGAGCGTCTAGAAGAGATCTTCAAGGGCCTTAACACAAAAGGCCAGCAGCTGAACCTTGTTGTCGTCGACAGCGGTGGGAGTACAACGGTACGTTCAAATGTTTTCTTTTGTCGCCTCATTGCCAATACGTCTGATCCAGCCGAGTATTTTGCATGAATCGTACACCCAATGTGTGTATGCCCCGGAAGTCCATCACTCCACGGTCATCGAATACCTAAATTTCCACCAACAAGGCTGCAATGCCTATTGCTTGGAATTCTGGTTCATTTTGCTAACTGGAGACAGAACTTCCAATCGCTTAGTGTCGTAACTGATGAGTCAGGCGAGAAAATACTGCATAGCCAGTCGAATGTTCCTGATGATATGCCAACAGGCTCCAGAGGCGGTAGCAACACGATCAATGCTCTTGTGGAAGAGCAAATCAGAAGGAAGCTCCAGAGACATATACATGATCGAAATCTGCCTTCAGGACAATTGGCTGCCATGTCGCTAGAGTTTGACCGACGCAAGAGAGAATTCAACCATGTGACTGGTGTGCAGCCAATCACTTTCACCTGCAATCTCGACGGTGATAAGACAGAGAAGATTGTTATCGGGGGAGATGTCATGAAGATGGCGCTAAAAGCTGCCTTCAGTCCTGGTCTCAAACTCGTCAAAAAGGAGGTCAGACGAGCCATTGGACTCGGGAAAGACTTTGCCGTCATATTCTGTGGAGGAAGTTACGTGAACCCTGGGTTATGGGATCAAACGAAGTCCATGATGGAAACCATGCGCTCGGAGGCTCGACAGCGAGGTATCAATATGAAATGGGAATCCTTGCGCGATGAACAATATTGGGAATGTGCCGTATCCGCGGGAGCGGCACTGTCGATGATGCACCTTCCCGAGCCAGACGATGTCCTTCGAGGATCGGCCATTGGACTCCAGGAGATATCAAAGGAGAATCATAGGTGGGTAGGGGTGAACGAAGCCGGTGTCTTGTACTTTGATTACAACCGGCCGTCAACAGTGTTTGACATCGACAACAGCGATCCCGCGCTCCGTTTTAAGCTTCGGTTCAACCTGGTCTGCGATCCCCTCTATCAGGAACAGTTGCAGGGGCCTATCATGGATTCCACACTGCCACCAATCAGAATTGAAGGCGAAAGGAATGTTTACGGGATGTTCGCAACTTATGACCTCAGCCATGTCCTTAGCCCTGCGGATCTGCCCAAGGGCACGGTACGCTTCCGACTCAGCCTTCTTTACGACGTGGATGGGGATGACGGCGAAGTGTGGAAGATGCCCTCGCTCCCGTTCTTTCTCACGGCCCAGCGGATTGACATTGCCGGCCGAAGGGTCTTCGACGCGAAGGATGGCAAGTGGCTGTTGCAGGTTTCGGTTGACCCTCCCACAAAGCTTCTACGCGTGGAAAGCGAGGTCCACAGGCTTCCGGTTTGGTGTAGCGAGTGCACAGACGAGATGGTGTCTGCAAGGGTCTGCAAAGTGTGCCAATACAAGTACGCATTGTGTGTCGACTGTCATACCAAACTGCATTCAAATCCTCATATGCACAAGCACCAGAGCTTCTTGCCAGTGGAAATCCCAAGGCATTTTGAAGCTAAGGGTGGTAACAGCGATCGAGATAGTGGATCATGGCGTCAAGAATAAGTGGCGAATACAGAGAGCAAGCAATATGTGGTCATGGTTTTGCTGCAACGGCAGGGCTGGATTAGCTAGTAAGGTGTTTCCTATTTCTTCAGTCAGTTTCCTATCTTCTTTCTAATTTCGTTAGCTATCGCTGTATCACAACCCATACCCAATTACTCATTGCCGTCCATTATTTGTAAGGGCTTTGTCGCCTGCCGCGTGTAGGGTGCAGGTGACGATTGTTGATTCTCACCCCTTGAAGTAGATTGCGGGGTACATAGCGAAGCTGGCCTATCCAGAACCCTGGAAAGTCGATGGTCAGTCACTAGAGGACCCAAGAAAAATCGATGAATTGATGGCTCTGTCCTAGGCCAAAGGGTACATACACAATTACGCAATACAAATTTGGCGTGGCTTGGAAGGGCTACTGCAGGAAAGAATAGCAGGTGGTGCAGTGGCTATTGCTTGGACCTTCCGTTGCTGCCCAGCCCACCTGCCTTCTTTACCCAGGTACTCATCTGACGTACATGTCCTAGTAATGTCCAACCAGCAGTTGACTTCCACACCGCATTCAACTCATGACATGACACATGTGAAACAGACACGATCAACCACACAATCTTACATACTCCATGTTTGCAAGCATGCACTTGCAAGTTGAGCCATCCCCAACCCACGATGCAGCTCAGAATCCGTCCTCCTCAGTCAGCGGTGACAGAATCTCCCCCACCGTCAGCGTATGCGCGTCGCTCTCGATTTCCGTCCAAACGGCAGCCGCCGTTCCAGCTCTTGTCCGCGCATTGAAGGTGCTCATCGCCCTGTCGGATGGGGCACCTTTCCCGGAAAGGCTCGAGTTCGAATTGACAGCACCGCGGTATGAAGCGCTTGAGGGCATTATCATGCGCGATTATACGCAACAACCGGACCTGCAGAACAAAGCAGTGCCTCTCGCCTTTCCCAACTGTAAGAACGAAGCCGAACGCCCAAGACGGATTGGTGACTTCGCTTTTTGGATGTTCAAACGACATTACGACTACCACGAACCCCGTCTCTTGTTCCGATTTCCCGACGTTATTCATCGCGCCATAATCAGGGGTTTATCGAAACTCATACGCGAGCGGTTCGAACTTGTACCGAAACCGCGGGTCGTCATCGCAGGGATTGGTGGAAGGAGTATTGAGAATCCTTCATCCCCGGGCATTTCCCAAACCGATATCGTCTTCTGGGCCCAGGGCGATTCATGGCTGGAGGATTCGGAGAGCGGAGACACAAGCTCTACATACGAAGAATGTCCCAGCATCGTCGTCGAAGTGGGCTGGACTTATACGACATCCCATGCGCAGTGTGTCAAATACATTTTGGAATCCCGGGACCGGGACCAGGTCCAGTGCGTCATTTCTGTCAATTCACGATACGTTTCCAAGGAGGAGCAGAAGACTATACTCGAGGTGCCCGGGGTCGTTCTTAGTGCGTGGCGCCGCTCTGCTACCGGAGGAGACCTCGTCGACCACTTCGTCCAGGACCAGGTCATCTGGAAGTTTCCCGCGGAGAATGGTGGCCGGGAGCACAAGCCAGACGGCATCATGCGCCTCATGCCGGGCGATCTTTGCCGCGACTTGAGTCACCTTACTGCGCCAGTCGACATCTCATGGCAGGCGATTCGTGACCTTGTACGGCATGCATACTATCAGAACAAAATATCTTCTGATAACGACGAAGAGATGGCTCGTTAGATCCGGGAGGGAGTGTCGTAGTCATCTGCTTTTGGGGATTTTATCTCAATTTGTACCCAAGTCACTAACAGGAGTTGTTGGGACATCGCATTGAGCAAACATGCCACGAGGAAGCAGAGAGTCAAGACAACCACATGCTCACATCATGTACGACAGATTATTTGGGAGCTTTAATGCGAATGAGTGCCGGTGTTCGACTGAACTAGGAGATTGATGATGTGATGTAACATTGATGCAACCGCCGTAAGCAGTTGGCTCTTGCCCAACTCCAACGCCAACCCCTGACTGTTTAATGCAACCTTACTTGGCTTCCATATCACCCCGGCACCACCACAGAAATGCCTGATTCTTTCCTCTTCTTCGAGTGGTGGTGGCATTATTTTCTAATATTTCTCTCTTTTCTTTTCTATGAGACTTCCCTCCTACAAGAGATAGGAGTCGATGCTACCCTGGGCAAATTTGATCGAGGACGCTGCCCGACCCTAGTGTCTGGATGCGCCCAAGACCCTACTGCCCTCCATATAGTGTACAGTCGCCAAGTGATGTTGGTGATTGCTTTCTCAAGTGTTAGCTGTAGGCTGGCCATACGATGCGACGTAGTTGTATTTGATTGTATTTGTTCGTTCGGGCGTGAGCGTTTCATTGGATAGGTTATGTGATGTCGGCAGGTGAGCAAACTCATCTCATATGATTTCCCGGCCTAGGTCGTATGGAGTTGACATAACTTCATCTTGGCATGGGCAGCGGTTCAAACCAACATCCCCAACAGTGTGCAGATATCCAGATGACCATGTATAAATAGGGGTAGAAGCCTCCTGGGACATTCCAGTGTCAGGTCCAACACATCAGAACACAAAATATTCTGAAGCACCCGATCATACCATTAGCAAGCCACTTCAACTATGCGCTCCTCCATCGTTTTCACTCTCGTCGCCTCTGTGGCCTCGGCCTTGGCGCTCCCTGCACCGCCTGCTCCAGCTGGCATCGATCCTGCTCGAGTCGATCCACCCCGAGCCGACCCTCCCCGGGTTGATCCTGCACGTGTCGACCCTCGAAGGGCACCTCCCAGCCCACCTGCTCCGGCGCGTGTTGAGCCGGCGCGTGTTGAGCCGGCCCGAAGTGACCCGCGCGCTGAGCCCGCTCGCGTCGACCCGGCTCGCGTCGAGCCTGCCGGTGGCGACCCGGCACGGGCTGATCGGGCCCCTCGAGCCCCGGGTGTCCCTTCTGAGCCCATCTGCCCCCCTGCTGGCGTATGAGTTTGTAAGTGGCCCATTGGAACCTATCATTGGATCAACCAACCACTGACAGTCGCTCGAAAGAGCCATTTCCAGAATCACCGCCGAGGCATGTACTTTGAGTGCCATGATATGGGTGTCGAGGGTTGGAGAAAGCAAGGGCTAGTCTTGGAGTATAAGTTTTAATCCCGTTATAGAAACTTGTCTGAGAATATTGGAATCGTGCCTAACGTATTTTGGACACCTGGAGTTAGTCGAGTAACCAAGACAGTTCGCTTCGCACTCTTTAGCATCTGAACAACGATTCCGTGACAGTCGGCAGGATTTGACCAAAGCAGGTAACCATTTCGATCACGTAAGCCTCGCGTACCGTCACCAATCATCGTGTTGGTGGGGGAATGAAAATACGTAGGTGGTCGAGGCCCGAGGCCAACCATGGTTAGGAAGAAGTAATGGCGAATTGACTTGGCCTGACAGTCAATCTCCCAGTACTATGGTAGTAACGGTTGCCGTATATCTGGTAAAGCATAGGCAGCCACCAGGTTGGTGTGCTGGGCGCTCTGGTCGTCCAGATAAATTATCTACGGAGCAATCCCATCCCATCTGGCTCCCTTTTGTGCTTCCTGGGCCAGCATGAGAGTCAAACATGGAGTAAGGAGTTTTATGCCCAAGTGAGTACATAAAGCTCGTGTCCCTATTTATCGCACAGGTTGGCTGTAAGCCGCCTTCCATAGCCCAAACTTCAGGTTGAACGCTCCCGCTTTCGATGCAAAATTCCATGCGAAGGTACCTCGCCGGACTTTAGGCTTCTCAACCTTCCATACCATCTGCATGTTTTCCATACCCAATATTCCCTTTCTAAAAAGGAAACAGTCGAACTTATTCAAGGCATAGGCGAAATCCTTTTGATCCTCGGTTTCTGCAAGACTCAATGTCGACATGAGCTGCCCAATATTCTCATTCTTATCCCAGCCAAGTTTCCATCGAGCATATTCGTTCGTTTGCTGGTTCTTCCCTAGCTGCAGCCCGACGCATCGTCTGTTGAAATAGTTTAGATCACCAACGTTCACGCCCCGGAATCCTGGACTGAATCTGCCTTCGACACGAGGGTCGGCGATGCTGTTTGTGAATGGTTGAAATGGGGCAACAGTTGTAGCGTAGCCATTCGGTCAGCATGGAACATGTTGGAGAATCCGGAAACTCCCAAGGGCCGAGACTTCTAGTGACTGACAAGGGTGGAAGGCATCCGTAGGTGGGTATCTTTCGTCGTGGATAGAATGGATCCAGTATGTATTGTAGGCTAGAGGCGATGGTGAATCAAAGGATCTGGAAGGAGGAGGAAGCAGGTATGGGGGTTTGTTCCTTGGAACCTTGTAGGTACGGTCGGGTGCCTCCCAATACTGCCACGTCTTACCGTCTTTCCCAAAGGGAGGCAACATTAAACAGACACCGTTTATCCCATAGTTCGCCATTGGGATAACGGCGGCCACAAACGTCTACTTATTACTCTTCCATCGTTTATTCGAGTGTGTACCCCATTATCCCATTCAAGTCGACTGTGGCCCTAGAGTTGGCAGCGGACTACACCGGCATCGTTTTTGGTGATTACACCTGGTGAGTCCGACTTCTCATTGCAATTACTCCTGTCCGAGACATGACCATTTGGTCAGTTGCTTTCGCAGGCAGTAAACATCGGCCCTGGAACCCCGTTGAACCATCCACGACCTATACCCGGCAGAACAAGCAGCTCATAGTACCGGATACATCGGCCGACTGCATGTAGCACTCTGGCCTGTGATCGAGCTCCAGGGATAGAGGAAAGAGGCTAGATAGTAGGTGGGAAGGATCAAAACTGGAAAGTGCCATCCCAGTTGAAACTGGCTGGCCTAAATTCTTAGGGATCAAGCATTAGGTACGCATCCTGCTCGGATGTTCTAAGATTACTATACTCGCGAAATCGCCTCTTCTTCAATTATATATCTTACAGACACGTTCAATGCTCTCGAACGAATGAAACTCGGCAAGGTGGGCGGCCGCCCAACCATCATGCAAGCCATGGAAGGCATAAGAAGTGGCCAGCTTTCTCCGACATAACCTATGGCCGATGGATCAAACCCCTCGGAAATGAAGAAATCACACTAGAATTGGCATTCTGGATTGGAAATGAAGCCAACGTCAAACCATCGACCGCTATCATGGAGATGTACAAAGATGACAACCTGAATACTACGGCAAGGTATATTGTGATACACCACACCTTCACACCTGCCGTGACAACGCCGACTCCTGCTTCTTCGCTGAATAACCGCCACTACACCTGTGTTAATGCTACCAAGCTATATATAGAGGTAGTCTTCGGCATTCTTTATTGATATTTAAAAAATGAAATGTGTTTTGTCGTTGCTTTCAAGAGCTTGAAATAAAAAGAATCCGAGCTTAAACTCATCCGGTAAGTCGCGCCCTGTAATGAAGACATAGCAGGAGTGTATTATCAAGACCCTGGACCAAACAGGCCTTTTCGCTCGGTCAAATGCCTGCAGCTATCTGGCGTCGCAACCAAGCCGCACGCCCTATTTGAGTATAACGTCGTCATCACGTCGTATCACCACGCGGCAGCCGAGGTTGCCCACATGGGACAGTTCCGAGAAAACCTAGCGAAGTACAAGAAGACGAAGAGGGTCCTGCAGAAGGGAGAAAGGTCTCCCAAGCGGCCAAGTCTCGCCCTCATGCTCGTATAGCACCCGAATAGTATGGCAAAATCATTAAAAAAAGAAAAACCAAAAAACAAAAAAACGACACTTGAATAGGGAGTACCCCATGCTAAAGGGCACAAAGCGTTTGCCAATCCATGTCCCATGTTTTGCCGCATACAGAGCAGGTACGGTTACATCCGGAGGATCGGCAAGACCCGCCGAGACCCGACAGATTGGGCATGGAACACAAGCCAGCCGTATCAGAATGTATCATTGGTTCAACTCCGATAACGCGGGTAGATGGTTGCAGGCAAGTGCATAAGGGGTAAACCAATTGCATGAACACCGGAGAAACCCAGAGGTGGGGTTGAACCTGTCCCAATCGCCTGATTCCATAAAGTCCAAGGGCCTCGCACGCCTCGAGGGCTTCAGATGACCGCCACGTTTCATCATCATCATCATCAGTGTTTGCTATCCCTATATACTGTCTCTTCCCATGAGCTGCAGCCGTGAAGATGGCTCAATCCACCGGAACTGACTATGACCCAGCTACTTACTGGACAACGTCAGCCAAGAACTTCCGCTCATCCGCACGCCTTCATCTGCAGCACTTCCTCTGCCAGAGAACATTTGGTTACCTCCTGGAGAGTCACGTCCAAGACTTTGTTTCAAACTCTCAGGATGGACGCGGTGGTCCATTGCGAGTAGCGGATCTCGGGTGCGGCAACGGCGCCTGGCTCTGTGACCTACACGACGAGCTGGCCAAGTCTGGTGAGTCACCCCCCTTTTCTCTTCCACCTTGCATCCAGCGTTTGACATCAAAAAGGTGTGCCTGCTCAGCTCGATGGGTACGACGTCAACACAGCCAGCTTTCCTGCTCCGGCATTCCTTCCGCCCTCGATCCGCCTGAAGGAACTCGACATCCTCAAGCCGCTGCCGGAGGAACTCGTCGGCGTGTACGACATTGTGCACATCCGAGCCTTCGCAAGCCTCTTGGTCGACACGGGCGTTGCGCCACTACTTCCCTTCATTCACGCCATGCTCAAGCCCGGTGGCTACCTGCAATGGGAGGAGATCAGGGGTGATAAGTTCATCGTCGAGGCTTCATGTGACAACCCGGCTAACGCCTGCAATACCATCTCCCAAATTCTCCAAGCCGGGGGTAAAGCAAGAGGGTCGGACTTTACCTTCATCGACCAGCTGGATCTAGGCATAAAGAGCCACGGTGGTTTCGATGATGTACATAAGCGAGTCTTTGAGAAGCGAAGGCAGGACTACAAGGCCTGGACCGAGGATATATTGATGATATGGGGAGAGCTTGCGGTGCATTTCCCGCTCAATGCCGATGTTCCGACTGCCAAAATCACTAGGGAATCTTTCCTTGATCTCTTCCGTAGGGCAGTGAAGGAGACGGAGCAGGGTGTGGCTGTCCATCAGGGGGTGATCGTAACGGCGGTTGGTCGAAAGGCTGCGAGAGTCTCATGATGCCTGGCGACGTGAGGCAGGACTTCAGCAAAATCCGAGCAACAGCGGCTAGTTTTCGTCTCGAAACATTGGTCTTGGTGGGATCTAAACGTCTATTTGTACAGACGAACTACGCTCGCTCTTCTGGGAAACTGACGATGCCTTCCCGGCAACAAAGTAAAACTGGGATAGTCGCTTTTTCTAATACTGTGGGAGCCCCTGTGATCTGGTACGTCGTAAATCACAGCATGGTAATTATTAGCACATTTTTAAGACGGCTCCTTGCATTATTTCAAGGCTTCCTAGCGCTCGATGGCAAGTTGCTGCAGCCTACGTACTCCGCTTGTTGGCACCGTGTCGGCCCAGCGGGACGGCACTCGCGTGACTCCGGCTCCATCGGAGTGGATAATGGGCAGATTGCGACCTCCAACTAGGTTACACCGTCACGGCCAACGGTTGACCTATTGCGGCAAAGGGGTGGGTTGATACTGCATATGCAGCGTGCATAATCTGGGAAGCGCTTATTGTGCCTCGCCATATCACTTCCCACCCAGCTTAACTAAGGGCATAGAGATCTATCACACCGGTCCTCTTTCTCTGCCCACATGTATACCGTCTGCTTGATCGTGCGTCCAAGAGGAAGATATGGACTTAGCACTGAGCTGCCTTTTGCAATATAAAGATATCTCGAGTTATTATTTTATCAATGTGCTTTCCCCTCGCTCAATGTAATAGCACATATTCTTCCTATACGAAATATCCCAATCTCGTTTATTCGTTTTCGATTCAACCGAATGAATCACCTACTATGCCCATCGGGCATAGCAATATAGATTGTGATCGCCATCCCTAGCATGGGTGCCACTCGTGTCAGTTTATTGCACGTTGCCTCTCATGGTACTTGCTTTCACCCTCCGGATGTTTGTTCGCCTTCGGAATAAGCAGGTTGGGATTGACGACTGTATGTTATACATGTGTGTAAAAGTTTTCAGAAATACGGACTAATAAACTATTGAAGACATCCTCGCATGTTCCGTTATAAGCTCCTCCCAGATCTGATTACTTGATCGTTCGCAACTTATACCGTCAGGGTGGCGCCATTGCCTTCAATTCCATAGAGTTGACCATATGTAAGCCCTAAATCCTGGCAATCCTCAAAATGTAATAGATAGAATTATAGGTTCCAAAGATTCGGACAGATCTCAGGGTCGACACGTCTGGGATCTCTCGGCCTCCTCTATCAGTTCCGCATTCCTCAAGGTATCTCCCCCTCTCTATTACCCATGACATTGTCTGGGACTCACTCGCGAAATTTGATATTGACTTGGCTGTCTGTAAGGAAAGCGTAGCTTCCAACTGTATCTACAACTTCACGGCATTGTCAGCTAAGGTCTCCTTGCTGGTGTTTTGCCGTCGGATCTTCAGCCGATCCAGGCCCGCGAAAATCATGGTCTGGCATGGCGTGGCTGTTATCGTCATATTTTATACCATCATGATTATTACAACACTTGTTTATATGATTCCTCGGCCAGGCGATGGCGGCTGGGCTTCATCAAAGAACAACGCCAGGATGGTGAAGCCGTCCTCCCAAATACTTGCCACGCTAGGGATTAGAAGCACGGTGACCGACTTTTATGTTCTTTCGGTTCCTCTGTATCTGTGCCATAAAGTTCAGATGCCTTTGAGGAAGAAGATTGGCGTTAGCTGTGTTTTCCTCACTGGTCTCATGTGAGTGATATAAGGATTTATGGTACTTCCTAGCATTGAACGCCGAGTTTCTATTAGGTCTTGCGCATGTTCCGTCGCTGGAACAATCTTACGATTCGATTACCTTACATCGCCGATCAACGATAACACGTGGACCGGGGCCCAAACATAAGTGCTGGCGATGCTCTCGACGTACCTTCCATATCTGTTTCTTGTGGTTCTGTTTGCCGGGCTGAGTCACTCGGTGGGTGGTTAGTGAGCGACCCCACCGACATCCACTTTGGCAAACACCTACCAAACCGGTCGAGAACAGACGACAGGTGGCATATAGGCAGCGATTCGAGTGCAAAGGATGCAGTGCAGCCACCGTTCCTCGATGTATCAGAAAATGTTGGCCCAATCTTGATCGCACCCCTGGCATGTTACCGATGAGCCTGCACTGAAGTATTCAGGGCATGGATGTTTTGGTTGCCAGGAGTGGAGTTGCCCCCTTGTAGCGTGCTCCCTCCCGCCGCCACAGCTAATGTAGCTCACAAATTAAAGGTACTTGTGTGGCTCCCACCCTCCGGTTGATACCTGCCTCCATTAACGGAGGTGTATATGAATACCTAGGTGCTCTTGTCGCTTGCGTACTCCTTGATTCCTGTATCCTATGCCATTGTCCCTACACATTTCTGTAAATTGTGGCCAACTCTTTCGCTTTCTCCCAAGCTGCAGAGTGTTGCTTTTACACATCTGCCCAGAGCCATGAGTGACATATCCGACTTGGATGAGGCTAAGTTGGCCGCCAACAGGATTTATCAACTCGTCAAGGAGGACAATGTCGTTGGGGTCCGAGAGCATCTGATGGACCACCCTGATATCAAGAAATGGATAATTATCCGCCCCGATGGTCGGATCCATCATGCTCCCATTCCCTTTGCTGCCAGAGTTGGAAGCCTCGAGGTTCTTCGAGTCTTGATGGCAGCTGCTGGAGAGACCGACTGGGTTCCTTCGCTTTACAGAGCATGTCGCAACGGCCAGGTTGAAGTTGCGCGATGGATACTTGACCATCACGTAGACGCGGCGGCAGAGTCTCTAAGCTCAGACGGGCCTCACGGCAGCCTTCTGCTGAGTACTCTGGGAAGCTGCCCTCCTCATCGGCTCGAAGCCTATCCGGAAGTCAAGGTGCCTGGGCACGTCTGGCGCCCACGGCAAGAGGAGGTCATCCATCTTCTGCTCGACCGAGGCGCCAATCTTCACGACAAGCGATATCGCTCAACAAAACGGTTTACTGACGACGTTGAACTTCTGGTCCCTGGTTGGGATGTCCCTTTGGACTATTCCGACCAGGATGCTCTCGATGAACTGTTCGCCCGAGATGGAAACAACCAAGGCTTTAATGACAAATGGGAAAATTCCGGCAGGGACGTTCCCCCGCAATCTATGGAGCCAAAGGAACCTACCAGCAGAGACGTACTCGTTGAGCCGATGGAACCAACAGAGGAAACTGTGCTGACTCTTGCTTTGAGCTTCGGTAGTGGGCATCTCATCAGTCGCTTGATCGACGATGGCTGCGATATCCACGTTAACGTCCGCCAGTTTCAAGATACCGAAGAAGGGGAGATGACAGAAGACGTCACTCCACTTCATCTTGCCTGCCACTACAGGAACATCGCGGGTGTGAGGTCACTACTTCAAGCAGGGGGCAGCGATGCCAAGTCCATGATCGCTGCTCGGGACAGCAACGGAATGACACCATTTCACTGGACTACTCTCGACGCTGCTCTGTCTTACTCGCAAGGAGATGTCTGGGAGGACGGACAACAGGCACCGTCCGACAAAATGAAGGCATGTTTGGAGCTATTGCTTGCTTGCGACTCTACTCAGCTTGACGCCCAGGACCGTTGGGGTAGAACTGTGCTGCATTATGCGTCTATCCTGGAGACCGCGGATGTGGCCATATTTCTGGTGGATCGAAATGCCGATCCAAATGTCAGAGATGAAGATGGATGCACGCCGCTGTTCACCTTAGTCTCCTGCAGCTACATGCCTTCGATCGTGAATCGCCATCTGTCGCCTGATGACCTCGATCTGTTCTTTCAACACGGGGCTGAGCTCCAAGGAGCAGACGCAGACGGAAACACGCTACTTCATCTTGCCTCTCGGTGCTGGCGTTGGAAGGATTTGGTCCAGTGGTTGCTAGAACACGGCGTATGCGCCGACACGACGAACGGCAAAAAGGAGCTCCCGCTACACATCGCAGCAAACTGTATCCACGAGCTCAGCGACGGATATGGTGACACTTTCGTTCGGTTCAACAACGCGCTCACAGCCCAAGACGAGATGATGCGGATGCTAGCGGAAGCCGGGGCAGGGAACAGCGACATGGACCAGCCGGACGCGGAGGGCACCACGCCCCGCCAGGCTCTTGCAGCGTGCCGGAAGCGAGCAAATGAGGCCTTCGGATATGCCATATTCAGCCGTTTCTTTGCGGAGTGCGAAGAGCTAGAACATCGCCAGTTCCGGCTGGGGTACAAGAGATTGCCCGCCGAGTTACAGAAGATGATTGAAGGCGAAACGACTGTAGAGCGTGGAAGGGTGAATACATATCATCTCCGACATAATGTTAGTATCGGCCGTGGGCATGCGAATCCGACGCGAGGGACTGGCCGGTTCCGAAAGACTTGGGATAACAAACCCCGGAGGTACGCGCGGGCTCGCGGTCGTTCGCTGGAGCAAGGCGGGTCTCTGTATATATAGGATATGCGATCACAATGTAATAAAGCCTCTAGGCTGGGAATCCTGGAGCGCATCGAGCCGCAGTGATACTGGTATTGTTTGATGCTATTTTAATGAACAGTCCAAGTCTGGCCTTATGATACCACCTACTTCCTGGGGCAACTTGGCATCGAATCGAAGTATGTGTAAAAGAAAGAAAAAAAAAGAGAATTATCACTCACTTTGATTTCTCTACAATTGATCCATGTTACTTTCCAATGCTGCCGAATTGAGAATGCGTGTTGAGTGAGGTATGGACTCGTTCTTGCATAGTGGGAGCTGGTGTGTGGTGAACGATATTGACTGCTTGAGGTCAGCCAAAACCTGCGCGGTTCCACGAGACCACCACTTCCGCCATCTGCCAATTTGTCTGGCAGAATTCGCGTTGAACAAGCAATCTCCAGAACTATGGGTTTGCAATCGATCAACTGAAATCCATGGTAGCGAAATGTAGAGTCAACATCATTGATTGAGTGTACTGGAGCACATCTTGCTCCTGCCACGATGAGCTTCCGTGGCTCACATCAATTGAGACCAAAAGGAAAGGAGTGACTGTGCCTTACTTTTGGGTTTATTCGCCACACCCTGCCCCGCCAACCACAGCTTTGTGGCTTGAAATTGAATCGATGCAGCAGCTGCAAAGTGGCCGTGCACCCGAGACCCTGTGCCTCGTGGCTGCCCGGCGGCTAGCAGCCTTTTTTGGGCCCATTGCCTTCCACCCCGCCACTACGCAAACATTGGCAGGTTGATTGGGTGACGCCAGTGTCGATTTTAATCTTGCCGTGCTATTTGCAGAAGCCCAACCCAAAGGGAAGTTGTTGCAACACCACTTTTTTTCTAGCCACCACCCAACTTTGTTGACTTCTCCCTCTACGGCTGCAATCATCACCCCGTGCGCATCCTCCTCTCCGACACGAGTCCCTTTGTCGCTTTCGCTCTCGCGTCCATCACCGTCTTCCGAAACGCCCGCATCCCGTTTTACGTTCGTCCGATTTCCAGTAAACAAACATGGCCAACGAATCTCGGTGAGTTTGGGGTGTTGACACCACGACACGACCTCCACCCCCGCCATCATGGACCACAACGCTGACGAGACGATGCTACCACCAGGCAAGAGCTGCTGGCATGGCTCAACAGCCTGCTCCAGCTGAACATGACCAAGGTCGAGCAGTGCGGTACTGGGTAAGTCCAACGTCCCTTGATTTCCCTCCTTGCCCCTCCCCCGCAGCACCGCTTTCGCTCCCAGGCTAACCGTCGATCCTCGCCCATCTAGCGCTGCCCTGTGCCAGGTCTTTGACAGCATCTTCCTCGACATTCCCATGTCGCGCGTCAAGTTCAACGTGAACGCCGAATATGCCTACCTCCAGAACTTCAAGGTGCTGCAGAGTAAGTCCCCGCTTGTCGCCACCCCCTTTGTCCGCCTCTTCCGACGCTTGCCGTTGGTTGCCCTGGTGTCTTCCACCAAACCACAGGTTGCCCATCTATGGAATGAGAAAAGTTCTTGTCCGGTACATTCGCTGACACGATGCTCCTGCCACAGACTGTTTCGCCAAGCACCAGGTCGACAAGATCATCCCCGTCCAAATGCTCGTGAAGTGCAAGATGCAGGACAACCTCGAGTTCCTGCAGTGGTCCAAGCGGTTCTGGGATCAATACTACCCCGGCGGTGACTACGATGCCGTGGCGCGACGAAAGGGCAGTGGCGCTCCTCCTTCTTCCGGTCCCGGCCCCAAGGCTGCGCCCAACACCGCTGCTCGCAGGGGAGGCACGACGCCGTCCGGTGGACCCCGACTCGGTGCCCGATCCGCTGGTGCCGGCGGTGCCGCGTCGGCCGCTCTGCAGGCCGAGAACAACACATTGAAGGAGACGGTTGTCGGCCTCGAGCGAGAGCGTGACTTCTACTTCAGCAAGCTGCGCGACATAGAGTTGCTGGTGCAGCAAGCCGTGGAGGAGGACCCTGAGATTGAGAAGCAAGAAGACGGTCTCGTTAAGCAGATCCAGGCCATCCTCTACTCTACGGAGGAGGGATTCGAGATTCCAGCCGAGGGCGAGGTGGTGGATGAAGAAGAGACCTTCTAAGCGGCTTTGGGGAATGGCAGTCGGGCCAAGGAAGAACAACGTGGTAATAGTATTGGGGCGGCTGGGGCAACCGGGCCTGAGAAGCCGCTGCCGATATGATATAATGTTGGAGACGCTGTCGAATGCATCACCAAAAGGGCACAAGGCGCGGAAGGGCGTGGCGTCTGGTGGCAAGTGGCATACATTTGGTTTACAACGTACTGTTGGACGTATGACCTGCACCCCTTGGAGGGGGCTTTGGCATGGCATATTGATACCTGCTATGCTCTCGGGTCTTCTCTTACGGACGAGAGGCCCTTTGAGTTGTAGCCTTGATGATAGAGAAAGAAATTTCCTTCTGCTAATTACGTTCTACACTACCCTTCACTTGTGTCCGAAATCGAATGCATAAGTGAATCCACGCAACATGAGCGGTATTGTGGTCGGCGCTCTCTTGGTGAGAATCTTCTTTCCTACCAAGACAGCAGCTTTCTATTGTAGTAACGTTGCTAAATGGAAAGGAGTGTGTATGATTGATCAATCTGATTCCGAGTAACACTCGGCCCAGGTTTGACTTGACCCCCTTGCACGTGCCATCTACTCCTGAGCTACAATAGGTAGGTAGGTGTCTGGGACTCTGCCATGCCTCCTGGTATGTAGGCAAGATGGATCTTGTGGTGTCAGTAAATGCATGGCGGCTGGTCAGTGTGAGGTCTTAATTCCTGTCTTGGACTTGAGTTGAACCCGCTCGATAAATGCCATAATAAATTACTTTATACTGAGTACACGATTCCTAAAGAAGCGCATTTTATCTTGTGTGTTCTGTAGATGCTATCATCTTTGACTTGATGTGACGATGATTGAGCTTGGCCCTGGAAGCATGGACAAGACACCGGATTCAGGCTCTTGCTAGTCTTGTCAATCCGAGCTCCCGTGTTGCCGCCCAAAATTCAGTCCAGATTCAATGAGAAGGTGTGCTAGGTGTTGCATTTGCTAATTAGCAGGTACCTGATCTGGCCTGGTGCCTTGCTGTGTCGTTTTGTGTCGCGAGACTTGAGGTAGGGCCAAAAACAAAACACATTTGACGATTGCTTCAAAGCCGGCAGGCGCCCTAATCCAGTTTGTAATCGAAGCGGGTCTTGGGCATGGCTGTTGTATTCAATGTACTGCCTGTCCAATTCTAACTTGCTCCTTCCCCCGTCAATCTATGAACTTGGTTTGTCGTCGACAGCAACTGGCTTGCCACAAAGCTGCTGCGACTTCCTTGACGTGGCAACGCAACGACCGCACCGTTCCTTCACTGGCTTCCCCAACCGAAAACAGTACTGGGCCTGGCAGCTTCCGTCCAATCCTGGCCATACGCATCCACGCTTCCAGCACATAAACAAACTCTGTGGTTTCGCAAGTCATTGCCACTCACGTTTGGTTGTCCCGCCCACCCACAATGGCTGATCTCCAAGCCAGTGCCGCCTCCTCCTCCTCCTCCTCCTCCGGCAACCAGTCTGCCACGGCCGAGTCCGTTTCCGTGGGTGGTATGAAGTACAACACTCGCTCGACCCGAAGCAAGACGGCCACTCCCTCCACTGCTGCTACCCCGTCAATCGCGACTTACGGCTTTCGAGTCCGGAAGAATGCCTCCGTCCCCCAAGCCAACAAGGACCCCGTGGTGCCAGTGGTGTCTAGGCAATCCATGCGCATTGCTATTGCCAACAGTCTTCGAACCGACGGACAGCACCAGCTCGCCAACCCCTCTGCTGCTGTCCCCAACAATGCTGCTGCTCCGGCAAATCCCGCCACCAACTTGCGCCGCACCGTGGGCAGAGCTTCGGCCTCGTCGACCACCCGCCGCATCACTCGGTCGTCCAAGCAGCCTGGTGTCTCCATGGTACCCCCGAGACGCGCACCCATGCCGATCGCAGGCCGCCACCCTCGACGAGGTCTACCTGCCGCTGCCGCTGTGGACACGGGTAGTCACGACACCAAGAGGAAGACGGGCCACGCCCACGCCAAGAACATGAACCAGCTGCAACTCGACTTCTCTCGCGGCATCCCCGCCGAGCGCGAGGGCTACTACCGCATCAAGAACGTCGTCACCGAGGTGACCCGCGGTGGAGCCAGCCAGTACCTGGTGGAGTGGGACGGCATCGACCCGAGTACCGGGATGGCCTGGCCATTTGAATGGGTAAGGCCCACTACCTTATATGCTTCTTACTTCGTCGTCATCATTCATGTTGGTGAACTGCTCTGTTGCTTTGTATCCTTTTGACTGGGCCCGTTAGCCAAAATGCGGCACATAATCGGGTACTTCATTAAGGGGAACATGACACACATGCCTTGTTGCATATAGTACTCGTTAACACTGACTGCTCATAACATTTTCGACCGAATGCTAACCGGATCTTATAGGTTGGCGCGTCTGATCTCAGCAAGGCCGCCCTGCAGGCGTGGGAGTTGAAGAAGGATGAGTTAACGGGATGATTGAACCGTACACTGAAGTGGTTAGGGAACGTTGGGTGCTTGGGGGCCTGAGCGCACAGACGGTTAGGGGCAATGTCTCTTGGAGGGGGAGAGCAGGCGTTAACGGGTGGCTTGGCTCGGGATCCTTTGGATCTATATTCTAGATAGCCTTTCTAATTCTTGAAAAGCTGCAATCGAGATAGAGCCATGAAACCATTGACACATACACATCAACAGCAAGCTGTACTTCTGTCACCGCGGACTGTTTTCGCTTTTTACCCTCCCCTCTACAAACGTCCCTGGACCGGGACTGCTTCCTCTGGGAACTATTACTCACTACTCCCCTGCGACCTCCTCGGCGACCCCCTCTGCCCTTTCTCCTTGCCTCTATCCGTAAACACACCATCATCGTGTACTGCCTGCCCTGCCTGCCCCACTTCCTTGATAACGGAGATCATGACGGCGGTTAAGGAATGAAAGAGACGCGGGAGGAAGTGGACTGCAGGTTTTGATCAACTCACTTATATCTAGTCGACCGTGGGTTTATCTTCTTTCCAGCGTAAAATAGTCTTCCTTGGCCACAAATGACAAGTATTTGGTTCGTTGTTTTCACGTTCGTTGACATGTCACGCGCCTTAGTAAACTAATCATGGCACCACAGGACCAAACAGTGTCGCTCCGTCTGTCGCCTATTTCAACTGGGGCAATTTACATCCTCACAACACATAATTGCCCTCGGTCGACCGAAGCCCGGTTCGGCATCATTTCTGACTTGTTGGAGAACCAAGTTGATATACATACCCTGTTTTCCTTTACTATGCGTGTGAGGTGTTCAACCGGGGGGGGCACGGCAGGATGTGGAGGAAAGGAAAATCGTAGTAAGGGGCGGGCGCCGGCATCGTCAGGACTTTTGGGCGTCGTGGACATTGCTTTGCGCCAGAGCGTCAAAAGGATGACCGATTTCGCAGAGGCCGAATTGGTGGGTCGGCCAGGGCGAGGTTGTGAGGAGGGGCGGGACGTTATCGGAGAAGAGGAGCCCCTTGTCGACAAAGGAGCAATAGGCGACAACGGGGAGGCCATCGGCGACGACATGGTTCTCGTATCTATAGTTGGTGGAGTCAGTAGGGGTTTATCTCATTGCAATTACTGTAAGAGGTACGTTGCTCGCAGGCATGCTTGAATTGGGTCAGTTATAATGTAGATCAGGGAGATATTCTTGTCGGTCGGAAACGAAGTAGTTATCATGTATGATAAAACCGATTGTTACAACTGCCCGGTTCCTTTGAAATAATGGGATGGCTTCTGTCTCGCCTCACACCTAGCGGACGCGGTCTTCCAGAAACGTCCTGGCTTTGCGCAATGTAAACGGCTCTGAAGGTGTCCGAGCTTTGACTCTGAGCTGTGAGTCGAAAGCCCATCCAGAGGGTTAGTTGAGTAACAGTATATCGTCCTCAATAACAAACTTTATAGAGGCTCAGAGTTATTCAGATGCTTGATTGAGCTGCTGACCGCCTACTAATCTATAATCATTCTGGTATCACATGCTACTCCTTCCCACATACAATCTCACAGCGTCAACCCCACGCCCTACGTGAAATTATAATTTGCATCACCGCAAATGCTTGTCGACCTTTGTTGTCGGTGTGCCAACTTGCGACACAATGTCTTTGAGGAATCAAGTGTATCGTTGCTTTCAAAGGGTAGCGATCCATTGGTAAACAAAGGCTTTGTGCTAATCGCATGAACAGGTCAATGCAGAATACCACAAAGCATTTCTCTTCACCCCTGTCGGCGTGTAAGTACTTAAGGTCTCGTTTTCCTGGAAGTTTTGCTCCCTCATTCGCTACAGATTCAGAATTAACCTATCTCACCAGCGGGTGCTCATTCCACACATATTCCGACACACTGAACCAAACTGATCCGATCAGATTCCAAACAAAATTCATCAAGAACACAGAAATCACCAAGATGCCATTCTCCAGTATCCTCACCCGCTGCCGCAGCGCAGGCGTTGCTCAAGCCGGGCAACTGAGCTTTGAGCTGTTGGAGTCGATCACTACCGCCGCCATTGTGGTGGCTTTGGTGTACGACCTGCTCTTCCTGTAACTCTGCCTTGTGTCTGACCCTGAGCCGGTAGCCCCGGCAGCCTCAGCAGCAACACAAGTTGCCAAGGGGGGTTGATGGTTACTTACTCAGCGTACGTGGGAACTTCTCCGCGAGTAACAACACATCCTCCTATATGATGGGCTAGGTAAGTCATGTTAGGTAAGTCCGTACATAGTTTATGTTTAAATCTGTTTACATTTTTCGAGACTGTCAGTTGTGTGAGATCCAATGTCGTCTATACTTTGCGCCAAGAAAGGATGAATTCAGGCAACAGGTTAATGTTTATGCGAAAAGGTGCAATAGGATACTCGACTTGCCGCCATCTTGATCGAAGGTCGAGACTGGCAATGAGCCGATGGGAGGGCCGACCAGGGGGCGGTTAGACAGTGGCTTCTTCGGGTACGGTCTAGAATAATACAGGGATATACAGCTGCCGGGCGAGGAAACGAGCAGACTGGCAGGCAGAATGATGGAATGAATAAGAAGGGATCCCCGACGCGGGAATTACAGATCTTATTATAGTCAGGCAGCAGAATTCTTGAGACTCTAGTGCTCATGACATGATCTGTCCAGAGGACCAGTTGGCAGCCCTGATTGGCTCCCCCAGCTGTGGCAGGGTTCGGTGTATGGGAGTTTACGAATAGGACAGCGCCGCATGTCCGTCCGCACGGGCACTGCCACTTTCCCTCAGGGTGGACGCTGTCAGTCTCACACCGCGGGAGCGTGGGCGCGTGGGTGTCTCTCTCTCTCTCTCTCTTGGCTTCTTTCTGTCAGCAGTAATAATGCGGCTGCGGCTGATGACAGAAAACGTGTATGTATGGGGAAAAGATGGGTGCCAAGAGAAACAGCAGGGGGGCCCTGGGCCCTGGTCTCGACCGGAGTGGATAGACGGCCCCATGTGCGGACCCCGGGTCGTTGGGAGCTTGGCGCTGGACCTGAGATCCCTGTCCTCCTTATGGGTTGGCTGGATGGATGATTGCTTACTCATACGCAGCGCCTATAGCGTAGCATGCGCGGGGGCCAGATGACCATGTCATCTCATCTCGCCTGACAACAGCAGATCCATGTCAGATCACAGAGATCCCAGCCGCCCAAGGCTGTAGGATTCGGGAATAAGCTTGGGCTTCGGTTTCATATTACCGACTTCGAGAAAAAATCGGTATAGCCTCCCTGTTGTGCAACGAGTACTCAGGTTAGATAGACCGTCACCCTTGCTTGATGTCCTATCTGCCCATCCCGCGGGGGTGTTATGTGAAACTGTAAAATAACGCGCAAAGCACGAGGCAGAGATGGGCCCGAGTTGAATGTGACTTGGTAACCTACGAACTCATCGGTCTCGTATTAGAGCGACCGTTGATTTCAGCGTGCTTTTGAGCGGATACAGGGGGTAACGATAAGAGCCTCTTCTGCGCAACCCCGTCCCAGCTCATAGCCACCGGTTATTGAAGCTACGTACATACTATTACATAGCCCAGGAAAGGAAACTTGGAGCGGCCGAGGCATAAAACTTGATCACGCTGCGTTCCCAAAACAAGCCCGTCGAAAATCTTGTAGCATGGATTTTTATTAAAAGAAAGCAAGTGTCTACCCAACATGTGAGAGAACCAAATAAAACACAAAATGACCCGCCTGTGGCTGAGAAAACCCTCGTCTGACAAACATAAAACTCGCCCGAGCCGAAAGATGCAAATGCTGTTCATTGCTGTGATCCATTCTAGTAATAGTGACGCCTAAACCCACTCTATTTCTATTTTGCGCGACTCCAATTATCATAAGAAGCTTGCTCCTTCCCAATCCCCACTTCTATTACCAGTAAAATAGTAAGTGCAGAGCCCCTTGCTTGTCTGTCAGCACTACTAGACCAACATGACGTTTCGCGACGTGATATAAATAGTCTTGACGCCAAACTTGTGCCGGATGGCCGCGATGACGGGGTCGCCCTCGGTGGTGACGACGGGCATGCTATCGCTCGACTGGCGCGCCGCGAAGCGGATGGCGGGGCTCGAGAACGTGACGAGTCCGGACTCCGGGTCTTGTTGCTCGCTGTCGGGCACCATGACGCGCTGCCGGATCTTGCCGGAGCGCAGGTCGACTTCGGCGATGAAGTTGTTGTTGTTGCTGGAGCTACTACTGCCGTGCCTACTACTATTGCTGCCGCTGCTGTGGCCGTGTCGGCTGCGGCGGGAGCTGGACCCAGAAGAGCCGGAGCCGCTGGCGGAGCTAGAACTGGCAGTGGCGGCGATCTGCGACTTGTCCGCGAAATTGGTGACGTAGCGGGACTCGGCGTCGATCCAGACTATGCCCTCGGCGACGCGGGCGGCCAGGTAGACGGCGTCGTGGTCGAGCTCCATGGCGTACGGGGCCGAGTAGTCGGGGCCGAGGTCGACGGCGCCGCAGGTCTCGGCCGTGGCCAGGTCCACCACGGCGATCTCGCGCGCGGCCTCGATGGGCGCGTAGGCGTTGCCCTGGCGGTACCGCTGCGACACGTACAGCAGGTTGCGGGCCCAGTCGTGGCAGACCTCCTGCGGCTCCGCCAGCAGGTCGTCCAGGATGTAGACGCGGTAGGTGATGGCGATGTCGCCAAAGGTGCAGAGGGTCTGGGCGTTGCTCATCTTGAAGGGGGGTTTGGGACAGCTGGGCTTTCGGGGTGGCGGCGAGGTTGACAGGGCGGTGGTGGCGATGGTGGTGTCGCTGGTTGTTGTTTCTTCTTTTATCTCTTCTTCTTCGTCTTCTTCTTCTTTTGCTTCTGGCTTGATGTAGCGTGGTATGTCTTCGAGTGGACTTCTGAGTGTATCTGCTTCTTCCTCCCCTTTGACCACAGCAAGGGGCTGGCCATCGCCATCTTTATATTCGGACTTGATGAAACTCATCTTGAAGTTGGATCCCCAGCCACAATGGAATGCCGGTTTCAGACTGGATTCGGTTATTTTCTGCGAATTCTGCTGCCGACGATAACGAGAAAGAACTGAACGGAGGAATGATGTAATCAGCTGGGGCAGGTATGTCGGAGTCCAACAACAAAGATCCCTGGCAAACGAATAAAATGCTGAGAAAACCCGAAGTAATCAATTTTCCGTAGGTCAGAAACGGCAAACGAGGATTATGCTGCAATGATGGGTTCGAAGTGAGTGCTTGAGCCCTCCCGTGTAGAGCCGCCAGTCAGGGGCCCGCTCCGACCCCACAGGATCGTATACTGGTTAGGCACCGAGTTAAAGGGTGGGGAGAGACAAAGACAAGCGAAGGAATACACGGACGGGAAGTATCCAGCTGTAATCCAGCCTTGTTTTCGCGTGGACCTGAGGTAAGCTTGACAATTAGGCAGAGAGATAAATGAAAGAGAGAAACGAAACTTGGAACAGTGATTTTCCCAAGATCTCTGGATTTCGCTCACAACAGCTTAAGTTGTTTCTCGTTCTCATTAGCCAATTGGGTCTAGTCTACCCACCAATCAGATCGAGAGCAGTTGCTGGCAATTGCAGCTATCGTAAGTCGTAAATCCCAACCAATCACCATCAAGGCCAAGACCGATCTCCCATGCATCACTGGCATGAAATCAGATTGTCCAATCAGCAGGTTCTCAAATCTCTCTCTCTCTAGGACCCCTCATCTCCATTGTAATCACCTTCCTACCTTGGTTCGGCATCAGCCCTACAGGGCTGAGCTGAGCTGTCAAGGATCTGCATGTCAGTACATAGGTAAGAAGTCAATTCACCGGCAGCATGGTCCTATCGGCATCTTCGGCTCACGCTTTGAGTCGGGTGCCTGATCATGGCATGGCAGTGGGCGGCTCCCGCCATCGGAGTGATCCGGATGTCTTCGGATCATGCACGAGAACGTGGCAGTAGGGCGCAGGCACGTGGTACAAAACGGGCGTGGTCTTACGCTATCCGTCCATATTGACGACATATGCATTGCATTGTTCCAACATAGCTTCGCATTCCAATGCCTCTGTGGACAGCGAGTACGGCATGCCTCGGTTCTGTGTGGAGAGGCGTCCTGATTCGGCGGTGAAGGCGACAGCCGACAGCCTGATCATAGCCGGCAGAGGTCGGTCTCCGCGAGATATGATTACAAATGGGTGCTTATTATTACAAGGCTATTCTGAATTGCATGCCGAAGGTAGAGCCTGGACGCGACGGTATTATGCTGCATGTCCAGGGCACACGAGTATCCAGTTATGACCAAACGGTACCAACGACCAATCTCCAGAATCCTCCTTCACCTTTTTTCACCACGTGGCTCACCGAACCCATTCAATAAGGTCGACCAATGGCCACGTGGCATGTAGCCGCCTTCGCTTGCGTTGTTGAGCGCGTTGGTCCCGTTCAGAACAAACAGCGAACCAGTCGTGTCACCAGCCTCCGCGCTGGCAGTTTGTCCGGTCCTCAACAGCGCCAGCAAGGCAAAGTGCCCGCCGACTACCGGTCTGGCCTTGAACGTGACCGCGTCCGGCACCCGCGGATAGCCACCGTCCCCAATCGTCTCGTACAGATCCGTGAAGGGCAAGTCGGTGGCCGTGTGGTTCAACCAGTAGGCGATGGAGGTGATGAACATCTTGCGCGTACTCGCGGAGCAAGTAGCCGCGGTCCAGATCTCCCAGTCCGACTTGGTGTAGTGGTGTCGGCTGTCCAGCGGGACGCCGTAGATCTGGGAAACGGTCGCGTACCACTTGGACTGCATCGCGTAGACCGCCTTGTCGACGACGCCGAGGTTCAGCAGCTTGTCGAAGTAGATGTTGTAGAGCAGGCCCCAGCTCGATCGCCATTGGTAGGCGAGCAGCGTGTGGTCTCGCGAGGGGGCGATGCCGTAGCTCTCCCAGTCCCGGTAGTAGGCTTTGACGATGGCGTCGGTCACCCCTGTGGCTTCCACGTCGGTGAACATGCGCGACATGAGGGACATGGCCTGCAGCGCTATGATGCCCTTGATGCCCAAGTTGGTCTGGTTGATCATTTTCCCGGCGAAGTCGTCGGTGCTCAGCTGGGCGGCCGGTACTTTGGAGAATTCGAGCAGGTAGCTGGCAGATTTGGTCAAGGTTGGGTAGTGGCTTTGAAGCCAGTCGGAATTGCCGCTGAATTTGTAGTACGCGTAGCTCATGAGGATGAGGTTGCCACTCTCTTCCACAGGCATGGCTTCGTCGTTACCTTCGATATGACCGGTGGCGTTGGGAAATGAACTACCAATGTCGTGCATTGCGAAGGCATTGGGGTAGAAGCCCCCTTCCTCGAGCTGGAAGATAGGCTCCAGCGAATATTTGAGGATCTCCGGGTTTGCGTACAAGAAGAATGGCGCGGTTGGGAATAAGACGTCGAGTGTGCCAACATTGCCTATAGCCGCGTCAGTAGTGAACAAGAGAGAGTGCTTCATCAGACTTACCGTCACTCGAGATCTCTTTCAGAAACATCAGAGGCTCTCCCCTCCCTGAAGACGATGTGTTGCAGCTAGATACTGGGGGGAGGGGTCGCATAGACAAAGGAGCCCATAACTTGACGGGCACTGAGGGCCACGATGGCGTAGTATGAGTCGGGTTCGGAGGCATCAGGAATGCCAAGGCCAGTAAAGTTGTCTGGGTCCAGAAATCCATAGCCGTCGCTCAAACCATCGGCGTGCGGCAAAATGGTCTGCGTTGGCAAGGCGGATGCGTGCCAGGTACAACTGGACAATGAAGACTCGACTGGTGGAGTGTTGGGCCTCGGTTCAGTTGGTGAGACGTGGTAGAATTCCTGGACATCCGAGACAAGCTGGCTGTCGGCTTGGCTGGCCAGATCCTGCGCAACCTTGAAGTCGTCCCAGTGAATCTTGATCATGGAGAACTTGTCGCCGTAACAAGACTTCCACCACGGCTGTAGTTGAGCGATGCCACCCTGAGTCAAGTACTTGATGATCGGCTCTTGGATGAGTCCCACGGTGTATCGCACTTCTGCAGTTGACACTTGGCCAAAGTCATGCGCATAGGCAAAGACGGCCTCGTTCCACCAATTACCGTGGTAGAGGGAGCTAACGTTGTTAGCCAGGCTGTGAGAATTGACGTAGTTGTAGCGAAGGTCCAACGCGGAGCCACTCTGGAACGAAAAGTTCTGGGCCCTCATCGGCTGAGTGGAATAAGTGACATTGCCCCAGATTGGGCGATCAGCGGTCTCTCCGAACGGCAAAGGTGACGCGGGTTCGTAGACCCAGCTGTACATGGTATCGGGTGCGAGCGTGACGTTGCCCGTGCCGTTGATGGGAGCCCCGTTGCGAAACACCTCCCATTTTATGGTGGTATCCTCTCCAGTGGCAACCCAAGCAGAGTTGATGTCGCTGTAAAACTGAACATCGTGAGGTTTGTCGTCAGTGGACTGGACCGTGGTCGTGAGGTAGCTTAGCGGAATCGACGTTCGACACAGGTCTTTGGGAAGCACCAGACTGAAGAAGCTTGCGGTGATGTTGACGGGCCCGGCCGCGAAGGTGAAGTTGGAGTAACTGGAGTCGTAGGCGACTGTCTGAGGGGATGCAGTCTGGTAATTGGGTAGCTTTGGGAGGATCCCCCTCCATTTCCGAGGTACCCGTATGAGATGCCATCAACCGTAACGATACCTGTCCAACCAAGGGGATCACCGGTCCAAAACATGGGGCTTCCACTGTTCAGCGTCTCGTTCTTTGCGGTAGAGGACCAGGCACTGAGATACGGAGTCCTTACGGCCAGAGGAACCGCAGGCGGGCGTGCTGGGGTGTAGATTGGGAGGGAGTTGCTATCGGCGTCGAAAGTGAGGGCAAGAGACTGGGTGACATATGCCAGCGTAAATAAGAGGTATGACAGCATCTTGATATGCCAGGGTGCTGGTGGATTGGTCCGGGAGCCTGAGAAAAGAGCGAATGGCGAGAGTGAGAATATCAAGTTTATGTATGTTGCAGCGAATGGTACCAATTAGCGATACATACGAAGGTGGTGGGCTGAAGTGAGTGTTTCGGCAAGTTGCCCCAGTAAGACTGTCGATAAATACGAACAGACAGTGATATGTGTATTCAACTGAAAAGAAAAAGATATAGTATTCAATGGCACAAGAAGGAAAACAAATTGCCGCAATAGGATTGATGTTTCCTGGGCAACATCGAAACCAGCTAAAGTACGGTCAAGCCGCATGCATTTTTTCATGATTGAGTTTGCTCGATCTTCTGCGCTCGACTCAGACATGCAGTGAGAAGAGTGCAACCAGACGCCGGAAGGGAGGCTGGCCAGTCAGTGGTATGGAAATGGCGGTCATTCTGGGTCACAGCGGGTCACGACATCTTGTGTGATGACCGGCACGTTCCAGGAAGTCGCACCTGGAGCACTTCCCCGGTGGGTGTTCATGACGGCCACGAGCTACAAGCATGCGGACTCGGCAACTGACTAAGCTCAAGACACTGTAACCTTTTGGTTTCCGGCTCTTTGGCCCTGGAACCATCGGGTGCTATTACCACGCATACTCTTCAACCCCCGTGGGATTCTATTGGGGCCTAACATCACTATCATTGTACTTCGCGTCTGTTCGCGGCCAACTAGAGGCCTTGACAGCAGTGGAATGCGATTGCGGTCAACACACGGGCATGCAACACGCCTTGGGAGAGAGAGACATGTTTGGTACCATGCCACCGCACTCGAGCACGGCACTCTGGCGATGGCCACCACCAAGCGGGCATCTCTATTCCGAATGAAGAGGCCGCCAGTATCAGTGTCCGTCGAGCTCAACTATTGACGGCTTGGTGCAGGGTTTCAAGGACCCAAGTAGTTCATTCACATGCATTCTGCGAGTCAGTGTTTGTTTACAACCTATCTTGGCGTAACGCCCTTCCATCATCCTGCATGCAAATGCATATGTAGGTAGGATAGAAAGCTTAGCCAGGTTGCCCCGTGTGTGCCACGGCACCCCGCCACAACATGGGAGGTCGTCGAACTTGCATAGGTTGTGGCAGTGTAACATACCGACGCACCACTCACTACCGAAGATGATATGTAAGCATAATGCATTGTAATTTCGAGTGTGCTGCACGAGCAGGATTTGGTAACGTGGCTGGCTGCCACGTTTGGACCGGTGAGGAGGCTGACTCGGATGCATGTTGCCTATCACCGACACCTGGTGTGCTTGTGTGACGTGAGGAGAGGTTGTCATAAGTGATATACGCCACCAAGCAGGGATCTGGATAGACTACATACCGGCACGGCTTAGGCTGGAAAGGCTGGGTAGGTACATGGTTTATCTCCGATCACTTCTCAGATCACTGTTTGACGAGTTCGGGCGTCGTCTCGTCCTCGAAGTTGGGCGAACACAATGGAAGGGGGTTTGGAGCTCCCTATACCAACCAGAGGGGAACACCATTAGATAATCCCACCGAGCCTGTCTAACCCGACAGCCTTGCGTCGGTGTCCCGATAAGCTTAGTAAAAGCCATCGGTCCATTGTTTCTCGGCAGGACAGATAAGATCACGCAGGACCGATAGTCGAATAAGAAAGGAAGGCTTCCGCTCTATGTATCACCACATGACGTGAACAGAGTGGGAAGATGGGTGCAGGTGGCGTTAGGATACCAATTAGGGACGTGGGGGAGGGGCGGACATTGGCGGAGACTGTGGCCGCTCCCGAAGTTTCCATGGAATATAAGGTTTCTTGGTGCTCTCTTGGCAAATGGTGCCGCGGTGATCATGTGGTTCGCGGCCGGCATTTTAGGAAGCTTGCTGGATCCTGGTGATACCAAGAGAGGAAACCACCGTGGAGGATCGTATGGTTGCGTCCGCGCTGCCTCATGTTGGGTGCCTCAACCCTCAACATAATCCTGATCTGGGTCAGATGACGGGGGTGTGACGTGCTTGGGAGTATCCGCTCGCTTTGTCCGACGTAGGAGGCGTTGGTGGAGGAGGCTGGTTTCTTTGTTTTTCTACATATTCCGGGGTTCTCTCGGTGAATTGATGGCCAGTTGGGCGTTTCCGAGAAATCCCAGCATTCAATACAAAGAAAATCAAGGAGCAATCACTAAGAGGCTCGACTTATAACACAACAACAACGAGTTCCAGGGCGGTTTGTTACACGAAGCCTACCAACCCAACAAGGGGGAGTCGACCAAGATGGATAACATTATATTCACTTATGGCTATGCCAAGGCTATAAAACGATTGTTGGTGTCACCTCACATAAGGGGGCATTCAACTGCGAGTAGGTATCGTCATGAATGCCACAGTTCTGGTTTCTTCCGCCTAACCTGAAATAGAACCCCTTACCCGTATACTCTACGCGTCTTTGATATCAAGTCACCGAAGAATATGCCCGCACATAGGTTTCCAAACCTTAGCGTTGGATTCGAAGTCGAAACATCGATAGCATGTGTTTACGATGACCGCAAGGATGGAGACCACCCCCTTAAAAACGACGGCCGGGAGTTTTTTCCTACAGGAACCGAGAGCACTCAGGGTGAGCCTCCGTCTGAGAAACCATGGATTTATGATGAAGAAAATCCCGCCAAGCCTGACTGGATGCCGAATACGCATCGTGTGCCAACACAGGAGAGCGAGAATGGGATGTTGGACGCAATCCGCGAGCTCTTAAGGAAAGCCCTAGGCTCCAAAGGAGCTAACCTTGTATCAGACTTGAATATGGAGAGGGTCGACTTGGGTCCTCTGAAACAAGGTGTCAACGAGCTTTACCAGAAGTACACCGTGTACGCTGACCGAGGGCTGGTGGCAGACAAAGAACCGAGCCCTTATCGAAGGGACTCGCAAATCTACGGAGGAATTTACTACTTCAATGCCGTCGAAATGCGTACTCCAGCATTTAGAAGTGCGAACAACGAGGGCTATGAAACAATGTGTGAGCAGATAAGATCTGTTCTAACGGCCTTCGCATGGTCATTCGCTGCTTCTACCAATGCTACGTCCTTTGTCTGGTACCAGCCACCCGAGAAGATAAAGTCAAAAGCGAAGGCTCTCTGTGCAGAGTCCAGATGCGGAATCCACATCCATGTTGGCGCTAAAGGAGTGCTTGAGTACCTCGAGGCCCCTGAGGATCCAGAAAGGCCTACTCCCGCATTTCAAAGGGCGTTGAGCACGACGATGAGCAAACGGATATTTGCTGCTAAGAAGATACTCACCATTTACTGGTTGCTCGAGCCAGAAATCCAGCAATTGCATGCATCATGGAGATCAAAGGACTCGAGATACAGTGGTTTACTGAGGGAGCACACTAATCTAGCCTACTATTTCTCCCTCAAAGAGGACGAGGACAAGTCACTTCACCCTTATCATGAATACGAGGAAGAAAGAAATAAGGCTGCCAATCACTATGACAAGGCCAAGTTTGACAAGGAGCTTGAAGGGGTATCCAACACTCACCAGATATCGGCCAATGAGCTCGAGCAACATGGGAAATTAGCCGCCATGGTGTTGGACAAGATAGAGACCAAAAATGGCACGGATGCTGACCGTAAAGCAACTGCCACCATCTGGAAGGCCCGTAGCATGGACCAGCTAGCATGGCTTGCCTCGAACCATTTCGGAAACAGGCGGGGATCGCTGTGCTTGCATCAACTGCTACCGTGGAACTCCGATTTCGCGGGCGGGGGTGTCCGGGAGCCGAAACAGCGAATCGGGACGGTGGAATACCGGTACATGCAGGCCTCGCTCGACCCCGACGCCGTCATCGCCTGGGCTGACGTGGTGATGAGAATGACCGAAGTCTGTACCACGGGCGAGACGACCGACTTTGTGGACTTTATCCAGCAGGCCGTAGCGCACGCGGGCGAGCCTGGAGACCCCAAGGAGTTCGTCAAGAGGCTGGGCTTGGAGGAATATAGCCAAGCGTACCGGTTTTACGATAAGGATACCCAGCGTAGATTCGACGAGGAGGCCAATCCCAGGATTATGAAGGACGGTGTCGCTCAGGTCCTTGTGCCCAAGCCAAAGTTGCGAAATCCTGTGCCACCTGCAATACCTGCAGTTATCGCATATTGAAGGACAGGGGGAAATCCTTAGAAGGATGGGAATTCTATTCTGAGGACACCGAATGTTTTCTATCTAACCCATAGACATGCGATCTGCCTCAGTCTCCACTATAGAACTGTCTAAAGAAGAATCAAGCTTATTTTGTACCGCATCCCCGAGGGCAATGAGCAAGCCGATCTCCTGTTCCCGAAACCCCCGACATTTCGTGCGAGTCTCGGAAACGGGGATAGAGACTGCATCCCTGCCACAAAAGTGTCCCGCACCCCTGCTGGAGGGGCTAGCCTGCTGCAGGAGCTGCGTCTAACTTGAAGTCTGGGGGCCTGGACAGGGCTATCTTGGAAATACGTAGTACAAGCTCGCAATTGATCCAGAGATGGATTGAAGTCATAGACCTGGCTGTCAATGAACTGCATGTTGGTACAAATGCATCAAAGATCGTGAGCTGCAGAAGGTAATCCCGCGATCTTGTATGGCACATATACCTAATGTACGGTAGCAACGCACGAGCAGTTGAGCTGCGCGCGATTGGCAGATGCATTGGGCTCAAGTTCCAGAAGCGCTCTAGTTCCGAGTAGAATGTGTGCTTCGGATGGCTTCGTGCCGAACCTCAATTGCTTCTATCGGTCACGCCCAGTACTGGCCATCATATCTGTGTAATCAAACCAATAATTGAGAGAACAGGTCGGCAGCTATTATTTGCGGCACTTGAGTTTTATACGAGTATTTGATGGATGTGTAGATCCATAGAGCGCCATCAGGCGACCATGGTAGTAAAAACGGGCACTGGTGAGAATGGATGCAGCCGCCAAATGCACTTCAGTCTTCTAGAACAGGCCGACCCTGCCACCTGCACTAATTAATTGCAAGCTGTCTGTCAGCGGTAAGTCCCCCCGGCCTTCCGTCCCCATTGAGCGAAGATCATCTCGACTGCGCTGCAACGCAAGATTTGCCCAGGGCAAACAAAGCTTATTGTTTTTTCAATGTTTGACACCAAAGCTGATTCTTGTCGCCCATGTTTCATACTCTCCAACCTGTCATCCCATTTCGCGCAGCCTTTTTCTCCTTCCTGACGCTGCCACAGAGCCTGCAACTGAAGCCGCAATGGCTACTTGTCCCCATTAGTGGCACTATGAAAGAGTTCCATCCAATCTATTTGGGCCCTAAAACCGGATGGGTTGCCCCTCTTTCCTTCCCACTGAGCGCGAGACAGAGAGCCTGCCAGCCTTCTCTCCGATCATGTCTTGTCCGTGAGACCAATGCCAAGCAAACCTCCTTCCTCCGTCGAAACGAGCGAATCGAGGCCGGCCCCCCAACTTCCAAGTGGCTTTTTCCCTGGCCAAGACAGGTCCATCCTGCAGGCCAAGCACTAAAGGAGGGGCTGGCTGCCACTGCTGCCTCTGGGCAGCTGCTATTCTCGTCTATGCTCCATGGGCCCAATTGTTCCGGCTGCCCATTCAAGCCATTGCAGTCGCACTTGTCGCTTGGTCCTGCGGTGGGTTTCGCCCAGACAGGAAACACAAAGGGTCCCCCCCAATTGATTCAATTTCGGCAAGACTATTGCGGATCGTTTGTCTAGGTTACCTGGATGTTTTGTCGGTCGTCCAGCTATTCTCCCACTGCCTTGTCATCTTCGGTTGTTGGTTTTTGCGTTTTTATTATCTGTGAGCTCTAGACGACAGTGCTGTGTGCCTTTGCATGACGCGACTCCCTGATTCTTCCTGCTCGAGTGCGACCTGCCTTTGTCTGTGATTCCCGGGGCTGCACCTCAACGAACGCCCATGTACAATACAACCTGCGTCTTTGGCTAGTAGACACTGATCTCCTTAGAGGCGAAGAGATGTCCGATGTGCGATCGCTATAGATGGTGCACCTTATAACATCTTGGAGATACGACAACGAAGCTGTGCCCTTCTCGGCACCCGCCCGACTCAAACATCGCCCAAGGCCCTAGTTGGCCGCACGGCGCTGAACCGCAGCCATGCTTCGCATCCGCAGATACCGCTACTTTGTAGCTTTCGCCGTGGTCCTGGTCTTTATTCTCTATCGCGTGAGCAGGACCGGCGATCGATGGGACGACTTATCCACTCCATTGCCCTTCAAACCGCTGCCGAAAGCGCCAATCCAGAACCCCCCAGCACACGACCACGACCTCCCATCCAAACCCCAGAAGATCGCCCAAGACGAGCCGTCGCGACAGAAGCCCGTCAAGGCGGCCGACAAAGACGATGTACCGGTCAAGATCCCGACACTGGAAGGCCACGACCAAGCCGGAAAGTTCGACCTGCCGACCACGACGTCTTTGACCCGGCCGAAGCCGACAGTCGACGATAGCAGCGACGATGTGGCACACAACAAGGTTCAAGAGCATGCCCCCGAACCGACGAAACCGCCCACGATCCCCGCCATCAATATCCCCGATCGAAAGACGCCGCAGGAAGCATTGCAAGAACAACAGCAGCAGCAGCAGGCGCAGGTGCCGTTCGGCAACCCGCAGTACGTGGCTACTACCACCCAAATTCACTGGTCCAAACAGCCCGAGCACTTCCCTGTCGCCAAAGAGTCCATTATCCCGCTCCCGACCGGAAAACCCAAGGCGATACCGAGAGTGCAGCATGTCTTTGGGCAGGAGTCCGAGGAGGCCAAGGCCAAGCGACTCCTGCGCCTATCGAAAGTCAAGGCTGAAATGGAACGTGCCTGGGGCGGTTACAAGAAGTATGCTTGGATGCATGACGAACTGTCGCCCATTTCCAAGGCGTTCAGGGACCCTTTCTGCGGCTGGGCTGCCACCATGGTGGACGCGCTCGACACACTGTGGATCATGGGCATGAAGGAAGACTTCGAGGAGGCCGTCAAGGCTATAGGCACCATCGACTTCACCTTCACGGACCAGCGCAGCGAGATACCTGTTTTCGAGACCACCATTCGCTATTTGGGTGGGCTGCTGGGAGCGTACGATGTGAGCGGAGGCAAGAAAGGAGGCTATACAATCTTGCTGGACAAGGCGGTTGAGCTCGCGGAGATTCTCATGGGTGTGTTTGACACGCCCAACCGCATGCCTATTCTATACTACAACTGGAAGCCGGCATTCGCTTCCCAACCGCACCGGGCGGCCAATGGGGTCAGTATCGCCGAGCTGGGATCCTTGCTGATGGAATTCACGCGCCTGGCGCAAATCACCAAGGAAAACAAGTACTTCGATGCTGTTGAGCGCATCACCGATGCTTTGGTGGACTGGCAGAGTCGGGGAACGACGGTTCCGGGCATCTTCCCCGAGCGGGTCGATGCCAGCGGCTGCAACCGAACTGCTGCCACTAATGCTCAATTGAAGTTGACAGCGGAGGCGGCTGAGAAAATCAAGAACACTGTTTCTGCGCCTGAAGATTACACTGGAAGAGAATACGACAGTACGCTGAAGCCTGAGAGACAGGAGAAGCCGGACTCGCTGGCTGGCCTTCCTCAGGGCGGCAAGAAGACCTCTCCTAGTACCAAGCAGTCCCAAAAGATAAGCCGACGGTCGCTCGCGGATGACGCGGAAGAGATGGACGATCGGCCGCTTACAGCGAAGAAGGGATCTGATGTCCCGGCGAACAAGCCGAAGAAACCCATCATTTCGCCTCCTGATTTGTACCAGGAGATGATGGTGCATGGCACAACCGGCGAGCCATACGAAGACATGTATGAGAAGGAGACATGCTATCCGCAGGGATTGACCACCGGATCGAGCTTTGAGACATATTCCATGGGCGGCAGCCAGGACTCGACCTATGAGTACTTCCCCAAGACCTTCTTGCTTCTTGGCGGTCTGGAGCCCAAATACAAGAAGCTGCACATGGACACTGTCGATGCTGTCAAGAAGTGGCTTCTTTATCGGCCCATGGTCCCCAATGACCGCGATATCCTCTTCAGTGCAAAGCTGTCGACAACTGGCAACCCCGAGAAGGATGCATCAATCACGTTCGAAGCGACACACTTGACGTGCTTCCTCGGCGGCATGTTCGGCCTGGGCGGCAAGATCTTTGACGACGACATTGATGTGGCCATTGGCGAAAAGCTGGCCGACGGCTGCGTTTGGGCTTACGAGAGCACCGCCAGTGGTATTATGCCCGAAGGCGCCACCGTTGTGCCGTGCAGATCGGCTGATCACTGCCAATGGAACGAGACTTTGTGGCACGAGTACCTCGACCCGATGTTCAAATCCCGAGATTCGGAGGTTGCGGACTGGGAGAAGCGTCATGCGGAAATCGTGAAGGCCAAGAAGGAGGCATCAAGGCGGAAGGCGGAGATCACGGCTACCTCTGAAAGAGCGTCCGCTGATTCTGATAAGGACGCAAAAATGCCGCATCAAGAACACGCTGTGGGCGGTGCGGATTCGCCTGCTGCCGCCGCGGAAAGCAGCGCCAAGACGGTCGGCACTGCTAACCACGATGCCCCGCCTGCTGGAAAGGGCAAGGAGAAGGAGGCGGACTGGGGCACTCTTAGAAAGCGTGGCTTGGACACCGCTGATGACCTCGAGACGAGCTCGAACGACAACTCCCCACCCTCGAAGACGGCCAAGAAAATGACCCTCGAGGACAGCTTGGATATAAACACCGCGGGCGGAACGGGCAAGGTCGGCAGGCCACTGGAGGCTGGGGCTGGCCAGGTACCGCTCGCTGTGGTGAAGGAGCTCGATGAGACCTTAGCTATGCCAGATCCCCCTCGACCTTTCACGCACAAGGAGTATGTGCAATATCGATTGGAGAACGAGATAATTCCTCCTGGATACGTCAGCATCAACAGCAAGAACTACATCCTCCGGTAAGTTAACACCCCTTTGGTTTCTTGTTTCTTGTGGAATAGATGCTAACGAACAATGACTCTAGACCCGAAGCGATCGAGTCGGTCTGGTACATGTACCGCATCACGGGCGACACCAAGTGGCAGGACAAGGGCTGGCGCATGTTCGAGTCCATCATCAAGGCGACGCAGACCGAGTCGGGCCACTCGGCCATCCGGGACGTGCTGGTGCCCATCTCGGACCGCACCAACGAGATGGAGAGCTTCTGGCCAGCCGAGACGCTCAAGTACTTTTACCTGCTGTACAGCAAGCCCGACGTCGTCAGTCTGGACGACTATGTGCTCAATACCGAGGCGCATCCGTTCTTGCGGCCGGATGCTTCTGTGCGATGAGAAACGAGCTATGTGGTTTTGGTGGAGGGATTAACTTTATTGACTCGAAGAAGACCGAAGGGGAAATGAAGGACCTACTGGCTTTTATGCATGAGCTTCTTGAGTGGGTTTGCGGCATATATATACAGCACAGCCCGCCACTGCCTTGTCAGCAGTTAGCCACGGCAGAAGCGCCGTGTTTTGCCGATGGGATCCTTATTCGTGGAGGACAGGGAGAGACGACAAAGTATCGTCCGTGGCTCAAAACATATATACATCAAGCGAAGAAGGAGAGGGAAAGAGCTAAGGCGACCTACCTCACCCAGCAGGTCAGAGAAGGGAAAAACACAACACGGACGAGTGATGGCGAATGGCGCATACATACAATGCAATGCATGGGTCGAGTAAGTATGGTTGCCCTGGGGGTTGGTTTACTTATCTAGTTAGAAGTGCCGAGCCTCCTGCCTACCTCTACCCCCTTGCTTGGTTTTGCTTTGACCCTGAATATATATATATATATATATATATATATCATTTGCTATTCACGGACCCATCCCTCGTTCCGCTTGTTTGCCTCTCTGTTGGTTGGTCGCGTTGTGTGCGTCTAGCACCCCGTGGTAAACTGTTTCGAATCGACGGAACTCGGTGAGGCCGGATTCATTGGCCGTCCGTCACTCACCCATGCGTGTCTCTTCTTTGCTGTAGTGACGCAGAGAGGCAAAGAGTGACCAGAAGAGAAGAGTAGGTTCGGTACTTGGAATTTGCAGCGTTTTCAGGCACATCGGCACACAAGAAGTCGGGTTTCGACAAGAACAGGGCACACGTTTCTTCGTCGCTCTGGTGTATTTCAATTTACATTGCTATTCGAGCCCATACATGTCCTCTTCCTTTTCCGCTCCGTCTCAAATGTTTTCTGTTTGCCATCAAACCAATTAAGTTGTTTCCCTCCATAGAACCCCTTTTCTCCTCAATCCCTTGCATCTTTCTTCCCCAACACCCCTGCGGAAGCGTCAGTAAATCACACACAAGCGCAGAGTACACGCATACACACAAAGTCACAGCAAGCATCAGTTGGGAGCCCTCTTTTCGTCATCATCGATCATCTTTCTCTTCATTTCATTATATCTTCATCTGTATCTTTCCTCTCATGTAGTCGCCGTCACGATTGCGGTTTTTTCCTGGTCCTGGGTCGGTCGCAACTGGTCCCTCCCCCAAATAAGAACCAAACCCGCCAAAGCCCTCCGCCGGAACAAAAACAGCGAAATCAAAAAAAAGGGCAATTAGGTAGTACCATGTGGAAATGCGTGCGTGTACGTGTCTGGTATTCCAAATGACACCACAACATTCTCCAACTTCTACCCTGTTCTCCGCCTCCTGCCATGTTGAACGCCGTTTCCCAAATGCTCTGATTGATGTTTTGTGCGGTGATGAGGGTTGTTGCTGCAATTGCTCCCTGGCCTCTTTTCCCCAGACGATGGCGGGCTTGCTCCTTGCGACTCCACACCTTCGCTCACCCCATTGATCGTCGTGAGCCAGATGTTTTGTTCATCTGGTTAGTGGCGCCAAGACGAAGAGAAGAGCACGGGCGCTGGCGCGGGGAAGATGATCGATCGTGTATCGAAAGCGGTTTCGAGGATCCCAGGGAGCGAAAATGTACAGTGCTGCTGGTTTGTTTGTGTGTGCGTGTGAAGGTGTGTAGGTGCGTGTTCGTAGTCGTCTATAATGTGGTCGTGGTCATAAAACGCTTGTTGCATGCCGTGCCGCCTGAAATCCTGGGGGAGTGAAAGAAGAATAAAAAAGAATACAGAATGATCTCCCAGCCATCGTTTGATCCGTGCCGCCGTCCGTCCGTCAAAAGTTTTCGTTAAATACAGTCTTGTCGAAAAAGGTCCTCTTGTCGTTTTGTCGCTCCGTCTCTCCTCATTCATCAGTCCGCAAGTTGCGTCAACACCCTTATGCTCAGGATCATGACTAGCAGACCTATTGTTACGATGATGAGGAGCGTGAAACTAAACCAACCGAGAACCATGGCCGATGTGCCGACTCCGGATAAGACACTACCATTTCCGAAGTCTTGCGCAATGACGGAGGCGGCCACCGATGCTGTATGTTGCCATAACACACTGACCAACACGAAGATGGAGGCGATGAAGATGATGGCGAGGGCGATTTGCGACACCGGCCTCGAGGGGAACGGCTTGATTTCGCGCTCAGATCCCTCCGAGTCTTCCTCCTCGTGCCAACCGGGGAAGGTGGCGAGCAGCAGGAAACAGACGAAGGCAAAGATGATCGCGATGATGCTGTGGAAGACTTGGTTAGCTCAGGTGAATTTGCCGTGAGGAATGTGCTTGTAGACGTACATTAGGTATGGGAACACAATCATGTCCTTGAACTGCGCAGCCAGCCAGATCAAGTTCAGGGGATCCTGGTCCACGGACACCTCGTTCGCAAGCGCCGTGGCATTGTTGCTACACAACCACGAGCCACCGTCGGGGTTGACGCAGATACCAAAGTAGCCGACGCGGGCCTGCAGGTGGGCGGAGCCAACAATGTTTTGGATGGCTTGGTTGACGTTGTAGTCGACCTGGGACGTGTCGGGCACGGCCGTGTAATGTTCGTAGTAGAGCGACAGCAGGAAAATGTCGGGTATCATCGGCGACGAGGAGGAGCAGCCGGCTAATAATAACGAGAGCAGGATGATGGATATGGCAATCAAGATCATCAACACATGATGGTAGCCCAGGAACGGAATGAACCCTAGAGCGCAAAGAGTGTTGTTAGCAAGTCGTCTCACTCAGGCGCAGTGGCATGCTAGCAGCATTCCTCGTCGCGGAAGTCGAGTCGGGGTCGAGAGGTTGTACTTACGGTACCAGCCGACTTGGAATCTTTCCGCCATTCTTTGGATGGGTTGTTTTCTTCTTCAAGACCTCGGATTCCCGAGGCGGAGCTTCCCTTGAATAAAACCCTCACCGTCGTCCTCCGTGGGAGCGACGTCGGGTTCGAACTCGTAGACCGCACAACTAGGCTGCTGGAATCCTTACGCCAACGAGAGGATGGGTTAGATCGCTGGTCGATTCAACTTTGCGCAGGCAGCAGGTTGGAATGCTGCCGTGATGCGATGTCTCGGTCGTGCGAAAGCCTCCAATGCTTTCGTCTCGTATAAAGAGGCTCCTAGGAGGATGCGCCTGTTCGAATAGAGACCTTGGACTCTCGTTTCCCTACTTGTTAGAGCAAAGCAGCTGCGTGCTGCTTGTTGACAGTGACGTGGAGTATGTGCGAGTGTGGCTCTCGATGTGGGAGGGAGGAGACTTGTATGTGGGCGGTGGTGTGATGTAGAGAGAGAGAGAGAGGGTGAGGAGGGAGTAGAGCGAGTGAGTACCACTCGGAAGTAGATTAGTCAGTTGAGGTCGATAACAATTCCCTATGTTGTCCTCTCGTCAATAGGCTTGTTAGAGTTTTTTGGCAGTATGCAGGTCTCAATTGCGCAACTGGAGTAAGTATCAATCGGGAAGAGGAGAAAGAGACAGAGGGAGAGAGGGAGCGCGGACGGAGCGAACGTCTTTCGGGTCGGTCTGTCTAGTCAGTACGAAATATCTCGGTGGTTGGTGTAGGAGCAGGAGTAGTTAGTGGCAGCGATCTTCTTTTCTGGGCTTCGTCTCGAAAGTGGTGGGATGGCATGCATGTGCAGAACCGGACCAGAGATGGGAAGAGATGAAAACGGGGAGAATTGGAGACGGGCAGGCGAACAAGAGGTTGTCATTGGTCTAGCCACCGGGTTTTGCAGTGTTGCCAGTGAGCCGATGTGGTGACGCCGCTGGATGATGAAGCTGCAAGTCTGGTCTCCCAGCCATCGACTTTTTGTTGATACCGGGGTCACGGTTGCTGAGGGGATGCCGACCAGTCCCCGACCCCTGTCGATGGGCAACTGTGACGCCAATTCAGCGACTTTGCCATTCGCCGGCTGCTGCAAACCCGCCAAAATCAGGTTCGACCTGCCAGCATTAGCGCCAGGGGCCCCCCACCAACCCGCCTATGAGACCGCACCAGCAAATCAGCCGCCCCGCTATTGGAGGCTGGGCCGGCCTTGGTTTTTTTTCCTCTTTCTGGCTACCGCGACTGCGACTGCGACTCCAACACCCAAGCTGCCAGCCAGCTCTCGCTCTCTCTTTCTCTTAACCTTAGGTTAGCAGCTGGACTTTTGATCGATTGCTGCTGCATGGGGCTGGGCTGGCCTAGTAAGATGTAGCGCACAGTCCCTGCATGGCATCGCCTCGCCTCGCATCGCATTCTCTCCCTTCCTTACGCCGGTGCCTGAATGATTGACCATGGATTCCACTCTCTCAGCTTGCCCAGTTTGATTTTCGGATCTTCATTGCTCGTGTAGGCCGGACGCGTCAATCTGGTAATCTCCTTAGGTCAGGTCCGTCCAGGCGGATTTCCCAGCCTTAGCCCCAGGAACCCGATCATCCGCCCACTTGGGCTTGGCGTACCTTGCTCCTTGAGCGCTTGTTACGCCGGCCTCCCCATGACGTCGCAGTGTCGCATCTCCTCTGGCGCTTCCCTTTCCCTTCCTCTGCAGCTCCCGGGCAACCATGGCTCGGCACTCCACTTCCTCTATTGTGTTTCCTTCTTGTCAGAAAGCCACCTTTGTCTCCTGTCTCAAGCTGACGGCATCGACAGGGCTTGTCAGGTGCTTGAAGCGTTCAACGGCTACCTACATGTTTCCCACCAGCTCAGCTTGCCTTGCTTCAGCCCAATGGATTGCGTGCAGCCCGCGCTGTGCCCTACTGCTACGAACCCATGTCTGTGAGTTTGCAGCACCCAATTCACCTTTGCATGTAACTACTCCATCTCAATTGCATGCACATATGCAGACAATCCAGCACATTTACGCACAGGCATAGACATATGTCAAGTCATCTTAAGTAGATGCGGTGAAGGCCATCAATAATGCCTCGTACCGAGAACCTGGCTGGTTATGTGTGGTCATAATCTCGTGATTTCGTGATCTGTGCCAGAAACACCCCGCCATACCCACGCAAGGATGTTTTGATGAACCCGGATAAAAACTGATGCCATCACCCGGGGGGGCTTGGACCGTTAAAGGCCAGCCAGCGAGTTGGACAGCGACACAAATGCAGCAGCAGCACCATGCAAATGCACCTGCCACTTGTGCCGGTGTTCCATCTGGGCAGGACCCGCAACAGCCAAGCACTGTCCAACCAGTATGTCGCAGGCGGTGTGCGCCCTTGGCTGCTTGGGCAATCCCGCCGCCAACCACGGCAAACAGCGAAAAGGCGTCTTCCTGAAAGAAGGTCACTGGTGAATTCATTCAACATCCCGTTTCCAGAAAAACTGTTCTGCGGACCATTGCATGCATCTTACCTACCATACCTCCATGATCAATTGCGACCGAAGCTATCCCGCAAGAGCATGGTGCCCATAGTGCCCCGGGCAGATGCAAGCAAGTGTGGATGAATCTTAGGTAGATCAGAGATCAGCCGTCCTAGCACCTCTTTCCTGGGCCAATTGCATTGCCCCGCGAGGGTCCTGCTCCTTCCCCTCTAGGCAATTTATCAACTTCCGCCTCCACCAGCGCCAGATCAGCATCGCGTGTACGGCATCACTTGCAGCCCTGGGAGCTATCATTTGATCCTAGATGCCGAATTGTATATGAGCAGCCTGGACCCATCGACCACAGAACTTATGCCACGACCATAAGACTCCGAAGATGCCTCATTATTTCTATAGAGTACCTAGCATTGGCCAAGGGCACGGTGTCTGCTAATGATCTGCACCATTTTCATGATGGGCAACCCAACTTTCACCTCCATCCTGGGCGACTACAATGTAACAATTCTCTTTGCTAAGTACTGGATAATTGACATATTTGGGGCTTGCATTCCACCGACATCGGTTTTGCATTTCAACAGAACCTTGGCACTCTGTTCGGTTTTGTCATCAATGCTATGCCCGAGTGAGCACATGGTCTTGAACGTGTTTGCCCAAGACGTAGGCTATAAGGCCATTCAATCCGCCTCGAGGAACAGATGCGCGCATGCGGAACCGAAGCACAATTTCGAACAGGCAATGGTGAAGCAAGGAAGTAGATGAGTTGCACGCAAATGTCATTGGATGTTATCCTGCGAACAACCTAAAGCTATCTGGTCCAGTGTGTACAGTCCTCACGTGCAACTCCCAATCAATCCAAATCCACCAAGCATTGCCCAAACTCTCCCATGCCCCAACTGCGATCAGTTTGTCGCTCGGAAGAACGGGGCTGATTGGGTCGGAAAAGAGTCGGAGCGTTGGTCCGTCGAAGAAGGTTCAGACGCCCAAAAGTGGTATTTAAGGCACCTGTTTCGATTTTTTCCACGTTTAGGCGTCAGCCGAAGCCCAAGCCTAGGAGATCAGAGAAACACGGAGGGTAATGATAATTCGTCTTCACACTTGATCAGACACGCAAGACTCATCCTTTCACCTACCTTGCATCCCCCAGTTGAGCTGCCTCGTGGGTGATGTCCGAGAGAGGAGCCCAGTCGGTGCGATGGCAAGGAAGGGTGAAGGGCGAACGAAACACAGACAACACCGAAAGATGATGACTCGAGAGCAAGATGCAAACATCCGTCAGCCCATTGCGGTAAAGATGCGTCTTGCCAAAGACTGATTTCGGACAGGAGAGAAAGAGGGACAGCAGAAGGGTAGACGGCCTGGGGATGGCCGGCATCAAGTGATGTGATTCGAGGCCGGTGGGTGGGAGCCGAGTCCAAGAAGGTGAATGGATGGCATTGGCGGTTGCAATGAGCCACGACTGGGTGTGCATGAGGGAAGAGAAGACATAGAAGACGGGGGAGAATGCAGCAAGGAACTGGTGATGGAAATCTGGCGTTGATGGGGAGTGGGAATCTGGAGAGGAGGGAATCCATTAGACTCGAGGATGGAAGAGGGCTATTTGAACCCTTCTCATTCAGTAGAACTGGCGCTGTTGAAATCCAATCTTCAGGTAAGTGCCCTATGATATGGACTCGTCGGCTGGGCAGTGACTGAATGCTGCAACACACGGCAAGTGCTGGATTACCCAGCCTCAGCAGTCGCTATCCCGTGGTTTGGAAAGTGCTCAGCACGGTGTTATGGCTTCCATGGCATCAGTGGTATGGGAAGAGCGACAGCTAGCCTTCCCAACGAGCCACTGCAACTTGTATACATAGGGAAGCGGCATACACACAACCAACATGGTCAATTGGAAACGAAAACCTATCGCAACTCCGGAACGCATGAACAGGTGCGTATTGGGCGGTGTTAGGTTACGTATGGCTAGCTCTTTCGATGGCAAGTTAGACTTGCATGGAAGTGTCGCCTATACAATGCATTCCCGACCAACTACCTCTCTCAGCAGACCCATCCAGCGTCGCTGCAATTACTTGCATATTCGTTGAGAACCCAGGAGACTGCACTGCCCTGTACTGCTTCCAGTTTTATGTCAACTGAGGGGCTTTCCTGTCAGATACTTCAAATGCATCAATCAATGATGGATTGATATATGTACTTGATCATCGAAGGCGGGCCAGAACGCAGCGTGGCCCAATACTGCATGTGCCAAAGGAAACCACAGTACAAATCTCTCCACGAGCACCGATCGGCCAGTGTCGACCAATTATTGCCCAACCCCTTTCCAATCCAGATTGAAGCCAACAAATATGCACCGGTTCGTTCGAAATACGGGGGCTTGAATCGGAAAGGAGTTGATGCGTCGGGGCAGTTGAAGGCTCCAATGAAGTATTTCGACCTTCCATAGGCGGCTACCAAAGCTCAACCCTGGTGAAATCAGAGAGAAGCACGGAGATGATTAACAGCATCTCGGCCACACACACATGACGTGACAAGCATAGCTGATCGATTCACCTACCTCACACTCCCAGCAGCAGCCCCTCATGGGTAAGGCTAACTAAGACACAGTCGGCCGTCGTAGTTGCCGCGAAGGTCGAAGGGGATACGGAGCCGAAGTACGATGATTCGGGTTGTACACGACACTCAATAGCCAAGACTGGTTTCGAATAGGAGATGGATGACGCAGTGAATGAGGAAACATCCGGCCCTGGCGATCAAGGGACACGCCCCCTCGTTGATTTTCAGATGTCGGGCAACACCATCGTGAAGCCAACCCTGAAAGCAGCTGAGGCTTGGCAGCGGCTGATAGAGGACGATTGTTGTAGCAGTGGGTCATGAGCACGTAGGTGGCCGAAACGCGGACGACTCGCTGGATTTCTGAGAACGTGGCGCGAGACCGAGAGATAAGTCGCGGCAAAGGGTCCAGGTGTGTGTCGGTGAGAGAGAATGGAATGGAGAAGACGGGGGAACCCATTGGCCACACGGGGGATGGAAGAGGTTCTACTTGAGCACTTCCCGACCAAAAGGAACGGCGCTACGGTAATCTAACATTGAGGCATCCTAGGTAGGCTCTATCACATGGACTGGCCTATTGGGAAACGGGGGAGTTGCGCATCTGGGTAGGCATTTGATCCCTCAGCCTCCATGGGCTGGAATCTACGCCTCCTGTAGAACTCAATGCATACCCATGTGGCATCCATGTGGCATGAAATAACATTCGTAGGAAAGGTGATGGTAACCAATCAGCCCAATCAGCCACATGAATTCGGCTGGGGACAGTTGGACGACAGAATCTAAACTAAAATATCACAGGAACTAGCTGTCGCGATGGAGTTCCTTGTATAGAGATGTCCCTTTGCAGACATATTCGTGGACCGAGCATTGTAATCAACTGCCATCCAATTTTCATACGTGCATACCAGCTCCGGCTTGTATTAGACCAAGCATGTTGTTGTTGTGTCCTTGATGCACTTTACTATCAAACGTGAGTAGCCGAGGACTGACCAGAGCGTGGTATACAACACAGCCGATGGCACTGGAGTATGACCAAAGCGAAAAGTACGCCTAGTAATATCAGAAGGAGGAAAGCTCAGGGGGCTACTGACCTGGCCCTGTGGCTTTGTTGGCTGCTTGGGTAGATACAGCCACCATCTACACGGGTGGATGCGAAAGGTTGCCCGGCGAGCATTCAGCACTCCAAGGTGTCGGCAGCTGCAAGAGGTTGACTGACGAGACCTCTCGCATTACCTGGATTCTCATTGGTGTATCTGGCGTATATACAAGCCACAGTAGGCGGATTAATAATATGGCCCTGCTGGTTCATATAGATGGTCGATCTGGATGACAATGATCGTCTCTTCATTAGCACTTGGGCTCGAGCAGACAGACACCATTGGACGGGAAAACAGGTACCTGCAATTGCCCAAGGGGCAGACTGTCGCATATATTGGCGGTGGCTAATTGGCTAGACCCCAACGTTGAAGAAGCGGCCAGCATGCTGAATGCCGTGTGCCCTATCTCCTTTAGCCGCAAAGGGGGTCCAGTCCGGTCCCTCCCATACATACACCCCGCATTCGCGCCTCTTGGCACACGTTCTCGACTAATTGCCCAATACGACGTTGAGAAATGAGGCGCCCCAAAAGCTTCGAGCGTTGCAGAGCCAAGTTTTGCATGCTAAAAGTGCAGGTGAGACAGCGTGGTCAGCGCTACAAGGGCCCTTGACCTCAGCGCTGGAACATCTGGGGACGCAGTCAGATCATGGGTAGGTGTGAATTGGGTGGTAATTGCCCGGGAGCTAGTAAGGGGTAGTCAGTCGTTCAAGCATTCGAAACAAGCGGAATTCTATTCTGGAGAGAAAAAGCAACGAGCCCTAGTTGTGATACGAAAAGCCAGTTGAGGGGAAATTGGAGAGGGGAAACAGCTATGACGGGCCAGGGCAGGCATTGCACTGCTCGGACATATTTATCCTCCAAGACCGATCGCAGCACATACACACCCCCATAAAGTGGTTTTTAGGAGCGGCATGGCGGTCATGATTCGGTAATGATCGATTCATTCCGTCTGCACATTAAAAGCCTCGTTGCTTCCCCCCCTTCTTCCATGATGGAAAATCTCAATTGGTAGTAGGGACAGACAACCTTTTCACTTCCTGGATTACACGATGCATTACTTTTCGTTCGCCGTCCCCTTGTGGGGGTTAGCCGCTTTCGCTACGGCAAGCGGCAGCAGCTGCTGCAAAGCTGCTGGGAAATGCCCCGTCACAGACGTGTCGGCACTCCGAAGCACGGGAGACCCGGTTGGAAACACGACGGTCTTCGAGAATGGTACATGGCGCATTTATTATATCTTCCATCTTCACCGTCGAGAATCCCCCTCCTCGACCGCGCAATCCCGTCCCCATTAAGCAGCCACCCCGTTCCGGCTAAGCTAACACGAGAACCAACCCCAGTGACCATGTACTACACCGGGCAGGAAGACAAGTGCCGACAAGACACCGCCGTGCTGTTCCTGACCGACATCTACGGCCTCGCGTCCCCCGAGGACCTGCGCCTGGCCGACAGCTTCGGGCGCGCGGGCTACTTCACCGTGGCCCCGGACCTGTTCGACGGCGCGCCCTCGCCCCTGGACATGAACGCGCCCGGCTTCAACCAGACCCAGTTCCTCGCCGCCCACGGGCCCGACGTGACCGACCCCCTCGTCGCCAAGGGCATCCGCTACCTGCGCGAGGTCCGCGGCTACCCCCGCGTCGCCGTCACGGGCTACTGCTTCGGCGGCCGGTACGCGCTCCGGTTCGCGGGCGGCGCCGCCGCCGGGCAGGACCAGGGGTCGACGCCGCGTTCGCGGCGCACCTGGCCATGTGGACGGACGCCGAGGTCGCGGCCATTACGCTGCCGGCCTCGGTCGCGCACGGCCAGCTCGACGAGCTGAACCCCCGGCCCGCCGGCAGGAGATGGAGAACCTCTTCGACAACCTCACCACGCCGTGGCAGGTCGACTTGTACAGCGGGGCGATGCACGGGTTCGCCGTGCGGGGCAACCTCTCGGATCCGCAGATGAGGTTCGCCAAGGAGACGGCCTTTATCCAGGCGGTGAGGTGGTTTCAGTTCTGGGCCAAATGATGATGAAGATACGACTATGCTGCTTATGGGGTGGGTTATAATATGGTAGAGAATTATGAATATATTTCTATGTGTGAGCATAAGTCCAATGCCTTATATAAGTATGCGTGTAGTAGAACTTGAAACTCTTTCCCACCACCATCGGATTATCAGTTGTCTATGCCAAGCCGTTCCGTCGGTTTGGGAAGTAGAAAAAGTGTGGCCTCTGCGAAAGGACGTCGCGGACCAAGGGGTCATCCGAACTTTTGTCCACATGATGGATACGTACATGGCTAAAATAGTCATAGGTCAATAAGGTTCCTCCGCTCTCGTACATTGTACATACTGTAATAGTCCATCCGGCCCTGGGGACTTATGTTGATGGTCGGGGCAGAATGGGCACACATAGCCCGCGTAGTCATGAATCCGGCGGTGTCGTGCCACCTCAGTTTTCCGTTTGAAGCCTTTTCCACCGTAAGAACGGGGGCATCCTCTTACAGGACAGTGATGAGGTCGAGCGGACGCATGGATGTTGGCGTGTGAACTGGACACAATCAATACTTGCGCGGAAGATACCATTCAGTCATGTACCTACTTGAGGAGTTTTTGTGACCGGAAAGGTGCTGCCGTACACCCGGGGGACTCGCATACAAACGTCTCCATTTTTGGTGATGATGTAACAGAGACTGCCGCTGCTACCGTGTGCAATGAGGACGGGGTTGACTCGAGGGCCGTGAGGGTATTGGGGATGACGGAGATGATGATATGCTCGCTATTTGGCTTGTGTCGCTGGATCGATCAAACTACTGGTTCATCTGTGTGAGCCTAGTCTCGCCAAGGCGAATATAATTAGTTTGTCGACAAGAAGAAAGGGCTCTAGGCTCTTGATAAACCTGCCGGCCTTCATACGCAAGCTTCTGAGTCACCACGACCGGAGAAAGGGGACGAAAAGAAATCATTTTCTGGCGCATTTTTCTATTGTGACGAACGTTTTGCTAATCCATAAACGTCGTAAATGTTGGCATGTTTATAGAGTTTAGAGGGTATTAGGGTATAATACATTTTTTTCGAATCGGTATGTGTGTTGAGTTTACTCGATTTTAAGCCACTTGCTTTTGCTGGCCTGCGCCGGTACGAGTCGAAAGGCAAAATAACAAAACAAATTAAAAAAAAAAAAAAAAAAACACACACACACACACACACACACACACAATTCTAGTAATACTCTGTTTACATAGAACAGGCGCTGCTGACCGAGAGTCAGATGGCTTCACTGCCTTTACCTGACCGACGAACTCTCAAAGCCTTTCGGTGGCTGCTATAAAAGGGCACTCCCTGGATACGCGGAAGTGACTGCGCCCTGGGCGGGAACGGCCGATACATTTACGATGATCACAGCGTTCTAGTTGTCATGAAGGTGCCAGATCAACACGACCGCATGCCGCAATTCGCTGAGAATCACCTGGGACATCTCTTCAAGTTAGATTCGGACATGCCCTCCCAGAGCTTGGGGTGTTGAGCCCTATACTGGGACATAGTCAAGTTGACTGGCCTACCTGATCCAGGACCACTCATAAACAGGACATTGAAGCGATCCAAGAATCGCCTTTGTATCCGAACGATCCATCTGCTACTTTCGTCTCCCACATTCAGCACGACCCTCGCCGAAGTCCTCTTATTCGGTGCCATATTGATCCTCTTCCAACGTCCGATCTCCAAATGTCAAACTCGGCCTGGTGACCCTCTTCGCGGTGCTCTTCGCGGCCTCCGCGGGATTGTTGATGAACGCCAGAAGAGCTGAGGTATACAGCATAACCGCCGCGTAGGTACGATAATCATAGTCATGGATGGTGCTGACTTATTGACAGCTATGCCGCTGTACTAGTTGTATTCATCAGTGGAGAGCTGTGTGGTGGATCAGAATAGGGCAGTCCCGATTCTTCAGTCTCATCTACATGGAAACGAAATGACCTTTGTCGGTCAAGTTTGATATACTTAGGCATGCGTGCAAATGTACTTGCATATTGATTCGCCGGCGTAGCTGGCGAAATAAGACTTTGTAGCCTTCTGGATAGTTCCCACATTGGTTCCATCTTTACGTCGCCTACCTAGAAAACTGACGCGTTCAGAGGCCGCCGCTTTCATCCAAGCTGCACAAGCCCGAAAATCCTCTTCCACGTCCCACTCTCTCCCGGCATCATACGTAAGCCCGGTAAGCAGGGGAGTGGCTGTCCCGCGCGCGCGTCCATGCGCTGTGGAGGGTTTCGGCGCAGAGCCGAATATCGGGCCAAGGTCAGGTTGGACTCGGCCTCCAACAGACAGGTAGGTGAACGGTACGAATCCTTGTCCGCCTTACAAGCGCTGGATGAGTCACGCACACTGGCTGTTCGCGTCCAGTCGTCCCGCTTCGGAGTTTCCGGCGGCTGAGTTAGATACCGTGGCTTCGCTCCGGCCGCATAAACGGCCACTCTGTCGGCCGGGTCACACACGAATATACAAGGTTGACCCGGCAATCGCTCTCTCGCTCACTCACAGCCTGCGGGCGTTTTCGTTGAACGCCACGTCAGCGCCATGGTTGGCCTCATCAGCGACCCCCATGATACGTCTGATTGAGTCGCATTATCTGCGTGGTGCTATTCAAAAAGTAGTAGCAGTAGTAGTAGTATGTACATGTTTCATTAGCTAATAAATAAACAAGATATAGATTCAGGAAGCCCAACTCCACTTCCGCGCATGCAACGAGCCGCCGCCGTCCCGCAGCGATTTTCGCCGGGCGCTCCAGCCTTCTATATCGTGGGAGGTGGCGATGGAGATCTCGTCGGCGCGCCGGTAGGGCGCGACGCTGGTGTCGGCGAGCTCGGCGACGAAGGTGGTCGCGGGCATCTCCTGGATGGCGGGCCCGTGCGACGCCGGCAGCTCCATCCACGGGTGCGCGTCGCTGTCGGCCTCGTGGATCACGGCCGCGTCCATCTCGGTCGGCATGGGTAGGGTGGCGAGGGAGCTCTTCATCTCCTCCTCCTCGTCGTGGGTCGGCACGCCCGCGAAGCCGGCCGAGTTCGCGCTCAGGGCCGTGATCGAGGCGTTGTTGTTGTTGTTGTCGTTGTTGCTGCTGCTGCTGTCGTTGGGGTTGTCCTCCGTCCCCGTCCGCTTGTATTTCGTCCGGTAGTGGTGTCGCCAGTAGAGGAAGGCGACGATGCCGAGGAGGAGGGACACCACCGGCACGATCACGCCCAGTACTATGACCGTCGTGGGGGGCGCCGCCGTCGCCCTTGTCGCCATTGTCTGGGTTGTCGCTCGTTCTCCCCGTATATGTCGCGCCGGGCACCGTGGGGTCCGTCTCTAGTATGCTCAGGTCCGAGCTCTGCCAGCGGACCTGGATCCCGAAGGCCAGGCCCAGTGTTGTGGTGTTGTAGGTGACGGTCCCGTCTTGGGTGTGGACGTAGGTCGTCGTCGGGTCGGCGGCCGTGGTGATGCACTTCCGCCACTGCACCGCGGAATCAGTGGAGGTGTCTTCGAAGCAGGAGTAGCCCTCGGGGCAGCATATGCGCGCCGTCTCGCCCGCGAGGATCGGACCGCCGTTCCAGGGGCTCCCGTCGGCCGAGACGCGGGCGGCCGACTCCGGGAGGTAGCAGCCCTCGGTGTAGCCCTTGGGGCAGATGCCGGGGAGTAGAAGCCGCGCCGGTTGCCGTAGTAGTCGACCCAGTTGCCCGGCATGCAGACGGAGGACGAGACGGCCGGGGTGCCGCTGAACGTCCACCAGGGCGGCTGGCAGAAGTCGGGCATGGTAAAGACGGTCGTCAGGGGCCCGGCGCCGCGCGCGGTGCTTGTGGTCGGGTCGGCCGTCGTCGCGGTCGCCATCGTGGCGGGTGGCCGGCCGATGGCCCGTCGTGTGGGGATGGAAATGACGCGATGTTTTTTTTTTTTTCCCTTCCTTTTTCCGGGGAGCAGGGTCGTTCTGTGCCGGGATACTTCGGTTCGGGGTGAGGCGGTTACTGTAAATGGCCGCTCCGGTTGATTCGAATATTATGTCGTTAATTGGAAAAGAGAGTGTGTGTAGAGCAAAAGAGGGATTGACTGGCACTGCATCCACTACAGAACAGCGACGAATCCTGGATGGCCATCAGGAATCGGAATTGCCGACGTGCCAGGGATCCGGGGGTGGCCCAAGTGCGGCCCACGACGGCGTCTCCTGTGGACATGGACGAGCGGAAATTTGCCTAGGCACTGCACACAGCCTGGCCTCAACGGATTGGCTGCCAAGCATGTCTAACTGGCTCTTGGCCGCAGTGACCCTTGTTGGTGATGTAGCATGAGACGTTGATGATTACCTCTTTCTTTTTTGACTTTTTGCACTCATGACGGGATTAAATTTTTACGGTTGGCAGGGGACAACCGTCCAGAGGCGAACGAGTCGAGACTTGCTAGGGTGAAACATGGCTGCTGGAATACATCCACTTGCCAACGATTAGCGTTCGAATTGACAAGGATCCTGCACGTAATCCATCACCTGCATCGGCGGCGCGGTGGAGCCCCTGGTTCCCTCAAGAACGCGTAGCTCAATCGTCAGCGGACGCCCGTGGACGATCGCGTCAGTCCACGACGCGCGAACACGTGACCTAGGAGAACGGAGTATTGAATAGGAGGTCAGGCTCGGAGCAGACTCGGTTGCATCGGGTGCCGGGGGCCCTGGCTCTGGCTGGGATGGCGTCTACGGATTGGACCCGTCGAGGCAAGACTATTACCGATACTAGAAATATGCTTACGGCAAGAAGAAAGAATGAAATCTACCATCAGTTCGTATGATGATAGGTTCTCACCCGGGTTGCTGGGAACACAGGGGTATCGAGAGTAGTGGGCCCATCTCTCGGGGCGGGCTGGAATCGTCAAAGGGGGGCATTATACGTCTGACCGGCGATACTACCGGTATCATGGATAAAAGGAATGGTGGTTTAAAATATTAAATTAAATTAAACGCCTGACCCCGAAACCAAAGAGATAACTAAAAGCACGCGTCCAGCATGCCGCCAAACCGAACCACGAGAAAACTGGGAACTAAACTTGAAGGAACAGCCACTGTAGACTAGACCATAATGACCTGCTTCGGCATGATATAAATCTTGTTGGTGAGGAAAGTATCCCGTAATCTCCGGGTTATTGGATCAGTTTGGGCATTGGCGATAAGAGGGTGTGGGCTGGGAGTGACCTTATCGAATCGGTTGGCGTTGTTGCTAAAATTGAACTTTAGGAGACCAGACATCTCGTCTACCGGCGTGATAAAGTAGGGCACGTCGATGCGCCACGTGATCTGGCCCGTTTCCAAATCGACCTTCTCGACGAAGTTGCCGTAAGTAGGCGCAGCATAGTGCGGACTTGGGGGGTCTGTTTCAAACCACTGTACCGCACGGCTATCCGTGTTGATCCAAATCCTCCCGCCAGGGACATAAGCCATTAGATCGCAGGCCTCGCCGTAGAGCTCGAAGCCGTACGGCTTCGAATACGGGGCAATTTTGATGCTGTCCATGGGTTCCACGGGTTCCTCGAGCGTAGACACCACCTCGATCTTCTGCGAACTCGGATTGTCGCCTCGCTTATCCAGTACGTAGAGCACGTCCTTCGCTTTGTGGTATACCACTTCGACTGGACTTGTCAGGTTTTCGAACAAGATGAAGATGCGGTACTCGCCCGCAATGTCCTCGAAGGACAATCTGTTTCGCTCTCGCGTCAATTGCGGTGTCATGCTCATTGTGCTTTTTGTATTTAGATAAGATTCTTGATTTCAGTATTGTTTTTTCCCTCATTACGAGCAGCCCATCGCCATTTTTATATTGAATCTGTTAACCGGTTGAATGCTTTGCTTCACACAGCAAGCAAATTCCAGCTGCCATTCAAACCAACATAACACCAGAAGCCCCTAGCATTACAAGCTGCTAGAGGTTTCTTCGGTAGCAACCACTACCGAGCTCTGGTAGAACAGGAATGCAGGTGTACGTTATGTTTGCAACTTGACTGCCCCCAGCACGATACGAGCGGTTTTGGTTTTGGTCTGGGGCCTTTACTTCCCCTCAATGAACATCAACAAACGTGTTTCAACGAAAGGTTCACTCCGGTACGGGCATGATGCAACCAGAGATAGACCATGCACACCCGCAAGACTGTGAATTTATGGAAGGGTGTAGAATGCTAGGTAATCGTATCATTCCGCATCGTTGGCTCGTGTTCTGAAGAAAGGGGACATGGATCATGGAACATGCGTGGCATTTCCACAAGGGTGGTTGAAGAATGTGAGTAGTGTAACTATAGTACGTGGAAGTTGGAATGCTGTGAAACGCAAAAAAGCTTCCCCCTAACGCATCGAAAACCGGCCATGAAACGCGCCCCAAGTCGTAGCAACGTTGCTCATGACCCCGTGACAAGCTCAGCCGACTGCGCGAAGGGATTGTTCCGCGTCTTGCCGTCCATCGCGAGCTTGGTATAGCAGTAGTTGTTCGCCGAGCCCGCGTCCCCGTCGTTGATCCACGAGACGCCCGCGCACCCGGTCCGCTTGGCGCACTCCTCCATGCATTGCAGGAACGTGGCCGCCGTGACGCTCTGCAGGTCGCCGCCGTCCCGAGAGAGCCCGCAACCGATCTTGAACTTGATATTACTGTTGTCGGGGAGTGTGTAAGTGCTGTTGTTCGCGGATGGACAGGTGATCGGACCTATGCCGCCGGACGGGGAGGAGGCCGAAGGGGTTGCAGATGGGCTGCCTGATGTTGGCGTCGTACCAGACCTGCCTTTTCCGTTAGTACATCTGGGCTTTTCCAAAGGGTTAATATATGTACGATAGAGGACTTACTCGCCGTTGGATTGCATGCCCGTGTTCTTGGTAAACTTCCCACTCTGCTGCATTCCGACCACGACGCCCACCGTGATTACAACCACCAGCAACCCGATCAGCAGCGCCGAGAGCCAAAACCGCTTCTTCCTCATGCCGAGAATCCGGTCCTCTTTCGATTTGGACTGGACCGTCGTCGACTCTGCATCCCAGTTCTCAGCGTCCGTTCTCTCATTCGTCTTATTCTTGTTCTTGTAGTAGGCCTTGGACCGGGGGTCGACCGTGCGCGGGCCGGCGAGGACTTCGAGGCCCGGCTGCGACAGGTGCTGGTAGTCGGCCACGATGACTTCCTTACCGGGCTCGGGCGGGTGCACCTGCAGCGCCGAGTGCGTGCTGCCGGTCCCGCTCAGCTTGGAGAAGATGCTGGCCTTGGACCGTTTGCGTTTCTTGTCGGAGAGCGGCGAGACCAAGGCAGCGGCCCCGGTCGTATTGTTCTTTTTCGTGCCTCCGGGGTGCCCAGCCTCGATGCAGTCCCAGCAAACCGGGACGGTCCCGTCCGAGTGGGGACACGGGACTGCTGTTGAGGCCGTCGAGGGGGTGGTGACGGCGGCGCTGTCCGGGGCGGTTGGCGTTGTTGGGGATGTCTTTGCCGAATGTGTTTCTGACTTGGGTTTCTTGCTACCCATTTTCTTTTCTTTTTTCCAAACGTCTTTATTATATTAAGTATCCTCTATTCTTAAAGAGAAGAAGTTGAGAGCGTGCCTCATCCCGAATGATGACGGCCTATCAGAAATTTGGGGTAATGATCAAAAAGGGGGCTTTGAGTTTAAGTATAAGGTGGAAAAATGGAATCAATAGTATGTAATCTTACGAAATCCCTGCACTTAGGAATGGGAATGGGTTTAAGCGCCATTGCGGTTGGTTCAAAAGCTGTAAAAGTGCCCATGTCAACAAGTCATGGATGGCTTTGAAGGGATATCTTTAGAACAAGGGATGTATGGTGGCTTTTTCCCCCTCGTGGGGAACAAAAGGCCATGGCGTCAAGGTGAATAAAGGGAAGGAGACAAGCCTTAGTCGCCGAACTTGCCCCCGCAGACAGACTCCGCCAGCGAGGTTCGCAGCGGCTCTGTGCAACAACCCCCCTTGCGCCGATGGCCCGCCTGAGACATTCCTTTGGGTCAAGCGGACCGCTCGAATCGGTATGCGACGTTACGGCCGGTGACACAAGCCACAGCCGAACTAGGTAGAAAGCCAGGGATGCACAGGATGCCTAGTGAAGTAGCATTTAAGATTGCGGCCCCCATCACATCTGCATAGATCGGTCGACAAGTACCCAACATAGACGGTATCAGTAATCGATACTGTCCTATTCTTCCAATAGGCAGACGTATGCTGTCCAATTGGACGCTGTATGGGGGCCACACACTCTTGGGGAAGCACTCAGCGCTGCCTGAACGGGAAAGCTAATTTGGCCCAGTGTGACCAACACCGCCGGGTAATCCAAGTCCCGTAAGACTAGGACGTCAGGCATGCATGTATGCAACCAGCAATTCCACTAACTCCAGGTTCGGGCTGCCAGGAAAGGAGAGGCCCATGCTGTCTTTCGGGGCCGAAGAAGATGCCGAGATTACCAAGCGCACTTTCGTGAGATACCTCCGATACAAAGCAAGTAAGGTCTTTGTAGTTTGGCACGTGACCCTCCTTATGAGCACACAATCGTACTTTCGATTCCTTTGAGGAGTTGGCGCTAAGCGCGTTAAGAATGTGCCACCGGCAGCAGCTGGCCATTGACGGCGACCATTACTTACACGAGTATCGTCGTCTTGATTTCCAACTTCGCGGGATCCCAAGGTCGTCAGACGGAGTTTCTTTTCCAATATTCATCGGTAACAATATGCCTAAAGCTTGGAAAAAGGAATCGGGGGAAATTCTCCAACTTACCTACATCCGTCGCTTGCTTGTGGATTCTATAAGATGATGCTGCATAAAATAAGCGCGATAATTGTCGTACTTCCCATATGGTCAAACAGCTGTACGACGATGACCTTCGAAAGAGGAAACCTACAGATTTCTTTGATTACCCCCTACCTTTATGTAAGCGAAACCTTACCTCCTCGGGCCGATGACGGCCAGTTCCATGCCTACCCCTACCACGACCACCTTATCCCGTCTTCCCTTCAGACACCTCTATGGTAACATATGATGGCACCGCCAATGCCCCGGCTCGTGGGTGTTTGGTACCAAGCAAACTCGCCTCATGTGACACAGTCTAAGAAATGCCTATTGTATACCCTCCAAAAGACGACGAAATAATAGCACATATATGGGCCCCTTCTTTTCCTTCCCCCTTTTACTCATTGTTCTCCTTTCTTGCCTGATCTACTTGTCCTTGTCCTTTATGGTTCTGCTTTGTCTTCGTATGCATCCAACAGGTCACCATCTCGGTACTTGGCAGCACGGTACGGCCAAAAGCTGCGCTAGCTGAAGCTGAGGGTCGCGACACCACCCGCCCCCCAAGATATGAGAACGATATTAAGGATTTCGTGCTTTTCTCTCCAGCGCCGAAGCTTTAGGCACGGGGCACTGCAGTCCGCCAACACGGAAATGGAGGCGACCATACTCCAGGCCCTCTTGGGCGATGTGAGTTTGGATGATCAAGGAAACGTAGAATGAGAAATACACTTGAATAATGAGACTACAAGCTAGTAATTTAACATATCGTCGAACCTTGAGGTTGCGGCGCAACTGCCAGGCAACCTACATCACTCGAAAGTAAATGGATTGGGATGTCTTGGAATCAATAGTATATAGGGTCTCACTGGCTATGCGTCACCCATAACTATGTCAGCGATCTCAAGCCGAACTCTTCCCGTTCTAACGAATGCCATCACTTTTTCCAAAACTCCCAGGAAGCCGGCGGCTCTGGTTCGCGGGCCGCCGCCGCCGCCGCCCTCTCGTATACCCACTCGTAATCCCAGACCTTCTCCCCGTCCACGACCAGATCGAACTGCACCATCCAGCGTCCCGGATCCGTCGTGTCGAACGATATGGACGCGAACTTGGAGTTGCCGCGGTAGTGGTTATACACCGCCTCGTCCCCGCCCTTGACCGGGACGTGGAACCGGTCAAAGGGCTCGTAGAACTGGTTCAAGGCCGACGTCGAGAACTCGATGAGGGTTTTCCCATTGCTCGATGGGGGAGGGAAGAGGGTCGTTGTGTGTTCGTGACGGTCCTGTTTTGCCTATTTAGATTCATAGCAGGGGGTGTGCAGCGTGCTAAAGAGGGGGACAGAAAGCGCGGAAGAAACTTACGCCACTCAGGAGAAGTACCCCGTCCGTCTCTCTCATCCACTCGAGTATCGTCTCCCGCTCGTGTAGGTAGCCGGCCCACCGATCACCCTGATCCGGGCTGACCCAAGTCCGGGTCCAGGGCACACTGCTCACGACTACCTTCCACCTCGGCTCGTCTCGGAGCCACTTCCGGAGGTGGTTCAGCTGCACCGAGCCCAGCATGGTCTTTTCCGGACCGTCGGGCATCTCCACAGGCGACCGGTACCGGCGCGTGTCGAGCACGAAGAAAGCGATGTCGCCGCGCGCAAACGTGTAGTACGACGCTCCTGCGCCAAAACCTTTGGGCGAAGGCGGGTTCGCGTGGCCCTGATAGTGCCAGTACGGCGCCACCGCGTCCCGGTACAGCCCCGTCTCGTTCCCGGACCAGTCGTTGACGAACTCGTGGTCGTCGTAGACGTGCAGCCACGGCAGGCTCCGCAGCGCCGGCGTCCAGCTGGGCGACGCGTACGTCTGGCGGTAGAGGTCGGTGTAGTGCTCTCGGGTCCAGCCGAGCGGGTAGGGCAGGTCGATGTAGATGAAGTCGCCGAGAAACAGCATGAACTCCACGGTACGGTTGCTAAGGTACCCGCCCAGGTGCTCCAGGCCTTTGACACGGAGGGGGTGGTCTAAGGGGTTGTAAGGGTAGAAGGGCTTAACGCAGCTGGTTTGGATCATGGTCCATTTCTTCGGATGCTCCGCGGCCGTCTTGAAGGTCCCGACATGGCTGGCGTTGGTGGTGTAAGTGTATGTGGTATCCGGCAGAAGCCCGTCCAGCGTCAGCGTTCCGGCCCAGTCGGTCTCTTCCGAGAGGTCGCGGACAATCACGGATATCCAGTCCTCGGCAAGCGCTCCGGAGTCGTCGGGTCGTGCCCATAGCTCCATGACCGACGCTTGAGGGGCTCGGACCACGATCCGGGCGGATGTGGCGTCGACGTAGCCGATGCGGGAAAAGGACAGCTCATGGCTTGGGTGGAAGTATTGACCCCTGTATACAAAATCGACTGCGGAGAGGACGCAGAGGATGTTCACCAGGGCAGTCAGCGCGGAGGCCAACGGCCGAGTCACGTCAAGCCAGCCCAATAGGGCAATCAAGACGGGGTGACGGCGCCCCTTGCGGGCATGCCGGCGGGTCAGATGCAACTGCAGTAGGGCTGATAGGGCGTATGCGGCGAAGTTTGCATATACCCGGGGTAGGTACCGGGCGATCGGATACTGTCAAGTGTGAGTTGGAGGGGTCGTAGCACGTCGCAGAGTGCAGAAAGGAGGGTGGCACTTACGAACCGCACGAACAAGACGGACGAGTATCGCAGGGTAAGGGTGGTTGCTGCGATGACCGCGTCAAGTATCGGTATGATGAACATGATGCCGAGAAAAACAAGACTAGGCAACCGTCTAAGAAGGAAGCAGGATTGGCAACGAGATGAGTTTACCTAGTGCGCAGAGTAATTATCTGGCGCAATGGTTTCCGGAGTTACTCGTCCAATCTCGCATTCAATACTGACATCCGTACCATGGCATGTTCCACACAAGTGTTCGCCGACACATGTATTGACCCAAAAGCGCACGTGGGCGACTTTGTGGCCGCGGTCACAGCCAATTAAGTTGAAGTCGGAGGCAGTCCGACACCTGCGAAAGACTAACGGAATCGATACCGGAAAGCGACCGAATTTTCACGGCGACAATTCCCTTTAAAAACTCGAGCTCGCCAATACTAGGCGGAGAAAAATGAAAAGTAATAATAAAAAACAACGAATGCGCTCTATGTAACTATGGGAAGGCCGACGCGACGGCCCGACCTTGTCGACGACCACGTGCTTCAATCCACTGGCTTGGATGGCTTCTCGTGGCGATGGCAGGCCCCGCCAACGGTGGGGGGACGCCGTATCCGTTTCCCGACGTCCCCCTGCAAATGCCCCCGATGCACCCTGATCCCGGGACTACGTGCCGCGAAAAATAAAATCAGGATTGCGCATTCATCTTCCCATAGCATCGGTATGCGGAAATGAAGCTTTCCACTGAGAGTCTGCTCTTTGTCTCTTGGTAGTAACTAACTAACTGATTTGTCTTTTGCCCTTTCGCACCCGTTCGTTCGTTCGCTTACACGTGCGAGTCGGGGGTCGGTCCGTCGGAGTGGCCCGAAGAAATCATCCGCTCTAGAACGAGGCGCATCCGTGTCATGATCAGCTGTGCATGATATAAGGGACGAACGCATCTGCTTTCCGAGACACCTTCCACGTGAAATTATACCTCATTGGAACACATCCGTCTCTCACCTCGGCAACTCACCACAGCTCAAACACGATGAGCGCAGTAGAGGAAGCGCCCAAGACGGTCGCCGTCCTGAACAGCGCCGAGACGACCAACTCGTTGTCCTCGGAAGATGTTGTAGCGCCGGCAGGCGCGGCTTCCGATACAAATGATGCTGCCACTACCCAGCGGCCAGCGGGCAAGATCGACGTCCTGATCCAGGGTGTGGCGCTCTTCTCGGATGGCTACAACATCCAGATCATCGGCTACATGAACACGGTACTGGCCAAGCTGTACCCCAAACAGATGACGGCCGAAGTCAAGACGCGGCTGTCTAACTCCATCCTGATCGGCGATGTCTTCGGCATGCTGTTCTTTGGTCTCTGCATCGACCGCTTCGGCCGCCGCGTCGGCATTATCCTGACGACTTTGTTCCTCGTTTTCGGTATCATTCTCGCCACGGCCTCGCATGGTACGACTGTCGAGGGTATGTTCTGGATGATGGTCATTGGTCGGGGTGTTGCGGGTGTGGGCGCGGGTAAGTCCCCCCTTTTCCCTTGACAAACTGCGAAGTTCGGCTCTTTTTATCTTCACTATATTTCGTTTTTAAGACAAATTTTGACATGTTGAGATACTGACTGTGATATGCTGTTTTAGGAGGAGAATATACAGTCTGCACCAGTCAGGCGCTCGAGTGTGCCGACAGTACCCCGGAGATGCGGAAGCGACGCGGCATGCTTGTGGCCGTGTCTACGAACGCCGCCATCATCTCGGGGTTTGTTGCTTCCAGTATCGTCTCCCTGATCGTGATAGCTGCCTACGGTGGCGAACCGAGCGACGGCATCTGGCGCATCTGCTTCGGCATTGGCATCGTCGTAAGTAAACCCCAACGTCTCTTCGCGTTGCCTATTTGTCTATTGTACTGACCCCGTCGTCCAGCTACCCTTATCCATCTTCTTCTTCCGTATGCGCCTATCCGACTCGGAGCAGTACCAAAAGCACGCCATCCAGCGCAAAGTCCCCTACTGGCTCGCCGTCAAGTTCTACTGGAAGGCCCTCCTCGGCTGCTGCTCCGCCTGGTTCCTCTACGACTTCGTCGTCTACCCCTTCAACCTGCTGGCCCCCACGCTCGTAGCCGGCTTCTCCAAGAATCAGTCCATGATCGAGAGCATCGGCTGGAGCGCCCTGATCAACTTCTTCGCCCTCCCCGGTTCGTTCATCGGCGCCCTGCTCATGGACCGCATCGGCCGCCGCCAGACTTACGCCTTGGGTTGGTCCATTGTTTGCGTTTTTGGCTTTGTGATTGGCGGCGCTATGGTCCCGCTGCAGCATGTATTCCCACTCTTTGTTGTCTTTTACGCCCTTTTCCAGACTTTTCTGTCCGTGGGACCGGGTGACTGCAACTTCCTGGTTTCGTCCGAGTCTTTCCCCACGCCCCTGCGCGGCCACTTCCTCGGCTTTGCCGCTGCCGTGGGCAAGGCCGGCGCCGCTATCGGCACCACGGCACTGAGCGAGGCTTTAGCATCTTTCGACGACAAGGTCAAAGGCCAGCAGATAATCTTTCTGATCGGCAGTGCCATCTCCGTCGTCGGGACCCTTTGCGTGTGGTTCCTCATCCCGGATGTAAGCTCTGCTTCCCCTATCTGACCACGAGAAGCTTCCCCGGCTCAGGTTTTACCCACCGAAAGGGAAAATATTAAAACTGACTGGCTCGATTTTGCAGGCTCCTACTAATCTTGAGGACGAGGATGTTCGCTTCCGGAACTACCTGGAGGAGAACGGTTATGACACTAGCGACATGGGTTTGCAAACTCTCAAGGTGGAGAGTTAGAAGTATCTCCTCGTGCCAAAAGCATACCTATTTCGAAATATGGGGCGTTACGTGTGGAAGTCATCGAGCTAGATGGCGCAAGAATCAGATAGTGCATTCCTTTTTACTTTTGAAACATGGCTAGCAGTAAAAGGGGTCGTTGTGATAAGATCAAATTTTCTCGCCCGAAGCGCAGTGCCCGCAGTACCCACAAGCATCCGAGCAGGCCGTGAGATCCTCCTCCCCATCATCGGCGCCGAAACTGATTCCACTGTCGGAGTCCGTGTCGGAGCCAGCTGATGACCCGCCGGTCTTCTCGCTGTGCATGCTAGCAGACAGCCACCGGGCCTTGACCACTTCCGACAATGCATTGCCTGCGTCAGCAAGCTGTTGTCGGACCTGGAGCGTGCCCGGTCTGTCCGCATTGTGGCAGAGCTCCAGTTTGTGCGCGGGGTTGCATTGGATCAGTTCCCTGATATGGTGGAGCAGCGCCGCGAGCCGCGCCAAGACCGGGAGCTGCTGTGTCTCCCACTTGGTCACCTCGCCCCGCACGTCCTGGACTCGGATGTCGTCAAAGACACCGTTGGTGTGGTAGGCCAAGACGAAGTTGTGGATCTGCGAGACCCAGAGCCGAGGCATCTCGTCACTGAGGGTGTCTTGATTGACCTTGCGACGGAAGCTGCGGGTTTTGAGGTCGAATACCTGGCTTTGGTCCATCTTGGCGCCAGCGGCCTTAATCTTGAGGTCGCCAGCCGAGGTAACCATCTCGCCGGCGTCGACTGTAGTGGATCCAAGCGAGGCCAGCAGGTCGTCAAGGTCAGCTGTGTCATTGGCCTTGGCCTTCGCGATGGCGATGCTCTGGCTCGGAGTATTTCCGGCAGGCAGATATCCGTCTGCCTCAAAGCGAACGAAGCACCGCATCCCCCCAAAGCTGTAGCTGAGAAGGCGCTGGTGGGAAGTAGAGGTCTTGACGGACTCGTCCCAGGTGGTGTAGTGCTCGGGGAAGGTGTGACCAAACCCCCGAACATCGGGGATCTTCTCCGTGGGTGACTTTTCCCGGCGGATGAAAAACATGGTGTCCCCGATCTCTTCGACGAGGACGCGGAAAGGCTTCTGCTCGCCCCGGAGGAAACGGAGAAGGTTGCCCATTGTGCTGCTGCAGGCGACGAGGTCGACCTCAGCACTGTTACACTGCTTCGGGGCTTCGCTCAATGCGGCAACCACAGCTGGTTCCATGGGATGGGACGGGTAACGGGCAGCATTCCGGTCTCGGAAGTACTCCCCGCTGTCTTCGGCCAGCTTCATGGGCTGAGTGAGAGGAGTCCATCGAGGTGGCATGCCTTTACGTGCTCTGGTCAATATATCTGAACTCAGCGAGACCTCAGCGAAGTAGGAGACACTTACCCGGCATCAGCATGGTCGGGGAGGAGCTGTTGGTCCAATTGTATGATGCTACCAGCTGGCAGTCCGTGATAACTGCATGTTGATCGTGTTCCGCGGCTTTCGCAGCAAGATCAGCCGCTCGAAAGTCCTTGACAAAAGGTCCAAGAGGATGTTCGGGGGTGTCTGGCATAATGGGTCGGGAAGTGCTGTGGGGATATCGGCCGCCGCGCGAGCGACCGCCTCCTCTCCAATAGGAGCTACCACGCGAAGAGTTGTAATACATTGTCGGTGATCTTAAGCCCTTAACGAGATAACAAGTTGAACACAGACGAGACACTTCACTTCGAAATCCTAAGAGCTGATTTATAGAGGACAATTGAGAAAAGCCAGTCGGCGTTGGGTGAAAAGGAGGGAGAGGCTTGCACGAGGGTTCTGCCTGCCATTTTCAAAAGAGGCCCATCACTTTCATCGGATGCCGGTGCGCGTCTGTCCTGGAATCGAATTGGGCTTCGAGTCGCACAGGATCTTCGAGCCGTTTCCTGGCCGAATCTGCCTTGGGCTTATGCGTTGGCCTCATTTCTCGACCGGGTGGATGCGACCTGGTTGGAGGCGGTGCTGACAATTCTGTTGGCGCCCGCTCCAGTACCATAAAACGTTGGAGTTTGCCTTGCTGCCTTGCCTACCCCGACCCCCGAGACGATGGGCCTCCCGCAGCGTGCAGGAAAGTTTCATGCATGCGGCAGCCAATCGTAGCTGCCGTAGAAACCGATAAGCCTCTGCCAAACAGGCAGACAACATCGTCACTCCTACCATGGACAAACGGGAGTCTGCCACTCAAGGTCAACCATATACCCCATCAAGACATGGTAGACTTGGGTGCTTCCTTTCTCCCAAATTCCTCAAGACACTAGAGCTCTCCGCTGCTTACAGTATCCTGTACTGCACCACCAGGCAAGGGCTTTTGTCGTAGCCTGCTGCCTACCTGCATTCCGCAACGTCCCATTTCCTCCGTCGGCGTCTCTTTAACCCTGTTGTCGTTACTTTTACTCTGTTGCCGTCACATTTACTCCAGACCTTCTCACCCAAACACTCGTGCAATAGCCATGGCTATCATTCATCCGTCCGCTCCGGCCCAGGACACTACCTCAAGCCGAGCTCTCAAACTGTCCAAATTGTTCAAGGCTTCGATTCATGGAAAGCGGCCTATCACCAATGCTAGCGACGCCAAACTCTTCCTCGAATCCGCCCAGAATGATGGATCTCCCGGCAAGGCCGTCGAGACCATCGTGACAAGCAGTCACGGACTGGACTGTGTACGAGCCAGCGTACGTGCAGATGTATCACCTGGATTCATCAAGACCTCCACTCTTAGCTTTACCCGCTACATTTCAGCTCCCGCAGTCAAGGCATTGGCAGACGGTCGACTCCTGTGGCAGATTGTCCTTGTCATGATTGACCCGCCTACTATGTGGCAAGGTCTGATCAAATCACTTGACGACCTTGATCATGAGCACCTTCATCCTTTCGCCTGGCTCATCCACGAGATCATCTCCTCGACAGATGAAGCCGCGACCCCCTTCCTGCCGGACATCAAAGCAGCTATGGCCCGTGGGAAGCTACAGAATACAGATTCGCACGAAGTCAGAGCAATGGCATATAAGATACAGAAGGCCATCGACTTAAAGACGGTGCCCACCGCTTCCGACTCAAGCTATTCCCCGGGCGGTAGACACGACAATGACTTTGCCGACTATCGAAGCGTTTCACTTTGGCCAACCACCGACGAGTTTCTTGCTTCCGCGAAACCATTCCTCCGTCGAGCTAGCGACATAGACGGAGCAGAGCCTTCCGCACGTGCCAGCATGCACCTGGACAACCAGTTCAGATTGCTGAGAGAGGATATGCTACAGGAGCTCCGTGAAGACTACCAAGTCATCGTGGGCAAAAAGAAACCTCGTCGCCCGGCACAGATTCTCTGCGACCTCGCTCTTATCGGTCTAGACGCCGGAGATGATAAGAGAGGCAAGAAGTGCTCAATCACGGTGGAATGCCGCCAGGGTCTGGGCCAGTTGAGCAAACTGCACGGAGCACAATGCAAACGTTTTCTCGAGGACAACAAGAACTACTTGAAGCATCAGTCGTTTGGTGCCTTGGTCTGTGGGAAGAACATATACGGGTTCGCCTTCATCGACCGGAATGTCGACCTGCTCTGCATGCAGCCTCCGGTGGTCTGCCTTCAGTTCACTGACAGCAAGGCGCTTGGTCGAGCACTACTGGCCCTCCGGACACAGCGCGGCTGCCAGTTCGTCCTGGTCGAGACCCCAGTCTTTGCATACGAGCCCGTGTTGAAAGGGCTACAGAATATGACGGACCTTCCTCTTCATGAGTTACTCCTGGATCTGCCAGAGCCCAGCGATCTCGACAGCCCCCTGAGAAGCGCAGCACGGACTAATCTGATAAACAAGTACAAGAATGTCCCGGACTGTGGAACTGACGTGACTATCGGCAATGTGAAGCGGCGAGTCGACGTATCCCAAGTTGAGGCATTTGTGGCTGCTTTGACGAACCCGGTGGCTCTTATCCAGGGTCCCCCAGGCAAGTGTTCCCTCATACTCTCAAGATGTTAAGATGCCCAACTGAGCAAGTGTGGACTGACTGGGTGTACAGGCACTGGCAAGTCATTCGTTGGCTCATGGATCGTGAAATCGCTGTATGACAACTCCAAAGACAGAATTCTGGTCATCAGCTACACCAACCACGCCCTGGACCAATTCCTCGAGGAATTGATGGATGCCAATATCCCGGCGGACCAAATGGTCAGGCTCGGATCCAAGTATACAGACCGCACACTGGAACTTCTGTTGTCGAAGCAAACGTCAAACTACAGACGAAAAGCCGATGCTTGGGCTCTCATCGATAAGCTGAAGGATGAATGGTCGGAGCTCCACACCGAACTCCAGTCTCGTTTCTCGGCCCTTGTCAACTCTATGGTCTCCTTCACCGCTATCATGGAGCACCTCGAGTTCTCGGACGACGATAGCGACTTCTACCAAGCCTTTACGATCCCGACCTCTGACCAAGATTGGAGACGAGTGGACAAGAAGGGCAAGGGCATCCAGAAAGACTATCTGTTCCGACGCTGGTGCAGTGGAGGTAATCCAGGAGTCTTCACCCAAGACGTCCCGCCAAACTGCAACAAAGTATGGAACATGGACCTAAGCAAGCGCACCGAGTACTACCATAAATGGTATAAAGCCATCAATCTCGAACAGATTGAGGCCATCGAGGAGGTAGCCCAGAGAATGGACAGTGTACATGAACGGGTCCAGGAGCAGTTCAACGAACGCGATATTGACACACTGCGTTCCAAGCGCATTATCGGCTGCACCACGACGGCTGCGGCGATGTACACCAATGTCATTCGGGCCGCTAACCCTGACATTGTGCTTGTCGAGGAAGCGGGTGAGATCCAGGAGGCACACATCCTCACGGCTTTGGCGCCATCGGTCAAACAGCTGATCCTGATCGGCGACCACAAGCAACTACGCCCCAAGATCAACAACTACGCTCTATCGGTCGAGAAGGGCGATGGCTACAATCTCAACATGTCAATGTTCGAAAGGCTGATTGAGCACGAACACGCTTTCCAGACCCTCATGAAGCAGCACCGTATGCATCCCAACATCTCCCTTTTCCCTCGGGCTTTGACGTATCCCGGACTACTCGATGGCCCAAAGACGGCAGACCGCCCATCCATACTGGGCCTGCAGGACAGAGTCGTATTCTTCAACCACGAGCAGCCCGAGACCACCAATAGCTCGGTCGCTGATAAACGGGACCCGACTGTCAAGGCCAGTAAGGAGAACCAGTTTGAGGCCCAAATGGTCGTCGGCCTCGTGAAGTACCTAGCACAACAGGGTTATGGCACCCGGAACATGGTGATACTCACGCCCTATCTCGGGCAGCTGCGCCTCCTCCGAGAGGCTCTGAAGAACGAAAATGACCCGGTTTTGAATGATCTTGATTCGGGCGAGCTTCTTCGGGCCGGTCTGATTACGCAGGCTGCCTCAAAGGTCGGGAAGAGCCAAATTCGCCTATCAACCATCGGTGAGTAGTTCCTGTTTCTTGTTACTTGGTTATGTCCTTCAGTCTTTCGTTTCTTCTATTCTTTCGGTCGGTGGAAGGCCACTCCACCGAGAACAAGGCCTACGTGCATTGTATACTAACAGCAACTATAGACAACTACCAAGGCGAAGAGTCTGACATTGTGATCGCGTCCTTGACACGCGGCAATGAGCAGGGAGATATCGGCTTCATGTCGGCCCCGGAGCGACTCAACGTCTTGATCTCACGGGCGAGGAACTGCCTCATCATGATCGGCAACATGGACACGTTCACCAAGAGCAGGAAGGGAACCTCACTCTGGACCAAGTTCTTCGCTCTGCTCAAAGAGAACAAACACCTCTACGACGGTATCCCCGTCAAATGCGAGCAACATCCCGAGACCAGAGCACTCATACGCCATCCAGCCGACTACGCCAAGTTCTGTCCCGACGGAGGCTGTGCAGAGTCCTGGTAAGTTGAATATTCCCGAAACAAACCTCAACGAGCACCGACTAACACTGTCAAGCGGAGTGCAACTTAACTGCGGTCAGCATATTTGCCAACGTCGCTGTCACCGGGAGCGATCACACAAGCAAGTCGATTGCACCCACCGGGTTGACCTGGTATGTGACCGACAACACAAGCGGAAGGTAGCATGTTCCAAAAGAAAAGACCGCTGCGATAAGTGCATCAAAGAAGACGAAGAACAGGAGCGCCGGATCAAGCGAGATCTCGAGCTGGAGCGGAAGCGGCTAGAGAGACAAAAGGCCTACGCCCGGGAACTACAGGAGATTCAGGACGAGCTCGATCACGAGAAGCGTAAAATCAAGTACATGGCTGAAGAAGACGATGAGAAGTCCTCCTTGGCCAAACAGAGAGAGGAGCTCAAGGCGACCAAGGAGTCCAGGGCAAAATTCGAGGAAGTGAAGAAGTTGCAGAAGGAGAGGGCAGAGGCTGCAGCTGCCAAGAAAGCCGCGGCGTCATCCAAGGATACCTCTCACGCCAAGCCCAACTCACCAAGTTCTAATGGTGCCAACGTTCCCGGCGTCCCTACCAACGCGCAGGAAGAATGGGAACACCTAAAGCGGACCGAAGGAGTCCAGAATGCCCCATTGGACGAGTTGATGGACATGATTGGGTTGGAGGACGTGAAAACCCAGTTCTTGGAGATCAAGAGCGAAGTCGACACAAAGGTATGTTGCGGAAGAATATACTCAAGGGCATTCTATTAACATGATTCAGGTCCGACAAGGCGTCGACTTCAGCAAGCAACGGTTTGGGTCCCAGCTACTAGGCAATCCTGGCACAGGAAAAACCACCGTGGCGCGCATCTACGCACGGTTCCTCACGTCCTTGGGAGTCCTTCCCGGATCGAACTTTGAAGAGACGACCGGGGCCAAACTTGCGAATATAGGGGTGGGCGGGTGCCAGAAGCTAGTCGACAACATGCTCAACAAAGGTGGTGGCGTCTTCTTCATCGACGAAGCCTACCAGCTGACCTCCGGAAACAGCGCCGGTGGCGGGGCGGTCCTGGATTACCTCCTCGCCGAAGTGGAAAACCTCACGGGGAAGATCGTCTTCCTGTTGGCGGGCTACGACAAGCAGATGGAGAGTTTTCTCGCCCACAACCCGGGCCTGCCCAGTCGGTTCCCCACCCAGATGAAATTTGTCGACTACACGGACAAGGAGCTGCTGAACATCCTGAAGCTCAAGATCGACAATCAATACAACAAGGCCATGAAGTGTGAAGATGGACCGACGGGCCTGTACTGCCGCATTGTGGCCAGACGGATCGGCCGCGGCCGGGGCAAAGAGGGATTCGGCAACGCGCGGACAGTGGAGAATGTTCTTGCTCGGATCTCCAAAGCCCAGGCGTCTCGACTCCGAAGAGAGCGCCGCAAGAAGAGCAAGCCAGCTCCGGATGACTTCCTGTTCACCAAGCTCGACCTCATCGGACCAAGACCCGCGGATGCGCTCGCCAAGTCGGAAGGGTGGACGGCGCTGAACAAACTGATTGGACTGGATGCCGTCAAGCAGAATGTCAAGTCTCTGGTTGATAGCGCTACGGAGAACTACGACCGCGAGCTTGCGGAGGAGGCCCTCGTGGAGTATTCGTTGAACAAGGTCTTCCTCGGAAACCCCGGTACGGGAAAGACGACTGTGGCCAAGATTTACGGAAAGATCCTGGTTGATCTTGGGATGCTATCAAAGGGCGAAGGTAAGAACACGCATAACGTCCCCAAGCCCATACTCTGATGATGTGAAAAGACTGACAGTATGTACTTAGTCGTGGTAAAGAATCCGGCAGACTTTATCGACGCAGTCATAGGAGGATCCGAGAAGAAGGCCAAGGGCATCCTGGCTTCCACCGTAGGGAAAGTCCTGCTCATCGACGAAGCCTACGGTCTACATAGCCATACCGGCTCCCACCAAGACCCCTTCAAGACCGCCGTGATCGACACAATCGTGGCCGAGGTCCAGTTCGTCCCCGGCGACGACCGCTGTGTTCTGCTCCTCGGGTACAAGGAGCAGATGCAGACGATGCTCGAAAGCCCGCACACCAACCCCGGCCTCGCGCGTCGGTTCCCGATCGCCTCCGCCTTCAACTTTGAGAACTTCGACGACCAACAGCTCCTGCAGATCCTGAATCTCAAACTAAAGCAGCAGAACTACGAAGCCACGGGCGAGGCAAAGAACGTGGCCCTGGAGATGCTCAACCGCGCCCGCAACCGCCCCAACTTCGGCAACGCGGGCGAGATCGACATCATGCTCGACGCCACCAAAGCACGCCATCAAGCGCGGCTCAGCAAGGGCGAGACGACCTCCAGAACCATGCTCGAAGCGCGCGACTTTGACGAGAACTTTGACCGGGCCGAAATGTCCGAGACCAACGTCAAGAAGCTGTTTGAGGGCACTATCGGTACCGACGACACGGTAGCTCTGCTCGAGGGCTACCAACAGATCGTCCGGGCGATGAAGTTGCTGGACATGGACCCCAAGGAGAGTATCCCCTTCAACTTCCTCTTCAAAGGCCCTCCAGGTACAGGGAAGACCACTACGGCCCGGAAGATGGGCAAGGTCTTCTACGACATGGGTTTCTTGGCGACGGCCGAGGTGGTGGAGGCTTCTGCCAGCGACCTCGTGGCCCAGTACACCGGCCAGACGGGGCCCAAGGTGCGAGCATTGTTCGAGAGGGCGCTCGGAAAGGTCCTGTTTGTCGACGAAGCCTACCGCCTGGCCGAGGGCCATTTCGCGCAAGAGGCGATCGACGAGATTGTCGACTGCGTGACCAAGGAACGCTACTACAAGAAGATGATCATCATCCTCGCCGGCTACGAGAAGGACATCGACCGGCTCACCTCGGTTAACGAGGGCCTCTCTTCCCGGTTCCCGGAGGCGGTCATGTTCCGAAGCCTCAACCCAGAGGAATGCGTCAAGCTGATGGTCCACGTGCTCCAGTCCAAGACGCGAGACCTGGAAGCCAAAAACAAGAACAAGAGCAAGGCCGTCTCGTTCAACATCAGCCAGCTCGTCACGCCACGAAGCCAGTTCTCTGGCGTCATCGAGCATCTGTTCCTGCGCCTGTCGCACCAAGCCGGCTGGGCCAATGCTCGCGATGTCAAAACATTAGCCGAGTCCATCTTCAGCAAGACGATCAAGTCCAAGGATGGGGCGAAGACCAGGAAGTTTGTCGTGGACGAGGAGGCGGTATTGACGGTACTGCGGTCCATGGTCCAGGAGCGGGAATCACGCAGCAATGCCGGCAAGCCCAAGTCGGTCATTGATAAGATATTCCAAGGGGCGCCAGCATCTGATCACTCCACCCCGCCGCCTACCGACACCAGCACGAATGTGGATACCAACAACGACGACGCCCAGAGTTCGGGGGACGACGACGAGGAAGAGCAAACTCCACCGTCAACCCCCTGAGCCGAAGTCACCAAAGCGCCACAACGGACCGGGTTCCGACGATGCGCAACGCGACGCCGGCGTCAGCGATGCGGTCTGGGAGCAGCTCCAGCGCGACAAGCGCGCCGAGCAGGAGCGGGAGGACGAGTACCAGCGCCTGCTCGAGGACAAGAAGAAGGCCGCGTCGGACGCCGACCGGGAGAAGATCGTGCGGAGACTGCTGGAGGAGGATCGGAAGCGCAAGGAGGAAGAGGCGTGCAAAAAGAAGCTGGAGCAGCTGGGGCTGTGCCCCGCGGGGTTCCAGTGGGTCAAGCAGGATTCGGGGTACAGGTGCACGGCCGGGGGGCACTTCGTTCATGGAGCGGCTTTGAAGGGGTTATAATATCTTCAGGGGGTTGAGTAGGTAGGTAAGTTGGTATGATCAGGGATGTGTCAGTATGTTTATGTTTTGTGTTGATTTCGTGGTACTACCTGGGTGCGCAGATCGTGTGGACTCGGCGGTTCACTCTGGAAATGGATAATGAATTACTTTAATACTATTTTACATGAGAATTGCCATTATATGACGCGGACTCGCTGCTACGGTCTCTGATTTTGTAATCCATGGGAATGTGGTCGTTATGCCTTTTATCATCGACATCCGTTACTGCAGTTACTGCATGGTTACTCCATCTGCAGTTCGGTGATGCCATTTCGTTATCCCACATTTCAGAGAGTGGCTGCTTATACGAAAGTTATAGTCTACTTGTAGTCGATGCCTCTGTTGGTGGTTAATTACAGACCTAATCAACAATTTACCCTCATTCTGGAGTGCTGATGAAGTTGAGAGGCTGTCACTTCCCGCCATCTCTGCACCTTTTCCAGACATTTCGTTGCGATCGGTTCGAAATCCGGGGATTTTTCTGTGACGCTGTTATTGTCTCTTTTTCTTCTACTTCTCCTCCCCCTGGTCCGGCTGGGGACCAGGCTCGAAGCTGGGGTTGGAGCAAGGAGAAGAGGAGGGAAAGGAGTAGAGTGATTGGTCACCAGATTCCTGGAAAGGTTCGGCTTTTAATAGGCTGGAGACATGCGTCTTGAGTCAAGAAGTTATTAATGGAGTCAAATGCAGTCTTCTTTATGACATCTGCTTCGAATGAGAGATTCGGTGGGATAGACTATGGGGGCGACGGTCACGGAACCAAACTGATGTTCACCCCTTCCGCCACATCTGTGACCCAAGACGGCCCAGGGTGTGACGTACGACACCTAAGTCGCAGCTTATAGAGCTTGCCGTAACTACATCTGTTCTTCTCATCCGACGACTGACTACTACGATGCCGGGGCGGGGAAGTCGCTCGAGGGCAAGGACGTCACCGACACCACGGGCCTGATTTCAGCTTCTTGTCTAGCCAAAGCTGATGCTGATCATATTCATATGGAACAGTTTGGCCGGATGTCGACAATAGCTGGAAGTCGTCCTCTTGGACTTGGTTGTGCCACTCTTGTCCTTGCGAGCAATGATCCGGTCTTGTGTTCGAATGTTAGGATTGGCGCCAGATTTCCTGTATGCGATGCAAAGGCTTTCGTTAGATAGATGTAAGCTAAGGCCGGGGCGTAAAATGCCAGTGGCTCCAGGGGTGCTTGATATCTAGTTCAATGTTTATGTAAAGTTATCGTAAGAATGCGGACTGTCAAAATGCGATTTGGTCTAAAACTAGGCACGTATAAATTTCATTAACGCGAGTTGGTTCATCAAACCTTTCGAGGCCACGTCGTTTTGTTGTTGTAGGAGTTACGTCCGTTCGCAACTTCAGTAAGCACCTCCTCCAGCATTTCGAAGCCCATGCCGACTTCGAGGCCGAGCTCGCGCACCTCCTTGGCCACCGCGGCTAAAGGCCAACGCGGCTGCACGGCACGTTCCGTTGTAGCCATGCTGGTACTGGGAAGCCGGTGCGTTGTAGCCAGGCTGGTACTGGGTAGCGACTCGAGCTGCTTGATCGATCGCAAGTTCGTCGCCGTACTGTAAGGCCTGACGCCCAGTCTGGAGCTCAAGACTCAACGGTTCGAAAGGGGGAACGACAAGCTGTCCAGGTTTGCCGATCTGCTGTGACAGTTGAGCCACCGCAAGAGTTTGGGTTTCTCAATGTGATCATGAACTGGACCTAGTCAGGGGTTTACTTCCCCGGAAATTCAGAGCGCCAGACCAAGTTGCTTTAAAACACGTCGTCAGGCTTGGTGTCGAAGCCGGCTCTGATGTGCCCGTAATGGTCGACATAGACAGAGCAGCTTGGCACCAACGCGATGTTTCCTTTTGAATCAGGATCTTATCCACAAACAGGTTGAGGCGCGTAATAGGTGGTAGAGGCATCATGTAGAATAAGTAATATATGGCGAGTGGGCTTGTGAAGTCGGAGTAACGTTGATTCCCAGTTTGGTCCTGTTGCCGCCAGCCTAGAAGCAACGGTCACTTCAGGGGGCTCGTTAGGGGTAACAGTGGTCCCACTCTATTCGGCTAGCGGCATCGCCGTCGGTTGATGAAAAAGAAAAGACATTTGATGGCGACCCATGCTTTCAGCAGGCTGCCAGGCCTTTTTCAACGGAAATCTCATTATTGAGAAGACGGTGCTACATCTGACTGTTCGAACAACAAAACATTCCAAACATTAGTGGCTGCAGTAAAAACGTGGACGTGTTTGTGTAGGCCGAGTGTGGTAGTGCAGCAACTTTTATGTGCGACCCTTGGGCCCCCGAGGCTCTCCATCAATTAAAAAACAAGCGGCAGTTCTTGGGCTGAAAGGGCACCCGAAAGTCAATTTTCTGCCCACTTGCACCAAGGAAGAACTTGATTTGTACGCGTCAGTAGTCCTGCCAAGTCGCTAGCTTGGACAAAAGAAGATTGAAGACATTGAAGAAATCCAGCTTGGATATCACTGACAGCTGCCGATTGCCGACCAGATGGGACCGCGATGGTCTGTCACCCAATGGAATCGCTCCAAGGACGATGCCGGCGCCAGATCGCCAAGCTTCCAAGCAGGAGGTCGCCCATCGCTTCATTTCAAAACTGGACAACTTGGGAGCCAGGCACGAGGATGGGAGTTTCTGTCGCACATGCAACATGCGGGCGCACGCATTCTGATCCAGGCGTAGATTGGACTAGGCATGCGAGCATGCTGCACAATGCGGTCTAGCTGCCCACTAGAGGCTAGAGTTAGGTTCGTCGCAGGTGGACGTGCAATCAAACTTCCCGCATTCCCACCTGGCCAGACCTTAAAAAGATGCATGTACATAACAATGAAATCAATAGTCTCGGCGGCTGCAAAGTGATAGGGTGAAAGAGAGAGAGGGGGGGCCTCTTCTCGGTTTGTCTGGTCTGTTTGCTGCTATGACGACGACGGCGCACGGCAGCAGGCTTGTGTTCATCGTCATTTCTCGTCCACCACACCACCCTGCCACCACCTTCCCGACTTCCATACCATCAGGATTTTCCCCATCGCATCGCATCGCATCGCAACAAAACAGCAGCGAGTAATTGAATTGGTCTGATCTTATTTTGCTTGCATCATTTCGCTCGGTTCCTCGTGTCGTGCGCGAAAGTCGCAATTGACTTCTGAACGGACGCGACGCCCAGCATGTCGTACAACCCGTCCGGGCAGGCGAATGGTTATTACAACCAGCAGCAGCCTCAGCAGGGCGGCTACTACCAGCAACAACCCCAGCAGCCCTATGGCCAACAACAGCCTTATGGCCAACCGCCGCCGCAGCAAGGATACGGAGGTCCGCCGCCGCAGCAGCAGGCATATGCCACCGACGGCCATGAGAAGATGACCTTTGACCAGACCTTCAAGGTCGAGAAGCCCAAATGGAATGATCTCTGGGCTGGCATCCTGGTCCGTGCCCTCATTGCCCTTTCCTTTCCACGTCACTATCTTCATTCTTAACCTCGTTTCATGTCACAAGTAATGTCAATCAAGCGCTAACACTGTTGAAAGTTCCTGCTCGTCTGCGCCGGCTTCGTCGTCGTCTCAGCCTTCTCGCTGCAGGGCTACAGCGCCGCCAAGCGCTTCAATGGCGGCGGCATCTACGACGGCGCCCAGGCCGTCGGCCTCAACACCAACACCATCGTCCTGTTCCTCTTCGTCCTCTGCGTCGCCCTGGTGTTTAGTTATGCCTACGTTTGGTGCGCCCGTCTCTTCCCCAAGCAGTTCATCTGGATCACCGGCATTCTCAACATCGTCTTCGGTCTCGTGACCGCCATCTACATGCTGGCGCGCCACTACTACTCGGGCGGCATCGTCTTCCTGATCTTTGTGGCGTTCCTCATCTTCGCTTTCATCACGTGGATCCCGCGCATTCCATTCAGTGCGCTCATGCTCAAGACCTCCGTCGATGTCTCCAAGAGGTACGGCCATGTCTACCTCGTCAGCTTCCTTGGTGGCCTGCTGGCTACTGCACTGGCCGCCTGGTACAGCATCACCTTCGTCGCCGTTTACGCCAAGTACCAGCCCGGTCAGAACCCTGCCTGCCGTGAAGGTGTCGGCGGATGCAGCTCCGGAAAGGTCACTGGTCTGCTGGTCTTCGTCACCTTTGCCATGTACTGGATCTCCGAGTGGCTCAAGAACACGATTCACACCTCCATCTCGGGCGTCTACGGCTCCTGGTACTTCCACCCTCATGCCCCGCCATCCGGTGCAACTAGGGGAGCCTTGAAGCGATCCCTGACCTACAGCTTCGGCAGTATCAGTCTTGGCAGCTTGGTCGTGGCCATCATCAACTTCCTTCGACAGGTTTGCTCCATGGCACAGCAGCAAGAAGCTTCCGATGGCAACATCCTGGGCTCTATCATGTTCTGTGTACTTGGTTGCCTCATTGGGCTTCTTGATGTAAGTCATCTTGCAAAACACCTCTTGAATTGCCGCATGCTAACCTTCTTGTGTAGTGGGCCGTTCAGTTCCTGAACCGATATGCCTTCTCCTACATCGCGCTCTACGGAAAGGCCTACATCCCTGCCGCCAAGGATACCTGGAAGTACGTATTGCACTCTAATCGCATCTCGCACGAATGAAATATGCTAACCTGTGTGCGTACAGTATGATCAAGCAGCGTGGAATCGACGCCCTCGTCAACGAGTGCCTGATCGGCCCCGTGCTCAGCATGGGTGCCACCTTTGTCGCTTATGCCTGTGCCCTGATGGCCTACCTGTACATGGTCTTCACTCACCCGGCCTACAACGCGGACGGCACCTACACGCCCGTGGTAGTGGCCATCGCTTTCGTCATCGGCCTGCAGATCTGCAACATCTTCACCACCCCCATCAGCAGCGGCATCGACACCATCTTCGTCGCGGCTGCGTGGCAGCCGGAGGTCCTGTACCGCGAGCATCCCGAGCTGTACCAGTCCATGGTTCAGGTGTACCCGCAAGTTCAGCAGGCTATCCATCCTTAGGTTTCAACATGAAGCCAGGCTTATGTGTGAAGCTGAGATGATTACGAGGGAAGCTGTTAGTAGCAATGATTCAAGTCATTGGTTCGGAGTACCCATCCTGTAGCGATTCCCATTCAATATCCGGTCCCCGGAAACAAATAGTATAATACGGAATTTAGTTCAAGCACCCATCCAATAATAATATCTAATCGTGGGAGCTGGATTCGTCATTTCGCCAGATTTTACTTGTGTTAATACGCAAGCAGGCCATGTGCCGCAACAGGTCAGCATTTTAATGAAGTACATATATTGCAACAGCATTGTCTTTTGAATAGAGGTTCTAGCGATTTATTCCACGCATAAACAGATAAAACAAGGGCTCGCTCGCTGATGACAGTTGATGGTCATCAACCGACAACAACAGGAAATAAACAAAAACAATAAAACAATCAGCGTCTACACCACAACCCACAACAAGAACCACGACGTGTGTACGCTATGCTGGGACGGGCTCACTTGAGCATGGCGGTTGGGAAGGAAGAGAAACAGGAGAGGCGGGAAAGTGAAGGAGGGCTTCGTGTCATCTTATCGTCGATGCCCGTGCCGTTCGTCGTCTACCGAACTACCGCCCCCGGAGCCCGTCCCACCGGGACATGAGGTAACCGCCCAGGAGCACGCATAAGAGGATGAAGCCACAAGTGCAGAAGAGGAGGAAGACGGCGTACGCCGCGATGCGCAACGTCCTGGCCACCCACATGGTGAGCCACTCGTCGCTGCCGACGGGCCCCCGGGGGGCCGCAGCACCGGCGGCACGAGGCCGTTGCGGTCCGGGAGCGGGCCGCTGATGCGGCCCCGCGTGGCCGTCTCTTGGATCCAGGCGCCCTGGGCGGCAACGTCTTGGCGCTGCAGGTCCAGCGAGGCTTCGAGGATGCCCAGCCTCACGTCCTGCTGGGCCTGCTGGGGCTCGAGGGCGCCTAGGCGGTCTTCTAGGTCGCCGAGCCGGGCCTCCTGCTCGGCGGGGAGGGCGGCTTGGGCGACCGCGGCGTTGGTGCCGGGGTTCTGTTCTAGGGCTCTGACTCGGAAAACGAGGTCGGCGATCCGGTTCCGCTCCGCTTCGGGGAGGCCTGGGACTTGGACTTCAGCGGGGTTGCCGGGGTTCTGTTCTAGAGTTCCCACTCTCCCTTCCAGATTGGTTATACGGGTTAGCTCCGCTTCGGGAAGCACTTGAACTTGCTCGGTGTTGTTGGGGTTTTGTTCAAGGGCTACCATTCTCCCTTCTAGGTTCTCTATCCGGTTCCGATCTGCTTCGGGAAGGGCTTGGACTTGTTCGGTGGTGTTGGCGGTGCTTTGCTCCAGGGTTACTACTCTTCCTTCTAGGTTGGTTATACGGGCCAGCTCCGCTTCGGGAAGGGCTTGGACTTGTTCGGCGGTGTTGCCGGGGTTCTGTTCTAGAGTTTCAACCCTCCCTTCCAAGCGGGCCATCCGGTTCCGCTCCTCTTCGGGGGTTCCTTCGTCTTCTCCGTCACCATTGGGGCCCACGTCCAGGATATGTTCCAGGACCTCGAGACGCTTGCCTCTCGATCTGTTGATCGTGTGCAGTGCGACGAGGTCGTTGGTGTGGGCCCGGGACAACTGTTCGAGGGCGGTCAGACGCGCGCCTTCCGGCCCGGCGGCGCCTTGCAGTGCGGTGGTGTGGATCCCGGACGACTGTTCGAGGGCGTCCAGACGCCTGTTTTGCGCCCTGTCGCTCTGTTGCAGATCGACGAGGCCTTCCAATTGTCTGTCGGCCCGGTTTTCGATGTCGGTCAGACGCTGGGCTTCGTGGCACCGTTGTTGACCGTCGGGGGGCGCGACGCACGTGGTGCCGCTTCCTTCGCCGCTTCCTCTGCCCTTTTCTTTTCCCTTTTCCCTTCCCTTTCCTTTGCCCTTTCCTTCGGCGCCTTCTTCACCGCTCTCATCGCTTTTAGATTCTTCGCCAGTGTCTTCGCCGCTTCCTCCGCCGCCCCCTTCGTCCTTCTTGCCGCCACCGCTACCATCATCGCCGCCGCCGCCGTCATCCCCAGCGCCGGAAGTTTGTCCGGTGCCAGTGGGGTTGCCGGTGTTGCTGGTTCCCTCACCACCAGTATTAGTACTCTGTTCGCCGCCGCCCTTCTTCTTATCCTTGTCCCCTCCCAATCTGTTGGCGACTCTTCTGATTGTTCTTCTGAATCTACCCAAGGTGGTAATGATGGTCTCGAGGGTGACCTCCTCCTCGGTGCTGGTAATGGGATCGACGGCGGCGGCGTCCTTGGCCTCCTTGAAGACCTGGATGAGGGCGTTGAGATCTCTAAGTATAGACTCCAGCTTCTCGAGGGCGGTCCGCTCGTCCGGCTTCTGGCCATCCTTGGCATCTTTGCCAAGGTCAATGGGTCCGGTACCGCGCTTCCCCCCGCAACTTTTTCAGCCTTTCCTTGTTCGTCTGGACGCCGAACTTGTCATTCGGCGTCGAAGCGGCGTCGGGGTTGGAGAACCCCGAGGTATCGTACTCGAAACTACTTTTACCAGTGAGCGGGTCCGTGTAACCAGGGGTGTTCTTGAGGTTGGAGGTGTTGATGTTGATTATCCCCTTGGAGTCGTGATCCATCCAGCTGTTGTACAAGCTGGTTTCTCGGCTGGTCGCCGGTGTTGTCGTGGTGATGCCGCTGCTGCTGCCAAGAACCCCCGTATTTCCGGCAGAAGTAGAAGCGAAGGACGTGCTTTTGGTGCGCGTCCCTCGCGTCGGGATGCCGGTATTGGTGCTGGTACCGGAGTTGCCGGAGTGGAAGCTGGCGACGAGATGCGCCGGGATCGTGGTGTATGCGGGGGCGACGCCGTCGTCGAAGCTCTGCTGCTTGCTGTAGGCAAAGGTGGCCTTGGGGTCTCGGTTGGGGGGTGGGAGACCCGCGAAGAGCTCGGCGAGGCTGCCGCCGTCCTCTTCATAGGAGTACTCGTCCTGCTCCTCCTCCTCCTCCTTCCACTCCCACTCTGACGTCTCGGGCGACGAGTCCGGCGCCTGGAAGAGCGCACCTCTCTCTTTGGTCTCCTGCTTCCACTTCTTGCGGAGTTTGTAATCGTGTCTCGCTGTCCTGGCGATCTCCCCCAGGGTCACGTAGTCTTTACTTATCGAGTAGTCGTACTTTTTCCTGAGGAACTCGTCTTCATCGGTGAGGTCGGACGTCTCATCTCCCGAGTTGATGTCATTGGTTTCTTCTTCGAGGCCAGTACTTGGACCTTCTGTTGGGGCAGGCTTTTCGGAACTGTCATCTACCGGATTGGTAGTATTGCTCGACTCCCCGGGCCAGTGCTGAAACTGTCTGTTGGGGCGGTCGTGTCGGACATGTTGATTTGAATACAACCAAAGGCGTTTTCTCGGCGTGGGGTGTTGGATTGTTCACAGACTAACTGAGTTGGCAAAATGACTCCTGGTAACAATTTGGTGAAGTTACGATAGTCAAGGCTGGAACAGCGACAGAGTTTGCCTCCCTTATTATATCTATTACTTCTTCTTCATTGACCGCCTCGGCTGGTATGCTCACATAAGGAGCTATTTGTACCTCGTGTCTTTGTGTGAAACGCCGTTCTTTGTCTTGGGCTTTCATCCACGTCCACACCGCTCCAAAGAAAATGACCCGACCTTGGTCTCGGAGTTCAAAGAAGCAATGGCCCCATTACCATGACCCGTACCCTCCTGTGTTCGTCTTCGCCTATACTAACTAATTATTGTTGATTCTCCCTACAAGCCCCATCGTGCAACACGACATGCTCGGGTATGACGTTTCCCGCAAAGGGCGCCTGCACCAGCACCGTCTGCTCGTTGCTGGGGAACTCGGTGAAGTGCCCGCGGAGGGTGCTCGTGTTCTGCATGTCCGCGGCGATGATGACGGACGAGGCCAGGGTGCCGGGCATCACGTAGGCCACGTTGGTCTGCGGGCAGGTCGGCAGCTTGTTGCCCAGGAAGTCGATGCAGTTGGGGTCTATGGACGGGGCCGGCGCGGTGATCCTGATGAGGCCGTTCATGACCATGGTCAACCTATCGATTTAATTAGTATGTAAACTTTTACTCTGGGTATGTGCTTACTGTATCGCCGGCGCCCATGCTTGGCCGGGTGTAGTGTTGGGCTCAATGATGGACCAGGTAGCGCTCGTGGTATTCCCGATGAAGTAGTTCAAGGCCGACATGGCCTTGGTGGGCGCTGATGTGTTGAGCTGCCAGCATTCTAACACCGAGACCAGGTTGCGCGACGATATCGCCGTGATATTGAGGGGTATGAAATCGGTCGCTCTGGGTTGGATGGGAGCAAGTGAAAGCGCGACGGCTATGCGCTTAAAAAGGTACATTGTGAGGCGAGCACTCGGCACAGTAATAAAGAGTACAATAAAGAGTACAGGACAGACTCACAAAGTGGAAGTGAAGGTCCAGTCGTGATAGCACGCAAAATTGTCAAAAACTGAGAGGGGGCAGAGCGATTCGCATGGGCGGACGCGATATAAGACATCCGGTCAGTGTGGTGTGCGTGCATGCCACAGACTGGAGCGCCACGGGCATCGAAGTGATGACGGACATCCGACATGACGCGGGATGCAGCATCCAAGCACGCCCCAAAATCCATCATGGCGCGCTAATGTCAGCCATAATGGAAGAAAATGTCTTACCGCGGAAAAAGGAACGATTCTAGTGTCACTGCGCTGCCACTCCTATCAATCCTGTTTAAAGAGGCGGCAGGTCCCTTCCATTTGACATGATGATAAGTACTTTATGTTCAATTCGTAAAAAGTATACACTATATACGGACATAGGGAATTTTGGCTCTTTATCCACCAGGGATTCTCTCTCTTCATACAAAGCGCCCGCTCCAACAAGCGACGCTCGGATTCTAACCAACCAAGACTAATCCTCCACCTCCATCGTGAACTCAGTCTTCCGGTGGATCCGGTTTCCCTGCATGACGATGGCCTCCTTGCTGTCGTTCCCTCCCGGCAGCGGCATCTCGGCCGACGACCCGGTCGACCCCTTCCTTTGGCCGCCGCCGCTGCTGTGGCTCAGGTACGTCTTGGGCCCCGTGTAGGGCCGGCTGCCCGAGCCGCCCATGTGCGCGTACTTGAGGTTGTGGGAGCGGCCGTTCGGCTGGTAGTCCGGAGTCTGGTGCATCGAGGAGCCGAACAGGCGGGGCCACCAGCTCTTGAGCAGGACCTTGAGGGCGGGCGCGGAACCGCAGAAGATGGCTGTGAAGGAAGATTAAACGGTCAGCCAATCAAGCTTGAGAAGGGAGGACGGCAGGAGAGTGAAGTGTCATGCTTACCGACGTAGATCTCGAGCTCGCACCAGTTGAGGGAGTCGGCCAGCAGGAAGTACATGTCCGTCTCGTTCGATAGCTTGCGGACGTATCCGAACCTGACGCAGCCGGCTGTGCGTGAGGAGTCTCGGTTAGCAGATATACCCGTGGCATCATGAGCGCGGGTTAACCTACCAGCAACAGAAAAGAATCCGAGACCAAAGACGCCCAATAGGGCAATCTTTTGGCGCATGGGGATCTGGATGTTCCACAACATGGGCATCGGGGCGACGTAGATGGCGATATCGGTAATGATACTGCGTGATGGCCATGCAAGTCAGTATTTTGCACAGCAAGGTTGTACGGCAGTCGATTGACGATAGGAGGCAAACTTACTTCAAATAACCGTTAGCGTCGTAAAACGCCTGCTGCGCCCCGGGCGCCATGCACTCCCCGTCGACGACGCCCTCGACGTCCCAGAAGAGGGCGGGCGGGAAGCACGAGATGGCCAACACCACACCGCTGGCGATGTTGAGGGCGGCGACGACGAACATGAGGCCGTAGACGGTCCAGCGCATGACGCGGCGGTGGTCGAGGCGCAGGTAGAAGACGAGCAGGGACTGCTTGACGAAGAACATGGCGACGCAGTACAGCAGCCGCGTCGAGTAGATGGACTGGAGCATCGGCACCATGTCGGTGGGGGGGATGTCGGCGACTGTGAGTGAGCGCGATATCGTTAGTTTCGGAGGGCTTCGGAAGAAACAAGCATCGTTGAGAGCTCGGCCTTGGGTTCGTTTGGGGGGGGATACTTACTATGTTTACCGACGCCATAGTATGCGGCTAGCATGGAAGCGACGGAAAGGCCAAAGGTGAAAATCTAACATCAAGCTTGTTAGTACCTGGGCGAATTAAAGCCATATGATCCCGGAATGCCTTACAGTACCGACCAACATGAAGACTAAACAATATCATGGTCAGCTCATACAAAGTCTATCAGAATGATATGTCTAGCACGTACTGTCATCCACCCCGACCGCCTTGATCATGAACATCCGGACATACATCCGGACCGATATCAGCATCGCAATGATGATGATGAAGCTGATTCCGACGCCAAACACCGAAGCCTGGCGCGATCCCTCCTGGAGCCCGGCTCTGGCGTCCAGCTCATGGTATTGGGGGTGTGGCGCCATGTTGTTTCGAGTATACTCGTGTCTGGATCAGAGGAGGTTGTTGTCTTGATTCCGTCGTCGCCGTTTACTGGGACAAGGGGCGTTCCGTCTGATGGCAGATAAAGCACAGTCAGCCGAAAGAGGACGGCCAAGGGGTTTCGTCTTTATAACGGCATTTGGGGGTCATGGTATAGAGCGGGGGTGATGGCGTATAAGTCTTGCTCTTTTTTCCTCGCCTTCCGAGAAGAGCCGCGATGCGCGCATCAGGGTCGTATACATGATCATTCGCCTCTTTTGCTTGTTTTACCTCTGTATCGATTGCAACTGCAAAAATTCAAAAAACACGAGTCGAGCTGCCGAGGAGGGGGGCTAGACCCGAGAAGGGCGGGCACTCTCGCTTAAGATTCCCCGGTTTCCTTGCATATTGGGGAATTACTTGCAGAGACCGGATGTGGTAGGAGGATTGCCTCTTCGCCTTTACTGCTTTCAGGGGCCGGCGGGTAACTCATCATTTCTCAGATTGCCGATGTCACTCTGTCGATGCATGGAGTGATATGTCCCTCGCTCCTAAGCCCTCTACACAGCCGCCGATTGGGCGTGACGACTTCGTTCGGAGGTTTTAAGAAATGGGATCAGCGGCCAGTCACATTGTCAAAAGGCAGGTCCCCGTCCCCTAGCGGGCGCTCCCGGGGGCCGGCCGGTCAGAGAAAGGAAAGTGGATTGATGGGAATCCACCCCCAGAGGAGCCAAGGAGCGTTTGATATTTGATCCTTGGCATTCTTTACAGTAGCGCAACTCCTAGTGGAAACGGTCGTGGAGCTTTTGCTTTTCGCCCAGGTGGCAAAGACCAAAAGACGTCCAGCTTGGCCAGGTGTGACAACCTACGAGCGTACGTCTCCAAAAAATAGAGTAAAAACCTGCACTCCATCATGCGCAGATATCGCAGCTCGCGTTGCGACAGGCTACACCCAACTGGCCGGTTGGCCGCACATATGCAGGCAATCAACTGTCGGCGTTGGAACACGAAGTTGGTTGCTTTTTCGCTGTTTCTTTTTGTTCTTTGAGTGCTTCCTTCTACTATCGAACGACTATCTTCCGCCAACCACTGTCCGGATTCAACCACTTCTCAAATGTCTGGTGGTCGCAACTGTGACGACCAACCAGCGATTTCACCGAGATAACGAAACCAAAGACGGCAGTCGAATGTGTCCATACGAAAAGGATTGGCTCTAGCCTCTTATAGGACAAAATGCGCAGGTACGCAAGGTAGGGTCTAATTAGGTAAACGTACGCCTCGGATTTGGATGTCCTGTCCCAAAAACAGCCGAGACCAAAATAAGAAAAAGGCTCCATTCTGGCAGCGGGCCGCACGACCCAGGATGCGCCCATGAACATGTGATTGGTCACCTCAGCACGTCCTGGCTCTCTCTCATTACTTTGCTGTTCCGGGATTAACGTTGTTCGTAGGGCCAGAGTTCTGAGAGGGGCCAGATGGAGAACGAATGAATATACTAAGGTAAGGATCGGTTGTTGATGTCGTACTGCTAGTGTCGCCCCCGTTTTTGTTGACAGACCTGGCCTGTCAATGGACAGTGCGGCGTCCGGAACGGTGGCCCGAGCCGATCATACTGGTGGGTTTTGGTTGCATCGGAGCTGAAGTTTGAGCTCTGGCTCGCCTATAATATGCCGGCCATGGATGTTTCGTGGCCAGGGTGGTTTACGCGCGGAGAAGCTGGCTGACTGGCTGAATGGCTGGCAGGCATGATGATGCCAGGCTGACCTCACCCCAGAAGCAATACCACATCCGGGCCTCTGCTCCAACCATACCAGCTAACCGTCAGGAACAACATGTTGAAACCTGAAGAGATTATATCACAAATCCAAAGGTCGCTTTTCACTTTTGTGTCTTCTCGAGAATCTTTCGGAAGCTGATGGCATCTCCACCTTCGCCCGCCTCACGGACAGGGGAGCCCCAGAAATAAAGGGGCCACTGAAAACGGTCCACCATCCGCCAACAACGCGTTCGGCGCAAAAGGAAACAGCAGAGGGGACTCCCACAATAGTACCGATGGAGCTGTTCTTTGCAGCTTTACAGTGTCATGTCTAGAGCTCCAGTGTCGGTTCTGAATGTTCTGTCCACGAGTTTCCGACGTGAGCGCTTCAACAAGACCGCATCATCGCAACATACCGGGTTTGAGTTGGTTACATACATCACACGGTATTTATGCATCCATCAGAGATCCGTTGAAACCTCTTGGCTGCTTACTTGTCTGCTTCCCATCTCGATCACTCAGCTCTTGTGCCTGTCGCGCAGAGATGGTGCAGTCATTCGTTCGTCATGGTCTGCTGAAACAGGTAGTAGAACTGGAAAGCTATGCCATTGGAGAAGTAATACTAATAAGAGACTCGTTAATTACAGTAATGCTACAAACGACGACGACCAATGGCCATCTCCCAAACGCTGATGCCACTCCACCCGCCCACGATCTATACATATAATCCCAGTAAACTCCACCCTGATTGGCCCGGCGGATAACCCGGTCCAGAAATACAATTGGAGTCAATAACCAACCCCTGACCCTTTACCGGAACGTGCTCCCCGATCACCACGTTCGAGTTCAACAGAGTTCAAACGTGCACCGCAGCGGAGCCGACCCCCACTCCCCCTCCAGATGCGGCAACATCTCCTTCTCGGCAATGCAGCTGTCTATCGTCACCGTCCGCTTGCCCGCGACGACATGGCCCAGCTCGTCGACAAAGTCCTGCGCCCACGCCTCGGCGCAGTGCACCGGCTGCCACCCCAGCCGCTCGCGCGCCACCGTGCCTTTCGTCGCCCTGTGTCCGGCCCACCCGACCTCGGCGACGACGGCGTTGCCCGCCGTCGTCGTCGCGGCCTCTTGCAGGTCGACTTGTCGGATGTACTTGCGCAGCGGCGTCATCACGCCGTCGCCGCCGCGGGGGAGGACGCCCGCGGCAAAGGCGACGTCGAGGCAGCCCTGCGCGATGTCGCGCATGTAGACGCGGCCCGCGGTCGGGAAGACGATGCCCCGCGCGCCGCTGGGCAGGTTGGCGGCGCCGTTCTCGACAATGTCGCGCACGCAGCGGACGTAGAGGTCCGCGAGGTCGGAGACGTGCACGTAATCAATAACGCCCGTGCCGTCGCCCAGCTGGAAGCCGTAGCCCTTCTCGACGACGTAGCGCATCATGATGGGCACCATGAGGCCGGCGCGCTGGAACAGGCCCTCGCCCTCGCCGAATATGCAGGGGGCCTGGATGCTGACGGCGCCGACTTCTTGCGAAGGGCCCGAGACGGCCGGGTGGCCGAGCACGGCGAGCTCGGAGGCGCGCTGGGGGTACCATTCGCGCTCGTTCTCGGCCGTTTCAAAGTCGTAGACGGTCGTGCCGTCCGCGTCGTGCAGCTCGCGGTCCGGGAAGGCCTCGCCCGTCAGGGGCCGGTCCGAGACGTTGGAGCAGCCGCTCGTGTGCAGCATCCAGGGCCGCGCGGTGGTGTTCTGCTGCCGGCTGCGCTGGCTCAGGCCCCGCACCATGGCCTCGGCGCTGGCCGGGTGGAAGCCCGAGCCCGCGTTGATGACGACGTCGTGCTGGCTCGCGAGCATCTCGATCAGCTCCGTCTCGTCGTAGTTGCGGAACAGGATCGGCAGGACGCGGTCCGAGCCGTAGGTCCGCAGCAGCTCGTCGACGCGCTCCTCGCCGCGCACCAGCACCGAGATCTTGGGCAGGGCCTGGATCGAGGGCGCCGCGCTCGTCAGGAGGCGGTGGAGGACCGTGCCGCCGACGTAGCCGGTCGCGCCGGTGAGTAATATCTTGGGAGAGGACGAAGACGACATGGTTTCTTGTCTGGATGTGGAAGGAGGAGACGAAGAAGAAGACAAGAGAATGATCTACTGCGGGAAGGGAAAAAGCAATGTAGATCGGTGAGAGAGAAGCGAGGGTATAGATGCCTTGGTGCGTGGTAGAGATTGCAGATGTAGAGTGAGTGAGGGAGGGATATTATACAATAAGCAAGTGTAGGTTGTTCCGCGTAACCGACGGGGGAAGAGCTGCAGGCGAGAGGTCATTTGTAGTAAAGTGCTTGCTGCAGCTCCCTCTTCGAGATAAGAGACATGTCGAATTTGGGCATGATGTCCGATACCTCATGTTACGTGGCATTGGAATGGAATCCTACACCCCATTCTGCCCCAAACTCCCCTGGCCTGGCCTGGTCTGACCTGACGTTCAGGCCATGAGAGCTGAAGGAAAGCCATGGCCGCATGGCTGCATCAGAGGGGAGCTTGCTGCATGGCTCATGCATGGGTGTATACTGTACAGCACCCCCTTCGAGGTGCGTTGGTGGATGGATGGTTGGGGCCCGCCTAATACCAAATAGTATGGCCCCATTCCCCCCTTATTTCCCATTCCGGTACCCTTGCCCGGTCGCCGCGGGTGTCCACACCCATCTCTTGGCACCCATGTGGGCAGCAAACAGGGCACACGTTGACCCAAGCCTGGGCCTACCTTTTTCCCAGGAAGATCCCTTCCTTCCTCCAGATGATGCACGAAAAACCAAGGTTCTTGCAAACGTGTTCTTACATACTACTTACTAACCTTACGCCATATTTGCTGCGGGTACGTCGGTGCTCATTAGACACCATGACAATCGCAATCGGACCAATCCATATCCAGAGTCCCGCGGCCCCTCATATCACCTGCGACGTTCATCTTACGGGCAGAGATATGCGTCTGAGTATACCGGGTGCGCATTGGTCGATGACCGCTTTCGGCCTCTTACAGTGTGCTTTCTCGCATATGAAGAACGTATCTAGGGAAATATCCTTGGCATCATACGTTGGTCTGGCTTCGGCATTTGAGAACCCGCATAATGTACGGTTATCTTGGCCATCTTGTTGGCCATGTGCTGAAATCCAATGATTGCAGCCTTCTCTGGGGCTAGTTCTGATTAGGACTGTTAATCTCGCTCTAATAGTACCTTGCCGAGAATCGATTACCGTGCATCGACCGGTGTAACACCCCTCCAATTCCTTCCGTTGGCAACGTCTTTCGTAAACAGACAGGGTATGCTCCTTTTCGGGTATATCTTTGTAGAGCTGTAACGGTCTTACTCAGCTTCTGGTAAAGGTCCTCAGTAGATCCTGAAGCCAGGTTTCCAATGTCGCCGACAGCTGTCCCGAGGCTGTGCGCTTGTATGCGAAAAGTCGTTCTGGCCAAGGACAATAGATTGATAGGAAATGTGCAGTTTAGGCACTTGAGGCTTACTCGTTAGCTTCCGTTCTTATTGGTTGTGGTATATGTTGCGAATATGGCATGCATGAGAAGCCTTTGTTTGAGTTGCCCGTCAGCACAAAGGTTGTGGCGGCCTTGCTTGTGAACGGTTTGGCAGAGGTACTTGGTGATATGAAACTTAAAAAGGAAGTTATAGTGCTCACTACCGGACTCGAACCGGTATCCGCTTGACTACTAGTTATCTTGAGTAAACGTGCTTTGCCATTAAGCTACATGAACCTTATGATGGTCGCAGGAACGGTTTGTATGCTCGGCGATCAGCTTATTGCCTTTGATAACTTCAATGTAGCCTAGTCTTCGAAACATGCAAAAGGTCAAACCAAAAGGAAGTGGTGATGCTTACTACTGGACTCGAACCAGTAACCGCCTTGCTACATAGTATCTTGAGCAAGGCGTGCTTTTCCATTAAGCTAAGTGAGCCTCGTCATTGGTATATTGGCAGAAGGTACTCGGCGATCAGCTTGTTGCCTCTTATGACCTGAACCGCATTTAGGTTATGCAGAAGCGTGTAGCCAGTCAAGGATCTGAAACACGCAAGAAGGAAATATTCAATGCATACCCTTGGTTCTGCAATCGTAGTTACCGAGGCCATGCAAAAAGCAAGTAACTACGCCCACTACCGGATTCGAACCAGTATCCGCCTTACTACTAGGTGAGTATTCACTGTAATTCAACGTGCTTTACCGTTAAACTAAATGGGCCTGAAGCGTCTCTGTCATTCTGTATACTCGGCGATGAGCCTATTGCACCACATAACTCCAGCCGGGTCTTGTTGGGCGGCACTCCCAACTTCTCCAGCCGGCCATCTGCTGTTCCTTGACCCCGGCTTGGTGGTTGCGCAAGATCACGCACGCCTACTGCGAGGTAGACGTCCTCGCTATGTCATGATGTATTCTGCAAGCATATGTAGGACATCGCCAAGACAGATTTCGAAATGTGCCAGCGGAGGTCCGGTGGACAACCCCTTACGCAATGCTGCCAAGCCCCTGTAGGGCATGCTGTTCGCCTCCTGGTATCGTAGTCGTCGATGGTGTGTGTCCGACTCGATCTACTGCTTACTAGGTATAATGCCCACCCATATAATCGTCTCCTTGCCGTCCCCCACCTCGGATCGACATGAAACAGAAAAAGCACGGCTTACACCTCGGGCCATTACATCACTAAGAGCCCAACTACATGCATGTTGGGTTGACATAACCCTGCTGTTTGGCAGATATTTATGTTGCGTTAACGCGAATGTGCTCCTAGTTGGCACATGTGCCACTCCATAAACGCTTTCCTCCCTTGTTCTCGTGTTTCGTCCAGTCTTTTGTTCCATGAGGACAATGTGGCAAGTGATGTCGATGCAACTCGCAAAACTTGAAGTCATCTCCAGCCTCTGCGTCAACTCTCCAACTCGGTAGATATCATGGGGATAGCTCCAGATGGCTCGCTTGGTCTATTTCAAGCGGGTCTATGTAGAATTGATTTCGTAACCTTTTGTCAATTCTACTTATTTTATACAGTCGTATTAAGCTTGCTCTGTTATATTGTGCAGTGTTCCTTACAGTTAATCTACAGTATCCGGATGTTTATCCTAGTAACCCGGCCTGGCTACTCTTTCGTCTTCGACGAAATGCTTCTCCGACATATTATCAGGGTGCGCCCCATAGCCCGACGGATCCGGGCTCGTCGGATACCTCGCCATATCCAGGTGATTATTGACCCCGTACTTCTCCCGCTTCCGCGTCCTCTGCTCCGCGTCCGCGTCCTTGAGCTGCTCGTTGAGCACGACGCGTATCATGAGGATGAGGATGAACGACGCCCAGGACATGGCGACGAGCCCCGACCCGCCGCCGATGCGGATGTGGACGGCCTGCGTCATGATGTCCACGATGCCCGTGATGAGGCTGACGGCCGAGACGATGACGGACGCGATCAGGAGCGCGTACAGGGTGACGGCCGGGACGAGCTTGAAGAACGCGCCGAACCCGAACACGTTCTCGGCCAGCGTCCGCTTGCCGTCGGGGTGCTTGCGGCCCAGGGTGAAGCCGTAGACGATCTCGCCCACGAGGCCCAGGAGCAGCAGCCAGGCGCAGCCGCAGGCCACGGCGTAGACGATCATGGTGGGGCCGAAGGTGAAGAGCATGACGCCGCGTTTTAGCGAGTTGGAAGCGTTGGTGATTTCTCTTTGGACGGTGTTGCAGCCCTTGTCGATCGGCTCGCGGATTTTCTGTTGGACGTCTTTCGGCATGAGGAAGATGCTGGTGACGTTGGCGATGAGGTCGCCCGGGGAGAAGCTGAAGATCTTGCCTCCGTTCGCGACGGGGTCAAACGTGGTGTTTTGCCCTGGAGAACAGTCAGGACATAGTATTCATCTTGGTTTGGTGGTTTGCACGCAGTGTGACATTACAAAAGAAGGGAAAGATTCGGAATTTCAATTTACCTTCACCGAATAGAGAAGTACAGTTCTGCGGTGCCGTCGAGAACTTGGTGGTGCCGTTCGTATACTCCACGGAGCGCGGCACCCTGCACCAAGTCGTCGTATGCAACGAGTACCTCTGGGAAATGCCGAGCTCGTTCAGCTTCCGGACGACCCGGAGCCCCCACTCGTTGAGCTGGTCCTCGATCTTGGCCAGCACCTTCATGACGAGCTTCTCGACAATGTCCTTGATGTCGCCGATGTTGTCGCCGACCTCGTCGACGAGGTCCTTGGCCTTGTTGGCGATCTGCGACGTCGCGTTCTTGACCTTGTCCTCGGCGCCGCTGACGACGGTCCCGACTTGGCCCGAGGCCTTGTTGATGCCGTCGCCCACCTTGTTGGTGACGGAGCTGATGTCTATTCTGCGCACGAGTTGCCGCGTCTGCGGTTTGTCGACGAAGGCGATCTTGGTCCAGTTGAACTCGGCGAAGTCGCCCATATCGATCTATAAAGGCTTATGTTAGCTGATAAAACGGTTCTCGTCTATACTTTCCCCGGGAGGTCTGCCTTACCGCTATGACGGCCAGTGTATTCGGCATCTCGGTATCTCCTCGTCCGACGCCAAACGCAAGTGTCGTCATGATGCTGACGGCGAGTATAGGCAGCAGGAGGGCCATGGCTGTTTTGTTTGGTATATTAGGGAACTTTCGCCTGACCTGTTTGGTTACCGGATTATGAATGATCCAGGAAAACATGTTGTCGTGTAATAGTAAAATGAATGTGATTAAAAATTAGAAGTGAAGAACAATAGTATAGAAATGAGATCTAGAGTGAGTGTGAGCCAGTTTGTATTTTGAGAATAGGCAAGTGGCAGACTCTAATATCTCTTCCCATGACTTTTCTTTATGCCATTGACGATGGGTGGATGAAGGGATAGCCCCGGCCGGTTCCTTTATCCAACAGCTCCCAACCATAGCCGAGTCTCAATCACCTGCTATTGCCTTTGTCGGCCAGTTTCATTGTTTCGTCCCCGAATTAATTCTGGAAGCTCCAAGAGATGGTCGCCAAACTAAGAAATGACCAAGAGAAGAGAGATTGCCCCAATCAGACTGCCGATCATACATGCTAGTTTGCTGCCATTCCATCCCCCAAGGCCCACAAACCAAGTTTCTTTGTGCGGAGACAACCCCTGGCGGGCCTAAAGTTAGTCAATTGGCATGGCCGAAACAACCTTAAATGGACGACGACGGACGATCAATCAGGTAATTTTCCAATATTAGTTGAGCTGCGTTCTGATACGCGACTTGGGCGAACTCTGCCTGCGTTATCAAGATGCTGTTACGTAACGACGACATGCAACGCCGTCCTCGTTGCACGCGAAGGGTAGTTCACGCTGTAGAGGATGCGCCTCTATAGCGTATTGTGGGCCAGCGAAGCGATGGGGCCGAGGGTGAAGATGCCGCTAGTGGCGACGTAGAGGTTGTCTGCGTATACTTCGCTGAGGGGCCGGTTCCGGCCCCGGTTCAGGTACCGGTCCGACCGCCACAGGCAGTACAGGCCCAGCTCGCCCATATGAACCAGGACGATCTGCAGGTTTGGGTACCGCCCAGAGCCGCCGCCGACACACTGGCGCAGGAAGCCGAAGCCAGTGCGCCCGTGCATCCCCAAGCCGGTATGCCCCGGGCGGCTGCCTGGCTGACGGTCTATTTGCGCTCGACCGCGGGGGCTTGTAGAGCCGTCCCAGCGTTGCTCGCGTTGTCGAGGGACGGACACGCCGGGTCCAAGTAGATGGGCACTCCGAGCGCGACGGCAGCAGCCCACAGAGGGTCATACGAGGGGCTGTCATAGTAGCTGTCATTGGCCAGGTGGGTATCGACCAGAGCGCCGAGGAATCCGTGCGCCGTTACGCACCGGCGCAACTCACTCGCGGCGTCCTGGTAGACCAACATAGGGAAGATGCAGAAGCAGCGTGATCGATGAGTTCCCGGTACACGGCGATGGCAGCCCGCGCACTCGGACGGCAGCGGCGAGAGGATCTCCGGGGTGGGAACGTGGGAGGTTGCCTAGACTTGCCTGCGTTAGTAGATGCAGCCAGCCGCAAACTCACATTGGAAAGTGATCATGGGTGCATCCCTCCTAATTGCGGCAGACTTAGCCAATCCCGGCCTCGACTCTGGAACCAGGCCCCTCATATTGGGAGTCACCGCATACATGAAGATTTCAGATGTAGCGCGAAATGGTCTGTGTGGTAGCTTCATATTACCGCCGTAGTTGACAGGAACCCAAACCCTCCATTTGTCGCATGAAACGAGAGCCCATCCCATAACGGCCGTAGATCTGTGTCCTAAGTATCCCAATATCAATGTAATGTATTGCCTCTGTCTCGTATATTCAAATAGCCCTGTCGCCCGTCGATTTCCTCCGTCGCTGTAAGTATGCAATCGACTGTTCTCAGCCACAACTGGCTCCGAACCGGCTCCCGGTCTCATCGGTCCGCTGTTCGTCCTTGCACACCTTTGTGCCTGTGCAGGTTTCCTTGACAGACAGCTTCCCGGCGCTGCACTGGAAGGAGATCTTGTTGTTTCTACATGGGTATAAGATAGTCATGTGTTAGTGGATCGGGTGGCCTCATCCAAAGGTACGAAACGGTTTCGAGGTTTGAAATTCATGGTGGCTGTTGAGGTAACTGGGAGGTAACTGACCCACAGAATACGTCGCCATCTTGGTGTTTGTCGCCGCTGCACTCGCCGGCACTGGCGTGCGCCACGATCACGCATAGCGCGATGGAGAGGAGGATCGCGAGGAACCGCATGTTAGCAGCCAAGAATAGACAAGCCAATCCTGGGATAGCGTGAGGATTGAATTGAGTTTCCCTTCTTGCGGAGTTATACCAGGAAGATGGAAAAAGAAGAAGAGAAGAGAAGAGGAGATGCGAAAACGTCCATGAGGCTGGCCGGCTTATCTTACGCTGCCCGACGTGGTGACACCCTGCCGGGGGGCTGAGCGGCCCCAATGTCGCATTATTGGATATGCAGGTCATCCGACCCGGTTCATTTAACCGAACCAATGTAACGTTCGCGCAGGTGCATCTCACCTCAGCATCGGGTTGTTGCAGAATCTCGCACTCATCACCACCTACTCACACCGATGAGTGGGATGGGCAATTCGCAAAGTCTGATGTTATGCCAAGTTCAAGGTTGGTCGATCGATAACGCTTCAGCTCCGGTATCTCCAAGTGTCCTGAAGTCTTACAATATATGTCCTTGCCTCAATCCCCAGGGCAATTGGGTCAAGCAAGGCTCGTGGCTTTTGCTGAATAACGACATTGGCCATGGTTATAGCATAACTGTACAAATACAAGCAAGTATACATGTATTTTATTGTTCTGGTGAATCAGTCTCGATATGGATCTATCACTAGATGGGAGTGACTTGAAATAATGAACAGGGGCTTGGTGCTTCCAACCCGAGGCCCATACACCTGTTTCTAATATGCAACAAACAGTGTCACATTCTGTAATTGTCCAACTGTAACATATTAAGTAATGCATTTCAAGCTCAAGAGATTTCCATCTAGAGACGAAGGACAACGGGACTATTTCTCATGCACATCAAATTGTGCTCAACGCTGCGTTGAGCTCGGGACATGAGGAATTGCGCACATGGACTTGATGGAGTTCAATATTCTGCCCGCGACGGACAGGAGATCATAGATCCTCCTGTATAGCCCTATGTGATCACGGCTTTAGACGGAAAAGGGGTAGAAGAACGGTCCAGGGAGAGAAGAAATGTGAGTACCGTTGAAAGATCCTTACTAAAATCCATGATCACGGTTGGGTTTCCACATCCAATGTCATGTCATGTATGCAGAGGATACGTCGATCTGAGTTGTTATTTCGTACCTAACGAGGGGATGTCTTATCATTGGGCAACAGATGTGTTCTGCTCCTCAAGCTGCAACGACCAAGCCATATGGCTGTTGTGAGTGCACCTATCCAGGCTGCTCTGGTATAACATAGTGACGGACCAAGATAGAAAGTCGGGTATCAAATGAAGTTCCACGAGGTAAGAAACAGGTATCAATATTCAATGTTCAATGGCTTCAGTGGTGCTGTGCTAGTTAGTGGTGTACCTGACCAATCAATAGGCACCCTCCCGCTAAAAATGTGCCCCCCCACTTTGGCCGTTGCCGATGGCTCGATTTTGGTGGGCTGGTTATCTATTTTTCAACGGACGCAAATACAGCACCATCTCACCACCCCTCAGCATATTTGTCGGCGAAATTAAGAAAAAAGAAGAGAAAGAGGGAAAGGGAAGAGGGAACGGGGTACAGAGAAGGTCACCAATTAAAAGAAACCCGATAGTGGCTGGCGAAGAGAGAGAGTGGCCTTGTCCAGGATGGAGGAGCTACCCATGGAGCCCCGCGGCCTCTTCTACCAGGCCGACTTCGTCAGTCCCGCGCACGAGGCCGAGCTGGTGCGCATTTTCAGGGACGAGCTGGACTGGCCCGTCCGCCCGCCCGGCACCCGCCTCAGCCTGCACTACGGCTACACCTTCGACTACAAGACCTTCGGCGTCGACCCGGACATCCCCTTTCGGGAGTTCCCGGACTGGCTACGGCCCCTGATCCCAAAGACGGTCCGCGGCGGCATCCCGCCCGCCCAGGTCTGTCTGCAGTACTACCCGCCCGGCGCGGGGATCCCGCCCCATGTCGATACGCACTCGGCGTACGACGAGCTGTACTCGCTGTCGCTGGGCAGTGCCGTCATGATGCAGTTCCGCCGTCCGCCGTCCACTGCGGCTGCTTCTCCTGCCGTTGAAGCAACGGGCGACGCCGAAAAGGCCGTGAGAGACGAGGGGGAAGAAGACAAACGCGCAGAGCTGGACCTCGTCCCCGGCAGCCTCCTCGAAATGCGCGGCGACTCCCGCCTGCACTGGACCCACGGCATCAAGAAGCGCAAGACGGACACCCTGCCGGACGGCACGGTGCGCCCCCGGCAGGACCGCTGGAGCATCACCTACCGCTGGCTGCGAGAGCGCGCCGTAGACGAGGACACCCCCGCGGAGTGCGAGTGCGGCAACGCGCGGCTGTGCGACACGGCACAGCGGCGGGTGGGGATCGAGAGGGAGTACCGGTGGAAGCAGCAGGAGCAGGAGAAGAAGCAAGAGGACCAGGCGCAAGAAACAGCGAGTTGAAACGAAGGAACAAGACGTTCAATCACCCTCATTGAGCACCGGACGTGCAGGCGATGCGGCAGCCTGCGTGTCGAATGGCATGTCGAAGCATGCAGATGTCGTCTGGTTTGATGCGGCCTGCCTACGACGTCCTACAGCCAGGACACCCATCACGCCAAATCAAGCAACCGGTCAAAGATGGCCATCTACCCAAGTCCCCCAGCTCTAGGAACGCGTCTAGAAGCTCATTCGCGCATGGCAATATCGCCCGCGCGGATGCATATATGCGTCCAGGGTGTGAAGGCGAGGGCTCATTCCCCGAGTTACACCCCCCTGGGTGGGCAAGCATGGCTCGTACCTTGGGCAACGAAGCAGCTTGAAAGCCTGAGAGTCTTATGGACTCTGTGCCGTCGCCGTTCACGACATTGATGCTTTCATTGGTGGTGTCTAGCCCCGCGTACAAGATAATAAGACGCATAGAAGAGGTAGATCGCACGGTTCATAAGGGATATATCTAAACGAGGAATAATCGTTCCTTCAGAAGTAAATCGATACGGTCTAATTCCCACCGAGTAAGATCCGACAAGTAGATACCAGACAGCTTTCTGTCGCGATACCATGTCCATCACTGCTCAGATACTCATAAGTAAATCCAAAAGCTTGGGGAAGTTAGGCGACCCAAGCCCCGTGACGGGATCCCACCCCTTCGCCGCCGTAAAGCCCGACGTGCCGCACCCGGGGTTACTCCCTGCCGTCACGTCGAAGAAGACCTCGGGGTGGGAGTACTAGATCCATGGGTCAGCTCTAATCTGTTCCTTTCTTCAGGCCTTTCGACTTGATCCCCTGGACGACTTACCAGAATAGGGTTAATAAACCCCACCGTGCTCTTCCCCGCCTTCAACCGCTCCTCGTTAACCAGCGTCAAAATCGCGCCCCACACCGGCGCCGACAGCGACGTCCCGCCAATGAGGTACCAGCTCCCGCCCGTATAGACGACCTGGCGATCGCCCACAGCCGCGACGTCCGGGTACGCGCGGCCGAGGCTGTTGTAGACGCCGTGGGTGATGTTGACAAAGTCGCCGTCCTTGGGGAACGCGCCGTAGGGCGCGAACGGCAGCGTCGGCCCGACCTTTTCGACGTAGTGGCTCACGTGGGCCCTTTGCCACTCGGGCGTCGCGAAGATGTTGCTGAAGCCGCCGCCGCTCGCGAACCGCGCCGTGGCGACCTCGCGCAGCCGCTCGCCCGGCTTGGGGGTTGTGGAGTTGCGGTGCCGGTCCCACTCGGTGCTGCCGACGGCCAGGACGTAGGGGCAGGTCGAGGCGAAGTCCGGGGCGAAGATGGTGGTCGCGTTGTCGGCGCCGCCGCGGGGGCAGGCCGCGACGGGGCCCACGCCGTCGTCGCCCGAGGAGATGACGACGGTGGTGCCCTGCAGCGCCAGCTTCATCCACTCCTTGCACTGGCGCTTCATGTAGTAGTCGGGCCAGGCGTACTCGCTGCCGCCGTACGAGATGGAGACGACGTTGGTCGGCTTGTAGACGCCGCACTGCAGCTGGCCCTGGTACCCGCCCGGGTTGGGGTCCGGGTACGGCGGGTCGCGGCACCGGGCCTCGGTGCAGTCGCCCGTCTCGCCAAAGGCGCTGTAGGTGCAGTAGCTGCCGTCGATGGCGTCGAGGAAGGTGTTCCAGAAGCCCGAGAACTCGATCGGGTGCTGCTCGTAGTACTCGTCGTCGACCTGGTACAGCACCGTCCTCTGCGGCCAGATGAGCGGCCAGGCCGAGTCGAAGTCCAGAGCGGACTCGGAGCCGGGCTCGGAGATGGGGAGCTCCGGGGACTGTTCCTCGAAGGCGCCCACCGCGCCGTCGACGAGTCTTTCCTCGGGGTACGTTCCATTGGGTATGTTCATGTGTCTGGACGAGGACGTGTTAGTCAAACATGAAGCGGGGAACGATCTTAAGGTGGGAAGGGTTCCGCAAGCATACGGGTACAGCGTGGAGAAGAAGACGTCCAGGTCGGCCCGGCTGTAATGGTCGTCCAGGCTCTCGAATATCCCAAGCTCGTTTCCGGGGTGGGACGTTGTCCCGTTGGGCAAGTTGTACTGGACTACACATTCGTAAGTACGGGCACTACCGTTGATGGCATAAATGATTGGACTCGAATCGACGGTGCTTCTATGGTTTGCGTCGAACAGCCACCTGTCGGAAAGTTCAACGTTGAACCAACACATGTATCCACGCTCATCCACATGGCAGCTTTGACAGGTGGTCGGTCGCTCAAAGTTGTGAGATGAATCTACCCCTGGTTTGTGCGATGAAACCATACAGCGTGCCTTGTTCCATGAGGCAAACTTGGCGGGACAATGTAGAATGAACTCACCTCTCGTGCATTCTGCCGTCACATAGATGTCGCAGGTAGTAGCATTGGGGTTGGGGAAGCCAGGGAGCTTCGTGATCGCCGGACGAACGACGTTGCCGTCCTTGAAGCCTGCCCGTTTCTTCCTCTGGCTGCTGCCATCCTTGCCGCCCTTCATCGACGAGCGCTTCCGCAGCCGGGTGCCGGGGGTCACGTAGTCGACGTGTTCTTGGACGTGCGAGGGCACATGGTACGACTCGGTCGAGATGTCACGCGTGCCGTCTGCGTTGTGCTGCCAGACGTGGAACTCTGCAAACAGCAGGCTCTCCGCCTCGGCTGCCGTGGCATCAAACTGGATCCACTACATACAGCACGCGGGCTCGATAAGCAAACCGCAGAAGGCTGCACCATGGAAGGGTAGCTGGCCGCTTACCTGCTTGTTGACAGACTGGGCCACTCGGTCCCGGGAGATGCCCGAGGCGACCACCCAGTCGATCACAGCGTCAACGCTCGATTGCTGCGGGGCGAAGAAGTCGATGACTTCCTCGGAGCTCATGTGTTTCCCGTAGTTGGCGGATTGGGGATTCGAGCTTTGGGATGAGGGGTTTGCTTGGGTTAGTTTGTTGTGATTGGACTGAGTGGGTGGTACGTTCGACTCACATATCCATCAACCTATCATGTCCGGCGTCCAGGTTGCTCTGCTTCAACCCGATCCGCATGGGCAGGATGGCGCGAGAATGCACCTTGGCTCTCTTGGTCCATTGCTGGCCTAGCCTAGGAACGTGGCGCTCGTGAAGATTGTGCGTAGCGGGAATCTCGCGCTTCCTCAGCGACGCAGGGCTTCTACGCGGAACGGCCACGGGGTTGGCAACGGTCTCAAGGATGAGACCGGTCGCAAGTGCAGTGACCAGGGAGTGGATGAGCATGGCGACTATAGATCAACAAAGACCTGGCTTACAAGCAGAGGAGTGAGGGAGAGGAGGTAAGATGGGCCTATACCGCTGACCCTCACGGGCCATGACGGCCTTTATAAAGGAGGCATCGGCACCTGCATCTGCATCTGCATCTACTCCAAACGAAACCGATGTGACCTGGTCATGTACAGGAAGTGCATCTCTTTTGTTTGCTGAACAATCCATCGGAAGCAGAGCAGGGCATGCCGTATCCCGCGCAGATTGCAGCGGTCATCGAAAGCCGTAACAAGGGAAGGGCAGAACGAAAAGAGCCTATCGCTGCCATGTCCAGTCCGGGGGGCGGTTATCGCACCTTCCTCTTCGCTACTAATGCCGCAATCTAGTACGTGATTAGAACCATGCAGTCAGATCAGAGACGACGCGCCAATGCACGGCTTGACGGCTCGATGCGCAACCGACATGATGAGCGGAAGTGTGAGCAACGCGAGCTCCCTCATCCGGACTAGCTTATCAGAACATGGCATGAACAATCGTACGGATCGCCATCTTTGCTCGTCCAACACCCCTGAATCCTGGTCCATAACGGGCCCCGCAGGCTCAACGGCCGGGTCACTTCTCATTCCTCGATTGGTTACATTGACTCCTCCGAGAGCTACCAAGCTTTCACTAGCCGGTGATATTCCTGGGCAGGAAGCTTGATCTCACTTCTGTTTCTTGAAACCCCCATGAGTGGATGTCTGCTACGTCGTGTCCTGAGTTCGGACTTGAGATTGATTCCATTTCGGTGCTTGGGGACGGCAGAAGCTGGGGCTTGTGTTGACCGTCTTGCTGATAGCTCATATCCTGTTGCCGTCAAGCCACGGCCTCGCGGCAAAATACACCCGCATATATATGTTGTTACTCAGCTATAACTGGGGCCAGGGTCGGTTATCGTCGATACAAGGTCCAAAAACGTGTTTTCACAATCAAGACGAAGCGTCTGAAGCCACAAGACGAAGGATAACCTGTTTGTTGCATCCGTCCCGCGTAGGTGGCGCTCGAACCCTGCAAGGGGCTCAATAGGCTGTATCAAGTAACAAATCCCAGATGGGAAATGCGTGGAGTTATCAACTGTTTGACTCTCTTGATGATGCAAGTACAATTGCCCAGATGTTTGGAAGGTGCTTGCCATATGTAAGTTCTCTGTTGCACTTACAACACATTCAGCGCTTGAGGAAATCGGCTGCCCACTCATGCACTTGGATCGATGCGATGCAGTACGACATGGTCCCGCTGGTGCATACCTATTGCCGGAGCAATAAGTTCTATGTTGGTTGTGCTATGTATCATCGTCCGTGTTTGATCGGGACTCAACCAGGCAGACACAGTGAAAGAGGATGGAAGAAGGATTGGGAGGGCATCCCTACCTCGAGCCCATTTGGTCATAGGTGGGTTGGTGGGGCAGTTCAGGCACAAGCGACGAGCGCCTAAAAACCCCGATAAGCAGCAGTCTGGCTGTCTGCATGTGGTTGTACCCCTCCCCCGCCATCCACGATAAGAACAAAAAAATTACTGGTCCTGTCCCGCATTCGCATTCCGAGGCCATCGTCGCAAAGAAGCTGGTGGTAGTTGGCAGCCAGTGATAACTACTTGCCATACACATCATGGCGCCATACGACAGTGACTCGTCCGGAGGCGAGGAAGAGGAGTACACCGAGACCAACGTCTTGCTGGGCTACGCTTCCAAAGACGCCGACGATGACACCATCAGCCGCCTGGGAGGACGCCCTGTAAGTGCTATTCCATCCCCCATCCCACTCAAACTCCGGGCGTTAAGATCGCGGGAGTGACTCGATGTATCCTGCTCCATGCCTCTATTTGCTTGTTGAACCCTAATTCTGATACGTATTTGTTTCAATCTCTAGGAATGGCTGGACCCTTCATCGCCCCCGTCGGCCGCGCTCGCCCGGTGCAAGGTCTGCAAGGACCTGATGGTGGTCATTCTCCAACTCAACGGCGAACTGCCCGAACAATTCCCCGGCCACGAACGACGAATCTACGTCTTTGCATGCAGAAAGAAGACCTGCAGACGGAAAGAAGGCAGCATCCGCGCGATTCGCGGCGTGCGGATTGCGCCAGGCTCCAAGGTTGTCGCGGCGAAGGAGGAAAAGGAGGAGAAGAAGCCGGCGCCCGCAGCCAAACCCGAGCCCAAGCCGATCGCCACCGGTCTAGGAGAGTCCCTATTCGGTGCCAAACCGATTGGATCTTCTACGGGCTCGGCCAACCCTTTTGCGACTGGCAAATCGTCCGCCGCGGCCCCGAGCAATCCGTTTGCCTCCGCGAACCCTTTCAGCAAGCCTGCGCCGGCTGCTGAGTCCAAGTCAGCAGACGCCAAGTCCGAAGAAGAACCCAATGAAGAGCCTACGGTCATGGAGAAGGTCGAGGAGGCTGTCGGCGCGTTACCCAAAACTTTCGCCGAGACGCTCAATCTCAACAACCCCCAGGCCAAATCCGATAAGCCAGAGCCTGCGGAGCCCTGGCCCGCCGAGAAGGACCTGCCCGCGCCTTATCCCGTCTCGTACCTGGCCGACGCCGACTACGAGACCCTAGATCCCACACCGGCCCCCGTGCCCCAAGCCGTGCAGATGGACGTCGACGACCCCTCGTCGGCGGGCGGCAGTGGCGGCAAGGAGGAAAAGGACGTGTTCGAGTCGACCATGGACGCCGACTTCCAGAAGTTCGCCGACCGCCTGGCGCAGAATCCGGAGCAGGTCATCCGCTACGAGTTCCGCGGGCAGCCGCTGCTCTACTCCAAGACGGACGCGGTGGGGCAGAACCTAGGCACAGGGCGGAGCATGCCGCGGTGCGGCAACTGCGGTAGCGCCAGGACTTTCGAGGTCCAGATGACGCCGAATGCCATTGCCGAGCTCGAGGCCGAGGAGATGGGGCTCGAGGGTATGGATTGGGGTACCATTATCGTCGGCGTGTGCGATTCGGACTGCCAGGCCCGTGGGGTCGGCGAGGGCGAGGCGGGTTACCTAGAGGAGTGGGCGGGGGTACAGTGGGAGGAGTTGACGATGCGGCGATGATGATAAGGGATAAATATCAAATGAATGAACGATTAGCATATACTATGGAGCACAAGGGGACGGAAGGCGATCAAAAGTTTCGGCGGGCAATCTGGGCATATCATGTATATAGTGAATGCCTACTGGAAGAAACACTACTACTGCATTGCCTGTTCGTAGTATTCCTGTCACGATGGGCTTGCGTAGCTATCTGTTCTGGCTATGAAATTCAAAAATACACCCAAAGAATTCGCACTCGTTCATCATATCCTCGAAGTTGTGTGCGACTTGCGGTTTCCACAGAGCAAGGCGCAATCATTTGCCACTCTGGTACACTCCAGCTGGTGAGATATGCGTGGTCACATTAGTCTTCCGCAGACAGGAGGGCAAGTTGGATTGGAGGAGATCTAGCAAGCCCTCTCTTTACTGTCAGCACAGCAACCAGGTACTTTGATGATTTAGACACGCACCATATCGAGCCAGAACCATCACGCCCCAAGGAAGGTCAGGTGCGGATCGAACATCGTCTTATTATTGATGGGGTCTGGGAAGAGGGAAGTATTGGAGCTATTCGTTTCCACCAATCACCCCGTTGCTTGGACCGGGTTCCTTGACAACGTCCCTTGCAGCAACTTTCCCCGCTGTCGGTAGGACGCCGTCTTGGCATACTCTGCCATGGAGCTAACATTCGCGTGTTACAGTTGGGCGGCCTTCCACTGGGTCCGAATTGAGCTGGGGAACATGGATCGCTGCCGGATTTGGCATACCCGGAGCGAACACGGCCGTCCGCTAGCGACTTGCGGTGTCGCCGTCCACGGAGCTCTTCTGTGAGGACCACCACGCACTGGATTCTGCGTTGTGGCTAGGATGGGCAGTGGTGGGATATTCCAGTCGTGCGATACTCGTGCTCTATAAAGGGGCAACGGGAATACTCCTCGCGTGACGCCTCCATTGCTTTTAAAGTGAACTCCCCCGAGCCGCGAGGAGCCTGCCATCTTTTGCCAGAGTTGCCTACCGGTCTTCCTACTGTGTTTTCAACTCCTACCGCCACGACGACAAGAACCGTCTCGAGATTGACGATGCAGTTCACCGCCCTCGCAACCCTGGCGCTCAGCCTCGCCGCCACCGCCTCCGCGCAGAGCAAAGTCAAAGTGATGCTGCTGGGCGACTCCATCACCCAAATCACCTGCTGGCGCCCCAAAGTCTGGACGCAGCTGGCCTCGGCGGGTCTGTCGGGCAGCGTCGACTTCGTCGGCAGCGCGCGCGGGCTCGAGTCCAAGTGCGGCGCGGCCCCCGCCGGGTTCGACCCGGACCACGAGGGCCACTCGGGCTGGCAGGCGTACGACATTGCGCGCAACAACATCGCGGGCTGGGTCCAGAGCACGAAGCCCGACGTGCTCCAGTTCATGCTGGGCACGAACGATGTCAATATCGGGAAGCGCGGGGTCCAGGCTATCCTGGATGCGTATACGACTATCCTTACCACCACACGGGGTGCGAATCCTAATGTCAAGGTCATTGTAGGTTCTTTTTTCTTCTCCGTGGCGTAATGTAACAGGCACCTTGTGGTGAGAAGGGGGGCCAGCCAACTGGCAAGCCCATCGAACAACGCATGGCTAATGACACATTTTTTGCCCCCCATGCCCAGATCGACAAGCTGATCCCCACGAGCTGGAGCGACGCCACCATCGAGTCCGTCAACAGCGCCATCCCGGCCTGGGCGTCGCAGCACAGCACGTCCGCGAGCCCCGTCGCGGTGGCCGACTGCTCGCGCGCCGCGGGCTTCACCAACGCCATGCTGCAGCAGGACGGCGTGCACCCCAACGACCTGGGCGACCAGTTCATCGCGCAGCAGGTCGGGCCCAAGCTGATCGCGGCCATCAAGGCGGCCCAAGGCGGCGGCGGCGGCGGCAGCAGCGCGCCGGTCGCGACCACCACGCTGAGGACGTCGACGACGGCTCCGGCCCCGACGGGCAACTGCGCGGCCATGTACGCGCAGTGCGGCGGGAACGGGTGGTCGGGCGCGACGTGCTGTGTGCAGGGGACTTGCAAGGTCTCGAATGAGTGGTATTCGCAATGCGCTTAGGCTTGGCTTTGCTGCCTACTTGGTCCAGGAATTGCAAGGTCCGTTTTCGGGATGGTCAGGGGTAGCATACTGTACATACATTGAGGCCGAGAACGCTGCATTATTTAAACGCATCCCGAATCGTTGAATGTGTTTCCCACGTTGATCTTAGCGGCTACTTCCGACCGTCTTGAGAATCTCTCTCCTTGATTTACCGTATCAGGTAGGATGTACGCATAATGAATGACAATGAATAACAAGCAGCCTGTTGCAATAGAGCCATTTGGGATATGCTTATTGGCACCATAAACCAAGCAAAGAGGTGCGTGTCTGGATTTCATGGCAATGGCCAACGTAGTCTGTTCCGGCCTCTTCACTCTTGATGATATCCGGGGATCATGAAGTAGACTGCAACCCCTCCCTAGAGTAAAGTGTAGCCAAAGCAAAGAAAATGTGCACGCACATCTGTATTTCCCAAGGTCGTGTGTCTGTCCGAATCAAACGAACAATTGACGCAGGCTTCAGTTTTCATGTCACGTAGGCAATTAGTACTCCATGTCGCAAAATTGCAGATACATCCGGCGAACGAGTTAAAAATGCAGCAAAATGCCTTCTTTCATCGGGGGGACGGACGGGAAGATGTGGATAGTCGAAGAGAAGAAAGACTTCAGCTCTTCAGAATATCCCCAAAAAGGTGCGCATACTACGTAGGTATGCGCTGGACAATTCCGGACATCAACACCCTCGACTTCCTGAATTCCTTTTCGTTGGGCCTTTATACGGACATTTTTGACAACTTTCTCTCAGATCACTTTTCTCGCATGCTTTTCGGCGTGGGCCATGGGCGCTACTTTTTTTTTTTTTCCTTGTAGCGCCCTTCCTGAACCCCATGTCTGTCTCCTTGTTGTTTAGTTGAGTCTCGCACTCTTCCAACTGGACCAGTCCGCGTCGGGTTTCGATGCCAGGGATTGTAATTACCAGGCGTCAGTGCTATGGTGGCTTATATCCTGAAGCATTGAGGGTGCGTTGTTGCCCGAAGAATAACCGGTCGTTTCAGCTCATCACACGGACGTGTTGGAAGCCATAGGAGTTGGGAGTGCGATGCAATGGAGGACCGGTGAAAAGCAAAGATAGCATCGGCTTGCATGTTTTATATATCACGACCAGAGAACAAGTAGACTGTCAGCACGCAAGTTGGTGTTAGTTGTCAGAAATAATGGGGCGGCCTGCAGCTTTTTACACCTCTGGCGTCTAAAAGCCCACCGGGACAGTGGATACTCTCGGGAAAGAGTCAGCATGAACTGTGATGGCTGTTTGTTCCAGTAGCTACTTTCGCAATCATCACAACGAGACCTCCAGACCATTCAACACACTCTCAAGGCGTAAATTAATAGAGAAGGCGAATACTAACATAGTCACATCTCTATTTCTACGTTACGCCGTTCAAACTTGCGTGTAGGTACGTAGTTGTTGGTCTCGTGGCTTTCAACATTGTCCCAATGGAACAACGGAGGATACAGAGGTTGAGAGGAATCTTCTAAAGTGGCATCGCTCGCTGAAAGTTGGGGGCTATGGGCAGGGCGGGTCAAGCTAATGGCTGACTTGCATATGAGATGCATCTTTCCCCGTAAATACAGACCCGGCAGACAGCTAGTAATCATTGTGTTTGATAAAAGACCAAGAGAGGGAAAAGGAAACGCACTTCAAGAGTATATGCTGGAAGAAAAAGAAAAAGCATAGGGGGAAATAACCGACAAAAAAATTGCGCGCGCTGAGAAATTCGAATCCAACGCCCTCTGCCTCGAGTCTAGCTGGAATACCTGGTACTTTTGTCAAGGGAACTGCAGTAAGTTCAGAAAGTTCAGGTGCATGTGCGATAATAACATGGCTTGGTTCAGTAGCGCTCGGCGTGTGCGAGGTCTGTAGGTCATTTGTCCGCTGTGGGACGTGGTCTGTATGGTTTGTACGTATCTGCGTGCGAGACAGAGGTAACGAGGTAGATTTATTCATTCAATAAGGCGAGTAGACTCAGAATATTCCAACTAGACCATCGGCGTCAGGCATTGAGCTCCGAATTTTAATTAGGAGAGACTGGGCTAGACGGTTTATAAAGCTGCTCAGGTGGTTGTCACGGCGTGTCCTGGGCCGAAGTATACCCGGGTGAGCTTGTTTCAAACCTTGTATGCATTGGCCGTCGAGTGGCAGAAGAGAGGCGACGGTCTCAAAGAGAAAATAGAAAAGTGAGGCCGGACAGGATAGTGCTTTTACACACATCGTGTACGGAACAGGAGTTTACCGCTACAGCAAAAGAATGGACAACAGTTTTGTTATTGGTGTGATGGACCTGCAGATGCAGAAGTTCTCTTTTTAGTGAGTCCCCGCTGACGGCGTGCATGGTTGGTTCCCCTCTTTCAGCGACCAGGTCGGAATAGCCCTCCCCACAGGGCCACAGGGCCAGCCTGCATAGAGCAAGGACAGACAAGAGATGGGCTTGAGTAAGTCCCCCCTTTTGGCTAATGACGACACATGAGATATGCATCAACCCCTCTCACTGCAGTTGGTGGGAGGTATGTATGATAAGTAGATCGATCGGTACCTATCTACTGCGAGCTGAGGATTTCAGCGCCAATGCAGTAAGGTAAAACCACTTCCGCTGAGCATTCCCATGTGCGCTCGAGATGATCACCAGAGCCAGGGCAGGTACGAATATGAAATGAATTAACAGCATCTAGCCAATTTTCTATGTAGGTACTCTATGGATAGGGTATCGTGCCACAATCAGGCTATATGCGAAGAAGAAGAAGAAGAGGAGGAGAAAGAAGAGAAAGGGCTAAAAGATCTATCGTTTTCGACAATGGTGGTACGGCGGCGCGAGATTGGTCGGCCGTGACGACGCGTTCGATGGCTGCTGAGTCGGAACCGGCGCCTCTGTATGCATGGGCGAAAAAACAAACAGGTCATTAGAATAATAATGATTAAGAAGAGAAGGTAAAAGCAGCCAACGCGACCAAAGATGGGGTGGAAGCAGATGACAGGAGGAGGTGCGGGTTCCCCTTACAGAGAGTAGGTGTAGCAAAAAGGCCCGTCGTGGATGCTGGTCAGCTCGCGCATGGTGATGGGTCCACCGCCGGCGTAGAAGAGGTCGATGACGGTGTCGAGTGTCGTGTTGTCCGAGGGCGGCTGGTTCAGGAACGTGTTGGTGCCCGCGACCTGGTTCTGGCGCCCGGGGAAGTCCACCATCTGCCACACCCACCACACCAGGTCGATCATGCCGTGGTGGAGATAGAAAACTGGATCGCCGGGGGACGTGAAGGTGTCCTGACGAATCATGGATGTCAGTATATCTGTTGTTTCATACTTTCGCGCGGGTTTCGGTAATAGGGGCTTGGTTGATATGGATGGGCCAGAGAGCGAGGGCGGGGGAAAGACTTACGCCGGCCGGGTCACCACCAATGGTGTAATGCCCACCCCCGTGCACGCCGATGCTACCAGAGCCCGGTACACCCTGCATAACCAACTGGAAGTCGGCGACCTTGTCGTTGTTGCCAATGAGCTGCATAATGGACGTGGCATTCGCAAAGGCCTTGTTGACGCCCGCCGAGATGTCGCGCTTAAGGCAGCGCGGGTTATAGTCGAGCCCCGTCCCCTGGATGACGGTGCCGTTGTTCAGGGGCAGCGCGACGGGGCCCAGGTTGACCACCATGTCCTTGAAGGGCCCCGTCTTGACGCAGCCGCCGCCGTTGCCGGGCGGCAGGACGACGGGGGCGAAGTTGCCCAGAAGCAGTGTGATGGGGCCCTTGTTCTTGATGGCCTCGCCGTCGCCCGACATGCTGAAGGCGCTGCCGTCGAAGATGGGCGACGACACGGGGTCATCGGCGTAGAGCGCCCAGTTCCAGTAGGGCTGGGCGCCTTTGTACCCGCACTCGTTCCTCAGGGCCTGCTCGAACTGGAAGGTGAACCAGCGGTGCCAGGCCATGAAAGTACCCTGTTCGGCAGACGAAGGTTAGTGAGTTGTCTTCTACTTCGACATTGTATATCGTGTGAAAGTCGTATCATACCGTGTAGTGGATGGTCTGGGTCTGGTTGATGTGGGATGCCAAGAAGTCGTCAAATCGCGTCCTCGCACCGGGGACCAGACGCGTCGGCGTCCGGGCCGGCAGTTTTTGCATGCACAGAACGGCATCGGAGTATGCCTTGCGCTCCGTCGTGCTCAGCGAGCCCCTGGTACACAAGAAGGATTAGTCACCTGCCAACGTCACTCAGTAAGAGCCTGGAGCCAAAGAGGAGACCACCAAGTTAGCGATGGCCAAGATGCGGAACTACCTACCAAGGTTTACGAACGGTCAGCTTCTCCTTGGTGCATTTTCCCCATTTTGAAGGAGGTGCCGTCGAGTTGCCAGCGGGCGCCTTAGGTCCTGCCTGAGGCGGCGGCGACGGCGGCGTCGGCAGAGCAGGAGGAGGTGGTGGCGGTGGTGCACGCTTAGCTTTCGCGTCCAAGATGGCGGCCTGGCTTGTTTGAGCCTGGGCAACGAGAACCTTGAACTGGGCTAACGCGTCGCCGCTCTTGAGATCCGGCGTAAGGGCTGCCAGCGCCGTCCCGATCAGGAAGACCGCCGAGGCCACCGAGAAATGCATAGTGACGAAGGCGGATCTCCTGGTATAGGTAGCAAAGAAAGGCGAGCTTTGCTTGGGATGGAGGGTTTCAGAAACGACAGGAAGAGGAAAGGAACTGCGAGACTATTGGGCCAGGTAAGGGAGATGAACCGGCGTATGTATTGCCCTCAACTGAATGAACGCAGCTACTCTCGGGCAGGCAGGGGCGATTTCAAAGGAACGAACGGGAGACTGGGCGGCCGAAGCGACGAACGGGGGGTCCTTGGATTATAAGATGGCCATGACCGAGCGACTCGGTGATGGTTGGTTCTCTTCCACATATCTATCACCAACCAAGCTCTTCTTCTCCTAGCCATGTCCTAGAAAACTGTCGCATCATGCTTAAACGGCATTGGCATTCTCCTCTCCGATACTGACTTACATCCAGCGCTAAGAGCCCGTCCTTCCCATTCCGTCCGTCGGCCGTTGGGCTGTTGTGGGTTTCCCCCACCTCCGGAATATTGAAACCAGGGCCCAAAATCGCTAACCTAGCTCTAGAACACTGGAAGAGATGCAGCTTCCGGTGGATCTTGCCGACTTGCACCCCTCCCTGGCCTGGATCATCTTGGTTGGGTCTGGTCTCATCGCGACGACCCAGTCTGATTCGATCTCGTCCGTCCAGGGTCCTGGGGCTTGGGAGCTGTTAGTGCTGCTACTCTCCCGTCATTCCTGGGATTCCTGGCCGTTGAATATTTAACTAACCAACCAGCACGGCCTCTAGCCTTCTCTCCAACTTCGCCCAACCGGCTGTCGGCTTCGGGGCTATGGTAGCAAACAAGTAAAGCGGCGTCTGGGATGGCTGCATTAGGCCATACAAATCATGCACTCGCATACGACACTTACATGCACTTGCTGTAGTTACTTACCGAGGTGGCTGCTCTTTTTTCAAAGTGAAAGGTTTTCGGGTCCCGTGGATCCTTCCCCGGCCGCCGTTGCTCTTTGTCCAATAGTCACGGCATCCTTGCCCTGGCGAGTGCCGACTGTCCTGAAACCGCGCGACGAAAAGCTTCGCGGGGTGTTCCTGGAAAGAGAAAAATCGATTTTCCCGATCTAATGTTCCCTACTGCAGATTAACGAGATGGGCGATCAAGGGACATTAAGGCTGTTCCCTCCGTAAAGTTACTCTGCCGATTGCCCGCCGCCGTTGGCTCTTCCAGGAATTGGTCAAGGTGGCATCAGGGGAGGGGGATCGACTAATACAAATCGCAATCGAACCAATCAGCCGGATCATCTGAGCTATCGTAGGAAATGCTACCCTCCCAGCCTCCTTACCCAAGAAGAATAGAAGAAGAGAAAAACCAGGTTGCATCGCCTGAGCCCGGGTTCGTCTCTTTTCCGTAGTACCATTTGTCATTGGTAACATCGCCCGCTGATGCCACGACAAATATCAGGCGTTTTACAACCGACTCGGATATTCTCAGGCAACTAGGCTACTTAACAGTTCGGTGCATGCGCTTATGAATGTAGTATATCGCCATCTCTCGAATCCTCCCACGGGATGCCTTTCCGCTCGTCCGCACAGGGACATCGATGCAGTAGCGCTTAAACGTGACCACCGGGCCAAAGTGCCGAGAATTAGGCGGCGAGTTTCAGGAGGTAAAATACATATACGCAGTAAATGGTTGGGCAGGATGAAGTATTAGTAAATAGTAAGCTTGATTGCTAGTGGCTCGTGAGGGACTTTTTTCGCCCACCAACGTGTTCAGACGAGTCAAGCAAGTGGACGGCATATGCCATTTCGCGACAAGTTGGGGGGTCAGTAGAAGAAGTTCTTCCGCGTCGAGCCCGACCAAGCTAGACGGTGATACTAGTCCCAGCCTGGTCTAACAGCATTGTCGCATCTGAATACCCCTTAGTATCGCCGTTGTTCATGCTAAGGTAGCATCTCGTCTGCTAAGAGCGACCTGATATTACCTGATATTTGGGGGTGATTATAAGCCATGTAACCTGTATCGGGCTTACCTGATGCAGCAGCTCGTTCCTGGCCAAGAACTAGAAAGTCCCTGTGATGGGATAGAAATGGGATAGAACGCTCCAGTCGGTTGCATTACGAACCCCTTGTTTCGCAACCGAGAAGAAGGTATGGCATATGTACCAAGGCGTCGGCCGGTATTGGCACCTGCAGCCTGACAAGGCCTACCTGACAAGGACTACCCCCCATTGTTCGCGATCGAAATGCAAAACGCGAAACATGGGGGCGCCGTGTTGGTACCGTTTTATGGCATTCCCACCAACGAGGAGAGAGTGATAAGTACTGGAAACAAACCATGCGAGGTTTAGCCTGCAGGTAAGAGGGAGAGAAACCAAGGTCTTGGAAGGCTGCCGGGGTCAGGCACGAAAAGAGTGCCAAGACGGTGGGGATAGTCGAGAAGGCTGGAATGCAGGATGAAAGGAAGGAAGGACGGATAGAAAGATATATACAGATGATATAACCTTCGAAGGGACCCATGGCCACACCTTCGTTTCCGTCCGTGTGTAAGTGTGTGCCGTGCCCACTACCCTCTGCCGTCTTCCCCCCCTTTCCTCCCACCTAACCATGAGTGACGTGAGGATCTGCGGCACCAGATCGACCACCACCCCATCCCGCGCTTAGAGCCTCTTGAACAGGACGACGACGACGACGACGGAGACTTTGACCGCACACCCACGATCACATATCGCGGCTTGCAGGATCGAATCCAATGTCTGCGGAATCACCACCACCGCTCCCGGGGGCTGGACTCCCTGACGAGTACAGGGGCGGTGAGATCCTCGGCGCGGTCATCACCACAACATCTGTGGCTCTCATCACCGTCTGTGCCCGTCTTTGGGTGCGTCTGACCATGGTACATAAGATGGGATCTGATGTAAGTCCAACAGATACAACCTTGAGTCCCCGTCATGACTCTTTCATAATGTTTCGCGAGTTAGGACACTGACAAGAGAACAACCCACAGGATTATGCCATGATCATAGCAATGGTGAGTTCTGCTCTTACATGGACCTACATACCCTATTGCCGTTGCTAACAAAAGACAACTCGACCCCAGACCCTCTCCCTGGCTGGCCTAGGAGTAGTCGTCCCCCAAGTCGTCTACGGAGCGGGCCGCCACATCGTGTACCTGCCGCCCGCTGTGGCGACGACGGGGCTCAAGATCAACTTCGTCGGGCAGGTCGTCTACCTGTGGGCGATCCCGGCCGTCAAGATGTCCATCGGCCTGTTCCTGCTGCGCATCGCGCCCAGCAAGGGCTACCGCCGCGCCCTGCAGGGCGTCATGGTTTTCACCCTGCTCTACACCCTCTTCTGCTTCGTCACGCTGCTGCTGCAGTGCACCAACATCGCCGTCCTCTGGGACCCGACGGTCCAGGCGACGTGCTGGTCCAAGCAGAAGCTGCAGACGCTTAGTTACGCCAACTCCAGTGAGTTCTATACGCAGCCTTTCGTCAGAAAAGTTTTATCTATGTGTATATGTAGCTTACTGACGGACCGAAACTCCAGTCATCAACATCCTCACCGATATGTTCTTCGCCGTTCTCCCGGCGCCGATGCTGTGGAATGTGCAGATCAACATGCGCACCAAAGCATCCCTGATCTGCATCATGGGACTGGGTGTATTGTAAGTAATGACACCGTCGCCCTCCAATTTACTTAAAAATATATATGTACAAGTACTTGTCGACTGACGCAAATCAAACTCCTCCAGCGCCGTCGCCGCCGCCATCGCGAAATCCTTCTTCATCTCCAACTACGGCAAGACGGGCGACTTCCTCTGGGACTCGACCGACCTGACCATCTGGATCTCGACCGAGTGCAACACGGGCATCATCGCGGCCTGCCTGCCGACCCTGAAGCCCCTCTTCAAGCGCCTCCTCGAGACCACGACGCAGCGCTACGGCGGCGCCAAGTCCTCCTCCTCGGCCAGCCGCACGACCGGCCAGTCGTACAAGATGAAGCCGTACGGCCAGAACAGCAGCACCTCCCGCTCGACCAACAAACACCACCAGCCGCAGACGCCGTCCAAGATCTCGCGCGCCAGCCGGGCCAACAGCAAGGCGGGCGCCGGTGAGGACGAGCTGGCGCTGACGGGGCAGGGGTCGCCTACGGCCATCACCAAGGTCACGACCGTCACGATCGACACTTCGCACCCCATCGACCAGTCGTGGTGGTCGCCCACCAGTCCCCGGATGCGGGTGTGACTAGCGTGTACCTAGCTGAATGTGTGTGTGTGTGTGTGTGTATGTGTCGGCGGGCCGGGCCTGTTCGTTTACTTCTTACGATATACCCCATTTAGCCAGTATTTCTTATTATTTCTATTCTAGCTCAATGTATATATATTGACATCATCTGGACGAATATATACATATTCTGGGGGACATGGTTTCCAAAGCGCCCAAGAGAGAGCATTCAGCTGTACAAATATACCAGACTTTATTTGATTTCCTTCCCTTCAGGTAATTAACTGACTTCACTTCCGCCCGTTGTGCTCCTACTTACAAGGACATCACCAACCCCATGGTCAAGATAGACGGATATACGATTTCCTGAAACCTCCACTAGACCTCATCAAATAAAACTTGGAAGTATTCACTCCGAAACAAAAGTCAGTCTACACCCATCATGCTCTCTCGGTCAAGGTCTCGAACAGGCTTACAACACCGACTTGTTACGCCAGTCGTCAGTGACACACACATCTGACCAGTCCTTGCCAAGGATTGCCAAGCATAAAAAAAAAGCTTAAAGCTCCCAGGAACAAAAACCAGGCCGATACAGATTAACTGTCTTGTCATATCCTCTATTCTAGGAAGATCGAAACCGGGATAACCCACTTACATGAATCGACGGCGAACCCGGAAACAGAAATAGTTACAAATACCAGCATTACCCATGACCGGATGAACCTGTTCAATGCCAAGGACTGACCGACAGCTCCAAAGGTACCAAGAAGACAATTAGCATGCACTGGACAGACACTGATTTTGATGTGTGCTTCTACTAAAGCAGTAAGTAATGAGCTGATCAGCCATTGGATTCATGTAAACGCAGACTACCCGAATAGACGTGACCATTTCGAGTGTACACGACCAGGCAAACAAAACGGTGTCTCTGCCGTCTTTTCTATGATTCATCCCTTTTGCTTTCGTTTCGTTGCCAGACCTTGTCCATATGGTTTCCTTTTCCTCTCTCTTAACCCCACTGCACCAACACCTTCTTTTGCTTCTTCTTCTTGCCTTTGGAGTCAGTGGCATCCGCCTCCTCCGCCTCTGCATCCGCGGCGGCCGCATCTCCACCAGACCTTCCGTTCCAGTTGAAGCCCGTATCCCGCGATCCTCCCATGTCCCGGCGCACGGCGCCTCGGCCGTAACCAAAGATCGTAGTCAGGGGCTTCGGTGCCGCCGGTAAGGCAGGGAACTCGGGTCCACTGCTTGCCGGCTTCGGTGCCCTTTGGATGGTGTTGTTGTTGCTACTTGACGAAGGCTGACTGTGGCTGCTGGGTCCCCATAGTGAGGCCGATGTCGCTGCAGAAGACGATGACGATGCGGGCGTGGGTTTGGGTCCCTTCGAGCCTTTGGGGGTGGAAGTGCGAGCCGGAGGTAGCGAGGGGAACGAAACTGTAGGGGGCGGCCGCGAGGCGGTTGACCCGGCAGATGCCGCCCAGCTGTTGGACTGCTGGGAGTTTGATCTTTGTGACTGCTGTGTCATGTTCTTGAGCTTCAGCACTCGTGTAGAATGACGCTGGTTACTAGGCGTATTGGATGCAGCAGCTGTAGCAGAACTCGATGCAGCCGCGGCCCAACCACTGCTTTGCGTCGTAGCACCATGCATTCCCGACAGGTTGGGCAGAGTAGGGTAATCCTCGTTGATAGCGCGCCAGTCATTCCATGCATTACGCAGCCGTTGCGCTTTGTCCTTATCCTCGAACAAATCCGCAACCTCGCGAACCAATGTTCCCAGCGCTGTGGACGAGGTCTCCGAGAATAATGTGAAGAAAGATTCAACTAGTGCCGTTGGCGTTATCGAGCCTTGGCGATAGGCAGAGATCTTAGCTCTGAAAGTCGCCATCTTGCTCGCATCGTTCTGGAGAAGATTCGAGGCACGCTCAACAACAGAAGCGTGGCGCACAAGACGAGCGCGCTCCTCGGGTGTCAGGTTGGGGTCGGTCACACTAAGACCTTCCATACCGGCAGTCGGGACAGGCTCTGCAGCTGGCGTGGCGTTGTTGGACGCCGAGGCGCCATTACGCTGTCCCGCCGGTGCATTTCGGGAGGGAGTGGCCGATGGACCTGCGGCACTGGAGGATAGTTGTCCGCCAAATGTGCGGGTAGATACCGACTGAGATGAGTGGATAGCCATTTGACGCTGGAAAGCCAGCTCGTCACGGCGCAACGGCTGCGCAGAGCTTGCTGGTATCGGTTCAGCATTAGGGTCCCGACCTCTCCTGCCCCTGCCACCTCGGCCGCCCTCCCTGTCTCCCCCTCTCTCGCCCCCTCCACGGCGTTCCTGTTGGTAAGGTTGTCGGAAGTCGAATCCAGCCATGTCGACAAGTCTTGCGTCTCGTCGCACATCCTTGGACAGGGTGCTCCCATGCTCGCTCAGCTGGTGGGCCTTCAGGTCCAGTTCAGATGCAAAGACCACAAACTTCTTCTCTTGACATTCGCGATCAGAGCAGAGGTAGTGATCCTTCTGGAAATGCTTCTCCAGAGCATTGTAATCCATGTAGTAATGAGGTTGTCTCGGATCCTCTCGGTCGCACAGGAAACATCGCTCGTGTTTGTTGCGACAGTGTTCGTAGAGTTTGTCATCGTCGTAGAAGCGGGAACCGCAGAAGGCGCAAAGGGGATGGCCTCGGAAGCCTGTCTGGTCGATCGCACCTGGCCGGTCGTCGCCGTTGCGCATGTGCTTTTCCAGCTCCTTATCGGTGAAGAGATCGTGTTCGTGAGTGAACACCTTCTTGTTGCGGGTACACAAATCGCACATCTTCTTGTTGTGGGCGCTTCGAACATGGCGATGAAGGTCCGGCCAGCCTAAGCCAGCAAAGTCGCAGTCGACGTCTGGGCAGTTGTACCTAAGCAGTAGAACGGTATCCCCGACGATATCCTCCTTGGCATAGCGAATGCCAATGTTGTCGTCAACGCTTGTGATATCGGGCGCATCGGTTGAATAGTCCTCGTAGCGCTTCGTGGCGTCGTCGGTGAAAATGACGTATTGGGAGGCGGTGCGGCAGTGGGCGCACTCCTTGTTCTTGTATAGGGCTCTCATGCGCAAGGAACAGATGTGGCATGTCCGGTGGTTGCAAGGCGCAACAGATTGGTGAACTACAGGGCTGGCGCAGATAAAGCAGACCTCGGCCTCGACGTCGTCGCCATCAGCGTCTCCCGAGGGGGCGGCCGCGCCGATGACCTTCTTCGTTTGCGCAGGTGCTGCCGAGGCATCGTCACCTGCGCCTTTGGCTGCTGATTGCTGCTGGGCGGCTCCTCCTTGGCCTCCTTGGCCGCCGCGTCCTCTGCCTCTCTGGGATCTGCCAGCTCTTGAGCCCGCCTGGTTCTGGTTGCCGCGTCCGCGACCTCTGCCTCGTTCTCTGCCCTGGCCGTCGCCTCTAGGACGTGCAGGGGCAGAGGACGGGCCGTTGGTGTCGGCAGCCCCTCCGGAAGACATGACTTGGGAATTCTTGTGGTTCGGTAGGGCTGGGGTTTGTCGATCGATAGCGGGTTGGAGTGTAATGGTGGTCGGAATTACGGACAGGTAACCTTGAGGCTTGGAGAGCTTCAGTGCGATCGGTGACGTAAAGGGCCAATTGGCGGGGCGAGGTGAGCAGTTGCTACTGTCGCTGGCTTGGCCCAGCAAGAAGAGTTGGAGGACGATATGGTGTCAAAAGTTGTGCGAGCGAGGAAGAGATCGTCCGTCGTTAATTAGTAACAGCAGGGTCAAAATGGTGGACGGCAGTGTCTGTCAACTCTCCCGGCTGCTGGTGGAGCTTGGCCAGGGTAGGTGGGCGGGCTGTGGTGTTTGGTTTGGTGGGGGGGAGGCAAGGACTTGACGGTGGTGACTGAGAATAGCCTGGGTGTGGCCTGGAACGGGAAGCACTTTTCCAGAATGACACACGCCGAAAATCAATCCTGGCCCAAAAAAGCCTGGCAAGTTTAAGCCTGCCAAAGGGACTGCCGGATTACCTAAGCTGACCAGCTTACACTGCACCAGACTGCCAAACCCCAGCCGTTGGAAGAATGAATCATGATGATTGACTTGAATGCTCCAATACTGCAGTCATGGCAATCAATCCAAGCCAGAAGTTCAACCCAGACGAATACCCGGCTCTCAGGATCGAGCGTGGTTGAATTGATTTGATAGCAGCTGTGCGGGGCACTCTCCTATACCTCTGATGACCCCGCCTCCAGTCTTGCATACTACCTAACGTAGTAGATCAAATGCACTGTCGCTTCCCCTTTACTCGATGATCTGGGGATGCTGAACACTTCCTGACTAGCATGCACGTACAGGTAGTGAACCCGTTTCTTGGGGTGGCTTTTCCAGGGCGAACGCTCACAAACAAACTTTGGTGTCGAATATGACTCCGTACGGCGAAGAATATCTTCAACCTCTTACTCATATCACCATAGAGGATTTTGGCCACTGGGCAGTGTCACCCTTGGAAGAATATGCAGTCACTCAAGTTGCACAATGAACACTGCTGCTGCTTCGGAATAAACCCATTTTGCCTGCCCAGAGAAATCCGCTGCCATATCATAGGTGTAATTTCATGTAACTGCTAAAAAGTACTGCATAAGATAGGGCAGACCGCTTCGCCTTGCAGCCGAAAATAGCCCCATGTGGTACGTAAGTACTTCAGTAGAGAGATAGATGGCTACATAGTAATAATGTATCTATCCCCTCGGTAGACGCGCTATCTCCCTCTCTCGCTAGGTAAGATCATGATAATAACCTGGCCAACCATCTTCTACTCCGCCCAGATATGCCCAACTCAGGGAGGCAGAGTGGCGGCCAAATGAGGGCCAAGGTGGGCGTCCAGTGCGCAGAGAGAATAACGAAAAAAAGAATCACCACGATATCCTATCGCTGCTGCGGTGCCAATGCCCACAACCGCCACCGAAGAGCAAAGAGCATAGAGCAGTCCACTTGCCCCAGGGAACCCAAGACGCCAATACGCACTGAATACCGAGCCGTTCGTCAAATTCCACGAAGAAACAACACCAGCCGTGCCATAATCGTAGAAACACACCCATGCAATATGACGACGCGTCCGCCTTCTCACCATCTACGCCGGGAGTCGAAATTACTCTTCTTCCACGGGGTACAGATGGTTGCCCACGAGCTTGTTCATCTGGAACATGTCCACCTTGGCTTGTTTGAAGACGGCGTACATCTTTTCGTCGCAGAGGATCTGTCGCTTGTCGCTGGGGTCCTGGAGTTCGTTGGCCTTGATGTGCTCCCACAGTTTCTTGACTACCTGAGGTCGCGGCAACTGTAACAACAGGAAAAGATCAGCAAATGCTCAACAGGATAGGGGGAACGTGACCACATAGGAATCGGGCACTTCTTACCCTTGACTCGCCACCACAGACCTCGGCCAGAGGTTCGCTCAAGTTGAAGGGCTTCTGGAAGCCGCCTCCTGCCTTGCGGGGCTTGTTCGTCGATTCCTCACTACCATCCACGTCGCTGTCGTCCTCGCGTCGGACCTTGTTGGAACTCTTCTTGCGCGGCTTCTTCTTGATCGGCTTGGCCTTGGAACCCCCGCCGCGCGTGGCCCGCCCGCTCATCTGGTTCTCCTGCGCCTGCAGTATCGCGGCGAGCTTGGCGTCCGAGTCTTCCGTGTCCTCGCTCTTCTCGGCCTTGCGCTGCTTCTTCTTAGGCGGCTGTGTGGAGACCTCGATCTCGCCGCCGTCGGCGTCGCCATCTTCATCATCTGCGTGTCCGTTCGCCTGGCGCTTCGGGGTCGGCTGGGGGAGGCCGAGGCCGTCGCGGCCGGCTCTTCTTCGTCTTTGACGTCGACCGGTTCCGTGGACGTGAGGGCGTCGAACCGGGCCTCGATGAGATTTTTTATGGCCGCCTAATTGTGCGACAGAGACTAGTAAGCGCGTTGTCCGTGGAGAGCCAGGAAAAAAAGAATGCGCGCCACAAAACGCGCCTTCGAGGAAACAGTTGCGTGCCGGGGTTCACTCGCGCGCCCGTCTTTTCCCAAGTATGTACTTACCTTCTGACTACTGAGGTCCTTCCCGCCCAGCTTGTCTTCCAGCTCGGCCCGGATCTTCTTGCGAGTGACCGTCTCCAGGTCCACGCTGTGAAGGATCTCATCGATGTACCTGGTGTACAGTGCCTCCTCCGAGGGGGATACTGCAGCAAAACAAAAGAGCACTAGAGTCAGTAAGAGCACAATATGACGGTAGGCAGCAATCCCCCCAAATCAAACCCCGGAGGTAAACATACAAGGTGCCGACATTGTTGTCACCCGGCAGCCAAGCCCCAGTAAGTCCGATGGCGTAGGAGGTACAGGCACTATCGGATTGGCGCGATGCAACTCAAGAGTTCCAATTGCACGCAAACGGCGCGAAAGATGAAACCTCTGGCGGGAGGATGGGCTTTTGGATGTTGACGGGACTGGGGAAAGCTTGGGAGGGTCGCCAGTTGCGCGCAAGGTGGGTATCGACGTAGCTCGGAGCTGCTGCTGCTTCTGCTGCTGCGGTTGCTGCTGCTGCTTCTGCTTTGTCTGTGGATGTAGATGGGCTACTACTAAGAGATTGTTTGTTTGTTTTTTGTCGCAATCCGGTATCAAAGCATGGCGGCGGCAGCGAGGCGGAAGAGATCGAAAGAAAAAAAGTTCTCTGGTGGGACTGTAGATAGGCGGTGACAATTCTTGTTGTTGTTCTCGTTCGTGGCCCTCACAGGCGGCGGATTGTTGGTTGTTGTCGCGTGTAGTCAATGCCCTCCCCCGAAAAGCAGCGCCGTTGAAGATGATTCGTTACCCAGCTAAGTAAAGTATGATTGTTTGGTCTCGGGAGGTCCGCCGTCCTACTTGCTAGCTCCAGGAGCCGTGAATTGTGGATAATGGGATGGCCTATCGTCCAAACCGATTCCTTCTACTAACTGCCTAGCAACTAGTCGTCCGTCCCCAAACTCTTGTCAAACAGAGAGTGGTAGGTTGATGGTCCGGAATAATTGGCGGCGTGGAGTCAGTCTCGGGAGGAGTCGTCTTCTTAGGCAGCACACGCAGGCAGGCAGACAGGCAGGCAGACAGGCAAGGTAGGTGGTGGCAGGAGAGGTCTGTCTAGAGGTTGACTTCAATGCTTGCTAAACAAATCGTCCATCACCTGGTTAATGGGTTTGATGGCATGGTATGATTTGATAGCACTGGGACGGTATGTGGAGGCGGGCAACGGTACGTAATGACACCGCAATGTAACGCACCGCAACGCAACTGCGATGGTGTGCTTAGCTAAAATAAAATAAAAGTACGGGTGGCCGGGCAGTACCACCTTTCCGACGGACGGACTTGAAATGCAATTGAATGCTTCAGGTAGATAGACGTCTACCTGTAGATGCCATATACTGATGCACGCAAACAGGATGGTGTGATATCGGTCAGGCGGGTTGTCACACAAGGCGAGCAGAGGGAAAATGACAGGCCAAAAAGAGAACAATGGGCGAACGGTCGGCTGCACCGGTCAGGTACTAGGGAGAGTCAGGTCACGACTCGTGAGCCACAATGAAACTGTCCTATATCCAAAACATAGGCGCCGCGTCTGCTAGCAGCCCACGATGTCACAGGAGTTAAGGAATGTTGGCATTCCTGAGTGTCAGTTAGAGCCATGATAACAAAGAGGCTGCATCTGTAGGTACTTGCATGGGGGTTTGCGTGCCCACCCGGTTTCTATGTATGTGCCGGATAAATGTGTCTAGCCGCAAATCATATGACAGCTGCTTCCGGCGCACCACGAACCACGAGGACAGTATACAGAAGGCCTGTCTAGTTCATCCCGCAAGGTCAAGACTGGTTGATGCTGGACTATGAGCAACTGCCAAACGAGTTGGCGGCTGATAGGTAGATAGGTACTGGGTCAAAGGCGTCCAAGACGTTGAAGGGTTTTCTGGGTACATGTACATCGAACATTTGCTAGAACTGGAACCGGGGCCTGTCACTGACCGACGCTTACCCACCAGAGCGGATGCGCCTAAAATTAATAATCCTCCGCTGCAAGTCGACTAAAGCAACCTTAATTCTGCGTCGTTGGAACTTGAGGCGGCTCCCTATCCGCCGGCCATGGCCTCATTCGGACTTCAATAAGTATGACTCGGCGTGTTCGCTTTGATCCCATATACTTCGGTTTGCAGCGCTTTTCGGTATCTGTTGACCTGCCACATATTGCCCGTTCATAACCGGCAGTGTCGCCGCCTCTGAGCTGGCCAGGAGATGGTCTACCGTATCTGTCTCACTGTTGTCCACTTCGTTGGTGATATGTAGGATCCTCTCTCTTGATTCCGCCTTATACCTATATTTAACGAAGCAATGGTCCATAGACACTTAATAAATAAGATAACTTCTTTTGACACAGGATCCATAGGTAATTGCAAGGTAGCACTGATCACCGTAGGGTTTAAATAACTGCAAGAATATGTCGTCTGCAAGTGGGTCTAAATACTTCGTCACCTCGTCAAGATGAGTCCGTCGTTTTCGGCTCAGGACACCGCACTGGGAAACAATCCTGCAACCTACAGTTCCAGGCCCCCCGGCACTTTTGTTACGGACAAGATAACCCTAGCCGACATACACAGGATATGGTCCTGGGACGGAACCAATGATAGTCCTCAATAGTTATCTATTAAGTCGCGCGATGAACTCTTCAGTATATCACAGGCTCCTTCCATCGTGGCAGGCATGGAACAATTTTAGAACAAGAATCGCCGAGAATTCGACACATCGATGTAAGCCAGGTGCTGAGAGACTGGCTGTGTTCACTTTGGATGGCAATATCTATATGGCAAAGAGGCACCCATGCCGAGCCCGAACACAGAGAAACAAACGAGATGAGGGAAACACTGATGTTCGGGCGGCGAACACGGTGGCCAGCACCATCATGTTTGCTTAGGAAGGCTTGGAAGGCATAATCACAATCTCAAGAATATGAATCTACGACTAGTGCTCTGGGTTGCGTAAGTGGGTGGTACGGGGCTTCGGCCCAAGGAGATCTAGGTTCATGTGAACGGTGGCGGCGGAGCGGGTCAAGCAGAGGAGCCCGGGAAGCGCTCTACAATGCCGGCGGCAAGCCACCAGACGAGAACACTATCAGTTCGTTCGGCGGTGGCGTTAGCCAGCCAGCGGCCAACTTAAGCATGGGGTAGGACGACATATTTCGAGATCTCCACACGCAACACAGCAAGCCAGTCTCCTGGTTGCGACCCAGGCAGTCAGAGCCTTGCACCGTGATGCGTGCGAGGCTTCGGATCTGGTGGAACCCCCTGATGACCTGCACCAACTGCTGAACGGGTACAAAGAACTGCGATCGCAAGGACTGTAATAGCGGATCGGCTCTGCGGCAACACTCTCAAGCTCTTCCAAGCCGGGTCGTGTGATTATCTGGTGCGCTACTTGGCCGCTTACGTGGATGCCGATGCTTCGCGGGGTCCTTCACGAGGCTGATTTATCATCAGTCACATCACGAAATCCCATATCGCCGTTTTCGCTGTCAGAACATGATTCGAAGATAATGCAGCTGCCTTGGAAGGAGGAGGGATCTCTCCGCGCCGGATTTTGGCACGATGAGGGAAATGTCTTGCGTATGCACTCAGATAGACTGGAGTCTAGGTAATGCTGGGTCCCAGACCCAGACATCCATCAACCTTATTCGAAACGAGGCTTCTTGATGCGATCTATCTCGAGGTTATCATAAGTGCCAATTGACTTGCATGAATTCGACGCGAGTCTATCGACGTGAGTTTGGTGAAGTCATTGGATGGGTAGGAAGTAACCACGGGCAAGCAGTAGAAAGGCACATGAGGGTTTGCCCTACCTGCCACACCTCGGCCATAGGCTGGTTCTGTGGTTTCTATGGGAGCAACCTGGGCTTCAGTACGTCAGACATGCAGCCGAAAACCCGAGTGCTGCTATTTGAGATATGGAAGAAGTACCTGGGGGGCAGTGACAGGATAGGTTGGCTGGACCTTGGCTGTTTTAGCCAACCCCTACAAGCCTCCTTTGCCTCCCAGGGCCACTGCTACTGGCCTACCAACCCCGACCCCGATGGGAATGCGAGTGGGTTTCTTTCCCGAAAACCGGCCCCCTCCCCAGACTGTCCCAGGCACGACAGGCGCCCCAAAATCGGAACAGCCCGCAAGCTACAGTCGATCCCATCTTTTGGCGCCTTTCATTGCTGGGTCCTTCGGGCGTTGGTTCAATCCAGCAGATCAACAGGCCGCCACCCCTCCAGCGACATTGATGCTGAGCCAGACCAGCAGCTAGCCAGGGTGGTGAGACATGCGAAGCGGGTGGTAGCACCAGGAAATCCTTCCCAATACGCTCAATCGGAAATGCTGGGCGTGACAAGCTGACAAGTGACGGAATCTGACAGTGATCAATGCAGCCAGCGGAAGGAATTGCACAATATATCCTCATCCATGGCAACACCACCACAGGGCTCATCAATTCCAGCAAATATTCATCCCACCACCCACTCACCCGTGCCCTCCGATTGATTGATCCATTTCCCCTTGCCCTTGAATACAGCAGCCTGCCCGCAGTCGCCGTCCTACGCACGTAGCCCCCAACCAACACACTCTAGGCTAACCTACAGGTGAATACAGCGGCAACACAGCCTGTCCGTGTTTTCTACTTCTCAACACCATTATCATCACCCTTTCATTCGGGTCATCGTCATTCCCTCTCTGCATCAACGATCCATCCATCTCTCATCAGCGTACCGAGTGCCGGGTCTCTTTTTCGACAAACAGTTGCCCCCTTTCGGCCTGCCGAGCTTGGGCCCTGCTTGAGCCCGCGACATTGTAGCAGTCCTAGCGCGCCAACTGTTTTACCTTAGCCCGAACTCCTAGAGTTGGATCGGCCGCCCGCACACTTCGACTAGGGACCTCAAAAATATAGCTGCCTGCTTTTTTCCGAATTGCGTCGCCCGTTGCTGCCAACGCCTGCGACTTCGCTGCATCGACTCTCTCCCACGACGTACCTGCTATCGACCCTACTGCACCCGTACCTATAGATATATGCACGCATACATATATAAATATATACCCACTCACACGGCCATTTCCACGGGCTTCTGGACCACACGGCACAAGTGGAACGCGTAAGACGCCGAAACAATTGGGGTCTGATTTTCAATGAGTCGGGTGTCTTCGATCGAGCTCCCCTCCGCCAAAAGCAACAGCAGTCCAGCTATCAACGTCTCACCCGATCCCTCGCTTCCATCCCTTTCCTCGAGCCTTTCTCTTGTCGACTTGAGAACGTAGTGACTGAGCTCTTCTCCGTTGCTCATCCATCGACAAACGACCGTATTCGCGATATTTCAACATCTACCGCACGCGTCGAAACCCCTCTTTCGATCGAAAACTTGCTCCTCCAGCCGCGATACCCTCGCCCGCACGCAACCCCAGCTGAATGACTCTCCGCCGATAAATCGTCTCCCAGCTTCCTCTCTCCTAGGGCTGGGCAAGTCAAAGGCTCCGAGTAGCCTTTTCCCGACCACATCAGTATTGACGGTTCCAACATGTGGCGACGGCCTCCTGGCGAAGGACGGCTTGTCGCTGAACAGCGCAAGGCCAAAGTCTTCTTCGCTCTGGCCGTCTTTGTGCTTCCGTGGCTTACGCTCGTTGATGCTCAGCAGCAGCAAGTAAGTAGCTCGGACTTTCGTTCTTTTTATATCCACACTTTCCAGCTGGAGATGCCGTCATGATTCGGCAACCCAAATTTGTCCAACGCAATACTAACGTAACCGTTGCTTAGAAACAGCAATCATTACAATACCAACAGCCCCCAGTGGCTAACATTCTCCGGGGAGATGCCGCCTCTCGTCAGCACCAACCCCGCGTTGATCGTCAAGCCGAGTACGATGGACAGGAGAATGACGTGAACGTCGCTCAATCGAGCCGCGTGAAGAAGCCAAGCCGAAATCAGAGCAAACAACCCCCGACGCCAAATGACTATCCTGGCAACAAAAACAAAAACCCCTCTTACGATGCGAGCGCCCTCGCTACTGTGGCTCCGGAAACCCCCGTTCGAGCCTCCAATTCTCCAAGACAGCTTTCCAGCGTCCTTGCCGGCGCCGGCTTGTCCTCGCTGCATTATGCGCGGAGTCTGGGGAGATGGGAAGTGGAAGACTATGTTCTTCTGGCGACCGTCGATGGACATTTATATGCCGTGAATAAAGAAAGTGGCGACGAACGCTGGCACCTCGAAGTCGAGCAGCCGGCCGTAGAAACGATTCATCATCGTCCCAACAACACCCTCCTCGAGGACTACAGCTACCACCCTCTCGACGACCATGTGTGGGCCGTGGAACCCACCCAACATGGCCCCGTCTACCTATGGCAGCCTTCCGGACCGAACTCCGGACTGAACCCCACGGGTTTCACGATGAAGCAGCTGGTGGATGACTTGGGGCCTTATGCTGTCCCCGACCCCCAGTTGTCTACACCGGTGACAAGAAGACGACCATGGTGAGTGTGGATGCAGCCACGGGACGTGTGTTGAAATGGTTCGGCCAAAGCGGTTCTCAGGTCGACCAGGGTGCTACCTGCTTCCGCCCTAATGGCTTAGTCGACTCCAGCTCCGAGGCATGCACCAGTACCGGCATTATCACGCTGAGCCGCACCGAGTACACGGTCAGCATCCATCGCCAGGACGATGGCCGAGCGTTGGCTACCTTGCGATATACCGAATGGGGACCCAACTCCTACGACCAGGATCTTCATCGCCAGTATACCACAACCCAGAACGGTCGGTACATCACCACCGGGCACAATGGAAAACTCTTCACATATGATGGGAATGGTGCAGAGTCATCCATGTCTCTCCGATTTTCCGTTCCTGTTGGGCGTGTGTTCGATGTGGCCCGTCCGGGTGACGCTCCTCAAGGCAGCAATCCTGAGCTCGTCCTCTTGCCCCAGCCCATACCTCCCACGCGCAATGACGAGGATGCCTTGGCCAGAGCTTCCAGCATCTTCCTCAACAAAACCGAGTCTGGTGGATGGTATGCCCTGTCAGGGGCTGCATACCCTCTTGTTCTCGACGCCCCATTGGCTGAGGTCCAGACGAAGGAGTGGGCCGATTCTGATAATACCTGGAGCTTCGACGATGCCTTTGTGAACGAGGCCCTCGTGGGGAAACATCAGCTTGGCCGCATCCACGGCGCCCAGGGAACTGGTCGGATGTCCTGGCCACAGCCTTTGCCCGCTCTCCCTCAGGAGCCCGAGTTCCCGGACGACGATGGTTCAAACAATGCTTATCTTGCTACAGTTCCGGATGACGGATCTGATCTGGCCACCATCGTAGAAAAAGTGAAGACTCTGCCAGAGTATGCATATGCCAGAGTCCGCGACTTCTTCACGAACCCCATCCTCTTCCTCTTGGTCATGTCTGCCGCGATCTGGTATCTCAAGGGAAGCCACGTTATTCGCAACAGCCCGAAATATGAGGCTCCCACCATCACCCCATCTGTCAAGTCTGATAAGGTCATCACCGAGGGAGTCGGGCAGCTGCCAAACATGGACGCACCCACTCAAGCCGTGGCCGACGAGGCTCAAGCAGTGAGACAAGAAAACACCCCAGCTGATGCGGCCGCCGGCCCAGAAGAAGGAACTGTTGCTGCCCCGAATGGCGGTCTGGACAATCCTCTACAGGCAGGAGGAGCCGATCCACAACAGCCCGTAGCGGCGCCCGAGTCGCCCGAGAAGAAGAAGAGAAAGACTCACCGTGGCACGAGAGGCGGGGCTAAGCACAAGAAGAAGAAGCAAGACCAGGCTCAGAGCCAAGATGAGAAGTCCCAACAATCTGACCATGGCCCGACTCAGGAAGACATCAACCAGATCAAGCACATCCCGCAGGAAACCCATCTGCAGCCCAATGTCAAGTCAGTGGTGGATGACCCTCGCGATATCAGCGCCACCGGTTTCGAGACAACCAATGGCCTTCGTGTTAATCTGGACGATCAGCTTGGCATGGGCAGCAATGGTACCGTTGTCTACTCGGGAACCTTCCACATGCGAGAAGTTGCTGTCAAGCGGATGCTTGCGGTCTTCTACGATATTGCCTACCAAGAAACTCAGCTTCTACTAGAAAGTGATAATCATCCAAATGGTAAGTGTGACGTGACTTGTTGGGTCTCTTCGTAACTAATGTATGCATAGTCATCCAATACTACGCTTTCCATCAGGAGAACGCTTTCCTTTACATCGCTTTGGAGCGTTGCCATGCCTCCCTTGCTGATATTGTGGACAAACCGCATATGCACAGAGATCTCGCCCGAGCCGGTGAACTGGACATACCCAATGTCCTTCTCCAGATTGCCAATGGCTTGAGCCATCTGCATAATCTGCGCATTGTTCATCGCGATTTGAAGCCGCAAAACATCTTGGTGACAATGACAAAGGACGGACGCCCGCGGCTTGTTGTTTCCGACTTTGGTCTCTGCAAGAAGCTTGATGGTGCTCAGTCATCGTTTGGTGCTACCACCGCCCACGCAGCTGGGACATCAGGCTGGCGAGCTCCTGAGCTGTTGCTGGATGACGATGCCAGGGAAGGCTCAGCATCCATGTCGAGCTCACACAGCGAGTCCAGTCAGCTCGTTAGCTCCGGCCTGATGCCGAACCGCCGTGCCACAAGAGCTATTGACATCTTCAGTCTGGGTCTCGTCTTCTTCTACGTCCTCACCAAGGGTTGTCACCCGTTCGACTGTGGCGACCGATACATGCGCGAAGTCAATATCCGCAAGGGGCAGCTGAATCTCCAGCCTCTGGATATCCTTGGTGACTTCGCCTACGAGGCCAAGGATTTGATCAGAATCATGCTGCTTCCGGAACCCCGCGACCGACCCAACATCCGCGAGGTGATGGCACACCCCTTCTTCTGGGACGCCAAGAAGCGCCTGACTTTCCTCTGTGACGTGTCGGACCACTTCGAGAAGGAGGTGCGCGACCCGCCGTCGGATGCACTATTGACGCTGGAGCACTACGCGCCACGGATCTGTCGGGGCGACTTCTTGAAGCTGCTGACCAAGGACTTTGTCGAGAGCCTGGGCAAGCAGCGGAAGTATACTGGAACGCGCATGCTGGATCTGTTGCGGGCGCTGCGGAACAAGTGGAACCACCGCGAGGACATGTCGGAGGCGCTCAAGAAGTCGGTCGGGACTAGCCACGAGGAGTACTTGGGGTACTGGAGCCGGCGGTTCCCGGATCTTCTGGCGACATGCTACGAAGTGATTTGGGTGCTAGATCTTCAGGAGGCAGTAAGGTTTAAGGAATATTTTGAGCCGATGAAGCCGTAAGAAGCGGATGCGGAGGAATAAAAGGATGGTTTTCCTGGATATAGTATATGTAGTTTGGTTTAAAAAAGCGAATGGCGTTCTCTACTCTCTTCAAATCATATGTTGACAATTGATGGTGATGTTTCAAATGCGTGCTACAACTACAGACAATCGTGGCTGTCACTCGTTCCTCTTTAGGTGTCCTCGTTAGCCTCCCCCGAAGATGCTGATCTTGATTCATACATGCCCAGAAACTTGGGCTACTGTCATGGCGTCTCGGGTGAGTCAGGTCGGTGCCACTCATCCTTTTTCTAGAGTATGGTAAGCAGTGTGCCAGTGTGATCTTTAAACCTCACTTTGCATATTAAGTTCCGTCTATGGCTATCAGCTACGATGAAAGAAGGGAGGGTTCAGGAGGGGTGAACAGGTCCAACCGCAACCACAGAGGTAGGACCTTCATCACTCCTGCAGTGACAAAACAAGGGTTTGGGGGGTCAAAGTATCCTCGATGCCCGTATCTCTGCTAGACCTTACTCAATGTGGGATCTTTGGGCAAGGGTGGTTTGTCGTCACCAGGCAAGCCGTGATGGAGGAATACGTAAGTAGGGAGAGAATGATGCCGTAATCAAAGTTGGCTGGCTGGCGATGGTTCCTTCTTGTCAATGCGTGGATGGGTTTACCATGAAGATGTTGTATCCCCATTGCGTCAGGAAGAAAAAGAAGAAACGTTACCATCCCGGCTGCGGGAGGCATGGCAACGAGGCAAATGGGTGCGCCAGAATGAAGACCATCTTGATGACCAGTAATATTGGTTTTCTACGGCTCGCATGGGGTTAGTTGCCGAAGGAGTAAGGCATGGGCTCAAAGGCGACATGCTGCCATTCACATCAGCATCTATCTAGGGACCTGGAGATAACATTTGAGGTTTCATATAATGTTGAGAGGCATTTCATACGGCACCCATATTGTTACGGGCACACTCTCTATTCATGATCATTACATGGGTATAACAAATCATCAACATGTTACATCCATTCTAACTAATGTATGCCAGCCTCCTTTTCAGCTTTATATTTACATTTGATCGCGCCTCCGCGGTGCGGCCCGGATAATATCATCCACACGCAGCAGCAGCTAAAGAAAAAACCAAGTTAGTTTATGCTTTCAAATGGGAGACAAGTCCCTGAAAAGTAGCGGGTGTTGAAGAGAATGAACAAACTTACCTCGGCAGCTTCGCTTGCTGACGACACAACGGCCTTCTTCAGCTTGTAGCTCTCAATCACACCGAGATCCCGCATATCGGTGATACCACCACCCGGCGTCATCAGGTCCAGGCCGTATGTGGACATACCATCGTAGATAGCCTTTCGGAGTCTGGCGACCAGGTCACTCGAGTCCAAACCAGCGTTATCAGCCAGGATGGTAGGCAACTGGCGCAGAGCTGTGGCGAAGGAGGCAACAGCCATTTGCTTCTTACCCTCGACCCGGGTAGCGGCACCCTCAACAGCCTTGGCCATCACCAGCTCGGCGCAGCCACCGCCCAGGGTGGTACGGGGCTCTCGGACGGTCTGCGAGAGAACGGCAAGGGCATCGTGGAGAGAGCGATCAGCCTCGTCGAGCAGCTGGTCAGTGGCACCACGCAGGACGATAGTGCAAGCTTCGCCGGCCGCAGCACCAGAGAATCGGATCAGGGTATCCTCGCCGATGATAACCTCCTCGATCAGGTCGCAGTGGCCGAGCTTGATACCTTCGGGGTTGTCGAAAGTAGATGTGATTTCACCACCCGTAACCAGAGCCAACCGCTCAATTCCATCGAAGTCTGCGTGCTCTATCGACATGATACCGGCGTCGGTGAACAGCTGCTCGGGCCAGTTGTAGATGAGCTGTCTGTTGATGAAGCAGTTGATGCCGTGGGCCTTGATCTTCTCGACCTTGGCCTTCATCTTGTCCTTCTCGGCCTTCTCGATTTCAGCCAGCTTGCTTGTTGAGCCGACCTTGACGCGTGCGCCAAAGATCTTGACCTTGTCTGTGTCCATGGTGGTGTTGGCGACCAGAATCTTGGCCTTCTCGAGGCGCTTGGGCTGGTTGACACCAATCTTCTTGTCCAGGATAAAACCTTCGTCTAAGTAGGAGTCGCTCAGCTTGCCGCCGGGCTTCTTGATGATCTGGATATGGCTGAGGTCGGCGGAGCCCTTGAGGCGCAGGACGGCGTCGACGGCCAGCTTGGCGAACAGGTCGCGGTCCTGGGCGAGGACCTTGGAGCTCAGGGTCGTGCGGGCGATGGCGAGGAGGTCCTTCTTGAATGCCTCGGGGTTCTTGCTGTGGTCGACCGAGGACTGCTCGAGGGCCTGCAGGGCGGCTTGGCTGGCTATCCGGTAACCCTCGATGATGGTCTGCGGGTGGATCTTCTTGTTGACCAGCTGCTCGGCCTCGCGCAGCAGCTCGGCGGCGAGGACGGTGACTGACGTAGTACCATCGCCGACCTCGTCGTCCTGGACCTTGGGAGATGTTGACGAGGACCTTGGCGGCGGCGTTGTCGAGGGCGATGGCCTTGAGGATGGTGGCGCCGTCGTTGGTCACCATGATCTCGGCGGTGGAGGCGGACTGCAGGATCTTGTCCATGCCCTTGGGGCCGAGTGTGCTCTTGACGAGGTCGCCGACGGCAATGGCGCCGACGAAGGCGGAGAGACGGGCATTCTCACCCTTCTCCTCGGTGGTGCCCTCCTCGAAGATCTGGGTTGGGCTGAAGGACGACTACGTAAACAGACAGCACCTAAGTCAGCAAATGCATGCGTGCAGGAGGAAGAATACTTGGTCGGAAATGGCCTACCATTCTCGCAGCTACTTTGGATGTCAGAGGATCAAGACGGCAGCAGCAAGGTCACGTAGTCGAGAGGTGTCGGTGGGATGGGTATGTCAACTTGAACGTTGTCTGTCGTTGCTGTTCGATCACCAACAATAGCTTCCTTTGCTACCCACTTGCCAACCCAGAACTTTTTGCTTGGCGGGGGACCAAGTGCGGGACAATTTATTGGTCGCCTACAAGAATGAGGTAGGCACCTAAAGGGGGGGTGTAGGGGGTAGGTTATCTGCTATCAGAGTGACAGCTAGCCTCCAAGCCCCTCTACTGTCGGCCTTCTAGGTAGGCGGGTACTGTACCTCACTGGCCGGCTTTACGGGCGGGCAGGCTGCGGTGAGCTTCCATCCATTGCTCTCGGTGAGCACAGGCAGTAAAAACGGTAGGTGGCGGGAGTCCCTGTCACAAGGTTCAAGGCTCACACTCAGTGGCGGGGCTCGGGTCACGGGGTTTCAATTTGGCCGCCACACAATTGCTTGCCTCTCCACCGGATAATTTCTAAGGTACAGCGCAAAAAACGGGCCATCGCGAACTCGAAGCAGAGTGAGACGCCGACAGCAGCAGAAGCATTCGCATACTTCAGTAATATAGCGATTTAATCTTGTAAGTTCATATTGTTGATTGGGAGCCGTGAAGGCGGACCAAGACGTTTGTCAAGCTGAAACTTTTTTTTTTTTCTAACTTTTGCCGTGTTTTTTTTAACAGTATCTTCTTGTCTTGGTATCGATTGCTGGCCGCGGGGCAAATCTGCTACTTTCCTCTCCCCCACAAGGAAACAGCAAAAATCCAACTTTTACACCCAATTCGCCCTGCACATCCTCAACAGCCAAATCGGAACTCAAGCCACCACTTGAGCCAAACCACCCAACATGGCGCCCTCATTTGATCATCTGCGCGATGCGGATGTCGACGAAGACGATTACGACGAGGGTGAGATCGATCTCTCCGACCTGAAGGAGAAGTACGAGGTCCAGCTCGAGCAGGGTTTCGACACCTTTGTGGTCATCGATGGCCTCCCCGAAGTCACCGAAGAGCAGAAGCCCAAGCTCGTCAAGTTCTTGCTCAAGAAGCTGAAGTCGGTCGGCAACACCAAGGAGGAGAGCATCTTCATGCCCATGGGCGACGATGGCAAGTCTATGCGCTTTGCCTTCGTCGAGTACTCCACAGCCGCCGAGGCCGCCGCCGCCGTTCGCCAACTTGACCTGGTCCCCCTCGACAAGAAGCACACGCTGCGCGTCAACAAGATGACCGACATTGAGAGGTTCGGCCGCGAGGGCCGTGTCGAGGAGGAGTACCAGCCCCCCGTCATTGAGGAGTTCAAGGAGAAGGAACACATGCGCTCCTGGTTGGCCGATCCCTCCGGTCGTGGCCGCGACCAGTTCGCCATGTACCGCGGAGAGACCGTCGGTGTCTTCTGGAACAACGAGAAGGACAACCCCGAGAACGTCGTCGACCGCCAACACTGGACCGAGAGTTTCATTCAATGGTCGCCGCTCGGTACTTTCCTGACTTCGGTCCATCAGCAAGGTGTTCAGCTCTGGGGCGGTCCCTCTTGGACGCGCCAGAGGCGATTCGCCCACCCCTTCGTTAACATGCTCGACTTCTCCCCGGCGAGAAATACGTCGTTACCTGGTCCAACCGCCCCATATCCATCCCCGACGAGGGCCACCCTCAATTGGCTGCTGAAGACGATGGCAAGAACTACGTCATCTGGGAAGTCGAGACGGGCAAGCCCCTGCGATCCTTCGCCAACCTCGACCTTCCTACTACCGGCCCCGATGGTCAGCCCCTCAAGGCCCCTCCCAAGTTCCCCTGGCCCGCCTTCAAGTGGTCTGCCGATGACAAGTACGTCGCCAGACTCACCCAAGGCCAATCCATCTCCGTCTACGAGCTCCCCCGCATGACTCTGCTTGACAAGACCACGATCAAGATCGAGGGTGTTATGGACTTCGAGTGGGCCCCTGCCACCGTCCAAAGAGATGGCAACAAGTCGTACGAGCAGCTGTTCTGCTACTGGACACCGGAACTGGGCAGCAACCCCGCCAAGGTCGGCTTGATGAGCATCCCGTCCAAGGAGGTTGTCCGTTCCCTTAACCTCTTCAGTGTCAGCGATGCCAAGCTGCACTGGCAATCCGACGGAACCTACCTGGCCGTCAAGGTCGATCGTCACTCCAAGTCCAAGAAGTCGCAAGCCACAACGCTTGAGATCTTCCGCGTCAGGGAGAAGGGTGTCCCGGTCGAGGTGGTCGACACTATCAAGGATACTGTCATCAACTTCGCCTGGGAACCCAAGGGCGATCGCTTCGTCATCATCACTACTACCGAGCCCGTTGGCCAGACTGCCGTTCCCCCCAAGACCTCCGTCGCTTTCTTCTGCCCCGAGAAGGTCAAGGGCAACGTTGTGGGCAACTTCAAGCACCTCCGCACCCTGGACAAGAAGAACAGCAACAGTATCTACTGGTCTCCCCGTGGTCGTTTCGTTGTCGTTGCCACCATTGCCAACCAGCAAGGCTCGGATCTCGAGTTCTACGATCTCGACTTTGAAGGCGAGAAGCCCGAGAGCGACAAGGACCTGACTGCCAACCTGCAGCTCATGAACGTTTCCGACCACTACGGCGTCACAGATGTGCAGTGGGACCCCTCTGGTCGCTTTGTCACATCCTGGGCATCGGCTTGGAAGCACGCTATGGAGAACGGATACCACATCTACGACTTCAAGGGAGAGCAGCTGCGGGAAGAGCCTCTGGAGAAGTTCAAGCAGTGGGCATGGCGTCCTCGCCCTGCTACCCTGCTCACCAAGGAGGAGCAGAAGCAGATCCGCAAGAACCTGCGCGAGTACTCCAAGACCTTCGAGCAGGAAGATGCCGAGCGTGTGGCCGGAGCTGACCAGGCTGTTGTCGAGGAACGCCGCCGCATGCTGGATGAGTGGTACGCATGGCGCCAAAGCGTCGAGGAGGAGCTCGAGTGGGAGCGCGAAGAGCTTGGCCTGTCCAAGCCTACCGAGGCTGCCGCCAAGGGCGAGGATGCCGAGGGTGAGGTTATTGAGGAGATTGTTGAGGAGGTCCTCGAGGAGACGGAAGAGATCGTGCAGTAGTGATTTGACTATCTTACGAGAGGATGTGCTTCAGCGATATGACGAGGAACGGTGTCCCATGTACCACACGCGGAGGGAGAGCGCAATGGCAGCATGAGGCGTTTGTGTATGGGCATATAATGATTTTCACCGGCAGTACAAAAATGACATGAGAGCTACACAGCGATACACTCCATCTCTCTTCTCTATCCCGTGCCTTCAGTGACTACTTCCAATTGATTTGACCCTTTTTTCTAGTCGCCATCTTATTGTCTTTCTCCAGCTCAAATCATGACATGCCTTCCTACTGGCGTTTGTTCCTGGAAGGGATAAGTCTCAGTCCCAGGTGACATGTATTGTTCAAATTGATTTGTATGCTCCTGTTGCCCTTTCTTACACACACTTCGAACTAACTAATGAGTTTGGGGGAAGTTGGTTGATTGCGGTCACACGTATCAGTAGATGAAGCTCAATCAATCGATGTCTTGTGGGTTGATGGCGCTGTTGATAAATCGTCTTTGTCTTTCCTACTCTGCTTCAACCGAGCCAGACTCAGCCAGAACCGAAACGATGCTTTCTTTGTCCGAATGCGTACAACGTCTGGCTGTGCCATTATTTACATACTTAATGACCATTGAGCTTCCAGTTGGTTGCAATTTGCATCTAGTACTTTAGAATCCACCCGTATTGATCCCGTTGATGTTGCCCAACGAGTAGACAACAACGCATAACGCTCTGAGAGGACAAGACCGGAAAGACGGAAACACATACGTGCGCTCTTTTGCACACACGCACGCATACACATATTGCCTGAGTACCTTCTACCTCTGAATAGCAAGAGCTGTTTTCTGGCGGGAGGCGAAACGGGGAGAATGGACTACCAAGGCGGAGAAGTGCCGGCACCACCACCTCCAACATCGCCAAAACCAGCAGCATCAGAAGAAGACACGACCGACGAAGAATTCGAGCTCCTCTGCACCGAGGCCGGCCTCCGGCAAATCATCCGAGACCGACTGCCCACGGCCGAGAGCCCGCCCAACTACGTCCGGCTCTGGCTGAGCGGCTACTTCACTTATCGCGGCATCGACCCGGGGCGCGCGGACCGGTTCCTCTGGACGGGCGCGGAGTTTCAGGACCTCGCGCTCGTGGAGCTGCTGGAGGCATTTCGGGCCAAGCTGATGTCGGCGAGGGATTCTTCGGGGACGGGGGTGGATTCTGATAAGAACGATGGTGCCGCTGAGGATGATACCGAGGTTACGGGGGCTACGGGGGCTAGGTTCACGGTCATGGTGACGGAGACGGAGGTGGAGATGTTGGCGTTGGACGTGTTTAATTTCGTACAGGTTGGTCATTCTTTATCTGCCTCTTTGCCTATTACTTGCATACTTACTTACACCACCCGTCTTGTTCTTACAGAGCGGAAAGCCATCGTTCTGGAAACGGGAACTGGTCCGGACCGGACGTCTGGTGTCCCGCCAGGCCACCATGGGGCAGCGGCTGGACGCCTTCTTGTCCATAGTGACGTATTTGGGGCTGTTGTTCTTGGTGGTGGCTAGCCTATCCGGCATTTGGACTTACCACGGCCTTGCCGAGGAGGCGCGGCGACTTCGGATTTGGCTGGGACAGTTTCTAGAGAGGTGGGGGTCCGGCAGGTTCGTTTTGAGGCGATTTTAACCTTTGCATGCATACCTTGGTTGAGTCATGGTTAAGTAGGTTAGAGATGGACCGAAGATGGGCGTTCTGTCTGTATATTCACATTGAGGTTTTGGGGTTGTGCATATCTCTAGCGAGACCAATAGGGTAACGATGGCTATGTTGGACGGCAAGCGAGCTCGTCCATGTTCTACCTGGTTGTTTGGATTTGTACCGTACAGTGCAGTCTGCGAGCAGGTAGGTAGTGGTTGATCCGAGGTCTCCGGCATCTGCCTTGGTTTTTGTCGTAGTGCTTCTCGTATAGTTTTGCACTAATGCCCGCTCATTTCGCTAAAGAACCGTCGGGCATCCTTCCTCCCAGTCCGCCGGGGACCGGGGTCGTTATCGATACGTTTGCTGGATTGCCATCATATCAATACCTACCGCTTAGTTCGGGATCGGGATCGGGGATACGGGCAATTGCAAGATCTGCTGGGGAGGGATCCCATCATCTTAGAAGGTGGAAAAGTACCATTCACAGCTGGTAACTTTTGACTATCTGTAAGAAATACATAATCGATGGGAGGCGTCCTCAAGCGGTCCTTAGCAGCATACCAATTCCCACAGCTTACTAGGTTCTGGGATTGAACACCAAAATGTAAGTACGGGAACTCTCGGGGGCTTTCTCGTGTGACGTTGCGATATCAAGCCAGCTGAGAAGCAACCCAGATTCCCGGTCTTTTTGGACAGGTAGCCCAACCATGAGTCAGGAGGAGAATGCGTTCTTGCGCCATGCAAGTAAGTTCATTTTTAGATACTCTACGCTAGTTAAACTGTGCCATGAATATTGATTACCCAACAACCCAGGCCCTAGCGAGCGACGCATGATCTCACGAGAAGACCTCGGCTTTTACAGCAACATTGTCGTTGGCGCACTCTACGAGTTCGGAGAAGATCATGGCGGCGGCGTGAATGAGGAGGTCAACCTGCAATCCCTCCAGACCTTTGCGGGTCCGCTCAAGCACTGCATCGAGAAGTTCCCGTATCTCAAGATCGTGACCCGCGATGCGTCTACGGAGAAGCCCTTCTTCGAGCGAGTCACGAGTTTGGATCTCAAGAACCATCTGACCGTCGTCGAATGCCCCACCAAGCCCGGGGATGGAGATAAGGACGACGATCAATGGATGGAGCAGATCCTCGAGTCCCTGGTGGACAAGCCCAACTGCATCGCGTCGATCCCGCCCTGGAGGGTCGTGGTCTGTCCGATCGCGCCGGCCCGCTGCTTCGTCGCGTTCGCGTACTCGCATATCATCGGGGATGGCCCGGCTGCACTCGCGTTCCACCGCGCGTTTCTCGATGGCCTACGGCGGCAACAAAAGACGGCAGCTCCTCGCGATGTAGAAACAGTACTTACCGTGCCCGAGTTCACACTGCCGGATCCGTTCGATATCCCAGGGCGTCTTCCCATTTCCTGGTCTTTCCTGCTGGGACCGCTGTTGGCCGTACTGCTGCCCAAGTTTGTCGCGGGCTGGCTCGGGCTCCAGGCAAATGCCGCCAAGGTCGATGAGGGCACCTGGACGGGCAGCGATGTCTTCTTCGAACCCGGGACGTATCGTAGTCGCGTCAAGGTGTTCACCATCGACGATGCCCAGGTAGCTGATGCTATCCGGGTTTCTCGGGCTCACGATACCAAACTCACTGGCACCATTCATCAGTTGGTTGTAAGTCACACTTTCACATCCAGTCCTTTAAGTTGAAGCCTGAATTCAAGGCAGTCGTTGGCAAAGCGCCTAGAGTCAGGTACATAGTTAGTTCCCCAGCTAACATGCCAATTTTTTTTTCAGGTCCGCGCCCTGAGCAAGCATGTCACGGATGCCAAGGCGACCAACTTTGTGTCGCAGACCGCCATCAGCATGCGGAATTCCATTGGCCTACCGGGCGAGGAATGGGGCAACTACGCGTCCGGCTGCTACGGGATCCATCCCGTCGTCGAGAAGGAAGCCACAACGGGGCTTTCGGTCTCCATGTGGGAGAGCGCCTCGTCGCTGTCGAGAGCCATCGCGGAGAGCGCCGTGCAGCTGCGGGACCAGCCCCTGGGCCTGCTGCGGTACGCCCCGAGCATCCGGAATTGGATCCAGGGCAAGCTAGGCGGCCGGCGGGACTGCTCGTACGAGGTGAGCAACCTGACGATCTTCGACGGCGAGGACGCAAGCAGCTCGTACAGGCAGGACAATAAGATGAAACAGGAGAGCATCTGCGGCCGTTGCCAGATCACGCAGATGGTCTTCGCGCAGCCCGGCGGCGTCGTCAGTGCCCCGTTGGCGTTCAACCTGGTCAGCGTCCGCGGCGGGCCGCTGCTGGGCACCATCACGTGGGGTCAGGGCGCGCTGGGCGTGCCCGTTGAGGCGGAGGACGCGCTGGTCGAGGGGATCCGGAGGACGTTCGTGGGGGACTTTGCTGGCATTGGCAGCTGCGATCAGGTCTAAAACATAACGACGAGATGTTCATGACTTCAAAATTGCCAGGAGCATATAGGTTGCCAGCATAAAAGAGTAATGTCTAATCGCTGCCACATCTCCCCGCAACCAGGATCCTTGCGACAAGTGGCTGATTTCTACATCTTCGCATTCGGGTTGCATCGTGGGTTCGAGCTGTACATAGCGTTCTACTGCTTACTCTTCCCCCCTTTTAGTGGCTTGCTGCATGCAAGCAATCTAGAATGGGAAGCACCGGCCAGCTATATTCCAATGTTACCTGTAATTATCTCGGATCTTAATGTAAAATTGCGTTCCTGCGCACGAAACAAGCTTTTTTCTTCGGGTTGCGAACCCATTGACGGCTTCGCTCTCGAGCCAACGGTGGCATCCCATAATTCCCACCCAGCTTCGACTTTGGCAGTTCTTGGGCTTCTCTTGGGCTTCCACCCTTGTTCGAAAAAGAACAAGAGGCGTGTTTGTGTGTGCAGGTGTGCGCGTGCACAGTGTGGCCGAGGGCGCTGATTGGATGGGCTGCAGGTATTGGTATTTGGGCTACCTAGACCAAGTAAAGGAGAAGTTGATGTTAATTTCCGGTCGGTTAGCTTTGCTGGACACTTTGGCCTCGCCATCTCGATGGGCTGGGTGCCTGGCATGATCTTGGCCCGGGATGTGGTGGAGATGGCCCTCGCCGGATGCGGTTAGCTCTTCACGCGGCTTAGGGGGGGGATGCCTAGGGGATGCCACTCTCGAGCACTTGGCTGGTGGGAATAAGATGGAGCCGCTGCCCACCTTGCTCATCTCCATCAAATCAATCAAATCAAAATGAAGGAAAACACACAACACAGGCAGCCGTGGCAGCTGGGGAAGGGCAGGGAAGCAGGGAGCAGGGACTTCGGTTCCTTCTCCTTTTGTTCGACACACACACGCGCATGGGAGGGAATGGAGAGGAATGGAGCTAGCCGCCCAGGAGAAGTCCGTCAGAGCACTCCTCTCCTGCACTCCAGAAGAAGCAGGACTTCTGTGCGAATTCTGCGCAGAAGGCTGGAAGCCCGTCCCAGAGCCCGCTCCGGCTGGGCCTATGTATGTAGGTACTGAGCACGCGCAGACAGATTGACAGGGCCGGGGAGTTCTGGAGACTGGAGGGGGCAGTGTAACAACGGTCCCTGGGTATGTAGATAGAACATGCAGTAGTAGTCTGGTCAATGTTGCACCTAGTCGCAAGCACAGGCAGTGAATAGTGAAGTCCGAGTGGACGCTCTCCGACTCGCGCGCTCCAACTCACGCATCTCGCATCACGCTGGATTGATTTTCCTTGGAAATGATTGCGGTAAGCAAGCCATGGCCCATCCGACGGTCCCTGAAAAAACAAACTAATAGCCAACTTTCCCGTCGCATAGCATCATCGTCCCCGACCTTCGACCTTGACCCTTTCACCTCTCTTCCACTCTCCAAGATCCAAGTCCTGTCGTCCCCGCTTGGCTTGCCTTTCGTCGGTCGTTGATTCAGTCACTCTTTACTGCCATATCGTCATTCGTTTTTCATAACACACCACACCACACTCGCTAAACAACACTATCATCAGTCTCTCACCGACTCGACTCACTCTCGCTGATTATTACATTATATACTTGAACAAGTATTCACACTCGCTCGTTTTGAACCATCACAATCACCCTGCCGACCCTCTAGGCCCAACCCTCTCTTCGTCGCTTCTTGGATCCTCCTGTCAAGCCTCCTTTCGGTTTCAGAAAACACCACTCCCCCAGGAAAGAGGAGCCGGGCCAGTTGCACTGCCCGTACTTACTACCACCACAAGCCTAATATCTCACACAACTCCACCCCGCGCCAACTACCGTCTGCTATTTTCGCTCGCTCCGAAAAGAAAGACCGCAGCGGGGGGGAAGAAAAGAGATTCCTATTAGAGTATCTGTTCGATCTAAACTCGGGACCATTCGTTGCCTCTTTGCGCCTTCGCCCGCCCACAACAACACTTAATTACCGTCGACGCTGCCACCATTGACCGAAGCGCCAACATCCCGACGACTACGCAGCCAACTCTCCCGTCACCGAGACAAGGCCCAGCAGACTGTAATGTTTTATTGTTAAACAATATTATCACCTTGAATTGCCACGGCACCCGCTTCCTTATCTCTCTACGTCCTGGGGATTTAGAGTTGACTTGGCGACTTGGAAAAGACCCTTTCTTTCATCTGAACTTCGGCACCATCACCTTCTGAAACAACAAGGCTGCGTGCACATCACCATTACCAAGCACCGCCCGCACAGTCCGCCCTCGAACTCAGACCACCATATTGGGAAATCTGGAACTCTGCTGTGCCAGACCTTCTGGACGTCCCGAACTCTAGCCAGGACCGACCTGCCAAGTTTCCAGCCTACCTTAACCTCCCGCTACTGCTTTCCCGCAAGAGCCAGAGCCAGAGCCAGAGCTAAGCATCAGTCAAAAAAAACCAAGGGTCCCCGCCGGTCCGTTGCATCACCGACCCGACCCAAAATAGCTCCCACTCTCCCTCCCTTGCATAACCGCCCACTTTGACTGCATTGATTGGTTTGATTGACTCTGCATTCTTTCGGACAATTAATTCAATCAATCAATCAATCAATCAATCAATCAATCGTTCAAGCACAGCAACGCGGGCGCGCTGTCTCGAGACACGAGGTCAATCGGATTGATCGGAACGTCTTCTTCCTGATCTCCATCCTCCTGCTTCTCTCGATTTTACATTACTCGCTTCCCGAGTATTACCATCGTATTGTTATTTGTTGTTACCCGCCGGTTGCGGTGTCGCATTGCCAGGGCAATCCCGCTGTGCATTGTGGTCTCGGTCCAGGATCTTGAGACACTTCCCGCGCCTCACTCGCCAATCCCCAGTTCAAGCGCACATCAGGGGACCGGGTTTCCTGTGTAAATCCCACCCTTCAACTCTTCCAGGCCCAGCTGCATCTTTCGGCACTCGGTCCAAACGTTGCAACGCATCAATCCCCTGCGATTCGTTCTTTTTACCTTCATCAAGGTGGAAACATCTCAGGCCCGGTTGCACCGATCCCAACCCAACCCACCCGCGTCTGTCTCTGTGTCTCTGTCTTGGGAAACCTAAACGTCAGAGGCACCCTTTCACACGTCGACCTTGTTCTGTTCTACTCAACAACCAAGTCGACTTTGCTGGGCATTCGACACTCGCTCTCTAATTGCTTCCGAGACGACGAGGGCAAACCAACACACTACTAAATCACATACTTAATCACAAGATACGTCACGACACTTCCATCTAATACACCGAGCAAGGTAACCAAATATCAATATCTGCACTATTACAGCAACTCGCCGAGCAAGATACACAAATTGGAAGCTGCTCTCAGAAATACGACGACAGGAACATATCAATACCCTCATTAATCTTTGGCAGCACCTAGCCTTTCAGCGGAAGGCCAGTAAATGCAATAATAATGAATTACGAGACCGACAACACCGTTTCCGGAGCGATTGATTTGTGCGTGCCCAGTCCTGGGTCCCCGCCCGGTATGATCTCGTCCAAGACGTCCAGAGCGTCCTCTTTGCGGTCCTCCATTGGCTCGGACGACGACAACCACCAAGTGGTCGATGTCGGCAACTTTGAAGAAATCGGTCTCGAAGATGATAGCGTCACCGTAGACGCCGCCCACTCGCGTGACCTCACCCAGAGCAAGAACAGCCCGAACCCGTACAGCGCCTCCTATGCCGCCGACCTTCGTTCCCGCTCAACGAAACATGTCGGCACCACAGGCACCACAGTGCGTCAGCAACCGGCTCAGCCCAACGCGGCCCGCCCCCAGCGTGACATCACCTCCGCGGGCAAGGCTCGCCCCCTTTCCTGAACTTCCGCGGTCAACAGTTCCGGGATACCAGCACACACAACCTGTCCGGTCTAGGCGCGCAACCGCATTCCGGCCCGGCCCCTATCCGCGGGCTTCTCGTGCGTTCCAGCTCCACAACCAGCGCCAGCCGCCGGCAGCAAAGAAGCCCCAGCCCCAACCTATCACTGCGCACGACCAACCCGCGCAACCCCAGTGTCGGTCCTCTTCCGCGCCGGAGAAGCTGGCAGTCCACCCAGGAGCCCAAGAAGACATCCATAGAGTTGGAAAGGGAGTTTGACGAACAAGATGATGACGATCATGTGCCAGAAGGCTTCATTCTCGATAACGTCCCCATCTCTCCCCGGCCCATGGAAGATCGCACCCCCAGCCGCCCGGTCTCGACCTCCACATCCCCCGAAAGATCCAAGTCGCGCGTCCGTAGTGTTGGTAACGGCACACCCCTGGTTCCCGCCGAGCAAGGATCTCTCCGGTCACCGTCATGGCGGTCCGACGTCTCCTCGGCCGATTCGATCAAGAGCCCCGGCTCTTGCCCGTCTCCGCTGAAGGCTAGAGCCAAGAGCTGGAACGCGGCGCTGTCGGAGCTGAGTGCCGAGGCCAGGTCGCTGACGGAGAAGCTTGAGGAACACGCCGCCGAGCTTGACAAGCATGGTGTCAACTCTGTCGCACGCCCGGCGCCGAAACCTCGTGTGAAGTCGGCATTGGCTGAGCTTCCACCCCTGCGAAGGACGAACATCATGATCGATCCCCTTCCCATTTCAAAAGAGAAAGAGGCTGTGCTCTCGCGCACGCGCCCTTCTTGGTTACCGCCGAAGGATCCCGCCGAGGAGAAGAAGCACATCAAGGAGTACGAAAGGATGATGGCCAAGAGCATCGAGGCCGACAAGCGCCGCACTGCCGCCAAGCTGGAAAAGGAAAAGAACAAGGACGACATGTCCGGCAACACTCTTCGCATCTGGGAAGAGGATGTGCTACCACGGTGGAACGAGGCCCTCCGTGAGCGCCGGACGCGCGAGCTGTGGTGGAAGGGAGTGGCACCGCGGAGCCGGGGTGCCGTCTGGACCCGAGCCATCGGCAACGAGCTGGGCCTGACGGAGACTAGCTTCCATGCGGCCTTGGCACGAGCTCACGAGATGGAGCAGCGTGTTGCCGAAGGCAAGGCGACCACCGAGGACGAGAGGCGCAACAGCTGGTTCAGCAAGATCCGCCGGGATGTCAAGGACAACACCTGGGTTGATCTCAAGATCTTCCAGGCCGGAGGTCCCCTGCACGACTCGCTTGTTGATGTCCTGAAGGCATATGCCATGTACCGCAGTGACATTGGCTATGTCTCGGGCATGAACGTAAGTTTTCTATTGCTCCTTTCCAATGATTGATGCCGTCAGTTCACTAACATACATGACTCCAGACCATTGCCGCCACTCTTCTGCTCAACCTGCCCTCCGCCACGGCCAGCTTCATTGCCTTGGCCAACATGTTGAACCGTCCTTTGCCCCTGTCGTTCATCGCTTGTGACAACGGGGCCAAGCACAGCGCCTATAATTTATTGTTGGATACTCTCTCCAAGAAGAGCGTTCGCCTCCACGCGCACCTGACCAGCGAGGAGCTGTCGCTCGATCCCGAGTTGTACCTCTCTGAACTCTTCTCCGCCATGTTCACCCAGCACCTCTCCCTCGACGACTGCAGCCGCCTGTGGGATGTCTACGTGTTCGAAGGCGATTCCGCCCTCGTCCGAGCGGGCGTCGCGCTTCTCCTCGAGAACGAGGGCCGTTTGCTCGCTGCCAAGACCCAGAAGGAGGTCTTGGCGGTATGCTCGGCAGGCCACGCCAAGACATTACAAGGTCGTGGAGACGACTGGATGTTGCGCGTTCGCAGTGCCGGCAAGGCATAAAGGGGAACACAGGAAACCAAAGGAAAAAGGAAAGAGCAAAGAGTTAGAAGCAACTCGATGGAAGGAAAGGCAACTTTTTACCCTTCGTCGTTAAAAAAAGAAACAGCAAAATATCCAACGAAGACTTTGCATATTGTGTTATAGCAAGCAAGCGAGCCACGAAACGTTACCTTAACTCTAATGGATTTAATGGAATTATACTTCTATCTTGGGATAGGGATGCTTATCAATGTTTGATGTCTACCTACTATTTGCTGGTTGCCCGTGACTGATATATATGCTTCTCGACTGTGATCTCTCTTCGTGGTTCTTTGCTATGTATCTGCAGAGGTCAAGGACGGTCTCGATCACGTCGTCTTGTCCGTGGTCCGTTTCCCAGGTCTAGCCAGCCATCATACTTGTTGATGCCTTAGGCAAGGAACATGATACTTGCCTCCTTTCGTTTCGCGTTTTTTTGACCCTTCCGCTGTTCCCTCGGGTCGTATGCAGGTGTCCTTCCACCATGCTTGACTTCTTACAGCCGGCGGTTCAGACCCAAACGGATGGTCGGTTGGTTACCTGCATCAACGCTCCGGCTTGGCACTCACTGTGTAACATGAAGGGATCTTTTGCGCGCGCAAACGGGTCAAGGTACATTGCGCACCTGTCCTCATTGACTTGGGCCAGAAGAAGGGGAAGGGTACGTACGTTTTGACTGATTCATCAGAATAACTGGTTGTCGGTCCAGCTCTCCACGGCGGCTGTTTTTGGCCAGTCATCGTCCTTCTTTTTGTATCCGGATAGTAGGTTGGTTAATCGTGCTTGCGCTCAACTGAGTACGACTTTCAGCACGTGCTACGGGGTTGCCTGCCGTAGTCAAGGCAGACTAACCATGCAATGAGAAGCGTGTGGGCTATACATGGTTCGACATGCATTTGTGTGTGATGAAGAAGAAGAAGGACTTGGTGCGAAGACGGTACGGCTTCTGTTGCCTACACGGATAGATGGGCTTATTGGCGTATGAGCCCCCTTTCGTCGTCAACCAACTGCAGCTATATAAGCGGTCCAGTAAGACGCACTTCATCATCAGCTCGGCCTACGGACACGCCACTAAACGTATTTGCAAATAACGATTTAATATAAGAAGGTAAGAGTAGACAATTCGCTGCGTCCTCGTCATCATCATAAGCATCCAACCTCGGTTGCAGGGTTTTGCAAACTGAGGAGATGGAAGCCGGCGAAGTTTCTTCTTCGCCCCAGGTGTGGTGGTGCCGCCACCGCGACCGCCGCTACGGCGAAAGTCGCTCTCGCAAACGCAGCTGCTCGAAGCCGTCCTCCTGCTCGTGTCGGCCCAGCGCGTAAATAAGACGTGGCACCACACCGTCGCGGCATCGCCCGGCGCTGCAAGCAGGTTTATGTTCTTCCGAGCGGTTCCGGCAGAAGAGGAGGCGCGAGCCGCCGGCCCCTGTTGAACCCGCTGGCTCATGGCCCAAGTTCACGCCCTGCTTCTTTCGACTTTGACGAGGACAGATGGGCCCGCTGGCGGCGCGCGACGAGCTCGCTGTATACGATGTCCTGGACGGGGCGACTGCGCGCGGAGGAGCTGCGGTTCATGCACCGGACGAGATCGATGCCTGAACACGTTCTCCGGGCTGCCCCGCCAAGACCGCCACCGTCGTCTGATGTGGTAAAGGCAGAGCGGGAGCGGGAGGAGGAGGAGGAGGAGGAGGAGGAGGAGGAGGAGGAGGAGGAGGAGGAGGAGCAGGCTAGACGGCGGTTCACCCGGACAGGCGCGAGTTGGCGGTGGATGCTGGTGGCGCAGCCGCCGCCGCGTTGGTTGGGGTATGTGTTCCCTTCGGCGCCCCAGGGCGACCCGGAGATCGTGACGGCGACCAAGGCGTTTGTGATGCCAGAAACTTCTTCAAATGCCTCTCCACCACAGCAACAACATCAGCATTCCCGGAGACGGCGTGCGCATGGGCCTGCTCTACGATTTCGTCCAGCACCGCGCCGGCCACCACAAGTTCCACTCGCTCTGGCTACGGGTCCACTGGAGGCGGTTCCGGGGCGACACGTACGACGTCGCCGGACCCGGCCCGGTTCGACGCCGATTTCCGCTCTGAGGAGGGGCACACTACGGCTGCTACCTTGCTCAGAGTGGTGGTCAAGCATGAGGAGGCGGAGGAGGAGATGGGAGAAGTCACGGTGGTGCCGAGTGTTGTGCGGCGCGACTTTGCCGAGGACTGCATGCCCCCTGGACTCGACGAGAGGATAATCTCGTTTATAAAGAGGGACGGATACCGGCCGGAGAAGGCCGGCATCCAAGCAAACCATATCGAATGCTTCTTGTTGAACAAGAATAAGTGCGGAAGAAAGAAGAATGCACCATGAATACGAGGCCAAGCTGGCCCGAGATTCGGGCCGAACTGATCAAGATCACGTCTTTTTCCCGACGGCGGGGGTCATACTCGTACGGCGGCGGCAGCAGCGGGCCCTATCCGCCTGCACCGGCCCCGTACGCCATGTGGAACGACCCCCAAGCCCTGGCCCGGACCTTGGTGGACGACCGAGCGGGGGCGACATCATGAGCCTCAATTTTGCCCTGATGCGCACCGCCAAGGCCGCGGGCACGTACGGGGAGCCGCCAGAATCTCGGTACCCCGTCCTCATCCCTTCTTCCGCCGCGGATACCAATAATAGCAGCAGCGGCTCATCCGCGATCACGAGCCCCGAGGAGCTGCAGGCGCTCGCGGGCCTGTCCGAGGTGCCCGAAGCGATGGCGGTCAAGGAGATGGCGGACGTCGGCAGCAGCAGCGGCGGTGGTGCCACGTCGGTTTATAGGAGAAGAAAAGGATTAGGCATAGGGCTGCTGAGTACGAATGGGTTTACGTCTTCTCCGGGGGGCTGAGAAGGACGGCTGTTTTGGTGACGTCTCTGGAAGGGAAGGCCAGCACCTCCTCGGACTAATCATGCGGATTGTACCATCTGTGCATAGCCTATACGAAAAACGACTCAACGAGTACGAAAGAAAGATGCTTTGATGAAACATGTGTATCACGAAACCTAGTTATATCCTCAGCAATAAATAATAGCCCACGCATGATTTTGATGTATAGGCCATTGTGAGGACTCGCAGATTCGTGTGGCATTCATGGATTTCCGTGTACAGGGATGGCCTCTCACCAATCAGGGAGCTAGTCCATCCAAAAGCAATGCTCGTCCGGGCAACTCAACCGAGACCTGCAGCCTGCCCTATGCCAAGGGACGATTCGGCAGTAAGTCAGCGGGGGGGGGAACGGACCATCTAGATTGAGCCCTTATAGCAGCAGGTTGACACATAGATGGATACAGGATATTCATCTTCCAGCAGCAAGTTCCGTTGGGCATATCTTTGCATTACGTGCTGGGCTTTCGACGCAATGTTCTCAAATGTAATGTAGCCAAACGACTCGAGGCTGGATTCGGAATTGAACTCGTTGTTTGCTACCAGGTCGCGCTTGGCAACTCGGGTTGCAGTAGATGGTAGATGAGGCGCCTGGCCCCATGAAACGGCAAACGGGGGGGTTCCTGGCTCCTGGGATGGCGCCAGGGATGATGGATAGATCGAGCCGACCTGGGGAATGACCAGGCTTGAGCACCACCAAATCTTCAAAACCGTCTCTTGAAGCGGATCGAAACGCGGTAAACGGGCAGTTGGATTATTTCATCCGTTGCATTCTCTTATATCTCAACATGAATCCCCCAAGGGCAGCAACTGTTTCTTCCTGAAGAAGGTTCAGTAATTGCCATAGTGGGTGGGATGATTCCGAGCCCCGAAGACCCTGGCCGTTGGCTGTCAGGGAGACAAAAAAAGCAATCAAGTCTGCCAGGACTTCCGGATAGTTAACCGGCGGTATTTCTTGGGGTACGAACGCCGGCAGCCGCAAAACAAAGTAAGGAAAAGAAAAAACTGGATGGTTGGTCCTCGACCACGCTGCATATTCCCATACACAATTATATTGTCTCGATCTCTCGCTTATGGTCAAGGTCGCAGAGCTAGCCCCTTCTCATGGCAGACAGCCACGACGCACTGGCGAGCTTTTGAACCGTGATGTCCCAAGGATCTACCACAAGCCATTCCAGTCACACCAGACTGGCGCAGCTACCCTGGAGCGAACCAGAGATTGAAAGGGGGAAGAAGCAATCAAGCACCCCGATGCCTGGGCCAGAATCCAATGAGACGAACAGAACATGGCGCCGCTGAGAGGAGGGAGGCGGGGAGGGGAGGAATTCTCCCCTGCCCCTCGGGCAACGCGTTTGTCAGTCGCGCGTTCTTCCCTCCCTCTTGTCCTTGATCAACGCGTTGTTCGTGTTGCTTGCCATCTTGGAAAAGGGAAACGTTCCAGGGTAGCTAGGTTTGAGCCCTGGTGTACCTATGTTGAAAGCCATGTTTCCCTCCCTGAGTGTCTATCTGTCCCTGATACACATTTTGCTCTCTCTGCTGCAACTCGCCGTACAAATCTGTTCTCACCTGGATACTTGTGCATTCTTTGATTCTCTCTCAACTTCAAGTTGCCAATGACACGTCCACCGACTTGTGAGATGTAGTCAAGTCCACACCGGTACACTTGTCAGATACCATAGAGACAATTCCCCTTGAGTGCTGGAATCAGTGCTCTCCAAATCATCGCCATCTCGTCGGGCCAGAAACCCTCGTTACAGGGTAATTAACAGGGTAACACCCATTTCTTCTACATACGCTCTTGCAGCACTTTTGATAATTCTTCACCCATCGTCCCAGAGGTAGACTTGGCCACAAGGGCTGGTGTCTAACCATGTCCAAGCTACCGAACGAAGAAGAGAGGACCAGGTTCCTTCAGCTGTGCTTGCAGAATAAGAAGAAGTGGCTCGAGTCACCCGTCGACGCAAAGAACAGTGAGTTCTGGAAATCCATAGCCGATGCCTTCAAGACGATAGAAGGGCATGCAGTCTTTGCCAGGCCTTCCCAGGTAAGCAACTTCTTTAACATCTCAAAGGGCCCCTAAGTTTCCCTCCAGTCGATATTTCAACCAGAAAAACCTTCCTGGCGCACCTGTAGTTGTGTCTACCATTCGTTATTTCGCCCCAACCTCTACCCCTATCAAACCTACCACATTGAGGCTGACCACAACGGCCCTGCGGGCCGAACTTGCCACCCAGGCGAAAAAGGAGATGACCATACTATGCCGAGAAAGGCGGAAGAATCGCCACGGCAAGAACAACGGGTCTAACAGAACGAGGCTGCAGGTGGCCAAAGACGACGCCGTCGCCGTCTGGATGGCCAGCGACCTGGTCCAGAAAATTGCCGACTTCAAAAATCAGTTGACTGAGAGTCTGGGGGTCCCGCAGTCCGGGCAATCCAGAGGCAGGTCGAAGACGCTGCTGCCGTTGCTATCCCTGGTGACGACCGCGAGGTGTTCGAAAAGAACGTCCTGTCGCTCTTCTCGCCTCCAGTAGTCGAGGCGATGGAGCACTATATTGCTTCGCTCAAGACTGCCCCGCCTAGAGCGCGGCAGGAGACGGTCAGTGATGACGAGGAGAGCGAGGGTGACGACATCGCGATCGTCCAGTCGATTGAGCGACAAGAGACACAGGAGGCGGACGATACAGACGAGGCAGAAGAGGACAACAACCACAGCTCCCAGGAGAGCTTAATACGCGAGAACGACATACCACCAGCACAGTGCCGTCCCATCCGGAGGGCAAAGCGCAAGGACCCGTCCTACTCTCCTATAGTCACCCGCGGGAGGGCAGGCCTGCTTTCGCTCGAAGAACAGTATCGTCGTGAGAAGCAAGCGCGTAGGCAGCTACGAAGCAGCATGAACCAAGCTGCCCACCTGCCCACGCCACCCACTTCTTCCCAGCCTGCTGCGCCTCCTGACGGCCATCAGCGAATTGAAGAGGAGGACGAGGTGGAAGAAGAAGAGGAAGAGGAAGAGGAAGAGAACAACTCAGCGGCCAGCGAGTCTTTGCCGCATCATGCGGCTCAGGCCGCGGACGTGGCATCGAGCCCTCCGCCGCGAGAGGACATTATGAACATGAGATTTTCCGAGTTCCTCGATGACTCTGATCCGGACTTACCAGTGCCCGCCGCTTCATCATCAAACCCACCCCAACTGCATTCTGTATCCAGTCCACCAAGTGCTCGAGACTCTCGCCCGCCCACTCCGATGGCCGTTTCAAGGCCACCCTCCCCCAACCGCTCTAGTCGAAGCCCAACCTACTCCCCTCCTTTACATATTCGTTCAAGTCCCCGGGGGCAGCCGCCCTCCACCATCCTCGGCGCTCGCTCGTCGATGCCTGAGCAAACTCCACGCCCTGACCTTCGTCATACCACGGCTACCCCTGCGCGGTCCGAGTCCGGGCTGTTCGTCCCTCAGATCATTACCCCGGTGCCGGCGCCGCGACCGTGGGAGATGCACGAGCAACAGAAGCGAGAGGAAACCAACCCCCTCTCTCTGAAATCGCGTCGCGAGGGAAACCCAGTAAGAAAAATGCCACAATGAGACCGCCTCGCCAGCCCACAGCGGCAGCAGAGCGGCAAAAGAGCAGCACCGCTGCATCAGAGCCACGGGCTTCGCGGTATTCGAGCGGGGCGGCCCAGACGATTCTTGTGTTGGCCGGAGGATCCTCGGTATCTGAAAATGGCCCTCACAGGGCCACAAGAAGGGGCAACCAGCAACGAGAGCCATACTCCACGCCAAGGCAAACTGAAGACCACAGCGGTTCGACTACGGCGGCAGCGGTTGAGGCGAATGTTCGGCCAGCTGTGAAGAAGCCGAAGAAAGCTCAGGAGAAAAGGCAGATGGCAAAAAACAGAAGGGAAAAGAAAAGGGGAAGGGGAAGGAAGTGGAAAAGGAGGCAGACGAAGGCAATAGACCGGAGCCGGCTGCTGTAGCTGCAAGGTCCGAATACGCCCTACCACAACGATTTGCCAACTCGGTGAAGCCCCGGAGCGCCAAATACATCGGCGCACCCTCGCTCGCCGTCTCGGTGGAGAATTTGCGACGGCGGCAGGTGACGTCCATTCTCCCGCCAAACAACCCAGTTCTCCAACGTTCGGCACCTGCTGCTACGACTACTACTGCTTCGAACCCGGCACCGGTGGCCAAGGGGTGCTATCGTGGTCAAGATAGGCCAGCAATCCCTTCCTCCTCCCAGAGCAGGGCATCGAGATTTCCTATTAGGACATCTCGGGATAAATCGAAATTCGATATATACGACATAGAAGCCTACACGCCGCCGCCGGATGAGCACACGCGGAAGCTTCAACAAGCTCGGCAGTCCTCGGCAAGTCTGCCCTTTGCGGGCACTCACATCCATTTTGGCGAAGACGGAGATGTCGTGGAGATGGGATCCTCCACGGTGGGGGCGGCGGCGACGACCGGGTCGCAAGCCTCGTCAAATACACTGTCAGCGCAGTCAGCATCGCAGCACGCAGCAGAGACCGATGAAACCTGCAGCAGCCGCCCGGGGTCTTCTTCGAAGCAACGCAAACGGCGACACAGCACGGTGACTCGCTGTGAGGCGCTTTCGCGGCAGTCGTCTACTGCCGCTTCATTAGCAAACAGTGAGCCGTCTTGCGAGGGGTGGCAAGAGGGTTCTTCTTCACCCGCGAAGCGGCGAAAAGGACACCGTGGCAAAAGTAACCGTGAAAGTTCTACCGCGGCGCCGTCGTCACCCGCTGTTCCCAGCTTCACTCCCGTGGAACATCAAGAGGAGTCCTTGCGAGAAGAGCGACGAAAACAGCGCCATAACACCGTAAGTCGCCGGGACTCTGGTGTGCTGCTCTCATCTGCCCCGCAGCCGGGCCGCTTCGAAACCCCCGAGGAGTGGAAACAGGATGCTACAACGTCTGTAGTAGAGCAACGGAAAAGGCCTCACCTCCGGGCGGTCTCCCGCACGTACTCGCCCGTACCGCCGTTCGTTTCATCTCCGAACCGCGAGCTAGCCCCCCCGGAACCAGGAAAGGCAAACCTCGGGTGACACTCGCGATAACAAGTCCTCGCCGGGCTTGACCGCACCATCAGCAGCCCATCTACCACGAAGACCGCCATCGCCGTTATACCCTTCTTATTATCATCCTCCTCCTTCTCATCGTTTTTCGTCTTCCATGACGATGCCGATAGCCATGTCAAGAGACGAGCAGCGTTCGACCAGACATGCGTCATCGTCAACTGCTTCAAGAAGACCAGATAAGGTCATTACGACGCCGCGAACAAACAACAAGCAGATGACAGACCAAGGACGCGTTGCGGAATCACCACACTCCAGGATCATACAAGTATTCCATGCTGCCATGGCGAACGATACCACAGGCCAGGGTGCCAAGAAGGCGCCGCCAAACTCTAGAGCTAAGAGAGCCGAATTGGAAGCCAGGCTTGAAGAGGCCAAGCAGGAGATCCTGTCCAACTACCGGTTCTCATCGTCCACTCCCGCAAACCCGCAGTAAATCACATGGGACTGCCGGTAGACAAGATATGGGCAGCAGCAACGCCGGTGTGGGCTGTGATCTTCCACTTGTTCTCCCCCCACAGCTACACTAGTAGTTGCAACGACAAACAACAGAATCTACACCGGCAGCGGGTGAGCAGAATGTTGTCGTTGAAAAACACGACATAATCTGCCCCGATGCAAGATGGGGATGCCGAACTTGATGACGAGGACGAGGACGAGGACGAAGACGAAGACGAAAACAAAGGGCAGGCTTGCAAGGCATTTCACAATGGATGCACACACTAATCTCCCCACGATGGAGTACGCTTATGAGAGATGCTGCAAGAGAGTGTACCGCCACCCTGCGATATCATGGCCGGAGCCAGGGTGGCAGAAGTGGCGCATGAGACTCCAGACACAGCAAACGGGCTGGCTATTACAGGTGCAGAAACGGGTGGAGATCCTCAAGGATTAGAGGGCGCCAGGAAGGATGACGCTTCGGTACTGTGTTCCCTCTTTGCAAGCCTTTTTGGGCTTTTTGTACATTGATAACTGATGAGTGCTGGTGGTGTGAATGAGTTCTCCGGTGTTGGTTGGTACGTCTTGACCTAGTTTCCATGTTTGCGATAGGTAGAAGAAATTACCAAAGTTGGGGTGTCTCCCCTCTGATTCGCATCAGTTATGCCATTGAGCATCTGGCCAGATGCAACGGTAATCGCCGAGTCATGCAGTTTACGAATTGCATGTGATGCCAAGTTGGTAGCAAATAGGACATGTTTGCATGAATCTCACCATGATGTCGGGAAACGTTGGTGTTTGGCACGTCGAGTCGTGAGGAGAAGAAAAAAAACGGACTTATCTTGCGACTGTGTGTGTCTTTTCCATTATCCCATTGGCCTGTGCCTGCCTGCCTGTCTGCCGAATAAGACCAATGCGAAATTCTTGTTTTCTTTGAGTTTGGCGTTGTGGTGTTGGCATCAATACATTACACACATTACCGCCATATATCTCCAATACACAATCATCATGGTGCAATCCATGCATCTGACATTACCGAAAAAAAACTCTTACTGTCAATGAGCAGTGCATTCCGTGGCTGTTGAATGGTAGGCATGCGGCTGACACGTGCAAGCACAATGCACTGAATAAGTCGAATTAATTGATCAACAATTGAATTACAGATACATTGATGGATTATTCGTAGGAGGCATGTAGTAGCTAGCCTCGGGCCATAGTCCGGGATGCCGTGCAGAGGTGCAGAGGGGGGGCTACCCTGTCGTTGCTTTGGAGCCCTGGTTGGTCCTCCCTCAGCTCTCAACAATTATCTGTTTCGGGCAAGAGGGGCTGGACCTTGCATCTGATCGGCTTCCCCAACAGAAAAAAAAAAAAAGTTGTTCCGCACAGGGCCCTGTCACCCAGTGGAAGCCCACTAACCCATTGGCATTCTGGCATTGGCTGGCAGGGGAAGAAAAAGAAAAAGAGAATGGAGTGAGAAAAGAAGGCGGGGACCCTCTGTTTTGGAATGGAAAAGCGAGAGGCACCCCACTCCTTCCTTCTTCCTGGGTTCCATTTCATCCCATAATAAATCTCCAAAGAAAGCACATCAGGACCCTGCATCTCTCCTGTCCTTATCGGGGAACCCAGATCCAGCTTCCACGAGCATCAATCAATAGCAGACCACCCCCTGGCTTAGTTAACTACCCCAAGGTCGAGAGTCCTGTAGAACCCAAGTCGTCTGCTTGCTCGCTTTCCACATCTCGGAATAGCCTCGCCAGCGGGCAGAGCATGCGGTGATGATGGACTGGAGCACTGACTGCACAAAAGGTACTTGGGAGCTCGTACCGGACGGACATGGAGATCTGCAGTAGCGTTGGGCGGGTAAAAGCCCCATTCCGGTCCCTCCTTTTCCCCCACGTCCCACGTTGTATCCATTCCCCAAAGTTCAACATCACAGACTTGCACACACTCACTGCCACTGCACTGCGAACTGCCAAACCAAGGCCAGCAAACGCCCAGGAAAAGCTGGCCCTTCTCCAGATCTGGCAGCGTGGCAACCTGACCGCCGAGATAATCGCCCATGCTACTGCTAGTCCATACTTTCCTTCGCCTCCCATCTCATAAGATCATTTCACCATCGTGCTATATCAGATCATTCATGCCAGCCGCCTTGTCGATCACTCCCATCATCTCGACCCAAAGGATCGATAGCCTTGTATGCTACTGCAGAGGGCTGAGCAGGCTAGGGAACTACACAATTGCACCCGTGGGACCTAGAGGGGTCTTGACACTTGTAAGACTGACTGACTGACTGACTGACTTGCGCTGCGTGCTCTCTGCCTTTTTCTATTTTCACATGCCAAGTACAAACAAGTACAAGTAGCCCGGTATGCAGACCCGCCAGATCGAAGTGCCAACTTGAACGCCACGCGGGCCCAGAAACCCCTCTAACCAGCTAGCCCTTCCGCGGCAGCACGGCTTGAGTTCGTTCGAGGGCGGTGAGGGAACCACACAGTGACACGTCAATGCTCTCCTGTCTTTCGGTCGATACGCATGTCTTACCTGTGGTTTTCGGGATGTGCGCGCAGTGGGCGGCTCATCCTCATCTCTGCTTGTTCAGATTGGATTTTACGGTTTTGGATCATCCCTCATTATCCCGACATGTCGTGCAGGGCTGGAAAGCCAAAGGTCAGTCGGGAGGGATGTACAGACCAGAAGGGCGACCAGATATGGGTCAGTTATCCGGGCACGTGTATGTCGGAATGACCAAGACAGGATGACCTTCTCTCGACGCATGATATGCTGATGAGGGAAAGAGCTACGAGAATTACCGATTGACACATGGGAATTGTGAAAATTTGTTCTGTTGCCGAACTATTACCTAGTTATCTCCTTGGTGCGACTGTCACTCAGCGCGTGCTGTACTTTCTTCCAACGGCTGTCGGGGTTGAACCAGTCTTGCGGAACAGGACCGAACCCAACAACCGTCGTTTTCTGGAGACGGGCAGGGGACCCAAGACCTTGAACCAGGCTACTTGATGGGCATGGACAGATCGGCCCCTGTATCTCGGGTTCCACAGTCGTGATACCGTCGTACCGTATGTATGCATGTAGTGCCAATACTGTATTTACATACTTGCTGCAACGCCGCTTGGAGGAGCAATGCAGCGAGTGCAGCTTGGTTTTGGTTTTTGGCATTTGCCCCAGAAGCTGGTGCTGGTGCTGGTGCTGCTGGCACGCTGGCCATGCCCAATGCTGGTTCATCCCCGCCCAGGCCAAAACGTGCAAACCTCGAAAAAGTCTCGACTGCCCTTGATCGGCGGCGAGATGCTTCTTCGCTCCGTTACTTGGCACGCGGGTTGTGACTTGTGGGCGCCCTAAAACACCGCCGTCGGACGTACCGGTGCACTCGAGACTCCTGGATTCGCCCCTCTGGTGGTCTGTGAATTCCAGCCAGTTGCCCAGATCAGTCTCTCCCTACCTCCCTGTGCACGGTCTAGGTCTACTGTACTGTAAGGATTGTGAAAGGGGAGGTGGCGGCGGGTCATTTTGCTGTATTAGTAGCGTCGCTATGATTGATTGATAAAGTATACCGACCGATAATGTACATGGGTGGGATGGACACATGGCCTAGACATCGGGACTGATCAGTCGGTATACGAGGGGCTGGAAGCAATCAAGCGTTCGTTCTACATCTCAGCTCCAGGAAGGGACAGCGAGAAATGCATTGGAGCATGAACGCAAGGTTCAGCACAGCAAGGCTTGCGATGAGAAATTGATCTTAATTTTTTTCTTAGATTAGCATTTCCTCCGTTTTTACGCAGCGTTTCCTGGTCCTTTGCAGTCCCAGGACGGTGAATTTGCTCGAGCCGTGGCTGGTACATCCATCCCAAACTCTGTCCCGATATTTTTGTCTGGTGGTTCAGTTCGGAAGTTATTTAGCACACCTCGAGGTACCTATTTTCGTTTGATTGTATGTATGTACCCTCGTACAGCCATCAGACGGATCTGCATTCTGCAATTGAGTCGAAGATTACCTACTTTTGCCTACAGTACCGACATACTTACTTACCTGTGCCTACCTCAGCCGGAAGCCGTTGGCACAAAAAAGAAAGGGAAGCGACAAGTAGTGTGTAAGAAACTGGAAGACAGATAAAAAAAAAAAAAAAAAAAAAAAAGTCCATCCATCAATCCCACTTCCGTCCCAAACCCGCCCGTTCCCCCAACAAATTGGCTCACAAGGGAAAAGAAACCGACCAGCCTTGGCTCGCCTGCTACTCAATTCCCCGGCTACCACTGCCACTACCACTACCACTACCACTTTTGGGTACCACCACGACCACTCACTTACAGGAGATACCTCCTCGCTACGGTACCTCCATTACCTTACCTGAAGTGGCCACTCCCATTCTGGCACCAGACCCTCTTTCTCCATTCGCTGTTTCGTCGTTTCTTTTTATTGGTGCCGTTTGCCCTCCTCTTCTGTCCTCGAGAAGTGTTCGATTCTACATACAGCTATACAGTCTGTCTGTTCTTTAAGACACTCCTTCCCCCCTGTCTCCATCTTGGTCTGAAGTCGGAAACTTATTAGATCCTCTGAACTCCCTTCGGCCAGCAGGGTCCAAATACCACAAACCACCTTTCTTTTCAAGAAGGAAGGATCTTGGGAAGAAAAACACCAACAGTAATCTTCTTTCTCTCTTTCATTAGACAAGAAAAAAGCACATACACACAAACGGAAACTATGGCTTCCACGACAGGAAGGGCCACGCGCCAGAACCCTGCGCTTCGTCGCACCATGACCTCGACCACCGCCGAGTCGGACATGTCGTCGCCCTCTACCCGCATTGGCTCGCCCATCGACTCCCCTAGAGCTTCGGCCTCGTCCACTTCCCTCTCCTCCATGTCTTCGCTCGACGAGAAGGACGCCAAGCCCTCCCACGGTAAGCTCATTGACACCTACGGCAATGAGTTCCAGATCCCCGACTACACCATCAAGGACATCCATGACGCTATCCCCAAGCACTGCTTCAACCGTTCCGCCGTCACGGGTCTGTACTATGTCTTCCGCGACATTGCCCTCGTCTCCGCCAACTTCTACCTCGCCAACAAGTACGTGACGCCCGAGATCATCCCCAGCATGCCCGCTCGCGTCGTCCTCTGGGGCCTGTACGCCTTCATGCAGGGTCTCTTCTGCACCGGTCTGTGGGTCCTGGCCCACGAGTGCGGTCACCAGGCCTTCAGCAACTCCAAGATCCTCAACGACACCGTCGGCTGGATCGTCCACTCGGCCCTCCTGGTTCCCTACTTCTCCTGGAAGATCTCCCACGGCAAGCACCACAAGGCCACCGGCCACATGGAGCGCGACATGGTCTTCCTGCCCCGCACCCGTGAGCAGCAGGCCACTAGAATGGGCAAGCTGATCCACGAGCTCACCGAGCTCGGCGAGGAGACCCCCATTGTTACTCTGCTCCACCTGATCGGCCAGCAGCTCATCGGCTGGCCCAACTACCTGATGACCAACGTCACCGGCCACAACTTCCACGAGCGCCAGCGTGAGGGCCGCGGCAAGGGCAAGAGGAACGGCTTCGGCGGTGGCGTCAACCACTTCAGCCCCAGCAGCCCCCTGTACGAGGCCAAGGATGCCAAGCTTATCCTGCTGAGCGACGTCGGCATTGCCATCACTGCTACCGTTCTCTTCTTCCTCTGCAAGACCTTCGGCACCTCCAACATGATGGTCTGGTACTTCCTGCCTTACCTCTGGGTCAACCACTGGCTGGTCGCCATCACCTTCCTCCAGCACACCGATCCCTCGCTTCCCCACTACGCCGCCGAGTCCTGGACCTACGTTCGTGGCGCCGCCGCCACCATCGACCGCGAGTTCGGCTTCATTGGCCGCAACCTGCTGCACGGCATCATCGAGACCCACGTCCTGCACCACTACGTCTCGACCATCCCCTTCTACAACGCCGACGAGGCCAGCGATGCCATCAAGAAGGTCATGGGCCGCCACTACCGCTCTGACGTCAAGGACGGCTCCATTGGTTTCATCAAGGCCATGTGGCGCAGCGCCCGCATGTGCCAGTGGGTCGAGCCCAGTGAGGGTGCCCAGGGTGAGGGCAAGGGCGTCCTGTTCTTCCGCAACCGCAACAACATTGGCACCCAGGCTACCAAGATGGCCGCCCCCGCGTCATGATGATGTCTGTCGATGAGGAAACGAGATAAGAAGCAAGCAAAAAACGTCTTGATCTCGGTTGTTATGTGTGTGGAAAATCGACCTGTCTCTTCCAATGCATGAAAGCCGCGTGAAAACCAAGCAGCTGGCCGGATATGCTTGGAAAAGGAGTAATGACAAGCAGGGAACGATAAAGTGTGGATGGGACCTGAAGACCTGCAGATTAACCGTGGTTTAAATGGGATGTTTCGCGAAGTCGGCGATTCTGCGTCTGGAGTTTTGGAGTTGCGATTACAATGTTGCTGGTCACGCGGCTGATTCTTGATTACCTACCCAACGATGCAATCTTCCTTTACACTTCCCTGAAGATAGACACCACCAACCACTGCCATAGCGAACGACAAGTCGGAACAAAAAAGACAAAGGCGAAAAGACTGGTGTTTTTAGAAATAGACCTAGTATAGCATGCTAGAATTGAGGGTTACGTTTGACTACCAAACTTGGACTTGAACTGGACGCGTGATAATTTGCTGGACGCGTGATAATTTGCTTGCCTTGCTTGATGTGCATACGATATGAACTCGACTTTCGCCTCCGGGTGGACAGGCTGTCGAGATATATGATGAAAAGTTGGACGCACTGATGCCGAACGGAAACCCCTGGAATTTCGGGACAGTTGACTGTGCCATGCACGGATCGATCTTGCAACTTACGACTTGGTAGGAATGTGAAGGGATTATTGATTGATCACGGTGGGTGATGGATGGTGATGCTGGTGCGGGGAAACAGTCCAGCACCGACAAGATATGGCACGAGGGCGGTTGAACCGCAGCATCCACCCCGCCGCCATTGGAGGGCCGAAATGGCATGGTCCAATTGCAGCAAGAAGGGGATCGACGTCACTTACATCATTCGTACTATTTATTCGGTCTATTTTCGATTATTTCGGGGACTTATTACCGATTGACTGAATTGATCGGATCGGTATGTGTCCGCATGTTTTATATCTCCCCTCAGTCCGCATCCACCCTGTCTGTATTAGGAGGAAAGAAAGCTGGACGGCCAATACCACACGTAGTGGGCGACGGAGAATGCGTTAGTGAACTAGCGAATATGGTCAAGCGATAGCAGATATAGGGCTTGGCATCACCCTAGCTTGCTTGTGCTCTCGAGTCAATGAACCGATCAATGTTCACCAAGGGGCTGCTGCTCTGTTCCATGCATCCGCACATACTACACCTGGAGTCTGGGAAGCAATGATGCGTTCGCGGCACAGGAGGGACAAAAAGACAAGGGGCGGAGAAAAATACTTAGATAGAATAGCAAGTCTTGATCGTTGCATTTCATCATCACCATGGCTGATTTGACCATCTATCTACCTTATCCATTACGAACTGACCCCACGACTGACTGCGACGGTCAGCCAAGTAGAAAGAAAGATGCAGCCGCAAAACATTTCAAAGCCCATTCTGGCAGATCGTGCTCGAAGACCAGGCAGAGAGAGAGGAACTCCAAAGGTCTCTCAACTCCATTTCCATTTCCATTTCCATTCCATATGTGTGCCAAGTATCGTTCGCTTTGGAATGGTGTACACTCAAACATCGCTGTCTTTTTCTCTTTCCCATCTAACCTCTTCCTTTCCCTTTTCCACCTCGAAACTCCGACCGTTTCCGTTTCCGTTTTCACTCCTCGGTATACATAGACACACCCTCTCTGTTGCTTCGTCGTGTCTCCTCTGTCATCTCTGTCCCCAGTGTTGTTACAAGTGGGCTCAAAAGAGAGGATGAGAAAGTGGAAGTAGAGAGGCAAAATCGTACACGAAAGACAAGGTAAGAGGGCATTCATTGATGGGCGGGTATCAACTCCAGGCGGGGGGCATCCTAAAGGCAATGAAAAAAAAAAATGAAAAGGGGGGTTCTCAAAATCAAGAAAGAGAAAACGCCCCGTCGCCTTGGCCTCTCTTACTCATACACACACTCGTTCGGTTCGTCGTCATCATATCGAGGAGGGTCTGATGCGTGGACCATTCACCGCCATGGAACCATGATCTTTCCCTGCTTGCTTGTTTGTTTGCTTGCTTGCCCTTAGGTTCCTACCGCCGGCGAAGTGGTAGAGACACTGCCATTCTTACTGAGCCCCCGCTTTCTACGTCGGTTTCTCATGCGGTTCCGCCTGCCCTGTCTGTTGTTTCGCCGAGGCAGTGGCTCCGAGTTCGGGAATGTCGCGGGCGACTTGGGCCGCTTCTGTTCGTCGTCCTTCTCCTTCTTGACGGCAACTAGAGGTGTCGACAGGGACGAAACGGGCTTGCTAGTCACAGCGTGCGGCGGCAGCGGTGGTGTAGTTGGCATCGCCGCAACAGTTGTGGGTGCAGATGCATCGTCATGGCTACCGTGGCCATGCTTGCGCTTCTTGCGCGAGGGGGTATCTTCGGTATCGAGCGACTTGCGGTGCTTCTTGCTGGACTTGGGTTTCTTGTGGGACAACGGGTGCTCCTCCTCCTCAACTTCCTCGACTTTGACCGACATGCGCGGTGTTGTCGATTCGTCCAGGGATTTGCGGTGCTTGTGCTTGTGCTTCTTCTTGTGCCCATCGTCATCCTTGCCGGCATGCTTCAAGGTAAAGACGACAGACTCGGTATCGCTACGATCGTTGGCTTTTGTCTCTTCAGCATCGTTATGGCTGTGCTGATCCTGCTGCTGCTGGTCTTTATGATGGGACTTCCGTGCTGACTTGTCCTTCTTGTGGTGCTTCGTCTTGTGTTTTTTCTTGAGGGACGACGGCTCCTCTGCTGGTACTTCGCTGTGTTTGCTTTCGCTTTCTCGGCGTCGGCGCTTCTTGGTAGAAGGCTTCGAGCTCGTCGCCTCTGAAACAGCAGGGCTCGAAATGATCGAGTTCCAAAGGTTGTCGTTTTTCTTTTGTGGCGTTTCGGCGACCTCGGGTTGCTTTTGCGCCGCATCACTAATACTCTTCTGCGACGAGAAAGAGTTGTTCGCTGCCGGCTTCGAGTGCGCGGGTGTTGCTCGAGAGTAACCTGGGAGGGAAGGCGGTGGCACGGGCGTGAAGGATCTGAAAATGGGGGTTGTCGCTTGTGTAGCAGACTTGGGCGGTTCGGATGCCAATCGCTTCCTCTCGGAGCCGAAACTGCTGTTGAGTTTGCGATCCTCAATAGCTGGCTGGCTTGGCGTCGCAGCTGTGAAAGTCGGAATGACGGGTGGAGGAATCGGCGTGTAGGATCTGAATCTCGGCGGTGCAGAAGATGGCGGAGGCTCGGACTTTTGTCTTTGCCTGCTGGGTGACGATGATGTCTGCTCAAGACCCTTCCAGCTTCTCTGGGCTTGACCGGTCGTGGTGAGGCTGCTTAACCAGCGTGGCGATTCCTTCAGCACGTATTGCAATGCCGAGACCCTTGAGGCTTGAGAGCCCTCCTTCCCGTCTTCATCATCCGAAGCCTCCTCGCCAGTGATCTCCGCCAGTGGCTTGGGTAGTAAAATGGTTTCATCGCGCTCCTCCGCATCGTTCTCGGAGCTCTCAGAAGCTTCGGCATTTACTTCTGCCAATGGCTTGGGTCTCGGTGTGGTCTCATCATCGTCCTCCCCTTTCACCTCGTCAGAAAATGTGACCTTCTTGATTGTAGCCTTCCTGCCCTCCGACAACCCTGAGTTATTAACAACAAGCTTGGAGATGGGTTTCGGCGTGTCTTCGGAATCGTCATCTGACTGGGCGGGGGAGTCGTCGTATCTGCTCGCTGATGCCGATCGGGTGCGCGCTGCCTTGGACCGGGCAGTGGGTGTTTTGGATGATGGACTGGAGGACATGAGGATTCCGAGCTGTTGGTTGGAAGGAGGACATTCTGCCTCCAGCTGCCTTCGGATCATGACCGAAGATGCTTCCGAGTCGGCAGAGCGGTGGTCCGACTCATCCGAGACTTTGGCATCCTGTGCAGTCTGCCTTCGAGTTGTAGGAGTCGTGGTGTTCGGAGTCGCAAGGTCCAGGCTGCATGGCGGAAGCTGAACCTGTTCTGCGTCATCTTCTTCCTCGTCGTCGTCAGCTTCGCTCTCTTCCAGACTGCTTAGTTGGCTTCGAGGCATGGCATTCTTCTCTTCTTCGGCGATTTGCGCATTCGAGGGAGGCTCGCAGCCAAAGACGTATTTTCCACGGTGGCGACCGTTGAGGATGAGGCCTTCCCAAGGTCCGTCCCCGACATATGTGTAGCCGCGGTCTCCCAAGCTGACGAAGGACGTGTTGTACTTCCACGAGTACTCCTTGTAAGCTTTCGGGAGTCCATCTTCTTCATCTAGCACCTCGCCACGCCAGAATCTCTCCTCCTCGCTGCCAACTGACGCATTGTCGTCCTCGTCCGACTGCTCCGCATCTGAGAACCGGTCCCGGAAATGCTTCGGGTAGTTCAGCCCGAAGGTCTTGCCTGTTGAATTTGAGTTGGACTGTTCTCGCTGCTTGGGGTACAGTGTGTTGATGGGCGTAAAAGCTGTGGTAGGCGTATTATGCCTACGTTTTACCTCGAATCGCGGAGTTTCGTCCTTTGGCGTTGCAGTTGCAAACGACGATTGTGATTGTGAAGGGCCTTTGATAATATCGTCACCCAAGTGATCGTCGGATAAATCGGTGTCCTCAAAGAAAGAATCGGGGATTTCTTCAATCAATGCTGCCGGTAATGGTTAGTAAAAGGAAAGAGGATAGCAATGGCTGGTCGACAACTTACTCTTCGGTTCGACTTTGCGGTTCGTCATCTTCTTGACTTGGTCAATAGCTTCTCGGCTTGAAATACGCTTGCTGTGAGCCTCGGCTTCTGCCTTCTCCTTCTTCACCGCCGCTTCTGCCGCGGCCTCTTCCTCAAGTCGCTTCTTTGTGACTCTGCTAAGCTCTCCTAGCCGCTCGACCAGGTCTGCAGATTTGCGAGCCGAGGGTCTCGCACATGGTGACGACCCTGGGAAAGCAGCTCCCGAGCTTGAAGGTGGGTTCGTAGGCTCTCGCTGGGAGCTGCTTCCCTTCCTACGGGATACAGAATGCGTCCCTCGCGTGTTCTTCACCGTGTAAGAGTCTGGCGTTTCTGCAACGATGCGCACCTCTTCATCCGATTCCTCCGACAGAGAATCTTGGCTATCCTTAATAGTAATGACCTTGGCCTTGGGGGTCGGTAGCGGCTTGCGAAATGAAGCAGTCTGCTCGTTGGCACCCTTCTGTGGCAGGGGCGAGGATGGGACTACGTCGTCTTGTAAAGCTCGGATCCGGGCGCGGAGATTATTGTCTTGTTGTGGTGTAATAACTTCACCATCGTCGGTGTCGGAAGGAATATCATAGACATCCTTATGCTCGTTCCGTGTCTTAGAGGAAGAGGCTGATGCTCGAAAGGGAGCAGGCTGGGATTTAGGCGTCTTCGACTCGGTCTTCGCTTTCGTTGGGGATGCATGTGCTATAACTGATGGCGCGGTTTGCAGACTTGACGAGGGTCGTCGTTGTTTCTGACTGGAAGAAAGAGTACGTTTGGGCGACTTGGACGAGCTCGATGGCAGGGACGTTTCCGGCTCCTTTAGTACCTTTGGTTGTACGGGGGTGATCTTCTTGGCCGCTGGAACAGGAGTCCGGTTCAATGGCAATGAAGAGACCTTGCGGCTTACCGATCCATCCTGCCATGTGTTGTCAGCCAAGTTCTGATGCTTCGAGCAAGACGGTACAACTTACATTAGTTGGTGTTTGTGATCCTTTGCTTCCAGATTTCGGCGTAGAAGCCGGCTTCTGAGAGCCGTCAGGAGTCTGGCCCATGAAGATGCAATCAGTGTCTTCGGTACTCGAGCGGCTGAAGTTACTCGAGTCGCTTGAGATCTCGATCTGAGGTGTCGATCCTACCGCTGCTTCTTTTGCTCTCGGGCTTGGCCGCAGCGCGGGACCAGAGGCTGGAGTCTGGTAATCCGAATTAGACGGAGTGCTCTTGGACGATTTGGGAGGGTTTGGCGTGGCAGATCCCTTCTGGCTCCTCGGAGACTTGGCCTTGGTCTTGGTCGATGGGGTGGTGGGCTGCTCCTGAGATAGGGTCGATGAGGGCTCCGTCAGGAAAATGTGCAGTGGCTCGCCGTCTTGCAGCGTCTCGAGGGACTCGTCCAATCCGAACTTGTAGTACTCCTTGTCCATGATGATGTCCACCTTGACCAGTCGGCCTTGTTCGGGGTGCTCCTGGCGGAACCTCTGTAGCGCCTTGAGCCCAGCATCGGCAAAGGTGTCGTTTTCCCGCATGTTCATCCGGTAGCGACCAAGCGTTTCTGCATGCTCTGGCGCATTTCGCTTCCTGTGGTCGTGCATGAAGACACGCACAGCGCGAGACGCCACCTTCGTTTCTTCCTTGGCGAGGGGCATGGCGGAGAAGATCGATGGGGAAGAGATCAACAGGTTCAAGCAGTTGTCAAGTGTGCGATGCGATGTGAGGCTTGTGTGCGCAACGAAGTCGCGAAGACCTTTGCGACGAGATCTGGCGATCGCCGCGAATAAATCGGTCGTATTACGGGTATTGGCTGAAATATGAAGATTCGAAAGATTTAGAATGAACCTCCAATATGAGAGAAACCAAAGATATATCACAATCAACAGGCGCGCATCGCAAAGTCGCGAAGTGCTAGATGCGCCAGAAATGGGCAAGTTTGAAGGAAGTCGCCAGACGAGCTGGACGTCGGCAGCGATGACTCGAAAAACCGGCCACCAAGATGACCAGGTCAAAAAGAAGATGGTCAAGAAGAAGGTCGCTATCACAAATCCGAGGCTTCACGTCTACCTCACTCCCCCAACACCTGCAGCGATTGTGTCTGGCGTCTTTGAATCGAAGTCATCTAGAGGTGGTGGCAGGTGGGTTAAGTGGGGGGATTGTTGCTTGCTCTCTAAGACCTCGCCCGCCCTTGCCAAATCTCGGGTCAGTCAGAATGCAGCAGGTATGCGCAAGAGGCCAGTTCGATGCACGTCACAAATTCGATTTGCCTAGCAGAGGACAGCGAATGAGAGTAACTGAAGAACAAGGGGATTGTTCGTCGTTTGCTTGAAACAACCAAGTCAATTGAGAGAAAGTGGCCGGTGAAGGTTTGCTGGTGTTGAAGAAACGACTGGGGCGCCTCCCCGCGCGTTCCCGACGCGAAAGACGTGAATCTTCAACACTAAGGAACCTAGCGCGTTTTTGCTTTTGGCAATTAACTTTAATTGATTCCCAGCCACCCGACTTCGACTTCCCGCTCAAGCCATGGATGGAACTTGCCTATCTCGACTAAGTATGTACACCCATTACTTTCGTGGTTGCTTGAAGACCTGCCCGGAGATGATATATATCACATATCATATATGAGTGTGACCGGTTCGTTGGAGCTGAAAGACCAGATTGACCTAGATCAGAGTAATACATGTTTGTCACCATAGAAACTGCACAACTGCGACATACCTACCCGCCAACCTCTCTCCAACTCAACGGGTGGTTTGCGCTTGCTTCCCCGTCCCAGCGACAAGCCAAGAACATCGATTGGATCAATTGGCTGGTGGCCAGGATAGCACTTGTTAACCACACACTTCTATCAGTATAACCCACCTAAGCATTAGCACAAGTATGGCTCCTTTGCTCTGCATTTGAAAAGCGTGCAGACATACAACATCCCTCTTGCCGCTGAGCAGCAGAATAGACGAATAGGTGAATAGATGAGTAGATGAGAACTTACATGCGCCCAGTATGATCTTCGTCTGTGCCATAGTAGCGATTATGAGGAGCCCTCAACGACGCGGTGGGTCGGGGCAGCCGACGTTGGGCAAACGGTCAAGTTCCTTCTGGTGTCCATCTGACAACCGCTTGTCCCCATTCACTTTGCTTCTGTCGCAACCGAGGTGTCGAAGCCCGGGTTCATGACTGAAGCGACATGTTCTTCAAGACAACCCACACGCACCGCTCGCCACTCCATATGTGACAGCAGCATCATTCTGTACATGTAGATTCTGTACTTTCAGGTACACGGCATATCTTCACATGTTACATGCCGGCCTCGAATGACGCATCGTACGCGCAATGAGAGGAGGGGAATGAAAAGAATGTTTTTCGCAAGTGGTCCCTTCTCCTTCATCCAGAAGCTGTCCAAATTCTAGAAGCAGCCATAATGACCTCAGAGCCGCCGGAACTGGCAATGTCTCTCCGCGTGACGGTCGACCGACTGCGGTGAGTCACAACTGGATCCGCCTACCGAGCCCTCCACCTGCCATCCATCTCCACGCAGCGCCGAAGGCCTCCGAAGCCAGAGAAAGAGGCCGCTCGTTCGTTGAAGTTGGGAGAGCGGTGGCGAGCGAGCGCGCGGGAGATCCCCGGCGAGGAGAGAGAACGGGGACGGATCCGCACTTCGTAAAAAAACCGAAAACGAAAACTGGGAAAGCCTGTTCGCCCAATGGGGGGCCCTCCAGAAGCAGCCTGGCGCCCGCTGCGTAACCCAGGTCGGAAGTTGGCGCGGAGGGGCTCTCAAGAGGTAGCCAGCCAGGGCCTGGCAGAAGAAGAGGCTGAATTCGCCTCCCCAGGGAGGGGAAAGAAAGCCCTATGAGGCCTCTCTCATGACTCCATCATGGAGCAAGGCGCGCGCGGGGGGCGCTCATGCGAACGAGCCAGCAAGCCGACAGGGCAGAACCGGGCTGAGTGCCCTGGAGTGAGGGCGCACCTATTTTGGGATGGAAAATAGGTGGGTTTGCCGATGCTTGATTTTTTGTCGAACCTCGCCGCCTGGAGAAAGGCATGAATCAGGGTAGGGTAGGGTAGGATACGGTAGTGTGAATGCAACTGAGGAGTGGTGTGCCGTGGTGTGTGTGCCTTGGTCTCGACCCCTCAAACCCCCGTACAATTTACGTAGGGCAGCACACGGGCAGAAGAGAGACGGGTGACGGCACCGTACTCGCGAAGCGAACGGTGGGCGAGACGGGGGACCAGGACCATGTGCGTGCCTTTTTGCGACCCTTTTGCCACAGGCGATACGATGTCAAGATTTCGCTCATGCCTGTTCGGTTGCCTGAAGTCGCATTGGGACCGGGTCCGTCCTTGGATCATGCAACGCTCAAATCGAGACACAGCCTCCGCACTCCATGTGGCACAGATGCTTTGGAAGACGGAGTTGAGCAGGCCATGTCCCTTCAATTTTCGCCCCATAATTTCTCAAATGCGTCGACTGCGCACGCAAGCCACGGATCATCCGAATTCCATTTCCCCTTCCCTGACTCCTGAGTCCCCTTCTTTAGCAGAGATATCGGAGAATACATGATTCACGTGATTTGTACGGACAAGGGAGGCCTGCACAAGGCCGTTGAAGAAGCTTACTGTGTACGTAATGCGGCGGGTTCGGTGCCCTGGCCTGCCCTGGCCTGCCCTCGCATTACCCACCGCGGGAAGGGCATCCGAGAAAATGAAAGGACGCAAACCCAATGTCGTGGGGTCTGGCGCGCCTACTTGTGCGGCCCTCTGCGTCTGGCCACCACTGCGGCACTTTCTTAATGAATATGCGACCGACGGGAACTCTTCGGGGATCCGACACTACTGACAGGTCGGTGGTCTGTCTCCTGCAAGTGAGGTGGTGCCGTCGTAGCGCAGGCGATTGATAATCTGGATGAAGCAGTCGCCGGTTTACTCTTTTACCCTCTTTGGGGTTTCAGAAGGGGGCCAGTCACACGGCAGCGCGGTCTAGCTGGCGCTGGTGTCGGCGACAATCCTCTTATATCGTAGGGAAATAATGGTAATAATGGTAATATGTCGTCGCAGCTAATTGTGACAATTTCCATCCAGGGGCGGCTGTTTTCTCATCCAGATTCCATGGGAGCCACCCATCAGGCCCTACACGCCTCTTCAGATGCCGTCCCAAATGCTTAGCCAAGGTCGCGGGTGGGTAACGTTGCGTCGCCCTGTGCAGGGGTCGCGGGCTTGCCAGCCGCTCACAAGTCAAAGCAGCCACGGCGGTTGAGATCGTGCAGCTAGGCGAAGCTAGGCTAGTAGGTAGCAAGCATGCCGGGGTCTGTCTCCCTCCTCTTTTTTTTTTTTTTTTTTTTCTTTGTTCTCTTTCTTTCTCTTCCGGACGAACATTTCGCAAATATGGCATTGATCAACAGGAGTTTCCACCGCAATCATGAATGCCACATGCGAGATCTGAGAAGTTTGTCAAGCCCTGGCCAAGCTGGCAAGGGTTTTCTGGTTTTCTGTGGTCTTGTTCGTTTTTGGCGAATACGTACATACGTAAGCCCGTTTCCATCCCCTCGGCCGCGCGAGCAATGATTGGCTCTGGGACAGCGACGTGCGTGAAACAATTCTTCCAAGCCGCCATCTGATATCACATACATTAGACTAGTCACCCTAGAGTCCTTACGGTCTACCTGACTACCTACCGCATCCCAACGGCGGTCGTTATGTTAGGTAGTGACGACAGCTTGCTGTGTAATTCGTAATGGCCCCTCCACCGGCCCTCATTAGTGTCGAAGCTGAAGTCCATGTTGCGAGACCTACCTAACAATGTGCGAGACCTGAATCGCGACGTGTGAGACAGCATCGTAGACAGCGACGACAGCTGTCTAGATCTAGACATTTTAGATACACACACATGACCAGACACGAGGCCAATCAGCAAGCCAAGCATCGATTTGGAATGGGAGGCCACCCGGGATTCAGTCTACTTAGCACCTGCCAGCGCACGCCAGGCCGTTTAGCGAGTTACCATCCGGGCCCAGTGACTAGCAGTGAAAATCATCCGAACTTCAGATGCGACGAAGAGCTTGATGGGCGAAGATGGGTGGCCCTGGTTCCTCACGGCCGGGTAAGGTACGGACTGAGTAAGGTAGCGTGGTGAGCGAGTTAAGGTGTGCCTGCATTAACCTATTAGCCTCTCCCCCTGAACGTTTACCTTGGCTGTGCGGTGGTTGATCGTCGAAACGCATGAATTGGCAGCGGGTACATCGGCAATCTTCAAGGGTCAATTTCGCCGAACCGCCGTTGCGCTGCACCTTTGCTCATTTTCTAGTAGTGTTTTTCTTTTGCGCTTCCTGGGTAGGGTAGGTAGGTACACGTATTTTCAGACGAATGGTGATCAACCGAAAACGTCGCGCTTACTGGGTTTGGCGGTGGCCTACCAGCTACCTGAGCTCTCGCACAATTGAATTGTATGCGACGATCGCTCGGACAATAGCATGTAATCCCTGCGCCTTACTACTTCAGACGAGAGGTGCAGTGCGTGCAGTGTGTGGTGGTAATGAAGACTTTTTTGGAAACAAGGAAGTGTGCACATGAAACGGCGGCTCTGCTCGTCTGTCCTTGTCGTCTGGCAAATGGGAGGCTCTGCTGAGGCGCTTCCCTAAAGGCCGCCGCCCAAAAAGCAGGGACAGGGGCGGCTCGGGTTTGGCAGCAGAGGACCAGCAGCCAGAATTGCCCTTTTGGCGATGTTGGCTCCCCCTGCAGTGGCCTGTCGGGCTGCAGCTAAGCTTGAAGATTGGCTACCGATGAACGCAGCAGCAAGCAGGGGAGACGCAGGAACAAGCCCATTGCCAGCCTACCAGCTGGCTTATGACTCTACTGGGAGGGCACCAGCGCATTCCCGGCACCTGAACCCCACTGAACTAGCCTCTCGTCCCGCCGGCCCCGCATGCCCTTTTGGGAGGCTCTTAGGGAGGCAGGGAGGCAGGGGGAGGGACGGGGGCCAATTCAACCTCTAGCTTCGTTCCATATCCTCAGGGTCTTGACCAGTCCGCCGCAGATGATTGGCTAGGGGTCGACATTCTCCAGACTCCATCCCCCCCTTTTGCACTTGAGACCTTCAACTCACACACAGCGCACCCTCGACTCTCGAGTAGGCATTTCGTCCCATTGCATGTCCGCCACTCGCTGGGTTGGTGCCGGGCTGCTTTACGACTGCGCATGTGGATGCTTTGGTCTTACCGAGCAGCTCGCCTCCCTCATGCGGCCACTGAGTGCCACTCGTAGCGTGATGCCCACGCTCTCCAGAAACCAGAGGCAATCTGGACGACACTTGCAGGGGGTGTGCCAGATTGAATTGTTAGGATTGAAGCTCATGGGACCGGGGGACAATGGACACCCCACCAGGCCTGGTAACCAATGATGCCGTGCCGATCCCAGGGGCACAATGGCATGCCCGGACGTGATATGCGCGTGGTGGAGATCTCTTTTCTTTGTTCGCTATTGTCCCATTGTCCCAAGTGGGTAAACACGAATGGCTGAGTCTGCGTCTGAGCGAGCGAGAGTAGGCGGTACCGAAATGGATCAATTCCATGGGCATGGGTGATGGGGCCCTGTACCGTCCCCGTTAGGTACCTGTGTTTGTAGGCCGCCCGTCTGTACCGGCCTGCTGCATTCACTCCATAGCAAAGTAGAACAATCGGCCTGGCAGCTCATGGATATTTAGGATCCTCGATTCCGGCCCTCTTGACCAGATTTTTGTTTCGATCCATCTTCACTATCATTTTCACTTCTTCTTTCCACAAGCCAAACATTCCTTCCATCCAGCAGCATCAACGCAAAGTCGTTTCAGCCTGGGGCTTGCCTTACTTCATTCATTCCTTCTGCCATTCAGTGAACATCTTACACGAAAAGCCTCAAACCGCCCGTTTCAGCAACCACCATAGCCCGGCGCTCCATTCAGTCCTTCAGACAGAACTCGCGGTAACCAACCTTTTCGGCCTCCGAACAAACAACAACTCTCACCAAACAACCATCCCAACATCCAAAATGGGTCGATTCACCAGCTACGCCGCCACTCTGGCCGCTACCCTCGCCGCCACCGCCAGCGGTCACATCATCATGAAGTCTCCCGCCCCCATCGGCAACCCGGACAACTCGCCTCTCAGCGCCGACGGCTCCAACTTCCCCTGCAAGGTCACTGGCGATCCCGCCACCTTCTACGCCAAGGGTGAGACCACCAAGGTCAAGGCCGGCGAGAAGCAGACCCTGTCCTTCACCGGCAGCGCTGTTCACGGCGGTGGCTCTTGCCAGCTCGCCATCACCACCGACAAGGCCCCCACCGCCTCCACCCAGTGGTCCGTCATCCAGAGCATCGAGGGCGGCTGCCCCTCCAAGGACGGCAGCGGCCCCAGCGAGTACGAGTTCGAGATCCCCGACAGCGTCCCCAGCGGCGACTACGTCTTCGCCTGGACCTGGATCTCCAAGATGTCGGGTGCCCCCGAGTACTACATGAACTGCGCCAAGCTCCAAGTCGAGGGCGGCGGCAACAAGCGCTCCGTTGGCGCCCGTGCCGAGGAGATGCCTAACCTCTTCGTCGCTAACCTTGCCAGCGTCAACACCTGCAAGTCCCGCGACGGTGGCTCCAGCGTCGATGTCCTCTTCCCCAACCCCGGCCCCAACGTTGTCAAGCCCGGTTCCAGCAACACCTTCTCCAAGGCCATTGGTGACCAGTGCTTCCCCAAGGGCGGCACCGCCCAGGGTGTTCTGGCTGGCGCTGGTGGTTCTCCCTCGACCGGCGGCGGTGACTCTGCTCCTGCCCCGGCCCCCAGCGCCCCTGCCGTCACCTCTTCTGCTGCTGCCTCCAAGCCCACTGCCCCCGGCGGTGTCTTCGTGACCATGCCCCAGAACGGTGGTGGTGCCGCTGCTCCTACCTCGGCCCCTGCTGCCTCCAAGCCCAGCACCACTGCTGCCGCCCCCGCCGTTCCCAGCGCTCCCGCCGCCTCTGCTCCCGCTGCTCCCGCTGCCCCCGAGCCCTCTACCCCCACCACACCCGGTGCTGGTGCCGGCTCCGGCAGCTCCCAGGGCGCTCAGAGCGGAAAGTGCACCGAGGAGGGCCAGTTCAACTGTGTCGGCCAGCAGTTCCAGCAGTGCGCTTCCGGTGCCTGGACCCCTCTTCAGGCCATGGCCGCTGGCACCAAGTGCGCCCAGGGCCTCTCCGCCTCTCTCTGGGTTCCCTCTCGCCGCCTTCGCCGCGGAACCCGCGCCGCTGCTCTGTAAATTACCAACGAGACAGCCAGACAGACACGATGACTTCAAAGTCACTTCTTCTTCTCAGTTCCTGTAAATATATCGATATGCCTTCAGCAAATACCGAAAAACTCGAGCAGGACTCAACAAATTCTATCAACATTCTTCTTCTTTCATCCTTCACTCGCTTTTAAGGATACCCGACCCATTTTTTCGACTTGTACATACTTGCTTGAAAAGGGCACTTTTTTTCTTTTTCTTCACATTCTTCACGTTTTTCGGTACTTTGGCGTTCTCTTCACGAAGGGCATACACAGGCACAGGGCGGGGGACGGATTCTCATGACGACTGCATCTTTCACGACACAATGGACGAGAGAAGGGAAATACCCAATTCAGAGATTTGCGAATAGATCCAGCTAGTGGATAACAAAATACACCAGCTGTTGAAAACATACACTACTGCTACTACTATGACGATGAATTGTGACTTTATTTGTGACTTGATTCAGGTGCGATGATGACTATTACTTGGCATGTCTTGATGATGTTCGCTCTAAGTTGATTGATGATCAGCAACCAGCATCCTGGATTATGATGCAAGACAGTATCCCTGTCCCGCTACAGAATACTTCTCGGCTTGAACCTTATCGTCGAACAATGTAACACACATAAGACAAGGCGATGCTGTTGGGTGTTTTCAGTTTCGTCCACGCGGTCTACATACGAGATGAACTTCTTCGGTTCAAGCATTTTCTTTACCTTTTTTGCCAAAGTCGAACCATGCATGCATGGGGCAAGTTGTGCATCGCTCGCTTATCTGGGCCGATGTCCAGTGAAGCAAAGGCAGCAAACAGAGGAGAGCATGGGATTTACGTACTGTCATATACAAGTTAATTAATAATAGTGAAGCCAATGCGATACATTTTTTGGGTCAGATAAACCGACACAGATTTCTCTCTCCTGTGTGAGTTTTCCAGGCACGTAAGTCCAGCTGTAGAATTGAAGCTGAATGACCTTTGAGCAAGCTTTTGGCGTCGCACAGCATGATTTGAGATCAGTCATCCCACAGCAGCAAGCACTCAATTCCACGATCCTCGGACAACAGGGCTTGTGCAAACCACGTAGTCACCCTAACAACTTCCAAAACGTCGTCTGGTCTTCCTACTGTGCCACCCGCAGGTCTGCGCCACGAAGCCAACAAACGACCGAGGTAAACTGGTCTGGGAAGATCTGTGATTGATCCGCAGGTGCTTGCCTTTCGTATGCCAGGTGAGACGAAGATGTCGCAACGCCCTGATGGCTCTGGAGATAGGATAACCACTCAGAGACTGCCTAGGTGACAATAAGTCGCCATGAGTGCGTGCATCACACTTGTGTAACTAAACAGCCGTCTACAGCGAGCGCGGGCGAAAAGTAGAAGAAAACGTTGCGATACAGCACGGGCGGGAGCAAACGTACCTTGACTCTCGCAGAAAGAAAGCGTCCTACAGGGGACAAGAAAAAGGTGTACAAACAAGACGGCACGTTCGCTTGCCTAACTTGGCGGTTGGTTTGATGCGTGTTTGCGCCTTTCGAGCACAAAGAGTCCTGTGTCAACAGCAAACAGTTGCCTTGGGCCACCTACTTACATTATCCGAGGCTTCAGCAAATGGTTGACCTCCGAGGCCACGCGGAATCGAGTAAATAGCATGGGGCATGTGTTTTCGCCCACTTTTGCCTCCATGTGTTTGGCAGCCCCTGGACTATGTGGTAGAATTGATGCTTGGTTTTCCGGCTTCGTCGCAAAACAGGGTGCAGGGTGCGGGAAGAAAAGCATGCTTCCTCCTTCACCTCCCATAACGCAGCTCACCCACTCGCCTGGGTGCTTTTGGTAGTTGTTATCACACGTGGGATGCATTCGTCATCTCGAAGCATGCCCACGTTCATTCCCACTTCTGACAGGAGGACGAGGTAACCGTGCAGTGCGGTTTTCCCTTCCAGCGCACTTGTGCGAGTTTGGTGCCGCTGAGTGCTGTTCAAGCCGGTGTGTGGGAGGAAGCCACAGGCTCTTTGGGGGCCATCCGACATGTGGAAGTGAGGGAGGGTATTGGTTTGATGTGGGAGATAGGAGAAATGGCATCTTCCATGTCGCTTACATTCTTCCAGTCATCGATCTACCAGCGAATCACCAGCTTCTACAACTGCAATGCGACAAGATGTTATAAACCAAGCGCCACTTTCACCAGGGATCGACCTCACTTCCCCCAAAACTCGCGTGTCTGCTCCAGAACAAGTACGACAACTTCAAGAACCGCAGCCGGATCAGCAAGCATCATAGCATCGTGTCGAAATGAGGCTCGCCAAAAGCGTGGCCATCCTCTGCTTGACGATCACAGCTGCTGCATTGTCATTGGACAACAGCGCTACTACCGTGTTCCCAAGGCGCCGTTACCATGATGCGCGTCACCAGCATCGTTTGGGAGGTGAACCAGGTAGTGTCCGCAGCCAAGTTGTAGGCAATGTCACCGGCCACACCCAGATCTACTGCCACAATGAGACGCAGCCTCCGATTTACTTCAGTAACTACTTTACCGATTACTAATCAATTAAGACGTTTGCTGACTTGTTCCATTCAAGCTAGCCAGCCAGATAACGGCGGTCCCGGGGTGTATATACTGAATGGGGATCCAGTGCGGCACGGCGCAGTGAACGGGACCATGTATCTTTTCTACGAGAACGATCATGACTTCGTGCCCTATTTATGGACCGTCGTATGTTCATAACTCTTCGTCTCCTTCTTCTGTCCACTATGACCATCCTCCTACTCCCTCTGGGTATCATGAGTTTACTGATACAAATCTTTTCCAGATCCCACCAGGAGACGCCGTCTTCGTGATGCCCTGCCCAACCTTCGAGGGCCGGATCGTGCGCGGCGACGTCTCCAACTTCGACGGCAGGAAGCACCTGCTAGGCACCTGGGCCGAGCTCAGCTGGAGCCCGAACGGCACGGCCTGGGGCGACGTCTCGCTGCTGGAAGGCAACGACGGCCCCGTCATCGTCCAGGCGCTCGACGGCGTCAACAAGTACAAGGGGTTCTCCATCGACGTCCTCAGCAACGCGCCGGCGGGCGCGTGGGCGCAGAAGCCCGGCACGGGGTCGTGGTGTCTCGACAAGATCACCAGCGAGGGCGGGAACAGCGTCACTAGGGCGTGGGAGACACAGTACTTGGACCCGAACAGCGTCTATCTGGAGGACAACGTCAATCCTGTAATCAGCTCGAATAATGGGAGGTTTGCGGTGACGTTCTATGCGGGGATAGTCTAGCTTTTCTTCTACGGGGTGGGATCGGAGATGATAGACGAGACAGCCGCTAGTTCATTTACAGTCTCGACTTTACATGATTGTACTATTTCTCTAAAGTATGACATGAAACCTAGGGCCTTTCAGACATGGCGAGCGAGAGACGAGAGAGGCGAGAAGCTATCATGGGATAAAAGCCTTACACCACTGTGAAGGAAGTAGGCCAGGACTAGGTGATGCAAGAACTTAGGTAATGAATGAAGCCACCAATTTTTGATGGAGGTGGAATTTGAGTGCTTACTCTACACCACCTGGCTCCCTTGCATCCATCTGGCTGATGAACCCGGTTTGCGGGGGATTACACACCACCATATGATATCAACAACGAAAGAGCTTCTTGGCATGGCACACTGCAGATCCCAAGTACTTCTAGAAGCCTTTGTTTCGATAGGTAACCTTTCGGGAACCGGATGCTTGACATGCATGTAAAATGGTGCCGCAGGGTTATGTAGGTACTGTAGGCTTGTCACCCGGCATATCTTATCATTGATGCCCATCGGCGCGGGCGTGGTCGGCTAGACGGCAAGTCGAAGATCGCTGTCGCTCGCCACCACATTTGACAGTTCCAACGCCCACTCAACTTTTCAGAGGGACGGCTTGACAAATCACGAGGGGAACACAACATATGCGCTCTCACGACACCATACTTATCCACGATCTTCCTGTGTAAGCTCTACCCTCGGCGGTTATGTGAAGCGACCACCGCCCGCATAGCTCCGCCCGTATGCGACCTTTTACACAATACCTTCCTAGTTAGGTTATTAGCAGACGTTTGCATATGTACTGGAGCGCAATGGACTCTTGTTGGCTTCACCTTGGTTTCTATTTGCCATGCCTTTTTTCTTTCTATAGCTGCCTGCCATCTGAGCATGACGTTGATCCAAAGGTCATTTGGCAGGACCTACGTTGTTCAATACTGTGCAACTCAGCTGCCGGTTCGGCATATGGGCGCAATCGGCTAAACACGCCCTCGAGCCGTGCTTATCAAATACATTCACCAGCCTTGGATCGACACGAGAACGCTTCTTGTAAGGCTCTCGTATTTTGACTACCGATGCCGAGCAGCCTTCACACTATCTAGTGGTGCAGAGGCACATCCAAACAAGGGTATTCGAGGACGGTTTGGCTGGCATCTGCCGTCTCATCCGATCCCGTACTTGAGTGTGGTAGGTGGCGGTGCGATATTTTCTCACACGGCGGCAGTTCCCAGGTCTGATAGGCCAAGTAACTTGGGTTACGCGGCAATTAAGCCCCAGACCGACTCAGTGCCCGGAAGCTTGTTGTAGCCGGCTCCAGTAGCATTAGAAGATTCGACGTAGTATTCGTACTACCACCGGTACGTAACATGCATATTGTAATTTTTCATGCCCATGATTTATTCATTTTGCGACTAGACCATTTCGTACTGGTTGCAAGAGTTAACATGAACCCTCGCGGGTAGTAGTATGCTTATCTACTGGTACGAACCCAAAGAGCTTCTCCGAAATTTCTTTTGAGATGAGAGATGGGCTCCCACCTCGAGGCTGAGAATGAAAGGGAGCAAACATCCGGAATGGCATGATGCTTGAATGTTGGTGCTTGAGATATTAGGTATGTTACAAGTGACAACTGCAGCCTACCGCATATCCAAGACCACAATAAACATGGACGGCTACAATCCTGGACGGGAATTTCTAAGTCAAGAGATGCGAGAAGGAAAAGAACCATGTGTTCGTTATTCTTGATCCCTTTCTTGCTAATCATCACAGCCTGTCACCCCTTTTAGCGGTTCCTTCATGGCATAGGCGAACGTGAACCTTGAGCGGCTTCTGAGTTTGGGAACGCAATTTAGAATGCATATGTCGCCTTTCGTTCCATTGCGCAAGTAGATAGACAACAGGAATATGGCCAGGGGCATTGCTAGTTGATGGACATTGGCAAGCCGAAACACTGCCAGGGTGCCACCGCTCATTTTGGACCGACTGTTGCTCGAGTCAGCAAAGATAAGACGATGAACTTCCAAACGAGGGGGATCAAATCAAGGCCATGGACGAGGGGTGGAGGGGATTGAGATCATGCGATCGGAATTACATATTGAAGAGGCTGGATTCTGCTTCTGGGGGGATCACTCATCAAAACTGTCATGAGGTGCGCCGGTCTAGGCCACCAAAGTTACAGCGTCCACCCTGGTGGAAGGCAATGTCGATAGCGCCCTCATTCTAACTCCCTCTCTCCCTCTACGACTGCCTGTTTTAGTGTCATCTCCGCCGAATTGGCCAACCAGGTTGTTCTGAGAGAGAATCAGTACCCGGAGGCTTGCTAGAACCCCGGGAATGAGAGGCAACTCTAAGAAAGCTTGCATAATCGGCAACTCTGCACGCGGTATCATGAGGTCAACGATTCCTACAGAGCTAATGAGGGCTATGCCCCGTCAGGTTGTCTACAACACCTTACCCAGCCGGCATAGCAGCTCCTCTTTGGTCTCTTCATCCGGAACTTCACAGGGCTTTTCCCGATGATATGCAAGTAACCGCGGAGTGCCAGGGACTGTTGGTTTGCTATATACTATGGGGCGCGATATCTCGGGGACTGCATTACCCGTCCTCTATCGGCTCTACCTAGCCTCCGGAGTGGATCTCAAGACCCGGGACCAGCTCTCCATTACCCCAGACCCCAGAGGGGCTGCTCATGGTCTCCTCGTTCTTCCACCCCCTCATCCGACTGTGAGGGCGAGACCTGAATGATAGGAGGGAGCGACGGAGGGAGCGACTCAGTGATATGCAGGTCGGCCTATATCATCACACCGCACCGCCGCTCGGAGAAGTCACTCATCCATCATCCCCACCTCTCTCGTCCTCGCCAGCCGGGCAGCTTATCCTTCCCTTAGAAGCTATCCCCTGATCTGATAATCGCCATGGTTTCCACGATCGAGAAGGCAGAACCCGCGATGCCGCCAGCATCCAGCGATGGCGGCTCTCTCAACAGAGAGATATCCGTACGTACAATGAGTACTCCCCTTCTCACAATTGTCCCGCCAATTCGACTTACAATGTTGTCTAGGATGAAAAGAAGCGCGGGGACTCTATAAACAAGTCTCTGGATGTCGCGATCGAGCAGTAAGCGGCCACAAGCTCCCAAGGCGGGGACTTCAAAACATAAATGAGATGACCACTAACCGGAACCAGCGAGTTCGCCATAACCGATGAAGACTATGCGCAGGCGAAGGCTGTGGCGGACCAGATGTCCCTCCCGGAGGTCAAGGCTCTCATGGAGAATGTGATCAAGATGCACGACCGGGACCCCAACTTCCCCATGACCATCATCGAGAAGATCCGTCAATTCCTCGGTTCGTTCGCCATACCACCACATACTATTGTCTAGTACATGCAACTAATACGAGGAACGCTTTCCCAGGAAACGACGCCATTTTCCAGCACCCGGAGCAGCACGAGGAGCTCGTGTACGAGATGAAGCTGGAGGCGGCGCTAATCACCAACAACAGCCCCTACGCCGAAGTCCGCTCCGTCGTCTCGAACCGCGACGACCCGGAAATGCCGTGCGGCACCATCCGGGCCTGGGTCATCGGCCTCTGCTTCGCCGCCATCCTCGGCTTCATCAACCAGTTCTTCTCGGTCCGCCAGCCCGCCATCCAGCTCATGGCCAACGTCGCCCAGCTCCTGTCCTTTCCGCTGGGCAAGGCGTGGGAGCGGTTCATGCCCCACGCTACTGTCTTCGGGCTGCCGCTTAACCCTGGTAAGTAGACCTATATCTCAGTTCTTAGGTTTCGAGGTTGGAGGTCTTTTCCTGTTGGTAAGATAGGAAGTTCTAACCTAGCGGTGTAAATAGGCCACTTCTCCAAGAAAGAGCATATGCTCATCACCATCATGGCCAATGTCGGATATCAAGCCCCTTATACCGCCAACATCATCTGGGTCCAAAAGCTGCCGGGCTACTACAACCAGGCTTGGGCCGGTAACTTTGGCTACCAAATCCTCCTCGCACTTGGCACCAACTTCATCGGCTACGGTATGGCCGGTATCGCGCGCCGTTTCCTAGTCTACCCCTCGTACTGCGTGTAAGTGATCCTTGCTGCAGCATAAGGCATAATTTCTCCGAATATTTATGAGAAAAGAGTATTGATCTTGTTGGGGAAACAGTTGGCCTGCCTCCTTGGTCACGATTGCCTTGAACCAGTCTTTCCATACCGAAGGAAATAGCGCCGTGAAAGGATGGTTCAACAAGGTATATACCATGTCGCGCTACAAGTACTTCCTGCTGGCGTTCGGCGGCATGTTCCTCTACTACTGGTTCCCGTACTACATCTTCCAGGCGCTCAGTATCTTCAGCTGGATGACGTGGATCGCGCCGGACAACGTGAGCCTGGCGGCCATCACGGGCTGGAACAACGGGTTAGGTCTAAACCCGGTGTCGACGTTCGACTGGAACACGCTGACGGCGTACGACGGGACGGACCCGCTCATGGTGCCCTTCTTCTCGACCTGCAACAAGGTCGTCGGTTCGCTGCTGGCCGTGCCCGTCGTCGCGGCCATCTGGTACTCCAACGCATGGAACACGGGCTACCTGCCCATCAACAGCAACCGCGTCTACGACAACACGGGCGCTCGCTACAACGTCTCGGCCATCACCGACAGTCACGGCATGCTTGACGTCGACAAGTACCGCGCTTACTCACCCGCCTACATGGCCGCGGGCAATCTAGTTATTTATATCGCCTTCTTCGCCATCTACACGGCGAGCTTGACCTATATTGCCCTGAACCACTGGTTCGAGGTCAAGATGGGGTTCAAGAACCTCTTCAACTCGTTCCGCCGCACCAAGAACCAGCAGGGCGGCGAGGCCGGCGGCGAGTACACCGACGTCCACAACCGCCTCATGCGGCGCTATCCCGAGGTGCCCGAGTGGTGGTACGCCGTGTGCCTGGTCGTGGCCATCGCGTTCGGCGTTGCGGGAGTGGCGGCGTACCCGACGGAAACCACACCTGGCGTGGTATTCTACGGTCTGGTTTTGTGCCTCATCTTCATCATCCCCGTGGGTATCATCAAGTCCATGACGGGCATCGAGGTGACACTCAACGTCCTAGCTGAATTTATCGGCGGCGCCTTCGTCCCCGGCAACGCGACCTCGCTCAACTTTTTCAAGTCCTTCGGCTACGTCACCTGCGCGCACGCCGTCTGGTTCGCCAACGACCTCAAGCTGGCGCACTACATCAAGATCCCGCCCCGACAGACCTTCTGGGCGCAGATGTGCGCCACGCTCGTGTCGACCTTCGTGTGCACCGCCATCCTCAACTTCCAGATGTCCCTGCCCGACGTCTGCACGCCCGACGCGCCCTTCCGCTTCACCTGCCCGGGGATCAACACCTTTTTCACGGCTTCGGTGCTCTGGGGTACCATCGGCCCCCACCGCGTCTTCGGCGCGGGCGGGACATACTCGGCGACGCTGGTGGGGTGGCCCCTGGGCGTCGTCCTGGCGCTGGCCATGTACGGTCTACAACGCTTGTTTCCGCGTTCTTCGTTCCTACGACAGATGCATCCCGTCGCACTGCTGTACGGAGCCATGTTCCTCGCGCCGTACAACGTGGGCTACCTGCTCCCCTGCCTGCCCATCGCGTACTTTTCGTGGGTGTACACCAAGAAGCGCTACCTGGCGTTCTGGTCCAAGTATAACTTCGTCACGTCGGCCGCGTTCAGCGTGGGCGTCGCGCTCACGGGGCTGGTCTGCTTCTTCAGCCTGCAGTACACCGGCGTCGAGCTCAAGTGGTGGGGCAACGAGGTCATCTACCAGGGCTGTGAGGAGACGGCTTGCACGCTGTACCAGGTCCCCGAGGGCGGGCACTTTGGGCCCGGCGCTGGGCAGTTCTTCTAGGCGGAGAACGAGGAAGAAGAGCGGAATAGTATAGAGCTAGATCACACGCACACCTGGGAAACCCCCGAGATACCTATTTTCCTCTGTAATGATGCATATGGCGGCGCTTGGTTGGTTTGAAATACTGGAAATAATGTATATACGCATTTACGATATCTAATACACAACTTTAACGATCTTCATGCTTGATGAGAGTTTCAGTCGGCATCTGCCATGTATGCAGGATAAGGGGCAGGAGGGAAGACGCATGCGCCTTACCGGAGAGTTAGATATTATGCATGTGAGCAAGCAGATCTAGATTCTCCGTCCTCGCGAATGGTCTTTGCCAATGTTGGAGGTTTTATTTTTATCATCTTGGCCCTAACCTAGTAGCATATCCCGATTCCGCCAAGTCGACCAGGGAATGACTTTCGTCGTTTGGTTGTAAGCTTTGGGAGTCTAGTGTGCGGCACAGGATCCCCCACGAAAGAAAAACAAAACAGACGACGCTATCGTCATTGATGGAACCTTGCAACGTCTTTAAACCGGGGAAGAGCTTCGGGAACCCACACGGCTGCCGGACGCAACTGAGGGAAACGAAAACGCAGACAATCAATGAAACTTGTAACAGCGATATCCGAGAAGACATGGATTGACATCAATTGATTGCAGTCGCTGCACACCATGGCCAAGAGAGCTACGCTACCTTATCAATTCATCCAGAATCCATATACATAGCCAAGACGAACCTTCAGCATGGGTGCATGGCGCAATGCAGGTAAGATCGAGTTGTTACCGTGCCGTTCTTGGCTTTTTTTTCTATCTTGGGCCTTGACTGCAGCCGGCCGTGGGCCTGGAACCAAACAGCCCACCATCTAGTCCCCGTGGGTGATATCTTGGCGACTAGGAGTGCGTGCATGATACTAGGTACGTTCTGGCTCCTGTCAATCAGCATGATGTACGCGTGTTTTTCCATCCTCCAATTTGCGATTATTCGAGTGGGTTATGAATTTACGAGACAAGAAGAGACAAACTTTGAGGCAATGGCAATCGATGGACATGAATACTGGGGTGGTGGTGGTGGAAGAAACACAGCGGGTGCTGGGCCAAGCCCAAAAGACGGAGCCTTAATTGGGCCTGCGAAAACCTGCTTACTACATACTTTATGTACACAGCATCCAGCATGTCGTAATGTTCCCCATCGGCAGCCCCATGCGCCCGTTTGATAACATCGAAGATCTCAGTTGATCTGCCTGCCGGTGCAAGGAGGGAGCTTGATGATGAACTGCAGCCAGGCCTCTGAATCACGAAATGCAGGTCATTCGGGCCATGCCATGTCCTGAGCCAAGTTGCACTGACTACCTAAACCGACTGACGACGACGACGGCACAGATGGATGGTCTGTTACCGGTACCTCTTGTGCCTCGCGTGCTCGCCCGCTCCCCAAACCAGACGCCCCCTCTCGCTACTGCCCTCTGCTACTGACATCGCGTATGCGCCCCCTCGCTTGCTCACCTCCCATTCTGATGTTAGCGCCGGCTTCCTCATCATTTCATCCCGCCGCGGTGCCCAGCCCAGATTGACGATGTTCGTCCGTCTCTCTCCAGTGGAACCAATGGCTGACATCCATGCATGTGTTCCTCCTCCTCCTCCCCCAAAGCTGTGTGTATAATCAGCTGCGGCACACATGCGAACATGGCATTTGGAAGAATCAATTGAGCCTATCATCCAAGACCGGCCCCCCCAAGACCCCCCCCATCAATCTCCATCTTTCTGAAGCCTACTACTGCCGTGCCCGTTGTAATAAACAATGGCTCCCCCCAGGTTGGCGAAGAACCACATCATGGCTGCCCACTGTACCACGTAGTACCCGCTAAAGCCAGTGCCTCTGCACCACCATGAGCCGGCCAAATCTCTTCGTGCCTTGGTCCAGTTCTCTCCTCCTTCCCTCGTTCTGTCGATGATAGCTTGCCCTCACCCTTCTTCTCGTGATCCGAGGTCCGTCGCTACGGTATACATAGTCGATTTCCTTCGGCCATGTGGCAGCAGCATTCCCGGCCGGCGGTGGCCGCCTTTGCGTGAGTGCTTACTTACTTTTTCCAACCTACATACCATACTTACATCATTCTGCCCTGTCCGTCTTGGCCCTTTTCCCCATCTGTGCTGCGACTTTGCGCGCTGGGCATTCTGCCACTCAACTGCGTCAAAATGCCAAAGTAAGACAGTCAAGGCCTGGTCGCTAACCAAATCCGCCCATAGAACTCTCGCCCTCTCCACCGCATTTCTCACTTCTCGATGCCAGAAGAGCGCCGCCTTTGGTATGTTTTTTCCCCTCCCACCTCCGCGACAAAAACAATTAGGACGAACAGCATGATCCGGATCGACACAGGGACTGACTTGCATTGCTACCAGAGCGGCCATTCCACTTCTCCGTTCTAGTATCGCTCCTCCTCGCCCTCGCCGCCCGCCTGTACTCGACCTTTGTCGCGCCGCGCCATACCGGCCGATATGAACCTTTGCGCCCTTCCGACCTGCTCGACCGAGGCGCGACAGGCCACAGGCTGTTGTCTGTGGCTACGCTGCGCAACGCTCTCGCCGCCCTGTTGAGGATACTAGTTGCCTCTCGAGACCACACCCTACTTGTCGCTGGCATAGTCGCAAGAACTCTGCTGTTCTGGAGAATAATTCGGACCATACATTGCTCGTATGATGGATTACATGTTGGTGCCCCCTTTCTTCTGACCAAAATCGCAAACACACCGAAGGCGCTGGTTACTGACGCCGGTCTAGACCTTCCTCCCATGCTACATGTTGGCATTGAACGCCTTCGATGCGCGAAAGTACGCCTCCCTACCATGGAATGCGGGTGAAGCCCCCAAGTCGGTCAAACAGCGACTCGCCAGTACCACGCCCTGGCTCATCGTCGCTCTGGCCTGGGGACTAGCCTCGACCGATCTGCTACGTTCAACTGAGCAGGCCACCACCGTCATATGCCCCGCCGGCCTATGGGAACGATCAATCCCGCTGGCCCAGTTGGTTCTCATAGGATGCGATGCTACAATTATGGCCCACGTTGGACGCTTACGGCAGCACCAAGAGAAGAAGAATGACGCATGGTTGGTCATCGGATCCTCATCCCTGATTTCGGCCGGCCTGTTGGCCTTCATGGCTGTCTGGTCGTGTATAGATCGCGGGAACCTGCGGTGGAATGTTCTTCTCACCTCGACAGCTGTCCGCGATCTTCTGGTGGATAGTTGCGCCGTTGTGATCGGTATGGTGGCGGCCATTTATTTGATGGCCACGTACCAGCCCATGACGGTGGTCCTCACTTTCGTGGCGTCGATGTTGATGGTCCGGATTGAGACTGCGGTATACGATGGAACCATGGGCGCCTTCTTGCCAACTTTGCGGGGTCTTGGTGTAACAGCGATTGTGTTCTTGGGCACGGGCGCTCTTTTCCAGTATGCCTCTGTCCCCTTTTCTGCCCCGCAACCGTCGGCCAAGGGTCCTATGCACAGGAACAAATTCATCGGACTTGCGTCGCTGGCTTTGCTCGCCGTGGCTGTTCAGACCCTTGTAGGGATCAGCGCGCAAGACCATTCAGGTGACATTAGTCGTGTCATCACCAACGCGAGAGCGGAATCTGACAGGTGGCTGGCCGGGGCGAAGAAGAGCAATACCCTGGCCGAGGCGGTTGCTGAATACAAGGAGCGACATGGCATACCCCCGCCTCCGAACTTCGACAAGTGGTACGAATATGCTACTTCTGTGGATTCGCCCATCATCGACACCTTTGGGCAAATTCACGATGACTTGCTTCCGTTCTGGGGCGTGCGCCCTGCTTCACTCCGCCAGCGGACAATTCACTTATTGGAGCGCCCTAATCTTTCCGTGGGCGGTCTGATTATTGAGAATGGGCAGGTGACGATAGCACCGCTTATACATGGTACTCACCGGTGGATGATGGAAGTGATGCAGCAGATGGTTGAGCCGTTTGCCCAGTGGCTACCTGACATGCAGATTGCCTTCAATCTGGACGACGAGTGCCGAGTCTCTGTGCCGTTCGATAAAATGCAAGCTTACTACGCCGATGGGACTGCCTCCCGCTCTCGCTTGGCCACCCGAACCGATGTCCAGGGCTTCAGTCCATCCTACGAACCACCGTGGCCGCGACACTACCTGGAAGACACGGAGGAAAGCCAAAAGTTGTGGGGACAAAACTCGCCCTGGTTCGAAGTGTGGTCCAAGTCGCCCATCTTCTACAATTGGATCTCGTCTACCTGCTCGCCCTCGGCCCCAGCCAACAACCTGCACTGGTGGAACAGGAAAGCGACTTGCCAAAGTTGCGCCGCGCCTCATATGACGGATGGAGTCGTCTCTAACTGGACCATGTCGGGTGACCTCTGCCACCAACCGGACCTCGCCTACCAACATGGATTTCTTTACGCGCCGTCGGCTTTCGCGGCCACCCACGAACTGGTGCCCATCTTCAGCCAGAGCCGCATGCACAACTTTGCCGATATCTTGTACCCGAGCCCCTGGAACTTTGGAGACAAGGTAGTCTACGACGAGGGCCAAGGTATCCCTTGGAAGGACAAACTCAACAGCCTCTATTGGCGTGGCCGTGCCTCGGATGGCTATGCCACCAACGGTGCGTGGCAAGTTTTCCTCCGTGCTCGGCTGGTCCACCTGGCCGCCTCTGTCCGCGACGCTCTCCGGCCCAGCGTCTTGTTGAGCTACATAGCATCGGAGCGGCGTGGCGATGATGTGCCACCACCCATCGTGGTCAACGTGTCATTCGTGGGCGACTTCAACGACCGCTGTGACCAGCGCGACTGCCGCCAGCAGCAGGAGACGTTCTACGGCAGCCCCACGGCCGAGCCCGCCCCGTCGCAGGAATTCACGGAACACTGGCACCACCGGCATCTGGTGGACCTGGACGGCGCGGCCTTCAGCGGCCGATTTTTGCCGTTCCTCTCCAGCAGGTCGCTGCCGTACCGCGCAGCGCTGTTCCGCACGTGGTGGGAAGAGCGCGTGCATGCCTGGCGCCACTTTGTGCCCCTCGATGTGCGGCTCAGGGAGCTTGCCAGCATCTTGGATTACTTGGGTGGCACCGCATCAGGAAACACGGACGCGGAGCGCATCGCGAACGAGGGACGGGCGTGGGCCGAAAAGGCCATGCGCAAGGAGGACATGTCGGTGTACATGTTCCGGCTGCTGCTGGAGTGGGGGCGGATCCTGGACGATCGGAGGGAGGAGATTGGGTTCGTAATGCCGGCGCAATGACCATGATTACACAGCATAGCGTTTTCTGTTTCATTACTATACTTTATCTTCCTGTGTATTCTTTCCCTCTGGTCAGGATATATTTGTTTGTTTGACTACTTTCTATGGCGCGAAAATGCCCATAAGTAAACGGCGGAGTTCTGTATATAGGGTCTGGCTGGCCAAAGGGGGATTCTTCCTGGATGAAAAGGGAAGCGAGCAAGCCATGGGTGGCTTCTCTACATGTTACGAGATATTGCATGATACCAATGAAACTTCCGTTACTTCAGTCGTCGTTCATTTGGCCATCCAGGGGCGGGATGTTCGTCGCATAGTTCTGCAGGTCGCGCGATAGCAACCCTGATCTTTTTCTCGTGCAAAGGTAGAGAGGCCACTTGACCCGATTGGCATGCTGCTGGGTATCAGAACTACTGTCAACCATGCTGCTCATTTCCAAGTCGATGTTTCCTTGTGCTTTCTGTGTAACCCTTCCGGAGCATGTTCCCCGGTATGCATGCATCCCCATTGAGGTGTGGTTTGCTCCCTTTGCTTAGCCACACCTGACGTCATCTTGCGCCCGGTCGCGCGTCACCTTTTTTCTTCAGCCCGGCGCGGAGCAGGCAAGCACGCGATCATGATGGTGGGATTCGATCCGGACGAACAATGAGACTCGACGGAACCAATCAGACCAGACCTTTTTTTCCCGCCACAGCTTTCTCCCCATATCCTGTTCTTTGGGTGCTTTTCTTTGACGAGATGTGTGCTGTACTTGTGTCACACAAAGACCCCCTGACGTAGCGGCATGTTTTCAGCAAGTGCTGGCAACAGTCGTTTCCAGACACATTTCTCTTAACGTAGAATGTAAGATTGGTAGGCAGCCAAGGCAGGCAGGAAGCCTCGTAGCCTTACTTGCCTATGATGTAGCCATTGCAAGTCTGGTCAAAGAAAACCGCTGGATGGTATATATGTATCGCCGTCTCACCTGGTTTCGCTCTTTCATAGTTACATACATACTTGATATCTACACTCTTACAATCCACTACCATTACCAGCAGAACTCCATATTCCATCTCCCCACGAGGCCAAACTAAACATCCACACATAAAAATAACCCCTTAAATCAGTCATCATGGGTATCGCAGCAGGCATCGGCCACTTCTTCGAGTCCATCCTCGAGGTCATCCAGGGCATCTTCGCCGCCATCCTCCACGCCTTCCAGTTCGTGCTGCAGAGCTTCGTCGATCTCGGCAAGGGCGCCGTCAACTTCATCGAGGGCACGCTGGGCTTCGCCATCCGTAAGTTTGCATTCCCTGACATTCCTCTGCTTACTTTATTTACGTCATCATGCTAACCATGTTGATATATAATAGACAACTTCTTCATCCTGGGTACCATTGCCGCCGCTGTGTTCGGCTACTTGCTCTACGTGCAGCGACAAGGCTCCACACCCGTCTCGCGCACGATGAAGAACAAATAGACCGGTCATGGGGAGGGATTTCAACATCTGACGCGCTTGACACGAGTGCCATGAGTCCCAAAAGGGGGCGGGGAAGAGAGTAGATAGAAAGAAGGGGAGAGAGTCTATTTGCCTTATTAATGAGCAACGCTACAGGAGAAGTGAGGCACAACTGGCTCTCGCGAAGAATGATTCTTAATGAATATAAGATACCCCATCGTTTCACCCCCAACTGCACGAGTTACGCTGTACGCTGCAAGTTCTTTTCCCATCTTGTGATTTGAATGCTTTAACGCTTCAATGTCGCCTCGATATCACTTGGACGAGCATCGCGATGCAAAATAACAGAATGAATGATTCCATACCCAACCCCAGAACCTCACAAGATGGGCCGCTGGCAGGCTGGCGATTCGTAGAAGATTCAGTCGAGTGCTTCCAAATGGCCTCTCACCTGTTCCACTTACCGTAGATCCAGAAACACAACTAGAGGGTGTTGCTCGGTTGAGTTGCTGCGAATTAATCGATGCCAATATGTAAATGAAGTCGTCCACATAGAATAATTAATGCAAATACCTTGGCGGTCCAGTGAGCAGACAGCCTGAATTTGGAATGTGAATGGGTATGTATGTTGGTGGTTGGAGGGGGAGCTGCAGCAGCATCAATGAATGGGATCCTTACTTTACATGGGTTTCCACGTGCTTTCTGCCTGTCGGTGCTTCTTGCCCTGAAATAAGGGGAATCGGCCATTCCTCTTGCAAGCTGCGTGGCCTAAAGGTCTGATACTATTGAACTTGAATCAATATTGTCAAGTGGGCATGGTCGTACGATGTTCCAATCGCAGACCCGCATCGAACATGGAAGAGTCAATGCATCTACGCGGAGTCCAAGCAGGCGCATATCAAGACAGCAATCGGAGGCCTTCAGCAGCCACATTGGATATAAAGATTAGTCTGGTAGTACCATCTCGTGAAGGACGCTCGTCCAACCTCCAAGCTGGTGGACGGTCTGCGGGGTCTTATCTGTAAACAAGCAATTGCCATAGGTGTTATTGAGTCTATTGCTTCCCGTCTATCTGGATGAGTGCTCGCAGGGCTCAAGCAAGGGAACAGGTAGCGGATGGAAGCAGTTTGGAACATTCTTGATATCGCCCGATGCCTGGCCATTGAACCCCGCGTTTTTGGGGGAGGGACCCTGTGATCGGCAGGTCTAGCAGTTGGGGGGCGGTACGTCAGGCGGTTGGAGAGCCCCACCACTTATCAATCTGGGTCGGAGGCGCTCCTGAAGTCAATCAGCGCCTGCATATGCCGAACGACGGTTGCTTCCGATCGAAATGCCCGTACAAGATGAGGGATCAATACACGGTTTCCCAGAGTAAATAGGTATGGATGCCTATGGTAACCTCAGGTACACCTGCATGGAGGATACCTATCATGCATGCCCTTTAGATTAGGTAGGTACAGTGATCGCATTGGGCAAACATGCTGTTCCGACATCAATCTCATTCGCAGCCAGCAGAAAAACAGGGCTGACAAGAGTGGGCAGCGCTGTGTTGCATCCCCCGGGCCACTGGTGGAGGGCTCTCGGTGGGTATGCCTGACATTTAGTGCCCCCGGCTGGGCTGTTGTGCCGCAAGGTTGTTTTCATGTACGAGCAGCCTGCAGTAGTGCTGGCAGCCTATTCCGACGAAACATCAAACATCACACAAAGTACCACCACAACCTCATCATCCCATTCAACAACATACCGTGATCAACAACGCCCTATCTATCAATACCATACCAAGCCATACCATACGTATTTCATCTCTGTGATCCCATAGCCGATTGAACATTGCATCTTTTTTGTCTCGAGAAAAAAGCCCCTCTGTGTGACTTGCGACTCAACAACGCATGAGCTCTTTCGAGCAGGGCGGCTGAAACCGACCTCACTTGGATTGACCGGATTGCACTGGACTCCCAGCCCAGCCCCGACGGGACGTCATTTCCTCAAGTTTCCCCTACTTTGCACTTGATGTAATTGGAAAAGCCCGCCGATCCCCCAGACACCCAAAATCGCGTCCCATTGGATCCCAGACGCAGACAGCACCAGAAACAGAAACACATGCTCAGTGCAATCCAATACCAACACTTACCACAACTCCCCAACCCCAGCCCAACCCAACCCAAACCAAACAAAGCGCATTACGTATATCCATCCATCCATCCAGTCCCGTAACCTTTGACACTCAAGCACACGTCCTCTCCCAGTCGCATCATTGAAAGACGAACCATTCATCCGTACCTCCATCCTCTCTCTGCCGCCGTGAGCCATTCACTGCACCGCACCAAGCAGCCATGTCGCAACAAACCGGCCCAATGTTGATCAACCTGCCCACCCCCTCTTCCCAACCGGATACCCCCAATGACATGCCGTGAGTAATCTGCGACGATGCTGCATCAGTGGGATCCCATCTAACCTCCCGTTCTTTCCTCCAGCGGTACCCCCACCAGTACAACGACCTCGCTGTCTGCGCTCTCCACCACCGCCATCAAGGACGGCCATCGCGGCCACACCCATGGGTTTCCTGCCCTTGGCGGCCCTCGCGGTCACCAGCACCAGTCGTCCACCAACAGCCTCGAGGCCGAGCGAGCCGACCGCATCTCCCGCCTGGCTGGCCTAGAACGAGTCTCCACCCTGCGCACTCCCTCCCAGCAGCAGCAGCCCGGCCAGCACGCGCAGTCGCTGTCGCCTCAGCAGACCACCCCGACCTCGACCACCTTCCCCAACAACCAGCTGCAGCAGAACCAGATCGGCAATCTCCCCGTCGCCCCGGCCTACTTTGACTCCAATGGCCAGCCTACCGCCGCCACCAAGATGAGCACCGTGGGCTCTGCATCTGCGACGGGTAGTGTCGGCGCGCGCACAACCACCGAGGCGGGCGAGCAGTTCGATGACACGACCGAGGTGGATGAGGATGTCATGAGCATGGACACCAACTACCGCACCATGGACGTCGACTCTACCTCGGGCGCCGACGCCATGGAAGAAGAAATGGCCAGCCGCTCCGTCGGTGGTTTTGAGGATCGCATGAGCGACGACGGCACCGCCAGCCTCGTCGGCTTTGGCGAGGGCGCCAACTCCACGGTGAGCGGCCCCATCTACCACCGCCGACCGCTACCGGGTGCGGCAGGTGCTGCCGGGGTCTGGGGTTTGGAAAGAAGCAGCTCCGGCCTCAGTGAAGGTGCCATGTTGCGGTCGCAGCAGATGCGAGAAGCCGCCAACATGACAGCCAGCGGCGATGTCAACGCCAGCGCATCCGCCCAGGCCGAGCGACGGGATGCGCGCATGATGGACGGTGTCTCGGTAGATGGCGGAGGTCATGTGGGCACATCGGATGATGATGTGTTCGTTGACACGACCACACGGGGTCCCGTGCCGATGCAGGGAGGCCACCAGCACGGCGCCTCTGGCTCGACATCGCGAGAAGCGGCCGAGCGCATTTTGCGAGAGAGGCTTGATAGAGGGGAGACCCGTGTCGGGGCTGCGTCTTCCACTCTCGGCAACACAAGTGGTGGGGGCGAGCAACTTGGTCGTTTCTATTTCGAGGAGAAGAAGTGATGTTTTCTTCGCACTATCTGGCTTGGCTTAGGAGGGAATATGTCAAGGCGTTAGGAGTTATGTTGATGACCGAAAGAATGGTGTGTGACGAGTCAACCTGACTGTCCTCGGGAGGTCGTTGAAGCCTCGTACGAAAATATTTACTGGCTGTTGAGACTCATGATTACTTATGGTTATGGCAAGGAACACGACTGGAAGGGCACTGTTTTGCGAGAGATTTTGTATTTGTACTGCCATGGCCAGAGATACTTGTTGCCAATGTTGAATATGCTCCATGCTCCATGCTCCTCCTGTGGCCGATTATTCTTTCCACCAAATGGGTGCTACATCCATCGCGGGCCCACCTATCGTGCATTGATGATCCCAACGGCGATCTGTTATTTTTCCCGCCAACACTTCGGCATTCCCAAGTAAGCAACCATACTGGACTTGTCATGCCTGTTTTGGGTGCTGTTGGATGGCCCCCCATGTCGAGAATTTACGTTGGTCTTCCTTAGCATGGCATTCCTCTAATGCCGAGAGTTGAAATATATAAAGCACGTGCCACACCGTAACGGCCAACCGACCCAAAATCCAAGTGCCAAAGGTCGGACGAGTATCCAGAAACTGTCATACTAAAAGTATAAACTCCACCAGAAATCAAGGTCGACGCCATGGAGGAGACGTACGCGGCCCACGACCTCTCGGAGAAGGCGCTCGGGGGCAGCCCGATCCGCGTGCAGGACGGGCACTTTGTCGACGGCTACGGCCGGACCCTGTCACTGCGGGGTCTCAACGTCTCGGGCGCCAGCAAGCTGCCCACAAGCCCCAACGGGCTCTCCCACCTGACCGAGGGGTTTTACGAACAGCACCGGACCGTCACCTTCACGGGGAGGCCGTTCCCGCTCGCCGAGGCGCCGCTGCACTTTCGTCGGCTGAGGGCTTGGGGCCTGCCGCTGGTTCGGCTTCTTGTCACGTGGGAGTCTATTGGGCATGCGGGACCTAACCCGGATACTGATCTTGATGAAGATTATATTGCCTACCTAAGGGATCTTATCGCTATGATGCCCGAGTACGGCATCAAGTGCTTCATCTGCGGACACCAGGATGTCTGGAGCCGCTTCAGCGGCGGCAGTGGCGCGCCTGGCTGGACTTTTGAGGCGGCTGGGTTGGACATCGCAGCTTTTACCGACACAGGCGCCGCTTACGTCCACGGCCAGGACGAGGAAAGACGACGGAACCTGGCAGCCGTCGACCCGCGCGAGCCCAGCGGGCCGTTCGTCTGGCCCTCGGGTTACCAGAAGTTGGCGGCGTCGACCATGGCGACATTGTTCTGGGCCGGCGACGCCCTGGCGCCGAAGCTCACATGCCGACGATCGCCCATAGCTGTCCCTGGTTCATTAGCAAACAACAATGATAAAAAAGAAGAAGTGGTCTCGGTGCAGACTTTCCTGCAAGAAGCCTTCATCGAAGCCTTCGGACGTCTCGCCGACGAGGTCGGACACCTTGAGGCCTGCATTGGCTTCGACCCCATGAACGAGCCGCACCGCGGTCTCATCAACTTGCACGGCTTCCACAAATGGGACTACAACACCGACTTGCACATCGGCCACTGCCCGTCGCTGGCGCAGTCGCTGGCCCTGGGCAGCGGGTATGCCCAGGAGGTTCCCTTTTACGTCAAGTCGTGGCCGCATCCGACGCGCAAGAACCACGACTCGCTCGTCGACCCCAAGGGACGCTCGGTCTGGCTATCAGAGGAAGAGAAGGAGATGGTGGACAGGCCGAGGGGGATGGGCAAGTGCGTCTGGCTCAATCACGGCGTCTGGAGCTGGGACGAGCAGAAGAAGAAACCCGTCATCCACCAGGACGACTACTTCGAGCGCGACCACCGGCCGGGGCGGGAAGGCGAAAAGATAGAATGGTACCGCGACTGCTGGGCGCCCTTCCTGCTCAAGTTCTCAGAGCGGGTGTCCCGCAACAATCCTCAGCACATGTCGCTACTGGAGCCCATACCCAACGAGTTCATGCCGCCGTGGGAGGGCCAAGAGGATGAAGAGGAGGAGCGGAGAAACGCGATCAGCCAGACCTACGCCACCAAGACCGTCATCACGACCAAGCGGCCGCAGAATCTCGTCTACGCCCCGCACTTCTATGACCTGAACGTTCTGTTCTCCAAGGCGCACGGGCTGATGAGCGTCAACGTGCAGGGCCTCTCGAGGGGCATGTTCGTCCTCAAGGCGCTCTACTTTGGCGAAGCTGGTCTTCGCGCCAATTATAAGAAGCAAATCGGCAACATCCTGGAGTACGGCCGGCGGTCCCTCGGCAAAGCCGTCCCCGCCCTGATCGGCGAGGTCGGCATTTCCTTCGACATCAACGACCGCCACGCCTTCGCGACGGGCGACTACGACACGCAGCGCCAGCTGATGCACGGCCTCGTCTCGGCCATGGAGGACCGCCACGTCGCGTTCACGCTGTGGAACTACAATCCGGACAACCGGGTCGAGTACGGCGACGGGTGGAATAAGGAGGACTTTTCGGTGGTGAATGGCGACCACCACGATGAGGATGGTAACCCGCCGCCTCCGGATTATAGAAATGAGAGGCATGAGAAGGACGAGCTGTATCGCGGTGGCCGCGTCCTTGACGTCATCATTCGGCCGTACGCGGCCAAGATCGCTGGCACGCCTGTGCAGTCCGAGTGGGACCATCGCACGCTGCGGTATTCCATGGTGTGGCGTACGTCTACATCTACTACCAAGATTGATGACAGCAAGAAAGCCCGCCTTACCGAAATCTTCCTGCCTGGCTACCACTACGCAGACCACGAGCTGGATGTCGCCACTAGCCACGGGCTCGAGTGGACACTGGACCGGGAGCGGCAGACTCTGTACGTCCAATCGACCCATAAGGACGCCGAGACTTACGTCGCCGCGGGAATACACTGGGTTATTGTCGAGATCCGGGACGTGCCGAAGCGGCTGCGGGATCGGGTGCTCGAGCGCCGCCGCGCGGGCTTTTCTGGTAGCTTCCTGCAACGACTGCCGCTGGATCTAGAGATCTGGCTAGAAGAGACCATGTCGTTCCAGCAGGGGGCGGCGATGGTGCTAGTCTTGGCGGGGGTGTTGGGGGCGTTGTTGGCTTTCTTGTTGGGGATGGTGTAAGGAGAAGAAGGAAGTGGAAAGTGGTGACAAACAGAGGGTGAAAGACTGCAAAAGCCGAAGAAGGGGTTTCTACACAACCCATATAAAAGGTGCAAGAGCAGAGGCTTATAAGAGCTAGAACAGATTATAGAAAGACGATGATTGGGGCGGGTCATTGAATTCACGGATAACAGACTGAAGCGAAACCCTTTTACATTCTTTACTGTTCTGCCCCCTATATTTTCTTTTAGATTAAGTGGCCAGAAGCAACCCATGAAGTCACTTCTTCCCCAACAGCAGCTGACTATGAAAGCCGGCCTTGTCGTTTAAATGCAGAAAGAGATAAGTGTCTTAAGGATCTTTTTGAAGCCTACTGCGATTCACTTTGCACAAAGCGATGGGCATAAGCCATCCTATATTAAGGGGGACATGTTGGAACAACTGAGAATCGAGTAGACCGTATAATGCCTTTCCAACACCTATATGAGAGCTATGCCTTCTCACTTCAAAGAATGGGGAAAAGAATAAGAACCCATTGCCGCATTCAATCGTCTGCGATACGAAAAGGAGATAGCTACCCACATCATCACCTCCAGATTGAACAAGTCAAACTGCCCCTGTCCAACATACGGCTTCAGAATTAAGGATTGGCGTGACATATACCCCTGTGAGATACAGAGAGCCATGCCTCCTCGAAAAATACTAGCACCGAAAGCCGGGCAAGTCAATGACATCAAACTCGTACGGACGAGCGTCTTAGTAAGAAACATACCCCTTTCCTTACTATGTAGTTTCATCCCGATCCAAGGTGATGATATTGTCTGGTACAATTTGCTCACCTCGTTCATACGAAACCCGCAGTGCAATGGCGACCTCGCGACCTACCCGCCGCCCGCCCGCCGCCACAGCAGCGTCGCCGTCCTGGGAAAAACCCACATTCCCAGCGCCGGCAGGATCGGCCACCGTCAACACTATACCCACCGCCTGCCTGACAACCTGAGCGCCCAGATCGAGGACGAGCTGTATGCGCTCAACCTCCTGCAGCTCACCCGCGACTACCCGCTCAGTCCGTACTGCCTCAAGTACCCGCTCGACTTCCTGCTCGAGAGTCTGCCCGACGAGGTGCGCGGCCGCGTTGTCATCTTACTGGACCCGAGCACGTCGGCCGAGATGGAGAGTAAGCTATTTGGCGAAGACGAGGAGGCGTTCAAGGAGGCGCTGGAGGATTTGGAATTGCAACCACCACGACAGCGTACACCGAAACGACAACGGCAACGGCTATTACTCAACCACGACGGTGATAATGACGACACAGAGGAAGAGGAAGATCACGATGAAGGCGAAGATGACGAAAGCGACGAGGAAGAGGAAATCTACGAACAGTACCCCGCCTTCTTCCACGACATCCGCGACCACGGCGAATACGTCTTCTGGCCCGTCGACGCCGGCGGCCACCAGTGGCTCCTCTGCGTGCTGCACCTGAAGCGCAGCCCGGCGACGTGGTACCGAGGCGCGGCCTACGACCAAGTCACCGACTTCGCCGTCGTGGATCCCGAATGGAGCAGCGATAGCGATGGCGAGGGTGGAAGTACGAGCGCCGAGAGCAAGGAGCGTGTGCGGCGCGTGACGGAGCGGCTCGTCAAGATCTTCGAGGTGGGCGGGATCGGGATCGAGCCTGCGACGATGCAGCGGGAGACCTGGATCGCGCCATCTACCGTGGTTCCCGAAGCAGCTGCGCCCCCTGATGGTGGTGACAATCAGAAACCGCCATCATCGCCACGCTGGGAGTCCGGCGTGCGGTGCTTCCATCTGGTCCGGGAACTCCTGGGCCGTGCCACCGACTACGCCTGCCCCGGCGCCGCCGGATACGAGGACGAGCGCTTCTTCGAGGCCGGCTCGGGCTGGGTTGATGTCGATGCCGTGCGGCACGAGATGGTGGGGATGGCGCTGCAGCGGTGCAATGCGGCGCTCGGGTATGCTTGTCGGTACTACTTGGCGCCTATCGACACGTTGGTCTTGGTAGGAGGAGACGGTGGAGACGAAGATGAAAGGGTCGTGCAGCCGGATGCGCTACGGCCTTCGCGGGTGGGGAAGAGGATGCATGGGCCTGGGGTCTTTGACGTGCTCAATGATGGTAGTTTCGACCCCCAGAGCACTGGTGCCGGACGGAGAAAGCGATCAAAGGGAAAAGGAGTACTGAGAGCGATCGGTGACAATGTCGGCAGTATGCTACTTGGCGGGCGAAGCGGCAACAGCAGCTCTGGCGGCGATGGGGGCGTAGGTGGAAGCCAGAATACCAACGGCACCGCTGCTGTTGCTTCTTCTTCTTCGTCGGCGGCGGCGGCGGCGGGCATACCTTCACCTCAGCGACAGAAGCTACCCCAAACACCGATGCGCAATGGCATGCATAGCATGAACTCGTCCGCGTTGAATCCCCGACCTTTGAAGCGAACGGCTGCAGATGCGGAGGTTGATGCTGAAGACGACCAGGATGGGGAAGGAAGGGGAGGTGACGACGACAGTCCCACGCGGCAGATCAAGAGAGCGAGGACCTCGAGCGACAGCGCTGATGTGTAAAGAATCTGGCGGAGGGCGAGTTATGGGTTGGGAAACCCCATTACCGAGAGCGATACGATGGGGCTGTTGCCTAGGCTTCTGTTATTTTGGGTTTGATGTATTCATGAGAACGGAGGGGAATGACATCCCAAGGAGACGACATGTGTATTATGACGTGGAACTGCAGATTATTACCGGCTAACAAACGCGTTATGTTCATACTGGCACGCACGAACATGGTTAGAACTCTCGTGGATGAACTCCTTACTTACACATGTAGTGAACCCTTTGGCATACCACTGCTAACTTGGCAGAAGACGAATGTAAACACAGAAGTTGCATATGTGCGGAAGAACTGACGACAATAGTCGAGACAGCTGGTTGCGTTTCGCAGTAGGTAGGTAGGCATGCTTCCATAAAGACCAAGGGGACTGACCTAGTGTCTAGGTGCCGCAAAGAGTTGGTTGATTCGGAAGTCTACCAGCAGCTGGCACGAGTACAAACCAAGGGCTGCCCAGAGGAGTTGGGCCAGAAGCGATCAAAACCGACTGGACGACCAGCGCGAATGCAACTGATACGCGTTTGTAGCCTTGCAGCCGCCCAGCAACCGCGCTCTCATCCCACTTGACTTTTCCTCAAGTCACTTCGAGTGAAGATCTCCCATCCAAAGCAACAAGAAACATTCCACCACTTAACCACTGCACTCTCCCCCTTTACTTTACCCACAACCCAAACGCGATTCTCAACACAATCTGCCCATTAGGACATCAATCACTCCCCATATCCATCATGGATGGTGGCACCCCAGGCCCTGAGGTCTATCGCGTCATAGACTATGCAAGAGCCAAACTCGAAGACGAGTTTGAAAAGCTCAACATGAGAGAGGCACTCTTCCATGGACACGCGACCAAAACATACACGCCCATCAAAGAAGAACGTCGCGCGAAGATGTGGGCGAACATGGACGTCAAGCGGCTTAGCCTCGAGGAGGCTGTCGCCAAGGCGCTGGACCTGGTCTTCGAGTACTGGAAGAAGACCAACAGGGGTCTCATCAGCGAGACAGGAAAGATGCCGGGGAAAAAGGACATCACACAGGAGGCGCAGATGAAGGTGCTCAGGGTCAAGATCATGGTGCTTGGTGAGCTGAAGAGAAACCCAGAGCTCTTCCGGGAGGATGACAAGCAGGTAGCGGCTGCTCCAGGCGGTGCAACCGATGGCAAGGATGCCGAGGAGACACCGTCAAGACGCCCTCGTCAGATCCGGGGACGACAGGAGCATCAGCAGGAGATGCCCGATAACCGAGCAGAGCAGGCCGCCCCCAAGACCTACTTCTTCCGTCACTTACGACCCCGTCCCGGAAACGCGACAAGAGATCGAAGAGAGCATGATGCGGCACAGAGGCTTCCAGACCTGCAACGCCAACTGCAGAGAGCCGTCCAGGCACAGCACCGAGGTAGCCAAACTGGTGCAGGACCCCAAGAGGGAAGGCCACGGGGCCGGGGAAGAGAAGACCATAACCAAGCTAGACCTCTCACACTATACGATCACGAGCAGCAGAGCGGAGTTGAATCCCCCCTGGACCCAGGCTGGTACACCTCGATCCCAACAGGAGGATAGACACATGGATAGCATTACGGTGCGAACCGACCCGAGTCCCGCATCCGATGCGCCCAGGTCAGGTTCTTTTCGACCTGTTACACAATATGACCGAGCAAGCCAAGTGCAGTCTGCGCATTCTACCACCCCTACGAGAAGAGGCCCTCGACGCAACCCTCGTCGCGGTGCAAACAGGACGGGACTGGGGGAAGCCAATACCAATACCAACGCCACTGCCAATGCCAACTCCCGTCCTCGTCATCGCGCGGCGGGACGAAAAGGAGCAGCCGCCAAAGACCGCTCAACGGCACCCTCGCCGCCGCCGCAGCAGCAGCGGCAGCACATAGAGACCCCGCATCTGCTGGACAAGATAGACAGGCAATCGGAGGACCTCAAGCAGCGACTGGGAAAGCTGGAGGCCAACATACGGTCGCAGGAGAGGGCGATCCAGGAAATGGAGCGTGAGTGCAATGATGCCCGACGCATCGCGGCGGATATGCGCCGGGCGCTTTCGGCCCTGAACGAGGTTGCTCCCCGGCCGTGAAGATAAGGGGGGACATTCGGTATTGATTTGGGCCCCGACCGACGTCGCACCTGGAAAATGTCTCAAGTCATCTCAAGGCGGTATGAATAGGTGCAGGCGGTGTATGCTATGTGGGTTTATATAAAACTGGCTCTGACTGGGCACGTCTTTTTGCATGGCGACCGATGAAGATATGTATATCTGTTTGGCAGATCATATTGGTGGATGGTAGCACCAAGCATCGCCATCTGGCAATTTAGCCTTTACTTACATGTACCTACGTAGTGTGTACGTTGATGAGTAACATGAACATTTAACCAAACTTTTTCATGGTGAGACAGGAGTGACGTGCATATGTCTTTTCTGGCAAAGACATGTCATGTCGTCCAAGGAAAAATGTGCAATCAGGGGATGATCGGCTAAAAAGACTAGTTGTGCAGCATCAGCAACCATGCATCTTGCATGGCCGTGCCAGATCCTGCCATTTTGATGTCGGGCAACCCTACTAGACTCGATTTTCTCCATCGGCCGGATTCCGAGCGGGTAGGGAGAAAAAGGAGGGTAGGATATCCCATCCTACCTACATGCGCCTATTGGTACAGCACGCAAGGGATCTTCCCGACTCAATTAGCAGATGGGTTTGTTTCCATGTTGCTAAACAAAGATGCCGCGCGGCGTGCGTTGTGGCATGGCATGTCGCAAGTACAGTATGCGAGGAAAACGGTTTCCCAGATCTGTCCTCTAGCATGCTCCCTTGAGAAGACGTCCAAATGGAAGGCTTCCATTCCAGAATTTTCTCCTATATACTAACATACCAATAGGTAGACCACTATTTGAAGCAATCATTGCCGACGTAGCCGCTAGGCCCTCAGTGGGTAATCCCTTGGCCCTGGGATCCCAGGGCTTGGAGGCTTGGCGGGCGTGGCGGGAGGGCGTTTGGCATTCCAGACGGGCCAGACATGTTCTCCTTGACAGGCCAAAGGGCCAAATGTCAACTAAACTTTATCCCCATACTTGGGGCGCAGATCAGGCCGGGTTCCAGCGGTTCCTCAACCGTGGTTCAGTGCACCTCGAGCCGTTGACCCGTGTCTGTTACCGCTGACGTACGTTGCCCGTCCCATCCGACTGCTCGAGGCCATCACCACATGCATGGGAACGAGAAAACATGAACAGAGTGCATCGTGTCAAATCAGAGGCATGTGGCATGTAACCTAAGGATAAGTAGGTTCAGCTTCGCGCGGGCCGCAATGGCCAGATGAGTAGCACAAGGGCGAGCAGCAGTAGTACGCAGCCAGCGGCCCTTCGTACCTACATTCGCAGCGCGCCAGCTCTCTACGACGTGCCCCACTAAGGCCCCCCTAGCCTTCTAGCCTTCCCTAGCCCCTGGAATCCAGACACCCAAACCCGTTAATCAATTCAGCTTGCTGGGTCGGGCAGAGGCAGCTAGCCCCCAGTAGCCTGCTGTACCTGGCTGCTAGGGGTCCTTATCGCGGATGAAGATGCTGCACGACAATCTAGATCATGATGGGCAGACGGGCGAGTCAGAAGTAAGCCCGAGGACAGGAAATTAAAAGCGTGTAAGTGCCTATTACTGGCAGTCAATGCAGGGAGGAGGAGGGGCGCAACATCAAACGGTTAAGAGGGAGAAAAAGCAAAGCAGAATGACACCAGAAACCATGTGTGTGTGACGGTGACGTGCGGTACCTACTTGGGATCTTCAGTTCGTAATGTCGGTCGTACACGTAAGTCTGTGTCTATCGCGGACGGAGATCACCACATGCAAACACCACCACGCAACGCAAGAGCCAGGCTGGCCAGCACTCTGTCTGTCCGTGCTGACATCGTATCGTGCTGGATGACTTCTGCTGATGCGCCCGCGCGCGCACAGCGGGAGCTGAACAGTGGAGGAGCAGGATGCATGTAGTATCATAGTAGTCCCATTCGGGTGAAATGAAAAGGAAGAAATAGACCCTTTTCCCAGACGAAAGTCCAGCTGCAAAGCTCTTTCGCCTCCTTATATCATTAAACTACGGCTGTACCTTACCACAAGTAACCATCTTTAGCTGGCGTTTAAAGGTCTTGGCAACCTCCATCACCAAGCCGTGTGTGCGTGTGTGTGCTGCAAACTGCAAACTACATTCAGAAGCCATTCCCTACAAGGCAACGAAGGGGGCCCCCCAACTTCCAAGCCAAAGGGCACCGTTTGATCTCGTCGTTTTCCCCGAGGCCCTCTCCCACCCATCGCCATCCTTCATCTTTAATGCCAGCAGCCACATTCGATCGTCCTTGATCCCAAAACTTGATCTTCGCCATCTTTCAACCCTTTTTTCTTTTCTTATTTTGCCATTGCCCAGCCCGTGGCTTGTTCTCTGTTTCCTTGCCTCGAGCTCGTATTCTGTTCTGTGCTACCCAACTGCGACACTTGCTCTCTCGCACAATACGACATTCCAACGTCGGGCCTAATTTCTGTCCACCCACCCCGACCCGACCGGCGCGCAATTGACATTGGCACCGTCGTCACCACCACCACCACCACCTCATTACTTTACCTTCCTCCCTTATCTTTCTTCCTCTCTCTTTTTTCCCACCACTTTGTCCGTCAGAGTAGTAGCCACGCGCAACGAAGCTTTCCGACTCCGACTCGCGCGCGTTCCCCCCACCGGCGCCGCCTGTGCCGCATCGAGGGCCACCCGACTCGAACCTGTTTAAATTGGCGATGCTGTCTCCACTCCCACGCTGAACCGTCCTCCATGTTTCCCAGCAAAGTTCCCCGCGTCGTCATCTTGACGGGGCTGGTTTTGCTATTCCTCGTCATTGGCACAAACTACTACCTCTACGACGACGACCCATTCCGCCCGCCGCCCAACAGCCTGCAGCAGCAGCCTAGCAGCCCCAAAGAGCCTCCCCCGGTCGCCCCTCCCGTCGCCGGCTCCAAGAATGAGGCCTCGGTAGGCAAAATCGAACAGCCGGCTGCTCACGACGATCGCCCTGTCGCGAACACCGACGACAAGAAACCCCATGGCGCCCCTCAGGCAGATGCTGGACAAGAACCTCCGGCAGCCGCAGAAGAAGAAGCACTGCCGCCGCCTCCTCCGCCGCCAGTAGCAGCAGCAAAGCCTTCGGGCGAACACGGCGCAGAAGAGCACAAGACGACGACGCCGCTGCCCCCTGCTGAATCCCCCAAGTTCGAGCATGGCGAAGAACATCCGGCTCCGCCGCCAAACAACTGCCCGACCGAGCTCGACTTCCTAGCCAGGACCGGCGCAGAACTGCACCTCAGCAGTCACGTCAAGTACAGCCGCCGCTGTATCCAGCCCGTCTTCTCGGCCGATGTCAACAGAAACGAGGTCGCCAACATGACGACCCCTCTCACGGGAGAGGGAGAGACCACCATCGACATGAAGAACTGCGCAGCGAACAAGCTTCCCAAGTGTATCCCCATCAAGCTTAACGTCCCGAAGCCCTACCCCAAGGAGAAGTTTGCCAACATGATCTTCGGCATTTCGACCGGCTACGATCGTCTCAATGACGCGAGCTCGGTGGACACCTTTGCGCACTGGATGGCGGGCACCGACGCGCAGCTGATCGCCCTCGTCACCGACATGCCAGAGCGATCGGCGGCCGAGATCAAGGCTCTCAACAAGAGATTTGCCGACGCGCGCATAAACGCAACCCTGGTGAGGGCCCTAGACGACTCCTTCACCACGAGTCAGTCGCACTTCACCGTGCTGGTCCATATGCTCAACCACACCACACCCGAAACCCAATGGTACGGGCTGTTGGACGACGATACCTTCTTCCCCAACCTGAAGCCGCTCTCCGATGCGCTCGCCAACTTCGACCACAACAAGGACTACTACATCGGCACCCTCTCGGAGGACTTTGCGGCTGTGCGCAACTTTGGCTACATGGCCTTTGGAGGCGCCGGTGCATATCTATCATCTGCGCTCGCACAGAAGCTTGGCGACAATGCGCTGAAGTGCATCGAGGAGGCCACCGCCCCCGAGGGTGACATCATCATTCGAGACTGCGTGTACCGGCACTCCAAGGCCAAACTGACCATCCTCGACGAGCTGTGGCAGCAGGATCTGATGGGCGACCCCAGCGGTTTCTTCGAGTCGGGCGTGCGGCCGATCAACCTCCACCACTGGAAGAGTTGGTTCCACCTGCGTCCCGAGAAGATGTCTCTGGCCTCCGATCTCTGCGGAGACTGTTTCCTGCAACGGTGGCGATTCGGCACGGACGAGGTCCTGTCCAACGGCTACTCGATCGCCAAGTACCGCGACGGGTTGGAAGAATTGGACCTCAACTTCATGGAGAAGACGGCGTCGAATCTCAACAACGGCTTCGACTTCAGCATCGGACCCTTCCGGCCAATGCTGCACCCAGACGCCAAGAAGAGCTATCTGTTTGAGGATGCCACCATGGACGATAAGGGCGTCCTGAGGCAACTCTACGTTTGGCGAGGCAATGCCGAAATAGGCGAGATGGACGAAGTTGTCGAGCTGGTCTGGAAGAAATAAAGTAAAAGCTCAATTGAAAAACCGGGTTGGCTAGGGGCGCAAGGGGGTTTACCACTTGAGAGGCATAATGAGCAAGCCGAGTAAAAAAGAATTACTCTAGATGCAGGCTTGTCTGAAACGATTGGTTGTTTTTTTATTATATTTTCTCTCTTTATCGGGGCAGAGAGGGAATTTTGGACATTTCTTCTCCCCGTACTACTTCTTTTTCTGTACATTAACGCCTGACGAATACTCAGCGAAAAGCATAAACGGCGGCGGAAAAATCGCATATGCTTGTTTGGACTGCTTTTAACTCTTCTATAGCTGAAGAAAGATGATGATGAAAGACGAAACACACGCTAGCTCGGCCTGGCCTCCAGCGCAAGATGATATCTGTCGGTTACCGTTGATGCCTTGACGTGTTTTGGATTTTCTGCATATGTAAAGCTCATGGTGTATGTCTGGTGGTCCCACTGATGGAAGCCAATGTATGATGAGATACGTTCGGTTTCTATCAGCGCTATTGGTATTCATTGTACATATTCATCTGCCCCCGTCTGACTTGGTGGCTGCGCTTTCGATGCGACTGACTTACCCGTGTGGCCGGCGCTTGAAAAGTGAGAACCTTATCATGACCAGTACGTGTCGCGCAGACAAAACTAGCAAGCCATCGTGCATGGCGGCGCCGTCAATAACGGGACTCGAAGCTCTTTTCAGCAGCACCATTCCATTTTAGACATGGCACGGCGCTATCTGATCGGTCAAGAACGTGTTTCGGACATTACTTACTGGCTTGGGCTTGATGGCATCGGAGTTGCTCTTTTTCCCGCCATCCAGTCACCATCCCCGGCGACATCACTCATGGTTGAAGGGGAAATTAGGCGTTGGGGATGGGATGGAGTTTGCTTGATATTTAACATGGCGGCTTTTTCTACACTGTTTGACGAAATTCGATAAGTTGCCGAGGGGGAAGGGAGTATGAAGTGGATGGACTGTAGTCCGAGATTCGCGATAGGGGCTTCGACCTTTCCACCGGTAGTCTGGATCCAATGTGGTGGACTCGGATATCGCCCTGGGGCAGGAGATCATCATGGGGAGTGGTCAGGGAAGGCTGGTTCACCAGCACGGGAAAGTAGCGAATCTGCCTTGTGGTGACCTTTGGTGAACATGGTTGCGCATAAGCAAAACTGAGATAATGTTGGTGGTGGCTTGCTTTGGCGATGAGTGCAGAAACCCAATTCGCAGCCTGGCCGCCGCCACAGGGCTGTGCTGAGAAAGCCGAATCTTTGGTTTAGAAAGAGCACGATAACCAATCGATCAGAGGGTTATCCTGTATATGTATGGCCCGTGGGATGATCAGCCTTGGGTTGTAAGCAGCATTCGTTGGTTTTCAAGTCTTCAATGTCGGGTCTCGAAACCGGCTTAGGTGGAAAAGTTGTTCACCTCAGATGTGAATTAATTGTGGTATGTAGTTGGGTAATCTGACAATTATATCGATTTTACCCTGGTCATCGTCACCACGTTTAGTAGGTTGTAACATCTATCTCTCTGTTCAGGCCGCCCATCAAGCAGAGGCTTCTCCAAACCTCCGCGACCAGGGGTTTTATGCCCCTTTACGTCCTTGCCCCCAAAGTCACCGTCGTGTCTCATCAAGACGAGGCTGGAGTAAGCACTGCGGAACTTCATTTGTGTTTTGGTTCCCTCGAATATTATTGATTACTTGCATTGGCCCCTGATGTGGCATATTGAACCACCAGCTCATATTGCTGATCTATCATCTTTTCGTCGCGCCAGGGCGAAAAGGACAGGATTTAGTTATAATCATCCGTCTGTTCACTTGTTTCACTAGCTCTCAATTTCAGCAACTCATCATCCACCCTCCGTCTTTGAGTACTAGTAGGATACTATGCACACTCCGGAAGCCCACAGTCTCGCTAGCACCAACGATGAGGCATCGCAGAATGGAATAGGATATAGAAGCCCAGCGACTCTGATATCACTGCAAGGCTCTCAGAGAACCCCACCCCATGAACCAGAGCCTGATGCATACGGGATAGCCCTTGTCAACGAAAGAAGGTCCAAGATACCTTCGCAGCAGCCACCAGGCCTTTGGAGCCAATGGTGGGTGGAGATTCTAAACTGTCTTCTCATGATAGCAACGCTTTGCGCCATGATTGGCGTCCTTTACCCTAATAATCGCAAGCCTCTTCCCGACTTGCCGTACCAGGTATCTACTTTCCCGATCCATACCAAGCTAGAGTAGCAGAGACAGGAGACTAATACGAATTCCAGGTATCTATCAACACCATCGTCTCCATCCTCAGTACAGCATTAAAAGCAAGCACTGCTTTGGTCCTAGCAGAGGGCATCAGCCACTTGAAATGGGATTGGTTCCAGGTTTATAGACTTCTAAACAATCTAGATATTTTCGACAAGGCCAGCCGTGGACCCTTGGGCTGCCTGCAGCTGCTCGTTGCCCTTGCCCAGCGAGGGAGGCAATTCGCCCCAATACTTGCAGCGGCTTTGACTATCCTCACACTTGCCCTGGATCCCTTTTACTCAGCAGCTTGTTCGTTATTACAATTGCAAGAAAGTCAGCATGGATCACCGAGCCACACTTCCCAGGGCTAATATGTATGGCAAGAGCAATATGTATAACGTCGTCCTAACCCCAGTCCTGGGCTTTATTGATCAGGGACTCTACAACCCCAGCATCATTACGAGTCCATTTTCCTGCACGGGCGGTAATTGCACGTTTGATTATCCGTTCTCGCGACACTTGGGTTTTGCTCGGGCTGTGAAGATATGAGCAGCCAGCTTGTAATTTCTGTTGGAAAGTCGGTGCCATGAACCACCGACTCTTTCAACTCCACCACCCGTGAATGGGATACTGTTATTGAAGAGCATCTACGGGTTAACACGATCCTCCCATCTGGTATTTTTGCTTCATGTGGTCCAACAAATGGCTGAACTTCATGGTTTGTAATGAACTCAACCTGTGTGTCTCCGTGGGTTGACATCCTTCAAGTATCTTTGGTAGTTCCGGGAGAATCGGAACAGAAGGACTTCCACAATAAATCCGGTTGCAAAACTGCGTTCGACAACGAAACATGGGCTTGTAGTGGTTTTGGAGGCTTTGGGGCGCCTCGGTGCCGGATTAGGCCTTGCGTCAAGACTCACAAAGCGACAGTTGACTAAGGACGGTTGAAGGAAGATCTAGTGAAGGCAAACTTGAACATGTATCTTGGCGTTGAATACAGTTTTGACGGTGAGTATAATGCGACCTTTACTGGGGATGCGTTTTGTTCGGCAGCTGATCTAAGATGTGCTGGGTCCCGAGTGGTCGAACGATTGCAAAACGAGGGCCTCCGCACCAGTGGCGTCGAAGATATCATACCATGGAACGTGGTGGTTAACATGAGGCCAGATACATCCCCCTTTGCTAAGAACGTACCTAAAGAGCGACAGCAATGGATTAGACTCGATATTGACAAGCGCATCCAACTATACTACTAATCTTCTCCTCGAAAGTACTAGCCTTCCCCTGGATATCATACCCTCGAAGTGGCTATATTCCATGCTGTATTCAGTTTGGCTGTCGATTCATCTTTATTTCGGTAGCTACTTCAGCGGTGCTGTGAGCCCCTGGGGGGACGGACCAGCCCAAATTCGGACCTTCTTCAACGACTCGCGTGCCAATTTCGCGAGTATGGGAACAGAAAGCGTGTGTTGAAGTGAGGTGGCCATACTTGGCCTTCCCGCTCACTTTAGTAATTCTGACGGCCACGTTCCTCATCATCGTTATCATGCAATCAGCGAGAGATACGGCTGAAACCAATGGTTGGAACTCTTCCTCTGGTTTTCCATGGGTTTTCACTGTATGGCTGTTATCCGGAGAATGTTGATGGAAACCCCGAGTTCAACAATTTACGAGACTTGGAGAATGTTGCGAAGAAGACAATAGCGAAACTGGATTCTGTGAATACTGTGTAAGAAATCTAATACAAATGCCCGCTAAGAAACTTTAATGTACTTCCTCCCCGGTTCCCTGATTTCAATATATGCCTTGTTTTTTGTCTAAAATACAAATGAAAGACTGTCCATCGATCTGTCCTAGTTGATAAGGACGGCCCGGTAGTGAACATCGCCTTGCTCCAGCTTGTCCAGAGCCGTCTTAATACCCCCTCACTCATGGGAAACTTCTCCACGATCGGTTTGATGTGGTGGCGTGCGGCAAAGTCAAGCATCTGGCGGTGCAGATGACGGGGCGCCACGAGACTGCCCTGGACGTTGATTCCGTGCTCGATTAGGGGCATGTACGGGATCTCGAAGTTTCCCGACGAGACGGATAGAGGGTATATGGCGCTGCGGGCCGCCATGACGGGCAGGATGAGGTCCCATTGCGGCTGTGCCGACGTTGTCACCAGGAGCCGGTTGACGGGGCTCGAGACGGACAATGACTTGGCTCCCTTGGTAGCCACAAACTCGTCGGCGCCGAGCGCGAGGGCCTGCGCCTTTTTGGCTTCGGACCCCGAGAAGACGACGACGCGGCAGCCCATTTGGGCGGCAAATTGGATAGCCAGGTGGCCCAGGCCGCCGACGCCCATGATGCCGACTGTGTCGGTGGGCTTGATGCCCTGGAGCGCGGTGAAGGTGGTGGCACCGCCGCATTGCTGTCATCGCGTTAGCTTCATGATGCAAACGGCACCAGGATTGGGCGATGCTACTTACCAAGGGGGCGGCAACCTCGTCGCTCATGTCATCGGGGATCTGGTGCAAGAAGGCCTCGCGCCAGACCGCGTTGGTGGAAAAGCTGCCTTGGTCGGGGTTGGAGCTCCCGTACAGCGCGGCCTCGGCGCAGTAGGTTTCGTGTCCGGTAAGACACTCGATGCAGTGGCCGCAGCTGTTGCTCTCGTACCCCCACCCGACGCGGTCGCCGACTTTGAGGTACTTGACATCGGGGCCGGTGGACTCGACCACACCGATACCCTCGTGGCCAAGGACCATATCTTGTCCTTTCTGTGATCATAGTTAGTCGTGTATGTCCCAAAAGGGGTGGTGGGGCGATGTGGCAGGGGACGACTAACGTAGTGGAGATCTAGGTGGACATAGTCAGATACCAAGCTTTATGTACGATTTCCTATTGAGTGGAGTTGGTTGACTTACCGGTTCCGCATACCCCGGATGCTGTGATTCTCACGTAGACGTCGTCGCCGGTGAGTTCATCGGGCTTGGTGGTGGTGCTCCTGCGGGGAATGCCATCCTTCTGGCCCTTGAAAACAGTGAAGCTAGGCATGGTGATTGGTTGGAGATTTTCAATCGATGGAGAATATTATATCAATTAGGCTTGGGTGAGTTGCTGTAGTGGCTGTCTTCTTTGAATCTGTTGGTATTGGGACTGTAATCGTTGTTGTTGATGCTTCTCCTCATCTTCCTTTCCAGCCTGGGGTTTCGGCTTCCTTTTATCGTCGCCATCGCGCATCCAAGCCAGAACAGATATCTGAATAATACATCGGCGTGTAGGATATATCGAATGAATGATGGATTATCTAAAGTCGGGCGTTCATACAACCGGAGCCAATGCGAGGATTCGTCCTGACTATCCCCGAGACGCCATTTAGTCAGCTCCAAGAGATTTCCCTTTGTGCTACCACAGGGATTTGTTTGTCCCGCTCGCTTAGGGCATCCATTAGTGCTGGCAGACATCTTGATTGCTGACTTCCCCGACTCCGGGGTGCTTCATTGGGGTAACTGCCTTGGCTGTGTAACGTCCCTCTCCCGCACAGCTAATCCCCATGTCTCGTCCCTTTTGGGTCAATCATGATTAATATTCCATGGGCCAAGCCGAAGGTGATATCTTGGATAATCGGAAATCTGGAGTTGGTGTGTGTTACGAAAGGAAAATGCAAATTTGGTCCATCGGCGATAGAGTGGAATCACCCTCCACTGCGTTTAGGGGTATCACGAGTGCTTAGGTACGTCGTCGTCTCTTGTCCCATCATCAATCATGCACCTGAATGCCGCGGTACTTCTGATCCCTTTAGCTTGATGACACCTGTCACATTTGAACCCCTTGTGCAAGTCGGCGTTGCCAAAGATTGGCTCAAATGATGCGAAGCGACAGACCATCACCAGATGCACCTGTCTGGCCGACGCCTCCAACAACCGATGGCTTGTAGTCCGATATGACTAAGCCTCTTCGTCGGGGACCATTGTTATTTATGTTTCCAATTGTTTTAAATTACACCAATGTACATTTGTACATTTTGCTCTTTATCCCAGCATTCGTTCGCGGTTTTTGCGGCGCATCGACAGATTTCTAGCTCCCAACAACCATGGCAATATCCTTACTTGGTATATACCGACACCACACCGTTTCCTCCACCTAATACGATATGGTCAGTCTTCCCCGCGTCGCTAGTTACCGTGGGGAGTGATGGTCTACTCACACTTCTGGGGCGCGAACCCGGGACAGGGCTTGTCACACAGGGCGTCGTCGACCTTGATCTCTGCGGCGGGAATGTCGGATAACTTGCCACAGACGCAGCCGGTGCCGTTAGTGAGGCCAAATACGGGGAAACCAGCCGCTTCGCATTGGCTGTTGCACAGGCCGACAGACTGGAACACGGCCGGGCCGAGATCGACGAAGCCCTTGACGCACGGGAAGCAGCCGACGGGCTTCTCGGCCTGGGCGAGGGGCGGCGGAGCCGATGACGGCGAGGAGGGCGAGGGTGACTTGGTTCTTGAACATGGTGTTCGTGGGGTTGCACATTTGTCAATTGAGGAACTGAAGTAAATGTTCGAGAGATGCTACTGTTGGGCCACGGTGCTGCCTACTTATTTAAATGGGATCCGTGTAATCGGATTAACTGCGTAGCGGCTGACTTGACGTCAAGTGGACTGCCATCTTGGCTGCTTTTCCAGTCGCTTACTATTAGGTTGGTTAGATGTCGCCGATATACCCGTCCAGTACTATTTCCATGACCATCGTCATCTCTCATTATACCCGACAGTACTCCAAAGTGTTAGCGGTGCAATGCCCTGGTAAAAGAAGTCAGCCGTACGAGACGCAGCCTCCTGTTTCTGCAACTGAGTTTATCACCGAGTGTGACAAGCTCGGCGGGAGCTGAGGCTGCATGGGGCAGCCCGTGGAGGGTGGTCGGGACGGATCGATGCCTCAGTAAGCCCAAGTCAAGTGGCTATTTTTAGGTCGCAGTAGCTGCCAGTGTGCCAATGTGCCAACCCCCTGGAACGACTATCCCTAGAATCGCCTAGCATCAGAAAAGGCACCCGAAAACCATCTGAAACCGAAAGCCCGAGCCTCCACCCAAACTGCAGGAAACAGCTGCACAAACAGCCAACACCTGCTCCGCCATCCCATCCTTTACCCCCAAAAAGGCGTACGATAGTTGTCAAGCCCTGCCCCCGCTCACATCAATGGGCTGACTTTTATCAAAAGCTGGGCGTGGTTCCTGGATAAGTACGAGTGATGAGGCTGTAGGATTACATGAACGCCCAACTCGCTTTGCTAATCTGCATGTTTCACCACTTACAGACCCCGCGTCCTGTTGGTGCAGCAGGCCAGAGGTTGTAAAACGCCGCCCATCTCCAACACCACCTACTGACTCGTATGTCCGACATCAATCCTCAAACGCGCATCTTTAAAACAGGACAACATCTAACCAAACCTAATTAAGTTTCAGTGTTCCTTTGCTAAGATAGGGACGGACATTCTGCAATCCTTTATACTCGAGTCCTGGGTTCTCTGCCCACGAGAGAGGGTGATGGAGAAAACTAGCCCCTCCCCCCATATGTTTGCTGCGCCCCTTACCAAGACGAACCCCTACTCACCCTGCTAAGGCCAGGATCAGCCTCCAGGTGCGACTTGGGGGCGGCGAGGTGCGTGCATCAGACATGCAAGCAAGCACCGAGGTGCAACATGGACGAGGCTGTTGGTTGGGTAGGTCCTATTTCTCAGGATCAACTGAAATACAAATATGCAAGAAATCCCGCGAGCTTTGAAATAATCAAACAAGCCATATCTACCTTTCAGTTCTACTGCGCACGCGTGTATTGTCAAGTTCGAAGGTGGACATGGTGCCATGAGCTGTTAGAGACTACAATACCCCTTCAGTCTATGCTTTCTGTCCTTCTACGGGATCATTGTTTGTCTTAGAGAGCCGTTCTCGATTGCCTAGTGCGCCTAAGATGCTGTTGACCCAGGTTACCCGCTACCTCTTTTGGGCTACAAGTATCATCCTAGTATCTGCTGCTGCTGCTCCATCCGATGTCACCATTCGCACCCGCGACCGGCCTGGGTCGTCGTCGGCAGACACTCTTCGGGCTTTCCAGAGGGCTGTCACTGAGATCAGTCGCCGCGAAGTGAGCCCGGTATTCAAGAACAGCACGTCCCTAGAAAAGAGCTGGGACGGAGCTACGTTGTTCAGCTAGTAAGTAAATCTCAAACTTTGGGTCCGTATGTGTGTGCATTACCAACAAACATGACAAGCCACGAGAAAGCCAAAAAGAGCAACGTTTCTATAACTGCCGGTGTTGATATAATATGCACATCCTGCTACCTCAAGGCCAAAGCCACGGCGGAGCTGAGCATCGACAAGACCTTCAACGCCAGCACGGTCTTTCACAACCTGACCGAGCAGGTCTCTGCGGAGGTCAAGAATGCCACCAACACCACCGTCGATTGGGTGGGCAACTATATCAAGAGCACCGTTCACAACTTCAAGGACGGCATCGACCTGGACGACTTTGAGCCCCCTCCCAACGGCCCGGACGTGGAGTTCAACATCGTCATCCCGGACATGCCCGAGTGCCGGCTCAAGTTCAGCTTCGATGATCTCGAGCTCTATATGATGATGGACACGCAACTCTCGGCGGGTGCCACCTACAACTTGAATCTGTACTCTTCCAACACGCCGATCGGCTTCTCCTTGAGCAAAGACCTGGAGCTTGGCGTAGTCTTTTCGGTTGATCTGATACTCACAGCAGACGCCCATGTTGATATACGGAGCGGCTTTCACATCAAGATCGATGATGGAGCATTCTTTAGTCTGTCCATGTTCGCTGACAATCTTACTGATACGGCATTGTAAGTGTATTTCAAGTCTCTTCACCGCAATGATTTGAAAGACAACTGAGAGTGAAACAGCAAGGGAGGGAAATTTGAGTTCTTACCAGTAACAGTTCAGTCCTCCGGAGGCATTCTGAAGGCAGTACTGCGTCTTGGTGCTCACGCCGGGATCAAAATCGAGACACCCGACACAGGCATCCCAGGCCTCGAGGCCAGCGCCGGCATCGAGGTCGGCGTGTTCGCCCACGTGGCCGAGTTCGTGACCAATATCACGGGACCCAGCACCCCGAAGCGCAACGACCACCACGACGACTGCCTCTTACGGGTGGAGGAGTCCTATCAGCTGGCCATCGGCGCCGCCGCCGGTGCTACCGTCGCCATCGCCGGAGAGAAATGGGGTCCGGTTCCACAGACCATCGTGCCCATCTTCTACACGACCCTAGCCGACGCCTGCGCGACGTCACAGCCCGCTGCCATCACGACGTCGGTGCCCACGTTAGCGCCCCGCCAGACCGACGGTGGCAGCAGTAGTGATCTCAAGACCACGACCTTGACGACGAAAGACGTCTTCACCGGTGTGGCCTGTCAGTCGCCCGAACTGGTCAACTGCCCGGCCTCGCTGCAGAAGACCACCAAGACGACCAGCACGCACACGCTGGTCACAACGGTGCCGTCGGGAGTCAAAGCCACTTTCCCGCCCACGACGCACAACTCAGTCGCTACAACCGTGGATTTCGGCAGCCGGGCCAAGAAACTCTACGAGACGTCGGGAACCCCGACCTCGTTTAATCCGGATGAGCCGACGTCGGCGGTGGGCAAAGTGATCGACGCCGTTAATGGCGTAGACAAGCGCGTCATCATCGGGGTGAGCGTAGGGGTTGGGTCGTTTGTCATCATTACAGTGGCGGTGGGTTGCTGGTAAGTTTGTCCCTTGTCCTCTATACCCCTCGTGGCTCCTCCCTCGACTACCAAAAAGCGCCCGAAGCTAACTTCCTCTTTACCCACAGGCTTTGCACCAAGCGCAGGAAGGCAAGATATCAGCCCGTCAGCCGCATTTCACAAGTTCACATGTCGTCAGCGGACGACTATCCCCCGAGCACGTATGATCCACACAAGACCCATTACGTGGCGACGGTTGAGCGGGATGGGCGTTGAAGAAGCAGGTTATTGATTAACACTTACAGGATAGGGGCCATGGAGATACACATTTCTACAATACACACATTTCGTTTATTGAAATTATGACTTCAACTCAAAGAAATGCCGTCTTTTCACTTCGGGTGCGGCAAGATGCCTTTCGATTTCGTTGAGAGCTGGCACAATAAGCTGGATGTTAGTGTCAAGCTGTTTTTGAAACCATTTAGGACGTATACACTTGTGTCAAGATAGTATTTGTGCTCATGAAGTGGTCAGAACAGTTCCGCAATGGTAATAATAGCTTGGAGCTTGTGGCGCGGATCCGGGATCACGTGCACAAGTCGCCTGGATATCGCCGCCATATCCACACCGTCTAGATCAACTCGGGCACGCCTCCCAGTATGGGACTCGGGTATCCAGGAGTATTGGTGTTCTACTCGCAGATACCCCACGTGTTTCATGAGTATTTGTTTCGGAGTGGGACAACGAGAATGGAGAACTGGAAATACAACTAGAAGTTCAGACCAAAAGAAGCTCTCGCCTATCCCATTTTCTAAACCATTGAATTCCAGAACACTCAACGGTCGTCCACTCAGCTCTCTTAAAAACATGACTGGCCTGGCCTGGAACATGTTGGAGGATTAAACATCTTGCTTCCACCGACACCGATGAAACCTTCCCATTCTATATAAATGAAAGAGATGAATTGCATCGCCATGGCCCGCAATAACTAGGGGACCACATCACCGCAATGCGAAAACACAGGCATAGCTTGGCCACACCTAATCCGGGCGTATTCCGAGAAGACCTTAGAGAAGTGAAAGTCCCAGCCCCAGCATCCTTTGTCCGTAAAAAGGTGCCAAGTCCCACATTCCATGAACGAACAGGAGTGCGAGATGATGATTGGGCAAGATAGTAATCAACAATAGTACAGCAAATCACGTCTTACCCCCTATCCTCTTTCCTATCACTTCACCTGCTTCAGTGGGCATGACGTTCATAGGTTCTCTCGCATGGGTTCCATTGTGATTTCCTTGCAAATCCGTAGGATATTATCAATCTCTTCAGCCGGGGTACGGCCCAGCCCACATTCCGTAGCCACGCCAAAGGGGAATGGGACAATAGCCTGTGCAATTTCCACGCGCTTCTTCGTACCAGCCTCGTCATTAGCGTGCACTACCCCAAGGTAGATGCGAGGCGGTTTGAGTCCAGGGGCATCCAGTTTGAGATGGGTCAAAGGCGTGAAATAACCGGGATCTATCCGCTCTTTTGGGACCGGCAGGTGAATCCATTCAACTCGCGGGCCAATGGTTCCGCGCGCAAGCAGAGCGTTGGCGAGGTCGACCAGAAGCGACGTGTCCTGGGGCTCGATGAAATGCTTGTGCCGAAGATCACCGTAGCAAAGATGGAAGGCAAGCTTTCCATCTGGAGGGATGCGTTCACATATCCGGGTAACGCGATCGACAAGCCCCTGTTGCACACCTCTGGGTGATGAGAAATATGCTTGGTGCCGCCTTTCTGGGAGTCGTCCCAGCTCAAACTCGAGCGCCGTCATCTCGAAGCACAAGTCCCATTGGATCACCACATCTTCGGGAGGTATTTCGGCAAAGATACGATCGATCGTTTCCGCAGAGCGTTGTTCATACAATGGTTCAATCGTCTTGGCTAGTGCCGGTTTGATATGACCAGCCAAAACGCTATAGGGTGAAGGCAAGCCGATCTGGAAACGGACATTGGACGGGATGATGCCCTTCTGACGGAGGCGTTTGAATTCAGCGTAAGAGGACAAAGCTGCCTCATCATAAGCCGTTGGTTTGATGTCGGCAAGCGTGAAGGTTGGCAGGCCGGATCCAGGTCCCGGTTCGGGGAACGGGGTCCCTCCAAGTTCGTTTCGCCGGGCTACTGGGGGAAAACGTTGCAGTTGCCATCCGATATAGTTCCATCGCTCACCCGTCTCGCCGTCTGGTATAGCTGACAGGCGGCCAGGAAGAGCAGTAGCTAGGCGCGTGAAGACTTCCTGCGGCGAGTCTCCAGGGACGCTGCCGACCATGAGCACTCCAGTAGGTTCCATCGTGGTCCGTAGAATGGAGTGGTAATAGGAACGGTAGATGGATTAACGTGTATGTGTTGCGGGTTCTAGGAGGCATTTAGGCTCTGTTCGGAGGGAAGAGAGGATGGAGGGGTTCGGGATGCCCGGGTGTGGGAGATCTGCGCAGAAGCATGGAGCATCCCCAACATGCATTATCAGGGAGAACCACAATATGCAACTTGCCTAGTTCGACCTTGCATCCCTTACTTCGTAGGCATCAATCTGCCCACAATTACCAATAATCTCCACCGATTCGGCAAGGGTTGTAATGTTCAACTTGGAATGGCCATCCAAAGCCACCAACGAGTGAATGTCGTCCTCAAGAAAGGCCTGTGACCAGCCAGTATACATCTCAATGTTTGAGGTCCAAAGAATGACAATCTACTGACCACTACGTCTTTTAATGTTCTGTTACAGACGTCTTCGGCACATCTACATGCCATTATAGGTTTTACGGTCCTACTAGCTGCCATTCCCGTAATGATGAACTGGACTGGGCATGAATGTTCCGAGTCGGGCCCGGGGTAAGCCGAAGACGCTCATCTCTGGTGGTGTCTGGTGGGCAGCGCGTTCCAGCTTCTGAGTCTATCGATGTTCGCGACCGGGTGCTCACGATAAGTTGCCTTTGGGTGCATGCGTAGGTTTGGGTCGGCAAACTATTGACCATCTTTGCCTTTCCGATGTATATCTGGTTGTCAGTCCCGCGCAGTTTGCTGCCGCTTTCTTGGCCAGTGTTGATACTGACTGCCCGGCTCCACGTCCAGGTCTCCGGTCTCTTTGGCTGTCACTGTTATAAGTGCCCCTGAGACAAATACCAAGGAGGAATAGCGCCACTCTCTTCGCCACTCTGAGATACAGAGGTTACGAGCTGAATAGATCCAAAGTGATATGACAGTATTAAATACAAGACGTAGAAGCGGGATATTGGAGAGTATACTGCGACCCATGCCGCCTAATCACATACAACAGAGCCAGTCTGCAGTTTGAGCTGTTTTTGGCAGTCTACCTCAGGGAATATAATGTTTCTTTTGCAGGCGCTGCTTCACGCTGTCATTGCGTGAGACTTCGCAGCAATGTCGCCCCTGTGCTCGATTGACGCCTTCTTGGCTTTATCTATTACTTATTTCCCCTCAATCGTTTCGGCTTAAAACGATAGGCAGACTAGTAAAAACAAAAGACTTACGCAGGGCACAAGTATAAACCGAAAAATTCATTATGGCCAATACCTTTAAAACTGCTAAAAACATTCCAATATTCGTGAAATCCGTGGATCAGCCAAATCTTGATGGCGGCCTGCAACGATGCCAGAGAAGGTGACAAAACCCGTTTCCATTTAATAGGTGTTGGATATGGAGTTCTCATTCCTATTCAAACCTCACTCCTGAAGATTAGCCATGTATTTAGCGGGAAACAGTACTCTAGCTTACCCTCAAATCTGCTACTGTCACAAGTTCTGGGCCAGAGGAGATGCCGGCATGTTGAACCAATCCATAACCAAACTTGGCAGCCAGCAGGACAGTTACATTTGTAGAATGCATAACCTGAAGAACACAGTGATTGACATCAGGCCAATCAAGCGAGAACTATCTGAGACATTCTAATCCGTAGAGCTTCGCTGGACACTGACCCAAGCGGGAGCTCAAGGTTAAGATAATGTCTCAAAGTTTAGATTGCCTTGTATGCTGACCTACATATCAAGTCTTTTCCCTCTCCAACGAAACTGACCGAAATTATTCTTGCAATATACCAATTGACATTATGAGTAATTCATTCGAGAAGAATTCGCTTGGATAAAATCATGACATGGCCCCTGCTGGTGGCATACAATACCGTGGTTTCATGAACGAATGCGCAGGCTCTCCAAATTCGTAGCGTTGCTTTTGCGATTGATCGCTGCGTCCGTGGGAAACATTGCCTCTGCAGATCGTCAGCCAAAACCAATGAAAGGCCTTGAGCTGTGCTATTTGTTAGCCCCAAAGCCATGGACATGCTTGTGCTCTGATACATACTCATTTCAGCAGCAGATCGTCAGCCAAACTGGCACACCCATCTGCATTGATCGTGGCGGAGTGAGATGTGAGATGACTCAGTACAATATCCGCTTGCAATCGTTTGATCGTTCGTGTCTTCGTAATAGACCACTCTTTTGTGTAGCCCTTGTCAGCTCAACCACTCATTTTTGCTTAGTCGGTTATTTTTCAAAGGCCCAAAGGCTACACTGATTGCTTTCCTGTTCTTTTCTTGTAAGGTATTAAATTGCAATCAACTATTTTCAACCATGGCAGCCCCATCGCATACGTTGTATTCCTCGGTGGATATCGGCTCGGAAGGCGAGTTCGACCACTTCATAGAGAAGCCTTCCCCAGATGCGAGGCGGAAAAGCACGGTTCGAACGCTGGTGCTCTTATTGCCATGGGCGCTCACCATCATATTCGCAAGCTTGTCGATATATCTCCTGATCGATCGCAACGACACCAGGGATGGAGCCGCATGGGGTACCTTCGAAGGGGGGTTCGCTACCGACCACAGTAAGTGAGGCGTCTCGTCTGGCAGCACTGGGCAGGATGCCCCCAATCAAAGCCGAACCATTGATGATAGATAACCTTATGGCGTTATTATATAGTCACCGACATCGAAATTCCTCTTGAGCTGGTCACATTTCGTCGGAGCCCGCAATTTAACATCAATGGGACTGGCTATCTCGACCCGATCGACAAGAAGGCACCTTGGCCCGAGAACATGGTCCTCTTTGGCCCACCCAGCGACGAAATCGACGATAACTGGGACCGGCTCATCGAGGACCGGTACTTTTCTATCACCGAGGAAGAGGCCACCCGAGCATGGGGCGAGAAGCGCCACGAGTACGTCGACGAGGAATTAGGCGGATACACTGCTGGGTAAGCCAAAACGCTGCTTCTTCTCTTTCTCTCTCGACAGGCTGGCTTTTGGCAATCGACGACAGACTTGGGGGCTGATTACATCCCAGGCTTGACGTATTCCATACCCTGCACTGCGTCAACGCCGTTCGCAAAGCGATCCACAGTGATTACTACGGCACGCACCACAGCCAATTCCACGTCGAGCACTGCCTCGACGTCCTGCGGCAGGCGGTGCAGTGCTACGGCAGCACGACGCTGATCCCGACGCGCTTCTTCGAGGGCGTGGAGCACAACTACATCGACTCGGACCAGACGCACGTGTGCCGCTCCTTCAGCCACCTGCGCGCCCTCTCAACGGCGCGCCAAGAGGAGGGCGAGCTCTACAAACCACGCAACATGGCGCTCGTGGACGCGCGGAAGCACGGCATCGCCGCGGCGTGGGCTGCGAGGCAGGATGAAGATGAGAGCCACAGCCACTGAGACAGGTTGCTCAAAGAGAGAAATTCCATGTTCGCCTGTACAGTAACTTGATACCTGCGCTCTTTCCGGTTTGGTTCCATTTTGTTTGGGGATACATGTACGTTGAGCAAAAACGCTGACACGGCCCCTTAATTCGGCTTGGTTTGGTATATGAATCCAGTAACATGACTTGGTCGCCCATATATGGCTTTGACGGACCGTGGTGCTGCGGGCTGGAGTCAAAGCTTCGTGTGCTATCCATTAACCCTTGAGTGTTCATTGACTTGGGTATCAAGTCTACTAGACGTTTTCATCGATGCACGAAAATCCAGATCTGCAGTACCAACTGGATTGGGCCAGCCAGCGGGTACTCGGAAGAAACAACAAACCACTTGGCAGAGATGATCCCAACTTTTTGAGACGGGATATGGAGCCGGCCAAGGGAGACACTTGTGACCTCAACAACGATTATGAACCTCTGGATGAGGATCGGTTCGGTTAGGATAGAAAGACCAAGTAGGATTCTGCATTTAGCGGAACAGGAGAGGCAGATAAGTGTCATTATCGTAGTCAAGTTGATGGTGGCGAAGGATTTAGTTAAATGCAGTTGCTTCGGCTCACAATTACTCAACTGGAGTGACTACATATTGTTCCTCTTCGGAGACCTTCTGAGGCCGTTGATCTTACTCGTAACCTACTTGTCCGTTATGTTGGTTGTGTTATTGTGCAATGAAAATGTCGCTTATTATTCGCTAAACGAGATATGTACCTAGGTATATACTTGGGTAATGTAATCAACAAGGCATACACAGTATAGCCCCCACGACCAGCTGACAGGGGTCTATCATTTTCAGGACGCGCCATGTAACCACATCCTAGAATCCTTCTCGTTGCTCGACCGAAATTGGGCACATCAACGTTTCCTTCTTCTTGCTCATTCATTCACCATCCAAACGGCCCAGTACCACCGGCACCTTCCCATCCACGCAATCTGCCAAATAGTATTATCCTGCTCGTCACGAGGTTTCTTGTAGGATGTCAGCAATTGGCTGTTTCCTCGACACGGCCGACGAGGCCACCCGAGGCAAAATCACCCGAGACGAGTTCCTTGGTTGTTGCCTACAGCACTTCGGTCCGGATGGAGTGATGCATGAAGAGGATACCGACCCGGTCGCTATAGCCCAGAAGTGTTTCGCAAAAGGCCGCTGGGGCTGGCTGGCTGCTGCTTTCGCCCTGTGTCTTACCGACCCTGTGGCAAAGTCCATCAAAGGTCAATGCCCCTTTTACCCCCTTCCTATGTTCTCTCTTCCCTGTCTCCTTCTCTCACGTCTACGCTGGTGTCTCATGGATCCTGCACATACAGTTCCTGCCCCATGTACATATTTGGCTTACTCATCTCCCGCCCGTTTCTTTAGTCGAAGATATCATGCCAATTTTCCTCGCCGTGGCCGGTGACCTATCTTCTGCGCCACAGGACAGCTGCACTTTGACGACGCAGGAGATGGTAAACCAACCGCGGTTTGCCAGGATGGTCCAATCCGCCCTGTTTCTGCAGGCTCTGGTAGTCATGGCCATCTTCTGCCAGCAGTGTGCGACGGCGGTAACGCTGCTCAAGGAGGGATCGGCAGCAACTCCACCATTATTGCCGCCTCGAGACCGCAACCTCTTCCTCATGAAAGGCTCGCCTCTGTCCAACAACACCGAAAAGGTCTCCTTGGTTGTGTGGGCCGGACTCATCCGGTCCAAGTGGGCGGGGCCGCCGTCCAGGGCCATGGTCACCGCTGCCGCCAGCAGCAAAGACGCCGAGACCGGCATCGCCTTCTTCGAGGCCGCACAGGCCGCCAAGACGGATGTCGCAACGGACGCGACGAACCGTCTCACGCTGCCGGCCCTGGCGCTGAAGAAGAGCGAGTCGCCCGCCCTGTTCCAGTACCTCTGCGACATGTTATCGGTTCCCGCGACGGTGACCAACGACATGTTCGTGCTGGCCCTGGAGGACCGCGCTTCTGGCGGCGTGGAGATGCTGCGGTGGATGCTGGACGAGAAGAAGCTGGACGTGAATTATGTCCAGGACTTTGGCTATCCGGAAGCTGAAGCGGCCAAAATGCCTTCGCGGGACCGCGCGGAGTGGGAAATGTCGCTGTCGAACTGCGAGTACGAACGCCGCGCGACGGCCCTCCACGTCGCGGCCATGTACGGGAATGTCGAGGCGGTGAGATTCCTGCTGAGCCGCGGCGCATCTGCTGACATGTTGACGGGGCCGGGGCCTCGGCACAGAAGCTTGCTCGGCGAGGGCGGCATACTGAGGTCGTCCGGGTGCTCGAACAGCATGTCTCTTCACTATGATGGGAATAAGAAGGATTTACGATGAGCTCCATATATCATCACTGGAGCGATGTCAAATTAGTGTCGGCAAAATTACTTTTAAAGATAAATAGTGTTTGTCACTTCTACATCCTCGTGTTTTCTCAATCCTGATAGCTATGTCCGGCACATTTACAGAGAACGCCCTCCGTTATCTCAATGCCACCCTCACAGGGAATCCATCGACTGGATGTGCTCCGCCCCCACCCATCTCTGCTTGGTACACCCTGTTCCCCTCGACGGACGTAACGCCACGCCCCTTTTTGGGGTGCATCGCATCCCACTCGTCGTAGGCTGGGACGATTTCGAACATGCGCAATGTCATAACCAGCGTAACCTTCAGCTCCAGCTGCGCGAGCGTCTGTCCAATGCAAGCCCGTGAGCCCCATTCGAAGGGGCGCCACGACCCCTTGGAGGGGTGCAGCCCGTCGTCGGGCCCCACTAGCCAGCGACTTGGAATGAACTCCTGAGCCCTCACGAAGACTTGTTCACGGTGGTGCATGGCCAGGTTTAGTGTCCAGATGTGGCAGCCTTGTGTCGGGTACTGGCCCCCGTTCTCATCTGTCAGAACGAGGCCTGGGCGGCCCGCTCGTAGGCTGCCCGCCGGAGGAAACAGTCGGAGCACTTCTTTGATTACCGCGAGTGTGTATGTTGTCTGGTTCAGGAGGGCGGGGTCTTTCGCAATCACCTCATAGAGGTGCTCGTGGGAGGTGTTTGTGCCGAACACCTTATCATGCTCAGTACGAACTTTCTCCAGCTCTTCAGGATGGGTAGACAGCAAGTAATAACAGTATAACAGCGTGCTGCTGGTTGTGTCGTGGCCGGCGTACAAGAACATCCGGAGCTGCGGTATCACCAGTCTTTTAAAAGTTGCCTTCGACAGCTGTTCTGTTTCACCGGCTTCTTCTAGGTACTGGTCCATGACCAGCGAGATGACTGATCGCGACTGCGATTTTACTTTTGCATCCCGGCGTGACTCGGCCAGCTCCTCGAACCGCTCATCGACCTGCTTACTGAGATAGCGATCGATGCAGTAGCTGTTGTACCACTGAACCAGAGGGCGAGGGCTAAGATAGCGGCGGAACGGGTTGAAGGATGTGCCATATGGAGTCCAGTACGCTAGTCGCCGCAGACCATCTGCTAATACACTGCCCTGGGTTTGATAGTGTATACGGGCACCACTGTTGGTACAAGACAAGGAGGTTAGTACCAGCGAGGTATTGGTGGCTAGTGCCCGGAACTGCACTGGGATCGCATGGCGATACTAACAATGTTATCCGACTAATCACGTCGAATGTGAGCTTCAGCGTGTACTCTTCCAACTGAAAGACCTTCCCTTGTCCTGCACGTTCACGTAGCAACTGGCAGAGTACTGCGGCCTCCTCCACGATGGACGGGGCAAACCCTGCCATGTAGGCGGGCGCGAAGCCCGGATTGAAAAGGGCACGCCACTTCTTCCAGGTCTCGCCGTGCATGGTCATCAGCGAGGGCCCGCCGTTGATGACCTCCATGGTCTTGCACATCAGGGCCGGCTTGTCGAGGAAGGCAGCTTCAACCTGGGACGCGGCGACGGGGCTTGCGTTGACAAGCAGCGTATTACTGAAGGGCCAGAGGTTCAGGTAGAAAATGCCACTGGGAAAGCTTCTGGACATTTTTTGCACCATGACATGCATCGTAATATCTCGCGGCAGTCCTTTCATCGCCTTCTTCACCGCGATAAAGTGGCCAAAGACGTAGTGGAAGGTTGGCATAGGCTGGCGAAGCCCAAAGGGTCTCAGCACGCTTTACTGATACAAATACTCATATAAAATAGAAAACAAAAGAACTAGACTCACCACTCTGGCGACTTGTAGCTGGCGCACATGCTGTCGGTTGGATACGAATTTGGTGACGAATACTGTCATCAGAGCTATCACGGTCGCGATGGCGACAGCAACACTCAACTGGGCCATGGCGTGACGTTATACGGGGGCTCTTCTCTTTTGAATGCCGTGAGGTGACTCGAGTTCTAAATTCAATAGGGTGTTGTTTATAGAAAAGATGGTCCTTAAGATCCGACTTAAACAGGGGCGGAGTACAGGTTACCACAAATGTTAAAAAGGTAGGTGGGATGCATTGTACAACAGGGGTTCTCCAACGTGCAGCCAACAGCCAACACCCAGTACCAGCCTGCTTATTTAGTGAGTAAGTACTTGCCACCCCTGTATATTGCGTTGCACACCCCTTCTAATTGCATGTGCATACTGGGCTGTGAGCGGGGTTGCTGTGCCGCCCAGCTGGTTCACCAAATGAAAAGCACGCCTAGTCGTGGGTGATAACCAGCAGGCAGTGTCTGTATGCGAAAACGCATATGCCTCAACGCTCGCTGGTCGCTACTTCCGAGCTTTGATGGCTATTGCGGCCAGATTCAACTTGGTGCTAATCCAATACGACGCGGTAAACGTGTTCGTGAGCGCCAAGATCGACAAAGACGTCTGTATGAGTTTGCCTCCCCGCTATAGGAAGGCGGCTATGATGGCAAAGCTGAACAAGGCCATATGGACTTCGAGAATTATCACTGTTCTGGGAGAAGGAGTTGACACAGACGTTCCTCGGCTTTGGTTTCGTTCAGAACCCCCATGAACTCTGTTGTTACTCCAAAAGAGTGAACTATTATTCTTCTGTATAGTCGATATCGTTGTAGCATTTAAAGACCGAGATAGACAAACGGTTGATCAAACGATTACGCCCCTGAAGGAGCACTACCAGCTCACGGGCGGAAACGAGCTACAATGGTTCCTCGGGATTGACGTCAGTCGAAACCGTACCAAAGGACTCATATGGCTGTCCCAAGCCGATTGCATCCGCAAGATCGTCCACTTAGCTGACTCCCGAGATCGGTTGTTTCGAATCACAATAAGCCAGGAAGAGCTCTTTCCCTTTGACGGACTTGTGAGGCCAAGCGAAATTAGCCGGTAGCCAAAGAATATCGGCTTGATCCTATATATGGCAGTTATTACTGGACCAGGTAATAGTCTCATGTGGTATATAGAGAGCTTTAGTTATTAATGTACGACTATCCAACACAGCGGGGTTTTACGATGCGAACTGCACATGACTGAGTTTAATCTTGGTCGATTTGGCCCGGTGGGGATTATAGGGAGATTTTGTATTCATATATAGTAAGTTCAACCGCGTGTGTATATAGAATCTATTCGTTCGCAACAGCAAGCGCTCTTTCGTTCGACACGAGAACGCATGGGGCTAGTGGAACTTGATGCCCACTGCGTCCATCCGACGACGCATGAGCATGCTGTTGTGGGGGTGGAAAAAGACGAACTCATGCAACATGGCGCGCTGGGAGAAGGGTTTCCCATCAGCAAACGCGAAGTCGTATTCGTCCAACAGCGGGATCAAGAAAACCTTGACGGCAATGTCCGCGATCAGACGGCCAGGGCATGCTGACCTCCCCGCACCCCAGGTGAGGATATCCGTATCGACGGTGCTGAAGGCTCGAGCGCGGTGCTGGGCAAGGCTGTCTTCGTCCTCGCAGAATCGAAGCCCCTTGTAGCGCTCAGGGTCTTCGAAGAGGGTGGGGTCCATCGTGCGTGCACGTCCGGACATGGTAATAAACTGGCCCTTTTGGAGGTGAATCGTTCCTCCATCCAGGGGAAGTACTAGGTCCCTCCGGACCACGCGGCTGTACACGATCAGCGGGCTAGATGCGAGGCGTGCCGTCTCCTTCATGGCCGATTCCAGCTTGTCCAAGCCGGTGCTCAGAGTGGCCATGTCCCATTTTCCACCAATTCGCTTGTGCTTGGTACGGATCTCGGCCCGTACTTGGTCCAACACGTCTGGGTGGGCGGCTAGATCAGCAACCATGTGGCAGACGAGGTTGGCGATGCTATTGATCGAAGCCGCCGCGACGGAACCACATAGCGTGGTCAGCACCGAAGGGTCTTGCTCGAAAGGCGTGCTTCCATCTCGGACCATCCATGTTAGCAAATCCGTTGGCGTCGACCCCGTATCCTTCTTCCTGCTTGCCTCACACTCGTGGTTCCCTTCATCCGCTAACGCTTTCTGCTGCTGCTGGCGCCGGACTTCCGGCGCCAAAAACGTCTCGAGCTCTCGCCATTTAGCATTTAAACGCCATTTGGCAGGGAGAAACCACACGAGGATGGGCTGCAGAGTTGCGGGCACGAGGCGCATCATGAAAGCCACCGAAAACACTAGCGGTGCGGGTTTTTTGTTAGCGAAATATCACACTAGAACATTGTGCTCAGGGAAAAGAAAACATAAACCTACAGTCTTCAGCAAGTTTGGACGCCAATTCAACCAATCGAGGTCTTGCAGACATCTCTGTACCAAACAGCACCAGGCACATTCCCTCGCTGAAGCATGCAGTGGCAGCGGGAAGGGGCATGACAGTCTTCCAGTCGTTGCCGTTCCCAGCTGCGGGGAAATGCCGCTTTATCGCGGCAGAAATACGATTTGCCATGGGAGCGAAGAGATCTGGGAGAGCGGGGGTGACCCGCCTCTGTAGGATCCGAGTTTGATAGCTTGCTTTGACGGTGCGCTGCAGGCCGGTCAGGTGAGAGAGAAATACGAAGGCGTGAGACTGTCTGCTGTCAAGAGTATCTGTCCCAAGGCGATTGAGTTCCTGAATGAGCGTGACCGGGAGTACGACGAGTTCCTTGTCGCCCCTAGCGAGTCGATAGGGGCGGTCTTGAGCCTTTTGGTCTGCAGCATCTAGGATCTCTCGTGCCCAGAGACACCATCGGATTCTCGAGAAGAGTGATAGTTCTAACGAGCATAGTCTGTTGACAACAGGAGACTGAGCTCGCTGGTTTGTACTCCGAAGAAGTGCCCAGAGTGTTACAAGCATGAGTAAAAAGATGCTGATGGTCGCGGAGGGTTGTCGCACCATTGGGGAGATGATAAGGCTATCAAGAAGGTCAGATAGACGGCACAAGAGCTCATCAAGGCCAGTCTGGGCTGCCATATTTTCTGGAGACATTATGATGGCCTCAAACCTCAAGGGTATTCCGATTTCTTTTAACAGGTCTCAAAATTAGATGATGGATGGAAGTCAGACAGTTGCAGGTAAATTACTCACCTTGAAGCTTTTGTTCGTCCCTACCCCTTGTACCGAGCGAAATAAGCCTACCTTTGGCCACATAAGAATTTGATCGAGTTCGGTCTCACCTGATGGGTAGCACCGCTGACAAAATCGGAATCTGATCTGCACAACATGGGCATAGTTGGCAGTTATGGAGACCACAGAAATCGGCAACCAACTCAGGTTGTATGGCACCCAACCGGAACCCAGATTGGGAAGGCTGCGTCATCCAGCCCGGGTGTTGCAGAGAGGAGTGTTACTTTCGCTCCCCAAATGGGTGTAACACGGTTTCCGGCAATGAAACCTTCGGTAGAAGAGGATTACTATGCCAGACTCAGGTGATGCGCTATCGAATTCCTCCTGTATGACTGCCAACATGTCTAATCAAATCAGTGATAGATATTGGTGTCAACTAACCATCGTAAAGCTTTGACTTCTAGGGAGGGGGCCGTGTTTACGTGGTCCTCTCGGTGCCCATGATCCAAGTAGTACAGAAACAACACAGAACCCTTGCTTTTCAACCCATCCAGATCCGGTTCTCTGTGAAGATCTGCGACCCAACTACGCCAACGTCATCTCCCCGGCCCGATCACGACGTCGAGGTCCGGCTCAGACGTCGCCTGGGCTACGTGGATGGGCGCTGGTCGGTCAAGGTCACGGACAAGGACACCATGGTCAACCTAGGATTTAGGGTGTGAAGAGCAGGAGCAAGTCAAATAACAGTCTCTCAGTGCGGGGTTTGGACTGCGATTTCAAGCACACTAAAATCACTCAGCGTCAATAATTATTCTCTTAACATCACTCAATAATGCTAATCATAGTTCGGTGGCGTCGTGGCGTCAACACGTCCTCAAATTCTAGAACATGTGCATAACACTGGATGCTTGGGTAACAGTCATGCTGGGAGTAGCATTGCGTTATCACATCAACCTTTTTTCAGGCGGAAATAACATGCAGAGTTCAGAGTCCGTCTATGCCGACACCTACTACGAAGCCCAACGCTGAATTACAGCCAGTCTTGGGTGGTCGTGCGTGCCCAGCCAAGATTATCTCAAGGCTTCCTTCCCACGACAGCATACTTTGTGGTCGCCAAGTACGCCCCCTTCTTCGTCTCCGCGACGGCCAAGGGGATCAGCCTCTTGAGCTCGGCCGCCATCGCCTCGTTCTGCGTCTTGCGCGCGATCAGCTCGTGCATGATGAGACCGCACTCGTGCTCCAGGTACGCCCAGTGCGGCGGCGTGGTGTGGACGTCGGCCTCGACGTCCGCCAGGCCACAACCCCGGAAGATGCCCGGCAGGTCGGGGACCCAGATGGGGTTCAGCCGCGGGTCTTGGGACTGGAGGAGGCGCATCAACGCCTCGATGCTCTCTTTCTTGTTGTCGGGTCTGAGCAGTTCTCCGCGCACCGTCTGGTTGTCGGGCTCGACCCATTGAAGATGGCCGCCGGGCTCTGTGCGAGTGGGTTGCGGGAAATGATTAGTGACGCTTTGTATGTATGAATACGGTTGCCATGACTCCAACTCACTGAGCATCTGGATCAGCTTGCCCACTGTTTCTGCAACATCATCCTTCCGAACAACAAATATCATGAAGCGGAGGTTGATGATATCAAAGGCCGCTAGCAAGTCATCAGGGACAGGCTCATTTATATCCCATTCCCGTAGCTTGATGTTGGGGGGTAGTGCCTCGCGGGGTGGCGCTGCATCGAGCGAGATGTCAAGGCCGACGAGCTGTGTTGATTCATGGAGCCGATCACCCGCATCCAGCAGCCACATTCTACAGAGGGGGAACCAAGAAAATACAGTCAGATGTTTTGGTTGCACACGGTCCTCCACAGGCAGGCGACTCACCCTGTGCCCGAGCCGATGTCTGCTACTTTGAGATTCTCTCCCTGGGTGGGAATGCTGGGGTGGATGAGATATCCGAAGTCTTTCACCCAATGGTGATGCATCAGGTTGAGGCTATCTTTCTCTTAGTACATACTAAAAATACTTGTTGAAGCGAGAGAAATGGAAGGAAACCACCAACGAACCGACTGTTGTCGAGGAGATCTCGAGTGAAGACGTAGTTGTCGTTTTGAGACATGGCTGTTGGCGGGGCAGACGAATTAGGATCAGAGTGGGGAGGGGGAAGACGACGATTGAGGGAGGTCAAGAAATCTTGTATGAAAGTGTTTGACAAAAGTCATCAGTAGAAGGAATTTCTTGACTTTCGCTAACAGGTTCCCTTCTATATATCCGCCATGTTCCGATTGCTAGGCGGTGGTGAAGTAGTTGCGAGGTAACAAATATCTCTTTATTGCATGACCAATAAGCAAAACCAACCAAGTAAGGGGTATGAAAGTAGGTTGCATTTAACCCATCGGAGCAGCTAATTGTCACACACCACTCCGCACGTCAAGTTTGGGTCGTCTCAGCAGATCTGCTGGCGGCAGGGGGGACCGTTGGTTGAGTCTGGCAACTTTGCAGTGTACAGCGGGCCGAGGTTTCTGTGTCAGTGGGGATGGAAGTAAGGGAGGGACTCCAACTCCAATGGCTGTCCAACACCTACTCGAAGTGTAATTTAACCTATGATGTTGGGAATATATTTTGGAAGCATGGTAGGTCCCATGGAAGATGATCGTCGGCCTCGATGATCAATCAAACCAAAAACAAGGGGCGCAGCCGACGCAGCAAGATGTGCTAGCGAAAAGTGCATACCATCAGTCATAGCAAAGCCATATGATTTCATTATCCATTATTGTCATCTCTTTTCTCGTTAGAGATGCTATGTAGTGTGTTTCTCGTGTGCACGTAATTACTAAGTTGACTGGCCCCCAAACCCCTCGAGTGTAAGACCCAGGCCGCGTCCTTGTTGAAATGCCACAATGCATGAAGCCCCTCCAACACGTCGTTCCCGAAAAGCAAACATTAGGTCATGATCCAATGCATGGGTATCTTTAGTTTCGTTAATGTATAAATTTCCAAGAGTTCCATATTCCCTTTTTCCGAACACATGCAAAAGGACTACTACTGGTTCGCCGGAGGCATCAACGCCTCGAGGAACGAGCGCACCAAGTCCGATACGGCACCGACCAACTAGCATCACATTATCGTCAGCATTCGTACGCTTCAAAATGAGTCCAAGAATAGAAGGAAAAGGAAATCATACCGGCGTCGCATCTCCTATCAGCTCCGTCGTTTGCGACACAAATGCAGCCGACAGCAGGCTCTGCGCGTTCCCGAGCAGGCCGACGACCGCGCTGACCGACTCGGGCGTCACGAGGGGCGTGATCTCGTCCACGATGCCCTGGATGTCGATCTGGTTCAGGGCCGACAACAAGGGCTTCGCGGAGCGGGCGAGTCCTTCCAGGTCGACGTCGCCGAGGGCCGTCAACAACGGGCTCAGCTGCTTGATCAGGGCGGGGATGTCGACTTCGCCCAGCGCGGACACAAGCGGGACGGCGCCGCCGATGATGGTTTGGGTGTCGTCGACGAAGCGTTTGGTCAAGAGGTCTTCGGCGTTGTCGACCAGGCCTACCAGACCGTTGACCGAGTCCCGTGTCAGCAGAGGCGACACGGCTTCCATGATGCCGGCTAGATCCAGCTGGCCTACCGACTGCAGGATCGGCTCCACTTGATCAATGAGCTTCGACAGGTCCACCTTGCCCACGGCGTTCAGGATTGGCTGCAGCTGATGCACGAGACCGACAAGGTCGATTTGGTTAAGCGAAGTCAGGAGCGGACCAACCTGCCCGACGAGGCCGGTGATATCCACCTTACTGACGGCGTTCAGGAGCGGCTGGACCTGGTTAATAAGACCTACGAGATCAATCTTCCCGACCGTGTTCAGGATGGGTTCAACCTGGTCGATGAGACCCGACAGGTCGACTTTACCCACGGCATTAAGAATGGGTTGGAGCTGGTTCACGAGGCCGACGAGGTCAATCTTGTTCAGCGAGTTCAGCAGCGGCTCGACTTGGTCGACCAGACCAGTAATGTCCACTTTGCTCACGGCGTTGAGGAGCGGCTGCAATTGGTTCACCAAGCCCACCAGATCGATCTTGTTCAAGGAAGTGAGAAGGGGCTCGACCTGGTCAATCAGGCCGCTGATGTCGACCTTGCTGACCGCATTAAGCAGAGGTTTGACCTGGTTGACCAGCCCAAGCAGATCAATCTGTCCGAGGGTACTGAGCAAGGGCTGGACCTGATCGATCAAGCCGACCAAATCCACCTTGCTGAGAGAATTGAGCAGAGGCTGCACCTGCCCGATGAGCCCGCTGATGTCGACCTTGCTGATCTCGTTCAGCAGGGGCTTGACTTGGTTGACCAGGCCAATCAGGTCAATTTCGCTGAGCGAACTCAGCAAGGGCTGCACCTGGTCCACCAGGCCCGCGATATCTACCTTGCTGAGGGAGTTCAGCAAGGGTTCTACTTGGTTGATGAGGCCCTGCAGGTCAATGTCGCCGAGGGCCGCGATCAACGGCACGGCGCCGCCGATCAGCGTCTTGGTCTGGTCCACGAACTGGCGCGTTAGCAAGCTTTCCGCATTGCCCAGGAGCCCAACGATGCCTTCGATAGACTCAGGAGACAGCAGCGGCTGCACGGCGTCAAAGAGACCCTGTAGGTCGAGCTTGCCGAGGCTGTCCAGCAGAGGCCCGACTTGGTCGATGAGCGACTTCAAGTCTAGGTCCTTCAGGCCCGCCAGTAACGGACCGGCTCCGCCAATCAGATCCTTGGTCTGGTCCACAAACTCTGATGTCAACAATGTTTCTGCGTTGCCTAAGAGGCCGACGATACCCTTGATGGACTCAGGTGATAGCAAAGGCTGGATGGCGTTGAAAAGGCCTTGCAAGTCAATCTTGCCGAGGCTATCCAGCAACGGTCCAATCTGGTCGATCAGCGACTTGAGATCCAAGTCCTTAAGTCCCGCAAGCAAGGGACCCGCGCCACCGATGAGATCCTTGGTCTGGTCGACAAATTGAGCCGTGAGTAGATTTTCGGCGTTGCCAAGTAAGCCGGCGATGCCCTTGACTGACTCTGGCGAGAGGAGGGGACTGATAGCTTCGAAGAGGCCTTTCAGGTCGAGCTGACCCAGCTCATTGAGGATGGGGCCGATCTGGTCCACGAGCGATTTCAGGTCCACCTCTTTGAGGCCGGCGAGCAAGGGGCCAGCACCGCCGATCAGGTCCTTCGTCTGATCGACGAACTCGGCCGTGAGGAGGGTCTCGGCGTTGTCGAGGAGCCCCGCAATGCCACGAACGGCCTCCGGAGAGAGGAGCGGACTCACTGCATCGAAGAGCCCCTTGAGGTCGAGCTGCCCCAGTTCATTGAGGATGGGGCTAATTTGATCCACCAACGACTTCAAGTCGACGTCCTTCAGGCTGGCCAACAGCGGGCCGGCGCCGGCGATGAGGTCTTTCGTCTGGGTCACGAAGTCGCCAGTGAGGAGGTTTTCAGCGTTACCGAGCAGACCTGCAATCCCCTTGACCGAATCCGGAGACAGCAGTGGGCTGAGGGCGTCGAACAGGCCCTTGAGGTCCAACTGTCCCAGCTCGTTCAGGATGGGCGCGATTTGGTCTACCAGGGACTTGAGATCGACGTCCTTGAGGCTGGCCAGGAGCGGGCCGGCGCCCGCGATGAGGTCGCGGGTCTGGGTCACGAAGTCGGAGGTCAGGAGGTTCTCGGCATTCATCAGCAGACCGGCGATTCCCTTGACCGAGTCGGGCGTCAAAAGGGGGCTAACTGCATCGAATAGGCCCTTCAGGTCAAGCTGCCCCAGCTCGTTCAGGAGCGGCCCGACCTGATCGACGAGGCCCTTGATATCGACACCGGCGAGCCCTTCGAGGAGTGGACCGGCGCCTGCGATGAGGCCCTGGGTTTGGTTCACAAAGGTCGGGGTGAGCAGGCTTTCCGCATTACCCAGGAGGCCCACGAGACCCTTCACCGAGTCGGGCGACAGCAGGGGGCTGACGGCTTCCAGCAAGCCCTTCAGGTCTAGCTGGCCCAATTCGTTTAGAAGCGGGCCGATCTGATCGACGAGGCCCTTAATGTCGACATCGGCCAGCCCCTCCAGTAACGGCCCAGCCCCCCGCGATGAGACCCTGGGTCTGGTTGACAAAAGTAGGGGTAAGCAGGTTCTCCGCGTTACCCAGGAGCCCGGCGATGCCCTTGACGGATCCCGGTGTCAGCAAGGGGGCAATGGCGTCAAAGATGCCCTTGATGTCCAGACCCGCGACTTCGTCCAGGATCGGGCTGACCTTGTCGAGCAGGCCGACGACGGTCTTGATGAGCCCGCCGATATCGACGCCCTCGATCTCGTTAATGATGCTCTCCAGGTCGAGCTTGGCGACCAGGTCCACGACTGGGTTCAGTTTGGTGAGGAGGTTCCTCGCGATGCTGGGGATGGGCGGCTGCAAGGTTTCCGCCAGGTATGTCAGGGAGTCGTGGACAGCGAGCAGGAAGTCGTCATTGAGCAGTTTCTGTAGGGCATTGAGGAAGCCGGCGATGTCAGTCAGCTGCAGGACCAACTTGCCGAGGCTGTCGAGGATGTCGCCCAGGTCCCCGAGGCCCGGAAGGTCGAGGAGACCGCCACCAGATCCAGAACCGGAGCCAGAGCCAGAGCCAGAGCCGCTACCACCACGGCCGCCTCCAGAACCTGACCCAGAGCCAGGCGGTCCTGTGCTGTTCTGCCGGGGGTAGAGGACGTGTCCCAGGCGCTCATCCCTCTCCCGCCGCTTAAGCAAGGTGGTGAGTTCGGTCAGCGCCTCGGTGAGCTCTGACCGGGGGACCAATGCCAGGTTATGCTTGGCGAGGTAGGCATCGAGCTCAAGCTCTGCCGGGGCAGCAGCGCCGGCGACGAGGCCGAGCGGCGCCAACGCCAGCACGAAAAGATTGGAGAACCGCATGGCGACGATGGAAAGGGGGTGTGGCCTGTGTTGATTTCACACAAACACGCGCGCACACACACAAGAGCGTCGTCCAAAGGGGGGATTGGCAATGGGAGGACGGACGAAGTGGTGATGGAGGAAGGAGGGAAAGGAGATGCCCACAGGCAGAAGGTGTTTCCTAAAAGGAAATATTGATTCCCGGATGGATCTCCATCTGAGAAGATGGACGTCTCCCCGCCCTACCTCTCGATCTCACTCACACATTCCGTCGCGACTTTTTCCCTCCCAGGCACACTTACTAACTTGCCCCAAGTCGGCGACTGGCAGCTCGCTGCGGAGAGCCTCGGATCTCACTCACGCACACTGGATGCACGCGATCTCCCCTGTTCCTGTCCCCACCCCTACCTACCCTGCTCTACATACAGCGCATCGCATTCTTGCCGAGGGCTGTACTGGTATTGCACCGGGGTCCCTTGCGTGAGTTCTTTTCTTCTTCTTCTTCCTCCTCCTCGTATGTCTCGGCCGGATGGCTCTGGTGGGTGGGATGGGATGCGCTGGGCTGGCTGGCATACCCATACCAGCAAAATGAATGTCACATGGGGCATTGGTGTTGTCGATGAATGCGATATGCCTGATCTGCACGCTCGTTCCCACCCTTACGCCGGAGCTACCCAAGCTACTCAAGCTACTCGAGCTTCTTACCCCAGATTGTTGCCAATCACCTTTCCCAAAGCGAGCGGTTGCCCGAACCGCAGATCCAATCAGAGCCTACCGACCCTGGCCTGTATACTCCGACCACCGACGTTGTGGTGGGTAGGACAGAGCACGCCGGTGCTATGGTCCATATATGCTTTTCGCTGCTGGCTTGCTGGATGCTACGCTGACCAGCTACTGGCCTTGGAGCTGGTCACTGGCTAGTAGCAGCGTGCAGATTTCTGGGTAACACATGCAAGGCTATCACGAAGTCCCTCATCACTTCCCCTCTTCTGAGGCCCTCCCCAGTCACCGCCGAATTGAACCTGGGCGGCTGGGGTATTGTTTCCTTCTGCCTGTATGTTTATTAATGTTGTAACCCGCCGTACCGAGGCTCCACAAACAGGGCGCAATGGCACGACGGTCGTCGGGAAAACACGTCATTGGCCTACAAGGGACGGGAGGCGGGCATCAATCTATCGGTCCTTATGTAGACGTAGCGAACGCATCAAGAAAAGTGAGTGAACAAAAATGGGGAAACCGACATCTACAACCTGGCCATGCGGGAAATGGGAGTTTTGGGCATCTACACACCAACCCTCCCACCCAGAGAAAGAAGAATGTCTTCACGAACGGGGGACCTCGGCATCCGCTAGTACAAAAAGGCGGTCTTAGTATTCTGCTAGTAAGAACCGAAAGGTGAGATATAGCCACACAGATGAGAGATGTATGAATCAATTACATGAAAAGAAGCCTTTCTCACAACATCCACCCCCGCATCTTGGCGAATGGGGCGACGGGAAACAACCGTAGCGGCGGCTGCCCCGCCCCTAAAAAAGAAAGCCGTTTATTGACAGGGAGCAGGGGGGTCAAGGGGTGCGAACGGTTCCTCAACCCGACGCTCACTTCAACGTTGTTGCTCACATCCATGATCCATCCCCATCGAATAACCAGCTGCCTCATCGGGACAGGAAGAATGGGAGCTAGAATAGGCGCTCAATCTAATAAACAGGCCGGAACGGGGGATTATGACATAACCTTCACCACATAGGAGAGGCAGCGATCGCCCAGAAATCGATAGTGCTGATTGCAAGGATCCTGCATTGGGACAGAACGGGCCTACTTCCTCACTTGTCTGCTACAAGTATTAGGTCAATGGCTCCGACGAACGAACGCCTACCGCGGCCCCGCCAACTCTTTCTTCACCAGTACCTACATAGCCAACAACAAGCAATGCTGCCCACTACTAGTGCCTTCAGTCAGCAGGTGGGCGGATGAACTGCTTGACTGCGTGGCTAGCTGTCAGGAACGAGGTGGACTACTAAGAAACAGTCTTTGGGCGGAGCTTCTTCGCAGCCTAACCCTTCCTGTCCGAGTATTGATTATGATGTGCATCCGCTAGACCAGGGTCTGCATGCAGGCTTGCAGGCTCGCAACCTTTCTCGCTCACCTACACTCGAGATTCACTCTCCATATCCCTACACTTACGAGTTGGGGTATAGTTTACATGTGCAGAATACGGTCACCTGCATGCGGAACAGGAAGGGAAGTGGTGTATACTTACCTTGTTAGGGTTGCAATCTGACTGCAAAAAGTACTCTACGGATGCGGGGAAATGGACAACGCAGGGCGAAAGAGAGTAAAAGAGCTCATTCAAGCCGAGCTCCTTACCACATCGAGACCATCGCTGCGAATGCTACGAGAGAAGATCTACCAAAGAGATGCTGGCCTGCCTGCCATGCGAGTCACGCGAGGGGGGAGATGGGAAAAAGCATGGTGAATCCGGATATTCACATGTTCTCAGCTCCCTCGCGCGCATCTCTAGCTGGCGCTGATCGGTCTACTCTGTTTCTACTTCCAGAGTAATAGAGAGATAGTGTATGTGTGCCCCTCAGAGCTTGCCTTGATGCTGGATACGATCCAGCCGCGGCTGCCTTTCTCTCACTCTTACTCCCCCTCTCCCCGCACCCCCTCCGCTTATTGCTGAGTGTGTAGGTGTGGTCCACTGTCTGCGTGTTGTATGTGATACCGCCCTTCTCGTCGTCGTCGTCGTCGGGTATCTCGTGAAGGGGTTTCCAGCACTCTCCTCTGCTACTCCAGCATCGAGTGTGAAAGCTCCCGATGTGGCTGAGAGAAGCAAAACCTCAGAGTGAACCATCATCGTCATCTCCATCATGACCTCCGCGTTCAAAGAAGATGTTCACAGTGGGCCGAGCGCGCCGCCTTCGGTCCATGGCGCAAGGGGGGCAGCGGATGCCACTACCAAGGGAGAGCAGCAGCCGCCTCAGCAGCCAGGCACGTCGTTTCTGAATGGTCCTGGGCGAGACGACGAGTCGACAGACGATCACGTCCAGGACAAGGTACCGCCTGCCGCCGTCCTTACCAAGAAGCAGAAGTTCAAGCGCCATTGCGGGAGGTTCAAGTGGTGGTATGTCGCAGGAAACATCATCTTCCTTGCGATCTTCTTGCCAATCTTGTAAGTGGGAGAAAGCAAGCCAAACGAGCATCGCTGACGCAAGGGGTGCACCCTCATTCTAGATTCCTGGTGATCCTGCCCGCCATCGTGCAGCGTATCGTCGACGACCAGAGCCTGCCCATCAAGGGTGGCGCCTTCCTGTGCCTGTCGCCCACGCAAATGATGATCTCCCTCGAGACATCGCTCAAGACGCCGCTGGCCGCGCGGATCGACCCCTTAACCATGTTTCTGTATAACAAAGAAACACCCGAGTTCTCGCCTTTCCTGAACCTGACCCTCCCCGAGCAGAAGCTGGACGGGGAGACCGCCATCGTCGTCACCAACCGCACCGTCACCATCACTGACGAGAAGGAGCTCATTACCTGGTTCGACTCGGTTTGGGATAAGCCCAAGACCGAGCTGTCGGTGCGTGGGGACTCGACGGTGCACCTGGGCGCGCTGCACTCCAAGGTCCACCTCGAGAAGACGGTCGAGGTGAACTCACTCAACCAGCTGAGCGGGTTCGGCATCCAGGACCTCTCCCTGGTCCTCCCACCCCTCGAGGATGGCCGCAACGTCCGGGGGACCCTGAACCTGCCCAATTGGGGCAGCCTGACTTTGGGTTTGGGCAACGTCTCCCTCAATCTCATGGCAGGCGACATTCGCATTGGCCTCATCACGATATACGACGTGATGATCCCGCCCGGGAACAACACGCGCGAGTTCGACGGACGCTTGTACCTCGACCAGGTCGCGGCCAACCTGGGCGCCGTACTCGCGAGCCAAGGCGAGGCCCTCAACCAGGGCATGATTCGTATCGACGCCACCGGCAACGCGACCATTGTCAACGGGAAACACATCCATTTTGTTGAGACCATCCTCAACAAGAAGCGCGTCACCTCCAAGATTGGCGTCTTCACGCTGCTCGGCGACGTCATCGACAGCCTGACCAACAGCCAACAAGGAGCGGCGGGTAATGGCACAACTAATAGCGGCTCGTTGGTGGATCTGGTCGGTGACACTTTCGGCAACAGCACTCTTTTATCGCAGGCATTGCAGCATTGGAAGAACGCGACGGCGCAGCAGCAGCAGATGCCCGGCGGTGGAGGCGGCGTCGAGGGCAGATCTACCGCCACGCCGTGGTGGACGAGAGGGCCCTCGTCGCTTCACCTATTGAGGTTAGGCATGAAGATGAGGATGGGCAAGCTTTAGTCAGATTGACACGAAAGATATGATCTGATGTAATGATTAATGTTTCACATGTTTTAATGCTATCGGTTGAGTCGGAACAGAGTAGCAAGCACGATAGCGGCAAAAGGGTCAATGACCACAAGCCACTCACTGACACCGTGTCAACAAACAAAGTTGCTTCCACGAAAAGCACAGCTTTAACCAGATAATATTTTGAGTGCATGAGTGTGTCGATTTGGAAACGGATCATTCTTTGGCTTGTCCATGCACGTGTCTGTGCCCCATACCTTCTTCCATGAGATGAGTAGTTGTACTGCCGGTCTCTCCACGTCTGCCGACGACACAGCTCGGGTGCATCCGGTTGAACAGGACCGACACGACGAGCATGGGCACCGAGTCCAGTATGTAGAGCCAGTATTCGTGGCTCTGTAGCGCGCCTCCCTGCCCCTGAGCGTACTCGGCGACGCGGTACAGCGACCGGACCATGATGAGCAGGCTCGCAGCATACAAGACGTATATCAGCAGCTCCCACGGCACTGTGAGTGCGTACGACTTGCTGGTAGGTTTGCGGCGGATGTGCAAATGGAACGAGGCGGTCACAGCGCAGAAGACGCCGAAGAAGAGAATTTGGATGCCCAGGCCGCCAAGGATCATGTTCTCGCCGCGCTTGACGTCGTCCTGCGTCTTGGCCATCGTCAGCATGCCGCCTCCTATTGAGCCTGTCAGCTTCGTTTCACTTCTTTTATGATCACAGTTACTTAATCTGCGTTGAAATTAGGATTCATACTACTCACCACCGCCTTGGGCGAGAAAGGAAAGCACGTCCCCCAGAACGAAGACCTTGGTCAGCCAGCGAGGCGGAATCATGGAGTACGCGTCGGCGTCCAGCAGGCGGATGAGCCGGCCCAGGATCATATAGATGGACGCGGCGAAGAGGGTAGGGCCCAGGAGGAGTAGGGAGGACTGGATGATGTACGGGTTCTTGGTGAAGTCGGGGAAGGACTCGGAAGAAGACATGGCACGGCCGATGTAACCAACGGTCTCAACTATACAACCCTGGTCAGCGAAATGAACCCTGGGGAATGCCATTCTCAGGGGATGACTTACACAGGCAGCCAAGCGTGAAAGGAACGAAGTACCACGTTCGGCTTTGGGCCATCTGCTTTATATGCCATAGTGACGAGAGACCGAAGAGAACGGCCAATGTGACTGTGCCGGCCATGGAAGGCTGGTAGGCATAAAAAACGAACTTGTCGGGTGGCGCCATGTTGAGTAAAGAGATATGTCGTCAATTCGTTCCTTCCAATCGTTGTATAGGCGTGGCCGCGTTCGAGGAATCACCAGCAAAGTGAATCGAGAGCTGTGTTATGGAAGATGCTTGAGAATACATGTTGGGGACACGACTTATTTATACCATCAGTTTATCTTGACAACAACGAGCTATGTTCGATGCCTAGATTTTGTGCTTCATCCAAGTCCATGAATTGTAGTATATCCGCGTATTCTATACGCGGATAGAGCTATACGCGTATCGAAGAGCCCCTGTCCCCCCCCGCTGGTGGCAGTGGTTCTAGCCTCCAGGGCGCTAGCTCGAGCCCCTTAAGCGCCGCACTTGTAAAGCTAGTAGCATGCATGCAGCAAGCACTTCTCCAACGACTGGTGTCACAGCTTGGAATCTGCTGGATTTGCCTAGACTTTTGCGCATTTCGTGGTGTCTCTGCGGCCCGAGAGTAACATTGAGCTGAATGGAGTACGCGGCTAGGTGATGGTCCGCTAGAACCCAGCCCCAACTGACATCGAATACGCGTATTGCTAGACCTTTGGTCCTGAACTCCCTCGTATATCAGACTTGAGTCGATTGCACGCCACACGACAAGAGATCCTCGTTTGGTTTCCGAGTTTACGCTGAAGAGCCAATGCAGCGACGCGGCCACCGAAAGTCCCGTCATGGCTGCCAAGAATGCAAGCGGCGGCATATCAAGGTAGGATGCCTTGAGTACCCTGAGCAGTTTACCTTACCTATTGTCCCAAGTCTTCGAGCCTTTCCATTATTCAAATCACTTGCATCAATTCTTACGATCTTCTCCTTTGCCATATAGTGTGATGAAGGACGGCCCCAGTGTGCCAACTGCACCATTACGAGTCGTCGTTGCGAGTTCGGGGACCGACGCAGCGACATCTGGCACGGCTCTACTGCTGCCGCCGCTTCTCCCCAACCACGGCTGAGAGGGCCAGTCCTTGTGAGGGGAGAAGAAAAGGGCAAGAAGAAGGGCCGCATGTTGCTGTACCGCAAGTAGATGATGATACCCAACAGCAGACGGCTTCGGATGCAGCCGGGGTGGTGAATCTGAACCATATGGAGCTCATGGCCCATTACACGTTCGCTGTATCCAACCCGGAGATTGACCCGGACCTCGACCGCGCGGCGACCAAGATGGTGGTCCAGACGGCGCTGGACTTCCCCTGGCTCCTGCACGAGATCCTGGCCATCTCGTCACGGCACCTCGCCTTCGCTAGTCCCGGGCGTGCCGCCTTCTACCGGGCCCAGGCGTCTCAGCTGCAAACACAGGCGCTCCACCTCTTCAACCGCCGTGGGGAAGACGACGGCAGTGGCATTGACGAGACCAATTGCGCGGCCGCTGTACTCTTCTCGTCCACGCTGGGACGCCATCTCCTCGCGGACACGCTGGAGGATCTCCATCGGCGGGGTACCACCGATGACGGGAACGACATGTCAGAGGAATCCAGAAAATACGACTCCGAAGCAGCGCTAGACCGCTACTGTGGTTACCTCCAGGTGCACCACGGTCTGCGCGCCGTCGCCTCGAGCTCGTGGCCGCACCTGATGGAGTCGGATCTTTGGCCGCTGATCGCGCTGGCGGGGCGCATCCACACGCCCAGGTCCTCGGTCCGGGGCACGGAGTTGCGAGAGCTGTCACGCTGGGTTGAGACGGAGGCGTTTGGGAATACGACGACAACGACGACGACAACTGCAGGGCTCCGTGACGATGAAGAGCGCCGGGCATGTTTGGAGGCCATTGACCTCTTGCAGATCGGCCTCGACGAGTCCTCCTTGGCCACCGGCAAGTCGACACTTTCCTCTGCCCTCCCGCGTTCATCGCGACAAGCGCAGCAGCACCAGATGACGTTCACCTGGCCCGTCCGCTGCCCTGCCAAGTTGGGCGAGCTCATCCGGAAGCGCTCGCCGCCGGCCCTGGTGACCCTGGCGCACTACGCCGTGCTCCTCCATCTGAGCAGGGACCTGTGGCAGGTCGGGCCCGTGGCGCCGCGTTTCCTGCAGGTCATCTCGGACGTCTTGGGAACGAGGTACGATGCGCGGCTGGCGTGGCCGCGGGCCGTCGTATGGGGAGGGTGAGGCTTCCATGACCATCGAAGCTAGGAAGGATGTAAGGAAGTAAATGCCCTCATGCAGCCCAATTTCAGTCGGTTTCCAAATAAGATGGATTCACAATTCCATGAGTTGAAAGTCAATCAAGTATTGGATGTGTGTAACTATAGTATAGATAGCTGCAATTACGATTCAAGGCAACTTCAAGTGCATCCCGTCTATTGACCGGCCGACTCTATGCGGTGTCCCTTGATGGAACTGGTCAGCGGTACTTCAAAGAAACCACTGCGCATATATTTGCGACGAGGATTGCAAATTGACATGCGGGGATTTATGCCCACTTACGAAGCAAATGTGCACGCATTGCCCAGAATGGCGCTTATCGCTTTCTTTACTTGCCCTGCTTGCATTGCCGATTTCTCGAGCTATTTCTGGCAACAGTGGCGTTGCCCGAAGAAGGAAGAGACGGGTAAGATGGGAAAGATGGGAAAGATGAGCAAGATGAGCAAGATGAGCAAGAATGAGCAAGATGTGGTGCCAGTGTCGAGTTGTGGGTGCGGGGTAGCTGGCGAGAACGTCCAATTGTCTGGCGGGGAGACAAAGGCCAAGCGGCACAAGCTGGAACTTGAAAGGTGTGCGCCAATGAGTTGTGCATGGTTACGAGGACTTCTGTCTGGGACTTTGAAGGTAATCATTGGCCGAGGATGGATTGATTGCATCATCCCCATGTCTATAGTTCATTCGTCTGTCTAGGTAGTCTAATGCAATGCCATGATGATCGTCTATGATGCCCGAAATCAACGAAGTGAGTGGTCTTTTGCTTCTCTTCCTTCTCTTTCTAAAACCTCGCGACGCCGATACCATGCTGGGTGGTTTTTCGTTTCGGAAACACCAACGGCAGACTCTAAAGATCTATAACATGATTCTAACAGCAGAGTGGAATGGCAAGCCTAAAAGGCAGAAAAGACTCGCTCATCTTTTATGCAGTGCGCTTGTTCCACTTCATGACGCCGGGCATGGCCGGGTCGTTCTCGACGTACTTGCAGTGGTTGAAGGTGGTCCACAGGTCGCCGTAGAAGGAGCCCTTCTCCTGGTGGTACAGGTCGCCAAGCATGGGCTTGATGGCCTCGGTGGCGTCTTCGGCGTAGTAGAAGGGGATGCGACTATGGAGAAAAAGAAAAGGATTAGTACGGTTGTTCCGGATGAAGCAATGAGTGGACATATCCCATCGATGGGAATGCGACGGAAGCAGCCTCCAATTAGATCACGTGATGCGAAAGACATCTCCAATCAATCGGGGCTTTGATTCGGGGACAGCAACTTACGCGAACAGGTGGTGGACCACGTGGGTGCCGATGATGCCGTGGAAGAGGTGGCGGTCGATCCAGCCAAAGTCACGGTCGACGGTGGCCAGGGCGCCCTTGACGAACGTCCAGCCGTTCTCGTCGTAGTGCTTGACGTCGGGGTGGTTGTGGTGCAGGTAGGTGATGGCGATCAGCCAGTGGTGGACCCAGAACCACGGGATGCCCCAGAGCAGGAAGACGGTCTGGGCATCCAGCTGCTGCGCGGCCAGGTACAGGCCGAGGCCGACGAGACCGAGACCGATGTCGGACAGCAGGATGAAGATGGCCTCGTTGGGGCGGAAGACGGCGCTGAAGGGGTCGAAGTGGCTGATGCGGTACCAGGCCGTGTTCTTGTTGGGCTGCAGGCTGCGGGGGCCGGACGAGACGTTGAAGAGCAGGTACGTGGGCCAGGCGAAGAGCTGGTGGGCGAGCAGCTTGACCAGCACGAAGGCGGGCGCGTCCTCGAGCAGGTCCGAGTGCCACCACTGGGTGGCCCGCTTGCGCTCATGGTCCTCGCGGGTGGCGGGGACAAAGGCCATGTCCTTGTGCATGTGGCCGGTGAACTGATGGTGGCGGGCGTGGCTGAACTTCCAGGAGAAGTAGGGGACTCCGAGGAGGGAGTGCAGGGCCCAGCCGACGGTGTCGTTGACGCCGCGGTGCAAGCTGAAGGCGCCGTGGCCGCACTCGTGGGCCAGGATCCAGAGACCGGTGCCGACGAGGCCCTGGGCGAAGGTGTAGGCGGCCCAGGCGGCGGCGCGGGCCCACGGGTTGGACAGCTGGGGAATGAAGGTCAGGGCGCCGTAGACGAGGGCGCCGGCGAGGGCCAGGTCGCGGACCACGTAGGACATGGAGCGGGCGACGGTCGGCTGGAAGCAGTAGGCCGGGATGGCCTTGCGGATGGTGTTGACGTCGGGGAACTTGGGCTCCGTCGACTCAACCGCGGCCTTCTTGTCGGTGTTCAGGCTGATGACCCCGGCCGTCGTCGTGGTGGCCGAGGTCGAGGACATGGTGGTGGTAGCTGTGGTAGCCATGGTCGATTATGGGGACAGTGTTGCCTCGCAGAGGTCAACCTTCTGTCTCTTGGGGGTATCGAGAGAATGGGAGGAAGGAAAAATGAATGGCACCTGGGACACACGCAGGCGATGGAGCAAGAATGAGGGAAAGGAAGAGAGAACAAGAAGGAGGCCAGAGGTAGAAGCGACCGAGGGGGAAACGGTCACTTTTGTTCTAGGGGAAGAGGAGGAGGAAAAATTCGCACTCTTACCCTCTCGCTCGCTCTACTCCTTATCGGCTGCTGGCTTTTTATTTTTATTTTTTTATTTTTATTTTTTGCTTTGGATTTTTCTGCTGACTGGCCGGCCGGCAGACTGGCACATGTGAACAGATCTTTACCCACGCACATGGGTTCTAGATCTAGGGGTCTTGTAAGGTTAGGCGGAACTACTTTACAAAAAACTAGGGTCCCTTTCAACGGTTCCAATGCATCTGCAATGCTGGATCCCGGCCCACATGGCTGATTGGCAGGAAAAAACACCCTTTCTCCTGTCTATCAAGGACCAGCTCGGCCCTGGTTGACACTCTAGGCACTCGCTGGGCACTCCAAGCACACGCTAGGTACACTTTAGGCGCGGCTTATGAGCAGGCTATGCCGTGTTGAGAGCGACCCGGTTTGGCAGTACGAGACTACAAGTACGAGTCGTATCGACAATGGAGAGCGACTAGAGCGACTCACCACCGCGACTACGACGACGGCCCCCATGTGGTGGCGTTTGCTCTGACAAGACTCAGTCGTCTCGCCCCGACTTTCTCCATTTTCCCGCCGGTCAAAGTCCTGAGAGGGAGATGTGGCTGATGACGAATAAGTGCAAGAGCTCTCTAGTGGTTCTAGTGTCAGAGGTTGAGACTGGACTGGAAGAGATGCCGGCCAGAAGTACACATGCAGTTGTACCTTTTGCATGTATTCAACACGCAAGTATGATCAAAAATCAACACTGCTGTATGTATTCACTGTTGACTGTGTTACTTGCTGTTGGCCGTATGTCGGACAACACACACCAAACACATACGCGCACGCGAACACACACGCAGTTATTGCCACCCCGCCTAAACCCCCCATGCTCCTCAACGCTTTACCTGGTCGCAGATCGCTGGTAGGGTCTTTCTGGAGTACAATGCGGGCTTTTTTTTCTATTCTGGATGGAGTCGGATTTTTTCGTTGAGAGGTACGCTAGGCCGCGTTCTGTCTTTTCCCCCTTTGGATTTTCCATTTTCCAGGTGGCTGGTGGGGTTGATTGGGGTCTTGGGGGGTCCTTGGGGGGTCTTGGGGGACCCCCCTCCCAGGCTCTGCGGTTTCATGGCGTTTGGGAAAAACTCGTCTCGTCTGATTTTATTAACAGTACGAGCAACGCTGAGACGAAAACGTGAAAATCCCTGGCCGGGCACTGGTTCGCCTCCTATCCCTAATCGCTAGCGTTGCCGAGAATCGACTGTACTTGACACTTCCATTGGTCAATGGCCGCTAACAAATTCAATCTCAGATAACCTGCGGCTCAATCTCTGGCCATCGTACTGACAGCCCAGGACGGACGAGAGAGAGAGCAGACTGGCAGATGCTAATTTTGTCGTTTAATCGAGGTAATTATGGGCTCTATTTGTCTGGTTCCTTTCCCGGTTCCGTTCCTGAGAGCAAGCAAGACATAACTTGTCTTGGCTGTCCCGTCGAACCCTTTTCCTTTTCTGCCATCCCCTCCACTTGCTTGTCCTTCACCGTATTTGCATGGCCTTCCCGATCACGGACCACCCACAGTATCTTACTGGGAAAGTTACGAGTCGGTTAGCTCAACAAGCCGGGCTTGGCTCAGTCAGTCAAGTTACAGTCTGCGCAAGCGAGGAAATGACAGGGATCAACGAGGGACAAGCGAGGGGTCGCAATTCTTCTCCGGTCTCTCTCAATGCCCATCCCCTGCCCCTAGCCTCTACATAGGTCCCTAGGTTAGGGGATCCGACCCGTCGGTTGTCGTCTCCCCGGCCCCCTAGGCGGTATCAATTCCCAGCCCACGGACCTCCATACGCACATCCTGGCAGGTTTTTGCAGGCTGGCACTGGCTTCGAGGCGGTCTGTCCTGCAAACTAGCTTTCTAGCAAACGGGGTTCCTTCTTGTTAGAACATATGTTCTCAAAAAACTTGGAACTAGGAGGTGGCCGAACATTATTTCGAGGCCCTATGATTCGACACACCAAGCCGGTGGAAACGGCCGAGTTCGATTGCTTCCGGTGGAATATCGATCGACACTCCTCATTGGACATGACGGGACTAGGCGCGCTCATCTATGTGTTGTACATACATACATGTATGGCGAGCTTTAGGTAGGTTGTAGTTGGGTTAGATATTATTAGTGCTTCTTGCTCTCGACGGAAATGCAACCTCGAAGTTCACACAGTGTGGCGATGGCCACCAGGAAGGAGACAGGCAGCCAAGAAGTGCTTCTCCGTTGCTTGGGAAGGCGGATACCGAGGTCGAGCCTGTCATGAAAGCAGCTGATGGCAACCCGTAGGGCATCTCCTGGCAACTGCCTCCCGGGAGAACACACCCGTATCTGATGGGCAGAGTTGCATTGGGACGTAGATATGGTTACCCAGTTCTGCTGACTCGCATTTCGGTGCTTACTCGCCCCATGGAATGCGTTCAATTCTAATGGACGATAAAAATGCAAAGGAGTATCATGCCTGTTTGGTATGCCATGGATTGCAAGCAATCCCATCTGCTATTTTGGGGGTTATGGGATTTCTTATCAGATACGATAAGATTCGATAAGATAAACGAGTACTGATAACCCTCCTTTTGGGCCATGGGGGATAATGGGATCCGGGGAGCCCCGCATCACCCTGTGATGATATGTCCTTCAGTACGAGCAGGCGAGAGATCCAAAGACCGGTTGAGTAAGTAAGTAAGGTATACATGCTGTTTTACAAGAAGACTGGTGCAAGTGTGAAACTGACGTCTTCCTCCGGGATCGGTGCATCGAAGAACCAAGAACTCGACCGAAAGTTGCTGTGTCCGAATTATCGTACGAGTCGCATGTTCAGGGGCTTCAATACGAATCTCTTTGGGGCCAAAGCTTGCTATTTTCCATCCCAATGGTCACCGTGTAAATGGTAACTCTAGGTAGTCACGGCTCTAGGGAACTTACGTTCATTAGTAAATGAATATGGAAATAAAAAGGTTCTGACGCATTTGCCGCCCATAATAATCAAGCCGGAGCCGCCCGTCCGTGTGCGGCATGGAGTTTTGGTATCCAAAAAGTAGCAACGGTCCAGACGGATCGAGTCAACATGCTCACGTGAGATTGGCGCAGTGCCCATGATCAGTTTGAATTGCGTATCCGTCTTCGGTACAGCAAATATTGGTATCCAATTCTGGTTTCAGCGGCCTACTCGGGAGAAACAATGGTCAAAACGGGTCGAGTCAGGATGTCTGAGTATGTAGATAGAAACGAAGGGGTTTCAGAGCTTCTGCATCCTTATTTACATCTATCTATCCTGCGTGCATCCGGAAATCCCATGGTACCTCAAGAAAAGGCAGCTACCACCGACGCTGCCTGGCCCTGCTGCTGCTGATACAGCTGCGCCGCCCCGACGCCGTCGAAAAAGGTCTCGTCCAGGAGCGACAACAGCATCTTCTGCCCCGCCCACATCTCTTCGGCGGCAGGGCGGATCTGCTCCGGCGGCAGTACGAACCCGAACCGCCCCGTGTCGCGCAGCTCGATGGTAAAGGACCACTCGGCCCGCCCAACGCTGTAGACGTGGTCAGGCGCGGACCCGCTCGTCGCATAAAGCGTCGCGCCGCTGGGACCGAACGTGTAGGTCGTGCCCGCGTCCGACGAGTCCCGGATGGTCTCGCTGATCATGCTTGCGGCCTTGGTCCACTTGCCCAGCTCGGGCGCGTACAGGGTCTCGGCGTAGCCGAAGGGAAACAGCAGGTACTGCCCGTAGCTGTGCCAGTCAATGTACAGCTTGATGCCCTGGCCGTCGCGGACTTTGCGCACAAAGGCGTCCAGGCCGGCATTCTCGGGGCTGTCGCCCGGGGAGGCGCCGCGGTAGGTCTGCGAGCAGGGGTTCGTCGACGAGCCGCGCGGGTTGGAATCCCAGCCGTGTTCCCAGTTGCGGTTGATGTCCCGGCCCAGGCAGGTCGCATTCGCGGCGTCGTCGGGGGCGGCTGCCGGTTCTTGCGCCACAGGCGGTCTGTGGTCTGGGTGTACACGAACCCGTCCGGGTTCACAAAGGGGAAGATGTAGTAGTCGTACCGATCCAGGAAGGACGTGGTCTGGTTGTTGCCCGCGTTGTAGCCGTTGATCAGCTGCAGCGTGATATACTCAACTACCTATAGACCGCGTTGACTGTCAGCCTATCCTCTTCCTGCTAGGGGCTCTTTGTATGTTGTTCCAAACGACCACAACTTACTGGCGCAGTGATCCATTCTCTGGCGTGAACGGTTCCGTGGTACAGCACTGCCGGTTTCCCCGGCCCACCGGCTCCCCACAGGTGGATGCCGAAGATATCTCGGCCCTGGTATGACTTGCCCGACGACACCATTTCCGAGTTATTGGGGAAGGTGTCGTGCAGGTCGCGGAAGTACTGGATGTGGTCTTCGTAGTTGTGGTAGGTCTCGAACCACGCCAGGGGGTTATCTTGCCTCTTCTTGCTGGCCGTGCCGTCTACAAAGGACTCGGCCGAGATGGATGTACCCAGGTCTTGGTGCATGACGCGGTAGTCCAAGCCGAGGCCCTCGAACGCGGCCGCCTCGTCAGGCGCGATCAGGACGTCCAAATGCCCGGCGTCCTGGTGCCACTGTTCGTAGGACGACAGAGCGGATAGCTTGTCTTGAACCGCGGATGTCCTCCCGAGGGTGTTGACGCGGTATACCTTGTACCCGCTGTAGGACACCACCTCTTCTTGTCTTGGCAGGGCAGCTACGCCGGTGAGGAGCGGCGCCGCCAACAGCGAAGCTAGGATGAGGAGTCTCATGTTGTGCTGGAGGGAATAAGGTCCAAACACGAGTCAAGAATGCGGTGGCTGTTGGAGAGGAGACGCGAATAAAGATGGCCACATCCCCCTTCTTATACATAATTTCTACTCATCTTTCCCCGAAGTGGCCATGATTCATCTTGGCTTGCTCTCATCACCCGAGCTTCAGTCAGTAACATATACCCCTCCTCTCTTGTCCCGCGCATGCATGCATTGCAGAGTGACATCGTAGGCCTTGTTAGTAAAGGCCTCCTTCCTTATCCAGCATTACCACCAAGCGACAAGGCGAGCTTCGAGCTTTTATCATATCTCGACCAGATGCTTGGATACGCCACTGTAGAAATCATGATGTTAATGATGCTTGTCGGCTATTGACTTGGCCTTGGCCCGCAGCCCGACCTTCCGTTTTCCAACATGGCGTCACCCTTGGCGGCAACTCTGGGGGTGAGACCACGCCTATTGAATTCTAAAATCCAAAACGCAAACGATTCGCGATACCCCGCCATGAAGCCGTCAAGTTGGAAGCCAAGAAAGTGAGGGGAAACCACCACTCATCTGCCTGATCTTGGTTACCACTACCTTCTATGGATCCTTGTTCCTCAACGATATCTTTACTACATCAAGATGTCTCGAGATACGGCATGGCCCCGTAGGTGCTCGCTCTTCGTCAGGACCACCTCTATCTTCTATTCGATGTCGTATGCTTTACTTGACTCTCTCGCAAAATTCTAGTCATAAAGCTTCGCTGATTGGATAAAGGGTTTATCAGACTATCCAACTATCCTATTGCCAGTCAGCTGACTGACTACGTAACCTATCTCATTGCCAACTTCAGTATCCAGCTACCATTGGATGTGCCACATACTTACCAACCTGCCACCCACATCTGAGCTTAAGTACATGCACACATACTCCAAGAGTGCGTTGTGAGAAAAGGTTGAAACAGTATTCGTAGGACTGGAAGTTACCGTTGGGATGCGAAGACTCGTATCAAGACAGAGTGTTTTGCCGAACAGATCTCTTTCATTCATTGCTAGATCATTTTGATTGTATTGGGCTCTGGGCGTTTTCAAGTATTCTGGATACGCTTGCAGATTGCTCGACTACGGAACTTGGGAACCAACCATAAGTCGACAATGCAATACGACAACCAGGTGCTCTCATCCCGCTGACGATTGACGCTCGGATACATAACACATCTGTGTTTGGCCTCAACCCGATGCAGGTTAAGGATGTCCAACTGGCAATCACCAAATCCCCTTTTCATGGCAGTTCGAAGGCAGACACACACAAGCTCTTGAACATCACAGTCAAGTAGCCAAGCAGATGTTTTGTACTTCATCAGGGAATTCATGATTCTCATAGCCCGTCATGCAACGGAGGGTAATAGTAGCATGATGTAAAAAATGACTTTCATCACAGCCTCCCCGAACCCAAGACTGTGGGTTCAATTCACAGTCCCAAATAACGCAAAACCCTCGAACGCCGTGATTTTTGATGTCATGTCGCCAGATGCTGCTACAATCAAACTGGCTTTCCTCATTGCCGTGTCTTCCACCAAACCAGCATGTTGTCTATGCGGTCTCCTCCCACGCTCTCCGTACCACCCGCGAGAACATGTCGACGTTGACGTCCTCGCGCACCTCGGCCTTCTTGGCCTCGTTCTCGGCGTTGCGGGGCACCTGGACCTTGTCGCCCTCAATCTTCCAGCCGACCGTCTCCTGGACGAACTTGCGGGCGGCGCCCTCCTCGAGGCCCAACCACTCGGCCAGGACGGCCACGTCGACCTCGCGGAAGGCGTGGCTGACGAGGGTGGCGATGCGGATGCGGACCATGTCCTCGAAGCCGTCAATGTCGGCGACCAGGTCGGCGCACAGGTCGTCGCCCTCGATGTTACGCCAGAAGCGGCTGTACTGGGCGCCCTGCAGCTGGGTGTTGAGCTCGCGCAGCTTGGCGAGGGCCTCGGGCAGCTCGGCGCGCGAGTTGGGGGCCAGGGTGGAGGGGGGATCAGGTGGAGGGCGAGGGAGAACTGTGGCGAGGGGAAGCAGGTCATGGCCTTGACGAGGACGTTGGTGACGACCTCATCCTTCATGCGGTCGGGGTTCAGCTGGTACCTGCATGCCGAGAAGAGAGAGGCAGAGAGGGTCAGTCAAGTTGCTTCCAGGACGACGTAACGCAAAGCAGGCGAAGCCAGAGGGTAACAAGTTGGGTTGGTCAGATAGAGCTAATAACTAGACATCAGAGCGACGCGACGGGTTCAGACGTCACGCCATGTCAGGTAATAGGAAACGTTTACGTTATTGGTCATCATCCCCAAGAAAGGGTCGAGTCGAGACAGCAAGACAAGACAAGACATATGAAAACAGAAAACAACAACAAGAAGAGAAGAGAGGAGGGATGGAGTTGACTCACAGCTTGAGGAGTGTGCGGTTGGCATTGCAGTCGCAGTAGCGCTGCTCGCACTGCTGGCGCAAGTAGTCCTCGAGCAGGCCGACGGCCTCGGGGTTGTATCGCTCGAGGCCATTGATGATGGCGGTGATGGCCTCGGGCCTCTCTTGAGTGTCTTCGCACTCCATCGTGGCAGGGTGTGGGAGGTGAGGGTGAGGGTTGGGGGAAAAACAGAGTCGTGGGAGAGGCGGGAGGGCTGCTGCAAAATGTTCGGTTTGTTCGAACCACGGTTAGCAGGGCGGGCAGCAGCTGGTGGGCTGGGTTTGGTGGTTTGGTGGGGTTGCTCTCTTTTTTCGTTGCGATTTGTGCTGTGGGGCGTGTTCCTCGCATACGGTATCTGATTGGCTTCAGGTGGTCGGCGAAACTGCTGGCTTAGTTCCGACCAAGCAGCTCAAGTTCGACGCCCCTCCAAGGCCCCTCGATTGATGAATGTAAGTACCTAGGTACCTACTCCAGCTGTCTGACCCAGCAGCTTGATGCTCACCACCATCTGCAACCACCAACGCCATGTCTGAGATGTACTTACGTACTTATAGGCGACTTGAAGCTTGAACGACTTCCCATCCTCCAACGTCCATACCAGAAAACTGATCGACTTGGTGAAGAATGATAGAATCTGACGTTGCAGCTCCAGTCACCACACAAAACCACGTGCTGTCATGTAGAGTCGGTAGTAGGTAGTTGTCCCCAGAGGGGAAGTTCAAAATTCCACATTCGCTAGCTCTATGTTCGTTATCTATCCATATTTATGTCATGTCATCAATGCCTCTTTCTTTCCCTCTATTTTAATACCAGCCCTGAAGCCTCTCACGACTTGACCAGCAGACTCTTGCCGGACATCTCCTCGGGCTGGGGCAGACCCATGGCCGCCAGCACGGTAGGGGCCACATCGCCCAGCACGCCCTCGTCGCCCTTCTTGAGGCTCCAGCCCGCGGGGGCGTTGGCCATGATGAACGGCACCTTGTTGGTCGTGTGCGATGTCTTGGGCTTGCCGTCGGGGAACTTCATCTCCTCGGCGTTGCCGTGATCCGATGTGATGAACAGAACGTAACCCTCCTTCTTACACGCGTCTAGGATCTTGCCAATGGCCTTGTCCGTGGCCTCGACACCGACCAGTGCGGCCTCGTACACACCGGTGTGGCCCACCATGTCGGGGGGTGCAAAGTTGTTCATGACGAAGGGGAACTGCTGCTCGCCCAGGCGCTTGGCTACCTGGTTGGCGACGCCGTCGGCGCTCATCTCGGGCGCGAGATCGTAGGTCGCCACGCTCTTGTTGGAGGGCACCAGATCCTGGGACTCGTCACGGGCCTCCAGCTTGAAGACCTTCTCGACACCGCCGTTGAAGAAGAAGGTGACGTGGGCGTACTTCTCCGTCTCGGCAATGTGCACCTGCTCGACGTCCTGGGCGCCCAGCCACTCGGCCAGGACGTTGTCCATGGTCTGGGGCTTGAAGGCAATCTCGAAGGGGTAGCCGCCCTTGTACTGCGTCATGGTCACGAAGTTGGCCTTGGGGTAGGCAAAGTCGGGCAGGGGCGAGCGGTCGACGTCGCCCAGCAGCTGGGTGATCTGGCGGACGCGGTCGGATCGGTAGTTGAAGAAGAAGACCTCGTCGCCGTCCTGGATGCGGCTCTCCTTGCCGCCGACGATGATGGGCTTGAGGAACTCGTCGTTCTCGCCCTTCTCGTAGCGCTCCTTGACCGTCTTGACGGGGTCGGTGCTCTCCTCGCCCTCGCCGAGGATCAGGCCCTTGAGGGCGAGCTCGACACGCTCCCAGCGCTTGTCGCGGTCCATGGCGTAGTAACGGCCGACGACGGTGGCGATCTGACCGACACCGAGCTCCTTGGTCTTGGCCAGCAGCTCCTCCATGTAGCCGGCACCGGACTTGGGGTCGGTGTCGCGTCCGTCGCCGAAGAAGTGGATGAAGACCTTGGGGACGCCGACGGCCTTGGCGGCCTCGAGCAGGGCGTAGAGGTGCATCTGCTTGGCGTGGACACCGCCGTGGGAGACGAGACCGCAGAGGTGCAGTCTGCCGCTGCCGTTCTTGGCGGCCTCAAACTGCTTCTTGATGACCTGGTTCTGGAGGAGTTCGCCCTTCTTGATGGTCTGGTCGATGCGGACGACGTCCTGCCAGACGACACGGCCGGCGCCGATGTTGAGATGGCCGACTTCCGAGTTGCCCATCAGGCCCTCGGGCAGGCCGACGGCGAGGGAGGAGGCCTCGAGCTCGGTGAAGCCGGGGCCCTTGTAGAGCTCGTCCATGACGGGGGTCTTGGCGTTGGTGATGGCATCGCCGTTCTTGGGGCTGTCAGCGCCCGGGACACCCCAACCGTCAATGACGATGAGGCATGCCTTCTGGTCGGTCTTCTTGTGGGTGGTGTTGGACATGATTGCTGATGTGGTGGATGGAAAAAGGAAACAGGAGAGGGAGAGAGAGTCGGAAGTGAAGGAGGAGGAGGGTGCTTTATGACTGATAGGCTTTAGGAAAACGCACGACAATCAGGAGCAGTGGCTGGTGTAGACAGATCAACAATTGCGATGTTTTCCTAGGGTGGTATGGTATTCGCGCAGTCGTAGCGGGAGAGAGACAAGCAGCAAGGTGGGATGGAGGGGTCGGACGGAGGGGTCGGGCCTACTATTGCGTCGATGCTACCCTATCGGGTTAAACGTTTCCAACACGAGTAGCAAGCAGGAGGGGCATTTCGTTTTGGAGCTGGCTGGAACTCGTTGGATTGCATGTTGTTTCTATTGACCAAAGTGTTGGTATGGCCTCCAACATCCTGCGCATCAATTGACTTCTTGGGTAAGTGATACAAACCTTCCCATACACCTTTTGCCCTCCAAAAAGATCCAGAGTTCGAAGTGAATGCATGTAGATAGTAAAGTAAGCGTCCATGTATGTACACTGCAGGCGTGACTTTGCAGATGCTACGTGGGATCACTGCAGTCAAGAAAGCAGCCCGTCTGCCTCTGCTCGACGTTTTAGTAATAGCTCTAGTCCCTTCCAGGCATGACCCTCCAGTGCATTGATCGAGGCTGACCATCTGGCAATACTTAGTACAGCAGCTTTTCGCCAGCCTGCCCGCTAACACGGAACTAAAGTTGCATGATGGGTTCGATGGATGCTCCAGAATAACCAGCAGATCTCAACCGACAATCAGGCGACTCGACAACAACAGGCGACTCGGACGGTTCGATTGGGAACCACCGCAGGCCCAAACCACAAACACTAAATCCGAATTGACTTCAGTGCAAGCCTAGCCAGCCCAGCCAGTCCACCAACCACTGGTTAGCGCCCAATCCCAGCCCGCCGGGAAAACAGGGGACTCGAAGTCGTCAGCACATTCTCCCCCGAAAGCAGCTGAGAGCTTCGGACCCTTGACTGGATCCCTCTCACCTCTCGCCATTTCCAAGCTGCCATACCGCCGACGGTCCGAATCGTCAACTTGGCTTTCCTCCTCGTCCCGCACCGCAACAGCCGCGCCCACATTCACGCACGCGTATCTTTCCGAGGCACACCAGTGGCAGCAAGGCAGCTACACAATACCGAGTACCGTACTGCTCACAAAGCATACACCCAACTTGTCTCCATTTTCCACACCAACCAACAACAATGGCCACCCCGAAGAACCCCCGCCGGCCCCCCGACCCCCTCGGCCTCCCCCCGGGCCTCTCCCCCGACAACCTCGACACCCTAACCGAACTAACCGCCCTCCTCTCGCGACTCCGGGCGCCTCCTGCCCCTACCTCAACCTCGGCCTCGGGCACTACCGGGGCGACCCCAGCCGCCGCCGGCAACACCTCGGCCCCGACTCCCTCCAATAACAACAGCATCAATGACCCGACCAGCACCATCTCCATCCAGTCCCTCCCCATGGCCACCGACGCCCTGAAGCACAAGCTACAACGCTCGCGGGCCGGGGCCAAGACGCTGCCCGACATGAATCGCGGCACTGCCGACCAGGAGGCTGAGATGGCCGAGCTCGAGGCTCGCATTGCCCGCCAGCGCGCCGTGCTCGAGGGCCTTCGGAGTAAAGGTCTGGACTTTGCCGCCGCGAGGGGCCAGGCCGGCGACAAGATGGAGGAGTGAACAGGATCCAGGGGCCTTTTTGTGACAAGCAAAACGATAAAGATAATAATCTTAATATGAGGTGGAACAGAGGCTTCTTGTCACTGCTACTACGTACAAGTTGTCATGGCCATGAGATCATGAAAAGGTATGTAGAAGAACCCGGACTTTTCCCCACAAGGACCAAAGCTGACACGACATCACTGGTTCGCTAGACTGTGACTCTTGACATACGCATGCTTCACCCACAGACAAAGATCATGAGTGAACAACAAAAACCATCGGACTCAATATGCTATATGCTATGGGTATAAGAATGGAATCAAGCATCGGTATTATGTACAACACGAAAAGCGTGCCTGCTGCCGCTCTTCAACATCGGATCAGGTCGAAACGCCAACACTGCGCAGGATCTCTTTCCGCGACGTCAGGCTGCCAGAAACCGTCTTCTCCCACACGTTGTCGGTGATGCGAGCCTCTTCGGGAAGCACCCGCCAGTTGGGCGACGACTCGGCCTTCAGCCATTTGAAGTCGTCCACTCGGTCCCACTGGTTCTCCGCGCCGATTTCATCCGCCTTGCCAGTCTGTTGTTTCCACGCTTATATGTCAGCAACCTGGGATCACGACTGGACAGGGGGCGTACAAGGTTTTGGGTGGTGGTCGCAGCAAGGATTAGGATGGATGGGAAGGCCAAAACCAGGGAAAAGCAGAAGAGGCAACTTACGTAGTAGGTAGCAGGAATAGGGGCGAACCGCATCCCGCTGCAGTCCTCGATGATGGGATGGCTCCCGCAATGCAGATACAGGTCCACGTTCTCGCACTCGTGTATGCGCACCTGCCTTGACGCGACGACAATGATGCTGTCCTTGACCCCCGTGATGTGCGTGGGGCCCGCGACGGTCCCGCAGACCAACAGGCTGTTGTGAATGTTCTTGATGACCAGGCCCGCGAAGGGCACACCCGACGTCGACGATGAGGTGGGCACCGTCATGTCGACCACGCACGAGTCCAGGTCCGCCAGCGCGCCCGACGCCGTGGCCCGCGATGCCGAGGAGGGGAGGATGATGTGGAGGTCGGTGTGGTCGTAGATGGAGATGGTGCGAGCACCCGAGAAACTCGGCTTCCTAACTCCCGGGTTGCCTTGGGCGGCGGCCATCTCCTTGTTGTAGTCCTTGATCGTGGCGGCGATCTCGTCGTGCGGTGGCAAGTTGCTCACAGTGTCGCGCTCCTCGTTGTCACTGCTGGCGACGGCGGAGGAGGAGTTGTTCTTGCTGTTGCCACTCTCATCGTTGCGGCCCTGGATCGTCTCGGAGAGCTTGCGGTGGATCTGGCGGGGGTCGGGCTGGTGTTCCGTGGTCTCCTTTTGCGTCGCCGTGGCGGCCGGTGCGGCGCGCGGCTTGAACTGGAATCGGGGCTTCTTGGTATTCGTGGACGCGGAGGAGGCAGAGTTCAAGGTGGCGGAGGAGGACTGTTGGCCCGTGGCTTTGTTGAGGTTCTCGGTTAAAGCCTTTATGGCCTGGCCGTAGGCGCGCTGGTCGTAGGCCGGGATGTACTCCTTGGCGTCGGCGACTTCGTTACTAAGGCGGGAGACGCCGGCGAGCACGTGGTCAATACAGTCGCGGCGCTCGCCGGCGACGGGGGACAGGTTGGTGAGGTCCTCGATCTGGTCTTGGATGGCTGTTGGGCGTTGTCAGTGTCAGCCGTGGAAAGAGCTATGAAGGACGTTTGTATATAAACCAGACGTACCAGTGATCTCGGTCTGAAAGTGACGATAAAAACGCTCTTTGGGGTCCGACATCCTGTGGATGGTAGGAGAGGGGAGCCCTTTTGTCGGGCTGTAGGGGACGAAAACCTGGGTTGTAGTCATTGCGTATGAGAATACGAACTTTTGGTTCACTGGTCGGAGAGGCAGTGAAAGAGAGAGCTTTGTGATCACGGTGCAACTGAGTAGAGGATATGAAAGGAAGAGTTTGGTGGTATTCAATGCAGATGTAGAAGGTATGTAGATATATGGACAACGCCTTGCTCTTGGAGAAGATATGTACCTTGGTTCAACGGACGACGAAGCTGCAGTGTTGGTTGAGGTTCTCAGGATGCAGTAGACCAGGCCGGGCCTTGTTGGGTGTTCTTATACCGGAAACTCGAGGGGTGGGTGGCAGTGGTTGCGGCGGTTTGCGAAATTGGGCAAGTCGGGTCGGGTTGAGTTGCGCGTGTCAGTCCTCGTCAACCGGGCGCTCTCGGTGATAGCATCAATTTGATGGGGCGGGCGAGAAGGCGGGTAGGTAGTGAGCAAGCAGCAACGCGCTATGATGGCACGACCAGGGGTTCGCCTGCGGTGCGTCGTCGATGGGTGGACTGATTGGAAGGTCGCAGGCGCGCATGGACGGTGATGTGCGAAGGGAACGAGCCGGGTGGGCAAGTGCAACTGGTGCAACGGCTACGCCTCCCCCAGAAAATAGGCAACGAACACGCCCAACAGGATGCACGACGACGTAGTTGGTGGTGTGACCTGGCGCGTGATGGGTGACCGGAGAATGCGGGGTGCTTCTACTTGCAGTTGTAGGGTGCTTCTTCAGGTGGCCCCCCCTCCAGGAAAATCGCTGATAGCGGTGGCATGTCCTGCTTATCCATTGGCCAATGGTCAACACTGTCCCCTCCATACACCAGCAATCTGGGGTTCTACTGGAGTCGCATCAATTGATGGTGTATTAAAGTATGCGGGTGTCCCCTCCTTTACATTGGTCCCACCGTCTTGTTCGTTCGATTCCTGCATGCCCCTAGATGGTGCTCGCATAAGGTTACGTCAAGTAGCAGCAAATAGGTTCGCATTTGATGCCAACCACCCAATAACCACCTAGGTTAATGCATCTCGTAACTTACTCGAGAGCCTCAAGTCGCATATCTATCTTCCCGACGACCAGAAGAGTCGTCATAGATGGACACCAGCATGAAGCAAACGAAGCTATTGTTCGTGTAAATATCGGCTTTCGAAAACATCAGCGTTTCTTACACGGCAATCTGGGCAGGCGTTGATGGTAGACTTCACGGCAGACACCACTGCATAACGTAGTTAATGTAGCAGAACTCATTGCCATGTCATTACTATCTACACGTGTTTGGAGATGAGAGGTATCTATGGCTCGTCGCATTCATATCCCATTCAACTAACACCAATGCTGTGCTGCCCTGCCCTGTGTAGAAATCTAAAAAAAATCTATTAATGCAAGTCTCACCATCCTTATCCTCATGCCGCCTTTGCTGTCGCAGTCGTCGCCTGCTTCAACGAACTCCACCCACTCCCCAACGACGGCGCCATAAACGCCGCCATCTGCGCATCCGCCGCAACCCCCGTCCCCGCAAACGCCCGCGCAAACTCCCTCGTGTCCAGCGGCCCACTGGGCGGGATCTTCAAGCTGGCCACTTGCAACGCCACCTCGGCCGCATGGTCCTCGCCGCCCAGCTCCGAAAGACTAGTCCAGCCGTGCGGTAGGTTCGGGTACAAAAAGGTGTTGACCTGCGACTGCGATACCATGTCCTCGTCCTGAACATCCGTGTCCTTGCTACTTGAGGAGGAAAGGAAGCTCGTCGCCCCGAGGACCTCTCCAATCTTGGCCTGTTCCGACTCGACCGGCTTGTCGCTGGCACGAAGCGCCTGAAGCTCCGACATGACCGCATCCATCGACTCCTCGTCCTCGTCCAGCAGCGCCACGACGCCCAACAACAAGACGGACTGGACATGCGTCGAGTCCGACTCGATGACCGAGAACAGCACCTCCCGCGCCCGGTCTCGGGCCTCCTCGGTTCCAATCGCCCAAAGAACCTGGGCCAGCAGACAGATAACGTCGGGGTTGTTGTTCGACTCCTCCAGCGCGGCCTCGAGGTAAGTCAAGGCCTCGTTGGGGTTCTTGTTGAAGTACTTGGCGAGTCCGACGGTGAGGTGGGCCGATAGACGTGCTCTCGTCCGCTGCTCGGCGGTGAGCTCGTTTCCTGAGTCATCACTGCTCAGCTGCAACGCGGTTTCACCGCATTCGGCTGCTTCTTCGTTCTTGCCAGAAGCGAGATACATGCGGGCAAGGTCGGTCTTGGCCAGAGCAAACTGGCCCAGCACCTGTGGCGACTCGGTCTCTTCGTAGTGGGCCTCGAGCTTGCCGCAGATATCCTCGAGAGCACCGATGGACCGGGGATGGTCGCCGACTCGCTCGAGGAAGAGAGTGGAGAGATGACCATACACCATATCCTGCGGCTGCAGACGCTGCAGTTGTCTCAGACCAAACAGCGGCTGGATGAGATCGTTGAGCTTGGGTCCATTGGGGCTCTTCAGAATATGGTCGAAGATGGAGACACCAAACTGTTTCCGTGTGACAGCAGACGAGCACTCGGCAATGTTCATGGCGTGAGTGAAGAGACTGCGGGCTTCCTTGACGTCGCCGTAGAGCAGGGCGACGAAACCCTGGCCCAACCAAGCATGCGCATAGTCCGGATCGGTCGACTGTGCCCTCGTGAAAGCCTCGTTGGCGAGCTGGAGGTCGTTTTGCAACAACGCCAAGGCACCAAAGTTCGCCCATACATGAACACCCCGTTCATCCAGATAGAGGGCCCGGACGAAGGAATGTTGGGCGACGGACGGGTTGATCTCGCTCGTGACAACGCCCAGCGAGTTCCAGAAATCCGGATTGCCCGCCTCGAGCTCGATCGCACGCTTGAAGCATCTGACTGCGGCCATGTGGTATTTGCTGAATTTTATCCGCAGCTCTGCCGGCAGGCAACTGTGTGCCCGATACTCGGCCCAGCCCAGGTTGTAGAAGGCGATGGACTGAGCATGGACGTCATGGGACGATAGATGCACGGCGCGCTTGTGGGCCAAAACCATGGCATGCAGACATCGAGTGAGTTCGACACCAAGTTTGTCGTTCGGCGTCGACAAGCCGTCAGCGAACTCAAGATCCTTGGAGATTCCATCGACATCTTGCATAATACTATAAGCAGCCTCGTGGTCATCGCCGTGACCAAGAAGCGTCTTGATAGCCTCCACGGGGAACTGTTCGATACAGCTTTGCACTTTGGAGAAGACGGAACAGGCATCACCCAGTGCTTTCCAGAAGTTGAAGGTGCCTGAAACCGCATCCGAAGATGACTGTGCAAATTCAATCGTCTCCGTCGCAAGGCTGATCGATTTGCCAAAGTAGCCGTTTTCCACGCCATCATGGGCACTCTCGACCATGGTCTGCAGGAGAGCCAGCATCACACCAGCCTCATCCTGCCGATCCTTTGTGACTTCGCGATATAGCAGAATCGCATTGTCGTACTCGCCCGTCTCGCGCTCGATGTTGCCCAGTAGGTATTTGGTGAACCAAGTGTCGCCTAGTGCTTCCTCGCCCAGCGCCGCTTCCAGTCTCTGGGCGTTCAGGATGGCCTTCTTGGCAGCCGTATGGCGTCCCGCATTGTGATAAGCCTCGCCGAGCCCGACCCAAGAATGGCAATTGTTAGGCGCCATGCGCAATGCCGACTGAAACGACGTGACGGATCTGTGGTAGTCCTGCTTGTTGAGCAGAGCCACGCCCAGTGCCGAAAAGGGCCAGCTCACCCCCTTCCGCTTGGATCCGGGAGGTGGGCGTACTTTTCCCGAGTCGATAACGCGCTGGGCGACAAGTTCAACACGGTCCCAGTCACCGTCATCCGCAAATGAACGTGCCAGTCTCTCGGCTGAAGCTATCTCGGCAGACGATAACTCGACGGCTTTGAGGAAACATTTGCGAGCACGCTTCTTGTCCCGGCCGTAATCGGCGTAGTAGACGCCCAGACTGGTGTAGGCGGGAGCGTAGCTAATGTCGCTCTTGAGGGCAGCCAAGAAGCAGGCATAAGCACCGTCACGACTCTTGCGGGCAGCCTTGGATGTGTCGAGGTTCCAAATACAGACACCGAGCCGATGTTGGGTCTGCGCCAGCAGCTCTTTCGATGTCGATGAGCCTTTGCCAGTCATGAGTCCCAAAATCTCTTCGAGATCCGACTTTCCGCGGGTAAAGTCACCCTTCATAGAATATAGCCAAGCAACCTCTGCCTTGACCCGGAGATTGCTAGAATCACGCTCTAAGGCTTTCTCCAGGAAGTTGATGGCCTGGTCGTATTCCTCCTCTTCTTCGTAGATCAAACCGACGCCGATTTGTGCGGGTGTAGACGACGGATTCACTTCGAGAATCTTGTCGAACAAGGACTTGGCCTCGCCATGATGCCGCGGCGACTGGTAAAAGACCAAGGCTGTACCCAGGTACAGCATGAAGGCCTGGTTGGTGTGGTTGAAGGTCTTTCCGATTTTCTGTGCCCTCTGTCCCAGCAGCTTCATGGCTTTGCGCATAAGCTCCACGTTGCTCTCGTACTCCTCAAGGTGCTGATAATATTCGCCCATGAGTCTATGAGCGAGCAACGAATCCGAGGTGGAGATGCCGTCAATCATCATCAACAGTCGATCCTCGTCTGTGAACGGGATGACCAAGGTCGGGGCGCCGCCATCCTCATCGTCCTCGCTGCTTTCGTCTTCCGCCTGGCCCCCGGCCGGGGTCTCTGCTGGCGGCGAAGATGCGGACGGCTTCTTGGAGAAGGGAGAGATGCTGCTGGTCATGTACCCAGTCAGGATCTTGCAGAGATCGGTCTCCGGGAAGAGCGAGCAATAGTCGAGAAGTGTGTCGACATTGTAATCCTTGACCTCTTCGTGGTCCTGCCAATTGATAGCGACGTCCCAGGCAAGGCGGTATGGGTGCTTGATGATGACCATGTCGGCAGCAAGCTTCTGCACAACAGCGAGCTCGGCCTGCTTTTCCGGGCCCGGGAGGAAGTTCATCAGGCGATCGTAGCGGAACTGCAGAAGTTTCTCCTCATACTGGCGTCGAATGTCATCGTCGTTTGTCCAGTTGATGAGCTGCTCATAGATGTGGCCCAGCTTGCTCTGCGAGAGAACTTCTCTGTTGACCTCGACAGTAACCTCGCTGACCTTTGCGCCGATTCTTGTGCGCCTCTCGCCTATGAGGGTGTTGATGCGCTTCTTCTCGTCGGTCTCGAGGATCTGGGCCACAATCTCGTAGGTCTTGGCCGGGTGTGGGAAGCGCCCCTCGAGGGCGGAATAGATGGGGCTTCCAGGGAGCATGACTTCGAGGGCGTCGGCATATTGGGTGCGAGAACCCTGAGATCGCGCGAAGTCGACGAACTTGTCCACCACATCCTGACATTTGTACATGTCCTCTTGTTCGTGGAAAATGGCGGCGAGCTTGGGAGCGGCTTGCTTGTATTGGAGCAGCTTCGTGTCGCCCTGCTTCTCGTAGAGCTTGATCAAGCCCTGCCATGCTTGGGGGTCGGCGGGGCGCAGAGTGGTGGCGGTCTCGTATGCTTTTTCGGCGTCGGTGAGCTTATTCTTCTTGTCGAGGGCAAAGGCGAGGAAGACGTAGGCCTGGTAGCTTTTGGAGTCGTTGTCGATGATGTCCTGCGCCTGCTGCACGGCCTCGTCCCATTTTTGCTGCTTGATGGCCTCGCGGACGACCTTGAGCTGTTTCGACATGGTGGGTGGGAGGGAGAGGGTTGAAGCCGCTCAAGCTACATGCGCGTAGCTGGGGGGTGGCAGCTTTGCAGGATTTTTGGTGAAATGAGTGGTCTTGCCTCTGGACGGCTAAGATGTGCAAAGAATGCTTGTTGTAACGAAGGCTTGAATCATCCGGGGTGGTGGGTGGTTTGAGAGGGCCCCATGAAGGCAACAGTGAGAACTTCTTGACGATGGCTCATCATTGTCGTCACCAAGTGGGAGATTCAACACCTAAGGTATGGTCAATTGCACAGGGCTGTTTCTTTTAGGCCGTCCCCCACTTGACAGTAATAAGGTGGCAGCAGTTGAGCTTCGGAGTCACTGCGGGGAGCTTACCACGGCTGCGGGGTGTTTTCCAACATCAACTGTACATGGCGCATCTCCCTACCTACTTTGCTACCACTCAGGTGTGTTCTTTTTAATTTTATTTTGCCTTCTTTATTTACTAGACATATTTAAGTATCAAGTGACCGTGAAAATTTACATGCAGAGGGATCTGCTGAAATAAACGTAGACCAGCCCAGGATCAGGAACATCGCAGCAAGAGCCAGTGCTCAGTGCTGATGACCTCATCACGTACCACCCACCACACCGCGTACATCTGTTGCTGCACATGTGCAGTGAGCCGCCTTCATGTCCAGTAATATGACACCACCAGAAAAACAACCATTACCGCTGCTGAACATTGCTCGTACGTCAAATAGCAGTGGAGGTAAATACAGCTATGTAGAGGGACTTGGATGGGGTGTTGGTAGTATTTCCGTATTCGTACAGAGTACTTTCTTGCAATCATAGATCCGTCAACTAAAACGGATGCTAAGCCCAAGCCAGTAGCCACCCTCGTGCACTAACGAGCACTGGTAAACAGCAGGCAATGTTGGCACTGATGCACCCTTCCCGACCCGAATCATTTCGTCACCGATGCTCGATCCCTGTCCTGTTCGCATCCGATCTGGTATCACAGCTGCTGATAAGTTGCGGCCCCCGACAACCCCCTTTCGACAGCTCCTGTCCCTCCTGCACTGCGTCAAACTGCGTGGAACTTGCATGGACCTACCTACCTTACATATACCTGACCAGCCTTGTGTCCGACGCTAAAGTCTCACCTCCAGTCATAGAACCGTGGGTATTATGTCTTCGCTGCGACTGACCATCGAAGACGGCCAATTCAAGGACAAATACGGACGCTATGTTCTCCTGCGCGGCATCAACGTAGCCGGCGAATCCAAGTATCCCACCACCCCCGAAGTCCCCTCCCACGTCGTCGAGGACTTCTTCGACGGCGACAATGTCAAGTTCCACGGCCGCCCCTTCCGCAAGGAGAATGCCCACATCCACTTCTCCCGCCTGAAGCGCTACGGCTACAACACCATCCGCTACGTCTTCACCTGGGAGGCCATCGAGGCCGCCGGCCCCGGCCAATACGACGAGGAATGGATCCAGCATACCATTGAGGTGTTGCGTGTGGCCAAGGACTACGGCTTCTACGTCTTCATGGACCCGCATCAGGATGTGGTGAGTACCCCCGAAGAGGGGGCCATGTTGCCCAGCACAGCACAACACTTAGCTAACTCGCTTGATCACTACAGTGGTCACGGTACTGCGGTGGCTCGGGGGCCCCCATGTGGACGGTCTACGCTTGCGGCTTCAACCCCCAGAGCTTCGCGGCGACGGAAGCGGCCATCGTGCACAACACGTACCCCGAGCCCGACAAGTTCCCCAAGATGATCTGGTCGACCAACTACAACCGCCTCGCAGTTGCCACCATCTTCACCCTCTTCTTTGCAGGAAAAGACTTCGCCCCCAAGTGCATCATAGACGGACAGAACATCCAGGACTATCTCCAGGGCCACTTCTTCCGCGCCTGCGAACACCTTGCCTTGCGGATCAAGGAGGCTGGCGATCTTCTGAACGACGTAGTGTTTGGATGGGAGAGCATGAACGAGCCGAGCCGAGGCATGATTGGCCATGTCGACCTTGGCGTCATCCCCAAAGAGCAAAACCTGAAGAAAGGGACCTGCCCGACCATGTGGCAAGCCATCCTCACGGGCTCGGGCCGGGCTTGTGAGGTCGACTCTTGGGACATGGGTGGCCTAGGACCGTACAAGGTCGGCCGGACGCTCATCGACCCGCACGGCGAAACGGCATGGCTGCCCAGTGACTACGACGACTCGAGGTACGGCTGGAAGCGAGATCCCGGCTGGAAACTGGGCGAGTGCATCTGGGCGCTGCACGGCGTCTGGGATCCGTCCAAAGACCAGCTGCTGCAGAAGAACTACTTTGAAAAGAGTCCCAAGACGGGCGAGGTGCTGGACTACCCCAAGTTCACCAACACGTACTTTATGGAGTTTTACCGACTCTACCGCGACATAATACGGCCGCACCACCCCGACGCCATCATGCTCTGCCAACCGCCGGTGCTCGAGATCCCGCCGTCCATCAAGGGCACCCTCGACGACGATCCCAACATGGTGTACACGCCTCATTACTACGACGGCATCACCTTGATGACCAAGAAGTGGAATCGCACGTGGAACGTCGATGTCCTGGGAGTGCTGCGCGGAAGGTATCTCCATCCTGCTTTTGCCATCAAGATCGGGGAGACGGCCATCCGCAACTGCTTCCGGGACCAGCTTGCCGCCATGCGCAAAGAGGGACTCGATAACATGGGCAATCACCCGTGTCTACTTAGCGAGTTTGGCATCCCCTATGACATGGACGACAAATATGCGTACAGGACTGGCGACTACTCGAGCCAATCGGCAGCCATGGATGCCAACCACTTTGCAGTCGAAGGGGCTCCCATGGAGGGCTATACGCTGTGGCTCTACAGTTCCCAGGTCCGTTTCCACGCTTTCTTGAACTTTGGACCATGCTAATAATTGATTATTCAGAACGACCATGTGCGCGGCGATCAATGGAATGGCGAAGACCTGTCCATCTTCTCTGTGGATGACCAAACCTTGCCCATGTCACCGCTGCCACCACAGACGCCCGAGGCGGGTCAGTCGAAATCCAGCCTGCTCAAGACAGCCACCAACAACAATACAACGACCGCCGCCACCAAAAAGGAGGTCGACGACGAGACGTCAGTCAACCCGGGCAACCTGAAGCGAACCTTGACTAACCCCTCGATATCCTCTGAACCCTCCAGCCCCGATCCAGAAGTGACGAATGCTCCCGGCCTGCGAGCCGCCGAGGCTTTCGTGCGGCCGGCGCCCATCGGCATCAACGGGACCATGACGAACTACGGCTTCGACCTCAAGAACTGCGAGTTCCATCTGGAGATCCGGGGAACGGCGCCAAAGGATGACGAGCAGCCGACGACGGTGTTCTTACCCGATTACCACTTCCCCAAGGAGCAGTGCGTCGTCGAGGTCAGCGGCGGCAAGTGGGAGATCAGCACCGACGACGACGAGCGGGCTTGGGTCCAGAAGATTCGGTGGTGGCACGGAGACGGGAAGCAGACGATGCGCGTCAAGGGTCTGGTAAGGCCGCAGAATGCTTTGGCAGGTAGTGCGGAAGAGGCGGGATATCTGGAGCAGTGTCAGCAGAGTTATGGCATTGGGGTGGACAAGTGCTCTGTGATGTGATGTGACGTGGTTTGGGATTGGTCCGGGCGCGTCATGGAGGCTCTGCTCTCATACACCCCCAAGAGCCGAGTGCAGGATGGATGGATTCTTTTCTCATTGCACTTGTGTCAATCAATCGTTCGTCCCAGCGCCTCCTACAATTATGACGGCGTTTGGGAGTTACTTGTTGTAATGCTTATATACACTTGTCCGAGTTCATTGGTACTGCTGATGGGAAATAGACCTTTTGACAAATCCCTCGATATAGTTTACCACTTGGGCTATCTCGTGCTGTTGCTATTGACTTATATTGCCTTGCCATCTTTTCTTCGATAACACCAGTAACGGTGGATTGTTTCCTATACTGATTCGTATCCCATTGATGGCAATACACTGCCTTTGGTACACTACTTTTCGCAAATATTCGACGTGCCTATTTGCGTACTTATAATCAGGCATCACATCCAGTGGGATAATCGTTATATCTGGTAGGAGAAATAGTATATTTTGATACTGAACAATCCGTAATCTGTCCAGAACGGCGTCCCATGGTCGGAGCAGCGCTGTTGCTGTCAAGGGGATACGATAGCAGATAATGGTCAACAGCACTGACTGGCGCCAAGCCAACTGCGCACACGAGCACATGGGTGTGGGGTGCCGGGTGCATCAGTGTAGGTGCCACAGCAGTCCCTGAGGTTAGGTAGGTAGGTACTTATACATGTCTTTGACAGAGGGCAGGGCAGCCATTTGCTGCCAGTCATTGGACGGGCGCATGGCACTAGCACGAGGCCCAGTGACCGCATCCATCGGCATTTCCTTTGAGAACACACCCGACAGGAGGTCATGTACGTTCCAAGACCCAGAACACTGGGGCCTAGTCAAATCATGGTCCCGGATTAGGCGCCTAGCCGCCGGGGGATTTTTACTCCAGCTACATACTTGTATGTATCTACATGTAGGTTATTACCAGCTAAAGTTCCAAGCATGCTACAACGACAATTGAGAATTCTTTTTAAGTGGTAGCCTACTACGAATACGTCGGATATTGACGGTGGCCCGGGCTAGTCGGAGATAAGTATTCAGTAAACGTAGTTGTCAGCTTTGTGCCGCATTCCGCTATCGACGAGATGTATATTCTCGCCAAGTGGAAGCCAAGTTGGTAGTTGCAAACACAGGCAAGGCGACGATGGCTAGAATCGACTGCCAACCAAAAGGAAACTCGTCGCGGGCGCTAAACAAAAAGGCAAACGTCGGTCGGGAGGTTCTTAGTGGTGTCTCACACACATGCAGTGAGACCTACAGGAGGCCGAATGAGAACAATTCTTGTGCCAGCCAGCCTGTCCAGCCTACCCAGTCAGAGGAGGGGGGCAGGGAGGCACATCAGGACGGGAGGTATTAGATGATACAAAGTCGAGCCGATCGCGTGGCACAGAGCCGAGTCTGCCTGCCAGTCCGTCCATCCATCCACTCATCCATCCATCCCAGAGACAGAGGCAGGTCACAGCTGAGCGTCCATTAGGTAGAGAGAGCCTCATTGTCGCAGAACGTCGTCAATCAAACCAATGCAGCAAGCAGCAGTAGGAACGTCGAGGCTTTTCGTAACAACACCCACCCACCAACAATACTAATACAATCCCATTGATATCCATCCAATCCATTGATATCCATCCATCCCAATACAACGCTCCAGGTCCCATTGAATTGAAAGAAAGGCGACCGACCAGCAGAACAGAACGCACCAACGGCTGCCAGAAACGTCCAAGTTGAGCCCACAAAAGAGACCATGCGCCATCCCTAAACGGAGCTAGCAGGCACCCTTGGAATTGCAACTTCTGGAAACCTCCCCCCTCAAAGGCCAAAGACCCAAGACCCAAGACGGTTCCTTAGAGTCTTGGACGGTTCGACCCCAGGCCTTTGATCCCGAACCTAGACTCTGGTGGTAGTCTAGTAGGTAGTGCATGCTGATAGTGCCCTTGGGAACCGAACGCCCGACCGACGAACTGCGTCTGCCCCAGTGCCAGGGCCCTGGTTTTCTGGTTTGCTGGTTTTGCGCCTGCCCGCCTACATACCCTTCTCGTTTCTGTTTGTGATTTGATTTTGGTTCGGGCCATGATCAGCTCGCGCACCGCCTTGACCAGATCAGAGAGCACCAGCGAGGCCACCGCATCCGCCCGATACCCAAACCTGCGCCAGCGCTTGCAGGACAACGTCAACACCCTCGACAGTCTCATCCACGACCCCCCTAATCCAGCTGTTGCTGCCACCGAAATACCAACCTCCACCTCCTCCGCCAACCCTCCCGCTACGCTGGCTCCGGGGTCTCAATACCCTGGACCGGCCCCGACGACCACCACGGACGACCCTCCCCGTACCTGTCCGCCAACTTTGCCGGCGTTGGTGGTGCCGCAACCCTACGCCCGCGGGCGTCCACGGCGAGTCTCGCCCCTTCAGCCTACGGCTCGGCGGCGGACTCGACAGCCAACAACAGTCGACCGGCGACACGGGGAGGAGGGCAGCCTGTACCTCCTCCGCCGCCGCCCTCCACCTCTGCCACCATGTATTCCAACACCCAGCGGGCAGACCCCAACCGACCTTTCAATGTCCCGCCCCCGCCCCCCATGTCGCCGCCCTCCATGGGCCATATGACCACCACCGCCATGAACATGAACATCCCCCCGCCGCCGCCTCGCTACCCCAGTGCGCCGACTACGATGGGCGGCCTGCAGCAGCTGCCGCCTCCCCCTTCCGGGCCACCCCCGAACAGCGCAATGGGAGGGTCCGCGACATGGCAAGGAAGCTGGGGCACCATGTACAACACGAGGCATGCCATGGCGATACCACCTCCCCCGTCAGGAGGTCCGCATATCGCCTACAATCCGCGGCTGCACACGCAGCAATCCATGGGAAACCTCCAAATCCCGCCGCCGCCCACCCAGTTCCCCATGCCGCAGACCAGCGACCAGCCGTCGGGCATGTCCGCGACCTATATCCCCCATGGCGACACCTACGGCGAAGGCGTGGGCATTCCTGCCTTCGGACCCGACGAGTCCACCACCTTCTCGGCGACGTCGCACGGCTCGTGGCCGACGCAGGGCAGCAACACCAACGACACGGCCAACACCACGCCGGCCGACGGCGAGAGCCGTGACAGGCTCTACACGAACGCCCTGAACTCGCAGAACCAGCGCATGATGTCGACGGCCTCCAACGCCACCAACACCCCCTCCAACATCCCACCCGAGATGGCGGCCAAGTGGCCCCTGGATCATGTCCTCTTGTGGCTGGCCTCGAACCAGTTCTCCAAGGACTGGCAAGAGACGTTTAAGGCACTGAACTTGTGCGGGGCCAAGTTCCTGGAACTCGGAAGCGGCCAGCACGGCCGTGGCAACTTTGGCATGATGCATCAGCAAGTCTATCCGAGACTGGCTACCGAATGCATCAACAGCTTTACCGGATGGGACCCGACACGGGAGAGAGAAGAGGGCAAGCGTATGCGGCGACTGGTCCGCAACATTGTGCACGGCGGTGGAGTGGCTGCGTCCTCCAGCGGCAGTCGGCCGGATGGCCATTCTCGCAAGGACTCGCTCAACGCCTCGCAGGGGGCTGGCACGGATATCGAGTCGCCCAACACCCCGATCAAAGCCCCCGGACCCGGTTTCGGGAGCCGGCGGTTCTCGCAGACGAGGTCTACCACGATGCCCACCCTTAGCAACACCATGAGTTCCGACTCCAACCACCGGACGCTGCTCAAGAACCTTGACGTCGAGAGGAGCCAGAGACACAGCCCGGGTGCAGGCGAGGCCGGTAACGGTAGCTCGCGGAGCTCCGCGCCCCGCAGCGATAGTCCGGGTGGAAGCCCCAGGCCGCCCAACTCTGGGATGCTGTCGGCCACGTCCCCTTCTGGAAGGTTCCTGGGACACCGGTCGCGGAACAGCACCGACTCGGTCTCATCCAACGCCGCCATCTACGGTTCGGGAGTTCCGCCCGAAGCTAGTGCATACCTTCGCAGCGGCCTGAATGGCTCGCGCTCGCCACACGAGCTGGGCGACAGGTCGGCGGGCTCCGAACACCCTGCCTCGGCCAAGGGAGACGGCAGTCTCTTCGGCTTCCTCAAGCGCGGCAAGCACAAGCAAAAAGAAGACGGCACTTACCCCTCGCCCAAGGAAACCGATTCGCCCACGAGCCCCGAACTGCTCAAGCCGTCAGGGACCGGTGGCTCGCATGATGCCTCCAACTTTGATGCACTATCCTTCCGTGCGAGGAAGGAGAACGCCCCCAGGGCCTACCTGCTAGCGACCCTGAACGGGTGGGATTACCGCATGTGCGTCGTGACGGACTGCGAAACGGCGCAGGAGATCCGCGAGAATATCTGTGCGAACCTTGGTATCCATGACCCCAGATCGGTCCTGCTGTACCTGACGGAGCTGGGCCGAGTTGAGCACGAAGAGCCCCTGGAGGATCAGAGCTTGTTGATCCACAAGCGAAACAAGGGCGACAGCAACGGCTCTCTCAAGCTGTTTGTCCGAGTGGGCGCGCCACCTCCCGTGACTCCCGAGGTGCCTGGCTCGCTGACGCCGGGCTACGTTCCTCCCGGCGCATCGATGGACGAGGACACCTACGCGCGGCTCAGCGGGCAGCGCTCCCGTTCGAGCTCGTCGCCTCCCACCTCCAGAGTCAACACTGTCGGCGATGACGGGCCCGATCCGAACGAGCTTGCCCAGAAGGCCACCGCATACAAGGCCGAGGTTGAGAAACAACAGCAGGCCTACCTGGCCAAGCGAAAGCAGGCACTGGGGAAATCCTCTCCTCAGGAAACGGCCACGACCTCGCCATACGGTATCGTCGGAAGAAACGTGGATTTCGATCAGCCTCGAGTCTCGCCTTATGAGGAAAAGAAGACACAAGACATGCTTTTCCCTCAGCGCAAGGCGCCCGCGCCGCCCGGCGTGGAAACCGCCACCTTGATCAAGGCCAACTCACTGAGCCGCCGGACTGGTCATAACCTGCGGGCTTCCCAAGGTAGTATAGAGGGCTTCCCCAGTTCACGGAGACCTACCACTTCCACATCCACATCCGCTTCCGCTTCCGCTGGTGAGAACAGCCAACAACAGGAGATGTCGCAGAGGCGGCCGTCGTCGGCAAGCCGGGAACCAGCCACATCGGCCTTTGGCGCTCTGGTTGGTATAGGAAGCGCCCTGAGTCACTTCGGACGCCCTACGAAACATCCGCACAACAACAACGGGCGACCCGTGTCGCCGCCCCAGCCCAGCCGCAACAACTCGGGCCCAGCCGCAGGAAGTGCGCACGAGGAGCAACGAGGTAAGAGATCTATCGCGAATGTTGATTTTGGTGTGTCCACTTCAGGCCGCAGTAGTCCGCGATCCGGATCTCCCGGGACCCTGACCTGGAGCCGAGGAGACCTGGCCTTTGTGATACCGGACTACTCCCCTGGTGGCACCCCGCTGAAGAACGGAAAACAATGTGGCGAATTTGCTGGTGATGGTGACGATGAAGAAGAACCCCTTGCTAAGAAGAGTGACGGAACAGCACAACGAGCGCCGTCCCCCGGTAACCCCAGCCCAAGCACGGCGCATCCGACGGGCACAGCGCCGCCGCCACAATCCCCGCCGAACCGCCGCAAGTCCCACGGTCCTGATATCGACTTCACCGACACCGACGTTACCTTCGACCAGCCGATGGCGCCCAAGGTGCAGAAGGACGACGACTTGGACGACGACTCGGACGACGGACTGTTTGCTATCCCGGTGAGGGGCCGCACGCCTTCGGTGAAGGTCAGCAGCTCGGAAGAGGTCGATGGGAACGGCAAGCGACCGAGTCTGACCTTGAGGACGAGGAGGTCCAAGAAGCAGCTCTCGGTGTCTTTCGGCTCTCCCGGATCAGACGATGGTCTCATGCTCGCAAACGAAGACGGCGGTCGACGCCGTCGCACGCCGGCAACGCCCTCGGACTCGGACGATGGGAAACTGGGCCGTCGCAAGTCCTTCATTGAACGGGACGTGTGGGCCAACCGTCCTCCCCCTGAGGCTCTGTTGAGCAACCTCGACGCCTTCTTCCCGGAGCTCGATCTGGATCAGCCCGTCTTGGACGAGTCGCAACTCCAGGAACCGACGTCACCGGCCGATCCAGACAACAGCAACAACAACAACAACAACAACAACTTGGATGGAACGATGGAGAACAGGCACAACGACAGCAACCAGGCGGAGAGTTCTCAAGCAGCAGCCGAGCAGAACTTACCGCTACCTTCGCCATCTCCGGGTATCGCCACTGCTCGATCATCCATGTATAGCGAGAACGACACGCTTGGCTCGGACGAGTCGACGCTGAAGGCCGAGCGCCCGAGCTCCATTAATTCGGTGGCCCAGCGCAGTATCCGCCGATCGGGCGGCGGACTGGGCCGGATGAAGTCGATCCGTGAAGTGGCCCGAGGCGCCCACGAGGCCAACAAACGCTTCACGGCGGCGTCGGCGGCGTCTGGCGCCGGAGGTCCGACCTCGATGATCCAGCGCCGCAAGAGCACCAAGATGTTCGGCGCGAACCTGGTGCAGATCCGGCCCGAGCGCGGGTCCATGATCGATATCATGCCGCAGATTCCGCAGGATACGCTGCCCAAGCGGCAGACGACGTTCCGGTGGTTCAAGGGTGAGCTGATCGGCAAGGGCACGTACGGCCGGGTGTACCTGGGTATGAATGCCACCACGGGAGAGTTCTTGGCGGTGAAGGAAGTGGAAGTGAACCCCAAAGCCGCCGCGGGCGACAAGAACAAGATGAAGGAGCTCGTGGCGGCGCTGGATCAGGAGATCGACACGATGCAGTACCTTGACCACGTCAACATTGTGCAGTACCTGGGCTGCGAGCGCAAGGAGACGAGCATCAGCATCTTCCTCGAGTATATTTCTGGTGGCTCGATCGGGTCCTGCCTGCGCAAACACGGCAAGTTCGAGGAGCCCGTCGTGTCGAGCCTGACGCGACAAGCCTTGTCGGGCCTGGCGTACCTGCACCGCGAGGGCATCCTGCATCGCGACCTGAAGGCGGACAACATCCTGCTGGACCTGGACGGCACCTGCAAGATTTCGGATTTCGGCATCTCCAAGAAGACGGACGATATTTACGGCAACGACAAGACCAACTCGATGCAGGGGTCGGTCTTCTGGATGGCGCCCGAGGTCATCCGGTCCCAAGGGGAGGGATACAGCGCCAAGGTCGACATTTGGTCTCTGGGCTGTGTGGTCTTGGAAATGTTTGCCGGGAGGAGGCCCTGGAGCAAGGAAGAGGCCGTGGGCGCCATCTACAAGATCGCCAACGGGGAGACGCCGCCGATTGCGGATGAGGTGCGGGAGGCGATCAGTCCGTACGCTTTGGGGTTCATGCTGGATTGTTTTACTGTGTAAGTTCACCCTCTTCGCCCCCTGTCACCGACGGTCAGCCAACGACTTGCTAACGATACACATAAACAGTGATCCGGGAGAGCGCCCGACGGCGGAGCGGCTGCTGATGCAGCATGAATTCTGTGATCTCAACGAGGACTACAACTTTTTCGATACGGACCTCTACGCCAAGATTCGGGGCACATTCCAGTAAAGGGACCTCGACTCTGTTGTTGTTATTGCCCGGCAACATGTCAATGAAGGTAGAATGCGGAGACGAGTAGATAGTTATGGCAAGTAACAAGATGACTGGCCAGTATAATGCTTATGCTTGGGGCAATGTCTAGCATATATACAGAAGAACTACTTGCCGGCAATTTTGAGGGTAGTTGTAATTAGTTGTTTGGGCTTTTCTTGCTAGCTAGCATGGCGTCCCGGATTTCGAAATGGAGAGATATCGAACTTACTTGTTAATGATTCTTTTTTTCCGAATTCTAAATAAGTCCTGTCCGCGGTATTCCATGCTGCTGATAGTATAATCGTTAACAAATGTCATGGGGAATAAATAATCCTACCGGGGGCAGTTTCTAATGACCAGTGCTATCGGAGAAGCTGAGGTCTGTCGCAATAACTCGGGATCTTTAAGAGATTATCTCCGAATATGATGGTGACGGTCTTCCCTGGCCTGTATATTCCATATCGTGACTGAAACCCGTTGCTGCCATAACGTTGTTTCGCCAACAGGTAGTGGCATTATCATATGACATGCTTATACAAGCGAGTCAGCGGGGTGGCCATGTACGTCTAGATGAACGATTAACAGCTATAACCACCATATCCAGAGTGATTAGATACATGCACTGGGAATACGCATATGTGAAAAGGGGCAAGTAAATAGACCAGAGATTGCCAAGGTATAAACAGTTGGAATTGTCGAATAAAGTAAGGTATGCGTAAGATTCTATAATAGCGAATGTAATTCCAAAGGTTCCTCCCCGGCCTCCCTCTTATACTTCTGCGAATAACTCCAAGCCGCCTACTCATATCTCATCACCGCATCTTGAGAATCACTAAATACGCCCCATCCAAAGAAAAGAAAAAGAAAAAAAGAAGAGAAAAAGAACACCACTGGGAATCAGAACACTCAGGGGTATCGTAACTGGAAAGATGAAAGCAGCAGCAGAACCAATCGAGCAAGTCATGTTTCAGTTCGTTAGTCGTTCCGACTTTTTGGTGGTTTCAGGGATCGTCGCATCCCAAACCTCCATGATCCATCTACCTTCTTCTGCCGATCAAGAGCGGAAGAGCCTCGCCATTCTGGTAATGGTGTTGGTGGAGATGGAGGGCGCCTCCTTGTCCAGCAGCGTCATCATCTCGGGCGCGACCGGTTCGTCTGTGTTGGGGTAGTCGGTGCTGGTGCTGCTGTTGTTTCCCTTGGTGAATTGCATCACGGCCATGTTGTTGCGCTGGTAGTGAGCGACGTAGCCGACTTCCATCATGGCGCCGTATCCGTCTTGGGTAGCACCGTTGGGGTTTCCAGGCCCTGTTGTTTGTTAGTCAGTCACCATTCGTGTGGCCACAATCCTCCGCTTTCTTCAGTCCAGGCAGGGTGAGGGGTGCAACTTACAGCCTCCGCCGACGGCCATGTTGAGAATGAAAAACATGGGAGAGTGAGCCAGCGTGTTCCACACGTTCTGGTTGCCAATGTCGCCGCCCGTGAGGGTGTGGTAGGCTTGGCCGTCCAGGAACCACTTGATGGACTGGGACTGCCAGTTGTTCGACGTGAGGTCCCACTCGAGGCGCCAGGTGTGGAACTCCTGGTTCGGGATGCCGATGCTTTTGCCCAGCCCCTGCGTCTCCTGGCAGATGCCGCCGGGGGCCCGGTCGCAATGGACGGTGCCGTACCCGGTCAGGAGGCCGTTGACCGTCTCCATAATGTCGAGCTCGCCGCAGCCTGGCCACTGGACGCCGTTGCGGATCGAGTTGCCCAGCATCCAGAAGGCCGGCCAAAGACCCTGCTTAGCGCTGATGGGATTGGAGCCGAAACGGATACTGGCTTCGACGCGCGTCACGACACCCCCGGCGGGGGTGAAGGTGTACTTGCTCTCGATCCGACCGGAAGTCCAGCCGTGGGTGCCGCCGCCCTTCCATGGCACAATTTGCAGAGTGTTTCCTCCGGACAACTGGAGGTTCCGTGAGCTCGAGGAGTCTGTATATCGACAAGGCACATGTCAGTTTCCACTAAATCTATTGGCATTGCATTGGCTACTAATGTAGGCAAATGTGGCTAAGGGATAGCTGCTGGGCAGCATAAGGACGTACTGACAACAGCAGTTAGTACACATTTAATAGCTGAGACGGCTTGATAGGAGTTACGCACCAAGTTTCAAGCTCATTGTTGACGCTCAAGTCGCCAGTGATGATGTTCCAGTTGCCGGTGTCGGGGCTGGCGCCGCTGTTGCCACCGAAAGCGTCGGTCCATCGGAGGTTGAAGCCGCTATAGGAGGGAGGTGCCCAGGCGAGCGAAGATCCCACGAGGGGGGCCAGAGCCAGAAGAGTATGAGACCACATGTTGTTGGAGGATGGAAAAAGGGGGGGTATTAGTTGAACTAGGTATGTAGTGTATAGTATAGACTCGAAGCAGACAGGTAAGGAGCGAATAGACAAGCTTGGTCGTTGCCGGGTTGTGCGTCTGTCTCTGGATAGGATCGACGGTCACTAGGGGGGAATGATCTGCGTTATATACACCTATGCATCGTTTGAGGCTCACGGAACGACCCTTCGCTTATAGGATGCATCGCCTAATTTGGCAAATGACAGTAATGAAAGAGGGCATTCTCGATGGTCCAATGGAACGTCGCGTACGACTTTCTATGGCCACCCATGGCTGCATCGAGGGAGAAGGCACTAGACTCTAGCTCCCTCGGTAGTATGAGATTGGCTAGCTGGCTTGTCAGGAGGGCAGGGGGGCCAAGTGAGGTGAGGTGAGGCTTAAGGGAGGATGCCATGTGGATGAGCGTTGGTCTCAAAGAGAGCCACCAATAAGCATTTTGAGGCTGAGACCTAAGTCTTGGAACCTGCAGGATTGGCACATGGGATGTATATGGGATGCATATAGGACGTTTTATTCAAACGTTACAATCTTACTGGATTCATGTGCTATTTACCCCAGATCGGCCTTGCGCCGGCGGGTTTGGGAACCGGGGTGGTCGACGGTTTGGAGGCTTAGAGGGCGCGAGACCGGGTTTTCGGTTCTTTGGACCATGGAAATCCGAACCTCTGCTCATCTCGGTTGGAGGATTGGTGATCAATGACCGGAAGCGACCTTCTGTATTGCGCTTGGTGCTGTTGTCGCCAGTAAGAAAGAATGTCGGCATCGATTGACTGCTTACTGACCAAGTGAATGATCCGGTGGGAGCACCGATTACTGACATGCCGGCGGTCTCATGGCGCCCAAGACCGCCATCGCCTGCCCCTTTTGGATGATTCATGCTTAATTCGTCCGTCCTGTCCAGCACGCCACACGCGGCAGGGCGGGAGGCTATACTCGATGTGGACAAGCCGACCCCTGGCTAATTCCGTGCTTGGACCAATCTTTGCGATCCTTTGGGATGCTACTAGCCGAAGGTGCAACACGCGGCCTTGGGGCGTGTTCGATTGGATGGATGGATGGATGCAAGCCTGGATCAATTGCCTTTTGGTTCAGGTAATTCCTTTTCCTGCGATTTCCCGCTACCAAGTCAAATCATCAAGTGCGTGATATGATGCCATGTGTCGCGTTGTTCCATTGGCCTTCTCTGCTAGGCCGAACCAAGACGGCCGACAGGAAAAAGCCCTCTAGGGTCCCTCTCGGAGTGGGTCCTCCCACGACGCCAGGTCCGGAGCTTCCTCCCAGATTAATGCTCGGTCTAGGCCGGCCCAAGAAGACACAGGTCATCGGACTCTGGCTGCTGATTGGATACCGTGTTTGATGCCATCACTGTGTCTCAACACCAAAAGAAAAGTAAGAGAAATTGCGCTCTGATGTCCATACTATCTCAGAAACACGCCCAGCAGAGGAAAGCAAGACCCGAAAGGGTGCGGGAAAATTCTTCCTTCCTGTGATCGATTACTTACTCAGTATCGAACCGCCTCCGCGCGGCCGGTGCCCGATGGAGCCACTCTTACTTTTAGGTTCGGACGACCGTGCCTCGTCGGAAAAACGCTGCGAAGGCTCGGCTTAGTAAGTAAAGGACGGCAGGCCCCAAGGATCCTAGATGTTCCAGAAAAAGGGGCGCTGCGCTCGGGTTCGGCGACTTTTCTTACTGTACTGAGTTTGAAGGATTGTCGCCCGTGTGGCACGACAAGAGAACAGGATCAGTCAAAATGTCAGCAGGAAAGCGCGTGGGATCGTGAGACCTCCCCTATTATTGCTTACTTGCATCCATGTGACTGACTGTTGTGTTTCTAAATTCGTAATCGACGTAACCATCTTTGGGTAGATGGAAAAAAGTGTGATAACCAGGCCAACAACACATGGTAGAATCAGTGAGCGAGGGTCGGTCGGGAATAATCCTTTCTCGGTATATTAAGCTCCCCGAATCTGAAAAGCGGGATGAAGAAGGAAGTCCTTTTCTGAAGGGAGCCAAATTTCTGTCAAAGAGACATTTTCCAGGCTAGTCACGCCCATGCCGAAGTAACAGCTGGCTCAACAACATCATGGAGATTGACAAGGGTCAAGACAAGTACAGGAAAGTGCTTGGGGGGACAGACAAACCTCATTTGTGCGATGTTTCAGAGAAAATACTGGCTCTGGCAAATGGAATTATGGTCATCCGGCCGGCACCCGCCTGGGGGGCGCAGGTGCCGGGACAGGACCTCAAGATTGGTGGAGTCCCGTTCCGGAGCCCTTACACGGACCCCGAGTCCATATCCAGTCCACGTATTATGCGCCAACCACGCACAGCAATGATGCAAGTAGCAGCAGATAGACGATGAAATCTTTGTTGAGTCATGAAATCTTAAGGAGGATCTTGCGTGCAATGACTTACTTCCACGTTAGTATATCTAAGGACAATCTGCCACTCGCATGGCCGTCTGTTGATTGTGCTGCGCTAACTTGGCAAATATGGCTTCTTTACCACGAGTAGGCGTTCTCTCGTCAAGATGCGCAGAGTTGGCGTTTTCGATGTAGATACCACTTCCCTTAGAGAATCGAAACTGTTTGGGTAAACATTGGTTTTCGTCAGCCGGTTTGGATACGGGACAACCTAGACTTAAGAAATTTGCAGACAAGCCATACTCGTCGAGCCCCTGGACGGACGACGAGGCTGCTCCCGAGGAGGAAACTATGTTTGGGGGTTCTATTACTTTTCGACTCATACCAGCGCAGGTCATCAGAAGCAAGTAACTCAAAACCGAACAAACTCAACCCACTTATCGACTCAAAGAAGAGGGGAAAACACTTGCCTTGTTCATCAAGGAAGAGGTCAAACTCAAATGGAATTGTGTAGCCAGTGTTCGAAAGGTCTACGTAATTCATTTGACATGCGCAGTTCTTTGACGACGACGACAGAACTGACTCGAGAGAAGCACCATCTTATCACCTACATACCCGCAGGCGAAAATTACCTTGGAATAAGATCGGTCCTGTGATTAGTGAGTAGATCGTCAGATTAATGAAACGTCATAAAGTACCTTATGCACGCTGCAGCCACTCACAAATAGTGATACACCACCTCCTGGCCTATTGCAACCACATCAACCGCCCCTCTGGGACGAGGTTGCGATAGGTGATTAATGCGAAACGGGGAGCATGTACAATATGATGATCCTTAGGGGGGGGTTTTGCAGTGATGATCTCAGGTAATGACGGCCCGGCGGTACCCAGATCTTCATTTCGGCGGGTGCGCCTCCGAACCAAGATTCTTGAGCAAATGCTCGTCCCGTGCCGCGAAATGTGTAAGATCATCTTATGCGTTGTGGACCTGTGTGGACAGTTCACAACGTGAACCCATGGTCGCGGGAAGGCGCATTTATCCGGGCAGAGGCGCCATGCCGATCCCCAACCCGTTGCGGACGGAAAATCCGGGGCGCCCACTCGCCAAAGTCGCGGCGCGCGTCGCCAAGGCGAATCGTGCTGGTATAACCGGCCCGCCAGGCGCTACCTTAAAGTACCAAGAGGCTCGGCGTTCCTCTCGGCCATGGGGCAACCTGACAATTTGGCCTCCAACCACCACACCTCGTCCCCGTTTGTTTCACGCCAGCCTGCCCCATGTGCCAATGTCAACTCTTGAAAGTCACCAGCGGAGATCTGCGGAGCTTTGTCGCCCAGCGGCTCACCCTCCGGAACAACTCTACGTCTGGTCCGAAGACCGCAGTCCGCGACGAGAGAGGAAGATTATGGATCCCAGAGTCATCTTCGCCTGACGGGACAAGATGGAGGTGCCTCCGTGATGCGTTGGGAAACCGATGGACAGGAGACATCGTGTATAAGTAGTGACGATGAGAATGAAGAAACGAAGGCTTGTCTCGACTCTAGAGCATCAAGCCCAAGTCACCGATAATCAGATCTACTTCTTCATCTTTCACCATGTTGTCCAAGATCGCCATCCTGGCGTCGCTTGTCGCCACCGGGCAATCGCAGCTGGCCGGTACTGAGCAAGAAGAGGTGCACCCCAAGCTGACCTGGCAAAAGTGCACCGCCCCAGGCTCCTGCAGCAACGTCGCCGGCTCCATCGTTGTCGACGCCAACTGGCGCTGGGCCCACGGCAAGGGCGGCTACACCAACTGCTACACGGGCAATACCTGGAACGCCGAGCTCTGCCCGGACAACGAAGCCTGCGCCGCCAATTGCGAGATCGAGGGCGCCGACTACGAGTCCACCTACGGAATCTCCACCTCGGGCAACGCCGTCAGCCTCAAGTTCGTCACGCCCAACAGCAGCGGCACCAACGTCGGCTCCCGCGTCTACCTGCTGGCCGACGACGAGAACTACGAGATGTTCACCATGAACGGCAACGAGATCGCCTTCGACGTAGAGAACGGGGAGATCGGCTGTGGCCTCAACGGCGCCGTCTACTTTGTCTCTATGGACGAGGACGGCGGCAAGGCCCGCTCCCCGGCAACAAGGCGGGCGCCAAATACGGAACCGGCTACTGTGACTCGCAGTGCGCCCGTGACCTCAAGTGGATCGACGGCCAGGTGAGTTTCATCCCAGATCTCAGTTCTCTCCCGCACCCCTCGATGTAACTTCGATGGAACTAACGTTGAGCGATGACGGTGTAGGGCAACGCCGAGGGCTGGCAGCCATCCCCCGACGACGCCAACTCGGGCGTCGGTGCCAAGGGCCCCTGCTGCGCCGAGATGGACCTGTGGGAGGCCAACAGCATGTCCTTTGCCCTGACCCCCCACCCCTGTGAGGACTCCGGGTACGTCGTGTGCGAGAACGAGAGCTGCGGCGGCACCTACAGCGAGGACCGCTACGCCGGCCAGTGCGACCCGGACGGCTGCGACCTGAACCCCTACCGCCACGGCAACACCGACTTCTACGGCAAGGGCAAGACCGTAGACACCAGCAAGAAGTTCACCGTCGTCACCCAGTTCCACGGGTCCGGCAGCAACCTCGAGAGCATCTCGCAGTACTTCATCCAGGACGGCGCCCGCATCGACGTGCCCGAGTCCAAGGTCGTCGACGGCGGCTCCGTCATCAACGAGGCCTTCTGCGACGCCTCCAAGGAGCTCTTCGCCGATAACCTGCGCTACCAGGAGCTCGGAGGCCTCGCTCAGATGGGTGATGCCACCGGCAAGGGCATGGTTCTGACCATCTCCATCTGGGATGACGTAAGTTTTCCTGTTATCCTCTTCTCCCAAATCGGTTATTACGATTCGAGGAAACTAACACGACTACGATACAGCTGTACTCCAACATGCTCTGGCTCGACGGCGTCGTGTACCCCACCGACCGCAACCCCGGCGACCCCGGTGTCGCTCGCGGCGAGTGCGCGCTCGAGGGCAGCGAACCTGCGACCGTCCGCCAGAAGTTTGCCAACGCCAAGGTCACTTACAGCAACATCAAGTTCGGCCCCATCGGATCCACCTACGATGTCTAAGCTGAGACGGCTGACTGGGGAAAGGGGTATCCCCTCTTCCACACACCTGGCCAGAATTGCGAGTACTTGTGTATATTGCGTTATTCATCTGTAGATAGTTTGAGTTATATGTCCAGTGTTCTAGGCGAGCTGGAATGCCTGGTGCATAGTGTTGGTATATAGTTCCTGGATCTATACTGCTTCAAGAAACATAATTGTTCATGAGTTCTGGTGACCTGTGCAAAACCTTAGACTCCCAATACTCTCCTCTGATACTCATGTTTGTAGTGAAGGTTGAAGACTCCGGCCCTCCCACACGTCACTAACAACCTTGACATAAACCTTCTCGTGCTTGCTGATGTGGTTGCAGTGCGGTGTGTCGTCCACAATGACCTCTTTCGTCACCCAGCCCCTCTTGCGCGCCTCGGCCGCGTGAGACACCACATCCCTCCAGTCCGTCATCTTGTCAATCTTAGATGCCACGTAGCAGACCTTTCTGCAGTGGACGAGCTTTTCATTCAAGACAGACCTCCGCCAGTAGTCTTCTGGGGCCTCATTTCCCATCGCGATCCATGCATAAAGCAAAGTGATGGTAGCGTAGACAAACGCCGTGGTGACGAGGTTGATAGGAAAGCCACATGGAAAGGAATACATGAAGGCGTGGCATGTCTTCTTCCAAGACGAGGCATTCGGCGTGCTGTCGCAGATCAACCCGACCACAGGAAGAGGGGTTCCCAATCTTGCTTCGAGATCAACCAACAAGTTCGTTGCCGAGTTGGCCCCTCCATTGGACATCATGTGTAGTAAGACCCGGGGCTCCTCGTTCGAGCCTGCGCCACCACGCTGCAAGCCGTAGTGCTCTTGCAAAAGCTGGCAGACTGCTTGCTGGGCTGGCCTCATGGCGCGTCGTTGGATTGCGTAGGAGCTGATCATACTACCCACGACGGATTTGAGCAGCAAAATCTTGGCGCCCGGGGCTTTCTGACGGTAAATGTCCGCATATTTGGCAATGTGTTTGTCGGCAGCGCCCATCCAAGTGCACAGGATGATCAGCTGGCCGACCTGATGCTCTGGTGGTGTGTACAGAAGGATGTTGGGCCCAAGTTCGACGAAGCTTTTCAGAAACATGATGATGAACACATACAATAGAGCCGCTGTTGAACTTTGGTCTAGAGCCGCTGCCGGTCATCGCAGGTTGGATTTCTGGAGGTTAGAGTAGGACACAGAACGGTGAAGTCAAAAGATAACAACGGACTTGGGGGCTAGATAAGGCCCTTGAGATGTCTGTTACGTCGGCGGCCAACATCAAAACAGCGTTGGGGCTAGCGTGCAGTGCATTTCAAGTACAGGGGTGGAGATAGGAAGTAAGGGATAGTTGTTGCCGCCTCTCTGGTTAGGTGGCCCGAAGAACCCGAACCTCATGCAGTGTTCCGGTCGTAGAAATAAACCAGTCGACCCCAGTAAACATACTAAATTCGGCAATCCCACTTCCTCTTTATGTTATTCCTGTTGTTATTATTACTGCAATAGTCGGTAGAATAACTACTCTGTTCATTCGGCTGCATTGGATGGTTGGCTAGTTTGTTCGTACGACTGCGAGGCAGTGCAATACCTGTTCACCCCTGTTCGCCCCTCTCCCACGTAAACCAACCATCCGACCCAACATACTGGGTTCACAATGAGGAAAGAAAAGTTGCCTAACGTGCTCTGCGTTTGCCTAAATCCCCGCGCTCCATCTTTTCTGTCTTCCTCCCTGCCCGCCGAGTTTCGAACGTCACGCGCCCTCATGGCTGAACCACCCTTTAGCACCACGTTCCGGGCCATCATTGTCGGGGCTGGACCCGTGGGCCTGTACCTGGCACACGCCCTCTCCCGAGCAAACATCGATTACGTCGTGCTGGAGCAGCATGGCTCGGTGCATCGAGATCGAGGGGCTGGCGTTCTCCTATACCCACAGACGCTCAGGCTACTGGACCAGCTTGGTCTTTACGAGAAGGCCCAGAAGGACTTCATCGTTAACTGCACCCAGACAGATCTCCTGACTGCGAATGGGCGTGTCATCAAATCTACTCCCCTGTGGTCCAAGCTATCAGAACAGTGAGTAACGACTCAGCCATGTCTTGGCGATCCCCTAGAAATGGCTTATGTATCTAAGTCCCCAATCAATCAGGCACGCGTACCCGATGGCGGGCGTCTCCCGCGCACAGTTGATTGCCCTCCTCTATGAGGATCTTCCGGAGAAGGAGACGCGGATAAAGACGGGCGCAGCCGTTCTCGAGATAGAAGCAGGAGAGAATGGCGTAACGGTCCATCTCAAAGATGGCAGTACAGTAGAGGGATCTATGGTCATTGGTGTTGGCGGTGTCCACAGCACAACGCGCCAGATGATGCAGCAGCAGCTAGCTCAGACACCGCCCGGCACATCGTCTATGATTGCCACCCATCACGGCCTCTACGGAAGTTTCCAGCCTCCTCCTAGCCTTAATTTGGAGGTTGGCACCTTTTACCAGTCACGTGGCAACGGGGTCGTTTCGCAGATCATGATCGGTGCGAACAGGGCACACTTTTCCATTGTACGGCCCAATTCTTCGCCGACAGCAGAGTCCAAGCAGTACATACCTGAAGATCGGGACCGCCTCGCCGAGGAACTAGCAAGCATTTGCGTCGCGCCCGGGGTCCGCTTTCGGGATGTATGGGAGACTGCCGCTATGGAAACCGTGGCCTTGGTGGATCAGGAGGAAGGATACTGCAACAAGTGGTACCACGAACGGGTGGTGCTCGCGGGCGACGCTGTGCACAAGTCCACATCTGTCACAGGCATGGGAGTGAACACTGGTCTCGACTCAGCTGCCGCGCTGGCTAATGAGCTATACCGAACCCTACAGTCCGAGCCCGACCCGAGCACGAGGGCGCTCGAGGGCGCCTTCGCCCGGTATCAGCAGAAGCGGACCTTTGAGGCTGGCCGGCTCTATGACGTCGGCCGCAAACAGGTTCGTGGCGTCACCTGGCAGACCTGGGTGGACTGGTTCTGGGATCGCATTGTCAACCCCTGGATCGGCGTGGACCAAGTGGTGGCCAGATTCGAGAAACTCATCAAACGGGGGCAGATGTTGGAATACGTGACCTTTATCGATCGGGAGGTCCGGGTGCCTTGGGACCATACTCCTACAGTCTAGTCATGTCATCTCACAGTAACAGCTACGCACATGATCCAGCTGGCCACACTTACTAAATTGAACCATAATCAGATCAAACACCGTCATCTTGAACACAGGGTGTGAGGTTTCGGCTTGTATCCATGGGAAGCACACGAAGTATAGAATGGTATGCATTTACCATCGCTAAAAGGATAAGACGTTGAATGTTCCCGTGGTGTCCCAGACATCGCAGATCGTGAACCTCCACCGAAGATGATAAAACAGCAAAGCCTCATTCCTTTACGCAATCAATTATGCGGTCGCTGGACATCCCAGCGATCTTTTGGTCCAAGTCGGCGTAAATCTGGACCGCGTCCGGCGATAGCGCCTCCAAGACCGTCCGGGTCTCGTCCCAGATGATCTTGCGCATGTCCCGAGCTTTTGCAGACGTCATAAAACGCGTGGGCCTGTTCAAAGTTTTCAGGTAAGCGTGCGATCACGGGCTTTCAGGTAGTGACTGAAAACAAAAGACAGCTTCGCATGGGTCCGTACTTCTCGACTTCATAATCCCAAAGCATGGCGCCATGCGAATTCTCTACAGGCAGGCAGGAGTGGGCAATAGCTCTGCCGCAGATGAGCGGCGAGCGCCCGAACGCTTTCAGGTACGCCCTGGCCACGAGGGAGCTAGTGCTCAGCGGCGACCGGGTGCAGCCGGGGTCGAGCGAGTGCACGTGGACCTGGCCCGGGTCCAGGAGCGAAGACAAGGCCTCGGTCCAGCAGTAGTGGGCGATCTTGCAGGCGCCGTACTGCGCGAGCTTCCAGGTGACCTTGCCGTCGCTCATGTCGCGGAGATAACCAGCGGGGGCGGGCGGCTTAGGCTGATTCACCTTTGGGAATTTCATCATGGGCGCGGTCATGCGGACGGATGACGAGGAAACGTTGCTGATGACGGCTGGGGAGTGGCGCTGTTTGGCCGAATCTTGGAGTTTGGGCAGCAGAAGTATGGATAGCAACGCGCAGGAAAGATGTATGACTTGGAGATCTAGAACGGAAGATACGAGAATATGAAGATCAGCGACTTTGTTTCTCAGATATACTGGAGATCTCAATCACAGTCATGAAACGGGGAACACCTTACTCTCTTCCCACCCATCCCCCGTGACGAATCTTTTGGTGTTGTTGGTAGCTGATCCGACAAGCAAGACGTCCAGGCGTGGCAGGCTCTGACTCAAATCCGCGGCGAAGGCCTTGGTGCTCTCAAAGGACACGAGGTCCACCTGCTTAACCAAGATACGCTCTCGGGCAAATCCGCATTCAGTGACAATCTCGTCCACCAGCATCTCGGCCTTGGCCACGTTCCGCACGCCAAAGACTAGCGTGCCGACGTCAAGTTGGGCCAGGACTTTGGCAGCTTCGGAGCACATGACCCCTGTGGCACCTGTGGGATTGGTAAGCACTTTGCTCAAAATATAGATGAAAGCGAGAGAGAGAGAGAAAGAAAGCTTCTGTAACATTACCAATGATGACGACGGTCTTGTCGTGGAACGAGGCGGTAGGCTGGGCAAGTTGGGCCTTGGCCTGCCGCCTGATTTCGCCGAAGGGATACGCTTCACGGAGCTTCACCATCGTGGTGTTTTATCTTGTCTCAATTGGAATGATATGGGTCGAAGAGAAGGACAGTCGAAGGATGCCGCAGAAATTCATGGCGAATTACATGGTGGACTCACTACTCTTTTCGCTATGCCAGTTTCGATGCCTCGGGGTAATGACTCGACTTGAGTTCACGACAGGCCTAAGTCTTGTTACGAAAGTCTCGGGAGCACAAGCAATCTTGCTAAGATCCTCGGGACGCGAAGCCTATTCCCGCCGGCTGCATTTCATATCGAGCCAGCCACACGGGGTTGGCTCTCTCCTGCATTAGCAACGCCAATGTCATCTGATATAAGCTCTGGTCTGGCAGCGGGTAGCGGAACATCCATATATTTGTTATGACAAAATATGGATGGCATGAGTCATCGATCTGATATGCTGCCGTTGTTTGACGACAAACGCAATGCAATGGCCTTGCTTCACATGCTACGCCAGGAGCTTTGAACTGCCTATTCGAAGATCTTTTGCCTGTACGCTCTTGAGTTACAGGAGAATAACACCAACATTCAGACATGATCTTGTCTACTCCGTCTCAGATGCTGCATAGTTTGCGCTGTGCGATAACTTTGATGCACGCAGACAGCGAGAGACATTCTGGGCCCTTCAACGGGTCACTGCTTCACATCTCGGGTATAAATGGCCCAGCCCAGGCATAGCACTCCGCCTTGTGCGAGACAACCCAACCACACATTGCTATTCCAGACCGGGACACCGAGCCGCGCCAATCTCATCGCAAGACGAGATTCCAGAAACATGATTCATGTTGTTGTAACGAGGCACTCCATGAATGCCTGAATGCCTTGCCCAATATCCTGAGAATGTCTATGGGCTTCTAGTAAGCCCTAGCAATGGGCGCACTGCCATGGCATAGCCACTCAGCCGCATGAAGCTCCATAAACAGCTTGTCAGCCTAGGCTGCCAAGAGGGTCTCAGTGCGTCACGAGGGCAGAATCGCTCGGTGAGATGATAGAGACGACAGCCTGTTGAGAGCGTGTGGGTGTGGAGTCATAGCCCCTTCCTGGACTGACTGATAAATATATAGAGCCACTGTCTCGTCACACAAAGGAATCCACTGCATGCCTCTCATCCTTCTGTGTCTATCTTTGAACGCCCCTTCTCGCAGAGGTTTACGCACTTGCAGACATATTGCGCACTCCATAGAGCGGCCCAAATAGATCATGTGCTTCACTGTGAGTCACTCCGTGGTGGTCTTTCCGGAAGTCCACTCATCTTCTCCGAAAATGTCAACTGACGTATGTGAAGTCCGGAAAGAGGGAGTCGGGCTATGAGGCGCCACCTCCACGGCCCATCCCAGCATCCTCGCAGCCGGCCATGAGCAGTGGAAAGCAGCAGCAGCAGCCGCAATGGCGGAGAAGCCACCCCGGCGTGGGCTGGTCCTCCTCGGCCCGCACAACAGGCGGTAGCAGTAGAAGAAACCACAGCAACAACCAGGGCACCTCCTACGCTGGCTGGGGGTCCACGACCTACACGGGTGGTGGTGGCTATAGCGGCGACAGCGGGGGCGGTGGCTGCTCCTCTGGGGACGGTGGTGGCAGCAGCAGCGGTGGAGGAGGCGGCGGGGATGGAGGTGGAGGCGGTGGTTGTTAATCGAAGGGACCAAGGGAATGACGAAGTTGCATTGAGAGGAAGGGATTCATATAATAAAATGAGCGTCCAAGGAGGAAAAGATTCCTGTTGTGTTTATAACTTCCACTCCAGACTGTTGTGGACTTGGGCATTGAAGGAAGCTGGATGCGTCGCACCGTCGCACCGTTTCTCAGAGAATCAATCTCCCAGTCCATTTGTTATTTTTCAATGCTCTCATGCTTGTTCATTCCATTCCGAGTCAATATTCAACGACTGGGAAAGCTTTCATTGTAGTATACAGTTGAACAGCAGATCCAGCCTCCTCTCCTATGGTACACGAGTCGAAACACTGGTCCTCCATTCGGTGTGGCTGCTGAAACGCCCTCCACCGACCGGATCTACAGTCTCTCCTGCCGGTGCAAACGCGGCAATCACAAGGAGAGGCTAATCATACCAGGTGTTTCCGTTCGAGCATGTCCGTTACAGCGAAACTGTAATTCCTTTGCCGTACGCGCTACTCAAACCATCTATGAACGTTCGTAGGTGTTTTGGCGCCTGCAAGCGATGGCGTTTTTTCTCAGTCAAGCCGCCAGTGCATGTGAGTTTGAGTGGCGCTTCCACTCCCCACGCCACCCCTGTCAGCGGCAGTCAGCCCCTGCCTGTCCGTGTCAAGTTCACCTGAAGGCTCAAACTTCGTACAGGACGCCGCAACGTTTGATCTTAGTTGCGGCCGCCGCTGTATCTTCCCGTACGATGTTCGTGGCTTTGTCATTCAATGTATACAATGCATAAAACATTTCATGGCTTTGACGTACAGCGAGCGGATGCAGTGTCGACCTGACACAGGTTTTGATTGAAGTTGCTCCCTAAATGCGATGCGATCGCCATGATCTTCTTTCCGGTGTCCACGACTTCATCTAGAGCAGTCAGACAAAGCAAGAAAGGACAGTACATCTGATAGTAGGTAATAATGATTAAGTATTAAAACATAAGGGGGTATCTCTCTAACTGTGTGTCTATCATCTAATGAATCCCAAGGCAAACTTTTATCTAAAATGTCTGTTGTTGCTGCCGCCATCGTAACCTCGATCGGCGTCAAAGGAAGAACGCCGCTTTATCATAACCCGGTATATAGTATATGTGCATAAATGGAACGGTCGATTCTCTCCTCTTTAGTTCGCGACGTCTTGGAACCAAGCATGGTCGAGCGCCTGCTGGGCCGTGATGCGCTTGCGGGGGTCAAAGTGCGTCATCTTGCGGATGAGGTCCTTGAAATCGGCGTCGAGCACGTCGCTCTTCCACATGGCAAAGGGCCTACGCGGGTTGCCCTGCCCAAAGGACCGGGCCATCTTGTCGAAGCTGGATCGCCACGGGTGGCTGCGCCCCAGGTACTCGAGGAAGTCGTCCAGGTCGTCCCACTCGGCAAAGTGGGAGATCTGGCGCTCCAGGATGGCGAAGCTTGGGTCGTTCTGGGCGACGTCTCCCCCTGGGGCATGTCCATCCAGAAGATGACGCGGCGCAGCAGCAGGAAGATGCTGACAATGGCAAAGGAGAAAATGTCGGTCTGCTTGTTGATGGCGCCCTTGACGTGCGCCTCGGGGCTCCGCCACCAGTGGTTGCCCACCTGGATGCCGCGCAGGGCCTGCCGGGGCGGGATGTGGGTCGAGTCCTCGAGGTCCGATAGCTGCACCTTGTCGACCACGATGCCCTTGTCTTCGGTCTCGTGGTAGTCGACCATGATGTTGTTAGCCTTGATGTCGAGGTGGGCGATGTCGTGGGCGTGCATCCGGGCGAGGCCGCGGAGGGCGTCCCGCAAGATGCGCTTCTGGGTGCTCAACGAAATGTCCTTCCAGGCAAAGTTGAGCAGGTGGTCGCTCAGGTACTCGTTGACGAACATCTTCTCGCCGGGGATGGTGTCGCGGACGGCGCGCAGGTAGGGGCTGTCGGCGAACTTCTGCTGCAGCGAGAGGGCGTAGTTGTATTCGGGCTCGAAGAGCGTCTTGAGGACGAACTTTTGCTGGTCGGCCTCGGCCAGGTAGACGTGGCGGTCTTGCCTGTCCTGGAGGACCTGCTTGATGACATACTTGCGACCGGAGCGCCCGTGGAGGGAGGCGCCGATGTGGGCAAAGGGGTTTCGGGGCTCGCACCGAGGCCAGAAGTGGTGGTCTCAATGGCGGTCGCGAAGGTGCGAGTTCGAGCCAACGCAGCTCGAGTGATGGGAGCGACACATGGTCGGCAGGCCAGGCGGGCCGAGGGTGCTGTTACAGCAGGGCGTAGTAGTCGTGATCCAAATGTAGAGGTCACGGTTCGTAGTTGCATATTATTGGCCCTTCTCCGTATGTGTGTTGTGTCTCCTGATAAATACAAACAGGTGTCTTGTTGTTTGGGTCTATGATGTATGTTGTGTGAAGAAGTCGATGGGATGGAATGAAAAGTCAGGGCGTGGGGGAGGAGGACGAAGTGGAAATATAAGCAAGTCAACAGCCAAAACCTGGCCGATGGATCCGAGTGCGGGTGTGCCGCAAGTGTCCCGCAAAGTAGAAAAACGCCCAGGGGCCAAAAGTACAAAGGCGGCTGGGTTTTGGCTTGTCGGGTTTCAGGGTTTTGTGTCGTTCTCAGCTCAGCAAAGGCTGACCTAGAAGCCTGAAAGCCTGGCCCTCCGGGGGATCGGCCGCCCAAGGTGGGCACGATCAACAGTGGGAACTGGGCAGTGGAGGGTGCCAGTGCATTAGGGCGCCCAGCGGGGATGCATCGGGGTCCCTGGGCCGGGGAAGTTGGGGCTAATTGGAACTATTACCGGCGCTGGGAATGCCCGGGATTGGCCTAGCAGGCCTCGCAAGCCTAGCAGATGGAGGCTGATAAGGCGGTTGCCAAGGTTCGCTAGACCATCGCCCACTCTCGCTCGTGTTCTAGAGCGCCAGAAGGCACAAAGGTTACTGCAGGGAGGGTGGCAACCATTCCACCCACCATCCGTCGGTCGGTGTGCAAGATTGCTGATCTGGAGTCTGTGGTCGACTCGTCGAGACGGTTGGAGCGCCTTCGCATTTGCCCAGGAAGTGATAGCATCTGTCCATAGAACCTACAAGACCTGCAGGCCGCACCTTGGCTGCTTGCCGCCGGTGTCGGCAGCTGGAGGCGATGGCAAAATTGGACCCAGCCGTTTCGAACGGTGTCCGATAATCATCTGAACCGGCTTGATTCCAGTCTCAGCTGTCAGGTGTGTGCGAGAGTGTGCCTGAATTAGAATTAGCCTTTGGGAGGACGCGCGCCAGCCAGTGCAGACTGTCGTGTCATGTAGTAGTACTCCCTATCCCAGCCCGTGTTTCCCGCATTACTAGCACTGCACGTACTGGCCTCGTACCTTGTCCTGCGCCCACGTTGTGAAATGATTGCCGGATGATTGATTGCTTGGTTTCTGGCTTGCTGGCTTGGCTTGGCTTGGCTTGGCTTGGCTTGGCTTGGCTTGGCCGCCACAAAATTGGGGACGGACAGACACCAGGCACGACAAATGGGAGGGATGGGAGACTTGCTTTCGAAATCCTTCACCGCCGACGTGAGCTTGTTTGGCACATGGATGCATGCGCACATCTGACTGGACGCGTCCCGAGTGAGTCGAATTCTACCGTTTGCCGTGCAGCACACACAGCTCAAGCTTGACAGCCTGTAGTGCCTCCATGCAAGATGACCATGCTGCATTGCATGCCTTGCCCCGAGTTCGCCGGGGCGGTCGGTGGCTCGGTGAACAGAATGCATTTTAAATTGCTTTTACTAGGTCACGCGGTCGCATGGCTGCCGGCAGTCTCTCTCGTTTCGAGGCGTGGGGGTGAATCCTACCGTGGGCTTGGCAACTTGGCAGCATGGGGGGTCGTAGACAGCAGGAACTCTAACCACTCCGAGTCAGACCTCAGCAAAAAAAGAGAGAAAACGTTTTCCAGCCATCAATAAAACTTCATCCATGCGGACATTGCATTCCAAAACGTTCCAAAACGTCGCGGCCACGTTACTCAGTGTACATTGAAACAAATCGCCACACGCTTCTGTGGAGACCGCATCGCTATTCTCGTTCCATCTCTACGATATAATTGCATGTACTGTTATGGAAATGACAGTGATCGCGTCGCAACCATCAGGTAAGGGGGTAAGATCTCATGGGGGTCTTCGCCGATGACCGGAGGCTTTTGCGACCGGCTTCTCTGCACTCTTATATCCGATCCAAGTATTATGCTACCCGCTTGCGCTCTTGTTTATTGATTCATCGGTGTATTCGGACTTGCCTCAATGGGGCATCATCTTGAGTTTGCCGTGATGGCTCGGGGAACTCGTGCTGGCTTACATAAGTAACGTAGCCGAGGAATCATCAGTCACATCCACTGGACGGTAACCGGAAGCAACGTGGGCTAATCATTGAAGTCTTGGGTGCCATGATGATGTCGCTGTTTCTCAATTCTACCGCTACGCGACCACGTCGATTCCCAGCAGCATCGTGGCCAAGCTCGCTGGCTGAGCAGGAAGTTTAGTGTTAGTTGCTCTTGCTTGTAGGTTAGTTAGTGCACCCGGGGCCAAATTCAACATTCAAGGAGGGAGGTACCGGTCATTGTGTCAATTCCGTATTGCTTCCCAAGTCGAAAGGGCACATAGATGACCTAGAATGAGAATGTATCTATTTGGCTGCCTGGCGCAAATGATGGTTCGGCCAGTTTTGAGTTGCCCTGGTCGCTGTCGCGTCTCGGTGTCGCTGCGGGGTAGCATCGTCCATCGCCGGCGCGCGCAGGACCATCGCATATAATGCCATCTTGTCTTGCTGCCAGCAATGATTGATTGATTTACTGATGATTCATTCAAAGTCCTGCTTCCTTTCTCATGTCAAATAGTCAATATGGCTGAAAAAATCAAGAATGATAAGTTGCGTGAGGGTCTCTCTCCCTCTCGAATTAGACAGCAGCAGCGCGTCTGATTGCCTGCAGCGACCAACACCACCGCGGAGAGCGCATGATGAACGCACTGCCAGCCAAGGCAGCCAATTGCCAAAGTTCTTTCGTTTTTACATCCCTTAAGACAGCCCAATTGGGACTGGGAGCGCGAAGAGAAGGTATGGTGGAAGGAGTCCGACAGGATCCAGAAAGCTCTACAGACCCCCAAGTAGAGGCTCCGAGACAGCGCCCTGCAAGAGCTCCGCGACAGTCGGCATTCTGAGGACCGTTTCGCCATGATACGTGAGGCCGTGAAGGAAGGCACGCACCTCCACGTCCCCACGAGGAGCTCTATCGCCGTCGAGCGGGCCAAGGACGCACACTACACGACCGTGACGGCTATTGGGAGGAAACGCAGGGCCTCTTCCGCCAGCCTCCAGGACGCCATCGACAGTTACAAGCAGAACCTGAGCCACATTGATACTTCTGAAATATACATCGACCTCCATTGTGCGCGCCAAGATCAACAAGGTCGTCGAGAGTGGCGTCTTCAAAAAGACCGAGTTTTGCGACGTCATTCAAGTCAGCAACGCGTCTGTCAACATCTTTCTGAAAATGCGCGGGCCGTTCCAAGGCGCGACGAGCAAAGCCTTCATCCAAGCTTGGGACTCGTTCAAGCAACGAAAGCTCGCGGGTCTCAAGCTACCTGATCCGAACAAGCGTCGCCAGACCGAGGCCGCCCGTGCCGTCCTTGCCACTGCCGCCGCGCAGACGGAGCCTCGTACCCTGGTGCAAGTGCCAGCATCAGCGCAACGACGAGTGCACTTGTCTCACCGATCTCTCTTGTCCCAAACTCGGGCGGCACCAGCGGCGCGCCTCCTTCGATCCCGGATATCAGCAGTATCCATCTGCCGGGCGAGGACACGGACGAGGTCCCCGTTTACGACACCTGTACCGTGATCCGCGAGGAGATCGACGCGCACCTCCTCGCTTACGAAGGCCTCACCCAGGTACAGGTCTGTCGCGACATTTATGCCCACGGGCTCAAATCGCCCACGCGCTGCAAGGGGATCCAGCCCAAACAGCTGTCCGACTTCCGCCACAAGCAGGGGTCGAACGCGGGCGCCACCAGGAGCGTGTTCTGCGCGGCCTACGTCTACTTCGAAAAGATCCGCCTCGCGCAGGGCGCACCCAAGTCGGCGCACCGTCTCGAAATGGAGAGCCGCTGGGGCCCTGAGGGGTTCGACCGCGATCGTGATGACAGGACGCCGTGAGTAGTCCGGACTTCTCCCCTCTTTCTGTTGAAGTAATCAGTAGCTGATACGCGCCCGATTAGGATCACCTTGCATGCCAGCGAAACGGCGTATTGGGATGAATATGGTGATCTGAAAATCGGAAGAAGACGATGGGCATTTCGGTTTCTCAGGGGCGACGCAGGAGTTACGTGTATGGCAAGGGGAAATGGGTCTCCTTTTTACAGACTATCCAACGCAATGATAACATGCCTGATGTTTACTCGAGTGGAACTTTCCAGAGTTGTCTGATGATAACGATGGCGACTGACCTCGTAGCCCATCTGGATCGGGTGCTTGAGGATGAGATGCGTGTTGTCACTTTAGAGTATGTGAGGCTGTCTTCCAATCCGACCTCCTCGGATACCAGGAGAAACCGCATGAAGCTGTGCTGCGGCTAGTCCAGCTGGGTTGGGCCGCCGTTCGCCTTGTCCCACTCTATCGCGATATCCACGAATCACATACCCCGACTTCATCAGCTTCTCGTCATTAGCGCATCTCGGCCTAACTTTGCCTCGTGCTTATCATGTTCAGCCTATGACTAGTTTCTCAACTAATAATCACTTAAAAGTCAGTCACCGCTCCATGATAATGACCGATCTCAATCTTGACGTTCCGAGAGACTTTCCCTCACTCATCCGCATCGTCCTTAGAAACATCGACCATGTCTAACCCACCAACTCTGATCTTGGTGCCAGGCGCGTGGCATAAGCCTGCGTGCTACGACGAGATCATCAAGATTCTCCACGAAACTTACAAGCTGAAGTGCGTCGCTGTCACCCTGCCGTCAGCCTCGGACAACCCGAATGGGACCCTCAAGAACGACATCGACGTGGTCCGCGAGGCCATGACCAGGGAATTCAGAAAAGGCCGCGACGTCGTGCTCGTCGCCCACTCCTACGGTGGCATGGTGGCGAACAGCGCCATCAAGGGGTTCAACAAGCCGCAAGGAAAGTCCGCCACACAGAGTACCAGCCTGCTGTCCGCGAAGATCAAGGCCCAGACGACGGGCCATGTAGTGGGCCTCATACTTATCGCGTCCGGCTTCACCCTCACGGGGCTCGCCTTCATGGACCTTTTCCGCGGCCACCCCCCTCCGTTCTGGCGCATCAACAAGAACACGGGATACGCCGAGCTCACCACGTCCACGCGCCAGCTCTTCTACCACGACGTGCCGGAGGAGGAGGCCGAGTACTGGGTATCCCAGCTCACGAACCAGAGCCTCAAGTCCCTGTTCGAGGGAGGCGAGCACGCCTACGCTGGCTGGTTGGACGTTCCCGTGTGGTACTTGGGCACCTCCGAGGACCAGGGCAACCCCGTGGTGGCGCAGCGCATGCAGATCGGCATGGCCCGGGAGATGGGCGCTGACGTGCAACACCGAGAGCTCCAGACGAGCCACTCGCCGTTCCTGAGCCAGCCCCAGGAGACGGCCCAGGTCGTGCTGGATGCCGTGGAGGCCTTCACGGGAAAGCCGGTGGTGGCGGCCAAGAGCTCTAGCAGCAAACGTGTCCGGCAAGACAACGCGCTGTTGCCAGTACCCAGGCTCTGGCAACCTGCCACGTGGTTTCGGTTTGGGCTTCCGATCCTGTTCGGGCACATGTTTGGAAGGGGCATACTCATATTCGGTTGGTTTAGACGGAGTTTGTGGTCAAGGTAGTGTTGTATGATAGTCTTAAAATAATAGTATGCCATATACTAAGCAGGGGACCGGTGACTAGTACCGGGTATGTAGGTGGTAAATTAAGCAATGCACATGTCCAGTGCGGTGTCATGTGTGAAAATGGACAAGCCAAGCCCATTCACAACTCGCTCCTGCTAGCGCTTTCGAAATCACCGTCTCGGTGGTGTGGCAGGGCTCCGAGCATAATCTGGTGGTCAAGGGTTGGCCTGTTATGAGGGTAACGAGCGCAGTCGTGCGAAAGAGGCCGTTGAATCTCCGGTTGGCGTTGGTGCTGGCCACCTACTGCTGCATCTTGCATGCCTTACAATATAAGAAACTTTCCCATGCACATATCCGAATATGCATGTTCGCGAGAGGGATGATTGACAACCGTCTGTTTCCGTCGCTAATTTCAGACCCCAAATCCTTTGCGTGTATCTTTCACCTGACTGGCCTGCCTTGCATGGTCTTGCGGCATAATCATGCTGCGAAAAGGATTCATACCATTTAGCCTGTTTCTTTGGAAATGGTGAGCTACACCAGCCTTACTCAGCGCCAAGGAGCAAGCTCAAAGTCCTACGTCCTCACTTGGCCGCCAGGCTGGCCTACCCCTACCCCTAAGCCCAACAGCTGTCGACATCCTAGTATTACAGGCTTTGCGACTGTGGTGTACATCCCATAAATATGGGATTCTTCTTGAGCAACACATGAATAAAGACTTTTACCATTATTCATTACACTAGCCTACTGAGGACTTTCACAAACATCATCACTACTCCATGACCATCATTCTCCATACATGGCTGTGAAGCATATGTATTCGGATGCCGACGAACAAACCCCTACTCTCCATAGCGCAATCTTTGATGCCAATGTCGCCTTCATGGTTCTCATCACTATCGTGATAGCGGCTCGAATGTACGTCCGCGCTTGGGCATACAAACAGGTCTGGTGGGATGACTGTATACAAACACTGCGTTGAGTTCAACGACTACATGCTGACGAATGCTAGGTACCATGGTGATAGGAGCTACAGGTACTTTGGCCATGTGCGCCCTTGATCTCATCGTGATGCGTCACGGTGGTGGTCTTGTCCTCGTCGACGGCCCCGACTCAGATCCTTGGGAACAAAAAAGGTAGGTGCTCAAATGCTCCTCCGCATTCCAGCAAGATTATAATCCTATCCAGATGTAATCATCAACTGAACTAACTTTGCCAAGGTGTTAACCATTAACCAGATCGTTTCAAGAATCTCTATCCTTTTTGTTAAGCTCTCTATCTTGTTATTTTACATTCGTGTGTTCTTTCCCATTGGTGTCAGCCGAAAGGGAACCTTCTGGTGGTTGATCCAGGGCGTCATCTGGATGAATGTGCTCTATACTATCTCCATCGTCACCGCTGTCGCCGTACAATGTGTTCCCTACGGTCGTCCTTGGGGCAATGTTTGTATGAACACATGGTTAGTACTGGTATTCGCCTCCAGTATTAACACCGTCAGCGACTTTGCAGTTCTTCTCATCCCTGTTGGCTCGGTCTGGAAATTGCAGATGAGTAGGAGCAAGAAGTGGGCTGCAGTTTCTCTGTTTGCCTTCGGGACCCTGGCGCCGTTTGCAAGCATCACAAGACTTGTGTACCAAATCGCAATGGCTGAAAGCAAAGATGTAACAGTCATCTACCTAGTGGTCGCTGTATTTGCCACAACTGAGCAAGTAATCGGAATCATTGTCGGATGCTTGCCAGTCATGAGTTTCTGGCTCATGCAGCTAAAGAGGAAGATGAGAGCTGAAAGGAATGGATTGCATACCGCATCACAGAGATTACGGCGGGACTGGCAGATTCCAACTGGCTCGAGGGACCGAAGACAACGGCAACATGTTGGGGGAAGAGACCCTTATCATGTGACTGATGCTACCATTGGGTCAAGCCAGGAGATACTCTACTCTTCATTGGGGAACGAGCGAGGATGCGAGCGAGCAAACGAGTCTATGGCTATGACTACTCTACCCATTAATACTCGAGACATGGACGATCGAGTTTGATGCTTGGCGGTTTGATGTTGTCTCCAGCTATGCGAAGTCACAGATGGTACGATCAAGGTATCGAGGGCTCGAAGGACATGTACATTCTGGCACCAAGGTTTAGCTCTCCACGACCATAACATCTGTCACCTCTATATGCCTATGGCAATGCTCACTACGAGTCGACCCGCGGCTTGCTAGCTTTAAACAGCAAGGTCATGCCGACCAACCACGTCTGCACATCCTCAAACGCGTCTCCCAGCGCCTTCTCAATATCCTCCCGGTTGTCGTCCAAGTTATGAAACACGCCCACTCGGTTCATGTGCCTGACAGCCAGGCGGCTAAGCCACCAACGCGCCGCGTACTGTTCCCCCATTACCGTACAGCCCACGAGAACCCCGCCGTCGGAGTCGAGGATCCGGCTCAGGGTCCGAAATGATCGCAGCTTGTGCGTCGCCCCGCCAGGAACACAGTGCAGAAGGTTGAACATCGAGATGGAGCGGAACTTGGCGTCCTGAAGCGCCTTGGGCAGTGGTGCCGTGACGTCAGCTTCGACGCATTCTATCTCGATGGACCGACAACGCCCTCCTACTTTGGACAGGATGGCGCGCTCGGTAGTGCGCAAGCAGTTTGGGTTGAAGTCCAAAAGTGTAAGGCGCTGCTCCCGCTCTTCACCTTGCTCCGAGCCATCGTTGCTCTCTAGACAAGCGACCGGGAAATAGCCGGTCGCGACGCCGCAGTCCAGATGGTTGGTCGAGAAGTTCTCCTTGAAGAAGGGCAGCAGCACGGACTTGGTCGGGCAGCGCCACAGGTAGTTCATGTTGAACCCGAGAACCACCCAGTCATAGATGTAGTGCAGCAGTCTCTCCGTGTATATCTCCCTGGAGATGGGACCCTTTGTCAAAGAAGACATGACGACTTTTTTAGGAGCTTTGTGTTCTGTGCAGCAAAAATTAAAAGCCGTGTCGGTCGTCCGCCCTTTCTGATCAGAGGATCAGGATAAATGAGCAAGGGATGTGCTGAACCTGGGCAACGGGCGGGCACGACTAAATCAAGGGCTACCAGCGGGCCGGGTAAAATGGTGCCCAGATAGCGAATGCATCGCGCCATTCCACTCAACGGGCGGTTTACGTATCGGAAGGTGAGCAATTCAGGGATCCCTGAAAGCTCTCGGGGATTGATTCCGGGATGTACGACGAGGAAAAATATGCGGGACAAGTCACACATCATTATTGGAATTTGTTTTTACATGCGTCATGCACGGCGGACCCAGTTACCAATTGGATACGTGGGAATGCCAATGGCAGGCCAAGGTAGCAATTCCGGCGTCCTGGGCAAACAAACGTAAGTGGCAGGATGCAGGCCATCCTCAAAAGGGAAATCCTCCGCCGTACAGGCCAACACCCGAGCGACTGTATGATGATAAGGCGAGTCCATGACTCGATACTGCGGCATCCCCCTTCCTTTCGTGAAAGTCATAGTTCTCTTGGCACTCGAGTGATGTTGCAATGCAGCACAAAGGCGGAGCTGAGGTGACTGCCATTTTATTATGCTTCAGCTCCCTATGAGTAAAATGCGACACTTGGTCAGACTGATTGATCGTTATTCTGCTACCCGCCATATGGTTTCTGGGCGTATACGGTGAGGCTTTTGTACCTGTCAGCAAGTGCTTCCTGATACAACACGAGATTAGGGAGGCGACTGTACAGTGTATAAAAGATGTGAATGCTGGTCTCCTGGATGTCGTTTCGGACCTGGCTAATCAGCGCGTCTGCATCTTGGGCCTTCCAACCGAGCACGTGGACAAACAGGTCCCGAGATAGAATGTCGATCACCGCCAGGTAGTTCGTGGCCGTCATACTGCCT